>JAZFAV010000022.1:21140000-26045000 GCA_037954035.1 Rosalia funebris
AAAAAGTAAGCATAGAAGTTAAAAATTTTAGAAAATATGGCAATTGAACATCTTTTAATGATCCTGGGCCAAATACTAGTCTTAAAGGAACTGTAAATATGCATAGAGGTATATATAAAGCCAATCTTAAAAAAAATCGCATCTACGTTGTCTCGTAATTTCTATTCCAAACTTATATCAATACTAATTTTAGAGTAAAAAAACTTATAGGCCAAAATAATTTTCATTCTGTTGCCTAGATACATAAAAAAAAATTGATGATGTGAAGAAATTAATTCAAATGGAAAAATCTATTGAATTTGAGTAGTTAAATCTAATAATGAAATCCCTGTGAGGTTAAACAGGCTTTAGGTGATCCATATATTTATAGAACGCAACATTTTATGCGTTTTAATGAGTAAATGCTTTGTGAAATACTTAAATTGAAAAAAAGTTGGATTGACATCTTCTATCTCGCTATTATTACATATTAATTTATGGGGATAAAATAATAGAGTGCGTTTGCATAATTTTTCGAAAATACACGAAAAAGTTTTTAGAGCCACTCAATTTATTTTTATAAAAGCCATAATTTCATTGCTTTTCCAGTCTGCATCTAGCATATTCCTGAGTAAGTCTAAGTAAACACTCGACATTTCTAATGAAAATTACCGCCATGATGATTTATTCCAAGGATAAATTCACATATTGGGTCCAACTAAACTTTAAAAGAACATAAAAAACCGAAGAATATCCGATGATTAGGTCCTCTCTTATGTTAGGTTGTACTTAGATAATACTATATTGAACAAACATATTTTCCGTGCAATAATAATGCACATCAAATATTTCAAAAGTAATTTTTTCATTGGCTGAATTTTAAAATTGTTTCCTCTTAAACATGTAATATGCAGAATACGATACATCTAAAACAAGAGCCAGAAACTTATACAAATAATAACGAGAAGTCTATTATAACAAATCACAAAATAAACATACAAAACAGCTAAATAATATAAATATATATTTTTTAAATAAATAACTAATCATTTAATTAATCGAATTAATTATTTCTTTATATACAGAGTGTTTGGTGACAACACTTTCACGAACTAAGATAAGTTTCTAAAATAAAAACCCACTTTAACAATATGAAATATTATGATTTAGTATTTTGCATCATTATATTAAAAAAGCTCTAATATTAAAAATGGAAAAGTAAATACAGTACTAGTTTATGGTGAACGTCTAGAAATGTTACTGATGTATGTATATACTCAGAATTGTATCCAAGCTGATACGAATCACATTGGAAGATCTTCTTCAACGTTGAAAAGGAAATCTAATGTCGCTGATAATATCATTCAAGAAATGATAAATGAAGAAGCAAATTTCGTTTTTAATTGATCTTGAGCTTGATCTCCACTATGTATATAACCGTAGTCGGAAATCATTTCATGATATCAATAAAAAGTGTAATGAAAACTCTACTTTATATATAAGTATTAATTAGATAATTCTTCATACAGAAAAAGACTTAAAATGGTTGAAATAAGACTTGAATAGTGTAGGTAGTTCTTGGACAGTCAATTGAGTACATATAGTTTAGACCAGGCCATATCATAGTTAAATATTAGGAATTATGAATGAATAAAAAATTTCATAACTAATAGTACGAAATTCTCATTAAAATAACCTGGAACTATTGATTGTATTATACAATTGTATACTTCCCTTGATAAAGTCTTTTCTTCACTAATATCACATACCAAACTCTTGCTCAAAAAAGCAAGTAAATCTTAAAAATTAATTTTGGCTTCTTTTTATACTGTGTATATGAGCTTGATAACGTGGATTCATATTATAAAGCGATATTCTAACTGAAATCTGATACCCAATCTGATAATCAATAAATAGGTACCCAATTTGTGTATTTTGAAAGGCGTTATTTATTGTATATTATAAAATAGTTTTTAAATATTTGGCGGAGGTGTCAATGTCATTAATTTTTAACGGTATCAATCTGTTTTGGACTCGACTTTATTTAAGTATGTTTGGGATATTCTTTCTAACACTCACCAATCACATATAATATTAGTAATTAGAGATTATTGAGAATATGGTACCAGTAGGAGAAAAGTTTATGTATATTACAACAATGTAAATAAATTCTCTATTCTCAGTGAAACTTTCACCATTTATTTAAATATTATTTTCCAAGATATATCTGTATAGTTGCTGAATATAAAATGACTTAGCCCTGACTATAATTGTTATTTGTATTATAGCTAGATATGGCCAGTTTCCTTTCCAGTGTAAGATGTTATAAAAGCTTATTCTAATATTTAAACAAGAAGAAATTTATATCGAAGTGACTATTAATAAATGTTGATGCAATAATTTTGGAGTATAAAGCAATAAAGGTTAAGTGTACCTAATTATTGATCTTTGATGCAATTTTATTTATCTTCAATGCAATGTATACAATTATTACTTTAATTTCATTTAAAATATACATGTTTGTTCTCTTATATAGATGTTCTACCTTTTGATAATTCCATTGTTATTTAACTAAATGTTTAACTGACATTTGAAGGTTTATTTAAACAACAACGGAATCGTCAAAATAATTTCATATGCCACTTAAAAACACAACTATTGAAACAAACTAAATTGACTTACCACTTTTTGAAACACAAGAAAATCATTGACAATTTTCCCAATAAGCGATATTCCCTAGATTTATTTACAGCATACGATAATTGTTTTCCAAAAGTTCATCACGACAAAATATACCATTTATATTTCTCAGTGCCTTAAAGAATATAAAAAGGAGGCATCAAATTCGGGCGCTGAAAATAGACTAGGCTATATTAAACTAATTCAAGAATTCAATTTAAATGATTATTCTAATATCTATCTTAGAATTGATTTAAAGATGTGAGTAATAAATTGTTAAAAAATCAATATAGACTGCAGACATTGATATAAATTATAGATTTAAACACTTGTCTTTTCAGGATGGTATACATAGGAAGTTATCATTTGATCGATTACTAAAAGAATACATTATTTTCTAACACCTATCATTAAAACGTTATAAGTGACCTACTAATAGTGTAAATGGTTTTACTGGACACGATATTCGTAATTAATCACCAAAATGACCCTTAGAGTATTGACAAATGGTTACCTACAAAACACCATACGTTATTAATACTCTCGCGAAAGAAACCGCCAAATATTACCCTTCCATTTTTTTTCTATTATAATATAAGCAATTGATAATAGCTCTACCTACTGGCGAAACGTAACAAATGTTTGTCATAATATGACCCAGCAACAAACTTTTCTCCTTTTCTGTATCGTTTAGGTAACAAAAGAAATTTTCGTTTCTATAACTTTCACGAATTATTGAAGAAAATAGGTGCTTAGTATAGAATAAGCAATGAACTCGAAGTTTGGGAGTTTTTTTTATAAACTTGTTTATTTATAATTTACTTGTTTACTGTCACGATAATCTTGTAATCCTTTATACAAAGGGTATTCCCGAAATAGCATGTAAAGAATATGTTACAACGAAACAAAATACTAAAGTACTTCAACAGATCCCATCTTAATTGGGTTTGACCTCTTCATTAAAAGGTTTTGGAGCCTTAAGCATTGTTATATTATTTAGTAAAGTCCGAGATACATGGTGGGGAATAGCTTTTAAAATAAATCACAAGTTTGTATAAATATGTGTATGTGTATACGAGTATACCTATTTAAAAGGATATACAATTTATGAATTTAAGAATCTATGTAAACAGTATACTATATAACATGTATTTTTTGACAATTACTTATGAACAAAGTATTGTTATATTATATTAAGATTATAATGTATAATTGTTATAATATAGTGCTTTTGAAAATAATGAATAAATTCGTTAAAAAATTAAATAATTTCGATATCCGAATAATAAATTCGAATATCATTTGGAAAAAACTTTCGGATGTATAAAATTTTATTTTTAGCTGTGCATTTTCTTAAGCACAACTAATACATACAGGATGATGCGTGTAGGAGATATGACGTCATCGATTTTCTATCGGTAACCTCTTTTTCATTCCGAAATGTGAAAGAGCACATTTTTTTACATACGCTGCTGTAATAATTTTATTAGCGTGAGTATAGGTTAGATGAAAAGAGTTAGAAAAACTATTAGCAATGCCAAAATATTTAATCGATATAATACTCGTTATAGATCTCAAAGAAGTGCACACGTAACAACACTAGTAAATTGAATAGTGTGATCGAATTAAACTCATTAAGATTACACGTTTTTCATTGAATTTGAAATGTGATACTTTTCTTAATATTCCATAAACCGAAATATATAATCTAATAGATCCTCTTAAACAAACTTATACTATTTATAATACTAGTAATATTTATTCTATTAGAATACAGATATTTAAAATATTATATATCATTACAAAGTATACTTTAACTGCACTCAAATGGTATAATAAAATACAGGGTGTTCGATATTAAAAATATAAGTTGTAATATATCATAATATATATAAAGATGTATGCATGTATAATATTTTTACCTTCATTGAATTCTACTTAGAAGTACTAATACTGACATAGTTTTCCACAAAACACCAAAACACTATACACTACTATACTACTATACACGAGTGTTTTGGTGTTTTGTAAAAAGCTAAGTCAGAGTTATCTTCACACCAAAGGATTTTGATCCACTTCAATATTAAAAGCTGCTGTAACACTGTTTTTACTATATTTTATATCGACACTTAGTTATTAAGGTACAAGGCAAAGTTTACATTTTTAAAGAATTCTCTGTATCTCTGAAACGGTGACAGAAGGCTGTGATTTAGACTATTCTTTTTCTCAAGAATCGACCCTATAATCCGTCCATCAGTTTTTCTGTATCCTTAACAGTTTTTGCGAAAATCTTAAATACCATAAAATTTGGACCACCCTGTATTAATATGATGTTACTATACATAGCTAAATTGAGAAAAAATCTCTATTAAGATTAATTGAAAAAATTGTAATGTTTAATTTCACGAGAAGCTAAATTTTTTTTTAAATGTATTATATTTAAAGCTGTGATAAAAGCGTATCATTTAACAATGATATTGACTTTCAAAAAATTAGTGGCGGATTCTAGTATTTGTATAATCAGTGATAACAATCTATTTTTTTTATCAATCATGAAATATTGAAGTGATCTTTGCGGCGTTTCATTATAAAGTAGCCTGTATAATCTGGAGTAAGCTTGTTATAATAATTATTGTTGTAGAGCTCAATAAGTCTTTAATAACTTTTTTCTATGACATCAGTTGTAGAAATAATATAACAATTTATAAGAACTATTTCACTTAAACTGATAAGTTTTATAAATTTATTTACGAAAGCCACATTTATCCTTGAACACTAACTTACGTGAACATTATTTAACATGAAATTTATAATAACTATAGATCATACGCTTAGGAATCTAGTGTTCCAATTCTTGTACATACATATATAAAGATCAAGGCACATCGTCCACATAAAACGGAGTTTTATAAAGGTCAATGCGATGCTCTATTAAAACTACACCGAAAATGTACCACCTTGTGTCTTTCCTATTTCTAGCAAAATATAATAATTAACAATCGATATCCCCAGGGCCATGTGACATTACAGATAATGGTAGATGTGCCCTCGAAACAGATTAATTCAGACGGAATTGGAAACCGGCTCCTATTTGATTTTATTGGATATCCTAACAGACGCCCAAGTAACTTTAATAGGCGGAAGTGGATCATTACCGTCTTTCCCTCGTAAAATACAGGAAGCAACAAAGAATTGTATATGCTGATGCCAAGAATAGAGAAATAGAAATTCTTTGTTAACGTGTGTAGACCGATTAATTGATTTGCTCAATTTGATTATTTTCGACATAATTTCCTTTTCTATTCAGTTGATTTATTTTTACGTACTTTATAAAATTAAATTTACAGTTCATTCTATACATATACATTGGATATAATGAACGTTTTTTATATATAATCACACAAATGTACATTCAATTTTTTATATATTCAAACAACTTTTTATTTGCCAAGATCTAGCTTAGACAACCTATATTTACGTATTAGACTAGGGAGTTAAGTAAGTATACTAGTAGCTAATAAGTTAATAGTAACGAAATATATTTTAATTTGTCCAGACTATTTAGGATAAATGCAATTAAAATCAATATCCAAGGAACAGAGGTAAAAGGAAAGTTAAATATTCTATATTAATAACATTGCATAACAAGAAACCACAAGTACAAATTACACCGTTCATTTTATGGAGATGGACGCCCAGATAATTCATTCTGGTATATATTATTTTATTATATAAGATGATGCAAAAGTATGATGCCAATATTATCTTTAATTTTCAACTTTTAAGAAATGGCGAAGACGTAATTGTGATTTTAGGGTATTTGGATCTATTGTTTTACACTTCATTTAGTTCAATTAAATAATTAATGCACATTATTTAATTAAATAAATGAAATTAAATTGAATATCCAGGTAACAGAAGTGGAGGGAAAGTTAAATATTCTATATTAAGAATATTGCATAAAAAAGAACAAGAAACACATAAACAGATTATTTTACAATAGTATGATGCCAATATTAACTTTACCCAATTATCAAATTTTGAAGAAATGGATAAGGTGCCACTGTGATTTTAATTAGATCAATTATTGTACAATCCACTTTATTTAATTAAATACTTAAGTAAATAATTAATACGCTTTATTTAATTTATAACTAAATAAAGAATGGTAAAGTTAGTATCCAGGGAAAGAAAGTGAATGGAAAGTTATATATTGTATATTAAGAATAGTACATGAAATGAAACAAACACAAATTATACAGTTTATTTTGTGTAGATGAACGATTAGATAATTGATGTTATTGTACAGGGTGATGTAAAAATATGATGCCAATATTAACTTTACAAAGTTAACAACTTTTAAAGAAGCGACAAAGGCGCCACTGGCGCCACTGTGACTTTAAGGTATTTAGATGTATTTCTGTACACGTAATGTAATTCAATTATTAAGTAAATAATATAATTTATTTAATTAAATAATTAAATAAAAGATATCAAAATTAATATCCCAGCAACAAATGTGAAGGAAAGTTAAATATTCTATATTGAGAACATTACATAAAAAGCAACAACAAACAGAAATTATATGGTTTATTTTGAGTAGAAGCACGCCTAGATAATTAATTATAATATAAATTATTTTATGATATAGCATGATACTGAAGTACGATACCAATATTATCTTCACCCAGTTCACAGGTTATAATGAATGGCGAATGCGCCACTGTGATTTTAAGGTATTTAGATCTATTGTACACTCCATTTAATTTAATTAAATAATTAGTTGAATAATTTCATTTAATAAAATATTTATTTTTATTTAATAAAATATTTAAATGAAAGATATTAAAATTAATATCCAGAGAACGAAAGTGGATGGAAAGTTAACACTAACTTAGTTTTCCACAAAACACCAAAACACTATACATTACACTCGACTCTCGTTTCGCCAACAAAGTTGGCGAAAGAGTTTCTAAAATAGCATAGTATAGGCATAGGAGCAAAATAGGCATAGGAGTTTCTTTTGAAATTTGGGTAGGTATGGGACATGGGTGGCATTTTTTTCCGTTCTGCAGGAGCTTTAGAAATGTGGGGATTACTACACTCGACGCGCGTTACGCCAACAAAGTTGGAATCATCTAGAAATAATTAAAAATTTTAATCATCTTGGCGTCATATCCATATAATGTCAACTTTGTTGACGAAACGCGCGTCGAGCGTAGCGTATAGCGTTTTGGTAATTTGTAGAAAACTAAGTTAGTATCATCTTCACACCAATGGTTCCAACCCACTCCAGTAAGAAGGAAAAACATTGCATAAGAACGTTGCATAAGAAAAATTAACAAACACAAATTATACAGCATATTTTGTATAGAATTACACCTAGATAATTAATTATAATGTAAATCATTTTATTATATAGGGTGCAGTTCATAGGAAGAGCAGTTCACTTTTATTATTAGCATTTTATTAGCAATGTTATCTAAAGCTTTTAGTCCCCATTAGGCGTATTATGCATAATCCCTAAACAATTTTTCTACCTGGGCGGTCAACCATTCTATTCTTAGAAAATTGGTAAAGATATGGTGTACGGGAAATTCCCTAACATTGGTAATTTTTTGCCAACGCTTTCCCAAAACGGATACTCTAATAGTAGAAAGTTTGAACTCAAAAAAGAGAGAAGACTCATTCATTTAAAATATAGGGATACCTCTCTATATACCTACTTACAGAGGTATTCCAGTACCTCAGTAAGTTTCAACAAAAAATTTTAATTAAGTTACATAAGTTTGGTTATCACCGGCGACTCCACCATTATTCTAAATTATGCCAATGCAAGTTATTTTAAATATCGAGCTTTTACAAACATGTGAATAATCATAACGTGTTATTATTAATTGATTTATGGAATGGAATATTCTACAAATGCACGATAATAATGTGCTATGAAGAAACGTCTAGCTATAGTGCTTCATAGAATTCAAGCTTTCATGGTCTGTATTTAAAATATATTCTTCTAAGTTATGCAATGCCAGGCTCATCATCGAATTCAACTTATCACTTTCCTAACCATCGAATTATTTAGAAGGTATTCAAACACTGTGAATAGAGGAAATACAAAAACACATTATAGTGCCTTATCATTGTATATAAAACGAATTATTATGCATTAAATAATTACTAAATATAAGAGTTAAGTTAGGTCTCGGGTTAACATCAGGGCACATACAATACATCAGATATAGCTAAACTGTAAACGGAAAATTGGTATTAACGTTAACGCTTTCCCTAAATTCTTCATTAATTTTTATATCAGTGATTATTTTTTACGTGTATTTTTTCATAATCATTTATTATAGTTCCATCATAACAATATAAATAAACCACCAAAAGTTATCAGTACCTGAAATGACATATATTGATATACAATGTATATAATAGGCGTTTCTACATTTAGGTTGAAGCAGGAATTTAATTTGATTATTGAAAATATTACATTAAAATTCATATCACAAAAATATAAATTCTCTATTTAAAAATCAACGTGATTTATTTAGAGGGATAAAATATTGGAAAAAATGCTGCACATGCAACCAATCCTTGAAACAAACACTAAGTAGGCCATTGAACACGAACATCAAGTCCAATCAAATAATCGATGACTGTCAACTAACATCTTGCCCTCTGGATTACCACTACTGCTGTAAATCAACTGTAGGCCCTCATTAATACAAGTATCGCTTAAAAAATGTATCACTTGTGAGACCTAACGAAGAAGTTAAAATATACTTAAACTGCCCTTCTTTCTCTAAATCCTCAAGTTATGTAGAGTTTATTTCATCGCTATTTGCCAAATAAAAAAATCCCAAACGACTCTTATCTTATACCGTGGATTGTCTTTATGGCTAGGCTCAGGTAGACTTTTCCGGTTATCGGCAAGATAAGAGAGTTTTTATTTTGTAAATAGCGATGAAATGAATAGTATACAGAAGAGAAAATGGATATGGAGGGAAATTACCTAGACAAGAATAAACAAGCTTATGCTCAAGAGGAGGTGGTAAACTTCCACTGTTGGGACTTCAAACTAAGCATACAATGACACCCCAATTCTCAATAGGGCACCCCGGATTATAACACATTATAGCAACCATCTCCATAGGAGAATATGCCAGATCACTCATTTATATTTTAAACTGTGGAGTGAAGTGTTGCACTTTTATTTCCTCCGCGTTAGGCAACGATCCGAATACCTATCGTATTCTCAACCGTAAAAATTTTAAAATATTTCTACATTTGCAGTATTATATATCTCAACATATAAGAAAGTTAAAGGATATTAACTTAAATAAAGCTAAATAACATAAAAATTAAGAATAAGTTTTCGCGCATGAAATAGGAAACATGCACTTTTTTATGTTTATTATTTAAATACTTCTCAATGAATGTTCTAAAATATTAAAAAAATGTTGTTACCTATCACTGTTATTATAAGGTTATATTAAACTAAATAACTAAGTATTTAAATATTCAGTACCAGTCAATATTAACAAAATAAATAAAATTAGCAATATAATCCTTAAAAGGACTTAGTATTCTAAGTTACTTTTAAGTACCAAATACATATTTTACGATACACTTTATCCTCTACAGTAGTAGGAACTGGTATGGCCCCCGTTTAATGATTTTCTTTTATAAAATATAGCTCCTTCAAAAAAAAGTGGATTCGTGGATTTATTTGAAGAGAATAATTAATGATAAGTACATTAAACCTCATAAAATATGGAGCTTGAATTATCCAGTTTGCTGTCTACCTCAAGCCATTTTTTAGCAATGACAAAAATGCGTCTCTAAAGTCCCTTCCAGTTCCCCTTTAACTTTGGAAATCGGAAATCTAAAAGAACCAAAAGCTAACGAACCGAATAATGTAACAGTCAAAGATGGAATTGCAGCGCCATTTTGAAAATTACTATATCCATTCAAATGTTGTTTTTGTTTTGATATATGTCTTTTAATTCTTAATAAAATGAAGTGTTTATGGCAGTATTCTTGTAAAAGCTAACTTTCATTTTTTTTCTGATATAAATCCCGCAAAAAGCCCCTTAAAAATGTTTACATATCATAGATATACATTGCTGAATATAAATATAAACAAAATTCAGGTATATGAATATGTTTAAATAACTTTTTATGTGATTTATGTCAGAAAACAGAACTGACTTTCTGAACGTTGACAGGGAGGCACTACCTAAAAAGTTTGATTATATGCCAGTATTAAATTCAACCATTTCAATAATGAAATAAACAGTTTTACAACCTTAAAACTGACTTTTCCTCGCGTAGAACATATCTATCTCCAAATTGAGTAGCCGAGAAAAAATAAACCAACACATAAATGCAGAATATGTGTTTTATGCGACAGTTTTACTTTTTTAAATTTTCTTATATAGTCCAACATCGTGCTTTCTCATGACCTATGGACAGGGTGGGGTGTATCCTATCTATTTAAAAATCAATAAATGTCGTCTGGTAGACGTCCCTAATCAGAATCCCTCGAAACCCGATCGATCCGATACGATTTAATTGAGTGATCGTGCTAACAAAAAAATATCTCAAATAGTCCACCATTATCCTTTCACATGACCCATGAACATGACAGAGTGTGTTTTATCCACATCAAAGTCAATAGGTGTCGTCTGGGAGATGCTCCCGATCACAATCAGTCAAAACCCGATCCATCCGACACGATTTAGGTGAGTTATCGTGCTAACAAGTTTACCAACGACAACAACAACAACCATACACACAGTAAACATTTTTTAAAAACCATTTTTTCTTTTTGGTTTTTAAGCCGAAAAACGAAAACCAAAATAATTTTTTTTTTCAATTTTAGTTTACAGGATTACATTAGTTTTCCGGACTGTAAAGTAAAAACAGATGTTAAAATAAAGACAGCGTTTGTATATGTATTTGAAGCAGTTTTCAAATGAGGTATTGTTAGCACATTTCTCGTCATTTAAACATTAAAATTTAAAATAATTTTCAAAATGGGGAGGAATGTCATATTTGATAATCACTATGTGACATCACCATTTACTGACTACAGCATTATTTTTACACTTTATTGCGCGTATACTAATTTTCGTTTAGTTTGTTTAGATCTCTCAGTTCTTTACATATGCGAACTGTGTGATTCATCATACCCTATAAATATATCGACAAATCAGTTTCAAAGTACCAAAAACATTTAAAAATAAACAGAATATTTTTTCACATGTATTCCCCAATTTTGTGAACAATTATAGTCATTTTGTGATTCAAAATTGTACTAACATAATTAACGTAATCTGTTGCACTTTTCCTTCATATAGGAGCCACTTACCCTTCCGAATTAGTCTTTGACAGTCATATATGTGATATAATAAATATGGTTTTGTACTTGAACCCTAAATAAAGTTTCAAAGCCAGCTGTTTGCTTAAGTGAAAATAGAAAATTCGCCTTGCAACTAAATATTTATACGTAAATCATACATAGGAACCTTTTGGTTATAGGGAATGCTTACTAATTATGTACATACATTAACTGGTTTGCTAACATGTAAATAGATTTATGCTAATTTCTGGAATATTATCATATCATGATCAGTTATGTTGCAAGCTGCATCTACTGACTTCCATGGTATATTTGATCGTTTCCTTTGTATTGTACTTTTAATAGGGTTATTTGTATAAGTACATATAATAGAGTGTAATTTACATATTCCAAGTAACAAAATTGATTAATATTCGACAGTAAAGTCACTAACTAAAATATTTATGCATTGAAAAATTTCTATTATTATTTCTAAATTCAACTGTAATATATCAAGATGGGGTTTAATTACTATTATAAATCTATTAATTCATATTTACCAACATTTTTGTGCGTCAACAAATATTCTCTTTTGTTGCCCACAAATGTCAAAAAGCTACCGATGTAATAGGTGCTATATTTAGTTGCACATATTGATATTATATTTGTTTAACATATTTGTTTTCGGAATATTATACTTGACATGCAAATGTTCAAAATAAAATATTAACCTGATGGTAGTCACGTAATATGTGAATATTATTATCATATGACTAAATTTTCCTAACAGTGTATTCTCGTTAGCCTTTGTTATATAACAGAAATTTTATCTATAACATTTTCATATTTAAACCATATTTCTCTATAAATTAATAGTCTATAATATCTTGAATTATAATTGAGTAAACTGTATTGAGTTCAACAAGGGTAGAATGCTCCGAAATATCCAAGTGTCCAAGATGTCTTGGTCAAGAGTGGTCATAAAATGGATCCTGGGTTTTGCATTTTATTTAAAGTCGTTTTATAATGATTATATTAATATTTATCGAGCTTTACGTTACATTCAGATAATCAACAATCTGCAAATGTTCTTCTCATTCTGTGGATAAGCAATAAAACTACATGGTTAAAAATTACAATTGAATACTAACGATTTAAAGAAAATGGTAAATGAGGCTGTTATCATGTGATGATTCATTATTTAGAGACTTATGACTAAAATACTGCTAAGCTTATTACCACTACATTTACACACAAATTGTAAGTGCAGCTTCGAGTAGAATTTCAAAATTAAATTCATATTAAAAAGAGAAAGAGACAATAAAATATATTTTCTTGATTTGACTACATACAGCACGAATTCCATTTCGACATTTTCCGAAAAACTACCTTTAGAGACAACTATTATACTTAATTCTTACCATCCTCATCTACACAATATATCTACAAACAACACGATGCTATACAAAGGTTTTTCCTTACCTTAATATAATAATAGTTCCAAATAACAGTTCTCGGAAGAAATGGTAAAAAACTTCAAATAATTTGATAATCAAAAAACGCAAATAATTAGCAATAAAAACGGTTAGGTGTATTGTCAACAACCGTATGCTAATATTATAAATATCCATTATCAATAATCATTTTATATATCGTCGCTACATAACATAACCTTCAAATAAGAGTGCACATTAGCAGATTTTATATACAACACTAAAGACAAAACTAATAAAAATATTGCAATAGTGAATATATATCATCAACGATCAAAGTGATTGTAATTAACACTTATATATTTAGAACCTAACAGATCTTTTAGATAACAAAAGCAAGTTCTTCTTTCGCAAATCGCTTATTAAATAGTGATATTTTTCCGAATTTGATGATATAGTTATATTCTATTTTGCCAACAGAAGTTTAAAACTTAATTTATTAAAGGTACTAGAAACTTATAAACAAAGTCATAAATAAAACTGCAACTTAATTACTAACTGATCAACTAAACAACCTCAACTTCTGTTTACCGCTGCTACATAAAGGTGAACACCTTGCGTATCCTAAATACACATCTCGCCATGCTGTTAAAATAGTTTGGAACATTTCTAGGATTATGCTTCTACATTTTCCAACAATTCTTTATTCCAGTTCTTATAAATTAGTTACAGACGTTCTTAAGCACCTGTTCTTTAAGGGAGGGAACACAACATTGTCAATAATTATTGAATAACGAGACTTAGGGGGCAGATCAACATGCTTTCAAACTTATCAGCTAATCATAAAAAACTCCAGGAAAAAAATTTATAATCTTTTGTGGTATATCTGTTGCACTGTCTTGCTGATAATAGCTATGCTGAAGTTTTTAAACAAATTCAGTTGAATTGGACTCAATTCTGTGAGAAGCTGACATCCAAAAATATAACGGAGTTTCAATAAAAATAAGCTTGATATGGTTGCATGTATGCATGCATGCCCAAGGTCTTATTTACATCTCGTACACTTGTGGTTCATGTTTCATAATAAAATTCTATTTTTTTCAGATTCAATATACCTCTTGTCACTTGTCATACATTTTTCACTGAGTAATCATATTTACAATATCCTTTTCTGTCCACTTTTACGTACGTATTAGTGCATATAAGTTGTAGGTAAATTGGGAACCGATGATGTTTGTTTCACGACTTTAACAATTATATATGATGAATGAAACACCCATACAAAGTATCCATACTAAAGGGTGGTCCAACCATAATGCACGATGTTTATTGTGAGTCACACCTTAACGTCAAGTTTTTTGTCCAACTTAATTTGACATTTCTTTGTTTCAGTGTTTGACGAATTTAACCATGGAGAGGTACACAATTGAGCAGCGCGTTAAGATTGTTGAAGCCTTTTACGAAAATGGACGTTCAAATCAAAATGCATTTCGTGCACTTCGAGATTTTTTTGGTCAGCATAATCGACCAAATGTGTCCACAATCGGGAGAATTGTGCGCAAATTTCAGCAAACCGGGTCTGTAGGAAATGTGAAAACACCTGTGCATGCTCTCCCAGTTCGTTCTGCGGAAAACATTGCTCTTGTTCGCGATAGTGTAGCAGAAGAACTGTCAACCTCGACTCGTCGTCGTGCCCAACAATTGAACATCTCACGAACATCACTGATGCAAATTTTGAATAAATATTTGAATTTGCACGCTTACAAGGTTCAATTGACTCAAGAGCTGAAGCCTACTGACCATTTCAAGCGTCGTCAGTACGCCGAATGGTTGGTTGAACAGACAGAAGTGAATGGTGACATTACAAAGAAAATCATCTTCAGCGACGAGGCACACTTTCACCTCAGTGGATTCGTTAACAAGCAGAATTGCCGCATTTGGGCAAATGAGAATCCACGAGTGATTGTTTAAAAGCCGATGCATCCACAAAGAGTAACTGTTTGGTGCGGTTTATGGGCTGGCGGCGTCATCGGGCCGTACTTCTTCGAAAATGAGGTCGGCCAAGCAGTTACCGTCAATGGTGTTCGCTATCGCGAGATGATAACGGACTTATTGTGGCCAGAAATTGAGGATATGGACCTGGACGATATGTGGTTCCAACAGGATGGTGCCACTTGCCACACAGCCAACGAAACAATGGCACTTTTGTGCGAGAAATTCAATGGCCGTGTTATCTCACGTCGTGGCGATGTTAATTGGCCGCCACAATCATGTGATTTGACACCGTTGGGCTTCTTTCTTTGGGGATATTTAAAATAAAAGTGTACGTTAATAAGCCAAGAACAATAGAAAGCTAAAGGATGAAATAATTCGGCACATTAACGACATTGAACCTCAATTATGTCTCGAGTCATTGAAAATATGGACCATCGGATAGAGGTATGCCACCGAAGCCGTGGCGAACATTTGGCCGATATTTTGTTTCACACATAATTGTCATAGATCCTATCATAATAAAAGATATTAAGATAGTTCTCTGAAAACTTTTTGTTTTATTTATAATTAATATCATGCGTTTTGGTTGAAAAAGAAAAAATAAAGAACAAGTAATTTTTTGTATTTTCATACAGTATATGTAAAAAATAACTAGGAGTAATTATTATCTATGAAGTTAAAGTATCAGTCTGAGTATCAAAAATAGTATTTGAAAACCTTCCCCCCTCCATTCCACTCTGTATGAGGGATGTTATGTTATATTATTTTCAGTAATGCCAAGTGTGAAATTGTAATGGATTTAATAATTACTTTGGATACCTCCTTTTCATCCCATTAAGCCAATTATTGGTAACTAGACTATATTTATTATATATTTAATTATTAAATAATTTTAAATCGAAGTATCTATTCAAATATTCTTTTAAACTCGACTGTCGTATATCATCTAGGAAAAATACGTCTTTTATAAATAACTGTGTACAAAATATACTACATCTTGTACACATTTATTCTACACAATTTTAATGTAAATATAATTCAACGAACGATTATATTAAAATTGATTAAGATTATATACAGTTCAAAAGGAAACTTTTAAAGAATTTTTAGAAGTTGCCAAAATATTTATTTGATTAAGCTAACTCAATTTAACTTGACTCAACTCACGTTCGGTTTTTTAGCTATCAATTTTTAATTAAACGTTACTACGATTTATATACTATTCCCAAAACTAATCAATCCTGTAGCTTTCTCGCAAAATTACCCTATTAAATCTCATCTTACTCTAACTGGATGTGTAACGGTAAAGCAACACTTAAATCACCTCAGTGACCATCTCCCATTAACGTCAATCTATTACACCTCTAACCAATTATCAATTTCTAGGCTCCAAACACATATATAAACCGAAGCTGAACGGGGTGGATTCTGGTGCGGAATCAATAGTTCCCCATAGCGTATCATCTAAAACCTACCCCAAAGTGGCACCACGCAGTCTTCCGCTGTTCGTTTTAGTATTAATAAATAAGTAGCCCTGTCTACGTTTACGATCGCTTTATAGTTGTTGTTATTGTTTACAAATATCGAGCGCTATTTCGGCCCTACTATGGCGGAATTTGTAAACAGTAAGACATTAATGGAATGCCTTAAGCATAAATTGTGACAGGCAAATTGTTACTTTATCGGTTGCTATACGAGGGTATTTATTATTCAAATTTATGAGCAATGCAAACGTTTGAACAGTTTGTATGGGATCCAAACAGAGCTTAGGTACTTAACTTATTCTACTTATAACAAATGCAGATTCTATAGTAATCCATTAGTGGAATTAAATAGAAAATTGTTTTATTTTTAAGTTAATTATATTTATTACTTATAAAGTAATCTATCGAAAATAATGTCAACCAACGTTACTGGAAAATTACTTAAGTAATTGTAATTGCAGTATATAATAATCTAACTTATCAACTTCACATAATATAAGGATTTATGGCCCACGAATGTATATTTCATCTTAATTAGCAACGTTAATTAGGATGAAATCTGTTTTAATGAAAATTTTCCAGCTGTTACATAAAATTGTTTTACTATTATTAAATGAAAGGTAGAAGATTGTACAAATTATATGGAAATATACAACAAATTTAGGAAACGAAAACCATGAATAACTGAAAAATAAATAACATCAGTTAACAATAAAAGCAAATTGTATGTGCAATTGAGAATAAATCCAGATAATAATGAACTAAAAATAGAATTAAAAATAAAATAAAATAGAATAAAAATATGTTACCAATCTTTAGGAATTAGGGAAAAAAAAAATTAATATAAATTATATATTAATGAAAATAAGAATGAGGCAACAGACATGTGGAAAGATGTAAACGAAATCTTCAGTAAGGATTGCAACCCAAGTGTTACATTGAAAATCAAAATGGAGTATTAATGTATGGGTTAAGTTAAATTTTCAAAACTTTACTTATACATACATATTTAACAATACACACGTATATGTGAAAATAGGAAAACAACTTTCAAATAATATTAAACAGAAAGACAATTATAAAATGAATAGATCAAAACCTATAAATTCCATTTACATAAAGCTAACTAATCGTACTCAAGTAATAAGAACGCTAGAAGAAGTATGAAGTAATCAAGTTACCAGAAATAGATCGCTTTAAAATAGCAAACTATAAAAACAGTAAATCTTTGCTTGATGATAAATAAATCGGTTGAATTTAATTACTGCCCTCCTGATTTAAAGATCTCTATAATAATCCCTATAAATAAGAGTGGTGATAAAACAAATATAAGAAGCTACTTAGTTGGTTATTAATGATAGATTACTATCATTAATAACAAACTTCAGTAAAGTCTTTGACAAAATAAGCCTTTTTTCTATATATTGGTAGTTGGGACACACAACTTTGATTGCGATAGACTATGTTGCGTTTAACACTTAATTTAACACTTTCAAAAACTTCGTGATAATGTAATTGATATTTCTTCATAATATGTCCAATTACTACTCTTGCACTCTTTTTTAAATCAAGACTGCTATGTGTCGTTACATATTAAATATAAGCCAACAACGAATATGCAATTTGACTTACAATTAGAAGAAAGGAAAAGTGCCCATGATGCTATTGACTGTCTAAGAACAAAATTTTACTATGATTTAGATGTAAATAAACTAGCACCCTGTATATTTATATGGTTAGTCTTGATAAATCTTTTGATGCTCTTAGTCAACCATTATTTATTCTTAGCCAAACATTACAGACAGTAGAAAATTTTGGTATACTAAATAATGCATTTAACCTCTTTGAAAGTTATATGACTGGAAGAATGCAATGTGTTAGAATAAAATATGGACTTTATTTCAACAATGCATAATTTATTGTAAAGTATCACAGAGGATGGTGTTGGGGCCAATTCTATTTGGATTATATATTTAAGACTTATTTTACAGTTAAATCAGTAGCAGTATAATTAGTTATGTGGACTTATCGGCGCTTTTTACCGTGGTAATAACTAGATTGAAATAAAACAGAGGGTAGACAGTGGTATCGCTGATATTAAGGATTGGTTTGACTATTATTTTTAATTTTTTATAAAATATTTTACTTGTCTCAAATTACAGTACAGGATGACTTTAATACACTTACCACAAAACAATTTAAATATGGGATTTGAATATTGATTATTTTACAAACGAGTTTCGGTGTATTTTGTATAAATTCGAACAGTTACAAGGTATACTCGAGTTTCAATATAAAACAAATATTCGTTACTATCTACTAGAAAGTCATTTGACATGTGGAATAATTAATTGGTGAGACACCCACAAAAACCTGCCTTTAGCACACAGCCTGTCAGAAATGATTTCTCAGACTAATGCTGCGTAGAGATTACATATATTCTAGGGTTTTTTACCCGCTTCTGTTGCAGATAACTAGGTATTTGCTTTATACTGTTAATATAGGGAGGAATTGAAAAGAGATTATCAATACAGAGCGAAGAAATTTGAGGAACATTCGGATGAGGTGTTCAATGCGGAGCTATAAAAGTGCAGCATTTTGCTCTGGGGTCACAACATGTATGGATGATCTATTGTATTTTCCCATAGAGAAAACTGCAACAATGGCATGCATACTATAGTTCAGGATAACGAACTGAGCCCAGTATTGGGGTGTCTTTATATATTTGGATACGAATCCCAATGGGGAGAGTTTAGCACCTCTCCCTAAGCATGCATATGTTTGTCCTCGTCTCTACGTATGACCTCTCATTTTCTTATATTTATTTAAACTTAATTTCCGTGTGTGAAAAAAAATAATTTGTGAATTGAATTATAATTTTGGAAAAGAAAGCCCAGCTAATAAATATTTCATTATCATCATCATGAGGTCATCAGTCCTAAGACTGATTGGACGCTAACCTCCAGCTTCTCCTATTTTGTGCTAACCTACGCATTTCGCTAATTGTGCTACAACCTACATCCCTTACTATTTGCGAGCAGTAGTCTAATCTAGGCCTACCTCTGCTTTTCTTCACTCCTATTTCTGCCTCCAAAATATCGCGGACCCCATGTCCCATGTCCCAATTCCCTCATGTCTCAGCAAGTGGCTTAGAATGGTAAGCCACTTGCTGCAGTACATACTTCTGTTCTCGCCGACTTTCTCCAATACTTTTTCGTTTCTAACCCTATCAGTCCACGGTATTTTCATCATTCTTCGGTAACACCACATCTCAAAAGCTTCTAATTTCTTCCTACTTGCTTCCCCTACCGTCCAGGTTTCGCAACCGTATAGTGCCGTGCTCCATACATATGTTTTCAAAAATCTCTTCCTTGTTTCTAAGTTTATTACCCACGAGCATAAAAGTGCTTTCTTTTTGTTAAAAGCTACTCGACCCTGCGCTATTCTTTGTTTTATGTCTTTATCGCTTCTTCCATCCCAATTTATTTTACTTCCTAAATAAGTGAAGTCTTTAACTTCCTCCAATCTTTCATTATGAATTTATACTTTCGTTTTTACTCTGCTCTCGCGCCCTCTGCACACTAACACTTTAGTTTTGTTTTTATTCACCCTCATTCCGTATTCCTCTGTCAAAACTGCCTCCATTTCGTTCAATGCTGATTCTAATTCCTCCTTACTAGATGCTAATACTGCTATATCATCCGCGAATCTCAGCATTTTTAGTTTCTGTCCCTGTACTTTAATACCGAAATCCACTCTATCTTTTACCACATTAATCGCCTCTTCGATGTACAGATTAAAAATTACCTTTTTCCCCTTCTACTTCTATAACAGCAGTTTGCTCTTTGTATAGATATTCTATATTTCATTATAGAATAAAGTAAAATATAGTAAATATATTCAATTAAAATCTTCTTGTTATTTTGTATCTTTAATTGCAGAATATAGTCGATGATCTGAAATTGGTGTATAATGTTTATTTTTGTACACAGTAACTTTTCATTTTATTTAACTGCAACATAAATATTTTATCATAAAATTAGTATTAATTTTATATAAACAAATTTATTTATGCATCATACCACTACTTCATATCTTACATATTAACTAACAATTTTATTTCAAAGGAAATATTTGTCTTATATAGGATATTATTTCTAACTTAATAAATGACAATATTATATCGTATCTAACATATTTTGAATAATCAAGGTTTGCTAATATATTAGAAGTTATTATTTGTTTAAGAGAAACTTTGGCACTTATTTGTTACTCATGATTCAACAACAATAAAAATATTTTTCTCTTGGTGTAGATTGAAGCTTTTGTATCCGAAATACTTATTTTTCAGTATGAATTAAAGAGATACAAACTTTGTTTTAAACTTGTTTTATTGAAGCACGTATTCGAAATATATGATGTGTTTATAAATTTTAATAATTTGTATTAGTAACATGTAAGTCGAAAATCGGGAAAGGAACTACCAAACCGCGAAGTGGTTATCAAAGTAGTTCCCGAATAGCAAGACTATTACATAATCGCTGTAGGAAATAACTACTCCTCGGGCTAAAGCCCCGCCAGGCATTGAATTATATCTAAAAGCTTACTCATATAGATCGTATCGATAAAGATGTATATCCCACAAATTTAATTCGGCATTTGTCCTAGATCGGCGTACCGTGTACGGCACTGATGAGAACTAATAAGTTCGAAACAGGTGTATGTCGTTCGGTTCCAATCCGGGACAAATGTCGAGTCCTACCTGTGGCGGGTTTTATTTTTTGAAATTTATATTAGCAAAAATGAGTGTCTGCCAGTAAATCGAAACATTGTCAACCTTAGGTTTACACTACGGAAATTATGAATTTATTAGTCGTCACAACTTTATAGAAATGAGCTTACTAAAACTGATTCACCCGTGGAGGATTTTGGAAAGTAAATTACAGCATAAGCAGTTCTCTATCCAGTTGGCATGTATTCTAATCCTGACTTAATCTTCACGTTCGCCTCGCCTGTATGCTCGAATTTAATTCAGCCTACTCCCAAACAATTTAATTTCGAAATCAGTTATTATTTCAACTGTGCTGACGAACATCCCACGTGATACGATATTTCATATAAGTGGTACATGAACTCGCACGTGCTTAATATTTACATTATGCTGAAATTTAATAATTGAAGGAACACTTTCGTGAGATATTGATCGCGTAAGCTCTACAATAAATGGAAAATTATATTACATACACATTAACTGTACATAATTTAAGGATCACGAAATTTAGCTATAAAAAAATAATAAACGAATAAAAATGTATTAATTCGGAATTATGTTTTAACAAAACATGGGAATGGTATTGCCTTTGTAAGTAATTTAATATATATTTTAATAAATGCTGTGGTATAACTTTGGTTAGAGAGTAAATTTGTAAATGAGCTAATAATTCTAGTATCTAGGAACATTCAATGAGGTGGCTATTCATCATTTTTATTAGGAAAAAATACAAATTACTATAGGGAATTGTAATATTTATTAATGCTGCTATAGTTTATTTATGGTTTGTATAAAAATTTATTGCGTATGCGTCACAGGTAACAATCGTATGAATCAATCAACTGACACTTTTGAACAGTGTAGTGCCGAAAACACATTTTAGGATAACAGCTAGTACAATACAAATCCGTCAACCTATGATAGAGTAATGAAGAGGTTCTTCACAAAAGCATTCAATGGAAGTGATATTTCCATCAAAATAAATGAAATAAATTCAACAAAAATCAAAAGAAAAGAAACAAAAATAAAATAAATTTTACAGAAATATTGAGACGGTAATGAATTAAAATACAATAAAGCTAAGACGTGATTCCATAATTGCATTTTGTTCGGGCACATTATTAACTGTCTATGTCGTACGTAGTTGATTGACCAATTGCGAGTGTTTTAGCATGTGATCCGTGCGTCGTCACTAAATTGATACACGCTCAAAGATCCATTATACAAATTCGACGTTGGGAATAAATTATTCTACTAATTCATGAGGCGTTTGACTATAATTTATATTTTTTCAATCTATATTAGGAACTCCTCTGAAGAATCTAATCTGGATAAATATGTGCTTTATATAATATGTAAATATTTTGAAATATTGCACAAAAGTTCCTAAGTAACTAACTCACAGAATATGAACATCTGTAACATTTGTCGGAATGGCAAATTGCTGGTAAAATTTTCAACTGCTTTCTGTAGATATTTCATGATGTAACTTAAACATGAATCAACATTAAATAGACGAATTGTCAATATCACCTTATAACAACATTTTAGGTGAAAAGCATTCTCTTTAATTATGTGAACCGTCAATATTTTGAAAATGGTTTATATTAAATGAATCTTGACTCATTTAACCTAGATTAGTCTAGTTGAGGTTAATTTGTGAACTAAACAAGTTAATATCCATCTGACTATCTATGAAATACTGCTTTGTTTTTCCACAATGATACTGTCACTATAATAGTACAATTTATTTCTATCAAACAATGCATACAAGAAAATATGTGAATAATTATGACGTACTAATTTAAAAGAAAATCTGATTATCTTATTAAAATACGTCTATTAAACTATGAGTATAACATTGCCCATCTATAATTTCTGTGCTTTAGATGCCACTACTAAATTGGCATTACTTGCATTAACGTGCGTAATATAAGTACTATTATATTTATATTGTTCAAGATATTATATTGATTATGAGATATTTAACAAAATTTGTATATCTATAACCTTCTTTAGAGTTATTGAAAGTTATAGATACACATAGAAACGTCATTTTCTACTTCTACTAAAACTTGAGGCTATGGAGAGGACGATTATAAATAGATGAGGAAAATCACACTTGTGCTTAGAGAAAAGTACCAAACTCCCCTTGTTGAAACTTATGCCCAAGCATGTAATACTTGAATGTCGTAACGCGCCCTCTTTATACTTATTGTAAATTGTTAGTATTAGAGTATGTGACCCAGTGCGTGAGTGACCAGCCGCGGTAACTAACGTTTATCGTAAACAGTGGGTTCGGACGAAAAAGTGACCACGGGATGCGCATACGCAAGTACGAGATCTAGGAGATCGTAGGTCAATAAAAAAGATAGACAGCCCAGCGAGGTGAAGCAGAGTGGAGATGGTGTTACAGCGCCGGCAGTCGACGACGATTTAACGAAGTGTGTGCTCTAAGATTAGTATTTGATTTTGTTTGTAAATTGTCAGAAGTGTTGCTCGAGGGTGTCAGAAGAGAATTTATAAAATAAAAGGTACTGTAGTATATATTGAAACCTATTTATCGCGATCCCCATACCACTACGATTGAGCTAGGCGTGGTGTTACAATGTAAGGGATATAGGAGTGGGATACCCCGCCGTTACTACTTGATCCGGATCATCATCCAATGCCATAATGCCATGAAATAGTTATATATACCTACCATATACAGCAGAATACGTTAGGCATCCATCCATTTTTAGAGAGCGAGAACAGAAGCTTATTTCTTTAGTTTAATGGTTAACTGGTTAAATAATGATTGCTATAATAATATAAATAAAATTGTCACTTACGCACTATATGGTATTAAAGCTGTATAATACCATATAGTGCGTAAAACGATATATATATATATATATATATATATATATATATATATATATATATATATATAATTGAGTATTATTAATGTAAAATTACTTTAGAACTTTTTGTCTATAAATGAAATGAGAAAACATGTAAAAGTTAACGTGTCCAAAATAGATCTCGGAGAGACACCTTTCATAGATGTAACATTTACCGGCAAAACTGATCCATATATTTTCCCAATAAATTAATTAAAGTTAATGGTAAATTTGCTGGACTTTAGTGGCTATCTATTCTCCTGATTTGATGCCGTTTACTGTTTTTTATGTGGTTGATAATGATTTTATTAAGGAGAGACTCGAATCATTACTTCTATAAGTGAAGCAATGCAGAACCATGGATAGAAATTAGAAATTAGAAGTTAAAAATGAATTAAACCATAAAAAATATTTGAACACTATATACTTCCTTTTTTGGATAAAAGGACTAATGCTCAATTGAAAATGATGCAAGAGCATATGATGTAACTTTCTAAACAATAATAATAAAATAAGGTAATACTTAAGTAGTATTTATGATCTCAAACAAAGAATACAAATATGAAAACGAATTTTTTCTCGCAAACAGCTCACAGTTTGATGCCTGCAATTATCTAATCAAGCAATCAAGTTACAAGTATTAGAAGTCATCATATCAGTTTACAAAGGAGATTTCAACAATTTCAACATATACAGGAATGTTCGATTTAAATAATCATCTCTCTGATACTGCACTTATATCAATCAATATGTATATTTTAAATCTAATTTAAAACCTTTTATGAATATAATCTTATCAAAAAATATATCAAATCAAAAATTAACTTTTCTAAGCATTGTCTGCCATAAGTGCTTTGCACCCTGTATAATAAGAATCAGCAATAATTCTCTTAACTATAATCATATGTAATTAAAACGGTAATTAAAAATTTACCTTATCTTTGTTTTGTTTCCATAGTGTAAAATATATTTAAGTTCTAAGTAATAACTAGGTAGAGTTTTATGTAATATAGTTAATAGCCACTAATTTTCTTATTACTTGTACGAAGAAACGGTTTTTATGAATAGTATAATTTAGAGAAGCAGTAACTTAGAGCTTTGCAAATATCTTAAAAATGCTAATTGAAATATTATAAAAGTGCTAATTTAATTTTAACTTAAATTTAAATATACGTGACTCTCTTGATAATTACCTGATAATCACTTAAAATATCCAATATAAAATATGGTACATGAAACATGGTTAGAATCTAAATTATATCTAACAAAAGTTAAAGTGATTAAGTTATTATTTAGACCTAATCAAATTTCAACGTTCACAACAATAGTTCACAAGATCATAGCCAACATTTCTCAGGGGTTATTTGATTACTTCATTATTTTTGCTTATCATATTAAAAAGTTACATATTTGAACAAAATAATTAAGGTATATTTTAACTATTGTTTAATTTTTTTAGACAAGTTACGACGAATTTGGCCCTTTCCTGGAGCCGATTGTTGATATAATGCAGGGATCATTAAACAAAATTAGGAATTAGTGCAGGGATAGGAGACTCTCGGTCAATCCATCTAAGACTGAGGTGATGGTGTTCACCAAGAAATATAAGTGGAACAGAACATGTCCGCTGAAACTTGGTGGTCAAGAACTAAGCTATAATAGTGAAGTGAAATACTTAGGAGTAATCCTGGACGGGAAACTGTCATGGGAAAAATATTTAAGTCACATATGTTCCAAGATCACAGCAATACATTGGCAACTGAGAAAGGTCATTGATAATAGCTGGGGATTGAAACCGGACACTACGAAATGGATGTATGAGGTAATTCTCAAACCCAGACTGACGTATGCAGCACTGGTCTGGTGGGCCACGGCCTGTTTAAAGTCGAAAGCCAACCGACTTAACAAGCTCAAAGGATTGATTCTAAGAAGTAACCGACTACGAGATTCTAACCGGAACCCTAAGATCGACACCGATCGAGGCGATGGGGATACTGACGAGGATACCACCTCTTGATGTCACCCTTAAAGCGAAAGCCGCAAAGGCAATGCACGGGGTGGGAAACATGAACAGGAAGGTAAGGGACCTGAATAGACTTTCAAGAGAGCTAGCTGAGGAGGGGCTCATATGGATGCCCTCTGACAGTATGAGTGTCCACTTCCTGTTTGACAAGAAATACCATATAATATATCATATAATATAATAGTCAGTCTTACTGGTGAGGGTGATCTTCACCAGTAAGACTGACTAAATAGAGGGTCGAGGTGGATTACTGCTCAATGGAGACATATGGTACATGGATGGAGCTAAGGGTGAGAACAGAGCGGGTGCGGGGATGTATAGGTGACGCGATGTGATGGGTAAAATCTTTCCCCTGGACAAATACACTATCGCATTCCAGGCCGAGCTAGTTGGAATTACATACGGTGTTCTGAGGGCCGACCAAAATCGGACCCAGGAAAAGGTATGTATCTGTTCGGATAGCAGGGCGGCGTTGGCAGCCCCGAATTCAGCAACGACAAAGTTGAAGCTGGTCTATAATTGCTATGAAGCATTGAACAACTTGGCAGGGAAGGGACCGGTGGAACTCTTATGGATACCTGGCCATAATGGCATTAAGAGCAGATGACCTTGCCAGACTAGGGACCAGGGAAAACCTCTATGGACCAGAACCTACAGTGGGAATAAGTCGGAATCTGATCAGAGACCTCATCAATGGCTGGGTAAGAGACCAGCGCAATAAAAGGTGGAGAGAAGTAACGGGTTGTCGAATAACCAAACTCTTCATCGAATACTGAGGGATTGAAAAATGGGCCCAAGAATTCATTAAATTGAACAGGCACAAAGCCAGAACCCTGGTGGGAATCATAACGGGCCACCATAGTAGCCTGAATGCATATAAGCACAAGCTGAGGCTGACTAACAGTCCGGCCTGCAGATGCTGTAGAAAAGACGAGGAAACCTCGATTCATCTTCTTTACACCTGCCCCGCACTGGAGGAGAAGAGGCGCCTTATATTAGGGACCCCTGTTATCCTAGAAGAGGCGAGGCTTAAGGCGGGGAACGTGCCTAAATTGCTCCTATTATGGGATAGAATTTTTGGTTAATGACCCGGATAAGAGGGGATCGCCAAGGGGCCATCTATGCGATCAGTGGCTGATGAGGCCCAAACCCATATAACATAATAATAATAATTATAATAATAATAAATACCACGAATTAATTTAAAGTAAAACCTATACTATGTCATACATAATCACGAGCAGTATTTTTAATTATTGCTTTTTCTATGCATTCAACCAATAATATTTTATGTCCCCTAATTAGTACTTATTAATATAAATTTATATTGTTACATACCATCAGGGTAATCCTATATAGCCCTATTACAGATTTCTTTTCACCGAGCAAATATTGTTTCAATATACTGAGTGGAATCAAATCAATTATTTATCTATTTTTGTTTATTTATCTTTGCAGATAGTATTTGATAATACTAATACTGAGTTTTTATAGATTTCTTACTCTAGTTTTTTCTTGTACTTAAAATTTTGCAGCCGAATTTTTCATGACATTTTTAATGAAATGTACCAATAACCTTCCTGTAAGTTATTGGTATCTAAATTGCTTTACTAAGTTTGTATTTAATAGTTTTAAGTTACCTCACTACAAGCTCTGGTTATAAGCTAACGTTCTACCTTAATAACTATGAAGCCCATTAATAACTGAAGGTTAACCCTTGACCTTGACATATTTTAGTAAAAGGAATTGAACACGTATAAATCGACTTCCTTCCCCTAAATCCTCAGACTATAAGAGGGAAGCTTATACAAAAAGGCAAAAGGAAACAGAGTAAAAGGTTTTACTAAAAAAGTTTGGATATATAAAAATCGACATTCTTCTCCTAAATCTTCAAGTTATGGAGGCGAAGGTTGCAAAAATGAACAAGGATAAATACACCTATGCTCAGAGATGCCAAACTCTCCCTGTTGGGACTCAAACCCTAGCATGAATGGCACCCCAATATTAGATCCAAACCACCATCGTAGATCACAATACGAGTAACATTATCGCAGCTGTATCTATTGAAAAATAAGATAGGTCACTGAGTGCGCATCGTATTTCTGGAATAAAGAATAGTGTATAAAAATATTAATTAACCCAACATATTTTGGAATAGTTATATTAAGAAAAATATTAATTATACGATTTATGATGTAAATCTGTAGAGCCCAGAAAAACTAATAGTACAATGGATGATTTATCTTATGTTTCACTTTCTGTTTTGAATTTACATAGAAGACTTTCTGCTTTAAATTCACCTATATAAATACCACCTACCTCCAGGTCAAAGGTAACAGAAACAGAACAGAAACTAAATGATAGCAAATGGCAATCGATTTTCTGTTGACGATTATTTGTAGTATACAGTTGTATTATTCACTATAGTCAAAAGAAGTAAATTGGCTAAAATAAATTTTGAATAAAAATTTTTAAAAATTGAATTTTGAAAAGTTGAATAAAAAACCATTAGTTGTTAATCAAAGCAAATTTAGTACAGTAAATAATCTAATTGATAACTTAAAACATTTTTATACAAACCTTGAACTCTATTGTCAACTTCTTATATAAATTTCATTTCTTAAGAATATTATCCTTTGTATTGTAAAGGTAATTGAATATCTTGTATACTTAAATCATTGAAGTCAGTATAAACTTGAGAAATATATCAACTTATAAATACAGAAACTTATCAAACTAAATTGTAAACTTAGTGTAACAGAAATAGCAAAATAATGTTTAACTGTAGCTGGAAAATTAAATAATTTTTTGTTATATTTAAAATAATAGTATGTCTTGAGCTAGCGTAGCAAGCACACGTGATTTCGTTTACTTACCTACAAATATTTCAATTATATTTTTATATTTATGCGTATACAACGTATAAGATATCCCAGCATTATTTTAATTAAGGCGCAAGAAATCAATGTAAGAAAAATATCGCAAGAAATAATCAAGGACTGTCTTATCAACACTTAATTTATGGAGACCTTTGCTTTACAAATATCGGCTACGGTTGTAAAAAATCTACGGGATGAGTTTAACAATGTGAATAAACCATTAGATACTTTAAAAAATAAAATAACTAGCATAGAGAAGGAAAATAAAAGCCTGTGTACAGAAAATAGAATTAAAATCCAAGCTAAATGATCTGGAACCAGAAATAAAAATGTTATCGGTTGAAGCAGAAGGTCAGTATGAGGAAATTTTGCAGAAGATGCATGAACGAGAAAAAAGAAAACGCAACGCAATCTTTGGCATCAGTGAAGAACCTAACTTAGGGAGTCAAACACGAACACAAAATGAAGAACAACTGACATATTTAATTCATTGTCTATTTCCGAAATGGAAATATGAAATCAATCCGCATAAGGAAGTCTTACTCGACTAAAGAAGCTCCACGTCCCCTTAAATTTACGGTTAGTGATGAGTCTATTGTCCATGACATTATCCATAAAGCAAAAAGTTTAAATAACTTAAGGAATTATAAAAATATAAGTATCTCACTGTACTGCACTTCCACACAAATCAATCTTTACCGGACAATTAAGAGGCAACTTAGCGAACGTATGGCAGCTGGAGAAACCAACTTAAAAATTAAATACATACATGGTGATCCAAAAATGATCGCTTTAAACTAAAACAGCGACAACAGAATTCACATGTTACATTACCAAAGCGTCCGTGGATTCAGGACTAAAGTGAACGAATTTTATTCATCTGTTAGTATAAACGAGTTCGACATTATTGGCTTAACTGAGACCTGGTTGACAAGCGATATTTCAAATTCGAAAGATATTTTACTGTGTTTAGATGCCTATACTGTAATTAAAAATTATTGTTGCTTAATAATTATTGAATTATTGAATTTATATATTAATTTTTCATGTTACTATTACTATCATTTTTTTTCTGCATTTATATATTTATGTATAAATTTTTACTTAATCAATTATTACTAAATTTATTATATTGTGCTTCTCACACTAGTATTTTCTTTTTCTCTTTTGTCTAGACATACTATAGTTATATATATATATATATATATATATATATATATATATATATATATATATATATTATATATATATATATAGATATATATATATATATATACCGTTCTTTCATTTTTTTACTAGGCAGCAAGTCAATTGGTCGATTTCGTATAATGTGTAGGGAGGGGACGATACGCCCTGCTTCAGGTTGTCCAGTATCGATAATTAGCGGCGCTACGACAGTTACGATGTACACGTGAGGGAGTGTACATCGTATTTGTAACAGAGAAAAGCTTTTACGTGGGAAGTGATGTTGATGAGTTTACTGTTAAAAGATGATTAAGGTATTTAAAGAAAAAATATCTTGGCCATATTTAACAGCAAACTATGATCTTTTTTGCATTATTTTTATAATTGGTTTTGCATTAAAAAAAAGTGCCTTCTAATAAAACGTCCTTGTATTTAACAGGCGATACTGGTTTTCAATAGCCCAATACTGTAGAATTGATGGATTGTTCCTACCATGTAACGGAAACGTGGATTCATCGGTGAACACGATGTTATAAATAAAATTGTCATCCGCATTTGCACGTTTCATTACCGTGTTACAAAATTCCATTCTACGGTACTGGTCTTCATCGAAAATTTCTTGATGGGCTTCGTATTTATAGGAATGATATTTATTTTTCTTTAAAATTTTGTGAATTTTACCCACACTAAAACCAGTCTCCTCGAAAATTTTTGGGATAGAAATATTTGAATCTTCTTCTACCATTGCACACACCATTAATTCCTGCATTTCAGCATCCTCGTTAATTCTAGGTGTCTTGTGGCATTTACAACCTAAAATGCATCCCGTTGACTTAAACTTTTCGACTACTGTCGATATTGTGTTCAAGGCAGGGATCGGGCGATTTACATATTTGACTGAGAAAAGGTCCCTTATTGCACGCAATGAATGTCCTTGAAGAGACCATGATATTAAATCAATGTTTTCCTCAAGTGAGTGCGTCATAATTACTAAGTTTTGAATTAAAAGAATCTATTTAAAATTACACGTATTATTACGAAGTTCACTCGTCTAAATGCCAAACACGTATGCGACGGTAAATGTGAAATCTAAGTCGTCGATCATCACGGCGCGGCGGGCGTACGGCCGGACTCCCCACCTGAGCGGTGGCTAATTTTCCGAGAAGGACCGAACGGTGGAACCTATGTACAGTTTTAAAATGAAAGCACGGTATATATATATATATATATATATATATATATATATATATATGTTTAATTTGTGTGTTTACTTGTGTACTTGTTCTATAATTGGAGTTTATCTGTTGGACAATAAATAAATAGATAAATAAAATGAATACAATGATATGCTTTAAAAATTTATTCAGTGGCACATATTTCTGGAAACCATATAAATAACAAAATTATTGTGATCATAGGGTAATTATTATTGTATCTATTTTTCTCATTTTTTATGTATTAGGTAGTAAACATGACGTTTACTGTGAGAGAAACAATAATAATATATTTATAAATAATTTCAAAAATTATTACTTTGAGCACCTCTATTGTACAACGATTAACTTCTATAAAAAGCCTTAGAAAAGTATACTTCGTTTTACAAATCTTGTCTTATTGCAACAACATTAACAATTTTGATTCGTATAATATAATACTTTTCAATATCAAGTTATGTAGTTTCGTCAACTTCGACTTCTATATTGAAACCATAGTTTTGTATATGTTTAAAATAGTGTTCTTCAGCTAATAATTGCATGTACCATGGTCTATTGTCGAATTGTCCTGCCGTCCCTCCATACTCTGCGGGAAGAATATCACTGGAGACAAAAGCGTGTAGAGATGATAAATCAGTGCCATGTAGAATTATCTATAAATACAGAAATGGTTAGTTACAAAAATATTCTATAGGTATTATATTATGTGATAACCATGTAAGATATTAAAATATTAACGGCCTCTAACGCCATTGACATTGACATCGATGCAAACTTCAAGCTCATTTAACTTCAAATTGATACCTCCTAGTTTATTTACAAAAATTAAGGAGTATAGAATTAAATTAATAAGTGAATTAGCTACTAACAACAACAATTAACAATTTGGACACACGAAATTAGGCTTCCTTCCCCATAAAGCCTACAGGCAGGCTTGAGTAGGAAGAGGTTACACATATAAACGCGGACAAACACCCATCCCTGAGGGAAGTGTCAAGTTCCCTCTAGTGAAAATCGAACTCACGCAGACAATGTGTCCAGTATTTGGCCCAGTTGCCACCCTGTTACCAAATACCAAATTAGCACCACTGCGGCACTATAAGAATGAAACCATGTGTCACTCATCCACGTCGCATCCGGCCTATTCGTTGCTTGACTTCGAATAGCGCAGGTCCGACAATGAACGGAGTACACTGCCTCATCATCCTTCAAGTGGTTTAATAAGTGTAAGAAGTGTAGCCAAACAGCATAGCATTTATAAATAGGAGGTCTGCTAACGATACATGAAGAGGATTGAATAGTTTCTAAGTCAGTAGTGACTAATAATTGAGTGATTTATTAATCTCACAATTAGAATCTCACAAATGTTTATGTAACCCCGATAGGGTAGCCATAATATGAAAACTATTTTCATCTATTAACATATGGTTTGTGTAATATTTGTGTATGCATGTGCGTCACAGGTAACACTCATATGAATCAATCAACTGACATTTTTGAATAATGTCGTACCGAAAACACATTTTAGGATAGCAATTAGTACAATACAGATCCGTCAACCTATGATAGAGTAATGAAAAGGTTCTCCACAAAACCGTTCATTGGATGTGATATTTCCATCAAAATAAATAAAATAAATTCAACAAAAATTTAAATAAATTAAACCAAAATGAAATAAATTTTACAGAAATATTGAGACGCCAATGAATCAAGTTATACAATAAAGCTAAGCCGTGACTTTATAAATGCATTTTGTTCCGCAAATTATTACCTATCTATGCCGTATGTCGTTGATTGAAACATATGTCGCTAGACATACGTGCCGGTAATTGTGGCATATCAGTAACAATTGTGAGTGGTGTAGCATGTGATCCGTGCGTCGTCACTAAATTGATACACGCGCAAAGATCCATTATACAAATTGTATATCTGAACCTCCTTTCTGTAATGTAAAAATATATGTATATATTATAAAAGGGGTTGTACTCTTCTTTTTTTGCTACCTTTGTTCGTACTCAATCTGATAATTATTAACAATTTGTTTATAGATAATTTATCCAGACTGATGGTCACCTAAACAAGTTATCACATTGTCATCCTATATAAAGGAACAGCAGATGGCTATTAAATCATTGGTGCACAAAGCCATCTTCTTATCATTACCCCTACCCATAAATCGAAATATCGGTCATATAATAATATATCTGTTATCATATCGAGTAATTCTCTTGAGGCATATCAAACAATCTATTAAAAGTATATTTTTTGTGGGTGTCTTGTCTAAGTCTCCTAAATAATAAGTTATTCAGAAGTTATTATTCAGGAAGAAGTCGCTTATCTACACCTTATCTTATATAGAAATAATTACGAATCTTGACTGGACTACTTATGTGTGATAGAGAAGGAGAGAAATGGAGAACTCACACAAATCTTATTTAAGTAATTGGACTGGCTTTTCCTTGACCATTAGTTCTGTGCTTGAATTTTATGGGAGTGGCTGCAACTTAAGATGCGTAATTTTGTATTTGTATGACATTAAAAATGATTTTTCGTTATTACTTGTGCTATTGTTGACGAGATAAGTCACTATTCAACTGCATTTGAAAACTTTTTTAAAATGGTACTTTATAAAACCGAGAAGATAGTGCAGACTATTAAGTGGTACTACGGAAATAATCAGGAGCGTAGCGTGAGAAAGGAATCTAGCGATGTGATAAAAATGTTAGAAGGGAAAGAGGTATAGTCAGATGTATGGTAGGCCATATGAAAATGGTAAAAATAGAAAAAAGATACTAGCTTAAATTAATTATTATGCCGAGGTATATATCCTAATTTTTAAAATGAAGATCAATTCTTGGGTTTTTGTTTGTCCAGCGAAAACGTCTATCACTGTTTCTTCAAATGTTGGAGACTATCTCATATCTTCTAATAAGGCACTTTCAATATTTATTAATGCTAAAGCTGACACTCTTTCTTGCTTTTGAGAATAAATCAGATAAGTATTTATTCTGTTTAAACATGAAAATGATCTTTCCGCGGAACTGCTTGTGGCAGGAATAGTTAAAATTAAACGACACAATTTTGATAACTTTGACGATTTGCGTCAAAGAATGTTCCACATGTATCCACTAAAGAAGAAAAAAGTTCGTCAGGAAAACGTTTCACGAATGAAGTAAATTGTATGGAATCTAGATTTAAGAAATTTAGTTTAGAAATTTCTCTAAACCGTTCACTAATGTTCAAAGTAATAACGTCCACAATTTCATAAAACAATCGTGCGTAATGCTTTTCTTATCTTCTTCAGGAATTAAATCCAAACGCATTCTTTTACTTGGTGGTTGATTTTCTAACACAAATCTATCCATACGGTCCCAAATGTCACTAAACACGTTTCTCATATTTTGAATATGGGATTTGAAATCGGCGATCTTTTTATTGCAGTAACTAATATTTTGTCTGTAGAATTTGAAACACTCATAATGTGGGAATATTGCTGAAAACACTACTAAGAAAAAATTAAAATCAAAGTCGCGCAATAAAATTAAAAGGTCTCTAGCACAAATAACGGTTTCTCGATCCCATTGCTCATTTTTATTTTCCACAATTAGCTGATACAGGGCTTCCAAATCTTCTTTATATTATGGCGACAGTCACCAAGATGCGTTCACATAGTAGCATAACTAAGTCCGGAAATAACGACAACACACACTCGAGGTTCCACTGTTGACTGCGTAAGATCACTGACGTATTCGCCCATCTAACGCATTGCTTGGATGTAACGTGGACCATCGCATTTCAGCACTGCAGCAAGTAACTCTACAATTATTTCACGGCCGATTTGAAATAGAAAAGTTGATGGTAGCGTTTAAAGTAAATAATGTATGTTTGTGGTCGGTTTAAAATATTTAAAAAATTGTAATAATTGAATAAATCGATTGAACTTTTAAAGAACAGTAATTTGCCAATTTTTTAAGGGATGCGACGCATCACTCGTATTTATATACGCTACGCCCCTGGAAATAATACTGCTTCAGATATTGTCGCGCGAATTACATTTTCATGTCAAGATAGATTCATTTCGACGATTAAAACAAGAACATCGTTCACAAGTTCGAATCTGCGGGACATGTGACATCTTGTAGAAGTTGTAATAATCTTCACAAGGGTGATGATAACGACAGTAGAGTTCAGGTAAATGAAGAATGCGAGCAACAAGAATACACAAGAAATTTTTCCCGAATATTGTATAGCAGACGGTGTTTTTTTGACAGTATGATTGAAAAGGCTAACGAAAACAATATTTTTAAAAGAAATATTTTATTCACAGATCAAAATTGATTTTAGTCGCGTGCTCTCCGTATTCCATTCACAACTAGGTATAATTCATTTCATCTCCATTTGCCAAATAAAAAACTCTCTTATCTTCGGAATAGACGGAACAGTCTACCTAAACCTAGCCATAAAAACAAGCCACGGTATGTTTTGAGATTCTTTAAATTTGACATCGTGATCATATGGTAGGCTTTATCACGTATATGGGTTTGCTATTTCTCTTCTTTTTTGCCACACATACAAGGTATGTAAATATGAAACAGGAATTTTTTGTATAGGAAATACACGTTTATTGTATGAAAATGATAAAAAATATTTTATTCGAAGTATTGCCCATTTCTAGCTATACATTTTTTCCATCTCTCTGACAATTTGTGGATTCCATACCAAAAAAATTCTTGCTTTTTTAAGGCAAACCAGTCAAGCGATTTTCGTGTAAAGATATGAAGCTCTGATCAGCAAGTGCGTGTCCCATCGATGCGAATAAGTAGTAATCAAACGGAGCCAAGTCTGGTGAGTAAGCCGCGTACGAAAGTATTTCCCAACTAAATGCCTCAGTCGTTTCCTTGACCGATTCTTCTGTGTGTGATGGCGCATTACATGAAGCAAAATCACTTTGTGTTGCCTTTTTTAATATTCAGGTCGTTTTTTACGCAAAGCTTGATTCAAATCGATCATTCGCTGTCAGTAGCTTTCAGTATTAACGGTTTGGCCAGGTTTTAGCAGTTCATAATAGATCACACCCTTCTGATCCCGCTGAACACAGATAATTGTCTGCCGTCCATGGCGATTTGGCCTTGCAGTCGATGTCGATGGTTTGCCTGGAATTACCCATGATTTTTTACGCTTAGGATTCTCGAAACATATTCACTCATCATCGCCGGTCACAATTCGATGAAGACATTACTTTATTTTGTACCTGGCGAACACCATTTCGCAAATGGTTTTTGGACTTTCCGACTGTCTTTCATTCAGTTCATGTAGAACCCATTTTCCCATCTTCGGGATTGTTCCCGAACGCGCCTTTCAAACGTATGGAGATAGTTTATCGTGTCACATTTAATTAATCCACGAGTTCTTGTTACGATTGAGCGTCATTCTCATCCGACAATGCTTGCAATTCGCTATCTTCAAACTTCGGCGGTCTTCCATGTTCCTCGTTTCTCGCGTCAAAATTGTCACTATTGAATTTTTTAAACCACTCGTGACACTGTGACTGACCGTAGGCTTCGACAAACATTGGATGCGATTCTGCAGCAGTTTTCTTCAAATGATAACAGAAAATCAATGCTGTCCGAAAATCGTAGTTTCCAGGCACAAGATTCGATATGTTCAACGCTATTAAAAACGATGTTGTTGTATAAAACTTGTAATTTTGTGAGATAAAAACCTTTATTAGATGTCAAAACAAGAAAATGGCGTCAATGATGCGGTATGACCGTAACTACATTAGCAGCTAGGCCATCTATGAGAAAATTCCGGTTTCATACTTACATACCTGGTAGTCTATACATGATTTGTATTTGCCAGGTCTGTATATACAAAATGATACAGATTGTATATCTAAGCTTCTGAAAAGGTACACCATTTCGAGGTGTGTGGTACCAAAATCTGTATTCTCAGCTATTAAGTTATTAATTTATCAAGATCTGCCAAGAACCCCATTCCATTGAGAACAGAATGTGTTTATGCCATTACTTGTCAATATAGTGATGCAAAATGACTCATACCAATTCATGAAATATAAGTAATTAATCCATGATACGCAACAACTCATATCCAGTTCCATTCGATTCCTCATATTTATAAACTTACCTCCATTGACCTTGATTATAATCTTGGATAAAAATGATCGTATTGTCACGAACGCCTCGAGCGATCCCGAACGCCGGGAATATTCGAAACCATCAAGAGCGTGTGGAGTTGACTTCCAGTGCGTTCTATACTAGAAGGTTCGCCAAGTTTCCTTATCTAGAAACGTCTGGAGGGGCGTCCTACTGCCTATACAAGAATTGTGTCGTCCAGCCAGGAGTTAGTTGAATCTGGACCGCAATAGTGAGCGATACGGTGCGAAGAAAGTGACATTGTGTAATACAGTGCGAAAATTAGTTTATAAAGTTAAAGTAAAAAGAAAGTTAGTTAGTTGGACTTGTAAATAGTTGAGTTGCAAATAAGTGTTCGAACTAAAGAACTTTTTTTCTACTTTAATAAACTAATTTTCGCACTGTATTACACAATGTTACTTCCTTCGCACCGTATCGCTCACTATCGCGGTCCAAATTCAACTAACTCCTGGCTGGACGACATAATTCTTATATAGGCAGTAGGACGTCTCTCCAGACGTTTCTAGATAAGGAACTTTGGCGAACCTTTGGCGAATATTACCGGCGTAGATGACCTCAGATGTTATAAACAAAGCTCGAGTTATGATGTGTGAAAAGAATTGCAAATGGGAATTTTACAATTATGAAATTCTAATTTGTCTTAATATTTCGACTTTCAATTAATTTTTTATTTGTAAAACGAATTTTCATTTTTTGTCGAAGCATTTAATTTCGTAACTGATTATTTCTAATTACACAGGGAAAAGGGCTGTATAGGTGATATTAATTATTCAGTTATTAATTATTTCGTTATACCAAGGTAATCAGTTTTAATTAAGCGAAACCCGATAGAAATGAAACGACAGTGGCCATGACTCGATGAATAATAGAAATAAAACGGCAGTGGCAATTTGTCAGTTTCCAATTATGTTTTTACATAATGCGAGAGTGCGTATTGATTGGAGAATACTGAATTATACCTGTTACATAATTGGTCTTCTTTATGTAAAATTATTTAATTTGAATCAAATAAAAATAATGTTTCTTGAAGAGCATTTTGAAATATCTTATTAACCTGCAATTTATTATGTATTTTTTCATAATTCAACTTGAAGAAGTTTATAAAAATGCGTTATTCGCTGACTTAAACGCTATCAAATTCAGTTTTGTATTAAGATTTGATATTTACGTTGAGACAAAAGTTACAATTTCAAAACTATGTAGATCAAATTAATACGTCAACACTTGTTTTGTTATTGAGGAATAAAAATAACTATTCGCATAGTGTGAAAATATACGATTATATAGCTAATATCACAAGATCTTTCTAGATTTAATGGTATTGTTTCTTTTAAGTAAGAATACTTCACACTAATACATAATTTCAAACAAAACAAATTGTATAATTAATTTACATAATTATAGTTTATGTTGAAAATTTTCCAATGTTCAATTTTTCTTATCCACGTGTTAGTCGTGAGTACAAACGTGAGCTGAATATTATGTTTCCTTTAGCAGTATATAAAGTAGTTGATTAGTCACTGATGATATTTCGAATATTATTTCGATGGCATAGAAAAAAAGACTTTTTGTAATTCACCATAAAACAATGTTTACTAGAAATTTTGCGTGTGTGTTTTACAATAGCCGTTTAACTTATATAAGGTGTCTCAGTTGGAATTATAAGATTATAGGAACTGTTGAATTACGCGCGATTTGTGTTCTGTCAAAGATAGGATGTCAATATTTACTGTCACATACAATCCATTCGACGTTAACATGCAGCGATAAACAGTTCAACAAATAGTTTGTGTACAAGTGTTTTATGAAAGTGAGGGATCATTGACAGTTGCATTAAAAAACAATTCTCACAAAATTGGAACAAAATGAAGCTCTTACAGAGTTAGCAATTTGTAATTTAGTCAAGAAATTTGAATTCTGAATTCGGGTTCTGTTATTGATAAGGCAACACCAATACGTCCTCGTCGTGGTCAGATAAAAATATTGGTGCACTGAGAGAAAGTGTACAGGAGTATCCAATAAATTCGACGTCGTGCATAACAAATGAACCCATCAAGACCCACCACGCATCGGATTTTAAGATAAGATCTGCATCTAACAGTATACAGAATTCAGTTGAAACTACAATTAAAGGCTACAGACCATTTACAACATTGTACATTTGTTTGTTTGGTGTTAGAAAAGGAAGAAGGTCATGCTGATTTTTGAAACAACAAATTTTGTTCATCGATGACACATTTTCATATTAGCGGATCCGTCAACGAACAAAATTATTGAATTTGAAGTGCTGAAAATTCATATGCTGTTCACGGAAAAAAAATACATCCAGAGAGATGCACAGTTTGGTGCGCCCTTTGGAGTGGTGGAGTAATTAGACCATATTTCTTTGAAGATGAAGCTGATAATGCTATCACAGTAAATGGGAAACGTTATCGTGGCATTTTAAATAATTTATTTTTCCACCAAATTAATGATTTCGATTTTAACAACAGTAGAGGACGACAGCCGGTGCTAGAGCTCCCCCCCACCACTTTCTGTGACGTCATTGACCTTGAACGGGACGACCTTGACCTTGATAGAGGTCACCTTGGTCAAGTTCATCGTGACCTTGATAGAGGTCACCTTGATCAAGGTGATCGTGACCTTGAGAGAGATTACCTTGACCTTGAGTAATGTCACCTGTGACAGTCACTTGGTACGGGTTATTTCAAAGTCGATTTCATTGGGACCAATCACAGATGAGATATTTTGTTTAAAAGTGTGGACATGTTTCGGTTAGCGTCATACAAACAGCGCATTGTAAGGTTCACTCTTGTTCAGGGTGGTCTTTTAAATTTAAGTTTTAATTATATTCAAATTTAATTAATTTAATCTAATTTATTCACATGATTAAATATCAATTAGACGATTCAATTTTATATCATTATTTAAAAAAAAGTCAGGTTATGTTAGGACTCGAACTCGCCGTCTTTGGGTTTCCAGCCTAACGCTTTTAGCTATGAGCTATCGAGGTCTTACGCTATTAGAGTACAAGGGTCGGGAATATGGCTGCACTAAAGAAAAAATAACTGTGGCAGCACTAAAGAAAAAAACCTATGACGTAACTCACGTAATTACTTCAAAATTTCTCAAATACAATTCGGTTAATATACGAGGTGATTTTTTAAACATACACAGTACTTCGTGGTGTTTACAATGTGGTCTTTTAAATTCAATTTTTAATTACATTCAAATTTAATTAATTTCATCCAATTTATGCAAATGATTAAATGACTATTTTCTTATAACGGGTGTTTTATATTAGGGTACATTTTCCTTTAAAATCTGTAATAGTCGTCGTGGGTGGTCGTATAATGGATCCTTATGTAGTCAAGATTCCCTCATTGAACAATAATGTCGCGTCGATTAGATGACAAACATATGTTTACGCCCCGGGCTTATTCAACTGTATTTCTTTCATGCACGTTTTGTGAGCCATATATGTAGATATAATTTGCCTATAATAATAAGATAAAATTGAGTTGTATGTCTATACCATTAATTAATTATGCGAATTTGTAACATTTACATTATATTTCGAGATCGAAAGTTAAATTTAAGTGAATCATGATTGTTATAGAGAGATTTTGTATAATAATATGAATATATCAGTGGAACTATGATTTTACTAAGAAACAATATAATTTTTTCAGGGCTTATTCAACTGTATTTCTTTCAGGCACGTTTTGTGAGCGATATGATATGCCTATAATAATAAGATAAAATTGAGTTGTATGTCTATACTATTAATTAATTATGGGAATTTGTAACATTTACATTATATTTCGATATCGAAAGTTAAATTTAAGTGAATCATGATTGTTATAGAGGGATTTTGTATAATAATATGAATATATCCGTGGAACGGTGATTTTACTAGAAAGCAATATAATTTGTCCAGAGCTTATTCAATTGTATTTCTTTCAGATACGTTTTGTGAGCGATATATGTAGATATAATACACCTATAATAATAAGATAAGAATTAAGTTGTATGTCTACACTCTTAATTAATTATGCGACTGTTTAACTGTTATTCTTTTCCGTCAGGATTTCATACGAATATTTTTAACGTAGCTGGATACGCATAATAAGAATACGCATGTATCAGGATAATTAAGATCTTAGGCGAATAAATCGTATCTGGTTTACTGATTAAACCAACATTGTTGAGGGTATTAACTAATATGTTCGGCGGAAATGTAGAAATTAGAAGGATTATTTTGTAAATTATGTTCCTGTAAAACATTGCTCTAGAGAATGCTAAGAACTGATTTACTGGTAATATTTATCTCAAATTTAACAGGTTGGTATTCTCTAGTACATAATTTAGGTGGCTAATATGTCAGAATAATTCACCTAATACTAAACGGAAATATATTTAGAAAAAATCCTAAACGTATGCAATCTATAGATATTCTCAGCCGAAAAGTGCATAAAGTAAATATATATTTTCTCTTGCAATCTCGAATGGTCATCTCGAGAATGGATAATAATCGTACACTCCACTAGATAGAAGTGCTTCCATAAGAAGAGTTTAATTCCATAAGAAGAGACTAATTCAAGAATTATTTAACCGTATTATTATTAATACGAATTATTTTAAATGAATATTGACGTGGATATTATAGGCAAACTTTATTTATGTCCTAATTTCTGATATAATACAATATGTAATTAAGATATTATTTACTGGAAGTACAATGCGAAGAGGATCGAAGAAATAGAGCTCTTGTAAATGGATGGGCAATTGAAAAGAAATCTTCATGCTTTTTTATCAAAATAATTAGTTATATTCATTTTAAACGGACAGACGCCCATATACGTAATACAAGTATAAATCTATCTTATATTTACTTTATGCTGGCGTACTACTAAAGAAAAAAATAGGCGGTTATATTTAAAAGGATGATATCAATAATTTTCGAGTGATAGAGTATATAGTTAAGAGTGACATTTCATGTGAATTTACTCTGATAAATAAGTCCATTTTGGGGACATATTGGGGACAAATTGAACTTGGAAGCAAAGTCACGACTTAAGAAGACTAAGAAGAGCTAGGGCGGAAAGAAGTAAAAGTTTAAATATCAATTAAGGGTGAGAAAAAGACTCAATAATAGTGCATGCTAGGTTAGGAGAAACAGCTGTAAGAGCGAATTGCATGCTGTGTCAGAGATAATAACAGCAAAGAACTCAGAAACTCCCATTACAGTAAGTTAAGGACAGGCAACCAAACAAACAGATCGGAAGCACAGAGGGCTGCAGATAGCATAGTAAGAAACCATAATAGATGGATTCAGATGAATATCTTACAGACGAAGGGAAGAGAAAGAGAGATGACGTAGACGAATTATTCAAGAGATCGAGAAAGATAAATAGAACACCGATAAAAGGAGAGGAAAGCAAGGATAAAATGGAAAATCAAATAAAGGAAATGGTGTCCCTAATGAGGAATCTAGCGGAGGATATAAAAGAAATTAAAAGTAAACAGCAAAATAATAATGAGGAAACAAAGAAATTACAAGAGGAGATCAGGTATCTAAGGAAGGAACAAAGAGAATTTAAGGAAGAAATAAAAGCGTTAAAGGAAACCAATGAAAAAGCAAAGAGGGAGATTGAGGATTTGAAAAAGAAAGTCGAGATAGCAAATGAGAGATTAGAGAAAATGGAGGGGGATAAGAGGAGAAAGAACATAGTCATACAAGGGTTAAGAGGGACTACAAACAATGCTAAAAGGAGTATGGTGATGCAATGTAAGAGTAAACTAAGGAATCAAAGTCAGAAAGTGTATATAAATGATGATTTAACGTTAAATGAAAGGAAGATTCAAAATACAATTAGGAAACGAGCGAAGGAAGAAGTAGCAAGAGGGAAAACGGTTAAGGTGGGATACCAGAAGATGACATGTGACCAGGAGTTATGGACGTGGAGTAGAAAAGCTGGTAAACTGGAAATGTATAACAATGAGCAGAGCATACAGGAACAAACACAAGCAAAAAACTAATGATGAAAAAAAGAATAGGGCAGGACAAATTGATGACGAACAAGGCAAAGGATTCAAGGATCAACGATTTTGCAAGAGATAGAATAGGAACATGAAATATTAGAAGCTTAAATGGAAAAGAGAAAGAATTAATCCAGGAAATTAAAAAGTATAAAATGGAAATAGTGGCAATCACAGAAACGAAGAGGAAAGGAGTGGGAGAATTAATAATAGAAGATTACGGGCTGTTATACAGTGGAGTAGATGAGAGAGAAAGAGCCGCGGCAGGGGTAGGGTGCCTGGTAAGTCCGAGGTATATGAGGAAACTAGTGAACTGGAAAGCAGTGAGCAAAAGGACAATGAAAGTAACTTTTGCACATTATAATCAGGAGAAATTGGATGTACTAATAGCATATGGACCGGGAGAAAATGAGGCGAAGAAAGAAAAGGAGCAGTTTTGGCAAGAACTTCAAATGTTATATGAAGAGTCAGACAACCCCACGATAATTATGGGAGACTTCAATGGAAGAATTGGAAATGAGATTGTAGGGAGACAAGGGGTAATGGGACGTCATGGAGAGATAACAAGTAATGCGAATGGAGAGTATTTAATTGATTTTTGTATACAGAATGGTTTAGTGATACAAAACTCGTTGTATCAGCATAAAGAATGTCATAAATATACTAGGGAGGAACCAGGGAGAAATGAGAGATCAGTTATTGACTATATAATAACGGAAGGAATAAATAGGAAAATGATACAGGATGTGAGAGTTTACAGGGGGGCTGTATTATCGACTGACCACTACCTATTAATAGCAAAAATAAAAAATAAAAAAGAAAAGGATGAAGAGAGGATAATGAAGAAAACTGAGAAGAAGGAAATAAAGACGATCAAGATACACAGATTGCAAGACCAACAAGTAAGAGAAGGGTACATGGAACAGATCAGGAAGGGGATACAAGAAATGGAACAAGAGATAGTGGAAATGAACATAGAAAAGATATGGGAAAAATTTAAAGAAATCATTAAAAAGTCAGGAGCCAAAGCCTGTGGGTTAACCTCAACAGGAGGAAGGAAGAAGAGAACAAGTTGGTGGAGTGAAGAAATTAAAAATACCATTAAAACAAAGAAGAAAGCTTTGAAAAACTATCTACATAGAAAGAGTGATGAAGCGTATGAAAGATATAAGGCAGTGAGAAAAATAGCAAAGGATAAAGTCAAATTAGCTAAAGCCAAGGAATGGGAAGAATTTGGGACCAAGATGGAAAAGGACAAAGGGGCAAATCAAAAGCTATTCTATAGGGTACTGAAGAACATGAGAAATAAAAGAAGGAAAATCGGGACGAAACAGATCATGGATAGGGAGGGAAGAATAGTAATGGAAGATGATAAAATTATGGAAAGATCGAAGGAATATTTCCAAGAGATGTTAGAGAGGGAAGAGATAACAGTGAAGAATGCGGAAGAAAGAACACAAAAGGAAGAGGAAATTGGAAAAGGGAGAAAGAGTAGACAAGAGAATGAAATAAGTGATGGCATTAGCATAGATGAAGTTAAGAAGGCAATAGGAAAGTTGAAGAACGGGAAAGCTCCAGGAGTAGATGGAATAAAAGCAGAACTATTGAAGGGAATGGGCGAAGAAGGAATGGCGTTATTACAAAGTATATTAAATAGAGCATGGGTAACACATACAGTACCTAAGGAATGGGGAATTGCAATAATAGTACCTATTTTCAAAAAAGGGAACCAGAAAGACTGTGCAAATTATCGTGGGGTATCGCTACTCTGCACAACATGCAAGGTATATGAGATGATATTGGAAGAAAGGTTAAGGAGGGAAGTAGATGGACAGTTGCATGGAGCACAAAGTGGTTTCAGGTCCGGTTACTGCACACAAGATCATATATTTACATTAAGAAATATAATAGAGAAAATGCTTCCTTAGAACAAAGAATATATATATATATATATATATATATATATATATATATATATATATATATATATATATATATGTTGTGTGGACCTGGAAAAAGCATTCGATAAGGTGGTGAGAGAGAAAATATGGGACATATTAGAGAAAAATGGTACAGCAAAAGAATTTATAGAAGCTGTAAAATCATTATACAGTAAAACGGAAAATACAGTAAGGAAGGACAATATGGAAACCAAAACATTCAGAATCACACAAGGAGTGAGATAGGGGGGAAATCTTAGCCCACTGCTCTTTATCATTTTCATGAATGAAATAATAACAAAAGTAAGCAGAGAAAGTAAGAAGGTGACAGTAGGATACTATAAAATGAAGTCAGTAGAAGTGAGCGAATGTGTGTTTGCAGACGATATTGCAATAGTGGCAGACACGGAAACAAAGTTACAATTTAATGTGGATCTATGGGAGAAAGAGTTGGACAAACAGGGAATGAAAGTAAATGTAAGCAAGACAAAGGTAGTAGTTATAAGCAATAATAATGAGCGAGAAATGAATATAAAAATAAATAATCAGATAGTGGAACAAGTAAAAAGCCTAAAGTACTTAGGAGTAACCATAGAGGAAGGAGGAAAGCAAGATGAAGAAATAAATAATAGAATAACAACAGCGACAAAGATTTTTCATAGTATGAAAAGGGGGTTCATTAGTAAAGCAGAAATTAGCAATAAAACAAAAATATCAGTGTATAAAACTGTATATTTTCCGACGCTACTGTACGGATGCGAAACATGGGTGTTGACAGAGAGGCAACTTAAAAAGATACAGGTATTAGAAATGTAGAATTCTCAGAAAAGTAGCAAATGTTACGATAATGGATAAAATAAGAAATGAAGAAATAAGGAAAAGATTGGACAGTGAAAGTATCGAGAAGGTCATAGAGAGGGCTCAGCTGAGGTGGTGGGGGCACATGAAAAGATTGAGCGAAGCAAAAGGTAAGGAAAATATGGGAAGCAAAAGCCATTGGAAAGAGAAAGAAAGGCAGACCAAGGTTGACGTGGGACGGAGAAGTGGCGAAGATAATGAAGACAAGAGGAATCACATGGAAGCAGGCTGAAATTACAGCAAGGGACAGGGTTAGATGGAGATTAACGATAAAATAGTGAAGAAAACCGTGAAAGTGTGTAAGCAAATGTGAGTGAAGGGAAGTCAGGTGTTCATAATACTTGATAGGTTTGGGATGAGAAAGAGGAGAAAAGAGGAGCGCATAAGGGAAGTGGTAGTGAAGTGACAAATGATACCACAAACGGAGTGGAGTTTAGATATAGGGATAGAGCAAGCTAGGGTGGAATGAAATTGTTAGAAGTTCTTTTAAGTTGTTTAACACGAAATGGGATATTTAGTTAAGTAACTGTGATTGTAGTATTTAGATTATTTGTTTTAACAAATGTATATTTAGCCTCTACACCTAACGGTAGGACAGGTATAGATTATATTATATTATCAATAATTTTCATTTGGAACTCAAATCCCAGAATATAATAACGACCCCAGTGCCCAGTCGAACTTTCAGGCAAAAAATTATACTACGTACATAATATATATCTTAGTATTTAATCTGACACATGCGTGTCAAACTTCTATCTGTTAGTGTCAGCCCCATTCAATATTTTACAACCTGAAATAATACGACAATAACAGGAAAAAATAAAAGCCTGTTTTTTATTGTTTGGAACCATCGTTCACCTGTCTAATAAAGTAACAGTTTGATGACCTGAATCGAATTTACAAGTAGATGTTTAAGTGTTTTCAATATACATTTCTTTAACTGTAAATTTTAAATATATGATAGAAAACACTGTAGATATCGAACTTTATTGTAAGTTAACGTAAATAAATAAATCGAACTAACTTTTTATTAGTTTAAGTGGAAAGGTATAGCGATGGATATAACCCGTATTTATATATCACACACTACATTGAAGAAATCTTTTGTTGGTAATTTCTTCTGCAATTAAATGACTCTAATAATGGTATAATTAGCTGAATTTAGATTTCCTACCCCGTTAATATTTTTCAAAAAAAAAAAAAAAAGAAATCGGGTCCCGGGCTATATGATGGTATGATAGTTCTCCATAAACATCTCCAGTGACGTAGGGATAGTCGTACCAGCTCTCAGCTAAATTGGCTGTAACGCAGTCAATTTTCTGAATTTAACAGAATTTTACCTACATATTCATGAAAAATATATACTTTCAGGAAATGCATTTCTTTTTTTTTAATTTTCACAGTGGTCTTATTATACATGGGGGTAAAATTGACTCTAATATAATTACAATATCTACATTTATACATATTTACTTATATCTTAACCTAATTACACATAATTTATTTAAAAAAAATAGCATGTTTTATATGTCTTAACCTGATATAAGGTAACCTAATTTATATAATCTATCATCAAGTACAAATTAAATTATGTTCTTTGCATCCAACTTCCAGATCGAGATCTACAAATATACACACATACACTCATACACATATAATTTTTATATACATATCTTCCACCGTTTCCACTTTGAATAATGGCGAAAATACTGTTTCCGAAACTTGTCCAGCTTTTCCAACCTACTTCGAGTTCTAACACGTGTCCGATCACATTTAATAACTTTGATTGCCAAATTCTCCTTCTCTGCTACCAGACGTTGAATTTCATTTTCGACACTTGCTGTCTCTTGCATGATCTGATTGTGAGAATTTTCAACAGCTTGGTCGTGGTCATATGCAGCCTTGTACTTAGCTTCAACCTGATGATTGAACCCCCAATATCGCTCGCACGTCTCTATGTTGGTTTGGGAGTATATTTCAGAATCCGATTCGAAATCAGACGAGTCTGATATCACAATCGGATTTTCTTGGTTCGCCATCTCGTTGTGTGACGTGGACAATACCCCCTTAGAATGGCCTGGTTTGTTAACTATGGATACCACCTCTGCTTTAACTTTGTTAGAGCTACTTCTCACCTGTTGCTCGGGATTCTTTTTTGCATTAGATGAGGAGCTGCAAAGAAGATTTTTTAATAAGCTCGGTTTGGACCCGACTTTACGTTCTACATCATTGTTATCTGTTTTCGATGATCCTGCAGGCATCGTATCACACGTCTTCAATATTATTCCCTTGTCGAGTCCAAAGCCAGAACTATTTGAAACCTTCGGTGGTGTCGATGGAGATGCACTATCTGGCACACATGTATTTATCACAGGAAAGTTGAACAGACCCTCAAAATCGAAATATTCCTGTGATAATGTTAGAATAGGTAAGTTGGTATCTGTAGTGACATGGCTTTGCACGCTTTCGTTGTATGCGGTCTGAAGTCCACCATTATTTATTCCACCACCGCCATTGTTCCTTGAGGTGTTATCCTCGGATTCCGGCTTTATAATTATATTTGAAAGAATTATCGCGGCTCCTAAAACCGACGACACAAATGCCGGAGAGCTTCCTTCGGCAGAAACACTGAGTGAACTTTTCTTTGGTTCACCAAAAACCATTTTACTTTTTTCCACAAAATGTTTACAATTGAACAATTAAAAATTACGTTTACACTCAACGACTGTTGGATGTAAAAAGAAAGCTAATAGCTAATATCGAAGAGAAGCCAGATTGCCCCCCCCCACTCTAACTTCCCACTCCAACCTCCACTAGTTGATTTCACGTCAGCAATTACAAGGTGCCCTCTCATTGGTTGTACTTGAGGCATCCGAATTATTTTCACAGCCACCAATATGATTTTCTATATCGACAATTTCCCTATTTAAATCTAATAGAAATCATTCTATATTAGTTCAGGATCGCTTTGAAATAAATAAATAAATAAATAAAAAGGTGATATCATTGTGACCCCACGGTAATGTTTGCCTGATATTACGAATATTTTATTATGCAATTACGAATATTTTATCATCAGGGTGAAAAAGGGCAACTTTATTTTTTTTTTTCATTTCCATATAGATATCATGTATATCGTTTCTAAACGTATTCATTTTTCTAAATATTAAACCGCTTTATCAACAATTTTCCTATAATCTTCTATAGATATTTTTTTCTTTACACCATGATAATATCAGGGTCATTCCGGTAATATTGATAATAACTAAAAATTGAATCGGAATTTTACAGCAATTATATGCGTAATTAGCAGATTATGCATTAGTAAGTGCCATCAAAGCTCTATTTTTTTCAAGTAAATAGATTTTAGTATATATTATCTGTATTGTGCAACAATTAATGCAACCAAAGCCCTAAATAACTAGATTTTGGTATATAATCTTAATTGTTTGCCAAACGACCCATCTCAGCTATTTATTTTAGTAAAGAAAATGACAAAAATTTACATACTGAAGGAGAAATTTAAAACCAATGTCCACTGATATTTAGATTTACGCCCTTATCTCCAGATACCTCAGTTAATATTTTAAGTGGCACCCTTTCACCTTGTAATACCACTCATATTCGCCAATTAAATAATTAATTTGTAAATCGACAAACTTTTTTCGTAGGAAGAAATGTACTTTTATGTTGATAAATTTATTTTGGAATCACACTTTCTTTTAAGCAATTTTTTCTTACAAGCAACTACCAAAATATACTGAAAATACCATGTATGTTATTATTAAATAGAAATTCCACCGATGCTATGTATCTTTTACACGTCCCCAAATAAAAGGATATATTTGCCCAGAATAATGCGACGAGATATTGGCCACCCCTTATCCATCAAAAATTAATATTCTTAATGAAGATTTGAAAAATATTAACGGGGTAGGAAATCTAAATTCAGCTAATTATACCATTATTAGAGTCATTTAATTGCAGAAGAAATTACCAACAAAAGATTTCTTCAATGTAGTGTGTGATATATAAATACGGGTTATATCCATCGCTATACCTTTCAACTTAAACTAATAAAAAGTTAGTTCGATTTATTTATTTACGTTAACTTACAATAAAGTTCGACATCTACAGTGTTTTCTATCATATATTTAAAATTTTACAGTTAAAGAAATGTATATTGAAAACACTTAAACATCTACTTGTAAATTCGATTCAGGTCATCAAACTGTTACTTTATTAGACAGGTGAACGATCGTTCCAAACAATAAAAAACAGGCTTTTATTTTTTCCTGTTATTGTCGTATTATTTCAGGTTGTAAAATATTGAATGGGGCTGGTGCGTATACCTGGGCGAGTCTCTTAAGATGATACGATGAGCATAGCCGGGTAGTTTTTTTTTATACACATTTGGCGCCTTCATTTGTTACAATAACATTTGAAACTGACATAAATGACTTTTGTACCTTCTCACCCAAAAAAAGATATGCAAGTCGGCGCCGACGGGACGTTGTGAATTTACTTAGAACTCGAGGGTATATTTTTTTGTGCACACTAAGATATCAAGCGGTGCAGATGTATACTAATTTTAAATGAAACTAATGAATCAAAAGGACAAAGTCGTTTTGTCGGCCTAGTAATAAATGTGTCTAAATCGCCATAACAGACAGAAGTTTGACACGCATGTGTCAGATTAAATACTAAGATATATATTATGTACGTAGTATAATTTTTTGCCTGAAAATTCGACTGGGCACAGTCTTGGGGTCGTTATTATATTCTGGGATTTGAGTTCCAAATGAAAATTATTGATATCATCCTTTTAAATATAACCGTCTATTTTTTTCTTGAGTAGTACGTCAGCATAAAGTAAAAATAAGATGGATTTATACTTGTATTACGTATATGGGCGTCTGTCCGTTTAAAATGAATATAACTAATTATTTTGATAAAAAAGCATGAAGATTTCTTTTCATTTGCCCATCCATTTACAAGAGCTCTATTTCTTCGATCCTCTTCGCATTGTACTTATAGTAAAAAATATCTTAATTACATATTGTATATCAGAAATTAGGACGTAAATAAAGTTTGCCTATAATATCCACGTCAATATTCATTTAAAATAATTAGTATTAATAATAATACGGTTAAATAATTCTTGAATTAGTCTCTTCCTATGGAATTAAACTCTTCTTATGGAAGCACTTCTATCTAGTGGAGTGTACGATTATTATCCATTCTCGAGATGACCATTCGAGATTGCAAGAGAAAATATATATTTGCTTTATGCACTTTTCGGCTGAGAATATCTATAGATTGCATACGTTTAGGATTTTTTCTAAATATATTTCCGTTTAGTATTAGGTGAATTATTCTGACATATTAGCCACCTAAATTATGTACTAGAGAATACCAACCTGTCAAATTTGAGATAAATATTACCAGTAAATCAGTTCTTAGCATTCTCTAGAGCAATGTTTTACATGTTTTAACATAATTTAAAAAATAATCCTTCTAATTTCTACATTTCCGCCGTACATATATAAATCAGATACCATTTATTCGCCTAAGATCTTAATTATCGTGATACATGCGTATTCTTATTATGCGTATCCAACTACGTTAAAAATATTCGTATGAAATCCTGACGGAACAGAATAACAGTTAAACAGTCGCATAATTAATTAAGAGTATAGACATACAACTTAATTCTTATCTTATTATTATAGGTGTATTATATCTACATATATCGCTCACAAAACTTACCTGAAAGAAATACTATTGAATAAGCTCTAGACAAATTATATTGCTTTCTAGTAAAATCATCGTTCCACGGATATATTCATATTATTATACAAAATCTCTCTATAACAATCATGATTCACTTAAATTTAACTTTCGATCTCGAAATATAATGTAAATGTTACAAATTCGCATAATTAATTAATGGTATAGACATACAACTCAATTTTATCTTATTATTATAGGCATATCATATCTACATATATCGCTCACAAAACGTGCCTGAAAGAAATACAGTTGAATAAGCCCTGAACAAATTATATTGTTTCTTAGTAAAATCATAGTTCCACTGATATATTCATATTATTATACAAAATCCCTCTATAACAATCATGATTCACTTAAATTTAACTTTCGATATCGAAATATAATGTAAATGTTACAAATTCCCATAATTAATTAATAGTACAACTCAATTTTATCTTATTATTATAGGCATATCATATCTACATATATCGCTCACAAAACGTGCCTGAGAGAAATACAGTTGAATAAGCCCTGAACAAATTATATTGTTTCTTAGTAAAATCATAGTTCCACTGATATATTCATATTATTATACAAAATCTCTCTATAACAATCATGATTCACTTAAATTTAACTTTCGATCTCGAAATATAATGTAAATGTTACAAATTCGCATAATTAATTAATGGTATAGACATACAACTCAATTTTATCTTATTATTATAGGCAAATTATATCTACATATATGGCTCACAAAACGTGCATGAAAGAAATACAGTTGAATAAGCCCGGGGCGTAAACATATGTTTGTCATCTAATCGACGCGACATTATTGTTCAATGAGGGAATCTTGACTACATAAGGATCCATTATACGACCACCCACGACGACTATTACAGATTTTAAAGGAAAATGTACCCTAATATAAAACACCCGTTATAAAAAAATAGTCATTTAATCATTTGCATAAATTGGATGAAATTAATTAAATTTGAATGTAATTAAAAATTGAATTTAAAAGACCACATTGTAAACACCACGAAGTACTGTGTATGTTTAAAAAATCACCTCGTATATTAACCGAATTGTATTTGAGAAATTTTGAAGTAATTATGTGAGTTACGTCATAGGTTTTTTTCTTTAGTGCTGCCACAGTTATTTTTTCTTTAGTGCAGCCATATTCCCGACCCTTGTACTCTAATAGCATAAGACCTCGATAGCTCATAGCTAAAAGCGTTAGGCTGGAAACCCAAAGACGGTGAGTTCGAGTCCTAACATAACTTGTCTAATTTTTAAATAATGATATAAAATTGAATCGTCTAATTGATATTTAATCATGTGAATAAATTAGATTGAATTAATTAAATTTGAATATAATTAAAACTTAAATTTAAAAGACCACCCTGAACAAGAGTGAACCTTACAATGCGCTGTTTGTATGACGCTAACCGAAACATGTCCACACTTTTAAACAAAATATCTCATCTGTGATTGGTCCCGATGAAATCGACTTTGAAATAACCCCTACCAAGTGACTTTCACAGGTGACATTACTCAAGGTCAAGGTAACCTCGCTCAAGGTCACGATGACCTTGATCAAGGTGACCTCTATCAAGGTCACGATGAGCTTGACCAAGGTGACATCTATCAAGGTCAAGGTCGTCCCGTTCAAGGTCAATGACGTCACAGAAAGTGGTGGGGGAGCTCTAGCACCGGCTGTCGTCCTCTACTAACAACCTGTGGTTTGAGCAAGGCATCAGTGCATCGCGTCATACAGCACATGCAACCATAACTCTGTTGCATACCAAATTTCCTGATCATATTGTTTCGCAAAATGCTGACAGCAACTAACATGAAAGATCATGTGATTTAATACCACCGGACTTTTTCCTATCAGATTTATTTTGTCCTAGCTTTGTGTAAATTTTTCTTACTGCAACTGTAAATGATTGCTTACTTTCATAAAACAGTTGTACACAAAATATTCGTTATTGAACTGTTAATCGTGGTATATTGGCGTCGTATGATTTATAGTCGTTAGATGTTGATGCCCTGTCTTTGACAGAACACAAATGGCGTGCAATTCAAATCCTATAGTTCCAACTGAGACACTCTATAGAAATAGAATCTAATTTCTCGTGATGACAATATTAAAAACGACAACATCTTACCCTCTTCCTAATCTTCTCCTTAAGAAATGGTTTAAGCACAGCTACGACCGCATCAAAGTAGAAAGGCTCATTAACAATGTGGAAGCCCTTGAACCTTAGTGGGAACGTCTCTTGTACCAATTCGACCATTCTCTTTGCGTAATAAGGAGTGAAAAACTTCGCATGCTGCAAACTAAGCCCTGCCATATCCAAGATAACGACGATGCCAGCTATCTGAGTTTCCGCCTCGCGTACTATTTGTTCTAGTGCCAAAACGTTCGTTCGAAAAACGTCCTCTATTGTTACCTTCGACGAATCGAAGTTATCTGAAATGTAATGAACCTGGGTAGTGTACACAGTCGACTGTGATAAAATGTAAATAAAAGTAGTTTGTGTTTGCTCTAGACTTTCGTGCGTTCCTGAGCACGATAACATAAACATATACAGTGAGTACACAAATGTTGGATTGAATTCATTTAAAATTCAGTAATTTTTTTATCGAAATACGTTCGAATCATTAATTTCTTATTATAGTTACTCATTTTTTAAACTAAATTTCATGTAATAGAGTAACCTCAAAGGGAAATAATATTAAACTTAATTTATTTTTATGGTTACAGAGTTACCCCTATTTAACTCTACCCAAAATTCTAATGCTTCGTTAACTCGGACCCTGAAAAAAGATTCAAAAACTAAATAAGTTACCGAACTCGTTAGTTTTTCTTTTTATTTTAATTACGCAGTTGTTAAATAAAATTTCATGTGGATGGGGTAATCTAAAGAAAAGATGTCACGTCTTCAGCATCTAGTTATTATTAATACGATAATCATATATGATAGTTAGAGGTGAGAAGAAAAGACATTTGAAAAGTTAAAAAAAAACTTTCAAATTCAACAGACAACAATAATCATATACAATTATTATATATGATAATTAGTGACTAGAAGGACAGATATTCAAGAGATTAGATACACCCTCAAATATAATAGCATTGGCGCATTCGCCGATTATTCAAAAAATGTTTGTTGTTCAATATATTGGGGCACTGCACCTTACATTTTCAGATCACAATATTTAAATATGCATATTGCAATAAATCGTATTTAAGTATTTCTTTATTACTACTACATCATTATGTTCTAACCCCCAATCATTAGAGATAAAATAATGATATATAATTATTACATATGATGGTCAGCGACTGGAAGGACAGATATATAAGAGATTAGATACATTCTCTAATACCACATAATTGGCACCTTCGCCAATTCATTAAAAATATTAATATAAAATTTAGTAATTGGCTTCAAATATCAATTAAAATTCAAGTAATTTGCGTTAAAATTATTGCAAATAAGTACTTTGATAAACACTAATTTGGTGTCCTGTAAAACATTTAACCTAAAACGATTATATTCCTTATATATTATTCCTTATATAATATGTTATTGTATGTATTCCGCATATTATATAAGGAATACAATCAATGATTGTATGTAAATAGCAGCGTGATAAATTCGATTAGTCTCGCTAAAGGTAACTGCTTGAACTTAATCTTCTAAAAGATGAACCATATCAACCAAGTAAAAAATTCTAAAGCATTTAAAATACTTATTCGACCAAACAATAACGTCAAAAATAGTAAGGCAGAAATCATGGAAACCTACACAATTGGTGGAAATTAATGATACGAGAAACTAGATTCGCTTTCTCTAATTTCGAAGAAAGATGAGTTAAACATGAGAGCATCTTTATACCAAATATTTATATTGCGATACATTTAAATGTCTTTATTACTACTATATTATTATCTTCTAACTTTCAGTCAATATTGATATGATAATCATATATGGTCGTTGTATATGATGGTTAGAAGTTAGAAGAAAAGACATTTGAGAAGTTAAAAAAATCTCGAACGCTCAAGTGTCGCCGTCGTCAATTGTTTAATAATTATTTGCTGGGCAGTATACTTTTGGAAGACAGGAGTACATTCATATTTTAGTCAGTTAACATTTTGTAATTGAACACTGCATCTCACATTTTCACATCAAAATGTTTAAATTTGTATATAGCAATAAAACGTATTTAAATATTTTTTATTACTACTATATCTTTATGTTCTACCCTCAATTATTAGAGATAAAATAATCTTATATAATTGTTATACATGACGGTTAGCGACTGGAAGGACAGATATTCCAGAGATTGGATACGATCTGAAATATCATAGCATTGGCACCTTCGCTAATTCTTCAAAAAGTGTTGGGCAATATTTACATTTCAATCAGTTAAAATTTAGTAATTCACTTATCAAAATTAAATTAAAAATCAAATCATTTTTATTCTTATTCTCTTCAGAACTTATTCAAGTAATAATTATTCTCATTTTCTAGTATTGTCATTGCTAGCATCTAGCATTGGCGCCTTCGCCAATTCTTCAAAAATGTTGGGCAATATAGTTTTGATAAATGACCATTTATATTTTGGTCAATTAAAAATTAAGAATTCACTTGTCAAAATTCAATTAAACTTCACATAACTTAATTCAAAATTATTGCAAATAACTATCGATAAACACTAATTTGATCGAATTGTGTTTTGTGAAACGATCAACTTAAAATGCTACTATTTCTCTGTAAATTTGACATTGTCAATAATTCGTTAGTAGCAAATTCTCCGCGTATAGCCTACATAAATATGCTATAGATGCCCTTTGTTTCTGCTTATAATTGACTGAAATCAAAAACAAAACTAATTTCAATCATCATCATCATCATCATTAGGTCATCAGTCCTAAGACTGGTTGGACGCTAACCTCCAGCTTCTCCTATCTTGTGCTAACCTACGCATTTCGCTAATTGTGCTACAACCTACATCCCTTACTATTTGCGAGCAGTAGTCTAATCTCGGCCTACCTCTGCCTTTCTTCACTCCTATTTCTGCCTCCAAAATATCGCGGACTATTCCCCCATGTCTCAGCAAGTGGCCTACCATTCTATCTCTTCTCTTCTTTAAGTTTTTCCACATACTTCTTTTCTCGCCGACTTTCTTCAATACTTCTTCGTTTCTAACCCTATCAGTCCATGGTATTTTCATCATTCTTCGGTAACACCACATCTCAAAAGCTTCTAATTTCTTCCTACTTGCTTCCCCTACCGTCCAGGTTTCGCAGCCGTATAGTGCCGTGCTCCATACATATGTTTTCAAAAATCTCTTCCTTGTTTCTAAGTTTATTACCCCCGAGCATAAAAGTGCTTTCTTTTCGTTAAAAGCTACTCGACCCTGCGCTATTCTTTGTTTTATGTCTTTATCGCTTCTTCCATCCCAATTTATTTTACTTCCTAAATAAGTGAAGTCTTTAACTTCCTCCAACCTTTCATTATTAATTTGTACTTTCGTTTTTGCTCTGCTCTCGCGCCCTCTGCACACTAACACTTTAGTTTTGTTCTTATTCACCCTCATTCCGTATTCCTCTGTCAACACTGCCTCCATTTCGTTCAATGCTGATTCTAATTCCTCCTTACTAGATGCTAATACTGCTATATCATCCGCGAATCTCAGCATTTTTAGTTTCTGTCCCTGTACTTTAATCCCGAAATCCACTCTATCTTTTACCACATTAATCGCCTCTTCGATGTACAGATTAAAAATTAGTGGTGATAGCGTACATCCTTGTCTTACTCCTTTCCTAATACCTATTTCCCTTTTTTCCCCTTCTACTTCTATAACAGCAGTTTGCTCTTTGTATAGATTGTGTACTACTCTCCTATCTGTATACTTCATTCCCGCGCTCTTTAGTATCTCGAACATTTTTTCCCATCTTACGTTATCAAAAGCTTTTTCTAAATCTACAAATCCTATATAAGCGTTCTTTCCTTTTTCTATTGTTTTCTCTAACATTACTCTTAGCGCCAGAATAGCTTCGCGAGTTCCCCTATTTCGCCTAAACCCGAATTGGTCTTCTCCTAGTATTTCCTCCGCTCTATTTTCCATCCTCTTCTGCACTATTCTAGTTAAGATTTTTGACGCGTGGGAAGTTAGGCTAATCGTTCTAAAGTTCTCGCATTTGTCGGCTCCTCTCTTTTTCGGTATAGTAACGATAATGTTCCTCTTATAATCCTCCGGCATCTCGCCCGTTTCATATATGTATTTTACCAGTTCAAACATCCTATTTACTACTTTCTGTCCCGCACATTTCAAAATTTCCGCCTGTATTTTATCTACACCCGGCGCTCTATTATTCTTTAGCCCCCTTAGTGCTATTTCAAATTCCTCTCTCAATATAGGTTTTCCTACATCTTCCCTATCGATGCTAGATTCTTCCTCTAATATCTCTCCTAATTCCTGATCCTCGTATAAATTTCCTAAGTACTGCTTCCATCTATCCGCTTTCTCCTCTCTTCCGATCAGTATGTCCCCCGATTGACTCCTAACGTTTCTACTTATTGTTCCTATATCCCTGAAGTTCCTCTTAATTATTTTGTAAGCCTCATCGGTCTTACCTACTTGCAACTTATCTTCTACTTCTTTGCATTTATCCTCTATCCATTGTTCTTTCGCTTTCTACATTTTCTAATGATTTCCCACTTTATTGACTTATAAGTTTTCAGTCCTTCTTCGTCTCGTCTGTTTTTGTAGCCTCGTCTCTTTTGCATTAAGTTTAAGATTTCGTCCGTTATCCAGGGCTTCCTAGCTTCCCTTTTATCGTGTCCTAAAACGTCCGTAGCCGCGGAAGCTAGACTATTCTTGATACCCTCCCACTCAGTTTCTGCGTTCTTGATTTCGTCCTTACTCGTTTTATTTAATAATTGATCTGTTTTATCCTGGAACTTATCTTTCATATTCTGATCCCTCAATATGTCTACATTTATACGTTTCTTATCCTTCCGGATTTTCAGATTTCAATAATTTCAATATACTCAATAAATGTTCAATTTACTAAAAAAAAATAATTTTTAAGGTGAATTGGTTTATCCACGTGGATTTATCTATTCTCTAAAATATAGGTAAAAAACCGGGTTGGGAAAGTAACTTTCCTGGCTTAGGTGAGAAAAGTACTTTCTTGTACTGTCTTGTGATAGTTGATTAGCAACGGACCAAAATACTAGTATAGGGTATTTAGGATATAAATAGCAAATATATGAGGGTTGGTGACTGGAAGAATCATAGCATTGGCGCCTTCGACAATTTTTCAAAAATATTGGTGCAGCTGTTTTTATATTTCAGTTAAAATTTAGTAATTCACTTATCAAAATTCAATTAAAGCTCAAATAATGTACTTCAAAATAATTGCAAATAAGTATTTCGATAAGCACTAATTTGGTGTTTTATGAAACGTTTAACATAAAAGCCTTGTATTCCTCTGTAAATTTGTCGAGATTTTCTTCAAGTTAGTACTGAATGCTTCACGTATAACCTAGATAAATATGATATAAATACTATTTATTTTTACTTATATTGATTGAATGAAATCAAAAATTAAGTAAACTAATTTTTACTATTTGCTATTGACAAACAATTATAGCATTTAATTTGTGTTAAAAAACCAAGGTTTTTGGATGTATATGAAACGTATCACAAAGTTAGTGTTTATGTAGTTGCTTTGTGAAATCATGTGTATCATAATGTGGACTAATTAACAATCATACTAATTGATAATTAACTAGTGGGTTGGCCATTATTATTACAGATAAAATTTGATGTTTGATGCACCATTGAAACATCTTTGTACGTTTATTTTATGTACAATACATATTAAATACAGATGAATAGAGTTTTGACTAAAGGAAGATTGATTTCACAATGTTTTCACAATAAAAAAAATAAAATAGGACATACTCTTGCTGAAAATACTCCAACACGGCTATATGAAATTGACATTTTAACTGGCATTTGAAATTAATATCGGATTAAGCACAGCTTAAATTAGTTTTAAGATTTGCGTTGACAAGACATCATAGATTTTTCTATTGTCTTCTATCGTGCCAACCAAAATTTTATTCTTATTGTTATTATTCTTAATATTGCACCTAATGTGTATTTTTACATATTGATAATTCCATTTAAATGGAATAATGATTATACAAGTCCGAAGTCCGAAGGTGAGTTATAAAAATAAATAACCAAATACTATTAAAATACGGTTTCAGTTTACACTATTAAAGCGGAAAGTGCTGTTTAAAAAATGTTTTCGCGATATCTTGGTTCTGTAATGGTTGCGGAAAAAATATTACACCAAGATGATCAAATTAGTACATTAATTGCCTTGCTTTAATAACCTCCGTATTTAAATCAAACAGAAAATATACAGTGACGTTTATTTATGTAAACATCATAACTAGTTAAATAAACACTGATTGATTTGGGTACCGAAATCTTTTTCCTCGAAATTGATTTGTATAGAACAATTCGTGGTATTAGTTATCATAGAGAACTAAATATTCTGGTTAGCAGTAGTACTAGTATTTTATATAACTATAAATTGAAATCAACTAATTTGCAAAATTGAATGTTAATATCAGCCACACTATCTGACAATACTGGAGGTTAATCAAAGATTACTAAATTCCTCCTAATTCTCCTCCAGATGTGTTCTGGATATACAGATCATTTCCTTTTACCTTTTCTTTAATTAATTTAGTTAGTGACATACAGCGTACGGATAAAGTTTCGCACAATACTTATAATTTTGTTATTAAGTGGTTTTTGAGAAACTCTAAAACAAGTCCAGTATTTTATTATTTTAAGATTTTGTTTTTGAGTTTTAACATCATAGAACGTTTAAATCCCAATTCTCAATTATTTTTTATTATTATCACTTATTCGAATAGAGGATGTTAAGCTTACAACTCTGAAATAATATTACACTGAAAAATGAAAATATAGATGCTATAGAAGGGTCTTGTGTCGGAGATCTGGCAGATATTTTGAATAAACACCAGTTATACTAATGTGGAAATTCGAAAACGAAATTCGAAACCTAATTACACAAACTTACCTACTCTAATTATGAATACCCTTCTGCCTAGTTGGTCCCTCTGTTGAAGCATATTCTGAGCTTGGAGTTCGAACATTACGCTACACTCTGAAGGTAACGGACATCCAAATAATTCTGGACACTTTAACTTCATCAAGAAATATCTTTGAAGCTGAAACAGAAAATGAATATCATATATCATAGCAATGATATATAATACAATTTACATATGATACTGAATATTAGTAATAATTGAATACTCACCATTTGAAAGGCTTTTTTGCTGTCGAACTTTCTAGCTCTCAGAAACCTAAGCAGGAATTGTTCACTGTCCGGTGCCGATAAGTTAGAGTCATCTGGAAATAAATAAAAACAGAATGTGTTGCCGCTAAAGCTTATTTATTTATCCTACTTTTGACCATAAGTCCGAGCGCTCCCAGTTCGCGTTTGTAAATCTCTGGAGTCTCATTTAATTCTTCCTCGGCGCGTTTCTGCCATTCACTATCCATAGGAAAGGATCCATTGGGACTTTTACCGACCATACAGACGAGAGAATGCCGCAAGGGCGAATTTTGTGGAGATGTATTTTCCATTGGCATCTCTGAAATAATGTTAGTTAACTACTAACTTTTCTTTCAGTAAAACTATCTATACATAGTAGTTTGTAAAATAAATATTTACCCCTTCTTTTAGATCAGTTTATCGTTTATTTGTATTTAAATGATCCTTCTATAACATGTAAGTAACTAACATTCTACCTCATATGTATACCACTTAGTATGTAATAGTTAAGTGATTTATCGATAATTCATCAGAGAGCATTAAACAAAGTTAGGAATTGGTGCAGGGATAAGGGACTCTCGGTCAATCCCTCTAAGACTGAGGTGATGGTGTTCACCAAGAAATATAAATGGAACAGAACATGTCCGTTGAAACTTGGTGATCAAGAACTAAGCTATAATGGCGAAGTGAAATACTTAGGAGTAATCCTGGACGGGAAACTGTCATGGGAAAAACATCTAAGTCACATATGTTCCAAGATCACAGCAACACTTTGGCAACTGAGAAGGGCCATTGGTAATAGCTGGGGCTTGAAACCGGAGACCATGAAATGGATGTATGAGGCAATTCTCAAACCCAGACTGACTTATGGAGCACTGGTCTGGTGGGAGAGAGCCTATCTAAAGTCAGAAATCAAACGGCTTAACAAGCTACGAGGATTGATGCTAAGAAGTATAAGCGGAGCCTCAAGATCGACACCGATTGAGGCGATGGGGATACTGACGGGAATACCACCTCTTGATGTCACCCTGAAAGCGGAAGCTGCAAAGACAATGCACAGGGTGGAAAACTTGAACAGGAAGATAGGGAACCTGAATAGACTCTCAAGAGAGCTAGCTGAGGAGGGGCTCCTATGGATGCCCTCTGACAGCACGGGTGTCCATTTCCTGTTTGACAAGAAATATAAGATCACCCTCACCAGTAAGACCGACTGGATAGAGGGTCGAGCTGGATTACCGCTCAATGGAGACATCTGGTACACGGATGGAGCCAAGAGTGAGAACAGAGCGGGTGCGGGGGTGTATAGGCGACGTGATGGGACAGGTAAAACCTTCCCCCTGGGTAAATACACTACCGCACTCCAGGCCGAGCTAGTTGCAATTACATACGGTGTTCTGGGGGCTGACCAAAATCGGACCCAGGAGAGGGTATGTATCTGCTCGGACAGCAGGGCGGCGTTGACAGCCCTGAATTCAGCAACGACAAAGTCGAAGCTGGTCTATAATTGCTATGAAGCATTGAACCACTTGGCAGAGAAGGGACCGGTGGAACTCTTATGAATACCTGGGCATAATGGCATTAAGGGAAATCTAATTGCAGATGACCTTGCCAAACTAGGGACCAGGGGAAACCTCTATGGACCAGAACCTGCAGTGGGAATAAGTCGGAATCTGATCAAAGACCGCATCAATGACTGGGCAAGAGACCAGCATAGAGAAAGATGGGAAATAGTAACGGGTTGTCGAATAATCAAACTCTTCATCGATACTCAGAGATTGAGAAATGGGCCCAAGAATTCATTAAATTGAACAGGCAAAAATCCAGAATCCTGGTAGGAATCATAACGGGCCACCATAGTAGCCTGAATGCATATAAGCATAAGCTGGGACTGACTGACAGTCCGGCATGCAGATACTGCAGAGAAGACGAGGAAACCTCGATTCATCTTCTTTACACCTGCCCTGCACTGGAGGAGAGGAGGTGCCTTATATTAGGGACCCCTGTTATCCTAGAAGAAGCGAGGCTTAAGGCGAGGGACGTGCCCAAATTGCTCCTTTTATGGGATAGCATTTTTGGAAAATGACCCGGACAAGAGGGGATCGCCAAGGGACTACCCATGCGATCAGTGGCTGATGAGGCCCAAACCCACAGAACATAATAATAATAATATCGATAATTACGAAATATTTATGAATTTACTGACATACATCGTAGTGACAAAGTTTAACATAATCATAACTGTTAATTTAAATAGTTTTTGAGAAAACTCTGAAATAAATCAATGTTTAAAAAGACACTGACTGATGTAAATAATTTATTTATTTCAACTTTTGTTTAGGCTGTAACAACATCATAGTCCTTTTTATATTGTACCTTCGTCTATTTTTTTAATAAAAATAAAAGATTTTTGTACAACGGAACTCCATATTAAGGATTTCCTATTTACATTTATAACATTTTGGGAAAAAATACAAATAAAACAAATACGATAGTTTAAATTTATTCAAAATGTCCTCCGTTAAGAATTTGACATTGGTTATCATGCGTGTAAACACTTTTTATATAGGCGTTCAATTATTTAATAGCTAATAATTAGTTATTTTATATCCTCTAAACTATTTGGTTCATTAGAATAGACCTGCTTCAGCAAATTAGTAAAGATGACGATGACAGAAGGAAACAATTTTGAATATAAGAACAGTTTTGTGAAATAATGACTACGATAATTAAAAATGTCCCGAATTTGATCAAAAATATATATTTCATTGATGAAACAATATTTTTTCTTAATGACTTTGTAAATAAACATAACTGTGGATACTGGGACAATGAAAATCCGCATCTATTTCGAGAGGATCATACTGAGTTTCTTAAAGAGATTACGTCTGGGCTGGAATTATGAAAAATGAAAGTCAATAAAGAAGAGAACCCACTGTTAAATTAACAATATTTACGTTCTCAATAGAATGGCGCACCAGACTATGCATTACATGTTTGACAATGGATCGATCAAAGGGTTTGAATCCAATGCAATAAAAATAAATGGATAGAAGAGGTGCTCTGGAATAACGGTGATATTTTAAAGTACAATTCCACTGCATTTCTTCCTCTGAGGTCAATTGAAGACAATTGTGTAAAAAAACTCCGTTGCAGAATATTGAAGGCCTGAGAAATAGGACCCCACACAATCAGGTTAATTACTAAAAATACATTTTAAAACGCCTGACAAGAATTTGAGAATAAATTTTACTTTTTTTTTAGCCGACAATGATAGGAATCTTGACCACTTAATCAAATCAGATTGCAAACCATGCTATGAATAGTTAATTTATTCCGTTAATTTATTTTTAAGTTATTTTATTTTTGTTCTATTATAAGAACGGATAAACCGATTTCAGTTTTCTAGACGTAGTTGAATCATAATTTTTAAGGCTTTTAAAAGAAAGTGAGGATGTAAGGAGGTGCTAGGTACAAATGGGTAAAATACAAACTACAAGAGAGTAGTTTTAAACTTTCCCTCAATATCTAAATTTACGTCTTTTTCTAGAGATCATTTTCCTCCTTAAAAGAAATAATGGTGGTAGGTAGTTTTGAAATTAAAGCACTGTATAGTTGTCCAAAAATGAGTTAGAATTATTAATATTGACAGTTAACCATATTTCAACCGTTGCTACGTACAAATAGTTTGTGAACCCAGAATTTTCCTAATGGCATTAAACAATATTTAACATAATAAATTACTCTCTCCCACGATGTCTTATTTCTCTCTGCCACGAAAATAAATGTTGAGAAAAATCAGTTCTGGAAAGAAAAGGAAGTTACACATAGCATATACAATTAACCTAAATAATTCAACAATAAGTAAATTTATGTAATTTGAGGACAAAAACGGTGTTTTTATTTCACATATATTTTACTTACCAAGTAATTTACTCCATTTCAATTGTAACTGGTCTCCCTGAGCAAAGTAATGCTTGAAACTAAGAAAGAATGTAAAATATTATGTATGAGAGAATTTAATCGCTTTTTGAAAAACATAATAATTTTATAAGAATTTCTTAATATAGTATTTCGTTTATATTGCTAGATCAGCTTGTGCAATTATATTTTTTGTAATTCAATATGAGTGTGTAGATTTCACCTATTATATTTTTTTTATAAACTTTGGTAATTACAATTGATTAAACTAAATCAATGTCGATTAGAACTGTACAAGTATACTACTTAAATATCAATATACAACGAACTATATCTTCATTATATGTAATTATTTGCATCCATAGTCAATAAACTGACCAACATACAGATTTTATCCTGACCACGACAATATAACTTCTAGAAACTCCTTTCTTATTTACCCAGATTAAAGTGTTTCGATTTGTTGCGGATTATAAACTAGCGAGTAACGAGAACTACAATTGAAATAAAAAATATACGTACCAAAATCAATCAATGACACTAACACAGTTGAATCATGCCACCTCTTATCGAAACATTTTTTAAATAAATCATTGAGGAAGAAATATAAACATAAAGTTGAAGGTTAACGGAATATTGACTTTATCATCCCTCGTGTGGATTGAAGTACTCATGCGCAAAATGCAAATAGGTCCTGGCCCAGAAGCTTCATTTTATTTCCAGAGCCATGATTTTGAATTCTCGTTAGTTTCACATAATTTCATATTTAATGTATAGCTAATTTGGATATTGTTACAGCATAAGTAACCATAATATCTGTATCACACTGGTGAAGAATTATTCATGTTTTAAATATTTTCTTTTTGGAAATTCGATTTACTTCTAAAAATAAAATTAGACAAAAACAAGTTAAAACACTAAAATTGGACATTTATTTAGTATCTGATATGATAATGATAACATACATATGCAGTATGGTAATAAAATTAACATAATATTCATAATTATATTATTAAACGGTTTTTTAAAACTCTGAAACAGAACAACCTTATTTTTTAAAAACACATTGACGGATATAAAAATGTTTCTTTTTAAATTTGGATTTAAGCTGTGACTTCATTATAGCCTTCTTTTCATCTTAACCTCCTCCTCTTTTTGAAGAAAAATATTTTTCATACAGTTTTCTGAGTATACCGGTATCACATATTAGGGATACCCTTAGTGGTTCCTTGTTGACTAATTATAAGATAAAGGGTGGCTTCTGAAAAAAATACGAATAAATTAAATACGACTTACCTGATATAAATTTTAAAATTATGTATAACGTCCGGCATAACCAGTTTGTAATTAGTCGGAATACATTTAAACACTTTTTATTGAATGTGATTATTTCCGAGTTGATATTGTTAAATCAGATCCTCTAAATGATCTGGCTTATTAAATAGATGTACGACTCCCATATAACATGTAACAATAATAAATTCAAGAGGGTCAAATCAGGTGAACGTAGTGCCCATTGTTGATCCTCGGCGTCTTATCCACGTACTAGGGAAAATATCGTCAAACAGCGATCTAACTGCAACACAGAAATAAGGAGGAATTCCATCGTGTTGAAACGAAATTCTTTGGTTTCACCTCGTCGCTTCCTCATTATTTAAATAAAGAACAGCTAAAGCTGGAACTAAAATGAAACGTAGAAATCCTAAATATCTGACAGCAATCAAATTTTCTTCAAATGAATAAGGCTCTAAAAGTTAACTTCCTAGATTATATTTTTCAATGTAATGTAACCGTATTTTGCAATTTTAAGTTTAACACCCTGTATATTATAATCAGTAAATAGTAAATCTTTAATATAGGGTAGGTACCATTGTATTCGAAAAATTTTAAGGAATTAATTTTTGTTGAAAATACAGGGAGTTGCAATTTTAAAAAGACACTATGAAGACATCATAACTGAAATAAAATATGAAAAAAAGTTATTTGTTGAATGCCTTTAAAAGGCACTCGTTGTATTCGGAAAATATTAAGGAGTGAATTTTTGTTAAAAACAGAAGGAGTTGCCAAAGTCAACATAATATGGAATATGAATATACTATGAACAAAATCCTAAGAAATGTATCATGTAACATGTAACTGATTTTATCAAATTTCTAAAGCATGTTAGATATTCGTATTCACTACTGACTAAATACTAAATAAGTAAATTATCTTATTAAAATATATACTTATTAAACACTGAATATAGTATTTAATAAAAATATATTTTCTAATTGAAAATTATGAATATATATTTCTAAGAATTAGAGACATTGACATTTCTAATAAAATTCTAGTAACCCTTCTAGTATATCCTTCTCATTTCAATATATAGAAGCAATATCAACAATAAAGAAGGACAACCATGAATGTATAGTGGCACTTCTTTAACTCGAACCCTCTCTATCCCTCTTAAAGTATTTGAGTTAGGAAAAGAACAAAATTAAATATACCGAGATACAGAGCGCGAATATGGTCAGTGGAAACAATTTCGTGGTATAGAGAATTTAGAGTTCTACAGGTTGGACTTACAGACGTTTCACTGCACTTACACTGATTAGTGATTATAAAAACAGTTTGCATTTCACTTAAAATAATTTGCCCTATAGGCCATAGGTATTTTTTACCTAATTGTAAAAAATCTGATTAAATCTGTTACGGTCATCCCACCTGACTCTTGCGGTATAACTGTCTCTGTTACATTTCTAATTACATTTGGAAATTAAGCGGCTGCTATATTTTGTGTTAGAATTGTTCGTCATTGAGATAACAAAGTATTTACTTTTTATGTAAAGGTGGCAACTTGATCCTTACTACATCGTTAACACTTATGGGTACATTTATGGGTATCACTTAGATTGCTAGACGGCATTTTTTTTTAGTTTGTAATTTATTTATAATTCAGTTTTGTAAACTACCTTAAAATATATCTTTTATAGCTACCAAAATCGTTCGTCAAAAGTTCTAGTAATCTTTCTAGTTGTGACACTTATACTATTCAAACTTTGTTGGACTGTTCAAAGCATATCTAGTGTCAACTATGTCAGGTTTCAATTTCAATAATCGTTTGTGATAGTACAGCATCATTTAATATAGGATTTAGAGCTCTAATTTGAATGTTATAATATAACTTTATCCCCTTATTCAGTAGTCAACAAGCTGTCAAATATATTCATTTCAAACGTGAACTACAGGGACTTTCAATAGGGACGCCCGAAATTTGTTAGGTTATAGAGGCCATGTTATTAATGCAACACCTGTCAAATTTATTGTGAATATTCACTAGTATATTGCAAATTACCATGGAAGATTATAGCGTTCAGGAACGTGTACAAATCATCAAATTTGTTTTCAAAATCAGTGCTCTGTTCGAAAAACGTTCCGCGCATTACATAATTTTTATCTTCGCCACAACCGTCCCACTGAGCCGACTATTCGACATTTGGTGGCTAAATTCGTGTCAACCGGTTTGATAAATTATCAGCCAACACCCGTAGCTCACCGAAACGCTAGGTCTACTGAAAATATCGCTGATGTGCGTGAGACTGTATGGGAAAACCTGAGGCAGTCAATGTATCGTCGTTCACAAGACCTTGGCCTTTCTGCGACTTCAACTTTTTGCATCGGGACTTGGGTCTGTACTTGTACAAAATTGAACTGACCCAGAAACTTAAGGTAAATGACCATAAACAACGCCGTGTGTTCGCTGATTGTGCTCTGGAACAGTTGGAAGTTGACCCAAATTTCACCAAAAAAATCATCTTTAGTGACGAGGCCCACTTTTGGATGAATGGATATGTGAACAAACAAAATTGTCTGATTTGGGACGATACCAATCCTCACGAGATACACCTGCACCAAATTCATCCCGAGAAAGTCACTGTTTGGTGTGCATTTTGGTCTGCCGGAATCATCGGTCCGTACTTCTTCCAAAACGAAACTGGCATTGCCATAATCGTCAACGGCAAGCGCTACAGATCGATGATAAACAATTTCTTGTGACCTAAACTGTATCATATGGACACCAACAACATGTGGTTCCAACAGGACGGCGCTACGTGTCACACAGCGTATGCCACGATGGACATTCTGCACGAGCGATTGGAGGGCATGGTTATCTCGCGCAGCGATTTGAACTGGCCACCGACATCGTGCGATTTAACGCCTTTAGACTTCTTTCTTTCAGACTATCTTAAATCGCAGGCCTATCCGAATAAGCTGCAAACAATTGATGCCCTCAAAGTCAACATAACAAACGCCATCCAGCAAATTCAGCCATATTTATGCGACAGTCATCGAAAATTGGACCTCCTGAATACGTGCCCCCAAGCAAAGCCGCGGTGGACATTTCAGCGGCGTTATATTCCATACTTGGTGTCATAAAATAAAAAAAAATTGAGAGGATATCTCACACAACTTGTTTTATTTACATTTAAAAATCGAGCGTCCCTATTAAAAACCCTTTACAATGAAATTAAACTTTAATAATTTGTATAAACTATAGTTACTTTGCGATTGTTATTTGGTTTGTCTTTATATAAAACGAAGCTTCATATTTTCTGTTATATTTTATCCACGAGATACATTTTTGAACTGTATTTTTATATTTATTGATGCCCAATTTAGCTTGTGTTAATGGAATGATAAAAATGGAGGTTTTTTATGCAAATCAATATGTTTTTGGAACATTAGTACTTAACAAAAATTGTACCTTCGTTTATTCTGGCGTACTTTCTTTAGTCTGTCTATTACTCCGGCAATATAAAGTGTAATAAGATATGTATATCTCGTTGGTTGCTCATGGTCTTCAATTTGAATGTCCTTGTTCATGGTACTTTGCTTATACATTCGTTAATATTTATTTCTTCCCAGGCCCTTTTAGGCTTCGAAATAAATAAGAAACATCAAAAAATGCTTTGAAAATACATGGATACAAATAGATAGATACAAACAACGTTTCCAGACAGTTAATATATTACACGTACTATCTTCAAATAAGGATACTGTTCGCTAATTATTAGCCAAAGATGTATATCAGCTGATGTATTGATGTAGAAAGAATTATTGGTCAAACAGGCAGGATCCAGTAAGTATAGAATTATAGAGCATAAAAGGCATACAAGATTAGGATTTAAAAATAGATCAGCAGTAAAAGCACATGTACATAAAAACTATAACCATAGAATAGATAATCAATAATGTCAAAATAGTAATTCTTATTATTATTCACACATTATTAGAGAATTACTGGAGAATAAAAACAATTTTAACAGAGAGGATGGATATTACCTTTGTAAGATTGAGAATTAAAAATAGACGGTGGCTCAGTTGGTTAAAGCGCTTCTTACAAAATAAAGCTGGATTACAAATAAATGCCAAGGCATTCAGATATTATGACTATAATATTTTAAAGCATTTCAAACCATTTGAAAATAAATAATAAATATATATAAAATAATTTATTAAAATAATTCATAATATAAAAATTACAGTCCACAATATTTATCGAATATATCACTAGTCATTCTTAGAAATCGAGTACTCACTTAAACTACAGAATGAATATTTATCGGAATGTATTCGAGGTTCCTCCCTCACTGAAGAAATATCTGAATCTCCAGAAAACGTGACCATTTTCTCCGAGCCCTTAGATTTATTGGTGCTCTTGCTTCCAGTCACAGGAGTAGAAGTTCTCTGGTTACTCTTTTTCTCCTTAGAACTCACTTGTATTGAAGACAGTTCCGAAAATTCACTTAGCAAACTGGCCGGGCTTGCATCCGATTTTAGAGTACTGGATGATATTTTACTCAACACCTGCCCCCTTAAATATTCTTTCAGACTAACTTCACTCCCTCCTGCATCGTCACCCTTCGCGGTTTTCTGTGCAGTAAAATCTAGAGAGCTCGAACTAGAGGTTAGAGCTAATGCTTCTTGTGTTTTGTGAAGTGTAGGAATTGCCCATTCCATACCAATGCTTTTCAGCATTGTCTCGATTGTTTCAAGGTCATCACTTGAACTAGAAGTCATTAAAACTGATTTCTTAGAAGATATGGTGGTTGATTTGCTGCCGGATCCATCCAAAATAATAGATTTACTACTTATATCATAAGATAAATTTAGTGGCGATGATGATTTACTACTGCTACTTTTCTTAGACTTTTCTTGATCTCGCTTCTCTGGGCTTTTCGATACTATTGACACTTTTGCTACAACATCAGGAACGTCTGTGCCAGATTTTGATGATGCACTATATGAAATACCACTTTCTTCCTCTTCTTTTCGCTTAACAAGTAACTGTAAAGGTTTTCGTGGAGACGAAGTTTGATAGACTTTAGAGCCGTTTGGGCTCACCTGATTGCTATCTAATTTGGTAGACAGTTGGCTGTCGGCCTCCAAAATTGTGGATAATTCGTGAGGAACTAAAGAAATATTTCCATTAAATTTTTTTGCTACCGTTAAGCCCTTGGAAGGTGGTGGATGTCTGTGATTAGAATTATTTATGTCAGTGTCTATTTTTATTTCTAATTTTGGGAGCTTTGGAATATCTGTCAAAAATGGAACGAACGTTACATTTTTTTCTTTATCACTTTCAGTTGTTGTCGATGATCCACGCGGTCCTTCTATATCTTGACGCATTAAAAGTTTCAGTCTATTCCATAATTCCCTATCTGTGTTGCGTGATTGATCCACGTCTTCCTTATTTTCTGAAAAACAAAAAATAGATAATATCAATAAATCACTTTTAACTAATGTATCAAGTAAGTAGAATGTGTAAAACGTGTACGAGAATAGGATATTGGATAGCATAAATAAGAAAGTTCACATTAATTTTAAATTCTTTAAGCATTAAATCATAATCTTCTAGTACTAAATCATGTTCAAGTAATTGTGCAATCTTCTCATTTATATATCGCCTTTCTGCGCAAGTTTTATGATGACTCAATTATAAAAATAATTCAATTAAAGAAATAGCTCAACTCCTAACTTGCAAATCGATGTCAACTACAATAAAGCTCCAGTAATCCAGACTCCCATTTATCCCGATTTCTCAATAATCCGAGCGAAAGTGAAAGATCACATTTGTATATACCATATCTCTTCTGTATATTCGGAACAACGCTGATACCCATAATCTGGGTTCCAAACAAGTGAGAATTTTTAAATAAGACATATCATCGGTAAAGCACTTATTAATTGATAATTCCTCTAGTCACGCATCAGATATACAACTGACCAGCGATTATGGCAAACTTGTGACCATATTCCTAGTACTTTATTATGCCCCTCTAATCCAACTGATGGGATCTGTTTGAGTAAACTTTATTGCTGCACGACCCTCTTGGCTCCATGTCTTGTCTTCTGAATATAGTGACATTTTCAATACTCTGAAGATCCTAACTTTAAGGGATGCAATACTTCTGCTGGCCAATGCTTAAGGTAAAAATGTTACAAAAAATAGATTTCCATTTTATTTCAAATCATTGTCTGTATAATGTCTGTATAACTTTAGAACGATTAGCCTCTAACTTCCCACGCGTCAAAAATCTTAACCAGGATAGTGCAGGAGAGGATGGAAAATAGAGCGGAGGAAATACTAAGAGACCAATTCGAGTTTAGGCGAAATAGGGGAACTCGCGAAGCTATTCTGGCGCTAAGAGTAATGTTAGAGAAAACAATAGAAAAAGGAAAGAACGCTTATATAGGATTTGTAGTTTTAGAAAAAACATTTGATAATGTAAGATGGGAAAAAATGTTCGAGATACTAAAGAGCGCGAGAAGAGGCGATTAATGTGGTAAAAGATAGAGTTGATATCGGGATTAAAGTACAGGGACAGAAACTAAAAATGCTTAGATTCGCGGATGATATAGCAGTATTAGCATCCAGTAAAGAGAAATTAGAATCAGCGTTGAACGAAATGGAGGCAGTGTTGACAGAGGAATACGGAATGAGGGTGAATAAAAACAAACCTAAAGTGTTAGTGTGCAGAGGGCGCGAGAGCAAAGCAAAAACGAAAGTACAAATTAATAATGAAATATTGGAGGAAGTTAAAGACTTCACTTATTTAGGAAGTAAAATAAATTGGGTTGGAAGAAGCGGTAAAGATATAAAACAAGGAATAGCGTAGGGTCGAGTAGCTTTTAACAAAAGAAACGCACTTTTATGCTAGGGGGTAATAAACTTAGAGACAAGGAAGAGATTTTTGAAAACGTATGTATGGAGCATGGCACTATACGGTTCCGAAACCTGGACGGTAGGGGAAGCAAATAGGAAGAAATTAGAAGGCTTTGAGATGTGGTGTTACCGAAGAATGATGAAAATACCGTGGACTGATAGGGTTAGAAACGAAGAAGTATTAGAGAAAGTCGGCGAGAAAAGAAGTATGTGGAAAAACATAAAGAAGAGAAGAGATAGAATGGTATGCCACTTGCTGAGACATGGGGAAATAGTCTGCGATATTTTGGAGGCAGAAATAGGAGTGAAGAAAGGCAGAGGTAGGCCTAGATTAGACTACTGCTCGCAAATAGTAAGGGATGTGGGTTGTAGCACAATTAGCGAAATGCGTAGGTTAGCACAAAATAGGAGAAGCTGGAGGTTAGCGTCCAACCAATCTTAGGACTGATGACCTCATGATGATGATAATGATGTGCCAGCCACAACCGAGTCAGGCTGATATTATGTCCCCGATGATGTTATTCCACTGTATCTGCTTAAAAACAATGCTTGAAGTTCCAGTGAAGATTGAAGGAAAATTGCTGAATTATTAAAACGCTACAGAATGTTAAAAATCACTAAAAATATAAAACTAACAGAAACAGAAATCTGGGTATGGATAGTTGATGATGAAGAGCATGTAATTATTTACTAATTTGGATTGCTTAGGTTTTAAGTATACAGATTACCGGAGCTTTACTGTATTTGTTTTATCAACTGATTGCTTTATATATAATCAAATATTATTAAATTTATCATATTGTGCTTTTTACACTAATAATTTCTTTTGCTCTTTTATTTCTTTTATATATACCTAAACCAAGAAGTGTAAAGAGTGCAATGATCTAAAAAGCTGATAGGCGCTATTGTGATATTTAATTCCTAAATTTCTTACATGTTCTACATTAATTCGGTAATATTAAATTTAATTGCAATTTATAATCAAAATTAAATAAGAAATGTTAAAATTCAATTGTATAACGCCTATCTGCGACATAGCGCATGTAAATTTATGTCATGTTTGTCAAATATAAAAAGATGAATAAATTTCATTGTATTAAGTCCTCATTACGCCGAATTTCTGCAAAAAATGGCAACGTCGGTATCCAAGATTTGTCGTTCTCTTTGTTTCTCTCATTTTAAAAATATTATTTATTTCACTCATTTAGACACTTTTGGAGTCAGGCGCAGGCTCGCGCCGTAATTCAATGCAACAGCTGATGGCCATTGGCGGATCCACCAGTCGAACCGTGGGTGAAAAGAAAATTATTTTACGTGTTTAGTGTCTACAAAGAGATCATCCTGGTTTAAAAGATGAAGTAGTAGATATGTGCGCAGATTATACAGGAGCCTCAAAGTCAAATTTATATAAAATTTTGAGAGAACAAAAAATATATGGACAATTATAGGCGCCAAAACTAAAAAGCGGTCGAACAAAAGTGGAAGTTGACGAAGATGCAAAATATGATCTCTGATGAAAGATAAAAAGAACCGTCCATATATTTTTTAGGAAAAATGAATTACCAACGTTAAAGGCAGTGCTGGAAGCTGTTAGTGAAAATGAGATAATCCCTAAAATGGGTAAGGAGACACTGATGAAAACTTTACATGGCATGAAGTTTAAATATGGGAAAATAGATAGAGTATTCTTATTGAAAGAAGTGAAATAGTAGTGAAGAAGAGACTATCTCAGGAAAATTAAGTAATTTCGGAGGCAAGGAAAGAAAATTTATTATACAGATGAGACATGGATCAACGACGGGCACACTGTGAAAAATGTATGGCAAGATGAGAATGTGAAAATGCACGGCAAGCAGCTATTGAAGGCTGGTCAACTCGTATAAAAATTCCATCTGGGAAAGGTCGTCGTTTGATAATTACACATATAGGAAGTGATAGTGGATTTTTAGTAAATGGTGAATTAATATTTTAGTCCAAGAAAACAAGAGACTACCACGAGATGAATGCAAAGGTGTACGAAAATTAGTTTGGAGGCATTCTTGAAAATTTGGAACCAGAATCTGTTGTCGTTATGGATAATGCCTCATATCATACTCTAAAATGCGAAAAAACGCCACAACAGTCATGGAGGAAAGCACAGATTCAAAAATGGTTACGGGACAAAGGTATCCTTTATGCTAAAAACAGCTTAAAGCCAGAATTGCTTCGAATTGTGAAGATACATACAAATAAATATAAGAAACTTGATGTAGAAGAATTAGCATTGAGCCATGGAACTACTGTTCTACGATTACCCCCATATCACAAATTAAAGGGGGTGTGGCCAGAGAAAATAGAACATTTAAATTGGCTGATGTCCAACGCCATCTTCAGAAAGCATTAGAAAATGTACAGCAGAAGACTGGAGACAGTGGTCATGTTCAAAGAGAAGAACAGAAAATGTGGAATGTAGATAATATGACTGATGAAACCCTCGATCCCATTATTATTAGTGTCGGTAAAAGTGATAGTGAGTGATGACTCGAAAATTGGAAAGGGTAAGATTGTTTTTCGAACTTTTTCTTTTTATTTCTGTAGTAGAATTTCGTTTATTTTCTGTAGAAGAAATTTTTGTTTTGTTTTTGTTACAGAGTTTTTGTTTATGTTATGCGGTATTGTTAAATTTTGGAAGAGTATTGTTTCTTTTGTTTTATAGAATTTTGTTTATTTTATATAGAATTGTTATTAATGTGGGAATGCGGCTACTGGGGAACCACCCACTAGAAAAATGATAACGCGCCATTAGCAATACTTTATAAGTGGTGTGGAAACTTGCTTTTACTTACAATATTCTCCCTTATGTGATTTAGCTATTTTTTTAAATTTCCGCCATATCAATAATTGTAGCAGTACTTGTCACCGATCCCGCCAAAAAATAAAAACATCTACGCCTCTGTTCCGGACAAAATCCCCCCCTCCCGGTCATTGCACTTTTTAAAATTCTTGGTTTGACTTTAGACATAACTATAGCTTCATATGTTTAATTTTTATATGTTTATATTTGTCCTGTAATTGGAATTTCGCTATTGGGCAATAAATAAATAAATATTTTCATAAAATAAGAATATACAGTAAAATGCGCCAAATAAACATAATGATACTATAATAACACAGAATTTTAAAGAGAAATACACAAAGTATTAAGGAGAGATTACATTATAAAAACTTCAGGAATCTGATAAAGTGAATATCACAATATCCGATGACTAGAAAAATATAAAAATAATTTGATGGTCTGGTAATTTTTAAATGCTAATAAAAAGATTAGCATGCTGCTTTCAGTGGTGGCTCGTCGTGATAAGCAGATGAGATAGTAATAAGTTACTGTTATTTGGTTTGCTGTTTTAATAACTGATTTTATTTTCTTGTAATCGTAATTCTAATATTCACAATTGCCATCTACTATTTAATATCTCAATACTCTATTAACAGCATACCACAAACTAATGTCATCTAGTAGAGATAAAGATGGTAAAAAACGAGCGACTGCGTAGTTTAACGGGAATGGACGAAAAGCAAGCCTTCATACATATATTGGTTAAACAATCACGGGATTTAAAAATATAGCTATCTACCCAAGCCATACCACGTTGAACATCGATCCTCGTCCGATCACCGAAGTCAAGCAACGTCGGGCGCAGTTAGCACTTGAATGGGTTACCACGTGCTGTTGCCGTTTTCAGCCGGCAGTGCTGCTGGGTGGATTGAGTAGCCCAGTAGTACTGTTGCCGGTCCCAAGCCCGGAAGAAAGAGGAGGGTTAAGCTCATTTCACATTAACCCGGCAGTCGGGTAAACGACACCGGGTACCCGATTGTTGAGTGAAAGATCAAATGAGATATTTCACATCAAGCCGGCAAATGCCGTGGTCGTGTATACGACACCCGGCAGTCAGGCAAAGGTCCAGGGAGCCCGGCAGCTCCCTGCGAATTGGACAGCTGTGGTGTCGTGCAAAGGAATCGGCCCGGCTGAGGGGATACTGAGCAAATGTAACCTTTCATACCTATCCGACAGCGTTGTTGACCGGCACTTGCTGAATGTACTCTATCAGTAGTGTTTTGGGTGTCATTGTAAAGTTATTTGGCTTTAATTTATATTGAAGTCATTATGGATATCGTAGTGGAAGTTGAAATCCTTATTACGCTTATACATGAGCGATCAATTTTATGGGATAAGACTGATGAAGCGTACAATGATCGAATTCAGACCAGAAATGCTCTGAAAGATGTGTTACTTTGTTAAATGGAATCTTTGATTTTTATATGTAGGGCGTCAAAAATTTGCATGCTCATTCGAAAATAATTGAAAAACTGTTCTCCGTCTACTCTTAGTTGCTTAAAAAGTACAAAGAATGCCCCCTCGTTTCTTCTCATATTGATTGGATGAACTCATTGAATTCTATTTATTCTTTTTTTCTTCATTCGCCGATACAATATCATCCACGCTAATAACTGATTACCTTTCATGTCTAGAAAGATATTGAAGGAGCAAACGGTTGAACGATGCCGGGCGTCTGTAGTTTGTATGTGAAAGACAGAATTCCGGCGTCGTTGCCGGGTAGAAAAACGGGCACACGACTGCCGCGTTAATGTGAAACGAGCCTTAGAGGGCCAGATTTAACTGCCTAACCTCTGTAAAACAGATAAACCAGCTCAAAATACCGATATTCATCGAAGAGGAACAGGTCATAGACCTACTATGGAAGCTATCTAACATTTTCACAGCTAAAAGAGCAACGAAATTTATAGCAATTTGAGGCTACTTTGCTATTGCCTGAAACCTATAGGAAGCGATACTTTAAATAGCTTGCACTATTTCTTTGCACAATGGACAGTGGGAAATTTTGAAATGTGCGGGACAGAAAGTAGTAAATAGGATGTTTGAACTGGTAAAATACATATACGAAACGGGCGAGATGCCGGAGGATTATAAGAGGAACATTATCGTTACTATACCGAAAAAGAGAGGAGCCGACAAATGCGAGAACTTTAGAACGATTAGCCTAACTTCCCATGCGTCAAAAATCTTAACTAGAATAGTGCAGAAGAGGATGGAAAATAGAGCGGAGGAAATACTAGGAGAAGACCAATTCGGGTTTAGGCGAAATAGGGGAACTCGCGAAGCTATTCTGGCGCTAAGAGTAATGTTAGAGAAAACAATAGAAAAAGGAAAGAACGCTTATATAGGATTTGTAGATTTAGAAAAAGCTTTTGATAACGTAAGATGGGAAAAATGTTCGAGATACTAAAGAGCGCGGGAATGAAGTATAGAGATAGGAGAGTAGTACACAATCTATACATAGAGCAAACTGCTGTTATAGAAGTAGAAGGGGAAAAAAGGGAAGTAGGTATTAGGAAAGGAGTAAGACAAGGATGTACGCTATCACCACTAATTTTTAATCTGTACATCGAAGAGGCGATTAATGTGGTAAAAGATAGAGTAGATTTCGGGATTAAAGTACAGGGACAGAAACTAAAAATGCTGAGATTCGCGGATGATATAGCAGTATTAGCATCTAGTAAGGAGGAACTAGAATCAGCATTGAACGAAATGGAGGCAGTGTTGACAGAGGAATACGGAATGAGGGTGAATAAAAACAAAACTAAAGTGTTAGTGTGCAGAGGGCGCGAGAGCAGAGCAAAAACGAAAGTACAAATTAATAATGAAAGATTGGAGGAAGTTAAAGACTTCACTTATTTAGGAAGTAAAATAAATTGGGATGGAAGAAGTGATAAAGACATAAAACAAAGAATAGCGCAGGGTCGAGTAGCTTTTAACGAAAAGAAAGCACTTTTATGCTCGGGGGTAATAAACTTAGAAACAAGGAAGAGATTTTTGAAAACATATGTATGGAGCACGGCACTTTACGGCTGCGAAACCTGGACGGTAGGGGAAGCAAGTAGGAAGAAATTAGAAGCTTTTGAGATGTGGTGTTACCGAAGAATGATGAAAATACCATGGACTGGTAGGGTTAGAAACGAAGAAGTATTGGAGAAAGTCGGCGAGAAAAGGAGTATGTGGAAAAACTTAAAGAAGAGAAGAGATAGAATGGTAGGCCACTTGCTGAGACATGGGGGAATAGTCCGCGATATTTTGGAGGCAGAAATAGGAGTGAAGAAAGGCAGAGGTAGGCCTAGATTAGACTACTGCTCGCAAATAGTAAGGGATGTAGGTTGTAGCACAATTAGCGAAATGCGTAGGTTAGCACAAGATAGGAGAAGCTGGAGGTTAGCGTCCAACCAGTCTTAGGACTGATGACCTAATGATGATGATGAATGGACAGTTCGTTGTGCGGTCTCGGAAGTTACATGCTTCTTGTTTGTGATTATTTAAATTCCATTAGGAAACATATTTATTTAATGTTTTAAAATATTAAGGGTACTTTCTAATTTTTTTTTTTTTTTAATGCGATTATTTTAAGGTATATTTCGATAGAATATGTTTAATATTAAGTAAACGAAATCTCAATTGTATGGATGTTACACATATAATAAGGAACTGAATTCTAACTTGAACGCTATGCTCGAGATTTATTTATGGAATTAAATTTGTAAAGTGGCGTTTAAAATTTTATAAAGTAATAACAGAAAATTAATAAAAAAAATCATACATTTCAAATGTATTAAAATAATAGATATTAGTAAACAGTAAGACAAATGACCTTACCTGCCACTTCTGCATCATCATCCTCGGTTATTTTCTCCTCACGTACTGGCGAAAACTTCCTCAGCTTCTTTGCCAGACTCAAATCGATCTCCGTTAGTTTCTTGTGTAATTCATCGTCATCTAAACTATTTAATGAGGAATGCTTACTGCTCTCTTTAGATCCCGGCAAATCTAAATAAGCAGTCGAATGATCCCTATCGCTGCCCGTTGCTGCGATATTCCTCGACTTCTCTTCTGTTCTCGGTCCATTATTCAACATCTGAATCTTCTCTTCCCTCAGCTGATGGATCATCTCCGCCAGGGCGGCTATTCGTTTGCTGCAGGAATCCGTTATATCAGCGTACTGTAACAAGAAGGAATCTTTAGATTTAACAGAATTCGGACTGATTTCATTTCGTGAACCCACGCTTTTTGCCCCTTTAGTCCTCTCCCCTTCTCGATGCGACGCTTCGGAAGAACTGGCGCTGGTGTTGTAGTGGGGCGTGGCGTGATCCGAGGAGTAACTCAATTCTCTGGCTATTTCTTCCGTTTTTAAATTGAAATACTTTATGACGTTATGGAGTTGCGCCATTGGATTGTTCGAGTCCATTTCTATGATGCTCTGGCTTGGCGTTTGCACGCTACTGGAGGAAACCGTCAGGTTGTCTATGCTCTCCCTCGACTTGCTTAAAAGTTTCTTTATGTACAAGAGCAATGATGGATCAATAGTTTTCCTGCCTGAAGATGATTGCGAGTGAGATAAACTCACGCTGGCAGAAAATTCGTGTAAGTTACCTTGCTGAGGTTTCTTGTGTAAATTATAATACGACTGTTCAGTAACATCACTTACACTGGAGAATAAGTGTAGATCATCAGAGGGTTTAAAGTCCGGAGGGCTGTAATACGAAGTACTCGAGGTCGATATTGAATTTTTGCTAAGATGGTCCTTCCACGACTTTGATTTTTTTTCACTACCATCTAACTGCGAAACAGTAGATTTTCTACCTTCACTTTTTTCAGTTCTACTCTCAGATTTACTTTTCTTAGAACCACTTTTTTTACTTTCGCCACTAGAAACAACACGGGTGGCCTTACTAGACATCTTCATTACATCCAGTTGCTCAGTTAATGGTTTGGCCTCTACTTCATCGGTTCCAACAGCAACAGACTTGGAATTAATTTTTCTTGCACCTGGACTCGCTTGCTTTATTTTTTTGTCATCACCACTGACTTTGTCTTCCTTTTCTTTTGCCTTCACGACAACTTCTGGCTCTTCTCTATCATTCAGTTTTATAAAAATCTGACACACTTCTTCCGTACTCTTTTCATTTTCCTTGTTGCAATCACAAGGTACATGGCGCTTTCTACATGTAGGACGTTCCGTCTCAACCCTCGGTTTATCTTCAGGCACACAGCTTACTTTTGGAGTAGTTTGGGTGCTAGTATTTTGTAGGATCAATACTTTCTTCCTAGCCTTTATTTTAGCTTTCTTTCTCGGCGAAGGAACTTTACTTGACTCAGGACGTGGTCTTCCTTTAGATTTTCTGTTATTCCTTACGCTTTTTGTTTGTGATGAAGAACTTTCAGTAGTACTGTCGCTGGTCATTTCCTTCTCATTTTCCTCGTGCTGCCTTTTCCTCTCTGATTTATCCCTTCGACTGGTCTTAACTTTCTCATCACTGTCGCTAAAGGAATTTAAGTCATTTATTAACTGATTAATACTGTCATCTTTAGGTAAAGACTTAATTTCTGCAAGAAGCTGTTCTTTCTGTAGCTTCAGGCTTTTCAGTAGTTCCTTCAATTTTGCTTGTCTATCTTTCGGCTTCTGTTGCTCAGTGAAAGCCCTTACTATTTCCCGCACCTCTTCAGCTGTAAACATTTTCTGCTCATGATCTACATCCCATTTACCTACATTTAGTGATTGCACAGGTTCATCGTCAGGCAATGTTCTAACCTCCTTCTCAGGTTTTCTACTCTTGGGTAATGTTACTACAGCCGGTTTAAAACTGGGAAATAGTTTGCTGTAGGCGTTATCTAACTTATTTTGCCTCTGTCTTTCCCTCTCTTTCAGCCTCTCCTCATCCATATGATACTCCGGCTTATCTCTGGTTATTTGACAAATCCGTTCCTTCTTTTGAAGTAGAGGCAATTTCTTCATCATGTCTTCATAATCCTTCTGTATTCTTTCTTTCTCTAAAGCCTTTTGCCCTCTTAAGCGGGCATCTTTATCTCTCTGTCTTACTTTCTCTTTCCACTCTGTTTCTGATGTTATATTTGGAATTACCTCCAAACTATCAGTGGTGATTTTTTCTACGCGAGATTTACCGGGTACAAGTTTCTCTTGGGAAAACCTATTTGGGTGATCATAATATTGCATCTTTTGAGAATCGTTACTTTGCAAGGTAACTTTTGACGGATGACTATCTGTTTCCTTTAACTTCACTGGTGGTTTCGTTGGAATATCATTCAAGTACTTTCCACAAGTAGACGAACAAATAGTTTGACCCTTTCCACATGTACAGAATCTACCAGAATCCGGAGATTTTCTTAAATAGCGTGCATCGATTGCATCTCTGATTTTTGTATTACTTTCTACAAATGGTGTAGGGTGAGTTTCAGCAATAGTTTCGCAGTAATCTGGGTGAGGTGCCATCACATCCCTTCTTTTAATGCGGTCTGAAATTCTCGTGTCAACGGGTGGTTGTTTAGGTAATGTCCTGCCTGTCTCACGAAAGTAGTCAGAAAAATGTTTTTTTGTTTCTAAATCCTTGGCATATGGAGATATTCCTTGTGGAGAAATTCCAGAACTCACATCTTGTAGTGTTTCTTGATAGAGGCCTTTTGAGTCTACAAAAATAAAAATTCTTATTATATTTACCTTTACCTCTTACCAATTTGAATGTGTGACAAATATATAGAGCAATAAAATTTGTAAATGCCTGAAAATATATGCAAATCAGATTGATATAAATTTATATGTTAATGTTTTATATATGTATATGTTAATATTTGAAAAAGGGAAATGATAAGTTTTACTAATGTTTTAACTAGAATATTTAATTTATACTATCAAATATCCCCTACAACTTCAGCTTATGTAAAATAAGTCATGACATATTTACATGCGATTTCAAGAAGATAGTTATAAAGTTATTTATTTCATTTTACCTAAATTTTTATCTACATCTAAAGGTTCTCGAGGTTCCTCCGAATATTCTGTGCATTCAGACAAGCTTTTTAGTTCCTCATCAAATGACTCAGCATCATCTTTTCCCTGTTCCTCTTTATCATCCTCACTATCTGTATCTAATTCTGGTATAGTTATGTTAATATCTGCAGATACCCTTTTTCTTTTCTGTTTTATATTACTACTTTCATTAGCTTGTGTCTTTTTATTTTTCATATTAGATACTAATGATGCTCTGGTTTTTTCAATATCCCTAACTATGTTCTTCTGTTGTGTAGGTATTGATTTCTTTAAACGTTTCTTTTCTTTTTCCATTTGTAAATGAGTAGCAGCTACTTGACTACGATGATTAGCCATTTCCTTATTATAATCCTTTTGCTCAGCAAGAATATCGCCCTCTCCTTCTAACTCTACTGCTTCCTTGTGGCCTGTGCCAAGTTCTCGGAGAGCTTCTTTATATTGTGTCTGTACTTCTAGAAGTTTTCTGTTTTGCCAATTTCTCAGCTTCTCTTTTCCTTCTTCTTCAATTTGATTCATTCGCTTTTTCTTTTCTCTACGCACCTTATTTCGCACATTTTCAGCTATATCTTTTGACTGTTGACGAACCTGTTCTAATCTCATCAACCTCCTTTTATCAAATTCTTTTTTCGCATGATTTGGGTCACACGTTACCATTTTTCCTCTCTTAATGCTAATTGGATTCCCACTAACAGTAACATTAATAGACATTTTCAAGTTCAAATCCGCTAAGTAGATATAACCTCCATAACAAAAAGTCAGGTACAAAATTTTAATAGCAACATAAAGAAAACTGTTTTCAAATTAATATAACCGCATACAAAACTATAAAATATATTTAACAAACTCAACGATTATAATAAATACAACTACCAAAACGACCAAAACATTTACATTTGACTTTTGACAAGTAAATCAAAACGTTTTCTTGACAACATGCAGCGCTGCCAGAGTGAGCCAGTGTCGACGATTTAACTACATCTCAAATACAAACTAACATTTAAATGATTACTGCTTTTCTTTCTTTTTTGAATACAATCCACTATATATTTGTGCATTTATTCATTATTATGAGTTGACTCTCTGAGTAAGAAATTTATATTATTAACCTTATACAGTTATTGACTTAATATTAAATTATAGTTAATATTAAATCAACTTATTAAAGCAAAAACAAAAAAAAACATTATCAAGAAAACCGTACAGTACTATGCATCGAAACGAATATGAAAACACATTTAATGGTGATTTTTATTAAGAATTAATACATAGGTAAATCTAAGTATACTTAATTTAGTCTGAAATATGGCAATAAAGAGGTATACCAGCGCCATCTGTGTGACAGAAGAGAAAGCGATACTTGATACTAAATTTACAAATAAATAGACCACAAAGTTTTCTCTACAAGAGTTATTTCAATTTTAATATTGGATACATACAGCGACCACAAAAAGGTATACACCAAATGGAAAAAATCAAACCTTCTTTTAAGGACAAAGGCGCGGTCTTAAGAAGCGCAATAATTAAATAAACTTGAATCTATAGTATTACAGTATAAGGTGAGTTTAATGAAAAAAATTACTTAATATTGTTCTACAAACAAGAACGAAATTCAAAATTGGACCTTCAAAACAAAGGAATAAATAAAAAAATTGTATTAAATGTTTGCGGGGAACTTCAGAACAATAATTTAAATTTATTGCTAATAAATAAATAAAACCAATTAATCCAAAAAGTTTTTACAATCTTCTAAAACTACACTGTTTTCGTTATTGTCGTATTCCTTGAAACACACTTTCCTCCTAAAGTAAAAATTGCTCAATATATATTTTCTTTTCGGGTATATACAGATTATTAGACAAAAACTCATAAAATGCTGGAATACATATGGCAAGCTGTGAGTAACCATTTAAAAAATATGAGAGATTGATTTAGTACATTGTACATCAAGAACCATAAAGAGTCAGGGAAAATATAATCATGCCCTTGCGCATGAATAACACCACGCTGGTGTTAATTCCAACAACTTGGTTTGCAGATTTCTTATATTGCCAATTCTGGCTCAGGAACAAGGAATTTTTCACTATGCCATAATTGGCTATGCCAATTATGGCATAGTGTCCATAAGACTACAATAATAACAGTACAGTAAAAATTCCTTCCAAAGGTACACAGAAACCGAGAAAAGTATATGAAAACGAAAATAAGTCGTTTTTAAAATATTGAATGAACAGTCCTTACAAAAATTAATCCCGAATTTACCTATATAATACATTTTCGTGTGTTGACGTTATTCTCAAGGAGTTTCAGAGTCAATACAGGTACAAAATGTATTCCTATTTGAAATATTTTTATCGATTTATACGATTTACAGTCAAAAGTTTATTTTCTAAGTATACTTAAGAACGGTGAATGACATACTAGAGCATCAACGTAAACAATAACCTGGGCACCGTCAAGAAATGTGGATAAATTACTTACAATGTTATCAAAACTTTATGTTTCTACGGATCATAGTATATTCTCCTTATTTATGAATATTTATAAACATATATTCGTTGTTCGAAGTTGCCATGATGAAACACTAGGACTATATTACATTAGCTCCATTGTTTAACTACAAATCATCTAGTAAAGGGTCTTTCTATAAGGATGCTCGAATTCTAAACGCAAATAAAACAAGTTGTGTCCGGGATATCCTCTTAATTTTTTTATTTGAAAGAATATCTTATGGCATTAAGTACGGAATATAAGGTCGTTCAATTGTCCGCCGCAGTTTTGCTTGATAGCATGTATTCGGGAGGTCCAATTTTCGATGACTTTGTCGCATAAATCTGGATGAATTTGCTCGATGGCGTTCGTTATGTTGACTTTGAGGGCATCAATTGTTTGCGGTTTATTCGCATAGACCTGCGATTTAAGATAGCCCCAAAGGAAGAAGTCTAAAGGCGTTAAGTCGCACAATCTCGGTGGACAGTTTACGACGCCGCTGTGCGAGATAACCATGCCCTCAAATCGCTCGTGAAAAATGTCCATCGTGACATGTGCTGTGTGGCACGTAGCGCCGTCCTGTTGGAACCACATTGTCGTCGGTATCCATATCATCCAGTTTAGTGCACAATAAGTTGCTTATCATTGATCTGTAGAGTTCATAGTTGACGGAGTTGGTAATGCCAGTTTCGTTTTGGAAGAAGCATGAACCGATGATTCCGCCAGACTAAAATCCGCACCAAACAGTGACTTTCTCGGGAAACAATCTCTCTATAATTGGTGCTGGTGTATCTCGTGTGGATTGCTATTGTCCCAAATCCGACAATTTTGTTTGTCCACATATTCATTCATCCAAAAATTGCCCTCATCGCTAAATATAAATAATAACAAATAGTTATATTAAATATATGTTCAATATATGTAATATGTTCAATTTACATTCTTTGGTTGGAAGAATAATTTTCTTGTGCTGTTTTCTAGTGGTTGCTTAGCAGTGGACTAAAATACTAGAGTAAGGTATTTTACATTTAGGTTTAGGTAAACATATTGAAGTAGAACTTCGCAGATTTCCAATATTTATTCTAGTAAAAGATTTCAGAAGTGCACAACAGTGTCAACAATTGTTTTTTTTTTTTTGTTAGCAGGTGACAATATGCAGAATGATAAAGAACATAATAATAGAAGTATTTTAAATTTGTGACATTAATGGAGAATTTCATAAAATTATTGAAAGACAATCTTGTGTTTTTAATGCACAAATGTACATTAATAAATGTTATCGTCAATCAAACGGAGGCATATTGAAAATCCTTTAAGGTTATCTCAATTAAAACTATCTAAAACTAAATACCAGAATGAGACGTATTTAGAAAATAATCATATATTTACTACGTAATCAATTTATAGGTAATTACGTAATTTAGTAGTACGATTTAATTGATTGCTTATATTTGAAATTGAAACTTTTAGAAATATTTGTGTTGTTTATTAGAGAAAGATTATTTGTTACAATTAGCTCCATAGCTACAATTCGAAAAACATAAAAATTAAATTAAAATAATACAATGATCTTGCATTACTGTATTACAAGACTTTTATGTAAATTAATACTGAATTGTTTACTCGAAGCACTTACTTTGAGGTATTTTACGTATCAATATTTCATAAATATAAGTAATTAAAGCTAGGCGAATATTTTCTTTGAAAAGAAATATATAATCGGCTAGTATACAATTTAATTTTACCCTTATAATAATACACAGTGAATATGATGAAGGTGAGTGAAAATATTTTCATTAATAGAATTACGAGTTATTGATAGATTCAAACTCAAAGAAATTATTCTTTATATTTTATCTGTATATGAATATCACACTGTGTGAATTTTTCACTATTCACCTATAAAAAGTATAAGCATGTATTTGCTGAATTATTTAATGCTAATTTACTTAAACTAATAATAATACCTGTATACTGTGATATACTTAGTCGCCTCAAGAAATAAATAAAAATAGAGCTGAATATGCGTTCAGGTTTTTTCCTCGGAAACATGATGCCCGTGTTACTCTTTCAGACATGTTAGTTTATTATACTCAAAAGAAGCAGTCCCTTTTCATCCCCTTGTTTGTGATGGGGTCGATGACATTACGAGTTAATCCTGTCTCCGCTGTCGAACACACTGCCTAATTGCGTCATTAATTGTCAACATGCAATTAGCGAATGAGTTTTACCCCCCTTTCAAATTTTAATGCATTTGTTAATGCGTCTACGTACGCACATTGTATATAAACAATAAGTGTGTGGATGATTAATTAAAAAACAGGCCATTTAATGATTTTTATACTATATCTAGTAGTCAGTGATGATCGAATAGAAATTATTGTCGTGCCGTGTTTTCGTAATTTAATTTGCGCTATACATTTTTGGGTAATAATTGTTGAGTAATACTAATAATTGTTTCAATTAAGAAAAACAAATTGAGGCTTAAAACTAGGTGTCTCATATATAAAGGGTCTTTCAATAATAACGCTCAATTTTTGAACCCAAATAAAACAAGTTGTGTGAGATATCCTCAATTTTTTTTTCAAGAACATTTTATGGCATTAAGTATGGAATGTAACGTCGTTTATATGTCAGCCGCGGCTTTGCTTGGTGACACGTATTCGGAAGGTCCAATTTTCGATGTCTTTGTCGCATAAATATGGCTCAATTTGCTCGATGGCGTTATGTTGACTTTGAGGGCATTAACTGTTTGCGGTTTATTCGCATAGACCTACGATTTAAGATAGCCCCAAAGGAAGAAGTCTAAAGGCGTTAAATGGCACGATATCAGTGGCCATGTTCACGTCGCCACTACGCGAGATAACCGTGCCCTCAGGTCGCTCGTGCAGAATGTCCCTCGTGGCATGGGCTGTATGGCGCGTAGCGCCGTCCTGTTGGAACCATAAGTCGTCGGTATCCATATAATCCAGTTTAGGCCACAAGAAGTTGCTTTTCATTGATTTGTAGCGCTCGCCGTTGACGGTTATGGCAATGCCAGTTTCGTTTTGGAAGAAAAATCCGCACCAAACAGGGACTTTCTCGGGGTGCATTTGGTGCCGCAGTATCTCATGTGGATTGACATCGTCCAAAATCTGACAATTTTGCTTGTTCACATATCCGTTCATCCAAAAATGATCCTCGTCGTTAAATATTTTTTTTTGCGAAATTTGGGTTAACTTTCAACTGCTCCAGAGCCCAATCAGCGAATACATGGCATTGTCTATGGTCGGTTACCTTAAGTTTTAGGGTCAGTTGGATGTTATACGGGTGCAGATCCAAGTCTCACGCACAGCAGCAATGTTTTCAGCAGACTTTTCGTTTCGGTGACGTACGGATGTTGGCTGATTATTTATCAAACCGGTTGACTCGAATTTGGCCACCAACGTCGAATAGTCGACTCGGCGGGACAGTTGTGGCGAGGATAAATATCACGTAATGTTTCTCGAACGGAGCACTGATTTTGAAAATACAATTTGATGATTTGCACACATTTTTGAACGCCATAACCTTCCATTGTGATTTGTTATACACTACTGAACAATTCACAACAAATTTAACGGATGTTGCTTTAACAATATGGCCGCTATAACCTAACAAATTTCAAGCGTCCCTATTGAAAGACCCTACATTTCAAATTAGACATGTTATTGTACAGGATTAATGATAAATAGTTAATAATAGGAAATACAGGATTAATAATAGGAAATGGGCACATATCTCTGGAACCGCTGATCATATTTTAATGAAACTTGGTATATAGGGGTAACAAATTGCGGATGTTTTTATGAAATTTTTTGGTAACAATAAGTAGTGTGATTAGGTAAGTGACACATTTGTTACAAATGTCAAAGTCTGATTGGCAGTTATAGTGTTAAAAAATAAAAAGGTTCTTTTGAAAGCTTAGATACCATAGTGAAATTACGTGAAAATGAATGCATCGATATTCTAACAATGGTTGATTATGAATATCTGCAATATTCTCATACAAGCGATTGCTGTTTATTTGCTGCTCATCCGAATAAAGACCGTATCATAAAGTATACTGTGGCAGAGTTTCAAAATTTACAATAACAGGGCATGTAAAGGATATTAAAAAATCTGGTCGTGCCAAGGCTGCAACCAATTATGATAAAGCTTTAAATGTGTTACTTTTATTTCAAGAAAATCCTGATACTTCGATTAGTCAGGCTCGATTAAACAATAATGCAAGCCAGAGATCTGTGGTCAAAATATTGCATGAAAATAGCTATGGATCATATAAAGTAAGTACACCTTGTGCAGGAAGTTTCCAAGGACGATCCAGACCACCAAATACAGGTTTGTATTATATACATGAAAGATCATGGAAGAGGTAAAACACAATCTAATTTTCTGTAATATTTTATCTTCCAATGAGAAGACATTCTGCCTAAACGGATCTGTATCTGTAAATAAGCACAACCATAGATGCTGCTGATCTACTGAAAATCCTCGTTGGATGAGAGAATATCATAATAAACGTTTGGTTGAAAATTGTTGTCCACTAAATTATAGACACATTTTTCCTTCAACTAACGAACGGGCGATATCTTCGCTGCAGCACCACACCATTCTGGCACTTCAAAACTTGTTTGTCAATGACGAAACTCATTTTCAGCCAAACCGTTCGGAACTATTTGAATCAAGTATTTCCGAACTGTTGGATTTAAAGAAGGGCACCTATGGAATGGCCGCTGAGGTCACCGCATTTAAATCCGTTGGATTTTTCCGTTTACGAGATTTAAAAACGGTAGCTTTTAACTAACCAACGAATTTGTAAGATTTGACGAATAAAATAAGTGTTGCGGTTGAAGATATAAAGCAAGAAAGTCTTTTAAATGTCACATAAGGATTTGAGGAGAGGTTGGAAGGGGTAAATCAAAAATCATAAGCCTCCAAAGGGTGTTTTTACTTTTTCTAGCATCACCGATATCGGAACAAATTTTCACGCAAACAGAAATAATATCACTTGTTCCAGTAAATGTCCTAATGTTAATTTTACGTTTATTTAAGACCACTGTTAGATTGTGAGGTATTACTTCTTAAATATATAACATATAAAGTCAAAAATGTAACATATGGTTACATTTAGCGGCGAAAATAACACCGGTATTTTCGCCGCACATGATCTTCGACACACAGACCCGCGAATCAAGGACCCAAGCCTAGCATCAAGATCTTCCATAATTCCCGTTAAGCCTGGAGGCACTGTAGTAAATTTTATTTTCAAAATATACAGGGTGCGGCAGTCAATACTGACGGTTTTTGAATGGAGCTGGCACCTGGTAGGGATGTCCTAGGGGGTGGGGGTTCGTCTCTTCTTCTTCTCTGGATGTGGAAATTTAGTTACAATGGAGACTTGGACCCCTGCACACTGCGCGTTCGCCATCGAGGCGTATTTTAAAAATAATAATTCTCTTCCTCCTCGTGGACGAATTTCATATCGAAATACCATTCTTTTGTGGGTCAGAAACTTTCCGGGTACAGCAGCCGGAATATCAAACGAGAAAAGGAGGGTACTTCACAACGACAAGGTCACCTTCAAACGTTGAGGCTGTACGAGCTGCTTTTGAATAGAGCCCCAGTCGTTCAATTCGTCGTCACACTCAGGCGCCAAGGATGTCCGATAGGACTGTTCGGCGGATTCTTCATGAAGACTTAAAATTTCACCCGTACAAGATCGCGATCGTTTAAGAATTACAGCCGCAAGATTTCACAAGAAGGTTAGCTTTTGCAGAAACCTTGGTAGAGAGGATTAATGAAGACCCTCAAATGCTCATGTTGACTACGGACGAAGCCCGCTTCCACCTTAACGGTTGTGTTAGTAAACAAAATTTCCGTTATTGGGCCCAACATTACCGGTGAGAAATTCATGCGATCCCACCCCAAACCTTCATAAGAGCGATATCAAGTGCGACTGCTATACATCGACAAAAGATGTGTGACTCTTTGACAGCCTAAAATAAAAACAATAGCGATATTGTGTCATTGGTAGCAACTACAATTAAACAGTATAGAAGTAATGTCAGTGATGCCATTTCTATGTTATTTTAGAAAATGAGTGTTTAATTCTTTCTTAGCTGTTCGTGTTATACTTACGTTGGGTACCATACCTCACTACAGGAAAGTATGGAAGTAAATATCGAATTCTACAGTTGATATTTTTGTTTTGCAATTAAAATGAGCAATACATAGATTTTTTTTTAATTTTTTTAACATAGTAAGGAATAGTAAATTCAATATTTAAGAAACTAATTTTTCAAAAAATAGTTTTAACTGTCAATTTTATTGCAGTTTTATTTAACTTGATTTTCTGGATACGTTCTGGATAACCAATTTTAATCATTGTATAGATAGACTATAGTCTCCTATAAAAATCCGTTACCCGCTCTTATTTTAATATTTAAACTTCATTGTAAAATTCTAAATAGTGCTTTTGTGTAATAGAGTCTATCCTTAAAATTCTATCTCAATTCATTAATCATCAACTCTCAAGTCTCTCTCAACTCTCAAGTCATCTTTCAATTTTTTTTATTTATTCATTAAAATGATTTAAAATAAATGATGCTTTTTGTACAGACTACTTTTATTTTTTACAACCATATTTTACGTAACTTTAAAATTCTTATATAAATACTATTATAAGAAGTCAATATATTAGATTTTATAGACCTGTAGTGATTTAAGAACACGGGCCCGTGACTGCGTTGTTATGCCTCTGGTTACATTATACTGAAAACTGTTGAACTCGACCATGCTGCTTATATAGAGTTGACTAATCAGCTGTTATGTGCAACATCCACATAATCTTGCACATATAGGGGAAGCTGTGGAGTTCTGAACTCAGTTTCTGTTAAACAAGCAAAACGTCTATTCTGGAGAGTCACAATAGAGACGGACTAACAATCGATACGCTGCCGATGTCCGTTTCTATAGCAAGTATATTACCACCGCATGTTACACAGAAGTCTGTTATGGGTTTCTTTTCATCTCATCGCTGTTATCGCTGTTTAGGTCGTCACGTCGCGAGTTTATATTTCTACGTCTTTACTCATGCGGTAAAAGTGGAAATTAACATGAAGTGAGAAAAAATACAGACTAGAATTATAGAAAATATAATAGTAACTCGGAGTTATTTGCAGAATGTGTATTAGAGGAAATTATCTATTTTGTAATATGTGAATGGATTTTTAATTCTTCTAAAGAAACACGTAGCAAGATATGTGAGAAACCATGGTTCGTGTGGCGGTCACGATAACGATGAGACTGTATACTTGCCTATGACCTCATGATAGCCTTTTTGGCAGGTGATAATTTTCGTTCCATAAACTGAAAAACCACATTATGCCTGTTTCTACAACAATATATGTAGCGAAAACTCCCTAATCTAATTACACTAAGAAACAAAGATGTTGATCAGATATGCGGGGACGTATTACAAAACATTCGCAACCGCAACAATGTGCGACAGTTTCCCTTTAGTTAACGAGGTAATAACGAAACTTTTTTGTTGTTGTAAAAGTTTCTACTCGGATTGACATGGACCTAGCACCCAGTGATAAGCTTTCGCTTATCGGAATCGGCCTCTATGCGAGTCATAAACTGGGATCGACTGAGACATGTGTTGCTATTTTTTTATCTGTACATTTCTATTCCCATCTTTCTGTTTATTCGAGTATTCATTAATATTCATTATTGTATTATGAAGTATTTTCTGTGAACTAACGCTGTGTAATAATAGTGACCTGAGTTCGACTCTGTTGTGGCTCACCGGAATAGACGGCAATATTAGTTTTGGATTTAAACGATAAAAAATATTTTAATACTATACCATAGGTTCTTCAAATACTTTCGGGTAGTTTGTCAAATTAAGGTAATATTGATAATGTAATAGTTACGGTTGAACTAATATATATATATATATATATATATATATATATATATATATATATATATATATATATATACAGCTTGTCAAGAATGGGAAAAAGTGTGAGATTTTTATGTATATGTACAAGAAAGTGTGAGGCATTCACATTCAAAACTATATTGACTGAGTAGCAATGCATCAATAGTTTTGCAATATACACTTAATCCACCCCTTTCACTGACTGTGCACTCGATATTCACTCTGCAAAGGTCTCAATCCGACTGAGTAAAGACCAGGCTATTTATTGCACACCTCGTGGAATATCACAGTTTTGAGACTTGTTCCTATTCTTGACAAGCTGTATATGTATGCATCCCTTCTTATTGTTTTAATTGTTGTTGATATGTGATATAGGGCAGTAGGAAGTTCTGGCACATCGTCGCATAACTGGAACATACAAACATCAAATTAAATAATGATAATATGCTTTATTACTAAATTTGACAATGTACTTTTAAACAAAATTAGTCACTCATGAAGATTTTGCTCTTAATATATGTAATGTATATGAATTCTCTAAAATATGCATCTAAATCTCTACACGATAAAACTTAACACAATGAATTAACTTAAAACGATAGATAAAAATACATGTATATGAATACTCTGAAAAATATAATATGTACTTATAGACTAATGTAATATGTTTGAGAGTAATTATTTAAAAATAAACTTAAATGAAAGACTTAGAGGTAATGAAATGAGTAGATTACATCTAATATTTTTATACGAATTAAGTGCACGGTTTTCTTATAAATGTAAGAAATATTTACAAATCTAACAAGACCGAGAGTAATAAAAGTACAAGCTATTACGATGGTTGTCTAATATATTCCCTACACAGCTGCATTGTAGGTGGCAATATAACACATCCATCGCGTCAACACTCAGCTAATTCTATGGCAGGTATTTTAGGTCAATCTCACAAATCTCCTACTATCCTAATTGCCCAGAGAGAAAAAGCAACTATATCGAAACGATAGAGAAATAGAGAAAGACAAAAATATGGCGATCAAAAACAGACAACTAAAAAATTAGTTGTGCATTTAAGGTAAGGTAGCGCGACGATCTACAAGTTTTATGCACTTTGGCTTTGAGATCTTTCGTCTTACAGTGTGTGTGTGTGTATCAATCAACCAAAAAATATATATAACTTTTTATAAACTAATCTCATCTTAGGCAACAATTACAACAATACACGATAACGAACAAACACGCCATTTAATATGTATTAATAATTAACACTGTCCTTAAGGTACTATTCATAAATAAAAAAAAAATGATTGCTTATGCGGGGATTATTAATCCAAGTCAAGTCGAATTTACTCAATATAACGCTAAAAAGTCTATTTAATCGCTGCATTTTAGGCCCAAAATAAAACAACATAGGACTATTAGCACTAGTCATTTAATTTTGGGCAATCAGTTCGCTGTAACCTTTCGTAAACTTAAATGTTTGGTATGCAATTCAATAATGCCAATATAAAAATACGTTACGTTAAAAGTTTATAAACAGATATCTTAGCAAAAATGTAGCTTCTCTGGTGGGGTGTCCAAGAATTTTATATGTTATTTTTGAATACTTCTGAAGGTATTAAATTAAAAAAAAAAACAAAAAATACTTAAATATATGCCAATTATTGGTTAGATGTTAATTTATGATACGTTTAAACTGTTAATAAAGTATAATTATGTGGTTTTTTATCCAGAAAATAGTTGTGACAAGGGTATTAGATCATAGGAAGCGACACATTTACATTTTTCATCAGATACATACTTGATATATTTTTATTCACTACTTCTATAGTTGCCAGTGGCAATAAACATGCTTTCAAATAAAATTTTGCTTTTTGAAACTAAAGCAATAGTGAAGTTCCTCGAGTTGCCTGAAAATGTACCACAGCCGAATGGGACACAAATAATAAAAACTAAATATGGAGAACTATTTTATAAGAATTCGAGGAGAAAAAGACTTTTCTACCAAAAAGGATATTACCTCTAATGAAAGATAATTTATCACAATTTACCAATGGCGAATACAGTACAGTTTATGAGGGCTTAAACGATGTAAATAAGCCTTTGATGTGAGTGTTATTTCAGTTTATCAAAAGTAAATGAAACATACATATTAAAATATTAAATATTACATATAAAAATATGAAATTTTTAAAAATGTAATATTTTTATAAATATTAAGTTATATAAAGGGTGGTCCAACCATAATGCACGATGTTAATTGTGAGTCACACCTTAACGTCAAGTTTTTTGCCTAACTTAATTTGACATTTCTTTGTTTCAGTATTTGACAAATTCAACCATGGAGAGGTACACAATTGAGCAGCGCGTTAAGATTGTTGAAGCCTTTTACGAAAATGGGCGTTCAAATCAAAATACATTTCGTGCACTTCGTGACTTTTTTGGTCAGCATAATCGTCCAAATGTGTCCACAATCGGGAGAATTGTGCACAAATTTCAGTAAACCGGGTCTGTAGGAAATGTGAAAACACCTGTGCATGCTCGCCCAGTTCGTTCTGCGGAAAACATTGCTGTTGTTCGCGATAGTGTAGCAGAAGAGCCGTCAACCTCGACTCGTCGTCGTGCCCAACAATTGTGGCTATAAATTGAGGATATGGACCTAGACGATATGTGGTTCCAACAGGATGGTGCCACTTGCCACACAGCCAATGAAACAATGACACTTTTGCGCGAGAAATTCAATGGCCGTGTTATCTCACGTCGTGGCGATGTTAATTGGTCGCCACGATCATATGATTTGACACCGTTGGACATTTCTTTGGGGATATTTAAAAGAAAAAGTGTACGTCAATAAGCCAAAAACAATTGAAGAGCTAAAGGATGAGATAATTCGACACATTAACGACATTGAACCTCAATTATGTCTCAGAGTCATTGAATATGGACCATCGGATAGAGGTATGCCACCGAAGCCGTGGCGAGCATTTGGCCGATATTTTGTTTCACACATAATTGTCATAGATCCTTCTATCATAATAAAAAATATTAAGATAATTCTCTGAAAACGTTTTGTTTTATTTACAATTAACATCGTGCGTTTTGGTTGAACCACCCTTTATAATTTAATATTAAAAAATTAATATTAAATTACATATAATTATTTAGCTGAAGTTAATAAGAAGGAATGAGAAGTCAGTGTCTGATATAAATATAATAGGCTGAGAAGCATAGCTATAGTTATTTCCAGATTCTTCAGGCAAATAAACGTAAACGTATAAGACAGTTCCGAGAAGTGGAAGCACTTTTAGCGAATGATTGTACCCCCTAGAAGAGAGCGATATGGATTAAACAGGTAAAATCGCATATTAGACTTCGTAATAGTGCTATTAGGAATTCTGATTTATCTATAGGGGTACTACGGAAATTGCAAACCAATTTAGGACTTTTGAAAAGGTTTAAAAACGTCAGTAAGAAGCAAAGTTATACCGGAGTAGGGGATCATTGAAACAAAAACGTAGTAATTGAGTAAAATGGGGGAATTAATATCAGTTTTTAAGGGTAGGGTTTGGACAGGGATAGTAATTAATTTAAAACATAAAGATTTGAACGAATTATTCGATGACGCTTTTTACCTTTTCAAAACTAGACTGAGAAATGTTTTTAAAAAATGCCTATGCTTAAAGTTAATACTTGTTTTTGTGGTGAATTTATTAGAAAGTCAGAGGATGAGGAAATAATTGAACTATATTTCCATATCAACCTATACTTGGGATATTATTTATTTATCATTATTACAACATACAATTATCTCGATTTGTATCTATAAGACCAATAAATCTCAAATGATGTTCCTCCAGTCGATTCGTTAACATCGAAAAATTACGACGTTTACCTTTTTTTAAATTTGGTAAGATATCTTCTTCTTTAAATTGGAGATCAAAAAACAAAAATTAATTACATTTCCTGCATAATGTTGCAAAAGTTATGTTTTTGTTTGTTACAAAATAATTTAGGGCCGGCAATGGCTTACAACAAAAATTTTAAACAAGAATAAAATTAATATATGAATAGATGGGACAAATTATAAACAAAGGAGTGGAGACTATAAGATTAAAAATTATAAAGAATAGTTAGGGCAGAAAATATTTTAAACGGCCTATAATTAGATATTATAGATTGTAAATAATCATAGCGGCACAAGCTATGATTACTTGGCCTATTTATTGTACTGGATTTGGTTTTTGTGCTATTATATATTTTAGTTTATAGCTATAGTATCATTTGTATGTTCAGAGAATTCTACCAGTTTTTTTTTGCCTATACTTATTTATGATTCCCTACAACCGTGTAATGCCCAAGCTGCCGAAACAAATCACCAGCTATTATTGAAGTGCCGATTAAAATAATTATAATAAAGGAATGTAGGTTGAAATACATTAATTAAATTGATATAAATAATGGATAATTAGTATATTTAGGAAATATCTATTACTGTTAATATAAAGAACATACACACAAATTAATTGCCTTGATAATTAGCAATTTTATGTTAAATCAAGTGAAATCTCATTGTATGTTAATCTCCTAGGTAGTGGTTTGCGTCATGTGATTTGAATAATGCGTAGTATCGCTGTAAAATGTAAAAAAACGTAAAAAATACGTAGAAGTTTTAGAATTAATTATATTACAATATTGGAAGAATACCCAAAAAAACCGAGAACTATTTTCTGTAGACAAGTGGGTTGGCAGTGCTGCTCTCTCCCGCTAGGTACGTTTACTAGATACTCTCCTTGCTCAGCCTTAATCATGTGAAAACATCGCAGCCGACAGAATGACTTTTTTCCTAAGCCCATCCCAATCATTTTCGGTAATTTTGCAACGACAAACTTTAAGGAGCAACGCGACAACATTAAATTATAAAAACTATATTTCCTGTTAAAAAACAAACAGCGGCAGATATAGTTTAACTGCTTAGGGAAGTTCATGCTCAAAGTCAGGCAAGAATTTACGAATGGTTTGCCCGGTTCAGATGTGGTTAAATGTCACTTGAAAATGAACCCCGTTCGGCTTGTCCCTCAGCGTCCAGAACAGGTGAGAATGTTCAAAAAATGCGCGATGCCATCATGTTTAAGCGTCACAGAACAATTATTAACGAATTCAAGAAAATAACTGGAATTTCCTGGAGTTCATGCCAAAGAGTTCTAACTGAAGATTTGAACATGAGACGCGTCGTGGCGAAGTTTGTTTCACGACTGCTTTCCGATTACCAGAGAGAGAACCGTCTGGGAGTATGCCAGGAATTAAAAGAACAGGTACAGACTGACCCTGATTTTTTGTCGGAAGTCATCACAGGGGATGAATCTTTACGGCGATGACTCCGAAACAAAAAGGAGTCCAGCCAGTGGAAGACACCTCCTTCATCCCAAACCAAAGTTCCACAAAGGAGTCCATCGAATGAGTCATTCATGTTGAATTTAATCCTCAGGACACCACAGTGAACTAAAATCACTATCTAGAAGTGCTGAAGCAATTGCGTGAGGGAGTGAGAAGTAAACGACCTGAATTGCGGAGATCGGCGGATTGATTTCATCATGACAACGGGCCTGCCTACACAGCGTTGAGAATCAACCAGTTTTTGACAAAATACGGCACGATAATGGTTTCTTACCCCCCTTATTCGCCCGATCAACCCCCAGCGACTTTTTCCTATTCTCAAGAATGAAGAGAACCTAAGGGGAAATAAATCGTTTTCAGTACATAGAAGAGGTTAACAAATTACTAGAGGCACTTACCATCATTAGTTCAGAAGAATACAAAAAAAGTTTCGAAAAGTTTCGAAAGTACATACCTACCATCTAATGGACGGTATTTTTTAAGGTTGACGTCCTGAAGATGTTATCTTAAATTTAAAAATAAATAAATAAATAAATAAACCCTCTTTTTTGGATATCCCCTCGTACACAATACTGGCTATTCATTTACTAATTTTTGCGCTCTCGAATTAAAGGAGTATTAAAATGAGAATAAGAGTTATGCTTGAGTAATGCTATTTTATGTTTTGGAGACTATTAAAATAATTACAATGAACATTAGTTTTGCTGGTGGAATTCCAATATCCCAAATTCGGAAATGCATGACAAGGTGGGAGTATGACATACAATTTGGTGATAAAGTTTCGCACAGTATTCACAATTTTGTTATTAAATGATTTTTAAAACTGTTTTTAAGAAACCTAATTTTTTAAAGACATTGACGTATAATTTTTTTTTCAATTTCTGCATTTAAGCTGTGACGTTGTTATAGTATTTTTCATTACAATTCCTTCTACAAGTGGCGTAACACTGTGAGTACAATGATACCCCTTATCCTAGGAGTGTCCTATTTACTTTTAGTATCGGCCAAATTAGTAAACGTTGCATACAAGGGGTTAACACGCGTGTCGACCACTGTCAGATCATTAATGGAGTATACTTTGAACAACTTTTCTGTCAAAAATAAAGTCGTATTTATTTTATTTGTATTTTTAAAAACACCCTCTATCTTATAAATTAATAGGAAACGTTATGCGAGTACTTTCTAAATATTTAAGGAACTTATTGTTAAAGAAGAAGAAATTTAAAAAAGACTTTCATGACGCCATAGCTCAAACACAAAATGTGAAACAGAAAAACATAAGTCTAACATAATAAAAATAAAAAAAAAAATAATAAAAAAACAATGTCTTTTAGAAAGAATGACGTGTTCCACAACTTAAAAAAAAAACATTTTATCACCAAATTATGTATAACTTCGCTCATTAGTTCGATAGGAGTTTGCAATTTGCGTAAATTTTGGTGAACACTGTGTTCCCTCTTCATCATGTGTTGTTCTAAGAATTTCGTATATACTCGCCAGTGAAGATTAACACATCTTCTTCTTGTAATTTTGGTATAACATGAAAAATATGGGTATACTGCTAACTATAAAATTGTTTACAGTAGTATGTGAAAAATTGTGTATATAATAGTACCTAAATCTGTAATATATTTTATTTATATACGAAATTGAAATTTAAAATATACTGTAATTTATATCCGAATAGTGGAAAGCAACAATACTCAGGGAGATGGAGGACACCCCACCAGAATTAAATAAATATTTTAGGCGGAACCGTATATTGAGTATATTATAAGAACACAGATATAGCTTATAGATTTGATTATTGATCTTTGATCATAAAAATATCGTATTGTACTTTATCAAGTGGTGTGAGATCTGGGTAGTCCGCACCCTCTTGTCCATAAAGAGAACACATTTGGATCACTTAATTAGTGTCTAGCGTCATTTATTCGTTGAGGATCAGTCACCGAAACGCGAACATGCCTTCTTCCATTTGCACTGGGTGCACCACTGCTCGCGGTGCTCCATCCCGTAGACCTTTCGACATTTCTTGTTTTCGCCGCGAATCCTGCGCGGAGATACTGGCATCTTGGGGCTGTGTGGGCGCGGGGAGAGCTTGAGTAGTTTATGGGGAGATTGGGGGATAGGGGAGGGACCCATTAGGATGCTTTGACGGAAGTTGCCCACCAGCTGGCGTTGGTAATCGGGGTCTTCGTGGAATGGTCTGGCCATGTCGCGGTGGGACAAGGTAGGGGGTGGGCTAGTGAGGCCCAATTCGATCTCGGTGTAGTAGAACTCTTCTTCTGCGTCTTGGCACACCTGATCTCTAGAAGAAAAAAAAAGACAATTAACAAACAGTATTTTGTTGCAACATGTCATAGTAAGACCATGCCTTAACAACTTATGACGTTACATAACAGTATATTATACCATATCATACTTTTAAGATTTAAAGTATAGTTTGGGACATCAAGGTCCGTTATGGTTAAAATTTCCTATACATTCGAGACTTACAAGTAAAAGAACTACTAAATAGGTTTGTAAATTAACTATCAAACTGTCTAGTTTTCTGTGATGCAGCAACCAAACAAGAGAAAGTTTTAAAATCAACAATTCATTGAAAATTTAAACTTCTTCAGTAAAATGTCACGTTTTATTCCCACTGTTTCTTGTAAAATCTGTGTTAAAATAGATCATATCGAAATCAAAACCACCGAGAATGGTGTCTGCGTGTATCTTTCACCAGAAAAATCTAGGAAAAGGTATGAAATTACTTGGATTAGTTCCGAAAATAGGGCAATGCTAAAGTGTAGAGATTCATAAGTTAATCTTCCCTGTATATATTCTGGAAAAAATCTAAAAAAATAGAGTTGCCATGCGAGTTTATGGTGTAAGAATTCAATACTAAATGTTTATGGTGTAAGAATGCAAAATTTATTTAAATAATATTGATATTATCTACAGTTTAACTATAAATCATCTAAAACTTTTATAGATAAGGGTTGTATTTTATATAATTAAATAAGATATGCGACAGAGGTGTATGGGACCTAAATGTACATTTTTTTCATTCATTCTATACATTCTGTACATTTTTAAGGCATGTTTCTATTTCTACTACTATATAGCCCAATACGAACAGAAGATGGAGAATGCAGAATAAGAACAAGTTTAGAAATAGAAGAACATTAAAAGGAGAGAATATAATAGGAATAATTAAGGAGTAAATACTAAGATGGCTGGGACATATGTAGAGAGCGGACTAAGAAGGGATAAGCGTAATAATAGAATGGGAACCAAGTAAGATATGTAGAGGTAGACCAAAATCAACTTAGATACAAGAAGTGAAAGACGACCTAAACAAAAGCGTAGTAAGACACCCAAAGGATGAAGCCAGGGGTGGAAAAAATGTTATAACATATGTAGGAAAATAAGAAAAATCATAGGGGATTGGTTATTCCTAAGAAGTTAGATCTAGAAAGCTTTTACAAGCGGTGCTATATCACTTGAAGTGTTAAGTTAGTCATAGATACATATTTCTTCTATTATACTTGTCATTATTTCTCATTTACCATCAACATAAACGGTTTCTATAGGGGGTTATAAACTGGTATATAAAGGGTGATTTGGCCGGAAAGATAAATCTGTCAAAGATTAAGAAATTAATAGGAATCCACAGCATGACACTATCAAAATAAGCTACATTAATTACCGTTCCAGGATATATTAATGGTTATCCTTTCAATACGACTACGACTAATAAAATCGTTGATTCGTTGGAACATGGCAACGAAAATCCACGAAGAAATCATAAGTAATTTTGACTATGAATGAACAATCTTCATGTTCTACAAGCTCGAAGAAAATGGTATCAATTACTAACAAATTAATTAAAAAACAAAAAATTCTGTAAGCTATTGATCCATCTGTATTTAAAATATGTTTATAAAATAAAAAACAAAGTTACGTTTATGTAGTGTTTTCTGTATTCAGACATATCAAAAAATATATATCTGCAAGTTACCGTTTTTGATACATAAGATAGATACGTTAATATAGACTTAATAATATTGCTTAAGTTTTTCGTTTATCATTTGTTGCATACCATCCTGGACGTACTGTGTATTTAATGCAGTCATAGAAATAGCACAGTGTATAACAGTTTACAAAGTACTTTTTATAATCATCTGATTTGCCTGGTTCTCGTCACTGTTTGACAAATGTGTATAAAAATATTATTCCGGACTTTCATTGGTAGAAAAAATAATAGTTTGTTGTTAAATATCTCATTATTAGCAACATCATCCTAACGTTTCACTTGCCAAAGAAAATATTAGAAGCATCCAAGTGTAACTAAATCTATATTTAAAAATATCGATTATTGTCACTTCGTGTGAACTGTATTTGTACATATCGTATCTCATAGTAATATAATATAAGTAATATAGTAATATAAGCTATTACGCATGTTAGTCTTCTCTTACATAAAATACCCAAAAACTACGAATTGGATTATACTGTGAATTCGCTAACCTTATGCTAAAGAAAATTGGGAAAGTTCATTACGGAAAATAAGTGACCCAAATGCATCACTATCGAGGCAAGTATGTTAAAGTCTCTTTCATAAGACTTGTTTTAATGGAAAAATACTATTTATTTGTGTCATGTCAATAAGTACAACACTTGAATCAAGTGTTTTGAGTTTTTATATAATAAACAGTTTTAAAACCTTAAAACGGACTTTTTCGCACGTAGAACATCTCTACCTCAAAATTGAGTGACCGAGAAAAAATACACCAACACATAAATGCAGAATATCTATTTTATGCAACAGTTTTACTTTTTTCAAATAGTCCACCCTCGTGCTTTCTCATGACCACTGAACAGGGTGGGGTGTGTCCTATCCACCTCAAAATCAATAGATGTCGTCTGGTAGACGTCCCTAATCAGAATCAGTTGAAACCCAATCGATCCGACACGATTTGATTGAGTGATCATTCTAACAAAAAGAATTCTCAAATAGTCCACCATTGTCCTTTCTCATGGCCCATGCACATGGTAGTGTGTTCTGCCCACCTCAAAATCAATAGGTGTCGTCTAGGAGACGTCCCCGATCAGAATCAGTCAAAACCCGATCGATCCAACATGATTTAGTTGAGTTATTGCGTTAACAAAAAAAATTTCTCAAATAGTCCACCGCTGTGCTTTCTCATGACCCATGGACAGGGTGGGGTGTGTCTTATCCACCTCAAAATAAATAGGTGTCGTCTGGGAGACCTTCCCGATCGGAATCGGTCAAAACCTGATCGATCCGACACGACGTATTAACAAAACAAATTTCTCAAATAGTCCACCATCGTGCTCTCATGACTCATGGACAGGGTGGGGTGTATCCTATCCACCGCCAAATCAATAGGTGTCATCTGAGAGACGTCCCCGATCAGAATTAGTGAAAACCCGATCGATCCGACACGATTTAGTTGACTTATCGTGCTAACAAGAAATATTAATGCCGACGACAACGACGACACACACACACAGCAAAAAATTTTTTAAAACCATTTTTTTTTATTTTAGGCCGAATATCGAAAAATAAACCCAAAAAAAATTTGTTTTTTCACTTTTTCTTTACACGATTACATTACTTTTCCGCTAATATAGTGGAGTGTGGAAAAGTTAAAATTATTATATCGCGCATCCTTATGTTTTATATAAAAAATTGACTTTTACAATTAGACACGCGATATTAATAACTTCAACAAATCAGAAACGTACATGTTTAGACAAAATGAACATATTCTTGTCTTGTCTTTCTAACCGCACTCTCTGACCCGAATTTCAATTGAGTAATATAGATATAGGGCTTATAGTTACACCCCATAATAGTTCTAGTTATAGTTATATGATATTAATTATATGAAAAGCTTTTTAAGTCTAACACCCATTTTCTAGACCTTTACCTTTTTAAAAGATGAAACAAGATTTGGCGAAAGAAAATATCCTCATTTCTTACATTTTTGCTTTAAGCCTGTCTAAAATTGAAATGTGTTATATATAGGGTGTCTCAGTTGGAACTATAGGATTTGAATTGCATGCCATTTGTATTATGTCAAAGATAGCGTTCCCCATTTCCTGTGATAACATTACCCGCTTTATTTTTAAAAAGTATGGTTCAATTACTCCACCACTCCAAAATTCGCACCAAACCGTGCATCTCTGTGGATGCATTTCTTTTTCGTGAACAGCATGTGGATTTTCGGCACCCCAAATTCGACAATTTTGTTTATTGACGTATCCGTCAAGATAAAAATGTGCTTGATCGCTGAACAAAATTTTGATGCAAAACCAGCATCACCTTTCTTCTCTAACACTCAATTAACAAATGTACGACAGTGTAAATGGTCTGTAACTTTTAATTGTCGTCAGCTGATAGATGCAGATCTTTCTTTAAAATAATAATAATTTAATCTGCCAAGAGCCACCACTTGGCAGATTCAATTGTTGTGCACGACATCGAATTGATGTGTTTGTATGCTCCCATACACTTTCTCTCGCTGCAGCAATATTTTCATCTAGTCGACCACGACGTGGACGTATTGGTGTTGCCTTATAGATAACTGAACCCACCTGTTCAAATTACTTATTGAATTACGAACCGTTAACTCTGAATGCGCTTCATTTTTTTCTAATTTTAGGCGAATTTTTGTTAATGCAACTGTAAATGGTCACTCACTTTCATAAAATAGTTGTACACAAACTACTCGTTGAACTGTTAATCGCGGTATGTGGACGTGTGGTTTGTAGCTAGATAATAGTCGTTAAATATTGACGCCCTATCTTTGACAGAACACAAATGGCGCGCAATTCGAATCCTATACTTCCAACTCACAGCACCCTATATTATATATTTTTAATTGTATAGCTGGTGTCAATTATCTCTGTGTCAGAAAGAACACATTCTAGTTGTTATTAGCTCCAATAAAACAGTTTTTATTAAAAAAAAAGTTCAGAATTCGCTAGAAAGAACCAAATAAAATTAAACCCCCAAAATTAAGCGTAACTTTCTTGGCAGCATGTGAGAAAATTAAAACATTTTTTAAATATAGTATTTTACCCATTTCGTTCACACTTACGACCTAATCATTTATATTTCTACTTATTAGAATATTAGAACTGCCATAAAAATTTGTATTAACCACATTTTAAATTATCTTGCTATGTAAAAAGCTTTACCTTCCGCTATTTTCTTATGCCTACAACATTTTGTGTAGTTTATTACTTATATATAACAATAAAGGTGTACTACGATTATATAAATCAAACGTGATAGTGAAAGCAGATTAAGGTCATACATTGAAAAACCCCACACTATACCAAGACACAATCCTAACAGTAACTCTAACTGTTTAACCGTTGGTGGCACTTCTGATCTGAGGCATGGTCCGAATATTTTATTCGGTTTCCTGTGTAATTATGTTGGGCAATTTAAATTCCTTTTTGGTAAGTTATAATGTGTCAATACAAGATTTCTACAGACATCTAAATGACCATTTTACTATTTTAGTACACTGAATCTGATAGAAAGCCAGCAAAATGGTGTTCGTTGGCGAGATCTGCAGGCAAGTAAAATTGTCTGGTTCCGTTATGTTGTCGCGACATAATCGGAAGGGCATGCCTACGTAATTTTGTAGTGGTTTTATGGTTTTAAAAGATTGGTATCGATACCATTGTACAAGCGGATTTAAGGATTTGGCAGATAGGTGACTATTAAGCGACCGTAAACGCAGTTCAACTTGAGATTAGATAATTTAACACAAATATGTTTTCTATGTTAATTACAGACACTAGACTTTAAAGTTCAAGGCGTGAAAACACGTTTGGCGTGAAGTAACTCATAACAGAATAATTATATTTCAAAACAGCCTGATATCCTGATTTAGTCAACCAATAAATTGATGAGAAAAAAATATATAAATTAAATTTCCTTTCCTTCTTTCGGTATTTTTTAAATTCAATTTATTTTGCACTTAAAATTGTCATTAGATATTAACAGTTTTGAATCTGCGACACACTTACTTTTCTATTTAAGGTGTCAATTAAGACAATTAACTCAGGGGATAGTGGGAGTAGTCGATAAAAATATTACCAAAAATTTTATTAGATCCAAATAAATCATATTTATTTAATATTGTTATGAGAAAAAATTCTGAAGATAATTTTCTGATAAGATATATAGGCTGAAAATGTTTGAATAACTATTTCTTCACACAAATAAGATTTGTGGAAATTTGTACAAATACATGAATTAATCCTAATTCGTGGGCCTTAAGAAGGGTTCTTTAATCTGCGACCTATTTTTGAGATAGTTTTCATGGTTAGAATAATTTTTTGCAGTATAATGAATATTTACGTGACTCGATAAACGTTTGGATTAGATAATGAAGAAGTTCTAAATCATATGTTACATTTGAGAACAAAATACAAAAGTTTTTAATAAATCAATTTCGGTGATGAAACCAATAAAATTTATAACACGATGTTTATAAAAGTTTATTTCTATATTTTATTTCTAAATCTAATGTACACTAAGTACAAAAATTAAGGGATGTAAAAAAATCCTAAATGTTTAGGTGATTTTCAAAGGGCTGTAGCTTGGAGAAAAATAAATGCAGAGCAATTTCAAAAACAGCAAATTGACGTTCCCGGTTTCTAGTTTTCAGATATTGATAAATAAATTGATAAATATTGAGTTTTATTACCATCATCAGTTTTTGAGCAAGAAAACCATCGGAAAAAAAGATGTTCAAAATTTTTGCTTTCCTTTCAAAAGGTCAGTAGTCAATAGTTTCAGTGATTTCATCATAAAGCTTTTTTAGATATTTTTATCCTCTTTAATTTGAATGGTCTAAAAGCCTTATATGATGATGTTTCGCGGAGTTATCATCGTTTAAAACGCAAGACGGTACGTTGACTGGCTGGCGACCTTTCTTTAAATTCATTTCAAAATGTCCTCCCCGAGTTATTTGAACCCCAAATAACGTAACTAGTTCGATGTTACATAAACATTAACTGGAGTGCAATATGTATGTATACATATTAGTAGAGTAGATCAGCATAATACTATTAGTGCTTTGGTCAATGGCGACCAATTAAATTACGGAGTTGATGACGTCAGTAGACAAAGGATTTGTGTTTTTCACTCCTAACTTTGTACTGATGATTCTTCAGTTATAACTTCCTATTATTAATGTTTGTATTTAATTTACTTTCTCTTTATTATACATAGCTTATATATTTTTATAACTCCAAGTGTCAGCTATATGTTTCTTAGGGGCAATAAGCATTTAGTATTACAAAGAAGGGCATTTAAAGGATCACTCCAGTGAGTAATCTCTCTATTTACTTTATATGACAAAGATTACACGATTCTCGATACGCACTTCATCAACCAAATTATCATCATTAGGAGATATTAAAATTTCATTTTCTGATATTTAAATTTCTTCCAGAGAGACTCCCGGAGTCTTGATGATGATGCCAACTTGGTTGGGGAAATACGCGTCGAGAAACGTGTATCTTTCAGTGTTAATGATAAGCTGATCTATTTTATTGCTGCATCCAAGGTTCTAGCCTCTTCCCAGAAATACAGGGAACTAGTAATGTTTATATGACTGAACTAAAATATTTGTATACCATATTTTACCTACGAACTGTCAAAAAAAGCAGCTCAACAGTACTTCTTTGCATTTAGTTCTTTGTTACGAGAAGATGAACACAGTCGTCTTGACACTATATGGCGACTCTATGCACCATATGGTGACAAAACGGCTGTGTTCCTATTCACTTGGACAGGCGACACGGAACATAAAATTTAAATTCTGTGTTAGTGAGGATGGAAGTCAGTTTAACACATCTTGTAAGCATTATAATTTTGTTATACCTATTTGTTCATTTTAGTTATTTAAATATATTTTCTTTATTGCTCGAGAATGCGGGAGTTCTTGTCTTAGTTTCCCTTATCAATTTTGTTAGTTTCATTGTTACTAATCAAATAAATGTTATAGCCAGCACATTTTTTCATATTTCATTTCGTCACAAGTATGAAAATAGTACATGATTTTTATACAACTGTCAATGTTTTTGCTATTTTACAATAACATCGCTACAAACATGGTAGCACCGAATTTGTCTTATAATAAGAATATGGAAAATGTAGTGATGGCACGTGAACGAAAATAGAATATTGAAAAAAAAAATACAGAAAAACATGCACCACTGTTTGTAATATAATCCTCCCAAATTTAATTTTTATTGTGCTACACGTTTTCCAGATATCGCCTCTTTAATATCGGGTTGTCCAAAAACTTCGTTCGGTTTTTTCATCAGTATTTATTATTAACATTATAGTTATTATAAATTATTTTAATGAATGCCTAATGTACGTTCGTCCATTTTCAATAACTCTCTCACATCTCTCAGTAAGCTTCATAATACCATTTTCATAAAAACTTTGCGGTTTGCACGCAAAGAACGTTTTTTAATGATTTCTGAGTTCCTCGTCATTAGTAAATGTTAAGTTTCGTAAACTGTTATCCATGGAACGGAATAGGTGAAAATCCGAGAACGCGAGGTCCGGAGAATACGGTGGATGAGGTAAAACTCCAACAATTTCCTCCGGGTCTGCAAAGAAGTGTGAGGTCGAGCGTTGTCGTGATAGATAACGACCTTCTTACGATTTACAAGTCCTGGGCGCTTTTCCTGCATGTCTTGGCTCAATTTTTGTAGTTGTTCGCAGTAAAAACCGAATTTATTGTTTCGTTCCTCGGGACTAGCTCAAAATAAATGATTCCTTTGAAATCCCTTTAGACCGACAACAAAACTTTCCTGGGGTGAAGCCCTGCTCTTGGTGTGGATTGAGGAGGTTCACCGGACTTTCCCCACGATATCTTTCACTGATGTTGTCGTAAACGATCTACTTTTATCCATCCCAGTAACCATATTTCTCAAAAGAGATCGCTACGTTTACGAACCCTTAAAATATCGCAGATGTTGATGCGATCCATCAAATTGAATTCGCTGAGATCGTGAGGAACCCAAACATTGAGTCTACTGACAAACCCGTTATTTAAGGTGATTTTTAAACTAGATTTTAACGTCTCGATTTTTTCTGCAATCTCACGTATGGTTTGGCGAGGATTTGCCTCACCTAAGGCTTGTAAATGCTCGGTAACGGCTTCTTAGATCGGCCTGACCTTGGGGCGTCCGTGAGGTAAAAATCACCAGATAGAAATCTCGTGAACCACTTCTCACACGTTCGATCGTGAATAACAATTTTGCCGTACACAGAACACAATTTGCGACACGTTTCAGCGGCTCTTCTGCCTTTGTCTTGGTTTCACTCATTTTCAATTAAGTTCACACTCAACGATAATAAAACAAGTTCACGAGTATAACGGCAGAAACCAACAGTTAAATATCAGGGTTAAATAGGGAGGAACACTTCAAGGCTGCAGCTGTGCGCATGACATCATAGGACGTGACGTAAGTAACTCGGAAAACCGAACTAACATTTGGACAAATAAGGTATTTCTAATACTTTCTAGTCGGTTTTTCGGGACGGAAATTTCCAATAGAAAACTTATTTTGTAAAATGAACACTACTATAATTTATGTAATGCAGAGATGAAAATGCCATAAACCCCTTGACAATTTTTTTTTGGAGTAATTATGATGTACTTACGCAACGTTTTCATAGAGTTTACTAAAAATAAAAAGATCATCATAAAAGGATTACTACTCCAGATTTGACAGCTCTCGTTAATAGTTTGTGATCAGGGTGATCATTGATCAGTCTGTCTCTATCCTTCTGTTACAAATATACTTAAGGGAAAAACTTTGGTAAACAAAAATCGTCAATTCAAGTGAATTACCGGAATGAATTTTCCCTAAGGAATGATTTTCCCAACATCAATTTAAATACACGCGTTGTATCATAGGACATAGTGTACATAAAATACACAAGACACCATCATAAGTAACACTACGTGTGGATATAACGGTGACAGTAGTATTTCTAATACTTCTAGTCGACGGTTGACCGAAGAATTCACGAAACATTTACATAACGAATAAATGGAACTTAAAAATTCTGTGCGGCCAACATAAAATTATAAACTAACGGAGTTTTTATATGGTTCCATGGCCAACGCCGAATAGCGTAGGTACCTACCTGTACGAACGGAATCGTTAACGGTCCAAGGCTAACGTGCCAACCTTGAATCCGCGTTTAGCGCTTTCGTCATTAACATTAAACTTGGGATTATTTTTTCGGGCGATGTTGGTACCTTAAATGTGCACTTACAGGAAGTGTTTCGGACGCCACTTTCGGCGGGGTTTCATAATTTTCGAAACCTTGAATTATTTCAGCAAAGAAAACGTTACGAGAATAATTGAATATTTAACTAAGCCTAGTATAAGTAGGGCTGGGCAGGTTAGGAGCTGGTTTTAAGGCGCCTGCCTTTAAAATTGCCTTCTTTGTCGAGGGTTATTATTATCTGACGACAAATTCTTGTAAGAAGGGGTTCTTGCCTGTCTAAAATTATAATTATATAGGACAAATCTTCAATATCTGACGAATAGCTGTAGACAGGCATGCATCAAATTTTCAAACTGGATAATAACGGGACAATTTCTGAAATTATTAACAATTATACAGAGCGATCCGTTACAGAGGAAGACGAGATTTTTTGTAATGAAATGATCTAAGTTGTATTATATTAACTTGTTTGACTACTTTATGGTCTATTCAACGGTATAATGAAATTTAAATATTTATTGGATGGTTGACGAGATAAAAATAATTTTCGCAATTTCCAAGTTCTATTTTGAGTATTTGTATTGATTTCATTTTACAATATTAATAAATTTCTTTACTTGTCACAATGATAGTTTATAGTACCTTTTAACTATTACTTGACGTAGTACATTTTTGTGTTATATGTTCCCAACAGCACTGTTAATTTATAAATATTTAAACCATCAGAAATTTTGAAAATTTGAACCATACCCCTGCCTGAAACCATTCAGACACAGACTACAGCCATCATACTTAAAGGAAAATTTCATTAAATCGAAATAATTGCTTTCATACATTCTAACTCATACTATTACTGAGCTATTTTCAGTCACAAGGGATTTTTGCAGACATTTCAAGAATTAAAAATATCGATGAAATAATCCACAGGATTTAACATTGAGTAAATTTGACAACCGAATGTTTTTGAACGCTTTTTTTAAAATTATTTCTAATAGCATATTACAACAAAGAAACGCTTTCGAAAAGAAAGGATAAAATAAGGGTACATTGTCCGGTCTATAAAACCTACTTTCTAATTCCATATTTAGAGAAAGTTAAGAAGAAACCTGTATGATTTTTTGGGAACGCTGTGCAGAGCAGAAAGTAAATTATATTATAACAGGACATTCTATTTTAAAAGTTTCTGTATTCATCTCGGTTTAATGAAAGTGAAACATTTTTCGTTGATAGCGAATTAATTTAACAGTTTCCATAATTGTGTAAAATATATTTTGTTGTCAGTAATCTGATCTGAATGAATGCTTAATAAATGCATCTTCCACGAAATAGTGTTTGATAAGTCATAATACTTAAAAAATATACAAACAGTATCAATAGATGTATTGATTTCCTCACAAAGACTGAGGTGGGTTCTCATAGAATAAATATGATTAATTGGTGGACTTTTTTCCGCATCTAGAACATTATTTGACATAATTTAACCCACTATATTTGACTTATACTTTGTGTAGCCTATTCAAATGGAAATTAAATAGTCTCTTCTTAAAATTGAAATCCAATTTAGATAAATAAAGTTTGTGTTTTAATACATTAAATCATTAATACAGTGAATACTATGATGGTATAAAATATGGAACCATTTCTGACTTGCCATTCACATTAATTTGAGGCATATTATAAGACTAGATATCCAGATCCAAATAAATGTATAAAAATTTATATATAATAAAAACCTCGAATGCTACCACAGCGTTCTTTTTACATTTTATTTTGTTTAGTTTTAATTTTGTTTTGTTATATTTGTCTTGTTAAAATTAGTATAGGCCATGTTTGACTATATGCCTAGGTAATATGTTTTTACAACTTTAGAAAATTTAAACTTAACATTCAGAAAAATCATATGCTTATTTTTTAATGCGCATTTGAAAGCCAACCTACTCAAAATTCTAAACTTGTATCATTTCATCAGTTTTTGGTGTCAGGTACTCAAAATTAATGAATATTTTGATACTTTTTGCATTGCTTTTCTTCATGAACACAATTATTCGAGAATGTTTTTGACACATTTCGAAAACAATTACAGTGACCGTTTATTTAAATATTTTATCTAAAAGTTGGTATATATTCTGTATCGCAGGCAAAATGAAGCCCTTCATTATTTGCGCGTAACCCTTTTAGTTCAGTGTTTGATTAACTTTTGAGATTCACAATTGACGTACAGAGTAGGGTGAGTTTTCCCACCCTGACATGTGATCCACACATAAATATTATATACGGTCGCTAAAAATTCTTATGAACCCCAATGCATTATCGAAATATTAATATTGCAAATGACTCTGAAGCGCGACAAGCAAGGTGGGGTCTTAAGCATTTTCTCCTGGCCTTACTGCACATTCACAACTCGGAAATATATTAATATCTGAAATGGGAGCATATTATCTATATGTAGGAACGTATGAAGTCTATTTGAATTATCCGATTCCTATAAAACATGTGAATCTATTCTCCATAATATACTATCTCTCTCTTTCTCTTTCTCTCTCTCTCTCTCTCTCTGGGGCATAAACTTGTACTCTATAGTACTAAATATACGTTCTCCCTTTACACACTCAATTGTGACACATTTCATATTTTACATTAATTTAATCAAATCCCATACTTGCAATTTACATTTTCAAGATCTAGACATATAATATATACATCGATAACTAGATTTCTATAACTTAAAACATCAACTGTTTAAACTTCATCATCAAATTGGGAAATAATTGGCTTTCAGTAGTAGATGCAATACTTCTAACGTAGCTCTATGTAAGTTTCATGGTTACTTTTCGTAACAATTTTTTTTGCTACATAATTATTTAAGCTTCTGAAATCTTAAATTGGAATATTAAAACTGAATATAAAATGCAATCGCTTTCAAACCTTCGAATCCATCATTTTACTGCACTATTGTCACTTGTCACTTTCAATGTTTGTTATTTTCTTGTAGGCATCTAAATAATAAAAAATCACGCTGAAATACTTCACAGGTTTCTGTATCGAGACAATTTTACATTGAAATGTTTCTTTTGAAGATCTTTTTCTCGAAATTATACCTAATCACATGTTACAGCAGACAAATGCTTTCGAGAAGAAAATATGAAATACGCATTAACCAACATGATCTATTAACTTAAACTTCACCATAAACTAACTTCCTCTCATATCAGATCACTTCTTTAAGATGGCTTTCTGGACAATTGCTGTACAAAAACTGGTGAGACTACTGAAACTTCAATGAAAACTGTAGCCTGAATATTGATTACATAAAGGGACTTATCCAACATATAATTTAACATACTTGTTCATTAGTTGTTGTCAACAATTGTGCTTTGCATACTTTAGTCTAAAATAATACGGCAAAATACGAAGTAAATTCATATTTAACCGTGATGTAAATGTTGAGGATGAATGCTATCCCATTTCCCACGTGCTTAAATCTCGGAGACGCAATATTAATTCCATTGGTGACGTTCTGAATGTTATGATTGAATAGAATAACACTTGTCAAGGCCTTCGTATTCGTGTGACCATAGTCCTTTTTGCGCGTACATTTATCTAAGCATTCACTACTGTTTTATTACAATGTATCAGAATTAAGCATATGAAGAGAACGATTTTAAAAGTATGTGAGAAAAATGCAGAATTTCATAACTGTCTTGCATAATACACCGATTAGCTTATTTACCTATTAAAAAGATGTAAAAAATAGATGTAACTTAGTAAATAATTTATATACCGTGTATTAAGAGTTGATGTAATAAAATCGATAAAAAAAAATTAAAATGGACTAATGGTATATCTTCATTATAGTCAGAGATTGTACTGTTGTTTGCTGTTAGCCCCTCTTGTATCATATGTAATGTTTCAAAGAATAAAACCCACCACAGGTAGAATTCGACATTTGTCCCGGATCGGAACCGAATGACATACAGCTGTTTCGAACTTGTTAGTTCTCATCAGTGCCGCATACGGTACGCCGATTCAGGACAAATGCCGAATGAACTTTATGGCCTATACATCTTTATCGATACGATCTCTATCAGTAACTTATAAGTCGGAAATCGAGAAAGGAACCACCAAGCCGCCAAGCGGTTATCAAAGTAGTTCCCGAATAGCAAAGCTATTACATAATCGCTCTAGGAAACAACTACTCCTCGGGCTATTTTATTATCACATTACTCCTCGGGATATGTAATGTGATAATACAATCAGAAACCTTCCCTGACATTCGAAAACAAAATAACTAAATTTGTACTGCATTTAAAAAGTATAAGACAGAGTATGACATCGAAGGCCACCTTCCGATCACAATAATTGGAATTTTTTTTTTAAATCATGCTGCATGATATCATTTAAAGAATATTATGATGTCCAAACAGCATGGCGTTACACGATAAATACATACAGTGTGGAACCAGTGTGTAACAGTTATTCCATTGCTGAAACTTTGAATACCTTGAATTTTCCAAAGCATTCAACAGGTTAGACCATGGTAATTTATTGAATAAATAGATTTTAATAATACCTAATAGATAAGATAGCGGTTGTTTGTCAAGTGAACAATTTGGTCAACGTCTGATGTGCCGCAAGGTTCCATATTTGAACCACTATTATTTGTTTTATTTATAAATGACATAACTGATAATCTTAGTGCAAACTATTTACTATATGTAGATTATCTAATATTGTATTGTGGCGTAAATTACGAACATGCAAGCTTAAAACTTCGACCTGATAAACATGTGGTGTATTAACACCATTCAAGGCTACTAAACGTAAGATTATGCATTTTTCAGTTAAGCTAATCATTTTTTATTTATTATAACTTTACAAATAGCTAGGTTTTGCATATACTTAATTTTGTAAACGACCTGGGCAGATAATCATTTTTGAAGTAGAAAAAGAATTGTCGCTAATGGATACGATAGTTTTGAGTATTGTGCTGTCAAATTTTCAAAATTCTAAGGTTTTCTTAACGCGCTGATAAATCTACATTATTTATCAGCTTTATCATGACCCAACTTGAGTATACCCTCATTGTCTGGTATCCTAAGCATAATTATATTATTACGTCACTAGAAAAAGTACAGCGAAGATTTTTCAAATTCGTAGGTTCAATTGTTGAAGCCAATTGCTCAGAAACACCAAAGGAATTACTTAAACATATTTTAAATGAAGAAGTTTGTTTTTGTTTTGTATAAAATTATCGACAATGAAATCGATTGTCTATTTATCACCTCCTGCACTAACTGTGATATTTCTAGGTTAAACTGAAGAAGAAATAAGTCGTTTCAGCTTCCCACTTCTCGAACAAATTTTTTTCAAGGTTTCTAATGTTAAACGTTTATGTATGCCTTTAAATTGTTGTTATTTGATATGTTGTAGGGTTTTTCTGTATTTCATATTTCATAATCATTTTGATAGACCTATTTGTAGTACCGTTAACATTTCTGGCCGTATTTCCAATAGTTGTACTTAAATAGATATATTTATTCCAAGCACTTCTAATTTTTTATTATTGTTATTTATTCTGTAACATTTTGTTAGTTATTTATTCCGTTTATCTTCTCGGATCAAAAAAATAAATAAATAAGGAAATAAATCTTCAGTATATTTATGGAAGTGGTCTTTTCTAATTTATACCATTTAAGCCTAAAAACAAATTATTTCTGGATAAATAACGATTCTTCTACATAAATACTTACTTTCCATTCATTCACTGCCATTAACTTATTATTTTTGTGACAAATACGAGCCTGATTATATTTTGTAAATGATTTTTTATATTACTAAACAGCACCTTCGCATGCATGACTTTGGCAAGTGAAACTGTTTATAATCTGCCTACTGTTAGTGTGAGTTAACGAAACGTCATCTTCGTGGCATGCAGCCTTGGACGTTATATATTCACGCATATAAATTGATACATATTTATATACAACTATAATAGTGCTGCAAACATAATAGGCACGTGTTGTTTGTACACTCGTTTTTTTTTTCGCAACGAGGAACCTTGTAAGTTTGTGTTTGTATATTCAGCCCCCATTCAAAAATCTTTAGTCGAAACGGCGAAATTATTTTGTGCGTGTTTCGGAATAATATTAAGTGACGCGAATGCTCATCCACGTCATACTTATAGAAAAATAACACAATAAGGTGTTTAAAAACAATAATTAGTGTCAGTATAAAATTCTGATCTCCAGATGAATTGTTGTAGGCACGTGTAGTGACGTATATGCACGAAAATAACATATCCTTGGATAAGATTCGTTTTCGTAGTTGTTCAAAATAAACATTATACATCGAATGAGATAAGTGATATACAATACGAGAAAATAAAATAAAATTAAGTAAGTCAATGTGTCGGCCACATCCACACATGCCACATCCGATAATTAATATTTAGTACTATTTGGTCCGTATTATTTAATTTTTTGAATAATGTGTGGAATGCAACAATTTTACAGTCGATAATCAGTTTAACTTGAACTAAATACTTGCTAAAAATATACAAAAAATATATAAAAACTAAATGATAATATTACATGAAACTAGTGTTACAGATTTGCAAATTTATTCACAATCACTTTTACTAGATACGGTGACACTATCATTAAAAGCAACAGAGAATTAGTGTAATCACTAATCACACGGCAATATAACTAACGATTACTAGATATGAAAATAGTCTTCAACCTTATAATATTACAGATTTAAATTTAATTATAGTGGTGGATGATGTCTTCTATTACAAGCCCTTGAGGGTGTGCTACACAGAATTTATATGTGTTTACGAAAATTTGTATACAAACTAACAACAATCTCCAAAAAAAGAAAATAACGTCGATAGGTAAGAATTCAAAGTTACAATTTAATGTCAGCCCATGGCTTCTCCTAGTCTCACAGGGACTGCCTAGCAGCATCTAAGTTCTGGATATTTAGTACATAATCTGTACTATTCATTTCATCGCTATTTGCCAAACAAAAAACTCTTTATCTTGCCGATAAACGGAACAGTCTACCTGAGCCTAGCTATAAAAACAAGTCACGATATGAGATAAGAGCCGTTTGGGATTTTTTATTTGGCAAATAGCGATGAAATAAACTATACAAATATATATGGTTTGTATAATAATTCTTGGCATGTGCGTCACAAGTAACAATCGTATGAATCAATCGATTGACATTTTTGAACAGTGTCATGCCGAAAACACATTTTAGGATATCAATTAGTACAATACAAATCCGTCAACCTATGACAGAGTAATGAAAAGGTTCTCCACAAAAATATTTCCATAAAAATAAATTAAATAAATTCAACAAAAATCAAAATAAATGAAATAAATTTTACAGAAATATTGAGACGCCATTGAATCAAATTATACAATAAAGTTAAGACCTGACTTTATAATTGCATTTTCTTCGACAAATTATTCTATCTATGCTCTATGCGGTATGTAGTTGATTGAAACATACGTCGTTAGACATACGTGCTGGTAATTTGGCATATTAGTAACAATTGCGAGTGGCGTAGCATGTCATCCGTGTGTCGTCACTAAATTGATACACGCGCAAAGATCCATTATACTAATTTTAACTTTACACTTAGTCCAATTAAAACCAAAATGTTGTAGTAATCATATAATTTCACTCTATATAGTATCTCACTGCCTAGTGAAGTTATATAGTCAATAGTTTTTAAAGTTATTGAAACAATGAAGTGGTGGTATACAATAGTATTAGCTATGTGGTGCCACTTATTTGTCACTTGGAAGATTTTAGAATTTACAGGACTTTAGGAGTAACAAAAGAAAGTAAGTAAATGTTCTGTGGAATTTAAATGAATCTTTAATGTTACCAATTATGCAATAGTGAAATTTCAAATTGCAGGTTCAGTAAATATGCGAAGAGGCATGTGAATGTCATTTGGTACCAGAACGGCAATGAGAAGAGACTATTACTTCTATATATCTATCAATCAATCTTGTAGATTATCAAACCAAAGCCTTGGAATATGTCCGAAGGGCAAATACGCTGTTGTTTAAAATACTTTGAAAGTATTTAAATAATACACAAGAATTAGACAAGGTGCAGTATTTAAAAAGGCGCAATTTCAACAACGCAACGAAACCCAATAAGACGCAAAAAAAAAAACACGAAGAAGTTAGAAGAACACTTCTACCAGTACGCACCTGTACCAAAACTGACACGAGTGCCTGCCGCCGCAGTTTACAGCCATTTCACGAATAGCATTGCAGATTCAAGCGAGTCACAAAGCGATACTGTGCGAATCGCTGTTTATGTGCGCTGAATTTCGGATATGAATATATCGTAGAAGTAAAAATTACATTTACTACTCCCTGTGTAATACTACAAAGCTTGAAAATATTACTAAGTTATGAACATTTGGAAGAAATAAACTATCAGAGTTCCGGATTCTAAAAGTTTAGTTTCATAATTTCTAACACGCAAGATTGTGTGAAGCAAAACAGGCCTTTTTACGTTTCTATCTATATCAAGTAAATTCACAGGTATGGCGGGGTTTGAATGTTTGTACAACGACAACTAAGAGGTGTCAAAAACGTTGTTTTTCTGTTAAACTGTACAGCTCAACATATAGGAATAGGAAAAAGTCTCAAAACTGCAATATCGGGCCACCCACGATGTGCGCAGTAAATAGCCTTGTCTTTATTCAGTCGAATTGAGATCCTTACAGAGTGAATATCGATTAATATATATTGAATGTGAATGTACATATAGTTCGATCTGGTCGAGCGTAAGGTGCATCCCTTCTTCTCCGAATGTTGCCTCGCTCTTTCTTTTACGCGTACCTATACTCTGGTTTCAAAATTGTAGGCAGCAAGTAATTCACTCTTTGTTTGTCTGCTATATAGGCAAACAAGAGAGACAAGGCGCGTGCCAACTGTCTGCGCGCGACTAAAAATAGCAGAGATCACAGTGCAGGGAGCGGTATTTACAATTTACAAGCAAAACAGACACGAGAATTGTTGAATTGTATTACCAGCTAATAAAAATAGTGTTCTATACCTTACTGCCCACTATTTTGAAACCGGGCTATATACAATCTCACACTTTTTCCTATTCTTGATGAGCAGTAGGTATTAATATAAATGATATATGGCAGTGAAATACTCGTATCACGAGAATAGCACTGGTATACGTACCAGTGCTATTCTTGCATAATTTTCAAAGATTAAAAAAGGAGCTTATATTCCAAAACCATATATTCCAGGGAGTATGCATCAAAGTAGCAGTGTCTACTCCTCTATGTAGCAATGACGTAACCACCACATAAGCGTATTTTTGATAGAGCAATCGCCACGACGGCTCAGCTGATAGTAACTGGTATGTAGCGCCGCTTAAGATACTGTTGGGGTGCTTGTAATTTAATTAGTTTTCTAATGACAATACACAAACTCTTAGTATTAAATGGTAACTACATGGACTACGACACTTTGTGGGACAATATACAGCTTGTCAAGGATAGGAACAAGTCTCAAAACTGCTATATCGGACCGCTCACGAGGTATGCAGTAAATAGCCTGGTCTTTACCTGGTTCTTAAGTTGAATTGAGACCTTTGCAGAGTAAATATCACTTTGCAGAGTAAATATCAGTATGTGCGCACTTTTTCCTATTATTGACGACCTGTACAGATGCTTGATTTTGTCAATGAATTATTGTATTACGTTTAGCCGATTATGATTGGATACATTCTCTTTTCTTTAAAATTATAATTAATACAAAACTGATAACTTTTTCTTTTAATATGCAACATAACACGAAAACGAGATTTAAAGGGTTTTTATTTAAACACATGCGAACCATCTATTTGGGCATGAAATTAAACCGAAGCAAACAAATCGAGTCGGTCTTTATAAGTAAACGGAGTTGTCATTGACCTCAAACGATAGGTGGCTATTCAATTTTAAATTAAGCAGATAAACTTAAATTAAATAGTAGATAAAATAAATACAACGAAGCATTTATAAATTACTGTAATATCTAAAGGAAGTTTTTTTTGTGAATTCTGTATATTAATTAGGTATTACTTTATCGACAGAGTTTTCCATAGATTTGGGGATTCATCGTATTTATAATGAAGTAATTAAAATTGCTATATTGTTAAAGCGACTGTCGAATATGCATAAAGAAAACATACATTGAGATTTGTAATCAAAATACAAAGTATAAGTTTCATAAAAAGAATAATCGACTATTTAAAAATTAAAAAAAAACATTTGCAATTCTAAGATAAAGATTGATTTATATTATTTGATTAACAATATATGATAATTAACATTATTATTTATACAATAAATAAAAAATCATATTTATATAAATACCTATTCGATAGTATTCCAAAATTTTTTGTAGTAATACTCGTAGTTCTATAACCCCGAATAACACCGATTAACATAATTCAAAAGAACTTTGCAAAAAGCCAAATCAATACGAACTACTCCGTCACGTCAATGTTATTTTAGGACGCTCCGCTGCTATATATGAAGCAAATCAATAAAAGGTGACTACCAAATTAACGACGACAAAACCATGCTGGTAGTAGCAGGCCATTAGCATAAAATGTAAAACGCCAACTCGTTTCAATGCAGCTTTTTCGTTTAATTCGGCGGAAAACAATCGCTACTAATAACGTGTTTGTCATGAAAATTTAATAGTGTGTATAGAGGCACTGGAGAAGGTTATACGTATAAACGCTAATATACGCCTGTTTCCCAAAAATACGGTGGGCATTCAGTTAAGTGCTCAGCGCAAAGCCGAAAGGCCAGTGTGGACGGTTTCTTGCGTTACGAAAATGGATGGATAACTTAGACTACTTAGAGTATATGTCTGTAGAGGTGTCTGCAACAGTATCATCACTTCGTGGTACGTGGTGACCGACTGAGATCAGTATTAGAGATGTCATTATATAATTGGATTGGAATCATGATAATATCGTATATATATATATATATATATATATATATATATATATATATATATATATATATATATATATATATATAGAAGTACTGACTACACTGGGAAAGGTTATATGTATGTAGAAACGCCAGTATACGTTTCCGAAAAATGCGAGGGGCATTTAGTTCAGTGCTCAGCGCTATGCCAAAAGCACATGCTCTTGTGTTGCTAAAGTGGATGGATAAATTACCCAATGTTTCTATAGAGGCGTTTGCAACAATATTATGACATTGTGGTACGTTATAACTTATAACCAACCGACCTCAGTATTAGAAGTGTCATTGCATGACTGGGTTCGAATCATGATAATAGTGTCTATAGATAGAAGTACAGACTACATTGGGGAAGATTATATGGCGTATTATTATTTCCAAAAGATGCGGGGGCTATTCAGCTCAGTGCTCAGCCCAGAGCCAAAAGGCAAGCACGTGCTCTTGCGTTGTGTATACTCCCAGTGTATACTCCTACAGAGGTGCATTAACAGTATCATACATACTGTGGTACGTGGTGGACGACTGAGCTCAGTGTTAGATACCATTGCATGATTCGATGCGAATCATCACCAGAATGTTTGGCATCTCCCTCTAGCACTGGTGTGTTTGTTCTAGTTTTTAAGTGTAATTCTTCTCTAAGTGAGGTTTTAAGGAAAGGAAGAATAATGAACGAATTACATTGCAGAATATCATATAACTTCGAACTCATGATACTGTCATATCATCAACAAATCAAAATAACTAGACCAAGAATAATTATTACATTATACTTCTGAAGACCCAGCCAAGGAATGTGAATACATATTTAAAATCGAAGATCATCGCTAAACGTTCCGTTTTTATGACATGACAGCAGTATTTTATACGAGTATACTACATAATTGCTCAAGATTACGAACTGATTGGGTCATTACTTAATGGAAATTCCATTTTCCAATGGGATAATGAACATATTTTGGATTAACTAAGCACACTGGCGTATTAAACCATAAAACATATTTTTGTTTTTTATAAACATTTTAATAATACATGGAAAAAATTGTGCTGGCCCTTCATAATTTTTACATTATAAGGCTAATTATTATCAATTAGATAACAAATATTCCGGCTAAGCATTCACCGTCAATCATCTTATATTACGAACGTTTCAGGTTATCATTTTTGTTCGATTCTACGAGTCTTAAGAAATAAGAGAAATAATTAGACTATTTTTCTTGACATGGCATGACGTAATGACTTTAATTTAATACTTGGTTTTTTCAGTTGTTATAAATATGTAGGAGTATAATAAAATTACGTCTCCAATAAAATCGCTCTTCATTCCAATTTTACAAATTGTTCTTATATCCACTGTATTGGTATGCGCCTTATCAGCAATCACAATTATATCACGTCATCTTAAGTAACCAATAGTACATGGGGTAAATACTATTTTTTAATTATTTTAAAATGACAAACAGTTAAAATGTAAATTTGTTAATTATCATGACCAAGGTTGAATTCAATGGAATAATATATACATAATTGAATTTCATCTCTATCAGTATAGAATTTTCGATTTATGATGTTTAAACTTTCAGAAACTTATGTTAATTTTTTCTCGTGGTACTCGAGCCCATACAACTAAATGAGTTCACACTGCAGCTTTATCACCACAAACTAACACAATTCACCACATCGCATATTGAATAAAGTTCATGAAAATAATGCTTAAAATATATGGAACCCACGAATTATTTTGAAATTAACATAATTCTCGGGTATTGTTTTTAATGCATTATGAGTATTTGTATTTGTTAATGTAAAAGTAAATTTTACGCATAAGAAATATCTAAAATTTTTTGAAAGGTTCAAATTTTTGAAAGGGATTCCTTTCAAAAGAAACTTTTGAAGGGAGTCGAGACAAATTATTAATTTTTATCAGTCTAGAAGTTGGTAATATTTTATTATAAAATTATAATATTTAACATATTTTTTAGGAATATAAAATGCCCTGCCTTCTGCATTATAAGTTATTGTATGTTGATTGGCAGTAATCGATAATCTTAAAAAACTACATAGTTTGGAAAAACAATGTCTACAAATTTTCGGAATTATTTCTTCTTCTTTTTATTTGAAACCAGCAGAAGGATTGCAAACAGAGGTACCGAATGTATTAGGGAAAACTGTGCTAAATGGTTGCATTTTGAACTGGAAAGTTGTATTGGAAAGTCTCGCGTTTTGTTTTAGCAGTTATTATAATTTTATTGGCACTAGCCGATAGGCTCCCTTCGCAACATGGTTTATTTTCGAAAAACAATCTACGGGCGTTCGAAATAATTTTTTTGGCAACTTAAACCTATACAGTTGAATACATATTTTTTCTTTTGGTTTTTCCAGTATTATTTTTATTATTTATTACAGTATTTATAGAAATGTATATTTATTTTAGCGTTACCTTTAGAAGTTACTGCTAAAACAAAATGTGAGGGTATAAATTCTCAAGACAATATATTTTTGCCAACTTAACTTCTTTTGGGAAGAACAGTTGCCCCTCGGTGGGGCAACAAAAACAGAAGACCAAGAGATAAACACCGAAAGATTACACATGTTTCTCGACTCGTGTTTCACCAACTAAATTATCATAATCAAGAGATGATTATAACTTTTTAACGTACTTACCAAAAACGGTTTTAATCATCCCCTGAAGATTCCAAATTGATTAGCGCCGACTGAGTAACGTGTAATCCTTCGACGTTCGTGGAAAACTTATCTCGTGTTGGTTTTTTCTTCCTTCTTTTTAAAAATCAAGATGCTGTGTAAATTTTTGTAAATGTCAATCTATACTTAGGTGGAACTAAAAATTAACTCGTATGCAAGATATGCGAACGCAGGTTGTACTTGCGCAGAACATTTTTACTTATCACGATAACCTGTATCAATTTCAAGTCTTCTCAAAACAACAACGGCATTTGAACGTACACTTTGCAGGTATACATTCTACCCCTGGGGCTACCCAAAAGCAGAAGCCAGACACAACGAGGGTGAATCAGGTAAAATATTTTGTTTATATACGTATTTCTTATGGTCTGGCTGTCTGTCTTTGCGGGAGCATTCCAAACAAAGGTTCCTATATGGAGTTGAGGGTGAGGGCGAGAAGGCACACACTTACTTCAAATGTTCGCCCCGAACGTGGGCTTCTATGGATTCGCAGGTGTTGGTGGTTTTCAGACAACTGGGCCATGTGCACTGGAATACTATACGAGTCATATTCTGAAAAAAAGAACTTCGCGTCAATTATGGGCTCTGGTAAAAAAAAACTTCCATGGAAATCTCAACTTCAAAATTCATTGCATGGTAATTTCTATAAGAGTTCAATCAATCAACAAATTTTCAAAAAAAAATCGGATTGATGTAGGGAGAGAAATTATTTGACAAGCAATAGTTTAGAATTAACATTCTAGATTATCTCGTTTTAACAGTAATACTTTGGATATGCTGCTCGGATATAAGTTTGGATTTCTTTGTTTACCAGTGAAAAATATCAATTTAGATAACAATTCATGGCATCAAACTTTAATTGTAAAGGAGAGCAGAGTATCCTGAGAATGTCTTCTTATAACAACTGATCTCTGACAACTTCAACTATGGTTAAGATACAAACCCATATTGGTTTCACCAGGAGAACAATAAAATGTATTAATTGTAACTACTTCAAATTTCTTAAGTGTGGGCATTTAAATCAGTTGCTAGACATGATGCAGCTCTTTGCAAAGCTCTGTGTTCAGAACAGAGCCTTGGCATACCCTGGCGGACTGTGTCCAGTACGGGAGTGTCATTATGTATATGATTGCGTCCGAGCTCCAACGGGAGGAGTTTGGTACCTCTCCCTGAGCATGTCTGTTCGTCCTCATTTCTACTTCCTCTCCACAATATTAGGCTTTTGGTTTGAGGAAGGAATTCGATTTTTGTGTGCTCAAACTTGGTGGGTCCATACAATTAGCAAAGAACAACTTTTTCATTACTCTGTCATAGATTGACGAATTTGTATAGTACTAACTGTTATCCTAAAATGTGTTTTAGGCATGACACTGTTCAAAAATGTCAGTTGATTGATTCATACGATTGTTACCTGTGGCGCACACGCAAAGAATCATTATACGAACTATATATATATATATATATATATATATATATATATATATATATATATATATATATATATATATATATATATATATACTCGACGACATACGTGTACTCGACGCATTAATTGGAAGTCTATCAGTTTTCCCAGTGTGTCGTAGAACTTCTAAACAAATTGGAATAATATTTATGTTTGAAACAAACAATTTGTTGATTTCGACAAAATTAATATCTTGCTAAAATTGCTATTAAAATCTTGCTAAACCGTTTAAACATTGTTAATTGAACAAATTGAAATAATATTTATATGTTTGAAACAATCAATTTGATGATTTGATGAATCAAATTAATATTAAATCTTGCTAAACTGTTTAAACAATGTTTCATGTTTTTAACTATTATAAGAGTTCATTTTATTGAATCAGACTTGAAAATAGCGGAGAGAATTTTTAGTCCTCGAAAGAGGAAGTAGCAACATTTTTAGTAAATCGTGATCACGGAGAACAGAAGTTACTGCAATATGACAGATTCTGATTAATTCTCCGGAATTCCAGTGGAATAAAAAGACGTGCGTGCGTTTTGTTAACCACGAAGTCGTTAGCGTATGCCCAAAGTTATTTGCGTGATGCATAAATATGTAATTAAAGTTCGCAGATCACTGATATTTTCCACCGTAATTTACTGTGCCGCAACTCATGGCCATAATTAAAACTTTATTTGAAGTGGCTTCTGTAAATGATGTTTTTATAAATAAGATGTTTAAAGCTTTCTCAATTTTTTTTAAATAACAAGCATTGTTAATAACATCAGGAGGTAGACGTATTACGTGACGAATTACTGCTTTTAAATCTTCTAAAGTCTCCACAAGAAGTAATCTAGAAATGTCAAGGCTGGCTGACCACTCAATCAGCCCCTTCCTCCATATCCAACGATTCGGGAATGGCTCATCTAAATGAGCGCGGACAGGTGCTACATAATGGGGAGATGCACCATCTTGTTGAAAGAAAAAGTAATTTCTCGGAAGATTCAAGTTCCTCCACATCTGGTATAAGGCTGTTAGTGCAGGAATAAGGTGGTCTCGAAGAAAATCCAAATACCTTGCATCAGTTAGGTTCATGTCAAAGAAATAATGATCTAGAATTTTTCCATCGACTATGCCGCACCACTCATTTACTTTCTGGGGATTTTGAATGTGATACTCCACCATCCATGGGGGATTCTAGGTAGTTCAATAATGGCAATTTTGCCTATTGACATGGCCGTTCAAAACAAAGGTAGCCTCGTCAGAAAGAATAATGTTTTTTTACGAAGTTATTATCATTATTGCATAACTGTTGCATTTACTCGCAGAAATGATGTCGTCGATTAAAGTCGTCTTCAGACAGCTCACTGACAAGGCATACGTTATAATAGTGCTTTTTTCAGAATTTTGTGTACTGTAGACGCTGCTATATTTGCTACTATTTTGAAATGGGAAGCCAATTGGTTAAGTGTTGAATGATGATTTTCTTAAATTGTCAACAGAACATTAAGCTAATAGTTTTCTGATGGTGAGGGTCGAACCCATGCTTTGGGTTGCCGATCAGAATGGGTTGTATTGAACAATTCAACTACTTCTCTTTGGATGCACATCCTGTCCCCAAATCCAGCAAATAATTTCAATTTCAATTTATCGTTTAGTTAATTTAAGTAATTTTTTACAAAATGACAAAGTTGCTACTCAATAACCCCTTGAAACACACTGCTTTTACCAAACAAATAATAAGAAATGTATTCTTTAAGGAAATAACTTCAAAAATGAAAAAAAAAACTATTTAACAAAGGACGATTTCGAATTTTTATTTGACAGCAATAAAAAATATTATCCGTTGCTAAGGCTATTGTCAGGCAACCAACGGCGCGTAATTTTGAACATTTATTGTAGTTGATTTTTCATATAATCGTTGCCATTAAATTTAGTATTTTGAAATTTCACAATCCCTGTTCTGTATTTTGTTTTCACATTCCGTAATAAAAGAGGGAGTAGCCATTAAAACATATCGATGACGTCATACTTCCTACACGAATCACCCTGTGTATATTAATTATATTTAAAAAATGCGCAACTTGAAACTTGGCGAGTCCGCGAGTTCTTTTTAGAAAATTTTCCTTGAATTTTTAACGCATTTATTCATTACTTTTTAATTACTAACATGGAGTAATTATGTCTCAAATTATATTGGTAAATACAAATATATATGCGATATATTATTAATAAATATATGTAAAATATGTACAAATAAGTCATAGTAAGTAAATAACTCTACCATACTAATTATTAAGAAATTAATTAGTGTCAGAATTATGTTAACTATGTGTATAAATATAAGAATATACATCATAAGGCAAAATATGTATGTAATTATTTATGAATATTGTATATTAAATAATAGTTTAATATATGCTATGCTTATTAAAAAATAATACATTTCGCTATATTTCGATATGTGTTAAAGATAACAGTTAATAACCATAATTATCTGTAAATAAAATAATTACTAATTCTTGTTTTATTCAGAATAGCAAGTCCAATATCCGTTTTGCAGATAATTGGAAATATTATATGAGGTCAATTTTAATTAATACTCGTATTGAATAACTACCCTCAAACGTCTATATATGTATATGCTATAAAATAGAAAATTCCATCACAATACTACGCTTACGATAATATTAATAGTAGGTATTACTACATATATGAAATGAAAAACCGTGAAACCTTTGTTTGGCAGTGATACAGCGATGCCAAGGGTACGGCGTGGCAAGGACAAAGGATCCGTACAATTTTGATCCTTACGACCTCGTCCTTTGCAACGCTTTGGCGCTCTGCACGTGGAAATGTCTATAAACATATCGACCGGGTCGCCACTCTGCAACGTCACAAACGACTTCGATCTATGCAACGCTCGGAGAAAGAGACAACACCAACACAAAGTCCTACCCTATACCCTCTCCGTTCGTTCCGTTCCTTTGTTTCGATTCAGATGAAATTAAGCGCTTTTCCCGGAATTTTGTAGTGCACTTTACTGCATTGGAGTCATCGATAAATTTAGACTATTCGCTGGTGGGATTGCAATAATAGTTACGACGCAATTTTATCGGGAAATTCCAGGTTGATAATGTTCCCACGAAGTTTCGAGGCTTGGATGTTACAGAATAAGTCGTCTATATTCATGAAATACAACATGACATTTAAAAGTGGCAATTTTCCCTGGTCGTTGAAAAATATACAGACTGTATGCAAATTTAAGAAAGTTAATACATCTGAAATTAATGCCGAATATAGGACAAGTTCCATTGTTTGTAATTTCGAAAAGTTTTGGGATTACATCGCATGCGCCCTTATACATATCTAGCCGTTAATAATTTAGTATTTCCATATCAACACGGTTTCATAAAATATACACTTTTTCAAAAGTGTACATCGGAAGTAGCTCACTATATGTGAGGGTGGATCAAATATAAACCGGAATTTTTTTTAATTAAATTTATTGTCACAGTAAGAACATTTTTGAATACATTTTATTTTTCTACATACATACATCCTCTTTTATCAGTACATTTTTCCCAACGATTGGAAGTTTTTTAATGCCGTTATCGAAAAATGAAGTGTGTCGTGCCCCTAATCAATTGCCCACAAAAGTTTTTACGTCTTGATCGTCATCAAGACGGTGTACTTGAAGTTCTTCTTTGGGTGGCCCAAACATGTGATTGTCACATAGTGATAAATCTGGGCTATAGGGCGGATGTTTGGATCCCAATGGATTCTTTCTAGTTTTTCTCGGATCAAAGCAGCTGTATGTGGCCGAGTGCTGTAGTAAAGAATCCCACTTCGGATAGGCATATCTCGTCTTTTCCACCGGAAACCCAGTTGAGCGTCATCAAGGAGCTGGCAGTAGTAGGCGACGTTAACTGTACGCTGATCATCAAGCAAATCTATGAGCAGTACCCCTCTGTAATCCCAAAAAACAGCGGTAAGAACTTTGCCTGCAGAAAGACGAGTTTTTCAAGGTATGCCAAATTTGTTATGCCAGTCATAGACTTGAGTCTTTGAAGAGGTTTTGTCGGCATACTGTGAAGTCAATCGTTCAGCTGTTTTTACGCCCTCCCGCGTCAGAAATTTGATAATAATTCGTTAGTCAACGGACGTATGTACCTCTTACTCAGACATGATGCTACTGACAGTTAATCGACCTTGCCGAGCCGCGCCGATGGGGTCTCCTCCTCTTCACATCTCAACCTAATATATATCAAGACAGCGTGCCAGTCTCTTTACCCAACGAGCATTGAAATCAAAATTCCGATTTATATTTGATTCACCCTCGTAGCTAACAATTTAAATATACATGTTAATGTAGTATACTAATTTCTCGATAATTTTGACCATATAAATTTATTTTAAATAAATTAAATCCGTTTGGACTTATAAATAACCTTACTGTAATGCCGTGAAAAGTTGATAACAACAAAATCGTCGCTAAAATCGATAACATAAACTGACTGTCAATATCGTCAAGTACAAATAAACATGATAGGAAATTTATGTAAATTTAACAATTTTGAAACAGCTAAATATATGAAACTTACAAACTGAAAAAAATTAACAAGTTTATTAAAGAAATAGTTACGATGTGCATATGGCTTCATTATATTATATGCCACCGCACTAAATTTGTCATATTCGTTATCATAGTGTGATAGATCAGTTGTGAAGAGATATTAGGCAGTTATAATTCGATGAGGAAAATATAAATTTCGAACTTTAGCACGGCTCGGCTATTTCTTTTTTCAGCTCATAATTAATATGGCGATATATTTTAAATGTTACATAGGTCTACAGAAAAAAGTCGACCCTCTGTTCCGGGAATGTGAGTGGTTGGATATAGGAGTGTTTGGTTTTTGGATTTTGGGTTGGGTTCTGAACACGAATCAGAAATCCGTTTTCTCCGTCACGTCAGGATTTCAATATATGGCCAAATTTGGCAATTATACTACTTATAACTATACTTATGGTCTTTTTCTGGGTCTTAGGGTATTATGTTCAAAAGTTTTTGGTGTGCTGAATCCAATAAAAATACTTCAAATCGATCCGATGAAGTCGTTTAAGAGCTGTGGCTGATTAAAAAACGCATTCTGCACTACTTCTCTGGACATATTTTATCAAATTAAAGAAAAAACTAAGGCCCGAGGAAAAAATTTAGCAACAATTTTGGTTGAAGATGTGTTCAGCAATTTCAGCATCAAGGTGCATTATCTTTTCAGCCACCTTCATCGCTTTACATATAACCTGGGTAACTTCAGCGAGAAGCATGTCGAACATTTTCATCATGTATTATTCTTTAATTTTTTATTAGGTACTTTTTCTGGTAGCAGTATTGACGTTTTTTGTTGTGTTGAACATAATGTAATATTTCATGTACATCAAGTATTTTTGGTTTAAGGTGTGGCACATATTATTGCCTAATTGTTCCGTCTTTTAGCCGCAATTATCTTCGAACAAGTTTTTGAATTATACCTTAACTTCAAGAAATTAATCGAGGAAGCCGTTACTCTATGGTAGTTCATAATTCACAACGGATATGAGTAAAAACAACTACTGCGTTTTTATATCACTATATTTTCACAGAAACGTGACTGCAGTTTCGACAATTATGTAATTTTCAAGCGATGATTCATCTTAAGAATCTTAGTATAAAAACGTAGTAGTTGTTTTTACTCATTTCCGTTGTACCTTAATTTCCTTAAAAAAATCATTTCTCCTATTATTTGTGGCAAAAAGATGCGGTTGGCGACCTTTGCGTATTCAACGTAGAAATGTCAGCTCTAAAACACTGTTGTCAGATTTCTTCTTTGGGCCTTGTCGTTTTCTTTAAATTAATCAAATATAACCAGAGAAGTTGCGAACAACGCGCTTTTTGTCCTAGAACAGCCATAACTCCTAAACGACTCGTCTAATCGACCTATGGTATTTTTTATTAGATTCAGCACATCAAAATACCCTACAAGCCCCAGATGATACCCTACAAACCATAGAGAAAGAAAAACTAGGATTTTTATAAGCTAAGGTTGCCAAATTTGGCCATATCTTGAAATCCTGACGTGACGAAAGAAACAACGGACTTCTGATTCGTACTCAGCGGCCCAATAAACTCTTAGATTCACCCCTCATGTCCCCAGGACAGAGGGTCGACTTTTCTGTAGACCTATTAATATCTAAATAATCTAGTACTATTCATTTCATCGCTATTTGCCAAATAAAAAACTCTCTTATCTTGCTGATAAACGAAAGAGTCTACCTGAGCCTAGCCATAAAAACAAATGAAGGTTATGTTTTGAGATTTTTTATTTGGAAAATAGCGATGAAATAAACTATAAAAAAAGGTTAACTAAAATGTAGGCAATGTTAGATTACTACAGGATCGTATATTAATATTGTAGGCATCATCTCTAAAAATCACCTAATATTTCACGCAGGTATGGAGGTAGGGCAGTTCATATAAAAAGGAATACAACGGTAGAGTATGGATATTTAAATAGATTTTGTATATTTTGCCAATTTTAATAATGAAACTCAAACTCTTTCAGACTGAAAACAAAACTGCAACAGGAGTTCGCTTATTTCGAGGTTGACTTTTGAAGTATAATTGCTATTGGATATGAATATAAATATATAATACAATATTTAAAAGTACGGAACACCAAGAGATTATGTTATTAAGAGCGCAATTTAATAAAATGTGTACATATATTTTAGATAAATTAATATTTTTATATCCGTATTCGTGGATTTTAGTTTCTGTCACATCTATTGTATTTTTTTTCTTTCAGGATTTCAGTCTTTTATTTCTCAATTACATTTCCAATATGGTCGATGGCAACTCAACCTATATACCTGTATCCAATCCGCAAATTACATAACAGTAAAATATTTATATGAAAATAAACGAAGACGTCTACACGATACAGTTATTTCGTACGACTATGATGTAAGACAGAGAGCTAGCATTGACCTAAAAACATGTAAACAAACTTTCGCCGACATATCTGTATTGTTTACACGGTGTTTGTCAATAACAATAAACTGAACGCCGTAAATGTTTTATGATGCACTCTCAAACGACTCATCTAACACTATCGATTAACGGATAATTGGGTATATAGGGAATTAGGAAAAACTGCGCATGTCCTCTGACGTGTATTTATTATCGTTATTTATGTATTAATTAAACTATGAAATGCAAATTTGCTGTATATACATGGTGTTCTTTTTACACAGCATGGACATTTAACGTAAATATATACACATGGTAGGTAATGTTCTGTTTATTAATCGATATTATTATTATTAAAATACTACAGTCTACAACAAATTCGCGAAAATTATTAGTAAACTTTTAATAGCTAATTGAACTGGTATTATGCGGCATTTATATACATATCAAGATAATTGTATATGAGAAAACATGAGTTTTCTTAAGCGGCCTGTAAACGATCAAACTGTAAAATTATTTGTTAGTGTGCAGCATTGTTTGACGCGTTTGTCAAACAATGTACGTATTTGATGCGTTTGATGGACATCTGGATATATCGTATATCCAGATGTGTTTGATAAATAGGTTGAAGGTTTGCAGAGGTCTTCGTTAAACATGGTCTCAGTAACATCATGCAACACAAAAATGCAACACAAATTTTATCGAATTCAGATCGAAACGCGAAATGAAAAAATGTAAACGCAGAGATGAAATGCAACAAACAATCATGCAACACAAAAATGCAACACAAATTTTATCGAATTCAGATCGAAACACGAAATGAAAAAATGTAAACGCAGAGATGAAATGCAACAAGCAATCATGCAACACAAAAATGCAACACAAATTTTATCGAATTCAGATCGAAACGCGAAATGAAAAAATGTAAACGCAAAGATGAAATGCAACAACCAATCTTAGCGAGCTACTATCTACAAATCTAAGATTTAATGAAAATCTACGATCAATCTAGAACTACATATATTTTACAAAATTTGCTAAATCAGAGCTAAGTTATAAAGATTATTAATTTGTGAAAAATTAGGAGTATGTACGAGTAAAATATATTACACTTACTGATATTGATTGGTGACAGATTAGATGGTTCACACCATGTATTTAAATTATTAATATCATTTTAAAGCAAAATGCAGTCCCGCACACATTTTCTGATGAAATACTTTACAGTCGAATACAAAACAATTTTCGACTCTATACCCTGGCAGATACTATTTATAAACACGGAAAATAGAAGAGGCCCCAAAATAGGTCCTTGTGGAACACCCTATGTTGCAAGTATTTCTACAAAACTAAAATCATGATACTGAACTAGTCTTCTACCATCCAAATATGGTTGAAAAAACAATAAAACTGTCTGACAGTCCAAAGTTGCTTAGCAGCTTTCTGAGTAAAATGCCAAAAGCTTTGGAGAATCCGGTATAAATACCTGGAAAGCATCTACCTGGAAAGTTTCATCCAATGCGGGTGCAACAAACTGTGTAATATAGACCAAATTCGTTCAATTAGATCTGCCTTTACCAAATCCGTGTTGGAAATCAGTAATTTAAGACCTTGTATGTCAGAATAGTGCATCCTACAACATAATTTAGAAAAAATTACATAGTTTCGTAATGGGTAGGTCTATAGTTTTCAAGTTCGCATCTGTCAATTTTTCTTTAATACTGGACATATTTTACCTTTTTCCAGACATTGGGAAAACATTGTGTATTAAGAGCCAACTGAAATAATATTTCTAAAGGATTAGCAGAGATAAATGCAGACTTTCAAAATAAACTACTGAATATTGGTCATCATATGATTAGATTATTATAGATATTAACTTTACATGGATCAAGAAAGCACCTGAGTATGTGTACCAATGGCGACGTATGTGAATATCTACACGTACACTATTCTGTACTTTTCTCTGTTTAATAAAGACCAGACAATTGAGGTTGGTTAACAATAAGTAAAATCACAAAATATTGTGTAAGAATGTGACAACTAACAGCACCACCATACCCGAATGAGACTTCGAAAATTAACTCTCTAACTGTTTCTGTAATACTACCAGTTTTTCTGCGTGTGTGCCAAAAAACATAAATGTTTCACGCCGCACGTAATCTCGTTGTCATTATCAACCAACTTACATAGCATCACGCATAGCTTGGAAGCGAAATAAAGCCTCGATAGGTCCATCTCATATTTGTGTGAATTTCACGCGTTTATACGTCGCTAGAAATAAAGCAAGTCTATTTTGAAGCCGCGGATAAAGACCATGACAAAAAAAAGAGAAAAATGTGGCAGACACTACGTTTCCTACACCGTCAGTCGGTGCATTGAACTCCCTCCAACAGGTAGAAGGCCGCACAGATGTACTCATCCAGCGTTGCGATGATGAAACATCCCCAGCAAATGAGGAAGAATAAAGGGTTCGACAACACAAAAAAAAAACCTTTTCAAAGTTTAACGTTTGTTTAGTTTGGATACGAATATGCGACAGACGGACGTCTGACGTCTGTGCAGGCATGATTTTATGGCATTCGTTCACCCTTAAATTGAGATCTAAAACCAACCTACGAGGGGTCAAATTTACAAACTCTCCGAGGTTTTATACAAGGTGAAAGACATAAATAATGTGTTGATTTAATGTGGATAAATAAGACGCTTTAAACGTATGAGATTATTCACTCATATATAAACAACAAATCGAGATGTAGTATAGAAGTAACAAGCGAGAAACAGAAAAGTATTATAGATATAAGATACGCATAGAGGATGTGTACGGGTATGATCTATGAAATATATGTATGATCTCTTGTACACTTCCTGTTTGTACTCCTTTAATAAGCAATCAATACTGTTAAATTTTGAGAAATATAATTCTCAATGGAAAGATGACAAATGGTAATATGTTGCTTATAAAATGAAGAAAGCCTATGGAATTATTTACGACAGGTATTTACAATGAAGAGGAAAAAGGGAAAACAAACATATTGGGTAGGATTCATTTAGAGATGTTAATCTCAATTTTTTTTCATGAAGAACATCGAATGAAATAAACGTCGAATGAACATTACGTTAAATAGACTTAAACCTATTCCAGGACTTTTTGAAAACTTAAATTTTGAAAATTATCGACTTCGTATTGATGAAAATAGTTGTTTTATTAAATATTGGCTTTTTTACATCTTCAATCTCAAGTACTTGCACCAAACAGTATATGAATCAAACCAACATTGTTGGATTTAAGTACTGTTTATATAAATATTCTACTCAATGTATCCATCATATGTATATTAACAGGAAATATGAAGTATCTAAATACGAAATGGAAACAAAGAGTACATGATAAAGATAATATGCAGATTATGCATGATCGTTCAGTTCTTACGAACAAGTGCGGTAAATACGACAGATATTATCATGGTCCGGATTTGAATCCCAGCGTCGACACTGGCAATGTCGATGGAAATGTTTATTTCTCACTCGGATAGCTTCGACATAGGATTTATGGAATTGCCTAATTTATGTGGTGTATTTATGTTTTAATGTAATAAACGTTAATTATCGTTTATCGTTATTATCAGAGAGAATTGGACTAAAGTCACAGAAATGAACTAGACCACTGACCACAAATTTGAAAAATGAATTCCTTTTCATTATCTATCGATATCTTTAACTTTCACACTCAAAGGCGCGCGTTTGAATTACTTAATGAAGTGTTTTGAATTTTCCGAACTGTGATTTCCCCACTTTTTCTTCATAAATTCCTAGATTTGTAAATAACGATTTTCTCTTATTTTTTTTATGCGCGAGATAGTAGTTAGTAAGATCTGGTATTTCTGAGACCTAGTATATTATTACATCTACATCTGTAATAGATCTTAGACATGAATATTTTCCTAAATCAATTAAAAAATGTATTTTCTCCCCTTTACATTTATATATTATGTACCCATTACTGTCGACTTAATTTTACATTAATTACATGACATAGTGGTTCACCCATCGTGTAATTGTAATGGAAATAGTTTTACGAAAACCCATTTTTACTCAGTATAGTGGGGAAACCGACAGACATGGGTACAAATAATGGAATAAAAAGGGGGTAAGTAAAACTAGGTGTAGGTGCTAATAACCCTATAAGGCAAACACTTCCTGGTATTGCCGGAAGACACAGGCGTTTACCCAAATTCAATTAAAAACAATATGCAAATAGTATTAGCGGTTAACATAATTTTGCTGTATTTTTGAAAACATGTTTGTTGTCCCGCTTCGTGCGGACCTACTTTTAATTCCATTGATTTACATATTAGATACATATATCCAGTCGACCAGGTGAAATAGTGGAGTATATTAATTGGATGTAGTAATTAAAAAATGCAAGTTACAAAAACGCACATATTTTGGGATTAGGGCGTAATTTGTTTATCGTCATTTATCCCAAAATTTCGTCCAGTAAAACGCTATTTTTTTAAATCACATTTGAAGTTGAAGGTTTTTCATTTGAATAGAAATAACATCAAAAGTTGGATATCTAAATTTTTTGGTTTTAACGTCAGAAAGAGACCTAATAAAATTTTTAAAACGGCATTTCTACCGATGATCCATCTCAGTCTTTCTCATATGAAGACTTTCTACAATATATATTCAGTTGGATATAAACTGCGGCAAAATTCGCATGATATTGATTCTTTTAGAAAGTTATAAAAACGGTGAATCGATTTAAAATTAGTTCAAAGATTGTAGCTGTATCTTTGAAATAACTCACTTTGAACTAACAATCATTATTTGCTTCTTTGCCAAGAATATAAGGCACAAAGTCCACAAATTTGATATTTCGATATCAAACGTTTAGTATAGACTAAAATTATTGTATAATATGAAATGAAATAATAATTAATATGTTCGCCATTTCTAGTGAGGAGAAATTTGTTTTACAATTAGCTCTTTTCTGTTTACTTTACTTTTTCACTGTTACCTCTGTAACAGTAAAATAATAATAAATCTTGTAGGTCATAAATATATTAATTTCTATGAGTATATTTTATTATTATATATAAATCTATAATACTATTTTTTATATTCAAATTACATAATTAAATACAACTAGTATATGTTTCGGATTTAATTTTAGAATAAACGTATTCGATTCGATATACAACGAACATGTAAAAGTTTGGACACAGAACTCGACTTCCTTTCCTTAAATCTACAGGCTGCGGAGAAGAAGGTTACACATAAAGAGAAGGACAAATACATCCATGCTCAAGGAGAGGTGGGTATCAAACTCAAGCATACAATGACACCCCAATACAGGGCTTAGTTCGTTACCCCGGACCACAGTACGAATGGCATTACCGCAACCACCTCTCCTAAGAGACTACCATAGGTCACCCATCCATGTAATGGACGCCAAGCAGCGTACTGCACTTTTATAACTCCGCGTCATACAACTAACCTGAGCGCCCCTAATTCGAAAAATTCAAACAAATTTGTTAATATAAGAAACCGTTACCGGGAAAATAAGAAACAACTGCCGAATAGTTTTGTTTGCTTTCTTTTTTTGGATTTGAATTGGTTGACTTCGTCGCTCTTCGAATTGTGTCACCATAGACAGTTATTCAAATGGCAACACTTGACGATATGGCCCTTTGACAATGCAAACTTTGACGCACTATACATAAAAAAATCTCTCTTAAATGACATCGTCAGATAAGGGTGTTGCCACTTAAATCGAACTGAAACTGACATCATTACTCCAACAGTAGAAAAACAAAATTGACCTGTTTTCGCATTTTTTCCTACGTGGCCGAAGATTTTATCGAGGTTGTTCCAACCTTTAAGTGCTGACTGTATATATATATATATATATATATATATATATATATATATATATATATATATATATATATATATATATATATATATATATATATATATATATATATATATATATATATATATATATATATATATATATATATATATATATATATATATACATATATACATATGTAAATACAAACTGTATGTATGTTCAATCAGTAAAATTCACGATTGTGAGTTTGCTAACACGATGGCTTAAATCTGAGTTTTTTATTTTCTTATTCTTTTGAAAACCAAACAAGAAAATTTGGTATATTACAGACAAGGTCGTCAACAGAATTGTAAACTCTAGAAGCATCTATTGCTCCTTTTTTACGACAGCGTGGAAAAACCAATTTACTTGTTATTATGTGTCTGCATGTACTTAGGAATGAACCGGTTTCTACGAAGAAATACATAACTACGCAAATTGGAAAATAACTAACTACAAACCGACAAATACAGGCAACGCTTAAGTAATATGCCATAATCCACTGCAGAGTAAATGGGAAACGAAGTTGTACAAAGAACAAAATAAATCATAATTTCTGGGAATATTCCTAGTACTTCGAATTTGCGACTTGCGACACATCTAAACGTGTATAGAGTTCGCTTTTATAGTGGAAATTTTTCCCAGTATTGCTAATTTATCAACATATCAACTACTGAAAACTTTACATACAAATGGGAAATCACAGAAACCCAAGAGTATAAAAACTGTAATAAGCACCGTGTAAATGGCAAAATATTGCGTTAAATTTGCAGCAACGACCTTTAAGTTCTTTCTGTTACTGGCTACTAAGCTCGAGATCTCCCAAACAATTAACGTACACAAACAACATCATCAATATTGTTCGCATCGAGTCACCTGTAAAATCGCAGCCAGTAGCAGTTGCCTTATTGTTGCGTACTTGTAACCTCAGTTGGCAATCAAGTGACCGAGACGCACGTGGGGGCTTCGGTGTTATTGCTTCCAAAGCCGGCAGGCAGGACGGGCCCTATTGCGATGTAAACATTGTGGGGGCAATGCCCGATTGCCCCGAGACACCCCACCTCCCTCCTAAAAGATATACGCTCCTTTGTGACTATGCGATGTGACGTCACGTCTTCGTCGCCATTACTCTGGTTGGTACAGGCTTGCATCTTGCAAGCAATCCGCTAGCGAATAATAGATGCATTCGCATCCTACCGAGACTCGAAGTCCAAAGTGGGAAAACAGTAAAGAACAAAAATAGGATTGGTCTGTGATCATAGACGAGGTTGTAAATATTGTAGTAAGAACTGATTTATCATGTTATCAACAGTCCTTTGGCGCCAGATCACGAAATACATACACGTTGTTCTTAAAATGTTTGAAACAAATCGCATAACTTATATTTACCTATCTTTATCGGTGTAGAAACGGAAACTAGATGACGCAGGTACCTACGTACTGTTGATCATCATAATCTTAATCGTATGTAGAATAAACGACGCAACAATACCGCTTAAAATATATGTATGTATAGTTGGAATTCCTTTACTCACAACATGCATAGTTTTCCCAGAGAACAAATATTTAGTAGATAAACGACGTAAGACTGAAATTTATTGGGTGTCCTCTTGTTATTTATACTTAATAATTATTGTAAAACGATAAGAATACCAAAAGCCAGAATAAATACGTACGAAATTATTTCAAGGAATTCTACTTACATACTTACCAACAAACACACAAGAAATGTGTTTTACATACACTATGATATAAAAAATTACATGTGATATAAATATTACATAATAGTAGACATTGCATGGAGTTTTCGCACTGTTGCAAGTATCACAACACAAATTATTTAGCCATTATGCTATTATACCGTTCGAAAGTTGATGGGCTTTGACCCCCAAATAAGTTTATATTAAGCTGAAACTATCCTCAGTACATACACCGCAATTAATAGCAACAGGAAATGAATGACGATAAGAAGAAATGATAATATAGCCTCTGCATATCATTCCACCTGTGTCAGTAATTTGGTGGTAGATGGAATAATGCATTTATTAAAAATAAAGAAATATGCATATGAAAATAGCTTCTCTTAAGATTGAACATGTAATGTAATCAACAGACATATGAATATACATATAATATACATTAATTAACATTTTAGACATTTCCATTGTAAATTAACGTTTGAAAAAATTCCAGATAGTACTATCGATTATATTCGTTATTTCCATAAATACGCCACCCTCTAAAATTGCTAGTTTTATAGTTAACACTTTAGCTATGTATCTGTATATTAGGAATATACTACTTACAGTTTCAACATACATCAAGAAAACAGTTTATTTATGTTAAGAGAACGCGGCATTTAACCTCTATTCAACATAAATATGTTAAATGTATAATTTGCATTTTGCCCTAAATGGATTGCTAACCTAGTTGGCAATATATTCTTTATTTGAGCAAATTGTCTCTATCAGAAGTATATTTCCTCAATGTAAAATTATGGTTTATCATAGTTATAATTTTTTTAATAGTCCTACTATGTATGTATTCTTGTGTACAGAATTTCAGTCGAAGCTCAAAATTGAATTGTACAATCTATCTATGTAATCGTACAGTTTACATCTATTAGTAAGATGTAAAATCCCGTTCCTTTGTCTGTAAAATATTTCCCTCTCTTTTGTAAAACGACCATTCATTTTCATATTCACAATCGGTCAGTCTATATGTGTAATGAGTAGAATGAAAGAGGAAGTTAATAGACGCCAGTAAGACAGACGAAGACAATTACATTTTACATTGTTCCACGATCTTGCACGTGCATATTCACCTGCTGGCGTGGTTATGACCTGTGGAAGTTATTTGCCCTATTTTAACCCTATCCTTTCATATGAATAACAGAGATGGGGCGTAACCAATGTAAGATCAAGCAAAACGATCTCCTTAAGCTCACAAAACAATATCTAAAGTTTGCCAACTACGGATATGTTATTTTATCAATCTAACCGCTTTACGCAAGAATTGGTAATTAGAACATGAATATCAATTTTGCAACTAAAGGCAGAACAATTACATAAAACAAAATCACAGGCAATCACTATTTTGTTAAACGCATGCAAATAATGAACGATTTGATTTGTATGTAAATTTCTCTAGTGAATTTACTCAAACTTATGTAAAACGTTTCTTTAAAAGTTTATTTCCTTAGTCTAATTTATGGGCCCGCTGTCAAAGCGACGCCGGTGACACTACTCCTATTAAGATAAGACCGGTTGAATATGAAATACACAGGCCAGGCAAAGAAATGATGCCAGCAGGCACATATTTTATAAACAAACGCCTGAAGCCAATAGTCCCTACATCGGTCGATTCAGTATGTATATGGAGTGCCTTTGTGCATGCAGCTAAAAACAAAACCGAATTGTGTGAATAATTGTGTTCTTTATAATAATTCCTGGATAATCATCAATTGGTGAGTTTATTCACTGAGCATTCCATTTTCTCCTAAATATTAAAATTACTATATCTTGACTGATTTTACGTTTAATCGCTTAAGTATTTCATTAAAATATACAGGTCGAAATAGTATAACTTTAGGATAGCTGAGCTACGCAATCCTTTATTCCTATTTATCGCTATTACGGAGTGCTTGAGCCGTTTAGCGTGACCCTGGGATTTGCTCTGCGGAGTGCTTGAGCCGCTAGCATAACCCTTTCCCTATTTTTACCTGACGGGGTGCTTGAGTCGTTCAGGTTGCTGTGGAGTGTTTGAGCCACAGTGCATCCTATATTTTTATCCGTTACCTCGCTTTCTATTATATAAGTCTTTGCACAACTTAGCGTATCCTTAGTTTTGCACTAGTGGGTGACAGACACGAAGTGCTTTATAACGATAAATTAAGCTTTAGAAATAGTATAACTTTTAGTGAAGATCTATGTGATCATAAGGATAGCTGAGCTGCGCAATTCTTTAATCCTATGTATCGCTATTACGGAGTGCTTGAGCCGTTTAGCATGACCCTGGGATTTGCTCTGCGGAGTGCTTGAGCCGCTGGCATAACCCTTTCCTAACCTGACGGAGTGCTTGAGCCGTTCAGGTTGCTGTGGAGTGTTTGAGCCACAGTATGATCCTATACTTTTATCTGCTACCTCGTTTACTATTCTATAAGTCTTTGCACAACTTAGCGTATCCTTAGTTTTGCACTAGTGGGTGACAGACACGAAGTGCTTTATAACGATAAATTAAACTTTAGAAATAATATAACTTTTAATGAAGATCTATGTAATCATATTAAAGGCAATTTTTGATAAAGAAAACTATATGGCGAATTGGTTGCTTAGACTATTGTTTTGTTTCAGGTATCTCCCTTGTCTTGTCACCTTGCTCAGGAGTACCTTCATCTTTAGAACATTAATTAAGTAAATTTTTTTGAATATTATTACGCTCTACTTATTCTCAAACCTGACATTATAATTTGTTTATTTATTTAGTTATTTTTTTTACATTATTATTTAATTCCTCGGCTCTTAACGAAATATGGCTCACACTTAAAATCGATACCGACTTCCAGTAGAAAGATTTTTAGCTATTTGTATTGCGAATATTTTACAAAAATATTGTCAATTTCAAAATAATTCAAATAACATATTTACAACTTATAGATATCTGAAAAATGTACCTACACAAATGCATCCATCATCCATTTGGAAAGTTTCTTAAGATCTACACGATATCTAAGTTAAAACTTCCACGTACTTAAGTCTTTTTCAGTGAGATTAAAATAACTTCAATCAAATAAGCAACCAGCTTCTCAGAACTGAAATAGAATTGCAATGAAGACAAAAACAATAAGTCGCAAGATATTTTATCTCCTAATTTTACAAACTTTACCGGTTTTTCCTCTCATTGTACTATAAACAACTTATCCCCGGGGACAAACAATATTAAACGACGTCAGTAAATGCAAAGACAAACGACTGTTATTGTCACCGACTCAACTGGCTTACTTTCATTACTGCGTAGTACACAATGTTTATAAAACTGATTATATATTTTTAGAAGCATTTTTTGATAGGCAACAAAGCTTTCCGCCAACTTCTACTTGAATTTGCATCATACATAAAACAATTTATGGGTGTGTCACTTTAATAATCGTATTAGTCAAGTGGTATTATTAAACAGCTATGATGTAACAGCTACTCCAACGAGATACAATGTTTATGTAAACAATAAAAAAATACACACAACATGGCGGACTTTATAAATAAAACAATATATTAATACGAAAGGATTAATTTCAATGAGACGATGTTTCAGCTAATACTCACGGTACATGGCACTATACAGGTTTCGGCGTATTAATTTGTATAAATAAACAACAACATTACGATAAAAAAGGTCAAGTTTACTTGGCAGTTTTCAGAGGAACGTAAACGTTCTCTCTTATCTCTCGTATTTTTGTAAGTAAATACAATTTGTTCTGTATAATAGGGATTTGTAAGATTCTAGGAATGTTAAAGTTAAGAAAGAAAATTAATTGAACACAAAAGTATTGCTTTACCAAGTAATTAACAAGGATGTTTAATAATACAGATAAATATTCTCTAATTATAAATATTTTGTTTTGTATTTTGTTCAACTTTTACTTATTATCCTTTAACAAGAGGTTGAAAATACATGAGTGCCATATTCTATTGTTCGAAGTACTTGGGAGAATAAATAATTAAAGATACAATTTGAGGACAATACGAGTTTATTGATACCCTGTATAACAACTAAATTACGTACAAAGAAATTAAGATGTGTATTCTAACGTATAATCTTTCAGACTGACTTGCTAAATAATCAATTTTTATTTCAACGACATTTGAACAGTTAAACATTCGATATTGAGTTACCCGAACTCATAAATGCTGACCTAATGTTTATGTTTAATTTCAGGCACCGCATGAAGACTATTTTTAAACCTAAAATAATTATTGTTGAATGTAATATTCCAACACCCCCTCGCAACTATAATTATTTTTCAATCAGTCAACCAGACCACCCTTGGTACTTAAATGTTCTAGCTTTACTTTATTTAGCGGCTTGGTTAACATATCAGCTATCATTTTTTCAGTCGGACAATACTCGAATACAATAACCTGATTTTCATACAATTCTTTTAAAAAATGATACTTTGTATCAATATGCTTCGTTCGATTGCTAAATTTATGGTTTGCTAGCTGCTTTAAACAGCTTTGATTATCTTCGTACATAACCACTTTCGGTTCTAAATTCGTAAACTCCTTTATCGCCTGCTTTAACCAGATTGCCTCTTGGCATCCTTCGGCCAGTGCTATGTATTCAGCTTCGGTCGATGATAGTGATACGCAACTCTGCTTTCTGCATCCCCAATTAATAGGTGCACCCCGAAACATAAATATGTATCCACTATTTGACTTTCTATCCTCTTTATTTTCCGCCCAATCGGCGTCTAGATGTTTTATTATTAGTTTTTGATTCCATGCCTCTGTTAACAATATTCGAAGAGTTGCTTGCCGCACCACAGGCGCAAACACTTCATCGTAATCCACACCGAATTTCTGACTAAAACCTCTCGCTACCAATCGTGCCTTGTACTTGTTCGAGATCTTATCTTCACCTGTCTTTAGCTTAAACACCCATTTACAAGATATGATGTTTTTGTCTTCCGGTGTAAGTACTAAATCCCATACTTCGTTATTCTTCAAAGATTTCATTTCTTCTTCAATAGCTTTCCTCCATTTTTCGCTATCACTGCTGGCAAGAGCTTCTTTAAATGTTTTAGGTTCTATTTCCCGAAGTTCAGCTAACTTTGCTGTGTAGCGCTCAGGTGGGACTCCTTTATTTATTCTATTTGATCTACGATCACCTCCGTGCTCTATGTAGAACTCTTCACTTGGTTGATAGCTGTTATCGCCGCCACAAGATTGTTCTGTACCTGAACTTTCATATACATTAAATTCCTCCGTAGCTTCTTCTAGTTCTTCAGTTTTTTCGAAATCTGCGGCCTCATGTCTCCCAGTGTCATTTGGCTCCGTTCTTTCTTGCTCCTTTTTGAACTCAATGGTCACTTCTTCATCTTTTATCTTTTTTTCTTTAACACGAATATTTCTTTCAGGAAATATCGCACTACGGCTAATTTTTATGCGCCCTGTATCTAAATCTAACAATCTATATGCTTTAGATTCATCAGAATATCCTACGAAAATTAGTGATTCTGCCTTTTTATCAAATTTATTTTTAATTTGTTCCTTTGGAATATGACTATACACTTTAGATCCAAATATTTGCAAATTCGACACATCAGGTTTGACTTTATGCCACAACTCAAACGGTGTTTTCTGTTTTAACTGAGTAGGTAGTCGATTTTGCAGATAATTGGCTGTAACAACTGCTTCCCCCCAAAATTTCTTTGGTAAATTCGCATCGATTAACATGCACCTAGCCATTTCGACTAGCGACCTGTTCTTTCTCTCTGCAACACCGTTTTGCTCTGGAGAGTACCCCGCCGTGTACTGTATCTTTATGCCCTTACCGCTTAAATATTCCCTTAACGCAGTATTTACGTACTCGCCACCCCTATCTGACCTAATAACCTTTGGTACCCTGCCTGACTGATTACTCATTAACTCGATAAACTCTTTAATATATTTTTCAGTTTCATTCTTATGTTTCAGTAAATACACAGTTGTGTATCTTGAGAAATCGTCTATTAATGTAAGAATGTACCGTTTACCCCCTGGAGTAACAGTCTTCATGGGACCGCAAACATCTGTATGTATTAAGTCAAGTATATTAAATGTGTTGCTTTGAGAAAATTTCGGGAAACTCTTACGAATAATTTTACCTTTTACACAGCAGTTGCAAGTTTCCCTAATCCTACAATCCTTAATATTAATCCCGATTGCCATTTTTCTTTCCATCAAGCGCTTGACTGCTTCTATGTCCCTGTGCCCAAAACGTCGATGCCGTATGCTGACAGTTGCTGGAGTGTTCATTCACGATGCTCAGTGCCTGTTCTACAGTTGACAGCTTGTACACGTTATACCCCGCACTAGTTAACTTTTTCACAGAAAGTAAATTTGAATATAAGTCCGGCACATACAACACGTCGTCGATTTTTAGCTTATTCACTCCCGCACTATTCGCGCACTTGATGAATCCTGTTCCTATACCCTGAACCTTGGAGTGTTGCCCTTTCTCCGCTAACCTCACAACGCCTTTTCTGCTACCGTCAAATTGGGTATAAAATTCTTTGTAGTTTACCATGTGACTCGAAGCTCCTGAATCCACATACCACGAAGCAGAATCCCTGTTTACGTCATTTGAGCTTGAATTTACCATAAAACACGCATCATCACTGTCACCAGTATTAATTTCAGTAACTTTATTGGCCTTTTCTCTTTTAAACGCTTTATACTTGAAACAGTCCCGTTTAAAATGACCTTTCCTGTTGCAAAAGTAACATTGCTTTACATCTGTACTTGCAGTTTGATTACTTTGGATCCTTTTATTATATACTGAGTTCATGGCTGACTCGTTTTGACTTTTCAAAGCTCCTTGACGCCTCCTGTACTCATCGATTAATTTACTTTTTACGAATTCAAGCGTGAATTCACTCGATGACTTACTTTCCAGCGCTGTGATTAAAAAACTGTATGAGTCTGGAAGACTTCCCAGCAAAATGCCTGCTGCAAACCTGTCCTTAATTTCTTCCCCTAAAGCGGCCAGTTTATTCAATAATTCCAAGAATGAACTTATGTGTGCTTCCATATCACCATTCTCATCTAGCGATAGCCTGCAAATTTGCTTTAACAGAAAAACCATGCTAGATAAACTCGATTTTTGATGATACTCCTTTAGTGCTTCCCACGCATCATGCGCGTATTCCTTATTTCTGATATGCACTAGTTGACTAACATCGACAAGTAAGGCTATGGTTGATAAGGCCTTGTCATTTTTCTTCTGCCAGGTGCCGTTTCGTTCCTCCGGTGTTGGTAATTCAATCGAAACTACATCCCATAAATCCGCATTTATTAATAACATTTTCACTAAATAGTTCCAGGACTGGTAGTTTTGCCCGTTCAACTTTTCGATGTTATACTTAGCACTTTCCGCCATTTTCCAGTTGTCTATACAACAATAGTTATCACTCGCGATGTACCTTTTAATTATTCTCCCTTACAAGTGAGCTTACGCGACGCACCTGGGCCCATAACCTGTTCGAAGTACTTGGGAGAATAAATAATTAAAGATACAATTTGAGGACAATACGAGTTTATTGATACCCTGTATAACAACTAAATTACGTACAAAGAAATTAAGATGTGTATTCTAACGTATAATCTTTCAGACTGACTTGCTAAATAATCAATTTTTATTTCAACGACATTTGAACAGTTAAACATTCGATATTGAGTTACCCGAACTCATAAATGCTGACCTAATGTTTATGTTTATGGTATGTGGCACCGCATGAAGACTATTTTTAAACCTAAAATAATTATTCTTGAATGTAATATTCCAACATCTATAACATGTCAATTAAGACCACGGTCCTTATAGAGCTGTTAAATCTCTTTAATATCCATCAATCAACTGCAATGCACTCTGATGGGTTACAGTTTATTTACGCCGATCTTGCACCTATATGGTCATGTCTATAAAGGCATTCGAAATTGAGTTTCGAATTACATCGTAGGAATACAACCCCAAAATCACATGAGTTTGCCAGTACTGACTTTTTAGTTAAATGGCGTTTTAACACAAGAATAATATTATTATAATTCTCATTCCTAATACTAAGTACGATTAATTTGAGTAATTATTATAATAATAAACAAAAACATCGCCTTCGAAAATATAATTTGCGCTTAAATGTCTGATTTGAGTAAATCTCGCCACCGAAGTCGAAGCGTAAACATTGGCGTCAAACCATTGTTTTGTATGAAACTAGATTACGATACCTCTGCCGATGGTGTGTTGTGTCTTGTAAACGACCTTGGTGACAGTTAAGAGTCGAAATGGCGCGTGTAAAAGCATTATCGCAAGATTTACGGAAAGTTTTGATAAAATGGCACTATCAGGGCAAAAGTGCCTACCAGATTGTTAAAAGAATTAGAATTGTCCCGTTATGCTGTTAGAGACATTGTGCGTTTGTATAAAGTTACGGGTTCCACAGTTGGAAAAGAACGTGATGGTAGAAAAACCGCAGTGACTGCTGCAGAATTAAGAATTTTGGGACGCATCATCCCAAGAAAAACCGTCGTGCCAATTGCAGTGCTCTAACACTCTAACAGTTCTATGGAACGAAGCGACAGACAGGCAGTATTCTAAATCGACTTGTACGAGGGCACTGAAGAAAATTGGATTCAATTTTTATAAGGTAAATTTAGTTTTATACTTCAATGCATGCATGTAACTCTTCTCGTTATTAGGCAAAAGAAAACCCCCTACTCACTCAAAAACAGAAGAAAAACCGCTTACTATGGGCCAAAATACATAAAAACTGGAGTTTGGAATAGTGGAGGTCGGCTATTTGGAGCGACGATTCAAAAATTCAGCTTTGTGTAGGAAATTCGCGGAGTAGGGTGATTGGAACGAAAACCGAGGCTTACAACAAAGACTGTCTTCGGCAAAAAGTGAAATTTCCCGCTTCAATTATGGTGTGGGGATGTATGTCCGCCAATGGCGTTGGTAGACTCCACTTTATTGAAGGCACCGTAAACGCAGAAAGATACATAGTTATTTTAAATCAGTGCCTTCTTCCATCAATCGAGTCTCTGCAATTAGCTAACCGGGAATTTCTCTTCCAACAAGATGGCGCGGCTTGCCAAACGTGTGAAACCCTGGATGTCGGAAAACGATATTTCTGTCCTAAGTTGGCGCTTGAGCAGTCCTGATCTTTCTTCGATCGAGGCATTGTGGCGTCGAATAAAAAAATAATTGCGTAATCGTCCGGCTAAAACACTTCAGTCATTGCGACATCGTCTCCAAGAAACATGGGACTCTTTTCCTTTAGAAGACTGCCGGAGTCTTGTAGACGCCATGCCTAGGCGTATAAATGCTGTTTTGAAAAATAGATGTGACTTAACACAGTGGTAATTGACTTGACGGTGTGAATATGTATTTAGTGTGTACAGTTCTTATATTTCTCAAAAACCGTGTGAATATGTATTTTGTAGAAAAATATTGATCCTGTGCTAATAGTTTATAAAGTTAAGACGGCATAATTGGTACTTACGACGTAAGCGGTTCGAACTTCCGCAATTATATCGTGAGAACATGCCTAGATGTACAAATCAAATATATTTATGTACATATGTATATGTAAATGCTGTTCCTAGTCATACATTATCTTAATGTGGTAAATATAATAACGTTCAGCAAACGTAAATAATATTGATAAAGCAGCTTTTTATCACACAACAATGGAAACGTACATATATATGTAAGTACTTCAAATGATAAATTTTATCGCATAATTCATATATAATGTACACAGTATTGCCGACCGGCATTTTCACGTGTCGAACGACTAAAATAGAGATAGAAAGATCACTTTCAACCGAAGAAAAACACTGGGAGGTACCATACTTTTCGCTTTCGAATCAGCAATAATTATTGCAGTGTTTTACTTTAAATTAAACGGTTTCTAAAAGCGCTCTCCGCTTTCACTGTACTGGATACCCACCAGCAGGTCGCTGACTTTGTGGATTCATCCCAGCTAGCCTGGTGTGGGTTGACGACCTGGAACAGTGGGCTCCGGTTGGTCAAGGGTAACACTGTTTTGTTGTGTTCGGTTCGATTATACTGCGGAATACGCGCACCTCCGAAGTACTTTGCAAATCCTCAGACGAATCAGCTGATGTCGTTCGGTAGGTACTTACTTATCACGCGTAAGATCTATGATACCTTGGCGCTCAAGGATACTTTTTACACATCCGTGACATTTTAAGCGCTCGTGTGTATTTAATATTCATGTTATGACATTTTAAGATAAACTTTATCACCGCGCCGGTGTTACCTTGGAAATTTGATAGTTTAAAAATAGCCCGCATTAATAACAAAATATAATAACCCAATCTCAAAGTCATATGCATGTACTTCCTATGTATGTGCCGCCTCCACCATACTAGCAATCGCAAACTATAATTAGCAATTTAATATTTAAAGAGACTAAAAGGAAATAACATGTGGAATTGACTAAACGTTAATCTGCGTTTAGAATAGATCATCACGTGTATTCTACATCACAACTATAGGGTGTCTCAGTTGGAACTGTAGGATTTGAGTGACGCGCCATTTGTGTTCTATCGAAGATTGTCATCTACAAACCATACGATAGCGTTCTCCATTTACTGTGATAGCATTATAAGCTTCATTTTCAAAGAAGTATGGTCCAATTACTCCACCACTATAAAATGCGCACCAAACCGTGAATCTCTATGAATGCATTTCTTTTTCGTGAACATCATGTGGATGTTAAGCACCCCAAATCCGACAATATTGTTTGCTAACGTATCTGTCCAGATGGCAATGTGCTTTACCGCTGCAATATTTGCACCTGACCGACCACGACGAGGACCTATTGGTGTTGCCTTATCAATAACATAACCCGTTTCTTTAAATTTTTTGATTGAGTTACGAGCTGTTAACTCCGTAGGCGCATCATTTTGGCTTAATTTTGTGCGAATTTTTCTTAATGCAACTGTAAATGATCGCTCAGTTTCATAAAACAGTTGTATACAAAAAACTATTCACTGAACTGTTAATCGCGTTACTGGAGTGTAGTCTACTAAGTAGAGTAGAATTACTCTGCTAAGTGTAAACTGGAATTTAATATCGAATTGTGGAACTTTATATATTTGAAGAAATGTCCAGTAAAAAACGCTACTTTTTCCTGGTTTAGCTATTCTGTTTCCTAACTAACAAACTCCTGACGTATAGGATTATATATATATATATATATATATATATATATATATATATATATATATATTTTGGTTTCAATAAGACGGATCCCTTCTCCACTGTCTCTACTAGACGCCACATCCCGAATATATGGATTGAAAGGTAGTATTCGTCTAGGTCGCCCGATTTACATCCTTATATTTTTTCTTATAGGGTTATTTAAAATCGAAAGGTTATGTAAACACATCAAACTCTTAAGGGGATAAAAGACAGAATAGGCAAATCAATATGATTCATATTACCAGTGGTGATCGAAAATGTCTTTCAAATGTGCGCTGAAGTAAACGGGTATACATTGAAATTTTTAAGTCAATGTTGATTTGACTTTCTCCTATTTTGTAAATTTCTACAACTATTTATCTATCTAAATGGATTTTGTAAATCTTATCTATCCAAATCCATAGAAACATACAGAATGTATTTAAATAATTGGTTGTATGTAAATAATATTGACCGGAAAAACCGAGAGTGAAGTTGACTTCTTGTATAATATCAAATTCGAATTCGTTGGGAACTCACTGTAAAATGCACTATTTACAATACGTAGATAGAATTTGGAAAGCGATTCAAGAAATAATAGCCAACTTCTAATGTGCATCGTAATTTTACCTCCCTCCTTTCATAGCTTTTAATTTCCTTTGTTGTTTCCTTGACAAAATGTTGAAAAGCTTTAGAAATAAAAACACATGTATTTGTTTTCAAAATAAAAAATAAATTTTGTATAAATTATGTATTAATTATTCAAGTATCAAAAAGCTTAAATTTTTTTATCATAGTGACTTATTTCTTCATAAAAATCATTAATATAGACAGCTTAAAAACAAAGCCATATGTGGCTTATAAAACATTACGTTACATTATAAAATAAGCGTGTACGCAAGTTTTCTACCGTTTTTACAATTGATAAGTCTGCAGTTGCATATTTGTTTTTATTTATCTTTGCAATTACAAAGAAATATATTTCATTTTTTGTATTATTAATTTGAAATAATGCAGATGTTCAAGTTTGTTTAATTTACAAGAAGAAGCAATGTTTCTTTTCATTGTGTTTTCATTTTCATTGTGTTACATTGTAATTTCCAGAATGTACTAAAATTTGTATAATATACTGATTGAGTTATATACTGAAATTGAATATACTTTTGTTAGTCGGTTATAAATTCAATTTAATTATGAGTTAACAAGTAATCTGATAACTATTAACCTATGTACGTTTATACCAAATTACTTTACTTGAAATATTCAATCATCCTGCCATGCATTACGAAATAACTTGTTAATATTGCAAATTTTGGAAAACGGTTTATCTAATAATTAGTATATGTATTTACGTACATACATAACGTTATTTATTTCATTTCCGATAAATAATTCAACAATGTTTACATAGCGTGTACTTATTTTATTTGAGTTTTCAATTATTTTAAAAACTGAGAATGGCACAGTTCAGAAACCACAAATTACAAAAAAAAATTAATATAACACCACGGCCTATACATTCTAAACGATTTTAAATTTAAAAGTTAAGTTGTTTCATGCAACTACGCCTGTTACGCTGGCCGCTTGTAGGCTGTTCGAATTAGCTCGTATCTCAACGGCCTTGAGAAGGCGACACGTGCCAATGTGAAACGCAGTTCGCGATTTGAAAGCTGCCCACTAGCAGGCACATGCAGTCGAAGTTGCGGAATAAAATTCCAGGCGACACTTCGGCTTATGTTTGCCAAATTCTTGACAACTGCTCTGATTTATTACACCGCTAATCCTACGCAGTAATTGATATCTATCTAATTAAGCGATTGTGATGTAATTTAATTCATGTGAAATTTTAATGAAGATATAACATCATTCGCAAATAATACCCTAGTGAAAGTTGCAATAATACTTCGTTTAGTTTACGTACTTACATATTAATTTGCGAATTAACAGCAGTAAATAAAAATGTCTGTGTGTATGTATGTAGTATATGGAACTCCTATTTGGTATTGCCACATATTTGTTCCTCAATTATGTTTAGAAATCTTTCTAATTTGCATGCTGAAGTTTGACACTTAACAGAAAATGTATATAAAAACAACGTGTCTTGATGTTAGGGAAAATCTGTACCTCCATTGGCGTCCCCTGGGCAAGGCGGGGTAATTTCCCGCTCTACGACCTATATATGAAATAAAACTATCAAAACAACATCAAATATTGGGCTGTCCAAAAAGTCGTTTGATTTTTCCGAGTTACGTCATGGCATATGATGTCATGCGCACAGTTGCAGGCTTGAAGCCTTCGTCCCTATTTAACCCTGATATTTAACTATCCGTTTATTGCCGTTATACTCGTGAATTTGGTTTATTATTGTTGTATGTGAGCTTAATTGACAATGAGTAAAACAGAGCATTTTAGGCACCTGATGTTTTTTATTTAAAAAAAGGCAAAAAAGCCACCGAAACTTGCCGCAAATTGTGTTCTGTGTACGGCAAAAATGTTATTCAAGATCGAACGTGTCAAAAGTGATTCAAGAGATTTCGATGTGGCAATTTTTCCCTCCGGGGCGCCCAAAAGTCAGGCTGACCTAAAGAAGTCGTTCCCGAGCATTTACGAGTCTTAGTTGAGGCAAATCCTCGCCAAACTATACGTGAGCTTGCAGAAAAGATCGGGACGTCAAAATCTAGTGTACAGTCACATCAAACAACTTGGGTTTGTCAGTAGACTTGACGTTTGGGTTCCTCACGAACTCAGCGAATCCAATTTAATGGATCGCATCAACATCTGCGATATGTTAAAGATTCGTCAACGTAGCGATCCTTTTTTGAAAGAAATGGTTACTGGAAATGAAAAGTGGATCAATTACGACAACGTCAATCGAAAAAGATCGTGTGGAAAGTCCGGTGAACCTTCTCAATCCATACCAAAGGCAGGGCTTCACGCCACGAAAGTTTGGTTGTCCGTCTGGTAGGATTTCAAAGGAATCATTTATTTTTAGCTACTCCCGAGGAATGAAAGAATACATTCGGACGTTTACTGCGAACAACTACAAAAATAGGACCAAGCCATGCAGAACACTACCCAGGGCTTATAAATCGTAAGAAGGTCGTCTTCCATCACGACAACGATCGACCTCACACTTGTCTGCAAACCGCAAAGGTCTGCAGAGGTTCTCTGCGGAGAAAATTGTTGGAGTTAGAATATGTTTTACCCCATCCACCATATTCTCCAGACCTCGCGCCCTCGGATTTTCACCTATTCCGCTCCATGCATAACAGTTTACAAAACTTAACATTTGCCAATGACGAGGAAGTCAGAAATCATTTAAAAACGTTTTTTGTCAGCAAACCGCAAAGTTTTTATGAAAACGGTTTTGTGAAGCTTACTGAGAGATGGGAGAAAGTTATTGAAAATGGAGGAACGTACATTATTGATTAAAATAATTTGTAATAACTATAATGTTAATAATAAATAATTATGAAGAAACCGAACGAACTTTTTGGATAACCCGATACAATTTATTATTTTAGCCCTAAAGTCGCTTAGATTAATCAAAAATGATGGATCAGGCATATTATAGATGCTGCATATGGCCGGAAGAAAGTAGATCCGTGTACACATTCGAGAATAATATCTTATTATTTACGAGTATCATTCTAGTTACAATGGACTCTTGTCATAATCTTCGAGGAGGTAACAACTAACTTTGTTCTTAAAAGTTTGGCTACAAGAATGTTCCGGATATTCTACTTTTCCGGGGGTCACGCAGAGAAAATGCGGAGTATACTTTTAATATATTTCAATACCTATGTGAAAAAGGGTTTAAATGGCTTGACTATTGACTACATTTGATGAATAACTCAGAAACAAATGCATAGATCCAATACACCTCGCAAATCGGCAGAGAATTATTACGAAACAGACACTTTTATTCTCATCTATATTCTGTTACTATCTCCATGAAACATGGTTTTTCTGAAAAAAAAAATTAATCCTTTTAATTACCATTTAAATACATGAAAAAAATACGCCACGTCGAATATGACAATACAATGTGGTTACTTATTTGATAATTTTGTTATTGAATCTAAAGTTTGGTACAGCTATTTTAATTGTAATCCAACATCCAGTAATGCATTAAGACAGCCAATTGAATAAGCATTGTTCTCTTATCTATTTCTTGGCGGTGAAATCAACGAGCAATTGTGTGATGAAGTGGTAAATTGCTTTAATGAGCAAAGACGATTACAGATTGTTTACAGAATGGTTTTTTATATAGAGATAGATTGAAGTAATTATTTTTTAACCAGTTACCTTCTATCTTTATTATATTTTAATTATATAAATACCTCTTCCTTACATAATTTTAAATTTGTTGAAATGTTATAGCTTGTGGCTGTACTATATGTTATGTTTTATTTTACTTTAATTCTGCAAACCATTACAAATTTTGTCAGCCCCTGGAAATATGTGTATATGTGGGAACAAAACACACCTGTTTTGCTTGTTCTTCACAATCTTTGACCTTGTAATAATCATTTCGAGAGAGGATTATGGTAAGTCCATAGGCTGTGGCGGCGACAGGGGTGGGCACGGGTGGGCGAGTGTCCAGATAAAATCCTTTTCGCCCAATCTCTTATAACACCACTGTATCACTTTCGCACATAAAATAATATATGTAACGCCTTCGCCCACTCTAGATATTTCCTGCCCATTTTCGCCCAACCGCAAAATAATGCTAGCGCCACCACTGTCCCTAGGCCAAAGCATATTAATAATTATTATATAATTGCCATCTCAAGACTTTTTCAAATTCTAGTGGTATATACAGATAAAAAAAGAGTAGACGGCTTGCGTTTTTTAATCCACATGGCGACATTTAGGCCATCTACATAAAACACAATTTAGGGCAGTAAACGTAGATAAAAAATATATGTCGAAATGAAACTACAGAGACAGTCAGCTTAACGCCTGGATTTATTGAAGGTTGTGTGTTATGTCATAATTACTTCAAAGAAATTTCCAAAAAATCCGAGCTAATGATACTAATCTCAGTGGAGTCTGCCTAGATCGTTTCGCATGATTTCATAGGTCTGAAACTTCTTAATACGTCAGTAAAAATTAAAAAAAACATTAAATACAGACAGTTTATATATAAACCTCCAAACTCCAGAATATTTACCTCTTCTCTTTCTTAAATTTAGATGAAGCTTAATGGACATCATTACCCAACAACTATCAGTACACGATATTACCCTAACATATTTAAGAAATTTAGAAGATAACATGATCAACCGTCAACCATCAGTGCACTAAATTAAAAACTAAATAAAGTGATTCCTGTGTTCTATGAGGAAGTTAATGCTAATATTATTGGAAAAGTCGCAGTTAGAAAACAAGTGTTTTACATACGAGTATACAAGAGTATAATTTGCCTACAAAGGGGACAACAAAATTCAGTTGCTCACACAAATAGCTTTTGATGTTAACTGGTAAACATATCGGATGAGGAATGTCAAACTGGAAGACTTGAAAGTGTTTACTGTAAACGAGTTGTAGGAAGAGTGTGGAAGTAAGTATTTGCTGTTCAGTACACTATAAAGACCGTTGGAAAGGAAATAAAATAATTTAGGGTCGTTTTTCATAGAATAAAGTAGAATGAAGTAGATAATCTTTTCCGCATTATAGAAACTATTACACAAGAAACATACCTACGTGTTGTTACTGAGGTTATGCATCCTATTGTTGAAGAGAACACGCCACTCAAGTGAATATATCACCTGGGCAACAATCCAAAATACATCGCAAAAAGGATAATGCAATGGTTCCAGAACAACAAGTATGTGGATTTTTTTGGTTTGTTCTCAAAAAGGCTGAGACATAAACCTCTAAACAGGTCACAACTTTGGGCAATTATTCAAATAGAATGGCAATCAACTCCAAAAGAAAGATGTCAGCGTTTAATCGAGTCATTACCTCGAAAATATGCGGCAGTTTTGGCTAATAAGTATCATAATACTAAATACTAAGTGTATAACGATTGTTACTCAGGGACTTTTAGTTCAAATTTATCGCAGCATGATATTTTAATGACACTAGTGCTATATTTTGGAAGGTAATTTTCAATCCGAGTTAGTGCTCCAATTTATGTTCTTCTAATTGTAATTAAATACTGTTTCTCGTATATAACTAAGCCCCGGATTTGAGTGGGGACACTTCAGAGTCGGACTTATACACGTTCTGAAATATCTATTAGAAATACAAAAACCGCACAGAAATATCACAATCTTACAATAAATTATACAGTACATCATTTCATGTCAGTAGCCTGTCCACACTCTGGCTCATTTTTTTGTAATGAAAATTAATTGCTTGTATAAATTAATAGGACATCAACTAACAATTTTATATTAAATAAAACGTATTCATTGACTGTCTACTACCTGCTGCTCTATTTATTTCACTAGAAATATTGAAAGTATGGTCGGAGGTGCATTGCGCTGTGTTAGTAGTAAAAATATGCGAAGGCGGGGCAAAAGAATATCTGCGAGGATGACCGATCACCCGATGCCGTCCGATCAGTTATTGTGATATTTGAGATGATGTGTGTTTGTACACAACTCGGGACTGTCATAGTATTTTAATTTGCGTACGGTATTACATACAAATAGTTGCAGTGCACATCTGGCATATCTAGTTGAAATATAAAAGATAAAAAATCAAGCAATTTGGCCCTCAACAGCACTATAATTGAACTTGTTATATGATGAATCTTTATTAGTCACTAACCGATGCGATGTGGATACGACCGATGAAGCCATCACCAAATTACCGTAAAGAGGTCGAACGCCCAAATTGGCGAAATTGACAGCGAAGGTTACGGCGATGTGGTGCGGCCGTAATTCCCATGTGTGACCGGTACACACGCTTTTAGACCGCAACAGCGGCTGTCAGCTCGAACTTGATGGAAGTACGTAAATAGTTACGACCTTGCGTAGACGTTGTTTCGCTGGATACGAGGCGTCACCGATTTAACGAATGCCGGCCGGCATTTGGTGCACCTCACTTAATCCGTTGTGCGATTACGTAATGCCTATTATCAGACTCGTAGCCGGTTATCTCAGGCAAACCGAGGATCGTTTCCACGGGATTTCGGTCTATTTAGAGTGTTCGCTATATTTAGCTCGATTTTTGGCCGCGACAAAATGCCATTCTCGATTGGATTCTCTTACCAGGCCAGCCACCCGTGTTCAAAAAGGCGAGATTGCGGCACATCCTTTATTGTGAATTTGATTCCGACAAATTCCGAAAAATTTTCAGTGAAATTTTAAAAGCCATAACTTTGTGAAAAATGGTCGCTTCGAGATGAAAGAAAAATATGTTCAAGTCGAGTTTTGAATATATCGCTATATCAACATAACTTCAGAGGTGGGAATTGATTAAAGAAAAAAAATTCCGAAAAACAAAATTTCTTTTTTTTTTTAATTTAAAGAGTATTGTATTCGAAATTCTAAGCAAAGTAAAAAATTGTTCCCTCTTCCTAATCATTTAATAATGTTTCAAAGCAATAATCTTATTCCTTTAATTCTTTTCAAAACTTTGATTATTCGGAAAAAAACGGTTCGATGGATCAATTTGAAAATGTACAAGGCTATTGGGAGTATAATAAGCTAAAAACACCTGACAACATTAGTATTTTCCTCAATATTTGCAGAGTGGCGGCAGATTTTTTAAAGTCAGAAAAAGTATTTTTTTGTACTTTTTGTGCATTAATAGCGAGGGTAAAAAATGTTAAGATACCCCGTATCAAACTGATTAATTAGTTGATTGTGTTGCTAATAAATCGTTTATTTTTAACACGGTAGCTTTTTATTCCTGATGTCTTACTGATATGCATTTTAGCCAATGTTCCATAACTTGAGCCGTTCTTGTGAACGTTTACTATAAGTTCTCTCATATCAGTAGATTTTCGGCTATAGACTTAATTCCCTACACAAGTTATAAAACAGCAACAGCAGTTAAAAATTTCATAAAAAATATAGCTATTTGCAGTTAATTACCCGCAATAATACCTTAATAGGAGAAATACTGCAACATTGATATCGTTTACTTGACTTTGACCCCAAGATTACTGTATTACATACCGTACGTATACTCTCCAATGGTTACTAATTTTGACGAAGATGGATATTGAGGATTTTGACGAACGTAAGTACGCTATGAAATAGTGATACAAGTGAATTTTAATTGAGTACCGGTTACATGATATTGCACCTAAGTCGTTAGATTAGGGGAGTTTTTGGGAGACTCTTAAGTGACTTCGGCGCAATAACATCTTACCCGTTACTTACTTAATCTTCACATGTATAATTATTATGTACTTATGCACATATTTATCTTTATATTCATGTAGTAATTATTAATCGCAAACCTATTGCGTAAACAGTTATTGCTCGCCACGGGAATTATACAGTAAGTATGGAGATGAGAAGAAATTTTCCACAGATTTTTTTTGCAATATACATTAACAGATACAAAAGAATAGGAAAGAAACCGTAATATATTTACAAACATCGACATGGTAATGAAGACGATAAGAAAAATATATGACGATGTGTGGTTGCTGACTTGGTATTTAATAAACTGTATTACAACCGAGACGTAATTATCCATAAAACCGTTATTAAAATATTAACAGGTTAATAAAAATATCTAAAATTCGCCTAAAGCGAATATAAAAAGCCCTAATCACAGCTAAGTAATATGTAGCTACGGAATACTGGTATTGATAAAGACATTTTTTTTAATATCAGTATTTAGACACGATTATTTTGGAAGAGAAAACATCAGCCACAATTCTTGTGTTAATTATTAGTTGTTAATTATTAGTATTAATTATGTACATTATTAGTTGTTCCTTAATTGAGGCAAATAAAAAAAAGGAAGTCTCCACAATATATCATATCATCTCAATTATCCAAAATTATCCAAACATGAGCTTATACGAATATTCTATTTATCCTGCAAAGAAAAATTTTCCAATTTTCCGAAAGTCACTAATATGAACAAATATTTATTATCCATTTTTACCCCATCATATCACATATTTTGATAGTTTCAAGCTGGTTTCCAACTTGAAACCTAAACTTTGATTCAGATGATTTTTTTTATTTAGATATTGTTTATTATTTTATTTTCATTTTTATGAGGGTGAGATTTAGCTCAGAGATCTTCTTCTACCTAACCCTCGGACAGTTACATGGACACACACAGACACACACAGACACACCAAACCAACTGATGGGCATGGAAATCTAACCCATACCCGGAGCTGGTAATCTAGGGGAGCTTTAAGCGATTTGTATCACTACCCCTGATCAATTCAGGGAACATGGATATCTTCTGCGAGGTAATTATGGGATAATTTACACTCAAAAGATTTAATCAAGATCCCGTTACTAATTTCGCTGTTAAATATAAGGTTAGTAAGTACGGTTTGTATAATGGATCTTTGCGTGTGTATCAATTTAGTGACGACGCACGGATCACATGTTACACCACTCGCAATTGTTACTAATATGCCACAATTACCGACACGTATATCTAGCGACATATGTTTCAATCAACATACAACGTATGGCATAGACAGTTAATAATTTGCCGAACAAAATGCTATTACGAAGTCACGTCTTAGCTTTATTGTATAATTTGATTCAGTGGCGTATCATTATCTATGTAAAATTTATTTCATTTTTGCTTTATTTGTTTTGATTTTTGTTGAATTTATTTCATTTATTTTGATGGAAATATCACTTCCATAGCGATAAAGATATAAAACAAAGAATAGCGCAGGGTCGAGTAGCTTTTAACAAAAAGAAAGCACTTTTATGCTCGGGGATAAAACAAGAAAGAGATTTTTGAAAACGTATGTATGGAGCACGGCACTATACGGTTGCGAAACCTGGACGGCAGGGGAAGCAAGTAGGAAGAAATTAGAAGCTTTTAAGATGTGGTGTTACCGAAGAATGATGAAAATACCGTGGACTGATAGGGTTAGAAACGAAGAAGTATTAGAGAAAATCGGCGAGAAAAGAAGTATGTGGAAAAACATAAAGAAGAGAAGAGATAGAAAGAATGGTAGGCCACTTGCTGAGACATGGGGGAATAGTCCGCCATATTTTGGAGGCAGAAATAGGAGTGAAGAAAGGCAGAGGTAGGCCTAGATTAGACTACTGCTCGCAAATAGTAAGGGATGTAGGTTGTAGCATAATTAGCGAAATGCGTAGGTTAGCACATGATAGGACAAGCTGGAGGTTAGCGTCCAACCAGTCTTAGGACTGATGACCTCATGATGATGATCACTTCCATTGAATGTTTTTGTGGAGACCCTTTTCATTACTTTGTCATAGGTTGACGGATTTGTATTGTACAAACTGTTACCCTAAAATGTATTTTCGGCACGACACTGTTCAAAAATGTCAATTGATTGATTCCTACGATTGATGTCTGTGACGCAGATGCAAAGAACCATTATACAAACCATATACCATACGCCACCTTAAGAAAAATGGGGTAAACAAAAAATAAGGCTCACAACAAAACAACACGGCTCACAACAAGGCAGAAATTAAGGGGGCATTCTGATTTAGAAAACTCTAGTTTTTATAGCAGGAATCTAAAGGTAAAAAAATTATATATTAATGTACATTCGGTTATTAAAAAGCGAAGGTTCCTTATCGATATCTGTATAAAAATGGACATTTTAAAGCTAATTCTGGCTAGTTTCAAAGGACTAAAAATCAATATATCTGTCAGCTATCCATTATCTAGAAAAAAGTTGTTTCTGGTGATCCACTGACTGTGGACCTTTCAAAATGGAAATTAATAAAAAAAAAACTGAACAACTACATGTGAATGAATCTATTCCAATGAAAGTAGACTCTTTTGAAACCAAAGAGCTTTGATTTCAAAATGCTGGGAAAAGACCGGAATCATAGCAACAAAAACCGGAAACAAGTGTTCCATGAACACCAAAAGATAGATTCAACTCACGTTTCGTCAACTAAATTGGCATCATCAGATTATTAAAAGTAAAGGTATTCAAGTCACTGAAACGGCTTTCTCCTGTTAATGCCCAACTTGATTGGTAAAATGTACATTGAATGGCGTATTATCTTTTGGTATTGAAAAACTGGTCTGTTTTTACTGTTTTTTTTTCAAGCTCATACGTTGTAAGCAGTTACAAGTGACAGTTATTTTAATCTTGGAAATAAAACACGCCACTTTTTTTGGAAACAGTTGTAGTTTGGAATTATCTTTATCAGCTTTTATCAGCTAGTTAATGTGGCAAGTATTCTGTAATGTAAGAATTATGTCTATTACCAAGCATGCATTTAATGTATCTGAATACAAAGAAGAACTAGCTAGTAGTGACAAACAAATGTCAGATGCCTTTACTTCCTAGTTGTTCTACGTTGATCCAACCAATGAACCAGTACGTAATGCAAGCTGTAGAACTGCATTATCGAAAGTACATTAAAAAAATATCGAGATGAAAGGAAATACTTCTCAGAATATAAATAATTAGCATTAGCTTGCTTAAACATGCATGTGTTTAAGCATCGCCAAAAATTTGGTGCAAGTTTTTGGCGATTCTGTAACATAAAATATTTCCTAACCATATAATTGTTTGCAATAAAACCAAAATAATTAAACTACCAACACGTTGAGCACTAACTCAGGAAAATGTATGTGGTTATTTATAAATTATTGTACATGTTAGTGATGTTGTTTTATCTCCACTGCTGATAAATGCATGGTAGCGTTTACAAATAAATAAAATGCATATAATCACTTTCAAATGAATTCGAAGATACACAGTTTTGCTATTTTAATATTAAAGATTAATTTAGATTTCATTTCTCAATCTGCCTTACGGTATAAATTAACGCCATACCATCGAGTGCATTACATAAAACCCATCGAAACGAAGTTATCGTGTTGCAAAACGATGTGGTGCTATTTAAATTTCTTTCAATACCTATGCAATATTTATAGCTCACTTTCTCTTCGCCAGGAAGACGTGCGAGAGATTTATTGATTATAAAAATTAGAAATTGTTTTAATACGTTTTCTAAAATCCAATTAAAGACTACTCAAATTCGGGCTTAAATTAGGATTGATTTTTATTAATGATATTCGTCCACTTAAATTATAGACAAACAAAAAATAATCAAATTAATTAGGCGTGAATAACACGTCAATTTAAAATAATTAGTGTGTATATTTCTAATAAGGAATTTTCTACAGTTAATTACCTACCTTAACTGTAATTCTATCCCGATAAAAACTCCGTTGAACATGTAGGTTACTATTTGTACAGTGAAATTTATGTAAGGAACTTTAGGAAGACATATCTAATTCCAATCCAACTAATTACAAATATGCGATAGGAATTGCTATAAGGATTTAAAAAAAAAGTAAAAGCAATAGCGTGCAGCAAGAACGCATAGCTTCTGGTTAACACACACCAACTTTGTGAAACCTCTGCAATTGTATTTTGTCTACATAGTATTGAAAACAATTCTGAAATGAATTCATACGCTCTGATAATATTTTTGAATAAAAAACGACATACGGTCATTACATTATACAACAAAAATGCAATAAGGCATTTACCGTTAGTTAAATATCTTTTAGAAATTATGCAATCGTGTTTAAGGACGTGCATTATTCATTTAGGTCCCCTAGAGACAACCATAAATTTTTATTCAATGGGTAGTACCTAGAGCGAACGAAGTATTTGGATCAGATAGATCCAGATGGATAAGATTTGACAAATGTAAAGGATGTAGGAGATCCTAAAGATCTGAAAATTTTCAATGATGAATGGAAAGATTCTAAACGAATTGTTTTACCTCTTGTTTGACTATACAAAAACATCTAAAATATTTGACTTCAAACTGTTTAATGGTTAAAAAGATCTAAAATATCTAAAGGGTCTAAAAGAATCAAAGGTGTATGTCTATATGACCTGCGCTTAATTTACATCAAAATGATATAAAGCATCTTTGCGATTGATTGAACTCAAAATACTATGCTAAAAATAAATGACTAACCTTCTTTTTTCTTGGCAGATCGTCTGGATAATAGTCCATGACAATTCCCTCATCGGACACGGAACTAGAGGAAAGAGGTGCGGAATGGGGTGAATACGTTCTAGGAGGTGGCGATGGAGTCGACCTGTACGACGCAGAGCTGCTGCTACTTCCAGGGGACGTACTTGCATATGAAAATGCTGAAAAAAAAACATTTAGTTTATTATACATATAATTTGCCGAAAGCAAAATAAACTGCTGCTGTAAAGTTATGGTATTTCTATATTTAAAAACACTAATTAATCATTAGCTTCTAATATTACGCATCTGCCGAAAGAAAACAAATGTATTTCTATTCACCCCGTCCCAATATTTTATTTGGCATTTATAGGGTGTCTTAGTTGACACTATAGGATTTGAATAGCGCGCCATTTGGGTTCTGTCAAAGATAGGGTGTCAATATTTAACGACTGTCATCTACAAACTATACGACGTCAACATGTCTAGTTAATAGCGTTCCCCATTTATCAATGATAGCAATACCATCTTAATTTTCACAGAAGTATGGTCCAATTACACCACCATTCCAAAATGCGCACCAAACCGTGCATCTCTATGGATGTATTTCTTTCTCGTGAACAGCATGTGGATGTTGAGTACCTCAAATTCCGACAATTGTGTCTGCAGACGTATCCGTTAAGATGAAAATGTGCTTCATCGTTGAAAAAATTTTGTTACAAAAATCAACATCACCTTTCTTTTCTAACACCCAATTAAGTACGCCGTTGTAAATGGCTTGTAACTTTTAATTGCTATGTTAACTGAATTTTGGATGCTGACAGATGCAGATCTTGATGCGAATTGATGTGTTTGAATACTCCTGTACACTTTCTCTTACTACAGCAGTATTTTCATTTGACCGACCACGAGGAAGATGTATTGGTATTGCCAATAATGTTGTGCCAATTTTTCTTAATGCGACTGTAAATGATCGCTCACTTTCATAAAACAGTTGTACAGAAACTATTCGTTGTTGAGCTGTTAATCGCAGAATAATGACGCCGTATGCTTTGTAGATGACAGTCGTTAAATATTAGCAGGACAAATGGCGCGTAATTTAAATCCAATAGTTCCAACTGGGACCTATATAAGTTCTGAGAACCTGAGTTCCTATTTAAGTGTTAGACGCTATTAATTTTGGGGTGGTTAGAGCTACACCGCAATATTATATGTGGTCAATTCCCATTTATATAGTCACAAATTAGAGTAAATAATATATATTTAGAGTACCCCCCCCATGTTGCCTGTAGTTGAAACATAGTTGGATAGGGATAATTGAATCTTGCGTTTTCTTATCTCGGCCTAAAGGAGATATAAAATATCGAAAATGTAAGTAGAATTTTACTTTTCCGCACTCCACTATACGCGGAAAAGTAATGTAATCGTGTAAAGAAACATTGAAAAAGTAAAATTTTTTTTGGGTTTATTTTTCGTTTTTCGGCCTAAAAACAAAAAAAAATGGTTTTTAAAAAATGTTTGCTGTGTGTGCCGTTGTAGGCATTTATTCTTGTTAGCACGATCACTCAACTAAATCTTGTCGGATCGATCGAGTTTTAACTGATTCTGATTGGGGACGTCTCCCAGACGACATCTATTGATTTTGAGGTGGATCTAACACACTACCATGTACATGGGTCATGAGAAAGTACAATGGTGGATTATTTGACAATTTTTTTTTATTAGCACGATCACTCAATTAAATCGTGTCGGGTCGTTTAGGTTTCGACTGATTCTGATTAGGGACGTCTACCAGACGACATCTATTGATTTTGAGGTGGATAGGACACACCCCACCCTATCCATCAGACATGAGAAAGCACGATGGTAGACTATTTGAAAAAAGTAAAAACTGTCGCATAAAATACATATTCTGCATTTATGTCTTGGTTTATTTTTTCTCGGCCACTCAATTTCGAGATAGGGATATTCTACGTGCGGAAAAGTCGGTTTTAAGGTTTTAAAACTGTTTATTGAAATTGTGATTATCTTTTTTTTGACGTAGATATAAGTAAAATAAGAGTGCCGATATGGTTGATATATGTAAGCGGTTGAAATAATGTAATTGGTATTCTACAGTGGCCTGAAATAATATGTTTCATTTGAGATACTAATATTTGTCACAGCTTATATCACATTTAAGAGGAAGAATGAAAAATTAAAATTTTTTATTATATTAAACAAATTTTTATCCTATTCTGATAATTCTAGTTTTATTAGGATTGTCAGCTATGCTATCATTATCCTTTTCGCTACACCCATCATGTACGAAACCAGGCCTAATAAATCTTATTAAATCCATCGTACCTGTTGCCTATCGATACACGGCGAATGTGATTTAGTGTATTTACCGAAACGTTAGATGTGACGGTAATGGGAGTTATGTCCTTAAAATTTTCTGCGTAGTCGATCTCGCTTTCCATATCGGCTGAGAAACCGGACCAATTAGATATCGAAAACGGATAAGCAACCGGATGAATAAAATTGGAACAGTTGGCATGGTTAAGCAAGTTGTCAAACCTGATAGATCAAAGTTTATCAGATCGTCACCCGTTAATAAACTTTCAGAGGATTGGAATGGCAAAGTTAGAATCAGGTTACAAGTAAAAGCGTTTGTTGGTTTAATTAGGGCAAACCTACGTCTTTATTTCACTGTTTGATAATCCTAGTTAGAATACTCAAATTAACCATCTGTTTGAAGTTACCCATCTGAACCATAGAAAACACTATAGAAATTGTAATACAACCGACGTAGATGCTGACTTTAAAATAGAGCAGAATAGGAACCTCATGTTCGACTACATCAGATGTTGCTAAAGTTTGATATACAGCTTTGACAACTCAAAATACAAAACTGAAACAGTTGATTTTCTTTGATATTCATGGTGGAGTTGACCATGGCATACTACTAACAAGATAAAAATTTATCCGAAAAAAAATAAGGTAAACATGTAAATGGTAGATTATCTTATATGTATTATAACTATCTTAGCTTATATGTATCTGCAGAACAGACATGTAGAGAACCAATCCACATAGCCGGTGGAAATGTTAACAGAAACAGAAATTAAAATAAAACAACATAAAAATACGAGCCCAGGCTCGTAATAGTTCGACCAGGCATAATTTTACAACAAATATATTTAAATAAAAGTAATAACACTCACAGAACTATTTTATTAAAGAAAAATATTCGTAACAGAAACAAAGTACATATAAACTTTTAACTTAAATGCGATGAAATATTAAATTAATTTACTACGTTATAATGTGTCAGTGACATGTTTGTTAATAATAATGTTTCTCTTTCAGGCAAAAGAAAAGCTCTTATTAACTAAACGACAGAAAATCAATCGGTTACGGTGGGAAAGAGAACATAGACACCGAACTTTACAACAATGGCACCAGGTAATTTGGAGTGACGAATCCAAATTTGAAATCTTTTTGAGTGATACCAGAAAACGTGTGCTAATAACCCGCAGGAAACTTATCATTGTGACTGTTTGGTTAGGGAAGTGACGTTTTCTGCGTCTTTTATAATCTGGAGGTGTATGAGTGGTATGGGCGTAGCAAAATTGCATATCGTAGATGGTACCGTGACAGCGGAAAAATATAAACAAATTTTGAAAGAGTTTATTGCCGTCAATACCAATATGTCAAGGCACTGACGCGTAGTACATTTTAAAACAAGACAGCGCTGCAGTCACACAGCAAAAACTGTCAAAACTTGGTTTACAGGATATAATGTCCCTGTTATGGGATGCCCTCGAGCAATCCAGACCTCTCGCCAATAGAAATAATATGGCATAAAATGAGAAAATTAGTTGCGCAAACATACAGCCCGTTCATTTAACGATCTACGCACAAAATTGCAAGAAATTTGGGACAGCATGCTCCCTAAAGGTACGCTTTCCTCGGAAGCGGGACGAGATGCGCGCGTGGTAAATTCCGTCCCACTGAAGTTCTTTGTATATGGTGTCATTATACTGCTTTCCTAAGAGAGCGTAAAGAAAAAAATGCGCGCAAAATCATTTGTGCTGCTAGCGCTATGCCGCCAGCAGTCGACTTCAGCGTGACGTGCTAACGGACTTTATACATTTTTTACTTTTTTTATTTGTAATAGATATTTTTTATGATGGCTCCAAAATTAAATGACGAAGAGACGGACCTATTAATTGAATTAGTTTGAAAATATCCAGTTTTGTACAACCTGAAGGATAAAAATTATAACTTTAGTGATACTAAAATTAAAAATGGCATTTTTAATTTTAGTATCACTTGTAACTTAGAACAATGCTATATTAATAATAGTAATGTAAATATGGTACGTAGGACAGTGACAAGTGTTTTATTTTATAATGGGCGAATGTAAGACGAGATGAAAAACTGTAAGGGATTCGCATAGAAAAAACAATAGAAAGCTAGAATCAGGATCTGCAGCTACTGTAAAATCTAAATATTCATCCGACAAACTGAGCTTTCTAAATACGATTGAAACATATAGACCGTAAGGCTGTATTATTAACGTTATTACAATTTTTATTATATTTTTAATATTTTACAGATCTAAAGGCGACATAACGGATGATAAGTTATGTGAAAAAGTAAATTCAGATGAGAGTGAAGAAAAATCACAAGATTATATGGCAAGTTCTCAATGTCATCTCTTATATGTGACAATCACTGAATATTTTTCTTGATCCTAAAAAATATTCTCGAAATTTTTTCTCATCCGCTTGCAAATATTTTTTTATAAGTAATCCATATTGCCCTTCTTCATTTCTCTTTTTAAACATTTCATGTTCTGTTTCCCTTTCCTTATAAAACGTAGCAACCATTAACTCTTCGTCAATTTCATCGATAAGATGAAATTAAATCATCGACATCCATTTTAAGTGATTTTAATACATACACCACGACGTCTAGGAAGGCATTGCGTCGCAACGTGAATTTTTGCTGTGGCGTGGTACCGTCACGTTGTGACGTATTTCATTGCGCGCGTGTTCCGTCGCGCTTCCGAGGAAAGCGTACCTTAAGTAAGTACCTTAAGAGTGCGATAAGCTGGAAGATACAATGTCTGCCAGAATTAAAACTGTTATTGTTAATGAAGGTGGTGTAACACAGTTTTGATGAAGTGGCCGAACTATTCTGAACCGCGAATTTTAATGTTTTTATTAACAAAATTGTCACTGAGACATCATAATGTAGTAATATTTCATCGTATTCCAGTTAAAAATTTATAATTTGTTTCTGTTACCAATATTTTTCTGTAATAAAATAGTTTTGAGTGTGTTATTACTTTCACATAAAAGTAATAAAGTCCTCACTGATTAATAAACACACTCTTTATACAATATCAACATTATGCTCGGCGATCATGCCTCACGCTATTAAAGCCACAGCCTTCAGTTTTACTACTACCGTTTCGTTTGGCCGTAAGTGAAGGTTGGATTTATTTTCTGGGTCACCGATAACATCAAGAGTTTTTAAGGTTATGTTTAAGGGCATCACATTTTGTTATAAACCGTGGGAAATACTTCAGATTAAATGGATGATAGATGAAATTGATATGAAAGATAATTCAGATGACATGCTAATAAATAATATAGACTAAATACTTCGTTGACTCTGCAATTGTTTCAATACTAGTACATAGCACATAGTGTCAATTGTGTAAATATACTCGGTCTGTATGAGTATATGCTCAGATGAGGAGAATTATTTATTATTTAATATTGTAATCCCTTTACAGTAATAGATAAACAGAGCAATCGACCTGAAAGTTATTATGCAAGCTGGCAAGGGATAGTACTGTAGAATACGAGTCAATAATTAGACATGATGGCGCTATCCCTGACTCAGGCCGAAAACTTTTCACCCCACCCTCGTATCTGGAATTAACATCGTTGCATACATTTTTAAGTCTTATAGCACAGTCTATTATATAAATATAAACAGTTTTAAAACCTTAAAACGGACTTTTCCGCGCGTAGAACATCTGTATCTCGAACTTGAGTGGCAGAGAAAAACTAAACCAACACATAAATGCAGAATATGTGTTTTATACGAGTTTTACTTTTTTCAAATAGTCCACCATCGTGGTTTCTCATGACCCATGGAGAAGGTGGGGTGTGTCCTATCCACCTCAAAATCAATAGATGTTGCCTGGTAAACGTTCCTAATCAGAATCAGTCGAAACCCGATCGATCCGACACGATTTAATTGAGTGATAATGGTAACAAAAAAAAAATCTCAAATAGTCCACCATTGTGCTTTCTCATGCCCCATATACGTGGTAGAGTGTGTTCTATCCACCTCAAAATCAATAAGTGTCGTCTGGGGGACGTCCCCGATCAGAATCAGTCAAAACCAGATCGATTCGACACGATTTAGTTGAGTTATCGTGCTAACAAGAAATTTTATTAATGCCGACGACGACGATAACGACAGCGATACACATACACAAAATTGTTTAAAAACCATTTTTTATTTTATTTTTAGGCCGAAAAACGAAAAATAAACGCTAGAAAAAATGTTCTACGCGATTACATTACTTTTCCGCGTATAGTGGAGTGCGGAAAAGTAATATTCATTGACATAAAAATATTAGTTATTCATTAATTTAAAATATACTGTTGTTAACTTTCTCGTAATAATTATTAACATAAGGAAAGCTTTATGCTCATCCCTACTTAACAATAGTCATGGAAATTTTCATCTGGGCACGTTACATTACAACTACAAATAAATAAATGTATGGCAACTAAATAATGGATAATTTTGCGAGACACGTGAATGACTTTGTAAGAACGTGCACGCGCGCCAGTGCTATTCCGACGTAATGGTATGCTTTGTTTTATCAATGCCAAAGCACCTTTGTTGCACCCAAGTTGTCGCTTATCGATTCCGGTCGATGGCGTCCTATATTTCCCGTACGGAAAAAAACATAAATTACGAACAAAGAAAAGTGGCACCGACTGCATCAGGTAATGATGTTCTTTCTTTCTGGTCGTATGAGTAACACAGACTGGATTCATGTGTACACATGAAGTTGAAACACTGATACAGGTGTTCAGGTTCTTTATTACTTATCTTATCTGTTTCTAAGTTGTGAATGTGTACAAGGTGCGGCAATTACATATACAGTGGCTCTCAAAACTATTCGTACCTTCGGCGATAATATCCATGGCGCTGTATGATCTTTTCTGCTTTGCAAATTCTGCATTGGTACACTGGTTGTAATTTCCATATTCGGAAAACATATACAAAATATCGGAGACAAAAAATACACTATTCCAAAGTTGACTTTCATTTGTTTAAAATATATGGGTATCGACGGGAAGTCACTGGACTATTCGTACGGCTACTCAGGCGCAACTTATTGGGCAATACCAACTACCGACGAATCTTAGAATTCATCTCTAGTTAGTTGGGAATCCCCCTAAATACGTAGTTAGGCTAGTTTCTAATACTATGCATAAAGCTGTCAAAGTGGGGCGTAAAAAGTGCGAAACTACAGTAAAAGCACAGGAACAAGTATTTCAGTGGCATAAGGATGGAAAGTCATATAGTGAAGCTGGAAGATTAATAGAAAGTCAACTATACAGTATATTGTTAAAAAAAAATACAAAGAGAATGGGCAGCAATAAATTACAAATACAAGATGAAGGAATGTGGAGGATTTTAACAGAACGTGAAGAACGATACCTAATAAATGAGGCTAAAAAACAGCCTTTTATTATTATTAGCGGCTCCTCAATTAGCCAAAAGTGTATTAAAACGCTTTAATAAAACTGTTACTGCCAAAACATGCCGTAGAATATTGAAGAGGAAAGAGTTTCACGGTAGAGTAGCACGAGAGAAACCATTGACAAAATTAATACACGAGAGGTTGTCATTTACAAAAAATTATATTAATATGGACCATGAGTTTTGGAGACAAGTTATATTTTGTGACGAAAGTAAGTTCGATTGTTTCGGCTCTGACGGACGAAAATTTATGTGGAGAAAAACATGGAATTACATGGAATTAAAATTGCAACATTTAAAACTGACAGTGGAGCACGGGGGAGGATCTGTGATGGTCTAGGGATGCATGAGTAGCAGTGGTAATTTGATAGTTATGAATGGAATCATGGATACATTTTAATATCTACATTTTACGAGAAAATATTGTTTCGAGCGTTCGAGCGCGAGAAAATTAGGGTTAAACGATGGATAGTACTTCCAACATGATAACGACCCTACACATGGCATATATTGTAAGACACTGACTGTTATACGACGTACCTCATGCCAAACCCCCCCCGTCATCCCTGGTCTTCTGATCTTAACCCAATTGAGAATCCGTGGTTTGAAATTGAAACACGAGTAAGAAAATGTGGGGTATCGAACAAGGAAACCCTGAAAGTGAGGAAACTTGAGGAAGTTTGGAACAGCATTGATGAAAACATTTCTCAGAATTTGATTAGCAGCATGCCAAACACATATCTTTTAAATAAATGAAAATCAACTTTCCAATAGTGCATTTATTGTCTCCAATTTTTTGCATATAAATTCTTCTAATATGGAAGTAACAATCAGTTATAAATTCTCCTAATATGGAAGTAACAATCAGTGTACACTACAATGCAAAATTTGCAAAACAGAAAAGATCAGACAGCGCCATGGATATCATCGCCGAAGGTGCGAATAGTTTTGAGAGCCTCTGTATTTAATGGAATATAATGGCTAGGAAGGACGGACGACTGGACTGAGCAATAGATTGGCAGTTATTTGAGCTTTTTATTTTTGAGATACAAAAGTTTACTAGCAATAAAAGACATTAGTCAGCGAAATTCCTACTCTTCGGTGCTTCACATGGCCTGATGAATAGCAATTAAATAAGTAAATTACAGTTAATAGTACAGCAAATATTTTTATATTCATGTCGAATTTTCGAACACCTACTGCTCCGAAAAATGTATTAAGTACTAGGCTATTCCTACTTCTCATTTGCTTGATGATTTTTTTTACACATTATTTTTGAAATTAGACATTGGTTTTAATCGAGTCTTAATAAACACGAAATTAACTGCAATATTGCAAAGCAACCTGATTATGCCATCAAAGTACTTATTGTGCAAGAATATTGTAGAGTCCATAAGAGAACACATACCTTTGACAGTCGAATATCACATGCCTGAAAGTAGACAGTAAGGCATGACTTTTTCATAAAACATTGGAGCATTACAATGCATGGTATTGTTCTTCAGGGGTCCATTCTTGGGCCTCTCCTAGTTCTAATTTTTATTAATGATGGAGTGGATATGGATTTAATATGGGTTTAGATATTATTAACTGTTTGTCTTTAACAGACGATCTGGAAATATTTAGTATCATGTAGTTAATTGTCAGCGTTTCCAAACAACTTGAAAACAGAACAAGTGAGGATATAGTGTGAAGGTAAGAAATTGACAATAAATGTATAATATAATGCAAAGTTTTACTACCAGAGGGTGATATTCAAACTACAGAAATAAGGAGTTTATACTCCAACCCATCTGCAAATGCCTTATATAATAAGGACTAAACAAATTAGGTCAAAACAGCTATTCTCCTGGCTATATGCCAAACGCCGAGCGCTGAATTACATAACAAAATTTGTCGTATTTTTGTCTAACAGAGTTAGCACTAAAAATACAGTGATTGTTCCAAAACCACCAAGATGCAAAGTGTCACCTATCTCAGGATATCGTTAACTGCAGACCGGTTTCGACCTTTCTATATTGGGTCTCGTCAGTGCAGTGTAAACGAGTATACCTTAGACAGATAAAGCTCACATCTAGTAGACGTTGCTACGTTCCACCGCAGTAAAACGCACCAAACGCCATCTCTTAGTAGTTTCGAACAATCTAAATGGAAGTAAAAACTTGAGATCATCAATATAATGCAAAGTTTTACTACCAGAGGGTAATATTCAAACTACAGAAATAATGAGTTTATACTCCAGCCCATCTGTAGATTAGGTCAAAACAGCTATTCTCCTGGCTATATGCCAAACGCCGAGCGCTGAATTACATGACAAAAATACGACAAATTTTGCCATGTAATTCAGCGCTCGGTGTTTGGCATATAGCCAGGAGAATAGCTGTTTTGACCTAATTTGTTTAGTCCTTATTATATAAGGCATTTGCAGATGGGTTGGAGTATAAACTCATTATTTCTGTAGTTTTTATATGATGTTACATAATTTATGAATAAAAGATTAACTCTCACTACGAGACTACTTACCACACCAAATGTTCTTGGGTTTAGGGACTTTGTAGGTGACTTTTTGTGATAAATTTTCTTTTCTTCGAAGTTGGTTCGATTTTAATGAAATGAGTACTATAAAAAAATACTTATTTTATGTTCCCTTCTTTACATTGAAGCTTAAGGATGAGGGTAATGTTCTAAAATTCAAAATAAAGAAAGAACTGAGGACCACTATCAATTATTAATTATAAATACCGATAATAATGTAACCAGGCAATAGAAGCAAACCTACCTACGAGTATATGCTTCTATTGCTTGATCACATCACTACCGGTATTTATAATTAATAACTGATGGTGGTCGTCAGTTTTTTTTTTTGAATTTTGGAGCATTACCCGCGCCCCTAATACCTAGCCTTAACATCTTTATGTTACTGTGTAGGTTTTGATTCATAGAACTCTTGCAATAATAGGGCTATTATTTATTTATGCACCGCAATCATAATCTACCACTAATATACTCAAACTCCGACATCTTTATATTATATACATATTCATGTTCGTAATTATGTCTAGTATGCACACCACGAGCTTTCCATCTAGACTCCGTATTTTTTTTTTTTAATTAAGATTAGTTTCATTTTTCCTTTTCATCATGTAAACATCTTATTAAGTACCATAAATATCAGTAATATTTTGTTTATTTTCTTTCCATATGAACCTTAAAGATGTTAATTTCTTAATGTTAAACTGAAGAGGGGAAACAAAGGAATTCAATATATCATGTATTTAAGGAATGAGTTTATCCAAGGATATTTTAGGAAAAATATGCATTAGGCCGAAGAACCGATCATAACTTTACCATGAAAGTAAGTACGAGTAGTTATCTAGATTGCCTGAGTAATGTTACAGATAGTCATGTCATAAGCTTTATAGTAGATAAATAAACAAATGGAAACGCCAACGTTTATTATTTCTGCCAACGTACACAATGGTTAGATCTTTATGAAATTCACCTATATGCACCTATTTTGTATGTATATAAAATATGATTTTGCAAATTGCAAATGTATTACTATTCCCCTAAATGTAATGAAACCGACGATAGTTCGTATCCAGTCTTTGGGGGTAAGAACATCAACATCTACAATATATCCGGAAAACATTTTACCATTATGTAGTTCTTGTCTGCGTCTATACATGCGAATAATCAAAATAATTCACAAAAAAAACTATATAATATATGTATATGTATCTTGTTTTATTTTTTATATCGTAAGTAGTATCGATATTTTTATTAAAATTATAATTTTTATTCTGAAATATAAGCGTTCTATATCCATTTTTAATAAACTTTATTCTTAAGGACGATACATTTTTTGTATTGTGAAAGACAACTTGTCTAAAGGTATTAATTTAATATTAAAGCCTACCTGTAAGTTGATTGAAATAGTTATTGGCGTATGAAGGAACTATATAGAAAAATATGGTAACAAATCCAAAGAAATGTTGAAATGAAACGAAATAAAGTGATTTAAACATTTTTTACATCATGTAAAAACAGTGCGTACTAAAACAACTAATCTAACAATAACCTATGTATAATTTTTAAAAGCAACTTCCTCTCATTCATGTGGGTCGAAATTGTATAAAAATAGGTCTTAGATGATATCACTGAACGAACTCGTTAAAAAAAGTTGTGTACCTAGACACAATTCCTGTTTGTACTAGTTACCTTCAAAACTAGTGCCAATTTTAAATGCTCACCGTGACTGGTTAAACAGATGCGTCTCAATGTCACCATACCTCATTCTCATAGAGATAACAGTCTCTTACCTTATGGTTGGAGTGACAAACACATAACAAAGCAGGTATTCTTTTCCTTTAAACTGATATGAAAATAGCAATTAAATATAAATAAAATTATCTAAAGTACCTGGTCACTTAGTTATAAAACTGGTTATTGATATTTCCACAGATTTGTTCTCTGCTACTGAAATGAGCATGTCATTCTGTTACTAATTTCAATAATCGTAGATGCGGTCTATATACCGGTAAGTCAAATAATTACATTTTATTTATAAACTCAAATTAAATCACGTGTAATAGTGAACTCTAAATAATGAATTAACAGAATATTAAGACAGACCAATGTAATTAATTAAATGTATATCTAATTGTATATTTCTCATGATTTATTTGGTTGGATAAAAAAGAAAGAGCTGACTACACTGTAATACTTTAAACAACAGTTTCTCTCATCGCTATAACCCTATAATACATGTGTTATTATTTATATTACATGCTACATCGAACAGTTTGAGATAATTATCTTGTGAAAGTTCATTTGAGATAGAGTAGAAGTACGTAATTGCTAAACACATCTAAGCGATCGATTGCTCAAATATTGTTGTATTTACGAAACAATTACACTGGGGAACAAACATTTTGTTGAATTTATTACAGCACTTGTTCTTACCTAATTTGCCGACTTCAAATTTGTAGGTAGTTTTGCTCTGTAAATTCTAGATATTTTGCAATTTGACATTTCCATTTTTGCGAAATTTGACATTCCATATGTTGGCATCATGGCAGAAAAATCAGTTGCGCAAAATAAAATACATACATATATGCAAATATAGGTAGGTTTTCAACGTTGTTGTTGTTTGTTGGTTTTTCTTATTTCACCAAAGACTTCCGGCAAACAGACGGTTATGTACCATTCAGAATTAACCGTTTGACGTTCCTCTAAAGGCACTGTTACCACATGATCAGTTTTTACGATAACACAGGGGACCATTAGTTTCGAAGTGCTTCGAGCACGAACAGCTTTTGTTGGATTTGGTTCATCTTGAAATACCCATACAGTCGACTGCTGTTTACTTTCCGGCTCATACGCATAGATCCATTCGTCACTTGTTACGAATTGTTATATACGTCTTTTGAAGCACCGCCATCTCTTGAGCATTTGTTTGCACTAATCGACACAAGCATCTTTTTGAGATTATTTCAAATTATGTGGGATCCAATGAGAACGAACCTTTTTTACAGCTAGATTATCATGAAATATTTTATACGAGTATATGCTAGTCGAACTAATGCCTAAGGTTGCCTTAATCTCACAGTATGTCACATGACGATCTTGCATTATCAATTTTTGCACAGCATCAATGTTTTCTGGTACAACAACTGATTTTGGATGACCTTCATGACTTTCGTCGGCGAGAGAATGGCGGCCACGATTAAACTCGTTATACCAGAGTTTTACAGTGGCAGAGGATGAGGCTTTATCGCCGAAAGTAGAAGTTGATCGAGGTAGGTACTCTTGTCTTGATAATCCACGTCGAAAGTCGTAATAAATCATCGCACAAAAATTTTAGTTAAGTCTTAAGTAGTTTAGTTTAGTTAAGAGTTAATTCCATTTTTTCGCTGAGATACAATTTTCAAATCACTGTAAACAACACAAATAGCGCATAAATGATAAAATGTTCTGAAGAAGGTTATGGTCAAAAATGTCAAACTTTCCATTGGAAATGTCGTCTGATAATTAGTGTTGTCAAGGCTCAAAATATAAATAGTTCCCCTCGTATATTAACTTATTTGATACGCTCTATATTCAACATCAAATTGCATTAAGATCAAAGCACGTAGCGAAAATCCAATTTAAGATTTGAAACCAGCAATGAAAATACATGAATAAAATATTACTAAAATCACAGTGTTATTGAGTGGAACTTTTAGTTTTAGTTTAATCTATGAGTCATAACGTTTAATTAACTACTATAGTAAGATTTTACCTATTTATTTAAGAAACAACCTTCATCTATCTCTTACACCATCACCATTGTCTGGTATTGACATCAGACCTCGCAAACTTCTAGAGACGTAATTACATTGTAATTAAATTAAGAAAAAAGTAAATCTGTAAAGATTCACCAAGGAACTAAAATCAATTTATATATGTATGAATAAATCATTATCCAATATTATTTCATTAATTATTAATTAGCTTGTATTTCTTTGCCGTATCTAGTGTGTAAACCTTGATTTTTTTTAATACCTATTACGCAACTTGAAAGTGTCATGTTCACGCATATACATATAAAGTTAATATTAAATTCTTTATTCAGAGCCTGATAGCGAGATACGGAAAAACACTCCTTGTAGGTTGCGCTAAACAAACAACTTTACTGTATAATGGGATAGGTTTCTATAGGTTTTTGTGGCACTTTCTGTGCCACAAAAAATAGCGTACTATTATATATCCGTTTAAATAGAAGGACGTACTTACCATTGAGATTAGGCGAGTGAGGTGAACAAGAGAGACTCATTAGAACCAAGGCGGCGCTGCATTCATCCATTTGGCTGTCTTTTGGACTATCATCTTGGCTGCTGCTCGGTCGCCTTTTACGAGATCTAAAACAAATATATACATATGTATTTAACCTGTATATTCATGAACATTGAAAAGAGTGATAGCCCTACCGGATATTAGGTATATTATTAAATATAAACTTTTGGCGCTACTTTCAATACACTGAAAAAACAGTTTATTCCTGATAAGGAGATGCATTTACTTGACCTCCATTTGCTAAGGGTAACTATGTGTTAAATTATCGCCAATTAATCAGTAATGTACTTTTTTATTTGGCCAAATCTTCTTTATCAGAAATATATTAGTTCTCTGTAAAACGACATACGGTTTCCCATAATTAGAAAATTGTGGTTTTTTTTATATACTTATAGTCCTATATATTCTCGTGAACAGAATTTTCTGTGGAAGCACAAAATGTAATTTTACATTTAACAAATCTTGTTTGATACTGATGGTGTTTTACTAATAACCAGTCGCCCTCTTGCATATTAAAATAATCATTTTCATTGAATTGAACACCTACCAAATAATTGGAATACGTTATAAAAAGTGATATTTTACAGTGCGCTGACATAATATGGATGCACGTATAAACACGACACGATGGAGCTATACGATTCAATTACTTATTAATTAAATTAAATGCCGATAAATTGTATATCATATACATTACCTGACTTGCATTTATTTTATATTTATCCAGGTGCATAGTGGGGTAATGTGTATTTACCAATTTTTGTATTACCGGGTACAGGCTTTATACAATTATGAAAAAATAACTAATTTAAGACAACACTTTATACATACCCTTGGACGTTAGTTAAAAGACAATTTAGGAAAAGAAAATGTAGTAAAATACGTATTTAGGCATATTCGATTAAAGGTTTTTTCTTTAGTGAGGTATATGGTACTAAGAGGTATTGTGGTACATGATAATTTTTGATTGATTTAACGTTAATCTAAATATTTTTCGTAAATATGCATTAATTTCATACACAAAATTCATTTTTAGTTAAACATCACTCTGAATACGTAAAATATTAACCTATATATTTATTTCAAAGGAAACATATATTTCACGTAACAATTGTGTTTCTTATCTAATAAAAGAAAATCTTAAATCATATATAATACGTTTGCATTGATTAATGTTTGCTAATATATTCAGAGTTATTATTTGTTTATGGTAAACGTATGTTTATTTTGCCATATCCAAAATCAGCACTTATTTGTCATAAACGTAATTCATTAACAACAAATAAATTGTTCTCCCGGCGCCGGCGTACCATATACAGTATATCAATAAACATATTGCACTATATGTTATTTGATTGTTTCATGTTGCTACAAATGTTGCTTTATCAAGAGAAATAACGTTGTATTATATGAAACATAAATCTATACGAGGGTGGGGTGAAAAGTTTCCAGTTTATAAAGAAAAATGTTTTTTTTTTTATTTTTTATTTTATTTTTCCACATACTCTTCATGAAGTCTAATACACTTTTCATAACGATGCTATAATGCAGTGATACCATTTCTTTAGAAGGATTTGTCGAGCCTTTCAAAAAACACATTTACAGCATTGATGATTTCTTCGTTGCTTACAAATCTTTTAAATCCGAGCCATGTTTTGAGATTAGGAAACAAATATTGATCGCTGGGGGCTAAATCTGAGAAATATGCTGGATGGGGGAACAGTTCGAACTTCAATTCGTTAATTTTAGCCATTGCAATGATTCACGAATGATCAGATGCATTGTTATGATGGAACAAGATCTCTTTCTTCGTCAAATGAGGTAATTTTTCCTTCATTTCGTCAATCAAATGATTTAATAACTTTGCGTAGTATTCACCATTGATGGTACTTTGGGGTTGGTTTACCTGCTCCAGTCCCTTGTTTCGACTGTTGCTTACTTTCAGGAGTGTAATGGTGGACCCAAGTTTCATCAACAGTTATAAATCGACGCAAAAATTCGCTGGGATTTCGTTTGTATAGTGTCAAATTCTCGCTGAAAAATCCTCCGGCGCAATTTTTGATTGATAGTTAGTAAACGAGGTACCCACCTAGCACAGAGCCACTGCACGCACAAATGTTGATGTAAAATATTGCGTACACGTTCAGTTGACATCCCAGTGGTTTCAGCTACCTCACTCACTTTCAAGCTGCGGTCCTCTACCATTTTATGAATTTTCTTGATCAATTCGGCAGTAGTAACCTCAACGGAGCGTCTTGAACATGGTTCACCATCACTGCTCAAATGACCTTCTTTATATTCAGAAATCCACTGCTTGTCTGTTAAATATGATGGAGAAGATTCCTTCAGTGTTGAATTCATTTCTTGTTTGATTTGAAGTGGTGTTAAGCCTTTTAAATAGATATATTTGATTACCGCGTATTTCTCCAATGTTTTCATTTTCACGTAAGCAAGCGAGGCGTCGTATTTAATAGGCTGTCAAACATATACTAACAGAGCAATCGACCTGAAGGTTATTGTACAAGTTAGCCAGGGATAGCAATGTAGAATACGAGTCAAAAATTAGACCTGATGGCGCTATCTCTGACTCAGGCCGGAAGCTTTTCACGCCACCCTCGTATAAATAAAAATGTAAATGTTCGTTTGTTTAAAATCTTGAATATCCGAAAGTTCTTCACGGATTGGTTTGAAATTTTGACATTGTGTTTACATATATACCTACTATTATATAGACGTCACACCTGTGACAGGTAAAAAGCCACAGCAATTCGTGTCTGGGTACAGCTAGTAAGATATAAATAATAGACTTTTGTCTTCAGAAAGTATCTGGATTATATACAAATAAATTTTAAAATATCCAAACTTAATTTTCCTTATTCAATGAGTATTGAATAGATAGTTAAAAACCCTTTTTAATGACTCATTCAACTTAAATATATTAGAGGCAATTGGCACTGCCGGGGGTAGAACAGGATGATATAAAATCATACTCCAATAATGTAAATTGAGAATTAGAAATTCCAGGTTCCAGGTTTTTATTTAGATATTGTAAATTATGTAGATATTACGATTTTAGATTTTAGAAAATGTGTTTATCTATTACTTTTGAACTATGGTGTATATTCCATATTTCTATTAAAATAATTGGAGTGTACAGTGAGTTTTAAAATAATGACAAAAAAAATCACAAAATAATAAATGGAAAATAAAATATCTTTCTTGTACTCATGACGATATAACATTCCATTAATAAATATACATTTAAATATTAAAAGTATTAAAGCAAGTCTCCAAATTAATTACAATTTTGGGTGATCAATGACATTGATCATTGAGTGATCAATGCTTCATAATTTTAAAGTAAAAAAATTAATAAAATCGTTTTGTTTTCTTGCGTACCCCAAATGCTTCAATTTTATATTACTACAAGATAATAAGGAGGCGTGGTGGCTATGACTCACGTCCTGAATTTATTAATGACTCTCCTCTATCATATTTTTTTGTTTGTAGGTCACGTACCTCTGGAAGATTAATATATCGTTGCTTTTTTATGGGTTCAATATTATGCGGGGCGTGTTACAGTTCGGCCTAAACTTTTTCACTGGAATTATTGACGTTATAAACGCGGAAAAGGTTACTAGAGACACTACGTAACCGTATCGGTAGTTACAGACGGTACACAACAACAGAACACACATACATAGGTAGGTGGTCATCATCCTGGGAAACATCTGATCAGTTCTTTGAACCTTCTATAATCAGGGGGGCAACGTATCTGAGCGATTGTTTAACATAAATAGGTTACATGCATGATATAAAATTATTAGTGACCGGCCTTTGTTTTGTAGTTGTAAGAGACATCAAAAATGTAGACCCCATAACATTACCCATAGCCGTATCAAATTTGTTTCAATTTAAAGCATATTTTTGTAGTTACATTTCTTGTAGACATAATTTGTTCACTGGATATTGCCATTACACTTTTTTTAAAATACAACATTTCATACACGGGTATTAAAACACACTCGCAATTTAAATTGCAAGCGATTATAAATAAATTATGTTAGATATTGGGACGCCGAACTTGTAAAAGAAATATAATTTTTATCGTAATACCTATGTACTTTATGAAAATTCATACACCTTATATCGTCTTTGTCTAGTGCATTTCTGGAAGTTGATATTCTAATACGATATATTTGTAAAAACAACTTCATGAGACTTGGTAGTGTAGGACATAAATAGTACTATTTGGCGTAACACACTGACTGCCTCAAGTGTGGAATCAAATATGCAACAGAGTCCTCCATCATGTCGAGATGCTCTCCCATGCACTCAAAAATTTCTTCTTTAATTACATTCTGTTTATCGATTTATTTCAAATGCATAGTATGTTCAAACTAACGTTTTTTAAATCATGTTTTCGTCTATTATTATCGCTTGATTTCACGATTCTCGTTATCATACAAAAATTTCAAAACTCTTCTATGATTTTGTTTTCATAAAACATGTTTCATAAATTAACTATAAAAATACCTAACTGTAAAGTGTACTATGTCAATCAATTAATATGGTAAATGTTATTATTAATTGAAGAAACATCTTATTATGTTGTAATTTTACTTTTGTAATACACACACTTCCAGGTATAATAAATGGAAAATGGAACACTTTCAGATATCATATCTCACGTAAAACTGAAATTAGATGACACAGTTTCATTGCCCCTTGCAGATGATTTCCATAGGACAGTTTTCTGGACAATCACTGCGCTGATACTCTACATTTTTATACTGAAAAACTTCTTCAGAACTTAATAAAGATAATTTTCCATTAAAATTGGAAAAAAGGCAACCCCCCACCCACCCCAGTGTCCATGCACAAAAAAAAAACAATTCAACCATCAAGTCACAGTGAAAATAGACCACAACGGACATCCTAGAACACTGTGTTTACTAACTAGACAACCACCATTTTCTAGGAAACCACTAGATCAAAAACAACGAAACAGCAGACATCAGACCTACAAACCATCCGTCAACATTCCATTGCGCAATCAACCTTGAAAAAACCCAAGAACCTGCAGAAACCACAAAAAGAGCAATCTCGAAAAACAGCAGTCGGATCAATACAACGTGACAGGATATTCGAAAAATGACGTGACGTTCATAGACACTCAACCAAACAACCAAATCTTTCTTGAAGGATTCACCAAAACTGGAGACAATATGACTATAATTGCTGACTAATCAACTTACAATCAAATGGTATTATCTGGCCTAGTGAGGACACATTAAGAGTAATAGTCACGTTTTAAGACGAGTAGATGATTCGAAAATGTGTTAAATTAAAAAAGTCGCTGGAGTTCTTCGTTGAATTGGTATGTACCTATGTACTTGTGTTCACAAGTAGGTACGTATGTACAATAAAGACAATAAATCCATATTTTTATATAGTCTATCATCTATTGTTTACTTAATAATAATATATTAATGTTACTAAGATGTACCCAATTATTAAGTAATTATTTGTGGGGACATTATTAAAAATCATTAGTAGATGTCCAAAAGCTTTTAGATATCACGAGGTACGTTAAAGGTGAAATAAGCAAAGCAGTTCTGATCAACTCACACTGTATCAATCTGATTAGTTAAATTGGCCAAGACACACTGTGTTTGAAGCGGCTTAATTTTCCACAGTAGTAGATTCAACACCTGATGTCTTCAGAAAACGAGAGACATTGCTCGTCGAGTCGACACATCAGTCTGTGTTTTTATGTAACAATTCAGGCGCAAGGAAGTTAAGCCGTCTCGACTGTCGACTGGAAGAGGATCATTTCGTGTATTTCCGTCTCTTTTACACAATACCCTATAAAATGACAATTGGATTAGAAGATTTAAATGTTAAGATCGCTTTTTTATCTCTCTCAAATAAATACAAGTGGTTCTTCAGATTTGTTTAGGAAATTCCGCTCATTGTTATTTGCGAATATATAAGTATTTCCTAAACTTGCACAACTACATATACATATTCCGATTAAAACCAGAAAACACAGTAAAGTGTATTCTATTTCAAAGTGTTTTTTGTTTTTAACAGAAATTATTGCTATATACACGAAATGCATTCTTTATTTTATTCGAGAATAGTCTCAACTAATGTATTTCTAATGGGGAACATCGAAAACGCGGACTGCATATTATCATTTCATCTTGATTGGGGATCATCAGTGCAGTGGGTGGTTAATATTTGCCGCTGTCGTGTGGTATTCATTTCACATCAACGCGTGTGTGGTGTGAAATTTGACAGCATTTCAGATGGGTAGTAATGTTTTACTCCTATATGTGTTGACAGATAATAATTATGCTTAAGAAAAAATCTAGAAAATTTAATTTTCATCAAGGCAAATTTGACTTTCTTTCGCTGGATTTGCGGATCGTCAATTTCATCATGCAGGCACGTACATGCCGTACGTCTTAGGCATTTCACAAAGAAACGGTCAACGAAATTGCAAAGTCTTCCCCACCCACGACCGGTTATTGTATTAAAACAAATCCTTGTTATTTTTCTTTATCTGCAAAGCGAGGTCGTGAATTTCTTGTTTCTATGCGTATTGTGTATACCGTTTTGCAACTCTGACGTAAGCGCCCGTCGACAAGGAGAAACTAAAATAGTCGCCGGTTACCTTTGTTAAAAAGTAAAAGGACACGATTTGTGTGAATAGATGAGAACGAAAGTAGCTGCGGCGATCGAGGTCGCAACCAAAAAAGTGATTGTGAAAAGAATTTTAGGTTTCCGGTCGAAAATCTTCCGGTAATTTTTATGATGATATAGTGCGCTTCCTATTCGATAGGTGCCTGCATCGTGCGGCAGTTATATTTAAAGATAAGACGTACGTATAGTAAATGTTACAAATCGCAAACGTTTACCATTTATCATATCCCCGTTACGAAATAAAAAAAATATTCAGAAAAAGATTATCGCTCTCTTATTAGTCATAAGTTATAATTTCCAGTTTGTAAACTTAATAGTAACACTGTTAAAGGGAAATAACAGAAGGTAAATTGAAAGTAATTGAAATACTATATAGGTTTGGGCCTCATCAGCCACTGATCGCATGGGTAGTCCCTTGGCGATCCCCTCTTATCCGGATCATTATCCAAAAATGCTATCCCATAAAAGGAGCAATTTAGGCACATCCCCCGCCTTACGCCTCACCTCTTTTAGGATAAACAGGGGTCCCTAATATAAGATACCTCTTCTCCTCCAGTGCATGGCAGGTATAAAGAAGATGAATCGAAGTTTTCTCATCTTCATTACAGTATCTGCAGGTCGGGCTATCAGTCAGCCTCAGCTTGTACTTATATGCATTCAGGCTACTACGGTGGCCTGTTATGATTCCCACCAGGGTTCTGGCTTTGTGCCTATTCAATTTAATGAATTCTTGGGCCCATTTCTCAATCTCTGAGTATTGGATGAAGAGTTTGGTTATTCAACAACCCGTTACTGCTCTCCATCTTTTATTCTGCTGGTCTCTTGCCCAGCCATTGATACGGTCTCTGATAAGATTCCGACTTATTCCCACTGCAGGTTCTGGTCCATAGAGGTTTTCCCTGGTCCCTAGTCTGGCAACGTCATGTAAATATATAAATTTCCAGACATCAATATCATTAATAATTATATATTAACAAACTATGTCATCATAAGAATACCGCTCTCGTCTTGGGGATAATATATCCCCTGACCTTTTGTAATCATGCTATAACAGGGCCAACTAAACGTATCAGAAATGGGTCATTTAATTTTCGGAAAAAGGTACATAATTGAGATGTGTATAAATGTTGAAACACTTCTTTATGATATCTATTAATAGAAACATATATGAATATTTAACATTATAAGGGTTGTAAATAATTTATTGCTGTCCTATCAGTCCCACCAACAAAATGTTCTGAGAAGTCCTTAGCTTGAATTTATGACTTCATTAAGGACGCTTATCCTTACGTAGAGACATTGAAAAACAATAGAAGTATTGTTTTATGGTTGACCAAAACACCAACTTGAAATTATCAAACACTTTTGTTGCAGGTTGCTTTTTATATTTTCGAAACTAAAATAGAGATAGTACCATTAAGGTCAAGTTTATGATAAACCTCATTATTTTCTACCTGGTATAACAGAATGAAACATACGAAAAAGTCATGTCGTTTACGTTTTCATAGTGGAATTCGAGATAATGGACAATATTTATACTGTACTTGCCTTTCAAAACAACCGAATTCAATACATCAAACCTTGTAACTAAAATCCAGTATATTAATATAATCAAATAGTTCAGGAGATACCGTTATCGAATTAAATTCCTATACAATGATTAAATGACTGGTTACTTGTGAATTATCAACAATGTAATATTTTTAAATAGGAAATATAACAAAAATGTTCTTTTTGCACATCACATTAATACAAACTTTGTCCTACCGAACAGAAACAGCAAATTTTAATCAAAATAAATCCACTTTAGTTTAAATATGATTTAGCTGTTTTGTTTTACACTATTTTTAAATATTTTGTGTAATGCTTAATAACACATAAATCTACTTCGTTACAGTAAAGCTTCAAGCTACAGGCGGAAGAGGAACACATACAGACGAGGACAAGCACTCATGCTTAAAAAGAGGTGCCAAGCTCCCCTTGTTAGGACTAGAACCCAAACATACAATGGTATCCCCAATACTGAGCCCAGTCTGACATATTGAACAACAATACGAATGTTATTGTTGCAGACATCTCTATAGGAGAAGACGATAGGTCCACTGATTCCTGTTATAGATGCGGAGCAAAGTGCTGCATTTCTATAGCTCCACCTCAGACAACATATCTCAATGCCCACCGTATTACCAATGTTTATATGCGTATATTTATCTTAAATCTAGTATTGTCCTAGTTTTACAAAAATGTTACTTAAATTTGGTAATAAAGTCTCTTCTTACGTGGATATTTTAAATTTAATTGTTTGCACATTTCTCATTATGTTTCATTATTATAGTTTTCTTGAATTATTTCCAGTTTTAAACGATGTTCTATAGGTGGGTATTTATTTTAACAGGAACCACATTGTCAAAATCATTGTCGTTGACAGCAGCAGCCAAAGTATTTCAAGTGCGTCTTTGTTTCGTTAAATTATAAGATCCACCAAGTACATTAAAAAGTATTTTACTCAGTCGAGCTTTTGTTGATATTAGAAATATGATTCCATTTGAAAAATTGCTTACAACTAATCATTGTTGTTTTACAAAAAAAAAAGTTAAAAATAACTTATATCGTAAACCCACTATTAACAAAAATATAGTAATATTTCCTTTTAAAAAAATTGCCCAATATATAACATACTACACTATACTATATAACATATTTTTAGAAAACAAAATCAAAATATATATAAATATGTATATCCCAAAAAAATTTTAGTTTCTTAGTGGTTGTGTAAAACGAAGGTTTGAGATGATTTCATCCTTCTAGAGGAATTACTACATCGACAGCAATATTTTATAGATAGTATATTAAATTTTAGAACTTCACAAAGCTATGCGGTCTTAGTTGTCGGAATCTAATTAATTAATATTTACCATACAAGGTATTAAAGCGTTCCGGTGCCATTTACTGATTAAGACGAATTTAATTACACTAACATGATGGCATCGCAATTTTAAGATAAACGTTTTAAATCAATCGAAAAGAACTATTTATAAAGTGTGAAGGTTATTTTTGCCGGACAAATAATGAAAGCAAATAGCAAGACTTCATCTTATGCATACACTTAATTACGTTTCAAATAAATAAATAAATAAATTCCATTGAATGTGCACCTCGCGGATTATTTTGTATTAGAAATGTAAACTTAATAACCTACCACAAATATAAAAATAAAATGAATACTATAACTTATATAAATATTTATTAACGTTGGTGTTTATTACTGCATTTATTTAGAGAACCAAAAATATTTTACATGTTTGAAGATATAGAATTTACTACTCGTGCAGTATTGCATTATCTACACTTAATAAACTATTTAGACAAATTAAATGTAAAAATTTTGTCGGTGTCCTGAAAATATGCAAAACCGGTTATTATAGGTACTGGCAGTGTATTTACATCAGAACTGCATTTATAGTTTTAAATCAGATTACGAGGGGGGGGGGGGGGGGGCTAAAACAAACGAGAGTTAACTTTCTATAGACAAGTTGATTGGCAGTGCTGCACCCTCCCGCTAGGTACGTTTACTAGACACTCTCAACGTTTCGGCGATATTGCAATAGTAAAATTTAAGGAACAATACGCCAACATCAAACTCTGTTTCCTGTCAAAGAAAACAGCGGCAGATACATTTTCAATATTTCAGGAAGTTTATGGGAAATGAGCTCTAAGCCAGGTAAGAATTTAACGAGTTGTTTGCCCCATTCAGAATTAGTCAAATGTCACTTGAAGAAGAACCCCGTTCGGGTCACCTCTTAACAACCATAACATATGAAAATGTTCAAAAAGTCATCAAGTTTGATCGTCGTAGGACAAAGTTTGTTCCGCAAGTGCTTTCCGACGATCAGCGGGAGAACCAGGAAGTGTGCCAGGAATTGAAAGAAAAGGCACGCTAAGATTCATCTTCTGGGGTGACTTTTTGTCAAGTCACCCCAGGAGATGAATCTTAGCGTTACGGCTATGACCCCGAAACAAAATAGCAGTCCAGTCAGTGGAAGACACCCTCATCGCCCAGACTAAAAATTTGTTCCCCATTTGCACGTTGAGTTTGTTCCTTAAAGCACCACAATGAAACAAAATGATTATATGGAAGTGCTAATGCGATTCCGTGAGGCAGTGAAAAAGAAACGACATGAAATTTGGGGGCTGGTTTCTTCATGACAACGGGTCTGTCCATACAGCGTTCAAAAAAATCAATAAATTTTTGACAAAAAACGGCACGACAAAATGCGACGAAGCCCCCTGCGACTTCTTCCCAAAAACGAAGAAAACTAAAGAAAAATCGTTATCAAGACATAGAAAAGGTTACGATAAAAATGGCTGAAGGCACTTAACAGCTTAACAGCATTGGTGTAGAATATAAAAAAATATTTCGAACAGTGGAAAAATCTTTGAGCCAAGTGCATATCATCTAAAGAACAGTATTTTCAAGGAGACTGATGTTTCCAAGATGTTATTAAAAAAAATTATGTAACTAATTCTTGTTTTTTTTTTTGGCTCCTTGTATCTTGTTTTGACATAGTATTTATATTTCAAAGTCATATATCTAATCAAGCAGCCTTTACCAAGTACAAGTGAACAATAGACGATACGTGGTTTAACTAAAAATATTATTGAACTAGAAATAACTAGGTGACCATTGGAATTGTTTTCTTTAGATTTACGTATACACTAAATTCGTGCGGTTTAGACAAAATATCCACAGGATAAAATGTAAATAATACTTTTTCTTCTATTGTAGATGATTACTTTAAACAAGAATTTATTAATATATAGTACAATAATGTAGCTAATGCACTAATTCAGTAATATAACAAAATGGCCAATAAAGCACACCAGTTGTTTGAAGTATTGGATCACTTATATTTTAAACGATCGTTTTTCTACAACTTTGTTATAGAAAAACAATCTTATATTATTTGTTTGTTATTATTTACAAAAAATTAGATGAGAAATTCAAATGTTTAAAAATAAATAATTTTCGTAACTAAATAAAATTACAGTTGTTCTAAAGACAATATATAAATGTCTTTAGTGGTGGTTTATTTTATAATTTACGTTATCTTGAGCACTAGCTTTTATAGAACTTAACTTACGTACCCCATACTGTTTAATGTTTTTCAAAGAGCACTTAGTACTTCTTTTATCTTTAAAGGTATTGGGCTGATTAGTATTGATCTTTCATATAGATCAATAGGCTTTAGTTTAGGCTAGACTATGCCTTTAATTATATATTATATTACTTCAAAACAAAGACATTATTATCATTGACTTACTGAAAATTGCTGAAAAACCTTAACCTACTCCTGAGACTATCTCAGGAGTTAGGCTCAGATGACAGGGGAGAAAATTAATTCTATCCCTGTTCGATTCGCTTTCTTCTTTTGTGCCAACTTCGCATTTACAATTTTCATTATCTCGTTGTGTTTTCCTAGATATGCTGAGTCTGCTAGGGCTGGACATCCCCCAATGATATGGTCTAATTTCTCCCTTGGTCTGACATTATAAACCAAAAAATCTAGTACTGATTTTTCCTGTATTAATTAAATTAGTACATTTAATGACACATTTAACGACACAAAATAAAATACATGTTTTCTAATTAATATTTCAGAAAAAAATTGGCAAGTAATCTCGTACGAATACAAATTTTACATTTTGCAAATCTATTCTGTCTATATTTTATTCTTTTAATCAAGTACAAAAAATCAAGAGATCTCAGATTACTATACATGTAATTTTACTTTATAAATTTTGACACTGTTGACTTTTTCAAGATATTTGATTGTTGTATGATACTTTCTAATTTTAGAACTTACTGAGCTAGAAATTTGACTTAAATTCAAGTAATTTAAATTCAACAGAATCAAATGTAGCATCAAATTCACGAAACGACAGAAACAACGCTAGTCAAATATGAGTATTTACTACATATTATTAAATGCACAGTGTATTCATATCTTTCCTGTGATATCCTGAGATTATCTGACATTAATGACGTGTGTCCAAATTTACAACTGCTCTATTAATATAGTTTCATTCACAGGTCTCCTAAGATTGATATGTAGGAAACGTGGTGGCAACTAAGGTTTTCTTGAAGGTCGTATGACAAATATCATATGCGCACAACACGAATGTATTCCATCATTCTAAAAAGGAAAAAGAAACACCAATTTCCCACAGATCATCGAAAAGTTTGACGACGCTTGGCGAGCGTTTTGCCATAGTAATAAGTAGTAATAATATAATAATAATAATACCTTTACTGAGTTTACTGTCTACAAAGATATACATACATCTTGCAAACATACTCATCGTCCTAAAGGGTGGTCCAACTATAACGCACGATGTTAATTGTGTCACACCTTAACGTCAAGTTTTTTGCCCAACTTAATTTGACATTCCTTTGTTTCAGTGTTTGACAAATTCAACCATGGAGAGGTACACAATTGAGCAGCGCGTTAAGATTGTTGAAGCCTTTTACGAAAATGGGCGTTCAAATCAAAATGCATTTCGTGCACTTCGTGACTTTTTTGGTCAGCATAATCGACCAAATGTGTCCACAATCGGGAGAATTGTGTGCAAATTTCAGCAAACCGGGTCTGTAGGAAATGTAAAAACACCTGTGCATACTCGCCCAGTTCGTTTTGCGGAAAACATTGTTGTTGTTCGCGATAGTGTAGCAGAAGAGCCGTCAACCTCAACTCGTCGTCGTGCCCAACAATTGTGGCCAGAAATTGAGGATATGGACCTGGACGATATGTGGTTCCAACAGGATGGTGCCACTTGTCACACAGCCAACGAAACAATGGCACTTTTGCGCGAGAAATTCAATTGCCGTGTTATCTCACGTCATGGCGATGTTAATTGGCCGCCACGATCATGTGATTTGACACCGTTGGATTTTCTTTGGGGATATTTAAAAGAAAAAGTGTACGTCAATAAGCCAAGAACAATTCAAGAGCTAAAGGATGAGATAATTCGGCACATTAACGACATTGAACCTCAATTATGTCTCAGTCATTGAAAATATGGACCATCGGATAGAGGTATGCCACCGAAGCCGTGGCGAGCATTTGGCCGATATTTTGTTTCACGCATAATTGTCATAGATCCTTCTATGACAATTATGCCTAATAATGACTTCTATTAATAGAAGATAACATTATGATCCTTCTATCATAATATTTATCATAATAGAAAATATTAAGATAATTCTCTGAAAACTTTTTGTTTTATTTACAATTAACATCGTGCGTTTTGGTTGGACCACCCATTAAATAAGAAGGAAGAGACAAATCCGAATTCTAAGACTATTTCTAAATTGTGAGATTAATTTTTTAAGTTGTTTAGCTCAGAGTATTTTTCTAAAACCTTTAGCGTTAGCCCAAAGTCTATTTCGGAATCTAGTATTACTAAATCATCGGCATACATCAAAAGATGTATTTCAGTATTGCAATCAGCAGATAAACCACGAAAATTATTATCGCATAAATAATTGTGTATATCAAATACAAATATGGAGAATAACGCAGGACTAAAAAGCTCTCCTCCTAAACACCAGAGGAGATATAAAAGTTAATCGTTTACTCATAACCAGTATTAATTTTAATACTAGCCATATTATACAGATTTCGCACAATATTTATGAAATTATCGTTCAACGAAATTACAACAACACCGTAAAGATTTTTCCCATAACAAGTTGTGCTTAATGCTATCAAAAGCTCTCTGAAAATCCATAAATGCAACATAAATCTGACTTTTCTTTTTAAAACAAGGCTGTAGTGGAATTATAGACAATAAACATATTACATGCCTACCCAGTTGGCATGGTCAGGAGATGATGAAATCTAAGGGAGTCAGTTAAAACTGACGGCTTTTAATCATCTCCTGGTGATCCTGATGATGTGGACATGACGTCGTGTGTCGTATTATCCTTCGTTTTTTTTTGTGGAAAACAATAAAATAATTCCCCTTAATTTTTAAAATAATTTAAATATATAGGCAGTGTTGGTGGTCTGTGCATAAGCGAGATATTCTAAACACGAATGCAGAAAAGAGTAGGTAGACATTTTAAGTTTATAACAATATTTTGCGTAAAAAATAAAATATCCTAATAATTGCATGCATTTTAATTTATTACATTATCTGGCATTCACTAGTTAACTATTACTAGAAGAACTAGTTAATATTAACATTAAGTTGTCTACCTACATATTTAGCACCTTATAGTGATAGCGAATAACTTATCTAGAAATGTCTCGCTATATTACCAAACAGGTTAAATATCGTCTACAAATGATAATTTGTAGACGATACTGTTAGTTCGATTTGTTTTTGCGTATAAGTATCTTGAAGTTTGACCCAATTCCTAGTGTAAAATTTAACACCTATTCATTTTGTATCGCTGTGGCACCATTATCATTGTAAAATTTAAAACACTATGAATTTAACCAACAAAAAGTGTTATAGAGGGCGGTGTTTTATAATCCACTAACACAGACCAGCCACACATTCATATAGACTGACTCTGCGCGTGATATATAAATGCCACGTCTAGGGGAGGTCAATTCAGACCCTTGGCTGTTTGTCTCTCTCCCGGCGCATGATATATCACGGTGCACGTCATATGGTTGCCCTTGGGAAGAGGGCGCGACTAGTGGGAGGAAAGACGGGCCCACCTCGTACCACGCCCGCACCGAGTAACAGATAAAGAGCGGTTCCCTCTGCTCGGCCCAACGCACAGTTATCTCAGACCTTTTTCAAGCGTCCGGGATGGACGCCGCTTCAAGGAATAATCATCTTATCATATACGTTACCTAATCTATATTTTATTTAGATTAAACTCTACAATAAGATATTGTCTAGCTATATTTTTTGTATTAGAAAAAATGTCCAATATTCCTAACTATGTTTATTAAAAGGTTTTTAAAATATTGAAGGTTATTGTTTGCTTGTCATATTCAAAATCGGCATTAATTTATTACAGATGTTATTTATTTACAATAAACAAATTATCTCTGTGCATAGCAATGGAAATAATGTAGGCGGTAATAAGCTGTTATTTTTTTTATTCAGTTATTTAGTCTAGACCCAAGACGGGAGTCTAGCTTCTAGTACAGATTTGTTGGCTATTTGTAGATACTTCTATGCAGCACGATGGTCTCTGTAAAACAACTAATTCCTTAAGAGCCAAATTTGAACAATGGACTTCCAATACTTCAGCACACACCGGTTCAACTAAACCATAAATATATACATACATATGTACCACTACTGGTACGTAAACTGATCTGTCAACAATGTAACTCTTGTTTTGCCAATTTATAGTTGGCGCTAAGCACGTGTAAATGAAGCGTTACTTGCCCAAGCAAACAGAAATACGGTTTCTATTCTCGGACAAATTCTCCACTTTTTATTTAGCGTGACACGAGCCACTACTGAATTTTAGCTACTGCGTAACAGTAGCTACCGTACCAGTATATGTTCGACATTGTGTACATTGTATAAAATGACATCACGCATACGTATTTCGTATTACATAACACTTTGCTAATGAATCAATTTCGTTTATTATTCAGCAATGTCACAGTTGGGCAGAGCTTAGATTCAAATAGAGCGAGTGGCGCGATGTGTGTCCACGCGCATTTTAGAAGGTCATATAAACAATAAAGCATAAAATTATGATAATTAAATACTTGCGACTGCGTTTTTTATTCCGCAATGCAAAAAGAGACATAGTCGTGTTTATTGAGACAAAATAAATAAATTAATAAAAATGAATAAGGTCAACCTCATCGTGGAAAGTATATTTACTCTAAATATACAATGACGATTAAATATTTTCATTTATTTAACCTGTTTCCATGTAACTTATGCTTACCTAGATTATTTACATTTTTTAAAATCTAGTTCGTGGATAAATTACACTTATTGTTAGTCACAAAAGTCTACATACGATGTTATAAAACTTTAAAAACTAAAAGGCTAAAATAGTTAATAACTAAAACACTGACTTAGTTTTCCACAAAACACCAAAACACTACACTCGACGCGCGTTTCGGCAACAAAGTCGGCATCATCTAGAGATGATTAAAACTAATCTTATGCTAACTATACCTATATCCTATTTATACCTAAATTATTGTTGCGGCTCAGTAAGCCCTGACTGTCATGGTTGTGACTCATTGAGCTTCAACCGTCACGGTTGCGGTCCAGTGAGCCGTGAGTGTCTAACCAATTTTGGCGATAGCAAGGATAAAGGTGCATGCCTTGACCGGGAATCGAACCCGGATCTCCCAATTTCCGGTTGGTTGCTCTGACCGCTGAGCTATCAAGGGACACTCATTATCCTTGCTAATGTTGCCAATTTAGCGCGTCGCTACAGTACTCCTCCCCTAGAGACATGGTTTGTCTCGATGCCATTAACAGAATGTGGCCGCGTTCACCATTCTTACGAACCGTTGTTCGGTAACCCCCGGACTATAGGGCGATGGATCGGACGGGAATCGAATCCGCGAATTTGCTAATGTAAGGGAGGTACTGGAACGAGTCACGTCGGGATCACCACTTTGGCGATAGCAAGGATAAAGGTGCACGCCTTGACCGGGAATCGAACCTGGATCTCCCAATTTTCGGTTGGTTGCTCCGACCACTGAGCTATCGAGGGACACTCATTATCCTTGCTAATGTTGCCATTAGCAAGGATAATGCACCGTTCGAGAAATGTTCCGTGCATAACGTGATTTTTATCCACGCCACAACCATCGCGCGGAGTTGACTTCGACGTTTGGTGGCCAAATTCGAGCCAATCGATTTGATAATCAGCCAACACCCATACGTCATCGATATGCAAGGTCTGCTGAAAACATCGCTGCTGTGCGTGAGAGTACGAGAACACCCGAGGCAGTCAATTTCTCGTCGTTCATAAGACCTTGGCCTTTCTGCGGCTTCAACTTGGCGAATTTTACATCGGGACTTCGGTCTGCACCCGTATAAAATCCAACTGACCCAGGAACTTAGGTAAACAACCATAGACAACGCCGTGTGTTCACTGATTGGGCTCTTGAGCAGTTGGAAGTTTCCAATATTTCCCAAATTTCGCCAAAAAAGTCATCTTTAGCGACAAGGCCCATTTTTGAATGAATGGATATGTGAACAAGCAAAATTGTCGGATTTGGGACGATACTAATCCACACAAGATACACCAGCACCAAATGCATCTCGAGAAAGTCACTATTTGGTGCGGATTTTGATCTTGCGGAATTATCGGTCCAAAACGAAACTGCCACTGCCATAACCGTCAACGCCGAGCACTATAGATCGACGATAAGCAACTTTTTGTGACCTAAACTGGATGATATGAATACCGATAACATGTGGTTCCAACAGGACGGCGCAACGTGCCACACAGCGCATACCACGATGAACATTCTGCACGAGCGATTTGAGGGCATTCTTATCTCGCGCAGCGGCGACCTGAACTGGCCACCGAAGTCGTGCAATTTAACACCTTTAGACTTCCTCCTTTGGGGCTATCTTAAATTGCAGGCCTATGTGAATAAACCACGAACAACAGATGCCTTCAAAGTCAACATAACAAACCCCGTCCAGCAAATTCAGCCAGATTTATGCGATAAAGTCATCGAAAATTGGACCTCTCGAATACATACGTGCAAGCAAACCAAGCAACGCCACGGCCAGCATTTGAGCGACGTTATATTTCATACTTAATGCCACAATATTCTTTCAAATAAAAAAAATTAATAGATATCTCACATAACTTATTTTACTTACGTTTAAAAATCGAGGGTCCTTATTGAATGACTCTTTAGTTATAAATTTGCGATTAATTGTAAGTGTAGGTTAGGATACTGGTACTTGTAATTTGCGACTATCCGAACTTAGTTATAGAAGAAATATAATTATTGCGATGTTATCATTTAGGACAACTTACATCGACCTTGCTTTTAAATTAACCTTCTAAGAAATACAGAAATTAAGAACATACCCGTGGTGATATGATGGAGCTGGCACATCGATGGTATGTGAGGCAGTTCTTTTTCTATCGCCAGCCATATCGGCGAGACGAGCAAAATCAGTATCCTGATCCGCCAACCTGGCGGACTTCCTCGATTCTAACAGGCGAACCTCCTCCAAACGTTTTTGAACCTCAAACGACGCCTGTAACAAAAAAAAAACACTCGTAAATGTAAAATTCATTCATGAAGTACTTACTTTATCATCATGCTTTTATTACATTCATTAATTTAGAATATATTTAGTTAGTAGCAAAACTGCGCGCTTTATCACAGTAAACGCCAAAAAAAAATTAATTTGATTGAACTGCTGCTACTTATACTGGCGAAGGTCAAACAGTGCAGTCGCCAGGCAGACTGAAGTCTTGTTATCTCCGCACGCGAATACAATAAACTTCGACAATTGCATTGTTGCGTAAGCGATAATTTCAATTTCATTTTATGCCAATGCATAAAATAATAATATCCAAGTAAATTGTGCTTTAGGCGTTCTCAATTTTTTATACAGAACTTAACACAAAGAAAGAACTGACTTTTAGTTTTATTGGTTTCCCAGCTGAGCTCGGAAATAAGGGATGTTACGTAATTATTATAGAATGTACTACATAAAATAGTTACCATAACCTCCAACTATTTTCACTGCCTAATAATATGCCTTTATCTATTCCAGTAGAACAATTTTATTATAAAACAAATATATTATAAAAAGCGGCTATATACGAGGGCCTTATGATAAGTACCCTAGCCTTAACAAGAAAGAACATTTTTGTTTATAGACTTTATTTTATTTTTCAACTTAATCACCTTTCAGTTCGATACACTTAGCCTAACGCCAAACTTGGCGCAGATTTTCATCGGAAAACCTTCTGTTTGGACTATTCCTTAGTCTTTTTGTAAAAGTACTTTTGAGTTATAAAAATATTCTGCGCCCATTCAATTGAGATGCTCACAGTATCAGCAATCTCACGCATTTTCACTCTCCATTCGTTCATCACGATATCGTTGATTTTTTCAATCATTTCTGACGTGGTAACCTCATTTGGACGACCTGGACAATATTGCTTGTACGGTCACGTTTGAATTCAGTTGTCCAATGTTTTATGGTTGATAATGAAATGCAGAGTCCCCATAAACTTCGCTGGGATCCGTTTCAATCTCATCATTTTTCTTTTTCAAAAACAAGTATTTTATCATTGCTCGATATTCAATTGTTTCTATTGTTGTAAAATCACAAAAGTTGTTCTATTTATATGGCTGGCATTCATAAAGTAAATTACGCAGCGACTTAATAATTTGACTGCAATCTGTATTACGCTGTATTGACTGTATTACGCAAACTGATCGATCAGTTTGCGTAATACAGTGGCTATAATATTGACCCGTCGTTACTCGTAGTGGATTAGTGTTATTTTTAAGGATAATGGCGGCCCTAAACAGCGCCGATTTAGTAGACTTTTGAATTAATAAGAGTGGTTATTTTAATAATTTTCTTTAGAAAAAAAACTGAAACCTCAAGACGCATATTTAATTATAAACTGAAAATGAAAGCGGCAAAACCTACCAATTTATTTCAAGAACTATAGATGTTCTTGCAGAAAAGAAAACGCGGCGAATGGAATTGATATAAAAAAATATAGGTAAGTTGTTTTTGCGATTCAACTATTCAAAAAAAAAAAAAAAAATATATATATATATATATATATATATATATATATATATATATATATATATATTGCATTAAAAATGAGCAGCTCCCTCCCTCGCCTAATTCAGGACAGTCTACCCTCAGCTTGAATCGACACTTCGCTACGGCTGCATACTATTCACTACAGTTATTAGCACAATAAACCGTATTACAATGGACCATAATTGTATAACAACCTGGATGATAGTACACACAGAATAGCACTATGGCCATCTACATGCTAAATAGCAAGGCGCCTCTATTTGTGCGGAATGTCCAAGACACCGCTTACCGAATAGTTTATATCCAGTATAGATATTGAAGTCCCATTTATTTGGATGATAGTAATATATATTGTGAATATATAGTCCTTAATGATATTTGAACAACGAGGCTCTCCCATTCTGAAAAAAAGAATTCCGGCCATATTGACGTAGTATTGGTAGCAAGAATAGACTTTATTTTTTCTTTTTTACTTTATTTTTTCTTTTTTAAGAGTTACAATTGAAATGGCAACAAGTACTAGCAATTCCTGTAATTAGTATATTATGAGAGATTTCCAATACATAAAGGCATGTAAATGGTAAAGGTTTAGTAGATCCTGACTCCTGACATACTGATACTGATTGTGACATATTGATATTTCAGTTAAAGAAGTAAATAATGTAAAAATATTATGTAAAGGAAAAGAAGGCTAATGCTGTTAGTTTACTACAACCGCTTTATTTGTAAATATGTCGATTATATTATTTACATATATAATATTTTCAAAGATTTGTTCATTATTTCAAATTAAACTTTAAATTCCCTCGAACAGTTGACCCCCATAGTACGTCATGAATGTATAGCTCGTCAAGAATAGGAAGAAGTCTCTATCGGACCGCCCACGAGGTGCGTAGTAAATAGCCTGGTCTAATTGAATAGCCGAATGCTGCCCTCACTCTTTCTTCTCCGCGTACATAGAGAAATCTAACACTTTTCCTATTATTGACGAGCAGTACACATCTGTACATTCTTTCCCACGCCCTCAATGAAATCGAATAAAGACATAATTTTGAAACAGTTTGTTTAACATCCTTGGCTGAAACCACCAACTTGCAAAATACCAACCTTACACGTATAAATGATTAAGAATGCCAGTGCGGTTAATGAAAAATTCAACACAAACGTATTTTAAAAGGCATTGGGAATGCAATGTGTTGACATATATCATTACGCGGAAACATGTGGAAAACCACAACGTATATCATACATTGCCCACGTCAGTCATAACCTCAAAACACACTTATTCTGTAAAATAAGTGCTTACGGGTTCTTTAGTTATCTAGATCACGTCTGAGGACTTTACATACTTGTGTTAATCGTTTCGTCCCTGTACATCTTCGCAAACATCTATAAATACGATAAACTAGAGCTATATGTGGAAATGCCGGCCAGTCCAGGTTTAAATATGTCACAAGAAGCAGAGGAGGGTTTTGACTCGGGCAACGAGGCAAACAGGCTCGACGTCACTAGCAAACAAAAGCATTATCTGAACTTTGATGGCGACGACTACGCACTTATTATTTACAGCTGATACGATTTGAGGCTGAGCATACAATTTATATTATCGTAGTCCTCCTTCCCTCCGTACCACGACTACTGAAAGCTAATTTTAGTACGCGCACACAGGGAAGATAATACAACTCGAAATGTAAACATTTTATACCTAAGATACATGGAATGGAATAACTACATACTGCCATCCTACCATCAGCTGCTTGATTATATTGTGGTTCATAATATAAACAAATTGTACCAAGTTTTCAGTCAAATAATAATAGATCATATATACCGTGATGTGGATCTAACAACAAAAATCGTTACATATACAGTGAGCCCGGAAAGGTTGTAACAAATTCTATAACATTATTACCAGGCAAGTAGGAACAACATAGTCGCATAAACCTATATTGTTTTTATATACGCATTTTTTGATATTTTTGATTGAGACTATTGGAGTTATGTTATATCCACTATTGGAGTTATAATGCTATCGACTGTTTTTTAATCACAACACCCTTATCTGATCATGCCGTTTAGGAGAGCACTCTTTTGTTAAGTCAAACTTTGTGGCAGGTTACATAAGAATTGTTATGAACTTTGGGAGTTGATTGATTGGGAGTTGATTGATGCGAATTTTCCTGCACAACTAATCCACATCCACTATGCATTTCATTTAGACGACACAGCAGGGTAATTATACCTTTGTTATAATTGTCTCTCACAGAACTAATATTCATAAATTTTTCTGCTTTTTTACTTACAGTTGAAAGTATAATAGGTCGGCCAGAGTAATTATTGTTAACTAACACTTACGTTAAATTTGTTCCAAGCTTTTCATTTTCACTACGTCTAGTTATTAAAATTGTTTAGAGATTTTAAGATTTAAAAACTAATGACACAATTTAGGTTTCAAGTTTTCAGTATTTATTTATTTCAGTACTTTTATTTTTCGTTTTAATTAAAAGTCAATAGTAGTCATAAATTATATTCAAGGTTATGCATAATTAATTTCCTATTTTAACTCATCATCTTAAGTAATACCTGCGAGGGTGGATCAAATATAAACGGGATTTTTGATCCTGAGCGTCTACAGCTGCTAGGACCGGGTCCGACTAGTTCTAGTATGTTTGGACGAACACATTCGCTGGTTTAAGACATCCTTGAAGAAGATCGACGGGTGACCGTATCCGAAATTTCAGAAAAGGTCGGAATAGGTTATGGGAGTTGCGAATCGCCGCAAAAAAACGAAAACAACCGATTCGAGAGGCAATCCTCCTTCACGACAACGCCAGGCCCCACACTGCAGCTCTAACGGTCGAAAAACTGAAAGAAATGCACCGTACTCCACTTGAACATCCTCTCTACAGCGTGGACTTATTGCGCTGCGATTTTCATTTGTTTGGGCCGCTTAAAGAAGCTCTAGAAGGGCAAGGGATTCATACGCAATTAGCTCCTTCATAACCAGCTTCATTCTACGACACTGGTATAAAAAGCCTTCCTTTTCGCTGAGAAAAATGCATTTGTAAAACAGGAAACTATGTAGAAAAATTAAATATCTTTGCCTTTTGTTTTTCAATCATTTTTTTTTTTTAATAAAGTCCCGTTTATATTTGATCCGCCCTCGTATTAATAATATGGAAAATTAATAAATGCAACTACAGTGCACGCTATATAATGTAAATACAAAAATGTCAAAGGCGATTCGTGTTATCGGGGGTTGTATGTACCTTCATAGTAAAGAAAGTACGACATACATACGAATTATGTATTACTAAACGTAAAATTTATTAATTATGTATATTAAATATTTAAAGTTTTGTATTATATGTAATAATGGTCATGGTCATGGTCATGGTCACGTCTTGTATTGACGAACAGTGAAGAACATAGTTAACTCATTATTGCCTATATACCAGGGAAATATATCGAAAGTGTCTCATTACATTCTTTCTTGACGGTACATATTGCGCGAAAATCGATTCAATGAAAAATCACACACGGAATTACAAAGAATTAAATATACATTTTTTCGAATACGAAGATTTACTTCATTTGTGAAAGTAGTAAGGAAAGTCGTGAAAGTGTACCGTGGCCGTAAACTTTTCCCACATACACACACTAAAGAAATAGCTTGCTCAAGGAGCACATCATCAATTTACTAGTCAATTTACTACTAGTAATATAACGAAACAGATTTAAAATCTATTTAAAAAACACACGATGCTGTACGATATGTACGATAACCTTGAAGCTAGAATTAGGATAGGTAATGAGAGAAACAAAAAAATTGGCTCACGTTAAGCTCGAATGATGTCACGAAAGCGGGCATGTGCGTAAAAACAGTTATAAACAAATATAGCGATGCCGTTAAGGCTGAATCAATTGGGTCAAACCATTAGCAAAAGACGAATCAACGGTGCCGTCCAAGTAGGAAAAGGCTTGCCCTGACGTCACCTCGTGCCATCGCGTCCGAATTTCAAGAACGGTGTATTAAATTAAGACGCAGCGTAGGTACGCTTGCCTGTCTTGTATAATTATAGCCGTTATTGCGTTTGTAAATAAAATTTCACTCTTTTATTTAAAGTCATTATAATGGTTTACTTTTTAATCCGGCCGCTGTTGACTTGAAGTGTTTACACGTCAGGTCTGTACAAAGTAATGATTGTATAACTCTCAAACCTACACCGAAAGAACGATTTATTTATGATACATTTATTGGTAACATATTACGTTTATGAAAATATATGCTGGTTTTAGATATAAATATGTTTCTCTTTTAGAAACATATTAGATAGGATTTTGTATTCCGATATCTTATGTGAAATAAATTTTACCTTAAAATAATTAGAATTGAATAATAAGAATGAGTTGATGTAAAATAAAAGTTACACTGAAATAAAACTATTACTTAACATGTTATTATACAACATATTAAGAAGGGATGCGTTATAAAATATTTAGATTGGCATTAACAGATTTTTATAAAACTTTAAACGCTTAAGTTATGTTACTAAATGCATAAACATTCGACGATTTTTTATTCCGAAATTTAATTTCGAAAAACAAAAAATTCTCTACCTAAACTGAATCTGTTTGTAATACAAAAGTGACAAAAGTAATTTTTAATAGATCACCAATTCTAATTTCTTTTGATATCTACTATGCATTAGAGGGGGTAAAGGGAACCGCTACTTCTCTGACTTGAAGAACTAATGTAGGGCCCTCTAATACTCAGATTTTATTGAAACAAAAAATTATTCGTGCAGACCAAATACTATTTTAAGGAAAGAAATATATAATCTTTTTTTATTTTTTGGCATCTTTAGCAGAAAACATATTTTACTTTATAGATGAATTTAAATACATTATGCGGATCGCGTAAACCATATGATATAGACATTCAGACGTTCAACTAAACTCTATAGCCACCCGTTCTGTCGTGTCTATTCGAATATATAGCTTATTTCATCGCTATTTGCTAAATAAAAAATCTCAAAACATACCGTGGCTGGTTTTTATGGTTAGGCTCAGGTAGACTGTTCTGTTTTTCGGCAATACAAGAGAATTTTTTATTTGGCAAATAGCGATGAAATGAATAGTACTGCCTCACATCAGCGCAATATAAACACCTCCCGTCATAGCATATCTAATAGAAAATCAGCGCTCATGGGTACTTGATACAAATACCTACCTTTTTATAAATCAATAATCACTATAATATAAATAAAAATATTTTAGTATATTAATATATAGTAAAACCAAATTCATATCAAACAGGATTTGACGTAAAAATATATGTTGTGCTTCCACGGAAAGATCTATCTACAGAATAAACTAATAAACTATACGAAACGTATGATTTTATAATAATTATGGTAAGCTATGATTCTACCGACTAACTTTAGGTTCATTTTAGGTTAATATGCATTATAATACATTAGCTACAATGTATATTTATGTTGAACAAATGAAGGTCACCTATTATTATCAGAAATAAACTGTTCTTTCGGTGTAGCTGTTGCGATGACAGTCAATCCCAATTCTATTACAAAATTATTTCTCATCTTAAAACACAGTTTTGGATAAACTGTTTGATTTATTTAATGCTGGTCTACACAAATCATTGCTTAACTTATATCTAGTCTATTTAAAAAATGATCGACGAAATTATAATAGCAAGTTACAATAAAAGAAGTGGTACAAACAAAATAAAGTGCGTTAATCTCGGTGTTAATATATTGCCAAATCACGGTTAATGTATTATGTGTAGCAACTTTAGCCCTAAAGCTAATAAGGAATCAACAACTTCTTGGTCATAATATCTAGTTAAATCAGAAATGTTTAATATCAAAATTCAAATTTCTTCTTGCAAAAAAAAGGAAAACCTATGCTGGTTAGAAATTGTGGTTATATCAGTGGCTAATGAATATGAAATTCACGTCGTTGAAGGGCATTATTTTACCTGTATTAAAAACTTTGATATAAGTATTTGTTCCAATCGATAAATGGACAAATGGCAGGATCATAAAATTTAAATAAAAAGTTTAATAATACATACAAGAAGTACTGCATGTCAAGAATAGGAAAAAGTGTAAGTTTCTTTGTGTATGCGTAGAAGGAAGAATGAGGCAGCATGCGGAAGGAAAATGTGCACTTTACACGCAGCCAGATCGAACTCTGTGTACATTCTTTGCAACAGAGCAGGTTATTTACTGCGCACGTCGTAGGTGGTCCAATATCCCAGTTTTGAGGCTTGTTCCTATTATTGACAAGCGTTAGTACTTCGAATGTGATATTTCGGAATTTGGTTGCGTTATTCGTGGATATGTAAATATTTTCTAAACTCACACCACTACATATCACATTCCGATATTTGATACCTGATTATAAAAATATTAAAGTTGAATTAAGATTTACAGCAAAAGATGGTGGAGTTTACGCCAAACTTTGTGCTGGTTTAGTCTACTGCTGAAAAAATCATACCAGTGAGTACACTTTATTTACAGTTATGTTTATAGTTTTGATAATTGCGTAAAAGATTCTCTAACTGTTATCAAAGTTTCCTGTCTTTTGGTGATTTTTTCCTAAAATTTGTGACATGTTTCCCACTTTTTGTAAACAATTGATTTCTCACTGTTCAATCACACAGCAGCATGACATAATAATAGAATGCAAATAAAAAATAAATAGCTATTCTATTATTAAGGTGAAAAATGAAACACGGCCCGTTAGCAACCGTTTCGCAAAACGTCCCATTCAATTTATTTAACGCAATGTTGTCATAATCGATGTTAAGTGTCACGCAATGACGAAATCGCGAATGAGCTACGATACCATTTCAACGTCATCCTTAACTACTGTTGCAATCTATCGAGGGTAAAACTCGAGACCGAAGACTCTCACTAGTCTCCTACACGCCACATTATTAACCTTCAGCGTTGTGCAACGAATTACATAAATAACATACATCTTGAGACGCCAACGTCGAGATTGCAGGCGGCATTCCGATACGCAATATTTATAAACAAAATATAGCTGCCATTGCCAATTAAAAAGTGTGTCAGTAAGTCGGTAAACAAAATTGGGGAGGAGCCGTAAGTAAACAACGGCGGAGAGAGAATATGCACTTTGCAGCACGTGTTGCCCAAATAAGTAGGTCGCAGGTCGATACCGAATAGGGTCGTACACGCGCTGCCCAGGGTTTCTAGGGCGCTCCGCGTCCTATTTCCCGGTGCAGCTAGATGCTTTAGTTCACGCCGTTTGGCTTTAATGTTCATTCGATGTACTGATTGACGCTTGTCAATTACTCTCTGGACTCTACCTAAAAATACACATTGGGCTGGAGAAAAATCGTTTATATCACGTTCTGACAGGATCACGATCTGAAAGATCTGGTGATGGAACGGTTTACATAACGGAGTAGCTAAACATTTCCTGGCAACAAAATATTATATATATGTATATAGAGAGATCCAGATTTATTCAACGTATTGCTTACGTGTTTTGCGATACCTATTTACTAGTTTCAGGTCATAGAGTTGACAAAAATCTAAACTCAACTAATAGAGATTCAAAAAAATATTTAAAAAAGTTTTTACATTCATTTTTTAGTTTTCTTGGGAGGGCCACGAAGACCTGCAATACTCAGGCTACCTCCAATTGTATACCCCGTAAAGTAGTCAGCGCGGGAATACGGATTTAGCCTTCTTCCAAAAGCTCAATATCCCTTTCGGGCGGATCTTTCTCAACTCACTTGGGTCCAAGAAAAAGTGCCCAAAAGCGAGGTGCCTACGCCTTACCAGAGCCGGACAGTGACATAGCACACGTTCAGAGGTCTTTTCCCTTTTCCACACGATATGTATTCCTCGTTGGCTCTTAAGGCGTGTTAACAACTCCCTGAGTTCCCGGACACCCCTCAGGAGATTTGCCGTCCAGTCGATGCTAGGCGTTAAACCCAGCAGGAGCTTAGATTGTCTGCATTCCTAGATGTTTCGTCAGCCATCGAGTCTTTCACTCTGCAGCCTTTCTCGGATTGTCCTCTTGCCAATGCAGTGTGCAATCCTGACCTCGGCGCTGGTTTAGGTCCTATTAAGCCCTTCTCTGTTCCTTCCCTAGCCAGCAGCCTCCTACACTGTTTGGTATGGCCCGCATGGCCTCCGTTATTTCCTTTAATGCCAGTGCATGGACCTGCTCCAGTTCCTTTCTGGTCGAAACCAGTTGGGCCCTCGGCCACCACACCACTTCATTTGGTGATACTAATAAGTCTTTTTTTACTGTAGAGACTTCAATTGAAACTTAACAACAATATTTTAAGTATGTACGATAAAGTTGGACACTAACTGTATTTTTTAAAGAATCGAGTAAAGGTTTTTAATATGCACAGATATTATTCTGAACATCAAGTTCACATAAACGTTTGATTGGCTATCAGTTACACGTTTACGTAAGTTTTCCAGGTTCATTCTGTATTTCCTCCAATGATTCCCATTGAAAACAATATGAGTATTTCGAAATCGTGGCGATAAATGTTATACATGTGCAAACATTTTCGAAATTGATTTTTTTATGATTTGGAAACTCCTTTGGCAATTGTAAGAATCATGAAATAATAGAGTATTTCCAACTATTGTCATCTTGTCATCGACATCGAAAGCAACCCTGCCGTTATTGTCTTCTAAAGAAAAAAAAGCAGTGTGTTAATCTTAAACGTTGTCGATTACAGCATCCATAGCAAAATGCAAGTTTCTTTATTAACTTACGACTCAAATGACGGTTGATTCATCTCTAGAGTTGAAAAATTCTAATTTATTTTTCGGAATTCAGTACATCCAGGACCCGAATAAAACGCGGATACAAGCCAATAACATTCGCGGTTAAAAAGCCACTGAGGAGGCATTATCAATGTTACCAATGTTACCCCCGGTTTCCAAACATCCCTACATTCCACGCAGATTACTTTGATTTTGTATTGATTTGTAGAGAAAAATCACGTGACGCTCATATATTTATTTTTTCAATAGAAGCATGTATTTCTCTCACACGAATTCTTGACGTTTTCAGTTTTACAATGTATCAAAAATCTAGGGCTTCAGTCACCAGATAGGTGATATTGATAAAAACGCCGACTGTTACAATGGAAAATAGTTTTAATGCGTTAGAGGGTAGTTTTATTAATTATGGTGTAGTAACCGTGACATCAAATTCAATTTATACGTACAAATCATTTATTATAAATGGAATGCCAGTATATTCTACAACTGTTAAGGAAAGCATATTAAGAAATGAATAATTCATCGATTCCAATGTGTTAAATTAAATAAATGGAAATGAAATCTGCAACAATTTTCATCAACATTTCAACAAAAAATACATAGCAAACTATAGATAGTTAAAAAGTGTCACAATAGAAAAACCATATTATTTGATATTTTTATATTTATAGAATGCGATTAAAAATGTAAAATAGTTATATTAGGTAGAGTTATACTATAATTATGATTAAAATGAATATGAATAAGAGTTGATGGATAATTAACGTCACTGTGTTACGGTTACCTTAATTATCCATTAAATGCTTTTTACATTTTTTCACCTACAATTTGATGATATATATGTATGTACATGGAAATAATACAAAATAACAAAATGCAAAACCTTCTTTACGATTTTTGACGTAGAGTTACATAAATTAACACGCTTTATATATCATATGTACTTTCTTGTTTCAAACAGATACGTAGCACAATATTACAACGATGGTTGCCACCAAAAATTTCATCTAAAATTATTTACTAATACAATCAAAAGCCTACTGTGCTAAAATTACTTTAAATCGAGTATTATGAATATGCATATGATAATATAACATATAATTCCAGATTGCCAAATATAGAATTCATAAATAAATTCTGTAATCAAATGAACCCAACTTCATCTTTGTCTATAAAAGATTAGGCAAGCATCGAAAATTCTAACTCGTTACCTCTTCGTCGGGCGCAACGGATCTGTGAGATCCGGCAGTTACTTTTATTTTGCCCTTTCGTGTGTATTACGAATATTAATTCGAACTCCCTCATAGCTCCCTAGCTCTAAACCACTCTTCTCGATACGGTGTCGATTTTTTTAGTGCATTGCCTGACCTTGTATGGGCCGCCCCAATCTGTCAGATGCATTTCGCCTGATTACGTCATTATTTTCACTTTTATATTTTGTTAGATTTCTTTTATTATTTAATTTCATAATATTTTTTGGGATCTTTACACTTACTTATAATGGTAAAATTTTGAATACTTAATAATGAATTATTATTCAAAATTACCACATTTGGGTGTTAAATTGTTGGTTTGTACTAAATATCATTGCCAAAAATTGTAACGTTTATTATTGTTTGGAACATGCTAAAATGATTAAGAGGATTTATAATTCTTTACACTTAAAATAGGCAATTACTTATAACTTTATGATTTTTACATGAAGAAATAGGTGGTTTGTTTTCTGTATTCAAAATATTGTTTAATACTGATTTATGTTTGTGTTTTGTCCTTAAAACAGAAAAAAACTGATCAATAGCTGGTTGGCCTGTAAACATTGTTCGAAGTACTTGGGAGAATAAATAATTAAAGAAACAATTTGAAGACAATACGAGTTTATTGATACTCTGTATAACAACTAAATTACGTACAAAGAAATTAAGATGTGTATTCTAACGTATAATCTTTCAGACTGACTTGCTAAATAATCAATTTTTATTTCAACGACATTTGAACAGTTAAACATTCGATATTGAGTTACCCGAACTCATAAATGCTGACCTAATGTTTATGTTTAATTTCAGGCACCGCATGAAGACTATTTTTAAACCTAAAATAATTATTGTTGAATGTAATATTCCAACACCCCCTCGCAACTATAATTATTTTTCAATCAGTCAACCAGACCACCCTTGGTACTTAAATGTTCTAGCTTTACTTTATTTAGCGGCTTGGTTAACATATCAGCTATCATTTTTTCAGTCGGACAATACTCGAATACAATAACCTGATTTTCATATACATTAAATTCCTCCGTAGCTTCTTCTATTTCTTCAGTTTTTTCGAAATCTGCGGCCTCATGTATCCCAGTGTCATTTGGCTCCGTTCTTTCTTGCTCCTTTTTGAACTCAATAGTCGCTTCTTCATCTTTTATCTTTTTTTCTTTAACACGAATATTTCTTTCAGGAAATATCGCACTACGGCTAATTTTTATACGCCCTGTATCTAAATCTAACAATCTATATGCTTTAGATTCATCAGAATATCCTACGAAAATTAGTGATTCTGTCTTTTTATCAAATTTATTTTTAATTTGTTCCGTTGGAATATGACTATACACTTTAGATCCAAATATTTGCAAATTCGACACATCAGGTTTGACTTTATGCCACAACTCAAACGGTGTTTTCTGTTTTAACTGAGTAGGTAGTCGATTTTGCAGATAATTGGCTGTAACAACTGCTTCCCCCCAAAATTTCTTTGGTAAATTCGCATCGATTAACATGCACCTAGCCATTTCGACTAGCGACCTGTTCTTTCTCTCTGCAACACCGTTTTGCTCTGGAGAGTACCCCGCCGTGTACTGTATCTTTATGCCCTTACCGCTTAAATATTCCCTTAACGCATTATTTACGTACTCGCCACCCCTATCTGACCTAATAACCTTTGGTACCCTGCCTGACTGATTACTCATTAACTCGATAAACTCTTTAATATATTTTTCAGTTTCATTCTTATGTTTCAGTAAATACACAGTTGTGTATCTTGAGAAATCGTCTATTAAAGTAAGAATGTACCGTTTACCCCCTGAAGTAACAGTCTTCATGGGACCGCAAACATCTGTATGTATTAAGTCAAGTATATTAAATGTGTTGCTTTGAGAAAATTTCGGGAAACTCTTACGAATAATTTTACCTTTTACACAGCAGTTGCAAGTTTCCCTAATCCTACAATCCTTAATATTAATCCCGATTGCCATTTTTCTTTCCATCAAGCGCTTGACTGCTTCTATGTCCCTGTGCCCAAAACGTCGATGCCACGTATGCTGACAGTTGCTGGAGTGTTCATTCACGATGCTCAGTGCCTGTTCTACAGTTGACAGCTTGTACAAGTCGGGCGCCGGCCTTGCACTCGCAATCACTTTTCCGCCTGAGACAATTTTACAGTTATTGTTGTCGAACTGCACGTTATACCCCGCACTAGTTAACTTTTTCACAGAAAGTAAATTTGAATCTAAGTCCGGCACATACAACACGTCGTCGATTTTTAGCTTATTCACTCCCGCACTATTCGCGCACTTGATGAATCCTGTTCCTATACCCTGAAACTTGGAGTGTTGCCCTTTCTCCGCTAACCTCACAACGCCTTTTCTGCTACCGTCAAATTGGGTATAAAATTCTTTGTAGTTTACCATGTGACTCGAAGCTCCTGAATCCACATACCACGAAGCAGAATCCCTGTTTACGTCAGTTGAACTTGAATTTACCATAAGACACGCTTCATCACTGTCACCAGTATTAATTTCAGTAACTTTATTGGCCTTTTCTCTTTTAAACGCTTTATACTTGAAACAGTCCCGTTTAAAACGACCTTTCCTGTTGCAAAAGTAACATTGCTTTACATCTGTACTTGCAGTTTGATTACTTTGGATCCTTTTATTATATACTGATTTCATGGCTGACTCGTTTTGACTTTTCAAAGCTCCTTGACGCCTCCTGTACTCATCGATTAATTTACTTTTTACGAATTCAAGCGTGAATTCACTCGATGACTTACTTTCCAGCGCTGTGATTAAAAAACTGTATGAGTCTGGAAGACTTCCCAGCAAAATGCCTGCTGCAAATCTGTCCTCAATTTCTTCCCCTAAAGCGGCCAGTTTATTCAATAATTCCAAGAATGAACTTATGTGTGCTTCCATATCACCATTCTCATCTAGCGATAGCCTGCAAATTTGCTTTAACAGAAAAACCATGCTAGATAAACTCGATTTTTGATGATACTCCTTTAGTGCTTCCCACGCATCATGCGCGTATTCCTTATTTCTGATATGCACTAGTTGACTAACATCGACAAGTAAGGTTATGGTTGATAAGGCCTTGTCATTTTTCTTCTGCCAGGTACCGTTTCGTTCCTCCGGTGTTGGTAATTCAGTCGAAACTACATCCCATAAATCCGCATTTATTAATAACATTTTCACTAAATAGTTCCAGGACTGGTAGTTTTGCCCGTTCAACTTTTCGATGTTATACTTAGCACTTTCCGCCATTTTCCAGTTGTCTATACAACAATAGTTATCACTCGCGATGTATCTTTTAATTATTCTCCCTTACAAGTGAGCTTACGCGACGCACCTGGGCCCATAACCTGTTCGAAGTACTTGGGAGAATAAATAATTAAAGATACAATTTGAAGACAATACGAGTTTATTGATACTCTGTATAACAACTAAATTACGTACAAAGAAATTAAGATGTGTATTCTAACGTATAATCTTTCAGACTGACTTGCTAAATAATCAATTTTTATTTCAACGACATTTGAACAGTTAAACATTCGATATTGAGTTACCCGAACTCATAAATGCTGACCTAATGTTTATGTTTAATTTCAGGCACCACATGAAGACTATTTTTAAACCTAAAATAATTATTGTTGAATGTAATATTCCAACAAACATCTTACAAATTTATTGTTTTAGAACATTAAATGAGTTCATTTATGTAAATTTAATTATTGCGATTAAAAACTAGTGTGAAATATTTATTATCGTATTGTATTATAATGGAAAGAAGCGTTTAATGAAGTCTCTACCTCATTAAAATCTAAATTGTGTAATATTTGATTATGGGATTTCTCAGATGTAGTACACCCGAATTTGTTTGGATTCGTAGTGCTTCCGAGGAAAGCTTAAGGTACAGTTTTGTAGGAAATCATTCATAAATCCGCAAAATTCAACTTTTCGTGCAGTTTACTTACGTAAAAGCTTTTGGTGCGCAAGATAAAAAAAGCCTCCTAAGCAACGTACAACGGGCGCCTCATCTCCAACGTGGTAAAAATGTTCGAAATAAAAATATGAATAGCATTACAAGCAGAAAACATGCGGAAGCACTCCGCGATATGGCTGACCCAAATAAAATCCGTTCTTAATCTCTGTAAATTAGAAATGACCTCTGTTAGCCTGTAGCAAGTTCATCGCAACCAACTGATCATCTACTCGCCAAATGTACAACTGCATAACCCAAATAGCCGTTTATTAATGGAAATAGATAACTACGTTTTAAATTTGATGTTAAATATAAGTTTAGTTTATTATAAATTAATATAAAAAAGCGATGACATGCGATATTAAACTTGTATACAATAAAAATATATCATGCAATACATTTAGGTTTTGGTCTCATTATAAATTTGGACTGCTTTTAGCAGAATTATATCTAACATTTGTCTAAGATCGATATTTTATTATAAATTTGTAGTTACCTTTTGACATATATATTATATAGGTACATATATATATATATATATATATATATATATATATATATATATATATATATATATATATATATGATTGAAGATTGATTGAGGAACTGCATTTCCTGCTTAAATTACAACTTTATTTATCCTAATAACGTGTTTAATGGATATTTTTGCATTTGTGGTAGGATTCAATTAATTTCTTTAGTTAATAACAGTAAAATATATTAATAATTTGATAGCTCTAAATATATACAAGGTGTTCCAGCTCTACATAGATAAGCAGACAAGCAGATACGGCTTATCAAAAAAAAAGAAAAAAAAAAAAAAAAAATATATATATATATATATATATATATATATATATATATATATATATATATATATATATTAACCAATTAATTCAAGATACTGTTTAAAAAGTTGCATTTAGCTCGTATTTTCAAATGTAGAATGAGGCCCAAAAACACGGCAGGTTAAATTAAATTAATCATTAAATTAAATTAAATGTTTTATATATAGGCTGACACATGGCAAGCATGACCTTCAAAGTTATTACGTAGTACTCCCTTCAAAAGCTTATCTACCTTATCATTTTCAACGTTTCGTTGCTTACATAACAGGCAGTTTGTTGTTATCTGTACCTTGATAAACAAGTTATCTACAGAGCGAATTTATACCTCTGAGACATGCTTCTGATTATTATGCGTTTCTGACGTTGTGAAAACAATTTATCAAAATATTTATAAAATTTATTATAGTAAAAGATAAAAAAGAAAAAAACAGGAGACCGCTTTTCCACGAACACCAAAAGATTACACAAGTCTCTCGACGCGCATCTTGCCATATTTTGGCATCACCTGGAGATGATTAAAACTAAACATCTCCCGTCTCAGTTTTCTGTCCCGATGATACCAACTTCGTTGACAAAACTCGCGTCAAGATACGTGTAATATTTGGGCGTTAGTGGAAAAACAGTCTCCTGTTTTTGTTACTGCATCGAGGGTTTCAATCGCATTCAGAAATTTCAATGACTATGCCCAGGAATACCTACTACTCCACATATTTTATTCAGATGAGGAACATAGCCGAACGTGGGTTTTTATTATAACGCCAATTTCTTCGGAAGCCGAATCGTTTAACATATTAGTCTTACAACAGTTAACGGATGTTCCTGGTGATTTGAAACTAGTTGGATTTGCAAGGTTTGGACACACAGAAATCGATTTCCTTCCCTTAAAGCCTGTGGAGGCTACTGAGGGGACGGTTACACTTAAAAGCAAGGACAAACACACTGTCCCATGCTCGCTCTCACCATGCTCAGGGAGAGGTGCCAGACTCTAGTAACCTCTATAGGAGAATACGATAGGTCGCCTATGTATGTAGTGACCGCGGAGCAGGATGCTGCACACTTATAACCACGTCGGGCAACTGACCGAGCGCCCATCGTATTTTCTGGAAAAGCTGACTGAAAAAATCCAGACTTAGTGCAAGCATGACTTATTGAACAATAGTAACTAATATGGATAGTGTATGAATAAACATCAGAGATATTATGAGTATACTAGACTGACATCTCTGGATGTAGAAGGTTTATTTTCAAAATATAATATTCCGAATATTCAAAGACGTATGTACGCCTGGTACATGTTTCATGGAGTCCACCATTGAGGGCATGTAGGGCAGAGTGGATATAATGATGCAGGGTATATTCTCAATCTCACAGATTACAGGCAATGGAATAAGAAAGATAAGTAAATCAATCACCCTATTATGTCGTGTCACCCTATTAAAAACCCAGGGTAACACTACTGAAAATAAACGAAAAGTTGACGCTTTATTATATACATGAAAAATGCAGGGATCAGGGATTCATAAGATTATTGAACAAAGTTCATGTATTAATGTTACAATGTACAGTATAATGAGATATTCATTGTCACTAACTCTGATGTCATTGTCACTTTAAATAGATATAAGCCTTAGACGTTTTTTTTATCGGATGCTTCATTCGAATTCATTTACTTTATTTAAAGTAAATTTCTGCTAAAAAAACTAGTAGTGTTCCTATAATGAAAAAGTTCCAAATTACTTAACGCTGAAAATGAAACCAATAAGAATCGCCAGTCAATTAAGTAATGATTCAATATACCGAAGAGAAGGTTTTCGTGCATTTTTTATATGATTATAACAATTTTAGGTCAATGTTTTTTGTGGCTTAATTATACGTAACCATCTTATATAAATTGTTTCTAAATTGCGTTTGTACTAGAAAAACAAACAAGCATTAAACGTTAATCTCCAGCCATTCTTTTTTTACGAAAAGTAATAACAATTTAGCTAAGCTCCGATGAAGAAAGAGATATACATGAAACATTTTCTCAGGTGTCTAATTATTTTATTTAATCAATTAATTGTAGGGTATACAGAAATATAAATAACATATGCCCACAACTTGTTGAAATACTATATATACTCGACATCCGTTTACCCTACCAGACTGATGCAATCAGAAAATGACGAAAGGTTGATTTTTATATAATTTTTTATTATCTACTGATAATAAAAAATTATATAAAAAGTGAGTTTTAGGAATTTTGCGTCTAGTACATACATAAAATACAGCGTTTCTACATCGTGTGAAGGTTCAATTCCCTTTTCTTTTGTTTCAACTTAGATCTCCCAAACGTTTCATATGCAGTAACAATGTGAATTGCATTAAATGAATCAACACAGTAATGTATCTAATGTAATTTGCAGTCAAGGTATGAAACGTATTAAAAAATTGTCATGAAGATATTTTTCATACCACAAATTCTACACGTACATATAGCGCTTTGTTTGGCTTGAGACAGTACGTGTATAATGGTCGCCATGTAAAAATTGCATTATAACCAACTTCTATAATACGTCCCTGAACTTTTTCTATTTTATTTCTTATATCTTATTATCCAAAAAGATTAACTGGCGGTCTGACATTTTATACACCAATTTTATACTTCAATTCCTGTTAAAGTCCATAAACCCTTTTATTTTATTTATTTTCGTTTCCATTGTTTTTTAAATTTCTTTACATTAGTTTGCGTTTTTTTTAATGCCATTACATTTCCTTCAACTCCTTTAAATTTCCCATAATTTCCTTAGATTCCCTTAAGGTTCATGACTAGGGAAGTTTCATTAACTAATTAGTACTATGAATCTACAAAAAAAATAGCGCGTGCAAAGTTCTGCGAGGGAAAAATTTATGAAAAATTTAACTTTGCTTCCATGTTTCTAATTGAGGTAACAATACAGAAATTAAAGATTATAAAACATTCGTCAATGTCGATATACATACAGGTACTTCGATAATATGGCAGGGCGCCTATATTATGTCCTTATATGATATCGTAAATAAAATAGATAAAAACAAATTATTCAGTTAAATTGAAAGAAAACACAAATACACCATTTTCATGTGTGTACACCAACTCCACATACTCATACATAATTTCACAAAAATATCTAAATCTGCGTATCTGAAGAGAACATCAGATGATGGATTATTTACCATTCCTGTATCCTGTATTAAGCAGTTTGTGTTCTACCGATGTCCTGAATATTGTATTCTATTCTCATGCACATCATTTTTCTTCTGCCTGGTTTATATTTGTCATATAGGTGATAGATTTTCTCTCTAATAAACTGTGTTTATATTTATCTGGACACAGAAATGGACTTCCCATAAAGCTTCAGGCTGCGGAAGGAAATGTTACACTCAGGACGAGGAGAAACACACCTATGTTCAAGGAGAGATGTTATCGACTCGAATCCAAACATACTGACACTCCCACTACTGGGACTGGGCCTAGTACTCCACCTCAGTCAACAGAACGAATAACATTATTGCAGACATCTCGAGAGAGAATAGGCTATGTCTCCCATCCATTTTTCAGACGCGAGAGAAAGTGATCGACTTTTATTAGTTCCTTGCCGAGACATTTAATGCGAAGAACTGTTAATAAAAAAATGACTGGATACAGTAATTTGTTAAATGCCAACAGCAATATTTTGAATCGAAGCAGAGGGCTTCTAGTGGGAGATTGGATAGTTTATTAAGTTTATGCTTTTGAGGAGAACTGTCAATATCTGCATGTATTACAACATGGTTATAACATATTTTATTGCTAATGTATTTCAATAATAAATGTTGGATTTACTAAGGCTCTTTAAGAAATATCCCAGCAAGCTACATTATTGTAATTTAAAAAAAAAGAAAAAAAAAAAAAAAAAAAATATATATATATATATATATATATATATATATATATATATATATATATATATATATATATATATATATATATATATATATATATATAGGGTCCGGCAGTCAATACTGACGGTTTTTAAATGAAGCTAACACTTGGTAGGGATGTCCTAGGGGGTGCGGGTTGGTCTCATCCTCTTCTCCGGAAAGTTTAGTTACAATGAAGGCTTGGACCACTGCACACCGCGAGTTCACCGTCGAGGCGTATTTTAAAAATAATGATTCTGTGGTGTTAACACAGCGGCAGTTTCGGCTGCATTTCAATGTTCATCGTGGGCGAAATCCATCTCGGAACGCCATTCTTTTGTGGGTTAGAAACTTTTGGGGTACAGCAGCCGGAACATCAAGGAGAAGAGGAGAATCCTTCAGGACGACAAGGTCACCTGCAGACGTTGAGGCTGTACGAGCCGCTTTTGAACAGAGCCCCAGTTATTCAGTTCGTCGTCATACTCAGGCGATAAGAATATCCGATAGGACTGCTCGGCGGATTCGTCACCAAGACTTAAAAATTCACCCATACAAGATGGTAATCGTTCAAGAATTACAGCCGCAAGATCTCGCAATAAGGTTAGCTTTTGCACAAACCTTTCTCAGGCTCAATCTGTGGCGCTATCTCAAGGGAAAAGTTTACCTTAATAAACCTGGAAATTTGGCAGAACTTCGAGAAAATATTCGGCGAGAAATCCATGCGATCCCACCCCAAACCTTGACAAGTGTAATGACGAATTTCGCCACCCGACTCGAGCAGTGCGCCGAAAATGGAGGTCGTCACTTACCTGACGTCATTTTTTCCACATAATGAATTTTCTAAGAAAATTTGGATACATTATAAACTTCTAATCTTCCTGTTTCAAATATTTTTTTAATCTTCGAAATTCATTAACTTATCTCATTTCAAAAACCGTCAGTATTGACTGCCACACCCTGTATATCTGAAAATATAAAACTCGATCGATCAATACAATATCAATCATTTTTTATAAAAATGATTTAAACTGTCAATATTCTGTCAATGATAATCCGAACTTAAAGGTTTTATACAGTCATGGCGTGTACGGAGAAAAAATGCCCATGACATACATGACCTACTATTTATTTTAAAATTGTTGGGGGTTTTTAATTATTGTTTGTAATCTCTACAGAAAGATAATGAATAGCCAGTTGACAATTTTACAAGTAAACCAATGACAACCATAAAACAGAAAAAAGCTTGCAGTTGCTGCGAAATAATTGCACAGGGATTATAAAGTGTTTAATTTTTATACAAAAAGTATTTTTTTTTATATAAATCCACAATCTTATTAAATGGCAAATATTGCCGCTATCTGGTAATGACGCTAACGTTTGCTTCTTTTTTATCTAGCTTGGCCAATAATGAGAATAACTCAAATAACAACTAGTTTAGGAAAATAATAGCGTTCGTTTCAACTAGCCCACCATAAGGTAAACAAGACCTGACACGATCGGCTAATGTATTCTCCTTATTAAGGTAATCGTACTGTCCGCAATGGCAAACCAACCGTTTACTTTAATTTCCGTTCCGAAAGACCTTTGATATTCTATTTTCGAAACTAATATTTCTAGGTGCACCGACTTAATTAGATTCGTAGAGCTGTATGGAAACGCCACCCTTTATAAAAGGAAACATGTTCGAGTTCAGTTTCTCTTAAAGAATCGCCGATGGGCAGTAACGTCATCTAGGATGATGATAATACTGTTGCAGAACTGTCTACCAGTTTTATATATTGGAATACATAAAACTAAATAAATGGAAATTGAGTATAAAATATCAAACCTCCGTAGTCATAAAATATATAATATTTGTTTCCATAAAGTATAAAAAATTATTTCAATAAATTCCAATATTTTATACGCAGACCTTGACTATATTTTTATTAATTTGTATATTAGGAAAATATATTACTAAAGACAAGAAACTGCAACGTGAGTTTGTAAAACAACTAGACTTCTTTATTAATGTGTAATGTGCTCTACTAAAATTGTTAGCGGAGCTTCCGGAGTAAAATTAACATATTTAATGAAATTAAGTAGGCGTGTCTAAATTATTTATAAATTACGTAGATTTATTTTCTTTAACCTTATTCCTAACAGCAAATTCAGAGTGGGGCATAGGAACTTGATGATTCTCAATTGTTGTTTATCGGCGATTGCGTGATCATATCCGGTGAGAATGAGGAAATAGCTCACCTAATGCTGTTTCAGTCGACATGACATTCGCGAGCCATTTTCTTTTAAATGGTGAATCAGCTATCGCAACTCAACGATTTTCATATATATTTCAAAATTTCATGTCGTTCCTAGCCGCAAGACCATAAAGTTATAGGTGCATAGTTTTCTACAGAGTAGTTCTGATTTAAAGAAAAAACACCGGGTCCTATTCATACAGTATGAATTACGGAGACCATCGAAAATGTGAGAAGAGTAATCCAACAGAACTCACGTTGTTCAGCCAAGAGAGAAAGCAGTGTCTTAAAAATTTCAAATCGAAACCTCCGTTGTATTTTGCATGAGGATTTTCACTTTAATCCCTATAAAATGATGATAGTCCAGGAGCCACGCGATGTGGACTCGGTTAATCGTGTGAATTTTGTAGAACAAATTCTTGTAATTCTGTTAGACGAAGGTGTGGAAAACCTTCCACTTATGTCAGACTTGGCCCACCTTTCTGGATCTGACGTTTTGCAATTGCTGGTTATGGGGTTACCCCAAGAACAATATGTATTTTATTCTTCTCCACCATCGAATATTCACGATTTATATCAACGAATCAGAGATGACGTTGCACCGATTCCTCAAACAATGATACAGAGAGCAATAGGAAATATCCGAGGTTGATTAGAACAATGTGTAGGCAAACACGGAGCTCATCTCACACACGCTTTATTCAAAAAATAAACAAATAAACATTTTCTATCATGCTTTTGGCATAATCGAAAACGCTGAATAAAAACATTTATACTAACAGCGTTATTTCATTTCTAAAATCATCAAGTTCCTATGCCTCACCATGTAGTTACATTTTGATAAATATTTGAATTTTAAATTCATCTATCATACAATTATTTTGATTATTTTAATGCTCTTTTTGAACACATATTTTACTCATTTGATTGAGAAACCACTAGCGTTGCATACCATATGCAGCGAGGTAAAGCACGAATAAAAATAATCAAATAAGACACAATAAAAGTCTGCTGCTCCTGAGAAAACACAAACCAAAAACACGGATATGTCAGCCATCTATTTTATAAAAACCTATGCTCGTATCGTATGTTGAGACGTATGTGCATAGCGATCCCAACAGAGGGAGCTAGACTTTAATTTTTTTGTTGTATTATATAAATCAAATAAAATTATAAAATCTATGCTAATGCCCTGTACTTTAAATTTAAATTTCAGTCAATTCAAAAAATATTTTCTAAATATGTCGCAAGCACATACAGTCCCGTTCACCATATAGTTCACACAGCTACATCATTGTGACGAAATCCGCAATATTCCGTTCTAGGTATTCTCGACTTTGAGGTTATTTATGTATCCGGTGCTAAATATAAATATAAAATGAATAAAATCGTATTTCTTTTCTTTTTCTTTCTTTTATTCTTTTTGTAATAATGGAGATTCTGATGTTACAGCATCCTGTATTTAACTCTATTTCGAAAAAGAAGCTAATCGTTTAGTAACATTTTTCTGTGATTAGAAAATAATTCTAAATTTTCATACCCTGTAGCAACTCACGAGTTTTAATATTTAGGTATCCTATTAGTATTAGGATAGAAACTTCCATATAATAATTCTATACTACAAAATCTAGTCAGGATAATCCGTAAAATCTTATAGCAAAGAAATTATTAATATACGTAATATTTAGGGGCGTAGCGTACATGGATGCGAGTGACGCATCATCCCATCCCTTAGAAAATTGGCAAATTACTGTTATATAAAAGTTCAATCAATTTATTCAATTATTACAATTTTTTAATAATTTTAAACCGACCGCAAACATACATTAGTTACTTTAAATTCTACCATCAACTTTTTTATTTCAAATCGGCCGTGAAGGCGCCCGAAATTATTGGACTCCCGCGTTGCTTGCTGTAGTGCTGAAATGCGATGATCCACGTTATATCCAAGCCACCCGTTAGCCGGTCGAAAAGGTCAGTGATCTTACGCAGTCAACAGTGGAACCTCGAGTGGGTGTTGTCGTTATTTCCGGACTCAGTTATGCGATTATGTGAACGCATCTTGACGACAGTTGTCATAAAATAAGGAAGATTTGGAAGCGCTGTTTCAGGTAATTGTGGAAAATGAAAATGAGGAAAGGGATCGAGAAACCCTATTTGTGCTAGAAGCCTTTTAACTTTATTTCGTGACTTTGATTTAAATTTTTTCTTAGCAGTGTTTCCTACAATATTCCCACATTCCGAGAGTCTGTTTAAAATTCTACAGACAAAAATATCAGATATTAGTTACTGCAATAAAAAAATCGCCAATTGCAAATCACATATTCAAAAAATGAGAAACGAGTTTAGTGACATTTGGACCGTATGGACAGATTTGTGTTAGAAAATCAACCACCAAGTAAAAGAATGCGTTTGGATTCAATTCCTGAAGAAGGTAAGAAAAGCACCTACGCACGATTGTTTTATGAGATTTTGGACGTTATCACTTTGAACATTAGTGAACGGTTTAGTGAAATTTCTAAACTGAAATGCGTAAATCTAGATTCCACACAATTTACTTCATTCGTAAAACGTTTTCCTGACGAACTTTTTTCTTCTTTAGGAGATACATATGGAACATTATTTGACGCAAATCGTTTAAAAAATGAACTTTCAGTGATTTATAGTGATCCCAATATGAAAAAGAGCACTGTATTTGAGCTTCACCAATATATTATGTACCTCCAATTATCTTCTGTTTTCCCGGAGTCATCAAAATTGTGTCGTTTAATTTTGACTATTCTTGCCACAAGCAGTTCCGCGGAAAGATCATTTTCATGTTTAAAGAGAATAAAGACTTATCTGCAAAATTCTCAAAAGCAAGAAAGACTGTCAACTTTAGCATTAATAAATATTGAAAGTGTCTTGTTAGAAGATATGAGATCGTCTCCAACATTTAAAGAAACAGTGAAAGACGTTTTCGCTGGACAAACAAAAACCGAAGAATCGATTTTCATTCTAAAATTAGGATATATACCTCGGCATAATCATTTTAAGTTAGTGTCTTTTTTTTATTTTTACTATTTTCATATGGCCTACCATACATCCGACTATACATCTTCCCCTTATAAAATTTTTATCACATCTCTAGATTCTTTTTTCACGCCATGCCCCTGACAATATATGTATATTATACAGACTGCTGTATATAACAAAAAGCAAAAGAAAATAGAACAGCTTATATACAGAGATAAAAACAAATAATAAGCTTGAACAACTAACAGTAATAATTAATATGCTATTAGGGCATAAATAATAGTATTTTTAAAGTGAAATTGTCAAAGAATTATGAAAATTTATAATATACTCGTATATTAGTTAAAAATAAAATAAACGAATTATTTAATTATGAAACGAACCAGCCATAGAAAATTTTCCAGAAAAGCTACACCCGGCCTCATGACAAAAAACAAAGAATAGTTGATAAAATTCATTAAATAAATTTTGTAGTTGGAAAGTGTCGAACAAAGAACAATTTCTGTTAAATTAACCTTGTAGTGGTATCCCTTGAATTGCGACTCATAACATATCCGCGTTAGATAAATGTAGCTGTACAATTAAATGAACAAAAGCTGCATATGTTCATTTAGTAGTTCAATTAAGTTTGAGAACCTATAGTTAAGAGCATTCAGTTCTTAGTGGAAATAGAGAATATCTAGAATTTTCTAAATATGTCATTGATGTGACAATGTTGCTGATATTTATTTAAGATGCTTATTCCTTTCAAATGCATGCGCATCACATTGTTCAAATACATTCAAATATATTATTTTCTTGTCAGTAGAGCCAGAATAATGTAATTAAAAACAATGTTTTGTTTGGGTAGTTGAGGATCACTGGGGATCATTGAGCAGTGATCGGGATCATTCTTGTTTACAATCTTCATTAAACTACAAAAAGCATATTTAAATATTAAAAATGAAATGTGTGGTACCTGTTTCCAAGCATACTAAAGAGGCATATTCTCAGGAACAAGTAGCCTTAAAACAGAACACCTGCACTCTCAATAATTCCCGGATTACAAATGAACCACAACAATGGAGCCATTCAACCTTAGCCTAGCATTCGATGAAGTTGCTTTAGAATTAAAGAGCATCACCGTACAAATCACTTGTTTGGGTTTTGAAGTGGGCGACAAACTCATCGCCCTAAAGAAGGAAGGGGAAAAAATCTACTCCTAGGTAGATAAATTTATTTGTTATTTCTATATCCGATCCTTTAACAAGATAGCTGTAATTGAATTTTGTTTTAAATCTTTTTGTTTAAATTGCTTTTGGTAAACCTCATTATTTTTGTTTCAATATTCATTTATACATAAGTTGTTTAAGAGAATATTTTTCTGATACCTTTCGATTTTAGAAGTAAACGTACAGGTAGATGTACAACACGTATGTATGAGAGCTTAGATAAGAAAACAATAAATACCTACTTGTACAAAAAGAAAAAAGAAAAACCGATTTGATATTGGCATTTAAAGGGTGGGCCAAAAGTAGGTAATCCATTTTAATTGCATCTACTTTTCTTTTCTTGCGTTTTTAATTGTTTCGATTTGGTTTCACAATTGTAAAGAAGACTTGGAAAATTCATAATGGAGCATCAGTTTCCCAACGCATGAAAATGCTGAATTTTATTTTCTAAATCAGAAATCCATCATTTTCACCCGGCGTCAATACCGCGCCCATTAAAATACCAAAGATGCGTTCAGTAAAAACAAAACAATTCGTAGTGTTGTCGCAAAGTTTGGAGAAACGGAAAGTGTGAAAAATCGCTCTAAAACAGGTAGACCACGTTCAGAAATAGGAAATAGGTTCCCTTATTCTCCGTAGAAAAACGGAGAATAAGGGAGAGTGTACATCATGATGCGTCAAATTCAACCAGATGACGATCAAATTAACTGGAATTGACCAAGGCTAGTATGAGACGCGTATTGAAACTTGATTTGCACTTTTCTCTTGCAATTCATGAAATTAAGCCTCGCAATAAACAGCGTCAAGAGTATAGCGCAGCTCTTCAACAATTAGTTGCAGAAAATCTTAATTTTATTCATCAATAATTAATTATGAATGACGAAGCACACTTTCATCTGAACGGACATGTTAATAAACAGAATATGCCATTGGGAACCACTGAAAATTGTGGCACGGCTCAAGAGAATGAGCTATATCCAATTCGTGTAACTGTTTTGGTATAGAATGACTTCAACTAGAGTGATCGTACCATATTATTTAAGAATAATGAAGGCAACGCAATGACAGTCACTGTGGAACGTTACCAAATAATGGTTAGAGAATTTTTATTTTTAGCTCTACAAGACCCCGAGAATTTATAGTTTCAGCAGGACGGTGCTACATGCCACACTGCTAGGCAGAATATTGCCCTTTTAAGAACAGTGTTTCCTAACAGAATAATTTATTTAAATTGCGACCTGAATTGGACTTCAACATCGCCTGACTTGCGCATGATTTCTTTCTCTGGTTTTTCCAAAATAAAGAGTATACAAAATTAAACCGCGAACATTTTGGAACTGATAGACAATATTCGAAATTCCGACAATTCCAATAAAAGCTTTGATGATACTGATGTAATATGGTGTTTAGAACAACTTCTTGAATGAATATACTTCTTGTTATCGTTTGAAAAGAATATAATATTGAATTTATAAATAAAGGGGTTTCTCTATTAGTAAGATTATGACAAAATTGTACACATCAGCTGGCATTTTACCAAATTACAAAAAAAAGCTGCTTTACACCACTAGTAGTGCAATAGAGATTATTAGACAATTCGTTTTGATTATCAAAAATTATAAACGAAGGATTTAAGGATTAGAAACCAAGAGAAGTAAAAATGTATTAAAAAAACAACTATTATTAGAAGTGTTACCGTCACATATTATGCAATTTGATTATAATTATGGAGAACAGGTGAATATAAAATTATTACTTCATATGATTATTAAAATCCAACTTTCAGTGTGAACTAAAACACCTTAAACTTTCATTTCCAAGTGTCACGAATGCGTAAAATAGATAATAATCAGTTTGCACTCCATTATTACATCTCCACGTTTCACATCTATTATATTATTAAGTACAAGAGCGGATACGAGAAAATGCAAGTGAGATGAATAGATACTAAGAACAAATATTCCACCACAAATACTTGTTCCACTTTAAAATAGGTTATGTATCCGCAGTGAATGTTGCCGGTGCTTTTGCATTTCGCAATCGCGTACACACAACCTGTCTTGAGGTCGATTATGCCCATACCTTTCTCTCCTGCTGCATTGAATTAACATTTCGTGTAATAAGCGTGTATCGCTATAAGACTAGAGATTTTTAAAGCCGCAGAATTATACGACCTAGAGGATTTTACCGCAAATTGTAAAACAAAATTGAGAAACGCCGGCGTCTTGCAAAATAATATTTTCTTTGACGTCGTTTCGTAACGCAGAATAAGACATCTTGGTTTATTTTTGCTTGTTGAAATAGTTCTTTGCCTAATAAGGCGATCGAAAAGCGGAAATGATTAGGTATTTGGTGATCACTTAATTATATCCAGACAGTGGAACTATTTTTATTGGCGCTACGAAGATGAATAAATAATAATAAGCTAGTATTTGCTTGTAATTTAATCATCTGTGGAATATTAATAGACTGTAAATGATTACATCTTTTTGATAAACATTGAATTCACATTTTCAAATGAAAAACTCTACAATGACATTTTTTCAGGGACACCTTGACTTGAGAATACGGTGGGCATTCAGATCAGTTATCCGACGCAGAGCTCGAATAGCAGTGATCCATCATTTAGTTTTTTATATTAATTACCTTATATATCGACTCTTACTTTGAACTTGTCAATAAATTCGTCCATCATTGAAGATGACTTGTTCAAGGCTGTCACTGCAATGGTGGACGAAATATTGGCAACAACTTTATGTTTAACATAGGATATATTTATAAACCAAGGATATGTCGTATCACTCCATAAAAAATTTCATTCTACAATTTCTCAAAAAACAAAAAAGACCTTATTTTTCCAGATCCAGATCTCATTAATCCAAAAAATTTATCGAAAACAAGGGTTCACACACGTTTAAACATGCCAATTGTGTTTTTTTATATTTTCATGTTCGATTCGCATTCTATTGCGAACTAATATTCGAGAAATGGTAAAGAAAGTTATTATTTCTCGAATACCATTCTTGAATTTTCGAAAACCACCTAAGTGTTAAAAAAATATTTTTTTTAATTTGTTTTCTTTTAACGTGTATCTACATATGGCACTGTAATTTATAATTAGCAATTCTAGTTCGGAAAATTATTTTAATCGAATAAGTTTGTGTCAAAACTAAATCGAATAAGCATTCTATGATTATAGGAAATTGAGAAACATTATTAACCGCAGACATTTGCGACATTATTCACATTTTAGCACTCACAGGTCAGATGCAGGTACGATAAAGTAGCCTTCATGGTTTGTTATGTTGTGCTACTTCCCAATCCGGTACGAGCAACTCTGTCTATTGGATAAAATCTATCAACGTTATCACCAGGCCTCTCCTTGACTGCTCCCTGTCTAGCGACAGGGAGTGTGGTCTGGTAGTGTCACCAACTTCAAACAGAGGCACATTCTAAGATAATCTCGGAGGCAACTTATTCCTCCTCATTACACAATCTACAAATAGGATTTTGCCTGAGTAGATCCGTCCTATATACGTGATTCGTTACACCGCAATGATCGCTTAACGATCTAGTCACAAGCTCAATATTATTTCGGTCCAACCGCAGAATTCTCTGTTAATGACCGGGATATCTTATATTATCCATTACCATTTTGTTAATCTACATATTCTACATATTATATATATACCCTTGTGTTGTACTCGCAGCCATATTCAGGTAATGTTGTTGTGATTAATTTTATCGAGATCGCCAGAAGATCTTGTAGACATATCGTACCAATTTTGATAGAATAGGGTATGACAAAATTGTTTTAAGAACTGCCTGTCGATCAATGAAATTTGGAATGTTTCCACAGAATTTGCTAATGTTTCTTCCTAATATCCCAGTAATACAGACAATCAAAACACTTCCTCTTGGAATACCGTGGGGTTACATCACAATGGTATATAATATCATGCTTTAGAGATTTGTATTGAATTCCTGTTCATGTTCCTTTGTTTTAGAACCATCAATATGCATATCATACAAGGTACATTTATCTTCTTCAAAATTGAGTTCTTCTTGTCTATCCCATGCTTAATCATATATTTGTACTTTTGAATAGTTTGATTGGCATGTAGTCTAAATCTTATTTCCAGAAGAATATTTGTGACCGAACTATTTATTCCGACATGCTTCTGGATGATGGTCCAAATCCTCCTCTCCCATTTGATGATTAATATCTAAAGGTTGTTTAAACAGGCTTTCCATGGCTGCCGTCGATGTGGTATGTATTACTCCCGTTAAACAAATACATACATATTAATATCTCCACACCTGATATCTGACGTTACCTTTGTCCCGTATCTGGCCTTTCGATAATCTTTTAATTAAATTAATCTAATCTAATTTTATATAAAATATCGAAACTAGCCGATATGTTTCCGTACACTTCCACGCTATGGATACAACCGGTGTTTAAAAGATATTATTAAATATATCTTGACCTGCATTGCCGCTATCCGGATGGTGAATACATGCAGACATGAATATGATACTTAATACTGTTATTTATATCCACAAACACAGAACTGGTTATCAAATTTGACGAACATGAAAATCAACTGACAAATTAATGTGTCATCAAAGACAACATGTCGAATTATGTCAGCTTAAAAAAAACGAATTGTGCATATTTTGAGTATGTACTTATTAAAAGTACCAAATATAAAAAGTATACTTAATGTAAAACAGGTGTATATAATTGAGATAATAGTCAACACTAACTCAGTTTCCTACAAAACACCAAAACACTATACACTACACTCGATGCGCGTTTCGCCAACGAAGTTGTCATCACCTGGAGATGATTAAAACTTGATTTTTTAATCATCTCCAGATCAGTGTTTTGGTGTTTTGTGGAAAACTGAGTTAGTGTTGTCTTCACACCAAAGGTTCCAACTTACTCCAATAACGAGATAATAGTCGAATAAGCAGAAAAAGTCAAACAGCATTCATATTTCGTGACAAGACTAAATTTAAAAAAATTATATTAGGTAAATTTTCGGCTGTGTTCAAAGCCCAAGAAAATCTGAGTACGTACGTACAATATAGTGTAATATATTTTATATGGTGGTCAAGTTAATGGACACCCCATAGTCCGTTAACTTGACCACCATGTCAAATATATCTGTATTATATTGTATATATCAGGTTTTGTACATTACTTCTTGAAAAGGGGGTAATGTTCCACAAGCGATGTTTTCTCTCAGAATTGGATTAGATAAAAACAAATCTTTGTTAATTTTGAACTGAATTTGTGATATGATTAACGTCTACAATTAACATATAAAAATAAAATAAAATTAATATAAGCATTATTAAGTGTATAATATATGAGACACTTATAATTTAAATAACTATATGGAGCCGTTATATTGTTAGTTAATATGCTCGATTAAGATTTTCTCTCGACATTTTTAAATATCACTTTAAAGCAAGCAAGAATAAAAAAACCATAAATGTACTACTACAAAATATCACTGTTCCATTATTTTTTTTTTTTAATATCTGTTTATAAAACTGCATGTAAGTGCACATATAAATTTAGATTATTATCAGATAAAAATTGATTTTGTCTACGGGATGTAAGCTAGACATTTGTTCAGATGTTTTAAGCAAATACCTGTCTATTTGACCGACACCTGGAGGTATTAAGAAGGCTGCACGAGGTTATTCTTATTCATTTGCAACCTCTGTAAACTTATATTATACCTAACTCATCTACAGATTTCGACAGTTGTTAAATATTTCTATTTATTTTCCATATTTTCCCTTCAGCAACAAATACTGAAACACTCGTTCTGGCTTATAAAGCAATTGCTTTATAAGCCAGATTAATATTGCTTTATATTGTATTGTAATGCAATACAATATATATACTGTAGTAAATTATTGAAATTAATAGCGTTATTCTAAAGAATCATGACCCTGAAGATATCTCAGCGTTCGGATGGTCCAACATTTGCCTGTTAAGAACGAATCAATTTTTATACACACATTTCATGCATAAATGAAAGTTCCTGCCCGGTTCCCAGAATGAAAGTCAGAAGAAACAAGGATATTTTTTTGCGTAACGCTGATCCTGTTCACAAATTGGAAAATGACCTTCACGCAATCGCCACCAACGAATTCTTATACATACATTACACAGTCCATTAAATTCTATGCTTCAGGCAACACTTTTATGTAACAGCTAACTGTAATGAATTTGTGACCTTCTAACTAATGGCCCCGATGACACTGTTACTAAATAATGCGACACATATAACTTTCTTTAGTGTCTGCTATTTTTTGGGCGTGGTTGGCATTCGGTCTGCAAATCTGTGTCGGTTACGTGTTGTGGATGTTACTCTAGAATTTGATACATTTGCCGATATCGCTGTCAATGTGATACCTGTAGTTGATTTATGTAAAGCTGTCTATGATTCGCTAGGTATTATTCGTCCGGTTCATCCGGTTATTATGAAAACTCGAAATTCTCAAAATATTATGCGGAATCAAAGGTGACTTGGGGGAAAATGGCTGAAGAATTTAGTCGTAGCAAAGAAGATAATACATATAATAAGTAAGTTTAAGTAAGCGGGAAGTGTAGTGGGTACAGACAAGTGATTTAATTTGTATCTTTTTCAACCCAACTTTGTTAAATAAAGTTTCCATGGCCGATGTGAAGAAGATTTAGTCATAACTTTACTTAACCATATAATTTACGTCTATTCTCTCTATGTATGTAGTGTATTTATCAACTAGGATGCGTCTAATTCGGTGATATTAGTAAGTTTTGATTATGAGCATAGACAGTTAAACATATCAGACTAACTATCACTCGTGCTATTATCTGATAGTAATGATAATTTATACTCCTGTTATCAGTCAAAATGTAATCGTTCCTCACATATGGTAACCTTCCACGGTAATTATAGTAATTACAGATTCATGGAATTCCTCGTGGAAGTTAAAAGCAATCGGCATAACATTTTGTAGTCGGAGAAAGTATACACACATCTAATTAAGTTAAATATTATAATAACCTTAATTTTGGTCTCACTTTCAGTTGATATAGACAGCAGGCTTGACATAATTCATTGTTGGAGAAATTTGCTGAATGTGTTCATAAAATTGAAATTCAAGTCCATAGTAGGGGTAAAACATCGGTATCCCTGCTCTGTAAGGGTTTGCTTAACTCTATGTGGCGGAATGTTGAACGGTATCTGGCTCCAATAACGTCGATTGAATTACTAAATCCAAAAAGTTTTATATCAATGCGTAACTAGATCCAATATTTTTATAAGAATGTAGGTTTGATTCGTTTAAGTTCATTTTGAACAGGTACGTGCATATTTCTTTCACATAATTTTGTTTCAAATCTATATTTACTAAACGGCTGTTTTCGTGTGTATGTCACGAAATATTTAGGTCGATATTCGAAATGTTTTTCGTTAAAATTTCGGCATTATGACAAAATTCATACAGTAAATCGATCCTTGCGAACAACGTGGTAACTTTTGTTTTTTAATTCGAATCCTCTAGAGGCATTCCCCAGAGGTGCCTTCGATAAGGGGGGGGGGGGCAATATTATTGCGATTTGCGTCCTCGTTGCTATTATTATTTCTTCATTTTACGTCTATTCTTTGTTGTCTTCTCCATTTTTTTCATCAAACAATCGTTTCCTTGTTAGGCATCATAGAGTTTAATTTCATAACCTTACATACTTTTCGTTTTTCTTCCATCATTAATTTAGTATCTAAATTATCATATAAAATCTCATTGTTTCAAATATCAACACTTTCGTCTAACCTTTGTTAATCCGATAGCTGAACTTTCATCATACACATTATCACATTCATTTACCAGTACTTTACCCCTTGACATGTTTTTTTTAATTAGTAAATTGAGGTCAGTAAATGAAATGGAAATCAATTACAATGGGATTACTAGTTTTCGTCCATGCACGAAATGGGAAGTTGGACTTTCAGCTATCGAGTAATTCATAACCTCGTTTATCATACCGAAAATTAGATATGGTAAATTTGTATCTGCGAGCCAATTTGAAGACACTTGTGTGAACTTAGCCAAAAAGGGGACAAGGTCAACGACGGGTGACCTTTTTTACAACCTTAAATTGCATTTTACACGCGCTTTTCCAAGGTTAATTAACTGGCTGATTTTTAATTAGATGCGACCTTCGAAATCTCAAAAAGACACTGACGTAAATATAATTATCGATGCTAAGAAACAGGATATGTTAGGTAATGCAGCAATTTTAACAGAGCGGTAGGTACTATTAATATTGGTGATGAAAAACTGGAATAGTTACTTCTTATAGAGTAGAACTGATCAGCGATCATACATACTTAAATCGTCATTGAAATTCTGACCTAGAACTGTACTTGAGATTATTAAAACTGCCATTAGGAAGTAATGATTAAGGTGTGTTAATTGGAATATTATGATTCTGAACATTTCGTTCGACTAGATAAAAACTAATTTAAATAACATCTAATTTGCATTATATTACAATAGCAGAAACTGAAAGGAATACTAAAACGAACGCTGATTCGAATAATACGTTCACTATATTCAGGTTGCTTATGTTATGGGTTATAATTTCTATTATTATAACTGTAACTATAATTATTGTAAACACTACGTACGCATGATGTTCTGAATAGTTACGGTTACGGTTAATAACTTAAGACCGACACAGGGCAATAACAGTCGATATCAACAAAGAAACCGTTCTAATCCGGTAGCATTATTGCCTGCGTTCCTCCACGGCGGATGTCAATTTTTATGTCAGAAAAGTAACGTGAAAAAATCGACCGTGAACAACAAATCTTGTTTATACGAGTGACGTCAGGATGCATTTATTAATTTGGAGGGAGTAGTTCCGTACATGCGCTCTAATCGTCTCTCTAACCACGAAGAGTCGCTCTAGTAGACCAAGCCAAAACTGCACATAAAAACCAGCCGGTTTTCATCGTTCCTAAGCCGGTCCATCTCAATATTATGCGTGTGGCAAAATAGGAATTCGTAGCGTCCCACAGTCCTACGCACAATTTCAATGTTTTTAAGCGTACGCTGTGGAAGACTGGAAGCGGCACAGCGAAATTTGGCAAACCGAATTATTTAATTTTGATTGATTGTTTTGCGCGTTAATACAATTCCGAGAAATAAAGACATCTGTTAATGAACACCGTACAATTTTTACTACCAAACTACGCCTCTTTTACGATACTTTTCGTTTATTGTTATCGCGACGATTTTAAATAAAATCGCACATTATTATTTTGATAAACGCAGATAACATTCGATAACTGATATTTTCAATAAAACTGAAACGAAAATTACCTTCTGTTTATGGGATATTCGATATTAAAATTAGTATACCTCTATTCCGGTGGGATGGATTCTGATGATGACCTCGTCGGTTTCGGCGTGGTGTTTGGACACCTCGCCGGTAACTTCCCTGCCGTTGTAGGTGACGAAACATTTCTGTCCAGCAACAAGTTCCACCCCGAGCACGGACTGAAAACCGGGGCCGATGAGGTCGGTTTCGAAAAACTCGGCTGTGGTGCGACCCAAATTCCCCTGTCTCGAATCGAAACGTACAGTGTACCTAGTGTTGGGAGTCAGATTTATGCAGTTGTTATTCTCCATATAATTCGCCGGAGTTTTTACTGCCTGTATAACACCCGAATAGTATTTTCCGTCCTCGCCGGGAGCACAGACGCGTGTCCCGATGATAGAACGCTTGGCTATTCGCTTACCCGTCGACATTTTCAAAAATAAATAAACGCGAACGAACTAATTAAAAAACTACAGACAACTGTTCAATTAAATTTTTCACAAAACAACGTCATCGGTGAAGTATAGTCTCCTAACTAACAATTTTTGCACAGATTGCTGCTGATGATTGAAACACTCTACGGAAACATCAAGAACCAATTCTATGATTTTGTTATCGTAGGATATGCACATACTTATGACAAATTAATAGCCTGTAATACGAAGGCTGCGCCACTGCAAACAGTTCAACAACGACTGACTGCCGGCCGGCTCGAGAGTAACAACAGCTGATTCGTACAACCTGACCGGTATCGCTGTCCTTTGCTGCGAGCGCGGAAAGAGAGAGAAGTTCTCTAGCTCGTGGATCGGATTCCTCCGGAGCGCAACATAGCGGCCCGGACACAGCTGATGATAACAACAAATCCACGTGACTCCCGGGCAACCTCCCAATTGGACGACCGGATTGACCTACATAGAGCTATTGGCTAGCTGTTTGGAGAGAGAAAGGTCACGCAGTAGCTTTACGTTTTGCTCCAGGCTTAGATTTTATTTCCCGGATAAATTTAATGTATGCAGCCTGATATTTGAGCGTTAATACGTTTGCGATAATAGCACTAACTAACTAACAAAATCCTCATTATTTTCATCAAGCGCATGAACGTATAAATCATGTAATTATATTAAAATTATTTGGTCATTGTATAGAACACCCCCTTCTGCCCTATCGAAAAACTAAACTTACACATTCTACATTTCATCACGAGTACAACGCACCTTATCATATCTTGCGCAAATGGCGTTAAGTATTTTTTATAAATAAATTAAAATTGGAACATTTCTTCATGCGCACAGCTGATTTACTGTTTACTTAATCGTTTCTGTAGTTCACCAAAGTTCCCATGTTGCCACATCAACTTCTGTACAACTATGATAATATACAACATAGGCTACAAATTACTTGCTTACCTAAAGCGCAGATATCACTGTCTATTGAATTTACAAATATGTAAACAAAATCAGACGCCCTGATTGGTTGGAAACGTCTTCACGCGCCAAGGGATGCTGAAAAGACACTTCAGACCACAGCTATTCAGTTCTTTGTTCACAACTAGAACTTAAACTTAAAATATTCTTGCGCGTCGAATGCGACAAAAATATGAGTGAAAGCAGAGTATTGACTGTGAATCTTACACCTGTGCCTGTGCGGTTTTGTGATTTCAACACCTGTGACTCTTGCGATGTCACTTACGCGAAATTTTATACAATTACAGCATCAAATGAAGGACTTACATCGTTCTTAAATAGACATGGCGTTTTAATAATTGGAATACAACATGTGAGTAAATTAATTAAATATACATCAATTTAAATAATGACCGTATCACGTGCATAAAAAAGGGTCAGGCAGATTATGACAAATAGAAACAATTAGGATTCACGATTATTTCAACCCTTACAAACTATCCCTCTATCTTGTAAATTAGTTTTGAACATTGATCATTTATATACCAAATATATCCCTTGCCCTTCAACAACAGACGCCAAAATTTAACAAAAAAAAAGCAAGATATTTAATTTTGCGGTCTCTATGTGCACACAATGCCACATCCTTTTACCACACAAATATTGCTTCGAACCTTAAAAACTACCCCTATATGTTGAATATTTTCAAAAATTTACATTTTTTTAATGTACCCTTGCTAAATTAACATTCCTCAATACACCTGTTTACCCCACCCAGCTCCCCTATCCGCTCCCACCTCCCGTTAGCTAGATAGGTTATTATTAATTTGCGCAAAGTTTCGTTTGTGAAAAACTGTTCCTATAGCAACCTACAACACGTCCATAAAAGAAAAAACGCGAAAATCCAGAAGGGGGCGTTCTATACAATTACCAATTATTTTATCGGAACAGTTAATTCGCAGTATTTACTTACGTACATACTCTATTCGATGCACTTCCTGGGCTAATTTAAAATTTGGTATACAAAAAATTCTGGAATTGGAAATACCAGTTACAAATAGATTAAGGTATGGAAAACTGAATACAGCTGTCCAAAATATGTAATATACAGTAAAATACATCTCTGAACACAGTAATATTTTTCTTACATGTAAGGTATACATAAATGAGTTTTCATAGTGCATAGTTCATAAAATAATAAGTCATTAAAAATTCATTTGGAAAATATGAGAGTAGAATTTCATTTTCAGTTGCGCATTTCTTAAATTATAATTAATATATACAGGGTGATCTGTGTAGGAGGTATGACGTCATCTATATACATATATTTTTTTTAATGACAACCCCTTTTTATTACGGAATGCGAAGGAGCACATTTTTTTTACATACGGTATGATAATAACTACATTAGTGTGAATATAAGTTAGATAAAAAAATTATTATTACGTAATTTTAAAATATTAAATTTAATAGAAATAATTATTTCAAAAATCAACCAAATAAAATGTTCAAATTGTGCACCGTTGGCCGCATGACAGTAGCTTTAGCGTATAGAAGATGTAAGCAAACCTGATCTTCTGAGAAATGATTTTTCTTTCAACAAGATGATACATCTCTCCATTGTTCAGTACCAGTTCGTGGTTATTTAGATGAGATGTTCCCGAATCGTTTGATATGGAGAGAAGGGGGATAATTGCCCAGCTACTTCGCCAGATTTGACACTACTGGATTATTTTTTATGAAAATACTGGAAATGCAACGAAATACAACGTATACCTTTTCAAGTTATTGCCAATGTTAAAGAAGGTTACATTGACTACTGTTAGGCAGCTAACTGTACTTAATTTGAACATTTAATATAATTGATTATTTAAATAATCATTGCCATTCAATTTACCATTTTAAAATTGCAAAATGTAATTTCTTTATTTTTTTAACCTAACCTATCCTCACGCTAATTTAATTATGACCATAGCGTATATAAAATATATACTATTTCACATTTTCTAATAAAATAATGGATTGCCATTAAAAAAATCTATCAATAATGACATATGTACCTCCTATCTAAATCACCCTGTATGTATTAATTATATTTTAAAAGATGTGCAACAAAAATTAAATTTGACGGGTCCTACAGTTTTTCCCACAAGTTATTCCTTGAATTTTAAGGAATTAATTCATAACTGTACGAGAACAATGTATTTGCATATATTTCTTAGCTTGTAGTTTTTTGTATTTACCTACAAAAATATTAGATGAAAGATTTATGGAAGAAAATATATTATAAACTGACACTACAAAATTGAAGCGTGGCTGCAACAGCGTTGTACCTCCAAAATCCCTACTTTTCCAATATCCAATAAAATGTGTTCCTCCTACCACTTTTAAGAAAAATATTTTTTCACTTATATTTTTTCACTTATATTCTCATTTATCTAATAGCATGTGCAACTCCCAGTTCCCAGGTAAAGGATCCCCAGACAACGTTGTTTCACCAAGAACTCGGTTTCGCAAAATCTGTAAATATAACCCCTTAACTTTCCCTTCACACCCCTTCAATTCTGGTTTAAAGTAACTACCCCAAATAGCATTGGGAAAAACAATTTGAAGTAATGCAGCAAGACAAGGAATTTACTTCAACCAGGTGTAAACGAATATAGCGTGTTTGGAGATGATGCATACTTATACGTTTTAAACATCATTAGTCGTTTGTTTAGATACATTATTCACAAACTAAATTAGAAAAATGTTCCATCATATTTTTTAAATGGCCATACATGTTTCAATATTTTGAACCTGAGAAAAGGTTGGAACCTTCGAGATAGGAACAAAAAGAGGACACCATTTTTCCACGAATACCGAATAAATATGTTGCTCGACGCGTGTTTCGTCAATAAAGTTGACATTATCAGGAGATTATTACATCTGTTAATTTATCTATTTTAGTCATCTGCTGATGATGCCACCTTGGTTGGCGAGACGTGTATCGAGTAACGGGTCTGACTTAAAAAAATGTGCAATCTGTTTATAGATAAATTATAAGTTTCTTCAACACCTATGTTTAATGAAAAAATGCTTCGACTATAATATTCCTCAATAATTAGTTTAAAGAATGATACTGTTTTCTTCATAGATAACTAAGTAATATAGGTATACTAGAAATAAAAACGAATAATGCAAAATAAGGTTACATAAAACTTTTTACAAATAAAGATGTGTACTATAAATATGACCGACATCAAATCTTATCTTAAGAGTATTGGTTCCTTATAAACGTTTCTCTAGTAGATAACAAGGGAGATGATGAACAAGGGAGCAAGTTTCTTGGAAGGAAATGTGTAGCTAGTAGAGGGTACATTGACAAACAGAATATAAATTGAGGGAAGCTAGTAGAAGTTAGAATATAAGGCTATTGGCAAGCCATAAAGCAATAAATTAAGATCAATTTCATAGGAATGGAAATAAAAGACGACATACTTTACATCTTCTTCTCTTGCATTTTACAGTTTTACACAAATATTAAGGTAAGTCCAACTTCAAAATTAGGATCTAATTACGAGCAAGAAGAAATCCGTCAACATTGTAATGGAGACCATCACCGAAGAACCAATCAGTCAGCTAGGTTAAGTGGTTGAAAGGAGCTATGGGGACTAAGATAACACTGGGGAACAAAAATTTTGTTGCATTTATTACATCATTTATTCTTACCTAATTTGAGAGATTGGAGTTCAAATTATTAGGTAGTTTTACTCTGTAAGCTCTAGATTTTTTGCAATTCGACATTTTCATTTTCACGAAATTTGACGGTTCATATAATGATATGGCAAAAATATCTGTTGCGCAAAATAAAATACCTATATTCAAATATGAGTAAGTTCAAGAAATTTACTTTAAATTAACGTATACATATTTGAACATTTCAAAATAAATGCTATAGATGGTAGGTGCGGTTCAACTGATATAGATGAAAATTTAAATACTCCTATTTGGGCAAAACTTTACGCTTGAATTTCTTGCACATATAGACCTTTTCATGGCAATCTCGTTTCACTAATTTCTCCTTGCCATCTGCTTTCATTTTCCTGACAATACCTACATGTATGCTGCAGTACCTACGTATACGTACTACATTGTACGTATGCTGGCCTATATACACACATACACTTCCAAACATGTATATACAAACTACCTGCCTACAAACAAACAGAGATCTGCTTTGAAATGGACCATACCTGAGATGAGTAAAAGTGGGGTACCAGTTGGGTTTTTTTAATGAAACTATTTTACAATAAAGGCTGTTAGAACTAAAAGTATGTTAATACATAAAGGAAACATTCCTAAAAGTACAATATCCTGCACAAAAGATAAACAGCTTTAAAACTTTCAAACGGACTTTTCCGCACGTAGAACATTTCTATCTCGAAATTGAGTGACCGAGAAAAAATAAACCAACACATAAATGCAGAAAATGTGTTTTATGCGACAGTTTTACTTTTTTCAAATAGTCCACCATCGTGCTTTCTCATGACCCATGGTCAGGGGTGTGTCCTATCCACCTCAAAATCAATATATGTCGTCTGGTAAACGTCCTTACTCAGAAACAGTCGAAACCCAATCGATCCGACACGATTTAGTTGAGTTATCGTGCTAACACGAAATTGCATTAATGTCGACAACAACGACACACACACACACGCACGCACGCACGCACTCACCCACACACACACACATACACACACAAAATGGTTTAAAAGCCATTTTTTTTGTTTTTAGGCCGAAAAACGAAAAATAAACGCTATAAAAATTTATTTTTACACAATTACATTACTTTTCCGCGTATAGTGGAGTGCGCAAAAGTAAAAAGTCAGAAGTTATCGGGTAGGTGGTGCATCATAGGATTAAGAATTAACATAATACGATATGCTCTATATTCAACTTAAAATTGCATGTAAATCATGTAGCGAAAAGCCAATTTGAGATTTTAAATCAACGTTGAAAATATTACTAAAATGAGTTGAAGAAGCTCTTGCAACAGTGAATGACAACAAAATTGTTCTCCAAGTGTTTTTTCTGAACAGTGAATTATGCTGTAATACTTTAGACTAGATACTTAAGGAAAACTGCATAAACACCGTCCATCTCAGAAAACCTTAAAAGTATGCAGTTTTTCATAGAAATTAACATAATAATGGTATTATACTCTCTATTCTCTAACTTAAGCCCTTGTGGCTGTAAAATTGAATTGTTCCTGGAAATAGTTTTAAAAGACACCGACACCGACACTGACACCATAGATGATAGCCGCTACTAGTACTATTATTGTAATGTTGTCATATATACATAATAATATGAAAACTAAATATTCATGTAACAATATCTATTGATTTTTGAAGAACAATAACAAATATAAATTGGATAATTAAATTTTATACTCATCTTGTACTCTTATGGACATTTTCATTTAATTTCAACTTTTCAACCCATATTGTGTAGTCCAGACTATAGTAGGGCTAGATGTTAGTATATATTCTACTAACTAGTAGTTAGTTAGTATATAGCATACTTTTTGTATTGACAGCCTTAATTACAACATTATAGTAAAATGAGTGAATAAAATTCAGTCTAGAATCTTACAAATTAAATTATTGTGTGATTATAATAATCGAGGAACACTGTTATAAGTTGTAATTAAATGTTATAATATGTACCTACGTATAACAATATGCTATTTTTCTGCTACAGAATATAAAATAATTGCATAGCAGAAAACATAACACAGAATTAAGAACGTCTACAAAGATTGTGTGGATATTGTTAACTATAATCATCGGTTTATTGTTTATTTTATACATGTTCTCTCATTTAAGTGTAATGATACACTTAGGCCTTATATTATTTTTAACAAGCTTTTCATAAGGATATGACATGTTAGAATAGAATAGAAGCCGGAGAATCTGCTTGACATTAAATTATATTAAGTATTTCTTAATAAAAGACTTTTTTAATTTTAAAATTTTTCAATTTTAGAAAACTTTACTCCAAGACAATCGAAACAACCTATACAATTTTTGTATTTTTGAGTTTGTATTTATTTTGCAATTTCATCTAAAATAAAACTATGAAAGTTTACTTGTAACATAATGAAGTTCCATTTTCTCGAAAGGTTTATTGGACGTAGTATCTCGTTATATAACATATTTCCACCAATACAATTAAAATAATTTTAAATATTATAATAACATGTTAATCAGTCGATATTCGAGGTTATCTGGCTTTAGAGCCACGGATATTTCTTACGAGGACTGTGAGAAAAATTAACGTCTACAAGAAGCGGCCTTAAAATCGATAAGAACTAGGAAACTCAATAAAGCAGTTGGTAGAAATTAAGTTTTAAATCTGAAAGTATGTAATAACCTACAGTAAAGAAGTAAAAAGTTATTTGTGGTGTAAACATTTATTTGGGTAAAATTTATGTGTTTTTAATTTACTAAAGAGTTTCTAAAAATATTAATAAAATCAAATTGAGTATTAATATTTTACATTTTGTCACAGAAATTAAGAAACGACGTGGCACTTAGTTGGCATTTAAAGCTTTAATTCAAAGAAAGGTGTACTATGATTTTCCATAGCAAACATAAAAGATCCATTAGGTTGAAAACTGTAATTTGTATAATGGATCTTTGCACGTGTATCAATTTAGTGACGACGCACGGAACACATGCTACACCACTCGCAATTGTTACTAATATGCCATAATTACCAGCACGTATATCTAGCGACATATGTTTCAGTCAACTACGTACGGCATATACAGTTAATAATTTGCCGAACAAAATACAATTGTGAAGTCACGTCTTAGCTTTATTGTATAATTGAATTCATTAGCGTCTCAGTATTTCTGTAAAATTTATTTCATTTGTGTTTCATTTATTTAAATTTTTTGATAAATTTATTTCATTTATTTTGACGGAAATATCACATCCATTGAACCTTTTCATTACTCTGAGTAGTATAACGTTATACTATACTAAACGCTATACTAAATTTGATATCAAATAACTCGATAACTTTAACGTAAACAAATTAATGTATTAAGTAATGAAAAATTTTATTAAATCTGGTACAACGCATTCATAGATTGTCTTTACAAACAATCTTCATTATTTGAACATATAAAAAGATTAAACGAGAACCAGTTTAAATAGCATCAAAAACTATTTCTAACCACATCTTTATAACCCTATTATAATCCCTAAAAAAAGATCCCCCACTTTTTCAAGTCGAACTCTTCATTTTTATGTTTCTGAACACATAAATCTTCTTGGCAGTTATAACCTCTAAAAAGGCACCCTCAGTTTTCTCAAATTGCAATATTTTAATAATATTATTGAGTAGAGAAATGTTTATCGTCTCGGTAATGATTATTTGTGGCTTTTACAGATATTTTATTGTATTGTAATGGAAGAAATTAAAGATCGAAATGTAAGTACAGATTCGTTACTGGCACATTATCTGTTTATTTATCTGTGTCAATAGATTTGCATGCAATTAAAGAAAGAATAACTTGGATGATACAGCTTCCATAAAATATCAACTATATCATAATTATCTAAATAAAGATAATCTACGTGTCTATACTTACTACACTTAATATTTCACTGGGAAGAAAATTGTTAACTAAATCATGTTCGCAATAATAAGAAACAATAAAGGTTATACTGTACCAATATAATCTAATACTAACCAATATTTGTATATTAACCTTTACCAAATAGTAAACTCAAGGAATCTATATTATAATCAACTATTTTAATACTAGCTAGAAATTGTCACAGAGATTACTAATTTTATTAAGTAACAAATATATATCCCAGAAGACTTAAGAAGCAAATTGAAATTAGTGATAAAGTGTTGTAGAAGGTGTTAATGCGTTAGAGAATGACCTGTATGGTACTGATTTTGTCTTCAAAACGACAATTTTGTTGTGCCGTTAAATTTGGATAGCCAAAGTTAAAAGTAATAGTGCAAGTATACACTACTTCTAGCCACAGTGAGGAAGAGTTAGAAGCCATTTATTCGGACATAGAGCAGGTAATAGGATTTGTGAAGGGTCATGAAAATTTAATAATAGTGGGAGATTTTAACGCAGTCGTAGGTGAGGGGAAAGAAGGAGAATTTGTAGGTCCTTATGGATTAGGAAACAGAAACGAGAGAGGTAGCAGACTGATAGAATTCTCTGAAAAGCACAAGATGGTAGTCGCGAACACATTGTTCAAGAATCACGTTAGGAGGCGGTACACCTGGAAAATGCGAGGAGGGATAAACAGATATCAGATAGACTACATTCTGGTTAGGAAGAGATTTAGAAATCAAGTAAAAGACTGTAAGAGTTATCCAGGAGCAGATGTAGACAGCGACCACAACTTGGTATTCATGAAAGCTAGATTAAAGTTCAAAAATCTGAAAAGCCGGAAGGATAAGAAACGTATAAGTGTAGACATATTGAGGGATCAGAATATGAAAGATAAGTTCCAGGAGAAAACAGATCATTAATAAATAAAGCGAGTAATGACGAAATCAAGAACGCAGAAACTGAGTGGGAGGGTATCAAGAATAGTCTAGATTCCGCGGCTACGGACGTTTTAGGACACGAGAAAAGGGAAGCTAGGAAGCCCTGGATAACGGACAAAATCTTGAACTTAATTTAAAAAAGACGAGGCTACAAAAACAGACGAGACGAGGAAGGACTGAAAACTTATAAGGCAATAAAGTGGGAAATCATTAGAAAATATAGAAAAGCGAAAGAACAATGGATAGAGGATAAATGCAAAGAAGTAGAAGAAGCTGCAAGTAGGAAAGACCGATGAGGCTTACAAAATAATTAAGAGGAACTTCAGGGATATAGGAACAATAAGTAGAAACGTTAGGAGTCAATCGGAGGACATACTGATCGGAAGAGAGGAGAAAGCGTATAGATGGAAGCAGTACTTAGGAAATTTATACGAGGGTCAGGAATTAGAGGAAGAATCTAGCATCGATAGGGGAGATGTAGGAAAACCTATATTGATAGAGGAATTTGAAATAGCACTAAGGGGGCTAAAGAACAATAGAGCGCCGGGTGTAGATAAAATACAGGCGGAAATTTTGAAATGTGCGGGACAGAAAGTAGTAAATAGGATGTTTGAACTGGTAAAATACATATACGAAACGGGCGAGATGCCGGAGGATTATAAGAGGAAGATTATCGTTACTATACCGAAAAAGAGAGGAGCCGACAAATGCGAGAACTTTAGAACGATTAGCCTAACCTCCCATGCGTCAAAAATCTTAACCAGAATAGTGCAGAAGAGGATGGAAAGTAGAGCGGAGGAAATACTAGGAGAAGACCAATTCGGGTTTAGGCGAAGTAGGGGAACTCGCGAAGCTATTCTAGCGCTTAGAGTAATGTTAGAGAAAACAATAGAAAAAGGAAAGAACGCTTATAAGGGATTTGTAGATTTAGAAAAAGCTTTTGATAACGTAATATGGGAAAAAATGTTCGAGATACTAAAGAGCGCGGGAATGAAGTATAGAGATATGAGAGTAGTACACAATCTATACAAAGAGCAAATTGCTGTTATAGAAATAGAAGGGGAAAAAAGGGAAGTAGGTATTAGGAAAGGAGTAAGACAAGGATGTACGCTATCACCACTAATATTTAATCTGTATATCGAAGAGGTGGTAAAAGATTAATGTGGTAAAAGATAGAGTGGATTTTGGGATTAAAGTACAGGGACAGAAACTAAAAATGCTGAGATTCACGGATGATATAGCAGTATTAGCATCTAGTAAGGAGGAATTAGAATCAGCATTGAACGAAATGGAGGCAGTGTTGACAGAGGAATACGGAATGAGGGTGAATAAAAACAAAACTAAAGTATTAGTGTGCAGAGGGCGCGAGATCAGAGCAAAAACGAAAGTACAAATTAATAATGAAAGGTTGGAGGAAGTTAAAGACTTCACTTATTTAGGAAGTAAAATAAATTGGGATGGAAGAAGCGATAAAGACATAAAACAAAGAATAGCGCAGGGTCGAGTAGCTTTTAACAAAAAGAAAGCACTTTTATGCTCGGGGGTAAAAAACTTAGAAAGAAGGAAGAGATTTTTGAAAACATATGTATGGAGCACGACACTATATGGTTGCGATACCTGGACGGTAGGGGAAGCAAGTAGGAAGAAATTAGAAGCTTTTGAGATGTGGTGTTACCGAAGAATGATAAAAATACCATGGACTGATAGGGTTAGAAACGAAGAAGTATTGGAGAAAGTCGCCGAGAAAAGAAGTATGTGGAGAAACATAAAGAAGAGAAGAGATAGAATTGCTGAGACATGGGGGAATAGTCCGCTATATTTTGGAGGCAGAAATAGGAGTGAAGAAAGGCAGAGGTAGGCCTAGATTAGACTACTGCTCGCAAATAGTAAGGGATGTAGGTTGTAGCACAATTAGAGAAATGCGTAGGTTAGCACAAGATAGGAGAAGCTGGAGGTTAGCATCCAACCAGTCTTAGGACTGATGACCTCGTGATGATGATGAGTCAAAGTTACTATGAATTAGCTAAATCATATAAACATCGTATAACGAATATGTAGTAGTCTATGTACATGCATGTACTTATGTATGTAGTATGTATGTGTATTCAAAACCAGTGTAATATAATTTTGCAATAACATATCGTAGTCTTTCGGCACCTCTATATGAATAAAAATCACGCAATTTAGATTTTTTTGAATATTCTATGTACAAGTTCTATAGAATATATATGCACTTGATAGAATATATGTCAAAGTAGCCTAGATTTAATTTAGACATTACGTATGCATAGCAGATATTTTAGGGCATTCATTTAATTAAAGGTACAACACTTTGTATGGTTTTTGTATAATGATTCTTTGCGTGTGCGTAGCAGGTAACAATCGTATGAATCAATCAACTGACATTTTTGAACAGTGTCGTGCAGAAAACACATTTTAGGATAACAATTAGTACAATACAAATCCATCAAGCTATGACAGAGCAATGAAAGAGATCCCCATAAAAACATTCAATGGAAGTGATATTTCCATTAAAATAAATGAAATAAATTCAACAAAAATCAAAATAAATATAACTAAAATGAAATAAATTTTACAGAAAGATTGATACGCCAATGAATCAAATTATACAATAAAGCTAAGACGTGACCACATAATTGTATTTTGTTCGGAAAGTTATTAACTGTCTATGCCGTACGTAGGTGATTGAAACATATGTTGCTAGATATACGTGCTGGTAATTAGTGGCATATTAGTAACAATTGCGAGTGGTGTAGCATGTGATCCGTACGTCGTCACTAAATTGATACACGCGCAAAAATCCATTATACAAATTGTAATAATGAATCAGATATATTTGATGGAGAATAAATTTAGTACATTCTACATCCAAGTCTCTTGTTATATTTTACTTTCAGTAATCCCATCAATTCAATAAAAATAGTTTGTTATGTTTATTTCTTTTTTATAAGATAATTTTATATTTCGTGTTGTTTCATAGACCTTTGAATTACTCTGGTACAATCATTTTAAAAATTAAGACAATCGTCTGTATAGGTTAACGAACAGTTCATTTTCATATAATCGATAAAATATCTTCACAGTTTAATTATCTTGCTAAGTGATTAATAATAAAACTTGGAGAGGTTCTAAAATTGATCCTTGGGAGATTCTTGAAGCTGGGATGGTTGAAGTAAACTTATGGCAATTGAAGTTTATAAACAGCTTACAATTAAATACAATTTCGTAAATAAAATCTTAGTAGTAAAAGAATTAAATTATTAGCATCATAGGTGGCCAATTTATTCATTAATATAGTACTCGATTTAATGGAAGATGAATAAATAGTGTGTATATATAACTTCTCTCTCATTCTTGGAGTTCACTTGTTCACTAATAAAATTGAATAGTTATAAATGTACATAATATCTATGCAAATATTGTCACCGAGCTACAGTCTAAAGTTCTTTGCAAAATTACACAGAACGGAGATGGGTACATAATTAACATTTATGGTTTGTATAATACTTCTTTGCATGCGCGTCCACAGGTAACAATCGTATGAATCAATCAATTGACATTTCTGAACAGTGTAGTGCCAAAAACACATTTTAGGGTAACAGTTAGTACAATACAAATCCGTCAACCTATGACAGAGTAATGAAAAGTTTTTCCACAAAAACATTCAATGGAAGTGATATTTCCATCAAAATAAATTAAATAAATTCAACAAAAATCAAAATAAATTAAGCAAACACGAAATAAATTTTATAGAAATATTGAGACACCAGAGAATCAAATTATACAATAAAGTTAAGACGTGACTTCATAATTCCATTTTGTTCCGCAAATTATTAACTATCTATGCCATACGTAGTTGATTGAAACATGTGTCGCTAGACATATGTACGTGCTGGTAATTGTGGCATATTAGTAACAATGCGAGTGGTGTAGCATGTGATCCGTGCATCGTCACTAAATTGATACACGCGCAAAGATCCATTATACAAATTGTAAATATGATTAATCACTAGGCCATACTTTAACCATTTTTCAAATTACAGGAAATTCTAACGTACTTATTACAAGGTTAAACAAAGAACATAAGGGCTCAGTTAAAACATACGAACAATCTTTGATCAAACAAGAAGTTATTGGAGCCCAGATGTTAATTTTTTTCAATCCTTTTTAAGACCTCAACAACATTGCCTTTAGTAAATGTTTATCTCAAATTGACGTTTGACTCATAAAGTCAGAAAATGAAGGTCACAGAATATCGGATTTATTATATGATACACATACTGAAGAAATCATCCAAACGAAAAATGATCCAACAACGTCAAGAGGACGTAGCTTTATTTTTTTGGTATTATTGGCTTACATATTATGTATTTATTACTTTTGTCCATCTTTTTTTATATTCACAAACAATCTGAAACAATTCATACACGGAATTGCGTTAACCTCCTAGTTTTGTACTAGCTTAATGACTATATTTCTCTTTGGGTGACTCTATTAATGACCTTATTTTATTAGATTAATTTGACAACTATCGTAATTAGGCTGGGTCATGGCTGGGTCATGGTTCAAATGAAAGGGTATTTAAAAAAGGCATGTAGAAGTCTTTATTTCATGACCAGTTGGGAGTAGTTGGAACTAGGCTTGCTAATATTAAATTTAATCAATGCCCTATTTAATTTATAGATAAATATATGTTTTCTAAATAATACACTAGGCACAAAAATTAAGGGATGTAAAAAATACTAAATATTTAGATGATTTTCAAAGGGTTTTCAGAAAAATAGTCGCAAAGCAATTTAAAAAAACAAATTGAAGCTTCAGGTTTCTAGTTTCCAGATCTTGAGTTCAATATTTCTTTACAATCAGCATTTTTTGAGTAATCATAAGAAAACCATCGGAAGAAAAATTCAAAATTTTTTATTGTTTTTCAAAAGGTCCACGGACTTAAATACCGGACCATAAATTTTTTTCAGTGATTTCATCACAAAGCTTTTTTGGAAAATGTTATGCCTTATACGATGATTTTTCGTCGTCGAATTATCGTCGTTCAAAGCAAGAAGGTCAGTTTTGAATTTTATTTGAAATTTAAATTTATTTATTGTGTGTCCTATCCACATCAAGTTTAATAGATGTCGTCTGGTAGACGTCCCTAATCAGAATCAGTTGAAACCCGATCGATCCGACACGATTTAATTGAGTGATCGTGCTAACAAAAAAATTCTCAAATAGTCCACCATTGTGCTTTCTCATGACCCATGAACATGGTAGAGTGTGTTCTATCCACCTCAAAATCAATAGGTGTCGTCTGGGAGACGTCCCCGATCAGAATCAGTCACAGCCCGATCGATCCGACATGATTTAGTTGAGTTATCGTGTTAACAAAAAAGAATTCTCAAATAGTCCACTGTCGTGCTTTCTCATGACTCATGACCCATGGACAGGGTGGGGTGTATCTTATTCACCTCAAAATCAATAGGTGTCATTTGGGAGACGTTCCTGATCAGAATCGGTCAAAACCCGATCGATCCGACACAATTTAGTTGTGTTATCGTATTAACAAAACAAATTTCTCAAATAGTCCACCATCGTGCACTCATGACTCATGGACAAGGTGGGTTTTTTTGAGGTGTCCTATCCACCTCAAAATCAATAGGTGTCGTCTGGGAGATGTCCCCGATCAGAATTAGTCAAAACCCGATCGATACGATACGATTTTGTTGAGTTATCGTGCTAACGAGAAAAATTTCTCAAATAGACCCAAGGGAGGGGGTGGTATGTGCTATCCACCTCAAAATCAATAGGTGTTATCTGGGAGACGTCCCCGATCAGGATCAGTGAAAACCCGATCGATCCGACACGATTTAGTTGAGTTATTGTGCTAACAAGAAATTTTAATTCCGATGACACACACACTGCAAAAATTGTTTAAAAACCAATTGTTTTTTTTTAGGCCGAAAGACGAAAAATAAACCAAAAAAAATTTTTGTATTTTCACTGTTTCTTTACACGATTACATTACTTTTCCGCTAGTATAGTAGAGTGCAGAAAAGTAAAAATGCATTCATCCTTAAATTAATTTTTTGGAAAAACCACAAATTCAATCATTCCGAACATAGTGAAAAAATATCGCAGTGCTTTGAAATTTTCAGGGTTCCTTTGGGATACATTGTGGTTGAAAAGAAACAGTCAACATACTTAGTCTATCCATTATTTGCAAAATCGGCAATTTTTATCTCTTCTTCAATCAATATTCCCGCACCGAAAAGTTTTGTTTATCAAAAACCAATAATTACGACTTGTAAAGAATACGTTGCAGTTTATAAACTCTTCTTGAATTTTCTGTACGATCATTATTTCCTGAGTAATTAATTATCAAATTCAAAACTGACTTTCCCTTTAAACAAAAATAACTCAGTGAAAAATAATCGTGCAGGGCTCTTAGCCACTCAAATTAAAGAGGATCAAATTATCTAAAAATGTTTTATGATGAAATCACTGAAAAAAATGTATTGAAGTCCGCGGACCCTTTAAAAATCAAGCAAAAATTTGGAATTTCTTTTTCCGATGGTTTTCCTATGATTACTCAATTCTGCTGATGATAAAAAATGTTGACCTCAAAATCTGAAAAATAAAAACTTGAACCTTGAATTTTTTGTAAAGTTTCATTTTAAAATTGCTCTGTGACTATTTTTATCCAATTTACAGCCCTTTGAAAATCACCTAAATATTTAAGATTTTTGATTTTCTTGCATTCCTTAATTTTTGTGTGTATATTTAAATGCTGCCAGATCTCGCTATAGACGCAAGTTTGTTCAGATTCCGACCAGAATTTTTTATTTTTAAAACAAAGTACCTATTATTTCGGAGCCTTGATATAAAAAATTAAGTCTGACACCACTTGAAGGAATATATTTCAATTGCACAAAATCAAAAGCAGAACGTTGAAGAAAATATAATTAAAATATAAATATTTATGACTTTAAATATTTCTAAAACACAGATCATCTACAATAATACTTTTGTCATATTATAACATTGTATAAATAATTTTCCAGGAAACCTAAGCAATTGTTTATTTTCGATATAGGATAGAAGATTTAAACATTGGTAAGCGATATTTGGTTTTGGTTTTTCTTTTTAATATCTGCTTACATATACAGGCCATAAAAAATTTACTTTTTTTTACTCAAGGATCGCACTGACTATTTCCTAAGGATGCTGATATCCTAAAAAGTCCGTCTGTTGCTGCTTCTTTTGATAATTTATCTACCGTTTCGTTCCTCTTAAACCCTGGCTGCTTTTTAATCAACGTATATAACTTTAAAGTAAGTAGTCTGTAGTGTCATGATATAAATTTAATATATCTAGTTCCAAGTGATTTAAGTTTAATAAAGTAAGGTTATGAAAAAATGATGTAATTTCATTATAGCGCTTTTACAGTTTGAAAAAAATACTAACTGTGTTTTATTGATCTTGACAAACAAATATGTAGAGCTTTCTTGATTTCAAGCAAATGTGCACCATACATTGATGCATTATTTGACAGCTCATATTTTATTTGAATATTTTGTCCAATATACCAAACCACAGTTCTGTGAATCTATGAAAGGATTACAGTTGAACAGATCGGCTATTGCATAGCAAATCGCGCAACATGTGAATTTTAAATAAAACATGGCTTTGTGTAGCATATTATTGAAATATTTATTGATTTAGAATGTAGACATTTGGGAATTATGTATCGAACAACGCATCCGGGAAATAGCCGACACGGCTTTGGTGGCACACGAGTCCTCTTCTGGCGAAATTTTCAATAACGGTTTTGCATAAATGTGGCGGTATATCGTTGACAACATTCAAATTCATGTGTTTGTTGGCGTGTTCATGGGTTTGTTGGCGTAAACCTAAGACATCAGACAGGCCCATAGAATAAAGTCCATAGTGTTAAATCAAGGCGACCAATTCTGGTCATCCAAATGGGAAATGACACGACCAGGGAAATACTCGTGCAAGACCGTCAATGTTCCACGAGTGATAGGGCAAGTGATACGGTTTTGCCGCAACCACATGTCTTTAAGAGCAATATATTCCAATTGAGGTACACGAAACTGGGTTATGATGTAACGAGAACACTCGCCATTTACCGTTAATGCATTACCTGTCATGTTTTTAAAGAAAAGTGGTTCAATGATTCCTTCAGATGACAATGCGCACCAAACAGTGACACGTTGAGGATGCATTTGTTTCTCATGAATCCTTTGTGGATTTTCGGAACCCAAAATGCATAAATTTCGCCTATTAACCATCACGGTCAAATCTTCGTCACTGAAGATGATTTTGTACACAAAATCGGCATTCACTTCTTGTTCTTCAATGATCCGACTGGTGTTCAATGATCCTCTCTTCGCTGTGTATGGTCTGTTGGCAGAATTTGTTAAGTCAATTGGACTTTGCAAGCACGGAGATGCAAATCTTTAGTGAGAATATGCTGAAGAGTGGTTGTTGAAATGTTAAACTCTTGTGCACAATGACGAATCGAACATTATTTCTATCGAATATTGGACGCACTTTTCCTCAACCAAACTTTCACAATTTCTATAATATCGTTTAACAATAAGAACGCATTGTTGTAGCGTGTAGCGCTTTATGTATACTAACTCCTATCTGTCTCCTATCGACTTATCACAATTATTGACCTATCGAATCATGGCAGACAATATGGCGCACAATTCAAATATTACGCTATTATTGCAACACCTTATTGCAACAATCTAGTTTGTCTAAAGATTATATTCCTTAGTTTCTCAAATCATGGCTTGTGTTAAAAAAGTAAAGGCTTTTTGATTTAAAGTAATTGTGCACTATTGATGCATTCAGCATCAATACTGCTTATATTGAGCAGCTTATATTTTATCTGAGTATTTTCTCCAGGATACTAAACCATAGTTATGTGAATCTATGGAATATAGTTGTTCGATATAGTTTTATAGTTCGATACATTAGTTTTTATTAATCCATATAGTTAGAAGCCAACATCTAAATGTAAGTAATAAGTAAAGTGCAAGTTAAGTAAATTTAAGTAATATATTCGTTTAACCATATTATATCCTAAGTCGTTCGGATTTAATATACTTTAATTAACAATCTGCGTTTTCAAGTTACTATAATTCTATAACCTCTTGTAAAAATTATTTGGTTACGGTTCTGTTATAAAACTACTCGACACCTGTGCCACTGTTTTGTTAAGATCTGTATATCAAATGTCACGGAACTCAACATCTATAGCAATCTGGGTGTTGAAATGTATAAATTAAAATAATATTGTTATACAGCCCTGCCTATTTTAGTTTCAATGTCGCGCAACAGCATTATTGATTTTTATATATGTTAAACACACATCGCATTTTTGCAATAACCTTCACGAAAAGAACCGCACGTGTTCCTTTTTCAATTAACGATTAAAATTTTAAAATAACATTCGAAAGGTATTTCGCATGTTTATCAATTTAAAGTTAATTGTTTAAAGTCGCAAAAAGTAAACTGATGTCACGAAGTGTGACCTTAGGAATCGTAGATGTAGCAGTTCACATAACACATAAAATGCACTCGTATTTTGATAAATTTCATTAGCAACAAAGAACAAGATATATTCCGTTGAAATAAATTTTGTTTCTTTCAATTTGACAAAATACTTTTTTTATTATTGTGACAAAATCTTGTTCATTTTTACAAAGTAATTTTAAGATAAATTTCAAGATATGGGAACATATTCGTTTTCATATCTTGGGCCATATTTATTAATTAAAACATTATTCTTACACTTTAATATATATATTCTGATTTTCGGTCTTTTAGTCTCTCATTTTCAAAATTAAATAGAGAGAGAAAGGACTATAGATGCTCACTGTATATTTATCTTATCCATTATGCTGTTTCTAAATTAGTTATTTCCACACACATGAAAACATAAGACCATGACGATCTCACATAAGACCAACTCCAAAAATCAAAATCCAACTGATTATAAAGATTTACTTCCCACTAGTATTTTGTTCGTCTAAATAAAATATAAACAAAGAATTTTTATACAATTATGTATGTATATCTGACTACGAATTACATACTTCCTGATCATCTACTTGGATTCAGATCTGATCACAATACAGCTGCTGCTCTTTCAAATATATCCGCCAATATTCAGGAATCTGTAATAACCTATGAATAATGGTTGCAAACCGAGCAGACTACTGCTCTTTGACAATACCTGTATTGTTCGAGAAATAAGAAGAGATTCAATAGATAGTGCTATCTCAATACCCCTCAATTATTCTTAATCACATTATTACTATCAAAACAAGAATACTATAGCCTATATGAAAATACTTCGACTTCAATTTGTTCAACATTCCTTGACAAAACGCACGGAAAAAGTAGAAATTAAAAAAGAAATGAACATATGGTTTGTATAATGATTCCTTGCGTGTGCATCACAGGTAACAATCGTATGAATCAATCAACTGACATTTTTGAACAGTGTCGTGCCGAAAACACATTTTAGGATAACAGTCAGTACAAATACGTCAACCTATGACAGAGGAATGAAAAGGTTCTCCACAAAAACATTCAATAGAAGTGATATTTCCATCAAAATAAATGAAATAAATTCAACAAAAATCATTATAAATGAAACAAAAATGAAATAAATTTTACAGAAATATTGAGACGCCAATGAATCAAATTATACAATAAAGCTAAGACGTGATTTCATAATTGAATTTTGTTCGGCAAATTATTAACTGTTTATGCCATACGTAGTTGATTGAAACATATGTCGCTAGACATACGTGCTAGTAATTGTGGCATATTTGTAACAATTGCAAGTGGTGTAGCATGTGATCCGTGCATCGTCACTAAATTGATACACGCGCAAAGATCCATTATACAAATTGTACACTATCGAATATGTTAAATATGGAATTCCTCCAGTCAAGATGAATCTTTGGACTTATTTCTTTCATAACTTATACCATATACCAAATATGCAGAGCTATGCTGATCTACACACATTAGTTATAGTCAATCCCTTCACCAATTATATAAGCAAATCACCATATGTAATAAAACTCGCAACCTTAAATTGAATCAAGAGCGATCAACTGCATTATTATACTGTTCTCGTAATCATTACGATAATATTAGTTTTAATTTAAAAATAACTCTAAATAATACTAATCTTTGCTTCGTTCAATAGGTAAATAAATCACGGGCGAATTTTGATAACAGGTATAATTTCATATTCATATATATATATATATATATATATATATATATATATATATATATATATATATATATATATATATATATAACGTTAAAGATATATTACCTGTGCGGAAAAGGGGTTGCACTTTTCTAATTTTGTGAAGAGCCCGCTTTGAAATCGAGTGAAACCGCCAGACGTGATTGTGTATGTTTTTGTTGCGAATGTTGGCATGATATTGCGCCAGTGTAGCATTTATTTAGTCAGTAGGTGGATCACAGTTCAGTTCCAAAGTTGACGAAATATTATAGCATTCCGTGGTCGTTGTAGGTTCATCCAGTATATGCCCCAAAATCCTGCAAAATATGGGTTGAAGTTTTACGCTATGCGTGATAGTAAAACATTCTACACATTCAACTTGAAAATGTATTATGGGAAAGCAGGTTGATGGCCCATTCAGCATGTCCACAAGAAACTGACGGATATTCCCAAACGATTGGTGGAACCAATATAGATTTCCCATAAGAGCGTAATTACCGATAACTATTACACCAGCTATGATCTTGCTGAATGTTTGCTTCAGATTGGGCTGACGTGTTTGGGAACCCTGAAGAAAAACAAGAGGGAAGTTCCAATAGAATTCTTCGCAGATAAATAGCGGCCTGTTGGGTGTGTTGGCTGCTTCGGGTATCAATTCAACTTTTCATTACTGAGCCATGTTGCGAAGAAGAACAAAACTGTGCTATTATTATCAACTGAGCACGACAAGGAAGAGTTTTATCTCGAAAAGCCTCTTATGGCTATTGACTATAACGCCACTAAAGGAGGCGTGGATACGGTTGATTCAATGTGCTCAACATTTTCTACTTCGCATAAAACAAGAGGTTGGCCTATAATCGTATTTGTTAGGGAGCTAGATTTAGCTGGGATAAACTCCTATAAAATATATCTGAATAACAACATTAGTAAGCCTTGCACCAGCAGAAAATATCTTAATGCTTTGCCCTATGGCTTGGTGGAACAACATTTTATATAATGGGCTATACTCTGGTGTCTACCCAAGTTGTTCTCTCAAAATACAGAGTAACCTCTAACAAGCAGCCTAACACTTCAGCTCGCACTGGGCGAACCACTTGCTACTTATGTGGTTGTCACAAAAACAGTAAAACCAAAGTTGAATGTGGAAAGTGCAAATACAGTTACAATAAGAATAGTAAATATAAAATATCACACATTTGTCAGACAACTAATATCTATTAGTTTTAGTAAACTTAGCCATGGCAATGACTGTGTTTGCCTCTTGGGGCAGATAAACCTATTGGATATAAGTTGGTTATTCAGAAATCACAAACAGGCGCATTGCTTCAGGTTTTAAAATTATTTAGTAATTCTTCTTATTGGGATACAGTTCTGGCTGAAAACAAAAATTTGGTAATATTCTTTGTAAAATGTATTTTCTTATTATTAAATAATGATCAGATAATAAATGAGAAATGCCTTAAAATACGTGTTTATATTATCTTGTTTAGTTCATCGTTGAAAATCCAAATAGGTTAAGTATATATACATAATATTTATTGGGTGAAATCATCTAGCGATTCAAAATTTAACACATTATTTAGTCATCTTGGTGAAAAATGTACATATGTGTGTAACATTTTGTCAATTAGGCATATAAAAAGTGAAATAGTGAAATTTTAAACCCTTTTATTATTTTCCTATACAAATTTAATGCCAATGTCATTGTTATTAAAATTTTGATATTAATTTAGCCAAATATTGTTCCTCAAACATTACCTGATGACTATATATGTACAGGGTTATTCACAAAACATTCTACCATCCTTAACTGTTTTATATTTTGAAATAGAAGAAAATGGTAAATACGAAAGTTGTAGGAAATTTTACTACGATCTCAGACATGCATTTAGAAAAAGAATCGAATCTTGCGTTTCGGAGATCTAGACCAAACTTTATGTTCTTTTAAATGGAACATCCTGTTTATTCTCGAATTATTGTTTCAAATGTCTCATACCAATGCTTGCAATACTAATGCTTTGTACATTCTACTCTATATCGGTGAGGAGTTTATGGAGGTTGCTCATTTATTGCTAGTTATAATTCAGTTTCTATTCGAACCTAATCTTCATACATTGCTATTTCAGAAAATATTGAGGAAATTTATCTAACTCATGTAGATAGAACTCATATTGTAATAAATTAATATATCGAAATATAATAGGTGTACTGAAATGTATTATTTAATAATGTATTGAGCGATTATCTAGTTGTCTAGAATGTTGTAGTTGTCTTAGAATGACTAGGCCGTCGAATTTAACACATTATTTAGTCATCTTGTGAAATTTTATACCCTTTTATATTATTTCCCTACACAAATTTAATGTCAATGTCATTGTTATTACGATTTTGATATTAGTTCAGCCAAATATTGTTCCTCAAATGTTACCTGATGACTATATATGTATAATTATCCACATAACATTCTACCACCCTTAACTGTTTTATGTTTTGAAATAGAAAAAATGGTAAATACGAAAGTTGTACGAAATTTTACTGCGATCTCAGACATGTATTTAGAAAAAGAATCGAATCTTGCGTTTCGGAGATCTAGAGCAAACTTGTGTTTTTTAAATGGAACATCCTGTTTATTCTCGTAATTATTGTTTCAAATTTTCCATGGCAATCTTGATTTTGTTTGATATTTCAAATGGAGATACCATGCAAACTACTAGAACAATGATATAACATGTATATATTCTTGTAGTCGGAAAAGCACGTAGATTTCAAAATAAATAGGTTCCATGTTCCATTTAAAAAAACATAAGTTCGGTCTAGATCTCCGAAACGCGAGATTCGATTTTTTTTTCTAAATACATGTTTAGGATCGCAATAAAATATCCTACAACTTTAGTATTTATCATTTATTTCCATTTAAAAAAATAAAACAGTTAAGGGGGTAGAATATTATACGAATAACCCTGTACAATAATAATCAGATGATGTATGAAAGTAAGATTAAATATTAATTAGAATACCACTTGTTCAGGTTCAGTGCAAAAAATGGAAGTGTTAAAAATTCTCTGAAAGAAAAGTGAAGTTAATTAGAAATTGTAACGTGTTTATTTTTTTATATTAGAACGCCATGTTCCGTATAATGAAACATAAAATCTAAATTCTGTCTACAGAACATGTAAAAACACTTTATTCTTATTTAGAAAAAAGTAAGTAGCACGTTATTCCATATTTGGCGGATTGAATTATGGCTTGTCTGGAGAGTGGGCTATTAGGTAACGAAATAGATTTTATACAGGTGCTTCCGTTAGAGAAGAAAGTTTTAATAAGCATCGCCAATATTAGGAAAAGTGTTACATACGGCAAACCAGTTTAATAGGATAATTCCACAACGAACAGTAAAAAAGAGGGACACATACATATGTCGAAGTAAATTGTACCCATTAAAACGAAAGAGTTGCACAAAAAGAGCGAGAGACACACAGCTGATCCAAATGCATAATAATAATGCTGTTAATTAACCATCGCCATGGTAACAAATAGGTCAGTAGTTGTGTAACTGTTTGCGAAATGAATTGTAATGCAATTTTAGTTACTAATACTTATAGTATAGATGAAAGTAACGCCTCGTCAGCAGCAGCGCTCATAGGAGAATGCGTTAGACATACTCGTACACTAGTTTAACCTAACAGGACCTTGCGAATTATGCTTGGAATTTCACAAGTGTGTCAGACAGAAATTTTAGTTTCTAAATTATTATGCACTATTAGTGTATATTTTAAGATACCTTTATATGTTTTTGTTAATTAGTGGCAACGGCAATTTAAACCTGTACATTTACATATTTTTACAATTTTGTAACATGGCCGAATTGGGTATATTTATATTTATGGAGTTGTGAGAATACACTTTATTAATCTTATAAATCGATGCTCTACAACAAGATTTTTAATGGGCTTCATAAATTTTCATTTGTCTCAATTGACATTTCCAGAAACAATATTTCGTCATCTCCATTGGAAATGAATTAATTTGAATATTCTCTGGCAGGTTCTATAAATTATATACAGTGTTATGTGCATATGCCTCGACCTACTTAGTATATACCTTTTTCACTTCATATTATATAAGTACCTAAGATACTCTTTAAATATATTTTAAGGAACTCTTTCGATAGATTACACAGACCTACAAATTTTGATATTTTGATAGTTGGTTGGGTTTGATAAATAATAAGTGAGTTATTTACACTGATTTCATATTTACCTTTCGTGTTTGCCCCTCACGTAAGGTTTATGATCAACTGAATAATCAGATTAAATTAAAAACTAAAGGAAATTTTACATTTTAATAAACATTACATTTAACAAACATTAAAAACAGTATAAAGCAACAACGCAACTAGTTTTGGGTCTCTGATTTCTTTTTTTCTTTAAAAGCCTCTCTCTTCTTAACAAAAAATTTTATTCTGTAGTATCTCTTGTGTAATCATTCGTTAGATGTTCTCTTTTCAGAATCCAGCATCTGATGGCATAATCTGCCATCATCGCTACATACCATCGACCCTGGTACCTCCTTCCCATTTCTTTATGTCTTGGTGGAACCCTTCACCTCTTGCTCCTCATGAACAGCATCAAGATTTTCTGAAAAGTAGTCCAGATGAGTATGCAGATAATTAATTTTTATGCTTATATTACAACCAAGTTGCTTAAAGTTATCCACATTTTGATGGCAATTTCCTCATACTGCTGATGTTTATGATTTCCTAAAAATATTTCTGTTGCATTTTTAAAGTATCCAAGATTTTTTTCAGTTTCTGTCATTGTTTCTTCAAACTGTCGATCATGCATTAATTTTCTCATTTGTGGTCCTATGAATATGCCTTCCTTTAATTTTGCTTCAGAAAGAGCTGGAAGGTTGCCACATAAGTACTTAAAGTAATTCCCATTTTTATCTATAGCTTTTACATATTGCTTCATTAATCCTAATTTAGTATGAAGTGACGGCAAAAGAATTTTTTAGGGATCAACCAGATTTCCATAAATAACGTTTTCTGAACCAGGTGTGAAGTTTATAACAAGTATTAAAATATAATATTTTGATATACCTTTACAACTTCTAGGCAGTTTTAGAACAAAATAAAAGCACACTGCGGAATGTCAGGAGTAAACGTACACAGATTAAAAACGTACTACAGGGCCTATGTAAATAACCGAATAGTATATAACCGGAATATCCCCACCCGCCAACTCTGTTTCCGTAAATCCCCCACACTCGTGTGTATATTTCAAACCGATTAAGCACAGGAGCGCCGCAGAGATTGCGGCAAAATTTAATTTACAAAATCTCATAGTTTTAAAAACTACAAATTATTGTACAATGTACATTTACAAATACTGGTACGTGATGGAAACCAAAAAACATGTTTCGGTAGTTCTAAACCAAAAAGTCAAAAAAAGTCCGATCACAAAATCTTTGTTGGCCTGTGTTATTTTTTGTAGTAATACAGAAACCGTCATCTAATGTGTTGTGAAAAGCAGCTCTATAACAGTGATGAAATCTACATACCATATAACTGCGTGTATCGGCCTCTCTGCTGAAGGACATCACTCCCAATTTGAAACATCGATCAAATCGAATAAGCGAAGATCAAATTCAAAATGTAAGTAACACCTGTAGTTAAGAGGCTAACATATAAAGAAGAATAAAGGGGAAATAAAGGGTTCCAAGTCTGCAACCAAAACTTATGACACTATGCAGGTTGTGGGTCCTGGCATTATAATGGAGCAGAAAAACGTCCCAATGCCCCTCTGTGTTCTGAAATCCTGCTTCAGGTCAGTCAGAAACTGAGAATATCGCTCTTTCGCCTCATCATATTGATGTAGCAAATTGCGCAATACCAATGATTTGTATGAGGTTGCTTATTTATTGCTAGTTAGATATACATTGCTATTTCAGAAAAAAATTGAGGAAATTTGTGAAACCTTTTTTGAGGAAATTTATTTAAAAAGTGTGATAGAACTCATACTGTAGTAAATCAATACCCTGAAATATAATAGGTGTATTGAAATGCATTATTGGACAATACAATACTTTGAGTGACTATCAGGTTGTCTAAAGTAGTTTTAGAATGACTAGACCGTCGGATTTAGCATTAGAAAATGTCTCAATTTTCATTTTCAGTACTAAGTATAAGAAGAATTATTCGTAAATAGTCAGACATACATAAGAACATTTATTATTTCAGTCAGACATTTATTATTCACTATTCTTATAATTTTAACTTAATTATTATATAACAAAGAAGTTAATACCAACATATAGGTACATGGTTTTACTATCTTGTGATAACATTTTAGATAATATTGTTACCAATGTCTACTAACTGAAAATTAGTTTCAATTTTAAATCTCAATATTTGTAACTGTTGTGTGATAGTCTAATATAATACCGCCAGTTTAAAGAAATTACTGTTTTCTATACAGCTTATTGTTACCATTACATTAAAAATTCATGGTTTTGAAGATGATAATTTGAAAATTGAATTTGTCGAAATCCATTAACATTTTTAAAGGAATTAAAGTTGTTTCATTGCATGATGTTTACTTGCAACCAAAAAGATCTGAAATACTATGGAGAGATGACATCATTTATAACGTTAATTCATTATTTTACGGGTTTTCTATTTACATTTTGCCGAATATTGACTGTTGTAAACTTCTTATACAGAAATAATTCATTACTTCACCAATAACAAATAATTTATCCATAATATTGTTATTTTGTTGTACCCATCTTTTACTCAGTGGAATTTTATTAAAATACAGACAAAAACCTGATTTTACTTTTACGAGCGTCTAAGAGAAACGTCAATAATTATAAAAACTATGGAGTATATTCTGATTATTATTAATTATAGCAGATTCTCTGAAGATGGTTATTAAAACTAAAACATAAGAGTATTTCTTTCCATTCGAATCTTCCGAGACTACAAGAATAAAAAAAGAAGCGAAATATAATTCATATACGAGTACGTACAGCTAAGAAAGCAAAAAACATTTGCATAATAATTTAATTTAGAATTTGGTTTAATAATGGCGAAAGTGTTAATTAATTAACACAAATTATTCAGTGATTTTGAACGTAATATATAGTGTGTCCCAAATGCACGACCTAAATTAAATAAAATAAAAGCATACAATTAATTTTTGTGTGTATAGGTGGTCGAAGAAAAGGTAATTGGAAGGACAAAATATTGACGTCACAGTTATCTTAAATATGAATATTATTCCCAACACTTTAGATATACTGTTTTTTAGTGTAATATTGTTTCGTATCACTGGGACATACTGTTGTAACACATCTGCTGTTATTATTCCAAGCACCGTGAAATATATATTACTGTCTACTTCAACAAATACGTTTATGAAAGATAAGCAACAATAACGAACACTTCAAATAAAGTGTGCTTAATATTAAAATAGTTGTGAAAAACTGTCTAATACATAAGTAATGTGCAAAGCAGTGTATTACGCAACAATTAATCTGGTCGACAGTTGACTGTCCCAATTATATCCTCTATCAGTGATACGATGACCCTCTACTAATTTCCTGACCATCGAATCTGCTGGAATAGGCTATTCAAGTTACACAGTCGAGGCAGTAAGCAAGCTCAAGAAAGCTTTGCCACAATAAAATTTTATTTTGAATTGGTAATAAAATTCGGGAAACCTTTTTTATAATAAAGTGTCACTTAAGGAACCCAGAACATCTGCTATAACCCTAATAAATACACCGCTACAAATCAATATAAATCTTAACACATACTGGACAAAAACTGTTAGAGTTGTAACTTGTACAATGTCACTAAATTACTTTACAAGCATATTAGCCCAATAGTCAATTTTGGACACACAGAAATGGATTTCCACAAAAGCCCCAGGCGGAATAGGGGGGAAGGTTATACATTCGAATGAAGAAAAGCACAGCGATGCTTAGGTAGAGGTTCCAAAATAGAGACGTTTACTTTTTTGCGATTTTTTTGCGTTTTCAGCTATTCATCGTTTGTCGGAATCTGTCCGTAAAATTTTGTAGCAAAGATTTTGAATGTTATGCTAACTTCTAACCAAAACACTCTTCGTAAATCCGTGGTTTTCACTGACTGAAAGTGTTCACAGAATATTGAAACATAGCTGTGAAATAATTAAACACCATATTATACCAGTCGGGAAGTTCTTTAAGGAACCACAAGGCCCGTAACAAATACTCGCAGATTTAGAGAGCATAATCCCCAAAAACGATCCCGAGAAGCTACAAATAGATATTTATTGACGATATGATTGTTTCGTATAACCCAATTCTTGACAATTTTCATAAACCACCAAAGAATCGCAACCGCGCTCTTCATTCCCAAGTTGTTAGTTTGTTGCCGTCTTGTCCAACCAGCCTCAATATTCCCGACTCGGATGACAAATATTGTCATGAGGATAACAACGAAGTCACTCGAAATTTCTGGCAGTGATAGTGATTAAATACATGTATATAAATGTCAGTATGTAGATAATTTAAAAATTGATTCTTCAAACAATTATTACTTAAGTAACTGAATCAACCATTGTAATTTTTATTTCATTCAAATCAGTCAAAAAGCAAAACAGATTAAAGAATTTTTTTAATTATTTAGGGTGTTTGTATATTATGTAGATGTTATAATTTTTATTTCAAATTTATTTTTTGAGAATTTATTGTTTGCGCACAGTTTTCCTTATTTTATATAGCGTCTTTTAAAAGAGGCGCTCAAAATTTGTTCGGTTATAGCGGCCATATTGTTAAAGCAACGTCTGTCAAATTTGTTGTGAATTGATCAGTAGGGTATGGAAAATCACCATGGAAGGTTATGGCATTCAACAATGTGTGCAAGTCATCAAATTTTATTTTCAAAGTCAGTGCTCGATCGAGAAGGGTTCCATACATTACGTGATATTTATCTTTGCCACAATCGTCCCGCTAAGTCAACTATTCGACATTTGATGGCTAAGTTCGAGTTAACCGGTTTGATCAGCCAACACCTGTACGTCACCGAAAGGCAAGGTCTACTGAAAACATGGCTACTGTGCATGAGAGTGTACGGGAAAACCCAAAGCAGTCAATTTCTCATCGTTCACAAGAGCTTGGCCTTTCTGCGACTTCAACTTAGCGAATTTTGCATCGGGACTTAGGTCCGCACCCGTATAATATCCAATTGATCTAGCAATTTAAGGTAAACGACCATAGAGAACACCGTGTCTTCGCTGATTGGGTTCTGGAGCAGTTGGAAGTTGACCCAAATTTCGCCAAAGAAAATCATCTTTAACGACGAGGCCCATATTTGGACGAATGGGTATGTGAACAAGTAAAATTGTCGGATTTGGGACGATGCCAATCAACATGAGATACACCAGCACTAAATTCATCCCGAAAAAATCACTGTCTGATGCAGATTTTGGTCTGGTGGAAACATTGGTGCGTACTTCTTCTAAAACTAAACTGGCTTTGCCATAACCGGCAACGACGAGCAGTACAGATTGATCATAAGCAAGTTATTGTGGCCTAGACTGGATGATATGCTTACCGCAGTGGCGCAGCGGTGACACGAAGTGGTCACCGTGATCGTGTGATTTAACGCCTTTGGGGCTATCTTAAATCGCAAGTGTATGCAAATAAACCGCAAACAATTGATGTCCTTAAAGTCAACATAACGAACGCCATTCAGCAAATTCAGTCAGATTTATACGACAAAGTCATCGAAAATTGGATCTCCCGAATACGTTTCACCAAGCAAAGCTATGGGAGACACTTAAACAATGTTATATTCCATTCTCAATGCCATAAAATTTTATTTCAAATTAAAAAAAATGAGTGCGATGAATCTCACATACAATTTGTTTTATTTATATTTAAAAATCGAGCGTCCTTATTAAATTACTCTTTATATTATTTTTTAATTCTTATTGTGTAATTTTAGTAATATGAGACTTGCTGTATGTTTAATTATGTATGCAGGATTGTATCCATCCAATATTTACTAAAGATGTATTTTATAAAATGAAAACATTATATATTTCCTTAGAAATTACTTAAAAAAGTAATGTTTCCCGTTTTTTTTTTTTGTTCAAATATGTTAGGCTTGGTTTTCTACCCATCATATGAGATATATTTGAAATTAGCGGAAAATTTTTAATAAGATAGGATAATAAAATAATTGTGTCAACTTAATTCGGCGGTTTTTTGCATTGAGCAAGTGACCCGAATGTCAACGATATTTTTAGTTATTATGTTAATTAATGGTTGTTACTGGATACATTAGGGGTTTAGCTACAGAAACGAGTTTGTGCAATTGTGTGTATATTTTGGATAATTATCGATAAACGCTGTTCGATAATTAACATTAATAACGCCGACAGATTGCCAGTAACTACAACCTTAAGTTACTTTCTTTAATTGTGAATTCAATATGAAAGTATTTATGTTAAAACAGAATGAGGAAATTAAATTCCTTAATTATTTCTCAAGGAATGTGCGGCGATGTCGTAATTTACTTTATTTTAACACACGGCGAAGGCTCTCCACTCTCTATAGTTTCGCCGGGTAAATTGTTTTAATGTGTGCTATAATTTGCATTAGTTAACATTCAAGCCAACGGACCATTTGGAAATCGGTCGGACGGTCGTACTCAATAAAACAACAGATATTCGATCGTACAGTCTTCGATATTGTCCATTCTTCTGGTGCACGGCAATGCCTCTTGTAGAATATGGTAAACGTGACGTGACACACGTGGCTCCACTTTACTATGCTGTTAGCGACGAAAGTAATTCTTTCGCTGGTTCGCGTAACAGGCAATTTCAATTGTAAAAAATATGTTACGGCTTATGGAGAAACCGTTGATTTATCGCAACGCTCTTTGTCTTCACGAACTGGTTAATTATTTGGTATTTGAGATCATATTAATAAGAAAATAAGTAATATGTACAGTATGGTCCACAAATTTAATAGTAGATAAATTCATTCTCTACGAAACGATGTTTAAGTAAATTTTTTTTAATTCCATGAAATCATTATTTCAGCGAATTTTTAAATGGATTAACAGTGCACGTGATATCTCGTAATTTTTTCTGCTACTTCATAATTCTCTATTCAGTATTATGATATTTTTTTTTAGATTTTATAAAAGGTCTTTTGAATCAAGTAATATTTTATGTTCTAAAGTAATTTGTATAACATTAATAACATTAAGTATGTTGCATATAAGCTGCAGGGGCAAGACTTTAATTTGTAGATCCTTCTAAAAGTGTGAAAATGTAAAAATCACTATATCTGGTATAAACCGTAAGACCAGTATAATTGGGAAAATTCCATACTACTGTAGTTGTAACTCTTAATACGTTTCCGTATAAACCGTATACGGTTGCATAATAAACCTTATATAATATAATACATTTGATACAGTATAATGTAATACACTTGACTCCGCATGATGTAGATTACAAATCTATGTGTTTCTAATAGTTTATGGCAGTGTATTTATTAGAGTTACAGTAACTGCTTAAGTTGCCTGAATCGTAAAGGGTCTTTCAATAAGGATGCTCGATTTTTAAACGTAAATAAAGCAAGTCGTGCATCAGATATCCACTCAACTTTTTTATTTGAAAACATTTTATGACATTAAGTATGGAATATAATGGCGTTCAAATCTCCGCCGCGGGTTTGCTTGAAGGCACGTATTCGGTAGGTCCAATTTTCGATGACTTTGTCGCATAAATCTGGCTGAATTTGCTGTATGGCGATCGTTATATTAACATTGAGGACATCAATTGTTTGCAGTTTATTCGCATAGACCTGCGATTTAAGATAGGAAATCCACAAAGGAAGAAATATAAAGGCGTTAGATCGCACAATCTGGTTGGCTAGATCATGTCGCCGCTGCGCGAGATAACCATGCCCTCAAATCGCTCGTACATAATATGCATCGTGACATGCGCTGTGTGGCACGTAACGCCATATACTATTGGAATCACATGTTGTTGGTATCCATATAATCCAGTTTAGGCCACAAGAAGTTGTGGTTATCATCGATCTGTAGTGCTCGCCGTTGATGGATATGGCAATGCTAGTTTAGTTTTGGAAGAAGTACGGACTGATGATTCCCTCAGACCAAAATCTGCACCAAACAGGGACTTTCTCGGGATGCATTTGGTGCTGGTGTATCTCGTGTAGATTGGTATCGTCCCAAATCCGACAATTTTATTCATTCACATATCCATTCATCCAAAAATGGGCCTCATCACCTAAAGATGACGCTCTTTGGTGAAATTTGGGTGAACCTCCAACTGCTCCAGAGCCCACTCAGCAAACACATGATGTTGTTTATGGTCGTTTACCTTAAGTCCCTGGATCAGTTCGATTTTATATGGGTGCAGACCCAAGTTCCGACACAAAATTCGCCAAGTTGAAGTCGCAGAAAAACCAAGTTCCTGTGAACGACGAGAAATTGACTTTCTCGCAAGGTCTGCCGACGAAATCTTTTCCGCAGACCTTGCGTTTCGGTGACGTACGGGTTTTGGCTGATTATTTATCAAATCGATTGACTCGAATTCGGCCACGAAACGTCGAATAGTCGACTCGGTAGGACGGTTGTGGCGATGATAAAAATCACGTAATTCGAGGAACGTTTCTCGAACGGAGTACTGATCTTTAAAATAAAATTTGATGATCTGGATACGGTTTTGAAGCTGTTACCCTTCACAGCAATTTGCCATATATTGTTGAATAATTAGTAATAAATTTGACAGATTTTGCTTTAATAACGTGGCCGCTATAACGTAGCAAATTTTGAGCGTCCCTATTGAAAGACCCTGTTCTTTACTACGGGAACGGTCGGCTAATTTCATTTCGGCGTCATATTTTACTGTAGGAAAATTATCCTGAATTTTCAATTATTCTAGCTCTGTATTTTTAATAGCCTGTTCGAGCAGATCGATATTCGTTCATGAATGGTCAAGAAATTGATATAAAAATCAACCACGATCACGTCACTAATAGACAGTGAGACATTCAGATCAGGAACAGATTATAAAAGGAATAACCGACCGCCGACACTAACCTGGATGCATTGCTACCTAATCCACTGCCCTTTATATAACCTATGTATTAGACAGTTTTTATAACTATTTTACAATTAAAAACAATATGTAACTATCGTATAATGCTCACGCATATGATATTTATGTGGCAATTGTTGAAACTTGAAGCTGTTCGTGATTGCTCAGACACTAACTTATATTTGAACGGTGTTATGTATCTTAAGATACAAACATCAGTTTTGGCCAAGTTGATTAAGAATATTTGCCAATGTGACTGAAAAATGTCTGAGTGCCCAAATGAACATTACTGAGTCGCAGGAGGATTTCACCAAATAGGTACGAGTATGTACCTATCCTACGAGTGTTTCGCGACAATGATATAAACAAAATAACATAAACGCATATTTCGTATCTGCCATTTGTCATTTATTATTTATTTATTATTTACTAATAATATACAAATGTTATCAAGAATATAATCAATTTTTTTCAGTAAAAACGAAATTCCTTTATGAAGAATTATTAGTCGTTATTAACACTTATTAAACGTGAGGCAATACACCTGTTTATAAGTAACCGACTTATGTCCGAAAGGCTTATCTATCCTAAAGAGCAACCGTCTAGTCATTGGAAATGTAATAAAGTAGGTAGTATTTTATTTTGTCATTTTTGTTTATTGTCCATCTATTTATGATACCCTAATTGAGTAAGAAATAAATCCTCTCATTATAAGAAAGATTAGTAGATAACCAAAGGCCTCTGGATATAAACGTAGATACATTTATTACTTATTAAACCGAAAGAGTATTCACATTATAACTATAGGATCCGAATATTTAATTAGACACCTCGACGATACAATGCCAAGTAGTATTTCAAAAATTACATATATGAATTTGGTCGCGTTATTCACAAATATATAAATATTTCCTAAACTGGCACCACTACATACATATACTCCATGTATTTATTTCATTAATGCAATATGTGTGCATATTCAAAGGAAAACTACAATATAGTATATATAGTATGTATGTACAATCAAATTTATTCTACGACAAAGCTGGTTTATATTTCAATATGAATAGCAATAGCTATAAAATGTATATTTTATTTTGAAGTAAAGTTTACGTTAAAAGTTAGACTACACATCGTGTTGATTTTACACTACTACTATAAAAATTCATACCAATGAGTAGTACAATTCTACTACGGCTTTGGATAGTAGAAATAAATAAAATAATAAAGTTCTGCTAAATTACGTGAAAAATTAAATTATCCGTTACTAGTGGATCAAAATGTATAATGTGAATATATTTGAGACAGACTTACAAGTGTATTCCCTGTAGCTGTATAGAAGTATGCCCTACTTCTATACAATTACAGGTAGTACATTTGAAAATGTATTAAACTTCATACATACGGTGGATCAATAGTCTCGCGTAAAATTTATACTTGTTATGCGTCTGATTCATTCCTAAAACACAGAAGAAACCAATACGTATGAATAACACTAACTTAGTTTTTCACAAAACACCAAAACACTATACACTGTACTCGACGCGCGTTTCGCCAACGAAGTTGGCATCATCTGGGGGTGATTAAAACTCACTATTAGTGTTTTGGTATTTTGTGGAAAACTTAGTTAGTGTTATCTTCACACCAAAGGCTCCAACCTACACCAGCACGTATGAATATATATGTTTCTTCCATTTTGGCGTTATTAGATGGACGTAGATGATTAAATTGTCTATCGTTTGATAACTGACATTCACCCAAACGCACACATGCATTTTGATAGACAATCATTTATGAATTACGAATTTAGAATTTTATTGGATTCTATCTAGTGAGGCAGATGTTATTTAAATAATAGTTCATTACACACTTTCACTAATAAGTGGTCTGGTGATCTGGAATCTACTTGATTCTACCTATTTATACTATTCATCTCCTAAGAAAACGTCGTTTGTTTCATTGTCAGACAGTTATTCCAAAATATGTAAGGACGTCATATTGTTGAAGTTATTCTGTTATTATTAGAACTGTATAATCGGTGCTGTATACATGTGGCTGGCGTTTGGGAAGGCGTAGCGGAGGCCTCGAGAACGTAACACGGAGTTCAATTCACGCTGAAAACAAACTAGGCATCACAAAACACTCGATTTGTGTTAGGTATTCAGTTACTGTTTAACATTGAGACTGTGTACGTCTGCTTCGCGAAAGAACTAAATCACTTTGCGATCGTAATTACATACATAATTTATACAGCGTGCGTGCGTTACAAAAAATGTCCACAGTGCTAAAGGCGAAAAAACGGCCACTTAAGAACAGCCGCTTGTGAATAAGTGAATGTGAATAAGTTCGAGACTTTCCAGATTTGATGTATGATGGGGCGAAAATAGTGTGTAAAGTTTGTGAAAAAGATTTATTGTGTTTGGACAAGAGAGACTGCAAAAGACATATAAATAGTACATAACGTATTAATACGGAAAATATAAGGCAACGGCCATCCCATGGCGAACACCGATCCTCGTCCGATCACCGAAGTCAAGCAACCTCGGGCGCAGTTAGCACTTGGATGCGTTACCGCTTGAAAACACCGCGTGCTGTTACCGTTTCAGCCTGCAGTACTACTGGGTGGATTTAGTAGCCCAGTAGTACTGTTGCCGATCCCAAGCCCGGAAGAAAGAGGAGAGTTAGAGTCAGAGTAGCTGCCTACCCTCTGTAAAAACAGATCCAGCTCATAGTACCGATGATATTCATCGGTAAGAACAACAGAAGAAGAAGAACAGGTCATAGACCTACATTATAAAAAGGAAGAAGAAGAAGAATATTAATATAAAAAAGTTCCTGCCACGGAAAACGTAGTTCATTTTTGATCTACTTCTTATGTTAATTACCTGTCATTTACCACTTACATTACTTGACACAGAAGCATTTAAGGACTTTTGTAATAAATACAATCCTAAGTATCCTTTACCGACTAGGGCCACAGTGCGCAGCTATGTACCACCTGCACGTGAAAAAGTGGAAACCGCGTCAAGTGCTCGAGGCCCCCGCTACACCTTCCCATACGCAAGCCGACATGTACGCGCCATCCGATTATACAGCTTAGTTATTATCATTATCTGAAATGAAAATAATGATAATGAGCATATAACGGCAATGACAGTCAGTCATCTTACAACTCAACACAACCTTCCAATTTATTGAATAGGTGTTAAATAAGTTTATTAAAAAATCAGATTTTCCGAAAATTCGTTTTATAAGCCGGCATATATGTAAGTGCCGTATAAGAATGTAAATTGTCGCATAATTTACAAACACCATTAAAAAATTAATACTCTTATAGGTTTACTTTTGTTTTGTGCATATCTTGTAAGTATTTATTAAATATAATCGTACCATATATTAAAGGCTGTGACTAGAGTCCCGCCTCGGGACCCAGGTCAAGTCTCGAATAACGTCATTAAATAACGTCATAGGTATCGTTTCGGGACTGATATTCCTTACCGACTCGGGACCAGCATCCGGTCCCGAATAACGTCATCAGTAGCTTTATCGGAACTTTATTCCGCCCCGAAGCAGGACCCTCATCCAGTCCTGAATTTATAAAGAGAACCGTACCTTTGCTAGAAACATTTATATATATGGTGTCCGAGTTTTAAACAGCAAAACTTCACGGACATGTAGACAATCTCATTCTGAGTAAAAAAGTTCCTGTAAACACACCTGGCTACCTAAGGGAGATACAGGGTGTTAAAATTCAACTATTTTTTTAATATTCATTAATATTTTCCGTTTTCAAATTTTTGCGTATCTCTTTAAAATTCCTTCATGAAGGGAGAACATAATAAAAAACATTTGTAGATTTTTGCCTAGATGTAGTAGATGCACTTAGAGTATACTCGGTTACTCAAACTATTATTTCCTCAAAAATTGTGTCTTCAAAAAAACCTATTTGAATTCCTAAAGGAAACTAGAAAGTCAACTTATTTTTCTTACAACTACGCATTTTAAGCTCACATTTTGCATCAATTTTTGACATTAAGTGTATCTAAGATGTTTTAAAAACATTTTGCTCGCGTTTTTGTTCTGTTATGTGCAAAAATTTTGCAGCATGCGCAAAGAAATTAAAATATCTCGAAAACCGTTCGAGATATCACAAACTTACAACAGAAAAAAATAATGCGAATATATCATGCTTTAAAAGTAGTATATAGACACACGTCAGTGGCGTACGACGAGAAAGTTCTAGTGTTTGAAATCTTGCCCGGACCTCAGAAAATGAACATCCAGAATATCACTGACCACGAAAACAATAGGATATATTAGTCTTGCTTCCGTAAATAAGTGTACAAAATTTGAAAACTGTATCTCCATCTTTTCGGAAAGTGTTAATGAAAATAAAAAAAATGTTGAATTTAAAAACCATGTATCTCCCTTAGGAAGCCAGGTAATAGGTATGTTAATAGGAACTTTTTTACTCAGTTTGAGATTGTCTACATGTCTGTGAAGTTTGCATGTTTAAAACTCGGACACCGTGTATACCATATATGTAAATGTCTGTAACTAACGACGGTGCGGTTCTCCTTATAAATTCGGCACCGGATAAGGGTCCCGCGTCGGGGCGCAATATAAGTCCCGAAACGTTATTATATATATTATATATACGTACCTATGACGTCATTTCATAACATTATTCGGGACTTGACTTGGGTCCCGAGGCGGGACTCTAGTCACAGCCTATATTAAAACCAAAATTGCATATATGTATATTTCCAAGATTTCATTTTTGTGCAACAACCTTGAATAATTTTAATGCAAGTTGAAAGCACTCTGTAGAAAATCAATATCTACATAATTAATACGTGTAATAATTAAGCAATTGTATTGTAATGAAAATGTAAAGAATAAGGTTTATCCACCTGATCCAAATAATCAAAAACGGTGGCTTATAAAACTCTAGAAACAAGATGTTTATTAACACTAATTTGATATGGTTTTGCAAACAATAAGTTCCATTCATATTTTTGTACATAAAATAAAATAAAAGTAGGAAAATAGGAATGATAACCGGAATCGTCATCATTACAATAATTCTAATCCGTAATTCTAACCATAATGGTTACATAAAAAAACAATTGTCCTCTATTTTCTTATGTCCTTGATTTGCCGCAGCCATATCGCACAGCTAAATTTAAATTCCTTAAGCTTTTACTGTTAAGTTATTTGAAAAACTGTTAGCTATAATTGAAACGTAAACATGGAATACAAAGGTCGATAAAAAAGTAATTAACAACCTAATTTCTTAATTTGTCTCTCTCCCAAATCGTATTTTAATGACAAATTTAATCTGTTCTCCCCAACAGGGAGAGGAAATGCAATAAGATCGACAAATATTTGAGTCGGTAATAATTTCCGTCTAGAACTTGGAATAGAAATAAATATCCGAAGTTAAAAATAATGTTGAGTGCATTCTATATAAATGCATCTCTATGTCGCATCATTAGAATTATATATGGATTAAATAATTATACAAGGTGGCACACCGAAAATGGAATAAGAGAAGATTTGAGCTTATAATGTACTCTAGAAAAAGATGTCCATGTAAGCAGACTAAATCATGTACATATTAGTTTTTATGTGAACCTATAATATACTCTTTCGTGAAGTAGTGAATAAATTCGTTAAAATTCAAGGAATAAATTGTGGCAAAAACTCGATACGTAAAATTTTATTTTTAATTACGCATTTTTTAAAATACAAAAAATATATGCAAGATGATACGTGTAGGATGTATGACGTCATTTATTTTTTTAATAGCAACACTCTTTTTTAATACAGAATATGAAGATAACATTTTCTTACATACGCTACGGTAATAATTGTCCTTTTTTTATTTTGAAAAAAATGAAAAAAGAAGCGAATTTGCAATCTATATATATATGAAAATTATTGTTTGTTTGTATATCTCTTATGCCTTCCTAAACCGTTCATCTGATTGCGATGAAACTTTGGGGAATGGCTGGACGCATACCTGCGAAGGTTCCTGAGTTAGTAAAAAAAAAAATAAAAATACATAATGATCCAAAATAAATTGAATATTGTTGTAACGAAAATATTAGTATTTCTTAAAATTTAGTAAACGGCACAGAAAAGCGTGACGGGTATGGCTAGTTTAATGATAAAAATAAAAAATAAAGATACAGATAACAAATTTAATGGCAATCATTATTTAAAAAATCAACTAAATCAAATTTTAAAATTGTACACCGTTGGCTACCTGACAGTAGCCAAGACGATAAATTCTTCGTGAACATTGTCAATCATTTCAAGGGGTATATGTTGTATTTTGTGACGAATTCTTGCTTTTAAATCTTCTAAATTCTCCCGCCTAGTAACGTATACTTTGCTATTTAAATATCTCCACAAAAAGTAATCTAGGGGTGTCAAATCTGACAATTTGGTTGACCACTTAATCGGCCCCCTTCTCCCTAAGCAATAACTCAGGAACATCTCATCTAAATAAGCACTGACATGTACTGCATAATGGGGAAATGGGGAAAACCTTGTTGCCCTTGGACAGAAAAAGTAATTTCTGGGAAGATATCAGGTTTCCGAAGATATCAGGTTCCCCTACATATGGATATAAAACTATTAGTGCAGGAATAAAGTCGTCTCGAAGAAAATCCGAATATCTTGCACCATTTAGGTTCACGTCAAGGAAATAGAGACCCAGAATTCTTTCATCGAGTGTACCATACCACACATTCACTTTCTGAGTGAATATGAGATTTTCAGTGTGATTATATCATCCAGCGGGGATTCTCAGTACGATTTCAAGTTTTTATATGATAACAATAAAAAGTCATCATCGATCGCTAAAGGCCCCCATACACGGTCAAACATGTTGCGCAACAATCGTGTTTGCACAAAATATTTGACCGTGTATGGCAGGGATTGATCAGTTGCGCAACAATTTGAAATAAATAGGTCGGGATCGACATTTGTTGCGCAACAACAGTACGCTTGACAAGCGGTTAAAACGTGTATGGGAGTGTTGCACAAACTGTGAACCACAGAAGTTCTAATCGCGTAATTTTTTCGCGTATTTTTTTTATCAGCAGCTGATGTTAATCTAAATTCTGCCACCAGAAGTTCATGACTCAAACAGCTCCACTTCATCAGCCAGTGCTTCGTTCACACTCTTTGCTATCTTTTCATGAGTTTCTTCTTTTCCGTCAATAAGCTAATAACGATCGCAGCACAACATTCATCTGTGTTAGACATATTTACTTCACTCAGTGGAACACGGCACAACACTAGAGAATGAAAGGTTTGAACAAACTGTTTGAAAGTGTATGGACCAAATGTTTGCACAAACATGGTGTTGCGCAACAGTTTGACCGTGTATGAGGGCCTTAAGGCTACTGTCAAGCAGTCAACGGTGCACAATTTGAACATTTAATTTAGTTGCTTTTTTGAATAATTAGTATAATTCAATTCAATATTTTGAAGTTGCCAAATCTTATTCTTAAATTTCTTTATCTAATCTATACTCATGCTAATGTAATTATTACCGCAAATTATGTCAAAGATGTTCACACTCGTTCACATTTCATAATAAAAAGGGGGTTACTATTAAAGAAATATATCGTCATACTTCCCACACGAATCATCCTGTATGTATTAATTACATTTTAAAAAATGTGCAACTAGAAATAAAATTTGACGCATCCAACAATTTTCTCCAAAAGTTAATGACTTTATTCATTATGAAAATACTGTGTGTATACTGTGGAAAACTACAAAAAAGCTGAAACAACTACAATCAAATAAATCTCACCCATAAGAAAGCAGATGGACACTGACTCGTACAGAAAAAGCAGATACTTTTATTGAACATCTAGAGAAAGTAATTAAACCTATAAGATCATATTTATCTGCCGAAAAAGAAAGATTCAGAAATATTCTTAAGGAAAAAACTCAAGCAGGAGAAGAAATACAAATGCTAATGCCTGGAGAAATGGAAATCAACGTGAAATAATTAAAAATCGTCCATGAAAAATAATAACTATGTTAACTAAACTATTCAGTACAGTACTTAAGTTAAAATATTTCCATATTCAATGGAAAATTATCATGGTGTAAAAATCTGACAAACCGCAACGTAGTCCTTCTTCATATAGGCCCATTAATTTCCTTCCTGCGTTATTGATTTATGGAAAAGATAGTAGAATAAAGAACATTACGATGGAGGAAAACCTAATACCTGACCACTAATTGGGTTTAGAAGATAGCACTCTACTATACAACAAGTGCACAAAGTTGTGCATACTATAGATAAAACTTTTGAAAACAAAAACTATTATGCGGTTGCTATCCTAGATGTCAGTTTAAGCCTTTTACAATGTATAGTATGTAGGAATAATTTTAAACAGAATTTTCCTGATATGATCTAAATTCATATAAAGTCATATCAAAAACAGATTTGAACTGGGACAGAGATTAATTTTTACTAACCACTTTCGAAGAGTAGTATCCTTATAGATATGACAATACGCATCTAGCTGATCCCTACAAGTACATATTTGGAGATGCAGGAGATCTAGGTACGAGCTTGTCGTCTGCCCATATTTAGTCGGGATTTGTTGCTAGAAAAACTGGTAAAAAGCGATCCTAGATATTTTCTTATCTTCGGATAGCAGTGGTATGACCCGGATCTGGTGATAAATTATATGATAGCTTACCATTCCTCCCATGTTCCTCAATTTGCTTTTGAAATATGTTTTCCTAATTTTAGAATTATCGTGGACATTCTCATACTATACAGAATGTGTGCGATATCGATTAAACATTTTTCCGCATACAGTGCAATTTTGATTGATTCAAGTACGATAATGATCACTTCCTATCACTATTTTAATGGATTATAGAATATTTATATAATTTATATATCGTATTTTTGAGTATCAATAAGGGTAAGAAATGGTTACTGTTGATAAAGAATCAAGTAGAGTATTAAAATAATCAGATTTTTATGTTCACTTTGTAAAAGAAAACAGGCAGGTGTTCTAGCTTTGTTGATGCTCTATGGATGTGTGACTGGAAGCAGAGGAAGATTATTGCTCTCGATCCGTTTAACAGAAGATATGAAATTAAACGTTATATTATATACATACATACATACATCAATCTCTGAGGATCATTTTAGAGATTCTTTTTATATAAAAAGTTTATATAAAAAGGAGAAATACATTGACATATCTTTTATTTTTGTTATATTTTTTTAGTCTATATTAGGAATTATATAAATAGTCAACATTTTCTTCTTTTCATACGTAAATTACGTATGAAAAGAAGAAAATTGTAGACCCTACAATTTTTAGACTACTTTGAAGAATTGGTTATATCCTGAAAACCGTTTCTTATTCATTATTAATTGTGATTTATGAAATCCCACTTGGATAGTAAGAGCCACTCAGTCTGTAAGTGAAATACATTGACCTTATCCTAGGAGTAAACGTCCTATTATCGTAAACTTATCATTAGCCCAAAAAAATATTGTTCCCACAACTTCTTTCTACAAATTATTTGAACTATTGAAACGTTAAATATAACTATTAAAATATTACGAAACATCTAGCAATAATAGCAGAAAGCTTTAATGTCTAACTCAACAATGACATAATAAAATAAGTGTAATGCAAATAATAATATATCTGCGGAATATATTGGAGATATATTGCACTTAGTAGATTACTTTCTATTTCAATAAGAAGATATACCAATATTTTAAAATGGCTTACCATATACATATTACCAATTTGTTAATGAAACTTGTTTGAATTTAGTTTATCCTTTCATCTGGTTTAAGTTATCCTAAATACAGTAGTAGGTCTATTATCCAAATATTAATCAACAACAACGAATAGATCCGATACAATCTTACCGGGTAAATATAGGATAAGAAAAATGGCCAAACAGGTCTATTTTGTTTTTCATACGCGCATTTTTTTATACAGGTAATTTTTGTAAGTCATCACTGTTGCAGTTATGACGTCATATATAGCTTTTTTAATGGAAAAACCCCTATCTGGTGATACCATTTAAGCATATTTTTTATGTATAATGCGTCAAATTTGGTGGTAGATTACATAGAAATTGTTTTGAGAAACAACAAATATTGTAGAAGATTATTTTAAAACAATGTTATGAAAAATAATAGTTGTTACAAAGAAAATCATTAAATTAAGTTTTAATTATCTTATGATGATTATTTGGCTTAACTTATTTGGCGAAACGCGAGCCCAGAAACATGTAATCTTTCGGTGTTCGGTGGAAAATTGGTCCCCTGTTTTTGCTGTTGCATCGAAGGTAACAAAACCCCTTCCCAAAATTAAATTACTCGTAAATGTTCAAATTTTCCACCGTTCGTTTTCTGACAGGTCAAAACTGATATTCTTATAAAATGATATTTATCATTTCACGTTAATTAGTTTTATATTTTTAGTCTTTTAATACCTCGACGAGTAAGCAAACCGCAATAATACAACGCCCCCTCGCTCATATCGAAGGCACCTCCGGAGCATGCCTCTAGAGGCTTCGTATCAAAAAACAAAAGTTACCACGTTGTTCACAAGGGTCGATTTACTATATTGATTTTGTCTAAATGCCAAAATTCGAACGAAAAGCATTTCATACATCGACCTAAAGATTTCGTGATACACACACACAAAAACAGCCGTTTAGTAAATATAGATAGTATTTGGTTAGCTAAGAAGTAACACTACTGTAAATTTTTCATAAAATAAATTGTTTATTAGCTTAAAAAATTCTTTGAACCTTTTAGATTATGGGGCAGAAATTGTTTTTCCTAATTCCTTGAAATTTCGCGCTCTTTCCTAAGATCGTCAGACTGCTCCGACGAAAGAAAATCCGTATAAATTTTAGAGTATAAAAGAAAAAGTGTACTGGTCATGTACAAAAGTGCTCTACATTTAGATTAGATTGGTCATGGCCATAAGGTATCTCGATTGAGAAATAAAAAAAACGTGCGTGGCCTTGGAGTAAAAGGTAAATTAACTGCCAAATTAATTGATCAATTAACAATTTAGTAAGGTTTAGCAATACGCCGTAATCCTAACTCCTTGGAAAATATAAAAAATGAAATCCGGGCGACTTTATTTCATAAGTTATATCAACCGACGAAAATCCGCAGCATGAGAAGTGCTCAAAGTCTTGGTGTGACTGGAAGAAGGTGCAAACAGAGGATTCTTTGGATACCTTCCATCATAAGCCGCCGCTTCCTAAGGAAGTTTTTAAAGCCATCAAACTGATTTATGGGGACCTGAGCCGAGACGAGTTGCTAGCTAAACTGTTGCGTGAAAGGCTACACGCAAAATGGGAATAAAAGTTTCAAAGCTACTGTTTGGAAACTGGCTCCAAGATCTTATTCAAGTGGCAAGATAGTCTTGAATATAGCGACTGATATTGCTGTGTGCACTTTTAATGATGGTGTGACTAATATTTTTCGAATTATGAAACGTTTGGAGATGTATATTGGCGTCCCATCATACAATTTTTGTCTAGAAGCCGATGCTAAGCTGATCAAGCACGCCGAGATGTCTTTGACAGATGCAGCCAAAGAGGCGCGCTCTTACATAAAATGTTAGAGAAAAGAGAATAAGGAAGAATATTTAAATATAGACTAACAGATTTATGGTGCTGGAATAGCAGATTAATTTGAAACATTTTTGAGCAGTCGGGTTCTTCATTTTTTCATGTCTATAACATGTTTCAAAATGTTAACCGCGCTTTTCTCGAAACATGATTTTTCAAAAATAACTCCAGCATAACTCCAATAATATTCATTCTTTTCATGAGAATTTTTAACAATATCTTTGAAATAACATCTTGAAGTGGAACAAGGAATTATCGATAAGTTATTTAAACATTATTTATTAACAAATGATTGCTGTTTTTTGTCGAAAATTTTAAGTTTTCTATTTAGATACTCTCTAATTACACAAAAATCAACATATTCAAAATCCCCTACGTATATTCATTAGCTATAAACATGTAGATTAAGTGATTTTTTTCCAGATTCTGCACCAGTTGCGTGCCGCAGAGCGCCTTAAATTCGACATGTCTCGCAAGAATGACTCTAGTGTCGCCATTTTTGAATATCTTTTGATAAAAATGTTTTGTATTATACTTAAAAATATACCTAGTAACTTCTGCTGATACTTTCAGTGCCTAAATTCCCGGCAGTAAGATTTTGCTTTGATGGTTTCTGTAGATTGTAAGAACGAGTAAATAATATCATCACTAGTCCACCATACCATTACCATAACCTTTCTTGGATTACAACATTGATGTTGTCCAATGGAGCGTCCATTTCATCGCATATCATAACAAGATGTAAAAACAATATGAAGAGCTCACTGCAGTCGTCGAACTTCAAACGTCAAACGGTCAATTCATATGATATCCATTTGTCGAATTCTTTACATTACCAATTTGATGAAGATGGTGATTTATAGTGGCAATAGATATCCAAAATATATCTGAAACACATTGTACTATTATTAACGTATCACATTTTGTTATGTATTCAAAAGTGCTTGTTTGTCGTCTAGAAGGTTAATTTTGTTGATAAGAATTTCCCTCGTAGAAATGTGCAAATCATCGACTCACTGTTTATTCCTTTCACTTGTTCCTCACAAATTCTTGATTAATTTCATATACTTACTAATTATTAACCTGATATTAAATAACAATTGTTAAGAACTTCAAATCCGTGGTTAAGATGACCATATGGAATTATTAGAATGAGGGTACTCTTATGGTTTGTATAATGATTCTTTGCGTGTGCGTCACAGGTAACAATCGTATGAATCAATCAACTGATATTTTTTAACAATGTTGTGCTGAAAACACATTTTAGGATAACAGTTAGTACAATACAAATCCGTCAACCTATGACAGTAATGAAAAGGTTCTCCACAAAAACATTCAATGTATTTCCATCAAAATAAATGAAATAAATTCAACAAAAGTCAAAATAGATGAAACTAAAATTAAATAAATTTTTACAGAAATATTGAGATGCCAATGAATCAAATTATATAATAAAGCTAAGACGTGACTTCATAATTCCATTTTGTTCGGAAAATTATTAACTGTCTATGTCATACGTAGTTGATTGAACCATGTGTCGCTAGACATACGTGCTGGTAATTGTGGCATATTAGTAACAATTGCGAATGATGTAGCATGTGATCTGTGCGTCGTAACTAAATTGATACATGCGCAATGATCCATTATACAAATTGTATCTATTAATATATAGTCCAAAAGATAATCCAAATATTATTAACCTCGTATTGTTAAGAAAGTATGAAATAAAAACCCTATTTTCGGGTGATCTTCAACCTTCCTCTTCCTGCCAATCAACATTTTAAGAGTCCCATTTGCAAGAACATTGTCCCTTATTTTAAATCTTACCAAACGTTCTTAAATTTCTTAGTTGGTGTACTATTTTAGGAACATATCACGCAGGATTTAATACTGTTACATAATTTTTTTCTTTACTTTTTACTTTAACATATTAATAATTTTATTATACACTAAGAAATAAAGAATGTTATGTCGCTTTATAATAATAATACTAAAATATGTTAACACGCTTGTGTAATAATCTCTATTCGGTGTATAATAAAGATTATGGTGGACTTCTCATAAATCGTTTTCAACAAAAAGCAATGGAAAGTGTGGAGTGTGTGATTCGTTATGCAACACGTATATTGCTTAACTGCGTTCTTTTGTGGAAAAAAGTCTTGCTACACACTTCCATCATGTAAAATATCAATGATAATTTCCACAATAGTTCGCAATTAGTATTTTTCACACAGTTCATTAAATATGTTAATGTGAGTGGAGATTGATATTTATCTTTTTGGCCTCTGATACTTAGAGGAAGCTAAGTAACCTACATAATGTTAATGATAATAAATGTCGTACATATATGAGCGACATAAGTGATTATAGTGCTAATCGTATTACATAATGGTATCCTTGATGCGTGCCATAAAATTTCAGATATATAATGTATACGTATATAATATCGTTCGTGACATTTAACAAACAAAAGTGTCAACGACAATTTTGTTTGCTTTTCATATTTTGCATATTAAGGTGTACTTTTTTTATTACTTAAATAAAATTGAAGGTTAGTTTATATCTGTCGTCAAAAATGTCGCGAATATATTTATTTGAAAACGGTTTCTGTTTTTAAACTACTTCCTTAGTGCTATATACAGGGTGGAATAAATTTCATAAATACTAGTAACTTAAGTAATAAAATATCAGTAATTAAGTTAATGATATTTTAGAATATATGTATATAAATTTGTGAAACGTTTAATATCCCAGGTTTTCTAACTTTCGTAATTTTTTAATCGTCCATTCTGAGTAATCGTTTGAAAGGAGCAGGTATGGGATATGGGTTAAATTTAACGAGAGAAATTTTATATACGTCCTGATATTGCTCAGCAGATTCTCGGGATATATTTTTGGACAGTTAGCTGTAACTTCTAATTAATTTTGGAATTGTTTACTTCCAGGTATATATATATATATATATATATATATATATATATATATATATATATATATATATATATATTAGAGTTGAAAGTAATACACTCCACGTAAATTTGATCTCCTGAGAAAATGAAGAAAAAGTTATTTATGAAAATCAGTTTCTAAGAAGCTGATCAAAACACTATATTCATCGGTTCAGGAACCAAAAATCTTATATATAATGATCCTGAATTGGTCCAGATAGACATTTATATATACAGCTCGTCAAGAATAGAAACAAGTCTCAAAACTGCTATATCGGACCGCCCACGAGGTGCACAGTTTATAGCCTGATCTTTCCTCAATCGAATAATTGAAATCTTTGCAGAGTGAATATCAATGAATATATATTGAATGTAAATGTACACAGAGTTCAATCTGGCCGCGCGTAAAGTGCGTCATTTTCCCTTTGAATGCTGCCTCATTCTTTCTTCTACGCATAGTTAGAGAATCTGACACTTTTTTCTAGTCTTAACGAGCAGTATATAATAATGGTCTTCATATCTTTTAATAAGCTACTTTAATAAATCTTAGTGAGTTACTCCAAATTATTTATCAAATAATAGTGTAAGTATTCGCAACAATTGCCATAAAATAAAGTATTGTTTATATCCATGAATTTAAATAAAATTCAAATAATTGGCGGAATAATTTAATTCATTAATGTTTAAAATATGCTCCCTAAACTTCCTCTACTTATACGGGGTATCTATGTTCTAGTAATATTTTTATATATTATAGAACATAAGTTTTTAAGGTCTTGTCATGCGTGTACGGTATGTGAAGTATGAAGTTTAGGTTTAGTTTTAATATTCTGGAGAGGATCACAAAACCGCCCTGCAATACTCGGGCTACCAGCCATTGTATCTCCCCGTAAACCACTGAGCGCTGACGTAGAAATTTGGCTTTCTTCCAAATCTCAATATTCCTTCCAGGCCGATTTTTCTCGGTTTACTTGAGTCCAAGAAAACGAGCTCAAACTCGAGGTGTCTACGCCATGCCAGAGCCAGTCACTGGCATAGCACATGCTCTGAGGTCTCCACCTCTCCTAGACACCATCTGCATTCTTTGCTGGCACTCAAGCCAATCTTGTTAAGATAATAGTTAAGATAACAGTATCCTGTTAATAATCCCGTGAGTTCCCGGACATTATTTCTATCACCCCTCAAAAGCTCTTCCGCTTAGTCGCTGCTAGAGCTCTAACTCAGCAGTACTTTAGCCTGCCTACATCCCTGGGAATGCGATTGAGTCTTTCAATCTCCAAGCATTCCCGGATTGCCCTCTTGCCTAGACAGTATACAACCCCGATCCCATTAAGCCCCCATCGCATCGGTTTCTTCCCTGGACAGGTTGTCCGCTTTCTCATTACTCGGCATATCAGTATTACCTGGAACCCAGACCAATAATAGCTTGTTACTCCTAATTGACCTAGTTCAGTTCTGCAGCATCTCTGTATTCCCTCACCAGCTAGGACTTTACTTCTGGCGCCTCTAAAGCATCCAGTGCCGCCCTGATGTCAGAGCATATGAATCGATTATTGTATAAAGGAAACAAGCCCACATTTAGTCAAAAATAAACAGAGATAGACATCCCCGAAATTATGACGTGGCTCATCGATAGGTCTATAAACGAAACATATGCTAGCTCATGTAACGAAATGGCAGAGATCAACAAAATTTTTCCACAAAACATCAAAACACTATACACTACACTCGACGCGCGTTTCGCCAACAAAGTTGGCATCATCTGGAGATGATTAAAACTATTCTTATGTTAACAATATATCCTATTTATACCTAAATTATTGTCAGGTTCATTGCGGCTCAGTGAGCCCTGACCATCACGGTTGCGGCCCAGTGAGCCTTGAGTAACTAACCAATAAAGCCGGGATATGTGGAATAGGTGCTCTATCACTATTCATACTATTTTTACACTTTTCAATTTCTAAACATTCTAAACATAAACATTTCAATATTCATTTACTTTTATTATTTGGACTTCTACCATCATAACAATCCAAAATTTAAATATGCATATGACATTTATTGTGGACTAAAGAATAATCATTAGATTGAGATATCTGAATGGCGATTGAATCATTCATAAAATAAGAAGTGTAAATGGGTAAAAGTACCGCTTTACTTTCACTTGTATAGTTGAAATTGTAAGCTGTATCATTTTAAAGACAACGTACCTCCGTAAATATTATAAGAACTAGATATACTATAAATGATTATTTCGTATTATACAAAAAATATCATTCTTAGTTGTGTACCAAAAACTGTCCCCATTTTATTTAAGTAAATGAAACCTTTGAATAATGTGTATCGTATATTAAGAATCCTATGATACTAAATGAAAATCACCTAAGGTAGCGAAGTTATGGCGTTACTCTTTCAAATTATCAAAATGAATCATTATCTTCCGTTATCTGCAGTGTTCGATGAGGCATTGCAACTGATATAAGCTAAGTATTAACATTAAGAATTTGTTACAACAAAAAACTTTTAGTTGACTTGATAGACCCAATTTGTTTGTGGTTTCTCAATCTACTTGTATTATCTTAGACTGTATATTTCAACGGCTACTATATTATTTTATCGCATGAATCTACTTACTATTAATATAATAAGTTTAAAAAATACCGACTTAAAAAAAAGTAACAACTAAAAAGCAAGAAATAAATATTTTGTACAACAATTTAATACTTATTTGTTGTTCCGTTTAATGTAATTAAGAAATTTTTTTGATTATGTAATTATTAATAATTGTTTTATATAATTTTGAAGTCGGTGCCAAGTAAAACTTAAAAATATATATATATCTTGCTACTATAACAACGAGTTTACATTTAAAATTATCGAAGGCCAGCATTCACATTACTAATATTGTATGGCACCGACTTCAAAATTATATAAAATAATTAATAATAATTACATAATAAACAATAATTTTTTAATTACATTAAACGAAACAATAAATATGTATTAAATTGTTGTAAAAACATGTTTTTCTTGATTTTTAGTTAAGTTACTTTTTTTAAGTTTGTTATTTTAACTTATTATTTTACAATTTTAAGTGATGGGTAGACCTATTAAGGATTCTTTGCGAATGAGGAAACGACGGCTACTTGAATAAGAAATTCCGTTGTGTATCTTCGAAGATTAAGGTCCAACACCAATGAAATTGAAATTTAACCACCTTGACGCTATACTGAACCCAACGCAAAAAGAATAATTAAAATCAGTTCATAAACATAAAAGTTATACCCGAACTTACATAAAATATAGACGAATTGAGAACCTCCGCTTTTTTTGAAATCGGTTAAAAATCGGTAAAAGTTGTCTTGATTTAGTAATAAGACTATGATCATATATAGCCGTTTTCACATTGCTGCTAGTATGCACTTAAAGAAGTAAAAAATAGGTATTCCATATTGTCCGGCCAAACTAGAAATTATAAGAGAAGTTTCTGTTAACAAAACTTGAATACTCCATAGGATTTTATTCAAATTTCATATATATGTACTGGGTTAGTCACCTAAAACTGACCCCCCCTTTATTTCTCTTAATTTCAATTGAATTTTTACTTAAAAAAGTTACCCACAGTTTTCTGATCACAAAAATATAAATTTGTTGTATATTGGTAAGTATAGTTCTTGAGATATTCATACAAATATATAGTCACATCACAGGAATAAGTTTGGCATAAGACCATAAATCAGGAGAGCTATGTTTTTGAGATATAACGACACATCTTGTTTTTTAAGAAAAAATGTATGAAAATTCTTTGATGCGGCAACACATAATAATTATAATAAACAAATAAACCTTTATTAAAATGACAATAACAAAGTTTAATGAACTCAAAACATAAATAACGAAATAATGATAAAAAAAAACAATGCGCAACAATAAATAACATAAAACCAATGAACTTTATTAAAATTAAACATATTTATATGTTCTCCACGTATCCTTCGTTTCTATCAAGGCACAGTCAAGGCATCTTTTAATAAATCCATTTCTAACGTTTTCAAATAAATGAACATCTTGCCGCAAATTTTCTATTTCTTGACTGATATAGTCCAACTCATCAGAGTTATTATATACCGAATTATCGTATATGTTTTGTTTTAATGTTCCCCACAAAAAGAAGTCCAAAGGACTCAAGTCTGGGCTATTAGCAGGCCAATGTATAGGACCGTATCTTCCCATCCAAAATAGATATTTGTCATTTAAATATTCCGTTACGTTCCGTACAGAGTGTGGAGGAACACCATCCTGTTGCCAGATAACAGAATTCCTGGTTGCAAGGGGAATATTATCTAAATAGTTCTCTACTTCACCCTGAAAAATATTCAAATACTGAACTGCATTCAAGGACCCATTAATGAATACGGGACCCACAATTGTATTTTGATGAATACCACCACACATTTACTGTATTATGTCCTTGGGTTTTTATCTTTTTTATAATATGTGGATTTGCGGGCGCCCAATAATGTACATTTTTCCTATTAAAAAGTGCAGCCGTTGAAAAGCTACTTTCATCGGTCCAAAATAAGTTTTTTAAAAAGTTATTGTCGTTTTCTGCTCTCTCAATCATCTCTCTACAAAAAGCTCTTCTGTCGGCAAAGTTATTTTCAGTTAAAAGCTGAACTGGCAAAATACTATAAGGCTTATATTTGTGACGTTTTAATATACGTCTTATACTTGCTTGAGAAATATTAAATTCTTCTGCAGCAGCGTCAATAGATTTATTGGGGTGTTCGGTAAAAAAAAGTAAAATGTCCATTTCAATACCTTCTCCTGTTTTGGGCTTCTTTCTTTCTTTCTCGTTTCTTATCTTTTAAGGATTCGCTGTCCCCAAACTTGAGATAAACATTAGAGAAAGTGTTCTTGGAGGGAACGCGTCTTTCAGGATATTTTCTTGCATATTCTCTTTTAGATATATATTTGTTTTTATTGCTGGTTAAGTAAATTTCTAATATTTCTTTCCCTTCGACTAATGAATATCCCATATCAATATATTAGATATATTAACAAGTGTATTAAAACTTAACTTAAAGCGTATTAATAATATAACAATCAAACGTAAGTCAAATATAACATAACTGTCAAACGAAGCATTATTGTTTCTTTAAATCATTTCGGTTCATAGCTCTCCTGATTTATGGTCTTATGCTAAACTTATTCCTGTGATGTGACTATATATTTTTATGAATATCTCAAGAACTATACTTACCATGATACAACAATTATATATTTTTATGATCAAAAAACTGTGGGTAACTTTTTTAAGTAAAAAAATACAGGGTGTTCCATTAAAAAAAAATAAAGAAATGTTCGCCCCCTTTCAATTTACAGAGTTCTTGAAAATTTGTTTAAATATTCAAAAGATTTATAAAAAATCATGTACAATTCTTTTTTGAATTTTTCGATTCGATTGAAATTAAGAAAAATAAAGTTTTAATATTGAGTCCACATAAAAACTTCTGCATAATTATATTATTGCGTTATTGTTTATAAATAAAGAACATTTTGAATCTTTATTTTAATTTAATACATTACATGTAAACAATAACGTTCAAATAACGCACTTTAGTAGCTCACGGTTTAATACATGTGATTAATATATCAATTAGTTATATACATGTACAATAGATCGTTGATATTAGTTCATTAAGAAGCATTCAATAATATAAAAATATATATCACTACGTTTTACACATTGTCCAGCCCTTTCTCCAGTAATTAGTTCGAATTCGAATTGATGCGCAGTAAATAGCATATTCCAAATACATATGTGATGTAATTTTAATTATTTTTCAGAGCAATGCAATTTTGAAACAAATTTTACAAATGTTACACTAAAGAACCAAATCCAATATAAATATAACATATTTGTCATTGTAAATGTATATTTTTGAATTAAATAAATTCATTTCAGCATATCCTGATACTTTTTGTCTATTCCCAGTATCCTTCGAAATTGTTCCCACGTTATATATTTTTCAATCATATGTTCATGATATCTCGTATAGTTTCACATAGTTTTGCATATTATCTATATATGCAAACTTATACTTAACCAAGAACACAGAAGTTCACTCATCAAAAGCAACATAATACCTGTGGTTTACATATTTAATTAATTCTTTGTGACTGTAAACCTGCACCCAGGAAAATTAGGTCTCTACTTTGTAATTGAACGAGTATATAATATAGGAGAAATATATGAATAATATAACATTGTATGATATTTGTACAGCTACAAACCTATTATAACATGAAATATTACGTTTGTGAAAAATATTTTGTTATTGTGGTCATTTTCAGTCTCATGCAATTAAATTATTTATTAATTAAACTATAGAAGATACACAAAATTATTAACGTTATAAATTAAATTCACTATCTTGTATATGATTTGATTCAATAAAGATGATACACTATTGAAAATTTATAGGGGTAAAACTTTACTATTATTAACATATTAACGTCATGAATATTTTACTGTTTCTATTATAAAATTTATCACCAGCTTAACTGGTAAATGTTGACATAATTATCACTGTAAGCCTTAGTATATTTCAGTATGGAATTGATGCAAATGTAGTACAATGTATTGTACTCCTTCAAACTGTTAGGTCTGGCATCAAAGCACTGAATGACAATGCATAGTTATAACTTTTCTTTTCGCCATTCATTTGGGCCAGGGAAATAGTTTTCTAAAGTGTTCAAAGCCAAATTCAAAAACAAAACTGCATGCTTTAATATCTTTTAGGAGCAATCTCATTACTGTTATACTAAATGGCGATAAACGAATTATCAAGGAAGGAAAGGAAAATCATCATGAAAAACTACAGTAACTTATTTAGAATGATTGATACACGTTTCTTTCTAAGAATTCTACTTCTTCACATAATTCCACTTCTTATAAAAACCTGTAATTTTTGAAGACCATGTTGACATATAACAAATAGACTACTGACATATATAGGTTTGGTAGTAGAATAGTATGTTTGTTCATAGAAATTTTCATAGACAAGAAATAAATCTAAGGCAAATCCCTTTTCAAGAGGAGGAAAGACATTTAAGGAGATGCTATATAAAAGTAGTTTTGTTATGCTTATCATATTGGGGAAAAGGACATTATTTTTCCCAGACATGATAAGCAAAATATAAAGACTACTCTTCTGTAATATCTCTTTGAACCACTTTCCTCCTTTTTCTTTGATTTATTTCCTGTCTAATTTCTATAAATACAAAGCCTTATGTTCTACTCAAACCCAGATATGTTATCGGTATATTTGTTGTGTGACACGATGGTTTTCACAACTTAGATGCTTTTATAAGAAGCAGAAATCTTTGAAGAAGAGGAATTCTTAGAAAGAAATGCATATGATCAATTCTAGATAAGTTACTGAAGTTTTTCATGATAATATTCCTTCCTTTCCTTAATAATCATGATAATCTTCATTTCCTCTTATAATCCTTTTATCAGCATTTAATATAATCATGAAGAGATTACCCCTAAAAGATTTTAAAGACCGCATTTTTGCCTTGAATTTGGCGTTGGGCCATTTGGAAAACCATTTCTCTCTCTATGAAAAGTTATAACTATGTCATGACATGACTATATCTAGGGTATTTCAATCATCATATATATTAATAGAATCTATATCACTTCTATTGTATTTAACCCTTTCACGACGAGAATAATTAGAGTTACTGTTATGCCACGTTACTGTTAAACGCAGAATCTATCAGAAAACTATGAAGAACTATTGTATTGTTCATTAGGTGTAATAACACTAATATTTTGATTCCACATAAAATATTTATTACGCGTCCTCAAGACAAAAAGAAACAAACAATGGCAAGCGGTTATGAAATGAAACAAAATTCTGAACTGTAAAATAAAATGTTTTGTCTGTGATGATAATTTTGGTGTAAGTACTTAAGTAGGTACATGATTATTTTCTTAATTAACTAATTTACACATAATGTATTTGATATTACTTTCTTTACTCCAGCAATAATGATAAGTTACCACTAGGTATTATATCTGAAAGTTTCCATTTGATGGTTTTAGGGTATTATTAAAGGGATTAAGGGGATACTGTTAAGAGGATTGGTAGTCGGTATCAATTAGATATATTTAGACATCTACAGGATGTCAGATAAAGATAATTTATTCGTATGTTAATTAGATTGTCATTTCTGTTATTATTAACAAACTAATTAGTGAAAATAACAAAATATTGTGAAATGTACGGTGTTTTTTACACATATTCGTAATATTTTACAACTCCTACAAATGAATTTGCATCCCCTTTCAATACTCGTAGATTTCAGTTAATCCTTTAAAAAATTAATGGAATGAATATGCGAAAGATTTTTTTGAATACCTTTATTTGTTTTAAACAAAAATATATTTTAATATTACTTACAGAAATAATAGAACAAATCTCAATATATCAGTCAAGGAAATATGGACCAACAATTTGGCTATTTATAATTTTAACAAACATTTTGTATATTAAGACTATGAGTGTGGGTTTACATCGTCCAATATGGCTTTTAAACCAAATTAATTATTTTTTTTAGAAGACAATATGAGCGTCTTAGTAATTAATTAATTTCGGTAGCTTGTAGGTGTATGTGAATTTTTTTTAATATCTCAATAGATCCATTTTGTTTTCGTTGTCTAACGAATTTTACTAAACCTTCATTATATTTGTATTTTGTCTCATTTATTTTTAAATTATCGAGTTACTATAAAGTATTCGATATAATCATTGATCCAAATGTTAATAACTTCAACTGAACCCTTCCTGAAAACTCCGTCAATAAAATACGCCTAATAAAGTGTTTATGGATAGCAAGTTCGGCGGTGATATATCTTGGCTAAACCGTTTAATAAGGAGGTCTTTTTCGATGATATCGTTACTGTTATTTCAGTATTTAATGTCTGGTGATCCACCTGTATATCTTACTGATATTTAATTACCAAAAATTTTAGTGAGGTTAATAGACCATTAATCTGTACATCGAAGAGGCGATTAATGTGGAAAAAGATAGAGTGGATTTCGGGATTAAAGTACAGGGACAAAAATTAAAAATGCTGAGATTCGTGGATGATATAGCAGTATTAGCATCTAGTAAGGAGGAATTAGAATCAGCATTGAACGAAATGGAGGCAGTTTTAACAGAGGAATACGGAATGAGGGTGAATAAAAACAAAACTAAAGTGTTAGTGTGCAGAGGGCGTGAGAGCAGAGCAAAAACGAAAGTACAAATTAATAATGAAATATTGGAGGAAGTTAAAGACTTCACTTATTTAGGAAGTAAAATAAATTGGGATAGAAGAAGCGATAAAGACATAAAACAAAGAATAGCGCAGGGTCGAGTAGCTTTTAACAAAGAGAAAGCACTTTTATGCTCGGGGGTAATAAATTTAGAAACAAGGAAGAGATTTTTGAAAACGTATGTATGGAGCACGGCTCCATATTGCATCCTGAAGCAAATTTGTTGAGCAAGTTCCTGTGCTAATCTGATATGGAGTAGGTTGGAACCTTTGGTGTGAAGATAACACTAACTGAGTTTTCCACAAAACACCAAAACACTATACACTACACTCGACGCGCGTTTCGCCAACAAAGTTGGCAACATCTGGAGATGATTAAAACTGATTCTAATCATGATTAAAACCTCAGTTTTAATCATTTCCAGATGATACCAACTTTGTTGGTGAAAAGCGCGTCGAGTTTAATGTATAGTCTTTTGGTGTTTTGTGGAAAACTCAGTTAGTGTGATCTTGGAAAGTGGAAAAGAAAATTTTTAAAATTGTAATTTGCCTTTAAATTTTCTGGCTAGGTTAATACTCTAGGTTAATAGAAAATTTCCGATTCTAGTCCAGGTTAGAATTGTTAAATATAGACATTTTTTCATGGATAATATTTTTCACCAGTTTTTATGTAAATCCCCAGGCCACAACTGGAGATGAAGTACAAGGGAGTTTACAACTTCACCTGGTGGAGATGAATCATCAGCCACCAGTCATTCACAATAACACATGGAACAGAGCTTACCTTAGTTATCCACCTTTTCATCATATCTTAATTGCCTGCTACGTATGAAATACTTCTAGTCAGAGCAATTGTTATTACATAATATATTAAATTTAAAATAAGATCCTTTGGTAAGTGAGTGTACGGGATAAGTACCTATGCTAATTAAAAATAATAAATCTGTAAGACGAATAGTTCTTTCTATTAATTTTATAAAAGACAAAGACAGAATTCGTAATTATTGAAAAAAAAAATATAATATAGTATCCCTGTTTAATATATTCTTACTAACACTAAAAATCAGTATTTCTCTAAACAGAAAATATGGAAAAAATGAAAATATTTTTACTTTTTGTTTTCTTTCTATTCCTTCATGTATTATCAAGTTTTAGAATTACATTCATATGCATACCCAAGTGGAGTGAAGCTACAAAAAAGTACAGTTTTAACTTTTCTATTTTTTTTTTCTATTCTTTTATAAGTATTTAACATAATTTTTGTTGCATAAGTTGTTAATACTATGTCTAACTATAACAATTAAGAAATTATTCCCTTTATTTTACAATTAGTAGTAGTGTTGGGTAATAAGTGAAGCGTTATGGTTTGTATCTTTGTTGTACCGATATAGACGAAGGACCACCTGCGTAGCAGGAAGATAAGGATTGGTAAATGGACTTACTTGGAATAGTGTTGTCCTGGAACACTGGATGCTGTTGTTATGTTTGGTACGTAATATGATAACATCGGTATGGGCACCTTGATCAGCACATGTACGATATGTTATTATTCTGGTTTCTCTCCATCTCTACACACTTCCGCGGCGCTACTACCTCGGTTCGGGTAAAGTCGTGGGGAAAACGAACGCAGCACCGACACAAGAACACCGACACAAGGACTCGGACAGGGATTTTAATTGCAGGCGGGAAAAGGACAAGCCGCTGGGTATGGAACAAGTAGTATAAAATAAATATTTATAAAACTATGAACTACTATTGTATAATACCTTATCGATTAATAGATTCGATATAATCGTTTAATAATCGATTGCAAATTAACTTTAGTAGCATGCCAATACGTCGACTTACTAGTCACCCTGTATATTTTATATATTAAACACATTCTGTCTTATGCCCACTCTTCTAGAGCAAAACTCTTCTAGAACAAAAATAACAAACAAGGTTGTTCTCTCGATACACATCTAATATCGTTTGAAGTAAAATTGTGTAGTAATTACTAAGGAGATTTTCTATTAAGTCTAATCAGGACGGTGACGTAATTACACCATCAGATGTTAAACGTACCGATATATTTTAGGTCAAGAGTCAAGTCTTACCTTGAGGGTTCTATTACCGCATTTCCTTAATAGCGTGTCTTTCCAGTTTACAAAATTTTATTTTCAAATGAAAACAAATATTGCATTGGTCGTATCTTTCCCACAGAAAAATGGGAGGAACTAATAGTAAACATCCCGAAAAGTGGGTTACGTAGTATTGTTTATTGTGTCTTGATTAATGATAACCTACAAACTCTACGAGGCAAACATAAAAACACGAATACCACAATAAATAAATGATTGTTCATTTTATATACATAACTGATAACTTTTAAAGATACTGCTACCAATTTAGGGAAATGTAATCATGTACCGATGTTTTATAATTTGCGTTATAGATTTATTTTGTAAATCATGCAGTATGATAACTACTTTTTAAACAATAACTATAAGCGTGTCTTATTTTTCTAGCATCTCATAGAAGTTCTAGAACGTTATCTGCCAAATTTTGTGACTAACATAGTATTCTCAGATATTTCCAATATATAAATTATGCTGTTATGGCGACATTACAATATTTAATATTTCTTCACTTCGAATTATTCCATTTTATGAACTATATTTGAAAAAAATAAACAGTTTTATAACTTTAAAACGGACTTCTTCGCACGTAGAACATCTCTATTTCAAAATTGAGTGGGGGAGAAAAAATAAAACAACACATAAATGCAGAATATGTGTTTTATGCGACAGTTTTACTTTTTTCAAATAGTCTACCATCGTGCTTTCTCGTGACCTATGGACAGGGTGGGGTGTGTCCTATTCACCTCAAAATCAATAGATGTCGTCGAGTAGACGTTCTTAATCAGAATCAGTCGACACCCGATCAATCCGACACGATTTAATTGAATGATCGTACTAACAAAAACAATTCTCAAATAGTCCACCGTCGTGCTTTCTCATAACCCATGAACATAATAGAGTGTGTTCTATCCACCTCAAAGTCAATAGGTGTCTTCTGGGAGACGTCCTCGATCAGAATCAGTCAAAACCCGATCGATCCGACACGATTTAGTTGAGTTATCGTGCTAACAAGAATAAATGCCGACGACAACGACGATAATCACAGTGACATACACACAGCAACAATTTTTTTAAAAACCATTTTTTTTGTTTTTATGCCGAAATTTAGAAAGATAGCGGAACTCCTTTGTCGAATTTTACGAATTAATCATAGCAAAATTTATTCATCTATAAACCAGTAGCCTCAACACTTCGTTTTACATCTGTTGGCATTATAGTGTTATTCTCTTAATGACTCGTTTCTATTTTTAATAAGTCCGGCTACCTGTGAGCCGATTCGCTATAGTAAATATGTGGTAAACTAAAAATTCGTTGTCTTTATTATGTTCTGCGACACATGCCTATGATAAAAGTTTCAGTGAATACAGTTTCAAAGATCCGTTAACTCAGTAATAACTCAGATTTAGGTTTGTATCCACAACATTGTTTACTCTGTATGTTGTACAAAATAAAACATAGAAGAAACACGAGTAATATTTTGCATGAAACACCATAACACAACTGAATGAGCGTTGATAATTAAATTGAACCCCCGTTACCATCATCTTCCAGTTAAGTTAGGTAGATCGAGCATCAAATTCACTTCTTTGTAGAATATGTCCTACTCTTTTGCTATTTAATTTTTTTTAGCACAAGAATGTTCAACATAATTATGTGTAGATCTGAATACTACATCGGGATTGTTCATAAAATTGCTCATATAGGCAACATAAGTATATTAATAAATGATAATCTTGGGATGATTTGTATGTTACGATTTTATATACATGCATTGCGCACTTTTTGATGTCAGTATCGTGGACAATTTTCTGTAGCGTCTCTGATAACTGAGAACCTGTCACAGATTGCTTCCTAAAATATTCGAAACAAAGAGAGGAATCATTATTGTTGTTCAGACAATGTCATTCATGCGAGAATATCATTCATATAATTTTCTTGCGAGAGTCTCTAAGCGCTCCTCAACGTCTTTGTCGGAACTACTCCGAGAGACACTCTAACGGCTTCTTTCTTCGTACTGACAGTGAAAGTGCTGTGAAATTATTGCCAAAAAAACTGCCAATTTTACAAAACCCCAAAGCAAATTTATATAAGGCTATATATAACAGGTACAGGTGAACAGTTGTTGCTGATAATAAAGAGGGCATGTCTAAGGTGTGATCCCAGACCCATGGAAAAAGGATTAGGATTGCGAATGACGTAATTGACTCAAGGAAATCGGTTCCACATCCTCTTGTTGAAAATCCTCCGGTATTACAAAGTATACTCAAGAAGACATATTCGTATGATAAAGAAACCAATCAACAGAATAGCGAAAAGCTTACGAGGTCAAGAATTTCACACTGGTTAACGAACTTAAAATCGCTCGCAGAATATGATGTTAAACTCAATGATCCGTGTGTTGAGAGTACTCTGTATGTAGTGATAGAGAGACTCAGTGAGAGTGAAATCTCCCAGTGGTTACGAGTGAATGATATATCCAAAAAGATCAGATTGGAGAAGCAATAGGCTCAATTTGCTTCAACAAACAACAAGATTGATATTTAGAGTGGGCCATAATAAACAGACATCTCACATAAACAAGAATGACGTGGTGCCATAAATACGCTAGACGGTAGACAATGGAGGTCTTGTCAGAACGAAATTGGAAGAGAAATTAGCCACGATGGTTTAACAACTTATGTGGGGCAAGTTTCGATGAAAGGGATTACACACTGAAGAAAAACCCCTGGAGAATATCCATGGGGGTCCGGGGTGGACTGGGGGGAGTTTGGCACCTCTCCCTGAGCATGAGTGTGTTTCCTTGTATTTGTGTAACCTTTCCCTCTGCAGGCTAAGGTTTTAGGGTAAGGAAGTCAATTTTTCCGTATCCAAACTTTTTTTTATTTTCCTCAATCATGGATAAATTCACATGTTATAAATATACATATATTACTGAAACCCTTATTAATTGGTGAAGGATTAGACTTGTTTGACCCTAAAGTTTATGAGCTACGCTCCTGACAATAGTTTAGTCAAATATCTTAAAGTGCAATATTTGCATTTCTGAATAGACGTATATGCATGTTTTTTCAAACTTCTGATGTTTCGGTTTGTAAATGCGCTCTTTACAAACCGAACTTAACTTAAATTACGTACTACATTTAATGGTTCTACTATTATGAAATTCATAAATGCGGACGATATTATCGCTAACGAAATTCTGCCCCTCATCTTTTCATTTAACGGTAGAAAATTAGTTAACTGTAAAACGTGCCCATGAACGGTGACGCAAGAGGTGAATAAATGGCATTATAATATTAGAGTGCCTTGGTTGATGAACGCTTAATGCGTAACATATTTATGGATCCAACTAATTCATTATAAACATATATACGCATTGTATTATTTAATTTAAATAACACCGAGGAAAAATTGTTTTGTCATTCGCTGTTGCAAGGACTATTTTTACTGGTTTTAATAATATTTCCATTACTTGTTTCAAATCTGAAATCGGTTTTTCCATATCTATGTTCTTGTTTCTATGGAATTTGATGTTGAATATAGAGTGTATCATATTAAGTTCATATATTAATCGTATGATGCATCACTTATCCTATAACTGCTGACAATTTTTTCTGCAAGGTATTGTGCCTCTAGGAATACTTTGTTTATTTATTAGCATGCTTTTTTATGGTTTAAATGTAAAATAGTTATAGTCTTAAATGTGAAATAGCCTTAAATGTGAAATAGTTTTATATAAAAAAAATCTCAATTGGTATTCTACTTTTATTGAACATAGACATCTGAGGTCCTGGAGTAGGTTGGAACCTTTGGTGTGAAGATAACACTAACTGAGTTTTCCACAAAACACCAAAACACTATACACTATCCTCGACGCGCGTTTCACCAACAAAGTTGGCATCATCTGGAGATGATTAAAACTGAGTTTTAATCATCTAACTGACATCAGTTAACTGACAGTTTTAATCATCTTCAGGTGATGCCAACTTTGTTGGCGAAACGCGTGTCGAGTATAGTGTATAGTGGTTTGTTGTTTTGTGGAAAACTCAGTTAGTGTTGATATCTGAGGCGTAGTCCATTTTTAAGCAGCTCTCTGCTTGTTCGTGGGCACGTAGTTTGTACTTACATATTTGAAACGATATGTGTGTAAATAGATAGTATAGACCTGCATACCTAGGACTTTCCCAGCGTGGAAAATGGAAAGATGGAGAAAGCAGCGTGGCTATATTTCGTGGCATTTATACAAAACATCCATGACAACAAAAAAGCTCCATCTATGGCAATAAAAGGAGTATGAAGTACTGGTTACTACAACGCCTTTGGCTTTTCGAAATCTTGGTTACAATATGAGTGATAGGCTTGATTTCCTGTATGGTCACCTCGACCAGTTGCCTGAGGATCTTGGCGCTATAAGAGACGATCATGGAGAGCATCTCCATCAAGACTTCTTGACGATGGAAGAACGCTGCCAAGGCCGTTGAGACAAGCGTACAAGTATGGCAAACTGCTGCTGAAGTATCAAGCGAGATTGTCCTGAGAAGGTCTACAGACGCAAGAGGTACACACGTAAATTCTTGTCCTAATAATAGTATCTAAATTTTTATCCATATCAGTTGTTGCGAATCACCTGCTATTGCATTTTTGTTGAAATGTTAAAATATGTATACGTTAATTTAAAGTAAAAATCGTTTGTGCTTACCTATATTTGAATATATGTATTTTATTTTGCGCAACTGACTTTGTTACCATCATATCATTATACGAAGCGTCAAATTTCACAAAAATGAAAATGTCGAATTGCAAAAAATCTGGATTTTACAGAACAAAACTACCTACAGATTTGAACTCAGAACTTTCAAATAAGGTAAAAACAAGTGCTGTAAAATTAGGTAAAATATATCATTCATTTTAATTAATTTTTAACTATTGTAGTTGAATTGTAATTGAAGCCTCAACACACAAATAGATCAGATGAAAATCGAATAATTTTGTTAAACAATGCCACACAATTTATTTAGCCTATGGCTAAATATTTCATGTATCAGAAAGACATATTACTTTCCTAGTTTAATCTGCTGTAATTTCGAAATGTTCTACTAAAATTTTGGAATCTATACTGTAACTCTAGATTTACCCCTGTAAATTACAAATTATTTTAAATCCATGATTACATTTGAACACGATATTTGATATTTCAGTATTAAGGTAAACAAATTTTATTAAAAATATATCAAAAAAACATATAACAGTAGGAGGTCAGTCCGTCTTCAAAAAATCACCTACAAAGATCACATAATTCTTTGCATATTGCACGATATTTGTGTTATCTAATGATAAGTAAATAAGTGGTGATTTTTTCTGTAGAATGTATTACCGAAAAAAATCATTATTGTTCATTTATTGCGATAACATTTCTGACTCACAAATGATGATCGTTAACAGGCTTAGTTAGCATATTTCTTTATATTTAAAGGTCATTTATCGTTGTATGCCGGAAGGTCGAGGCAACGACGCTGTGTGAAATTCGATTGTTTTAAATGCCCGATGACCTACAATCTAGACGTGATTGTCAGTAAAAATTAAGCTTTCTTGAAATAACCAAACAGTGAAATAAAATATAAGGGAAATTTTATCGTTATATAACTGATATAATTAGAAATATGCCAAAAACTTGATTTGGTTTTTTAACTTTTTAATTTAATCTTTCAACTTTAAAGTTAAGGAAATTTGACGACCTTCTCTATGTTCATCGGTGAAGTACGTTCCTATACTCCTAAATTCCTCAATATTTGGATTGTTAAAATAATAATGTCGGCTGTTTGTGTATTAAAATAATATTTAAATATTCTACAACCTATACAATATCTTAAATTCATGCAATACAATGTGTATTATGTGCACATTTCTTACCACAAATTGACCTTTAGCAATTTCAGCCCCAGTTTATTCGTATGTATTATCATTTCTGCCGATTCTAAAGTACATATCTAATTCACATTTTTTTATTGTACAACTTTTATTGTTTTAGCAATTGTTTAAATTTTAATACCTTCCTTTAACTTGTCGTGTAGTGTAATATGCTTGGTCCATTTTTTATTATCAAGTATATGTTAAAACTATTGTTGTAAGCTTTAATAGTGCCCTTTTCTATTACCTCTAGATAAGGAAGAAGCAGAATAGTTAGTTGTTAGTTGAATATTTTTGACAACAGGTCGAGTCTCATGTATTCTAACTGGCATTATTTTGCATTACTATAGAAAAGTTTAAGTTGTTCTTAATATCCGAATAATAATTAGAAGAAAAACAGGATAAAGAAGATATAGATTTGATGTTGTTAGCAAAGCATGTGAACCAATTTTCATTAGATCTCATGTTTTATACAACACTAAATATATCAGTCGATATCAGCGAATAATCAAAAATACGTTTGTAACGTGTACAATTACATATAGATTGTCAAGAATAGGAACAAGTATCAAAACTGCGATATTGGACCTCCCACGAGATGCGCAGTAAATAGCCTAGTAGTATAGCAAAGCCAGTTCTGGCTCGCTCTCGGATCTGTCCGCGGACATTTGATGCGGATGGCATGTAGTCATTGTTGATCTGAAGAACTCTTGGTACAGGTATAGAACAGGTGTGTACAGGTGTAAAACAGGTCTGTACCGGTTTAAAACAGGTATGGTGGTATTAGGAAAAAAACAAGATATCATTAAACAGGTTACCATACCTGTTTTAAACCGGTACAGACCTGTTTTACACCTGTACAGACCTGTTCTATACCTGTACCAAGAGTTCTTCAGATCAACAATGACCACATGCCATCCGCATCAAATGTCCGCGGACAAATCCGAGAGTGAGCCAGAACCGGCTTTGCTATACTACTTAGCCTGCTCTTTATTCAATTGCATTGAGATCTTTGCAGAGTGAATGGAGCGAATGTGAATTTCGAATGTGAATTTTGCATCTATCTGGCCTCGCGTAAAGGGCATCCTTTTCTCTCCGAATGCTGCTCTACTAATGCTGCCTTACGCAACACAGATAATGTCATGCTTTTTCCTATTCTTGACGAGCTGTACATGCTCAGTACATGTGATTTTATTGTTTTAAATCTGGTAACGTTTCATTTGTAAACACTGTATTTCTAAGGTCAATTTTAAAAAACAAAGTAAACGACGTAAGTTCTACGAAATAACTTGCTTACTGTAGCAAACAATAGTGAATTAAATAAATAGTAATGGTAAATCACAAGTTGATGTCATATTTCAAATTATTTGCCGAACTACATCAGTCTGGTATCAATATTGCCATGATATTACAACCACAAAAAAGGAAAATTCAATCATAGCGGATCAGTAAATAATGTAAATAATAACTGCTTTATATTTTCATATAATTATAGATTTCGACAATGTTATGATCAGCAATAACTGCAGATTCTTATTTAAATTCGAATTTATAGGTACATTAGTTATAAAATCTTAATTCAGAATATGTATATCTAAATTTAGATTATATTATTTAGGAATAACAGTTTTGAGTTGTCTTTGAATTTGAACAAGAGATAAGTTTTCTATCGAAGATTATAAAAGTATGTACATGAGCATGTAAATGAATTTTGATTCATCGGTTCCCATTTTTTATTGAAACGAAACAATGATTTCAGGACAAAATAATCATTATATAAATATTATACCGTGCTTTCATTTTAAAACTGTACATAGGTTCCACCGTTCGGTCCTTCTCGGAAAATTAGCCACCGCTCAGGTGGGGAGTCCGGCCGTACGCCGTGATGATCGACGACTTAGATTTCACATTTACCGTCGCATACGTGTTTGGCATTTAGACGAGTGCACTTCGCAGTAATACGTGTAATTTTAAATAGATTCTTTTAATTCTAAACTTAGTAATTATGACGTACTCACTTGAGGAAAAAATTGATTTGATATCATGGTCTCTTCAAGGACATTCATTACGTGCAATAAGGGACCTTTTCTCAGTCAAATATGTAAATCGTCCGATCCCTGCCTTGAACACAATATTGACAGTAGTCGAAAAGTTTAAGTCAACGGGATGCATTTTAGGTTGTAAATGCCACAAGATACCTAGAATTAACGAGGATGCTGAAATGCAGGAATTAATGGTGTGTGCAATGGTAGACGGAGATTCAAATATTTTTATCCCAAAAATTTCCGAGGAGACTGGTTTTAGTGTGGATAAAATTCACAAAATTTTAAAGAAAAATAAATATTCCTATAAATACGAAGCCCATCAAGAAATTTTTGATGAAGACCAGTACCGTAGAATGGAATTTTGTAACACGGTAATGGAACGTGCAAATGTCGATGACAATTTTATTTATAACATCGTGTTCACCGATGAATCCACGTTTCCGTTACATGGTAGGCACAATCCATCAATTCTACGGTATTGGGCTATTGAAAATCAGTATCGCCTGTTAAATACAAGGACACAATATCCCGAAAAATTGAATGTTTGGGCTGGTATTTATGGGAATGATATTATTGAACCATTCTTTATTGATGGAAATTTAAATGGGGAGACTTATTTGAATCTTCTTCAAAACCAAATTGTTCCTTCATTGGCAAACATTAACCCCAATTTTGACAACGTTTGGTTCCAGCACGATGGGTGTCCGGCCCACAACTCAAGAATAGTCATTGACTATTTGAATACGATATTCCCCCAAAGAATTATATCTACGAGAGGCGTAATTCAATGGCCACCAAGACATAATGATTTTTTCTTATGGGGGTATATTAAATCAAAGTTATACGGGCAACCTCATGAAAGAGCTAATAATTTAAATCAACTGAGGGCTAATATTGAAAATTTATTTCAAACTATTAGCCCTCTTATGCTGACCAACATTCGTTCAGAATTTTACGACAGGTTGGGTTATTGTTTGTCGCAAGACGGAGGCATCTTCGAAAATTTTCTTTAGTTTTTTTCTTATTCAAGGGGATATTTTTTAAGTTTTAAGAGTTTGTATTTTATTTTTAATTATCTTAAGAGAAGCTATTTATTTTTTTAACTAAGTGCCTTCTAACGTCTTATTAGAAAGCACTTTTTTTAATGTAAAACCAATTATAAAAATAATGCAAAAAAGATCATAGTTTTCTGTTAAATATGGCCAAGATATTTTTTCTTTAAATACCTTGATCATCTTTTAACAGTAAACCCATCAACATCACTTCCCACGTAAAAGTTTTTCCCCGTTACAAATACGATGTACACTCCCTCACGTGTAGAACGTAACTGTCGTAGCGCCGCTAATTATCGACACTGGACAACCTGAAGCAGGGCGTACTGTCCACGTCCCCTCCCTACACATTATACGAAATCGACCGATTGACTTGCTGTCTAGTAAAAAAATGAAAGAACGGTATTAGGTTATGTATACCAAAGAATTAAGATAAATGCAATTGAAACTTCAATTGCATATACCAAAATATATTAATCATGTTTGTTTAATGTTTGACATGCTATCAATAGATTCTACATGCAAAAATAATTTGCATCAAAATATTAACACAAATATTGCCTGTTAAGTAATCCCATAACCAAAATATAGCAGATATTGCACTACTTTTGTTTTTAATTGTGAAAATTGTTATTGTTAGCCGTCTGCAACTTCTAAGTCGGGAATCGAGAAGGGAACCACCAAACTGCAAAGCGGTTATCAAATGGGTTCCCGAATAGCAAGACTATTACATAATCGCTGTAAGAAACAACTACTCCTCGGGCTAAAGCCCCGCCAGGCATTGAATTATATCTAACAACGATCCTCGAACTCTCATGTTTCTGCACGACCACGAGCTGTTTATTGAAAAGAGACACCGCAACGGGTAGGATTCGACATTTGTCTCGGATGGAATCCGAACGACGGACAGCTGTTTCGAACTTATTAGTTCTCATCAGTGGCATACACGGTACGTCGATCCAGGATAAATGCCGAAACAAATCCATGGGGTTTTCATCTAAATCGATAAGATCTACGTCTGTAACTTACAAGTAAGTAATGTAAGATACAGACATATATCTTATCGATTTAAGTGAAAACCCACCGGATTTGTTTCGGCATTTGTCCTGGATCGGCGTACCGTGTACGGCACTGATGAGAACTAATAAGTTCGAAACAGATGTCTGTCGTTCGGATTCCATCCGGGACAAATGTCGAATTCTACCCGTGGCGAGGTCCCTCTTCAAGAATAATATGAATTGTTAGCTGTAATTAAATCACAGTAATTGCAAACAATCGGATTTTGAATGTCGTTAAGTATTATATTCTTCTTTAATCTTCAGTAACTCATTCGAGACTTGTTTAGTAAAGCCCTTGTAATGAAACTTCGTACTGACGTTTTTATTGTGACGAGTTGCGGAAATGGCATGAGACACACAGTAGATGTTTTGTGCTTTATTGCTTAACCACATTCATTTGACCGCCAATAAGGCTGATTGGAATTGGATTACTATACAGAAATTAAACTTGTAGGTACTTAAATATGGACAACTGAATGTTATTCATTCAGAGCTGCTTGTAAATAATAAAAAAGTTTTTACTATATTATCATTGTGTATTACAATATATGTAGTACAATGTGTTCGGTGTAGTATGCAGTTTACTATAAAAATAGACTTAAAATCTTTTTTTCCGAATAGAGCTATAGAAGAAAAAAAACAATGTTATAGGGCCACAATATGTATCCATTTGAATGGTAAAAGGCATCTGAACTTTTCTGTAGCAGGACTTATTTCAATTATTAATATAACAGTATCCTGATTTAAGAATGATTGAATTTGAGAATGATAAGCACGAGTACAATCAGCACTTAACTTTAGTACATTTATACGAGTGGACACCCAAAAAACGAGAATTATTTACTTAACTTTTTTTAATTTAATATAACATATTAAAATATTAGTCTCCTTCAAAATACTGTCTACTAGATAATATGCATTTGTCCCAATGGTTTTGAACTGTTGCAAACGAAACGTTCTTAGTATTCTTCTGAACTAATAGTGTTCCTCCAGCTAAGTGCGTCCAGGGATTTTTTCTTAACCTCTTCTACGTCCACAAAACTATTTCCCTTTAGGTTTCTCTTCATTCATGGGAATAAGAAAAAATCGTAGGAAGCTAGGTCGGGAGAGTAAGGAGACGTGAAACAGTTTTCATGCCGTTTTCTGTAAAAACTGGTGGATTTTTAAGGCTGTGTGGACAGGCGCTTTATTATAATGAAGAAACATATCCCCCAATTTTATCGTTTTTTCGCACTTCCAGATATCGTAGTAATATTGGTTCACTGTAGTATCCCAAGGAATATATTCAACGTGAACGACTCCTTTGATGTCGAAGAAACAAGCTGTCATAGACTTGACAGACTTGACAGATTTTACTTATCGTGCTTTTTTGGTCCAGTAGATGAAGGTGTCTTCTACTGGATGGACGGCTGTTTTGTTTGGGGGTCATAGCCATAACACCAATATTCATCTCTTGTGATGATTTTTGACAAAAAATCAGGATCAGTCTGCACCTGTATTTTCAATTTATGGCACACTCTTATTGTTAGACGGTTCTCTCTCTAGTCATAGAAATGCAGTCGTGAAACAAGCTTTGCTGCGACACATCTCATGCTAAATTCTTCAGTTATAATTCTTTGGCATGCACTCCAGGAAATTTAATTTTGTCCAATTCGTCGATTGTTCTGCGATGATCAAACATGATGGCACTGCGCAATTTTTGAGTATGTTCGTCTGCTCTGGGCGTTGCGGGGCGACCCGAACCGGATTCACCCTTAAAGTGACTTTTGACTACTTCTGGGCATAACAGGCCCCTTCTAAATTCTTGCTTTGCTTAGAGTTTCTTTCCCATAAGCTTCCTGAAGCACTGAAACTCTATATGTCGCTGTTTTAGTTAACAGTAAATAAAATTTAATGTTGGCACTTTGCTCCTTAAAGTTTGCCATTGCATAATGACAGGAAAGCGTTGGGACGGGCTTAGTAAAAAAATCACTCTGTCCGCTGCGATGGTTTCACGTGAACTATGCTTGGCCAACTGAGCAGGAGGAGTGTATAATAAACGTACTTAAGAGGAGCAGTAAAAAAATAATTCTAGTTTTCTTTTGGGTGCCCCCTTCTATACACGATATTCAACAATATTCAATGGTTATGTTAATATTAATAATAAATGCTAGTTTGACAACAATTTGAACATCTTATAAGTTAATATTTCTTTTTTATTCAATTTTATAATTTAAGATCTTGAATTTACATTTCTTAAAATTTCTATTGCATTTAAATCAATATTTTATCTAAGAATCATATAATTTATTCACACCGTATATGTGACGTCCTGTTTTTTATATTCAATAGAATCGTGTAAATTCATGTTTGCTATTAATAATGTTATAAAAACTAATATCACTACACTATATCTATTAAGATTAATCGTCTTCCTCATGCTTTGCATAGTGACTGGCTACTTAAAATTGAATTGTATATGAATTGTAAAGTTTCATAAGATATTCTATATTTAAATAAGTATATCAATTTCATCGGCACTATACATACTTCGTGCTTCGGACTAACTGCGCCCAAATTTCCAGAAAAATGACGTAAAAAATACTCACCCAAACAAAAGTCAAAAAATCATTGTTTGAAACAAAAACAAGGACATAATATACGCAATCTTATTAACAATAAATTGTGCTTTATGGAAAACATTTGACATAAAACTGATTTTCGTTATTCGATTTGTTTTTATGCATAGGCCTTTTTGTGTGTATAATTAATACTGCTTTTATAAACCTGCATGTACATTGACACTTTATGAAAAAAAATCTGGTGTTAATCAAATTGACATCATGAAAAGATAATCAAATTATTTTCTAAAAATAATTCACATTATACTTTATACGCATTTTTCAATTAGGTTTAGTAAACCGTTATGAACTAATCGGTTTCAGCTTATTGCTACATAAATACCTTCATCTGGGAAACTGGAGTCTTTATCCTGGTAAGGGAGAAGGAACTGAACCCTACGATGCAGCAACAAAAAATAGGCAATTAGCTTTCCATGAAGACTGAAAGAGTACACGTTATTTGACGCGCGTTTCGCCAACTGAATTGGCATCATCAGGAAATTATTAAAACTACTCTCTCACCATCGTCAATACTAAACTGATGTGTAACCAGTAAACTGGGTCATTTTTATAAATGCACATGTTTGAATGAGATGACATATAGAAAGAAATTAGGTTATGTACTTTGTAGTGGACTCAGTCCACCGCGTCAGACTACAGTACAGATTATACTGTTACAACCACGTCTGTTGGAGTACGATATTACGTATTATTTTATCATGTAACGCTATATTTTTAAAATAAAGAATAACTACCATTTTGCTATATATATATATATATATATATATATATATATATATATATATATATATATATATATATATATATATATATATATATATATATATATATGAGTATATAGGAAGGAAATTAGATTTAGGGTAACTTTTCTTAATCCCACAACCTTTCGAGAAGACTCGAAAAATCGCAAAACTATGTCAATTTAATTGAACAATAATTCACCAGAGGATCTAAAAGAGTATGTTCAAAGTCTTGGGAATGAGATTAGTGTAGGTACTCGTTTGCAACTCCTTTAAGAAAATCCCAAAGATAAAATTGAAAATAACAAAAGGTCCGGAATTTATTAAATTAGTTGCTAATATTGTAGCCAAAAGTATATTGGGCAGTTTGTTTTCATGAGCAAACTCTAGCAGTCTAAAGTTAAAAATATAACCAGTGTTAAAACCGTTCGATGCCATTGAAAGTATTAAGACAGCTAAATATATTAATAATATGAACAAAGTTAAGGTTGTTATACCTAACAGTCCGTTGTTTTTGGTGATACGGTAAATGACGACATTACTGGATCATTGAAATTTATTGTGATTCACTAATCATGAATGGGAAATAGTTAAAAGAGATTACATATTAGAATAAGTGCTGCAGTTAACGTAAACATATTATTCCTTCACTCACCATGAAGAAAATAATTACGATGAGTTTATGAGTGCACGAACAGTGAATAAAACCAAGAAATATTCCTAACGAATTATTGACCCTAAACAATAGTTTAAAAAATAGTTATAATCACCTTCTGATGACGCCAACTTGGTTGATAAAACACGCCTCGAGTAACGTATAATTTTTCAGTGTTCGTGGAAAACACAGGAAACTATCCTGTGTTTGCTGCTCTATCGCAGGTTCCAGCCTCTTCCCAGGACAGGCAATAAAACGTAGCACTACGCACTTATCGATACTGGGTATGCTTTTATACATAGTGTCAATTAAATACGTAGTCAATTATTAAACGGTGACTCCTTGTACGATTTGAGATAATAAGTTCATATAAACATATTCTTATGTCCTACAAGTATAGGTTTTCAAAATTTTATATTTTTTCTTAAGGTTTTTTAATTTTAAGTATAATTAATTCAAATTCAGCACATATAATATAATACTTTAGCGGTACCCATGGAACAACGTATTAACATTTATAAAATAATTTAAGCGAATATGTAGATAAAATGATCTACAAAGACTTTATTTAGTGTCATAGCCCTTTTAAACCCGTAAGATTTTTTATTATGATGTAGTACGTCAATATTTAGATCAGAAGTATGCCAACTGATGGATCGGGCATGCAGAACTACAAGGTTGGTCGTCCAGGTCGCCCGACATAAATCCACTCGATTTATTTCTTTAGGGACACCTAAAATTACTAAAGAACTTTAATCCAGAATGAAGAATATCTAAAGAAAAACGGGATACAAGACTCATGCGAACTGGTCGAACTGAAGTCGATGGTGACGATGATTATAAGATCTTACGGAAGTATACGGAAGTCTTACGGAAAATATCATCAAGGAAACATCTCACACCAAATGTTATCCATGTTCTTCATTAACACTTTGTGTAAATAACAAGACTGACATACTTCATTTATTTTTTGAAAAATTTATATTCAAATTATTTATTTTGAATATATCACACCATTCAATATATTTGAGACAAAAACATTTCTTTAAAAAAATATACACACACGCCTTGTCTCATAAGGAGCGAATCATAGCTGAGGACAGTGTTAAAATAGACCACAAAATTAGAGAGATTATATTTTCGAACGAATACTTTCCAACGGAATCAGGTCCAATGCCAAGTACGTTAGATTCATATAAATTTGCGACACTCCTGAAAAAAAAAATATGTAGGTATTGGCTACGGCGTAGCAGCTGTTTGAAAGTTTTGCTGTCCCGTTCAACTATTATTATCTCACATGTTTGTACACCTAGTTGTTGCTTTCAGCGAGTTCGGCACGTGTAGCTATAATGCCAAATGCCGGCCGGCAACAAGCATTACGCGCATTGTTTACGTTATGACGTTATTTCAGGGTCGATGTGAATAATACATCAATTTATTATCGTATTATCAAGTATATTAAAAGATCACATACACATACGTATTTAACTATAAAATGAAATTAATGTTTTACTGTTTCCCAGTAAGTGTTAAATTATATTAATAAATTAATTATGTACGCATTTAACAATTACCGAGCCAGATAATCAAAATACACAAGCATCATGTATTGTTTGAATCAATAGATGTTGAAAATTAAGATTTACGAGGATTATATGGAGCTTGACATGCGTATATCGGGCAGAGGTGGATCAAGAATAGGAACAAGTGTCTATCGGACTGCCCACGAGGTGCCCAGTAACTAGCCTGGTCTAAGTAAATAGCCGAATGCTGGCCCTCACTCTTCCTTCTACGCATACATAAATAAATCTCACACTTTTTCCTATTATTGACGAGCAGTGGCACTAGCATTATTTTGTGGTTGGGTGAAAATAGGCAGGAAATATCTAGGGTGGGCGAGGGCGTTAAATACATTATTTTATGTGCGAATGTGATATAGTGGTGTTATAAGGGATTGGCTGACTGGTTGGGCGAAAATGATTTTGCCTGGGCGCTCGCCCACCCCTGGCGCCGCTACTGTTGACGAACAGTATGTTATTGTTTTAACAACAAGAAACTACAAGCAAGAAATAATGTTTACTTGATTTGTTGTTTTATTATCAAGATCAATTTATTTGTAATCCCAATTTCATCTCAATATTTCTGTAATAATAAACCAAATTGATATAATCATCAGTTTTGATGATTCTTACAAAAACTAATGTAGTGATATCCGATGATATGGTATGCCTTTCCATCGTGACATTATGCATAAATCATCTCTTCTTGTGTCCAGTTGACGAGAGTTTTACCTTTCACATTGCCTTTAAGCAGCTCGTTCAAAGGCGTCTATAGTTATGCTGTCTTTATGCTGTTATGCTATTGGGACGCGGTATTACTCTGCGGTAAAAGTTGCAATAAGACGCCCAAAAACTGAGCGTAAATAATTAAGAATCGCCTCAACTTTTTCAGGTAACGGTCGCGTACCTTTATTAGATACGAGGTAATCTAAAAAATCCACTTTGGTTTATCCAAACACATTTGTAACTTTACATTTTAACACCTTTATGACTTCTATAATTTCTGTTATCTATAACGGGATTTCTAAGTGTCGCAGGTATTATTCTTTCAACAGTGAAGCTACGAAGATATCATAAATGTACAAGTAGCAAAAATCCAAGCCTATAATACCTGAAGGAATAAGTAAATCGCAATAATATTGCGCTGCTCCCTCGCTCATACCGAAGGCACCTCCGGAGCGTGCCTCTAGAGGCTTCGGATCAAAAAATAAAAGTTACCACGTTTTTCGCAAGGGTCGATTTACTATATTGATTTTGTTAAAATTGCGGAATTCGAACGAAAAGCATTTCGTACATCGACCTAAAAATTTCGTGGCACACACACGAAAACAACCGTTTAGTAAATATAGATAAAACCTCTGGAATATTTCCGCTGCGTTGTGTAACCCGAAAATCATATACGCAAACTATAAAATTCTAAACGGCGTCATTACCACGGCTTTCGGTATGTATTCTTCGGTGACAGGAATTTGAATAAACTTACGCGCTAGGTCAATAGTATGAAAAAACTATTTGACCACCAGTGTTTGTGCAATGTCCTGTATATGACGCATAGTGTGCAAATCCGGAATAGTCCTCGCGTTAGCCTGCGATAATCATGGTCACCATTCTTCGCCTTGCTACGGGCCTAAGTGTAGTGACTAAAACTGCTAGAAGGAAGAGCGATGCCTACGCTAAGTCTAGCATTGCCTTGAACTCTTCTTTGACTGTTCGCAATTTTTCTGATGCTAGAGGAGGACCTGAGGTGGTGGCGATGGGGTGACTCGGCTGGTGCCTCATATTTTTGGGAGTTCCGTCAGGATGAATAATATCAGGATATTGCTGCAGAAGACGGTGAATTAGCGAGCCTCCCATGATAGTCCTTGGTGACGGCGATGCACACTTAACTACCTGGCCTTCTGCGATTAGTTAACCCGTAATGCGACAAAAAATATATACCGGTTATAGGCTTTGACAGGTCCGTAACCACAAACTGCCATGAACAACTACATCGTAATCTGAAATTCAATGCCCTCGTTACAGTATCGTGTGTTGAAATGGACGTTCCATTCGCGGTGGTCAGTTCGTAAGCTCACTTTGTATGAAGGCATTTCACTAACACGTGAGGATATACACAGTATCAACGAAAAATGTACTTTTGAATTCATACAGTTAATATGTAGTGCACAGTAGGGCACGTGTCGTTGATCGTCATCAATGACGGCCTGTGTGGTTTTCAGCACTTAGAGAACATATTTCACAGCACATCCGAGCTTTCGCTCTGAATAGTATACTAACATTCGTAAATGTCGCCGGGATAGTTCCGTGATAGGTATTTCGATTGTTATTGTTATTAATCTCGTGAATAAGGTCATGATTGGTTCGCGAAAGAGATCCTAGGGATATTCTTTCGCACATTGTTCTCGCATATTTTTATGTACAATCACGTTGAGGACACCAATTTCTAGTGTGTGTAGTAAAATAGGACTAGTTTTATTATTGCTATGGCCAAGTCTATTTAAGAAAAATAGATATCGAGGAAGCCAGTACTGTAAGAGGAGACAATGTTTTGGATCGAGCATCGGGAGTTGACTGCTTTGAAAATTACCCAAAAAGTCAATAGGCTGATGCGGTTATTATTAGACACCATGCTTTTCATAAATTATTGACCTAGTCTATATGAATTTTAACAAGTCTCCAACGATGGCCGTTACAATAGGTAACCTAATTTATTGCCTGGTATAATCACATTTTTACTCCTGAGAAGCAGATGTGTCCTGGTTTTGAGTACTGGCGCAATATACAAGATTTTATACTTTAATATTTACAGACATCATATTTAATATATACAAATATCATCACGGCTGACAATAAGCGTATGTAGGGCTACACGTAAACACAGTATCTTTCAGGAGCTGTTTTATTAATACATTTCTTTGCATCCCTTCTAAAATATGAAAAGATTTCATTTAAATAGACTGTACTATTGAGTATAGCTTGTATTGAGGTAAATTATTCTACTCTCACAGATAATAAAGATATGCATTTGGTTTGTTAAAAAAATCAAAATATATAAACAATAATATAAAAATCTTAGACAACTGCAATGTCTGCAATCGATATCCCTCTATCTATAGATGTTATACTCTAGAAGTACAAGAGAACTTTAATTCCCCATACGGAAACATCAGATGAGGGCAACACTTTTCATCATTATTGGGAACGTAAGTGTGGTATTCTCCATACCTGATGTCTGGAATAAAATTAGATGAACGGTTCTATTACATTAACACATAAGTCGGAAATCGAGAAAGGAACTACCAAACCGCCAAGCGGTTATCAAAGTAGTTCCCGAATAGCAAGGCTATTACATAATAGCTATAGGAAACAACCACTCCTCGGGCTAAAGCCTCGCCAGGCATTGAGTTATACCTAAAAGCGATCCTCGACCCCTTTCTCGTGTTTATGCGCGATCAGATAAGGTTTCAGAAAATAAAACCCGCCACAGGTAGGATTCGACATTTATCTCGGATTGGAACCGAACGACATACAGCTGTTTCGAACTTATTAGTTCTCATCAGTGCCGTACACGGTACGCCGATCTAGGACAAATGCCAAATGAAATTTGTGGGGTATACATCTTTATCCATACGATCTATGTCAGTAACATATAAGTCGGAAATCGAGAAAGGAACTACCAAACCGCCAAGCGGTTATCAAAGTAGTTCCCGAATAGCAAGGCTATTACATAATCGCTATAGGAAACAACTACTCCTCGGGCTAAAATAGCCTTGCTATTCGGGAACTACTTTGATAACCACTTGGCGGTTTGGTAGTTCCTTTCTTGATTTCCGACTTATATGTTACTGACATAGATCATATCGATAAAGATGTTTACCCCACAAATTTCATTCGGAATTTGTCCTGGATCGGCGTACCGTGTACGGCACTGATGAGAACTAATAAGCTCGAAACAGCTGTATGTCGTTCGGTTCCAATCCAGGACAAATGTCGAATCCTACCTGTGAAGGGTTTCATTTTTTTAAAAGGTTCCATTACATAGTGAATATAAAATCAGAACTACATTAGCCTTCCTCCCGCTAAATATCAACGAAGAAAAATGTACTGTTATTACCTAATTAAATCTGATAGTATCTCAAACTTTGTTTTATCTGATTGAAAGCTACTGAAATAAAAATTATGAAATATAGAGGCATTGAGGTGTTATACCATTATTCAGAAGAAATGATATACGAAAATATATGGTAGGTATATTCTTTATTTAACATATATGTATATGAAAGATATTTATTTATATAGAAGAATTTATTATAGAATACGAAAGTCGTGTGAAATTGGTTACAATCTATATATATATAAAACAAAGTCGTGTTAGTTACACCGTTTATAACTCAAGAGCGGCTGGACCAATTTTTATGATTTTTGTGTTTTTGGATTTGTCTTCGTTGGGAATAGGATAATAAGTATTAAAATATGATATTAATCAATAAAAAAAAGTGATAATAAAAGAGGCAAAACATTAGTGATAATAGTGATATGTTATAACAAAACGCAACTGACAGCTCTCATTCATTCTGACAGCTCACGTTTATCGTTCATTTGTTATAACAAAACGTAACTGACAGTTCACATAATGTTGTCTATGGTTTGTTTTAAAAATATCGCAAAGTTGACCGGTAATGTGTTTGTTTTGTGCATGAATCAAAAATAATGGTTTTGTGATATTACTATTAACAATGCCGCGACCGAGAAGATCTAATTTTTCCCGACAAAGCCGTAATGCAATTAGGATTCGAAACATTGCGAATGAAACCACTGAAGAAGAACAAGAAATTGCACGAGAAAGGCTATTAATCGAGAATTGGAACGGGAACGTGAATATGATCGCCATGAATTAGACTTAGTAGTTCAAACGAATGTACCCCTGTTGAATCCCCAACAGAAGGAAGTCTATGATACATTAATGAAAGCAATTGATGATAGAAACTATGATATTTTTTTCTGGATGCCCCTGGTGGAACTGGTAAGACATTCCTCATGTCAGTAATTTTAGCCACTGTTCGTGCGAGATCCAACATTGCGGTTGCAGTTGCTTCTTCTGGAATAGCAGCAACATTATTAGAAAGAAGGATGCCGCACGGCTCATTCAGCATTAACATTGCCGTTAAATCTTCAAACTATTGAACAACCAACATGTAATATTGCAAAACACTCCGCAATGGTCAAAGTTTTAGTAGCATCGAAAATCTGGGACGAATTCACATGGCGCATAAACGCGCATTGGAAGCACTTAACCGAAAATTGAAAGATCTACGCAATGACTCGAGATGTTTTGGATGCGCAATGATTTTACTGTCTGGTGATTTCCGCCAAACACTGCCAGTAATTCCAAGATCAACTGCTGCCGATGAAATAAACGCTTGCCTCAAATCATCAAATCTATGCCGCTATGTGAAGAAACTTCAGCTGACAACAAGCATGAGAGTTGTATTGCTGAATGATACGTCTGCTGAAGACTTCTCTGAGCAATTGCTGACTATAAACTTCCAGACATGTCCTCTGCTTTTCTTAAGATATTACTAATCCATATCATGCGATTTATTTTCATCGAACGAGTAATATATGTATTACTGTATAACTGATACACAGCGCGTCTATAGACAGTGTTTCTGCGGAAATTAAGTGACATTCTTCAGTAACTCTCAGCTTCAAAACCTGAGATGTTAACATATTGCGTAGCATATATCTTAGAATTTAAGTGATCTCATGAAAATAAATCTAGGACCGTTAGATTTGGAAACCCAGCCAGCACTCTATTATACATTGGTTTCCAGTCCACCTATTAGGACACTGTTCATTGAAACTCATACAGTGCCATAACTGTGCAAAGAAGTATCATCATGTTGAAATTCATCAGGATTTTTCTGTATAACCTTCGAAAGTAGTGGCTCATTTCATTCTGCAACCTGTCCAAATACACCTTTCCCCTTAAATTTCGATTTAAAGTCCAATTATGTGATTGCGCAAGACTGCCCATACGTTGACTTTTGTGTATGCAAAACACAATTGTAAATTGTGTGTGTATTATCTCTCATACGTATATTCTAGAGATAGAGTAATCTGGGATCTCATTTAAAATTATTTCAGACGCATGTAGATTTCTTCCAGTCTCGTGAGTAATTAGAGTTGCATTTGTGTCTCTTCTAGTATGGGCCATGTTATTAGAATCAATCAACGGTATTCTAAACAAATTTCTAAATGTAAAGAAAATCAAATTCGGATATGTAAAAAGATCTAAGTGACTTTTTGGGTAATTTCTGACCGAAAAAATCTGACACTGATGTTACAGGCAGACACTGCTTGAAAACTTTGATATACCTATATAAAGTAGTAGTAAATTAGTATGCCTATATTAAATTTCCATGCTTCATTATTGCCACAGCATAAGTTTCTCTCGCTATCCTTACACTATGTTATTGTTCTTACTCTTATACTATGCCGAAGTCCTGAAGCCCTTAAATGTGCTTCACTTTTTACCCTTTTATAAAATTTCCTAATTTCATTTTCTTAGATGACCTGACGTATAGGGTTTACCTTATGTTTCCTTTTATTTTTTCCTTCATTCTATTAATTTTATACTCACCTTTTTTCTCCCAATAACCATTTTCATATAGACCTCATTCCTTCTTGTAAGTTTTTGTTATCTTTTCGCATTTTCCATTAAACCATATGTCTTTCTTTCCTCTCCTTCCTCTCTTCCAATTACTTCTTCTGTTGCAAGGAGATGCTTCAGTTTTGCTGACTACTTATCTACTTGTGTAATTCTATTACCACGTTTCAGTATTTCTTCTATTTGCACATCTACACTGCTTTTTAGCATTGTCGTTTTTTCTGCATATTTCAGTTTGTGTATTATATTTCGGATTAGGGTGCCTTCTATTCCCTCTTCCTTTTTTGACTTTGGCTAAGATAGATCTTCTAACTTGATCTTGACTATTGTCCTGAAATGGTCAGTTATGGTAATATAATTGTCAATAATGATGTTATCAAATATGTTTTTTAAAATAAGAAGGAAGTACTTTGAATCTAGGGGTGTTTAATAAAGAGTTATTCCGTCTGGTTTTGGATATCAACTGCAGATATATAATAATGCTATTTATCTACTGTCAGTTGGTGTTTAATAAATTCAAAAGAAAACTGAAAATCAATTTCATCAAATTTCATTAATAGAGGTAGTTGACATACATAGTTGACAGCGATAATTGACATTAATTTGATAGTATCATTTAGTGAAAAAGGACATTATTTAAAAAAACCGGGGTAAGAAAAGAATTTTGGGTTGTTGGCCTAATCAATCTAAAAAGGAGTCATCCAAGTTGTCTTAAATAAATATACTGAATTAACTTTGTATGTATGAAATTTATGATATCTTATCGATTGAAGAGATTAATCGAATGCATTACGTAAATAAAATGTACATTAGTTGTACTATTAATACTAGCAAATAAAATACATTAACAAAAGGTAATACTTAAATATACTAAATGTCAAAAACAATAAGAATAATCCTCAACAATGCTGCAATGGTGTTAGAGAAAAGCTTTACAATGCAATCAGGAAACAATCATATTTCATTAGAGTAAAATATATTTATAAGCTGTGATAATAGTAATGTTAGTAATATGATTAATTAGGATATTATTAGGAGAACAAAACATGTTAATTTTAAAAGAAAATAAATGCACTAACTTCCTTTAAAAAGTAATGGATTAAATTATTTGTAATAAATAACTACTAATCTAACGAATTAAATTCGATCGTAATTGCCTTTTCGTAAATTATTTAAATATAATCAAATTACCGAACTGTTAAGCTCAGGTAAAAAAATAATTGGACTTCCTTAGTAATTTGTTGTGGATTTACTAATTCTTAGTCACGCTGAATGTTTAAATTAATTATGGTCAATCAAATGATCGACTTTTTATAAACCGAGAAATACTTTAAATTATTTGTAAACTTACTTCAGTTGTATAAAATATTTGAATATGAATAACATGTATGAAAAAGTAAGAAGAATAAGAAAATTTTTTATTTTGTAATAGTCTTTATTTGGTAAATAGGTTTTATGTTCAAATAAAAAATATAATATTGGCAAATATATTTCAGAGAATGCGAAAGATATTTGAGAAGTCTAATATCTGGGATGTAAAATTTGTACTTCTAATTTGATAAATATTTTACTTTTTGATGTCAGTTTAATAAATACTTTCATCAAATTCATTTGAAGACAATATATAATGAAAAAAAAATTATTGCTGTTATTTAAGTGAGTCATATATTTAATTGTCGTTGATGAGATCAAAATTTTGCATATTATTAACTTATAGTTACAACTATACCAAATAGAGCAGATCCATCTGAAGTATTTTTTGTAGAGAACATTTTCCTTAACAATTAGTGTGAATAAAATTTCTTATACAGATACATATGTCTTCCCTTATTGGCAAGATATGTAAGTTGAATCGGTATATAACTGTATCCACTACATGTACGCCTTAATCGATGTCGATTTAAGTCCTACGTATTTTCTATAAAATTGGTTTTCTATAATCCATCGATTTCCTGCCGCAAAAAAAACATTTTCTTGAGGAAAACTCTGAAAAAATTCCTATAGACGTAATAAAACCTAGCAATTATAATGACGTTTTAATTTCCCACTAAAACTAAAGATTTTCCTTACGAGATCGAATTTCTATAATAACCTATTTCTCTCGACACCTGAAAAATGTTTCCTGGTTTACGAGGAAACTATCAGTTTTCCAGGAAAACGGAGTTTATTATCGTGTTAACGATAATAACCTCCTTAGCTTTTTATGTGCCTTTCGATGTAATTTGCCTCGATTTTGAGTCTTCCTGGTTTACGAGGAAACCAAAACCTAGAGATTTCTCTTGATTTATGACGAAACCATCAATTTTGCTGGAAAATGGAAATTTTTGCCGTATTGACTAGGCTTATTACATACTTTTCAATGTAATTTGCGTCGATTTTGAGTCCTCCGTATTTTCCACAAAATTGCTTTAGTACATCCATCGATATTCTACTGCACGTAAGAAAGCCTAATAAATGCAATACCACTCTTAATTTAGCTCTAAAATGGAAGTTTTTCTTTATAAGGTTGACTTTCTATAATAATCTGTTTCTCTCGACACACTCAACGCATTATTGTCGTGTTAAGGAGGCTGTTTTGCATGACTTTCGATGGAGCTGGCATCGATCTTGAATCCTTCGGATTTCCTCAAAATTTTCTTGCTATAGTTCAGTGATTTTAAAATATATTATCGAGAAAAAAATCTTAAAAATTACGTAATTACATATAAAAGCCAAAAAAACGCAATGATATTCTTATTTTTGCTCTAAATCTAAAGGTTTTCTTGATAGGATCGCATTTTTATAATAATCCATTTCTGTCGACACCTGAAAAGGTATCTTTAATGCAAGAAACCCTCAGTGTTTCATTAAAACGGAGAGTACTATCGTGTTGAAGACGCATTTTTTCGTGTTCTTCGATGGAATTTTCGTGGATTTCGAGTCCTCCGTATTTTCTACAAAATTGCCATAGTCCATTGATTTTCAACCGCAAAAAAACCTTTTCTCGAGAAATACTCTGATATTGATACCCTTAGTTTCGCTCTAAAGTTGAACTGCTCTAAACGAGGCACTTTTTGTTTCGCTTTGTCGGATCGAGTTTCTATAATAGCCTACTTCTTTCGCCACATAAACGGTTTTTCTTGGTTTACGAGGAAGAAATAAGCTTTCGAGTAAAACGGACGTAACTGCCCTGTTATGGAGGCTCTTTTTACGTTTACGTTTCAATATAATTTGTGACGATTGTAAGACTTTCGTATTATCTACAAAATTGCCACCGATTATTTTCCACCACCAATTTTCTATTATTAAAAAACATCTTTTCGAAAAAAATCTGAAAAAATTCGTATGGACGTAAAAAGGCCTAATAAATGTAATGATACTCTTATTGTTAGTTTTGTTCTAATACTGAAGATTTTCTTGGCAGTATAAAATTTCTATGATAATCTATTTCTCTCGACACCTGAAGAGTTTTTCACAGATTCCCAGAAAAACGGAGGTTACCGTGTTGACGAGACTCTCTTACGTGACTTTTAATGTATTTGCATCGATGTTGTATTCTTTGAATTTTTCACAACATTGCTTTACCGGATTTTTGCCTCCGATTGTCTACCGGAAAAAAGTGTTCTTGAGAAAAAATCTGAAAAACTTTATGTGGACATAACAAAACCTAATAAATGCAGTGATGCAATACCTGGTGCACCACAAGAACGTAAATTTTGTCTTCTTTACAAGAAAGTATCTTTTACCTTCTTGTAAAACAGAAGATATGATGTCTCAATGCAGTTATTACCATTACTAATGCTTCTTGCGAAAATTTGTCAGCTACGGTCGTGACGGAGCTAAGAGAGTCTGAACATATAACTTTACTATATGTTAATGTGGCACAGATAATGATAGCTGATTAGATCGTACGTAATTCTGCTGTGAGGACTTTAGCACATGTTGGAGGTGTCCATGTGTGACTAAATAGCTTAATATTTTATATTTACAATTTCTACTAAGTTGCATGTGCATAATCTATAATGATAATTTGCTAATTTGCTATTAATCATATACTTATTTAGAAAATTAGTATTGAAGAGCTCCTCTCGGTATAGTTCAAGGTGTCGTTTATACCAATCAACATTAGAAAACTGTTAAAGTTTCCATTACTAATATTAGAGTTAAATTATAACACCTAAACAGAAAAGAGTTCAAAGGAGCGGTATAGGTTTGTTCATTGATTTCATATACTACAAGTGGGACATAAAAATGTTGTGCAACCGTGTGACATCATATCCTGGCTTGAATATGTCAAGGGGATATAGAGGGTGTACCATGATTTTCTACTACATTTCATGCACTTTTGTTTATCGTTTTATTTTATTCGTATACTATCATTATCTAGCTTTTTTTTTTAATTACAGTGTTTTATACTTAATAAAATGGAAAACCATGTTTTAAAAAGTTACTTCTAATCAGCAATGAGTATCTCATAGTACTGTATCAGTTAGTAAATAAACAGTTTAAAACCTTAAAACGGACTTTTCCGCACGTAGAACATCTGTGTCTCGAAATTGAGTGACCAAGAAAAAATAAACCAACACATAAATGCAGACAGAATATGTGTTTTATGCGGCAGTTTTACTTTTTTCAATTTATCTCAAATAGTCCACCATCGTGCTTTCTCATGGCCCACGGACAGGGTGGGGTGTGTCCTATCCACCTCAAAATCAATAGACGTCGTCTGGTAGACGTCCCTAATCAGAATCAGTTGAAACCCGATCGATCCAACACGATTTAATCGAGTGATTGTGCTAACAAAAAAAATTGCTCAAATAGTCCACTATTGTGCTTTCTCATGACCCATGAACATGGTAAAGTGTGTTCTATCCACCTCAAAATCAATAGGGAAGACGTCCCCGATCAGAATCAGTCAAAACCTGATCGATCCGACACGATTTAGTTGAGTGATCGTGCTAACAAAAAAAAATCTCAAATATTCCACCATGACCCATGTATATGGTAGAGTGTATTCTATCCACCTCAAAATCAATAGGTGTGGTTTGGGAGACATCCCCAATCAGAATCAGTCAAAACCCGATCGATCCGATACGATTTACTTGAGTTATCGTGCTAACAAGAATAAATGCCGACGACAACGACAACGACACACACAGCAAACAATTTTTAAAAACCATTTTTTTTTTGTTTTTAGGCCGAATAGCGAAAAGTAAACCCAAAAAAAATTTTTGGTTTTTCACTTCTTTGCACGATTATATTACTTTTCCACGTATGCGAGTGCGGAAAAGTAATAATGTAAATTCTATTATTACTATTATTAAACATACGGAAATTCTGTAGACTTTTATTAGTTTAACAAAATATGGTAGACGTAATATATAGATATGTATTTTAAATTATTTAAACATATTTTAGTTATTCAAGTTAATTTCTAATAATCAGTTTAATATTTTACTATTTTTACTTTTTTATTTTACCAACTCTGTAACTGGAAAGATTGTCTTTGCTGGACTTATTGTAGCGTAGGCATCACTGATTGTAAATACATTTTGACAAGGTTACACATTAATCATTAAAACGTGAATAAAAAAAACAGAATGTGGAGTCAAACACCAACTTCTGCCAATTTCTCGCGTTGGTTCTGTGTAGCGAGGTGTGGAACCGACGTCATAACAATTTTTGGACGTGAAATCTGAGTCACATCACAAAAATATTTGTGTATTGTTATAGTTTTTTGAGATATTCTGTTCTATTTACTTATTACTAACTTACTAAAAGGTTTATTCTTATTAAATTATTTGTGAGCTGGACAACATAACATTAATTTCCATAATGATAAAACACAATTTAAATGGAAATCTTGGAAAAATTGTTATTTCTATAAACGACTTTTCATAACTCGAACTACTTTTTACAATTCAACTAATGGTTACTAGGATTATGTTATTACTAAGACGGCAATACAAGAATGTGATTACGAATATTAAGTTTGAATAGTTTGACAAAACCGCATAGAAAATATGTGAATATTCTATCAAATATTTTGCTTTGGAAAAGAAACCGTCACTAAAACTCATGAGTTATGAATAGTTCTGAGTAGATCGAAAATATACTTTAACTTACAAATATCAGTTAAGAAAACAGCAAATGATATTGCATCCTATCGACCTATCAGCTTGCTTCCAACCATAAGCAAAATTTTTGAAGAACTGCTATTGCAGAGAATTAATGCAGATCACGAATTCTTAACACTAACTACCGAAACATCAGTTTGGCTTTTGACAAGACGATTGAACCATCCAACAAGTTCATCGAATAGTAAATGAAATATCAAAAAATCTTTAAGAAAAGAAATTCTACGGCGCTCTATTCCTAGACATCTTACAAGCATTCGACAAAGTCTAGCACAGAGGCATGCTCTACAAATTAAAAGAACTCCTATCCAATAGCTACTTCACCCTACTTAAATCTAATGTGTAAATGGGCACTACTCTGTAAAATTCAATGACCAACAGTTTAAACTTTATCAACTCTGATATTCCGTAGGATAGTGTTCTGGGATAGCTGTTCTTCCTACTATACACAGCCGATATACGTGAAATCAGTAACACCATAATCGCTTTCTTTGCCGACGATGTAGCGATACTTATTGCAAACGAAGATACTCTCAGAGCCTTCCAAAATTTACAATGCCACTTGGATATAATTAATGACTAGTACACACAATGACAAACAAAAGTAAACCAAACAAAATCAATCCTAATAACGTTTACCTCGTGCCACATCTGTCCACCTATCACAATGGACAACATATGTGTGCCTATAGTAACAGAACAAAAATACCTTGGTCTTAATCTTGGCCAATGAAAACATATACAAACTAAGAGAAAACAACTTGATTTAAAGTTCTGGCAAATGTACTAGCTTCTAGGTCGACAATCAATATTCTTTCTCCGCAAGAAAATTCTGATATACAAAACCATGCTCAAATCTATATGAGTTTATGGACTTCATCTATGGGGACTGCGTACAATAAACGTCACTGAATATCATTCAAAGATTCCAGTAAATTAGCAACAAAGATTCAGTAGTAAAATGCTGAGAGCAATAGGAGATGATCCATGGTACGTAAGTAATCAGACACTTCACGGTGATTTGAAGATTCTTTTCAACAGAGATGAAATTTACCGAGCCACGACATCAAACAACGAATATGCTATATATTACGAAAACAAGCTAGTAGAGAAGATATTCAACAAGGAAACTTACAAGAACTTGGCCGAAACATCTTCTTCTTCTAAAATAATGTAGAATAAGATGAAATAACATTGGATGTTTTGGTTCCACATGCAAAACTTGTAACAAATTTACTTAATACTTTAAACTTATGTAAATTGTAAATAAAGCAAAATTCAAATAAAAAAAAAGTCAATTAAAACCTGGATATTAGCATATTTTCAATACTATATTTAACTTAAATATATCATCGTGTGTATAATAAAAGGGATATTTGCAATTTGAATTTATACTTATTCTAAGACACATTAATGATTGCCCTAGCGAAAAAAGAAGTTCTAAACTTCACATTTATCGTACAGAATTTTACCTTAGAGATACCTATAATTAAAAAAAAAATGAAACATTCGGAAAACAATTGTTTACGATATTCGTTAAATAAATTAGATATTTCAAAAATGTCTTTATACCTACAACAAAGGAGGGATCTAGGTAGTTTATACGATGATTTAAATTTTAGATAAAATTTTAAAAATTCAGTTATTCATTATGTAGTCATAATGAATAACTGGATTTTTGTCATTTACTTTTATATATGTATTTTATAAATAGATACATATTTACTTCACGCACGTAAGTATAACATTAGCCGATTTCAAATTAGTAAACAAAACAGTTGAAGTAAAGACAAATGAAGAGAGCTCTAACGTTTTTTTTTTCATCTAGACACAACATAAAAATAATTTAAAAATAGTATAAAACCATTTACAATTACCTTAATGCTTAACCTTCATAATGACATTTACATGCTCGTAAAATACACAAATAACCTTTCATTTTCTGCGGTATTATTAACTTTTCTGAATGCACTACTTAAGATTCTAGCCATTGCCGTGGATTGCGTAGCTATGATTACTATCATAGCGATTATTTAATAGTGCTTAATGGGATTCTGCATCATTTACAAGATGCTGTCATGGATTTATAAAGGGAATTGTTGAAAATGTTTGTGTTGTATTCCGTACGACAAGTTTATATTAGTTTCCGATAGAGTTAATAAAACGGGGCCTTGTTTTATTTAACTATTAACCAATTAATTGTCAATCGCTGGGGGTGTTATAATAAAATACAAGTACATTAAGGGTTTTTTTAACTTTATCTCATATGATCAGGAAATTACAACAAATAGGTAAGTAACCAAATGCAAAAGTTGTATAAAGAATATTATACTACTAAAAAATAATAGAATAATTATTATTACATCACTATTCCGATTGAAGTCTTCGAATACATCTTAAATCAAACCGAAGACGTGATGCGTTAACTTGTAGCTATTTTAGCCATATCTAAGTATATTAGGGTCATCCTGGGTAGAAAAATACAATTTTGGAGTAATTTCACCAACAAGAAGAGAAAAAGTAAATTTAGGTATTAGTTCAGCCAAGAGATTTCCTTTTGTGTCTTATACAATTTTGATAACTTTGGTTGTTTTGACAACGATGCATAATTTTACAACTAATATATTTAAATAAAAGTAACAACACTCTCAAAATTATTTTATTATAGACAAATATTGGTAACAGAAACAAATTATATACTTAACTCAAATACGATGAAATATTACTGTTACGTTACGATGTGTCAGGGACAGGTTTGTTAATAAAAAACATTAAGATTCACGGTTCAGAATAGTTCGGCCGCTTCATCGAGACTATGTTACATCACCTTCATTAACAATAACAGCTTTAATTCTGACAGGCACTCTTCAGGAAGCATGATGTTCTAAATTTATTGTAATTTGGTGCATATATCGTTAACTGAACGGATTGGATGTTTGTGAAACGGTTTTTTACTTTTATGCTATAATGTTTCTATTGGCGAGAGATCTGGACTGCTAGAGAGCCATTTCATACAGAGACATTATGTTCTGTAAACCAAGCTTTGACAATTTTTGATGTGTGACACGCAGCACCATCGTGCTGGAAAATGTACTGGGCGTCAGTGCCTTGACATATTGGTATTGACGGCAATAAACCGTCCATCAAAATTTGTTTTTATTTTTCTGTTGTCACAGTATCATCTAATTTTCTACATAATTTTCCTACACTCATACTACTCATACACCCCCAGGTCATAAGAGACCCAGGGAACTTCACTTTCGTGACCAAACAGTCAGGATGATGAGTTTTCTGTGGGGTTCTTAGCAGACATTTTCTGGCATCACCCAAACAGATTTCAAATTTGGATTTGTCAATCCAAATAACCTAGTGCCATTGTTGTAAAACTCATTGCCTACGTTCTCTGGACCGCCCTAACCGATTGATTTTCTGTCGTTCAGTTAATAACGGATTTTCTATTGCCTGAAGGAGAAACCGGTAAGTTCAAAAGTATAATGTAAGGAAACACACTTTATCTTGTAAAATTCTACCCTACTGTCATTGTTGAGCTTTTAGTTGTGGATACAGAAATATGTTTCCAATGGCTTGCCTCCATAGTACCATAATATGTTTTCCACTGTATTGTCGGTTTGTTGTTACAATCCACTTCAGAGCATGTTGATTTAAGTGTGAAATTTGGAATGGTCGACCAGTTTGCTTCCTTTGGGCTGTGCATGTAGTTTCTTTAATGTTTTGCACTATAGATTTATAGATTTATAGCAGATATTTTCCGAGTCGAAATTCCGTGTTTATGAGCATTCACAATTGATTTTCGCATGTCACTTAATGTCACGCCACGTGTCATACTTTTTTTTTTAGAAAATTATAGCAGACGCACTCAAAACATACATTATCCATTTCACTTTGACAACAATTGCGATTTTGATTTAAAACACTACAAATGTTTAGCCTACTAAGCATGTCAGCAACTGGCCGAACTATTCTGAACTGCGAATCTTCATGTTTTTTAATTACTAAACTTGCCACTGCCACATCATATGTCATAATATTTCATCATATTTAAGTTAAAAGTTTATACTTTGTTCTTGTTACCGATATTTTTCTTTAATAAAATAGTTTAGAGAGTGTACTTTTATTTAAATATATTAGTTGTAAAATTATGCCTGGCTGAACCATTATGAGCCTGGGCTCGTACTAGGGTCAATCTGGGTAGAAAAATACAGTCTTGGAGTCACATCACCCACAATAAGAGAAAAAGTAAATGTGAGTGTCAGTCCAGCCAATACATTTGCTTTTTTGTGTCTTATACAATTTTTATAACTTTGGTTGTTTTGACAACGATGAATAACGATATGTAGTTTTAATGGTACTGGAATGTATTCATGAAAATGTTACCAAATCTTATGTCAGGTTTTTATTATATCAATATAATAAGCTGGACAGACAAGTACTAAAAGTGACGCCGAAGTAGAATAGAATACAATATCTATATATCAAACTTCCGAAAAGTAATGATAGTTTTAAAATATAGGCTTTCACGACTGCCTTCTAATGTACTGGTTTCTTGAGGGTCTTGCCGTGGTTGGTCAAATTGTCTGACGTGTCACTGAACATGTTGTCAGTTTCTTCAGCAGGTTTCCAAAGACTATCTTTCAGTGTTTGGAAACCTGCTGAAGCAGCTAATAGCATAATCAGCGAAACATCAAGATATTTTGACAGACCGAAGCAAGATCTGGAAAAAAACAATACAGTAATGATAGTTAAGAAATTACTAAAGATAAAATAATACATACATAACTCAACATATGACGTTTTTTAAGTTAAACTTTTTTGTCTAACTTTATTAGAAATAAACTTTAGTACTCTTTACAAAAAAACTACTTTTTTTATAAAGTAAAGGACCTCGATGAAAACGTAAACTATAAAGTGAATTTCAAGAAATCAAATAACAACTGAAAAATAACATTTATGATCATGTTTAAAACCCAAAAAATTATGCATTTTCCTAATTTTACATTAAAGTAGTGTAAGATCAAACCAGAACAGAAGAAGTCGATCTATCACCACAGCTTCTTATTTGATTGATTATTTATGTCGAGCTTTTTTAATAAGCCAGTAAAATGATTGTGTAATAACCTTGCTATTCGGGAACTATTTGATAACTGCTTGCGGTTTAGTGGCTCTTTTCTCGATTACCGACTAGTCACTTGCGTACATATTTAAATAAACAGTTTTAAAACCTTAAAACGGGCTTTCCGCACGTAGAACATCTCTATCTCGAAATTGAGTGGTCTGAGTGATCAATATATGTCGTCTGGTAAACGTCCCTACTCAGAATCAGTCGAAACCCAATCGATCCGACACGATTTAGTTGAGTTATCGTCCTAACAAGAAATGCCGACAACAACGACGACAATGACGACAATGACGACAACGACGACACATACACAGCAAAAAAATTTTTAAAAACCATTTTTTTTGTTTTTAGGCGGAAAAACGAAAAATTAACCCAAACAAAATTCAGTTTTTTCACTTTTTCTTTACACGATTACATTACTTTTCCGCTTATAGTGGAGCGCGGAAAAGTAACAACATACATATTGTCAAGAAACATGTATGCATAATATATTTAAGGATAATCAGAAATGAAGCATGATATACACTGCGCGTCTAAAGTTCCTTCCTCTCTCTTAACATTGGAAATAAGAGACCTAAAAGGAACAAGAATATATACATTAAAGTGTAATAATGATGTTAGTTATTCAATCAACATTAAATAGTTAGGTATAGGTTAGGTAAAGGATTAATGTCATCAAAGATGGCATTGCGGCCCCATTTTGAAAATTATTTTTAAATGTACGAGTAACACTTCTACGAGTAACAATATGTATTTAAACATTGTTTTTATTATGATATATTTCTTTGATTAAAAAAACATCGATCAAATTAATATTTTAAACCACCAAATACCACGCTGAGTTTTGGAATTGAACTGAATAAAATGCCATTTATCTGGTAATTTTGGAAACTCTACAGGAAAATTTTTATGGATCTCGAGATCTAAAAATAACTTTTTAATAAGATGATATTCCTTCACTCTACTATGGCGTAGTAAGAGTTTATCTTAATGAACAGATGAGCTCTACTCGTCTCCAGATCTGACTTCCTTGGATTAGAATAAAGCTTTACAAGGACGCTCTATTTAATAATTGTATTAGCCTAAAAATAGCTTTAATAGATGTAAAAACATTTACTTTGAATTATAGTAAATTGCAATGAGTTAACATTTTATTTTTAAATTTTGGGAATGTACTTTTTGACAGATTTTTTTCGATTCCCCTGATGAACGAACAGTGATTTGACATACTGGTGATATTAATAATTCTACCATATAAGTACTGCGGTGTCAGCTTTTGTTCTATTTCTAAATCAGTCCGAAATGTATAATTGTCAAAACACTGGCCTCTGTTCAGTGAGCCTGATGTATTTGTAATAGATTTCAAAGGTTAACGAAGTTGTTTTTGGGTTGGCAAGGAATCACTATGTCTGGCAAGGACTATGCAGCGTTTTGGACCTGCCGTGGCATGACGTATATTTGAATTCACTGCCAAATATCAACCTACAGTAGTTATTAGTCAGAAAAACGTTTAAAAATAAAAAGCCTCCACATTTTTAGTTTGTTTAGTGTCCCATTCTACGTAAAGTATGCCTCTGGAGTGTATTATATATAGTTGAATATTATATATAGTTGAGTGTTGTGTGGAAATAAATTTTCTTCCCAGAAGGGAATCTGGAAGAAGAGAAATTAAGTGTAATTTATCAAAAATGACTGGGAATACTTTAAGTACGTTGGTCATATTTATGCTATACTTTATTATATATGTTCTTTTTTTAAGTGATCTAAAATAATAGAACAAAGTTCTTGTATAAAATGATTTAAACTAAAAGTTTTTTTATTAATCCCAATTATATTACAACATGCCTATAAGTCTAATAGAGAAAATATTAAGTAAAAAATCTATATATATATATATATATATATATATATATATATATATATATATATATATATATATATATATATATATATATATATATATATAGTTGGCGTGTGGAAAAATGAGATATTTCCTTTTTCTATTTTAGTTATGATCATTAGTCGTGTCAGTGGGTACTAACTGGACACTGTCACAAGTATGTTTGGGTCAGGCTGTAGTCTCTCTTTATATCTCTTGGCGCACTAATGTTCTCTTTTAACATGTACTTGAGAGTCTCTGTGTATTGCTTGGTTTATGGTAAACCATTGGGTGTTTAGTATGGATCTTAGAGTTTTCGTTGAAATCGCTGTATTATTTCGATATTTCAGGTGGAAGCTGAGGCCGAGGAAGAAACGCCGGAAGATCCCACAGAGATCGAAGCCCAGAACGAGTCATGGGGAAGGAGTACCAAGAAGAGGCCGTAGGAGCTCCGTCTCCAGGTCCATTTTTCGACCTCCTTCGAGAAGAACAACGGTGGGATTTGGCGTGCCGAAAGAGGTAGATATTACTCCAACTCGTACTCCGTGATGGCCCTCAGACGGCTGGCGAAGCAAGGAATGCTCGAGGTTACTTCGTGGACGACGACATATGGAACTATAATGATGACATCATGCGGTGTTCATTTCGCGCCACATGAGGGACCTTGATGGAGGAATAACGCGACCAACCTTTAGCCGCGCATCCAGGTCGGAACAAGATCTTACTCGCGTTGACTGGGAAGGGATGGTGAACTATGAAACAGCACGTTATATAATTTCACGTATGTGCTTTGACCAAAGTACGATGACAGGAAGCGGCACCGTTAAGACCACGGGTTCCAAATACACCATGGACGGTCAGTCTGGACGTACTTGAACCTCACCCCAAGACGAGACGGATAAACGACTACACTCTTATACTGGGTAGAAACGAGATATGCCCCACGGGACACAGTCTGAACTCCTGACGTTTCTATTGGAAAACACCCGGTGTCCATCATCACGAACAACTAAGAGCCTTTCCGAGGACGTCATTGGGGAAGCTACCTGGCTGATCGTTAGATCAATCGGTATATGGAAGCCGTGTAATGCTTCCATATACCATCAGAGAGAAAACCCAGTGGAACGTCAGGTCCAAGAACTCAAAAGGATCCTGAGGATGAAGGACGTAACAAAGTGAGAGCTTTTACTGGAAACGCTGTTCATGCTGAGGAACCAAACGAATGTAGCCACTGGATAATCCCTTAGTTCTTGTCCTTGGAGCCACTTTGCCAAAACCGGAGGTACTCGCCGGCCACCTCCAGACCCGACTACGAATTCAAGGGGGCAGAAGACTCAACAAGCGAGGTCCGGGCATAGACAAAGACAAGCAGGAGTGGTGTTCCAGGTAGGATAGAAGTCTCGTCAAAATCTCACCACATTTTGATGTAAAATAGTGTAAATGTATAGTGTAAAATATATTTTGCGGTGGTTGCATCACTTATTCTTATTATTCTAATTTCCTTCTAAATTAATACTCTTTTGGCCTCTTAAATCTATATTGTAAGTACCATTCGAGTTTTGTTCCAATGACAATGCTCTTCAGGGTCAGTAAGTAAGTAGTAATATACGTTGTTGATATCTAAAACCTTTTATATTATCCACTAAAATTCTTCTTATAAAGAAAAGAAACAATTTGAATGTGGTGGTGAAGATGTACCCACATAATAATCTCTTTAAAAACTGAATACCATGCTAATATTAATATAGTATGAATAAGTAGACAACAAATGAGAAATGGCACATTAAATATATATTTATGTTAGTTTATTTACTTTAATGTTGTGAAACATTATAGTAACAATTTGTATAATGGATCTTTGCGCGTATATCAAATTAGTGACGACACACGGATCACATGCTACACCACTCGCAATTATTACTAATACCAAAGTTAATACGCCACAATTACCAGCACGTAAGTCACGTCTTAGCTTTATTCGTTAATTTGGTTCATTGGCGTTTCAATATTTCTGTAACATTTCTTTCATCTATTTTGATTTCTGTTGAATTTATTTCATTTATTTTGATGGAAATATCACTTCCATTGAATGTTTTTGTGGAGAACATTTTCATTACTCTGTCATAGGTTGACGGATTTGTATTGTACTAACTGTTACTCTAAAATGTGTTTTTGGCACGACACTGTTCAAAAATGTCAGTTTATTGATTCATACGATTGTTACCTGTGACGCACATGCAAAGAATCATTATGCAAACCCTGGATACATACCAGTTCTGCAGAATCATCCAGCAATATATTACGTACATATATAATTACTTATATATGTGTATAAATATTTTTAATAAACGTAATTATGGTTAACATTTCCGACATTATGATTAACGGGGTTGCGAATTGCTCACGTATCACACACGGCCATATTGCCTTCAGTTTTAACAACTGTCAATTGAAAAGACATATGCATGCGTAGTTTTGAATAATTAAATTATACAGATTATAATCTACCCTATGCGGTGAAAAATGCCCAAACTCTGATGTGTTTATATTAGTTTTATATCCAAAATGTAACGTTTACAGTTATACTGATGTAAAAATTTAATACTACCTTTACTGTGTTAAGAATTATATAATAATAGTACAAGTTTGAACTATTCTCATAGCCATTAAAGGTGATAATAGTTTTACTGTATTCTCTCGCTTGATTTTTAATAATATGTTTCATTTAATAACATTTAGTAACAAATATTATTTCGATAAATGTTGAATGAAAGAAAGAATGTTGAAAGTAAAAGAAATGATCTCACCACTTTTGCAAACATTTTTTCAAATGAAACGTGCAATAGCTCTAAATGGTGTGATATGCAACTGCGAGATTAATATATTATAACTTTTACTTTTCATGATAAATTATAATTTTAGTTTACCATACATTCAATACCTTTGTTATCAACAATCAGTATAGTTATCTTTCTAACAGAGTATTTTTTAATAACAAAAATTTTATTAATAAGATAAGAGATTTCATGTTTGATAGTTTTATTAAAAGGATTATTATATTCTCTAGACACCGCAGAAAATACAAATAATCTAATCTGATATATAAGTATTTATTAATTTCTGAACATGGTTTTTATTACAATGAATATCTTATCTGCCATTGTACGTTTGATGTATGTAGCTCAATAAACTTGCCGTCAGTATATTATTTAACAAATTGTATAAATATCGTTATGCACGACTAATCAGTTGTTCCTTTTGAAATTCAATAATAACGCCAAATAATTAAAACAACTTATGCACGATATGTTTTGCGAACGTGATTTAAGTTGTGTGGATAATAAGAATAAAATTCTTCGTTCAATAAACTTAATTGTATTTAAATGACTAATTATTGTCATCGGTTTGAAAGGTCGCTTACCTTACAAAGTTGTTGAAAAGCAACGACTAGAATACACGTTGTAAATAAAAAGGTTTGTGTTATGGTTTTCATAGAATAAACCCTTAAAGGTTGGTACAATTTGATAAAATTGTTACAATTTTTTTAGATAGAAAAAAGGTAAATGAAGAACTATTGATGAAAATGTTTATTCATTACACAGATCTTCTTGCAACAAACAGTCTAGTTTTTAATTATCTAACAAATCTGATAATTGTTTGGAGTCGTGACATCCCCGATTGTTATTTTAATTGGAGCACATTCTATGACGCATAAAATTGTGTCGTAGCTTAGATAATCAATGTCTCCAGAAATTTATTAATTTAATTTTTAATATCATGTATGTATTTCCATTCTTTCATAAACGTCTATAATTAAGTACACAAAATTTTTCCTAACGTAAATGCAAATGTTTTGCAATGCGTTCTCGTCTGTCTGGTCAAGCAGTGGCGGCTGGTGCAAGGAGGGCAATGGGGCAGTGCCCCCCCACTAATTCCTCAGGTTCTTAAAGTTCTATATTTTATTAATAATTTAATTTAGGTTTTGCGTAAATTCTATCATTAGTCAATTGAAGTTCTATTTTTTATAATAATTTTAATTGAAATTTAATTTTAATTGGCCGTTTTGCTGGAACAGCGCAATTTGTGAATGAGGATGTACTACTGGTTATAGGGAGTGTATATCGAGAGCGATCTATGAAGTAGTCCCGCGCCACCGAGATGGTGAGAGGTGAGAAGCGTAGGGCATGCTATTAAAGTCCGTCGAATTACGTCATCGTTTGGGTGAAAACCAAGGCGCCCCAAGCTAAGCGGCTTTCAGAGGGTGTGCCGCCCGGTCGTGTGTCGCGCTAGATAAATTCTTAAACCTACAACATAGTTTCAATTATTGCTGTTTACGGGATTTAGTTTAGTTTATTCATGATTAATAATTCAGTAGACAATATTTTAAAATTAATAGAATGATAACAATGAGTTCACGTATGAGATAAAGTTTCAAATGAAAAATGTGGCATGTTCTCGGCCGAATATGACAATTTTCCAGAAAATATCAGGACCCAAAAGTTATGCGAGAAAATTTAATAAAAGTATGTACGATTTAGCAGATTGGTTGTGTGGACGTAATGTTCGAAATCAATTTTTTTGTTTCGTTTATTTAATTCGAAATTCTCTACAAAGCGATCCTTCTTGGACGTTTAAGGGAATTTTTGACTTGAAACACCTTAGTGAAAAAATTAAAAGACATAAAATTAGTGAAAAACATTTAAATAATGCGATTGAATATTCGATTTTAGGAAAAGTGAATATTATGTGTCAATTAAATAGTGCATATCGATTAAATATTATCCAACAAAATGAACACGTAGCTAAGAATCGGCATATTCTCAGCATGTTAATTGATTGAATTAAATTTTTTGGAATGTTTGAAATAGCACTACGGGGTCACGATGAGAAAGAAGGCAGTGCGAACCCTTGAATCTTTCGTGGATTGGTAAATTTGCTTGCGGAAATCGACGGTACTCTGAAGGAGCATATCAAAAAATCTAATAATAGGGTGTTTATGGGTTTGTTAAAGACTATACAAAATGATATAATGGATTGTATTTACGATGTTTGGCGTAATTTAATACTGGATGAAATCAACAAAACGCAATATATAGCCATTCAAGCAGACGAAACTACAGATGCAGCTACAATTTCCCAGTTACTTTTTATAGTTCGCTATGAGTTAAATGGAAAAATATATGAACTTTTATGACTTTTATTGAAACACAGGATTACACTGATGATGACATAAGTAACATTATTTTGAAGGAACTTGAAAAAATTAATATAACTATACTCCCCAAAAATTAATTTCTCTAAGCTACATGCATCTACAATGAGTGGTAGAAACAACAGGGTCCAGGCAAAAATTTAAAAAAATATATAATAATGCTAATTACATTCACTGCTACGCACACCAGTTGAACTTAATTATTGAACGCGCTGCCTGACAATATAAATAAGTTCCAGTTTTTTTTTCAAACCTAGATGGCTTTTCTGTCCTTTTTTCAGGATCTCAAAAACGTACTAATGTTCTGGATAAAGTAGTGAAAAAACTACTTCCGCGATCTGCACCAACCAGGTAGAATTTTAAATCACGGCGTATAGTAACTGTTTTTATATACAAAATGGAACTTATTCGATGCCTGGAACAAATTTTAAACGATGATACTAGTGACTCATCAACCGTAAGAAAAGCTAGAGGTTAAAATACTTTAAACGATTATGATTTTAATTATTGGTTACACTTTTTTAATAAAATTATGCCGAATTGCGATATTCCTTATAATCAACTGCAGCAACGAGATATTGACAGTCTTAAAATTCAGTCCTTCATGACATCATTCAAGACATCAATTTAGCATGTGAAAAATACAATTTAATATGATTATTACCGAGAAAATTAAAACAGTGGTGATGAAGACCACAAGGAACCTTCCCACCGCAAAAGGCAGCGTTTTAAAGACAAACATGCAATGTTGCTAAAGAAGCGTGTAATGTAATTATTTCTAATATTGATGACCGATTTATGTTTAGTGAATACTTGTCTATAGCTCATATTTTTCAATTTCAGTTGTTTTCCACGTTTCAATTAAATTTTCCCGGAACCGAATTCCAGAAAGCTATTAACAGTTACGATTTGGATCCAACTGCATATAAACATGAACTAATAGTGCTCCATAATAGACCATATTTTGCAACTGCTGCTAGTGCCTTAACGTTAATACAATATATTTATGAAAATAACTTAACATTTTCTTTTGTGGAGACTAAAATTATTAAATATTTCGTGTACAATGCCAATGACGACAGCCGAGTGTGAGCGATGTGTTTCTACTTTAATAAGAATAAAAACATTTTCAAGAAATACCATGAAAGAAAGTAGAATATGTGCATTAGCAATGTGTTCAATTGAAAAAGAACTAATAACGTCAACCACAAATTTTAATGAACTTGTTATCGACCGTTTACCAACGCAAAGAAAAACGTATGAATTTTGTTTGCAAGAAAATTAATTAAAGCTAAATAGGTATGTACCTAATTTAATAATTTTACTCTGACATTTAAAACCTGGCTTAAAACACTGCGATATAACCCCCTAAAAATGTAACCATGTAGGTGCCTAAAAATATACATAAATTAATATTTATTTATTACCCCCTCAGTTGTAAAACTCACGAGCCGCCACTGTGGTCAAGATACCTGTTTCTTAGTCTAATTGGATTAGGATGGTTGCGGTTCAAATATTTTTCTAGACACTGGCGTAGTGTAGGGTTCTTCACTGTATGTAACGGAATAAAGGCTACTGTGAGGTCATAGAAAAATAAGTGTCATCGCTATCGCGACCGCTACATGCATCTTGGTTTTTCACATGTCTTGTTGCATTGAATTCCTCCACGCACTTTCCAAAGAGATCATTTTCTCTAAATGATCGGAGTTGATTCCGAGTCACTATCAACGCAGGTATGTAGTAATTCTGGTCTAAATTATTTATCTCGTGGCATGATAATTTTTACATTACCGTACAAATAAAAACATGGAAATTAAAGCACACGCCGTGATCTAGAAGGCCGTGTAAACAGCGAAAACAGCGATAAGATGAAAACAAATCTATAACAAGTCTCTGTGTAACATGCGGTGGCAATGTCGTTGCTGTAGAAGCAGACGTCGGCAGCATATCGATTGGTTCAGTTCATCTCTGTTGTGGCTCGGTGGAATATACTCTTTAGTGATAACGCTTGTTTTTAGTTTTTGTTATTTATGGAGTTTATTCAAATTTTATTTCAACCTCCACCCACGGTACTATCTTCTCCACCACTGTATGAGAATTTAACTTGGTATAGATTTTATTTTCAGTTGTTTGCAATACTGCAATAAAATTTTGGTTTTTGTATATGATAAAATAACGATAGTGATTTTCACTATGTGATACGTAGTAGTGATGATTCATCTACTACTACGTACTACACCGATAAAAAATACTTACCACATTTTTTGTTACATACCGATTTTCTGTATGTATTCTTTGTTAATATTATAGTTGTTTTTCTCCTTAATAGCATCAGATTTACTGAACTTAACCGAGCTATAATCTATTGTTTGCCCTTAATAACGCAAATTTAAAAAAACGATTTTTTTTGCTTTCTCTTGTACTTAGAATGATTAATTTAAAAAGTTCTGCTCATCCTTATTTTTTCTAAGATTTACCATCATTAAAAACTAGAAATTCTTCATCCATACACATTCGGTACATTCCATATTCCAGTGGTGAAGCCAAAATATCTATTTCTAAGTTTAATTGGCGCTTTTGAAATATATCATTTAATAGGAGCAATAAATATTGCACTGAATACGTGATACTGGACACTAGCCATTTGTAGAATTAAAGTAAATTAACAACAACTGTTTTAGATGTTCGAAACTTAAACACTGTCGCTTAAAGTCGATTCATACGAGAAAAGCGACCTTTGGACACCTCCGGAGATATTCGTAGTATATTTAAAACGCGCAGTTTTTCAGGGAGCTCACGCAAATATTAAGTTATTCATGACTTATCTTCTTTATATTATCTGGGAAATCCGGGATTGTTCTTGAGGACTGTTAAAACTTGCGAATATGTTTCATAGGATCAGCAGGGTATTCTAATTAGAAAATAAACCTTCGCACACCAAAGATAATGTTTAGTGCATTAATAATGCTCAGTGCGTTGATGATTATGATAAATGTTTAAAAAATTAGAATGGTATTAACAGGAAAGAACATGAATAAATAACAGAAAGGAACAATAATATCTAACGGAATGAAAACGGTGTTCTCAACTTTAGAAAAAAAGTAGCGGCGAAATAAAATCGTAAGAATTTAAATTCAGCAGTGTGTAGATCCTGATCAAGTAGTGAGTGGTTTCCTGAAGAATATTTTCCCATTCGACAAGAACGACTTATTTGAGTTCCCTAAGAGTCATACGCAGGCATGTGACGTCAAACTGATCCCATAGATTATCTATGGGGTTCATATCTGGTCTTCTTGGTGGCCAGTGCATAGTTGAAATATTCACAAATCTAAGGTAATCCAGTACCTCTCTAGTAACATGACACCGAGCGTTATCCTGTATGAAAATTAAATGTTCCCCGACAAATAGGAAAACATTATTTCTCTACGATCTCGGTGACCAACGAAACAAATTTCTCTCTAGAACATTATTGATCCACAAAAAAATGAGACCTTCGGAGAGATACTGCAAGTAGACTACCTCTCTCCTTGCCTCCGCCAGACTGGTTGACGTCCATCTAGTGAATTAAGACTTAGAAAGCAAAACTCTCTTCGAGTCTTCAATGGCCCAATTTACGTGTTCTCTTGCAAAACGCAGTATACTACCTTAGTATTTTCTCTGGTGAGCGGGGGCGCAATAACTGATCTTCTAATGTCTTCCTTCATTAAGCCTTCGCCTGACCGTTCGTCTAGAAATTGTTACAGTTTGAGCTGCTACTAGGGCTCTGCTTAGCTCTAAATTGGTATAATACTTATTTCTTAATCAACTTGCATAAGATATCGTTTATCTTTTGCAACTGTAGACTTCCTACGACCTTATCCTAGGTTCTACAGTAACATCCAAGTTCATTGAAAGTCATGTATAACTGTTCGACCGATTATTGATTGTCCAACTCATAACAAATTAGCTGCATCCCTCGTTAACTAATGTTATCGCTTACACTGCTGCATTTCCTCCTAAGTTGCGTAGATTTATTTCTTCTGTTCGAAATGTACTGGATAAAGTGTTTAATTCATTTGATTATTGGAAAAAATATTAGCGTAATTGAATGTATTACTTTTTACAAATCACATTAAATGCATTGCTAATAAACAATTACAAAATGTTACTTAGGTTTGTCAAACAATTTCAATTGTTTATCAGTAATGACAGAGCATATTCTAAGGTATCTACATAAAATGTTTAAACGTTTTAAAGATTTAGAAAATTATAAGGAATAATGAAAAGTTTTGCTGATGCGTTAATTTTCTGAATATTTTATTCAGAAGTCTACATCCAGGTACAGAAGTATTTTATAGGTTGTTAAATATTGATTTACGTATTGTCTGATAGAGCAATCACTCTTTATTTACTTACAACCCCAATATACTCTTTTGAATGATAATTTCCCAAGATTTAAAATTCGTCGCCAAATTATTTAGACTTTCTGATATTATAAACTTTATAAGCAGTTACACAGACCAACAAAGATTTTGATATCGGACTTTTGTACACTTTTTGGCTTAGTTACAAACCATGAACCATAGATACACTGTTTTTTTATTTCCATCACGCACCAGTATTTGTAAATGTACATTGTACAATAATCTGTAGTTTTTAAATCCGAGGTTCTATAAAATTAAATTTTGCATCAATCTTTGCGGCGCCCCTGTATTTAATCGGTTTGAAACGTACACACAAATGTGGGGTATTTACCGAAACAGAGTTGGCCGATGGGGATATTCCGGTTTTATACTATTCGGGTATTTACGTAGTCGCTGTAGTACATTTTTAATGTGTGTACGTTTATTCGTGACATCGCGTCGTGTGTTTTTATTTTGTTTTAAAAATACCTAGAAGTTGCAAAAATCCATCAAAGATGTTTTGTTATGAACTTAACACCTGTTTCAAAAAACGTTATTTATGCAAATTTTGTTGAGTTGCAAAATATTCTTTTGTCGCCACTCCATATTAAGTCAGGATTAATGAAGCAATATGTAAAAACTATAGATAAAAATGGGAATTATTTTAAGTACTTATGTGGTAAATTTTCAGGTCCTTCGGAAGCAAAATTAAAGGAAGACATTTTCGTAGGACCACAAATAAGAAAGTTAATGCAGGACCAACAGTTTGAAGAAACAATGACAGGCATTCAAAAAGAGAATCTTGGATATGCTTTAAAGATGTAACATAATTTTTTTTAGGAAATTATAAACATCCGCAGTATGGAGGACATACTTACGGATTGTCAACAAAATGCTGGATAAGTTTAAGTAACTTTGTTGTAATATGAGAATAAACAATCATTTTCTGCATGCTCATCTGGACTACTTTCTAGAAAATCTTGGTGCTGTTAGTGAGGAGCAAGGTGAAAGATTTCATCAAGACATATAGGAGATGGAGAGGAGGTACCAAGGTCGATGGGATGTGGCGGTGATGGCAGATTTCTGCTGAATGCTGAAAAGAGAATATTCAACGAATAATTACATAATAAAACCTACAAAACAATGTTTATTGTTAAAAGGAAGAGAAAAAGAAATTAGGGACTCAAAAATATTTGTGTTGTTGCTTTTTACTATGTTTTTTAATGTTTATTAAATATAATTTTTATTAAAATATAATTTTTCCTTTAGTTTTTAATTTATTCTGATTATTCAGTTGATCAAAAACTTTACGCGAGGGGCAAACACGGAAGGTAGACATGAAATCAGCATAAATAACTCACTTATAATCACTTATCAAACCCAAATCAACTTTCAAAATGTCGAAATTTGTAAGTCTGTGTTATAGGATTGATTGAAGTGACAAAATAAATAGTGAAGTGACATAAAAAATGGAATGTAAAAGAGAATGCAAATATGTGGACGCAAATATATGGCAAATAAGTAGTTTTAAGCCCAAAAATATTTGTTTCCACAGACCACCATGTATCTTTTTAAAGAACTATGCACATATAGCTAATACGATAATTAACTGATGGCTTGATGTATTGGCAACTTATCAAATGCGTGACAAAACAACGCCAGTGCCTGGCAATGAGATAAGAATAAATACAAATTTTTGACTTGTGAAAAACACCAACACCTACATCTGAATGATTTCATTCACATCGTCTGGACTGAAAAGGGCAGTTGTTACTATTTATTATGCGGCTTGTCTATTGTTGTTATATATTTATCATATGATATCTAAACTGCGATTCTTATAGTTCATCTTCTAATTCAGTAAATAGAAATACAAATGGAATATATGCGCCATAGATGAAGAACGCTTTGAAATAAATAGTTCAACGTATGAATGAATAATGAAAACTAGGAAAAGGTTAGTGTATCTGGGCAATTAAGTAATAAGTTATTTAGTAGCTATCTCCATAATGCTAAATATTTAAATTTTAAAATGAGTTTCATAACAAAATAGAGCGAATTGATAAATATACTCTTGTATATACTTTAACTATAAGTGGGGGTAATGTGAGAATACGCGAAAAGGTTTATGCTTATATAACTGCATATAATTCTAGAACTTATTAATAGACAAAAGCACCATAGAGACAAGTTATGTCAGAGGTCCCAAGAATATAAAAAATACTAATTTTTTGTGGTAAAAATGTGGACGGTGTTTGCATTTTAGTCCATCTTCATATTACATCTTAAATATAACAAGCCGGTAATTGTGCATTATTCTTATTGTTGAAACACCCTGCATGGTGTCCCTTCGGGTAAGGCCATATATTTATGAATATATGGGAAGCTTTCTATTATAAATGACATTTTCAATATTAGTAGCGCAAAGTTGTGCTTATCTAAATTCATTATAAAGCTGGCGACGATATTCTGTTGTATAAGCATCCTAACACGTGCCCGAATGTAGGTATTATAATTACAGGCAATCGTTGGGTCAATTGCATTCTTTTAACATGCTTGGGTAAAGATATAATTGGCGAACATTTTTTCAAATTCTCACAACAAGGGCCAGTTGAATAAAGAGTTTTTATATTTTAAAATATTCAATTAAAAACATCTTTATGCTTACTATTTGCGAGCAGTAGTCCAATCTAGGCCTACCTCTGCCTTTCTTCACTCCTATTTCTGCCTCCAAAATATCGCAGACTATTCCTCCAGGTCTCAGCAAGTGGCCTACCATTCTATCTCTTCTCTTCTTTATGTTTTTCCACATACTTCTTTCCTCGCCGACTTTCTCTAATACTTCTTCGTTTCTAACCCTATCAGTCCAAAAGTATTTTCATCATTCTTCGGTAACACCACATCTCAAAGGCTTCTAATTTCTTCCTACTTGCTTCCCCTACCGTCCAGGTTTCGCAACCGTATAGTGTCGTGCTCCATACATACGTTTTCAAAAATCTCTTTCTTGTTTCTAACTTTATTACCCCCGAGCATAAAAGTGCTTTATTTTTGTTAAAAGCTACTCGACCCTGCGCTATTCTTTGTTTTATATCTTTATCGATTCTTCCATCCCAATTTATTTTATTTCCTAAATAAGTGAAGTCTTTAACTTCCTCCAATCTTTCATTATTAATTTGTACTTTCGTGTTTGCTCTGCTCTCGCGCCCTCTGCACACTAACACTTTAGTTTTGTTTTCATTCACCCTCATTCCGTATTCATCTATCAACACTGCCTCCATTTCGTTCAACGCTGATTCTAATTCCTCCTTACTAGATGCTAATACTGCTATATCATCCGCGAATCTCAGCATTTTTAGTTTCTGTCCCTGTACTTTAATCCCGAAATCCACTCTATCTTTTACCACATTAATCGCCTCTTCGATGTACAGATTAAAAATTAGTGGTGATTACTCCTTTCCTAATACCTACTTCCCTTCTTTCCCCTTCTACTTCTATAACAGCAGTTTGCTCTTTGTATAGATTGTGTACTACTCTCCTATCTCTATACTTCATTTCCACGCTCTTTAGTATCTCGAACATTTTTTCCCATTTTACATTATCAAAAGCTTTCTCTAAATCTACAAATCCTATATAAGCGTTCTTTCCTTTTTCTATTATATTCTCTAACATTACTCTCAGCGCCAGAATAGCTTCGCTACTTCCCCTATTTCGCCTAAACCCGAATTGGTCTTCTCCTAGTATTTCCTCCGCTCTATTTTCCATCCCCTTCTGCACTATTCTGGTTAAGATTTTTGACGTGATTTGCGTGAGAAGTTAGGCTAATCGTTCTAAAGTTCTCGCATTTGTCGGCTCCTCTCTTTTTCGGTATAGTAACGATAATGTTTCGATTTCTTTCAATAAATGTTTTAAATTTTTTAATTACTTTTCTAAATTTTGTTGTAGATCAGAATGATACTTTATTATCAGTATACTGATATTTTATATCAGAATGATATTTTATTGTCGAAATTGTGTTTCTAGATTTTTATTCAGTAACATAAACTGTTTTACATGCATATTTGTCGTTTCGTTTTATACATATATAATAATTTATTTATTTGTATTACACTAAACGTTCTTCCTTGTTTGTTAAATCAGTAGTTTTCTATTTTTATTGACTTATGCTATTTTTGATATAAGTATTTCTAAAGGGACCTGAATATAAAATAATGATTAAGATAAGGTGAAACTAAATGTGTATGTTTCCGAAATAAAGCCAAATCTATTAAGGCAGATAATGAGAGACAGATAGAGGGTGTGAAACAATTTTCTATTCTTTTCCCTTTTTCCTTTTGTTCTTCTCTTGTCTATTAATTAATAAATATTTCTAATTATTTATTAACTTGTGTAAGCCTCCCTTTTAAATAACATTATTCAAGACCCTACTTGTTAAAATCTTACTTTTCGGACTCATCATATTTATGTAGAGGTACATAAATATCACGACTATAGCTAATGCATTTTACATTAAAATGATCTAAGACTAGTCAGCAATAGATTCATTATTTGGACAATTTGTTCTTTATAATCAGAGAGAATACAAGTTTTATTTATCAAGATTGAGTTTACTTTCTTGACTTTCTGTAAAACAGAAAGCAGAGTGAAAGAACTTTACCGCAGTCCTATACATTTGATTGTAGAATTATCGTTCAAGATTTCCAATGAACACTGTAGAATATTAGTTTTATACTTATTTATAGTTTATAGTATTAGTTTACTAAAATAATTTAACACTATATGAATATTTTTGGCATTGTAACAAAAAAAAAAGAGTAATTCTTGCCAATGACTCTCGAACTTAGCTGAACTTTTCTAAATGCGTGTGCTGGAAAGCAATAGCTTCTCCCAGGTAAAGGCAGCTGGATCATTAAGAATAGATTTTTTTTTTAATTTGGCCAATGTCCACTTAAAGCTGATCCCGTGTTGTCCACAGGAAATATCGTTATAAGTACATGAAACCTTATAATTATATAATTATAGGGCAATGCATGCGATACTTGCTAAGAAATTATGTTGATAGTTGAAGTTATTTATCTATAAAAATAGATTATAAGTTGATAACTATTGACATACTTTGCTTACGCATTACTGATGTCACTGACTGTAAAAACTATAAAATGAAAGAAAATACAGAATAAAAACAGGTAGAGTTTGTAAACAACTTACTGACCTTATACAATACAGTAGGTATACATATACGTTCCAAGATATATGTATGTAGAAGTAGATGCCAAAATATTACATAACTAAAAAAATATTTAAACCTTGAAACTTTGATTTAGATTTTAGATAGATACATAGAAAATTTACGATCATCACTAATATTATAATACTTCTTTCCTAAAATATAATTTATAATAATGATAAAAGCTATTCAACCAATCTTTGGTCGATCTAAATATTAAATTCAACTGGTTATTTTATTCTCAACTTATTGAACAACTTAATAACTTCACGTAATTTTCTAGTTGCTATGATAATATTGATAATAGTTTTGGGTCATGTACTCATTTTGTTGGTCTAAGCAAATTATTCTACTTTCACTTTTATAATTCTTAATAAATGATTTTTACTTTTCCGCACTCCACTATACGCGGAAGAGTAATATAATAGTGTAAAGAAAAATTGAAAACACAAAATTGGCTTGTATTTCGTTTTTCGACCTAAAAACAAAAAACAATAGTTTTTAAAAAATGTTTGCTGTGTGTGTGTGTCATCGTTGTCGTTGTTGGCATTTATTCTTTTTAGCACGATAACTCAACTAAATCGTGTCGGATCGATCGGGCTTTGATTGATTCTGATTGGGGACGTCTCCCAGACGACATCTATTGACTTCGAGGTGGATAGAGCACACTCTACCATGTACAGGGGTGTATAGGATTGAATTGGACTGTGGACTGTATTTTGTTGTATGTATATTATATTTAAACAAAGATATTCAAATACAACTTCTCTACTTCACTTAATCCCTAACAATGGGTCATGAAAAAGTACAATGGTGGACTATTTGAGAATTTTTTTTTGTTAGCAGGATCACTCAATTAAATCGTGTCGGATCGATCGGGTTCCGACTGACTCCGATTAGGGACGTCTACCAGATGACATCAATTGATTGTGAGGTGGATAGGGCACACCCCACCCTGTCCATGGGTCATGAGGAAGCACGATGGTGGACTATTTGAAAAAAGTAAAACTGTCGCACAAAACACATATTCTGCATTTATGTGTTGGTTTAGTTTTTAAAACCATTTTATTTTACACTAATAAATACATATAGGGACACACAAATTTGGTGTGAAATGTACAACACAAGGCCGTCATTTTTCATGGAGTTTCACAATTCGCTGATGTGAATTTTCATACCAGTAATGGAATAAAATCAATACATTTTGTGTAATCTACAACACCTTTCGCTGTAAGTTTATTTCAGTTGTATGCCTTTTACTGTACAATGAAGAAGTACAAAACGGATTTCAAATAGAATACGCTTTTTATTATATTTTTCTTTTTAAGATACAAAGTTTATTTCTTTATTGTACTTTTTGGGTATAAGTTAATTTTTCAGAACTCAAGAATAGACGCATTATTTCACATGTTCACAGATCTTCTTATTGAGATTTAGTTCTTGCTTATAATACAAATTTGGTAATATTCTCGGTAAACTTGATATATTATTATTATTAAATAATAAGCAGATGCTAAAGATCTAGAGATATGAGCGATAGAAAATATGTACATAATTATATTACGTTGTTTATTTCTTAGTCGCCAAACAAAAAAACACATCTTAAAAAATCTAATAGATTTGGCCAACAAGCTAATTTTTGCTTCTTGAACGCATAATACATTTGGGCAGAAGGTGATTAATCAGAAATCACAAACAGCCATATTATCTCACAATTCAAAAGTGTTAACAAGAAGAATACATGGATACGTACTCTAAAATAGTTACACATTATTACCCCACGCGGAATAAAGTGTACTATATTGTGGTGTATTTACATTCATTTTATACTTAACCCTTAGTTGGTGAGTCTGTTTATAGCAACATACCTAATGAACCAGGGTCAAAATGACCCTGTCATTTGAAATGCGAATTTTAACAAAATGTGATAACTTTTAAATAAATAGCGCTATTAAATGGCTAAGTAGTATATTTTAAAATAAAAATAATCAAATGACATTATAAGAAAATAAACACAACTTCTGATACAAGGATAAATATAAATTATTGATTCATTTTGACACATTTATTTAATTAGTGTTTTACAATAAGAAATTAATTATTATGTGACCTACTGAAAATCTTAATAATAACAATAAAGACGTAATTTTAAGAAAATATAAACATATGAACGAAATTTATTTCTACAACAAAACGTGCAACTCTAGCGTAAGGTAAAACTTAATGTGGATAATGCATTCTTAATTATTGACATTCTTTGCAAATATGCTCGCTGCATTCATTACAAATTGGTTTTTTGCACAATAAACATAAAAACGAAGTTTTTTTACACAAAACGACTTGGGCCGGTATGTTCCTTATTTGATTCATCTAAGTTAGATGTTGATTGCAAACTCTCAGAATTGTGTTCGCTATCAATGACATTCTCATGATCTGCATCAGTGCTCGCATAACTATTTGCATCACCATCTTCAGCCAACCATTTTAATAGAGTAGTTTTAAATTTAGAATCGCCAAACGTGTACTTTTAGCCATAATTTTAGTATTATCCTGAAAAATTAATCCGCTATGTACTCACAGAATTATAACGCATTCAATAAACCAGGGTCAACTTGACCCTACGATACTTAATACTGATATAAGCCATGTCAGCAAACTAGCGATCGACACACTTCAGAGCGCAGTCGCAACTAACATGAAAATACCGATACTGCTGGCGCCCTATAGCGTAAATGCGCAATACAGTTACCAATTAAAATTTTTTCCGGGTCAATTTGACCCTGGTATACCAACTAGAGGTTAAAATATATAAAAGTTTACAATTATTATAGTGGTATAAGATTTTACCTATTACACTGGCATTAAATTTTATACCAAAAAATATTTAAGTTTTTCGCCATTTTCACACTAATGAAAGTAATAGAATTTTATCACGGCAGATCTTCAAGAGTGTAGTTATGTTGGGAATATTTAGAGCTATCAAAACATGTATTTAACTGTGTTCAGATCATTCCAATTTTAGGACAACATAAAGTTGTTGTTGCGGCTGTCGTAAAAGCTATGTTGTCGCGGCTGTCGTTGACTATAACTTCTCAGAGGCAGTAAATGAATTTGGATACTTTTAAAGATATGCATAATTATTTTATCTTGTCCTTTTCTTAATTATATTTAAAATTGTATTTGTCTTAGATACCCTATACAGAGATCGACCATACAGAAATCGACTGTCTTCCTCTAGAGTCTCGAAGTCGTAGAGGGGAAGGTTACACATAAAGGACGAGGATAAACACACCCATACTCTAGGAGAGGTGCCTCTCTTGAGGTGTCCAGGGTTGATCCGGGTGGTATTGAGGTCCTCAATACCACCCGGACTACAGTACGAATGACATTGTTACAACCACTTCTATTGCAGAATACTATTGGTTGCTCATCCATGTAGTGACCGTGAAACAGCATGCTGCACTTTTATAGTTCCGCGCCAATCAACTGACCTAAGCGCCCATCATGTTCTCAAGTGTATTACTAAAATTAAATGAAATGAATTTAACCACATCTATTTAAATGTTGACCAGCTTCTGAATTAGGTTTTAAAAATAAATTCGTTCCATATATAATTCTAGTAAATATAATTCTAGTTGAGTATTATTTTATAAATGTAAAGTCCAGAATAAGAAAGAAAAAAAAAGATTATATTGTCTAGTGTAGCCAGGATGCAAATAAGCTATTATTACTGCGTGTTAAAATTGTCTTAAATATTCAGTGTGAATTGTCTCAAACAATAATTTAAATAAAAAATGAATAAAAAGATTATAGCTGAAGTGTACACCAAGGGGTATGTACATTATTCAATAAATCTGAATACAACTTTACTGAGATTTTTGCCATTATATGTGCACAAGACGATGGACTATAACTGTAGGTTCACTGTAGAACTGTAGAAAAAAGTTCAGTTGTATTAAATCATATAACCTTTCACGCCAATTGATGTCAGTATTCCAAGAGACAGCATGACCAGGAAATTTGGCATGCAACTAAGCGATGGTTGCACATGCTTTATGACACGTTGCACCGTCTTGCTGAAATCACATGTTGTTCAAATCCACCATCATCAATTTGGTGGGAATAGGAATTGTTTAATATGTCACGATAGCGTCTCCCATTTACTGTGATGCGAATAAGTATGGTCCAATTACTCCACCACTCTAAAAGGCGCAACAAACCGTGCATCTCTATGGATGCATTTCCTTTTCGTGAACAGCATGTGGATTTTAAGCACCCCAAATTCGACAATTATGTTTGATGGCGTATCCGTCAAGATGAAAAAGTGCTTCATCGTTAAACAAAATTTTGTTACAAAACTCGACATCACCTTATTTCTTTTCTAACACCCAATAGGCAAATGTACGACGTAGTAAATGCTCTGTAACTTTTAATTGTTGTATCAACTGGATTTTGTATGCTCACAGATGCAGATCTGTCTTTAAAATCCGATGCCTGGTGACTCTTGAAAAATTCAGTTGTAGTGCACGACGTCGAATTGATGTGTTTGGATACTCCCGTACACTTTCTCTCACCTATTCAACTATTAGTAATCGCTCACTTTAGTAAAATAGTTTTACACAAATTATTCAAGTGGCCTCGTATGGTTTGTAGATGACATTCGCTAATATTGACGCCTTCACTTTGGCAAAATACAAATGGCGCACAATTCAAATCCTATAGTTTCAACTGAGACACACTATAGTATAATTATACTATATATACATAGTCTACATAATTAGCTAATTGATTAGCAAATAAGGAAATAGGAGGTAAGTTTTGTACCTACAATTATATTATTATTGTATTAAAAAAATCCACAGAATTCAAGTAATTTATGAAAATGTGAACAAGAGACTGGCGACAAACTGAATTCAGTGTTTCTCTACCAAAACGACAAAGCTATTTAATGTTGGTGTTTACTAATCTGGATGTTTAACAGAGCGAGATAAAAATGAAGGAAGGCAACTAGCCTTAGTACAGATATCATAAGCAATTCTATATGGTATGTAAAATAAAAGATATGTCAAGGATAATGGTTTATGAAGACCGTAATTGAAAATAATTAGAATCACTTGTAAAAGATAATTAATTAATTTATATTTAGATAGAGTAGGATAATAGAAATCCTCTACGAGATTGTTATTGAATATATTTCCAGCTACATCAGATGCAAAGTTATAAATCTTCGAATTAAGATCAAATTTAATATCTCAATGAGATAAAGTCCGCATACAGCTAATATATATTAGGTATCTGTTCGATACCTATTAGGTATATCTTCGATTTATTCTATGACCTATAGAAAGTACCTCCAATATTTGAACCCCCAAGTTAAAAATATCGTATAAAAATAAACAGTTTTAAAACCTTAAAATAGACTTTTCCGCAAGTAGAACATCTTTATCTCGAAATTGAGTGGCTGAGAAAAAATAAATCAACACATAAATGCAGAATATGTGTTTTATGCGACAGTTTTACTTTTTCCAAATAGTCCAGCAAAGCGTTTTCTCATGACCCATGAACAGGGTGGGGTGTCTCCAATCCACCTCAAAATCAATAGATGTCGTCTGATAGACGTCCCTAATCAGAATTAGTCGAAACCCGATCGATCCGACAAGATCTAATTGAGTGATCGTGTTAACAAAAGAATTTCTCAAATGGTCCACCATTGTGCTTTCTCATGACCCATGAACGTGGTAGAGTGTGTTCTATTCATCTCAAAATCAACAGGAGTCGCCCGGGAGACGCCCCCGGTCAGAATAAGTCAAAATCTGATCGATCCGACATGATTTAGTTGAGTTATCGTGTTAACAAAAATAATTTCTCAAATAGTCCACCGTCGTGCTTTCTCATGACCCATGGACAGGGTGGGGTGTGTCCTATCCACATCATAATCAATAGGTGTCGTCTAGGAAACGTCCCCGATAAGAATTAGTCAAAACCCGATCGATCCGGTACGATTTAGTTGAGTTATCGTGCTAACAAAAAATAATTCTCAAATAGACCCATGGACAGGGTGGGATGTGTCCTATCCACCTCAAAATCAATAGGTGTCATCTGGGAGACGTCCCCGATCAGAATCAGTCAAAACATTTATTAAAATCGTGTCGATCATTACGACACGATTTAGTTGAGTTATCGTGCTAACAAGAAATTTTAATGCCGACGACAATGACGACACACACACAGACAACATTTTTTAAAAACCATTTTTTTTTTGGTTTTTAGACCGAAAAAGAAACGAAAAAATTTTTTTTTTCCCATTTTTCTTTACTTACATGATTACATTACTTTTCCGCTAGTATAATTGAGTGCAGAGAAGTAATAAGACGTACATATAAATCTTAAGATACTTTAGAAATGCTTATGCATTCATGAAGTGGAGGTCTTCTAATTGATATTCACTTCTAATTCTCATTTGTCATTTTAATTTGAATATTGAAGTATTTACGTAGAATTTTGTGAAGTCTAAGTAATGAAGTGTTTTTAATTGTGATCTAATTTTGTATCACTAAGACGCACTGCTGTACCATAACTGTTATTATTATTACTCCAAGAATCGTGAGACAAACATCGCTGTTTATTTCAACAAACAAGTAAGTTTATTCAAAATAAGTAACAATAACGAACACTTCAAATAAAGTGTGCTTAATACTAAAATAGTTATGAAAACTGTCTAATACATAAGTAATGTACTAGCCAGTATATTACGTAACAAGTCATACTAGTCAGCTAGTATGTTAGTATCTGTCAGTGACGCGATGATGGTTGGTATTTCTACCATTTTCCTAACTATTAGGTATGCTGGAACAGGCTATTTAAAATACATAGTTGAGATAGTAAGGAAATTCAAGAGAAATTTCCACAATAGTATGATCCCGAAGTGGTAATGAAATTCAAGCGAACGATATAAAATTTGAATATCTATTAAAATGAACACATATTTTTTATCCGAAATTAAACACAACTTAAACATAAGAAGCTGACTCTATTTTAGTCCAGTTTGACAATTTTGTTGGCCTTATTTGGATTTCCCATTTTATTTGTAAGAATATTTGCACAAATTAGTTTTCTACATGCTTCTCTGGCAAACCCTTTAAAATTATCAGGCAGGTAAGTTCTAAGTAAGTAAGATCATTCTATCCAGCAGGATAGAACTATTACTCTCGCCCTACTATAAACTAATATAATTTCCTTCAAAGTGGTGCCAGAAAAAAATTACCTTTATTTAAAAGACTACTTTCTGCATTATCAAATGTTTACGAAGACTAATTTTCAACTAATTTTAGACTAATAAATTAAAATCTTTAGATATAGTTCAATGGCTGTAACCCCGATAAATACATTGCGATAAACTAATATAAACCTTAACAAACAGCAAAAAAGTAATTTAGGTTAGATCCATAAGGAGCATCGAAGAGTAACCGTCTTCAAAACAAACCTCTTCAAGTGTTGGTTGAAGGACAATCAACAGCAAAGCTGTCAATCGGAGCTGTAGTTCTCCAATTGCAATATTCTTGTAGTCACATTATTTTGACGGAAATAAAAATCGATGGAACTGAAATCTGACTTGATTAGCAATGATAATGATAACCTAGACCGTGATTTTTCAAAATTCTAACAAGTGTAATGTCAACATAATAATGTAATTCTTACATAACGTAATGTAATGTTATCCTTTTTATTAGGTTATGTATATTTATGTTAGGTTTAGTATTCTAAAAATTTTATAATCAATTTCGTAGTAAAATATGTTTAACACATGGGTTCGTTGTACTAAACAAAGCCAGATTAAATAAAGTCAGCTAGTCTCTCGATGTATAATCAATATGCTTTATAATTCTTGGAACTTATAGATAATCTGTAAATAGATTGTACACAATTTGTAGGTACTTTGTAAATAATTTGTTTAATCTGTAATTCTTCTGTAGATATAATAAGCTTTCGCCAAGTATACCCCCTTATCATCTTTGATTTTTTCATATTTATAGAAAGATCCTAATTATTAACCCAGTTAAAATAAATATATGTATATATATATATATATATATATATATATATATATATATATATATATATATATATATATATATATATATATATATATATAAGTTATTGTAAATCTCATTGACTCATTAATCTAACCATGAGACAGCACACCATTGTATGTAAATAAGTTTCATCAGTGTTTGTATAATATGTTGAAGTATTCTGAATATGACATGTATTCTCAATATGACAAGTGTCAAATAATATACAAATAGGATGGGAAAGACATTCAGTAGCATACTAGTATAATACTAGATTTACAGTAGTTTGTTCATCACAGATATTAATATAAAATTTGCAAAAACTGTAAATGAAAATGGGAAATTATTTCAAAATCAACAAAAACTTATAACGTAAAATTGTGTGTTCCTATTTCGTACCATTTCTTTTGCAAACTTACTGTATGTGGCTCGATATAATTTAGTTATCATATTTTAAACTATGGATACATAAAGATATTCACATAGTGAACATGGAACTTGTATATACCAGGAAATTTAGTTTCTAAGCACCAAATATTTGGTGCTTATTTTTTGAGAAAAGTTTTTGAAAAATATTTGAAAAATTCTTACAGCTCTATAGAATGAATTTAGTGATATTATATTACATATTATAACTGGATTGAATTAAATTATTTGGCAATTTGGGTAAGGTTTTAAAACTGATATATCGATAAGTGTAAGTATAAGTAGATATCGAAATATTTTTGAAACAAATAATATCGAAAAAATATATTACATAGTTTACTTACGTCAAACAAGTATGTATGTGATGCATCCGTGAAACTTGCAAAATAATTTCTTTTAATGTCACTGCTATATGGTTCTATACTGACCTTGCATGTAACGTCTAGACTGCTAACGACAAAAGTGTATTATTAGTTACCTCTGTCCGCATGCATACAATTATGTCTGTTTATGCTGTTACTTTCTTTCAATTTACGTAAACTGAATAAAATAATTTTCACAAGAGATGCATCGTCAATCAATATTAATTATAGTTATGTAATAGGGCGGTATAAGTTTCGAAAATTATTTTATTGCTATTGAAATGTCATTACTTACAACGAATATACTAGTACTAGTAGATTACTAATAAAATAAATAGTTGTCTTATTGTTATTTATCTTCAATTCTATGCATCACGGAGGATATTTTAAAAACGGAGAATAGGTAGAAAGACACTAATAGCATACTCCATTATCCAGGAAATCTCTCGATATGCTTTAACTATAGAAAATTCTATAGATATTATTTACTTTCTCCACCTATTAAGAAATCAATGAAAACTATAAAAAATATTTTAATTTCAACTTGCTTTGAGTACTTACTTTAGTGCCATGCTATGTACTAATTTCGTTGGCATGCAAACAGGTAGGGGATTTGGGAACGTTAGAAACAGTTTGTGAAGTGAAGGTATCAAGTAAATTTATTTTCTACTATGTATTCTATCGTGTTCCAGAGCACATCTCTCGAACATAATCGAAATTATTGAAAATGAGCGAGATGAAAGAATAAGAATGATATGATACATGTATTATGTATTGCTCATGTCAGCTTGATACAAAAGTCCATCTAATATTCTCAGAACACCAGACATAATCCAGTATACTCGCACTCAATTTATAATAGGAATGAAATCACAATATGCAGTTCAGAGACGGCCTGATGTAACTGAGAATCAATCAGATGGCGATGATTATTTTTCAATTATTGCCCTCGTAGTGGTGTACATGAAAGCCTGTGTTAGATTAAGTAATCTCCCCCAGAAATGAATAGTAGCACTTCCTGTAGTTGACACTTTGTCACTTAATAGATAGATGGCGTTTGCCAATTTTCTACAAGTATCCTTATCCCAGTTTGGTACAAGAACCCGTCTAATTTTCTCAGAGCACCAGACATAATAAATATTAAAATGAGATATACAGTCTCGGGACGACCTGGTGCAACTGAGAATCAATTAGATGACAATGATTATTTTTAAACTATTTAAGTTGTTCACCTATATATTTACGTTAAACGACCTTTGGGTAAACGTGGCATCAACATTGAGTGATATAAATTGCAATGGCATATATTATGGTGATTTCTGTTATCCTGCCGTGAAGGAGGACAATAGACGAATAACAGCCTGATAATAAACAGTAGGGAATTTCCTAATATACCCTAATAGATGTACACCATCAATTTATCTGCAAATGTGTAGAAGAAACTTGTATCTTGTGACAAGAATTATAATTCAACACTATTAGCTGAGGAAATATTTTTATATAATTTGAAATTGAGCGACACACTCCTCTGTATTGTGAATGGAGGCATGACTGCTGTGTGACGTATGACAACCATCATTGCTGTGACTGATTGCTATGTGATTAGTTGATCATAACTGTCTATCTGAACTGTCAGAAAACTCCTTCAAGAAAAAACGTCGCTGATATACGGCTAACGTATAGGAACTTTGACCTAGCCAGTATCATCGCCTGTATTGCAAAATAGTGGTCAATATCATCATCGCCTACTTTGCAAAATGTTGCTCAATAGCTTGCACAACTTCATTCATATATGATTTAACTATTTTATTTACATTACAACAAACTTCATCACCGTATTAGTTTTGTTTTGTATTTTTCCTCAATAATAGAATCTTGCTTCCAATAATAAAAGAAACACTGTCGTGGTCCGGAGAAATGTTTTGTATATCTTTCAGGACATTTGTAAATTCGTAATAAGTAAATTCCAATAACCAATACTGAAACACTATTCAGGGTCTTATTAGCAAATTATCCAATGCCGTTACTAGTTTCCAAAAAGAAGCGATCTAAACAGGTAGGTACAAAATCTGTATCAATAGTATAAAAATAATGAGCAATATACAACCTGTAAATAATAGAGCCTTCTTCTGACTTCCGCACTTGATTACCTTGCATTTGAACAGAAGCGAGAAATTATCATCTTAAATTATGTGAGTGACGTCGTTAGTCTTTTCTTTACCGCTGTCATATTTGTTTTTCTCTAGTGTCCCGCCATACTTTTTTCCGAGTAGCGGTTATGTGAACTGATTCTACTATACAATATCAAACAACTAAAAATTTAACATTTTAATAGCTCATCGCTAAAAGCGTACGGTTGGGAAACCAGAGGTCGCGGGTTCGACTCCTCAAAAAGTCCTCCGGACTTTTCTTAAATAGTATAGAAAGTTTTTTCTTTACTGCTGCCATATTTGTTTTTTCCCTAGTGTCTCGCCATACTTTTTTTTGAGCAGCGGTCATGTTAACTTATTCTACTATACAATAGTATTTTAAGTAGGTTTTTTCTTTCACTTTTCCTATAAAATATTGAAAATTAAGTAAAATCAGAAGATACTGGGGCTGACATGTTTGCGGGATGCTGATGGGGGGCAACATATGTACATACATTATAAATATAAGATGTATGATATGTATTCCGTAGATTAGGAGACCTGTAAAATATGACTCTAACTAGTAGTAAGTACTATACAATATTAAATACGGCTGGGAACCCAGAGGTCGCGGGTTCAACTCCACAAATAGCCGGACTTTTTTTTAAATAATATAGAAATTTTCAACACTTAGAATTTACCATCAACGTCATCTAACTTCTGCTGGACCGCCAGCTGGAGCGTCGTCGTAGTGGGGGCGTCTGTCGGTTCAAAAATGATCACAATGGACCTCCACAATAAAATGGGATTTTGAGTATGCCGACGACTACACCGGTCGGTATCCAATTAACACCTGTGAGTGGCAACCTCTTGATGTATGCCGACAAAGACACCGGCGCCTCAAATTTATGGAATTAGGTAAAAACGCAAGTTTAAATTTTCCCACGACCCCAGAAATTTTCCCAGGCCCAACCGCCCCTATTCCTACTTATTTGTATTTACATCGAAAATAACTGATTATAAAGCATAGTTTCGTTAATTGCAAAATTTAAGAGGCCCTCTTTTCCTCCTTTTATTGCAGAAAATTTTCATCAAAATTGTCACCGCCAGTGACCCGTTAGACATTATGTACGAAGGACTCGTTACTAGGGTCAGTTACGATTGCATCATTTATTTCAATCGAATTTTTCCAGATATCAACCTGACTTTTCTTGACACATCCCCGGCAGTAACGCGAAGTGTACCTGTTACACTTTATACAATTTTCAGTACCTGAATTGCAATATTATTTATTTATTTCTTTAATAATCAAAATATACATACTTGTGTGTCATTAAGTATATTTATTATACTTCCGCGTTCAGAATGACGTAAGAACTTATTTTCAGTAGAAGTGCAATTTGGATACTTATGTAATCTTTATAAAAAAAGTGAAAGTGCAGTTTAGACAAAAAAATTAGGGTGATCCTTAAGAGTTGAAAAAAGCAAAAAGAGTTGTGCAGCAGTAAGCCTGCTCTATAACTTTTTTTATATAATTCTTATATAAATTACTGATTTATTTTCTTATATTGCGAAATAACGGAGATATTAACTGAAATACATTTTTAGATACTTCGTATATTTTATTAAATTAGAACTATTTTTTCTGTTTTTTAATAAAACTACTTTCGTTTTAATGAACGGTTCGTTTTGTATATTTTTTTATATTTTTTAATAATATATTTTGCATATCATTGTAATAAATGATTTTTTATATAATTCATTTATTTCTCAAAACTTTGTGAGGAATACACATTTGCGTCAATTTAATTATCAATCATAACTTGGAAGGTATTTTTGAACTTCTATTCAATATGTATCACCGTATTAGTACCGTAAATGTTTATTGTTAGTGCGTTACAGACGAGTTTCTACAAGTTTCATTGTATAACAAAGGTATGCTTTCTACAGGAAACTGCTTCAGATATAAATATTTAATATTAATTAAGGTAATGGCGAATTTCGGATGTACTCAATTCAGGGCCATTGTTATAGAAATTAATCATATCTATAGCCGATTTAATATAAAGCAAAGATAATGTGACTAGTCATCACCTACGCATATTTCATATTACACAAATATACTCAACTTAATTGCGTGTCTTTACCTTACTGATACTTTTACCTGTGAAATTCACTTTTTATTTCTAATCATAAACGTTGATAAGTAAGGAGAATGTTTTACCATATTAGAAAATATGGAGATATTGGAATAAAATATTGGTTTACAATGAGAGAATATGTAAAGCAATAGGTTATACATACATGCTCCGTAGTAAACGTTTGACTAACATCTCCAAATAATGAAAATAGCAAAAATGATATCTAAAATCTTCATGAAATGTTCTTCCCATGTCACTTTCTTTAATATAAAATTTGTTATATATACTCACATTGTACTATTCGTATACACTGAATGACAAAAGTGTCAAATTTATTAAAACTTGGATACTTTTCTGAATCTGAAAACAATCAACTTCAGTTAATAATTCAGGCTATATAAAATACAGTATTGTGGCAAATCATATGCATAATGGTTCCTTAAGAAGGTAGACATTTGGAGAGATCTCGAATACGTGACAATCATCGAAAGTGTACAAGAAAAAACGAAAACAATTTATTTCCAAGCGAAAGATCATCAAAATCTATGGAAACCACTACAATCCAGGAGAACCACGGTTACGGTCAGATACTGGACAGGTAAAAGATACAAGCTAGACCTAGAGAAGATGAGCTGGCTCATCTTCCCGAAGCCCTGAATTACTCCGAAGAGTTTCACAGCTCGAAAACCTGTCAGGTGACAAAAATCGAATAGACCCTGAATATACCGAAAATAATCAAGCGGGGTCATATTGGGACATCTAGCTGTCAATTACTTATCTTCTTTCGCTCCATCCATTTATCAGGAAAAGTTTCCTCTAGATATTCCCGTACATAACAACTAGAATAGGATGGTACCGCATCTTGTGGAAATCATGTGTGTTCTGCAGATAAATTGAGATTGTTATTGTTCATAAATAATCGTAAAATAATACCTGAAATGATATACCATTGCAAAAGTTATAAATATCTAAAATATCATGTTGTGTAGAATTTTTCGGATTTTTTCTTATGATGACATTTAAAAACTAAAGACTATGACAATAAACCTCAATAAATAGAGATAAAGGAACGAATTCAAGAGGAGATACGGGCAATATGGGCCAGAAATAATTGACAGGGTGTAGAATGAATTTATTCTGAGACTGAAATATTGTTAAATAGTTAATGGGCAACAGTTAGAACACATTATTAGTTAATATAATTATTTTGTTTGGTTTTATTTATAAATAAATCAATTTTCATAACCAAAACTTTTTTTGTATTTTTCTCCAAACTTTATTTATGTAACTTAATAGAATTTTTATAGAAATACTCGAAGAAATGTGCTCTTGCACTTTATCGAACAAAAATTAGGAGTTGCCATTTAAAAAAATAAATGCGCCCCCTTTGACCCTGCAAACAAACTATTGTATATAGAACTAAAGCATATTAAATGAATTTCAAGCGTTTTTGCAATAAAAAATATTTTGTGACATTTTTCAGGTGTTCTAGACTTCTTTTCCACAGTGTACTCGTATAGCTCACCAGTATGAACACTGGCGCTAGCGGGTATTGATATTTGTAGATATCTTTACATCAATGACGACTATATTAAAGGTAATCCGTATGATATAAATGTGTTGTGGTATTAGTAAGTACATAGATGTTTTATATCATCCAGAATAAATACTGGTAAGCGGAAGAGTAATCAGGGCGAATACCGAGTTTCTTTTAAATTTTATACCTAGTATTTATATAAATATATAATACCGATAAGTTGTATAAGTATTATCTATTTTTTCCAATTAGTACCTTGGGTATCAATTAGTACCTTGTGAAAAAAAAATAAACTGAATAAAACTAAGGCCGCTTTCGCTCGGCATGCTTGACAAAAGAACAAAAGGTATTTTTACCATCCACTTTTTCACAACATATTTATTGATATTTTAGGAGTATAAAAAATCGATAATAAAAATAAAAAATTAACAGTTATGAACTGCCAAAAACGGGGGTAAGAAAGGGGGTAAGCTGGTTGATATGATTGCCAGATTGCCACCCTTCCGTTCATCTGGAACAAAATTTAAATGCAGATTCTGAATTAGTATCTAAGAATTTCGTTATTGTTGGTACCCAAGAAGAATTTTTTTCGCAAAATGGTAGTTGTTTGAAAAAAAAATTTACCGATTTATTCTTCGAAGTTTTGAATTTTTTTAAAATAGTAAAAATTTTATACTAAAATGGTATAAAAAGCCATATGGTGAAAATAAGTGCCAAATTTGAAGTCAATCGGTTGGATAGAACTTGAGATATTATGCCAACCAGGTCGAAAAAAGTAGTTTTGAGAGAAACGCTTTTCAAGTTTGAACAAAAATTTAAGACAGCCGCCGCAGCAGAAGTCAAGTGATGGTTACTGAAATAGCTATAAGTCCGTAAATATTTAGAATTTTCAAAAATCTTTTAGAGGAAATATTTTTATGGGTTTACACTTTTGGAATATGTAAACAAAAATAGATTTTTTTCAAAATTATAGACTAAAACACCCCCTTAATTCTGCTTACTAAAAGTAACCTACTTTCAAAGATAGTATTTTATTCATTATGTAAAACTTAATATTTTATTATTCTTTAAAAAACAGTTTCCTTGCTTATTAAATTTACAAAAAGCTTTACGCATCATAATTCTGTCTGATTAGTGAATACTTTCCCATATTAATTACATTACTTTTTATTTGTCGTATCTTTACATAATAAAGAAATGTAAAAACGGTGAAAGTAATATTTAGCAAACGCAATCGAGTTTGTATCTACCTAAAATTGAACATAACGCGATACAGTTTACTGACACTTACTTTTAATAAGTCACAGACAGGTTTTCTGCAAGAAATAACCTGCAGATAAAATGCAGATAAAAATACTTAATTTTAATAAGAATAATAGCTGATTTTTAATGCACTCATTTATCAATAATATTTGATACCAATTACCGATTTGATAAATTGTAGATAGTGGAAATCAGAAACGAAGTAATAAACGCCTATGAATATTATCTACGTAATTGTGAGAGATTTCAAAGATTTCGCTTTATTTAATTATATGTAGATCTGTTTTGCTGCCTTTGTCTTTTATTTCTTATTATTTTTCATCACATTATCGAGAAGTAAGAAAAATAGGTCACGATATAGAAAATATCACAAACGTATGTTACGGGTCCCGCAATAAGTCGATGTTGCATATATATGTATGCCTAGTTTACATCTTGGAGCACCAAATAAAATAAAGAATAAACAGTTTTAAAACCTTAAAACGGATTTTTCCGCACATCTCTATCTCGAAATTGATGGGCCGAGAAAATATAAACCAACACATAAATGCAGAATATGTGTTTTATGCGAAAGTTTTACTTTTTTCAATTTTTCTCAAATAGTCCACCATCGTGCTTTTTCATGACCCATAGACAGGGTATGGTGTGTCCTATCCACCTCAAAATCAATGGATGTCGTCTGGTAGACGTCCCTAATCATAATGAGTCAAAACCCCATAGATCCGATACGATTTAATTGAGTGGTCGTGCTAACAAGAACAATTTCTCAAATAGTCCACCATTGTGTTTTCTCATGATCCATGATCATGGCAGTGTATTTTATCTACCTCAAAATCAATAGGTGTCGTCTGGGAGACGTCCCTGATCAGAATCAGTAAAAACCTGATCGATCTCACACGATTTAGTTGAGTTATCGTGCTAACAAAAAAAAATTCTCAAATAGTTCACCATCCTGCTTTCTCACTACAAATGGACAGAGTGGGGTGTGTCATATCCACCTCAAAATCAATAAGTGTCGTCTGGGAGACGTCCTCGATCAGAATCAGTCAAATCCCGATCGATCCGACACGATTTAGTTGAGTTATCGTGCTAACAAGAGTAAATACTGTTTCACTATCAGTAATATTGCAAAATAAATTAGTGTATCAACTTGTTAGGATATATAGGGTATCTTACAAACTAACCAAAATTAAATTCTAAATTTATTTATTACGTAGTCGCATTCATTGACGTTACATAAATTTTAAAAATTTTAAGTTAATATAAACTTAATATAAATATTAAGTATAAATATTAATTTAAAAGTTAATATAAATTTAATATAAAATTAATATAAGTTTCTGTTAAAATGTAAGGGCATAATGCCCTTACATTTTAACATAAATTTAAATGATGCAAAATAAGTTGGTGGCGCTGTTTCTATGGAATCGCTGCCGCAGGCTCAAAACACATCAGTTTTATGTCTTTATATGCACCACTTTTCTTTTGCTGATATTTAAAGTGAGATAGGAGATTGTTTATTTTAACTTGTTGTTGATTTGTATTATAGGGTACAATTTCTTCCTTATTACAGCTATAGTTAAATTATAACTATTAGTACTGGAGTAGATTGGAACCTTTGATGTGAAGATAACACTGACTTAGTTTTCCACAAAACACCAAAACACTATACACTACACTAGACGAGCGTTTCGCCAACAAAGGTAACATCATCTGGAGATGATTAAAACCGATGATTAAAACAGTTTCAATCATCTCTAGATGATGCCAACGTTGTTGGCGAAACGCGCGTCGTGTGTAGTGTGTAATGTTTTGTCAGTGTTATAAATATTAGTGATTTTAAACTGTTTCTGTGTCAGTTTCTGTATGTGGTGTCAGTTACAGTGACAGTGATAGGATTCATGCTCGTATAAATTTTACTTTTTAGGAAATAACTGAATGGTATTGTAACAAAAATATGGGACATTGATGTGCTTGACCTTGTTTAAATTGTTCAAGAGACTGACACTTCGCAATAGATCCTACCACTTCGATTCTAAAATTCGCTAAAGTTAACAAATAATTTCAGTTTGTTCCATATACGAAGCTTTAAAGCAAAATAAAAATAAACATTTTTTAATTTTATTGTTTCATTACTAAATTTGAATTTTTCAGTAACTTAGCGAAGATTACTAAAACAGAAGGATTCAGTTATGTCAAATAATAACTATGAGACCTGAATTTTATAGAGTATTTTGTTTCAGTGATAAAAAAAACAATTTCTCTTAATGGCATTGTAAATTGGAACAGTGGAAATCTACATTATTTTGAGAGGCCATACCCAGTTTCTTAAAAAATTAACATCTGGGCTAGAATTCTGGGAAATAAAATAATAGAACCTATTTTCATAACATATTCATCCTCTCGTAACATACTCCTCAAGAAGCCAACCTGATGAAGAACAAAAACAACTGTTAAATGAACAAAATTCACACTTTCCGCAGAAAAGCACACACACACACCATACACTACGCATGTTCGACAATGACCGGATCAAAGGATTCCCGACAATTAATCATTGACACACCATTAAAAGTGATAAAGGTTTACCACGGCAAATTTTCAATAGTATGTACTATGAACATTTGCCTTTTACGATTCTGTTTACAACTTTTAAAGGAACAATTGAATGTCCATGATTGAATACTAAACTTTAAGATACACTGTTTAATTAGTTTTATGTTTTAAAATCTTATATACCGAGGAAAAGCAAACAGTCAGTCTCCAGTCACCCAGACAGTTGATAAAAAGCCTTGATAATACTTTGCATTGGTCAACAAAAATGTTTATGTTATAATTATTAGAGCTGATATGTATATACGTTAATCATTTTTAATATACTTTAAGACTAGTGTGCTATTTATTGGAATTTGGAAATACCTTTATGTTTGGACAATTTTCGATAGCAATTCCTAGACTTAACAGTAATACCAATGGATGTTTATGCATGTCCTAAAAATTGTGTTCATATTCTTCACAAAAGTGTCATAGTACTAGAAATTCTGCGAAACGCTTTTGATAGAACGAGAAGTTTCAATAATCTTTATTTGTATCGGTTATAAAAATAACAATCTTCCGACTAAACCAAAGTATACAACATATGTTCAAGAGAGTAAATACTTTAAAGTATCATAATGATTCTTGTATGTGCAGAAAATAGTTATGTTTCTATTTTGTTAATAAAAACCTTATTATTATTATTATTATTATATTATATAGGTTTGGGCCTCATCAGCCACTGATTACATGGGTAATCCCTTGGCGATCTCCTCTTATTCGGGTCATTATCCAAAAATGCTATCCCATAAAAGGAGCAATTTAGGCACGTCCCCCGCTTTAAGCTTTGTCTCCTCTAGGATAACAGGGGTCCCTAGTATAAGATACCTCTTCTCCTCCAGTGCGAGGCAGGTGTAAAGAAGATGAATCGAGGTTTCCTCGTCTTCTTTACAGTATCTGCAGGCCGGGCTATCAGTCAGCCTCAGCTTGTGCTTGTATGCATTCAGGCTACTATTGTGGCCCGTTATGATTTCCACCAGGGTTCTGGCTTTGTGCCTGTTCAATTTAATGAATTCTTGGGCCCATTTCTCAATCTATGAGTATTCGATGAAGAGTTTGGTTATTCGACAAACCGTTACTCCTCTCCATCTTTTATTGTGCTGGTCTCTTGCCCAGCCATTGATGCAGTCTCTGATCAGATTCCGACTTATTCCCACTGCAGGTTTTGGTCCATAGAGGTTTTCCCTGGTCCCTAGTCTGGCAAGGTCATCTGCAATTAGATTTCCCTTAATTCCATTATGCCCAGGTATCCATAAGAGTTCCACCGGTCCCTTCCCTGCCCTTATAAGTCTTTCATTTTATTTTCGAACTTTCGTAGTTCACTTTTATTTTATTACTAGGATTAATAACACATTTGCGTATTATTGATGATGTCAGTACCTATAACAAGTAATTTGACAAGTTACAGAATCGAATGATTCATTCTTAAATTTTAAAAATTAAAATTTTGTGGCATTAACAACACTAATGGTTATAACACCAGGTTAGTTCTTGCAGTCTGGCAATAACATACTTTCTTCTCGAGAGCCTACGTACACTAAATATGTTTGTATACACTAAATAATATACACTAAATAGTATGCGTACACTAAATATGTTTAGTAATGCTGGTGCATCTATACCATACCATGTTCCTATTATGGAACAGTTTAAATAAAAATGCAAGGCTAGTAAGCACCTTTCTGGAGTTCAATGAGTGGATGTCAAATCTTTGTAGAAGCAGAGCATGGTCATAGACCCTTACTAGATAATAATTATTTATGCGGAATGACAAGTAGTTTAAGGAACGTCATTGAATATTTTCAAGTTCATTCATAGTACTTAGATACCAAGGATGCTAAATAAGGGTACAATATTTTAATTTCGAGCGAATTAAAGCAAGATATACATAAATATTTTAATGTAGCAATATTTATTAAATGATGTCGTGTTTCTACTCACGAAACCTAGGGTTTTATATACATCAATATCTACATAGTTGATATGCCCAGAGAACGATAGTTTGTCATCAAAGTATACGCCATGATCCTTCATATTTTCACAACGTATTAAAACTGTACCACCAAAAAAATAAGCACAAGTTGCTTATTGCAAATTATGCTTATTAAGTTAAGTGATTGCTTCTTTAAGGTAAGCATACGAACAAATTTACATTTATCTATGGTTAATCTCTGTCTATCTTTAGTGATGTACTAAATCCATTTTTGCAATTTACCACAACACTACATTCTTGTTAACAAAGTATTTGATCATTTAGGTCATATATTAGTTAAATCATTATCATTATGCACTACATGTAATTTTTCAACAAACTGAATAAGTTTTTTTATTGTGACTTTGTATAAGATTTGTTTGTAGATGGAGAATGTGTACACTTATCTACTAAACTAAAAGGAACAGGACCTACTAGCATCCTACATAGATTTTTTTTTATTCACATATAATGTTTCTAATACGATGCAGCAAATCAAACGAAACAGACCGTGACACAGTAATTGCAAACTGAATGTTAGATCAAACATGAAGAAACCTACGTACTGGAATATAAATTGAAACCAAATACGATCAAATAAAGGAACAAAGTATTAATTTTCCCCAAATAAAAATATTTCTCTAATTTTAGTAAAACTGTTTATACAAAACCAACACGTTAGTCTATAAACTTTCCTCAGATTCTGGGACAATCGACTTGTCGTGGAACGTGTCAGCAGAAGGACACGTGGTACCGTTACTACACGTATCCGCATATAGTACGGCCAACTTATTGCTGCGGCGTTACATGAGTGAATAAACCTGTTGATTTTATGCGGATATAAAGGTGCCTATTAAAAATTCAAATGGAGAAACTCAAGGTGTTAGTGAATCCTTAATGTAATAGAAACGCGTTCGTGACATTGATTGACTGCGGATTTACAGGTTTGCTATGCGCGGACAAGCGCTGACACCAAATATTTCTTAAGCGAAACTTATCGAAGACCATTCTAGTGCCACGTTACGTGACACGTTTGATTGTTTTTGAATTAATTAGAAATACATCGAAGGGGAGCTATTAAAATAAACTACCATGGCGTAAGTACGAACGAGCCTCCTGTACAGGGTAACCGTTCTAATAGACACAAAATCAGTGGGTATCTTTTTCAGTTTTTAAGTATCCAGTGTGGAGAATCTGTACCCTCTATAGTGACCGTGTATACTTGAATATGACAAATCATAAAATATACAGAGTGGATATTTTACAAAATATATCTGAATACAAAGCATCTATAAAAAAATAATATAGATAATTTCCAATATCTCGCTAGCTATATTATATTAGGGGTGTTCTTACTGTATCTTCATGTGAAGAAATATTAGAAATAATACTTTTAATGTAAGTCTAATGGGGTCTCGTATTACGACTTTCGATCTACTTAGATTTGCCAATTTTTTAAGTTTAAAGTTGAGGTTTAAACAGGTAGAAATCCTTCTCCTAAAGTTTCAAGCCACCAGTGGCGGCTCGTGGTATCCATATTAGGGTAGGCGATAGCGGCCTATGAGCTTTATCAACCCTGAAAAATAGGGCCGCAGACGAAAATATTTAAAATTTTCAAGATTACGCGTTTTCCTAGTACCTGAGAATTTCAATGATTGAATTTCATTTATACAAAAATATAGACTTTCACAAGAATTTTTTGAACTTAATACCTCTTTGTTATTCGTGAATAATAATAGTTATTGTGGGTATAAATAAATTGGAATAAACGAAATATATTTATTGAGTAATATACCTATATTATGTAAATTGGGTTGGCAATAATACATTATTTTAGGGCGCTTTAGGGTATAGGCCTCCTCCTCCCCTCACAGCCTTCCTTAACCATCGCCATTATTGACTGACAATTACAAAGTGGATACCTACTACTTTTTATAATTTAAATTAATGCGCCTATCTTTGATTAATGAAAATTTGTTAATTATATTTTCCGTGAAGTCATCAGATTTCTGAAGTGTGCTAAATAATTCCTTTTCAATTGAAATAAGTGCATGCGACGATAAACGTTCATTCTTCATAGAGTTCCCACTATGCGTTTTAATACGTTTTAAACAAGAAAAATGTCTTTCAACCAATGTATTTGTTGCTGGAATTGTAGCAATTAAAACAATAAGTTTAAAATCCTCTGGAAATATTTCTCGAAATTCATATTCCACAAAATATTTCAACATTGACTCGATATTTAATGTTTCAAATTGATCATCACAATATATAACCCAATATCTCCAGTAATGTCACGGCTTATTCAATGCGAAGGCGTCTTAAGATCTGCCGAAGAACGCCGATCTACTTGAGGCGCCGATTGCATTCGCCTTCAACTGCTTTATTTAAAGAGTATAATTGGCTACAGACGTCTGAGCTGTGATTATTTTGCCATTACAACAACGCTATTTGTCGTCTTATTGACATCTGGTTGACGTGTAGCTATCGATTTTCAGGCGGTGGGATGGAGAACCGAGCCTGGTCTGGTTGTTCTGTTTAGGAATAAAATGATTTAATTCGGTGTAGCGCGGCGCCGTGAGGACTGCGGTGGTATATATAAACGGTGTTTACGGCACCAGCGCCGCCGACGGCGATATATAATTTAATTAGTATAAAGTAGTTATTATTAATTATATTAAATATTTCTGTATTATCAGGGACGTTAACAGTTCATTGTAATTGCGCTGTTATGAGAAATTACATAAAATTTTAAAGGTAGGCGGCGCCTACCTTGCCTATCCCGACGAGCCGCCACTGCAAGCCACAGAGGAGAAGATTACATATAGAGGACAAATACATTCATGCTCAAGGAGTGATACCTATCTTCTTCCGTTAGGATTTGAACTCAAACATACAAGACCTCCCCAAAACTGAATTCAATTCGAGAATCTCTACCCCCTAGAGTGACCATTTATACTTGAATATGACAAATAGTAAAATATACAGAGTGGGTATTTTACAAAATAAATCTGAATCTACAGAGCATCTATAAATACCAATCTATAAATACTAATTCTTTTTAAGTTTAAAGTTGAGGTTCAAACAGGTAGAAAATGACTTCTTTCTCATGAAGCTTCAAGTTACAGAGGAGGAGATTACATATAGAGGACTAACACACTTATGCTCGGTAATTGTGTTGACCAAGTTCATTCAAATGTTTTGCTGGAAAGACTGAAGGAAGCGTTGAATTTTATGAGTCACTAGATGATTTCATCAAATAAATATTACTTATATGTACCTAACGTATTTGTATTTCGCGACTATGAAATAAACGAAGTAATATGCTTATTATTTAATAGTAATATACATATAAATGTTCCCAAGGATGTTACCAAATTTTTAATTTCAGCGAAAAGTAAATCCCAATAAGAAAACTTATTAACAATTGTTAAAATATGAAACAGTTGTGCGTATTTATGATTTTTGAATAATAAACTTATTCCCATATACTTTGTATGTCCTAAGGAAAAACATAGTCATTGTTATGGCCAAGTTTATTAAAACTAATATATATTAAATGTCTGAAAAATATGTTAAATGTTAACAAATTCGCTGGAGGATTTTGTTGGGTAGGTAATTAAGTGATATTTTATATTTGCTATTCTTATTGTGCCCTTATTAATAATAACACTAATGTTACCAAGGATGCAGTCAATTAAATAATGAATTAAATAATTGAGCACTTTCTGGATAACGCTACTACTACACTAATACTTTCAATTATAATTTTTATTTAGTAAGGACTAAATCATCTCATTATAAGAAACATTTTTGTGAATATGAAAAGGCTTCTGGATATTACGAAGCACGTTTATATACCTAAAAAACAATAATAATCTAATAAAATATAAATGTTCTCTGTATCTATATTGAAAACTATATTTTAGTACAGATATTAAAAATATTAATATACACTAAAGACACTTAAAATCCCAAATGTCGCATGAAACTATCTAATTGTAAGAGGTCATATTCGTATAACATAGTTATATTAATTTCATAACTTTAAATTATTATTTTAGTCTCTCTCGATTATATCTTACTTTAAGTTAAAATATAGAAAATATTTCTTGAAAACTCAGAGTTAGTAATTTCATATTAAATAATACTAATCAGTTTAATACTAAATTTTCTTTGTAAAGTTAAATATCTTCTTCTGGTATAGATTTCTTGTTGACTCCTGTTTTCTATCTTTTCAGTTTCCTTTTATCCCTTTTCTATTTTGCATTCTAATGTTCTTTCGTTTTGTTATTTGTCTTCCTTATTTAGAAATATATTCAAATAAATACATATTATATTCAATACAAAACTCCGTGCCGTCATTAATTTAAATAGTGTATACTTTCTGGAAGACCAGTATCTGAATAGCTGAGCTTCATTAAGTTTGATACACACTGTACCAGCTGTAATTTTATATTGATTTCTTCAAAAAGTTTGTTTAAAAAATATTGCATATATTGTGTTGAAACGCGCATATAATCAATAATAGATTTGCTAATAGGCATTCATTTACGAACTTTCCAGTTTTTATGTAATTTTGAGCCCCGAGGAAATTACGCAATAAACACCTCTCATCATCAGTATAACAATTATTGATATTTATCACAAAGATAATTTTTCCAAATCATTGTATTAATCTAAGAATACAAATTATTAAACGGTTATCAATATTACATAACATAATATTTAGATATGTGTTTTAAGATACAGGAAGACTTGCAGTATCCAATCGTTAAACGTTCTAAAATAATATAATTTGGAAAATATGAGCTTAGGGTCATATTATCGCATTATGTAATAATAATAAAAAGTAAATCATGTATTAAAAGTATACGAGCCTTTCAAAATAAAGTGATACGGGACATCGTTAGTGCACCTTGGTATATAAGAAATGAAAAATACCCCACCGAGAACTTGGAATAGAAATCGTTGAATTAGAGATTCAAAAATTTCCAAAAACTCTCGAAGAAAGACTTCTATAAGGTCGAGAATATCAAGGTCATCCAGCTCCTTGATAACTCCAACCAAATAAGACTCAAGAGGATTAAATCCCACGAGTTAGTGTAGTGCTTTGAGTGGAATTAATAGCAGAGTAATTTGTGTAGTACACAAGGAAAAGTGCCATACTTATCAGAAATAGCTAAGAATACGTCAATGGGTAACTCTTAGAATTTAAGTAGTTTAGTATAATAGGATTAGAAATAAGTTTCTCATTAGCCTTAGACTGGATCGTAATAATATCTTAATAAAAAAAGGTATCTTGCGTATTAACCCTTTCTAAAGTAGAACCAACTGAAGCATTTAGAGAATAAACAAAATTATGAGCAGATTATATGAATTATAAGGAAAAAATAGATAATCATATAATATATACTCGGAAACTACCGAGAGATGGCGTATTGTTTACGTTCAACAGTTTTACTACTGTAGAACGTAGCGGTGTCTATGGGATGTGAAGCCTCGTTTTATCACAGGCATACTCGCTTACACTACACTGACGAGACTCGATAAGGTCGAAACCGGTCTGTAGTTAGCGGTATCCTGCGATAGAGGACGCTTTGCATCTTCCTTGTGATTTTCGAGCAAACCAAATTATTGTATTTTAGTTCTATGTTGGAACAAGATATGGCAAATTTCGCCATATAGCACAGTGCCCGTCGACGGCATATAGCCGGGGGAGTAGCTGTTTTGGCTTAATTTGTTTTATCCTTAATGTTTAAGGAATTTACAGATGGATTGGAGTATAAACAAAACTCCATCTCGCAACAGTTTACTATAATTGAAATAAAACTAGTCGTTTCTAACTTTTACTATAAATAAATGAGTTGATGTTTTTCCTGATGGTATTACTATTTGAACATAATTTCGTTATCAATTAAGTTAAATTATTAAACAAAATGAGCGTTCAAATACGGCGGAACTGTGTAAGTAAATTGATTATAGTGGCGTGTAGGTCACTGATGTACCTCTTCTTAACTGATCTAATTACCTGTTCTTAATTTGAAAAATAAATAAATAGGTAACTCCTACTTAACAATTTTGAAAACTAAGCAAGCTAAGTTACTTTCATACCGAGCAGATAGGTTTAACAATTTACTATATTCCTTTAAGATGGCAGGCCAATATATCATATAACAAAATGATATATGTAGATCGTAATACTAATGAATTATTAACATTAATTTGGTTTGAGTGCTGAGAACATTCTTTCATATATAGTAATCTAAATTTTCAGTGGGACTTTTGTATTAAATTACTAACATGCTTAGGATATCTTAATTCTGTGTCTACCCAAACACCAAGATTTGACGGGCTTTAGATTTTGAACTATTTAATGATATATTAAAGACAAGATCAACATTAATATGTTTACCAAATACACATAATTTAGTTTTACTCTCATTTAAAAAAAAATAAACTATGACAGGTAAAAATGTTGCGATATTAGATAAATTGGAATTAATTTTTATTACTGCTGTGTAAAGATCGCCCAAGTAGAAAGTATAATACATTTGAGTATATTGATGAAACAAATACAATGTAAACGTCAATTTAATATACTAATTTAATATTATAATTATTTATAATATTATTTGAATATACAGCGCATCTCAATTTATCGATTTCAATATTCGTCAGTTATCTTATTATTATTTATTAAGATTTTGAAAATACTTCTATTAATGTTCTAATGTCACCATTAGAACACTATAATTAGAAAGATAAAGTTAATTGATTTATATTTTTGTTGAATAGAGTTTATTAAACTTTTTCTGGAGAGAGATGTAATGTGCAGACACATCCATGCCCCGAGAGAGATACCTATTCTCCCAAATGACATTCAAACTCACGAAGATATTAACCCCAACGTCTGGCGCAAGCTACTACTTTTTTATTCACTCACATCCCTTAGTCTGCATCGAGCGCGGCCATTCCTCTCTATTTATTTTTATAATATATTAAAATTACCAAAGCTATCCAAATAACAAAGTTGTTCCAATATCGTCACAATGAAGTCATTTACAGCAATCGTATATATATATATATATATATATATATATATATATATATATATATATATATATATATATATATATATATATATATATATAGTGTAGTGATAAAGTTTCGCGCAATATTAATGATTTTGTTATTAAATAAGTGTTTGAAATAATTCGAAACACGTCAACTTGAGTTGTGTTGACAACTTGTCATCATTGTATTTTTTAAATCACGAATCGGTTCATTTTTAACAAAAATGCACTTCTTAAAATCTTTAGAATATAACAGTATCGCACACTAGGGGTTTCTTTTGTTCTGTTCTGATCTGTTACAGAAGAAGTAAATTTTATGAAATATGTTTTTCTCGTAGAGAAGGAAGTAACAAAAACTTCACCAAGATTAGTTAACTTAACATAAATCAAACCTGAAGGAGGAAATACGATATAAGGAACCTGATTAATTATTCTGTTACTATTAGCATCAAGTTGAGATTAGGTTTTAAATATTTTGACACGGTTTTAAATATTGTGTTTAATAAGCAATAAAGTGTGAATGAAATGGCTCATTTAATTGAATGGCTGATAATTAAACGTTAATGATGTTTGAATATGGTGACAAATTGATATCTCACCAGGAAGCTTTTCAGGTGTTTAATCAAAAACATAGAAGCCTAGTTATATCTTAGACTTTTTATCGCGAGGAAAAATATCCTAGATAGATAGTTCAAAATTAACAGTAAGTAGATTAGTTATACAATTGTCTGAAGTGGACAGTATGAAAGATTACCTCAACAGGGTAGACCTCAGGTCCGTGAAAACAGTAAATAAACCATGTTACTTGCTGTTTAAGAGTATCATAACACTTGTCCTAGGCAACAGGATGTAAAAAATCATATCGACCATTTCAGAATTGCGAAATGGTTAAAAAAGTTGCTCCCTTACAAAGTACATTTGGTACAAGAGTTGAATAAGGAAGATACATATTGTCAAATACAAATTTGCTAATTTTTTAAAGGCTGTGCAGTCTGTCTGACTGTTGAGAGATATTTTGTATTTCTACGTCTCGACTTGGTTCCAGATTTAGTATTTCCTTATTTAGCCAATGAGGCTGATGATGTTCTTGACCAAAATATATCGTTTGAACAAGACGGCACCCATCCTGATTTTAGTATTAATATGTCCAGTCCAGAGATACTTTTCATAGCAGATGGATAGGATGCCGCGGATCAATGGAATAGCCTCCAAATTCACCTGATTTGACCACATCGGATTTATCATTGTGTTGTAGTTACTTAAAATTGCGGGTCTATTTTAATAGAATAAATAGTTTAGAGCTTCTGAAGGAACTAGTTCATATAAAAATTGAAAAGCTCAGTCGAGAAATTATTGAACGCATGTCTTTTATGTACATATAATATAAACGGTAAATAAGAAACTTCTAATATGGGGATAATGGGATGTCGTTGTACTTGAAAAACTTAGAGAACATGGTTTCTTTTACGAAAGGGGGGAGGGGGGGGGGTGAAATTTAAATAATACTATGTAGCAACACAAGTTAAACACAAAATCTGAAAAAATATATTGCTTATGACAGTCAATGTCTTTTTAACGTATTTACGATTTATTTTACATTCTACATACGATCTACATACGGTGTTGTCCACTTTGATGCTGCTTGCATTGCTATCTCAATAGCATTAGCAGAGATAGACAGACGATTAAATTGGGAAAGTTTTAAAGAGTTTTATTTGTCTTTTCACAGCATTATTAAATTCTACTTAATAAATTTTGTTTTTTTAAATAATTGCAACCAGTATGATGCATTTTCAGCAATACCTCGTATCTCTTTAATTGGAGATGTGGAGACATTTCAGCAACTACATTCTGAAGATACTTTTTAAAAGCGCTTTTAGCTGTATTAATAAGAAAAATCAACAGTTTTTTGCTTCTGAGATAATGACATTAATTTTCATTTTTCATATTAACGGATAATGGATTTCTCAATGGCCTTATAATATTTTTTGATTATGTATCTTTGAGTTGAAAGATGAGTCTAATAAGCCTTTTCTGGCAAATAAATACTCTATCCTTATCTATTGTGTAGCCCAGGGATGATATTATACAAAATGTGCGAATAAACAAAGAGCATAATATATATTCAATAGCCCGGCTTAGTCTATTTTATTTGAAGTAAGTCAAAGTATGTATTATTGAACTGGGTGAATACATTCTCCATAAGAAAACTCCACGACTGAAAATCCGAATGAATGCCGAGTTATTTAACAGTCTGCGAAATGTACTGTTATATGAAAACTTGTCATGTGGTAAATATTTTGTAATACAAGTTTATATTAACTAGGTTTATTCAGTACCAATTCATCCCTCTGTTTCCACGGACTGAGCATTAGTATTTGGAGTAGTTCTGGTGTATCTGCAGATGTAGTTATTGTGATGTCATGTGTAAATATTGTTAGATGACTACTCCTAGTTGTTGTAAACTTAGGTAAGTTATTAATATGTACCATAAATAGTAAGTACTACTTCAAAAATACCTATTAGATGTAAACTCTGTGTTGATAATAAGCTTATTCAATAGGCAATGAAATTTAAATACCTTGGCATATAAATATCTGGTTATGGAGATACTGAGGCTGAAGTAAGACGCCAGGTGACAAATGCTACAAAAACGGCAGCATGTTTGAATAACATAGTTGGAGAAACAAACACATAGGAATCGAAACAAAATCTAGTATATACAAAACAGCGATCAGACCTATTATGACATACACAGCTGAAACCAGACCCGAAACAGCTAAAACAAAAAAAAAATACTAGAAACAGCAGAAATGAATATAGTACGCAGGATAACTGGCAAAACATTGATGGATAGGCAAAGAAGTGAGGATATCAGTCAAATGTGCAGAATATTTTTTTTTATTATATTATACAGGTTTGGGCCTCATCAGCCACTGATCGCATGGGTAGTCCCTTGACGATCCCCTCTTATCCGGGTCATTATCCAAAAATGTTATCCCATAAAAGGAGAAATTTAGGCACGTCCCCCGCCTTAAGCCTCGCCTCCTCTAGGATAACAGGGGTCCCTAATATAAGATATCTCTTCTCCTCCAGTGCGGGGTAGGTGTAAAGAAGATGAATGGAGGTTTTCTCGTCTTCTTTACAGTATCTGCAGGCCGGGCTATCAGTCAGCCACAGCTTGTGCTTATATGCATTCAGGCTACTATGGTGGCCTGTTATGATTCCCACCAGGGTTCTGGCTTTGTGCCTGTTCAATTTAATGAATTCTTGGGCCCATTTCTCAATCTCTGAGTATTCGATGAAGAGTTTGGTTATTCGACAACCCGTTACTCCTCTCCATCTTTTATTGTGCTGGTCTCTTGCCCAGCCATTGATGCGGTCTCTGATCATATTCCGACTTATTCCCACTGTAGGTTCTGGTCCATAGAGGTTTTCCCTGGTCCCTAGTCTGGCAAGGTCATCTGCAATTAGATTTCCCTTAATGCCATTATGCCCAGGTATCCATAAGAGTTTCACCGGTCCCTTCCCTGTCAAGTGGTTCAATGTTTCATAGCAATTATAGACCAGCTTCGACTCTGTCGTTGCTGAATTCAGGGCTGCCAACGCCGCTCTGCTATCCGAGCAGATACATACCTTCTCCTGGGTCCGATTTTGGTCGGCCTCCAGAACACCGTATGGAATTCCAACTAGCTAGGCCTGGAGTGCGGTAGTGTATTTGCCCAAGGCGAAGGTTTTACCTATCCCGTCGCGTCGCCTATAAACCCTCGCACCCGCTCTGTTCCCACTCTTGGCTCCATCCGTGTACCAGATGTCTCCATTAAGCGGCAATCCAGATCGACCCTCCATCCAGTCGGTCTTACTGGTGAGGGTGATCTTATATTTCTTGTCAAACAGGAAGTGGACACCCGTACTGTCAGAGGGCATCCATAGGAGTCCCTCCTCAGCTAGCTCTCTTAAGAGTCTATTCAGGTTCCTTACCTTCCTATTCATGTTTCCCACCCTGTGCATTGCCTTTGCGGCTTCCACTTATAAGATGACATTAAGAGGTGGTATCCCCATCGCCTCAATCGGTGTTGATCTTGGGGCTCCGGTTATACTTCTAAGAATCAATCCTCTTAACTTGTTAAGTCGGTTGGCTTCTGACTTTAAACAGGCTCTCGCCCACCAGACCAGTGCTGCATACGTCAGTCTGGGTTTGAGAATTGCCTCATACATCCATTCCATGGTTTCCGGTTTCAAGCCCCAGCTACTACCAATGGCTCTTCTCAGTTGCCAAAGTGTTGCTGTGATCTTGGAACATATGTGACTTAGATGTCTTCCCCATGACAGTTTCCCGTCCAGGATTACTCCTAAGTATTTCACTTCGCTATTATAGCTTAGTTCTTGGCCACCAGGTTTCAGCGGACATGTTTTGTTTCACTTATATTGGTGAACACCATCACCTCAGTTTTAGAGGGATTGACCGAGAGTCCCCTCTTCCTGCACCAATTCCCAACCTTGTTTAAAGCTCCCTGCATTATATCGAGAATCGGTTCCAGGAAAGGGCCCTTCGTTATTATTACTAAGTCATCGGCATAGCCAATTACTTGGTAATCCTTTAACCTTTCAAGCAGCTCATCTACTACTAGGCACCATGATGGTAGTCTTGCCTTTATTGGCAGTAAGCTGTCTGTTTCTCAACATATGGTCTATCCATTCAGCGATTATTCTGGAGGTGTAGCATCTGCCTAGTGCTCCGCTAATCACTTCCCTGGATGTAAAGTTGCAGAATAAAAAACATTAATGAATGGGTATTAAATAGAAAAACAGAATGGAAGGAACACATTAACCGAATGTCAGAGGAAAGACTAGTAAAAGTAACTAGAAACAAGTCACCATCAGGACACAGAAACATGGGAAGACCTCGGAAACGATAGAGCGACAATATTTCAAATATCCAAACTTAGGCAAAATGCCTATATAAAAGAAAGAAGAAGAAGATAAATTGTAAGGGCGGCCTCGGGACCGAACCTTGAGGCACTCCGCCAGAGGCACTAATGCATATATACTTTATGTAGCAGATGGTTGGAGCTGTATCCACCACAATACCTGAATTATCAACATCAAATAAAGATTTTGGTTCACATTTTGATATATCACCCATTACATAAAACTATCTCACTACTAATTCACTTCGTGGCATTAGTATTTACACACTGCATACACAAATTAGTTTCCATGTTTATCATTTGTTAATACTAACAGCTTATTACTTTCCCTTTTCATTTAAATATTTACTACACCATGATTTATATTTATTTTTCATCAATATTTCTTTCATTCTTATAGTAGCGAGTACAAAATCATAAATATTGATGTTTAATTTTTTTATTTTACTGACTCTAATAAAAATAATTTATTTACAGACACAAGGTGTCATTTCAGTTAAATACATTTAGAATGCAACGGTTTTACGTATTAATGCTTCGTTATATAACTTTTAGAGCTATAGTACTATATAAAAAAGTTCATTTTTAACTAGGCTAGACTAGTCTAACCAAGCATGTGTGTCACTATTTTCATAAGAATATCGAATCAAAAACAACAATACATTATTTCCTTGACATCTGGTGGGCACTATTAAAGCTAATATTAAAACCATAATAAATTTACATCATATGGTGACCTATATACGACAGCATATAGTTGTAAAATATACTTTTTATACATATATACGCAGGCTGTTTCTTAACAGTTATAGATAATTTTATCCTCACTTAAACATATTTAAAACATTCTTACCACTTTTTTATATAAACCAGTTTTTATCAAATATATTATATATTACTATTATATATCAAGGTGGCATGGTACTTTTCTTAATTTTATCATGCATCATACATCATAAAATGTCTCCATTCTAAGACTGTAAAATGATTATAATGAATAGTAAGAAATAAATATATAATTTTATAAATTATACGTTACAAATTTCACTTAATTTTGCAATATTTTTTACATCGCTTTAACTTCGATTCAAAAATGCTATGTAACGATTTGAATAACAAGCAAACTACATATTTACGTAAAAATCGAATAATGAAATTGAAATTGTTTTCGGATAGAAAGTACTTATAAAAATAAAAAAAATGTTTAGAAATAATTTCATAGTAGAATATTATTTCCATTAAAAAATATAACTAAGTAAAAGTAAATAATTGAATGTTATAATTCGATTATGTCATAAATGTGTCAGATTATTTTCTTCAAAGGAAGTTGAAACCTTCGGGATGAACTGAAAATAGGAAAACGAATAGAAATTATTGCCGTGGAATGTATCGTAGAACGAATGATTTCAACATTTACTTTGGTGGAAAATAACTTTATAACCAGTCAAATGAAATCCAGATCACGTACCTATATGCCAAATAATTTTTTTTTAGATTATTTACAATTATTACTATAAAATTTGGTGTACAAATTTCTATATTTTTATATGGAATTTTAAACTACAGGAGTTATGGAAAGACGGATCTCCCATTCTCGATCTCTTTTTTCAAGAGAAACTCAGTGCTGCAAATTGCATTAGTTATATATTTTCGTTTTCATAGTACATATAAATATTAACTTTTTTGAGTTTTAGGTAGACGTCAATACCTCAATCTATATTTATAAATATATAAATATATCTGTAAATATATCTATTGCCCTCGAGTTATAAAGTAAACATGTATTTTCCTAAATATAAGTTATAATTGTAAATTATGTAACAGAATTTCTTCAACAAAATACGGCATGTGAGGTCAATCCTCAATTTATGTCCGATATCAATCAGAGTTATTTACTTTCTTTTTTAGATGTGATGTTATTTTTTATTTTCACATACTAGACGAATGCTATTTTGAAGAATGACAATGATTAGCACTTTTAATTGCTTTTCACAATATTTTGGTTTAGCAGTTTATGAAAATTACGAAAATTTAATGTTAGAGTGTTTCATTCATCAAGCGATTATACTCTTGTAGTTATCTCCGAGATGTATTTTGATCGTTATCCACAACATAACAAGATATCCTAAAATCTATTTTTGGTGGACTAAAAAAAGATCTTATTTTAGGGCATTTGATAGACAAAGACCAAAATAGAATTGTGGACAATTATGTAAAAATTAAAATACTGATTTCGGTAAGCCATATCAATTTCACTCATTAAATAGTCTCTTGTGACTAGCATGGTAAAAAACCTTATGCTATTTTTGATGCTTCATTGAAATTTTCCAACATCAGTAATATACAGTAGTACATAATATAAATAAAACATAAAATAAATTATTGGAATAAATTAGTTTTGCACAATACGATTTGAAGCCTTACTTGATTAAGTATTTAAAAGGGTTTGAAATGTGTCTTTAGTAATTAACCTACATGTGTGGGTAATCATATTTCTTAGGTCTTGAATATTCTGGGGTGGAGTTTTGCCTATAATTTCCTCGAATAACCCCAGAGGAAGAAATCCAGTGGAAATCATATCCAGTAGAAATTATAACTGTAAATTTTATCGGCCATTCCAGAGATCGCCTCTTATAGGTGAGGTAGTGAAACCTAAACTGCAACGGACACTTCGTTTTAAACTTATACTTCGATTAACTTAACTAGAGTGGGTAGTTTTGAAATGAAAGCAGTGTAGCAGCTGTATTCTCTTAAAACATATTTAGATAAAGGTATTAAAATTTTGCTTAGTGAAACCATAATTTTACCTCATTTAAAGGGTGGTCCAACCATAATGAACGATGTTAATTGTGAGTCACACCTTAACGTCAAGTTTTTTGCCCAACTTAATTTGACATTTCTTTGTTTCAGTGTTTGACAAATTCAACCATGGAGAGGTACACAATTGAGCAGCGCGTTAAGATTGTTGAAGCTTTTTGCGAAAATGGGTGTTCAAATCAAAGTGCATTTCGTGCACTTCGTGACTTTTTTGGTCAGCATAATCGACCAAATGTGTCCACAATCGGGAGAATTGTGGGCAAATTTCAGCAAATTGGGTCTGTAGGAAATGTGAAAACACCTGTGCATGCTCGCCCAGTTCGTTCTGCGGAAAACATTGCTGTTGTTCGCGATAATGTAGCAGAAGAGCCGTCAACCTCGACTCGTCGTCGTGCCCAACAATTGAACATCTCACGAACATCACTGATGCGAATTTTGAATAAAGATTTGAATTTACACGCTTACAAGGATCAATTGACTCAAGAGCTGAAGCCTACTGACCATTTCAAGCGTCGTCAATACGCCGAATGGTTGGTTGAACAGACAGAAGTGAATGGTGACTTTACAAAGAAAATCATCTTCAGCGACGAGGCACACTTTCACCTCAGTGGATTCGTTAACAAGCAAAATTGCCGCATTTGGGCAAATGAGAATCCACGAGTGATTGTTGAAAAGCCGATGTATCCACAAAGAGTGATTGTTTGGTGCGGTTTATGGGCTGGCGGCGTCATCGGGCCGTACTTCTTCGAAAATTAGGTCGGCCAAGCAGTTACCGTGAATGGTGTTCACTATCGCGAGATGATAACGGACTTCTTGTGGCCAGAAGTTGAGGATATGGACCTGGACGATATGTGGTTCCAACAGGATGGTGCCACTTGCCACACAGCCAACGAAACAATGGCACTTTTGCGCGAGATATTCAATGGTCGTGTTATCTCACGTCGTGGCTATGTTAATTGACCGCCACGATCATGTGATTTGACACCGTTGGACTTCTTTCTTTGGGGATAATTAAAAGAAAGAGTGTATGTCAATAAGCCAAGAACAATTCAAGAGCTAACAAATGAGATAATTCGACACATTAACGACATTGAACCTCAATTATGTCTCAGAGTCATTGAAAATATGGACCATCGGATAGAGGTATGCCACCGAAGCCGTGGCGAGCATTTGGCCGATATTTTGTTTCACACATAGTTGTCATAGATCCTTCTATCATAATAAAAAATATTAAGATAATTCTCTGAAAACTTTTTGTTTTATTTACAATTAACATCGTGCGTTTTGGTTGGACCACCCTATATTTGTATTGTGTAGATGCTATGTTTGGACCCTGCTTGAGACATGACGATACAAATAGTTTGCAGATAATTAAAAATTTATGTATTATGTAAAATATTTTACAATCGTATTATAATTTGATCATACAACATACGCGCATTTGTTTGATTGAATATGTCTGAAGGAAGACATACAGTATGTTGGATTTGTCTAAAATCTTATAAGGACCAATTCATTGTGAGGAATTGCTACTCATCAAGAATAGGAGAGAGTATGACATTCTCTAGGTATGCATAAAATAGACTGAGGCAGCATTCGGAGGGAAATGAATGCAGTTTATGCGCGGCCAGATCGAACGCTGTGTACAATACATTCACATTCAATATAATATATTAATCGATACTCTCTGTGCAAAGGTATCAATTCGACTGAGCAAAGATGAGTCTATTTACTGAGCACCTCGTGGGCGATCCGATATCGCAGTTTTGAGACTTGTTCCTATTCCTGTTGATCTGTACCTTGCATATCGCTTACCCGTTCTACTATATATAGTGATTATTCAAATTGCTATCAAGTAAGTATTTCGTAAATTATTTTTATAATCACTTTAATACACAGAAGTGTATTTTAAGAATGGGGTAAATTTAAATTGATGTGGGAATATAATAAGCTAATGTTATTGTTTCTAAATAGTTTTTTTTAATAATTTAATTATCTGAAGGTATATTCTAATAGTATTTATTAAAAGAAAGAAGAAAAAAGCACAAATGCATTCTTATAAGATACAAATGATTCAGGAATTTATTGAAGATAACCCGAATCACAGAATGGAGTTTCGTGAGCTAATCGACACAATTGTCGTTGTTGAGTCGATTGCAATCCAAAGTCACACCCAGCGGACAAAAAAAGTGTGTATGAGCTAAAACAGTAGGTGGCAGGATTCTAGGATCATTATTTTTTAAAAATAATTTTGATACACCCCACTACATCGTAACCATCCATCATATATCGGATAACATATCGGTTTCTAACGTCCTTTGCCGTCTTCCGATTCCTAATCTCCATTCTTCTCTGTTTCTCCACATGTCCTCGTCCAAACCTCTCTCCCAAATCTCTTCATTATCAATGCCCTCTCTTCAGCTTTTTCGTGGTCTTTCGCGCCTTCATCTTCCTTGTGGTTTCCAGTTTAGAATTTTTTTGAGTATTCTGTCTTTTGGCATTCGCTGAACATGCCCGTACCATACGAGTTTTTTGGTTCTTATATCATCTACAATGTCATGTGTTACTCCCATCATATTTCTTATTCTCTCGTTTGTTACCCTTTCTCTCTTTGATTTTCCAACTGACCTCCTCCACAAGTCCATTTCTGTGGTTCTTATCATTCTTTCTGTTCTTTCTTTTATTGGCCATACTTCACAACTATAGGTTACTATACTTTTAATTATTGAATTATATATTCTTCTTTTATTTTCTTTTATTATTTGTTTATCCCATAGAATACTGTTCAACATTGTAGTTGCTCTACTTCCTTGGGTATTTCTTTCCGAAACCGCTTCATTAATTGTCCCGTCGTTTGATATTTTCATGCCTAGATATTTATATTCATTGCAGTGTTTGATGTTTTGCCCGGTTGACAGAAGTAGATATTGTTGTTGTCCTCCAATACACATGTATTCCGTTTTCTTCACATTAACTTCTAAATCCCATTTTTCATACTCCTCGATAATTTTGCGTGTCATATATTCCATATCATCGATATCTTGCGCAATAACAACTTGGTCATCCGCAAAGGATAATGTGTATAGTGTTGATGTATCATCTATTGATATGTGACATTTTCTTTTCCAAGTCATCAATGTGCGTTCTAGATATATCTTAAATAGTGTAGGAGATATGTAGCATCCTTGTTTAAGTCCGTTAATTACTATAAATCCCGTTGTTATATTGTGTCCTATTTTTATTCTAGATCTGGTATGATCATACAGAGACTTTATAGCCTTTATTAATTCTGCATTTATATTAGTGTTCTGTAAAGTTTCCCCAGAGTTTTAAAAGAGGAACGCTATCATATGCTTTTTTAAATCCACATACAGCAGATGTATTTCTTGGTTAAATGCTATCTTCTTCTCCAAGATTTGTGTGAATGTATATAAGTGATCAATTGTGGATCTTCCTGCTCTGAAACTGGCCTGTTCTTCTGCCTCCATTTCATAATATTGGTTCTCCATACGGTTTTTTAAATATTTTCCCATATACTCTGCTGATGGAATTTGTAACAGATATTCCTCGGTAATTGTCACACTCACTTTTATCCCCTTTCTTATGAATTGTGGATACATATGATACCTTCCACTCTTCTGGTACTTTTGATCTACTCATACATCTTTGGAAAAGGTCTCTCAGTGAATGGTATAGTTTGTCTGTTCCATATTTTATAAGTTCTCCAGGGATATTTCCTGGTCCTGGGGCTCTGCCATTCTTTAGTAATCTAATACTTCCTTAACTTCTGATATACTTATTCTTATCGGAGATCCTTGAGTAACTATATTGGGATTAACGTTTTCTATGTTTTTAAATTTTTTTCTGTCTTCTGATAACATTTGCTCAAAATATTGATTCCATGTTTGCGCTGGTATTGGTGAGATGATATCTTTTTTCCGCTCCTGTCTCATTTTCCTGTGTAGTCTCCAGCTTTCCGTACTTTTCCTACCTCCTATATATGTATTAAGTCTAGAACATGCCGCCTCCCATTTTTCATTCTTTTTTGTACATATCATTTAACGCACTCTTGCTTGGACTTGCTTTATATGTCATCCGTCAACATTTGGATAAAATATTTCCAAATAACTGGATTTGACACCAGGACCAACTGAGTGGCCGCCAAAATCTCCCGAAGCAATCCTACCCTACTTGATATCTACTTATGCGGGTACTTGAAAACCAAAGTTTTTTAAACAAAACCTGGCAACATCGAGGATAAAATAAAATAAATAACTAGCTGTTATCATTAACTATCGTTTTTTATCAAGAAAAAAACGGTATCCATTTTGAATATTGTTGTAATAAACCATTCTTTTTACAAGTTACAATTTAAAATAATAGAAGATAAAGTAGAGTTTGTCAATAATAGGAAAATGTGTGAAATTCGCTATGTTGCGTAGAAGAAAGAGTGAGGCAACATTCGGAGGGAAAGGGATGCACTTTATACCCGGTCAGATCGAACTCTGTGTACATTCAAACATACATACTCGATATTCACTCTGCAAAGGTCTCTATGAGGCTAATTATAAATAAAGACCAGACTATTTACAGTGCACCTCATGGGTGTTTTGATATCGTAGTTTAGAGTAAGTTTGAGACTTTTTCCTATTTCTGACGACCTGTATGTGTTATGCTACTCACGATACGACATTTTAAATTATCTCACACGATATACCATAATATTTGAAAAAAAGCCTTGTGGGCAGTTACATGTAATTACGGTTTCCAACTGTATAGAATTAAACGTTTCTTTAAGCATTTGTGTCAGATATGGCATTCCCGAACAAATGAACAAATTTATAAACAAGATGACATTTACATTAAATGCCTTTTCAATAATAAGCTCACGATACTTTCCTGCAAGAAATGTGTAAACAAATACACAACTACATTTATCGTCACAAGAACCAGTAGAACTTACAAAATAACGAAATCCTATCATAACTTGTAGTAAATCAAACTAATGCCTTGTGGACAACAAATAGCAATGGTAATAATAGTAAATAATACATAATTATGATTGTAATATTTACGTATAGTATTTATATTAGATCTATAGCTATTGTAATTAAATATTTTCCTCTAATAATGTAATGTAATTAACCTATACTAAATAATTCAATTAGATTATAGTTTACTCTTGCATAGTATAATATATTGTGACAGTAATGATTATAATATATTTATATTTAAAATATTAGCTTCCTTTTGTTAAAATACCAATAGAGGCATGCTTTTTCTTAATATGAATATCATTTAGTTTCCCCGAAGTTTACATTATTATAACAGTTTTGTGAGATACAAATATAAATAGAAGAAAAAAATATAAATATAAATCGGTAAGACATATTAAATGAATAAAATTGCGATATAAACCTTGTTTTTTAATAAGGAAACGTATTAATTTGTGAAAGTAAAATTCCTTCAAATCCAGTAATTATTATTTGTGATAAGATTAGATATCGTTATCTTAATTCACCACACGCGAAATGAATAAATTTGCAATGTTAGACACAAAGGCATTTGATAACAATAAAACAATAACAGAACTGATACGTCATATTTGATAAGAAAAAATAATTAATCGTTTTTTTTATAATTTTAACTAAATAATTAACCTTTAAAATATTATCAATATTTGGACTGTAACAGTCCTGTGTTTGTATATGTTTTTAAATATTATTTTTACATCCATATATGGGGCAAAATTCGTCAAGTGTACCCGCTTACAAACTTTGTACTCCCGATTTTCACCAAACTTTACATTTTTATAGGACGTGTGGCTATCTTCAAATTCTGAAAATATGGCACTTCAATTATTGTAAGTTAGTAAAGATGCAGGGGTAAGAATTTTCGCTGTGCAACCGTACGCGCTCAATTTTATTAATGTATAACTCCTACAACGTTTATTGAGATTCGTGGCAAACGTACTTTATAGGATTTTTTGTTTACTTTCCGATAAAAATTTGAATTTTTTTGTAAATGTAAAATTTCAGTATTTTTTTGAAATTTTAAATTACTTTTGTATTTTTTCAAATTTCCATCATATAGATCTTTTTTAAATATTTTTAGTAGAAAATTTATCTTTTATCCTATATGAATACTTCCTAATGGAAATGGGATTAAACAAATTAATGACAGAGGAAATAATTTGGTGCGTACTGTTGAATTTATTTCGCGGTCAACCTGACGTGGAATTCCTTAGGAACTGACATTAGGGAGTATTTTTATAGGAAAATCGCTAAGATTTCCACTAAAAATAGGTTTTAAAAAATCAAAACGGTAGAAATTTGAAGAAAATCCAGAAATATTAAAAATTGCAAAAAAATACTCAAAATTTACATTTACAAAATAATAGCAATTTTTATCGAAAAGTAGACAAGAAATCCTATAATGTTGGTTTTCGATGATTGCGAATCCAATAAACGTAGTAGGAGTTATAAGTTAATAAAATAGAGCGCGCACGTTTGCACGGCGAAGATTCTTGGTCCTGCATCTTGACAACCTGCAATAATTGAAGTGCTATATTTTCATAATTTAAAGACACTCATCCCCCATACAAAAATGAACAGAGCGGGCGAAATTCGATATCTCAGCTCTTTTATGAGAAAAGGAAAAACGATAGACAAAATCTGAAAAGAGGTTCTTAGATGGGATTGAGTAAGGACCATTTTAAGCCGAATTAACATATTTTTCCATATTTGGAAACTGAAATACTGACGTAATCGAATATTTTTTTCCCAGAAACATACCCATATTTTGATATATTTAAGAAGAGCTAATTTTTCTGAACAAATTGTCTAAAAAAAGAATTTTGCTATCTTTTTCCGTTGAAAAATTATAAGCAAATTTGTAAAAAAAATATTATCAAAACTTCACAATCGTCACGATTTAAGCAAGTAGCCTTTAGAGATAAATAGCAAAGTCACATCTGTCAATAATTAAACATTATTAATTAGTATTATTTATTAATTTAACATTGCAAAACACATAATATGTTACAACTATTACCACAGAAAGAAACAAAGTATGTAGGCTATCACTATAACAAATTTTCAATGTGACCACCTCCTACTTCCAAACACTTATCCAATCTCCACCTTACTTCTCTCATTGAAGCTTACGAAATATTTTTCTAGATAGTTCATCGAAAGCATTTTTGATTTTTTCTTTTAAATGTTCCAAGTTAACAGATGATGTTCTGTAAACTTTATTTTTCAAAGTTCCCTACAAGAAGAAGTCTAGTGGTGTCAAGTCCAGTGATTCAGGCGCCCACTATATCGGTCCATTTATACCTATCCAACTTTCTCCGTAAGTTTCATTTAAATATTGTTGGACCATTCTTGCTTTATGCGGTGGAGCTCCGTTATGCTGGAAACACATGTTTGTTCGTAGCTATAATGGCACATTTTCGAGAAGCACAGGAAGTTGTTCTTGAAGAAATTGCAAATATCGCTCCCTATTTAAAAAATTCCTTCGTAAAAATATAAACCAATCAAATGCCCATTAATAATACCACATCAAACGTTAATTCCGAAGTGTCCTTGGTTTTCAATCGGATTGACAAAATGTGGATTTTCAGTAACCCAAAAATGTTAATTTCTTTATTGGGCTTACCATTTCTAACAAAATGGCTTTCATCCTTCCACAACATTTGCTGAAAAAACCGATTGTCATTGATCTCTAAGTTTACCATCACTTGGACAACATAATTAATTCTTCGTTGTTGATGTTGATCTGACAAGTGTTCCAAATTATGAATTTTATTATCGTGATAACTATTTTCTTTCAACATTTTTCGTTACAAACTATATTTTAAATTAAACTCATGGCAGGCTTGCCGAATCAAGTTCCTTGGATGGTCTTCAAAATACTGCAAAACAGTAGCAACAGTATTGTCAGAATTGACACTTTTAACAATCTTTCGTCCCTTTCGAGAAGAAAACGCCTTGTTGTTTACACGTAAATTGCGTTCGAATCTGGCAAATATTTTAGAGCTTGGAGTAACACGTTTGGGGTATCTCTGGGCGTATAACTGAACCGCACTTCTAGGGTTCTTTTGAGATTCCCCATAAACTAATAACATATTGACTTTTTCGTTGTGCGTGAACACTTTTCAATGTCAAATGACAACAAAACAATATTTGTCAACCATTAGAATAATTATTGACAGGTGCGACTTTGCTATTTGTTTCCAAAGGCTACTTGTTTAAATCGTGACGATTGCGAATTTTTGATACTATTTTTTACAAATTTATAAGCAAATTTATATATATATAATCTTTTAACGGAAAAAGATAGCACATTTTTTCTTTACAAAATTTGTTAGCAAAAATTAGCTCTTTTTATATATGACAAAACACAGGTATATTTATGGGAAGAAAAATTCGATGACGTCATAATTTCAGTTTCCAAATATGGAAAAATATGCAATATCAGCTTATAGTGGACTTGACTCTATCCCATTTAAAAACCTCTTTTCAGATTTTTTCTATCGTTTTCCTTTTTCTTATAATAGAGCTGATACATCGAGTTTCGCTCACCCTTTACAGTTTGGTGGAAATTGGGAAAACAAAATTTTTAGGCCGATACACTTGACGAATTTTGCCCCATGTGTATTTATGATATAATTTTAAACCTTTAAAATAAGTGCAGTTTCGATTAGTTACCCAATTATAAAATATATAGTATAATTTTATGAAAGATACGAGTACTCGTATATACAAAATTCTGAATTTACCGCATTATAAATATAATTATATTATTCTTGTTTGCGTAGATTTATGACTAAATTTATGTCTAGAATGTGATTTTGTCACAGAATCCATCCCACGATTACCACAAACAGATGCTACATAAAAATTGTAAAAAGTACATAGAGAATATTAATTATTCATGGACAATGGCCATATTTTATCTGCTAAAAAATTCCCATATCAAAATTCAGAGTATGCAAAATCAGTTTCAATTTCCTTTAATTGCAATAGCTTTCTTGGTTTATGTAAAAGATAATTTTAAAATTAATAGGCGAGTAAATAGAAAGAAGGAGTTGTCTAACCAAAAATCTAAAAAATGATTTGTGAAATATTAGTAAACGACATTCTTCTCCTTAGTAAGAGGAGTTAAAGGGACAACATTTTAATTTGAACTCCAGATTATGAAACAAAGTTATATTAAACTGTTTTATAGATCACTTGGTTTTAATTTTTTTGGCTACTAACTCCTTCTATGTATATACATCTAATAATTAACATCTAACACATGATATGCCTCGTCATCAAGATATGACTCATGACTATTTTAAATGTTACTAGCCACCATTAGTATCTTTGGAAGAGGAATTCTTGTAATATTGTCCACTTATAATATAGCCCACTTTAATTTCTTTACTCCCAGTAGTCAAATCATTAGGTTTATCTAAAATTTATCTCAATTTAACTCCAAACCAATTCAGATGAAATAAAATCATGAAAAATGCAACTTAAATGGATTTATATTCATTGGTACAATATATGTATCATTAAAAGTACCCATCAAAGATAATTCCAATTAAAGAATCCTTCTCTGTGTATTGATTTTTTGCATACTAGTTCTGCGCTGTCGTAACAGATAAACTAATTATGTTTTCCGAGTATATATCGGAAATAACTAACAAGCGGAAACGAGTAAGATTAAGAGTCTGTATCATTTCATAAATATATTTTTTCTGTAATAATTTATTATTACAGAAATTATAATTCATTATAAAATTATAATCAGCTATCAGCAAGATATAATTATTTTATATCGCATCTTTTAGCTATTAATCTCTGTTATTTATTACTGAATAAATCATCATTCACTGATTTATGTGACCAAAATACGAGAAAAAAGTTGTAACTGCAACTATTACAAGTAGTTATACTGTAGAATGGGCGTATAGTTTATGTTACGCAAAAGCTAGCATGAATTGACATGCATTTATGAAATTATGTTACAGGTAGAACTGTAATATACAAAAACCTCCACAAGGAATAAATATTCTTAAGAAAAATTAAATCTTCAAGTTTACTTCTCATTTTCGACTTCTTACCATTTAATACAGATTTAACAAAAATTCTACCTTTAAAATAGGACGTCATAACTACTGGTGTTGTTGTACATTGCGAGTAGACTAGATACATTGTTTCAGAAACTGCAAAGTCAATGTACTATCTACCTTCAATACCAAAGTACCTTCGATTTTATTACCTATTTCGAGCAATCAACGAACACTTCTCTAACCAAAATACTACGTTTGATTTATTCTATTATAATGTACCTATGATTATGAAAGTTTATTATAACCTTAGTTCATATATATGCCCTTTATTGTTGTAGTAACAACTGCTTTGTAGTAACAACAAAATTGGTTGCAATATATCAGACTAGACTAGAACTAAATAGATTGGTCGTATTAATAACTCACTTGCATTGTACATAAATTATATTTTTCTTATGTCTTTCGTATTTGTCCATATATTTTTAAACAGACGCATCTTTGAGTAGTTGAATGACGTTTTAACATAATATAGTAAACTGTGAAAATTATTCTTATAGAGGTCACAACCTACATCTTACATTGGTGGCCATTAAACATAAGCTGTATTTCTTTATATTCATACTAGTTTTATACTAATATTACTATAGTAGTTTTTCTATGTAATTCTTTATTGTTTATTGTTACACTACCTACTATAGGAAAAAATCTTACCTTGTATGGAAAACGGTGTCCAGCTCGTTCGGAACCTACCTGCAAAGAAACATATATTTTTACTTAATTAACAATTATTATTATACAATTGTATGTAATTGTTTCATAAACAATATAATACGATTTACTGTTTTGATTGTTGTTATTTTTATTCATATATTGGTATTATATCTAAATAAATCAAAGTATTTTTTTATTTACAACAAAGTCAATCATGACATGTTATTGACAAAGAAAGTCATATATTCTCCATAAAATTTTATAGGCAATATATGTATCGAAATATGTATTATCCCCAATTTGAAAAAGAATAATCCCATTCGACTGCTATTTGTTTTTCTTCAAAAATTATTTCATATTTTAATTAAAACTAAAGTATTTAAATACTTAACTTACTTATTTAACTCCTTCCCTAATTCAATCGTCAAGATTAGTTTCCATCACACACAAATCACAAAATATGTCCAGAAAATTCTTTATGCACATCCAGTATAATATATGTATATATTTATTTATTTAAAACTTCAACACAATTAAACACTAAACTCACCACCGCACTTCACTCTCATCTTTTAACGACTATTCAATAAATCGCCTCGGTAAATCTGAACGTTCAACTTTTTTGTACATATAAAGTAACATTGATATCTTTTTCATACCTTTTATAAAAAAGGCATGGCCGGAAATCTTAATAAACTGTTATCGGTTGCCCAGGGACTTAATAATAAAAACGCGAATCTGACTAGTAATTAAAATATACCTGTGTATCATATATCCATCGCATTTTCTTGCCGCAACTAAGCATTTGTAAAAGCCATTGGGTTTTGGGTTCGAGAAATTATAAAATAATAAGTCAGCAAATAGCATAAACATAGCACTTCACTCTTGTTATTGACGGTAACAGTTACATTTTGCAGAAAAATTTTCGATAATGATTACTTTTTCCACCCATCGTTCCATCGTTAATGTTTTATTTATGACAATCGCGTGGTATAACATTTCATAAGAATCCTTTGCGATGATAATGAACTTCGATGGTTTGTATATTTTACAATTTTACAATTTGTATATCTAACTTAAGCTTATGAAGGTATATTATAATATATGGAAAACGTCATAGAAAGTAATATTCCGAAACCTTTCATCAGTTATCGTCATTGGGAGTTGACAAAGGGTATTTTCCCATGTATGACACTTTTGAGTCTTCGTTAAGAAGGAAATAGAAATTCATACTTCTTAAATCTATGACAATCTACCTTAAAGCTGACGTCCGTTTTGCATTCCATTCAAGGTAACATCATGGATGGATGATTAAAAAAACTGTTTTCCTATAAATAAGACAATAAGAAAAATCAGGAAACTCGTTTTCCACAAAGAAACATTACATTGAATTCGATGCACAAATTTTGGTATTGTCAATGTACTATTATTTGAATTTTCTGGAGAAAAAAGATAGAAGCCAATGTTCGATATATCTTAAAATTATGTATTGCTCAAGAAGAGTATTTCGCTAACCATACTATTATCATTCGAAAGATTATTACAAAACTAATTTCCTCGGTGAGTGGTTTTCTGTAAAATAAAGCCACAATAACTATTTTTCCATAATATTTGTCTTTCATACCTATATTGTATTTGAAGGAGCATTCCTTCAACCAGGTTTGCATCATTGGGGACACCCAGTCGGATGCTTCCGACAAATGACAGGTATATTCTATCCTTGTAGGACAATATTCATCCAGTAATTTATCCGAATTTCGGACGTGAGAGCAACCATTTAACTTTTGTTAGCTTTGAACCAAGTACTGAACCGAATGTTTACCATGTTCCCTAAGTAATATAATAGTTGCATCTGGTTAGTGCCTGGCATAAAATATCATGTTTTCATGAAGACAGGAGGTGCAACAATTGTTCCTCATATGGGTATGAATCCAGTTAGGATGAGGCTGAATAACTCAGCCAGCGACGAAAACAAAACACATCTATAGCCAACCACTAGGTCACTCATCCACATCCCAATTTGGAGATGATTAAAACTCTTTTAATCATCTCCAGATGATGCCAACTTTGTTGACGAAACACGTGTCGAGTGTAGTGTATAGTGTTTTGTGGAAAACTAAGTTAGTTTTATCTTCACACAAAAGGATTCCGAACCACTCCAGTATTTCACCCTTATTAGGAATCGTCAGTGCAAGCATACCAGACCATTCCTGATAATCTGAGAATGTTCTATGAGTTTTGTACTAATCGGTACGAGCAACATATGTACAAATTGGCAAACACGCCATCTGTCTGCTAAACAGTTGCGGGACTAGTCTGGTAAGAATTTATTAGATGGCAATAATTATTTGAGTTACCCTCTCACGTGGTGTCACGTGAAAGCTTGCGTTAGATGAAGTAATTTGTGTTAGAAATTCGAATCAGCATGGCTTTCCGTAGGTGACACTTTGTTATTTAGCAGGCAGATGGCATGTTTGCCAATTTCTACACGTTTGCACTTTGTTGATGATGTTAGTGATGATGTCATTTAGAATATCGTTGCCGTCCAATCATTTAGGAATATAAAAACACGTAAAAACTGGAAAATAAAACACGTTCATAGATCATTCATTTATTGTCTTGCCCTTGGGGCTGGATAATATGGATACATCAGTCAAGAGTGAACATATCGAGACGGACATTCAGTGGACGCTGACACTTCCAATGATATGCGCAGTTGTCATATATCCGTACACTAATACAGTTCAGTAGCTGAAGTGTCCAGCGCATTCCTAATCAAGATCCCACAAAAGAGATATCATTTTTCGGTACTTACAATATTCTGCGGTGTGCTAGTGGGATATATTAATTGCTAATGATTTAGAAAAATCACATTTTCAGAGCACGATAGAGAAATATCGTCTATATACCACTTTGTGTTTTAAATAAATATTACAAGTTTCGTGTCCATTCATTACAATATACTATTATATTTGAAACATGTAAAAGCATTAAAAAAGGTGTAATATTGCACTTAGACCTTTTTTTTATTTAATATTAGGTATAGGGATTATCTTTGTATGATAACAAATTTTCAATAATAATCAATTACACCATACAGTTGTAAAAAACATCAGTTATTAAAACAATAACACTGCAAATACGAACGCATTTCTGTGAAAGTGATGATGTAAATACATGTATTAATTATTAATATCTCCATATTAATCTGTGATAAGATGACAAACGTATTGTTTCTTGAAGTACATTTCACATGTTTGATCTAAACCATTAACTCTAAGCTGACTAAAAACGGAGATAGTAGACACAAAGGCGTTGTAGTACAACACAAATAATTATATCCGTTTGTGGACCTTGATATAACAAAGGGATTTTTGTTTTATACAGGATTTGCAGATATATCTTACATTACTTTACAACAGCGTAGAAAATCTAATTATCATAATAATACAATGTTTTTCTTTTAAAACTAAGTCAACTTTCTGAACTGTATACAGTGTATTACAATTATTTGGGTAACTGATAAAAATCAATTATTTATTTACAAATACTAAGTAATGGTTCGCATAATGCATATTTACAACACAAAAATATATATTTTGGTTACTCTTCGAGCTTTTAGATAATCAAATGTGGAATATGTAGTTATGGAATACCTCCAAAATATATTTATTAATCTTTCAAGAAATGTTAATATAAAAGCAACAACTTGGCCGAAATATTGTAGTTTCTTTGAAATACCTCTTCCTTGGAAAAAGTTTACATTTAACAAACAACGATATAGTCAATTATCACATTATGATGGGCATAATGACCTAAATAGTAGATTATTTAACAACATTCTGGAATAAAATACATATGTTTAACGTATTATATTTGCAAATGAAATCAATTCCTTTCCTTGGTGAAATTATTTTGGTTATTTTTTCTGATTACCACTTAATGATATATGTTGTTGCTTTAAAACCGTATGATTAACCATTAATGCTGTTCAAAACTATTGCATTATTTATATATGTTAGTTATTATTTCTGTTTATTTAACTTGTTTTAAAAAATGATGTCGTAAATAACCACTTTCTTGTCACCTTCCTTTTCTACTGTAGATTTGTAATGGAATAACGAGGTTTAGCTTCACCAAGACGGAATTCTTCCTCACTTCGAATGACTTATTTGAATAATTAATTCATTGGAAGTTGTCTGAAGCATATGGAACGATTAAATGGTTTATCAGATTAACGTATCTGGGTTTATTTGACAAATTTGTGGTTAAAATCGTAAATAATTTAATTTTTTATAATGGTCTTATCCATCATGTTACATTAATATCAATTTGCTACAAGAATAAAATTTAGCAGGATTTGTTTGCCACATCAAATACTCCAATTTGTCAAATAGCTGCTTTGAATGTTTTAGTACAGCTAAGCAATTTTTACATTACAGGAGCAGTTTTTATTTTTCTGTTTTACATTTCATGTCAAATATTTATGATATAAGTATACTTATATCCGTTACACATGTAGTATATGTGTAAAGTTTTTCTTCGATTAAATATAAAACATTTCAATATTCTTTTAAACTAACTATAAGAATTGAAGATGAAGAATTATCAATGTGTCAGTTGAACTTCGTGATGCAAATATGCATTATAGAACGACTTTCCGCCAAAGTTGCTGTTATCATGAGTTCAGTAGAAGCATTTGAAGCTCACTATTCCTAATATATTATGTAAAAACATAAACTTACTATTAATTAGACACACAACGGCTGTACAAAGTTGTCATGTAGTTTAATTTGATAAACATAATTTAGAAACAGTACATACATTAATCGTAAATGTATTTAATAAAATATTTTTGTTAAAAATGTTTTCAATCACTCATATGAAAAGCTGTGTTTATATTTACAATTTTCTATATTTTGCATCCTATTGAAATATGATCACTTCCTACTTGATGAAAAACCTTTTCGGTGGACTTTCCCACCCCCAACCTCAGTTTACGCAAACCGAATAACTTTATTGGAAGTTAACGTACAGGAATTATTTACTATTCTTCATTCATAAACTGGGCTATTGAAATATTAGTGACCTAAAAATCGTAAGAATCAAAAGTGGTTGAATATAGACCAAGGTTTTTAAAATAATATACCGTGGATGAAGTGAAAATTCAAATTAAATTTAACAAAAAAGTAGTAATATACCAAATATTAGACATAACTGTTTGTAACTTTTGTGTAAACGAAAATAGGGTTGCTTAAAAAAGGAACTCTCAGGAATTTGTAAGAAAACTTACGTTCTAGAATTTGGTAACAATATGTTGCATAGTATAATAAACTTTTTTATGCGGTTTTCATTCATTTCTTTAGTGCAATTTTCATTTACACATTCGGTTTGAGTTTTCATGCAACTGCACTCAACTTATTTGATTAATATTATATTTAAAAATAATTTAACAAACTAAAACTTTTTGTAACGTATCTGTGAGTATATCTGTATCCTCAAGAAATTGTATCTTTGAGAATAACTGTTTTCAAACGTTTCGACAAGTAAAGCGTACCTTCATGGGAGTAAATAGTCAATACGGCTAAATCTTGATTTGATCATTTGATGCATGATGTATTCTCTGAGATGGGTGGATATTTTAACGTTTTACTTTTTTGCATATATATAAAATATTTTCGCATTAACCATATACTCCTAACATGAGTTTGATATAAAAATATTATGCTGAAACTCTAGGTATTGTTATATGAACTCGAATTTAAATTAAAAGTTTAAATTAAAAGCTTTATTATTAAGTTTTATTATTGAATTTTTTGACTTACAAATATGCGGTACAAAATGTAGAAATAATTTTTGTATCGAATTGTAATTAATCATTACATTAAATTTCATTATACCTAAGCTGCTGTAGTGTAAACATAATATATATTAATTCAATGTAAATTATATGTAATACTAATATTTGAATATAAATTTGTTACGAAAAGTAATTTCATTTGGATAGTTATTAAATGTCTCACCAAAAAAAAAAATATATATATAAAAAATACTGAAATTTGAACTGGTAAAATACATATACGAAACGGACGAAATGCCGGAGGATTATAAGAGGAACATTATCGTTACTATACCGAAAAAGAGAGGTGCCGACAAATGCGAGAACTTTAGAACGATTAGCCTAACCTCCTTATTAGCATCTAGTAAGGAGGAATTAGAATCAGCATTGAATGAAATGGAGGCAGTGTTGACAGAGGAATACGGAATGAGGGTGAATACAAACAAAACTAAAGTGTTAGTGTGCAGAGGGCGCGAGAGCAGAGTAAAAACGAAAGTACAAATTAATAATGAAAGATTGGAGGAAGTTAAAGACTTCACTTATTTAGGAAGTAAAATAAATTGGGATGGAAGAAGCGATAAAGACATAAAACAAAGAATAGCGCAGGGTCGAGTAGCTTTTAACAAAAAGAAAGCACTTTTATGCTCGGGGGTAATAAACTTAGAAACAAGGAAGAGATTTTTGAAAACATATGTATGGAGCACGGCACTATACGGTTGCTAAACCTGGACGGTAGGGGAAGCAAGTAGGAATAAATTAGAAGCTTTTGAGATGTGGTGTTACCGAAGAATGATGAAAATATCGTGGACTGATAGGGTTAGAAACGAAGAAGTATTGCAGACAGTCGGCGAGAAAAGAAGTATGTGGAAAAATATAAAGAAGAGAAGAGATAGAATGGTACGCCACTTGCTGAGACACGGGGGAATAGTCCGCGATATTTTGGAGGCAGAAATAGGAGTGAAGAAAGGCAGAGGTAGTCCTAGATTAGACTACTGCTCGCAAATAGTAAGGGATGTAGGTTGTAGCACAATTAGCGAAATGCGTAGGTTAGCACAATATAGGAGAAGCTGGAGGTTAGCGTCCAACCAGTCTTAGGACTGATGACCTCATGATGATGATAAAAAATACAATACAGGACTTATACACAACAACAACAAAAAAGCTCATTTAATATTTATACAAACATTTTATATTTTTCTTTTCAAAAATATGAAACAATTTTTTTAACTTCTCCCAATTTATTATATTATAGGGCAATCATCCTAGGTATTATATTATAGGGCCAAACATTAAAGGGCAATCATCAGACTTACTCGAATATTCATATACACCGATTTTCTTTCAATTTAAAGCCAAACAGTAATTTTTAAACGCAAGTTAATGGGATACGTGTACATATTCACTCGAAATCACTTTAAAGTAATTCAAAAAAATAGAAAGAAAGTGGTTCTAGACATGGAAATGCAACAGATATAGCGAAATATGATGTTCTTCTTTATTCTCATTGATAATTACCCATGGGCAATATTTATGTGCCACAAGGAGTAATAATTAGTACATATATCAACTCGTCAGAATAGACAGTTTTATGTATATACCTAACTATAGTTTAATTATGTATATGATTAATTAAATTATTTAATTAATAAAATTATGTATATGATTAATAATTGTAAGTATAACAACCTTTCCATTTCCATCTTACCAAATACTTTATCCACCACATTTCCTAAATTAATATGTCTTATAAACCCTACCATATTTCTACTACATGATAAATGAAAAAACAAGACCATAAAATATCGAAATGTAAAATTGACTTATATGTGTATTATTTATAGTATTTATCATGACTCACCCAACAGTGAAGGTAAAATCGATTTAGTAAAATCAATGATATAACTAAATCGTAAATATAAAGAAATATTCTTATTGTAAACATTTATTCAAACAAAAAGAAATAATTGAGAGCACTGTAAGTGAAACGAAAGTTAATACGTTTTGTTACAGTCAAAATTCTCGCTCTAAATACTGATAAATATTTATAACGATAACAACTTTGTACATACCTTGTCGGAACCAAAACATGGAAAACAATTCCAAAAACTACACCTTCGAAAGGAACACTAATAACAGACAACACAAGTTTGTTACATATATGAGGGCTTATACAACTATATTTACAAAAATTGGTTATATATAAGGAATAGAATTTTGTGGATAACATCAGGATATCTGTTATTTCATTTAAAAAATTCGACACACTTTTATCTCGATGTTCTGTACAATATTATGATGATTATATTGGGTGTGACAAAATTATAGCCAAATATACAGGGATGCACAGAATTAGTTTACTTGCAAGTTTTTCTGCAAAAAATACAGAAATAGCTTATTGTAAATAAAATCGTTTCATTGAAGAGATTTTCGTTGTAAAACATTTGCTATTCTCGTAGATACGATGTATTGTAATTGTATGATTAAGCCTAAGTTATCTGGTTATATTATGAACTATTATATTATTAATTCACAGACAACTAAGATTAGAATCTGGACAATTCTTAGCTATAGAGATAATAGCAACAAAGAATCCACTTTTGACATATATAAATCAATTATTTTAGCTTAAATATGCAGGGGGTCTGCAATGTAAATAGAAATTATACTATAATGTGTAAAAATTATATATTATTATAGAGCAAAAACTTTGATAATATAAAAAACACATTGACGAAAGAGTATTTGAATTTACAAGATTTTGCTCACGCATTCTTTGAAACTTACTTTCCTTGCTTTGGTTGTGCTGCCTGAAATTGATTATACATTTCTTTAGAAAAGGAATACAATGTCTTAATTGATTGACTGATTATTCATAATTATTGAGAAATACTTTACTTTGTTTTGTTAATATTTATTTTGGTTTCATTGGATTTATTAAATTTCTCAATTATTAAAAGTCCTATATCCGAGGAATACCTATTATTATTCTTGCAACAGCCTATGGATGAATCGCTCTTATTATATAAATATAGTATTTCAACCGTCAATATTTATATTAACATATATGAGATTCTAAAAAATATTGATCTATATTATCTGCAAAGAATGCCTTAGTGTTTCTAGTGTCTGATGCAGGGTACTTTTTGTTTTAAGAAAACCTTTTGTATAGTATAAATAGTTCACATAATATGAATTGAGTAAAGAATATAAATATTTATATAAAAATATTGGTAAATATGATCATTAGTTGAAATAATTTAGCTAATAATTTTAATCAAATACAATCAAATTTAACTGCACTGAAATGTTATAGTTAGAATTTAAATTTACTATAGAAATTTAAATTTACTATATTTTATATAGAAATTGTTCGATAGCTGCTACATGGGAATATATATAAGGCCCATTCAAACAATTGAAGTATTTTAAATGTTTTAATAAAGGGCTAAGTCATATTATTTTGCAACTATAATATACGATCCTTATAATGCCAAAAATTAATGATCAAGGGAACTCCATAGGGACAAGTTTAAGAAATAATTGTCTGCCTTACAGCACAAAATTTCAATGTACAATGTACAAGTACAATGATGTTCAAGTTCTTGTAATAGTCGGACATTTACTCATTTTCATCCCAATGACAGCTCTGGGAACGATATTTCTTAATAGTCAATCGTAATTAGACAAAATCAATAAATGTAGACAAATCTTTATGACATTTTTAGATCACGTAAATGTAGTTTGTTTTGTCAATGCCACAGTATCACTTCGCAGACTTCAGAAACCTTATAATTAAAAACAGATGTATTAATTATTAACATAATTAAATACCAATTTTAAATATCATGTACTATAAAATAATTGTTTAACTTTCATATAAAAAATTTAATCTGCATTTATTTATTTTTACTTTGATTTACGAACATATATTTAAACAGATTTTTTTATACTGAAATGTAAATCAATTTTTGACATAAAATAACTGATTTTGTTCTATTTTTGTGTGAAAATCAAATTATACATACCCTATTTGATATATTAATAACTTAATACAGTCATTAATACGTTTTCGTTATATATTAATAATAACTAAAATCCAAACGGTATATACTGATTAGTACTCCCTCTGTCCCAAATTAGTTGTCACATTTGACTATTTTTCTGCTGATTATTGTCAAATACAATTTAATCCAGGAAGTAATACACTAAAAAATTAAATACTCAAAAAAGAAGATTAAAATCACATCATTCATAAAATTTGTTTGAAGGTTGTAATTACAAATAGGTTGGTGACAGATTGGAAAATCACAAAGTTTTGAAAGTACACCCGCTGTCACTTTAATTCGCTGTGAAGAGTGCCAAAAATGAGGGATTAGTCAAGAAGATTAATTAAAAAAAGGGAAATGGACAATATTACCCGCAATGCAGTTCTTCAATTTTTGCTGAAACGCTGTAAAAATGAAAAATTCAAATATGGTACTATAGTTGCTGCTTCAGAGCAATCCATGCTCAATAGACGTACAATTTCTCGGCTATGGAAACGGGTAAAAAGCTTCAAACTTTCTGGAAGTATATACTATAACGTCGATTAATTTAAAACCAGGCAAATGTGAACGGAAAAAGAAAAATTATTCAGAAAATTTTGCAAAATTGAGAAACGGTCCATTGCATAATATAAGTACCCTGACAAGTTTATCATGCACAATAGGCGTACCAAGAGCTTCACTACATCGAATGTTAAAAGAAGGCAAAACATTTAAACGTGTTTCATCTGCAGTCAAACCTTTCTTAACTGCTGAAAATAAACTTGAAAGACTTCACTTTTGTCTTCAGCATTTGGAACCAGACGATATATTTTCCAATATGAAGGATCACGTTCGTATTAACGAAAAATGGTTCTATATTACGAAAATATCGCGTTCTTATTATATTGCTGTCGATGAAGAAGACCCTCACCGCGAGTGTAAAAGTAAACGATTCATAACAGAAGTAATGTTCATGACTAACGGCTGTTGCAAGATCCCGGTGTGGGATCCTCATGAGAAAAAATATCTTAATGGAAAATTGGGTGTGTGGCCTTTTGTATATACAGAACGGGCCAACAGAAATTCAAAAAATCGACAAAAGGGCACCCTTGTTACTAAAGTTGTAGAATCTGTCAACAAGGAAGAAATAAAAGAAATAATTATTGAAAAAGTAATGCCTACCATTCCTGCAAAGTTTCCTCGGTCTGCAAAGAATGGTCCGATCTACATCCAACAAGACAATGCGAAGCCTCATTTATCCATCGAAGATCCTGGAGTACAAGCAGACAATTAAAGATGGGTGGCATCTAAAACTGAAATGTCAGCCTCCAGATAGCCCCGACCTGAATGTGCTTGATTTAGGATTTTTTAACGCACTTCAGTCGTTACAAAATCAGATGGCGACCAAAGACATAGATGAATTAATAGGTGCTGTGGAAATTGCTTTCGATAAATTGGAAAGAGAGAAATTAGGCAAAATTTTTTTAACATTGCAAACATGCATGGAAAATATAATGATGTGTTCTGGGAGTAATGCATATAAGATTGTACATATGAATAAAGAAAAATTAAAACGTGAAAAACGCCTTCCACATAGAATCAAATGTAACCCTGAAGCTGTTTTAACAGCCACATATTATCTTAATATTACTTAGTTTGTAGCAGCTTAGAATTATCTTCATATAGGTGTATAAGAATTATTATCCATAATTACCAGTACGAAATTAATGTATTTGTGAAATTAGTTAAAAAATAATAATTTCAGGTTCTATATACCCGCTTTTGTGTGCCTAATTTTTTTTATTTGTAGTTTTCTCGAAATGTGACAACTAATTTGGGACAAAATTTAGACACCAAATGTGACAACTAATTTAGGACAGAGGGAGTATTAATTTAGCCTCAATTGGTTATGTTCTTGGGCTAAAACAAAACAACATTTTATATACCATGATAATTATAAAATGTTAAAGAATGATAAGCATTATTTTTATAGAATTCTTTACAAATTTCGTACAAACAAGATATTAAAATAACTATATTACATAAGAAAAATTACTAATATATATATTTTAAATATTTTCCACTAAAACAAAATTAACTATATCAAAATATTAATTTTGACGCTACATCTTTATAGCGCAATTATTTTTTTTACATTCCCAAATTGACTGTAAAGTCTATATCTAGAAAATGTTCTGTACTTAAAATATAAATATGTATAATATTTTGGGTACTCTGTTTCTTGCATAATCTATATTATTATAATACTATTTAATTAGGTTTTCGTTCTACTTAACTCTTTAACATTAACTTCTGTTCTACCTATATTCAGTAAGCAATAATAAACATTGTATGTACAATCAAGAGATAATATAATGAGATATTTTCTATACATTTTCCTCAAATATAGAGACTATTGAATTAATTATTGAGTTAAATATTCTCTTATTGATATAGAGGATGGCCAAGAACATTTTGAGACACACTTATCACAGTTATTTTTACAGTTGAATCATTATTGCCTGCATTGTAGGGTAAAACATTGAAAGTATTTCCATGACATTTTTTTCTTGATGTTGACGTATGCAAGTAATAACAACTGTTATGACAAAGAAAGTCAACTATATAATTAATAGCTCATTGCGGGCATTATATATATATATATATATATATATATATATATATATATATATACATATATATATATATATATATATATATATATATATATATATATATATATATATATATATATATATATATATATACATATCAAATTAATTAAGATTCATTTCAAGGAATTATAGGTACACCTGCCATAGAGTGCAAACTAATGTCACTTAAATGTGCAATGCTATACACATTATACAATATGCATACAGTGTCTTCGAAAACTAATGAATAAATGATTTACAGATAATAATTTTTGGGAAAAACTCTGGAACCCGTCAAATTTTTAGTTGCTCATTAATAAAATATAATTATTACATACAGGATGATTAGTGTAGGAGGTATAACGTCATTGATATTTTTTTAATGGAAACCCCGTTTTTTTATTAGAAAATGTGAAAAAGCAAATTTCTCTTTACATATGCTACAGTAACATTTACATTAGCCTATAAAGGGTTAGCCTATTACAAGAGTATAGACTAGATAAAGAAATTAAGAATAGCGATTATGTAATTTCAAACTACTTGAATGACGATGATTATTTAAAAAATCAACTAAATGAAAATTGAAAACTTATTTCGCTAAATAGTTTTTTCGATTTTCGAAGTTATTTCTTTATATAACACATTTCTTATATTTTGTTTCACAAAAGCAGTGCGTATAAAGTGTTTAATAAATAGTAACTTTATCATTAAGATTTTATACCCCTAGATTACCCCACTCTAGATCACCTAAAATACAATGTATAACTCCTGAAGTTATTGATATTCAAAAATAATTTAGTAATAGTTTTGGATACTATCAGAGAGCCAACGGTGCACAATTTAAACATTTAATTTAGCAGATTTATTACATAATCGTTGCCATTAAATTTAGTATTTTGCAATTGCACAATCGTTTTTCTTAAATCTAAACTATATCTAAACTATACTCACTAATATAATTATTATACCGTAAAGTATGTAATAAAAGGTATTTTTTCACCTTCTGTAATAAAAAAGAGGGTTGCCATTTAAAAAAAATTTATATGACGTCTTACCCTCTGCACGAATCGCCTTGTACGTAGTAAATATATTTAAAAAAATGCACAACTAAAAATAGAATTTGACATTTCCGAGAGTGTTTCCCAAAAGTTATTACTTTCCGAAAGTAACACTGTATACAAAGAAAAGTATGGTTAATGATACTTTTTTATTCAGTATTTTCTATGATGTATGAAAACATAGAAACTAATATAATGTGTATGGGAACCTATACACCCTTGTATATTTGGCTATACCAGTTTTCTGTAATACAAGGACCTCCTTTTGGTATACATATCATTGGATTTCACTTCGTAAAAATTACATTAAGGGAACTAAATAGTATTACTAAAGGAAAACATTAATAACGGTCTTTGTAAAACAGACGGAAACTGAAAATTATTAAATCTAGCGACATCTGTGCTTTGGAACGGAGGTTACTTCTTAAAGCGGGGGATTCGAACAGCCAACATATTTTTTTATCACATGCAATTCAACAATTGAGAATAAATTATATATTACAGTAAACGTTCATATACAGTTCTATAATTTTAATATAATTTACATAATTATTAACACGACCTAAGTCCTCGTTATTTAAGTTTCAAGTAAAAAAGCAATTATCAATTCCAATTAAGCATTTTCCACACAGAGCGTCCCAGTACAACTGTTCTTCTAGATCGTTGTACGGAATCACACACTAAAATGTGCCAGTTTTTATTGAGTCGCCCTGTACATATCATATATTTAAATCTGGATATGATTCTCAGTGACACTATATTTGATGTGTGCGTGATATCTACACTTACGGTTTTCACTTCATTTACACTATATGTATCTATTTTTATTCAGCTACACTTTTGGCTATCTTTTGTTATTTTTTTTTTTTGTTTTCGCACCATTCTGTAGGTATTTAGTAGTATTATAAATACTGATATATTTATTTTTTACAATTTCGTATTTTAGCTGGCTTTTAAATATTTTGAGGTACATTTTATTCGTTTATCAAGTAATAAAACCCATTCAAATCTGCTTGGGATATAGTCTTAAGTATATTTTATATGCTACAGGATAAATGTACAGGAAAATATTTATAGCTCTTTTAAGTTAAATTGTCTTTAGATATATCGTCATACTTGCAACACTATGGTTAATATTAATCATATATACCCTTTCCAAAAAGTAGGTAGGTATGGGATTTTTCTCACTGAAACAGACAAAAAGTAAATTAGATCATATAATGGTTAATATATCCGGTTATCGTTATTTTAGCAAATCATTAACGCTTTTCTGAACATGAATATGTATATAATGATCATTGTACTTATTGTTGGTTCAGAATTATATCCATTTACAGTAATACAAGATATTGAATATTTATATACAAACTTGACAACTATAAATTTCGAATGAAAAATTTATGTGTGATAGCAAAGGAGTGAAATGGAAAAACTCATGTTCTAGAAAGAAACAATTTCTATCTACGTTGTTGCCATTAATGGCTTTCACCTAGACACTATCGGGGCGCTAATTTTTAACTAATGAGGGTACGGAGATGCATTAAATAATCCAGGTTTTAAATCCAGGTTTGCAGAAATTTTGGTCTGAATTTTTTGTCTCGTGGCATGTTGATATTCACGTTTCTGTCCAAATAAAAGCGCAGTGAAAACATCGATGAAATGAAAATAAACCCATAACATGCCTCTGTGTAACATGCGGTGACATTGTCGTTGCTATAGTAAAGCACATCGGCAGCATATCGTTGTTAGTGGGTCTCTGGCGCGGCTCGTCAAAATAGACGTTTTAAACATGGAGTATACAGCAGCAATATTTTAATTTCATACCATTCACTATATATAATTCGCTAATTCGAGAAACGATTAACCTGTATATTATGTGCAAACAATGAAGTATACACAGCAATTATAGTATACAACTGCAAATAGTTAAAGAGTCTATTGTGCATGATTCAATAAAATTGTTATTTACTCATAGCATTTGTTCTCTCAACCTACTATTTAAGTGATATGGACAACATAATTTTATATTGTTATCATATTTGGCCTTTTGTAATATTTAAAGTAAATCGCAAACATAGATTTCGATTGCAATAAGGTCGACGTTAATAAATTGAAAATATACAATATTTACATTTTCCATTATCTGATAAAAAGGTTATGAATTTAAATAGGTACCTACTTTTGCATTGTAATTTGTATATACATACATACAATTTCTATAATGGATCTTTGCGCGTGTGTCAATTTAGTGATGACGCACGGATCACATGCTACACCACTCGCAATTGTTACTAATATGCTACAATTACCAGCACGTATGTCTAGTGACATATGGTTCAATCAACTACGTACGGCATAGACAGTTAATAATTTTCCTATCAAAATGCAATTATGAAGTCACGTCTTAGCTTTATTGTATAATTTGATTCATTAGCGTCTCAATATTTCTGTAAATTTTACTTCATTTTTTTCATTTAAGTTGATTTTTTGTTGAATTTATTTCATTTATTATGATGGAATTTCAATCCATTGAATGTTTTTGTGGAAAGCCTTTTCATTACTCTATCATAGGTTGACGGATTTGTATTGTACTTATCTGAAAATGTGTTTTCGGCACAACACTGTTCAAAAATGTCAGTTGATTGATTCATATGATTGTTACCTGTGACGTACACGCAAAGAATAATTATACAAACCATATTTTGTATAAAACATAAGAAATATTACCATACCCAAAAAATTATCACTCGTGAAATTTGGATTAAGAAAGCAATTGATATGACTACTAAATCTTACAATTAGTATTATTTATTGCGTCCTCTGTAGTTTTATTTGCACCACTTAAGATAAACTAAATTAACTTCTGAGAAGTGTTACTTTGAAATGTTTGGCGAACAATTTAGATGCAACATTAGTTTTTCAATTAGTTTAGCGTCGGAAGAAGGTAATGGGTTCCACGAACATCATTATTCTATCCCACACCACTTTAGTCTATGAACCCACTCTACCTGTGGAGTCGAAGTTATCGACGTTATCGAAGAAAGTGATCGAAGTTATCTTATCGTTAGTTTAACAGTTAGTTCACAAAGTAGTATTTTACGCCTTATTATTCCACTTTTAAGGCTCGGCCACACAGAACGCGATCTACCGCCGCGGGCAGCGATCATGCGATCGCCGCAGCAGTCACATACGCCGCGATATGGCACTGTCACATACAGTGCGATATATTTGTGAGCGATCTAGTTGTGTTTAATTTCGGGCGAGCAGTTTCATACAGCCTTGTTGTCTCTTCTTCTTTAATTGTAAGACAAAATGAGTAGTTCTGACGAGGAGCAACTACTTCTATTAGCATTACGAAAAAATAGAAAGAATATACCATATTGGGTGCATGATATCAATATAGCGAGGAGAGAATAATTTGGGAATACCATCGATTATGTATTGAACTGAAATCATATGAAAATCGGTTTTTTTTTATATTTTCGTATGTCCCGAGAATATTTTGAGGAATAAACCTATTTTTGTCCATGCTTCAGCCTTTTTAACAACATTTTTATAATATTGATGCGATGTGTCAAATAAATACGGATGTTTTTCCGGGACGGGAATACGGGAGTTGAGCGGAACTGACCGCTCAACTGTGCGATATTTTGTAATTTTGTACAACTGTATCGCTGCACGCTACGATCTAGATTTGCCCGTTGCGATAGACCGCTTTCTCTGTGACATGAATGATGCAATAATGCATCATACAACTAGATCGCCCGACGAATGCGGGCAGAGAACGCTGCCCGCGACGGTAGACGGGCTCTGTGTGGCCGAGGCTTTAGTGCCACTCCTACAATCATAAAGTTCTGACTGCAATATTTTTCTTTTTTCGGAACAATGTTAGTCAATAATTTTTTGACATGACTTTTTATTTATATACCCAAAATAATGTAACGTAAACATTGAGCCTGCTCTTAAGTAGTCTAATTTAACTAATGCAAGTTAGACACCATTCGAATTGTTGCATCGATCTGTGTACAATGATCAATTATTTTCAATTCATGGCAATTTAATATATGTAATTTAACAAAAAAATTATTTTTTTATTTTAAGGCATTTGATCTTTATTTTGTAAATTTTAAGATTTCAGAACAGGTAATGATATATGTACGTAAAGTCTGTACATGCAATGATGTTAAAAATTATGTTATTATAGACATGCTATGAGGGTAATTAACATACATGCAAACTATGCTTATAAATATAAGAAAAAAATATTAAAAACAGAACCCCACAAAAACAAACTAGGAGTAGTATAATTAATAGTAAAAATAAATTGGGTGTATCCTAAGTATAATTTTGAGTGAGATTCTTAATATCTTTAGTCATCATCGTCAGTCCTTGATGAACCGTTAATAAACCAATTATGACGCAGGTCTCGTCATTACTAAAAAGAAATGTTTTAGCCGTTGGCTTTGTACGAAATCAAATATATACTCTTACAATTAACATTAAACTGCGTAGGATGACATAAAGCAGTTATAAAGAAAATGCGGTATATTATGTCGGTATATATGGTATGAAGAACTACCAGAAAATTATTATTTCTTAGAAAAAATGTGATATTTCTGGAAACAGTTGATTTTACAGCACATTTTTAATTTAATTAATTTCGATTATAATATTATGAATTATTATTGCGATTATGTAAATTTAAAAAATAATTTTCATACCAAAATACATGGAAAATCTCAGAAAATCGTATCAGTTATATCTTGCCTTTTAAGGGTGATACATAAGTTTCAGAACTTTTGCGCAACAACTTTTCCTTAAAATTTTAATTATTGCCATACATGTTTGAATGACCTGTTAATGACCTGGGGGTATAGATGTATATACGGGACAATTTTAAGGAATTATTTTTAAAGAGGGGTTGCAATTTAAAAAATACTATGATGTCATAACTTAAATACAAAATCTATAAGGCATTGCTATAACATTTTTATATCGATACATTTTTTAAAGAATACTTAAAGTTAACGTATTTCACAATTTCTTTTTAATTTCTGAATATTATACGAAACCACACTGTATTTATGCACCAATTCATACAACTCTTTAATTATCTTTTTAAAAGTAAAATTTTGTATTACTAAAAAGACCTTTATGTCCAACTTAAACTACAGTGGCAGTGAATTATAGATATATTTTATTACGAGTTTAGTAGATCTACAGAGAATGTATTTATTTATTTTTTAATTTAGTCTCCCTGTAATCTCCTCTAACTATTTTGCTTCCTTTTATACAGGATATACATAGTTACATTTTCCAACATGTCCATTTCCCTAATACTTAGACTTAATTATAAGTTAAAGAGAGACAATAATACATTACAGTTGTCTCTTAATTGAAGGATATACCGTAATTGCGTCATGCTCATATTTTACATAAGTTCTAAATTAATGTGACTTAATAAAAATAATATGATTTTGTATATACAAATATATTCACAATTTTTGGTTTTTACACACAATATTCTTAATTCTTGTTATTAAATGTTTTTTTAGAACATTTAATAACAAAACTCAAACACATGTCAGCCTTGTTCTTTAGAAAGACATTCACTGTTAAAAAATAATTTTCTCTCATCATTTGTTAACAGTAACTTAAAGTTTTTCGAGTATAAATGGATCCCACATTAGGAGTTTCATATTTACAAAGTCATGAGATAAGTGTTCTTTTGAGAAAAATAAAAATAATGCAAATATGACATTGCTCTCGACAGAAATTTTAAAGTTGTTCAAAATCACCTCTATTAACTAGCTGACATTTACCGACACGCGTGTAAATATACACATTGTATTAAACGTTCAATAATTTTCAGGCTGGTGCGGTTACTGATCCATACAAAAGCCGGGGCGTCAAGTTCTGTACTTTTATAACTCACCATCGAGCAAATGACCTCAATACCCATCAGATTTCTCTAAATGATTTGACCTATTAAAATAGACTTGCGAATTTAGGTAACCCCATAGAAATTAATTCAAAGAGGTTAAATCATGTGAGCGTGCTGGCCATTCAGTTAGATAATCCTCGTCCTATCCATCTGCTAAGGAAGGTACATATTTACAATAAATAATTAACATCATCACCATCTTCAACATCGAAGTGGGGAGTTCCATCTTGTTGAAACCAAATTGTTTGGCGAGGAAGGCCTCTGTTCCGTATCATTCCAGGTCCACTCCATTTGAGTAGTTTCTGTTGATTTTCTGTTTATGACCAAAAAGTATATCATTGTTGATGAACGGTTGTCACAAACTAATTTTATTTGCGTTTTCAGTTTTGAAAATAGAATTGTTTAGAATGAAGTATATATAACAGAACAGTACATATAGTACAGTCCGAAACTAATTTAATAAGAAGACAAAATCAAAGAATTTAGAAGGAGACAGCATATCTAGACCAAAATAAAGGCCTAACTGGCCTAAAACTTCGCAATATGTACTGGTAAATCGATAAACACTTCCAACTGAATTTAAGTAATAAACTACTACTCTCTAAGGTCATCATCAAACCAATGTAGAGTTACGGTATACAATTGTGGGGCACTGCATGCAACTCCAATATCAGTATCATGGGAAGATTCCAGTTTTTGATCCTACGATAAATGCTTCCTGGCATGTGTCAAACACGTAATTCGTAGAGACTTAGAGGTTTCTACGATCAGAGAAGAGATAATGAAATGCAGTGCAAGCTATGCCAAAAGATTGGAGTCTCATCTGAACCATTCATTCATCTGAACAGTCAATCTACTTGACAATAGCCAAAAACAATATAGACGACATGCAAGAATACTTGATTTAGTTCGTAGATTCAAATAGATAAATTGTAGTTCTATAGTTCTCTAATATAAATATTTTGTTACCACATTCATCAACCTTCTAGCTCCAACTAGAAATTTTTAAAAGTAATATTCATAATACTAACCAATGGGTTATTGGGTTATTATCTCTCATACTCATACTCATTTCACAAAATTTTACTAAAGTTTAACGACTGTATCAGGTTTCAAAAAGATGTTAAATAAAAAAGATGTAGACAAAATGTTTACAACATCCCTGATACGAGATACCTCTGTAGTTGCAAAGTATTTTTAATTTTCAATATATTTTTCAACTTTAAAAGTTTAACACCCTCTACCTTATAAACAGTAAATAGGAAATTCTTAATATAGGGTAACGTTTTACTTCGAAATTTTCAGGAATTAGTTTCTGTTAAAAGGAGGGGGTTGCAATTTAAAGAAATGGTAGGATGATATCAAACACAAATTCTGAAACAAATTTCATTTTTAGGTTTGTGAATACTTTTTAAAAAATAAAGTTAACGTGTTTAAGACTTTTTAAAAAAATAATTAAATAACAAAATAATGAATATTATGAGAAACCTAGCTTGTCATCAAGATGTATATATTTATTTTCGTTTTACAACACAACACCCACAAATATGACTTTTAGAAAGTTTTGAGTTAAACAAGAACTTTGATAGATTAAGTAAGACACTCAAATTATTGTTCTAATGTACAAGGTGTTGCAAATAAGCGTGATACAGTAAACTTACTTTTTTTAATATAATAATATTCTATAAGCTATTAGATATTCGCATTAGCATTTTAAGTTGTAGTACCACCATGTCTTTATTTGTAAATTCTATTACGATGTTGCCAGGTATTTTGAATTATAAACCTTTTTTCAAACAATTGATTTTTCAAATAATCATTTTTCAAATGATTACATTTAATTTATTTAGTTAAAGAAACTGAGAGGAATAAAATATGTACGGAGTAGCAACTTTCTCTACTCATTCAACTATTATTTAGTCCTTTTGAAACTTAAAAAAAGCATAATTCTAAAGCATCTACAGCTTCACAGTGCCCAGATTCAGACATAATCTGAATTACGTACATATAATACTGAGCTACTCGGGAGGTATAGCTCTTTTTTAATGTAAGATTAGTGTGTCACACTAACCCCTGTAATGTCATACAACTTTTTTTTTAAACATTCCCTTCTAATATCATATGTTGGAAAATAAAACGGATATTTGCTACTTTGAATAAAATCCGTATTACAACAACCGTTCAAAATAACCACCATTATGAAAAATTCATATCAATCCAATATAATTGAATCTGAGTTTAAAAAAAATATATTCTAATTTTATGTTATGTTTCTTTACTTTGCCGAATTTTATCTTGGCCAAATGACCTTTGGTGAAAAGTTTTATCTCTTGTTTCACTTTGTTTAAAACCCGAACATGAGATAACGCAAATAATGTTTTCATGAACCTCGATTAGGTCTCTGGTAACTGATGCATCGGAAGAAAGTCAAAGCCTTAAACTATAGTTTAAGGTTTCGGTTTAAAGTGGAAACCTTAAACAATACAGTAAATCTAAGTAAAATTACCCTGTATATTTACAATAATAGTTGTATAATTTTTAGTATCCTATTTATTATACTGATAATTAATAATAAATAAATAAATAAAGGACCACCCAAACTTATGTGTATAACCAAAATAGATATGTATATAAAAAAGCACATCGACACCTTTTACTGAAAAGAGGTAGGGTTCGTACCTATGCGTAGTGGAAGAAACCATCGATGGCTATGCGCAGCTACAGGATCGATGAGATGCAGTGACGTGAGTAGTGACATGAGAAGTATGCAAGAAAGGGTATGTTTTAGTTGAAGTAGCACAAAACGTGTGTCACTTCTTGTACACTCATTTGTGATACTGGCGCTACTAGCATGATCGAATGAGGGGGGATAGTCTAAGTTAAAATTTGAGGGAATCTAAACTAGCCATGGAGCTGCGACGAGATAGACCGAGAGAAGGGGGTCCACTAACCAGGGATGTGGTGCCAAATAACTTGTACCATCCGATGACGATGTTGCTAAGGTTGAGATCGTCCAACATTATTTGTGCCACCCCCATGAACACTTTCTTTCCTTCTATTCTTCCGTAGTCTCCCCATACTGTTACCTGAAAAAAAAAAACTGTGAAATTTCACATTTGCTAACAAATTAAATATAATCCATTTAGGCCCCATACCTTGATCAGGAGAAATTGGTAGTGGTAGTATAGTAAGTAGTATAGTTTTAGTATCGTTTCCGTGCGACCCTCCCCCACCCAATTTTACGTTATAAAAGTATTATCAGTATTAATTAATTAAAATATGCCCGACAAATTTTTATAAAATATTTTCATCAATATTAATTAATAATATTTTAAATTAATTCTATATTTATTAAAATATTTTATAATGTTTAGAATGGACTGGTACATTACTCCTCCTTATACCACTCCATAAACAAATAAAATATATTTAACTAGAGTATAGTCTATTATTTCCACCTTCGTACATATATATATATATATATATATATATATATATATATATATATATATATATATATATATATATATATATATATATATATATATATATATATATATATATATATATATATATATATATATATATATATATATATATATATATATATATATATATATATATATATGTATATATAGTATAATTATTGTAATTACAGTGAACGGAGAAAAAGCCTAAGCCAGACGATATTCCAGCATTATACAATGTATATAATCAAATAAATCTTATTATTTTAAATTAAACAATCAGTTTAATTTAAAATAATATGACTGAAATATGATAAATATCGATTCTTGCAGTTCTTAAAATACAATCAAAGATATTAGAATAATGATTTGGTAGTTTGTATTAACTTTACATTAAAAGGATATAAGATAATACCAGTATACGATTACTCAATATTTTCGAATATTTAAAACAACAACAAGAAAATACAAATAAAATTTGTGTTTACAAGTTCATACCCATAAATTATAGCTAATGGTTGCTACTGTTTCGTATTACTGCAACCTTCTGTACTGTAAAACATGTTTGTTCACACATACCATGTCAGGTAAATAAGAGGTCGTATAACTTAATAACACGTAATTAACATAAATAAACAGGCAACGCCTACATCATCTTAAAAAAATCGCATATTATAGGATATTCTATTATATAATGATATAAAGAATTAATGAATATCTCGTGGGTTTACTGCAGATGGAACACTTATTTTAGGAGAAACGGGACACCATAATACTTAAAACTACATATTTAATTGGTTAATGTAAATAAATAAGATTCCCGATGTTGTATACAACAACGTAAGTATAGTAAACAGCTAAATATTTTACTTTGTTGAAGGTGGAAATTAGTATTCGAAAATGTAATGGCATTTCTAAATCAGAATTAAGGTAATGGCGAATGTCGTTATTTACAAGACTTTAATTAAACCTTGTATTTATTTTAAAGATAAAAGTGTAAACAAAACAATTATACATAAATTGAAACTGAAATTCTCTATATTAAGAAATCGGAAAATAAGGAACTATTAAGTTATAACCCACTAAAACTAGCAGAAAATAACATGTTAAAATATATATAACTCGCCAATTGTTTACAACACACAAAAATATTAATTTTGTTGCTGTTAAAATATTATGACCTGTATTCATCTCATTTAGAAAAAGCTTTTGATAACGTAAGATGGGAAAAAATGTTCGAGATACTAAAGAGCGCGGGAATGAAGTATAGAGATAGGAGAGTAGTACACAATCTATACAAATAGCAAACTGCTGTTATAGAAGTAGAACGAGAAAAAAGGGAAGTAGGTATTAGGAAAGGAGTAAGACAAGGATGTACTATCACCACTAATTTTTAATATGTACATCGAAGAGGCAATTAATGTGGTAAAAGATAGAGTGGATTTCGGGATTAAAGTATAGGGACAGAAACTAAAAATGCTGAGATTCGCGGATGATATAGCAGTATTAGCATCTAGTAAGGAGGAATTAGAATCAGCATTGAACGAAATGGAGGCAGTGTTGACAGAGGAATATGGAATGAGGGTGAATAAAAACAGAACTAAAGTGTTAGTGTGCAGAGGGCGCGAGAGCAGAGCAAAAGCGAAAGTACAAATTAATAATGAAAGATTGGAGGAAGGTAAAGACTTCACTTATTTAGGAAGTAAAATAAATTGGGATGGAAGAAGCAATAAAGACATAAAACAAAGAATAGCGCAGGGTCGAGTAGCTTTTAACAAAAATAAAGCACTTTTATGCTCGGGCGTGATAAACTTAGAAACAAGGAAGATATTTTTGAAAACATATGTATGGAGCACGGCACTATACGGTTACGAAACCTGGACGGTAGTTCCCCTACCAAGTGGGAAGCTTCCTAGCAAGTGGGAAAAAATTAGAAGCTTTTGAGATGTGGTGTTACCGAAGAATGATGAAAATACCATGGACTGATAGGGTTAGAAACGAAGAAGTATTGGAGAAAGTCGGCGAGAAAAGAAGTATGTGGAAAAACATAAAGAAGAGAAGAGATAGAATGGTAGACCACTTGCTGAGATATGGAGGAATAGTCTGCGATATTTTGGAGGCGGAAATAGGAGTGAAGAAAGGCAGAGGTAGGCCTAGATTAGAATACTGCTCGCAAATAGTAAGGTATGTAGGTTGTAGCACAATTAGCGAAATGCGTAGGTTAGCACAAGATAGGAGAAGCTGGAGGTTAGCGTCCAACCAGTCTTAGGACTGATGACCTCATGATGTTGATGTATTCATCTCATTACAATAAATTATATTTTTATATACAGTGCCCCTAAACGTTAAAGATTAATAATATTTATACATGTATCGACATTTTCCTAATTGCAAACATTGTTTATTTCAAGGGATTTGGATAAATGCATCAAATTTTAATTTCTGAATTTCGTGTAAAAATTGGGTAATATATACATTTTCTGATCGAGGTTATATCCAACATTATCAAAATTTAAGAATTTTTCTTTACATTACGAGAGAGCACTAAAATTAGCCGCACTTAGGAGACTTTATCTAAAAAAGATAAAGCCTCTTTCTAAGATACTAAAGGTTTTTAGTACCTATCTTACAAAGGTAGTAATTAACCAAAAAAATGACAATTTAAAAAATCAAGTAAGGTAAAGTAAATTTGAATGAATATGTTACCTAATAGATAATATATAGCCCCAAATTCATGCCAAATGAGAAAATGAGTTCAATATAAATGTAATATGTATAAGGTGGGGCAGAGCAACTTGCTTATTTGAATTTGGTGCCCCGAAGTGATGGTTGCTCCTAGGAGGGTGGTGGTAGGCACATTTGAGAGAGCGAAGCGTAAATTTGTAGCACCGCTTGGTTTAGTTAGCATTATGGAGTGAGCGAAGGTGGAGCGCGCATTCGCTGTCGAAGCATACTTTTCTAACGGTCGCTCAATCATCGCCACGTAACGTGTATTCCATACCCATTTCAATATTGCGCCCTGTGGTCGTGTTCCTAGCCGGCAGTCGATAGTTTAATGGGTAAAAAACTTCAGAGAAACTTCTGATATGAAGAAAAAACCTGGGCTTCCACAAACAGCAAAGTCATCCCAAAACATTAACATGGTAAGGCTTTCTGTTTTGCGATCCCCTCAGCGCTCTGTCCGCCAAACATGCAGCTGCTGTTGGGTTGTCTGCCTATTCTGTGAGGCGAATCCTTCATCAAGAACTAAAATTTCATCCCTACAAATTGACTGTGGTGCAGGCACTTAATCCACGCGATTTTGGCATCCCACGACCGTCCTAGAACCCTTGCTCACCTGAAGAACAATATTCGTCAAGCTTTCGCAAACATACCCGTCGATATGCTGGAGAGAGTTGAATGAAACGTCCGAGTTCGATTAACGCAGTGTATTGAGAATAATGGACGCCACGTCTGATATCTTTAACACCGTGTAAACATAAAATTTAAATGTTTTACTTGATGCTGCTCAAAGAATTAAATATACATCTGAATCACTTTTTTTTAATTGAATTTCTAAATAAGCAAGTTGTTCTGCCCCACCCTGTAGAAACGATTATCGCTAATTTTAAATTAAATTGTTTTATTTTGTAATAGTGGCTCAACATATTTTATTCGATCCATACCTTTTGACCTAAAATAGTACGGGTTCTCCCTTTTCTGTACGACAAAATTAAATGTTAGCGGAGGAATCGTTTACATTCTTTCTTTATCTTGATTTTTAATATCTTTATTGTTCATTTGTCTATTTTTTTTAATATATTTAATACATAGATATTTTTAAACACAATCTTTGATATTATAAATTACATCAGTTTATCTTTCAGCAACCCTACTAACCTGAAGTATACAGCCTTGGAAGTTCTCTCTAAATGCCAATTGTTGTTGATACAGTGGATCTAACGTTCGACGAGCCGTTGAAGTTTTTGCTTTGGCTATACACTTTTTACCATTCACTAGGTACACTTTCACATATGGAGCTGTAATAAAAATCATTAATGAAATAAAACAGTAATTAAGTAAACGGTTTCATAATAACTAGAACCAACTCTCTTCCTACAGTTCGTACTATCTTCCGTTTATATCTTCATTTAGATAAAACAAACAAATAAAATTAACTGTAATATAAATAAACTAGCAATAATTTAGAAATTAGTTTTAGTAGATGCAATATAATAACTATCAGAACACACAGAAGACGTAATATAAATGATTTATGTTAGGTTGGCGATACACGTTGCGGTTTACCGGAGACGATTACCTTCACAGTTTACCTGCGGTAGGTAAACCGGAACATGTATTCAAACTACTTTCTGTGAAACTATATAGGTGGAACGACCTATTCAGGTAGCCCAGAATGCATCGAAAATCGATTCCTTCAACCCTTACAGTTGTGCATACCGGAGCGTATATATGGCTCACCCAATACCTGTTCACGTTATAGTTCAATCGCAATCGGTCTTCACAGGGAGGAGGTTGCATTTTTTTTTTGTGACGTTCATTGATTTAATTTTTTTATGCAAAACGTCAAATCGGAAGCACAATTAACTTATGGAAGAGTTGATTGAGTTATACAAATCAGAATCTTGTCTCTGGCGTGTGAGAAAAAGCGGAAAAATACCAGTTCTCATAACTGTATTTTATGTTCTTTTTAATGAAAGCCAACTATATGAAATCAATTTTTGGTACCGGGTTAGTCACCTAAAATTGAACCCCCCTTTATTTCTCTTAATTTCAATCTAATCGAAAAATTCAAACAAGGATTTTACATGATTTTTTAAAAATTTTTTGAATATTTAAACAAATTTTCAAGAACTCTGCAAATTGAAAGGGGGCGAACATTTTTTTATTTTTTTTAAATGGAACACCCTGTATTTTTTTACTTAAAAAAGTTACCCACAGTTTCTGATCACAAGAATATATGCTTGTTGTATCTTGGTAAGTATAGTTCTTGAGATATTCATACAAATATATAGTCACATCACAGGAATAAGTTTAGCAGAAGACCATAAATCAGGAAAGCTATGAACCGAAATGATTTAAAGAAACAATAATGCTTCGTTTGACAGTTATGTTATGTTTGACTTATGTTTGATTGTTATATTATTAATACGCTTTAAGTTAAGTTCTAATACACTTGTTAATATATCTAATATATTGATATGGGATATTCATTAGTCGAAAGGAAAGAAATATTAGAAATTTACTTAACCAGCAATAAAAACAAATATATAGCTAAAAGAAAATATGCAAGAAAATATCCTGAAAGACGCGTTCCCTCCAAGAACACTTTCTCTAATATTTATCTAAATTTTGGGGACAGCGAATCCTTAAAAGATAAGAAACGAGAAAAAAGAAGCCCAAAACAGGAGAAGATATGGAAACGGACGTTTTACTTTTTTTTACCGAACACCCCAATAAATCTACTAACGCTGCTGCAGAATAATTTAATATTTCTCAAGCAAGTATAAGACGTATATTAAAACGTCACAAATATAAGCCTTATAGTATTTTGCCAGTTCAGCTTTTAACTGAAAATAACTTTGCCGACAGAAGAGCTTTTTGTAGATAATCGAGAGAGCAGAAAACGGCAATAACTTTTTAAAAAACTTATTTTGGACCGATGAAAGTAGCTTTTCAACGGCTGGACTTTTTAATAGGAAAAATGCACATTATTGGGCGCCCGTAAATCCACATATTATAAAAAAGATAAAAACCCAAGGATATAATACAGTAAATGTGTGGTGGTATTCATCAAAATACAATTGTGGGTCCCGTTTTCATTAATGGGTCCTTGAATGCAGTTCAGTATTTGAATATTCTTCGGGGTGAAGTAGAGAACTATTTACATAATATATAATAGAAGAAATGAATTTATTAAAAGATGCCAACTGTGCCTTGATAGAAACGGAGGATACGTGAAGAACATATAGATATGTTTAATTTTAATTAAGTTCATTAGTTTTATGTTATTTATTGTTGCGCATTGTTTTTTTTTATCATTATTTCATTATTTATGTTTTGTGTTCATTAAACTTTGTTGTTGTCATTTTAATAAAGGTTTATTTGTTTATTATAATTATTATGTGTTGCCGCATCAAAGAATTTTCATACTTTTTTTCTTAAAAAACAAGATATGTCGTTATATCTCAAAAACATAGCTCTCCTGATTTATGGTCTTATGCCAAGCTTATTCTTGTGATGTGACTATATATTTGTATGAATATCTCAAGAACTATACTTACCAAGATAAACAATTATATATTTTTGTGATCAGAAAACTGTGGGTAACTTTTTTTGAAAATTTGTTTAAATATTCAAAAAAATCATAAAAAATCATGTAAAATGCTTGTTTGAATTTTTCGATTCGATTGAAATTAAGAGAAATAAAGCGGGGGTCCATTTTAGGTGACTAACCCAGTACACTGTTTCATTCATCATCTGTTTGTTTCACATTCAATTCCTGTAATACGAGGGTGAGTCAAACATAAATCGGAATTTTTATTTTAACGTTCGTTGGATAAAGGGACTGGTACATGTCTTGATATATGTGTATATTAGGTGGGGATATGAAGAGGAGGGGAGTCCATCGGCGCGGCTCGCAAGGCCGATTAACTGTCAGTAACATCATGTCTAAGCAGGAGGTATATACGTCCGTTGAGTAAAGCATTATTATCAAATTTTTGACGCGGGAGGACGTAAAACCTATTGAAATTTTGCGTCGATTGACTTCACAGGTTGCCGACAAATCTCCTTCAAACATCCAAGTCTATGAGTGGCATAACAAATTTGACATACCCTGAAAAACCCACCTCGAAAAGCCAAAACTCGCCTTTCTGCAGGCAAAGTTCTTGCCACTGTTTTTTGAGATTGTAGAGGGGAAGGAAATCAATGAGCAGTACGTTCATTGATTTCCCTTATGAGCAGCGTACAGTTAACGCCGCCTACTACTGCCAACTCCTTGATGAAGCAGAACTGGGTTTTCGGTGGAATAGACGAGATATGCCTATCGAAGGGTGATTTATCTTCACAAAACGCTCGGCCACATACAGCTGCTTTTGTCCAAGAAAAAACTGGTAATAATCCATTGTTAAACGCTTAAACATCCACCATATAGCCCGGATTTGTCACTATGTGACAGTCACATGTTTAGGCTACTCAAAGAAGAACTTGGAAGACGTCATTTTGAAGGCGACAAAGACGTGAAAACGTTGGCACAACCAACTTCATTCTTCGATAACGGCATTAAAAACTTCCAATTGTTGAGAAAAATGTATTGATAAAAGAGGAGACTGTAGGAAAATAAGATGTATCCAAAAGTTTTTTTACTGTGACAATAAATTTATTTAAACAAAACTCCAGTTTATATTTCACTCACTTATAACTCACCCTTGTAAGTTAATATGAGTGTAGGGATTTATTTTTATCAACCAATCTCAGTCTCAATCTCAACCTTTTCAGTTTTGTTTTACAATTAATAGGTAAAAATACACCGACCACTGCGAGAGCGTCATCTTGTAGCGTGAATGCTAGGATGAAGTCAACTGATGGGTGAAGCTTACCGATTACTGTATGGTTTACCGCATGTGTACTCGTTACCTGTTAAAGTGCAAGTAAACCTATGCATTTTAACAGGTTCACACCGTGCTGGCAAATCGCATAGTGTATGGCCGACTTTACACACACACTTAAAAAAAATATATGTGTACTCTATAAAATATCCGCATATGAAGTGTTACAACAAGTGTTCTACCCTTCTTTTATTTAAGAATAGTTGTTAAAATGTAATTATGATCTATCGCATTAAGAAAGGCAGCATAAGCAAGTCTTTGTATCTTAAGAGAGGCTGTGGCAGAGACAAGGTATACAAGGGGCCATAAATTGTGAAACTCAGATATGACAGATTTTAATAAAAATTCATGATTCGATTCATAGTCAATAGGAAAGAATGACCTTTATCATTTTCACCCTAGGGAATGTAACTGCCCTCGACCTTTTTTTCGAATGCATAATACATCATTTGAAAGGTCGCATTGACAGAAGTACAACGCCTCGTTAAAAACAATTCAAATAATTTTCTTAAAAAGAAATAAAAAATTTATTTTCGTCATCACCGAATCAGATAAAGTGCAAAAAATGTGTACCGTTCGGTCTTTCTTGACGTTGTGAGCAATATTGATAGTACACATTTCCAATCTTCATTTTTTATCTTGTTTTATTTGTTTTGTTGTGAAGCTCTGCTTAAACTCTGTTTAAGGGAATTTATAGGTATTATCTTTACTCACATTTTATTCCTATATTAATGCTACTTCTCAAGTCATTTATGAATTTACATTTGAAAACTTGATTACAAAATGTCTCATCTAACGGAATCTCTCTTCGTATTGAAGTTTTGATGATATGGTCAAAGATTCAACAACTCAAACTGAGATTGCTCAATTATTTAAGGACCAACATCTAGATTTACCAAATTAAATGTGTTCTTAGCTATTCAAGAACACCACTGACTCCAATTTGCCCGTGATTTTAATACCAATCAGCCACTGTACAATTCTGTAATTATTGAAAGGAATAAAAATGTACCCTTGCAAAATAGAAATGAAGTATATTATCCATAATTAGGTATCTTGAGAATGGATAGCTTTTTTGTTCTTAATGCACATTTACTCTAAATAGTGACGTTAATCAACAATATGTAGTTATTGTAGGTATTGGCAGTACTCACTGGATGCGGAAAAGTCATACCCAATGTCTACAAAGAATAAATATATAGGCTGGAATAATAGCTAATAGGGTTCCTGGACCTAGACTAGCCTTATAGTATTGCTGACGCAAATAAATACTTAAATAAATATATTTTATTATAAAACAGAGTAACCGAGTAACCTGGCTATATCACTTTAAAATTATTCAATTTTGTGTCGAATGTATTTTTCCCTTATAATTTATTCTATAGAATTTAATATTTATTTGGCACAACTATTTAACTAAACACATCAACTATCAGTAATTAAATTTCTAATATTGAATATACTTATATTTTATTTTCACAGTTAAATGTTTTATTATATAACTTCTGGTACATAAGAGTAATAAATAAAGTAATTCTTCCTATAAAATCTATAGGTATAGTATTTTCTAAAGTTTCTTCAATAGTGAAGTTTATGTTATCGCTCTTTTAATATACAATTATTATTATGTTATGTAAAAGTTTTAAAATAGTTTTTTTTAAGGTTTCCAATATCTCAAGAATAATATTATAAAACCGATGAATAACACAAATGATATATTTATTCTAACAAATCCCATCATCCACCATCTATATTTTAAATTTGAGAGTTGATGGTTTTATGAATCTACATAATTTACACTTATTCTTATAACTCATAAATATCATGACAATTTCATTGTATCTCACCTGGTAGCACTTTAGATCCCGGTCTTGATTGGAGTCCCCTGGCTCGTATTACCTCGACTTCCAAAAAACCTTTCTGGTAACATAGAGACAACTGGATATCCCCAAGGGCCGGCGCCCCCAAGACCTGCCTGCCCACCAGTTGCCCAGGACCTAAGCCGTCTATAAAGTCTGCCAGCTGACCGCCTTCTCCTGCTAACCGCAACGAAGGAGACCACCTAAATAAAATAAATTCGTAAGAATGTGCGCACGATTCAGAACGCAAACTAATTATGCAATTTGGGAATCCTTTTTTAAAAGGGTTTAGAAAGGACTGTATATTAGATTCCCAAATTGCGCAGTACATTCCAGACGGAAGTGTGGGCTGATGTTAAAAAATTAGTATGAGTTTCAGAGCAGACATAGAGACGTACATAGAGAGAGATAGAGAAACCGGGCCAAATAGACTAGACTACTTGTGTAAATTTTCAGTGAGTTTGGTATAAAAACCGTGCCATCAGACGGTGCTCCTCGTTCATGCAGAATAAGAAGGACGAAAAGGAAAAGCTATATTAAAGTATTTTTTATTATTTTATTTATATTACTGACAACTAGGTAATCTCATTTAATTAGTTTGTTCAAAGAGGATAATTAATTTGAAAAACATGCTTAAAAATAATAAATTAGTATACATACCAACAGACCATGTCGAGCAAACACCATCACTTAATAAAACTTTCGCAAAGCTGTGTTAAAGAAACTGGGAGCCAATCATTTATGACATGCTTGATGATGGTGCTTGTATTGAAGATCTCAATTTTCTGCTCTATTAAAGTAATAGTTACAACGTTACACTGCATCTTACAGGTGTTTCATGACATGACAGTTGCGTGAATTTACGTGTTCCTATTTGTTTAACTCATACGGTGGTAAAAAAGTTGCTGGTACAATATTTGAACAAAAAAGTTATGTCTCCTTTTTTTGCAAAAAAAAAATAAAAAAGTTGATGGCGTTGAATATTTTTCATATTAATATATTGTTTAGAAGCAACCGAGTACTGCTCCTATATTATTATATACTAAATTCATTAGACACATCGTACACTGATGTATATAAATATATAAAAGTGGTGATGATTTTACAAATTTTAATGAAAAGGGAACTATAGAAACTAAGTATTGATGTTATTTTATGAGCAATATGTTACATTGCAATAGTGAAAATGTTACTAAAAATTTAAGCTATTTCACGTGATTAACGGGAAAATTCAATTTTCTTCATCCCTACTTTAAACCGGTATATGTACACATATATAACATATAAAATGTGAGAAAATGGAAATGATGTTGGTGTGTTTTGCTTGAAACTATATACCTGCTATCTTTTTTATGAAAGAAAATGAACAAGATATGTATACAACATAAACTACAATATTCTATAGTACATTTTTAGTTGCTTAATATGTTTAGGATTTGTTAATGCATTTTAATCATCAATTATACCATTTCCACTATGTATTAATTTTTATAATTACAAAACCATTTAATATCAAAGTCAATGGTAATATAAAAATTGAAAAATTTTACTTGAACGTATTAATTGTTTAATTAAAGCTCTTTATAATATTCTCTGGAATAACCGAAAACAAGCTATAACTACTAGTGTATGTTTATTACGTTAATGGTATTGGACTTTATAAAAAGGCTATTATATGGATTTTTTATAAATGATAAAGGCTTTATTTTTGTCTGTAAATATATCAGATTTTCCAAAGCCTATATCTAATTTATATATCATACTATATATGATGATATGAGTAACTATTTTCCCATGCTCCTTTTTTATGCACACGAAAAAGATAAACTGTTATAAGCTTTAGTCTCAACAGTAACTTGGTATCCTCTTAAAAACAACCAGAATGTGTTATTTTAAATGCACTGTAGTATTATAAGAAATAATATAAATAATAATAAATTAATGTTAATATAAGACATGTTCAAGATTTCCATTGTATTAGATACTAAGATATCATACTTTAACTTATTACGAGGATTTTTTACTTTGGGACTGTTTTTATTTTTATTTAACGAGAAATGTGAAACATCATATTCCAAATTATATATGCAATGAATTATAGTGAGAACATAATAAAGTAATGAACTGTAGGTATATTAGGGCAGTATATATTTATACTGTTGCCATTTTAATATAGTGGTAATAAATACTAGTTTTGCACAATATTCATAATACTTTTATAGAATAATTTTTTAACTCTGAAATAATTCAACTTTATTTTTTAAGGTATTGACTGGCGTAGAAATTTGATGTTCTATTTGTGTTTGAACTGTAACGTAATCATATTTTTTTCTAAATTATAACCCCTCTCTCCCACAACAACAATAAATTCCGTAATTTTCTCAGTACAACAATACTCCATACTCGGGATTTCCTACTTACAGTTATCAAGATAGACGGTATATTTCGAAACAGAGCTGATGTTTACTATTTCAATGAAAATTCATTCGTTGCATCAATTACACAATTGTAAATAATCCCACAAGGAAAATTCTAAGGGAGTCAAATCAAATGAACTTGGTGACCATATAGCTTATATTCATCGTTCTATCTATTTGCCAGGAAAGTATAGTTAAAACATTTTATTAGCTCGTTATCGTTACTAAAATGAGAAAGATGTCCGTCTTATCAAAATGCTTTGGTGGCGAACCGTTATTCGTTATTTGGATATGAACTACCTATCAAATCTAGAACTAAATCAAAAGATTTAAGTTCTAATACCCAGCAGTACCCAAATTTTCTTCAGAGATCTTTAAGGACGACTTTACATTACCTTGAGCTGGGTATGCGATTCTTAAATTCAATGAAAGTTATTTTGGGACCAATGTCTGTAGTTGTGATAGATATATGGTGAATACTTACTTCGCTAGAGCGCTTTTTACTAGCTCATTTCGTTATAAAAAAACAACATACTTAAAAAAGCTGGTATTTTCATCACAATATAAGATTATATTTTCGCAAAATTATATGCGGTGATTTGAATCATCCTCATTCAACTGTTGTACTAAATTTACTTTTAATTAAGGGCGGAATCCTTTCCTTTTTCCAACTGTAGAATGGTTGATTTATTTAAAACCAGGTCCCTGATAGAAGTGTGAGGATATTCTTGAATTTCAAGCAATACATTTAATTCAGTGTTTTCATTGACTTAATGCCTTTTGCCTTCTCAGTGTAAATCTTTTACACTACCAGTTTCTGGAAACATTTAAATAAGTTTACTTATTGTTAGCTTGAAGTAAATGATCTACCAGTATATCCTTGATGGAATAACTAACAAGTCTTCTCATGATATCTTAATCTACCATTGGATCCATCCATCATTCAATTCTCTCTTGTTCAGTATTAATAGTACCAATAATATCACCAGTTTTGTTACTTTTTTTGTCTATAAGCAAAAAGTGTTTTAGTAAACATTAATTTACTCATTCAGTAACAAACTAATTTTATTTAAGTTTTCAATTTTGATACTAAAATAAAATAACCAAAATTTATAAAAATGTCTGCCATATCCTTAATACGAGATACCTCTGTAGTTGAAAATATTTGTAATTTTAAAATTAACTGCATTTTACAGTTTTAAATTTAACAGCATATTCGTATTTCAGCAGGTTTCCTATGATAAATATGAAACCTTCAATGTGGGGCGCAGTTTTTCTCGAAGAACTTTAAGGAATTCAAAAAGAGTGGGATATAAAAAAGCCTATGGTTATCCTACTTGTACACAAAGTCTGATAAAACACAAAATTTTTACGTCAGTTGCTGTATTTAAAAGAATAACGTTCATATGTTAGAGAGCTGTTGAAAAACCATTTAATGATAATATTCTGAATATTGTGCAAATCTTTTTCACTATGCTGTATATTTTACTAACAATTTGGGATACATTTTGTTTGTTTGGTGAATTTAATAAAATTAATTATGCAATAATATTATTGCGTTAAAAAGTTGAGTGTGTTAAAAGACAATGAAATTAAAACAACTTCATTTTTTGTGTTCATAATTCTTTGACCATTGATTTTCACTCCATTCGTTGTTCTTTTTATGTTTATTACGGATACTGGACCAACATCTTCAATTAGTTCTTAGAAACTTCGTCTATATGACATATAATCAGATCATCAATACAAACACAGAAAAATGGCGAAACTATGGATAAATAAACTCAACTAGAGTAAACTGAATGCAACACTGCAGCCAAGAGCACGATGTATAATAGTCTGGTCGACGTAGTGGCTACTTACGAAGATCCCTCGGAGCTCGATATTGAGTTGAGACTTGATGCTCTCTGACTGCTATCAGTAGAACGAGAAGGTATACTAGGCACCACCTCCTGAGAACGCTGTATGCTGCTACTTGTGGATACGCGTTTTCTATTGTATCCACTATCTGCACCCATGAAATCATCAAGCACATAAATCTCTTTATCCTTCATCCAATTTGGTTATAATTATTAGCGCATCACTCTATATTAACGAAATAGTTTCTATAGCGTTAATTTGTAGGTACACACTTACACGTAATTGCCTCTGGTGTATGAAAATTTATTGTTACATAAAAGGGACAAGTAATACATAGGTATACAATTGTTAAATGGTCCTACTCCTACATGACCCACTGGTATATCAGAAACAGTAAAATTTTACAGCTTTTACATGCTCTAATTTATGCTCTATTTTATAATAAAGGATCAGAAAATTTCAGATAAAAAGAATAATATTGTTGGTTCTATGTTGTAAGAAATGAGAAGCATGACATATTTGATCAACTGGGTAACATTCTATATCTTTAAAACATTCATACTTATCGGATAATATATTTTAATAATAAAACAAAACATTTTTAAAGACTTCATGACATTTTCGTGTCCATCAAAATACTTACGTCGTCTGAAAATATATTTGTTATCAAGATTTTAAAAAATAATTGAATTGGAAAAAATTATTGGTATTTTGAGTATATAATTTACGATTTCTTAATTCATAGTATGATATTAATGAATATAAAATTTTAATTTGCAATTTTAATAGTCAAAATTTAATTGGTCAATGCCATAAATTGACCATTCTGTGGTTATTATTTCTTTCTTTCGTTCTTTTGAATGTGCTAGATATACCCAGAATTAAACTCTAAACACTTTTTAAAAAGATTATGTCAATATATTACTAGGGCCCTTCAATTACGAAATGAGATCTCATCTTCAAAAAAAATCCAAATGACATGTCGCATATGTATCTCAAAATTAATGGTTTCGTTTTAAAGAATGCAGAATTAAATACGAAAAAACTTGCAATCAAATGCAGGATATTTAAAATTTCTATTTCTGATATCCCAGTGATTAAACCACTTAATAATCAGCCTGTGAATATGTATAATATATGTATATACTTATGTATCATGTATAACAAGATACCTCTAGTGTGAAACTAAAAGTGCACTTAATTAAAAAAAAGTTTTCAAAAATGCATAAAGAAGACGATTCATTAGAGTAGGTCTGAAATATTAAAGTCGATTATAGGATTTATATACCATTTTCCAGTATATATTGAAACATTTGTTGCTATACTATTTTTATCATTATTGTGAACATATTATATCTTTTCACCCATCAATAATCTGGACAAAACCACCAATTTGTTCAGATTAATTATTGGAAAGACAATACCATCGTCGACAATATTATATGGATGGATGAGGTATTGTCAAAGATTCTAGGATTATTGTTATTAGTTAAAAAATGTTGAAATTTAAATAATTGTTCAAATAATTTTGCCATCATAGTCCGGTCATATCCATTACATATTTTACTTAAAATTGGACATAACAATTAAAATTGTTTGATTTATCATACTAAAGGTCGGAGATTGCCATTATGCAAATACAAGGTGTTCCAGATATGCCGAATAATGCATCTACAGTTGTAGTAGTCGAGCATACACTGTGTAAAAAACTAGTTCAAGCAGAAGTTGTTTAGATGTAAATTTTGAGGAATAATATCATGACACTTTCTGCTAAATCGATAGGTATAATTTGGTTGTACAGATACGACACTAATGAAAATCGGTATACTAAAAATTTATCATTTCTAATGTCATGAAAATGGTGTCTTTCTGCATAACTGCAGTGTAATTGATAAAATTGTACACCACTGTAATTGTAAACTTAGTATGATTTAGGTATATAACTCATACAAGTACGCCACAGTGCAGTACACTTTGCTCCTCATCGAGTGAATTAAAACAATGTTACTATTTTGTGTTAAATTAACGTGTCTACTTGTGTTTTCAGACTAATAAAACGTTAAGAATGATGACCAAGTCGATACTGCATAAAAAGAATTACCTAGATGAGTGAGAAATGTGTTGAATTATAAAAGACTCACTGGCAGATTTAACTGAATTGATGTGTATCCAAGCTATTTGTGTTTCGCGATCATGAAGTAAACAAATATAAATGCAAAGAATGTATACAAGTATTATATAATTATATTGGTAAATAATTTAAAATTGCTTAAATTAGATTATTATTTTCTTTTATTTGAAACTGAATTCCCTTTTTATAAGAAAAATTTTTATCTGTTCATCAACCGTTTATTCCGATCCGATAGGACTTGCACCTTGACGAAGTTCTAATGCAAACCAGAACGGGTGGGTCGGCTTGCGCGATTTAATGATTTAAGGAGCCGTACCATAGGTTAACTATAGTGGGGGGGTCTTTATTGAAAAACCAGACTAAAACAAGTCCCTGAAGGAGGGCAGCAGCTCTTTCAGTAGTCATAGTGACAGAAACCGTGGGGGTTGGTATGGTGCTATGACATACACGACTGCGATATGGAAGGCAAGAGGAAACCACCACATTATAATCCTCAGAACAGCTAACGAAAGGCTTATCCCAAATAAGGATGGCGTCTCCTGGGGCAAAAAACCACCGGAGGTAAAATAGTCCTCCGTTCGGATCTCCGGGTGAGGACTGTTCCGGGAGACGTGATCGAGTGCAATAATAGGGTTAGTAAGAAGTGTAGCATTTCACGAGTCGGAGCGTGGAATGTCAGAAGCATGAGACAGGCAGGGAAGCTAGAGAATATGAAGATAGAAATGGATAGGTTAGGATTAGATGTAGGTATAAGTGAGATGCGCTGGCCGGAAGTAGGAGATTTTTGGAACGGTGACTATAGGGTAATACACACAGGATCGGTAAATGGAAACGCGGGAGTAGGAATCGTTATGCGGAAGAATGCAGCACAGTGTGTAGATAGCTACTTACAATACAGCGAGAGAGTAATGAAGGTCAGGTTAGATTCGAAGCTAGTGAAAACAGTAATAGTGCAAGTATACATTCCTACTTCTAGCCACAGTGAGGAAGAGTTAGAAGCCGTTTATTCGGACATAGAGCAGGTAATAGGATTTGTGAAGAGTCATGAAAATTTAATAATAGTGAGAGATTTTAACGCAGTTGTAGGTGAGGGGAAAGAAAGAGAATTTGTAGGTCCTTATGGATTAGGAAACAGACACGAGAGAGGTAACAGACTGATACAATTCTTTGAGAAGCACAAGACCATTACGCGAACAGATTGTTCAAGAATCACGTTAGGAGGCGGTACACCTGGAAAATGCCAGGAGGAATAGATAGGTATCAGATAGACTACATTCTGGTTAGGAAGAGATTTAGAAATCAAGTAAAAGGCTGTAAGAGTTATTCAGGAGCAGATGTAGACAGCAACAACAACTTGGTAGTCATGAAAGCTAGATTAAAGTTCAAAAATTTTAAAACCCGGAAGGATAAAAAACATATAAATGTAGACATATTGAGGGATCAGAATATGAAAGATAAGTTCCAGGATAAAACAGATCAATTAATAAATAAAGCGAGTAATGACGAAATCAAGAATGCAGAAACTGAGTGGGAGGGTATCAAGAATAGATTCCGCGGCTACGGACGTTTTAGGACACGAGAGAAGGGAAGCTAGGAAGCCCTGGATAACGGACGAAATCCTAAATTTAATACAAAAGAGACGAGGCTATAAAAACAGACGAGACGAGGAAGGATTGAAAACTTGTAAGTCAATAAAGTGGGAAATCATTAGAAAGTGTAGAAAATCGAAAGAAAAATGGATAGAGGATAAATGCAAAGAAGTAGAAGATAAGCTCCAAGTAGGTAAGACCGATGAGGCTTACAAAATAATTAAGAGGAACTTCAGGGATATAGGACCAATAAGTAGAAACGTTAGGAGTCAATCGGGGGACATACTGATCGGAAGAGAGGAGAAAGCGGATAAATGGAAGCAGTACTTAGGAAATTTATACGAGGGTCAGGAATTAGGAGAGATATTAGAGGATGAATCTAGCATCGATAGGGAAGATGTAGGAAAACCTATATTGAGAGAGGAATTTGAAATAGCACTAAAGGGGCTAAAGAACAATAAAGCGTCGGGTGTAGATAACATACAGGTGGAAATTTTGTAATGTGCAGGACAGAAAGTAGTAAATAGAATGTTTGAACTGGTAAAATACATATACGAAACGGGCGAGATGCCGGAGGATTATAAGAGGAACATTATCGTTACTATACCGAAAAAGAGAGGATCTGACAAATGCGAGAACTTAGAACGATTAGCCTAACTTCCCACGCGTCAAAAATCTTAACCAGAATAGTGCAGAAGAGGATAGAAAATAGAGCGGAGGAAATACTAGGAGAAGACCAATTCGGGTTTAGGTGAAATAGGGGAACTCGAGAAGCTATTCTGGTGCTAAGAGTAATGTTAGAGAAAACAATAGAAAAAGGAAAGAACGCTTATATAGGATTTGTAGATTTAGAAAACGTTTTTGATAATTTAAGATGAGAAAAAATGTTCGAGATACTAAAGAGCGCGGGAATGAAGTATAGAGATAGGAGAGTAGTACACAATCTATACAAAGAGCAAACTGCTGTTATAGAAGTAGAAGGGGAAAGATGGGAAGTAAGTATTGGGAAAGGAGTAAGACAAGGATATACGCTATCACCACTAATTTTTAATCTGTACATCCAAGAGGCGATTAATGTGGTAAGAAATAGAATGGATTTTGGGATTAAAGTACAGAGACAGAAACTAGAAATGCTGAGATTCGCGAATGATATAGCAGTATTACCATCTGGCAAGGAGGAATTAGAATCAGTGTTGAATGAAATGGAGACAGTGTTGACAGAGGAATACGGAATGAGTAAGTAATCTTACCTACGATAAGATGGTAAAATCCTGTAATTCATTATTTTGATATATTTTATAAAAATATATGTTTGTCTTTGTTTGTCACTAACCTATCCATATATTAACTTTTAAATTAACCTATCTCATTTCTTACGTTGTATTAATTTTTAACTGTAGCCTAGTCAATATGTACACTCATGGTGAATTTTATCCACTTTAAGTATTATGTATTAATAAATAAACTAGTGTATTTGGTATGAAGGGAATCATATGTACCCTACACATACATATATACCCACACGTACATATGTACCCTATTTGATGTAAATTCGACATGAAATCTTACACTTTTATCATTGAAGATTCTAAACTATTCGGTTTCAGTATATATATATATATATATATATATATATATATATATATATATATATATATATATATATATATATATATATATATATATATATATATACATATATTGCTTAGTATAATCAATTTGTTTTAAGAGAATATAAAAATGTAAGGAAATAGATGATTTATTTACTGTATGTTAAATCTTTTTATAAAAGTGGACTATTAAGAATTATAAATTGGCTCTATTCAACTCATCAGAGCTCTGTTTAAATTACGATATAAATAAATTCTCAATATATCTCACATTAAAAATATAAGAATATTAAAAAAATTCTACTGCAAGAGCTATTTAAAGGCAAATATAATTACCGACTTTTTTGGAACTTCTGATAAAAATACTCAATAATCTTATCTTTAATAATCTAATCGTATTTAATATAAATAATGCATACTTGTCGAGATAGACCCGTTCCAAGTCTTCATTAGATCATCAAAAGTTATGTTCAAGAATTACCTAAATGGAATATATAAGAGTTTGTACTAATAACAGAATCACACTATTGGTCGATGTTTCATAGATAGTAATCTATCTTACCTCGATTATATACAGTTATAACAACAGTAAATTACTTAAGCATATAACATATTTTTTCTGATATAAATCTTCAAAGTTGCCCTAGAAAATGTGGAGCATCGTCCCATTAACAACTACGTCTGCGTATGTATACAAGCTGGAAACCTAAATAAACCTAAATAAACTAAAATAAATTCAGTATTGAGAATTGCAATGAAAATTGTTAAAATAGGTCGATTTTTAATTTTGGCTGCCCACTCTTAAAGAGTTACCTATCTTTTTTATTCTAGGGAGTGTAATTGTCCCCGACTCATTTTTTTCTCAAATATAATATTATCTCGAATGACACATCATTTGAAAGGTGGCATCAAAACAGTTATCGTACATTTTATTTTTGTATTGGTATTACTCTTCAAGAATAATTTGTGATGTTACAGTTAAATACATGACTGTAAGTAAAACGTCTTTTCTAACGGAAAATATTCTTGTTCGGGGAAAGATGCCGAACTAAAACGGAAGTTGTTCAATTATTCAGGGATCAACATCCAGATCTATCACCCACTACGCAAGGTACAATCCGTAAAATTGAGTCTCGTTACCGAATGTTTCATATGAGGATGTACCTAAAAAGATGCAAAGCATTGTAAAACATGACACCAAATTAAAAGTGCTGTTAGCTCTTCAAGACATTCCCGTGACTTCAGCTTGACAACTGTCTACTAATATTAATATTAGTCATACTACGATGTCAAAATTACTGAGAGGTACGAATGAAACCTTAGAAAATACAAATGATTAAGAAACTTACTGAAAATGGTGCAGAATTGGGCTTTGTAAACTAATTAGGAGAATATTATCCATAATTAGATATTTTTAGAATCGATATTTTTTCTGATGAAAGTACTTTTACTTTAAGTGATCAACATCAACACAATTGTCGTTATTGGTCTGATAGTAACCCTCGCTGGTTATATCTAACAAATTTGTTATCTGGAATCAAAGGTGACAGGGTTCTTGCATCATTCTTTTTTAGTAATAATATTGATGGCCATAACATATCTAAAGTTTATTGAAGAATATTTGATTCCATTTTTGTCGCCTCTCCTTCGCAATAAATTAAATTTGGATCTATCTAATTCCAGAATATAGTTTCAACAAGATGGTCCTCCACCTCCACCCCACTGGGCCATAACCATTCGTCAATATTTGGACATATTTCCAACAAGGTGGACTGAACGACGAAGCATAATGAAGTGATCCACAAAATCTTCGGATTTTGCACCGCTTGATTTCTTCTTGTGGGGGTACTTGAAAGATAATAGAAATCAAAAATAAAACATGAATGGGTTTTATTTTTGGCGATCCTACATAATGCAGCACCTCCGTATTTAGAAGTAGTAGAATCGCCGTAATAAAAGTGGTGGGTTTTATCATCAACCAGTGTTTTGTTAAGAAATAAATGATAGCCATTTTGAAAACCTTCTGTAGTGAAATCACCATTAATGAGGAAAGTTAATCTTTATTCTTTTTACACGTAATAATTTGAATAAATCAAAGTGTGCGTTGAATTTCTGTCGGTGTGACCTTTAAAATGATGTATCGCTTGAGATACCCTTACATTTTAAGGGTGAAAGTGAAGAGAACATCTCTAAATATGAAGATAACTAAAGGTCATTACCCCCTGTTTGTAGACAATAAAAATTAAAAATCGACTTGACTCAGAAATTCTTATTAAAATCTTTAATAAATGAGTTACAAAGTGATCCCTATATTCTTCGGATCTTACTCCTTGAAATTTTTCCATATGGTTATTTAAAAGATTATATAAATGAAAATGAAATTGATGATTTGAACAAACTAAAGTCAAAACAATAGTAATATTTCTAGGATTGATAAATAATGATACTTGTAGATTTCAAAATAGCTTGGAAAATTCACAGAAGTTAGCGGAGAATACTTTGATTCTGCAGAATAGGTACATATGTTTTCAAATAACTATTAATGATGCTTATAAACAGAAATAATGATCGTTTGTAAAAGAAAATCACAGTATTTTCTCTTTTGCTTCTTTTATTTGAGTTGTATCTCAAAAATATTTAGAACTGTAAGATTCTTCACATTTGAATATAATAGATATATAGTAAAATTGTATTTGAACTATTTTTTGACACAGTGAGATACTTTCTACTGTAGCATGATTATTGCATATATTTGAAATACCCTATCTAATATTTAAACCATATTTTATCAAAAATATCGTGAAAATGCCTTTTATGGCTACATGTTTTGTCTTTTATAGCGTATACGTTTATATTAAGCGTAAATAAATAAGCAATTACTAATGCTCTTATATAAACAGAGTGATCCAGATTAATTGTTAGATGCCATTATAGGCAAACGGATAGATGAAATAAACTGCTATTGTGATCGTTTATTATACAATATGAAGTTTAGAGCATTAAGTGTCATGTAAGTTTAACACCCTTATGCAATCAAAATATTAGTTATTAAATCTCGTGCAACTTCTTTACTACTAATAGTCATTTTCTTCTGAAATAAATCGGCCTTAGTTACCTTTATTTAATGTTATAATGAAAAATCAACAATTATTTTGATCAAATGAAATGTAAATTATCTTATCTCGATCAACATTACTTTAGCTGATATTATTGGTTTAAAACAGTTGAAAATAGGTTAATAATTTGTCCAAATCCAGCCAACTTTGGAATAAAACTTATCTGTATTACAAGTATTTAACGTATTATTGTTTTATTAATTTCAAAAACGTAGATAACATTCCGTTATTTTTTGTAATATTTCCTCCCTATTTATACTCAAACATATCTATTACAAATGAACTTGACTTGAAATGAACAATATTATTGCTTGAATGTATTATTAGTAATGTGGGAGACATACTGATCGGAAGAGAGGAGAAAGCAGACAGATGGAATCAGTACTTAGGAAATTTATACGAGGGTCAGGAATTAGGAGAGATATTAGAGGAAGAATCTAGTATCGATAGGGAAGATGTAGGAAAACCTATATTGAGGGAGGAATTTGAAATAGCACTAAGGGGGCTAAAGAACAATAAAGCGCCGGGTGTAGATAAAATACAGGCGGAAATTTTGAAATGTGCGGGACAGAAAGTAGTAAATAGGATGTTCGAACTGGTAAAATATATATATGAAACGGGCGAGATGCCGAAGGATTATAAGAAGAACATTATCGTTACTATACCGAAAGAGAGAGGAGCCGACAAATGAGAGAACTTTAGAACGATTAGTCTAACTTCCCACGCGTCAAAAATCTTAACCAGAATAGTGCAAGAGGATGGAAAATAGAGCGGAGGAAATACTGGGAGAAGACCAATTCGGGTTTAGGCGAAATAGGGGATCTCGCGAAGCTATTCTGACGCTAAGAGTAATGTTAGAGAAAACAATAGAAAAAGGAAAGAATACTTATATAGGATTTGTAGAGTTAGAAAAAGCTTTTGATAATGTAAGATGGGAAAAATGCTCGAGATACTAAAGAGCGCGGGAATGAAGTATAGAGATAGGAGAGTAGTACATAATCTATACAAAAAGCAAACTGCTGTTATAGAAGTAGAAGGGGAACGAAGGGAAGTAAGTATTAGGAAAGGAGTAAGACAAGGATGTACGCTATCACCACTAATTTTTAATCTGTACATCGAAGAGGCGATTAATGTCGAAAAAGATAGAGTGGATTTCGAGATTTAAGTACAGGGGCAGAAACTAAAAATGCTGAGATTCGCGGATGATATAGCAGTATTAGCATCTAGTAAAGAGGAATTGGAATCAGCGTTGAACGAAATGGGGGCAGTGTTGACAAAGGAATACGGAATGAGGGTGAATAGAAACAAAACTAAAGTTTTAGTGTGCAGAGGGCGCGAGAGCAGAGCAAAAATGAAAGTACAAATTAATAATGAAAGATTGGAGGAAGTTAAAGACTTCACTTATTTAGGAAGTAAAATAAATTGGGATGGAAGAAGCGATAAAGATATGAAACAAAGAATAATAAACTTAGAAACAAGGAAGAGATTTTTGAAAAGGTATGTATGGAGCACGGCCCTATACGGTTGCGAAATCTGGACGGTAGGGGAAGCATGTAGGATGAAATTAGAAGCTTTTGAGATGTGGTGTTACCGAAGAATGATGAAAATACTGTGGACTGATAGGGTTAGAAACGAAGAAGTATTAGAGAAAGTCGGCGAGAAAAGAAGTATGTGGAAAAACATAAAGAAGAGAAGAGATGGTAGGCCACTTACTGAGACATGTGGGAATAGTCCGCGATATTTTGGAGGCAGAAATAGGAGTGAAGAACGGCAAAGGTAGGCCTAGATTAGACTACTGCTCGCAAATAGTAAGGGATGTAGGTTGTACCACAATTATCGAAATGCGTAGGTTAGCACAAGATAGGAAAAGCTGGAGATTAGCGTCCAACCAGTCTTAGGACTGATGACCTCATGATGATGAGGTAATGAATGTATTATTAGTAATGTAATGAAGCAAGTAATGTAGTTGTAGAATTATCTTGTTGTATATACAATCGAAATTGTACACTAACAGAATGTGTTGCTTAATTGTGCAAAAGCATACTTGAATATTTTATAACAGAAAAGAAAATATGTTTTTTTAAATTTAATTTGTGCTATAAATTACTTACAATAAGTTTATGTCCAAATGTACACTTTCATTTAGAGTATATACATTACAGCACAAGATATCATTTGGATATATTTTTATATCGGTATTTGAAAAATATAATGTGTATAATTTTAACGCCCTGTATAAAATATTGGATTATTTTTGAAATCATGCTGTATCGAGTATGTCGAAATCATTTAAAATCTCCTTGTACGCAAAGTGTTCATTTCTAATGAATACATAAAATATTCTAGCCAAAATACTTTTTAAAAGATTTTATAATAATAGTACCACAAAAAAACATTCTACAATAAAAAATTATGATATATACAACAAAATAAATATAGTTTCAGAACAAAGTTCCACGACATTCTTGGACCATGACTTACTTAATTTTGAATATAAGAGTATTAAACTTAACAAAATCTTGTTTATAACGCTTTATGCCATTGCACAGCAAAGAACCAACCTTGCGATCTCTTATCTACTGTTTTCATTTTCTTGTAATAACAGCCAACCATCAATCCTGGAACATCCTGCATATTAACTCGTCAGCCTCTATTTTGCTAGTTTGAAGGGCGTTGCTGCTCTAACCGAATAATAATAGTGCCTATATTTGATGAATTTTATTTCTTGTTTGAATTGTCTGGTTTCAACTGTTCTTGTATTCAATAAATAGTGATATAATCATGAAATATGGCATTGTGGTGTAATTTTGAAAATTATTTTCAAATGACAACAGTCTGCGAGTAGCTTTTAATTTAAAAACTGCTGCAAATATCTATTCATTCTAATTGAACATTGTTTTTTATAACTTACATATGTATTATATAACTTCTTAGGCTTTTTTCAAATTTTTTTTCTGATAGAAATCAGGCAAAATGTCACATACGCGTTTTTATATATTGTAATTTTATTTTATGTTTACATTAAAAATAAATTCTAGGTGAATGGAAAGCAATAAGTTTAAGTCTCGAATAACATAATGATCAAAGCAAATAGTAGTACCGGATATATTTAAAGAGCTTTAAAATAAATGATCAAAATATGCCCTTCTCTTTTCCTTGCTCTAAAATCCTTCAATCACTCATTCAAAAGTTTGTGTGGGGAATAACCTACTCGTATACTCTTCAGTAATTATCTGCCTCAAATCCTCGATTGTAGCGAGTTGTGTCGCTAATAGCTTAAATTTTAAATAACTTCATTAAATAAAATGTAAGGGGGTTAAGTCTGGAAACCGAGCAGTATATGTTCACAAGTGTTTATATATGAATCAACCAAAAGTATGGTAAAACATATTTCTAAATGTGAACATAAAATACAATTCATATATGCAAAAAATTTTGAGTAATTTTTCCCATGATTTATCCCAGAAAAAATCTAGACACTTAGACATTTCTTGTTTAAAAAATTTATGCTAAGCTAATATCCACATTTTTATTAAAAATCAAAAGGCATATGTTAAAATAAGAACAACATTTAAATAGATATTTGAAGCAGCTTCAAAATGAGGCATTACTCATATACAGTTGTTATACTTTAAAATAATTTTCAATAGTGCCGCAACGCCATTTTTGATGATTATATCAACAAATGCATTTTTATGTCATGTATTTATTAAAATATTATTTTTACACTCTAAATGTAAGTACGCCTTTTTGGACTCCCAATTGCAAAGTTGGGGACTCTTAACGCGCACTATACAGATTCAGCAAACACAGTTTTCTTGATGATAACGTACCTACCTATAGAGTGAATTTCAAACTATTTCGAATAATTTTATTGAGTTGAATAAAACTGGTACTACCTGCCTGAGGTTAATGGACTGAAAACGGGAAACACTGGATATTTCAGCTAATTTTGTTGATAATTAAGTGACTAAATGGCAATATTTATGAAATACCCTCACGGGTGGTATGCTGTCAGTTTTGTTTTTCAGTTAGAATTTGCTCTTAATTTAGTTACATTGTTTCTCAATTCTGTGCACATTCTGTATACTACAAAGCGAAAGCACGAGTCATACCAAAGACTAATTTCCTCATTATGATAAGGTTATTAATCTGTTTAATTTTTACAGACGCTAATTCATTAATTAATTTAAGAATTGTTGATAAAAATCTGAGGTTACATACCGTTGCATAAATCAAAGCGTCCTTCAAAACTAGCTTATAATTATAAGAAGTATCAGCTACATATATCAACAAAATACAAGCAGTAATGGAAAATTTATTTATTTGATTTACTCCATTTTAATTTTCCGGGATGTGTCAATCCGATGAAATTTAACTGAATATTGATCTTCTTGTACGAAATTGAAATATTTGGAAACATTCTGAAGCAAAACTGAGACCATTTTATAATGTTCAAATTCGATTCAATTACTAATTCAGTGTTAAAATTGATCAACGAAGATTGATGACGATTACAGATGTTATTTACTTTAGTTTGAGGTTATGTATTACACATTTTGGCCCGTTTATTTAATTGGAAAAAATTTAAAATTTAATTTGAATCATGGGAGATGTTTCAGTATATAATAGCAGATTGTTTAAAATACAACATAATATGTGATTTATATAGAATATAGATAGATTCTATAGATAAATATTTTGAACCTTTGAATTTTTCTAAAATAAGATACATTTCAAATCACAACTACTATCCTACAAATAGATCAATACTACTTCCATAAATAGAGTATTCCATAAAAATAAGATAAGTTAACCTTAAAAAGCAAGTGATTGAAAATGAATCAAAGTCTATAAGATGAAATAAAGGTAACCACTCAAGAAGATTATAACTTCTCGTTTCCTTTTTTACCAAATTAGAATTCAGTTTATTCTAAAAACTTTATTTACTATCAATAATAAGTTACTTTGAAATACGCCGAAATCCTTTCAAAATTGACACACCCATATTCTGTTTTCTCGAAAAATTAAATCATACGATTAAGCCACAAAAACATCATGTTGAAAGTTCATCTAATAAATTTACTAAAAGTGTTGATCTTGCGAGTGAAAATATAGAAATCGAAAAACTAAAAAAAATTATTGTTTCAAAGGCATTAGAAGCTCCTTATTCTATATTCATATTTGTTCATCAACTATAAATATTTATATTCATAAGCTTAACGAAAACCATGCTTATATCACTATACATCAACGCATCTTTGTGATGTCTTAATATACTGACACATTTTGAGAGACGACACTATTCCACAACATCTGAAAAAATAATTAGATAATCTTCATAATTTAACATATGAAATAATAATGATAACGGTATTCCGTAATAATGACTAATATTTAATAAAATAATTTGACATATTTTGTTTATTGCAAAGGTTGAAACTTAGGTCCCATAGATCGAAAATTCGGAAATAATTTTGTTTCATGTTTATTATGACAGCAAGTATTTATTTCACATGAATCGGTACAAATCACTGTATGGCACTTGAAAATTAGCAAACAAAATTTGATCATTTTCGCTGTCTTGGCTTATATTGGATTATATTCAATGATGCTTGTCAAATTGCATTATCGTCTCCATTAAGTAGCGCCATCAAGTTGTCATACATAATTCAATAAGTAAATATTGATGGAAGCATACAAAATGGCCTCAATATTAAGAGATAGTACATAATTAATCCGAATTCTTCAGAAGTAGGAACTAAGCCTACCATCAAGCAGTAGCGATTCTAGTCTACTAAGATGCCAGAAGGACAAGCACTGGTAACATGTCTTAAGAAGTTGAACAATCTAGTCTACGTAATGCATCTACCTACGCTATTAAAGAAACTCTAAGAACTCTAAAGTATTCTGTTAATCATAATATTATGGTTGTTAGATTTTACTCACTTCACTCAGTTCAATAAACAATACGTCGTAAATAAGAGATCACTACTAGATACGTTACGAGTACTACAAAAATGGACTTGTCCTCAACGCTTACTTCAATTTACCAGGATTTACTAGAGTCTTTCATCTCTCTATGTACCTATCTACGTGTGTGCTCTTTTGGGAGGGAACGGAAAGGAAGTGGATCCTAGCTTTTACAAAATAATTAGTTAAATTATATTCGGTAAGTAACGTTAAAATCAATTCAGTTTTATGAAAAACTGAAATCTAAATATTCTGTTGATCATCTTTCCAAATAGTTACTTGGACCTGAGTAATAATTTGTACACCGTTTTGATATTCATATATTTTTAGCAGCTAATGTTAAATAGAAAAGTTATTCTGTTCAAGAAATTACTTGGTTCTCCCATATTTCTTCTTAAGGTATATGTCTTATTCTTCTTATCGACAGTGATACAAATTGCATTAAGGAAACTACGAGATATTAGTAATTTGTTTTCATACAAGCGGTGGCTTATTAGAGAAGTTAGGGAAAGTTGAGGTTGCCTCATAAAATTTATAGAAATAACCACATGTGCCTTGTTTATTAATTCAGTTAATTAAAATAGTAGTAGTTAATTAATTTCAAATGTTTTTACAACGTAAACTTCGATAATTATTTACTTGAGAGTGAAACTCTCAAATCGTCACCAAATTTTAGCTACCCCCTATTTTCGGGGGCGTTGAAAACTAATATGACTTCAGTTCTTGGCGGTCGGACACAGTTTTTGAAAAAGCGAATTTTCAACTTTCCGCACGTGACCAGTTTTCCTTATCAAATAACTTTCACTTTACATTACATGGATATCTAATATTAATGTAAATAGATGCTACAATACTTCCTTTATACACATCATACATTAAAACCGTCATAAAACTTATTATTCATTACGATTTTCTAATTTACATGCAATGTTTACAATCTTCATGCAACGGTCCATTTGCTATCCAAGCATTTCGGGTTATAGAGGGCGCTGGGATAGCAAATAGATGGTTTCACGAAAATTGTAAACATTGCAAATAAATTAGAAAATCGTAATGAATAATAAGTTTTATAGCGATTTTAATGCATCATATGTACAAAGGAAGTGTTGTAAGCATCCACTTATATTAGTATTAAGTATCCATGTAATGTAAACTGAAAGTTATTATCTGAGAAGAAAGTGGTATCGTGTCGAAAAGTTGAAAATTCATTTTCTCGAAAATCGTGTACGGCCGCCAAAAATTCCGCTGCCTGATATGTTTTCAGGGCGCCTAAAAATGTGGGGTAGTCAAAATTTGGTGAAGATTAAAATTTTTACTCTAACAGTAAATAATTATCTAAACTTCCCAGCAAGTGGCCTACTGGAAGATAACAAAATTGTATCTACTTATATAAAATAAATATTTAAATACTTATTTACTTAGTAATTATCTTTATATTATATAATTTAACAAATTATATTTATTAGATCATTCTTTATATATATTGACTGAGTTAACTGCGGCAAGTAATAACTTTATTGTATAGATAAATACCGTAATTTTCTGTAATTTATTATTCGAAAGCCTATATTAATTATCATTAATAAATAGATATACATATTACGTATCGTATATAAAAAATTTAATTTAAATATCTCGAATAATAACTTTATATTTATTCTGAAAGCCAATAAGAATATAATTAAAAAAACTTTCTTGATAATAAAATATATATAATAAAGTACATACTACCATATGCTTTTATATAAATTTCAGAAAACTGATGATGATTTATAAATACATTTCCAAGGAAACTGGATTATGAAAAAAGTAAGTTACGTTCAACATACCAGGTAGCTGTAATATTAATAATTTTAATTGACACAGTTTATTAAACGTATTCATTAGCTTCTAAACATTAGTATATATATATATATATATATATATATATATATATATATATATATATATATATATATATATATATGCATTTTCTTTATGTAAATTATAAAAATAGTTTCTTTATAAATCAACTCCTGATAATATATCTTTGTCTTCATTTGTTTTTGTTTCGTAAATAAATAATTAATCATGTATTTCAACTAATGGTTTTGGTTTGATGTTCTAACCTTTAATTGGAAAAATGTACTGAAAATATTCCGTGTATAATACTTTAGATATTTACAAAAATACTTTTTCATATTCAAAAGACGCATAATAATAATGTTTGGCCTCGATTGCTTTAATTCTTTATACAAATATTATAACTTAAACGACAAATATCTTACTGAATGTTATGTATTTATTTATGTGGTTTTTATATTCTTTTCAATTCAGAAGTAGATGAAGAACAGTTTCATATAAAATGCCTTCAGTCATTCAGAAAATTTATAATACCTTTTAAAAGGTCCTTATAAACGAATAAATGAATCTAAAATAAACGCATTTGTATTGATAAGAGGAGTGGAAGGAGTCATAGATAAGGTTTTGTAGACGTGATTTATATGATACTTGGGTGAAGTTGGGGGTGAATTGTTATTAGTTTCTACAAGATGCAACAACAGTTTTTAAAAGTATTAGATTTAAGCATGTGAATACACTTTATCTTATTGAAATCAAGTGTCTTCGAAATATTTCCGTTTATGAAGTATCACATGTCTGTTTTTGAAAGTATATCTGTAGATCGTTAATATTTGATGTTTTAAGCTTTCTTTTGTAAAAAGAATCGCTGATATTGTCACTGGCTATTATTATAAACTTTTTCCATGCATACATTCCTGCAATTTGGATCATCCGGAGTGAAATTCTAAACCATTTTCCAAGTTATGAAATGAATGTGGAGTTTTGTTTCAACAAATTTATTGAAGAAATAATTCAGACTAGTGTTTTCATAGATTACACTTGAACTCCTATTCCTTTCCAAATCTTACTGTGCCTCTGTATCCTTCAATAGATTGTATATTTTATAGTTTTAATGTAAAACTAGTACTAAGTACTAGTATCATAAAATTATGATCATTTTTATACAAATTACAAACAATTATTTAACTATTAAAGAAATATCGTAACTTAATGATTTAGAAGGAGAATACTTAAAGTTTGATAAACATTAAAGCAAAACAATATGATTATAAATGCACAAGAAGGCCTTGCTTGACGCGGATATAGTCACTTTGTGATGTTAAATTAATGTAGAGTAATATTCATTGGACTTAAAATATTAGGTATATGCTATCATACATATATTTGTGTTTGTTATTTTATAAGTAATCATAACAAACATATTCAATTTAAATGTTCTCCAGGATAATTTTTCTTTTGTGACTTTTACGTGTATATCTATATTATATGAACTATAATGAAACACGACTCTTCATAAAAACGATGTACATTCACAAAGTTTTTAGTTTGTTCTAATTTTTATAGCTAAAGAGATTATCATAGTTGTTGTTGAAATTGAAAGCAAAAACAGTTGAATAATGATAATAACAAACCGAAATTGTTATATTACATCATATTATGTATAGTTTTCTTGTTTCTCGTTGGCAACGAAATAAATAATGTAAAAATGTAAAAATATACTGCAAGCTTCATTTATAATAATATGTAAGTTAGAGATCAGCTCCAACTAAATAGAAAGTGGGATAAATTGTAATTATTATTACTGTATATTTTAGTTTTAAACTTAAATACCGATCAAATAAATACTTATCAAAGTAATAGGAATTAATTTTATTACGTAAAACTTCTCTGAACCTTTGGCTTCATTTAATTTAAGTTCTTAGTTAATTTTGACAAACTGTACAGAACATTACAATAACATTCCTATAATTTCCCTTTCTTCCCATTCCCCTTTCTAATCCATTCCTATCAAAGAGATATTACAACCATTTGAGAATGGTTTTTAAAATAAATGAAAATATCAATTATATTTTTAAATATTGTATTCAGAGAATTATTAACATGTAGTCATTTTCAAATCTGCACTATGTTTTGGGTAAAGTTCTTTTTTTAGTGTTTAATAAATATATTTTAAATATGTAAAAAATGCACAGATACCGAATGATACTGAAAGAAATTCGTACTGAATCTTCAAGTACGAATTTTTTACATCACTATAACATCGAGACATCGTAATAAATTTTAGATTTGAGCTTTGAATTAAAAAAAATATAAAGTTGAACAACTGAAATACCCTATTTAGTGTTGCATCCTTATTTAAGCTATTTAAATATCTTTAATTAGACCTTCAATATTGGAATTTATTATCGAAAAATCAAATGTGAAATATTTATAACTTTGTGCCACAGAACGTTTTTGTTTTTCCTCCATTATTCTTAAAGTTGGGTTAATTGTGGAATTTCGTCGAAGTTTCTGGATAAACGTGATGACTGATTTTAATATTTAAAATCAAATAATGCAAAACTTAAAAAACATGAATGTGTTAGACCATCCTCAAATATAGCAACTATCAACTTGGATATAATTTAAGGCTATAATAAAAGAGTTTTTAAACTGGAACTGAGAAATTACCTAGCTAAAAAGTCTGAATTATGGTATTTGTTGCAAATCTATAAAAAAATTATGAAGTGTTATGAATTGTTCAGCATTGATTGGACATTGGTTAACTGTTAACTTAGTTTTTTAGCCACTTAAAGATGTCGCATCACTGAATTCTAAAAAACATCTTATATCTTACAGTCAGTGGAAGAAATTCTTTTTAAAAATAATTCTAGGTAATAAAACATCTGAAATAGGAACCAACGGGAAAATATATCATTCGTTAATTTTCAAAAACTGGGTCCCTCAGGGTTCTGTATTGAGCTTCATTCGTTTAACTTAGCTGCGAATGATATAATTCTGTAAATAACTTAAAAACTGATCAATGACCTGAATTGAATTTTTTTCTCCAAGTTTGAAGTTACTGAACTTAGCAAAAGGAGAAATTACAACGTGCCACTTATAACTTGCTTAGTGTGCCATTACAAATGATAAATCACCAAGAACTCCTAAGGCTCACTTTTGATACCAAGCTCTATATGGAAACAACATAAGACGTCAATACATTATCACTACGACTACACTATTGGAGAGCCGAAGGAGAAATCCTCAGAATATACAGACTACCACACTGTATACTAATTAGATTAGAACAACTTGTTTAGATTACTACAACTTAGTTTACTTTTCTGCTTACATATTTAACCCAAAAAAATCTTAACATGGTGCGCAATTCAGAGCCTTCAGGTTTCGTCCTATTAGAGTCATTATATTACTCGTCTCATGGGGTACCTCTTTCACTACGTGGTGAATAACTTCTCTTATTATATTCGCCCAACATATCAGCTAACATTTCAGTCCTTAGACTCTTCAGCTTCACCGAAATACCACCAAGATCACACTAGATCACATAAATATGAAAATCTTTACTACGTTAATCGATGTATAACTTTATAATTCTGGAATAGGTCGAACCATTTGATATAAAGATAACAATGACTTAGTTTTCTACAAAACACCAAAACACTATACACTATACTCGACACGCGTTTCGCCAATAAAGTGGGCTTCATCTAGAGATGATTAAAACTCTAGAGTATTAAACATCTCCAGATAATACTAACTTTGTTGACGAAACGCGCGTCGAGTGTAGTGTATAGTGTTTTGGTGTTTTGTGGAAAACTCAGTCAGTATTAACTTTATAATTGTGTTGTAAAGAGCGTTGTATCGTAAGTGTTGTTTAGTGGATACTGATAAGGGCATTTAAAAAATTGCTTGCTCAAAGGGCATTTAACTTATTGTGAGTTTTCACTAACCAATAAAAAAATAATTAAAGATTAAAGTGATTTCTTTCTGGCGGACATTATGTTCAACTGACTATTTTAAATATAGATTTCCATAAATAATTCAAAAACGATAAGAACTATAAAAAAATGTTATTTAAGCTGGATAAAATTCTTCGCACAATAAAGATAATCTTGTATTTTTTAAGTTCAATAATTTTTACATTACATAATATTGTACCGTTTACCTATTTTTTAATGTGCCTCAACATTGTTTTCTCAGATTTTGATAAGTTTTAATAATTTTGTTAAGAATCGTTATATTAAAATATATAATATTCTAATATAACAATATAGTACTACCCATTATCAATAATATTAATTTAATGTTATGTAATATTGACATAACTTCAGGGCTTTTCCGAAGGATGTATGGTACATGTGATTGTCAATAGAACATCCTTGTTTAAAGATTGAAATAATCTAATAACTTTGCCATCGACTTCAATTACATAAATCTGTTACCCCAAACTGTTGAAGTATTGTATGTAACAAGACAGTAATTGAGCAGTTTGACAGTGAAATACCGTGTCCAATGTTCCTTCAGGCAAAATGATAGACATTTCAACATGTCTATTTAAATACATATGGTTGATTTTCTATTTCTAATAATCTTTTTCAAAATTAGTAGAACAAATCTGGGTTTAGCTAAATATATTAAAAGCTACTGACAATATTACTTCTTATAACTGCCCTAGTACTTGCCTGAATATGGCGAACTATAGTCAATTAGTTCGACTGATTCGATTTTTTCTTAAATATATCTAGACACAACGATGAATGGTAAACACTTTTTCAAATTCTAATAACGAGGGTCAGTTGAACAGAAAGTTTTAGTTTTTAAAATACTAATTAAGTAACAGTAAAAGATGCTTGCTAAAATATACGTCACATTAAAGCTATGAAATATGAAGCTAATTCACATAAAGCAACTTGAGAGAGTCTTCGCGTTTTTGTCTCTATGTAATTAATAAGATATATGCCAATCATTAACTGAGTATGTAAGCGGTGCTATATATGATGACGGACAAGGGAATAATTAATCATATTCGCAACGATTCGGATTTAGGCTTTATTATTTTGCCCTCCTTATTCTTTAAATAAGGAGAGCTGTCTTAACATCTACACTGCCCCTATAAGCAAAAGTGCGGCATCTACAAAAATGTCAAAAATGAGATTTCCGCGCCAGTCAGCTTAAATTCCTATTTTCTACTAAGAAATGCATATTAAAAAGCGGTATCTGCACTGAAAAGTGGTTATTTCGTATACATATTAGAGGTATTTGCATTATTTTGTGAATATAAACAGAGTAAGACAGTCAGTGACAATTGCTTGTATATGCTGCGTTTTTGTTCTTTAAATGTAGATCCGGAGTTTTAATTTTGTTTCGTAGTTTTGATATTGGTTGATTACCGTGCGTAATAAGTGATAGCTGACACAGATAAGTAGTGCTGCTCTTAATTATTATTAATATTAGTGCAAGATTGTTAGTTATGACCGGGAGAAGAATAGATACAATAATTAAAGTAAATGATCTTAATGAGGTAAAGAAAATAAAGATGAAAAATTTAGCTAAAAGTCATACAGTTTTGAAGTCTTGCATCACGACAATTTGCAAGAAAAAATGTACAGAAAATATTTTAGAAGAGAGAAGAGTAAATCTAAATAAGCAATTTTGGAGCCTTGACTGGTTAAAACACAAAATACAATTACCTTTTATTTACCTTTTTTTCCTTCCGTAAAGCCTTATATATTATAGATAAAGCTTTATAATAAGGTATAACACTATAATAATAATAATAATAATATCTTTTTTGTGTAGTAGATGCCGCCTTTTGCATATGTATTTATACCAACAGACAATATACCTGTTTCAAAGCAAAAATGCAGCACATACTTTTTTTATTATATTTTCTTTTACTTACGATTTTTGTAAGACAATTTCTTACTATTACATTATTATTGACTAAAGGTATTGTGTAAACCCAAATGGTAATTTCTAATACTTACCACGACTATCAAATACTATGAGAAATTAAATCGCCATTTTCCCAAAACCCTACAATTGTTAGATGCACTCTTGCTTATGGGGGCAGTACACACAAGCCACTCCCATGTAATGTTTTGCCCTGGAAGATACTTATTATATAAGTTTCCAACGAACAGCAAAATATGTTTCTCGATGCACGTTTCGCCAATCAATGTCAACCATTAAAACTCAATTGTCAGATTTAGTCATCTTTCAGTATTAATTTTATTTGTTATAATTTACTTTTTTAAGTTGTACTGTTATTGCTCGAGTTATCTCTGTATATAGTTCAGTACGAAATTGATGTGATCATTTATTGTAAAAAATATATTTCACAATTTTTATTTGATAACTTAAACACTTGTCTGTTGCTTATCTCTTTTGTATATATTTGTCAATTCCTATTTATTATTAAATTATGCGTCTTCCCTCATTTTGTTAAATCTTGTGTTTTAGTCGTTTTCGATTATTATCAATTTTAGTACAAGTATTTCCGAAGTAACTTGAAAATCAAAGAGTAATTAAGGGGAGGCAAAACAATTCAATCAATGCACATGATAAGAGTTAGGTGAAAGATAAGAAACAATTTTTGTTTTTTTACTTTTACATAAGATCATTTCACGATAGAACTGACGCAGTAATAATATCGATTATAAGATATATACAGTCGGACCGTTGCAACTTTACCACTACGTCACCATCATATGGTAATATCACACAGACAACCCGCTATCCCTATGAAGGCATTTGCTATAATAGGTAAAAACAGATAGGTGATGTTACGTGTGTCTTCTGTCTTCGGAGATGACCTGCATATATCACCGACAACTGTTTTCATATTTTCACGCTGATCGGCGAGAAGACAAATAGTAACATACGTATTAAATTAAGAATATGAAACTTTTCTATTGACTAACGCAGTGTAGATAATTTTCGAGTAGTATTGACAGATGTTTGACATCTAACTGCTAAGCTCGTATTTTCTGCAAAATTTTGAGTCTATTTACGCTATTTACTAATATTTGTCACAGATCCGTTCTTCTTAGAGCGAAACTAGTTTCAGAATTGGAGTTGATGTAAGTAAGCAATTTTTTATGACAGTTATATGCACATCCTGTTTTAGATGCCGAGAAAAACAATGAATTCTCAAGCACAGCAAATGGCGTTGAATCTCCTGGAATACTTTGAACAGGAGAAAAGAAACGGAGACCGTTTAATATATGTTAATGCTGTTCAAGAGGTAAGATACATATAGATTTACAAATATCTGAAGTAATGTGTGTGTACTTGTTAAATTTCAGAGAGTAGCGGAAGCTCTTAAACTTTCGAAGAAAACAGTATACACTACTATAAAAAGGAAAAAAAAACAACCCAGTTCTTTCTTCGCCCGGAAAAACAAAACATTACCAAAAATCCATGACAAAGGATCTACCTGAATGTACAAAAATGGCAATACGAGATACTTTATACAATATGTATGAAAAACGTAAGTATGTTCTGGCTATATTTATTTTATTACGTAAATACAGAGGCATTTGCTGTGTAGGCCAAAATGATCTGATAAAATTGTTTTTGTTTTAGGGCAACATGTAACTGTTGGTACTTTAAACTGGTAAAATGGCGAGAACTTTGTTTGAGCCTGTAGATGTGACATGTTTCTGTCATTAATTTCAAAATAATGTCCTATTTAAACTCAAAAAGGTTTTTTGTACACCATAGTCAGCAATGAAATTATTTGTTTATGTATTATGAAAATATTTGTTATACATATTTAATGTTTTTAATTGTATAACTATATAACCACTTCTTTATGGTATAATAGCATATTTATTATCTTGATAATGATTGTGTTAGTGAGACTTATAATATTTAAGACGTATTTAGTAAAATATTACATTCCTTTCTGTTGATTTTTGTAAGTGAAGTAAATGAAATAGTGTTTTATTTTTGTGAAGGACGTTTATTGCCAGATGTTTTCTGTATGTTTATTTTATTCGATACCTAACTAAAATGACATTGTTTTAGCACATTAGAATTTGAATTTTAAGGTTAGTTATGCTTTCTTGACTTTCTTCATATAGTTTGGGTGCAGTTTAGATACGAGAAACTCTTGCAGAAGGTGCACAATTAAGGTCAGTGTACTGTAACAAACTAAAATATTCCCAAATAAATAATAGTGATGAATTAGGCGAATATGTACTAGTAGTTTGTAATACTTGTAGTTTAATAAACTTCCCAAGTTCCAAAATAGAGCCAAAGCTCCGATCGGCGGAAAGATGCAGTTATCTTGACAATCACAGGCCAATTTATATGTATATTGTGTTTTTGCACATAATGTTTGCAAGTATTTTTTACGTTTGAGCCCATGGATTATAAAGTTTGTCGCCGTGATAACTTATTTGAAAGGCATTTTCTAGTTTGTTTTGGTGCCGGCAATACAGTTGACTGTAAAGGCGGTAAATTTAAATGATTTAAATTATATAAACAGTCACTCATTTGACTCTGATTTTTCATCTTAGTTCATACGAATATCGTTTGTGACGTAGTGGTAAAGTTGCACCGGCTCAACTGTATGTGCAACTCCCTTTCACTTCATAATGTCAATAGTACTCGTATGACTCCTTTTTAAATAGATTTGTCCAGTATTCTAGTTTGAAACACTCCTACCTTCCTATAAATTTAATAATTATAGAGGTTAAATCGCAATCAACTTATCATAATACAAGTCATCCTCCAGTTAAACCTTTTTTTTTTTAAAGAACGGTACAATAGAGAAGAATATATTATTGTGTTGTCGCATCTTGTAGAAGGAATACCAAAAAAAAAAAAAATTATAAAGACCTGTCACCATCCGCAGACCCTTCTCCGTCGCTCGACGCCGAAGAACCCTGTTTCGATAATCGAACATCACCTGGCAGTATTTCTTCGGATCTGTGAACTGTAAACGATGTTTTTCCTCTTTTACCAAAGCCCATCCTTCGTTTCCGACCTATGCATTTATTGATTATTTGGGGTGTCTAGGGTCACGGGAAGAGCGTACACGCATTTTACAACTTTAATACATCAATTCTAATCTAAATGGTCATCTATCGAGTAATCAAACATAAGTACTACTTTAGAAAAGACCCATATATAGTTACAATACGATCAAGTGGTGAAGAGTCAGTAGGTAGAGTGTATGTAAGTTGTATGTTTATTGGCTTGCTTACCTGTGGCCGACAACTGGCTGGTGGAGTTACTTTTTTTGCTTAGACCTACGAATTGGCTCTGTCTTTCTCTCTCCCTGTCTCGTTGGCTGTCTTTTCTATTGCTGCCTTCCTTCTGCGGAACTTCTAGACCGTGAAGTTGGCTTACCGCAGTGTCACTCAGGCTACCATCTAAAATTATTGTTGATTACAATAGTTTTATATGGAATAATATGACAAATAGCGTAGTCCTAACCTAGTTGTAACTCAGTCTTAATATTTAACCTAAAACGTCAAATAAACAAGTCTTCATCATTTATTTCATAAAAATTTAGTCTTAGGCTTTAAGATCGCATTAAGACGTGGCATTGAAAATTTAAAACTTTTAACTTCTTAGGGCTACGAGTATCGATCGAGTGGGCAAAAAATGTTCATATAGGTCTAGTTTATTTTTTAAATGCGCAGTTTTTAGTTTAAATTAGCACTGTGGAAGTTATGAATAACATCATCGATAGTATTTGTACATGACGACATCCTTATCTAATGATGCTATTTTAGAGAGCACATTGTTTATGTACAAGGTGAGGCAGAGATATTTGCTTATTTAAATTTGGCGCCCTGAAGCAATGTTTGCTCCTTGGAAGATGGGGGTAGACACACTCGAGAGGATGGGGCATATAGTTGTAGCTCAATTTAGTTTAGTTAGCATCATGGAGTGGACGAAAGTGGAGTGGTCGTTTGCTGTTGAGGTATGCTTTTCCAACGGTCGCTCAATCATCGCCACGCAACGTGAATTTTATGTCCATTTCAATAGATATTGCGCCCCGTGGTCGTGTTCCTGGCCGGCAGTCGACTGTTTCGTGGGTAAACAACTTCAGGGAAACTGGTGATCAGAAAAAGAAACCTGGACTTCCACGAACAGCGAGGTCATTGACCTCCCAAAACATTGACATGATAAGGCTTTCTGTTTTACGATTCCCTCGGCGCTCTGTCCGCAAATATGTAGCTGCTATTAGGTTGTTTGCTCGTTCTGTGAGGCGAATCCTGCATGAAGAATTAAAATTTCATCCCTACAAATTATCTGTGGTGCAGTAACTTAATCCACGCTATTTTGTTGCTTGCAATTTGTTGACAATGTATATTTTGTAGCGCCTCACATACATTTTGTTGAAAATGCCTGTGAGGCGCTTCTTGCCATTGCTCACGACACACTTGTTTTCTTCAGTGATGAGACTTACTTCCATATCCACTTTCGGGATATGTACATAGGCGGAACATGCGCTACTGGCGCTCTGATAACCTCAGACAACTTCATCAGCGTCCCCTACATTCACAACGTGTAACAGTTTGGTGTACACTATCGCGAGTTGGAATAATTGGTCCATGGTTTTTTAAAGTAAACAAACGGGCAGTTTCGGTGACTTCTAACCATTATGTCCACATAATTCAGGAGTTTTTCTGACAACACTCAACGAAATGGATGTGGGAAATGTATTGTTCCAGCAGGACGGTATCACGACACACACAGCGCGTGTGTCAATGACCGTATTGCGTTAACACTTCCCAGAACGCCTCATCTCCTTGAAGGGTGATCTGAAATGTCCAGCACGATCGGCTGATTTAACCCCCTGCACTATTTTTATGAGGCTATCTAAAATCACTTGTTTACAACGATCGTCCTAGGACCCTGACTCACCTGAAGAACAACATTCGTCAAGCTTTTGCCAACATACCCGTTGATATGCTGGAAAGAGTTGAATGAAACTTCCGAGTTCGATTAACGCAGTGTATTACGAATAATGGACGCCACCTGCCTGATATCATCTTCAAAACTATGTAAACATAAAATTTAAATATTGTACTTGATGCTGTTCAAAGAATTAAATATATATCTACATTACTTTTTCTTTAATTGAATTTTTAAATAAGCAAGTTGCTTTGCCCCGCCCAGGCATTCCATATAACGTATAATGTATCAAATTTTATGGTATGTTGCAAAGTATTTCTCTTGAAACACAAAATGTATTTTAGCAAATTAATCATCTTTACTGTCACCTTTCACTGACGAGATAGCGGTTATGGGTAGAAGTGTAGTTCCAGATCCTCAGGAGTGTGTGACCAAATGGAGGATAAGAGTTAACGAGTTAAAATCTCAACTTATACTCTGAATAAAGAAACATATCCTAGCGTTACTCCCAATGATCAGCTAGTCTTACAAATCGGTACAGATAAATATATAGGTATGCACTTTGATAATAGTCTAACCTAGATACACGTCATATATTTATGAAGAAACAGCTTGGATTAAAAGTTGCTATGACTGTACTGGTTAATCGACAGAAAATCTAAGTTCTCACTGTCCAGTAAATTAGCCGTAGATTAACTAACCCTTAAACATCTAAGATATATACTATAAGACCTAAGGTCTTATAGTATATAACTGTGAGGAACCGCAAGTATATCAAATGTTGAAATCCTCCAAGGGTTCCAGTCCAACACACTAAGAACCGTCACTGATGCTCCGTGAATCGTGACAAACAAGACCGCGATTTGGAATAAGTGCATTAGATGCAGCCAACTGTGCGAGTGTAAATATCTATTATCGCGATTGGCAGTGCATCTCAACTTCATGTCTAATAATCTCCTGGACAACAGCCTAAAGTAGCACAGACTGAAGTGATGCGATCCTTTATATATGTGATAGATCATAAGTTATAATTTAAGTATGTATTCATATATATAATTATTACAGCCAATAACAATCCATACAAGTTGGACTATTAATGTAAGAGTGCTAAGCTCTGATTGTCAGGAAGTTTGTGATCAGACACTAAAATACAACAGATTGAGAATAGAAACTTAAACGTAAGCTCCATTAATTTCAGCATAGAATTCGACTCCGTGTCGCATGAATGACTGAAAAGCTTCTGGAAATCTACAAAATCCATCCACTAATTATTGAGCCTATGATCGACCAATGGAAGATACATATTGACTGCATGTTAAGTAAAGACAAATATCGGAGAGATTAAAATATCAAGAGGTATTTTCTAAGGTGACACCTTAAACCCGTTTTGGCACAAACATATTAGCACTAAATCTGTTGTTAAATCTTCTAAAACGAGTGGACTGGTTGCCGTCTGAATATTGAAGAAAACATTAGAGTTAGTCATCTGATGTTCATAAACAATATAAAATAATGTTCTGAAAGCAAGATTCGCCTGCACGCCCAGGCTCTGATTTCAACTACGAAGATCTTTCGCAAATATATTGACATACCGTTCGGTCTGAGCCTTCTGAATAGAAAGCTTTACTAACTGAAATGTTGAAAGAAATGCGGAATCAATAGAAGGCTTTACTATCTTAACACAAGATGAGACTTACAAATACCGGGAAATTGTGCAGAGCAACTGCATCTCTCCCGCCAACTTGAAACTGAATTCAAAGAAAAATACAAATACCGTCTGACAAATGCCGTCAGTTGAATGTATTATTAAATGTTTGGTATCTTCCAGTTCTTACGTATTCATTGGGTATATTAAAGTACAGTAATTCAGATCTAACGAATTGAACAGTCTAATGCGAATTATACGCGAAAGAAAACTTGTTATTAACAGATACATAAAGATTGCTATTATTATACATGCCATTTAATAATAACAGCAAATTCACCTGTTTTCCTGGCCATAATTATGTTCCTTCTTAACAATTCAGAAAATATTTTCGTTACCTGCTGATACTGTAAGTAAAACAGTTACGTTGTAAAACCAGTTTCGCTATAACACCTATACAAAATTAACGTATTAGCAAGACTTTTCATTATTTATCATAAAGTCTTAAATCTTTAAATATTTCATATAGATGGCTTAGGATATTCTCTGTCACTACCGATAAACAACTGAAATTGTTTGGCGAATGTAAAGTAACATTTTGTAATTGCTTGTTAATAATACATTTAACGCTGCTTAAAGTGTAAAACGAAATAAATTCAGTTACGCTAGTGATTCTTCTTAAGGTGTCGTCAAGTGAATGAAACCCTTTGTTTACAATACTGAGAGTAGAAGAAATGAATCATTCAGGCGATTTAAGAGGAAATGAAGCAGTGAAAACGGTAGCTCTGGTTAACGAGGGACGTGGCCAGCGATATGTGTCTAATATCGAGTTTGACAATCAATAATTAGTCCAGCAGTTAAACGTTTTAATGAACTTGGAACTTACTGTAGAATCCCAGGACAAGGTCGTGTAGATATAAACATGAGTGATATCTAATATAAGTCGCCTTAAGAACCTAAGGATTAATGAAGAAGGATTGGACAGTAGAAGATCAATTGTCGTACCGCTCACCAGAGTATATAGAGTTACTAGACTAGTTTTGCAAAAGAACACATAAATTGGGCCATTGACGACTGGAAATAAATTTTGTTTCCAAAGGAAACAAGAGGAAGTTTTAATGTACCAGATGGACGTCCACAAGTCTGGCGGAAGCTGGGAGAGACGTTTGCTGCCTAAAATATCCCTCCGAGGAGCCTATTTTTTGGTGGATCAATAATGTTCTGGGGAGGAATTTCTGGAATTGTTTCCATGGTCTCACGGATTTGGTTCCTATACGCGGAAGATCCATGAATGTACATTTTTGCTTATAATACATACATGGTAGAAGAACATGCAATGCCATTTGTCCCATTTATCGGGGACAACTTCATTTATATGCAGGATAATACTCAGCCTCACGTTGCTAAAGAGGTACTGGATTACCTCCGATTTATGAATATTCCAACTATGGACTGTCCACCAAGAAGCCCAGATATAAACCCCATAGAGCGTCTAAGGGATGCACTAAAATATGCATTCCTTAAAACGGAGACAACTAATCAGTTAGGTACCACATACCTGCCCTTATGACTCTTAGGGAACTCGAACAGGTCGTTCGAGTTATCGAATGAAATGATATTCCTCAGAAAACCATTCACCACTTGATCAATACCGTGCCTAGTTGGACGAAAGCAGTGATAAGAGCTATAGGATAATCTACACCCTTATGACTCTTAGGGAACTCGAACAAGTCGTTCGAGTTATCGAATGGAATGATATTCCTCAGAAAACCATTCACTACTTGATCAATATTGTGCCTAGTTGAACTAAAGCAGTGATAAAAGCTATAGTATAATCTACACCCTACAGAATTAAAATTTTTACGATATAATTTCACCTTCAATTTTTTTTTTTATTTTTCATTAACACAGTTTTCACTGCATTTGACATTATTGTTCCTTTCTCTTGTTGTTTATTCATATTTTCCCCGATAATATCATTTTACTTTCTTAAACATTAGTTGAAATCATTTAGTTATAATATCACGTAAGTACAATGATTTAAGTCTTCGAAGAAATAAAAGTAATATTGTGAAGTTTCACTGATACGTTAACTTTGTCCAGGAGTTTATATGCAGCATGTTATATAATTTAATCGCGTTTCATTCCCTGTGTAAGTACATAGAACTCATAATTGCCCCAGAATCTAATAAGCACCCAAACTAAGATGATAAACACGTAAATGTACAGTAGGTATGGATCATATTAATTGTAAGCTTATGCTTTTTACTTATTAAGTGTATGTCAACTAAGGATCCTTATGTAATACACTAATTTCTGGTATAATCATTTTAAGGAATAATATTTCGATGGAGTACAAGTGAGTACCAATTATAATAAACCAATTTACAATAAAAATAAACGGCGATTTAACATTACAAATGTTTCTTAGTTTCTTTTGTCCTAAATTATTGATAATATATTCTCAACGAAAAATATACGAGGGTTATTTAAATATAAACGATCCTTTTGCAAAGAAAAAATTATTTTACATTTTAAGAACAAAACACACTTTATGGTTATTTTTCTACATAGTTCCCCCCTTTATTGATGCATTTTTCCCATCGAACGGGTTGTTTTTTCATGTCGTTTTCGAAGAATGACTTCAGGCAGGTATCCAACCAACTGCGCACAAACTGTTCAACCCGTTGATCGTTCACAAAATGCTCTCTTTCAAGTGGCCCTTTAGAGGTCCAAACATATGGAAATCACATGGTGAAAGGTCAGGGCTGTAGGGAGTGTGATCAATTGTAGTCCAATGTATTTCTGCCAATTTTTGGATTGTTAGGGCTGCAATGTGGGGCTTTACATTATCATGTAGGAGCAGGACGTCTCGGATGGGTTGACGGCACCTTTTTGACCGATATGCAGCTCGAACCTAGTCAAGAAGGTCACAGTAGTAGGCAGCGTTTGGTATGCGACGATCATGAAGAAAATCAACGAATAAAACTCCTTGAGAGTTCCAAAAAACCGTTGACAACACCTTCCCCGCTGACAAGCAAGTGTTGGTATTTGATGGCCCTGACTCCCCCTTTTTTCTTCACTCCATACTGGCCCTTTTCGACTCGGGAGTGTAGTGGTGAATTTTCGCTGGTCTAACGCCTTCGTTCGTTAAAAACTTTATTATGATGCGTTGCGCAATCGAAGGATGAACCTCTCTTTCGCTCATTGTGAGGCAACTAAACAAATCAAGTGGGCGGTCGGCTTGGCCCTGTGTCTAGAGGGGAATTCCTTCTACCCTTTCCGATGCTCCGCTTACCTCCGACACGTTTTCTACGTCCTCAGAAGTAAAAGGGTCGTTCATATTTGAATGCCCCTCGTACTTATGATAATACAGATCGCCTTAGCAACATTTTTTAGTTGGCAGATTTAATTTTGTGTATATATATTGATATATAATTTACATGTATATTCCTGCCTTATCTCGGGTACAATAACGTTATAGATCTATTCATAGAAAATGTTATTTTATTTTCCTTTAACCATCAGATTTATTTAGTTAAAACAAAAGATTTGATATATTCTTTCTCCTATATTTCTAATAAAATGTAATATTTTCAAGGAAATAGAAAACAACCTTCAAAATCAAAATAATGTATCAAAGATAATACAGACATTTTACAAAATTCAATAGCATGTTTTAAACGTATTTCGTATTATCACATAAATTCGGTAAAAAAATAAACTGTGCCTGACGTTCTATATATGTCTATTGTTAAATTGTGAAAAATGCCTTTCCAGTAGGTAATGCGATAATATGGCGAAGGCGCCAATGTCATATAATGAATGTACCATTTCTATATTTACCTGTCTTTTCATCCGGTGGTGGCTCCGTATTTGAAAAACTCCTCGTAAACTGTCCCCTCTTCACGCTACCTTCTCTATGGTGGTGATGGTGGTGGTGGTGATGGTGATTATTCGATTGTGGATGGTAATTATGGTGCGGATCTAGGGGTTCTATGGGTTCTCGATGGTCTTGGTCTCTTTCTTTAGCATTTCTCGGCATACTGCGGTAGTTAGGGTAGCCCCCATATTCAGTACTATCAATAGAAGCATTGTTAAAGGAGGGACTAGCTTTAAGAGACATATCTATATTACACATCTTAAATATGGTATTTTCTCTTACGGAACCGCCGGGGCTAGCTGGAATATTACTATCTACGCTGGATGCTTTTATAAAAGGGTTTTTGTTCTCCCTAAGCTTAGGCTGGGGATTTCTGGGACATTTCAAACCAGAATCCGTGTCATTTTTTATGTCATGCGGTATAGTTTTTGTAAAGGGTTTATCATTCCGTTCCCCTTGGTAATCTGCCAAGGAATAATTTGAATATTCGATAGGTTTGTTTATTGTGTCCGCCTTAACTTCGTCTGGTATTGATTGAAAGGTGGCAGGACCCTCGTCAATTTGTTTTTGTGTTAAAATGGGAGCGGGGGACGATGTGTTATTAAAAGAAATGGACTGAATTTCATTTTTGTATGAGTCTCTGGATGAAAAAAGTTTAACATCGCAAGTACAGTCTACGAAATGTGCGCCGTATCTTTCACGGATATTTTCAGGCGCTTCATCGCTCCCATCTCCACTGAAACCACCTCGTGAACTATACTTGAAATCGTCCCTGTATTCAATTTTCTGGTAGTCACAAGAATTGATTTTGTTCGTTGATGTTAAGCTGTAATTTTTAGTGCTACATTTTGAGTGATTTTGACCTAATTTGCCAAATATTTTAACAGCATTTGATAATGAGCGGTGGATGACACTTATACTGGAATCTATAGGGTGAGAAGTGGTGTAAGGATTAAAATTATCTTTATAATCGACTAGGGTTTTACTACGAACAAGTTCTGTTGGTTTAATCTGATGATTATGGCAAGAAATACTACGACTAATTGTTTTACGTTTATGGGATTCGAATTTTAGGTTTTTATAAGCATGTATATCTGATATTTTTATGTCTGCCCTGTAAAATAAAATATTTATTTGTTACAATGCAAAGTTTCACTTTGCAGGATTTTTAAAAACTACTGAAGTGAGGAGATTATTATACTCCACAGCATCTGCAGATGCCTTATACAATAAGGACTAAACAAATTAGACCAAAAAAGCTATTCTCCTGGCTACAAGTTGGCGACGAGCACTGGATTATATGGCGAAGTTCGCCGTATTTTGTCTAATAGAGTTAGTACTAAACTACAATTATTCAGATTGCTCGATAACTATAGAAGATGCAAAGTGTCCTCTATCTCAGGATATCGATAACTTCAGACCGGTTTCGACCTTACCTTGGGTCTCGTCAGTGTAAGTGAGTATACCTTTGACAAACGAGGCTCTGAATCTGAATCTGAATCACTGTATTTTATCACTCTGAATCACTATATGTTAGTGCTAACTATGTTAGACAAAATACGGCAAATTTCGCCATACAATCCAGCGAATGTCGTCGGTATGTAGCCAGGAGAATAGCTGTTTTGACCTAATTTGTTTAGTTCTTATTGTATAAGGCATTTGTAGATGGTGTGGAGTATAATAATCTCCTCACTGCAGTAGTTTATTTATTTAGTATTTTTCAACAAGTCCTTAAATTCGAGATTAATATGTTATTTACTAATTTATAACACAAGTATCTGTCTAGTATTAAAGTTAAGTCTGTTAGAAATAATAGTCCTCTAATAACAGAGCTATAGTGTGTAGTAAAGTGTTGAACTGGAATATCTGTTATTTAAACCACATATACTTTTGTCCCAGGCCCCAAATTTTCAGCAGTACTGACATCTACACAGGTTTCGTAATTGTATTTTAGCGACAATGTATTAACAGCCTGTATTTACAAAGTTCAAGGCAGATAAATATCTCTACTGAATGCATAATTCTGAAGAAAGGTATTCTCTTATTTCATCAAAATGTTGAAATCTTCTAATGAAAGACCTATAATCTTTATGTAAACAAATTCATTAAGTCTTATTATTAGTCAGGTATTTATGATCTCATATTTTCTTCAAACAACTAAGGTTTACTAAAAAACTTCAAACAACTAAGGTACTCTTTAAGGTAGAAACCTTAAAGAGACAAAATTACATCGAATAAAAACATATTTAATAAGAGAATTGTTTCGAAAACTAAATAAACTTATTACTAGCAACTCATCATAAAATGATTACTATTATTATTATAGAACATTTTGCTGTGCAAAATGAAGGCCTTACATATTGGATCCATAAGTTATGGTATATATTTATATGGCATTTTAGCTGGAATTAACACTTTAATAAACAGTTCAGGAACAAGTAAATTTGAGATAAATTTCTGCATATTATCACTAAACATATTTAACCCACTTTGTTTAAGACATTGTAATCTAATAGCATTTCATAACTTCAGTCTTTTATATGTTGTGGTACTATAAGGTATTATAAAAGTTTTTTATTTTAATAAATAACGTAAAAACCTGTTAATTATTTACCAGAATTCGTCATATTACTGGAATGTTTTCCAACATACAAGATCGTCCATATTCTAGTTCTAATGTAATGTTTTCCTATAGAATATAATTTTTGTTTTAATTTATATGGTCAATGATAGTATTATTTATTATACAAATTACTTTGTCACATAAGGAATGCGTTTCTTCAATTTTTCAAATGCACAAATAACACTTGAATACCTGAAAAAGTAGTCCTAAACAGAGTCATAAAAACATAGAAATATGTAGCTTACTGAGATCGTGTAGAATATACATAGAATATAGTAATATTATAGAATTTATATATTATAGAATAAGCACAACAATTACCAGCTTGAATAAAACCTTTTTAAAAACGCCGACTTAAATTAATTTATATCAGCTAAATAAATGTTTTAAACCCATCACTATTGAGAGAGCTCGATATGTTGTAACTCGTCAGTATAAGACCGGTCTTACACCGATGCAATACGCAACAAGTGGTAGGTACGCAATCCCCTTCACTTGGGGGATGTACTGTGAAATTGAGTAGAAACTCTTACAACAGTGCAACGCGCTATTGTATCGCTTATTCGATTTCGCACGAAACATGATTTGTCGTATTGCTAGCGATGTTTTTGCTACGATATTCTTTCAAAATGGAAATAAAAAGGCCTAAAATTGGTTTTTGAAAAATAAAAAGAATTGAAAATAGGAATTCTATTCTAGATAAGGATTTTTCTTATGTTCGAACCTACCACTTTTAACAAAAAAGGTAAAAGGCGAAGAAATGAAACTAAAATACAAACATAAAATTTAAAAGAAAGACGAAAAATTAATTTAATTTAAACGAATAACACGTATTTTACGAATACGGATAAAGAGAAAGGTCAATGCGAGGGGTCGTTAAAAATTTTGCTTAAAGGAGGAAGCATTCCAAGAAAACTCTTATTTCCAGCCACTTTCAATAGCTCTCAATTTATGTTGCGTTGGTGTATATACCAGCACTTAATATATCTCCTATCCTATATTGTATATCGTATATCGCAATTCGCGTATTGCGTGTCAGTGTAAGACTCGCCTTAGATATTCAAATACGGTTTAACCCTCCGCCGGGCGCAGCCGGTCTGTGAAATCCGGCAGTAACTTTTTTCTTTACCCTTTCGTGTGTATTACGAATATTAACTCGAACACCCTCACAGCTTCCTAGCTCCAAGCCACTCTTCTCGATATGGTGTCAACTTTTTTTCCTGCATTCCTTGGCCTTATATGGGCCGCGCCGATCTTTCCAATGCATTGCGCCTGATTACGTCATTATCATCACTTTTATATTTGGTCAGATTCCTTTTTTTAATTAAATTAATAATATTTTTTTGGGATCTCTAATGTCTATACTTACTTATTTTAGTTTTTTATGGTATTATTATTAAAAATTAAAAAATTTGGGTGTTAAATTATTGGTTTATACTAAATACCGTTACCACCAATGTGACGTTTATTTTTGTTTGGAAGAGCATTTATAATTCTTTACACTTATAATAGACAGTTACTTATGACTTTTCTTTGTAATTCACGTCCAATACTTTCTTATATAAACTTTATGGCTTTTACATGTCCAAATAGGTGGTTTGTTTTCTGCATTCAAATTATTGTTCAATACTAATTTATGTTTGTGGTTTAACCCAAAACAAACAAAAAATTGCCAATAGCTTGAAAAATAATCAATAGCTATAGATTCTCCTATAAAAATTTTCCAAATGTATTGCTTTACAACATTAAATGAGTTTCTTTATGCAAATTTAGTTATTGCGATTAAAAGCTAGCGTGAAATATTTATTATTGTATTGCATTAATTAAAATAAGCGTTTAACTAAGTTTCCACCTCATTAAAATCTAAATTGTGTAAGATTTGATTATGAGATCTCTCAGATGTATTGCGCCCGAATGTGTTTGCGTTAATACTGCGCCCGATGGATGGGTAACTATGCGAACAGGTCTTTTATGAAAAGTATCTAAATATCGAACAATTAACCAATAACCTATGATAAAATATTAATAGCTATTAAGTCAGTCGTAATTATATCATATATTCTGAATTATTTTCCTCCGATGTTATTTTTCATATAATAAAGAGCATCACCTAAGTGTATAGTGCAAAATAGTAGTTTTCAAATTCTGAATCTGTCTTAGTATTTACTATCATAATCCCACATTATTTATTTTTATTATAAAGGCTATGTAATATATGATATTTAATCATCAAGAGCTAATTAAGCGAAAATTATTAATATACTTATATTAATACGTATCGTAGTGTCAAAAACAAATGTGATTACTGATAAAGATATTACAATTATACTGATATATTGACATTAATACAGCCTGAAAGTCACTTAAAAGAGTGTATCAGGCAATTATCTGCAATAATAACTACAATAAGATTGATACTGAGTCGTTTATTTATAAAATGTCAAAAATATATAAATGTGATTACTGATAAAAATATTAAAATTATACTGATATTATATTAATATTAATATAGCCTGGAGGAGTCATATAAAAGACTGTATCATGCAATTATCTGCAGTGATCACAATGAGATTGATACTGAGTGGCCTATTTACAGACTGTAGTCAGAAAATCAAGAAAAGCATATCGATGCATTTTAAAAGAGATCGTTAGGTGCCCCAAATGTTTTGTTGAGGTTGACAATGGATCTTATCCTTACCTACTGGTTCTCGTTCCTCTAGGTCTCTCGGATTGCGTCGAGAAGGCGCTGCTCGTCACCGAAGCTACCGACTCCATGTCACTATCAAAGTCAACAAGTCCTAAAGGGTCTCTGTCTCTGTCCCTGTCTGGCGAGAATGACCTTCTAGTAGAGCGCGTGTGATTGGCGAGATCACTATCACTTAGTCCACTATATCGCCTTTCCCAACCATAACCGGTACTCCTATACGTTTGCACGTACCTCAATCTGTTTCTGTTGGATCTGTCGTCCAGGTCTTGGGCTACTCGTTCTTGGAAGGCCCTAGCCAGGGCCTGTGGCACTTGAGGAAGTTGGCGCTTCTTGGGCGACCCCGTCGGCGTGGCCGTGGCCGATCGGGATTGGAAGCGGGACATTTTGTAGGTGGTCGGGGGATAATCGGATACTCTAACGTCGGGCGGGGAGAGGGAGCGGTGGTCCGTGGCTGACCGGCGGGGCGACTTCGAACGGGAGCGCGACATATGAACACTTGGGGAATCGCAAGGCGCCGCCGAATGAGAACGCTGGTTCGCCATATCACTCTGTAAACAACAAAAAAACGACAAGAAGTATATCTAACCATCTTAAACCTTTCCATAACAGTTACATACTCGTATAATGCATGATCTAACTAAAATAAAAAAACCTGTCAACTTCAATAAAAACAGTTTTTCATAAACGCTGAAGATTATACAAAAAGTTTACTTTTTATTCTTTTATACGTAATTCTTTTGTATATAAGTTTATTATTAGTTTTATGTTGTCTAAGTATTAGAAAGTAGAAACCCTTGTTTAGTTAGTACTCGGATTCAGGACACATCTGTTTCTTAGGGGTAAAAATGCGATTATCTCAGGCAATAAATTATCTTTTTTGTTTACTGCGTCGGCCGTCCTTGTTAAAATCGTTGCAAATTAGGTCAATGGTTTATGACAAGTGGCATCCTGTAATAATACCAGCAGGTCATCAGCTTTGGTGATAAGTAGTGATAAATCAAATCAGTCAATTTTCGCATCTCGCCCCGAAATATTGTTTTCTCATTCGGTACTATCTTGCTCGCTATTTAATTTAGTTATCTTCTAAATAAACATAATAGTATCATCTCACTACACCATACACAGCATCCCGCAGATCGGCATAAATTGGTGACCCCAACGTTAAAGCGAAGCGTGGCGGTTTTTTTTGTGCTGTATTCGCGATTTATCTAAGTGAAAAGCATTTGAAGTGAATTAATTTCGTAGTGAAATTTGCCGCATAGCGAAGTTATCATGATAATGTGCGACAATGAGTACTAACGACACCCGTTTCGATAGAATACAGCGGGAGAAACTTTCGCAGGGAATAGCCAAATTCCACGCTGTGCCCGAACAGTGTGCGTGAAAAACATTCTCACGATCTCATTCGCGAGATCAACGCGGTCTCATTCTCGTGATCGTTCATAGTTGAGATATCGATCACGGGACCGTCTCAACGACGACAGAAGTGATTTACTTTGAGACTATAGACATATCGGAGCAATAGCGCGGACATGCCGTGAAGCATATGCGCGAAGTGCGAGAAATGACGCGAATCGTCGCTGATGGCGACCAGCGACACGTACCCTATCGTGGGCCGAGTGCACGTATCGATGTATACTTAAAGGCACAGTTTATCATTGATACTAGCGGAGACCTTTGTGTATATCTTCGCGTGTACTTCACCAGGCGAAACACCACATAGACACCACCTTAGGCTTACCTGCCGCAATAAAATGCCACCGGAGCAACCGTTAGATCGATGTTCTTACAACCGTTCTTTTATGCATTCGTTCAGCAAGCTACCGCTGGCGCTACCGAAATGATATAAGGTCAGACGTTACGTCTACCTGAGGAATTCCTAGGAACCTCAACGTCGAAACCCGATTTAGATAACGCAGCTGTCTACATCGGGGGTCTCTTAGAAACCACATGCTGATCCTACAACCGACAACGGTTAGGAGCCATGGGGAGAGGAACCCCTTCGTCCTTCAGGCAACAACAAAACAAGCGTATGTGCGAAACAACGGGGTTAAAAAAAATTACATAATCTCTACGACGGACCGTTTACGGTCACAAATCGCGAAAATAAGATGGTCACGGTGATAGTGCGCGATTGCGAAGTGAAAGTGTCAAGCGATAGAGTGAAACCAGCGTACGTTCTGAGTGATAAAATGCTCGCGAGTGACGTGCTCGACTCTACCGACGAACACGATGGTGCGATTATACTAGTGGCGAACCAGCGATCCGCGGAAAAAAACCGCGTCGCACCAGCGGAAACCATACAACAGGAAGGACCATCGCCGAAATTTGCCACCAAATCAGGAAGGAAAGTGTTTTCCGGATCAACTGCAAGCCAGTTTCTCGTGATGCTTCATCGCTGGCAGGGGGTACTGTGGGCACACATGGCTCCACATACGCCTGTTGACAGCTGTGATGGTTTTTTTGTAGATATTAGTTTTAAGTTTTATAAATATTAGAAAGTAGAAACCCTTGTTTAGCTAGTACTCGGAACCAAGGCAAAAGGTAAAGATGCGATTATCTTAGGCAATAAATTTCCCTTTTTATTTACTGCCTCAGCCATTCTTGCTAAAATCTTTGCAGATTAGGTCAATGGTTTATAACAAGTGACGTCTGGTAATAATCGTGCCAGGTCATCGGCTTTTGTGGTAAGTTCAAATCAGTCAATTCCCGCATCTCGCTCCGAAACATTGTCTCCTCTTTGGAACTAGCTTGCTCGCTATTTCATTTACTTATTTTCTAAACAAACATAGCCATAGCAAGAACATAGCCAATAGTATCATTTCACTACACCATACGCAGCACCCCGAAAACCTCCATATATTTAAGAGTATACAGTATATTGAAGCAATTTAAGCAAAGAACACCAACTCTAATGCTATTGTATCGATAACATTTCACCGAGAGGGCTCTTTTCCAAAATTCATTTTTCCTCTGTTGCAATTGAACCAAGAGAAAATTCAAACAGAGATGACTTTTGTTTTTTCGTGTAGAATATGTAAGAAATAACCATAAAGTGAACATAGCATCGTGGGGGTCAAAAAGTATTTGATAACCTCCTCCATCCTCTATGGAAGGAAGTGATATGTTATGGCTCTTGTTTCATATTAATCGTCCTCATTCGTTTCATCTTATATCGTTCCTGCTATATGATCAAATAGCTTTGAGGGGTGACTTCAGGCGCAGCTGTTATCCCCTTGAACCATTTATAAACAGCTACAAGAAAATATATCTTTAATTTTTCGATGTTCTACCTATACTGGAGTAGCTCAAAAGCTTGGGTATGAGGATAATACTGACTTAGTTTTCCACAAAACACTTTACACTACACCGACGCGCGTTTCGTCAACAAAGTTGGTATCATCTGGGGATGATTAAAACTTCGATTTTAATCATCTCCAGATAATGCCAACTTTGTTGGAAAATCGAGTATAGTGTATAGCAGAGGCGTATCGTACATGGATGCGAGTGATGCATCGCATCCCGTAAAAAATTGGCAAATTAGTGTTATTCAAAAGTTCAATCGGTTTATTCAATTATTACAATTATTTTAAACCGTCCGCAAACATACATTATTTATTTTAAACGCTACAATCAACTTTTTTATTTCAAATCGGCCGTAAGGGTGAAATTATTGGACTACCGCGTTAGTTGTTATAGTGCTGAAATGCGATGATCCACGTCACATGCAAGCTACACGTTAGATGGGAGAAAAGGTCAGTGATCTTACGCAGTCAACGGTAGAACCTCGAGTAGGTGTTGTCATTATTTCCGGACTCAGTTATGCGATTATGTGAACGCATCTTGGCGACTGTCGCTATAGCATAAGGAATATTTGTTGGAAGCGATGTTTCAGGTAATTATGAAAAATGGAAATGAGGAGTGGGATCGAGAAACCGTGCTAGAGGTCTTTTAACTTTATCGCACGAGTTTGATTTTAATTTTTTCTGAGAGTCTGTTTAAAATTCTACAGTCAAGAATATCAAATATTAGTTACTGCAATAAAAAATCGCCGATTTCAAATCACATATTCAAAAAATGAGAAACGAATTTAGTGACATTTGGGATGGTATGGACAGATTTGTGTTAGAAAATCCACCACCAAGTAAAAGAACGCCTTTGGATTTAACCCCTGAAGATGATAAGAAAAGCACCTACGCACGATTGTTTTATGAAATTTTGGACGTTATTACTTTGAACATTAGTGAACGGTTTAATGAAATATCTAAACTGAAATTCTTAAATCTAGATTCCACACAATTTACTTCATTCCTGAAACGTTTTCCTAACGAACTTTTTTCTTCTTTAGTAGATACATATGGAACAGTCTTTGACGCAAATCGTTTAAAAAGTGAACTTTCAGTGATTTATAGTGATCTCGATATAAGAAAGGGCACTGTGTTTGAGCTTCACCAATATATTATGTTCCTTCAATTATCTTCTGTTTTCACAGAGTCATCAAAATTGTGTCGTTTATTTTGACTATTCCTGCCACAAGTAGTTCCGGGGAAGGATCATTTTCATGTTTAAAGAGAATAAAGACTTATCTGCGAAATTGTCAAAAGCAAGAAAGACTGTCCGCTTTAGCATTAATAAATATTGAAAGTGCCTAGTTAGAAGATATGAGTCCGTCTCCGACATTTGAGGAAACAGTGATAGACGTTTTCGCTGGACAAACAAAAACCGAGGAATTGATTTTCATTTTAAAAATTAGGATATATACCTCGGCATAATCATTTTAGGTTAGTGTCTTTTATGCCTATGGCCTACCATACATCTGACTATACCTCTTCCCCTTATAAAATTGTTATCACATCCCTGTATTCTTTTCTCGCACTACGCCCCTGGTGTATAGTGTTTTGTGGAAAACTAAGTCAGTGTTGTGCTCTACCTATATACAAAATGTTATCGAAATCGGAAAGTTCCGTCACTTTGCTTGTTGGGTCATCGATAATATCAATAGTTGACCTATAATTCTATTCCTCATTATTTGTGGGTGCATGCTTGACATTATTTGCTTAATTAACGTCGGTATTGATGATGCACATAATTAGTGTACCGTTTAATAAGCATTTACCAATGTACCGATAAAAGGCACACATTGTTTGTGTCAAATTTATTACAGCGCATTTTTAAAGTACATCTCATTTAATGAAATTATTGCATCACATCAGGTCGTCTTGATTGTAATGCCGATAGGCTTTTAGTGAATTTACAATAAATCTCACGATATGATACTAAACTAGGGAGAATAATTATAGCGCCACGCCATATTTTGCAGTGCTTGTCCACTTAATATTAAAATATGTTACTAAGGACTTAGGACGTAAGAAAGTATGCTAAAAGAACGTAATTAAATAAATCTTAGTTATGTTTTAAGGTTGTTTATAAAATTAACGCATAAATTAAGAAAACTTAACAAAACCACCAGCCTCAAGTCTTAAATAGCCTGATGGACAGTATGAATAATAGAATATTTGAAGTAATTCCTAAAAATGGAGACGTAACACATTATTAATTTTTGTTTGTATGTGCTTTTGTTAGGTTTTAACTAATAGGCGCTATAGTTATGCACCAATAAATTCAGGATGTGTTCTTAATTTATGCGTTAATTTTATAAAAAAAAAGAACCTTGAAACAACTAAAATTTGTTTAATTACCTTCTTTTAGCGTATTCTCTTACCTCTTAAGTCCTTAGTAACCTATTTTAATGTTAAGTGGACAAACACCGCAAAATATGGGGTGGCGCTATAGTTATACTCCCTAGTTTATAAACAATATATCATATTCTGTTTATGGTGTATACAGTCTGGAATAAGTTCTGCTAAAGAATTACAAAAAATAATCTGAGTGTGATATTTTTATTTCTTCGACAATTTTTAAAAGTACCTCTAGTTTTTGCATTTATGTAATAGGAATATATATGCAAAAAATATAAGTAAAATGTCATCACAAATTGATATGACAAAATTGTCATCACAAAGATTGAGTTGATAATTAAAATTACTTATAAAAAAATATTTACAAATACTAAATTGATGATAAACGTAAGTTTTCATAATATTAAGTATTAATAAGACTAGATATTAATTATATTATATTTAATTTAAGATTGTATTAGTTATTAGATTATCTGAAACCTGTAGGAAAAAATATTTACCTATACAGGAACTGCTGACATTGAGGATTTCGGAAATTGTATGAAAATAGATCTAATATAAAAACAAAACGATTGAAATAGTTTACAGTAACTGAAGGTAAAACAAATGGTACAAATTTAATGGATATACTCGTATTTCAAAATTATGCCAATCACCTACATTTTGATACTTAAAAAATTATTAGTGTCCTATTTAACCTGTTGGAATTAGCAATTTTGTAGCAATTAAAAAAAACTTCCAATGTCTGAGCAGTATACTGGCCAGTGTTTTATTATACCCTGATACTGGACTCTCAAGGGATATGGGGATTAGAAAAGTCTCAATGTCGCGGAGGAATACATAGAAAGCTTTCTCGACATTAAAATTAAAATATAAGTTGTTTGTAGTCATATCTTATAAATTATTTATTTGTTTAAGTGGTTACTTATTCGTGTTAATGCGAAAAAATAACGCATTTCGATATCAACTCGACGTGAAAATTTTCTAACATCGCTTCAATTGCAGTCAACTATGTAGTAATTGTATAAAATAGTTATATTTTATATTATTATTAACTAAATTTTTAAAACTAATATTAAGCGAATTCAATCAGTTAGACTACTACATACCTGTTTTATATTATTTTGAGTTTATGATGATAACTTACTTAGTTATCAAAATAAACAAACATTAAAGTGGTGATTTGTTGTTCTGTTAAAGTAATTGCCAGGCATGAATGATCTTATAATAAATCCTAACCAAAATGTTCCAAATAGGATTAATGAAACAGCAGAAAGCGATATCAGGTATTTTACCATAAAATGCAATAGAAAACATGATGCCCAATATAATATGTTTATCAAGTAGTGTCAATTATTATCAACAATAGGTAATTATTCTGGAACTATCTTGTTACGAAAATTTAAAGGATATGAAAAATTTTAAATATATGTAAGTAACATTACTTTATGTTAAAAGCGGCGTTTCCAATATCACATTGTATTCCCAAAATACAAGAGAGATAATAATATACAAATCAAATACATCTAATATATTTACCAAACAGAAATTGCTTTACAAGACTTTTTTATAGAGGCACCATATAATAAATTTCGCATTGAGAAAGTAAGTAATTTACTTTAAATAAATAATTTATGTGGTATTTAAAAATGGTTATTAAATTATTGTAGATTGTCGCAATTGAGCATTACAGGAACCTGTCAAAAGAACGAATTAGTAAAGTAATCACTTGATAATATTCAAGATATTAATTTTGTTATAATTGTGAATATACTAGAAACAGGGACATACTTTTACCATTATTAAGAATAGGTGTTTTGATGATTTTGGACTACTTTAAAGGAAAATGTAAAGACAACATAGTGGTATAAAGCATTTCTGCGACTACCATCGGTTAATTGTTAATTATATGGCTTGAAAATGTATCACACAACCAATTAGTATAAACAAAATTAGTGAAGTGACTTCAAATTACTACGTTTCTAAAATTGTGGAATTCAGCGCAACAAACAGGTCATTAATTTAGGAGGACATCGACAATATTATTGGTCAAAGCAGGCGGTGTAATGGCCCTAAAGCGCCACGGGTGTTAAAAATATAGGCGAGTTGTCGAAGGATATAGGATTCAAAATTATATTAAAAGTAAAATAGATATTGCTAAAAGACACAAAAGAAACAAATGAAACAAGAGACAATTCAATAAATATTCAATCTCTACTTCAGGCTAATTCTCAAAAAAATTCTACAAATTTTGGAGTAAGCTTGAAAGTTTCACAGTGCTTTGTAATCTCATCCCTTGCTTACTTCAACAATATATATTTCAAACTGTATAAATTATTGAATTAATTTACATAATTAGGATTTATGTTCAATTTCTGTCCATCTGTTTTGCACTAATAAAAATATGAGCTTAATGTTGTTTCTAGTTAGTAATGCATAAAATAGTCGATTTTACTCACTGATGGTTATTTTATACACTAGTGCGATAAAGTTTCAATGTCGTTAGTGTGAAAAATTATATTTAAAAAAGATACTTAAAAAAATAATTTTTTTGTGATTTTACAAAATATTTTGCAAAATATTTATAATAAAACAAATGTTAGTTACTTACTCGCCTACTATTATATCCCTGATTATATGGTTGCATGGTCTCTATGTCTCGCCTCGACCTTCTCTCGTTCTCTCTAGGGGGACTCGCCGAACTCCCCACACTACTTACACTGGCACCATCAGCACCCCGTCGTTCCCTACCACCATCGATTTCGCACTCAGACGGAGTATCACTATCAGAGAACCTCGAACCGGTGCTAGGAGGCGAGAGGTGTTCACTAGGAGTCAGCGCGACTTCTTCATGAGGCCCCAGCGTCCTCCAGGTGGGCTGCTCGTCAAGGGGCCAAAGTTCGACTATCGTCTCTCCGAGAAAATCGTTTGCGCCGTACCGTACGTAGTCCCAAACCGTAATTTCTAAAGCACGAAGTCGGAGGTCTGCCCTACGAAGGCCCGAGTACACGAAGGTTTGGTTCCACATCGGCTCGGTCGTGCCTAGAAATAAACAAAAACCGCCGTTATTCATTTCGTTTAGCGAATGTTACCGCTGGAGATATGCCAACGTGAAGTTTGAACTTGTTTTGTTGCAATATATCCGGTTATTTATGACAAACGGTTATGCAAACTATAATCTTTAGCCATACAGTGATTCATTTCGAGACTACCCACCCTAATTATTTCTTTTAGCAACGAAAATAACCTGTGGACAAGAAACAAGTTAATTTAGATATCGAATGATTTAAAACCACTGTCCGCTACAGTTTAAGTTTCGCCCCTTTATCCGCATTTCCCCCGCTTATTAATTTATTTTGTTTTATTTAAATTATTTTATTTTTGCTTCTACTACGAACACGGATCAACCGACTTCAGTATCTTAAACGTAATTGACTCAGAATTTTTAAAACTTTTAGAACGGTATATTACAAGATGCCACTAACAAGTTTTAAGTAAGGGGGTAAGCTAAACTACAATGGCCTTGGTTTTAAATTTCCCCTTTAAAAACTATATTTGCGGATTTTTGTCTACAGTCTACTTTCCTTGCTAAACGAAATAATGGCAGTGGATAGTTTCCAACAGTTACTCCTTAAATTTTAAACGATTTTATTCATTACTTACATTATTTAATTACATTTGTAACATACTTTATTTAGAATTTCACCACCTACATAGCATACCTAGCCTTCTAAAAAAAAATTCACTCGTCGCATAAATTCAGTTTTCATTCATTTTCAGTTTCAATTCATTAAATTTTGTATTTTTATATACTATTTCTCTGTATTAAAATGCTAGTTTAAAATTGTCGCAGATGCATGCAATCTAATAGATAGTACGCGCATCTAGCGGCGTCCATTACAAATAATTGGTAAATTTAAAAATAGAGCATAAACATAATTGATAAATAATATGTTAAAGAATTAATAAATAAAAGTAATGGTTGCTTAAAAATGTTATACATTAATATATTTAATTATACTGCTTGTCAAGAAGAGGAACAAGTCTAAAAATTGCGATATCCGACCACCCACGAGGTGTGCAGTAAATAGCCTGGTCTTTACTCAGTCGCATTAAGACCTTTGTAGAGTGAATATCGATTAATACGTATTGAATGTGAATGTACACAGAGTTCGATCTGGCCGCGCGTAAAGTGCATCCTTTTCCCTCCGAATACTGCCTCTTTCTTTTACGCATACCTAGAGAATATCACACTTTTTCCTATTCTTGTTGAACTGTACATGGTATATTTAAGCATATTTATAAATACACATCTTTATATATGTCGTAGGCTTTAAAATATGCATTAATTAATGGCACAAATTAAAAATAACAAAAAATTACATTTAATTTTAACAGATGTTTTGACGGTAGAATATGTTCCGTACATATCTTTCAATTATTTTAAAATATAAAACGCTTGCCATTTAAATAATTTTTTTCTTTTAACAAATGCCTGAAACAGCAGAGGGTTACAGTTGAATCAATGTTCTACACACTTAGGCAGCTATAATAAATAAAAACTCTTAGAAAGTAGCTACTAAGAAGATTTAGTAAAATATAGTATAAAAAAATAGATTGTTAAATGCTAACAAAATGTGAAAATTAAGTTTTTCACTCTAATTATCTATAGTAATAATTTAAGTATTATTTATAGTTTCACAATGTCTCTGTGTAACATTGATTTCATAAAAACAATTTGCTTAAATAGTATTCTTTCCTTCTCTTCTTTCAGCGGGATTAATAATATATGTATAGTAAAACAATAAAGAAGTTCCCTTGAAATATCAAAAAAAATATATTCATTGAATAAATACCATTTTAACAATACCATTTTAATTAGTAAAATATTATTATTTAAGTGGAATTATTATCATTACCATTGTCATTAAAAAAAGATATTTCTTTAAATAAAAAAAAAGTTTTTCATTATTACAAATTTTCATCGTACAAATAAATAGTGGTACATACCCGCCAGTGTCCTCGTCCTCCTTTTACTCTTCTCCGACCTGTCGGGAAGCAGAAACAGCTTACAATAAGGATTTCTGGGTTGCTGGGGGGATCTTGGCGTAAGTCCTGCAGCGCAAACAATCGTAACCAGTAGCTGCAATGTGGAGGGATCGAACCCCAGCCGTATCTGTATTCGACCCCCTACGCTCGGTGCCAACGCTTGGGCCGGTTCTTGCCGCTCTGGACTGCCCGGCGACGTTACTAGAACGTGGGGACGTTCATAAATTTCAGTCTCTTGGTGCCATTGTCCACCACCCTGACCTGAGATTAGGGATCAGTGAAGAGTGCTAGTGCGTTTGTGCAGCAGACAATTTTGCTGTTGTTGTAACTGAATTTCTTTTGCCAAACGTTTAATATTGTCATGAAGAAAATATGTAAGAGAATGTTACATTTAAACAGTAAATACCTTATTCCATTCTATGAGAATATAATTTTTATGGTGATGTGTAATTCTAAATTACAATGCGTCATATGTTATTTAAAGTTATACTTCATTATTTTACTGCACAATCAATTGATTATAAGCAAAAATACTGTACCAAATATTGTATTCTAAGTACTATTCATTTCGTCGCTATTTGCCAAATAAAAAGCTCTGTTATCTTGCCAATAAACGGAACAGTCTACCTGAGCTAGCTATAAGAACAAGCGACGGTATGTTTTGAGATTTTTTATTTGGCAAATAGCGATGAAATAAACTATACAATTGATAAATGAATAATATTTATAAGAATAAATCGAAGGTTGTTTTTTAAAGCTACTGGTACTATAAAATCATAATCAATTAAATTAATAGGAGTGTCTTTAATTCTTGTTTTATATGTTAAAACTGTTTTACCGTAATAAAGATGTTTAAAAAGTATTATTTTAGTTTATAAATGTTAACTGGAGGGAATGAAAAGACTTTCATAAAATATAAATAATTTACCACACAAAGAAAATTCAGACTTTAAGGTTATGTTTAGTCTGAATTTGAGACGACAGAAGACGATAGGATAAGGGCTAAAATAGACAGAGCGGTTTTCGTCTAGTCGGCGATAAAATCGACTGTCAACTCGACTCGATTTTAGAGGGAGGATCTAAAAGAGGTTGAATGGAACATAAGAGTTGTATCTTTAAATAGATTATCCTCCGACCGTTTTTGAATCCAGATGTGTTGGTTGTTGTATGTTTTCTTATTGTTTTATGAAAAACTAATCTCCTGTTTTCCTTTTTTGTTCACCAAAATTCAGTTAATCATAAACAACTCTAATTATTTACGAAGAATATCCACCACACTATTAGAATATCTACTACAAGTTACCCACTACTTGATAACTGTAATAATTTACTAAATGTAAAGTGGAAAAATGAAACTCGTATATATAAAGTCTCACTAAGGAAACCAATAATAAAATAGTCATATCCCTAGTGTAGTCAAAACACTAATTAAAATGCCAACCAAATAAACCAACAGAAAAATACAACATAATTAAATATTCATGTACTATTCATTTCATCGTTATTTTCCAAATAAAAAGCTCTTTTATCTTGTCGATAAACAGACCAGAGTCTAGCCATAAAAACAAGCCACGGTATGAGATAAGAGCTCCTTGAGATTTTTTATTTGGCAAATAGCGATGAAATATACTATATTATTCATTTCATCGCTTTTTGCCAAATAAAAAACTCTCTCTTATCTTGCCGATAAACGGACCAGTCTACCTGAGCCTAGCCATAAAATCAAGCCACGGTATGAGGTAAGATCCATTTGGGATTTTTTATTTGACAAGTAGCGATGAAATAAATTGTATATAAATTCTGGAGATGCATGTGTTTGCAACTTAATAAATATTCTTATATATAAGGTCTTTACCTCATGAATGACATCTGATATCTACTAAGTTTCGTAAACGCACTCGAGAATATGTTAGTTTTTGTCCAGAGATCTTAAAACATCTACAACCTTCATAAACAACATGATGAATATGGAATGAAGCACTAGTATATTATAACAAATAGGATGGGCATTCAGATCAGTTGCTCGACAATGGAGTTAAAGAAACTACAGCACTTTGCTCCGGGGCCACTGCATGGATGGGTAACCTATGTTATTCTTCTATAGAGGTGGTTGTAACGTTATGATGTTCCGAAATGGCTGACTGGTTCTAGTATTAGGGTTAACAGGGGGTAACTGCTCCCAAATAGGTTTAAATACTGATGGGGAGAGTTTAGCACATTACTGAGCATGGTTGTGTCTGTCCTCATCTCTATATGTAACCTTTCCCTTCGCAACCTGAGCCTTTAGGGAAAAGAGGTCGCCTTTTGTGTGTGAAAAATTTTAAATGACAAGTATTTCAAGTAATTTAAAGACAACGAAAATATTTTTAAGATTTTCAAGTTGAACAACAATTGAATATTTCATAAAATTATATAATCTTATTTGATTCTGTTTGCAGTTTAAAAAATAGTGCCTTGCCGTTGATAAAATGATTGAAGACATAATTAGAGTTTCTTCATTTTAATGACAACCTGGTGATAATTTCACATAATCATTGTATGCAATTATAGTGTTGTATAATTTTAACAAATATTAAACATTTTACGACATTTCTTAATGTGTAAACCTGGACTAAACCATCCAATAATTTTCTCAAAAATAATTCCTATAATGCTTTGTAAATATTATACCAGAAGCCATGAACACATTTCAACCTTATACATATATATTTAGTATACCTAAATTTATCTAAATCAACTTAAAATGTAATAAAATTCACTAGAAATATGCACTATCTAGTAAAATACAACAGACACTTTCGAAAAATTATATTGAAGCCAGTAATTTCCATAATTAGTACCACGTGTATAGTACACAATGTATTAATTAAACATGGCGATTCGAAATGCGCTCAAATGGATAATGATGTGAAAGCTTTTCTTTAACGCAACCTCAGTACAGTCCTATTTAATACCGTCATTGACTAGGTTACTCGGACCCACGATAGATGATGGAGGCACTCTCAAGGACAGCCAGCGAATAAAGAAGAAACTTAGAAGAGAAGTAGAGCGTGCGAAGGCGATACAGCCGACGGGGTCCAACGCGCCAAAAGAAGGTGTGCTTAGCCCAGACCCTTTGCCCCTAGCGAGGGAAGAGATGTGCACCATTCCATACAAGACAGTCTAGATCTACAGCGATGACTCGAGTAAAGAGCGCTTCGCACCGCTCGGCCCAACACCCACTTACCTCAGGCCCGTATCAAGTGTAAGAAATGGACGCGGCTAGGCTGCTAATGGAAGTTATTCTTTTCTATTATTAATTTAGTTAGTCTATTATTAATTAATTAATTAATAGTTAGTGACTATCTTCCACAGTTTCTAAAAAAACAAAAAATTACATATTCACTCTTAGGAAACTATTCAACGAGACTAAAGTTTTCTGGAATTCGGTTTTTCAAAACCGCCGAAGCACTATTGGAAATGAGAATTCTGAACTGTTTAATCAAACTGAAAATACGAAAAATGTTGCTTCATATATTTACGTCAACGTATTTACTTATACGGTTCCAAGCTTATTGAAAAATATTGAAAAATCTAAACTACCAAAGTTTTATTAAAGAAATCAGTTTTAGTTACAATTGTTTTTGTTAAGGTTTATGTCACTAAAAGGTGACATACATGGGTTTACTGACCCAATACTATCCTCATTATTAGAATGTTGAAGACAATGATACAATTTAACCCATATCGTATATTTATTTTTCTGCTCTCATTAATTAACTTATTAGACATTTAGCACTTGTACTTTAATGAAATTCATTAAGATACAGAATCTTCATTAAGATACACAACAAGCTTATAGTTAATAGAAATGCAACTTCACAGCAATATTCGGTCAATATTAAATACTGGGATTAGCATGGCATCTAAATTTTATCAATTTTAACAGTTCATAGTTACTTTTTATCTTGTAAATTCAAAAAAATTTTGCTTCTTGCAAATAAAATGGGTGAAAATGATTGGTAAAAAGTGTATGGAACCCACATTTAATAGCTAGTAAGACACTCGTATTCATTGCGATACGTTCCGGCGAGTGTCTTAATTAATACGAATGTCTTAATAGCCATCAAATGATCTTTACATAATATACTAATGCATTTTGGAAACTTTCCTTTTTTCGGTTTCTTAACTTCAAGAATATAGAACAGGAGTCGCAGAACCAGCCATTAGTTTTCACGTGTATTGCTTTTAACTATTAAATAAATGTAATATACTCAAAACATTACAACAAACCAATTACACTAAATAACAATGGTAAAAATATATACATTTGTGTTTTAGAATACTTTAAAATATTTTAAAGTATTTATATTACTTATTCTGTTTATATTTTAAACATAATAAGTTTCTTTAGAGGTAATATTCTTGACATATCTCATTTATCCAGCTATTAAACGTTTGGAAAAGAACCAAAATCATCTTCACTCGATAATTTCAGAAAATAAATTTAATCTGATGATTCCTTTCTTCCTCGGTTAAGAGATTTCGTCGAATAAGAAAACAAACAAACACACTAACTAATAACGAGTACTGTACTGTGAGAAAATGCTATCTAATATTGCAGTACGAGTCCGAAACACACACAGTTGTTGCTCCCATTACAGATAACTACTTCTAACTAAGAAGGAAAGGACATAAACACATACAACCACACGAAAACAATTATCAGATAATAATAGCAAATCTTTGTGTAAGACAATGTGTTGTGATAGAATGCTCTGGTGGTAAATAGCAGTGTGTTTTGTGCTCGTAACGTTGCACTTCAAATGACCTATTTTATTCCGTCGTAAAAATGCGAATAACAAGGTAAAGAAATTATGCAAATTTGAGCTCTCAGGTTTCTCGTTATATCCTAATTATACTAACAAAATAATTTGCATATACCTAAGGTACTTGTGTTGGGCTTGAGAGGCTTTGGAACATTTTTATTACATCTACCCTTTTTCCATTCAAAATCTCTTCCAATTATTTTTAAAATAAACAGTTAAATTATCGGGTGTCTGTCGCATATCAGACGATCTATGAAAACGTTTACTAACGACACTTCACTAAAGTACTGTTTGATAGGGTCAAGTTCCGGAGTATTAATCGATGAATTTATGTTCATTTTAATTTTTAAATTGACTTCACGGAACTGGATATTAATATTCTCCCTCCGATAATCGATCTGAATGCTTTGAAGGAAAGGTCGACGTGGAAAATCGGGGATCGAACTTGAATGTTAGACCCAATCCAGCAATCGAGGAGTCTCACCCATCGCTTTTATCGTTAGGCTATTGCCGCAGCTTGTAGTTGTAAAATTAACAACATTGTTGTAATTTTACTAATCAACCATGCTATTCGTTTATCAATAGCCGAATATTTAAATATATTCTTCGGTTAGTTAGTACATCGAATTCTGAGTATATGAATTCCTAGATGTCATTTGCGTGAATCGTTAATTTTCATTTTAGAAGTGGTTAATTACAAACAAGATTCAAACATTGCATTTGGTTCACTTAAAAAGATAAACTTGGGAAATACGGCAAAGTTTGTTCATTTGAGTACAACAACTTTCAATTATACTGAAATCACGAGATTTTGACGACCAGACCTTGCAACTAAATCCCGTTGCTAGTCTATAAATTGCAGCGAATACTGAAATACTACAGATATGTAGTGGTGCCTTTCAAGTAATATCGAAATAAACTTGAAAATGATGTGACTTGATTATACCTACAATTTAAAGTTTTAAAACTGATTTCTATTATTAGAGGTTACATATATTTGAGTATTTCTAATTTTTAAACCCGAATACCTCGAGAATATAATTCACTTATGTCAATGTTACTTTTAAAAAATGGAACTGTCTAAAAATGCCTCTGTTTTATTTTCGATAGTCCACTCTGTGTTGTATGAAATTTATTGCATTATATCACTGAATCTAATGTGTCTCGAAAATGTGGAATCTACAGTAAATCACTGCCCCTTTCTCATTTTGTGATGTATTTTTCTTATAGTTCTTCGGACTAATTCTTGATTCAGTTCAATTTATTTCAATTTATTCGAATTAAACATATGTTTAATAACTCTTGACTATTTCTTGAGTGGTGTACCTCAAGTGGAAAAATTACAGATTTTTGTATAAGACAAAAATATTAAATTTTTCTATTGGATTGTAATATTTTAAACACGGGAAGCTATCCTGAGAAAGGGCTGAAATATTCATGTTTGCAGTAGCAAACACTAGTTTTCTACGAATACCGGAAAATTAGTAGTTATATGAGGTGTCTTTCGTCAATCAAGTTGGCATCGTCGGGAGATGATTAAAACGTTATTTTGCTTACGAGTTATAATTTTAATTATCTCACGTTGATGCCAACTTGATTTTTGAAAAGTGTGTCGAGTAACGTAAAATTTCGACATTCGTGGAAATATTGTCTCGTGTTTACTGGAAACTATGTTTGTCCAACTTTATATTATCTTTGTTTTTTTTATTATGTCTGCAGAAGCACAGACAATAGCTAATCTAATTGAAAAGAAAAATTGTTAATTCGCAAAAAAATAAATAAATACAGTTTATAAGAAAATTAGTGGATAGAGTGTACAGAGGATATATCGACAGTCAACATGTGAATTATATGTACATATTGGTGTTATAAATGAATGTATTAAAGAATTCTTATTGAGGAAGTTTTGGTTTGGTATAATCCAAATTCTAAAAATAAATTTAGATTAATATTGTTTTCAGATTAAGTTTGTGAATAAAAAAATATTTTTATTAGTCTAAATACTTATGTCTCATGAAATGAGATTTACATTATATTCTATTTATCTTTTTTTAGGTTTCATGGAAATTTACTATTGATTGTGTTAACGTATAATAGGTATATTTGATTTTAAGTTTTCACGTTATAACCATATGAGCTGTTTTATTTTCCTAATTAGAATCAAATAACTAAATTCAACAACAGTCTCATAATTAATAGGTCAGCTCATCATCAGTTTTAGCACTTTCTTTCTTTGAGACTTTTTATATTGTACTGTGCCAACAATGCAAGGCTGTTGTATAAAAATATTCTTGAAATTAAAATGATTTGACAATTAACACAAATTTTACTAACAAACATATCATTTGACGCACTTATTATTTGAAATAAAATACTATAATACAGGTTTAATTAATTAGTTTATGCAATGAGTAGATGTTAATTGGCATTAGCGGTACTGCGAATCTTAGAAATACCTCAAGCTCAACTTAATCAATTCTTAGTTGGCATATTTTTATTATTATGCATGTTATATAGAATCCTCTCTTATATTAGGTTAAGACTTAGATTAATACTGTATTTTATAATATTGTAATATACATTGTAACAGGCCATTAGCATACAGGATGTTATGTCCAGAAAAGAGTATACCAAAGTCATTGCGGTTATCGCGTAACTAAAAACCTTTTGTGCTTATCATAAACCTACATTGTATTTTATCGCAATTATTGCAACTTGCTAAGAGTCTTGAGAAAAACACTTCTTAGAACATTCCTGCAGCATCAGCATACAGAAATGTTTTAAATAGAGAAACAACCATTAGTAGCTTCAGTAGTCCGCATGTTAAGTAATCAGAAGTAGTTCGTAACTTCACATATCAGTAATCTTCGATTAGTCGTCGAGTAAACGTAGAACAAATCTAAATTAAATTATATAAAGTCGGTTACTCCTTTTTTGACATAGTAAAGTGTTCAAAATCGTAAAGTAAAAATAAATTGTTTTTAAAAAGTTAAATAAATAAAAAGTGATATAAAATGCATATTCTTTCTGACAATGAAATAAAATTAAATTTATTTATTTGTGTAAGTAAGCTATGACTTTCTTGGTGTTTAATCCGAAAATTGTTTTATTACTGTCCTTAATTGGTCTTATTGTGATACCACTCATGGATTATAATGTTTGTATCCAGGAAATACTATTATTGTACACCGTGGCTTCCATTTTAATATTATACAACATATTATTTTGTAGTTCGTATTGTTTTGAAATTTTACTTATTGTTTTGTAAAATATATAGATAAAAGGGAATTAAATGATTTATTAAAATAAAATAGGTCATTTGACGTATCATGTCCCTTGGCATACCTCTGTGAGCAACAGATTGCCTCCAGTTCGCTTGGGCAACTCTTCGACTACCCATACTTCTGGAGACAATGAGTTCAACGTTTGCTTCTTGTTTACTCTCCGCTATTATATCTGCTACTTCTTGATACGATTTTCCTTGAAGGGACCTTCCATTCCACTCTATCACTTCGTCTCCTGGAAGCAAATACAAACATTTTCACTATTTTCAAATACGAGTTAGGCCAACATGAATGAAAAACTAATAATAAAACAATTTTTTAAAGAGAATTAATACGTGGATTTCAACGAAAGGAGTTGAATGTTGAAGGGAGTTGAATGAACACAGTAATATTTCCAAGTTTCTTGATATAGGTTTAATAAACGAGACGTATTTAAATTGGCGTACATATACGGCATCAAATTCAATCACTTCCATATGCTTGATAATAAATAAGTTTACTTTCAGAAAATTCGTTTTCATTTACTCAAAATAAAGAAATGTTCTGAAAATTCTTTTCAATCACGATGAAATCTCACTTCGTATCGCGATATCTTTCTATAATAATATACCATCAGTTTCAGTACTTTATTAGTCGTTAATTAAATATGAATATTCAAAGTATTTTCTATTAACTGCTGTATTCCAAGCACATTCCAAGTTGTCATGAAATCTGTTATGTTGACAGTTATTCATCAAAATGAGAAATATGTAGTGTTATTTAGCTTCATATTCACTAGCTACGATATCAATTCCTTTAGATAATGTTTGATAATATAATCTTTTAAAGTCTGGCTATTTTTCTGCCTATTCAATGCTTTCAAAATATTATTCTTAGACACCTTTGTAGATTGAGCTGTTAATGTAACAGTACTTTCAATTTTCTTATAAATAAACGAATTTAGAGTAATTCAATCAAGAAAATACCGCTATACGCTCAAATAATTTACTCGTGCTATGACTGTAAATAACGGAGATAGTTAGGTTATCATCTACAAAGAAATTACCAAGGTGATTACACAAACTCCTGCCCATATTTTACTTTTGTGGTATTTAACCATAGTTTTGGATGATCTAGGGGGAATTTTTAATGGACATACTTCGACAGGAATACATTATTTATAATAATGTTATATTTTAATGTGATTTAAGGTTATCGATTATTTTTATTACAAGTTCAAACAAATTTATTCACTGTTTGTACTTATCTTTGGATAACTGTTGAAGGATAGCCGTAGTGCGAAATTGTAAAAAGATTGTTTTTACATTTCTAACGTGTAACGTACGAGGGGCACTATTTATATTTTGAGGCTTAGCAACACTAAGTGTTGTCAGACGCCATCTGCCGTTTCCAATGGAAAGTTTGACATTTTTTACCATAATCTTCTTTAGAACAATTTATCATTTAAGCGCGATTTATGTTATTTACAGTGATTTCAAAATTATATCTCAGCGAAAAAGTGGAATTAACTCGTGAAAATTTTTATTACGACTATTGACGTTGATTATCAAGACAAGAGTGCATCGATCAACTTACTTCCACTTTTGGCGATAAAGCCCTACCTTTGTCACAGTGAAACGCTACTATAACGAGTTTAATCGTGGCCGCCATTCGCTCAACGACGATAGTCGTGAAGGTTGTCCAAAGTCAGTTGTTGTGCCAGAAAACATTGATCTTGTGCAAAAACTGAATATTGCATGATCATTTAACTGTAAAAAAGGTTTATTCTCGTTTGATCTCGCATAATTTGAAAAAATCTCAAAAAAATGCTCGTGTCGATTGGTGAAAAGAAATGCTCAATAAATACAATGCCGGTGCTTCAAAAGAGGTATATGACATTGTAATAGGTGACGAATCATGGAATTATGCGTATGAGCCGGAAAGTAAACAACAATCGACTGTATGGATGTTTCAGGATGAACCAAATCCAACAAAAGTTGTTCGCGCTCGAAGCACTTCGAAACAAATGGTCGCCTGTTTTTTCGGAAAAACTGGTCATGTGGCAACATGAGGTGTGTCTTTAGAGGAACGTAAAACGGTCAATTCTGAATGGTACACAACCATTTGTTTGCCGGAAGTCTTCGGCAAAATAAGGAAAACAAACGAGCGGGAGTCGAATAATTCTTTACCATGACAATACGAGCTTTCACACATCTCGTCTAATAACTAAATGTTTGAACACTCAAAAAATCGAATTAATGGGTCATCTGCGGTACAGTCCTAATTTTGCATCCAATGACTTCTTTTTGTTCCCGAACATCAAAAATACATTCAAAAACCATGTGTTGATCATGAAGGAGAATATTTTCAAAAACACTAAAGTTATTTTCATGACAAGTTAATGATTTTGCAACGGCCATCCCATGTTGAACATCGATCCTCGTCCGATCACCGAAGTCAAGCAACCTCGGGCGCAGTTATCACTTGGATGAGTACCGCTTGAGAACACCGCGCGCCGTTGCGGTTTCAGCCTGGAGTGCTGCTGGGATACAAGCCCGGAAGAAAGGGGAGGGTTAGATTTCCAAGTTAGTTGCCTACCCTCTGTAAATACAGATCCAGCTCATAGTACCGATTATATTCATCGAAAGAGGAACACGTCATAGACCTACTTTAGAAGAAAGAAGAAGAAGAAGAAATTAATGATTTTATTATTAGGTTCAAAATATAAATATTGCCCTTCGTACGTTCGTGGTGTAGGGAGTGCTGACGAGTTGACTAGACTAACTTAAGCTAAGCGATGTTTTTAACTAAATAACAGCAAGTGCTATAAACAATTAGATAACTTACTAACCTGGTCTTAGCTGCCCTTCCACATCGGCGATACTGCCCTTTTTGACTTTCTCAATGACGGCCCCTTTCATGCCGTTTTCCAAAATCTTTCCGCCGACAACTTTCAATCCCAGAATGGCGGCACTGGATCCCGTCGTGTCTCTCGAATTCCTCCTTAATATCATGTGCCCTATCATTCTGGTCCCGTCCGAGGATACTTGCCATGACAACGGATGCTATTAAAAAGGTTTATTATCGACAAAGGAAAAGTGAAAATCATTCGATCTGTTCTTTAAGTGCGTAAGCTTTTAGTCTGCAGCAATAAATTTCGAAATCAAGCCAACACTGACAGTCTCATCGGGGTGTATGGATAAAGCTGCCAACTTCGTTGGGAGATGTCCAACTCCGAAAGATAATGTATAACAGTTTTATGGAAAAATAGAAACGCACGATTTTGCTCGTTAAGTTTTTTGTCCCTCCTTTGCACAAACATGGCAAACGTAAACACGTTTTATTTTGGATGTGAGACAAGTTTATTTTATTACGGATTCTAAAAGATTACTCAGCGTCGCGCCACAGAAATAAAGGGTTTCCTCTTAAAGCAGAATTGGTTTTCTTTTACTGCCGAATATATTTCATTTGAATATAACTAAATCTGCATCTTATAATTACATAAGGATAATATTTTCCAATAGAATTTAGCTCTACATAAAATATATACTAATTACTGCGATTTTCGATGTCTTTATTTTATGGAGTTCGTCAAAACATAATTATAATTCAGTGAAAGAAAATAGTCTGTATTCTAATATACACGATCAGTTTTATGAACTACAAACTTTTCTCTCATTAAATTACCAGAATATACTCAAAATATTAACAATCTTCAAAATGATACACAGTGATTTTTTCTAATGAATCGTCCCCTCCCAACTCGGTCTTTATTTTTTAAGAACAAATTCCTGAAGAAATAAATTTTTGTATCAGAGAACACACAAATATTGCAAATTTAGATACACGATTTGACTCCCCTGGTCAAAGCGGACATCATTTCACAAATTATTATAGAGGCAAGGCATGTAGTACCTAATATTAAGGGGATCACAATTCTCTTTGAAATGATCCCTAACGCTCGGGATCTATATTTACTAGTATTTCAGATTTTTTTAAAAGTATTCGCCTTGGGTATCACGAATAATAAACTGGCAATTAAATTCCCCAAAATAAGTCAATTTCTAGTACCTTAGACGCATTGTGGTTACTCGCCTCCTGGTCCCCATCGACTGCACCTTCTAAATGTGAAATGTGATACCACAATTGAATGGTAATTTTAACTTCAACAATATATTTGTTACAATTGTATTATTTTTTCCGAAGTAGAAGCCTAAAGTCTGATATTACGTTACTGTGTAAGGGAGACTGAAAAATTATGGAAATAAAAAAAATATCAGATGTGCGCATTTTTAAACAAAAGTAACTTCTCTTCGCCTTAGAAATCGTATAAACTATTTCGTACATGAAACAAACAAACTGAATACTGATGAAATAAGTCAGAAAAAAGGGTAACAATTCTACGAATTTAACTTCGAGCAAAAAATTGATTAAATTGAACACATAAGTCGACCACGTCATTAAAGAAGTAGGTCTTCCTCGTACAACACAGGATGCCTTTTCTGCTTTTGATCACACCACACATAAATATTGCCATTTAATGACCATGCCTTTTAGACACTAGTGTTTTCCTCGCCACATTGAGCAAATCAAATCGTCTTGTAGTAAGATCCTCAAAAATAAATACAGACAATTTTTTAGTAATTTCTTCCCTTTAATAATTTCCAGACATTTATTTATGTTCATAAATTTTACTATAATTATACTTGGTTTATTTTTGGTGCCATTGAGTTTAGCAATACGATAAATACTGATAAATGTATCTTTACACAATTGATTCAAAGTTGAGATGAAAAGAAGTTAATCACATTTTCAGAAACTAAATTATTTTCTCCTTTCTCAGCTAATCCGCAGATTCTCAGAAAGTTGTTTTTGGCGGATTGCTCCAGTATATCAATTTTTTCATTTAGAACTAGAATACTATTCATTGTCATTTACTGTTTTACTTACCATTTTAACGGCACTACTAAGATCATTTAATTTATCGTGGAATATAGAAAACTTTTTATCGATGGTACTTTTCATTCTTTCCATAAATTCTGTACAAACTTTTATTATTAGTTCTTCTGTCGAAAGTCCACTTTGTATTTTAGCTTTATTTCTCATGCTCATACTTGTAGATCTTAATTACTATGGACGCACTAGATTTCTAGTATTTATTAGGATTATAACCTAATAACTTATCAACTGCAGATATATGCACTTAGTATTGTTACACAAGTATTTAAACTTGCACTACTTCACCTTTTAAGTTTATGCGATACTTTATACTTTAATTTTATAGTTAAATTTTAAATTTATAGTTAAATTTTAGTTTAGATAGTGCACTGTATTAGCACAAAGTGATTAAAATGATGGAGCACCAAAATCAGTGTCTACTCAATAGCAGCCATTACACATGTTAATTGTAACAAATTACTCTAACAAATTCGAATCTGTTACAATATAAAACTCAAAAATGCAACGTAGTGAAATTTAGCCTTTAAAAATGCAACGTAGTGAAATTACCTAACTAATACATTGCCTTCAAAAGGAAACTAGCACTTCGTGGATTTACGACAATGAATATTAGCCTGACGACTGCATATGACTTTGTGCTATTACTTCTCAAAAAACTCATGAAATTTTACTTTTTACAGTGTTAAAATTGCTATTCAACGGAGGTATCACAAGGCAATTTATATCATTTCAGATTTCCCAGGGATAATCTATCTTTCCCAGTGTATCATACAAGGGAGTGATTTAATAAGATATATAGAGAATCCCCGAATTTCTTATTATTTATAACTCCAAAACTAGTTAATCTAGATCCCCAACGTAGAGTAACTTTTGGTGCAGTAACATATGTAATTATTTGAATTAGATGACAAATTCACCCTCACAACCATATGACACCCTCAAGTTGACTCAATATCAACGCTCAGTTCGTTTATATCAACAGAGATAAAACACCGCTCTCTATAACGTGTTGTGTTAGAATCATAATGGTGTAAAATTCCATCAAATATAGAGCTCTTAAGTTTTATTTCAAGAATAGCGAAATTTTGTAGTAAAAGATAGAGTGGATTTCGGGATTAAAGTACAGGGACAGAAACTAAAAATGTTAAGATTCGCGGATGATATAGCAGTATTAGCATCTAGTAAAGAGGAATTAGAATCAGCATTGAACGGAATGGTGGCAATCTTGACAGAGGAATACGGAATGAGAGTGAATAAAAACAAAACTAAAGTGTTAGTGTGCAGAGGATGCGAGAGCAGAGCAAAAACGAAAGTACAAATTAATAATGAAAGATTGGGAAGTTAAAGACTTCACTTATTTAGGAAGTAAAATAAATCGGGATGGAAGAAGCGATAAAGATATAAAATAAATAATAGCGCAGGGTCGAGTAGCTTTTAACAAAAAGAAAGCACTTTTATGCTCGAGGGTAATAACTTAGAAACAAGGAAGAGATTTTTGAAGACATGTGTATGGAGCACAGCACTATACGGTTGCGAAACCTGGACGGTAGGGGAAGCAATTAGAAGCTTTTGAGATGTGGTGTTACCGAAGAATGATGAAAATACCGTGGACTGATAGAGTTAGAAACGAAGAAGTATTAGAGAAAATCGGCGAGAAAAGAAGTATGTGGAAAAATATAAAGAAAAGAAGAGATAGAATGGTAGGCCACTTGGTGAGACATGGGGGAGTAGTCCGCGATATTTTGGAGACAGAAATAGGAGTGAAGAAAGGCAGAGGTTAGGCCTAGATTAGACTGCTGCTCGCAAATATTAAGGGATGTAGGTTGTAGCACAATTAGCGAAATGGGTAATTTAGCACAAGATAGGAGAAGCTGGAAGTTGAGCGAGTGATGATGAGCGAAATTTTGTATCATTTTCACGTCACTAATCTTTATAAAATTTTAACCCTGTATCATGAATCCCTACTCTAAATGATATACTATTTTGTAATCATCATAGGTGTATATAAAATAAATGAATTCTCGTATATGTTTAGTTATGTTTCGATGTTTTATAGATTCATTAAAAAATTCTCTATTTAATTGTTTTTCTAGTTTTTATTGATGTATCATTTCAAGTCATTATATTTTATATGTATGATACTTCATAAGTACCATTCAATAAATTCGTATTTTGCAATAAAGTATAAAATTACTCACTTAATACTGGCTTAATATAATTAAATTGAGCGTAACCAGTTCAGATGTGCTTCAATATTTTTCTATATTTACTAGTTTATATATTCTACTAGACTTTTTTCAATATTCATGTAATGGGCGCAATATGTAATTTTTTATATTTATTTTATTATTATTGTATTTCTGTTTGTAATCTTTCCTAAATGTTTATATCTAAGATAAGTTCATACTATAATTTCCATTGCATCTTCAGATAGAGCAGACATATGCCCATGCCTCTTAAAGATACCCTTCATTCTTGAGACGTTCGTTCTTCAAAATAACGATATTTGCCATTTTTTAAATCCGAATGCAAAGCCATGCAGTGCCATAGAGTTTTCAGAATTACAGTTAACGCCATGCACTATTATGCAGCATAATTATGCAACACTTATACTTACAACTCTTTATAAGCAAAATTTTGAAAATCGAAATTTTTGTTACCGTAATTGTTATCTTACTAAATACTTCTATATTCTAATACATAATTATAACTCTTATTATAACGATAACAGTGTGTACCTTATTGAGAAGGAAATTTAAAGAAAAGGAAAAATACATTATTTAGATACCTAAGTATTACAATTATTTTTATAATTTTGTAATTTTTAGAAACATGAAATATACAATTTTATCAAGTTTCTTACTGTCAACTTAAATATTATACCAATCCATAATTACGTCTTCAAGGGTTTCCAGAATTGTTGTGTGTTACAATGATAAATATAAATTAAGGTATTTGGTTCCTCATAACATTTTCAATACTTATGATGTGTAAATATGTGACAGTGAACAATTTAGATTAACCGATATGAAAATTAAATTTCGTTAAAGGCCATGGATAATACCCAACCACAATTGATTCATAAGTCAATCTGTAAATTTTAGACATTCATCAAGAAATGACTTCTTAATTTGAAATTGCAAAGAATACAAATAAAGAGAGTATCTTGACGAATACATTGGTGGAAAACTTTTCTACAGGTCTGATTAAGTTGGTGTACATGTTTAAGTTAAGAAATTGTGCTTAGGCATTCTCAATTTTCAAAATATATTTTAAACAGGCGGATCCACAAATGTGTGTAAAAATGGTACAGCATGTTCAGTTGAAAGCTGTCGTTATTGTTTGTGTCAAATTTATTATTATTGTGATTAAAGAAAGGTTAAGAGAATCGGCTAATCAAATGTTATGCTTCAAATTAATAGTCAACAATGCCAACGTTCAATAGTATTAATTTAAATAAAATCCCAGTTTGTATTAATCTAGTGTGAAAATATTCAACACAAAACTTAACCTCCAAATTTCCTAGCCCTTTCATTGGTCCTACTTTGGTCAAGTTCTTTATATTATATTGAATCTGTTAATTAAAAACGCACATGGTAGTTTTACGAGTAATGAGGAAAATTATTATAATTTACTGTACGGTTACTTAATTATTAAAACAAATAATTATTTGCGTGTAACATGTACCTATAAATCATCATTTGTTTCAGGTTCTAGTGAAACTAGTATTTTTTTGTCTTTTTAGTTTTCTCGATATCTTCAATTTCTTTAAATTCTTCGACTTATACAATTTACCCAATCTGTTTTATATAATTTTTATAATTATTGAGTATGCGCCTTGCTTAATATGTTCGATCTACTTATTTTTTTATTTCTTTGGTTTTCTCGAACTAGCATTTTTCTATGTTCATTTTCTTTGACTTGGTTGGCTTGATTACATTATTTAGGTTCATCTTTATTTAGTTTATTTAGTTCTTCTAGGTCATTCCATTTTCATGACTTGGCTAGTTTGTCTGGTATATAGTAGGTCATCTCATTTATATCTGCGCATGTGTAAGGGTTATATACCTTTTAAGTACGAATCAATCACTTTGATGTGGGTATTAGAGTGAATATTCCACATTAAATTAGACTGTGCAATATTTCAACATAACGGATCTGAATCAGAGTCGGGAAGATCAATAACAACGACCTGACCAGTTCCGTCACCCTCTTTTTGTCTATTTTAGAAGGCGACGGCTGTCCAACACCGAAACATAATATATTACTATTATATAATTTGCATGTTTCGACTAATTCTAGTCACAGGTTAGATCTGTATATGTAATAGGAAGTAAAGATTTTTAATTCAATTAAATTGGATTGGTCTATCCATACATGCACTTTTTTATAGAAAGTATATTACAATTTTAGATCCTAAATTTTACCATATTTTAGTACTGACGTAATTATTTTCGGATATATAAAGCATTATTCAGACATTATATTTTTTACGTTCTGTATCGTTTCCGTTCATATAATATAGCCGATATTATAAACGATAAATTAAAAACATTACGTCCCTCACTCCAAGTGTAATAATTTCTCATACAAAAATATCTTTAAACATGAACAGGGCAATATCCAAAGAAATTGAGGATACAGTATAATGAAAAGTGAACAGAACGACATTGAACTTTTCAAATACAACGAGAATGACAGGGATGCTCATAACCTAGAAGTAGAAAGATTCTTCAGATGAAAACATCTGTGTAGACGGATATGACATTGGCGATATTCCTAGTCTAGATATAGGTATTGGTTACCATTCTGTATGGATGCATAGATGAGTGATGATGATGAGAGATGAGTTTCTTGTAATGATAAATTCATTATAGCATCAATAAAATACCAACTAAATAGAGAGAACAGGCACATGTTGTCGGTGCAATTACCTGCTAGAAATATTGTTCATTTTATATCTAGTAGCAAAGAAAAAGCCAAAGAGTAATCCATAACTGAACAACACGTTCTGTATTTCTTACCTCATACTATGAATGTTAGATTTCAACAAATAAATGTAGAAATTGCTTTACAAGTTACAACACTATAGTGAAACTACCACAACTCATTCAAAAAAAGTATGCGTTAGAGCTGACATTTACTTCTGAAAATAAATACCATTATTTGAGTGCAAAAAGATATATACAATACTTAATATCACTATCTCTGGTAAGGTGTAAAGAGCTTGCTTGAGATCTGAGAGTTCAAGAATCACCTAGGAACGGAAGCGATAGTTATCCAGAGAAGGAAGTAAACAGGGATTTTTGTCCAACGCGTCTAATATGTAGATGGCCATGACGTATCGTATCCAGTATAGACATAAAAATGCCTATTGAAGCTATCCTGCTTTCTTATGGACGACGTAATGACAGTAAAGTATTTCGGCTTTCCGAAAACTATCTTAAGATTATTATTATGAGAACATCCATGCACGATACTTACAGAAAGCTTTGGTGGTGAATGCAAGTTGGGTGTTTCTGTACCGGTTTCTAAAACTAGGCGATCGAAGAACAACTGCAACAAATTCCTCATTGAGGAAAAGTAGAGCTATCCCATTAATGCATTCTAGCATTGCATACTGACATCTATACGATGAAGGCGAAAATGTCACAGTAGAGCTATACCTTTAGTTTATTATTAACGTGATGGAGGATTTCAGGACACAGAAGAGACTTAGTAATGTTCTTACGAGTATAATAATACCAGACGCCATAACGCCTGCATCGTGTCAGAGTTTCTAGTTACGGGACTCAGAAGATTGACTTTAAACCTTAGTCTCAAGATATTAGCCCCCTAGACTATAGCTGTTTTAACCTTGTAAAGCGTTCATTAAATAGCAATCATGTGTTGAACTCGCTGCTTTCTATACCACATTAGAAGCTTAAATTTTAGATAGTAATTATCAAGGAATATTGTAGAGAGTTGAGATGGAGAAGATATGGTGATCAGTTCAGGTTCAGTTATTGAAGTTTCATCATTATTATGCAGCTGCTATTTGTAACACATTTTTTTCTACATCCACATTGGAATGATCTATTGGATTGCTCATAACGTACTGGTAACGTTACTGATATTTTTTCTGACAAGCAAAGAGTATTTTAGGCTCAATTTTTAACTTCTTGAATGAAAATATCTTATACATTTTATACAAATCTCAGTTGGATATATCATATTTAAAATTTAAGAAATTAATACACATTGACTAACTTCCGGTAATGCAAATGCACTTTCGAAAATAATTTATGATATTATCTATTCATTTTAATCTCTGGAACTATAATTGCCTGAAATAACTAGAACTAGAAAGTTATTAAATCACTCAAGTCAAATCAAATTCAAATTATTTTAGGGCCTACCCTTCCACTGGAGAAATATATTCTTTTATCGTACCACTATTTATTCGTATTTAGTCATGAAAGCTAGATTAAAGTTCAAAAATCTGAAAACCCGGAAGGATAAGAAGCGTATAAATGTAGACATATTGAGGGATCAGAATATGAAAGATAAGTTCCAGGAGAAAACAGATCAATTAATAAATAAAACGAGTAAGGACGAAATCAAGAACGCAGAAACTGAGTGGGAGGGTATCAAGAATAGTGTAGCTTCCGCGGCTACGGACGTTTTAGGACACGATAAAAGGGAAGCTAGGAAGCCCTGGATAACGGACGAAATCTTAAACTTAATGCAAAAGAGACGAGGCTACAAAAACAGACGAGACGAAGAAGGACTGAAAACGTATAAGGCAATAAAGTGGGAAATCATTAGAAAATGTAGAAAAGCGAAAGAACAATGGATAGAGGAGAAATGCAAAGAAGTAGAAGATAAGTTGCAAGTAGGTAAGACCGATGAGGCTTACAAAATAATTAAGAGGATCTTCAGGGATGTAGGAACAATAAGTAGAAATGTTAGGAGTCAATCGGGGGACATACTGATAGGAAGAGAGGAGAAAGCGGATAGATGGAAGCAGTACTTAGGAAATTTATACGAGGGTCAGGAATTAGGAGAGATATTAGAGGAAGAATCTAGCATCGATAGGGAAGATGTAGGAAAACCTATATTGAGAGAGGAATTTGAAATAGCACTAAGGGGGCTAAAGAATAATAGAGCGCCGGGTGTAGATAAAATACAGGCGGAAATTTTGAAATATGCGGGACAGAAAGTAGTAAATAGGATGTTTGAACTGGTAAAATACATATACGAAACGGGCGAGATGCCGGAGGATTATAAGAGGAACATTATCGTTACTATACCGAAAAAGAGAGGAGCCGACAAATGCGAGAACTTTAGAACGATTAGCCTAACTTCCTATGCGTCAAAAATCTTAACTAGAATAGTGCAGAAGAGGATGGAAAATAGAGCGGAGGAAATACTAGGAGAAGACCAATTCGGGTTTAGGCGAAATAGGGGAACTCGCGAAGCTATTCTGGCGCTAAGAGTAATGTTAGAGAAAACAATAGAAAAAGGAAAGAACGCTTATATAGGATTTGTAGATTTAGAAAAAGCTTTTGATAACGTAAGATGGGAAAAAATGTTCGAGATACTAAAGAGCGCGGGAATGAAGTATAGAGATAGGAGAGTAGTACACAATCTATACATAGAGCAAACTGCTGTTATAGAAGTAGAAGGGGAAGAAAGGGAAGTAGGTATTAGGAAAGGAGTAAGACAAGGATGTACGCTATCACCACTAATTTTTAATCTGTACATCGAAGAGGCGATTAATGTGGTAAAAGATAGAGTAGATTTCGGGATTAAAGTAAAGGGACAGAAACTAAAAATGCTGAGATTCGCGGATGATATAGCAGTATTAGCATCTAGTAAGGAGGAACTAGAATCAACATTGAACGAAATGGAGGCAGTGTTGACAGAGGAATACGAAATGAGGGTGAATAAAAACAAAACTAAAGTGTTAGTGTGCAGAGGGCGCGAGAGCAGAGCAAAAACGAAAGTATAAATTAATAATGAGAGATTGGAGGAAGTTAAAGACTTCACTTATTTAGGAAGTAAAATAAATTGGGATGGAAGAAGCGATAAAGACATAAAACAAAGAATAGCGCAGGGTCGAGTAGCTTTTAACAAAAAGAAAGCACTTTTATGCTCGGGGGTAATAAACTTAGAAACAAGGAAGAGATTTTTGAAAACATATGTATGGAGCACGGCACTTTACGGCTGCGAAACCTGGACGGTAGGGGAAGCAAGTAGGAAGAAATTAGAAGCTTTTGAGATGTGGTGTTACCGAAGAATGATGAAAATACCATGGACTGATAGGGTTAGAAACGAAGAAGTATTGGAGAAAGTCGGCGAGAAAAGGAGTATGTGGAAAAACTTAAAGAAGAGAAGAGATAGAATGGTAGGCCACTTGCTGAGACATGGGGGAATAGTCCGCGATATTTTGGAGGCAGAAATAGGAGTGAAGAAAGGCAGAGGTAGGCCTAGATTAGACTACTGCTCGCAAATAGTAAGGGATGTAGGTGGTAGCACAATTAGCGAAATGCGTAGGTTAGCACAAGATAGGAGAAGCTGGAGGTTAGCGTCCAACCAGTCTTAGGACTGATGACCTCATGATGATGATCGCACCACTATTTATTATTTTCCTCATTGCTTCGGAGAATCTATTATGTCCTCCTTTGACAGTTCTTGAAATTTTAGGTAATAAGTATTTCTGAACAGGCTTTTTACTAGAATATTATAATACAAAAATAATATAGCCATATATGTTACGTGCACCTTAGTTGGCTATATGTGATTGTCAGCGCCCTAAAATGTATATTATTACTGAGTTATATCTGTCATAAATCATCCTATTTGTGAAACTCATCTTTGTAGACCATAATACTTCAAGAAACGTTTTTAATTATGTCTTACGTTCATACAATTTTGTGACCCCAAGATTTTTCATAGACATGAAAGAAATGTAATTACTACAAAATATAAACTACTGCACCAACAATGTTGACATCATTGTCATGCAGGGAATGAAAATAGTAATTTTAGAACATTTACAGTTTTTTAACTTTTTTATAGTAATATAACTTCTAAAGCTGTGATATAACTCTATAATGTATTAGTTATACGTTGACGAAAAGCCAGTATACTAATTGCAACTAAAGCTGCGACCTGCCGGTTATGCGTAAGCGCCTATACAGTAGTATAACCCAGCCTATCGCTGTATAGCGTGAAGCAGGGTTTTAACGATCATCTATCTTCTGTGAGTACCGATTCAAACCAATATCAACCAATCAATATGGGAGTTCGTTATGAATTCGTAATGAGCCACGTCAGTGTAGCCAAAGTCAGTTATTTTTACATGGTATTATGAAATTTATATAGGGCTTGACTATAATTTATATATTGTGTAACAAGAATTTATTTTATTAGAACAGCCTACTGTATAAAACTCAATGGAGGCCATATACCTAAGAAAACTATTTATAATATTTATCTAATGGAAGGAAACTACATATATCCTAAATTTAATCAAGTATATTATTTGATATGGCTTTAGTTATAGTTCTTGTGTGGACTATATTAATATTTACTATATTAATATTGTAAAATCTGTATATACTTCCTATCAAGGGCATTACTGAAGTCCATAAAGGTTAGGTACATATCTAATAAAGGTATACGTCTAACAAAAGAGACCTCTTGAAAAAAAGTAAATCATTTTCAGTCATTCTAAAGATATTTGAGTGTTAGTAGTATAACTGCTAATTGGAAGTTTTCATGATTTGCGCAACTAAAACCAACTACGACAGATAGTATTAATTCCATTTCTGAAAAGAGTAAATGCCTTATGTCACCAAGAATGTATTATAAATACTGTCATTATTATAGAACGTCATAGTCTAAAAACCTTACTAGCAATTTATATTGTACTTAGTTGTAATGCTAACTGCTTGTAATAATTGCTTTTGTAATAAATATATTACGTATAAAAAACTGATGGACCAAATGTCTAGCCAAATGCACTTCGATTTTTAATACATCAATACTACGTAAGTTCTTTTATTTATAATATACATTATTTTTATTTATGGCTGCATAATTACTTGTACGCTCTCTTATAGTATGCCCTACGACTACTAACTACAAGTCGCTGCTATAGTTTTGATGCACCAATAATTTGGTGCAAATGTATACCGATTTGTTTTTTATAACATAAGAATAATAGTATTTTGAAGTGAATTGCTGACTATTAATATATAATAGCTAAAATAATATATAAAATTTAATAACTAAATTATTGGTTATTTATCGATTCATGTTGCAAAAGCAGTAAGTGCTTGATAATACTTAAAATCATTACTGGAAGACTATTTTACAATATATATCAAATGAAATTTATTAATCCCCGCTTATGGTCACGCGTTCTTTAACGAATTATTCGTTTGCGATATATGGAATGGATGCGTTACTTTATTACTACCCTGTATGTGCTTCCTGTTAGTACCATTTGTCTTAAAGGAAAACTGGCGTTCGCAGAACACAAGGACATCAAATTTACACAAACAAGGGACACCTTCCTATAAACAAGCTGTACATCTAAAGGCTGCATGGTCTACGTATTGCCTCTACTGAGCTACTAAGTATTATTGGTGTTAAGCACCTTAGGCACATCCCCCCGGGTGGAATCCTCGCTGGAGGTGAACGTGGAAGACGTGTCTATGCCCGAATCTCTGTGGGAATCTTGAGAGCCTTGTCTGCCATCGTGCTGATCAAAGCGAACAGTTTTCTTTCTCCTCTCGGTAAAGCATCTATTGTCGGCGGTTACGTCTTGGAGCGGCATATGTTGGGGCGCCACAATATAGTGACTCAGTGGCGGCCATTCGCCGTTATTCCCTAAACATGTTCATTACAACAAAAATCCGTGTTTGGCATTCAGTTATATCAGTATCACAATACCGCTAACCCAATATTAATGAATACACACGATTCAAGGTGGAAATATGTAGTTGAGAAGATATTTAGTAAGTTAACTACTGAATACCAAAACGGCCATAATCGTTTGTCCATATCTAATCATATCGGAATTTAACGAATTCTCTGTTAAATATATGGAGACAAGTAACTGACAAATGCAAGAGGAAAAAAGTGCGCAAGCAGCGTGAACATCTCCATGCAGCTTAACAACAGTAACCAACGCTGAAAGATGGTCGACTCTCACCGCCAAGAATTTTTTGATTTTCTCATCGAGAATGGCCTGCCGACTCAATCTATCGGATATTTTATCTCGTTCATGACTTCCTGCAAATCGCAAAACTGTCTTAAACTGGCCAAGTTATGTACATCATCAACCTAGCAATAACCATTATTTCTCAATCAACTGAAACTAAATTTGTATTTACATTTTCTTGTTCACTTGTAAATCAATAATCGTGGGAGCTGTGTACGAACAGCAATGAAAGAGACATTTTCATTTATAAATATAAAATGTACAAGAATTTTATTATACGAATATAAAGCGTATGAAAACTAAAACGTTTTTTGTTTTGTTTCACGTCAAAGCACCGAGGATTTCATTTAAATAGGTTTGTTTGTGTGTTTAAGTAATTATATATAATTATAAATATTTAACTAGTATGCAAACTTCCTCTAACGGGTTAAACCCGTTTGTTTCATAATTTAATATTTAATATTCCAAAACACATAAATAAAAACACAAATTGTTACAAAGATGAATATACTTTATTTAATAAAATTAATGAAGCAATTAGTCAAAAATAAGTAATAACAGAAAGTGAGAATATTCGTTTCTTTTACTTATTATATAGATTGTTTCCTAAGTACGTGCAGAAAATACATGGATGTATTTTATGGTTAAATTTAAAGTAATTTAGTTATATAAATATAAGGTCTTCCAGCCGCCGGTTTCGAGCTGCAGGGATGCATTAAGAAATCAATAGTTTTTTTTTACTTCCAAACCACATGCGATATTTTTCCATTATTTGTTTCAACCACGACCAAAAAGATCAGTGACGACATACTAAGGTAATATTAGACTAATAAGAAAACACCTGTTAAAGAAAACAACTTTGTTGCTAAACGGTAAAAGATTTGAAGGCACAAAACTGAAGAGAAGACAATGGAGCACATGAGAACGCAGTAACTTTTTTATAAGATTATACGCGATGGTATATTTTTTTGTGTAAATAGACATGATAGTATTCAGAGCTCCACTACCGAATATTTACTTGTTTTTGTATTTATTTATTTTTTAATTTATACCTACCATCATACTAGAACCATATACCAAGTTTATTAAAAATACTTCAAGAGGTTTAAGAACAACATAATTTAATTAAGTTTAGACAACTTGCAGTTCAAAATGACGTAAGTTTAGACAATCTGCAGTTCAAAGTGACGGTCTTAAATCCCTGTGTTTATATAAATAAATTACTTTAATGTTAGTCATAGAATAAGTCCGTGGAGTTTTTGCACATATCTAGGAAACAGCCTGTATATTAGTCAACACTATTTGAAAACTAATTGATACAATATATGATACATAATACTGCTGTGATATTAAGGTGAACTATATAATTTACATTATATTTTTAAATTTAGTATCATTAATCTCATCAAACCAAAAACACTATTTCTTTTTAAATCAAAATGGTCTTCCGTAAAGTCAAAATTACATGGACGAAACATTTTTAAGAAAGAACAGCAATGTTCACACCTTTAGTCGAAACAAGCGAGGATATATATATATATATATATATATATATGAATGTATGAATATATTTCACTTATTTCACCGAAGTTAAAGGCTTTTTATAACTCTTTTTTATCCACTTTTTTTTCTAATATTCTTATCCAAGTTTTAAAACAACATATTTTTGAAACAATGTTAATTACTTGACACAATTTTTTTCTTTAATTTAAATTGCAAGTGCCTCTCTTGCAATTTAAATATTTCATTGCATCCACATTCTCTCAATAGTCAATTTATGACAGGTTTTCTTTTTGATTCTATATTTATCCTGAAGTATATAAAAATATAATGTTTATATCTAATTTGCTATTTAATCATTAGGTATAGATTTCATAATTTTACCTTTAATTCTTGAGTAACTGATAAAAATATATTAGGCATAAACATTAAGGGATGTAAAAAATCTTTAATTTAAGGTGATATTCAAGGAGCTGTAACCTGGAGAAGAACAGTCGCAGATCAATTTTGTAAAAGCCAAATAGAGTCTTCAACTTTCTAGTTTCCAGATCTTGAGTTCAATATTTCTGACCATCAGCAATTTTTGAGCAATCATAAGAAATCCATCGAAAGAAAATTCAAAATTTTTGCTTACCTTTAAAAAACGGATTTTTTCGGTGTTTTCCTCATCAAGCTTTGTTAAATAATTTTATCCTCTAAAAGCTCCGTATGATGCTTTTTCGCTGAGTTATCGTCATTCATAGCAAAAAAGTCGGTTTTTGATTTTGGTGATTAATTACTCAGGAAATATATTTATTTTACTTTTCTTACAATCATTAACTTTTCTTGAGGAGGAATATGGATTATTAAAAAAACATTTTCAACTTTAGGAAATGAACAGAAATTGAAAAATTGATCCTTAAATTGATTTTTAACAAAAATGATAAATTCAACCATACCGAACACTGAAAAAAAATCGGAGAGCTTTGAAATTTTCAGGATTTTTTTAGGATACTTTGAGGTTGCAAATAAACAGTCAGCATCCTTTGTCCATGCATCATTTGTAAAGTTTTGCCAAGTTAAGCTAATATCCCTAGAGACGCAATTTTTTATTCCCTCTATTTCAGTCAACATTCTCACACCGAAATTTTTTGTTATCAAAGACCAATAACGACAGCTTATAAATAGTACTTTTTAGTTTTTACAATCTTACTTAAATTTGCTATACGATCATTATTTCCCTAGTAATTAATTACCAAAAGTCAAAACTGACTTTTTTGCTTTGAACGACGATAACTCAGCCAAAAATTATCGTCCAAGGCTTTTGGGTCACTTAAATTAAAGAAGATAACATTGTCTAAAAAGGCTTTGTGATGAAATTACTGAAAGAAATTTACTGAACTCCGTGGACCTTTCGAAAAGCATGTAAAAATTTGAAAAAATGATTCCTATTATTTTCTTATGATTACTCAAATATTGCTGATGCTACAAAATTCTGAGCTCACGATCTGAAGACTGGCAACTTGGTGCTTCAACTTCCTTTTTTTCTTTAACTGCTATGTGACTATTCTGTTTAAGTTACAGTCCTTTGAAAATAACCTAGAAATTTAGGATTTTTTGGTAAACCACTAATGGTAAACTACGCTGAAATGTCAAAAAACAAAAACAAAAAAGTACTAGCTGATTGTAAGAAATATTATTCCGTCTCTACATAATAAGGTGTTATTATACAAGCAAATACTTGGATAGGTTAGGATTTATTGCATCCAGTTTTAAGTCTACATCAAACAGACTAATATAAGTATTATTCAAAGATTTGGGAATTATTCTGGAACATTGTAAATATGCATTGCTACATCCGAAATAGTAACCTTCATTGTAAACTTACAGTAGAAACTTTGGATCAAGCAATCAATAAATTTATCAAAAGCCATGAAGAACGTCCCTATCATCAGGTGAACGTATGCCTTAACGGTGTATGACGTAGTGGTGTTTATGAGATGTGAAGCCTCATTTGTCAAAGGCATACTCGCTTACACTACACTGACGAGACCCAAGATAAGGTCGAAACGGGTCTGTAGTTAGCGATATACGGATATAAAGGACGCTTTGCATCTTCCTTGTGATTTTCGAGCAATCCAATTCATTGTATTTTTAGTTCTATGTTAGAACAAAGTGCGGAAAATTTCGCAATGCAATTCAGCACCCGTCGACGGCATATAGCCGGGGGAATAGCTGTTGTGGCTTAATTTATTATTCCTTAATGTTTAAGGAATTTACAGGTGGATTGGAGTATAAACAAAACTCTTAATATCTATGGTTAAACATCTCACAACAGTTTAATAATAGATATGTTGAGAGAATTTGAACTCAAATGAACTTAATTCTGTAAGTTGTTACTATTAATTATTTCACTACAAGCAAAAAGAGAAAAAGGAGACAAGTTATCTATCCACATAAAAACAAAACAGTGTATCGCATTTAAAGGTAGATGTTAACTGCTCATGATACTTGAGATGCTATAATTCTGTTTATTTTATCTTAGTAGTAATAAAATACTTTTGTATTTTAACAAATAGACTATATTTTGTAGTCGTTTCCTCCCACCGCGATAATCCGGAGAAGAAAGTTACAGTTAACTAAGTTTATTTTCCCTAATTTATTGGGGGTTGTTTACGTTATCTTTCTTTCTCTAATAAACTAGTTTGGATGAGTAGTGAAGCGCTAATCTTGTATAACTCATTTTTAGGGTATTAATCTCGATAGCATCAAACCATTGTGCCGTAAAAATTAGCAATCGTCCCTTAAACTAATGATAGAGTTTGGTAATGTCCTTCTAGATAAAGTTTAATATCCTTGGTTTTACTAATAGATACTTTGTTTGCCGAAATGATTTAATCAATAACATCTTGCCATGACTGCTCCGCAGCCGGGCTCTCGATAAATCTAAAAATAAAATGTATTCTTAGTAGGCCGAGACACAAGACTTCGCCAACAGAATCTATGGAGTCTGTCATTTATTTATGAGATATATAATGTCTCGAAGCCCACTAACCAGAAAATTTGGTCTGAATATGTATTATGAAGAAACGAAATCTCACAAACACGCTCGATAAGCCTTTATTGTTATCGAGATAGAAATTTTTCATTAATTTTAGAAATTAAAGGCCGAAGGTCGTCTAATAAGTTTTGAATTACTATAAATATCTTTAAACCAATTTTAAAACTTAGTAACCTAAGTCTCAAGTGATTTGTGACTCTGAGCTAAAAAATACATGTTTTCAAATAGTTTTGTACAAGTAATTCTCTAATGTCGATCAATATTTTTCACTTCCCCTAGACACTTTTCAAGCGTCTTAGTGCAAATAAAAATGGCATTTATTTTCTTATTATTATTATTAGATTAGTTATGATTAGTTACGTATACAATTTGTTGAACTGTAATATAAAACTATTTTACTATTTTAGAGCTTTCGAACTCTATTTATTACTTTTTAAATTATTTACGTTCTCCACCATACTATAAAATAAATACTGAAAAATAACATAATTTGTAGTATTGTTAAAGCAATGTGGTTAAGAAAAGTGCTATGACTATGTCACAATAATTTTGAGAATAATTCTCATGTTTAGAAGTATAATGTTAATGTATGTAGTTAGATAAAAATCTAGAGATTAGGAATAAGTCTATATTATTGCTCTTTCAGGGCCCTTTTCTTAAATACTAGGTCTGTGATTTTTCTGACAGATTTGTAACAACGTGTTTTTGGGTTTTCCAAGAAACAATAGTTCTTTTAGTAATGAAAGAATTGGAAATCAAATAAGAATATACCAATAAGTATTTAACCAATGGGAACCAAATTTATATCTTTCTTAGTAACAAAGTTACAGAAGTTTACAATAAAAGTCTAATAAAGAATTAAGTGTACCATGGTAAGATACAAAGTAAGGTATACAATTTTTCAAACAATATAACCACATTTAAACTAATGTATTATTTAATATCTTGTAATTTTTAGTGGTCAATTCTAGCACCACTGAAGAGTTAAATAAATGACGAGATAAAATATGTCTCAAGATTATACTTAAAGAATAACATACACAGAAAGTAAAAATGTTTCTATTGTAAATAAAACTAACCTATTCTCCTTTTTTAAACTCAGTTTAGTACCAAGTGTAATATAATTGGTGGAATATACTAATTTATGCAGCTTCATAAGTATATTTATATTTTTGAACTAGGGATACATTATATTTTTACGAAATAAACATATTATTAGATACATTATGTACCAAAATATGTATTCATAATTTTCAATAATTTTGTTTGATTTGTTTTTGTAATATATTACGAGTTTCTGAAGTTTATCTTTGGTCTAATGTCTATCTTTGGTGAAACAATATACGTTCTCAATTTAAACCACGTTCATGTTATTAAACATCTTAAATTAATAACAAATGTAGAGGGTCAAGTTTAATTGATCTGTAAAGTCACTTCTCGGAGAGTATAGATATATTTCTATAAAGAGTATAGATATATTCCGATATAGATAGATTATACAATATATATATATATATATATATATATATATATATATATATATATATATATATATACATATATATATATATATATATATATATATATATATATATATATATATATATATATATATATATATATATATATATATAGATATAAATGTAGACAATATCAAGTTCTCGTGATATCATGATTATACTGTTTAGTTGCAGTCCATTAAGTTTTAACTTTGCTACAGCTTTCTATTCCAAAATGATCTTATAAATTATATTCGATATTGTATCTGCTTGTACGCAGTACGCAAAAAAATGAAGATTCCCTATTGACTTCAATGGAATCAAAAAGTTACCGCACCTCCAATAAATTCAGCCCCTTTTCATTCCCGTGTTAAAATTTCTTAAGTTAGTATTCACTTTAACAGAGGAAAAATGAATTTTTATAACAGGTAAGGTATGATTTTTACTGGATATATTAAGAAGAAATATGAAACGATCAACTGTAATGCTTAATCATTTATTCAATACACACGATGTTGTAATATGTTTTAATGTCGTTTCTCACGTATAGTATCCAGATTATTTATAGATTATGTTAAAAAAAATTAATATATTGTGAAATTTATTTTTCTATTGAAAACAATAGAAACATAAAAGAAAAGAAAGAACCTCGCCTTCAAAGAGGCAGTTAAATAACCACTGCAGTACGAGGTCTTGACAATGCTATATAAATTTCGACTTGTGTACACGAAGACTTTATAGGTAAATGGCCTTTACGATCCTCAATACTTTCCCAAATTTAAAGTTAATCGGCTACCAAGGGTCGTGCATTCTGTTAGATACGCGCAATTTTATTTTTTTTTGTTTCTGTACCCTGAGAAATGATTTTAGTAGACGGTTTTAAAGTTTTTCTCTACATATTTCTATAAAAAAAAAAATTAACAGCAGTTATGAATTAGTTTTTGGAAATATTGGTCTTGTGTTGAGTAAAATAATAAATTATTTTTCATTTCTTATATGTATTGTTGAGTTTAGCCTTTCATTTGAGACTTCTTCAAAAGCGCAAAGGACAACACATATCTTACCTGTCTTAAACAAACTTAAATTTGAAATACTAACACACAAGTGTGTGTACATAAAGTATAAATAAATATAAATGTAATAAATATGCTACAATATGGGGCACGTATCCAATTAACAAAATGTTTACTTTTTGGATATTAATTTTACTATTAAATAATTAATTAATTAAACCTTTCTAATATACATGTTATATAAAATCCTACCTTATCGTTATTTTAAACTTAGTATAAAATCATCCTGTATAGTGTTATAATTCAGGTTATTTACATTTAGGATACTATGTCTAAGAAAGAGTGCACCTAAAATTATTATAATTATCATGTAACTAAATCCTTTCGTACATATCACAAATTAGTTTTTAATATTTATCACGTTTATTTCGAGGTGCAGAACTTTAGAGAAAACACTTCTTGGAACCTTTCTTCCACCTCAGCGACAGCAAGGTTTTAAAAGCAGTGATCCTCGAATCAGTATTTAGTAATCTTCAAAACATAATTAAGTAATTATGAAATAATAAAAGGGGTTACTCATTTTTCGACGTAAATAAATGTCAAAATCGTAAAGTGAAAATAAAATAATTTTTAAAAAGTTAATTAATCAAAAAGTGATATAAAATACATAGAGATTGCCTGACGTCGTATTTATTTCTAGTGAGAGGGGAGGAGAAAGAATTCTGCGACTACATATGTACCAAGAATAATTCGATAATGGTCCTATGGTTGTTAATCATAAACTATTTATGTACGTTACAATTATCCTGAACTATAATTTAATCCACTTATTAACTATAATAATTATCTTTCAATTAAATTGTGCAACTAACTTAAGAAATAATATTGTAATATTTTGTTTCTGTTTTAAAACTAATGTCTATTTTTATGTTTTGATGTGTGAATTCCTTTTATTTATTTAATTCTCTCTTGTCTGGAATAGGTTGGAACCTTTGCTGTGAAGATAACACTAACTTAGGTTTCCACAAAACACCAAAACACTATATACTACACTCGACGCGCGTTTCGCCAACAAAGTTGGCATCATCTGGGGATGATTAAAACTGTTAAAACTGTTAGTTTTAATCATCTCCAGATGATGCCAACTTTGTTGGTGAAACGCGCGTCAAGTGTAGTATACTACAATATAATATAACACTATATGTAGTGTTTTGGTGATTTGTAGAAAACTAAGTTAGTGTTACAATTTTCTTTGTTCGCTGACACTTTTATCTGGTAGAAATTAAAACAGTGATACTTTTCCTAAACATATTTTGAAGGCTCGAATGCATTTATATTATTATTATATTGGTGGTTATTTAGGCGGTTACTTAAATACTGTTATCTTCAACAATAGTCTAACTTGTTATGAAAAAGTTTCTTATAAAATTGTATTTCAGTGCAACTATTGTACAGAACGCGCAGTTGGTATTCTAAAAAAATTATGCAAATAAATTATGAAGACTAATACTACAGATAATTTATAGTGAAAATTCATAAAGGAATTTGGATCAGTTTAAGTTATCTAATTTAATCATTAAATATTAATATATATTAATATAATAAAATTCTCCCCAATAGATTAGATTTCTTATTCACAGCACACAATACTAGTGTTGAGTTTTTGCTAATTATTGATTTTCACAATAAAAAAAATATAATATATTTGTTTCTACTTAAGGTTTACAGAAAATGCAACATCAAATTTAGTTTAAGTTCCATAGAAAGAGATAATGAAAAAGAGATATCACTTCTTATTACTTACGCTCATGTTTTCGTACCAGTAAAACCTAAACCTACGGGAAATGAATACAGCTCTGAAGAATCTACTAGATGGGAGCAACAACCTTATAATGGTAATTTTAATATATATATATATATATATATATGTAACAGTTAATTTCTCAACTAAACTCTATATCTAAAATCGATTATATACAGCTCATCCAACATCTATGCTTACCCTTTTCACTGTCTCTCTCGTCACTTCCGTATTCCGGTGTAGACTTGAGATCTTCCTCAGAACTAGAGTAGGAATGCAATTGCACTTGTGGAGGAGGGTGTTGTTTCTTTGCAGAACCACTACGTTTGTGTTTCTTGTTGGCACTTGCTGCTGACGGAACTCTCTGTTGAGACAGCTCCATCGGTAAAGGGTCTGGCTCAGGATCAGGATACCTGCAACACGGCAATAATTAAATTAGGTGCAAAAATGAAAGGGGCCTTGAACATTAGTTTCTCCGTCGATTTATAATATTTTTAGGGCGGAAATAATGACAGCAAATGCTTACCTTCGTGGCACTAAATGTGGATGCGTCCTCATGAGACCTTCAAGCTCCCTTGATAATATCTAGGGTCATCCTCATTATATTGCTGGTATCTTTCGCAGGACGGGGCTCTTGGTTCTTGCTCCGAGTATTGTCCGTCGTAGCACGCTTCCGGATCTCTGTAGAGGTTGATTCTCTTTTTCTGCCGCGGAATGCGCCCTCTCCAGCTTTGGTCTCTTATCGGATGGGGCTTGTTGTATCTGAGGAATGTCCGTTTCCGGGTTGGGACCACCCAGCATCCATTGTCCAGTCTTACTTAAGAGTTCTTGTTTCTTGCGACAGAGGATACATACCCATACGACCTGGAAATAGAAAAAATATTAAAATTTCAGTACATCCTTTAAGGGTATATACAAAGAATAAGTAAATATTACTAATATTTCTCGACGAAGTTATCCCGTTTTGAACATTAACCATATAAAATTAAATAAAAACAAGTTTTTATTCACAATACAGAAAATTATGATTTAGCCCATACACCGAATTTATTTTTCATTTAAATAATTATAGTACAATGTATCCTGAAATGTTTAACTCATTTATTTGTTGGTCATGAGGAAAGTCGTCGTGGTAAATGTGCGCGCGCATGTGCTTGCTAGACACTACGCCCTCTAGAAATTCAATTACAGTGGACCGTTTTACCTATGAGGAACTTGCCATGTGTGTCAGAAGCCTTTACGAGAATAATCATTCTCTTATAATAATTCATCGCCTGTATGGAGTACATTACCTCCTCTCGCGATATTCATCAAGCTCCTTCAGCAAAATTAAACAAATCGTGGGTCGCTAAATTTGGAAGAGAAGGCGCTAACTACCATTAATAAAAAAACGAATCGACCCAGAAGAACAAGAATCGTCGAAAACATCGAGCGTATTCGTGCAACAGTGACATGTACTCGCCGATCTGTGCAAAACATTCATCTGCCTTAAATCTTTCGAAAACCACTGTCCACGATTCAACTGGTACAAACTTTTAAAGGTTTAAAATTATAAATTTGTTCCACATTTGGGCAAACATTATTCGAAAATTTTGAAAATTTTCTCAATGTCCCGATTTAACGCCAATGGATTTCTTCTTATTAGGTTATTTGACAATCTAAGGTATACACTGATACTCTTAGGACTTTTTTTCAGCTAAAAGCGAGAATTCAGAAAATTGAACCAGAATTATGTCGACAAATTATCACAAATTTTAATTCGCGCTCTGAGGATGTACTACAGCAGTGTAAAAAGAGGTACCTTGACTATGTTATTTTTCATACATAATAATACTCCCTACATTACAGATTTAAATAAAAAAATAGTGAACGTAAATATCTTTTTTAATAACCAAGTTTTATTCATCCAAAAAGGTGAACACATTCCAGGACACCTATTATTTTACAAAATTATTGCTATCATTTTCAATTTAATTGAATACGTCAAGTAATACTAATGCCTACTGTAAGATGAATTAAAACTTTCAAAAAAAGAAAATTGTGCAATAATACAATAAATATGAAACTTGATAATGATTTCTTGAAAAAGGCTGGATATTAAAAGGGGAATATTCGTTATGGTGATTGACAGCATCGATAATCTGCCCAAAATGCAGAATATAGATGTATTACACACATATATTGACTTCTTTCTCTAAATCATGAAGCTACAAAGGAGACGGTTACACATCGAGGCGAGGAAAAAAATACACCTATGCTAGGGTGATATACCAAACTCTCCACACTAGGACTGTAACCCAATGGTACAATGATAAGTCCAATCTTGGACCCAGTCAACCATCCCAAACCGTAATACAAATGACAATGTCGCAGCCACTTCTATAGGAGAATACAATAAGTCATCCGTTTATGTTATGAACGCGGAATGAAGAGCTGCCCATTTATTAGCTCCATGACGGACAGCTGATCTGAGTGTCAACCGTTTTTAAATAAGAATACGGTGAGAATTCAGATAGTATACCTACTTGAGAATGTTGGAATATTAAACATGAGCTATCTTAAAATGGGTCAATAGTCAAGATAATTATTTATAATTTTAATAAAGAAAGTCGAAAGAATGCATTATTATTCTGGTAGTTAAACTTAAAATATTCTGCCTCGTCAATAATCCTAGGAGAGGTGTACCAATAACCCAGCAATAGAAACCATGTGTTTTATAGGGGAAATAATTTAAAACCTTTCACGGTATATTGTTCAAACTAATACTTTAAACCTGATACCCAAGATTCCATATAATTCTTCCATATTTTAACTTGAATACTAACGGTTATTTGGAAATATTTATTCAATATCGTAGAATGAAATAGAATTGAATAGAACGTGATAAGAAATTATGAAATTTTGTATTTAATTATTTAATGACTTTACATGTTGACCACAGAATCTTCCTCCATCCAATATGGATTCACGTGACTTAAAACCGAAAACATGGCACAATATCGAATTTTGAAATTATGCAACTTAGAAATTTTATAATTCTCAAGTTATTATCTAAATTTCATTTCCCTCTATCTTTCATCCAAACATTTAATTGTTTTAGTTCCCAAATATTTAATTGAAGTATTAATCATCACCCGATAATGCCAACTTGTTTGGCGAAACGCGCGTCGAGAAGCGTGTAATCTTTCGGCATTCATAGAAACTAGTATCTTGTTTTTGTTTTGAATCGAAGGAACAAAAACTAGCCCCTTACTAGGATTTAATAGATTGTTATAATTTCAATTTTTTCTTAAATATTTTCCTCTAGATTTAGTTTCACGTTTAGTTTTTAGTTTCACGTTGGCTATTTCTTAACCAAGTTCTTTGTGTTGGCATTCTATTGAACTATAGTTGAGTAATATTTTGAACATAATTTTGGGTAGCAGATATTAATTTATTAAACATATTATTATTTTACATATATTGCTATCATTTACAAAGTCATTATATTGATACAATTAATTATTATTTCCGCTGTCTATTTTTTTCCTATCCGCACACCTGTGTCAGACGTACTAATTAGAGGAATAATGTTATTTGTGAAACATACCACGTATTAAATTCATAAAATAATTGATATCGCCCTGAAATTAAATAATATGTCAATTATTAAATTAGTACCCTTAAAATAAAATTGTTTTGCGAGAAAGATATCACTATATTTATGAATGACAGCAGCGCGCATCACAAACAATAGATTGTACGTAAATTACGTTGTTAAATTAACATGGTAATGATAAACCGATTGCTCTTTGCAGTTTAGATTAAAGCTCTTGCGTCATTTAGTAATGTCATATGTGAAATTGCTGATGATCGTAAACAAATAGTTGTTAAGAGCTTCCTTCTTACGTCAGCGAGATATTTTTTAATTCTGTAAATAGTTCTCTTTACATAAGATATATATATATATATATATATATATATATATATATATATATATATATATATATATATATATATATATATATATATATAAGACAAAACATGATTAAACCAAATTTACTACATTTTTAGCATCTTGAACATATGCTAGCTTCCCTATAACAGAGTGCACATAGTGGGGAAAACTCTCAAATTTTAATTCTAGTTGCGTGTTTTTTAAATATAATTGATATATACAGAGTGACTCGTATTTTAGTTATGACTCGTATTTAGTTATCGAAATTTTTTTAATGGCAACCCCATTTTTATTACAGAATGTGATAGAGGATATTGTTTTGCATGCAGTACGGTAATAATAACATTAACGTGAGTAGGTTAGATAAGAAAAAATGAAGGAAAACAATTGTGCATTTTCAAAATACTAAATTTAATTGCAATTATTTAAAAAATCAACTAAAATAAATGTTCGAATTGTGCATCGTTGTCTGTCTGACAGTAGCCAAGGCTTAGTGTGGATTTAAGTAGGATAGACAGGTTAGTCCCGTGTACGATCAAGTTGAATGAAAACAGGAATATTTAGAAAGGGAAGAAAACCACTTTTTTCGATCATATTAAGTTATATATTGATATGGAAAGAATTTAGATTATATAGGAAAGACTTTAAATACTCAGGATCGTGTTACCAAAGAACAAATATATCGTCGACATATCTCTAAACTAACATTTGATTTTAGAAAAGGATGACCTAATGGTCTCCTGTTCAAAACATTATTTAAAAATATTCACAACCATTTGTAAAAGAGTAAAACTCCATAACTTTTTTCATAGAAATCTGCATTATACAGAAAATCAGTAGAAGTAAGATACTCCTCCTATAAAAGAACGAGGTGCGAAGAGATATTATTATAAGACAATATTGTTCATATTATCATATTCGAGGATAGGAAGTGTGAAAACATCGAAGCTAACCAGAAAATTGCCGTCTCATTAAGCTTATGTACTTTTTCAATTGAAGGAATTTTGAATAAAATTATGCAATTGTCAACTAAGGATTTCAAAAATGTGACCTATATAGAAAATAATAAGTAGGAGATCTTATAGGGCTAACAGTGTATCAAAGAATATATGGTTTATGAATTTTAAGAATACTATTACGACGGGGTACGTGACAATCGTGAGGAATAAAAATCATGCTATCGAATGAACTGGAGAGGAATAACACTGCTAAACACAGTCCTTAAAATCCCGGCTCATATAATACATACGAGACTGACTCACATACTGGAACCTCTATTAAGACCTGAGCAAGCGGGCTTTCGGCCCCACAGATCCTGTATTGATCAAATAAACACAGTCCGTATAATTATAGAACAGTCAGTCGAGTGGCGATCCTCATTATACCTAGTGTTTATAGACTTCGAACGTGCATTTGACAGCATACAACACAAAGAACTCTGGAATGCATTACAGAGAAAAGGAGTTCCAGCAAAGATAGTAAACCTCATAAAAGAGCTGTACAAAAATGCGCAAAATAGAGTATCCCATCGAGGACTACAAAGCCAGCCAATAACAATTAAAAAGGGGGTACGGCAAGGGTGTATATTATCTGCCCTTCTATTCAACATAATGCTAGACGAGGTCATGAGAAGAGCCACCACGGGACAATATGGCATATGGTGGACACCATTTACAAGACTAGAAGATCTTGACTATGCAGATGACATTTGTCTGCTCGCACATAACCATACAGATATGACAACTAAATTAAATAACCTCGTAAGAGAAGCTGAAGCTGTAGGTCCTAAAATTAACAGTAGAAAAACCAAATCAATGAGAATGTGTACAGATAACCAAACACCCTTTACAATAAACAATCAGACAATTGAAGAGGTCAATGAATTCACCTACCTAGGCAGCATAGTTACAAAAACAGGCGGTACTGAAGATGATGTAAACAACCGCATCAAGAAAGCCAGACAAGCATTCGGGATGTTAAACAGTGTGTGAAAATCCAGAGAATACTCTAATTCAACAAAAATAAAAATTTTCAATTCCAACGTCAAAGCCGTACTTCTATATGGGGCAGAAACATGAAAGATTAGCCGACAAACCATTTCCAAGTTACAAGTCTTCATAAATCGGAGCTTACGTAAAATTATGCGTATTTTTTGGACGGTCCAAATGCGTAATGAAGACCATAACATCAGTAAGAGAGCTTTGGAATGGAACCCACAGGGTAGCAGAACAATAGGAACGCCAAAGATGACATGGTAAAGAACTGTCAAGGGAGAACTAGAACAAATTTGAAAAACGTGGCAACAGACAAAACAGACAGCCCAGAACAGAACCAGATGGAAGGCATTTGTTGAGGCCATATGCTCCTGAGAGGAGTTAAGGACATATATATATATATATATATATATATATATATATATATATATATATATATATATATATATATATATATATATATATATATATATATATATATATATATATATATATATATATAATTACAAAAGACTTTAAAAATAAAACTAGGAAGGAAACTCAGATGAAGTTTTATAAGACACTAGCGGTGCCAACACTCATTTACGGAAGTGAATCATGGACAACGACAAAGAAAGACGAAAACAGAATACAAGAAATGAAGTTTCTGAGAAGAGTGAAGGGTTGTACAAGAAATGACAGAATAAGAAATGTAAATATTAGAGAAGAATTGCAGATATTTGACTTTAACGATAGAATAAAAGAAAACCGCACGAAATGGCATGAACATTTGACTAGAATGCACACAGAAAGATTACCAAATAAAGCCCTACACTACAGGTGCACAGGAAGAAGAAGCGTAGGCCGCCCGAGGAAACGATGGAAGGTACCGTAACAGGAAACAGTGCCTAATACGTGAAGCGCAGAAGAAGAAGTTGAAAGTCAATATTAGTGGATAGAATAATATAATTTATATGATTAAGATTTGCCTTCGGATTTATCATCCGAAGTCTATGTTGCACAAGTAATCATGATTCCTAAACCTGGAAAAACCCAGAAGAGGTTACCTCATATAGGTCAATAAGTCTTCTTCCAATGATCTCAACATTATTTGAAAAGATCCACCTGAAAATGTTAAATCATGGTATGTATCAAACAAACATGGTATCATTGAACAAGTTAATAGAATTATCAATATAATCAACAATGACTTTGAAAATAAGAGGTACTGTTCTGCTGTTTGTTTTTGGATGTCAGCTAGGCATTTGATAAGGTCTGGCATGAAAGACTATGCTTTAAAATCAATAAATATCGCTTCTATCAACACTTTCCAATACTGAGCTCTTATCTCAGCAATAGGCATTTTCCGATGAAATAAGGCTGTCTATACACAGTATATATTCTATTTTATCTGATGTGCCCCAAGGAAGTATGCTGGGACCAACACTCTACTTAATCTATACAGTTATTCTACCTATGTCTAGATTAACAACAATCGCTACATTTGCAGATGATACCGCAATATTAGTCTCTCACACAAATCCCATTCAAGCATCCAAGGACCTTCAAATTAACAAAATCCAAGTATGGCTAAAAATGGCGAATTAATGTCAATGAATCCAAATCTTTACATATTAACTCCACTTTGAACTCCAACTCTATAGGGCAAGTTAATATATATATATATATATATATATATATATATATATATATATATATATATATATATATATATATATATATATATATATATATATATATATCTGTTAGCATTCATTATACTCGTATGTCGCTAGCTTTCGTTTATTTTTAAGTTGTGTGATTTTGTCTTAATACGTATGTGTTTTTTTTATAAAGTATTTTTTGTAAACTTCTAGTTCCTATTAATAAATGTTAATTGCTGGAAATACTTTATTAGAATCAAGAGTAGAGTAATATTAAATTTAATCAAAATCTGTAAAATATGGAGCAATAATTTGAGCAAATATTTTCCTTAACTCGATAAATACACAAATCTATCTCAGGCGGACAATAAGCATCTCTTCTGATAAAAAAAGGAGCAAAATGAAGAGTATTATACCAGTATAAAATCTCTATTCTTAAGCTAATTAACTATAACTAACTAAACATGAATTTATATACAAGTTTATATATGTAATACTTAGATACTTGACATTAATCAAATCTTCTAATGAAGTCTCCAGGTATAAGTTTTTTTGGCCTGCGTACTTCACTTACTTTGATTAGAGGCTTGTTAGCGAGTATATTGGAATGATTCACAAGTCCAGCAGTATATGTACGAGTATGTAGTATAGTACTATATGTAGTAACACTGATTTAGTTTTCCATAAAACACCAAAACACTATACACTACACTCGACGCGCGTTTCGCCAACAAAGTTGTCATCACCTGGAGATGATTAAAACTCATCAGTTTATTAGTTTATTTATTAGTTTCAATCATCCCCAGATAACAAAAACTTTATTGGCGAAACGCGCGTCGTCAGCATTATCTCCACACCAAAGGTTCCAACTTACTCCAGTACTACTGCTATATGTAGTATAGTATATCGCACTATATGTTTTGATAGAGAATTGAGATTTCCTGCTGAGAATCCAATATGTTTGCCTAAGCTTAATACTAAGTTGAGTTCTTTTACTAATGATGTGTTTATTCCACGTTAGCCTCCTGTCAAGTTGCATACCGATGTCCTTGACGTTGTTGGTTTGAGTAAGTTGTCCATTCAACTCTATAGGTGGGCCATATTAACTTGCCCTATAGAGTTGGAGTTCAAAGTGGAGTTAATATGTAAAGATTTGGATTCATTGACATTAATTCGCCATTTTTAGCCATACTTGGATTTTGTTAATTTGAAGGTCCTTGGATGCTTGAATGGGATTTGTGTGAGAGACTAATATTGCGGTATCATCTGCAAATGTAGCGATTGTTGTTAATCTAGACATAGGTAGAATAACTGTATAGATTAAGTAGAGTGTTGGTCCCAGCATACTTCCTTGGGGCACATCAGATAAAATAGAATATATACTGTGTATAGACAGCCTTATTTCATCGGAAAATGCCTATTGCTGAGATAAGAGCTCAGTATTGGAAAGTGTTGATAGAAGCGATATTTATTGATTTTAAAGCATAGTCTTTCATGCCAGACCTTATCAAATGCCTAGCTGACATCCAAAAACAAACAGCAGAACAGTACCTCTTATTTTCAAAGTCATTGTTGATTATATTGATAATTCTATTAACTTGTTCAATGATACCATGTTTGTTTGATACATACCATGATTTAACATTTTCAGGTGGATCTTTTCAAATAATGTTGAGATCATTGGAAGAAGACTTATTGACCTATATGAGGTAACCTCTTCTGGGTTTTTCCAGGTTTAGGAATCATGATTACTTGTGCAACATAGACTTCGGATGATAAATCCGAAGGCAAATCTTAATCATATAAATTATATTATTCTATCCACTAATATTGACTTTCAACTTCTTCTTCTGCGCTTCACGTATTAGGCACTGTTTCCTGTTACGGTACCTTCCATCGTTTCCTCGGGCGGCCTACGCTTCTTCTTCCTGTGCACCTGTAGTGTAGGGCTTTATTTGGTAATCTTTCTGTGTGCATTCTAGTCAAATGTTCATGCCATTTCGTGCGGTTTTCTTTTATTCTATCGTTAAAGTCAAATATCTGCAATTCTTCTCTAATATTTACATTTCTTATTCTGTCATTTCTTGTACAACCCTTCACTCTTCTCAGAAACTTCATTTCTTGTATTCTGTTTTCGTCTTTCTTTGTCGTTGTCCATGATTCACTTCCGTAAATGAGTGTTGGCACCGCTAGTGTCTTATAAAACTTCATCTGAGTTTCCTTCCTAGTTTTATTTTTAAAGTTTTTTGTAATTTTTCCGCATATGTTGGTGAACTTATTGATTTTTTGTTCGATGTCTTTACTATACTCATAGGTGATGTCACATCCTAGATATTTAAAATGTTTAATTTGTTCAATTGTTTTATTATTTATGACTATTTTACTTCTTACTATTTCTGTTCCACAGAAAGCCATAACTTTTGTTTTTTCTGCTGATATTTTCATGTCGAATTCTTTACAGATTTGTTCTAGCTTGTATATACCTATTTGGAGGTCGTCTTCCTTTTTGTCCTATAAGAGTTAGGTCGTCTGCATATAATATTGAACTGAACAGGGTGTTCTCGTCAAGTCTAATACCTAGATTGTGTTTCTTTTTCAATTGTTGGATTATCTCGTCGATATATATATTGAAAAGGATTGGAGAGATACAGCAGCCCTGTCGTACACCTTTATTTATTTTGAAACTATTTGTTGTTTCATTACCTATGTTTAAGATGATTTCTGTACATTCGTATAAACTTCTAATTGCATTTACTAGATGTTCAGGGTACCCTTTGTTTAACATGATAAACCATAGTTTTTCTCTGTTTACATTATCGAATGCCTTCTCTAGGTCTATAAAGGCTAGGTGTGTTTCTCTGTTAAACTCTCGTCGTTTCTCGATAACTTGCTGTAATAGACTTTCAACTAATAGAATGTAAATTACAAAGTGCGCCAGCGTTTTCATTAAAAATATGCCAAGAAATGTGTATTTGAAACGTCCCTAAAATATGGTAAAACATTTTTCATGAACAGCATTCCGTAAGAATGATGTGAACATACAATTAATAAATTGCGGATCACAAACGAACATAACGCGACCTGGTAATTCAATTTATCGTGCTCTATACCACATTGACATATCAAAGAATCGGAATGCAACTATAAAATTATTCTGAAAGCATACTGATCTCTTTCGTCAACTGCAAATATACTATAGATCGATACTAAATGGAGAAATCCATCATAAAAGTGTCTCATAGCAGTTGACGCCACAAACAAAAATTCTTTATTATTATTACTATTCATCAATGCCTCAAATCAGAACAGCATGTAACAGACGTTCTGCAAATTAGACCTCGCTGAATGTTTTACAGTCGCAAGCAACGACAAACTGCAGGAAAATTGGCCCTAGGGCACACCGAATGGCGTAGGATGTGATAAGTGCATGATAACAATAATTCAAAAGAGCGGGAAAATAGTTTCAGCTCATCCAGCACCGAGAGTTGGAATCAATACACCGCGTCACGTCCGGTAGTCGTGACGTCAGTCTTACCCCACGCGACCCGGGTTTCTCACAATGGGCATCCCACGCGATCAGCCCGGGCCATCCGTCAATGGTTGTAAATTAACATCCAGAGAATTTAGCTAGATTTCGCCAACACGAATAACGCGAAAATACCACTGTGTATTGTATATACGTGTGTAACTAAGCTACACCGAGAATCTCTTATTTTTCGCTCGTAATGGAAATTCTTGTGGCAATTCATTTGATGTTGTTCGATATTAAAAGCAACACATGTGGGAGGGTAGCCTAAAATAAAGCGCGTAACGCCTCGTCTATTAAAGGATCGTTTAATTTTCTCCTTGTCAGTAACGACACAATTATAAAAATAGCCCCAAGTATTCGTCTCATCTGAAGTTTTTCATATCGGATACTTGGTATTCCGCCCACGCAAAGTATATCCAGAAAGTTTCTTCTACTTGAGAATCCAAAGCGAATAAGACCAAAACAGCATACTGCACAACTTTGTCTATAATTCCCACTTGGATATTAAATCGCCCACATCGGTGATTCGGTTATTCATTCCTCTCGTTAGCTTAGTCATATCTTCTCTCGACATCTCAGCTAATGATTCTTGATATTTAAATAGATATTTCTAATTAGATTTTATAACGTTGTTGTATTTACGATACGGAGAATATTAAAGGTATTGAATATTTAGTAACAAATTTATTATGTGTTTTACTCCTAACTAAACGACACTAACTAATATTGTAATACACGTAATAAAAACGGGGTAAAATGGCAAATTTCTTACATTCTTAGTGTTGTACACGAATTCCATTAAATACAAGACACCGATTATGTGCATTACAATATTAGTTAGTGTCCTTTAGTTAGGAGTAAAGGACAATAATTTTGTTACTAAATGTTAAGCACCTCAAATATTCTCAAATGTCTGTCTGTTCGATACAAATTTTACAATTGACTTTAAACTAACTTCTCGATCAGCCAGGGACTTGAAACTTTAAACAGATGAGAATTGGATGAAAATCGCAATATTAACATGCTTTCTTGTCTGACAGTTCGTCAGCGTTGCGTACGGGAGCCTAGTTTTTTATTAACACGCTTTCTTGTCTATCTGTCTGTTCGGTAAAAATTTTGCAATTGATTTTAAACCAACTTCCCGATGCGCTAGAGGCTTGAAATTTTAAGCAAAGTTCAGAATTGGATGACATTGCAATATTCACCTTCTGTCTTGTCTGTCTGTCCTTAGGGCTCCTTACGGAACCCTATTACTAAGCTACACGCTATCTGTTCGTCCGTCTGTCTGTCTTACATTTAAAAGGCTGTATCTTTTGAACTATATGGTTAAATCTGGATTAGGAATCTGGATTAGGATTCTCATCAAAGTTTATAAAATCTATAGAAAAATTTCACACACACAAGACTAAAAAGCGGAAAATAATTATTAGAATAAAAAAAATTTTAATATACCACGTTTTCAAAACGGACTAGAAAGTATAAAATAATTTCTCCTAACCCCATACAGATTCCTAACCCCATACAGATAGTCATACAATAGATAATAGATAATGAAATGCATGCAATAAATAATTTATTGATGCATGAATAATTCATCTAGGTCACTAACAATTTTATTGCACTGCAAATGATATGAACTGTTGTGTAAGCTTTCTCAACGACAGCTACTCTCTACACTCCTTACTATTATCTATTGCATGCTCCCCATGTTTTTAATTTTAATTCTTACAAGTATTTTCATAGCTATTAAAAATTCACAATCACAAATTCTCAAGACTATCTGTATGGGGTTAGGAATCTGTATGGGACTAGGAGAAATTATTTCATACTTTTTAGTCCGCTTTAAAGACGTGATATATTAATTTTTGTATTCAAATAATTATTTATAAGGTATGTCCCTTGAAGTAAATTATTTATTCTATAAGGAAGCAAACTCATACTAAAAGATAAAAATATGGTAATACGTACTCTATAAGAACCTATGCGGTACGTATAAAGCGTGATAATAAAATTTTACACAATATTCATTATAGTTATACAAAAATAGTTACAAAATGTAACTATTTTTCACTGATGAACTGAATGAATTTTATTTTTTCAGATTTTGTGTTTGAGTTGTGATATTACATTTTTAAATTGCAAATCCTCTTTTCTGAACAAAACTGAATTCCTTAAAGTTTTTTGAGAACGACATCGGATTGTTGGTTTCTTTTTCTGAAATTTCGTTTATTTAATTAATATCAAATGTAATTATTCACTCTGTTAATAATATATAAGTACGGGCAACGTCATTCATATAATTTTTGTAGCGGAGTTCTTCCAGAGATGGGTCGCCTCAATGTCGCTAATTTACAGGATGGCAGATTTACGGGATAAGCATTTAATTATTCGAAGCATAAACTATTCATTTCATGGCTATTTTCTAAATTAAAAACTCTCTTATCTTTCCAATAAATGGAACAGTCTACCTGAGCCTAGACATCAAAATAATCCACGGCATGTTTGGAGATTTTTTATTTGGAAAATAGCGATGAAATAAACTATATATGTAGATTTTATATCGTGGTTGATAAAAATAAATTTTTAAAAACTATTTATTTTAGAAATACAGTACTTGAACGTTTTGTTGCAAGTTGTAAAACATTATATTATTATTACAATATTATGTGAGTACGGGTATTTTAAATTGAAGTTTAATATGGAGTTATGCCGGATACTAACTTCTAGTCGCACACTTTCGCCTATATAAAGTGCCATGTGCTGAGTTTGCATGAGAATGGCTTTGGCCATGAGTATTCCTAGAAGTTAGGCATGAGTTGCTGACCACAAGCAAGTCTTTGTTTGTGAGAATGAGATAAATGACGAAATATATCAAGTAACTATGAGAAACAGCTGATAAAAAAGATCAAATATTACGTTACTTGAGATAGGATGCAATGTAAAGGGTACCTAACTGAAGTTATTCTAAAGTAACTGAAGTATTCTGAAGTCTAAAATGTATACAATTAAATATGTATATTATATAACATAGATATACGGGTTTTTAATTAATATTTTAGACGCTTTTGATCTACATCCATGTTTTGGTTTACATGCAGGTTTTGGTCTACGTCTATGTTTTGGTTTCCACGTTTTGGCATCCACGTTTTCGGTTTCCATCCACGTTTTGATCTACTTCTATGCTTTTGGTGTACGTATATGTTTTGGTTTACACTCACGTATTGGTCTATATCTATATTTTTGGTTTACATTCACACTTCGGTTTACATATCTTGTAGTAGTTTTGTAGTTTACATCTACAAACGTTTTGGTTTACATCTACGATCTAGTCTACGTCTACGTTTTAGTTTTTATCCACGAGCTAGTGCGAAGTTTCTTGATCATGCCCGTTGTTTTCGAATGCTTAAACAAATTGCTGTTTCGGTGATCAACGATAAGGTTTGAGGCTGAGATTTGATCAATGCTGACGAACAGTGAGAGAACATTATACCAGTTCTGAAGGTCTTCGTAGATGCTGTAGAGTGCTGTAGCTGCTGTGCTTTAACCTTACCAGGCCAGTTTATTTATTCGCTTGTTTCATAACTGAACCGAACCAAATCGAAAAATTTATAGAATAAACTGTTTTAAAATCTTAAAACAGACGTTTACGCTCGTAGAACACCTGTACCTCGTACTTGAGTGGCCGAATAAAAATAAACCAACACATAAATGCAGAATATGTATTTCATGCGATAGTTTTACTTTTTTCATTGGCTACTGCTTCAGTGCCGTATCAATCCGTTTGTGATAGAACGAAATTATTTTTTACTCATTCATTCGTATATGAAATAGACCGAATATATGTTTTTTTCGTTCAACGCAAAATCAGCAACGCACTAAATGTTTATGTTTAAAATCTCAGAATAAACATAAATATTTACATCGTGCTTTCTCATAACCCATGGACAGGATGGGGTGTGTCCTATCCTCACAAAGTCAATAGATGTAGTCTAGTAGACCTCCCTAATCAGAATTAGTGAAAACTCGATCGATCCGACACGATTTAATTGAGCGATTCTGCTAACAAAAAAAAATTCTCAAATAGTTCACCATTGTGCTTTCTCATGATCCATGAACATGGTAGAGTGTGTTCTATCTACCTCAAAATCAATAAGTGTCGTCTGGGAGACGTCCCCGATCAGAATCAGTCAAAACCCCATCGATCCGACACGATTTAGTTGAGTTATGCTAACAAGAAATTTTAATGCCAACAACAACGACGATACACACACAGACACAAGCTTTGTAAAAACCATTTTTTTTTATTTTTAGGCCAAGAAACGAAAAATAAACCCCAGAAATCTTTTTCCGTTTTTTCTTACACGATTACATTACTTTTCCGCTCTGGTATAGTTGAGTGTGGAAAGGTAATAAAAAAAGCGATATTCGCAATTATTCTGTTCTAATATTATATGGTTAAATATACAAATAATTTTGTGTTTCTGTAATTAGCTTTAAGATACTTCAATTATTATTTGTTGGGGTGCACTCTGGTCTATACCGTTAAGTCTACACTTATATTTTGCTTTTAAGTTGAAACTAACTTAGCCAATGAATTTTTGACAGTTCATCCCACTATTTTGAACACAGTGGCGTACAATACCTTATACATAAATTGTATTCCTATTAAATATAATCAGATACAAATACATATACGTACATAAATACAATTAGTGCAAGTTTTGTATTATTCTAAAGAGTTATTGGTTCATATTTTTAAGATTATTAGTTTATTTAGTAGGGTTAATTGAATCAATTGACGCCCTGTTATTTTTCCCTGTTATTTCTACTTGAAAACACTTACACCAATATATTCATGCACACGTTTTGTAATAAATGGCACAAAATCAAGGTATCAATAAATAGTTCCACGAACCCACGCCTCTACTTCACAAGTAGCCTAGCAATATTCTGATACCGATATTTAAAAACGTCAGTAAAGTCATATCTTCTTATTTACAGCTTACAAGTATTAAAATTGTAAAATTCATTAGTTACATTGAAAGAAAAACGATCCCTGACCAAGCGAATTTTTGCTTGAATAAAATAATATATAATATAAACAGTACAACCCCAAAGTAAATATATGGGTTTACTTATTGAAAACAATAATGAATTCATGATAAACACTAATGGGTGCTATAAAAAGGTAAATAAATGCAGTAACAAACTTGGATAATCGAATTAATTATATAAACTTAATTCTCTTAAAATATGATGATTCTGTGCAGATCAGCTACAATGGTTTTGATTATTTATGTTATCATCAGAATGACAGGACACGTCATTAAAAAAACTGTTCTATCCAAATAGTCATCGTTATTTAATTTGTTACTGAACGAGTAAGAATAATTTCCTCGTTTCTCAAAATTAAGGTGTAATAACTCTTCACTTGATTACAGTGACTTACTTAATTCGGATACAAATATACTTAAACTCTTTTCCGCTATGCGTACGGAACTATATGATTTTTCTAAAAAGATTAGTTTTTTTTTGGGTAAGAATACTATCTATTTACATATCTGAGCAGCAATATAGTCGAATCAAATATGCAGATTCAATTTAACCAACATTTAAACGTTTCTTCTGACAAAACTGCCTTTCTGTGAGATGATTGACCCTTATAAATACTTCTAGTATTAAAAAATATTAAACGTCATATATGTGCAAAAATGTTATATTCAATTTCCTCACGATTTATGAATTCCCTTGGAGTTATCCATGAATGAATAACTCCAATAACTCGCATATGGTATGAGATTTATTGTACTAAAGAGAAAGCCATTTTCTAACTTAAAACAGTGATAATCACGGCATATATATAAAGTGTGTTCGTCGCAAATTAAAGTAAAGGTTAATTTATTGATTTACCTGAAGTACATAAATATAAGTTCATTGACTTATCACACAATTGTCAGTCCCTTAATCCTTAACATTGAAAATTGATTTATTTTTAACAATGGACATATTGAAAAATAAAATAACATACAGGATACAAGTCAATGACATTCACGTTCGATAACCACTAATAATATGGCCAGTGTATGTAACTAATGCGATGGATAAAAGTCAATATGAACCAGCAGACCTTCAACTTTCAAGTGGTTTTAGCTAAAATTACCCCTAGGTAAGTTCGTTTTAAGTGATTAATTAATTATGCATTTTTAAAATACCACAATCTAGAGATTAGATTATAAATTATAGATTAGTAGTAGATTTTAATAGAACAGAACAGAAATCAAGTTTAATAACTTCAGTACATTTTCTGTCTGTCGTGTCAACAGATAGAAAATGTACTGAAATGTACTGAAATGTCTGATCGATCCGGATATCTCTGTATGTGAACCAACCACCATTTTTAAATTCACAGAACGATAAACATAGTGAGTCGGCCGCAGATGTTTATCTGTATGATTTGAGAGTATGTAAATACGTTGATCCTGCAAGTTTCAGAACTCTGTCTATGTTGGTCTTTGAATTAAACGAAAACACGAAAAATCAGAAAATAATTTTTTCTCAAAAATGGCTTAACTGATCTGAATAAAATTTGGATATACTGAGAAAAAATAACAGCTCATAATCTTCCTAATAATCATTAGAAACAGGCGACTTTTTGCGAAACTGTTATTTTTTTATGATAACGTTTTAGAACAATTTTGAAACTAACATTTTTTATGTCTTTTTCAATGTAGAATAACCTCTCAAACCCAAAATTGATCAAAAAAAATTCAATGAAGTAATTAAAATCAACAATTAATAATTATTAGGTTAGCTATCTAGCTGCTTGCTACTAACTAGTAAACAATGTACAGCCGCAGGTATGGTAGTTTTTCGTCGTAGACATAACAGTGTCACCAACATTAAATAATAGTGCAATCTTATGGTTGCCGAACAAACTAATGATCGAGAGGTAATCCATATATTCTCTAAACTGTAGTTTTATTATATAAAAAATTATAATTGGTTGTGATTGAACGAATATATTGATAAATAATATTTCTATTGATGTTTTAAAATACAAAAGGATATTAAATAATTCAAATTTAAAGTAAATTAATTTTACTTTAAATTTAAGGATTTAAGTAAAATTATTCTAGCATCTAAATATAGTTTATAATTAATTTTAAAATATTTTAATATTTTAATAAAGAAAATTGCTTTCACATTATTGTTTTAAATATTTAATAAGATAAACTTCGTTTCTGTTGTTTCAAGGTTATAAACATTAATATAAATCGATTTTTATATCAAAAAATCTGTTTTTATTTTTTTTTCAATATGGCGTACCTTTTCGATCAATTTCAAGATTCGGAGGTTATTTTACATCGAGAAAGGTATGAAAAAGTTACTTTCAAAATTTTTGTAGAACGTTATCATGAAGAACAAAAATAGTCTTGAAAAATACCGCCTGTTTCTAATGATTATTATGAAGATTAAGAGCTGTTATCTTTTTTCTCGAGTATAGCCTTTATATACCTCTATAATGTGTCCAAATTTCATTAGTCAGTTAAGCTGTTTTTGAAAAAAAAAATTTCATGATTTTTCGTTTGTTTTCTTTTATTTACTCAATAACGAAAATAGATAAAGATCTGAATCTTGCAAGAACATCGTATCTTATTAGTATCAATGCCCTCCCAAAAGATAATCCAGATATCCCTTTGGGGCCAATTCACTATGCTTATCGTCCTATGGCATTTTGATACAACAATTTTTGATATTTAGTAATTAAAATAATTGTAAATTGTAAACTGTTTAATAATTAAAATTAAAAAAATTTTAAACTGTGGGACACTCCTGTCGGAGTTAATATAATTGATCGCCTTTAGCAAGTGTTTAACGTCTATTTATATTGAGGCAGGGTTCGTATGAAGTTCAAAGAAAGTTCAGAAAATAAGAAAACTAAAGTGAAGAACGAAATAACTTTTCCCTTAGTTAAGATTACAAATGGCGTCGGTATAAATAAAACTTCGTACCTTATTTGATCTCAGCGTAACTTTTCCTCCGCAGCGGGCACAACATCGGATGGAACAGTAATTGCAAAGATGACCAACACCATCCGCAAACTTAGTTTTGAGGCATATGTGGCAAGTTGCATCCAGTTCTACACCGGCTTTTTTCTGTTGTTCATTGCGGGCACGTATCGTCTCCTCCAAAATCTGAACCTCATCAGCCTTTCGTCTGAAACAAAGTTAATTTTGAGAGATAAATAAAATTAATTTGTCAACCTCGAGGTAATTCATTAGTATTAAATTATAAGTATCATTTTGTAGTACGCTTATGTTCAACATAAGCTTACGCTTATACCCTCCTCGGTCTTAGGATCATAAATAGACAAATTCTATAGTTGACACTTCTTGGAATTGATTTCTAAACCACCTTTGAAACAATAAATTGTATACCCAACTTTATTATTAATTTAAATTATAATTAAGGAAGTACATTATATCAAAAATATGATTAAATATAATACTTTCCATTACACTTATTTTAAAACAGTGCGATTATACATATAAATAATCCAGGTAATAAATTTTAAGTAAATGGTGCTCATTATTATTTTAATGTATATTAATACGGATTAATAATACACATGATGTCGCTTCTCCGATGAAACAATGAGCCAAGTGCAAATTTTCATTTTTTTGTATTTTTGTGCCAGAAGTTTCAAAATTTACCTAACTTTCTGGTGGAATAATGTCATAATTATCATAATTATAGTACAAATAGGTGCCGCGTGAGGCTGTTTATCGTTGTTCCAATCGCGCGTTTTTCAAATTGGCGCCGACAGAAGAACGCTGCAACTGCTCAGTTGTAATTCGGCGTTCAGAGCGGGCGTTTCAGTTTTAGTGCTAAGTAAGTAGTTTTTTATGATTTTTTTGTGTCTTCAGTGGAAAAAATTATGTATTTGATAGATAAGTCTTTATTGACACGAGATTCTGTGTACTTTTTATAAGATCTAGTGAGACAACGACGTAAATATCGTATTGCATCATTGTTGCTCAGAAATATTTATCTTTATCAATGACCTACTTGTCCTTTGTGACGATGTTGTTCCAGTAGGTTGTACTGATTCTAAAATAAAATAAAATAATATTCAGTTTTAATTCTAAAAAGGGAGGATCAAATATGGTTTTTGCGGTCTACGGCTCACAGGCGATCTGACCAGTTCCAATGGGACAATCCTCTGCCTTCTTCTATAAATCTAGGCTTAACTGCTTCAATTTTACGGTAAGAATTATTATATATACGCAATCTTATTTTATTTTAAAATGTTATTTTTATAGATAACCAATATAAGCAACGACAATACGGTATGCTTTTTCTGGCACGAGGGCCTTGGACATAGAGGTGCTGTTGAAATAGGCTCATATGTCCTAATGTTCATTGAAATAATTTCCATCAGTAAACCTAATGCCGATATAGTATTCTACTCAGATATATGTTGGAGTCAACAAAAGAACCGGTAATAATGTAAATATGATTATGATTTTCTTTTCTTCTATTTTCGAAAAGAAATAAATATTTTTATTTTAGGTTTATCTTTGCTATGTACTTGTATGTCGTTCAAACACTTTCCATTAGCTCCGTTACTCACAATACGAGGACACACACAGAATGAAGGAGCTACTACACATAGTTTCATAGAAAAATCAGTAAAGAGGGCCAAGAGAGCTGGCCCTATTTATGTTCAAACCAACTGGTGACACTGATACGGAATTCAAAAAAGAAAGGCAATCCTTTACATATCAAAGAACTTAGTTTGCGAAATTTCATTGATCTAAAGAAGTTTCATAATGACAAGCTTTAATTGTCAGATAAGCGGTGAAGGTGACCAAATAAAAGTTTCAGAAATATAACTAATACGCTGTGTAAAAGACAGTGATGTATATTACCATAAAATCAACTACAAGGAAACGGAATGGAAGCAAGCGAAAAGTAGAAGTATCGGAACAAGGCGGCCTTCTGAAGCAAAGAATAATAATATAAATAATATTCTTAAGAAACCTGCTTATAATGCAGAAATTCAAATTGCTGACAATAAAATAATCGGTTTACAAAGTCTGTTGACATCCAATATCATTCCAAATTATTACGAATCGTTTTTAGATAGCTTAATTTAAGTTCTTTTGTTCCAATATAATGGTTCAAGAATATATAACTTTGTTAATTTCCTAATAGAAGTAAGTAAAATAAGTTGTTTTGTACCGATATCCCAAATAGTAGATTTTTTATTTATTTTATTATTAAAATAGGATAATTATTTGAATTTGCCCAATCATAGAGTATTGAAGTTTTTTAGTTGTGGTTTTGAATTAAAAAAATGTTTGCGAAATCACGTTTTTTTAATTATGTAAGGCGATAAAACAAAATAATAATAATACCTAATTGCCCCCGCACAAACATTCAATTTCTTCTGGAGTATTCTTGGGTACTGTGAGGGAAAGAATTATTATATTAATGTGAAGCAAGATCAATTTAATTCACATTAGCGGAAAATAAGTTGTCACAAGTATTACTTAAAAATAGGTTTTAGGAGAACAACGTAAGTGGAAGGGCGCTTCAATAAATGGTGGTAAACTTGCAGAGATTTTTCAAAATATGGCAGATTTGGTTTTACAGTATTAATTATAAATATTATTTTAAATATAGTTTAGGTTTAAAAGAAATCGTGCTTTTTTATAATGTTATAATTAACATTGTCGCAAAAACAAAATATTAAAACACCATTTTCTGAAAACTTAATAATTTGCACTTAAGTCGATGTTCCACCGGGGAAGCGATGTATTAATACAGAAACATTTTTAACGAATTGGTGGGGGCGCCACTGTCATTTTGAAATGTTTCGATATATTGCTATAAAAGATTATATTTAATTACGTCTCTAGTGCTATTTTACTTTCTAATCTCTAATGATCGCTGACAAATAATCTAGACACACGACAGTGTGTCAGTCAGGTTCGCAAAAGGAAATAGGTGGTGCACCGGCTGTGTGTAATATTGCACGAACCATTTCAAGCTATTCTCGACTCTCCCTAACTCAAAAACTATTAGACTCACACACTTGCAGTCTCGCATGTCTAGTAACGCCTCCTTGTGTATCTATAATCCCACATTTCATGAATAAACCTGTTATAGTTCTCGATTTATTAAGGTTTGAAGAGTATTCTTTTACGACTCACTCATCAAAAACCTAGACCACTTCTAGGTGACTTAGAGACTTGAAATTTGACATAAAGGTAGATCATTAGGTGTATACAGAGGAAAGACTCCGAAACGGCAAATTATCGATGGTCGGTGTCGACAAAGTTATTGGCGCTGTTGGTTTCAAGTACTAAGTATAAATTAATTTGTTTAAGTACTAAGTATCATCAATATAATGCAAAGTTTTACTACCAGAGGGTAACATTCAAACTACCGAAATAAGGAGTTTATACTCCAATCCATCTGCAAATGCCTTATATAATAAAGACTAAACAAATTAGGTCAAAACAGCTATTCTCCTGGCTATATGCCAAACGCCGAGCGCTGAATTACATGACAAAATTTGTGGTATTTTTGTCTAACAGAGTTAGCACTAAAAATACAGTGATTGTTCCAAAACCACCAAGAAAAATGTAAAGTGTCACCTATCTCAGGATATCGTTAACTTAACTCAGGATATCGTTAGATGTGAGCTTTATCTGTCGAAGGTATACTCGTTTACACTGCACTGACGTGACCCAAGAAGAGACCAAGAAAGGTCGAAACCGGTTTGTGGAGTATTTTGTAAATCATCGCCTTATAGAGAAGTAAACAATTATGGACGTGTATTACATGTCAATAGGGCACAGTGCAGTGTACTAAGAAAAACTACAGCAAATAAATAAAGGAACTATAAATTAGTTTCCATTATTCACATTATTTAATACACATCTATTAAATACATTATATTAAAATCATTTATTATTACAGAGGAAGGAGATGGAAGATAACTTATTATTCGCTGACTGTACCGAAATGTTTTAAAATTTGCGCCTTCGCCGTTTTTTGAAAAAAATATTGCAGATAAAGGGGGACTATACTTAGTTTACATTATTCACATTATTCAATACATATCCACCTTACATTAAAATAATTTATCATTAAAGTAATTTTAAAATGTGTATTCGTTAGGTTCATATAAAAAACAAAAAGACACAACACTAACTCAATATAGAAGAAGGTTATTTACAGAGAAAGGAAATGGAAAATAATTTGGCGCTGATATTATCTTGATCATATTTAATCACAAATTGTAACTAAAAAATGTATTAGCTTGGTTCGATTATTCGCTGACAATATCCTGAATATCTTAGAATTAGCATTTCCGCCATTTTATTTAACTACCAATTGAGACAAAACCCTAACAGAAATAAAAAACTAATAGAAAATTCCTTCTCCATCAATATTAGGCGTATTTTGTGTCATCGCCATATAGAGAAATAAAAAGTTACACTACACTACAGATAAATAAATTAATAGAACTAGCAGAAACTAGCAGAACGATAAACTAGTTTACATTATTCAATATATATCGACGTTGAAGTAATTTATCATTAAAGTAATTTTAAGATTTACATTCGTTAAGTATAAAAAACAAAAAGACAGAACAACTCAAAATAGAAGGTTATATTACAGAGGAAGGAAATGGAAAATAATTTGGTACTGAAATTATCTTGATTATATTTTTTAATCAGAAATTGTAACTGAAAAATTTATTAGCTTGATCTCAATATTTCCTGACCGTACAGGAATGTTTTTTAATTGGCGCCTTCGCCATTTTCTTAACTGTCAATATTTGAATTATCCTTTTCCGACAAATCTAGATATAGTTTGTAAGTCATCGCCATATAGAGAAATAAACAATTATGTACAACTTATATTACATGTCAATAGGACACAATAGCATGTACTAAGAAAAACTACAGCAGATAAATAAGGTAACAATAACATAGTTTACATTTTTCACATTACAAAGAATACAAACTCAAGTTATATTAAAATCATTTATCATTAAAGTAATTTTAAAATTTATATTCGTTAGGTTCGGATGAAAAACAAAAAGACCCAACACTAACTCAAAATAGAAGAAGGTTGTATTACGGAGAAAGAAACTGGAAAATAATTTATCATTGAAATTATCGTTTAATTGTAACTGAAAAATTTACTAGCTTGGTCCGATTATTCGTGGACCGTAACCTGAATATTATAAATTGGTACCTTCTCCATTAAAGAGAAATTTCAACTGGCGAAAACCTAACAGATATAAAATAACTAATTGAGATATACTTTACCAGAAATTTTAGTCGTATTTTTTAAGTCATCGCCATAGAGATAAATGAAAAGTTATGACATATTACATGTCAATAGGGTACAGTGAAGTGTAGTAAGAAATGCTTACTAAGTGTAGTGTAGTAAGAAGGAAAACTGTAAAAAATTATATTACCAATTCATCAGTTGAATAATTCTTATTTCTGTCATATGTTCGCTAATATTAAAGAAATAACACATTTTTAAATAAATGTGATATTTTATTACAAATATTTTATTTTAATCAAATAATTATGCCTTGCATTAGAGATATATGAAATATGTATATATTTCCAATCAATGAAAAATTACATAAAAATATATTTTCTAAAATCAAGCCGTTTTAAAACCCTTACTTTTAAGAGCCTTAAAAAAGTCAACATAAAATAAGCTAACTCACATTAAATGTAATTATTATTTGTGAATCTTAATCAATTTCAATTGACAAAATAAGGTATATTTCAATGAATACTTCTTTTCTCTATGTATCTAAATAATAAAACGTTTCCTTTAGCCATGCATATTTAACATTATTTCAGTTATTTGCATTTATACACACCAATTAAATCTGATATACTCGTTCTAGCTATAATAAATATAGCAGGAATAGATTCAAAATTGTAGTACTGAATAGTACTTAAAGTTGAACATTTAAAAAGCTTTGTAATTCCTAATATGTACTTTTTGTAATAATTTGATTAAAATAAATTGAAATAAAACTTCAAATTTGAGTTCTTACAGGAATAATTTATTAGTAATTTCAAAAATATAAATTATTTACTGTAACTATTTATTAAGAAGCAGGAAAATGTTTAGAAAATATACTTTGTCTAAACAATATGTAGTTACTTAAGTCACAAATATATTATGTGACAAACAAAAATTCAATTATTTGAATTATTTTGCAACTGATAATTTGTGTAATTATAAATTTAAAAGGACCAAACAATTTTTAATGAAGGTGTAACTCGAAAATATTAAAAATTTAATTTTCCGCGGTCTGTCTAGTTATACACATGATAAATTGACAATATTCTCTGTAAATTAAGGCCCAAATATGTACAATATTGGAGACACAGTGCATAAAACGTCCTTCAGTTTCAATTCTATTTCTGAGAATAATGCAATTTATCCATACATTTAATCAGTTATAAACAATTATTTGATAGTATTTTATAAATTATCAATAACTAACTAAAGTTAACTTTATGATGAATCTGTCTCAGCTTTGAACATAATTTATATCAATGTCAATTTTAGGTATAATAGTTAAAATTATTTTATTTGAGTGTTTTTTTTTTAATTTTATACTTATTTTAAATACTTAAAGCGAATTTAAATACTTAAAAACTTACTTGAACCTATTTCTAAGTGAAAACTTTTTATTTAAGACTGTCAAATACGTGGGCAATAACGTAATTGGTTCTATGTTACATAAACATCAACTGAAGTGCAAAATGTATGTATATGGATCAGCATAATACAATTAGTGCTTCGGTCAATTGCGACCAATTAAATTACGGAGTTGATGACGTCAGTAGACAAAGGATTTGTGTTTTTCACTTCTAGCCTTGTTCTGCCGTTTCATCAGTTAAAACTTCCTATTGATAATTTTTATATTTAATTTACTTTCTCTTTATTATATACAGCTTATATATTTTTATAATCCCAAATGTCAGCTATATATTTCTTAGGGACAATAAAAATTTAGTAAATAATATAATAATAAATGTAAATAACCATATATATATATATATATATATATATATATATATATATATATATATATATATATATATATATATATATGGTTATTTACAGTATAATTTAAGTGAATAATCTCTCTATGTACTTTCTATGACAAAGATTATACTTTCTCAATTACGTTGACATCATCAAGAGATGATTAAAACTTCATCTCTCGATGTTTACATCTCTCCCAGAGAAATTTCCGGAGCTTTGATGGTGATGTCAACTTGGTTGGGTAAACATACTTCGAGAAATACGTAATCTTTCTGTGTTCGTTTAGCCGGTCTTCTATTTTTGTATCAAATATGTACTTAATGGAACATACCAATAGTTTGGATACACTATTAGTTAATGTATTTAATTAGTTTTGTATTGTTTACAAATAAATCAATTTCCATAATTAAAATTTTATTTCCATTTCTCTCAAAATCTTCTTTATGAAATTAATAAATTTCTATAACAATACTCAAAAAAACATCCTCAATATCCGCATTGAACCAAAATTAATTAAAAAATAAAAAACTTCTACCCAAATATTTAAAAAATTCATTCTAAAAGACGGTGAATCAAATTTGTGCAGATTTCCACAGCTTAAAATACGTAAATTATAGAAAAAAACCACAATACTTGTACTTTGTGTGAACAATGATTTTTGTAATATTTTAATATAAAGCGATTAAATCAAATGAATTTGATTAACGGATTTTGAATCATTTTCAGATGAAGAGAAAATAAAACGAGAACCTTATAATTTATAAAACCGTTATGACCACTAGTATAATATAAACATTTATTGGAGATTCAAAAGGGTGCGCGGATTCACGATAAAAATTAACACCTAGTGATATCGGATGAGATTAAATTATTATCAAATAAAGTTTTATAAACGTAAATTATTCTCAAACATGATAAAAATAAAATAAATAAAAACAAAAGGTGTTAATGTCCCGTATATCCTACTATAATTCTATACGAGTAAGCAAATTGCAATAATATTGCGCTCGCTCATATCGAAGGCACCTCCAGAGTATGCCTCTAGAGGCTTCGGATCAAAAAACAAAAGTTGTTCGCAAGGGTCGATTTACAATTTTTATTTTCTCAAAATGCCGAAATTCCTATATCGACCTAAAAATTTCATGACACACACACGAAAATAGCCGTTTAATAAATATAGACGAGTAAGCAAATCGTAATAATATTGCGCCGTCCCCTCGCTCATACCTAAGGCAGGTCCGGAGCATGCCTCTAGAAACTTCGGATAAAAAAACAAAAATTATCACATTGTTTGCAAGGGTCGATTTACTATATTGATTTTATCAAAATTCCAAAATTCTAACGAAAAGCATTTCGTACATCGACCTAAAAATTTCGTGACACACATACACACGAAAACCGTCGTTTAATAAATATAAATATTTTCGTGTCAATAGTGAAACCTAGTAATTTGCCGTATGTATAACTAAATAGACGAGGGAAAATTAATGTTATATGCTAGAGATACTGCTACTCCTTTATTAAAAATTGTTTGTTCCTCAGGGTATTTGTAGTCATTATAAAAATTATTAGTTATATAATGATTCAGATAATGGAATTTTTATTTCCCATTTTCATGAGAACAATGTAAATTCCACGACGTATATAAATATTCCACATAACTTGCGTATTTGATAACTAACCCTAGTTATGGAATACGCAAAAAAAATGCTTTAGATGAATTATTTAGAACTAGTCAGACAATGCAATTTGGCGCCATTAGATAATTTTCAAAACAGCATATAATAAATAAAATATATATACAATGGTGATTACCATTCCATAGAAATTACCAAAAATTTACAAAACTACATAATCAGAGTTAAAAATCTATTTGCTTTTATTTTATCAATTATCCTTTCAACATGTAGGCATTTTTGTAGGATGGTAAATGGAAAGTAGGTTTCTCCTGGCTATATATATATATATATATATATATATATATATATATATATATATATATATATATATATATATATATATATATATATATATATATATATATATATATATATATATATATATATATATATATTTTAATATATATATATATATATATATATATATATATATATATATATATATATATGGTTATTTACAGTATCATTTAAGTGAATAATCTCTCTATGTACTTTCTATGACAAAGATTATACTTTCTCAATTACGTTGACATCATCAAGAGATGATTAAAACTTCATCTCTCGATGTTTACATCTCTCCCAGAGAAATTTCCGGAGCTTTGATGGTGATGTCAACTTGGTTGGGTAAACATACTTCGAGAAATACGTAATCTTTCTGTGTTCGTTTAGCCGGTCTTCTATTTTTGTTGCTGCATTTAAGGTTCTAGCCTCATCCCAGAAATAAAAGAACTAACGTTTGTATGACTGAAAATATTTGCATACCATATTTTACTTAAGAACTATCAAAGAAAGCAACTCAGCAGTACTTCTTTACATTTAGATCTTTATTAATTTTGTGAAAGAATCTGTGTACCTTCCCAATCCTTTCGTATTTAATCAACCCAATATTATCTCTTTTACGTTGGTTATAGTTTTAGAATGTATAAGTGGCAATCTAATTAATCTGCAAGATATGATTTCTTCTGGCTTTTTGATGGATTCAGCAATAACCACAATTTGGGATATTATACAGGTACATGAATTCGAGGCACTGCATTAAATATATATATTATTCTGTTATTTATCCCATAGTAAAATCAGACAGCCGATTTTTGATATAATTTAATGAATGATATTAATAATTTCATAATTTTTTTACTTTTCATGAGAAAAATTGATTTACAGTAGGTCTTCAACACAATCCTTATTTTTGTTATCTCTTTTCGTAGTAATTTCTGAAGGAAATAGTTCAAACACTTTACGCAAGTACTTTGTATTTTTTTTTTTTTTTGTTTATTATCGATAATTCAATTATTGGAAAAAACTATTACTAATGGGTGTAGTACATGGGCCTTTTTATGTTTGTTTTCCATAGAGAATAATATGAATTTTGTGATAAATAAAAATCTATAAATCTGTATAGAGAAAGAAAGTAGATATCTTATTTCTGAATGCATTTGTTATATATCTGTTGTAGTCCTTCTTATATTTATTTTATGTTATTTTTGCATACATTTGCGCTATAGGATGGTGACAAGTTGTAATTTATCTTTAATGTTAACAGTGGTAGTTTGTAAGTACATTTTCATAAACGATGCTTGGACATATTACTCATTTATGATGTTTAACTTAAAGATAAGACAAATAAATAACGAGTTTCCGTAGAATATACATGCCCACATACCTCAGTTTTATTTTCTTTCAAAGTTATCAATTTATGAATGTATCAATTCTTAGTTTCGGGATGTATAGATCCCACATCAAACTGAAATTTGTTGTCAACGTTTCGTCAACCAGTGCAAGTGACTTCATCATAAATGCTTTCTGAAAATGATTGCGGTGAAACTAAAACACTCACATGGGATGATTATTCCATTTGTCGTTATATTTATACGAAAACCAAGAAGGAAATGTAACAGCCAGTAAAAATGTTCCATTTTTTAATTTATCAATTTCGGAAGATTAGTACAGTACAGTTTCTTATACGGAATAGCTCAAAATTAGGATAGCTCAGTAGTGTAGTAAAACGTTGAATGTTAGACATTTTCATCCTTGATTTTTCTAGATACTTAACAATAGAAAAAGGTCTGTAACATATTGTACCGTTTAAAGTATATATATTATTGCTTTTAAAAATGTTATCATATTATCATCAACTCTAATACTTCTAATACTTTTAAAATAATAATTGGCAATTGGTAATACTTTAAATCTTTTAATTACATTTTAATCATTTTTAGTTTACAATAACGCTTGTTCATCTTTCATTGTTTTTGAATTTTAAAATCATATTTTGAAATTTAGAAAATCAGATACCGTAGTACAAATCAAAATATTACAGTAATGAACTCAGAGAAACCTACTTTCCATTTACCATCCTACAAAAATGCCTACATGTTGAAAGGATAATTGATTAAAATAAAAGCAAATAGATTTTTAACTCTGATTATGTAGTTTTGTAAATTTTTGGTAATTTCTATGGAATGGTAATCACCATTGTATATATATTTTATTTATTATATGCTGCTTTGAAAATTATCTAATGGCGCCAAATTGCATTGTCTGACTAGTTCTAAATAACTCATCTAAAGCATTTTTTTTGCGTATTCCATAACTAGGGTTAGTTATCAAATACGCAAGTTATGTGGAATATTTATATACGTCGTGGAATTTACATTCTTCTCATGAAAGTGGGAAATAAAAATTCCATTATCTGAATCATTATATAACTAATAATTTTTATAATGACTACAAATACCCTGAGGAACAAACAATTTTTAATAAAGGAGTAGCAGTATCTCTAGCATATAACATTAATTTTCCCTCGTCTATTTAGTTATACATACGGCAAATTACTAGTTTTCACTATTGACACGGAAATATTTATATTTATTAAACGACGGTTTTCGTGTGTATGCGTGTCACGAAATTTTTAGGTCGATGTACGAAATGCTTTTCGTTAGAATTTTGGAATTTTGACAAAATCAATATAGTAAATCGACCCTTGCGAACAATGTGATAACTTTTGTTTTTTTATCCGAAGTTTCTAGAGGCATGCTCCGGACCTGCCTTCGGTATGAGCGAGGAGGCGGCGCAATATTATTGCGATTTGCTTACTCGTCAATATTTATTAAACGGCTATTTTCGTGTGTGTGTCATGAAATTTTTAGGTCGATATAGGAATTTCGGCATTTTGAGAAAATAAAAATTGTAAATCGACCCTTGCGAACAACTTTTGTTTTTTGATCCGAAGCCTCTAGAGGCATACTCTGGAGGTGCCTTCGATATGAGCGAGCGCAATATTATTGCAATTTGCTTACTCGTATAGAATTATAGTAGGATATACGGGACATTAACACGTTTTGTTTTTATTTATTTTATTTTTATCATGTTTGAGAATAATTTACGTTTATAAAACTTTATTTGATAATAATTTAATCTCATCCGATATCACTAGGTGTTAATTTTTATCGTGAATCCGCGCACCCTTTTGAATCTCCAACAAATGTTTATATTATACTAGTGGTCATAACGGTTTTATAAATTATAAGGTTCTCGTTTTATTTTCTCTTCATCTGAAAATGATTCAAAATCCGTTAATCAAATTCATTTGATTTAATCGCTTTATATTAAAATATTACAAAAATCATTGTTCACACAAAGTACAAGTATTGTGGTTTTTTTATATAATTTACATATTTTAAGCTGTGGAAATCTGCACAAATTTGATTCACCGTCTTTTAGAATGAATTTTTTAAATATTTGGGTAGAAGTTTTTTATTTTTTAATTAATTTTGGTTCAATGCGGATATTGAGGATGTTTTTTTGAGTATTGTTATAGAAATTTATTAATTTCATAAAGAAGATTTTGAGAGAAATGGAAATAAAATTTTAATTATGGAAATTGATTTATTTGTAAACAATACAAAACTAATTAAATACATTAACCAATAGTGTATCCAAACTATTGGTATGTTCCATTAAGTACATATTTGATAATGTCCTAGTCTGAAAATAATCGTCATTCTGCACTCTATCAATTATTTCCAGTCCGATGTTGCTTGCTTCCTGTCGAATTTGTTCCTTTAAATTATCTATGTCTTCAGGTTTATTGAGATTTAAGGTTTTTAAATGGCTCCATCAAAAAGGGGTGTTAGATCTGTGGAACGAGTTGACCGCTCTCTATATCTCCCCGTCCCTCTACCCATCGTTACAGAAAGATGTTATCCAAGTAAATTCGAATAGGAATTAACTACTGTCAAAATTACGAATACGTTGGGCTACTCAGGTTGCCATAAAAAAACACGGGCCTAAAATTCTGCTTCTGACTATATCTGCTAAAATTTTTACTTTCCTTGGAGATTGTGTATGTGATTCCTGGGTCCAGTATTTACAGTTCTGTCTATTTACAGTTCCAGTAATGAAAAATGTGGCTTCATCCCAATAAATAATATTTTTCGCAAACCTATTGTCATTGATGAAACATAATTGCATTTCATCAATTGAATTGCACTCAATGATCAAAATCATCTTCTGATAATTCTTGGATCAATGTAGCTTTATAAGGGTGAAATTTATATTTATGTAAAACGTTAAGTACTGCAGTATAATACAAATACATATTCAAGCCAATCTGATATGAAATAGTATGTGGATTGTAATCAGCTCTTAATAAAATTTAATGAATGTAATAAAAGTCTTGTATCAGCATTGATAGCTTGGAGACCAGCTCTTGTAAATCGCGTACATATAAATGTTCTCCGTACTTATCTATAATTTATTGACGGTAGGTCGTGCTATAGACGGACGATCTTGATGAGCCTCACTAACGAGAATGTTAAAAGATTTCCATTGTTGTTCTGCTATATTCAGATAACAGAAAATCACAAGGATAAATTTTCCAGAAATTTAACTTGACGTAATTGATGTTAAATGAAATTTGTTTCCACGCCTTTTAGGCAACATTAAATAAATCAGTCCTCACAATTAGAGATTGCCATTTAAGAAAATACTCCCACCCCCCCAATTAACCATGCAAACGCACTGTATTTAAAACTAAAGTATTTCAAAATATTGAAAAGTAAAGATAATCTTTGACCTCTTCGAAAGTTTTTGCAAGAAGAAAATATTTTACGAGATCTTTCATGTGTTCCAGACTTCTTTTTCACAGCGTATATAGAAAAATCGAAACCACTTTTTTCATTTGATTCGCATAGAAGCTGGTCTGCTTTTGCAATATAAGGATTTTATGGCTAGTAAATTTGCCATTGTATAGGTTAACAAGCATTGCGGAATATATCTTAATATTCTAGGTATATTTTAACGAAGCTTACACAGACGAATACTCTATTAGTTTTTATCGGGTTATTCTTACCCCGATTTTTCCGAAACTATTTGCAGGAAGTAGAAGTATATCATTAGCATAATTTACTATTTACACTGATTGCAGCTCATAAAATACCCCATAGATTTATTTATACATGTATGAATGTATGTGCCTCTCTGTCTATTGCATAGTATAATATATTAAACTAAGGTTAAGGTGGCAAAAATGAAGAGCGATTATTGAGAAATTGGGAGATTTACTACAATGGTATTCCTATAATAGTAATTAATAACTTTTTAAACTAGGACACCTGCAGTTATATTACCTGTAGTGGAAATATGACCATGATACGGACGAATTATGCTCTTTTAAATAGTGTATCGACAATTTATCAGAAATAAAGGGCTTAGGATCATTTTAGATTCCAAACTGTCCTACAATATTCACGTACATAATACATATTTGTGAAGCAGCTAGTATAAGGATAGTGAAGATGGCTGTTACTTAGTAGACATCGATTTTGGTACTCTTTCATTTTAATCATATTGAATTGAAAACACTAACTTAGTTTTCCACACCAATACACTATACACTACAATCAACGCGTGTTTCGCCAACAAAGTTGGCACCATAGTGTTTTAGTGTTTTGTGGAAAACTAAGTTAGTATTATCTTCACATCAAAGGTTCCAACCTACTCCAGTATTTTGAATTGATACATATAGTGAAAAACTGTAAATTAAAATATTAACTGCCACATAAACTTGAACTTAAATAATGCAAGTTTCAATTTTTATAAATAATACTAAGTGTATATATATGCAGTTGATAAGTTCACGCAGGTATTGGGTAATCCCAGAAATCTAGTTCGACCATAATAATACAGGGATGAGTACGAGAAATAAAGCAAAAATACAGTGTGAACTTTCGATTGAAGACCTAATAATAAACGTTTGTACAGAATTTATGGAAATAATATAAAGTACCAGGAATAAAACGTTTTCCATATTCCATGATATATTAATTGATCTTAGTAATTCCATTAAAAATGTAAGTAAAACAGTAACTGACAATGAGAATAGTATCTTAATTCTAAATAATAAAAATTGATACACTAGGACAAGCCGCCAAAAACAACTCTAAGAATTTGCGGATTAGCTGAGAAAGGGGAAAGTAATTCAGTTTCTGAAAATATGATTTTTTTTTTTTTCGTCTCAACTTGGAATAAACTGTAATAAATAGGACATTATTAGTATTTATCGTATTGGTAAACTCAATAACACTAAAACTAAACCACGTACAATTGTAATAAATTTTATTAACGTAAATGGACGTCTGGAAATTATTAAAGGAAATATATTATTAAAAATAGTTCTGTCTTTATCTTTGAGGATCTTACTAAAAAACAATTTGAATTGCTCAATGTTGCGAAGAAGAAACTAGGTTATAAGAAGACATGGTCATCAAATGGCAATATTTATATATGGTGTGATCAAAAGCAGAAAAGGCGTCTAGTGTTGTGCGAGGAAGACTTCTTTAAAGACGTGGTCGGCCTATGTGTTTAATTTAATCTAGTAAAGTTTTTATCCCAAGTTAATTTCATAGAATTTGTTACTTTTTTTCCGCCTTACTTTATCTGTATTAGTTTTCATTTTTTTTTGTATTTTTAAGTTGTTTGTACCGTAACTAATTAGATATTTAAATCTGGTTAATAATGTAAATATAAATTTTTCACATCTAAACATTGTATCAATTTTCACAGGATTTGATGTGTTTACTGAATTTTTTTATAGATAATTAATTAGCTATTGTGAGTGTATCTGAAACTTCAAGCATAAACATACTTCTGTTCGGTTTAAAGGATGTTTTAGTTATAACGTAATTATAGTATTTAATGATTTTTCAGCTTCTTTTAAATCCGCTCCAAACATACTTATACATGCATTCCAAAAACAAACAAATTGGAAAATTAAAAACTGGATAAATGCAAAATCCCTTGTTTTAATAGACACTAACATTAAAATAATTATTCAAGCCATACTTTATACATAGTTTTCAATAACATTAGTAATTGTAATCGGTCACAGCCTTTTATTTGTTTTATTTACTTTTAATTTCTTGCTTTCGGTAGATTATATGGAAGAGCGGCTTAAGGTCGAATTGCTCCAACCTAGCCAAAAATGTTTTTGTCACAGTTTTGTATTAATTATTGGAAATAAAGGCACAATTGTTATTATTATTTCAAAAAAGTCTAATCAAGTTCTTGGGTTCAGAGTTAGACCAAGTTATGAATTTAAAAATCCTAATTCAATTAGAATATTATATATGATTTATGTACACAATATTTTATACATCTCCCATATGATATCCAATATACAATATCCAAATTGATGACTTACAAAATGTGAAATAACTCTTACTGGCTGCATTAACAAAAGGTTATCTCCTTTTGTCGGCAATAGATTAAGTTCTCTATCATTTAAATATCGCAGGAACATTACTCATGTTACTTCAAATGATATTGTTGGTTGTCTTAATTATACTATTTTTATTTCACATTGTATTTTACTAGGTGAATACGTATTCTTCACTGAACAATCTGATACAAATTAGTAATTGAACTCATCTTTGGTAACAAAGTTACTAGAACCTACAAAAATGTATGTCAGTTATGAGTAATTTTAACAAAAGCCATAGGACGATAAGAATAATGAATTAGCCCCAGAGGGGTATCTGAATCTTCTTTTGAGATTATGTTCATACTAATGAGATACATTAATCCAGCAAATTTGACACTGAGAGATCTATTTTGATTGAGGCACTAAAAATATTTTCACATTATTGTTTTCAATATTTAACGTTATCGTACACATAAATTTATCAAATAAGCTTCGTTTCTGTTGTTTCAAAGGTGTAAATATTGAAATAAATCTATTTTATATCAAGGAATCGGTTTCTATTCCCCTTCAGTATCGCGTACCTTTCTGATCAATTTAAGGATTTGAGAGGTTATTCTACATCGAAAAAGACATAAAAAAGTTAGTTTCAAAATTGTTCTAGAACGTTTTAGTAAAAAAAAATAATTTCTCAAAAAATAGCCTGTTTCAATGATTATTATGAATATTATAAACTGTTATCTTTCCGAATATAGCTTTTATATACCTCTATAATGTGTCCAAATTGCATTCAAATCGGTATAGCCGTTTTTGAGAAAAAAATATTTTCTGATTTTTCGTTTTTTTTTTTCATTTTATTCAAAAATCAAAATAGATAGAGATCTTAAACTTGCAGAATCAACGTATCTCATTAGTACCAGTATACTCTCATGATTATCCAGATGTCCTTCTAGGGCCGACTCACTATGCTTATCGTCCTATAGCCTTTAGTGATTTATTAAAGCGATAATCTTTCAATTATTTTTAAATATCTGGCACATTGGTGCATGAAGATGTCTCTAAAATAGTAACCATCTACTACTGTTTCATATTTCCGCCTATTATTTGTAATCTATATATTTACATTTTAACATTTTGTTTATTATTTTGACTTATTATCCATAAACTGTGAACATTGTAGTAGCAAACCTTCAAAGTGCTTAGAAAGTGAAAGTTTGAATTGAAATTAAACGATAATAAATAGTACGTACAATATGTTTAGTAACTGGTATTTCTTGCGTATCTTAAGCCCTAGAATTAAGGACAATGTACCCTGATATTGATAACCCAAGTGAAATTAATATTATCATTTGATATCAAGACAACAAGGCTACACCGTACTTTGCAGTAAAGGTAAGAAGTTATCTTAATTAATTATTCCCTAATAGGTGTATCGGTAGATGATTTGCTTATTTTGATGGACTTCTTCTTCTAAATCTAAGCCACTTTAACAGACTAAATATCGTCAGCTATGAAAATGAATGAAGCAATAAGTTGCTGCTCAACAAACACTTCAAACCCACTGCCTTGGCTAAATAACAAATAGGAACTGTATTCTTTAAAAAATAACTCCAAAAACCAAAAAGAAACTATTTAACGAAGTATGATTCCAAGTTCTTATCTGGCAGCAATAAAGAAACATTTTCGATCGTTAAGGCTACTGTTAGACTGTCTATCATTGCTGCACAATTTGACCGTTTAATTGAGTTGATTCTTTAATTAATAATTGCCATTAAATTTCGTATTTTGATTACAAATTTTGATTGCTAAGCATTAGTTTAATAATAATCTCTTTAGTATATGTCAAGCAACTTTCTGGATCACCATCTTTTTTTCTTATGGCTAAACTTCTCATGTTTAACTAGTGGTGGATTTTTTTTTAATTTCCCGCCTCGGCTAACTTCAGAAGAGCCTTCAGCTCTCTCCACTTAATTTGAATTCCCCGCCTCAGCTAACTTCAGAAGGGTCCTCAGCACTCTGCGCTTAATTTCAATTTATTGCCTCCGCTAACTTCAGAAGGGTCTTCAGCTCCCTCCGATTAATTTGAATGTCCCACCTCAGCTAACTTCAGAAGGACCTTCAGCTCCTTCTATGCTTAATTTGAATTTCGCTCCTCGTAACGCCACCTGCAGCTAACTTCAGATTGAAGTGTGGTCTTGAAACCCAGAATGAACCTCCATACGAAATAGCATGGGATTTTGATATAGAACGCCCATAGCATATCTACTAATTTAATTTTCGTATCTAACCCATACTCACGCTAATGTAATCATTACAGTAGCGTATGTAAAAAAATGTGCTCTATCGGTAATAGGGTTGCCATTAAAAAAATATTGATGACGTCATACCTCCTACACGAATTATCCTGTATGTATTAATTGTATTTTAAAAAAGGAGCAACTAAAAATTGAATATGGACGATCAGAGAGTTTTTCCCAGAAGTTATTTCTTGAAATTTTACAGGATTTATTCATTACGTTACGAAAGTAACAAATTATATGTAACAAGTCAATATCAAATTCTCCTCAAATAATGCTTCCTAAAATTAAAAAATTGACGTGTTTCATGCTTTTACTTAAAGCTCGTTACATATAGACCACAATGTATGTATGTACACATAATGTGTTACGTGTGCAAGATTATTCATATCGGGAGCAAATTTAAGTTCTGGTGGAGGCGCCGGTAAGAATATAATACTTTCCTTACATATGTAGGAGTAAATATTTGAATGTGCAAATATGGTAAAGATTTATGTATGTAAAAATAAAAAAATATTTTAATTCATCTACTTACAAATAAAGTCACTTAATTACTTGGCTTAGCCAATATGACAACTGAAATATTGAAAATGAAACAATATCAATTAAAGTGTTCAAAAAAACTACACAAATTTTTATTAAGGTTATTTCAATCTGAGTTATAGTTAACCAGCTTTAGAAAATCAAATGCAAAAGCAATATGTAGGAGGCTGTTATTTTTCTGTTTGCCCATAATAGTGAATGTAGACTTATTTGCGCACAGTGGACAGTTAAGTAAAATATGACAAAATGTTTTAAAGTATATGTTACCGCTAATATCTGAAAACCCGTTAGTATACATAATAACTGAAAATTTTAGGAATTATGTGTAATTGCTGAATCTGTCAGTGATTATGCATAATAACTAAGCGCATTAGGTATTATGCATAAAAACTAAAATCGTCAGTGAGTATCCATAAAATTAGAGACATTCCGGTAATATTGATAAATAACTAAAAATTTAACCGGACTTGTGTGATACTTAAAACATTTAGTCATCATGAATATGTTTTATGGGTAATGTATATAAAATAGAAGAATATATACCAAAATCTATTTAATTAAACAGGTACAGCTTTGGTGGTATTAACTATTGCATAATACAAAAAGAGATACTAAAATCTACTTATTTGAATAAAAGGAGCTTTGGTGGCACTTACTAATGCATAATCTGTTAATAGCACATATACATAATTGCTGTAAAATTTCGGTTCAATATTTCTTTATTTATCAATATTACCGGAATGTCCCTGATTTTATGGATACTCCCTGACGTTTTAGTATTTATGAATAATTCCTAATGTTCTATGTTATTATGCATAATCACTGACAGATTCAGTAATTATGCGTAATTCCTAAAATGCTCAGTTATTATGGATAGTAACGGTTTTCGAATATTAGTGGTAACATATACACATATACACATAGAAATAATATTTCATGTTAGGCTATAAAAAATTGTGAATATGCATTATATCGATCTTATACATGTAATATATCCAAAATATTTAAATATTAATAGTGAGTATTGTAACAGACAAAATTCATTCTTAAAAATCAAATTAATACAAACAATGTACATTGTAATTTCGAAGCAGAGGATTTTTTTTTTTGCGTAATTTATACTATTCCGTTCATTTTTTTGAAATGGAACAACGATATACATATGCGATACTGAAATTTTTTATTTTTAATTTTCTTTGATAAAAAATATTTTTAATGTCCAAATTAGATTGTAAATAGAATATTAAAATATAATAGTTTAAGTCAAATATTTAAACTGGGATCCAGATAGATTTTCTCTTGACAGTTGTAGAAGCGTTGTTAGAGTCGTTGTTATAATTGCTCTAAAATATTTTGTATCGTTTCTGTTTGAAATACCTTTATTAATTTACTGCATTATATTTTCGTTTGTATTAAAAATTCGAATAAGCATTTTCAAATTAATTAATAGGAGATATAATGCGTCTTCAATTAAGAATATTTTATGTTTTTATGGTTCCTGCACATTACGTTGAAGAGTTCAATATAACACTAACTGAGTTTTCCACAAAACACTATACACTATACTCGACGCGCGTTTCATCAACAAAGTTGGCATCATTTGGAGATGATTAAAACTCAGTTTTAATTCAGTTTTACTTATCTCCAGATGATGCCAACTTTATTGGCGAAACGGGCGTCGAAAATAGTGTATAGCGTTTTGGTGTTTTGTGGAAAACTTAGTTAGTGTTATCTTCACACCAAAGGTTCCAACCTACTCCAGTTCAATATAAGTATAGAAATGTAAAAAGTCAGATCAAATAGGCGCCATCCAAGAACACATAGTTTTTTTTAACTATGTTTTTTTAACAATTTTTTTATACAAACCTTATTCTACTGTCGTATCATAGTGTAACAATTGTTGTTTTTCGTTTTCTGTTCTATAACGTCTTAGGGAATTACACATTATTTTTTTATAAAATACAGAGTATATACATGAGTGATCAATAGGCATTAATATTTTAAAAATATATATGCGATCATTTTGAAAAAGAAACTTGCTTTGGGTTTGGCTTTGGCTTTGTAATCTTTTAAACCTTCTTGTAACCTTTTAAAGTGTTATTAATATTTAGGAAAAATGGTTGATTATTATCATTGAATTCGTTAACATTGATATATTCTAAAGTTATTGTATATGTAGCTTTATTAGGAATCTTCGGAACTACATTATTTTAAAATGAATTAAAACATAGAATACACAACTTAGATTAGACAGTCTTTCAAATCTATAACCAAAGCTGTCTGGGAAGAGTTAACATATTACAAAAAATGAAAACATCCATTTATATCGATATTTTTAATGCCAGCGTGGGACTTCGAACCCAAGTCAAGGTAATTACTGGTTAATCGTATTTTAATATTAGAACTTAGGACATAACTCACGACACACCTAATTTAAGTAAAATTGGGGATTCGAACCTAGGTTATGATAGTTGATGCTTAATCGTATATGCCACATAACGTGCCTGCCCTAATCAACTAAGCTACAGTGACAATATTAGGACTTAAACTATATCTAAAGACATACATACCTCATTTAAACAAGCGCATGAAGTTTTTATATGCCCAACAGATTTTTCCAAATTATAGAACAAAATTATAATAATTAAGTATTAAATAAATGCAAAATAAATTATAAAATAAAAGTAAAATTAAAAAGACTGAAATTAATTGTGTAATATTATGTAATAGGATGACTAAATATTTATGAAATTATAATATTTCACCTTTTTAGAGAATTTCGTTTGCACATTTTAATAAGTCATCACAACATTTGCTTATTCTATTAAAATAATTAACCACACAATATAATTAATTTCTAACATAAAATTAGTTTCCATTATAGTAAAAAACAATATTTTTACTGTAAGACTCTAGCCTGCTGACATGCAAATTTATTTTAAGATCTGAAATTTAAATATGCATAACAAATACTAACTATATCAATGCTTCTTTCTAAATTTTGTAATCTAAAATCCAGATACATTCTCTAATTTCAATCTCAGAAAATAATATTTATCGAAAACCTTACAGTTCATGATACCCAGGAAATTCCAGGAAATTCATGGCTTTCTTTTATATTTTATTGACTGATATATATTTAAAAATTCAATTGAGAATCAAAATGTTACATTTAGTCAGACTATTATTTATCTTGTAATTGTAGGGAATCCAATTTTTCTTCCTTGTGCGGGATACCACTCAACATTTATTAACATTAACATTGAGCATTAGTCTATTACTAGGCACCACATACGTATTTTGTTTAATTCATACCTTGTGATAAATTTCTAGATCATCATACATCATACATTAAAGTTACACATTCTAATATTGTACATGAATCGTTAATAAACAATAAAGATCACATAGTACCAATATTTCTCCCTTGAAGAACCCCTGATGATGATTTATACATTAATGATTTATGATCGGATATGATAAAAGGACGAAAATCCATAATAATGATTCACAAACATTTTATTCCATTTGGGTGGCAACTGATATTTCTGATTGGCTGATCAATAGTCAAAAATAATATTTTACAAGAAAACCTTTAAAACAATGACAAATGTATTTGTCATGCCAATGTCATTGTTGTCACAAATGCCATGTTATTTTTATGAATAATTTCAGTATATGTATTTCGTATATTTAAATATTTCGTATATAAATTGCGTATAGTTGAGGTAAATTTTAGTATGCATTATCTCTATAGAAAATCAAGAAATCTGCATCAGAAGGAGTGTCGTTTGCTAATAAGGATGAGAACAAGAAAACAGTATTTTTATAAAGTATTATTTCTACATAATCTGGACGTATTTCAACTGAGAAAATGCATATACTTCTCTAGTTGATGTGTACATTCAACGATGAAGTTTCTTCGCATCTCTATTACATCTGAGTCACTCTTCTCCCCAGGAGTAGCCTTTGAGTTTGGCAGGGTTTTTATTTTTAACCAGTTTCAATGCCATTTAATATTTTTTAGGGACATTTTGAACAGAAAAGGATTAATTTACGTATAAGGTTATTCTATCGCCAAGGAACAAAAGAATTGAAAAGAGGCAAAAATTGCCTTAAAATATTTTTTAAAACATAAAAACTATCATATTCACCATTTGAGAAACTAGATTATTTTAAATAAAATAATTATTATTACATTATAAAGTACACTGTAATAACTGGAGAAAAGTATGATTTCTTTAGAACTCTCCTTGATGTATTACATATCAAAAGGTGACTACATAATATGAATGTATTTGAAATGTATAATAAAATAATCAGTGTCTCTTTCTTTGCTTTGTTTCAAACGAGGAGTTTGGGTATATTTGAAATACAAAAATGTCTATGACGTCACCACTTCGTGTCACGAGATTCTAAATTAACGAAAATGGCCTTGAAGACTCCGAAACTAAAAATACAAGTCGACATAACCCAAGATTTTTGCAAAAATATTTTCTTCCATTTTACTAAACTTTTTTTAATCTACAGTTTTACTTTATACAGCTTCTTCTGATATGACACGTTAGTCAAGTATTTTCTATGTTTGAATGAAAATATGAATAGTTTTACGTTGATATATTTCAAATGAAAGTAGGAAATAACATTACAATCAGTTATCACAATCTTCTCATTTTTAACTTCAATACAATTTTTGGACAACTGAACACGTCATTTTTAATGTTAACGATTTATATGCAAATATATTCATTAAAATCCTCGTATAGCTCCCGATTTGTCATGCAAACCAGGCATTATTGTTAATAAAAATCAGCGCACAGATAATCGTTTGAATCGACTCGGTCTAAGGACATGGAAAGTTCAAAGATCTCAATAAGAAAATGTCTGTTTCGATCGGCTAAAGCAGATTTTACTTTTCAAAATTCTCAAAAAGATATGGGAGCACAAATAACTATCCAAATTGAGATCAATTGTGTATTATTATGTTAATAAGGTGAAGCAATGATCGTACCTCATAATTTCTTGCTCTCGCTCTTCCTCTTGTTTCTGACGGATCATCACCGATTCAATGATGGCCCGCTCTTCGGGAGTTAGGTGAGACAGATCCGGCCCTCCGTCGTCCATCCTACCCTTTTTCAGACATCACACACAGAAATCAAACTATCCCTTAGACAGTACACCGACATATTCAGTCACTAAACAGTCCATTATGCTACGGGTAGTAACCAAAACCCAACATGCGGTGAACTGGGAAACGCCTGGATCCGTGCAAAACTCTAACCCGAATGATATCACTGCAACTTCCCCTGCACACCCGAAACGCGTGGTATTTTTGTTGCAGTTTAGTCTCTATTAGGATTGTGTCGGCCGAAGTCCGGCCAAATATCACAGTTGCAATTACCCATTCATACACTTTTAATAAATAATAGGATGAGTTAAGAGGCGGCCAATGGCAACCCTTGTGCTGGGTTACGTCACGCGATAAGATTATTGATTCGGTGATTGGGGCAGGCGCTCAAACATCTTCAGATGCGCTGTCAGTTTGTTGAAAATTTAGAAAATGTATAGCAGGAATCTATATATCGGCAGGTCGCGGACATGTCAAAAACATGATGGCAACGCGAGGAAGGAGAACGCTTTCGAGATTCAAGTAGGTAGAAATGAATGTCTCGAATTAGTATTGATTAATATTACGAAAAGTAGATAGTCCAGATACATAGGTTTATATAGAGATACAGAAATATAGTTTTAACATAAAGTATTTCAGATTATTTCAATTCTAAGCAGTGCCGGATTAGCCATGTAGCAAGAGTTAGCAAATATTACGGACCTCGTGCCTTAGGGGGTTTCGCGCCTGTGAGCAAAAAAAATTATCAAGGAAGATAGGTATGGTATACCACCCACTGTAGAATGGAAAAACGTAGTAGTTATTTTAAAAATGAGCGCTGGCCACACCATATACATTATATGTATATTATGTTGCAAGTTGACATTAGAATATACTAGTTCAAAAATTCCAATTTTGAAAAGATTATCGGACACTAAATTTTCTGCCCGAGCTGATGCGATGAAGGCACTTCTATGTGGTTTTATCACTATCAAACAAGTTTTGGATGACGTATCTTATTAGATATGTCATCCAAAACAAGGATGAGATGGTGGAGTGTCGTAATCAAGCCTGCAGACTAGTTTCGAGAATGAATAAGTTAGAAACGGAAATGACTCTTACGTGGAGCGAAATTCTAGAAATCTTGCAAGCAACTAACGCTTCGATGCAGTTGACTGATCAAGATTTTAACACGGGATACGCTCTTTATAAATCACTACAAGTGTGCGTCCAAACAATGCAGTCCACATTTTTATGTATAGAGGCAATAGCCAAAGCCCTAATTACTTGTGAAGAATATCAGCAATAGACTTCAAGAAAACGCAGGCGAAATACAAATTACGACCATTTGAGCGGCTCTACTACACTCGATGAAGTTGTGGAAAATCAGATACCTGGACAACATTTGGAAATTCAGGTTTTTATTATCATAATTGATAATGTACTATCTACCTTAGGTGAACGCGTGGAAGCGTGCCATCAAGTGACCAGTGTATTTGAAATACTTCGGCAATTAAAATCTTTAAGGGCACAAGAGATCTTAAAAAGAACTCTAATTATCGCCAGTGCTTATCCAGACGAAGTAGATAGTTTGGGCAACGAACTGGTGCAGTTCGCTGAGCTGCTCAAAATAAATTTGCTATTGACAGCAAAAAGCTCTGCGAGGCTCTGAAACTTCAATTTTTTAAACATTTAACAGAAAATTCGTTAGAATCGTATTTCCCAAATATAGAAATAGTGTTACTCATTTACTTGAGTTTGATAATCACCAACTGCAGCGTTCTTTTTTAACATTAAAGCGCATCAAAAATGAGTTAAGGAGCACAATGCGACAAGAACGTCTAAATGACCACATTAAATCACGAAACGTTTTTTTGAAAATGTACTGTTTTATTTTATATCCTAAACTTTAATACCTAAAGCAAATCAAGGGCCCCCTTGTTCACATTTGCTACAGGTGTCGCGCTGGCTTAATCCGGCACTGATTCTATGTGAAAACAAATATAAATGTATTTGTATTTACATAAATGTCCTAAAGAAATAGATATAACAATACAACTTAAAGTTACCTTACTGTTTTTTATTTGAATTTGTTTTCAGAACATAATATCAGTAATAATTTAGAGGAATTAAAATGAAACTACTTCAGCTCTACACATGTATCTGATAAAAAAATTATCAGATACATGTGTTTTGTATTTTAAATGTGGATTTTCAACATCAACAGTTCTCTTTAAATAATAAAACCCTTATCTGATTATGTAATTTAAGAAACCACAATTGTTTACGTATGTAATGTCAAATTTTGTGGTAGGTTACATAAGAATAATTTTGAGAAACAAACAATATTGTAACAAATTAAAGGGAACAATATTAAGAAATATTACAATTCATACAACAAAACAAAAACCATTAAATGAATTGTTAAAATTGTCTGCCACTTATCTCTTGACAATGTTCAAGTCGAAACTAAAATTCTTCTAAAACGTTATTTAGTATTAATTAGTCTTACTTCATCCCCAAGTCCTTCTTTTCATGTTCTTCATTGCAAATAGTATTTGGTATGTTATGATATATTTTGAATTAAATGTAACTCCACAAAAATAATCCAGCAGAATTAGATCTGGAGAGGTAGCTTGACACTTAATAGCTCCTTTTCCGTCAATCACCTATTTGGGAAGATGATGTTCAGGTAATCATGGACATTTCATATATAATGCAGTGGCTCGCCATCATATTGGTATTAAATTGACTATTCCATTCGGGGTAATATTCTTCATAATTTAGATGCAATGCGGCAAGTGAGGAAACTATATGCTATTGTAGCAATTCTAAATAATTTTCAGCAGTCAATCTACCCTCAATGTGGTCTTGCAATTATGGTACCAATAGTTCCTACCCATATATTGATTTCTTCTGGAAGCTGCGTGTGCCCCTATATCATTCAATACCTACAATTCTACCTATTCACTGAGCAATTTTAATGAATCATCAACTTATAAAATGCTATTCTGCGGTTGAAATCATCTTCCAGAAGCCTTTCACTTTTCCAGGTATTTCAGATACCTGGCGCATTACAAGCTCCAATGCGATTTCATAGGTTGGTTGATGAGAATTTTCCTGCATAGCTAGTGACACATTCATATGTGTATCTTCTATAAGGACAAGATGGCCTTTAGTATAATTGTCTCTCGCAGTATCAATATATTCAAACTTTGCTCTTATTTTATTTACAATTAAACATGTAATAAGTTCTCGATTCCCGACTTATAAGTTACAGACATAGATCTTATCGATTTAGATGAAAACCCCACGGATTTGTTTCGGCATTTGTCCTGGATCGGTGTACCGTGTACGGCACTGATGAGAACTTATAAGTTCGAAACATCCGGGACAAATTTCGGATTCCATCTGGGACAAATGTCGAATCCTACCCGTGGCGGGTCCCTTTTCAAAAAAATGTAATAAGTTGTTCAGAATATTTATTACTCTCAACTTACAAACCTCAAGCTGTTTATGGGTCCTGGGTGTTACCATCATCAAAATTTTAATTCGTTATGTTTCACTTAAGCGCACCATATATTAAAAACTGGTAGATAAATAAAACTGCTGTATAACTTAAACGGAAATAATCAAAAAAGGTAGAAATACTAGAAAATTTTAGAAATAGTAGACGAATTATCAAAAATAGTCACATTAAGTAACACAAATAATAGCAAGAAGTAGAATTCTCAAAAATGTAAGTACAGCAAACGTTGAAACGAAAAAATGAAAATAAATTGCTATTAAAAATTAAATTAATATCTCTAAATAGTTGTTACATAGCCTACCGCAAAACTTGACACACCATGAATTAAAAAAAACATGTTACCTTATAAGATATATCATCAGATAAGGATATAGTTATTCAAAGAACAGTCTATGACGTCATAACTCAGACATTGATGACATTAAAATCAAAATACGTACACCAAAGGATACTCATATAAAAAACAAATCGATTTTTCTTCCTATTTGTCAGGTAACCCGGTTTGATCCAACCGTTACGTGCTTACTGTATGTATTCTAACAGCCCATAGAGTAGACATTGTAGTAACTGAAATTGGAAACTATTTTTCTAACAATTATTTCGGCGTTTATGCCATTCTCAAAAAGTAACAAACTTTTACTAAACCTAATAAGTATAAAATTATAAAAGATTTTATTTCAAATAATGACCACCAAAATATTTAAAACAACCAACAACCAAATAAATTTAAAACAAACTTAGATTAGATAAAATACATTTCATGTGCATGCGTAGACCATCAAATATGTCACGGAGTGTTAATTAATACCTCTGCTAGAATACATTCCATAATCGTTTTAATAATTTTCTCTACAATATTTAGATTGTGGTCTATAGTTAAAGTAACATGGATACCAAATGGTCGATACATTTTAATCAAGCATTGATCGATATTAGAAAATACTCATTTAATAAGAGTCAATAATAAATGAGTCTTTCTTATTTTTCTATACTTATATCCATCTTCCTAGATGGATATATGTATAGAAAAATTAGATAGATTTTTTTAATATGTTAAGAAGAAAGGACGGAGATATTTCTGGACGGTCTATACATAGCTTGCAATTTGACCAATTTTTGGCGTGTGACACCTTCACCTTGCTTCACATATGAAAAATACTCATGTATAGGAGTAAATGTTGACATAACTTTATATAGATTTATAAATAAATTTAGTATTTTTTGAAGTGGAAATATTTCCAAGAAATGTTGAAGAATTATGTCCAAAATAGAAATTAATGACGGTCTCAAATTAGAAGAAGAAAATAGGGTGATCGAGGCATTACAGCTATAAAATAAAGTAGACAAATAGATGAGGTATTTATATAGAGTAGGGCCAATAACATGAAGGCTATCAAACGTCTAGTACATATGAGAAGCACTTTATTCCCTGAGATGTAATCTAAAAAATATGAGATTTTTAAGGGAATTTTAAGTCTCTTCTAGACATAGAAGACAATTCAGTAATTAAGACAAACGAACAAAAATAAGGCAAAGGTGAGTCTATATTATTATCCTGCAATTATATATTCATAAAAATAAATGGATGTCTTAATTGAAATAAAGAATATGAAGAAATGATTAACCAAAGTATGAACGTAAAAATTCACAATATTTTAATACATTATCAGTATAAATGCTAAGCCGCATTCAACATATGTAATATTTAAACAAATGTTGTAATTTTCGAGGTACGAAAAGTAATATTAGATAACTGAAAATGATTTATAACAGTAGTGCATAAATTAACATATTCTTTAATATCAATGAACATAACAATTGCAATTCTTATAATTTAGTAATTAAATACCATACCTATCAGGGTTTTATTTATATTAAACGGACTTTTAAGAGTTATACATTAAAATAACTTCTACATTTATATTTATTTCAAGATGAACCAATAACATTTAAAAATTAAGCAATGCATATATATATATATATATATATATATATATATATATATATATATATATATATATATATATATATATATAGTTGTTTTATTTTTCATAGCAAAAAATTCTAACAATTAATAAAATTAACTGCACCTAATAATCTGAATTAACTGAAGCTTAAGTGATCATTTCGTAAAGATACTTAAAAATCTAAATTCAAAATATTTCAAACGTTTTCGAAATAACTTCATTATGTTCCTCAATAGACCAAGTGTCGATAATTCTAGTTATTTTTTTTTAATGTTAACATGCTCTTTTCATTTACAATGGCTATTAACGTAAATAAGAAAAGGCACTAAATTCAGTTTAATTAATCCCGTTTATGCTATTTCCATTATGAGTAACTGTTGAAATATATTTATTATAAAAGTGTATGAATTTATATCATTTAATTTCTCCAATATTGCCTTTGTTTGCTGTGAATATTCTGAACATATACTTTTTTCTGTTTGTGAGAAACACACTTGGAAGTCATGAATGTTGTCGCCCAACCAACATGTTTTAAAGAAATGGTGGAGTTGCCAATGTCATTTTAAAGTATTTAAATCTCTAAATATTTCTTCGCTGCCATTGTATCTTGTTTCCAACCAATGTATAACTATTAGGTGTGATTATTATGTACCAGAATAGAAGAAATGATATAAAAATATATTTTATCCGCTACCACTATATTAGGAAGGTTTAATACGTCTGTTTTCCGTGGATTAGAGGCCTTCTAATACACTAGTGGATTAAAATTCATAATACCACACTTCTTGATATTAATATAAAATTTTCTTGATCAAAATAAATCTGTCAAATCTGACGTTTTTCAAAACGAATTTTTCACCTCTAATTGACCGGTTTTGCCCGTGGTCGTGGATAAAACGTTGAATTACATTCGGGAATTAACAGCCTTTAATCGACTCGACAAAATGGATTTTCTTCTCGTGAATTAAGAGCTTATTAATTCCCTTATATAATTAGTAACTATAAATATACACCAGTTCAACAAAATAATATTAGATAATGAAATGACTGTGGCATCTGCGCTATTGTTTAAAAATGTTTGTCGGTCGGTAATCATACGTGTTATAATAGCTATCAGCATTTTGACTGGGACTTAAACATATCTGATTGATTACTTCATTATTACCTATAATTCAGAGGTAACGTATCGAAAGTGTCTCGTTATATTTTTTCTTAATATGTACCTATCTATTTTGATGTATATAAATTATTTGTTTATATAATGTATGACGATATTTTTTAAAAAGTAAATACAGATGTTTTATACTTATTTCGTATATCATATAGTTTTTTTATTCTACTTTGTTTATTAAAATATCTAATGTTTAGTAAGATATGTTTTTTGACAATAACTGTTTTAGTAAGTAGACTAGAGTTTTACATCCAGAACCTGAATCCTAAATAAAGCGATTCAGTGATAAAAATTTACCATATAATAATTATTTTATTCCATTTATACGCTCAGTGAATATAACTAAATAACCACATCGCGTAAAGAATATGTTTCCATAGATTTACCACACCCGACATAACAATGTGTAAAAGTGTGTAACAAAATTTCCAGTTCAATTAAAATCACACTTCCAATTTCTATTTATAGGACGCTGGAACATACCATTACTACCCTGTAATTCTGATAGCTTCGCATGCTACACTTCTTCAAAAGGCTTCCGTCTCTTTTAACGTTTATCGTTTGATACAAAGCTATCTGTAACATCTGTTTATTAAATATGGACAAAACAAAAGCTTAAATTTATTGACATTTAATATGCTATTAATTCATTGATCACCTTACGTACAGTGCTTTCAGTTCAAAATTTTCGGCGCACGATAAGCAGTAATCTAAAGGATTCTAACGGAAATATACGAACAAATATGTTAATTTAATTTTCGGTAAGAAACTACGAGTACACTATTGAATTTTGTATTCTTCACCTTATTGTCTCTGGCATTATTATTAACTCATTTCTTTAAGAGCTACATAAAAATATCTGCTCGTAAAAAGATATGTATTCACTAACTAAAATTGTCATATTATTAAAGTTTCAATGGCAGCTCTTTTATTTGCTAAACATAAAAGCCTGTTGTTGAATTCCCGCATTTCGTCTGATTCTGCTAAACAAAAAAATATCTAACCAAGAAGTAAGGGAGTACAATTATCTTGCTAAAGATATATAAAAAGTGCATTATCACGCGACATATTTTTCCAAAGTATACAACCAAAGTTTCCCTTCTTTAGTACTTTTCGGCGGTTATTATTATTTACCAGTGGCGGCTCCTCCATTAGGTCATTTGGTCAATGACCCCCCAATATATTTCCAAACAGAAGCATAATAATGATATACCTAAATAAAATAATATATTTTTTTAAGATCTTTTAAATTTGGAGTTTCTCTTTATTATCCTAACTATTCTAAGCGACAAGCGTATAAACTCGACCGATTACTTATTCCGCATTATTACCGTTACCGATGCGTTGCTTTGCATCTGTACTGGTTTTCGTATCGGGCTGGCACCCAGAAATGACCGCATTGTTTTAAATGGAGGCGAAAATCGGCCGAGTATTCCCGATCTAAATTGCATTAGGTGATGCAGGCTTTCTGATGCAGCGTATGACGTGGGTTTGGGTCAACAGCCGTGCGTAGCAAATTTAGTATTGTTCGAGAGTTCGATGTGATTTTGTTCGTTATCAGTTTCTTGTAGATCGCGTGATATACATTTGCATGCATTTATTTTTTGTTGGTGTTTCTTGACTCGGTTTTTGTGGTGTAAATTAATATTTAAAAAATGGCAGCTACAGTGGTTGAGCGGATTAAGACTTTAAAAGCCGCCAATGAGCTGATCTTTGACAAAAAAATTGAGTTTAAGATCAGTGGTCGACCTTTGCCGGAACTTAAAATTCGGCAAATTAGTAAAGACAAAAACAAAGAAGTAAATCGTTATTTTCGCAAAAAGATGTATGAATTAAGTGACTGGATATGCGGTTGCGAGTTGACAAATACTTTTTATTATTTCGTGTGCCTAATTTCTTCAAATAACATTTTATGGTGTAAAAATGGCGTAACAGATTTAAAACATTTAAAAGAAATAATAAAAAAACACTCTTCATCTGCGGAGCATATTAAAAACTCAGTGAATTTTGCAACTATCGGTACAGTGGATATTCAATCGCAATTGGATACTGCGTATCGAAAATCGATCAGGGACTTTAACGAAAGTGTATCAAAAACCCGATATATATTAAACAAAATAATAGACTGTGTAAAATTTTGTGGGGCATTTGAATTAGCCCTAAGAGGGCACGATGAAAGTCAATCAAAATTAAGTGAAAATCCGGGAGTATTTCGTGGACTTATTAACTTTGTTTCCGAACTAGACCAAATATTTAAAGAATTTTTGGAGAAAGCAACAATTTTCAAAGGGGTTTCTAAAACCATTCAGAATGATCTACTTGAATCTATGTTAGCGGTGACACAAGAGAAGATTAAATTGGAAATTCAATCAGCTAAATATATCGCAGTGCAAGTACATGAAACTACGAACAGCTCGAATAAGACACAAATGGTGTTTATTATTCGTTATGTTTTGTCTGGTATAGTTTATGAACGATTTTTAAAATTCACAATTTCTCCCGGCACTACAGCCGAACACGAACGTTATTTTAAATGAGTTAGAAATTTTAGAAGTAAATAAAACTCCTAAAAAGTTAATTGCACAAAGTTATGATGGTGCATCTACTATGAGCGGACGATTGGGGGGAGTGCAAAAAAGGATTAAAGAATATTATCCCGATGCAAATTTTATACATCGCTATGCACGTCAATTGAGCCTAATATTACAAAAAGCGGCGAGCCAGAATTCAAGCGTCAAACTCTTTTTCACAAATTTGCAAGCATTTTCAGCATTTTTTGGTCGATCTCCAAAACGTACCGCTGTTCTGGATGAATGTGTAAAAGTTCGTTTACCTAGAGCTGCACCAACTAGGTGGTGTTTTAATTCGCGTTGTGTAGAAACAATATTTTTGTATAAAGACGATATAATCACATGTTTAGAAAAAATAATTAGTAATGTCGATGATTTTGATGCTGCCAGTGTTAATCAGGCAATAGGGTTGCAAGCATTTCTGAATAACAAGAACTTTTTTATTTTGGCTAAACTTTTTTCATTTAATAATGCCACATGGAAATACTTTTTAATCAACTCCAAAAACGAGGCATTGATATGCTATCTGTTAAGGCTAATATAGACTCCTTTAAAAATTCAATTCAAACTATTCGAGACCAAACTCTAAATAAATTATCTGAAAATGAATTTTCGCATACAATTAGTACAAAAAGAATGAAGAAAAATGAAGATCCTAACCGACGAACCGCTTTGGAAGTATGCGATATAATGGCATCCGAAATTAATCATCGTTTCACATTTAGTGACCATCTTATAATAACCCAACTTTTTTTTTGTTGATAACTTTGAAGAGTATAAAAAGAATTTTCCCGAAAATATTTTGAAGTTAGTTAAAACGAATTTCCCGTACATAAACCATATAAAATTTAAAACCGAACTGGAAGTAATATATGACCGGGATGATTTTCGCGGAAATTCTGAGGCTGTAGGGTTACTTGAGTTATTTATTAACAATGGACTTAGTGAAACGTTTTCGGAAACAGTGCATTTGTTGACAATTTTGTGTACGTTACCGATAACAACGGTAGAGAGCGAGAGATGCTTCTCTACATTAAAAAGGATAAAGACATTTTTACGCAACACCATGGGGGAAGATAGACTCTCTGCATTGGCCATGTTAAGTATTGAGAAGACCTTTATAAATAATATTGTAAATTACAATGAAGAAGTAATCAATCATTTTGCGAGTGCCAAAGACAGAAGGATTGAACTAAAATTTAAAACTGTTTAGGTGAGTTAACACATGTTTATTGTCATATATGCTCTTATTTTTAACCAATAAGTTGCTGTTACACCTTTGGCATTGATTACGTATTACGTCGTGTTTTTCTTGAAATTGATCCCCCCCCCCGAAAATATGACCACGAGCCGCCACTGTTATTTACTATCATATCGATGAGTTACATTATACATCGTACATCGCACTTAGTTCCTCCTGCCGCCTATCTCCAGCCTCCTGTCTTCTCCTCCCGTCTTCTCCTCCCGCCTTCTCCTCCCATATACCGTACACCGTAAACCCTACACCCTACACCCTACACCCTACACCCTACACCGTACACCATGCATCATACATTTTACTATTCACGGAAAAAAAATTAAAAACGTTTTCCTCAGCGCTGACCATTTAGCACAGCATTTACGCAAAGTTAAATGCCAAAATGGTGTCATTTGGCAACAGTGGATTAACATATACATATCACATCTCGATGTGAAATATTTTCGTGTTCTCCACCCTACGAGCAATTTGCTCGTAGTCTCCACCACATATTCTGTGATTTTAATTTAGTTAGTTTCGTGTTAACAGATGTATGATTTTATTGTCTATGGTTTCGTATAAACATTGTGTTCTATGTTGTCAAATCAGTATAACGCATGAGCCAGTTTTATAACCTCAAAACTTGATTTAACAAATAACAATTTGTATACATCTGTCCTGTGCTAAAAATTAGTTCATGTCTTACTTTTTAAACACATTAGGATTCATTTAAAACTTGTTCTGTTGTCAAAATAAAAGGTAAAATAGATTTTATGTTAAATATAGAACCGAAAAAAAAAAAAGAAAATGACTCAGGAAGGTAATTCAGTACATAATCCAAATTCCAGTAAAGATGAAGAAAGAATTAAGAAACCCCCTAAGAGAGGAATAATTTATTTATCCACCATTCCACCATACATGAATGTTTCTAAGATTAGGGAAGTGTTCAGTGAATTTGGTACAATTGGCCGAGTATATTTGCAACTTGCTGATACAGGTATAATACAAATTATATATATTTAGAAAACAATAAGAGAAGTTCATTAGTAGTGAATCTCAAGTATATATGTTTTTTCAATACAATTTACGATTGTCTTATCTGACAATTATTTTTAAATATAACTAGGAAACTTTAAACTACTGCTACATATTGGACTTGAATGTTTTATGCATAGATACATCCTTTATTTAGAATTAACCCTAATTCTTTGAAAAAAAACCGTTTTTTAATTTGTTTCTTATTTGTATTTCCCACACAAGTTAGTAAGTTGTAGATGAGTTGTGTATAAATATTAAGAATTTCTAGCTCCTGAGTATCATTTAAAATTTCAGCTAAAATTTTTAACTGTCCTATACTTGCATTTAACATTCTTTTCCAAAATGTATTTTCTGCTAGACCACATAGAAGACCTCTTTTGAGATTTACTAAAATAACATAATTTTAAATATTGTAATTTGTAGAATCAAATGTCACAGAAAAGAAGAAAAAACGTAATATTGCAAAGAAATTTACTGAAGGCTGGATAGAATTTGAAAGAAAATCAGTGGCAAAGAAGGTAGCTGCTTCATTAAACAACACACATGTTAGTAATAGAAAAAAATCTAAACAGTATGATTACATTTGGAACATAAAATACTTATCAAGCTTCAAATGGACACATTTGCATGAGAGATTGGCGTATGAGAAAGCAGCCAGACGGCAAAAATTAAGAGCAGAAATACAGCTAGCAAAGAAAAAATCCAACTACTTCTCATCTAACTTAGACAAGAAAAAGAAAAGTAATACCATTGTTAATAAGGAATTTACAAATATATCTGCTGAACCTGCGAATACTGGCCAAATTGAAAATACAGAACAGAGAGACGAGTTTTTACAGTCTCTTTTTGCGTAGTTCTTCAGCGCAATGAATGTGTACATATATTATTAATAAATTTGTTTTGTAGAAGCAAACATTTTATTTGTCAGATATTTTCATAGCAAAATATTAACAGTATTTTCTAAACTAAAGAAAACAGTTGATGGGCACCTTTATTCTTAATGAATATTTCGGAATGAGACTCGACACATAATTAGTATACCTTTAGGGTGTTCGACTGTCAATACATGAACGCGCACTGGCCAGCTAATTCTGAGAAAACTTTAGAAAATCGAAGCGCCACTAATAAACTGGTAAGTTTTCACTCTCGGCAATTAGCATAGCAGCCGAAGTAAGAGAGTACTTGCTTACCGCTCGAACGGTCAAGTTTCGAAACTTGTTCAGGTATTATAATTTTTAATATTAATCATTTTTAAATAAAGTTGCAGTCCACAAATATTACTTATTTATTTTTTATATTTTAATTACAGCAAAAATAAAATATTTTAACTACTATGTATATAATTATGGGTATAATAATAGTAGTTATAAGTAGAAATTCTAATGACTTTTGTTATATGTTGTTATAAATGTAAGATGCCAAAATATTTGTTTCCAATGTTTATAACAATTATCATTCTGGTTCTTGTTTCTAATTAGAAATGTAAGATTAATTGTAAAATTTAATAAAGAGAATTAAAAAAACTAATGATTATGTGCATTATTTATAAATATTTATTATACCCATATATTACAGTAGTTAAGATTTAATTTTTACTATAATTAAAATATAAAAAATAAATAATATTTGTAGACTGTTGATTTATTTAAAAATGTGTAATTATGAAAATTAAAAAAAAGATACCTGAACGAGTTTCAAAACTCGACTGTCCAGGCGGTAAGCAAGTACTCTTTTACTTCGACTACCAAGCTACTTGAGCTATGAGTGAAAGCTTACAAGTATATTAGTGGCTCAATTTTATATTTTTTAAAGCTTTTTTCGCAGAACTGGTTGGCTAGTGCGCGTTAATGTATTGACAGTCGAACACCCTAAAGGTATACTAATTGTGTGCCAAGTCTCATCCCCAAATGAATCCCAGGTCGTGCCCTCTCCTTAGTGATTTAATCAATGTTTCATCTGCAAGTGCAAAATAATAGTAATTTTTGAAGAAATATAAACTTTGGTTTTACGTACGAAAATTATCGAAGAAGCTTTCCTCACTTTTATGAGGTTTAAATAATAAAGATATTGCAGTGAACCATAGTTTGCCATGAGAGTTTATTATTAATTCATAAATTACAAATTTGAATAAACCAGTTATAAATTTTAATAAAACACAGTCAACATAATTAGCTCGATACAAATTTCTACAATGATCGTCAAAATAGATGAGTATACATTGAATACATTTTTATTATTTCATTTTTTTTTCTATGTACATAGACGTGTGAAGAAAAAATTATATATATATATATATATATATATATATATATATATATATATATATATATATATATATATATATATATATATATTGTCATCATAAAACTTGTTTCCAATAATGAAAAAAAGAACAAGTAAAGTATTTCATTTATACAATTTATTATAAAATTACACAATTATTGTTTAACACTGGCTTCTTGCATTATCTTCTCATTTTTTTCTCTACCATATATTTTTTCACCGCTTAGATTGATAGCAAAATTATAATCCATAAAATTATCAATTGCATGTTCTATAGCAGCATCAATGTTTTCTGGTGTTATATAGTTTTCAGACTGTTTCTTCTCTTCTAAAACTATATCTTCAATCTCTTGAAGTTTCTGCTCTTGTTGTAATAACTCCATTTCCATTCTATTTCTAGCAAAATTAAGATCTGCTTCTAATACTGCAGCAGCACGTTTTTCCCTAAGTACTTTTTGCTGTTCATTCCATGTATTATTGATCTGTACGCAACGCATATAGTCTTCCTCGAATATTCGTTTCTGTTCTTCAGGATCTGCGCTAATTAAAAATTTCGTACAATATTTTGTATACAAATATTTGCGAAGAGATTTGATCTGTGTACGATAATTGTTAGTTAATCGCATCAATTCTAATTTCTCATCTTCTGGAATCGTAGGTTTCTGTGGAATTTTAAACATTTTACTTTTTGCAACTGGTACCCATCTAGGTTTCCGCCAACGAATAATTTGAAAATTTACATAACTTAAATTAAATGTATCGTTACAAACTTGTAGTTTATTGACTGAGTGTAGCAGTCGCAACATTTTATGAAAATACTGTATTCCCTCTTGATTATTATACACTTATTAAATCATTTTTCTATAAGAAACATAACCTATATTTATACTGACAGATTTGTATATTTCTATGTGCACCACAGAATAACAAAACTGTACAAGTACACCTTTTGTATACCACATTGTGAAATATTTAAATTAAAATATGGATGGATGTATTTTATGCATATAAATAACTGTTCGAAAGCCTGAATAAAGCGTGAGTTATTAAATGTAATCGAGACATGTGGGATGATGTTTTTATTTTTTTCACAACAGGTCGAGAAAGCTATAAGAACACATTTTTCGTACACCTAACGATTCAGTGCATTGGTATAGTTTAATTGTAGCTGCAGAATCAGCTTCCTCCCAATATGCTTGCTGAAACCTTATCGCACGGAAACAGAACAGTAAATCTAAGAAATTAATTATTGATTATGGAACTAAAATAATTCTAACAAAATGTTCAAACAATGATAAAAGAAAACAACAAGTAACATGCAGGATGTTCATCACTGAACCGTAGCAAGACTGTAAGTTGCATTGCTGAATGGTTTCCAATAGGTGATGTATTTGACCTGAATATCAAACATTCATTATCACTACTTTATGTTGATTACAAATCAGTTACATTTGTTAATTGAACAATCATTTTCTAGTTTAAAAACCTATACGATATAAAGGTATGGCTAATATACACACTAATGAATAGATCAGAACAGTTTTACTGTTATAGATCAGCATCACACATGAAAACAAACCTATATTACATTGTGTGTGTAGAGAGACGGTTTTGTTTTTCTGCTTTAAATTGTACAAAAGCCTTTATGATAAAATGTAAAACCAGATAACCAGTAATAAGTAACGATGCTACTTATATTTATAATGAAATAATTTGCATAGATTGAGATTGTTATTATAACGTTTAATTCTATAAGTTGTCAAATCTCGTCAATAATAACATAATCGACAAATTTTTATACTTTACAACTTATATACTAACAGTAAATACATAGTTAAGGAATCAGCCTGATATTAAACAAGTGAAGCTAACAATTCAACAAGAAAAGTTTATTTTTTTTACTCCCATACTTCATTTACATATGAAATTCATTATAGCACATATTTTTCATTATTATATAAACACTAATTAATACTCAATACAAATAACATAACACTAATGTTCAGTCAATATCAAACAATGAACTCGATATATAATATATCAAATATTGCCAAGAACATGACAGATTTAAAGGTTATCAATTTTGGCAGTTCATAGTTACCAGTTCATATTTGCCAATTATGTGGCAATTCACATATCTTGCCAAATATATGATTCTTAAAGCAGTTAATTCTTCACATTATTATCGAATAAATTCAATCACTCAGTGGTGCAACTGTAGTAAACCCCCTTATATGATTGTCTTTAATTTTCATCAAATGCTTAGCAAAATTAGTAATCATTTGATTTGATTTTCTAAGCCTTATCTAGTTGTAACCCAATATAAGAATTTAGAACAAAGAATAATATAATATGAACAATTTTAGCCTGCAGCCTTTCAGTTTTCAGCCCGCAGTGCTGCTGGGTGGATTGAGTAGCCCAGTAGTACTGTTGCCGGTCCCAAACCCGGAAGAAAGAGGAGGGTTAGAGGGCTAGGTTAGCTGCCTACTCTCTGTAAAAAAACAGATAAATAGCTCATAGTACTGATGATATTCATCGAAGAGGAACATGTCCTAGACCTACTTAGAAGAAGAACAACAATTTCGTTGTTTTTTTTATGTTCCAGTCTACGCAGAACATAACATTTATTATCTTCTGCCCAGCAGTAATCTTTGCCCAATAATTATTTTCCAATGTGATTCTATCTTGTCGCTTTATCTTTGTTCCATTATTTTTAAACTGTATCTTTTATCTCTCTTATAATGATTGTCACGGATCGTATCGAGGGTATCGAGTTTTCCGTCTGCCGTCTCTGCATAAACCCGTTTTAACTTTTATCTACCGAGCAGAGCAGGAATATATGGTAGATTTCTTTTATTATTTAAAGAGCTCGCATGTATCGATTGTCCACTCGTATCTTGTCGTTTTGTTAAAAGTGTCAACATTGTAGGGAAAGTTCATTTATGTTAATGAATTTCGTAGTTATACCACCGTTTAGGTAAATAATTCATTTAGCGGTTGTATATTGTAACCTTACGTTTCTTAAGCGATTTTTAGAAAATGAACAACATTAGCCCCACAGCAGGTAGGAAAATACTTCCCATTATTTACTAACGCCAATCGTATAGGACTCATATTGTGAAACTTGTATAGACTAAAGCTGTAGATTTTTTATTTGCGTTAAATAAATATTGCTTTTCGTGTAAAACAGTAACGTAGAAAAATGTTTTCCAAGGTGCGTTGTAACCGGCTTTTGGTTTTTTTGCGTTCTTATGACGTGTCATCAGAATTACAATAGTACTTAATACTAAAACATGTGAGCTTAAAACGCTTAATTTGTGTTCCAAAATGCTTTTTCACATAATTTTATTGTATACCATATTTTGTTGGCATTAAAGATGGATTATTCATTTTCCATTGTTCATTTTTTATGTATTAGTGGTTGCCTACTAAATTTCATAACCTGTTCACTAAACTTGCCTGAGGTGAAAGCTCTAAGGTAAAAAAAAAACAAGAAACGGTTAATCCAGTTGACTAGGTGTAAGTGGTGTACCAGCTGTTAGTGTGTTCTTTATTAAAATTCCTAGAAAATAACAAAATGTGGCAAAACATTTTATTGAATTGGCACTAAGATGATTGGGAATGAAGATCACAGCTTAGATTATATTGAAGATCCTTATTTTAATCCTCAAGATAGTACATTAACACCAAGCCTAGATGAATTGGATAACCCTGATTTGGATGATTATGATTTATTAGAAAAAGAATTGGAACTTTTCGATTTGAGACAATTAGATTTTGATGAAATTAATTGTAATAGCTTACCATCGCTTAACAATGATGAATCTGTAAATGTAGAGGCAGAATTCTTTAATGTTAAGAGGGCAAATGCTATAATTAGAGCATTTTTCCGGAATAAATTAAAGCGACAAGTTCGTGTAACATACTGTGATCTTACAAAGCCTTATCTAGCCAAACTGCCAAAAGATAGTAATTTTAGAAAATATTTAGATATTTGCATAAATGGTAAGTTTTATATTATTAATACTGAATACTCCATACATTATGATTTCCATTAACATTATTTCATTTAAAAACAAGTTGTAGTAGATAATAGTTTTAAAATAGATTCTAAAAAATATTGATTTATATACCCAAGAATTTTTGTGAAATTTGAATGTCATAAAATATAAAATCAAGCACAAATCATCTCCAAATTTGCTAAAAAAATATAGGAGAACTAAATTTAAATAAATTTTACAAGCAATGTAACAGGAAGTTTAATTATGTAATTTCTAATTCTTCAGTTTTTCTTGTTGGAGAAAATATACGTATTTATAGATTAGTCATTCTATGTATTACTCTTGTATAATTGTTAATAACCAAGTTTAATTATTATTTTAACAGAATTATTAATTTTCTTAAATACTCGTGCTAATTATAAAGAAATAACATTTTTTATACTTTTAATTTTACCACTCCACTGTTTCCATTACCTTGAATAAATAAACAGAAATGTTTATTCAATTTATTGGGGAATCATTTTAAATTTAAATAGATAATAAATAGTTTTATTGCTTTTTTTTTGTAAACACGTAGCAGTCGAATATTGTATCTCGGTATTAAAAGAGAAAGAATTACTTGTACGTAGATTTTGAAAGACAGGGCATAATTTGTACATAGGTCTAAAAAAACAATGATTTTATTGTTTACATTGTTTCATGGTAAATGCGAGTTTAATATAACATTCTTTTATTCAACTTTGTTATTGACTCGTTCAAATTATAGATTGGTTTCAAGATTAAAGATAATTTTTTTAAATAATTATTCATCCCCAAAAATTTATTGTGAACCTGCACTAATCTTTGAAATACAAAAATTACATTAAGTTTGAAGGAATATACATATATCTAGTTTTCTACAGTCAAGAAGTTCTTAAATTGTAACAGTAAATACATTAATTTTATAGTCATCAATCATCATTTTGATACACCTAATTCTTCTGGCCCCATTATTACATTTGCATATGTAAAGATTTGTTTGTAAATTGGCGATGCACCATAAAACCTACATATATACAGAGTATAGGGCGATGAGTGGCCTATTAGAGGTTTTTGAGAAACTACAAATATATAGAACTGAAAATTTGTCGGCAGGCAATTATTTGTTTGAAAATAATACCCATGTATGTATATGACATTTCTGGTTGTGTGGAAGGCATCAACTTCCCTATTTTAAAGAGCATCCGTATTTTTTATACTCTATCCGAATTCTATTTGCTTTTTTAGGGCAACTGAATATTATTTCCCATCTCTAAATCTATAGGTTTTTGAAATATCCCGGTTTTAATAAAATTTCATGTGGAAATTAACCTGTAGATAAATATTAAGATTTGCTATGATGAAATCCAATAACAAACTTTTTCACAATATTACGAAATATGCAGTATTAATATATGTTTGTATCCACAAAGAGAAGTCATACTTTGACAAATTTTACCTCAACTACGAGTACTTATATATTTTTCTATTTATTATCTTCCTTTTTGTATCCCCTTTCTATTAATATGGGCATTCCCTATATATTCCCTATATATATATATATATATATATATATATATATATATATATATATATATATATATATATACTTATATATTCCCTATATAAGTACTGTCTTGGAGTTATTTAAGGGTATTCAGAGAAATAGTTAAATTAACATTGAGTATTATGTTTCATGGAGACAAAGTCAATAAGTCTCAAAAACTAAAGCATTCACTACTACACTCAAAAACTAAAGCAAAGAAACATCGGAACCATTGTCCACTGGGACAGTGGATTTTATAACTCTTTTTTTATACCAGGAGGTTATTTTATAATAGGATGGTCCATCCAAGTGGGAAAAAAGTACATGAAGGTGATATTCTGGTGATTTTGGTGCAAACCATCTGTTTTTTAGAGTATTATTGAAAACAGCATAAAATCAATATGCAATTTGTATAAAAGTTTTAATGTCTACAAGAAAGGTAACAAAGAATTCGGTTAACACTGAATGTTAATAAAAATGAAAATATTAAAAAGCTTATAGTACATATTCTTTAAACTTCTATTTGAATAAATTAGTGAACTGTATCATAATGGTTATTAATATTTATTAAGAGGTTAATTTTTGCGTAAAATTTAAATAAAACCGAAATACCTGAGAAACTATTAATTTTAAAGATGGGAAATGTTATTGAAATTTACAGATAGAGCACCAGCTTGATCAAATATGATCAGAAATGATCAAATATTTACTTTGTGACGATTAATTAAATAAATCCAATGAACTGTAAATTGATTCATTTGGATTATTATCTACAGTAAAATATTAACCTCGCACTATACCAGTGTTGATATTGATAATCCAGTGTTTTTGTCTATATCAGTATTTTTTTGTATTGATAAAATTATTCCTTTATAGTGAAAAGCTAACCACAAAATAATTAAAAGCAACTCTAAAATGAGCTCTTTTATGGGTAATGTATCAAAATATTTATATCATTTACAGTTTTCCTTTAATATGTTGCATTATACTGTATTAGAGGTTATGTTCACAAAATAATTCAACCAACCTATTTCTCTAGTTGATTCAAGAATATTGTGTATATAACACAGCATTATTGTAGAGTAATAATGGCATATTTTACAGAGGAAGCCATGGCAGCGGACCATGTTGCACCTGATCTATCGCACTTGTCGGTGGAAGAGAAAGCAGAACAGGAAAAGTTGTGGCGAGAAGAATTAGCTCAAATTGAAGATGAAATAGCTACACTTCGGACAGTATTAGCTTCCAAAATGAGAAGGAGTGCCGAGCTTAAGCGTAATCTCGGCATCACTGTTTGGAAAGAGGTTTCCGATGATATTAATCAAGGAATTAAAAATGTAAAAGAGAGCAACGTGTAAGTTATACAGATATTTCATATTTACTTTTCGCTTATGGTTTATATTGAGTTTACAGGTAGTTAAGTTAAAATTTTTTTGTAGTAATGCATGTCATTTTTATTTATTTTTAAAATAGATATCAGACCGTGGAGACTAAGGTTGGGCAGGTTACTAAAGCTGTTACTGATGCTCCAATGTAAGTATTGCATTCTACAGTTTCCTACTTTATTATAGGCATGCAACATTAGATTATTTCATTATACTCTGTTGAGCTAACCAAAGTGCATTGGCAAGTAATAATTTGATAAATGAATAATTAAGTGTTTAAAATGATTATAAATTATATAACAAATATAACATATAAACAGCCCAAAATATAGTTTTTAAAAACAGACATTATATAAAGGGTGTTCCAACCAAAAGGCACGATGTTAATTGTAAATAAAACAAAAAGTTTTCAGAGAATTATCTTAATATTTTTTATTATGATAGAAGGATCTATGACAATTATGTGTGAAATAAAATATCGGCCAAATGCTCGCACGGCTTCGGTGGCATACCTCTATCCGATGGTTCATATTTTCAATGACTCTGAGACATAATTGAGGTTCAATGTCGTTAATGTGCCGAATTATCTCATCCTTTAGCTCTTTAATTGTTCTTGGCTTATTGACGTACACTTTTTCTTTTAAATATCCCTATACACCCCCATAGCACCATCCTGTTGGAACCACATATCGTTCAGGTTCATATCCTCAATTTCTGGCCACGATTGTTGGGCACGACGACGAGTCGAGGTTGACGGCTCTTCTGCTACGCTATCGCGAACAATAGCAATGTTTTCCGCAGAACGAACTGGGCGAGCATGCACAGGTGTTTTCACATTTCCTACAGACCCGGTTTGCTGAAATTTGCGCACAATTCTCCCGATTGTGGACACATTTGGTGGATTATGCTGACCAAAAAAATCACGAAGTGCACGAAATGCATTTTGATTTGAACGCCCATTTTCGTAAAAGGCTTCAACAATCTTAACGCGCTGCTCAATTGTGTACCTCTCCATGGTTGAATTTGTCAAACACTGAAACAAAGAAATGTCAAATTAAGTTGGGCAAAAAACTTGACGTTAAGGTGTGACTCACAATTAACATCGTGCATTATGGTTGGACCACCCTTTACTATCAAAATTAGTTTTGATCATTTTTTAAGGCGTCGTAAAGATAACAAGAGTCTGCTGTATATAATCAGTAATACTTTCTTTTGTACATTATATTTCATAGAATCTATATCAATTAAATAATTACATTACAATTTTGAAAAAAAAAAAAATAAACAATAAAATATTAAAAATAAAGATACGATTGTTATGAAATGAAATGATATATGAAAAAGTTAAAAATACATTATTGAAATTATATGAGTGCCCAAATATTGCGTTACGTGTAACTAAAATACATAACATTTTTTTTATTCATTTTAGATAAGCATAAAATTTTATATCAATCTTACAATTGTTTATGTTATCAGTAGTAAATATTAGCATAATATAACCAGAATGTACCAAATATTTATTCTTAATATTGTTTACTGTAAAGTATCATAACACTGAAATTTTTTAATATCTACCAGATGTGCATATTTTTATATCTTTATTATGTTAATTCCATTCGTATACATCTATCGACTGATCCTTTTTTTTTTTTTAGATATCAAAAAACTACTTCCATTATAGGGGGCATTACGGGTAACATTTCTACTAAAATTGGACAAATGCGACATTCAGATTCATTCCGGTCTATCGAAGAGAAAGTTGGAACTGCTTATGAAAATGTAAAGGTAAGTGATTATCATATCAATTTGTGAATATAGATGAGTCACTTTTTTTTCTTATAACCCTTAACCCTTGATGCAAGTTTTCAAACGATTTATATATTTTTTAAATATCAACTTTTAAAATTAATAGAGAAGTGAAATGCATTAGAACAAAATTGTTTTCGTTTTTTACACTGATAGTGATTAATCATAATCATGTACCATAAAATGAAGTGAAATGATAAAGCAATATTTCAAATAGTTTGGCAATTGTAATTGCTTATATAAGCACAGTAGGTTGGTATTTGTTCGTAAATATGTCCAGTTGGATTTTAATTTAGAGTTGAGTTTTATTTATACACCAAATCTCCATATTTTAATACTTCTTTCAAAAATCTATTTTTACGCAATAAGTTTGTATACATAAAGTTTATTAGACACTAATTAGAGACTAATAATATCTACATACCAAATAAGTTTAATCATCATCATTAGGTCATCAGTCCTAAGACTGGTTGGACGCTAACCTCCAGCTTCTCCTATCTTGTGCTAACCTACGCATTTCGCTAATTGTGCTACAACCTACATCCCTTACTATTTGCGAGCAGTAGTCTAATCTAGGCGTACCTCTGCCTTTCTTCACTCCTATTTCTGCCTCTGCCTCCAAAATATCGCGGACTGTTCCCCCATGTCTCAGCAAGTGGCCTACCATTCTATCTCTTCTCTTCTTTAAGTTTTTCCACATACTCCTTTTCTCGCCGACTTTCTCCAATACTTCTTCGTTTCTAACCCTATCAGTCCATGGTATTTTCATCATTCTTCGGTAACACCACATCTCAAAAGCTTCTAATTTCTTCCTACTTGCTTCCCCTACCGTCCAGGTTTCGCAGCCGTAAAGTGCCGTGCTCCATACATATGTTTTCAAAAATCTCTTCCTTGTTTCTAAGTTTATTACCCCCGAGCATAAAAGTGCTTTCTTTTTGTTAAAAGCTACTCGACCCTGCGCTATTCTTTGTTTTATGTCTTTATCGCTTCTTCCATCCCAATTTATTTTACTTCCTAAATAAGTGAAGTCTTTAACTTCCTCCAATCTTTCATTATTAATTTGTACTTTCGTTTTTGCTCTGCTCTCGCGCCCTCTGCACACTAACACTTTAGTTTTGTTTTTATTCACCCTCATTCCGTATTCCTCTGTCAACACTGCCTCCATTTCGTTCAATGCTGATTCTAGTTCCTCCTTACTAGATGCTAATACTACTATATCATCCGCGAATCTCAGCATTTTTAGTATCTCAACATTAATCGCCTCTTCGATGTACAGATTAAAAATTAGTGGTGATAGCGTACATCCTTGTCTTACTCCTTTCCTAATACCTACTTCCCTTTCTTCCCCTTCTACTTCTATAACAGCAGTTTGCTCTATGTATAGATTGTGTACTACTCTCCTATCTCTATACTTCATTCCCGCGCTCTTTAGTATCTCGAACATTTTTTCCCATCTTACGTTATCAAAAGCTTTTTCTAAATCTACAAATCCTATATAAGCGTTCTTTCCTTTTTCTATTGTTTTCTCTAACATTACTCTTAGCGCCAGAATAGCTTCGCGAGTTCCCCTATTTCGCCTAAACCCGAATTGGTCTTCTCCTAGTATTTCCTCCGCTCTATTTTCCATCCTCTTCTGCACTATTCTAGTTAAGATTTTTGACGCATGGGAAGTTAGGCTAATCGTTCTAAAGTTCTCGCATTTGTCGGCTCCTCTCTTTTTCGGTATAGTAACGATAATGTTCCTCTTATAATCCTCCGGCATCTCGCCCGTTTCGTATATATATTTTACCAGTTCAAACATCCTATTTACTACTTTCTGTCCCGCACATTTCAAAATTTCCGCCTGTATTTTATCTACACCCGGCGCTCTATTATTCTTTAGCCCCCTTAGTGCTATTTCAAATTCCTCTCTCAATATAGGTTTTCCTACATCTTCCCTATCGATGCTAGATTCTTCCTCTAATATCTCTCCTAATTCCTGACCCTCGTATAAATTTCCTAAGTACTGCTTCCATCTATCCGCTTTCTCCTCTCTTCCTATCAGTATGTCCCCCGATTGACTCCTAACATTTCTACTTATTGTTCCTACATCCCTGAAGTTCCTCTTAATTATTTTGTAAGCCTCATCGGTCTTACCTACTTGCAACTTATCTTCTACTTCTTTGCATTTCTCCTCTATCCATTGTTCTTTCGCTTTTCTACATTTTCTAATGATTTCCCACTTTATTGCCTTATACGTTTTCAGTCCTTCTTCGTCTCGTCTGTTTTTGTAGCCTCGTCTCTTTTGCATTAAGTTTAAGATTTCGTCCGTTATCCAGGGCTTCCTAGCTTCCCTTTTATCGTGTCCTAAAACGTCCGTAGCCGCGGAAGCTAGACTATTCTTGATACCCTCCCACTCAGTTTCTGCGTTCTTAATTTCGTCCTTACTCGTTTTATTTATTAATTGATCTGTTTTCTCCTGGAACTTATCTTTCATATTCTGATCCCTCAATATGTCTACATTTATACCTTTCTTATCCTTCCGGGTTTTCAGATTTTTTAACTTTAATCTAGCTTTCATGACTACCAAGTTGTGGTCGCTGTCTACATCTGCTCCTGGATAACTCTTACAGTCTTTTACTTGATTTCTAAATCTCTTCCTAACCAGAATGTAGTCTATCTGATACCTGTCTATCCCTCCTGGCATTTTCCATGTGTACCGCCTCCTAACGTGATTCTTGAACAATGTGTTCGCGACTACCATCTTGTGCTTCTCACAGAATTCTATCAGTCTGCTACCTCTCTCGTTTCTGTTTCCTAATCCATAAGGCCCTACAAATTCTCCTTCTTTCCCCTCACCTACGACTGCGTTAAAATCTCCTACTATTATTAAATTTTCATGACCCTTCACAAATCCTATTACCTGCTCTATGTTCGAATAAACGGCTTCTAACTCTTCCTCGCTGTGGTTAGAAGTAGGCATGTATACTTGCACTATTACTGTTTCCACTGGCTTCGAATGTAACCTAACTATCATTACTCTCTCGCTGTATTGTAGGTAGCTATCTACACACTGTCCTGCGTTCTTCCGCATAACGATCCCTACTCCCGCGTTTCCATTTACCGATCCTGTGTGTATTACCCTATAGTCACCGCTCCAAAAATCTCCTACTTCCGGCCAGCGCATCTCACTTATACCTACTATATCTAATCCTAACCTATCCATTTCTATCTTCAGATTTTCTAGCTTCCCTGCCTGTCTCATGCTTCTGACATTCCACGCTCCGACTCGTGAAATGCTACACTTCTTATTATTATTGCACTCGATCACGTCTCCCGGAACAGTCCTCACCCGGAGATCCGAACGGAGGACTATTTTACCTCCGGAGTTTTTTGTCCCAGGAGACGCCATCATTAATTTAGGATAAGCTTTCTGCTAGCTGTTCTGAGGATTATAATGTGGTGGTTTCCTCTTGCCTTCCACATCGCAGTCGTGTGTGTCATAGCACCATACCAACCCTCACGGTTTCTGCCACTATGACTACTGAAAGAGCTGCTGCCCTCCTTCAGGGACTTGTCTTGGTCTGGTTTTTCAATAAGGACCCCCCCACTATGGTTAAACCTATGGTACGGCTCCTTAAATCATTAAAACGCGCAAGCCGACCCACCCGTTCCAGTTTGCACTAGAACTTCGTCAAGGTTCAAGTCCTATCGGATCGGATAAGTTTAATAATGAATGTAAATAATATTTTCTGTTTATTTTATAAACTGAATTTTATTTCTCAATATTCACTTTATATACATATATTTGAGTATATATTTTAAAGTTTGTGATATTTTTCAGAATTTAAAAAATTGAATTCTGAACTAAAATATTAATTTATTCAGAATTTTTGAATTTGACGAAGCATGACAACTAATTATTAAATAAACGAAGCATTGCTATTATTATAAGAATCTATTAATATGTAGGCTTTTATTTTTAACATTTCATAGAGTTTGCAATCAATTTTAAAGAGACTATAGTTGACATTTTGATAGCAGCAGAATATTTGTTTTCATTATAACCTTCAATTATCTTAATGTATAATTATATCACACATTTGTTCTGACCTTCAAATAATGAGTTCAAAATACGATAATAATTTTTCATTAAACAGCTGAATGTAATATTGCTTTTTTTATTTTTATTTTAGGCTGATATATTGCACATATATAAGGTTGGTATAAATAATACTTTGTTAAAATTATAACGTGGGTATGCTTCCTTTCTCACATACTAATACCTGTTATCATTGTTATCATTTACAACCATAAATGTGCTAATGCAGCTACTGTCGGCAGGGTTTCACACACATTCCTTATGCATTTGTTTTAATGCAATTGATAAAACAAAGTAACTACATGTTATCGACCATAAAACTGTTTACATTTTATATGTCACGTACCAAGGACAATAGCCTGAGATTGTTCAAAAGTGCTAATTGGCACATCTAATACAGCGTCTATGATTTGTGTTGAAAAAAAAAAATGTTAAATTTTACCCTTCAAGGTTAAGACTTGAAGGTAGCAACTCTGTTTTTTATCTAGTAAGGTAATAGCAAACTTAATTTTTTCATTATTATTGGTTACTTTCACAGTTACAAATATTTCAACTATTTGAAAGAAAAAATTACAATAAGGTTTGTATGATTTTCAATAATGATTCCTGTATCATTTTAGATCAAAGTCGATGTAAGGAACTTCATTTAATTGTCGTTATAATAGCCAAACTTAACACAAAGAAAGTGATTGTTTTTTTTTTTGTATCAATAAAAGTACAGTAGGTAGTGGTTTGGACTTTTTGTTGTAAAAACTGGACACTTTTCATGCAATACCAGAAAAATGTTACGGAATTCAATGTGTTTGATCTAAGTTATAAATAACAATTTTAATTTTACAAAGCAAGTAAAGCATTTTATTGCTTTGTAAAATAATGTTTGTCAATTCTGTCTCACACAATAAACATTTTCCAGAACGTTGAAATTGTGTGAACCTCATATAAGTTTTCCATCTGTAATCTATCAGATTGTAACAGTTATGCAGTTTGGTATAAGCTGATAATAAGTAGTTACTTTATTTTTTATGATCTGTGAAAAACCATATGTGTTGCTACTGGCAGTGGTTGGATGTCTCAATCTTTATAACCAATTAAGGCTATTTTTACGCTTACATGACTGAAAAAATGGAAAGAAACTATCAGAGTTACTTTAATAATTGGGTTGTCTATGCTTATATATACCTCATCATTGTAATATTAGGTATTATTAAAAAACATTGAGACAAAGATATGATTCTTTAATATGTACATAAAAATTTAGGATAGGCCCAAATTGTTGTCGGAAAATGCATAGTTGTAGAATGAAAATGTAAAGATACCTGTTTTGCGTAATTATAATCTGATATTGTCTAAATGGTAAATATAATCTGGTGGTTGATTCCTTTTTGTATTAAGTGTTTTCTTTCTTGTATCTTTTAAATTCTTGATATGTTCATTATCATTAATTTATTAAATAACTAAAATTAATGGCACTGACTTACTTTTTCCACAAGACACCAAAACACTACACTCGACGCGCGTTTCGCCAACAAAATTGGTATCATCGGAAGATGAGAACTGAGGGTTTTAATCATCTTCATATGATGCATACAGTCAGTTCTGTTCGGTAGAATAGCAGTGAGGGTGTAACTACATAAAAATGTATCTAACTTGTTACGAAATAAGTAAAATGTTCAAAAATAATGTGTACATTATTTAGAACACAGATTGTGGACGTAATCTACAACATTCAACAAAAAATTGGAATACATGATAAAACAAAAAATAAAAATAAAATTTATAACATAGTACAAATGCTGTTCCAAAAAATAGCAGTCCTAGATGCACATAACATTTGTTATATATTATAGTTCAACTGATAGTGCACAGTAAGTGTGTCTATTAATACTTGGTAATATTTCCCTTATTGGCTAGCACGGCAGCACATCTTCGATGCATTGGTTCTACTAAGTGCTGACATTTCTCTACTGGTACAGAGTGCCATGCTAACTGAACCTCTTTCCAAAGTTCCCTATGATTTATAGGTTTTGTTCTAGCAACAGCATTTTTCAAATCAACCCAAAGGTTTTCCAGAGGGTTAAGATCCGGTGACTGTGTCGGCCGTGGCATCACAGCCACCTTATTGTCATGAAGCCACTGTTTTACCCTTGGATCATTATCATGTTGATAAATCCATATTGAAGGCATATTGTCTTCTGCAAAGGATAGCATCACAGTGCGTAAAATATTTAAATACACATCAGCTGTCATTGTTTCTGAAATCAGGTAAAGTGGACCTACACCATGCCATGAAAAACATCCCCAAAGTAGCATTTTCCCACCTCCATACTTCACCGTTTTTTTAGTGTACTGTGGAGCAAATTCATGCTGTGGCAGTCTTCGTACAAATTGCTTGCCACTCATTACCAAATAACACAATTTTTGTTTCATCACTACACAGTATAGTTTTCCATCTCGAGACTGGCCATTCGATATGGTCCTTGGCAAAAACCATGCGTGCCCATATATGCTGTGGTTGTAATAGTGGAATTGTAGTCTTCTTCCCTGCAAATTCGCTTCTATTAAACGTTTTCTTACCGCAGAGGAGGCAATAGGGATATTTAATTCCTTTACTATTTCATTTGACGTTAGGAATTTGTCTTTCTTAACTAATCTTACTATTTGACGGTCAGTCTGTTGAGATGTCTTCCGTTTTCTACTCCGTGTTTCGGGTGAATTTTTCCATTGTAATGCATTAGTAATCATTTTAGCTGAACATCCTAACAGATTTTGTCTGTATTGATCGTTTTGTCTTCTTTTCAGAGTTTTTTAATAAGATTTCTTTCAACCTCGGTACAATGACTTCCTCGACCCATTTCTGCTAAAATCAGTTTTTATTTACTACCCTAAACACTAAAAAATATATACCTTCGCATGAATGACTACTATAAACACTTTATGTACACACTATATGATAAATAATCTTGATACTGCTATTATTTCGAACAATTACCTACTGTTTGCTCTCGTAACCTCTGTACTTCACAAACACATTGTGGAAATCATCTGTTGTTCTGCCATGAGATTCCACAAATACTACTGTAACTAGGTGCCATCTAGTTGTCAAAATATCTATTATCATTAACAGATTTCTGCATATATTTTATTCCTACCACTAACACTGCTATTTTTTTCGAACAGGACTGTATATGCCATATATTATGCCATGATTAAAACTGAGAGTTGTAATCATCTCCAGATGATGCCAACTTTGTTGGGCGAACGCGCCTCGAGTGTAGTGTATAGTGTTTTGGTGTCTTGTGGAAAACTATGTCAGTGTTGTCTTTACATCAAAGGTTCTAACCTACTCCAGTATTAAGATTAATGAATTATCTTTCATTATTGGACTTTAAAATCACATTAAAGAATCACTTTATATATCTACAGAGGTTATTTTATGTATGAATCAATGTGAAAAAAATTTATAAAGGTCGTTGATATTTATTTTCTCTTTTAACAAAATTTATCTAAAATGCAACAATGTAACAAATCTCTTCAAAAAGATAACAATGAAAATTAATCTGTTGTAACAAGTTTATGGTGTATTGAAAATATTTAGCAATTATATGAACATATGTCCTGCACAATTCTAAATTTTCTTATCTATCTTTGTTATAAATTTACATGTAACCAGTATTTTTCATTACATAACACATGTTAGCTATTCGAAGTCATAAAACAAAACCCATATTTTCGATTGCAATGGACTGTATATTGTTGATGAAAATATAACAAAGAACAATTGATTTTGCATACAAACTATTGTTTTCAAACTTTCAGCTTATTAAATCTGCTGTAAAGGATTTTTAATATTTGAGAATTGCTTTGTTTAATTACATAATTTGAAATAGTCCCTTAGCACTTTAGAGAAGACACTGGGCATTTAGTTAGTGCCTAACGCGGTGCTAGTAAAAGTAAAAGGCTTGCTATGAGTCTGGAACATGAGAGGATGGCGTGTATTATTTTTGTATAGATGTGTCTACAATTATGTTATTTCTACTGTGGTCTATGTATGCTTGGGTTCGAGTCCCAATAGGGGGAAATTTAGTAAATCTGAACATGGGTGTGTTTGTCCTCGTCTTTATGTGTGACCGTGGACCCTTACGTGGTCTACGGCTTTAGAAGAAATTCGATATCCGTGTTTAGTATTTTAAAGTTATATTTCCACACAGTATTGCTTATACTAGTAATTTTCGATAATATATTGCTTATACGAATACTTAATTTTCATAGCAGTTATTTTCATCTGTTTTTTTAATGAAAGTATTAAGATTTTTAAATATTTAAAACATAAAATACCCATTATACTTAAACTTGTCTAATTTCATATTACAATACCAACTTAATCTGGATTATGGAAGAGGAACTCATGTTTGCTCTGGCAATAACTACGCAAATATAATACTATGCCTTGATTCGTTTTTGTGTGTAATATATATTTTAAGTCTAAATTAGTTGGTTATCCAAAGTTATACAATTTACACCAATTAAAACTGTCAAAAGATATAATTATTAATATATCTTAGATTAGTATTTTATTGCTACATACTGACATGATTTTTCTTTGTTTTTTAATCTTTCAAATATCTACTCCTGAGATCTAGCTAGATACGTTTACTTTCAATTGCTTCCCTTGTCTTATGTCATTTCCATTGTTCTTTAAAAATATGTTTAATAATACTATTTATAATTTTGTTTATCAACATTTATCAAATAACCACAGCATATAGGTATGTTATATAAAAGTACCGTTTATATACATTGTTAAATATTTCAGTATGTAATGCATAACTATTATCTTGCGAGAAGGTAATATGATATCCTGGGAATCTGTTATAATTCTCTTTCCAGACATCATACGATACCTGCTTAACTTTTGATTGTGCATTGTATATTTCATTTATCGCTAAATGTGATGACTTGAAGTATTGCAAAGGCCTTCCCGGAAAACCACGCTTTGCAAGTGTCAGCATCAGCATTGTAAACTTATAAATTACATCCAAGCCAGCGCTAAGTTAGTCTAGATTGTAACTTCATTTCATCGTCTACGACTCATTACAAAATTATGTAAAACAAATAAAACAGTGTTTAATATTAAAAATTGTTTTTAAAAAACTTACAAGCTGAAATAGCATATAAGAGGTATTTAGCAAAGAACTTAAATCTTTTACAAACTATATGCTAAAAAATATATTGAAATTGAAGTATACAAGGTAATCATGAAGGTTTCTAATATGAACTCAAAAAAGAAGGAAGCTAAAAAATGTCTTACTCATTTTGTACAATACATAATAATATATCTGTACATGTGATTACTTGTAATTTATTTAGAAAAAAATCCATTTCTTAGAGTTTAATGCAAGCATTCACAGAATCGGATCATTTTCAACCATCTTGCGTTCATTTGGAAGATATATAGTTGGGGTGTCTACTTTAAATATTAAACAATATACACTGCCTTCATTAATGTTCACAAATCACATGACCTCTTGGTGCATTTTATATAGATAGTTATTTTATTTTGTAGATTGGTTGCACTTTATTTAGTAATTTTTTGAATTCAAGGAAATATTTTTGCAAAATTCTAATCTTACAATAGTCTTGTTAATGTTAACTATTATGCTTTGACTGGCTATATCAATCATGACATGAACATAGTTAATTATATGTTAGAATACGTTAACGGAATCTGGAAACAATATTGAGAACACATCATAATATTTGATATTGTTGTGTCATTGTTCATTGGCATCTCTTGCATCGCGATCTAGACTATTTTCTGTTGGTTATTTACTTTCCTATTGTAATGCGTATTTGCCTTGTTTATTGGTTTTTCACAGGGCTAAATAATTTAGAGTTATTTAGTAGTAAATTAAACTAGAAATAACACTTGGAATAAATAATAAATACATTTTTATAGGTAATTAAAATTGTTTTTTGTCCATCCAAGAAGTCTATATTTTAATGGCTTAAGTGGAATGTAATATGCAGATGGTACATAGATATGTCTCTGCAGGCAATTCGTAACTAATTTAATTACTACAATACACCAATATCGCAATTTTGTTGTCTAAATTTTAAGGTTACATAGTTTGTGTACATTAACGAAAGCACTGTATTATCAATTCTTAAAAATAATGTATTTTTCAGACAAAAGTTGTCTCCCGTTCCAATTCTCAACAGAGCATCGATGAAGCTGGCAGATCTCGCTCGGGTTCTGTAGCGACCAGTCCTACAATTCCTGAAGAAAAACCAGTGGCATAAGCGCCAATATTAATCTATAAATGTCCAGCCAATAATGCCTTCATAGCTTGTTTACAAACTGCTCGATCCTAATGTTTAGTTAGTTTCGTTCTAGTTATTAATTGGAAGTTGTACCCTTTATATCTAACTCACTTAATGTAAGTATCCACATTCTAAATAGGAATATTTCACAATTGAAATATCAAAATGATATAAGACTTAAGTAGAAGGAGGACTAGTTTTGTACAGGTTTAGTTATTTACAGGAAAAAAAAAATATGGAAAAAGCTATTTTTAATATCCTTTGAATGGCTTTAAGAACTCTATTAGTTTCTTTTTAATATTATATTTTAGTATATATTGATATATCATTATTAAATAAATTAATTTATGCAAAAGGTAATCGGTATATTCTAATTACACCTTTAACTCCTTTAAATAAAGAAAACAACAGAAGGTCACATTTTATTTTTTAATATTAAATTACATAAAATTAAACGTATCAAGTCTCCTAGCAAATACAAGTGCATACTTACTGGAGTGTGGCAGTTTGTTTACTATTACTACAAAGTTAGGAAGTCTTCTTTTCGATAACTCTTTCGCAGGATCTCGCAGTAGATTTTTTCTTATCATCTAATAAAATCTTTCTGATATTCTGAAAGGGCATCTCGATTGACAATGTTAAAGCTGCTGATAATACGATTATCCACAAGTATTCCTTGAAATTGAAGAGCATTCTAAAGAAGCTTGCATTTTCTGAGGTCCGGGTTGAACCGACATTGAAGAAATAAATAGGGAACTGAGTGAGGTATACTGTATAAGATATCTTTGTCCACAATCTAAACACCGGAGCAGAAAAGAATCTTCCAACAGCACCTGAAAATTAAAGTAAAGTGAAAAATGACTACAAGTGAATTTGACTGCATTTTTGTAGAGTTTTAATTGATATTAACATGTTTTCTATACTCTATATCCTATGCTTCTGTTTATAAAAAATAATTATTAGAAATCTACTGATTTCTTAATTACAATTCAATTTTTTTTTATTCAGTTGAGATTTGTTTTTTAGTTGGAAATTTGAGAGGTAAGTTAAAAAATATGTTCCAGTGGTTTCAATAAGTAAGGTTCAACTAAAAATAAATAATATACAGTTTACAGTAAAGCTCGGTAATCTGGATCAATGACAACGTAAGTGATCCGAATTATAAAAAAATTTGGATTATTGAAACTTCTTTGAAGTAATTGGTACATAATACGCAGAATGAATATTGCAGCAATTTATAACACTAAATTCAAACTAAGATACATAAAAAATAAGGAAATCAATAATTTGTGTAACCTAAAGAAAAATAGTAAGTTTGGGTTTGGTGCCATACTTGCATTGCACATTATCGCAGGATTCATAGTATAGACAAATAGTCCAATCAATAGGGAATGACCTGGTCACTAATTGTAAACAGCAAAAAAAAATTTCAAAAAACTTAGTTTTTTGCTCTCAAAATGGCGACCGCTGCTAACATAACCTAAAAATTTCGCAAAAGTCAAAAAACCGGTTTTTCGCGAATTAAAAAAAAAGTTGTGCTCGGATTGGAAAAAGTTAAATAAGAAAGTTGTAGATAATGAAAAAATCGATTTAATTTTTGTGAGCTCGAATCGATTCATTACTTTTCGAGACATATCGAAAAAACCGTTGAAAACTGCGCTTTTTTGTTTTTGCTCTAAAAATAACAATATTTGATGAAAACATTTAATAATTCCAGAAAATGTAGTCCTAAGTGAGACGAAAACCATCGTTTTTGTACAATTCCAAAAAATTTTTTTTTTCAAAGTTATAGCTGTTTTCGTAAAAAAAAGGTGTTTTCGTAAAACGGCTTTTCCGTCGAAACGGATGGTCCCACAGACTTGTTCGAGGGCTTATGTTCTTCGTTAGGAGTTGTACCACAAATATATTTTCAGCAACAATCGATTTTTTTAATTTTCTGTATAAAAAATCGCGTTTGAAAATGACGTAATTTTCGTACATGGGTTTTTTGGCGATAAATTCTTGTATAAAAACCGATGTACGAAAATCACCTCATTTTCAAACGCGATTTTTTACATAAAAGATTAAATAAAACGATTGTTACTGAAAATATATTTGTAGTACAACTCCTAATGAAGAAAATAAGCCATCGAACAAGTCTGTAGGACCATCCGTTTCGATGGAAAAGCCGTTTTACGCAATCACCTTTTTTTACGAAAACAGCTATAAAAAAATATATATTTTTGAATTGTACAAAAACGATTGTTTTCGTCTGACTTAGGACTACATTTTCTGAAATTATTAAATATTTTCATCTAATATTGTTATTTTTAGAGCAAAATAAAAAAAACCGCAATTTTCAACGGTTTTTTCGATATATCTCGAAAAGTAGTGAATCGATTCGAGCTCGCAAAAATTGAATCGAAAGATTTTTTCATTATCTTTCATAATTTTCATAACTTTATCATTTAACTTTTTTCAATCCGACGACAACTTTTTCTTTTTTATTCGCGAAAAACCGGTTTTTTGGCTTTTGCGAATTTTTTAGGTTATGTTAGCGACCGCCATTTTGAGAGCAAAAAACTGTACGTTTCTTGAAATTTTATTTTCTATTTGGCGATAGCAAGGATAGAAGTGCATTTTGCCTCGACCGGGAATCGAACCCGGGTCTCCCAATTTCCGGTTGAGTGCTCTGACCGCTGAGCTATCGAGGCACACTCATTATCCCTGCCAATGCGCCAGTTTAATGCGTCACTACATCTATATGCTCAAATTTTTTTTTGCTGTTTACAATTAGTGACCATTTAACATAGGGGCTCAGACAGATTAATTTGACTAAAAGTATTTAATTCAGTGTTATTCTCAACCGATTGTATGCATATTCTAAACAACGTATTGCCTCATTTTTGAACTTGTTAAAATAAATTGTCTCATTTTATTTAATGGTTACTTCCTCTATCAGGTTGTTCTCACTCTAATGGTACATGCTGTTCAATTACCTATTCAAAGATTTCTGATTCTGTCAATTGATTATTCTCAGCTACGTTTCATTTATTCTATCTTCCACTTGGAGATGAAAACACATGATAATCGGAGTGACCATGAGTCTAAAGAAGATTTATCCTATATAAAAATAAAACCACGGCATTGAAGATACAGAATGTTCAGAGAGTGTCTTGTCTAACCATTACTAGTACAGCGAGTACCACATCCAACCTGGCTTAGGTTTGATACCTATTGATTTGTATGTATATAGAAAGGAAACCTTGAGGATGGCTGTAATATTGCATGCAGGTGGCCTGCAAGACAGATACAACAGTATGTTCTAGAGGAGTCAGATAAGAAACTCCCTAATGCTGGACATCTCAGTCTACACTGTTGGTTCAAGAATGCTGGGAAGGTGATATGGTGATAGGAAGTGTTCATACCACAGTATTTCTAACTTAAGTTATGACAATACCACAGACAGATTACAAATTGGGGAATTAATAGCAAAATCATTGAGATATTCATATACAGTAAGGCCACCTTGATGACCTTCAAAATTTCGGGATTAATTCCAGGCTATTCCTGAAATGTAAAGTCATTATCATTACAGGTGCTAGGACAAACAAATGTTGTCTTACATTGAGTGACATATGGAATCGTGGAAATGAGGAGGCGGATACCTTGGCACATCGGGGTTCTAGGGGCTTTTTGTTGGGACTGGAACCAGCAACAATTATTTGGAAGCTATTTGCAATTGCAGATAGAGACTACACTCTGAATCTCCATAAAGACAACCGTGCCAAATCTTGTTATACACAAAATTATTAACTATACTTGAATTAATAATGCCGAGGCTATTCAGATTCAAAGGGACTTCTGCTTGAATCGGTTTGAAGGGGAATCCTAATGGGAATGTTGACAGGATATTCCTAATAAACATCTCCACATTATGAGCTATATTAATAGTCATGTGCACAAGATACAATCTGAGAATGAGACTGGAATAGATATAGTATACTCTATATACTATAGTATACAAAAATAAGGAGCCATATTGGGGAATTATTGTCCGAAAATGGACGATTTACGTTAAGTAATACTGAGTACTCATCTTCAATATATTTCCACATTCAGGAATGAAGGAGCGAGATCGGTGTGTGGAAAAATTGAAGAGGGAATCTGATGGAGGCAGCACAATAGGCCTTGAGTGCATGTCAACTCCTCTATCCTCCCGTTTATAGTATCTAAAGGAAAATATTTTTTACCAACGTTTCTGTATCCAATATTTCGTGATATTTTAAGAGACTTTAATATTGTATGTGTTTTTTTTTTGAATAATTGTTTTTATTGCTAAGGGGATTTACTGAATTGTACGTAACTAGAAAAATAAGTACGTGATAAATAGCACATACGATGATCTGGATTATAGATTCATTAGTTGTTTTAATTAAGAGATAAATAATGTAAAAATGTAATATATACATATGTCTGTATTACTGGGAAATTCAGATTATTGGGAGTTTTACTGTGCTTTAATTGTTCAATCACCACAATTATTTGTGTAATAGACAAGGGACAGAATTAAAACTAAGAAGTTTTCAATAGAAATCGACGCAGGAATCTTCAAAACTGATATTTCCACATAAACATTTTTTGTAAAATTATGAAAATATATTTGTAATTTTATATATCCGTAGACAATGATATATTCTAAGAAAATTAGTCACAGTAAAATATAATTGAAGTGAAAGAGATGGTGTGATTTCAAACGTTTATAATGTGTAAAATTCCAAAATTTATATATGAATAAAAAATCTGAAGAATTTTTTTTTAATCTATTTTATGTTTAGATGAATTATAATTTAAAAGAGTATGTCAAATATCTTGTGGATTTTTAAAATTAGAAAATTTTGCTATAATTAAGTCTATTTATATTCTATAATTTCTCTGCCACCTTATTTTTGAGTTACATATTACCGTTTCTAATTATTAATATTAATCTTAAGTTTTAAAATGATGTATTTATATTTTATGAAACAAAAATGTATATATTTCATAAAATGAAATGTTACCTTTATATCCTAATTGTGCGGAAAATATTACCCAAGCAAATGCGATACACCAAAATATAGGCGATATCGCAGCATACCAAGCAGCATCTGCTGGTTCATACACATAGTCTATAGAACTCATAAATGATGGTCCAAAATAAGATATTAAAAAACTGAACAACGCTATAGTATTGCCAATACGTACTTGAGCCTAAAAATGAAATATAGAAGAAAAAGTACTTTCATAGAAGATATAGAAGAGAGAAGATACCTTTGTCATTTCCATGTTTCCAAAAATCTTTAATGTATATCCTAGTAGTATGCCCATTATATAGACTGTGGCCCTATGCATTGGGAGAATATACATGTTATCTGCTGTTTCAAATAGTTGTTGAACTCTGGAATAAATCTATTAATTATATCAGGTTTCAGATAAATATTGAAAAGTAGTAATTTAAGTTAAAAATTAAACATTTTTACATACATATATTGAATTGAGCATGATTTGAATTCATTTGTCTTCTGCTGTTTTTTGTTTTTTTTTTGTGGCAGAATGGGTAACCAATTTTTGTAATTAATTTTCAAGTAAAAAATATGAAACAAAAAAATTACGTTGCCCTTAATTGTATGTATTTGTAAGTTCTAGTTTATATTATACCATCACTAATCTGGGGAAAGAAATTTGTAACAATTTTAGTTGTGTTTGTAGCCAGAGAGAAATTAAAAATTAGACCATAATATATAATCTTCAATGTTGTGTATTTAAATAAGATTATCCATTGTTTGCAAATCTTCTTCATCCCTTAGGTAAAAATATACAGATTTGATGTAAATACAAAGGGCGGTTGGTAAAATTTAAGTTACATCATGATAATGATTCATTGGACCTATATAAATTAGGATTAAACATAGGCTTATATAAGTTTAAAAATAATCCCAAGATCTCTAAAACAATTTGTAAAATATTTATATATTTTTTTTATAATATAAATTTCACTAACTGCCACTTTATAGATTCTGCCCTAATATGTTTCAAACTGTATTTCTGTTCTGGATGTGTTCAACAAAATACTTTTTCTTTCTAAAAAGAAGAATATTTTCATTTCTAAAAGATAGTGTAAATATTGTTTTTGTCAAGGTATTTTCTGCAGAACAAAAAAGATCTTTTTAACTATTCTGAAGATTCAGGAATTTCAAAAATGTGTACAATGCTTTTGTAAAGTAATAAATAAATTCGTTAAAAATTCAAGGAATAACTTTTGGGAATAGCTCGGGCCCGTCAAGTTTAATATTAGCTACATATTTTTTAAATATATTAATACATACAGGGTGATTCGTGTAGGAGATAGGAGGTCGATATTTTTTGCAACCTCCTTTTTAATACAGAATGTGAGCACATATTTTCACATACGGTATGGTAAGAATACATTAGCATAAGTATATATTACGTAAAAGAAATTAAGAAAAACGATTGTGCAATTTCAAAATACTAAATTTAATGGCAATGATTATTAAAAAAATCATTGCCATCAGGTTAAAAAAATGTTCCATATTCACATTCCATAATAATAAAGGGGGTTGTCATTAAAAATGATAACGCCATACCTCTTACACTAATCATCCTGTATGTGTTAATTATACTTTAAACAATACACAATTAATTATTCCTTGAATTTTTAGCGATTTAGCTAGATGTATTGAACAAAAAACGTAATACATAGTTTCATCACAGCCTAAAACATTTTGTTACAAATAGATAATTTATAGACATATATTATCGCTTCAATTAATAGGTTCTATGCACTGATGGATATATTTGTCTGGAAGTATTCTGCTATTATATTAACAAGTAATGAATTGAAATAGAATTTACACTACAAATAAAAGTACTTACGATGTTCCAAAATGAACATAATTCGACAATCTCATCGTATAAGTTACATAATAACGCATAATGGTAGAAATTGTGGCTAAAATAATAAGACATGCTGCTCCCCTTTTAGGCCATTTCCAAAGCAAAAGTATCAAGAACGGCGATACAAAGAACAGTTGCGTGTCGATACCAATATGATGTGTATGGGTTAAACACTATAAAAAATCACTTCAGTAAAAATTTATCGATGTAAGCGAAGACGTGATATTACCATGTCCTTAAATCCAAAATAATTGTGAATAAATAGTAGATTTCTCCACCAATATCTTTTACAGATTTTAGAATGATGTGTAACGACTAAATTCCACAAGGGTCCGTTGCTGACCCAAGGTAAAATAAACGTACAGAAAGCAATTAAAGCTGCAAATGTAGGTACTATCCTGAACAGTCTTGAAGTGTATTCTTGTAAGATATTTATCCTATTCGACTTCTGTAACTTTCCTAATAAGGAGTAAGTTGTTAGAGTCCCAGAGATCATTATGAATGGATCTGTATATAAGCTCGCAGCTCTCCCAAGAACAGTGAATGGTTTGGCTATGAACTGAAATTAAAAATTAATAAGTAATTGTTGTAAAAATAATATGCAAACTTTTCATAATTTGACCATATAACTATTCTCGCAACAAAGCAATTATAGAATGAAGGAAAATGATAAATGTGCTAGTTAAGCTATCAATTTTTGTTATGTGAATCTAAAATATATAAAAATAAATATGTATATAGTACAACTGAAGTTTCAATAACATGACCTGAACTGTTATTAAATAGTGAGTTACTATAGAAATCATATGCATGACCAATGCTTTATAAAATGGTGTTAAAGCTTTTTCTATTTTCTCAAAAATCCTTTAAGAGATATTCTTATTTAAGAAAATGAGCTTTTTGAAGTTCAAAGAAAGGTAAGTTGGATGAAATTACTGTGTTATATTCTACTACAATCCTTCAACAAGTGAAAATATAATATGTATATGATTAAAGGTTACTGAAAAAAACAGGAATTCTTCCAGTGGGATTTTTCTTTTATGGGTAATTCATAAGCTCATTCATAATGACTTATGATCAATTTAAGATATTTGATATATTTTTTTAATAGCACTATTTAGTATTTGTACTATTAAAACCTATTTAGTATTCATACAATATATACTTTTGAAGTTATAACATAACATTCAAGAACCATTAAAGGTTGGAAATTTTTTCTTAACAGATTTATTGTTAATATCTATTTTGGATTCTATAATATAAACCGAGATTTAATTTCTTTTATTTGAAATAAATTACCAAGTGAAACTAAAAAAGTATTTATAAAATTATGGAACTGTTTTTGAATGACGAATATGGGTATGACCAATAAAGTTACCCAGTCCTAAATCTCGTATTATTTTTTGTTAGTTTATATTAAAATATTGCATACAATAGAAAAAACACCATGTTAAATTGGCATTGTTCGAGGAACACATTTAATACATCATATAACAAAGACTATTTTTATAGATATAAATAGGTTCTGTGGTGTTTAAAATACGTACATACCATTTATTATTTATACTATTCATTTTACAATTGTTATTTATCAATGATAAAACAAAATAAAACATCTAGTGCGTTGTACTAGTACTTCTTAAAAATAAAACGAAAGACCCTTTACAAAATTAAAGAATATTTCTTTTAGACAACAGAAATATTTTTAATAATGCATTAATGTTAAAACTCAGAACCAATTCATAATAATATAATATGTTTATAATATACCCATTCGCACATCTCAACAAATCATTCACAATTTTATATAAGATTCTACACAACTGACAGCAATTTACATTGCAGCATTTACAAGAAGTCCTAAAACCGACTTCTTGCACCCGATTAAAAAAAAAATTGTTTTTAAATTTATAGGTAAGTACCTACTAATTTTTATTACAGTAAAAAGTTTTCACAATGTTTAAAAATTAATGTTAGATTTTTACAACAGAGATAGAGGTATACCTACATGAAAAAAAAAAATAGTATGTATTTGTCGAAACCCTAGAAATAGTAGACGAGTAGTAGACAAAACACTAGAAATCAAATGTTTTTGACAATCTTTTGACGAAATCACTTGCTTTTTGTTTCAGTGAATTCGCAGACAAATTAATGAATCAATCTAAATAATTAAGGAATGAAGCTACCGGTTAGCTGTAGTTCTTATTTTAATTCCTACGTCATCAATCTGGTGCTTCAGACACATCGTTCTGCATAATACAGATATTTTATAATTAATTTCGTTTAATTTGGTCTCTCTTGGCTGCTGAATTTGACACAGGGCACTTGATTATGATTTAATTAAGTCAAAATAACACAACTTATAAATCTTTATAATAGTCTAGTATTCTGTTTTATGAAACCATCAGAGGTACTATAATTATTTATGTAGTTAATAGTACTACAATTATTATGTAGAACATTAATTTATTACTGTTCTATACCTAATTGTAGCATACTTATTTACATAAATAACAAAAATCACGTTTAAAATAGCCCACATAACAACGCCCAACAATTAGTTGTTTTAGCAGATTAAATAAATAAACATTCTAAATTTTATACTTTATATTTTAATTATGTATAAGAAAATATGTGTGCTCTGATAATGCAATTTAATTATGCAATTATTATTTTAGCTTTCTGAATTGTTTCCCGCTGTTGTATCATAAGCACCTACTTTCTTATGGTATCCTAATAGCTGTTAGGGAAATTTCCCTCGATTCGATGCTCGTGGTTGCTTCTTATCGCCTACGCATACGAATTTTATTTCTCTCATCAAAAGACGTTCGCCAAAGGCACACAATATTCGATTAGGCATATGGAATTAGTACAAAGAGTCTCTCTCAATTCCTGTCTCAGTAAATAGTTTCACTCTACATGTAAAACGAAGTATATATCGCCTAGTATTTATGTGCTCCTAATATAAAACGAAAAATTTCGCGTCCAGAGCGCCAAATCACCTGAATCGGAAGGACACGGAACGCTCGCCGAAGACGCGAAATTACTCACTTGACATTAGAGTAACAGAACTGTAAAGAGGCTAACCATTGGTATTTAGAATTATAGACATCTTTCTCCGTTACATCTGCAGCAATTTCTGTTAGCCTGGTACAAAAACGGGCGAATTCGACACCAAATGCGTTCGGTTACAATACGACAGTGCCGTATGCGATTTAGAATTCGATTCTCTCAGTCCAATATAATGCGAAGATACGTCGAGAATAGTCGGAAGAGACTATTACCGTAGCATGCCACCTGTTAAAATGTACCATTCGTTGAATATATTAACTCCTCATAGTTCTGTGTTCCTAGTAGAAATTTTGACATTGTGGAGTAATGTTTTTGTTTTATTTGGAGTACGCTTTCCTTTCAACGTGTTCTGTACTACTAAACTTCTACAAAATCTACTTGTATTGCTAACACGGTCTGTGTCCACCTCGGCACAAAAATTAGTACGCAGGCGTTCATGTGAATCCAGTAGATGTTAAGTATAGGAGTCGATTTTTACTAACAAAATCAGTTTTTCTACGATTATCATTAATTACATCCTGTATGCTGTATGTACATATGTATACGCATAAATTATATATTAATTTTTGTGAGTTAGGTTGATTTTGTATGGTCTTATATTTGTATACTTTTTAGAGTTACGATATCGACTAAATTAGGAACAATCTAACGCGCTACGTTTTCTGATTCGGTTTAGGATGATATTCTTTTTTTATTTCTCTTATCAGGAACTTAAATACTAGTCATAACATAACTCATACTGACACTGACTAAATGATCACCTCAACAAACTCTGTCCTATTTGTAAAGGGCTGAAATAAAAGGGCCATGGATTTATGAGCCAACAAAAGCAGAACTGCATTTAAAAACCGTATTCCATGAACAGTTTCGATGTCCTGGGACGATCTTTTAACTGTAACCATTGACGATAAGTTTCTCTTAAGAGAAAAGGCTGTTACCCATCTATCTGAAATGAAGATAAATTTTTAGATTCGAATGTTTCCAGTTTTTTAACTCAAGAAATATTTGAGCCATGCGAATAATAATTAAATCGACAATTATAATTTATACGAGTATATAGGTATAATAGATATTGTTAAGAAATAAGGGGTGAATAATAATCCGATTTTCGTTATACCCCAATTTATTTAAATTCTCAAAGATTACAACTGAATATCTGATCAGATTAGCGCGTATATCTATCTCAACTATTGAATGGTCTGTCCCTCTATCGAAACTGTGCTGAAAGCTGAGTTTATACTACATGTCTCGTAAAATATTTGATTTAATATCAACAATTCGTCGGCGGCTCGGTCAAGGTTCCCCCAACTCGATAAATGAAGAACAATGGTAACAAAATATTCGAAATAAATGACTATAATTCTGCTGGCTTCACAATACTTATATGTATATAATAGGTATTTCTTTGAGATGTACTGAAACAAGCCTGGCTGATTTCTGAAGAATTTTGTCTGCATGATAGTAATACCTACTTATGCTTTTCGAAATAGGATACAATTGCATTAGAAACTAAAATGAACTGCCGCATTCTTTTCCAAAATGTTAAGTGGCAGGTTGCATAAATAACAAAAATAAGTTGAAACTTTTCTGCAGTTTTCAATACGTATCTATACTTAATGTAGTTATACTTACTCTTTTCTTCAAATGTTAGATGATCATAGGCAGTAGCAAATAATTCCATTAGGATAATGGCAGCAAAAAACAGGCTAAGAACAAAAATTTGGAATTAATATGATTTCTAAATACTAATTATATAAGTGAAATGCAACATCTAGAAGAAGTAATATACATTTATTTATGAACCCTCTGTCTACATACTCATTACTTTAACAAATAAAAACTGAGAAAAAGGCAACCGTAACAACAGTGAGTACATTTTACTTTTTATTATAATTTATGTATTTTGCTCAGTGTTTGGAATTGTCATAGTGTTAATGGTTTAGTATGCTTATTTTTTATTTATTCGCTCTTGAATTAATAAAAATAATACCCAGAGTGCGAATACGTAAAGACATTACTTACTTTAGAAAGTTTGAAAGAGGTCGCATAATAGGGTATGGTTACCAAAATCTTCCGATTTATCCCTAATTGAACGTATATTTATATTAGGATTATTTCTACTGCAATAACCGAAGGTTTTCAATGGTCTGACGTTTTCAATTTGTGGACTATTAATTGGACGCAAGCGTATTAACTCAGAAGATTTAAGTTTTATTAAGAATGGCATTTTATGATAGAATGATTAATCGTGATTTTTGGTTCTAAGGCCAGAACAATTATAATACGGCACTGCAATTAATTCGTGAAAGGTGTATTAAGAAAAACTCTCGAGAAAAGTAGCAAGTCTGAAAATATTAAAAATCTTTTCTGCAACAATTTATTAAAATAGAATTTATATATAATATTTTCCAGTGTAGATTCCCATATATCTAAATCAATATAATGTATGTCTAGATATATTTGTTAATGAAGAAATATGCTTAGAGTAAAAGCTTGTATTTTAAAAACAGAAGCTTCTAGTTTAAACAACCGAGTCCGTACATATCACCCCAATTTTCTTTTTCTAACACAATTTTCATTTATTACATTATCCGTAATTGTAGGTGTTATACTACATTCTCTACTTTTTCATCTAGTAAAAAACATTATTTTGTTTAGCATTTTCCCAAAAATATATTAAGTGAGATATATATTAAAGTAAAACCTGAAAATAATTTATATTTATTGATAAAACTCTGTACTTTATGTTCATTATAAGCCTTTACAAACAAGCTCTGATAACATTTTGAAGGCAGGTTGGTACTTTTTACCATGATTTGTGTTTGGCTCAACGTTTTGAGTGAAATATGTCAGACTTTCTTAAACCAATGTAGTGGTATTGGTTTAATGTGTTTATTTTTATTTATTCGCTTTTTTTATTAAAAGCAATGCCTAATATATATACCAGGATATACAAATTTGATAAAGGTCGTAGGTCAGAAGTACCAGACGCGTCAAAGACATACTACAAAGTGTTAAAATCGCCGTCGAGATTATTTAATAGGTTGGCCCTCAAGTTCATTATTCGATTAGATAATTATAACTCGTTATTCCAAACAGGGACGAGCTTACAGGAGACAAATATTTTGCAAAGCAAATATTTTTGCATTGCATATAGCATTGTTGCTCAGGCATGTTTAAGTTATTTTCTTACAAATATATATTAATAGTCGTAATTATTCGCCGGCTCTTTTCAAGTAGTTATTTTTTGTTTAAATAAACACATTGCTGTCTTTATTATACAATAAAGGAAAACTGTGTAATTTGCTCTCATTTCTTGTGGAATATTGATTTAACAATAATGGCACGATTGGATTTCTGTATACTTCTCTCGCAAATTGTTACAGATCGAACACCTGGTGAATACAATTCAGGATTATTTAAATTATGAATATAAGGGTTGTCGATGAGTTATTGTGATGGGATTTGGGGATATCTGCAGAATCAGAATACTTGAAAGCTGGCGAAGCTAATTTCTTTGAAGCAAAATTTAAATGTGCAAACAGATTTTTGAAGAAACATTAAGTTACGGCGAAACATTGAAGTTAATATTAATTATGAAAATAAATGATGTGTTGTAACTATGTGTTAATTTTTTTATTTAAAGAGGATATTTGGGACTGAGTTTTAATTCTTTTTGTCTATAATAGTTACAAGCTTATGTTTCACATATAAAATTCCTTTATGCGTGTTAATAGATGTTTAGTCATTTATATTGGTTTTTTTCTGTGGAAAGTACAAGTTTTTGTTTTTGAGTGGTATACAGGGTGATCCGATTTCCATAGCGGAATCTTCAGGGACGATAGAACATCGAATAACAATATGAGTTTTTTTAAAGGATTTTTGTAAATACCTCTCGAATGAATTGCAATATTAAAAAATATTGGGAGGGAGGGGACGTAGTGACTTATTCCTACCAGAATTTTTTTTTGTGGGATGCACCGTTTTCGAGTTAATTAAATATGAAGATATTAATGTTTCAAAATGTTTTTTGAGCTACAGTTAAAGAATGCTTTAAAAAAATTAAAACTTTAAACCGGCTTAATTATTTTTCGGCATAGTTTTCTACAAATTTTTAACAAATTTTATTGAGAGATCTTCCCTATATTAAATTTTTTTATTTATTTTAGTAATCATTTCCACACCACTAAAAGGTAGAGTATGGAGTACGTTTTTTAATAGTATCCCCTGTAGGTTTAATCGTCTACAAGACGAAAAACTATAACAACAATAATAATAAAACGAACATTAATAATAAGAAGACCTGATTATCTTTTTAGTTGAGTTTTTCTATACGGACGTTAAAAGAGAGTATTAGACAAATGATCTCTGAAAAACAAATGAGTATAACAACAACAAATTATTATTTCCACACCACTAAAAGGTAGAGTATGTAGTACGTTTTTTAATAGTATTCCCTGTAGGTTTAATCGTCTACAAGACGAAAAAACTATAACAACAATAATAATAAAACGAACATTAATAATAAGAAGACCTGATTATTTTTCTAGTTGAGTTCTTCTATATGGACGTTAAAAGAGAGCATTAGACAAGTGATCTCTGAAAAACAAATGAGTATAATAACAACAAATTATTATCTGTCAAATAAAGATACTAGTAATTTTGAGTCTTTTAGTTATTTGCGTAATAATGTGTGTTGTATTATTGTTATTTTTATCGTTATTTTTATCAGTGTTGTTATTCTGAAATTTTTTTTTCAGAATAACAACAAGAAATTGTTGTTTTTAGTGAAGAAGAATGTGCAAATATTTATTTTGTTTAAGTTTGTTTTTTTTGTTTTTTAGGAAAATGGCTCATAGTTCCCAATTTGACTAACGCCACTAATGATGTTCAGAAATTTTTCAACAGGGAAATATTAGTGCTCCACAAGATATTTTATATAATAATTTTTTTAAATAATATAGTTCGTTCGAGAGATATTTACAAAAATCGTTTGAACAAATAAAAACTTCAACGCCCTGTATCACAAAGACGGCGCGGTGTATTTTAGGGCGCAGTGTATTTATGGAACAAACCGGCCACCTTGTATAGATTGTGGTAAATCTGAGTTGTAGTTTTTTTTATAAAAATCTCAGATAAATTATGTGTACACTGTATATCCCTTTTAGAATGCCCTCATAGTTATATGTGCCTATCCATCCAAGTAGACACAGGATGATATAATATATGTATATCGTCGAAACGAAAATATCTTTGAATATTTTTCAGTTTTAAATATTTGTAAACCGGTGCCACTGTTTATTTCTTTTACAATTGTTTTAACTTTCCAAATGTTCCCAAATTAATATCTTTTAGTTCATCCATTCCCTCGTTTGAAAAATACAAAAATTATATATATTATAGTTAAATACGAAAACTCACATTCCGATATAGGTTGACAAAGGAACGGGGCGTTCACTGACAGACTGACACATTGCTGGATCCACTTCATAGCGTACTCTTATTTGTGTACCTCTGAGTATAGTTTCCACAGTCCGTTTTAACTCCGTTTCCACATCCTTTGCAGTGCACGAATTAGGAACACACAGAGCCCAATTTATACTTGAAAATCTAGGCACCCTATGCCCTGGCTGAAACAATAAGTGAATTCTAATAATATTTTTTCCATTATGTTGGGATTTGTTATTTCCTACATCAACTAATTGAAATCAATAAAAAATATTTATTACGAATAACATAGATGCCCGTAGGGAGGCAGTTGCCCCCTATTAAATTATAATAAAGTCAGGTAACTACGCGGTACCCAAGACGCCTTCGCATGGACTTGAGATTTTTTCTTTTGGCTTCGAGTTTCTAGAGAAAAGCTCATTTGTCACAAATAGTTATACCTCTTTTTTAGCTTAAGAACTCTGATCACGATTATCGGCGAAAGTAATATGGATATAGCACTTTTCTTGTCCAGGAATCAGTCAGGACATTGAATACAGAAGGTAGATGACGGTATGACTGGAATAGGTATACAAATAGACAAGCTATATGGAAATACGAATTTTAACCTGACTATTCTATTATTCTTTATAACGTAACCAAGGTTCGATGTCCATGATGTTGTTTATGGTAAGTAGCGTCTGGATATTACCTTTTACAATTATACCTTTTATAAAGTCTGTGCTTTCTCGGATATGGCATCCACAATTAAAAAGTATATCATTAAGGTCGCCGACAGTCATTATCTGATGTACAGTTGTGAGTGTTTATACTCGAGATATATGAATCGATTAGATACAAGAAATTCTGTGTAATTCACTTTAACTTTACTGTCGTGTTTGACCAAATACTTGTTAAATAAATGTAGTAGTACATGTTACATAAAGTTACATAAATGATTATAACATATATAATGGCTCATATGTATATGATGCCGTTATAAGAGGCATTCAAGGGGGTAGCTCTAGTGATATTTTTTTTGTGTATTAAAATTAAAACGGACGGTATGTTTTGATGTTCTTACTATTTTGTTTTAAATATATAGTAAGTACCAATAAATGGAACACTGTAAAAACAACTTATTTTTCTAAAAATAGTTTGGCCACGCAAATCTAGGTTATTTTCCTTGATTTCTGTGTTTTTTTAGTATTTTACAGGGTACAATAATAATCCACGTACTTTAAAAACTATGGGCTCACATTAGACTTATTTTTTCAATGGTATAGCAATTTTAACTATTTTAAATTATTAGATACTATAAATCTAAAAAGTATTAAATTAAAAACGATTTGAGATAAGAACTGAAAAAGAAAGAAAATAACTATAACTAAACTAAATGAAAAAAAAAAAAACAGAATTTGGGACATTTTATTTTCCTTTTTTTATTTTTTCATTAAAGTTGTTTTACTTTTAATAACGATTTGTGTTCGCACTACTTTATTTTCCATTACTAATATAAAATTTTACATATAACGTTAAAATACTTCAACAATTCAAAAATCAATTCAACAAAATTCGGGAAAAAAATATTTGTAAATAGATACACGTTGATTTCTATTTTTTATCAACACTCCCCAAATTTTTAAATTCTCCGACAATAGATGGAATATGATGAGTATGATAATTATATTTTATATGAATTGGCATAAGATGTATCTGTTAATCACAAACAATTCAGTAGTTCTGTTTTCACATGTATTTAAATGAAGTTAATTTCAAAGCAAAACGGATAACGTTACATTATATCTGCTACTAGAAATGTATTTATTAAGACTCTAGAGTATCGCCAGAGACAAAGTAAGGCAATTAACACATTTTGTAACCTTTTAATATTTAAAAATGTCACTCATCAACATTTTTATGCCGTAAAGCACATAAAAGTACTATCGTATTTAATGCAATTGCAGCAATAACTATTTTAATGTCTCAGGTTTTATAAAGTCACTCAGACTTAACGTGTTCATTGAAATAAATCCAATTGTAAAAAGGGTCGCATACAATTCATATGCAATTCTGTTTCTGAATTTATTTGGGGGGTTACGAATTAAACCAAGGATAATATTTTCTCTTTTTCTTACTAGTAAATAATGTGCATGCTAATCAAAAACCTTATTTATAAGAATTGTATTATCAACGTCCGAAAATGTGTCTAGCAACCCCAGTTGTTTATTATTATTATAGAACCTTCCACTCATCTATTAGAATTTTATAACATTTGCATTGTATTCGAATTGTAGTTTTAGTAACGAGATCTTGACTTAGCCAAGTAGTCAGTCTTGTAGTCAGATAACAGATTCGTGACTAAATTGAAAAATTTAAGACTGAATATTATCTAGGAGTGAAACCGAATTAAAAGATTAGGAGTACACTATTTACGTTGTCATTTTGAATCCCAAGTGAAACTTACGTCTTCCAGTTTACTTTTAAAATGGTAATGAGACTGCATCAATTTATGTAATCCAGCTAAATATGAGCTGTGAGGAACTTCCACCTCCATGGACGCCAGACAGTACTGCCCAAGAATATTTCTGCTGTCTGACGAGGATGCCGCGAGGCACATATCAAAATCGCCGAACTGATTTACGTTACCATTTAAAATTCCGGACGGTAACTTGGCGGATGAGTCGTACACTGAAATAATGGCGAATTAAATAATATCTCACAACGCTAGTATCACGTACTTCTCAGTGCCCACATTTTAAATTTCCTCAGATCCTCGATGTACCCCTTGCTTTGCATCTGGCATTTTCTGCTGACGCCGACTGTTCTGCTAAGGTCGAACGGTGGTATCGACGAAAATATAAAGTTGGATAGACGGTCTGTGGTCGTTTTGTATTCATGATCTGAAACAGGAAAGAATACGTCAATGAATGACGAATATAGTAATACAGATCGAAACATAGTAAGTACAGTGTTTTTTTTTAATTTGTGAGATTGTAGGACATTTTCTGATATTGTGTATATCTTATACCTTTGCTTTTCTAGCTTTTATACTATTGTATTGACTATATTTTTAAATAGTTTTAATACACTTTTTGGCTTCTTTTGGACTTTGAATAAAAATGTTGGGCTTTTGGACTATATTGAATAAAAATGGTAAAAATATGTAAAAATATACGATTTTATCATTTTGTTTTCACTTTTTTAGAATAAATTATCTTTTTAATATCAACATAAACAACTTTAAAATTCAATAATGAAGAAAGTCACACACATACAGTTCATATAAAACAAAAAGCAATGCACTTCATCATGTGATGCAATTCATTACCACTACACTTAGAATTTCATTGGTCTTTAATCAACAGAAATTTAAATTTGGTGTTCATTTTGAGATTGGCAGCATTTGACATATGTCATACGTGGTGCCAAAGTTATCGGATGTTTAGACTTCTAAACTGTTCGATTTCTAAGATTTCTAGACTTCGATTTCTAAACTGTTTTAGCCACAAGTTAATAAGAAAACTGTTCTTTTCAGAATAAAAGTACCTTATATTAGCCGGCGCAAGCACCATAAATATTCGGACTGTTGCATACGTTGGGCTAATGTTTACACAACACCGAAAAATGTTATAACATAACCTTAGTCTTATGACATTTCCTTGAGTTCTATAGTGTTTTTGGCAATGTGGTGTGGTTTGATGCATTACGACGTGCATTGCTTTTTATTTTATATGAACTATATATTGCTCTACACAAATAATTTTAGATTCATTATATTTAGTATCATAAGCATAAAGAAAATAAATTAAATTTCTTAATAAAACAAACATGCATACATATTTAACATGTTAAAGATGCATATATGAGATGAGTGCAAGTCCACTCGTATACTGTTCTGGTGTGGTAAAACTCTACCACTTTTAATGGTGTGAAAATGATGTGAAATTTGATTATTCAATTCATTATCTGGTACAAAATTTAACATCAGTGTAATTGGTAATATTTTACACCACAAGAATTGTAAATGTATATACATTTTAGGTATAAAACTACTATAAATTTACCACCATATAGTACACTTAGTATTTATAATCTACCGCATGGGGTAGATTATAATCCCTGCGTAGTAACTATCCTAGAGTGTGCATCCATGTAGTTTTCACGTTGATACCATTGAAGCGTAAAGAAATATGGGCTCTTTGTCATTTCTGGTTAACCAACTTATGCCCAAATGCTATTATATGTCTTAAAAAGCAAAAATTAATTGTGTCGGCCAAACTTGTTAAATAATTTTGCTAAGATGACTGAATAATGTGCTGATTTTTATGAGTCGCTGGATGACTTCTCTGAAGGGATATTATGTATATTATTTTAATAAGATTTATTAATAATTATAAAAACCTGAAGCAATGTGACGTTTTATTAATAATCAACTTATGCTCAAATCGTTTGTCTACTCTAAGAAAAAAATACAGTCATTGTCGTGGTCGTGTTTATTAAAACTAAGAGGTATTAGATGTCTGAAAAATGTGTTAACTTTTGACAAATTCACAGGTAGTTAAATGATGTTTTATATTTATCATTTTAATTGTCCACTTATTAATAATAACATATTAATCTTATCAAAAATGTGCCCAATTATTAAATAATTAATTTAATAAATGCGCACAGTTTTGATGTCGGTGGGTACGTCGTTATTATTATATTAACACTTTAAATTATATTTTTTAATTACAGTAAGGACTAAATCCCCTCATTATAAGAAGAATTATTAGTAAATATCCATATCAATGAAGCACATTAATTACTATTCATTTCATTACTATTTGCCAAATAAGAAACTCTCTTATCTTGCCGATAAACAGAACAGTCTACCTGAGCCTGGTAATAAAAATTAGCCACGGTATGACATAAGAGCTGTTTGGGATTTTTTATTTGACAAATAGCCATTAAATAAATATGAAATACTTATTACTTCGAAGGACACTCACGTTAGGACAGGATCATAATATTTAATTGGAAAGCACGATAATACAAAGTACTATTTCAAATATGATAGACATTTGAATGCGTTCTTCACGAATTTATAAATATTTCCTAGACTTGCACGAGCACATACATATCTATATAGTTTATTTCATCGCTATTTGCTAAATAAAAAATCTCAAAACATACCGTGGCTTGTTTTTATGGCTAGGCTCAGGTAGACTGTTTCATTTATCGGCAAGATAAGAGAGTTTCTTATTTGGCAAATAGCGATGAAATGAATAGTACATCAACATTTCATTAGTGCAATAAAAAATTATTTTATGAATTAAAAAGAAAAATTTAATAAAATGTATTATATTTCAGATGTTTTATTTCCCTTTATCGTACAATATGGACAGTAACAAGTGTGCAATTTAACTAAAATTTACATTTATAGGTGGTCAAGTTTACACCAGATGTTATATTGATTTTGCTCCATTACTGGTCACTCACGCTACCCAATGGTAAAATTCTACTACGGCCTTGTGGCGTTCACACCAAACTGGAGTATCCCTATATGTATCCTGTTATAAATAAATATTATTTATTATGATAGGGTATAATAAATAATATCTATTCATTTCAGATAGTGTATAAATAAATTTGTATATTGCATACATTTTATACTATTTGGTTGAGTGTAAAAATACAGTCTCGCAAAATATCCATAATTTTATTATATAGTTTTTAAATTCTAAAACATGTGACTCTTATTTTTTGAAAAAGACATTGTCTGGCGTATAAATTTAATTTTTTCAGGTTTTGTGTTCGTCACACCATAACTAATCACCATAATTGTGTTGACATCATCATAATATATATTTTTTTAAATTACAGTCTCCTCCCTTTCAATAAAAATGATTTCCATAAAGTTTTCTAAGTACAATGTTATTCCATATTTAACTGAGAGGAAGAGGATTGATGTGTAAATGATGGTTGGTTGTTTTGACAGATCAAGATCTCACGAGGAGGCGTTCCAGTTGATTCATCAAGAGCATCTATTTTAAGATCATCATCATCATTAGGTCATCAGTCCTAAGACTGGTTGGACGCTAACCTCCAGTTTCTCCTATCTTGTGCTAACCTACGCATTTCGCTAATTGTGCTACAACCTACATCCCTTGCTATTTGCGAGCAGTAGTCTAATGTAGGACTACCTCTGCCTTTCTTCACTCCTATTTCTGCCTCCAAAATATCGCGGACTATTCCTCCATGTCTCAGCAAGTGGCCTACCATTCTATCTCTTCTCTTCTTTAAGTTTTTCCACATACTTCTTTTTTCGCCGACTTTCTCCAATACTTCTTCGTTTCTAACCCTATCAGTCCATGGTATTTTCATCATTCTTCGGTAACACCACATCTCAAAAGCTTCTAATTTCTTCCTACTTGCTTCCCCTACCGTCCAGGTTTCGCAGCCGTATAGTGCCGTGCTCCATACATATGTTTTCAAAAATCTCTTCCTTGTTTCTAAGTTTATTACCCCCGAGCATAAAAGTGCTTTCTTTTTGTTAAAAGCTACTCGACCCTGCGCTATTCTTTGTTTTATGTCTTTATCGCTTCTTCCATCCCAATTTATTTTACTTCCTAAATAAGTGAAGTCTTTAACTTCCTCCAATCTTTCATTATTAATTTGTACTTTCGTTTTTGCTCTGCTCTCGCGCCCTCTGCACACTAACACTTTAATTTTGTTTTTATTCACCCTCATTCCGTATTCCTCTGTCAACACTGCCTCCATTTCGTTCAATGCTGATTCTAGTTCCTCCTTACTAGATGCTAATACTGCTATATCATCCGCGAATCTCAGCATTTTTAGTTTCTGTCCCTGTACTTTAATCCCGAAATCCACTCTATCTTTTACCACATTAATCGCCTCTTCGATGTACAGATTAAAAATTAGTGGTGATAGCGTACATCCTTGTCTTACTTCTTTCTTAATACCTACTTCCCTTTTTTCCCCTTCTACTTCTATAACAGCAGTTTGCTCTATGTATAGATTGTGTACTACTCTCCTATCTCTATACTTCATTCCCGCGCTCTTTAGTATCTCGAACATTTTTTCCCATCTTACGTTATCAAAAGCTTTTTCTAAATCTACAAATCCTATATAAGCGTTCTTTCTTTTTTCTATTGTTTTCTCTAACATTACTCTTAGCGCCAGAATAGCTTCGCGAGTTCCCCTATTTCGCTTAAACCCGAATTGGTCTTCTCCTAGTATTTCCTCCGCTCTACTTTCCATCCTCTTCTGCACTATTCTAGTTAAGATTTTTGACGCATAGGAAGTTAGGCTAATCGTTCTAAAGTTCTCGCATTTGTCGGCTCCTCTCCTTTTCTGTATAGTAACGATAATGTTCCTCTTATAATCCTCCGGCATCTCGCCCGTTTCGTATATGTATTTTACCAGTTCAAACATCCTATTTACTACTTTCTGTCCCGCACATTTCAAAATTTCCGCCTGTATTTTATCTACACCCGGCGCTCTATTATTCTTTAGCTCCCTTAGTGCTATTTCAAATTCCTCTCTCAATATAGGTTTTCCTACATCTTCCCTATCGATGCTAGATTCTTCCTCTAATATCGCTCCTAATTCCTGACCCTCGTATAAATTTCCTAAGTACTGCTTCCATCTATCCGCTTTCTCCTCTCTTCCTATCAGTATGTCCCCCGATTGACTTCTAACGTTTCTACTTATTGTTCCTATATCCCTGAAGTTCCTCTTAATTATTTTGTAAGCCTCATCGGTCTTACCTACTTGCAACTTATCTTCTACTTCTTTGCATTTCTCCTCTATCCATTGTTCTTTCGCTTTTCTACATTTTCTAATGATTTCCCACTTTATTGACTTATACGTTTTCAGTCCTTCTTCGTCTCATCTGTTTTTGTAGCCTCGTCTCTTTTGCATTAAGTTTAAGATTTTGTCCGTTATCGAGGGCTTCCTAGCTTCCCTTTTATCGTGTCCTAAAACGTCCGTAGCCGCGGAAGCTAGACTATTCTTGATAACCTCCCACTCAGTTTCTGCATTCTTGATTTCGTCCTTACTCGTTTTATTTATTAATTGATCTGTTTTCTCCTGGAACTTATCTATTTTAAGATCAACAGCCAGTATATCACTTTGAAAATTTTCGGAAACTATTAGTGTAAAACATTTACATTGACAAGGTGGACTTTAACTCAGTGAAAACAATAAATTAATCGTATTACCTGAATATCAAGAATTCACTATTACCAGACAACTGACTCTAAGTAAACATGTCGACCATTTCTCAATTAGAAAAGTGTAATATTTTCCAACTGGGAGTTGAAAAGAGTTTCATAAAGTACATTTAGTACAAAAGTTGGATGAAGATGATCCATATCATTTTAAAGTATTTGAAGTTGTTTTTTACACAAATTTTTGAAACTTGTTTTTTTCCTGTAGAATTGTTTTTCTTCTTCAGCGTAATAATACATCGTCATAACTGCACACAGATTATTTTAACAGAATTTATTTTAACAGAATTCTTATTGGATTTGAGAATCGCATAGCCGACGTCAAGGTAAAGTAAAGATAAGGTCTTACTTTTTTGGAAGAACATTTAACTACTGTCAGATATTTATAATTTTTCTACGAATAGACCGTTTCTTTCAGATTTAGTATTTTTTATCCAAACAATAACGATGATGATGTTCCTCGCCAAAGGATTTAGTTTCAGTAACACGGAGTTCCCCTTTATTTTGATATTGATTTTCGGTCATTTAATAACGTCACTTTCCCTGGAAGATGGATAAGACAATTAAGTCGATGAGGACAACCAATAGGTGTATCTGATTTGACACATCCGGATTTTTTCTTCTTGAGGGGGGGGGGATATATAAAATCATGGGTATTTTCATTCCAATCGATTTTAATATGCTAAATAATTTAGAGAATCTGTAGCAACAAATTCGAGTTGAAATGGAAAATACTATACTCATAAATTATTGAACAATCAATGCAAAATGCTTACATGGGGGAAATCTTGAACAAATTTAATATTTTGGTCGATTGATCGATTAATTAACAAATAGTCGTATTTGGTTTATTTGTATTTTCTTCAAAATAGAAGTATTCCAAGAAACAAACTTTTAAACTATTATAAACAGTACACATCGAGTACCATGGTACTTGTAAAACGTTAAGGAATTCATTTTCGTTATGAAAAAGAGTGAATGCAATTTAAGGTCTATGATGACGTGACAGTTCAAACATATTCTGGAAAACAAACAGTCTATCTAACAAAATGAGGCTAACGTATTTTCAAATTTTCCAAACATCATTTAATAACAAAATTATGAATATTGAGGGAAACTTCATCACCATGCTGTATATATGTAGACAGTACCTATAGTAATGTCGATATTATTTTAATATAAAAAATAAATATGGATTATCTTTTTAATAATTTTGAATTTAATAAACATAGAATGTATACGACTTATTAGTTCAAAACACTTTTTAACAACGAAATAATACCAATTTAAGTTTTTTTTAATTTCATTTAATATCTAGTAAAAGCTAAAACGCCAAATTTGTTATACATTACGTTATACAAGTTCTTTTATATAGAAAACCCCAAATAATTTTATATAAATACAAATATAATATATGTGAGAAATATATATATTATGCTCTATTTATCATGCGTATAATTTAATTATTTCGGTGTTTCGAGTCATACAAACTGAATTATCTTATCAGATTTGTAAACAATTACATATTTGGAGTGGATAAGTGCCGGTGCTTTCAGTTTCTTCGTGTTAGAAATTGAAATATACGAATTTGAGCATATCTGTTTCGGAGACTTAAATAGTGGATTAAGAAACGAACTCAAACGAATATAATTCTATTTTTGTAAAAACGCATTCACAACTCCTTGAAATATTTTATGGGTTCTTTTTTTACTAAATATATAATGAATGATAGATAATAAACGACGATTTTATTTTAGAATTAGGCAATCCTCCAAATTCCGATGAACATTTTTTTGGTGACCAGAATGGTTAACCGAAATTTTTGAATCGATCTTTAACTAATTTAATAGAATAATGCTTAATATGAGATTAATTAAAGATGAATTTAATATAATTGCTTAATTTCCGTTAAGTAATGAATAAATATTTTAACTTTTAAACGTATTTGGCGTATTTCAATGCCTATTAACCAATAGTAATTCTTAAGGCATATTTCTAGATTAATAATTTTTATGATATATTTACTTTCGTTAAATATTTAAGTTTAAATATTTATATTAAATATTTGACAATAGTTAATTTAATTAGTTGATTTAGCCGCAAATATCCTGTAAAGACTTATTTAGGATTGTTGAATGAGTAATTCGTTTATATTGTTTATATCACCTAAAATTGTTATATATATTAGGACTCAACCTGATCTTTTCTTCTAATTTCTATCAAACAATAATAATTAATGTAAATCATATTCTTTTAAAAGAAATACAGTGTAGATGTGTAAATTGAATCTTAACTCCTTAGGCAAAATACTTTGTTTGAAATGAATAGAGTATATGATTTATGGCGCATAGGCAACAAAGATCAAGGTCAATGTCACAGACGTTTTTATGTAAGTATATGAATGATATAATAACTTGTTATTAGCGAAATGTGAAAGTTTCTGGTTACTGTGGAAACTGGAACGTTATTACCTGCGAATAATCTGCTATATCCATTTAAGCTATTAAAAAAAGTTCATGGGTGTATAGCGTAATTTAAATTATAAGATACTTTAAACATTCGTGATATAGTTAATAAAAGAAAATCAGAAACAGATACATGCGTGAATCTACACTATATAAAATGTTTTCTCATATTTTATAATTTATAGAAATATTACGGTGCTAACTAACATATCCATTGCTTCAGTTAAATTTTGTTATAACTAAACAGAAAAGGGAATTTATTTCTGTAATTTATGGAGATATAGTAGTGCCAAATGTTTCAAGTGCAAAGAGACATGACCTAGTTTTAGTAGTAAATTTGATTCCAGGAAGTTGTAAACTATCGTAAAATAGTTTAGTACTCATGCTTCACTTTTTTCTCAATATACAGGATGATTGAAAAATATACATTAGAAACTTTATTAGACAATTCTTAATTACGTTGTCACAGTAATTACTACAATGATTATTCCTAACACAACGTATCTTTCGAGTTAATGTAAGCTTGAATTCATCCTTCTATTCTTACAATTAATTTGTCGATGATGTGGAATGGTATTGTTATTCTTTAATTGCAACTTTTATCCTTGTCAGCGGAGGCTGTGGGCTTCGAGAAATTGCTTTCTTAAGAATATTCCAGAAATCCTCGATACAATTTCAGTAGAGTAACATGGGGGAAGGAGGGGTCACCCCATACGGGTGATTCCTTCCTTTAAGACATAATGAACGTCATTAGCCTTATGTGAAAGTGAATTATAGTCCATAAAAGCAAATTATATCCAATCGCTCCTATTAATTGTCGAATATGTTTCTACAAAATATTGTCCATTTTGGTGTACCTAAAATTGATACCAGTGGCGTTCTTTCGTCAATCATTGCCCAAACATACCTGCCCAAAACATAATACTCCCTCCAGGATATGGAATAGACTGGACAGCATATTTGCATCAATTTTGGTTTTCAGGGATTCTTCAAATATGGCTTCTATAGTACGAGAAGTTAGACATAAATATCATCCGATATCATGTCGCCACAAGTCCATATCCCGCCCGTCGAATATTCGGTACTAATGTTAATTTTGGTAGTGTTGTAGGCCTTCCACGAGGTACTCCAAAGCCAACTAATCATCTCCGTATTATAAGACGTATTATAGTCGCCTTACAGGGTATTTGTACCGCCTTACTATATTTCCTTATTATAGTCGCCTTAGAGGGTAAGGTAACACCAGTACCCTACCTAACTATTCTCTAAATGTTACGCATATTTGATAATCTGCTTGGACAGATCCCCAGTAATATAAATCTATTAGAGTTCATTATCAACATAAGACCTACCAGTTCTTGGACAATCATCTGTTGAATGTATTGTTATGAATTCATTCTAAGGTCGGCATACATAACCTTAATTAATTCTCAGATGCGCAAGACATGAATGAAATAAACCTCTCTTTGAGAACGACCTGCTGCAATCAAGGTCACTAGTCTGGATTCGCTCAAATATGGAATTACATTTGGGATAATTTTTAGAATCCTTCAGTTATCTTATCAACTAAGTAAACCCCACTTCCCCACTTAAAAAATATAAAATATGAAACTTGTTTACATGGCCAACTATAACGTTTATTTGACATTTCTCCCAGCAGTTATTTTGGACGTTGCTACATATTAACTACTGCCATTGAAACTTGAAAGTGTTTGATACTAGTCAGGGACAAGAAAATGTGACGGATTTATTACGGATAGGAGACTAAAATGAGGAACAAATTTTACGTAGCTATTACGTTACGCCAACTATCCGCTTACAAGGGTATTTACGACGTAATTACGGAACGACTACGAAGCGTAGTCATCGCTACTTTACTGTAACTTTTTTGGGCTTTGTTGTAGACCATCCCTTTTTTCTTTCTTACAGTTTTACAGATATACCCAGTATTGAATATTTCAGCTTTGCTGAGGTATGTACAAAAACTAAAACCCTCACAATGATAACGGTAGATGGAAAAATAACGAAGCGCCCGCTCAATACATATTTTTTAGTAATAATTTGTTTCCTAAAAATTGTAACAAAAAAGTATAAGTACATCAGAATACAAGAAAACAACAAAGTAAGTAAAAATAATTATGCAATAATTTCTTATTTAGGTGGTGCTAACTCAATGTTGCTTTTAATGTATCATAAATTTTATTTCACACATTGATGTTCAATCTTGTAAATAAATATCGCGTATATTTAGAAAATGATTTTCTTTTGGTGATATTTCGCTACTTGGTGGAAAGTCACTTTGAGGAATTGTTTACAAATCATGTAATAGTAATTTTCACTTTAAACTGCTACTGCATAATTTACGACTTCTTCTTGAAAGGATTCCCTACAGCAAGTTACTACAGCGTACCTACTACTTTGGAACTCCTTCAAAATCAAAAAGTCTCTAAGTCATAAATTAGGGTTTTACCGACACGGTTGTTGATACTATGTATTACTTACTTATATAAATTCAAAGGAATTTAATTTGGTGACAATATACCATTCAATATGTCTCAAAAGTTATTTAGAAGTAATAAAACTGTATAGTTCGAAATAAGCAGTGCGAAAAACTATACAACATAAAATGGTATGGTTTAAAGTGATTTTAAGTGTAATTGTACTAAATATCGGGTGTAACAGGGTCATGGTATGTCCCCCTTTTCTCCTTTAGTTTTGAATATAATTGATTGAAATTTGGGATATCCCATACACATAATAAGCGGCACATTTTGACATATAATTGATTTTTGTTTCACTTCCGGTTTCGCCGGAAGTGATACTAACTTTCGATTTTTAAATGGAATACCCTATATATTATTGAATTTTTGAATTCTGCATAATTTTGTGAATTCAACGATACCAAATAAGTGACATTTCAAAAGTCAACATTTTTTATAATCTAATTTTTAGTTTTCCATTTAAGTGTGCCATGATGGTTACGCTTTATTCTAAATGATCCGTGTAATGTTACAAAAATCGAAATCCCGTCAAAAATACTAAATCACGTGATTTATAAACATATAAAGTTCATCAAAATTGTTTTTAGGCAAAACTCAATTTTTTCAAATAGAACCATATTAGTACCGTGGCACCATTTATTAGTACTGTTAATAAGGAATTTATTCATATGTCGTATTAAAATGTGCAATAAATACAAACAAAATTACAGCTAAAAGAAAATTTAAGTATTTTCTTATTACAGCTTTTAGCTGTACTTTTGTTTGTATTTATTGCACATTTTAATACGACATCGACTTATGAATAAATTTCTTATTAATAGTACTAATAAATGGTACCACGGTACCAATATGGTTCCATTTGAAAAAATTGAATTTTGCCCCAAGAACATTTTTGATGAACTTTATTTGTTCATAAATCACGTGATTTAGTGTTTCTGAAGGGATTTCGATTTTTGTAGCATTACACGGGTCATTTAGAATAAATCGGAACCGTCATGGCATACTTAAATGGAAAACTAAAAATTATATTGTAAAAAATGTTGACTTTTTAAATTCCACTTACTTAGTATCCTTGGATTCATAAAATTATGCAGAACTCAGAACTGCAATAATATACAGGGTATTCTATTTAAGAATCGAAAGTTAGTGTCACTTCCGGCGAAACCGGAAGTGAAAGAAAAATCAGTTGTATGTCAAAATGTGCCGCTCATTATGTGTATAGTATATCCCAAATTTAAATCAATTATCTTTAAAACTATTAGATAAAAGGGGGGCATGCCATGATCCTGTTACACCCGGTATACAACTTTACATACAAATGACGTAATAACTAGCCACTGGTAGTTCCTGTTTCAGTTTCGTAGTTCCTCCAGCAGCATCTAAGTTGCTGCATCTCTCTTATAGGATGGTAAAAAGTAAACAAAGAATTATACTCTTATTTATACTTTCGTCAAAAAATTCAGAAAGCTCAAACTGGTCGATGCACAACTTTTGGCACCATGTGTATATCAGAAGGCGAGGGACGAACTACGCGACTATACAGCAACCATACGGTAGTATTGGTCCTTAAATAAGATAGTTACAGACTTTCCCTTTTGAGCTAATATCATTGGATGATATTAAAAATTCAAGACTGTGACTATGTGACAGCTCAAATACAAAAACAGAAACTTTTATATCAGTCAATGTCAAAAAATAAAATTTTTTCACAATTTTTCCAAAAATCAATTAAAAACAAAATTATGAATGCTATAGTGACCAAGATTAGCTTAGGAACACTGGACCGTGACTTATTTGTTATTTATTTAGTACATTTTTCGCACTTGAGGTATATTAATCGTCAAATTGTTTTATAGTTCACAATCGCTAAAATGGGGTATATCTTGCCCACAGTAAGTTCAGAGAGCTGTAAATTACTATTCTATTTCAGCGGCGATCGTATTACGTCCCTCTTAGATAGCCTGTTGTGTATTATAAATCCGGCATTGGATGCTCGCAAAGCAGGGCCATCTTAATACTCAGACAGATTCAGTTTAGAAAATAAAGATATTATTCGTTCGTTTCTGTTGCGTAGTTGGATTTTAGTTTTAAGATTCGGTTAGACTCTCGGATTTAGGGTCTTTATAGTGAATTGCCAGGCAATCGTCGGTTCAACATTCCTTTTTAATAGAATAGAAGTAAATATACGACCAATTACTTTAGCAGTGTAGTTTATTTCTTTAGGCTTCAATTTATCGCTGTTCAAATATTAGATACGCAATGATAAAGTACAGTTCTATATAAAATCTGAAAGACACTTGATAGATTTAGACAGATTTATCTCACTGATAATTATTTCGATGATAAATTAATTAAGTGATGTATGACATAGTACGCCAAACGTCATTATCGTTTCCGTTTACTTCACGTGTACATTATAATTCAGCCAAGATACGCTTCATTATTATACAGTCACTAACCACAATGGATAGAAAACATATTAAGAAATAAAAGAGTGCATATACAACGTGGTGCTGAATGATTTTAGAATAAATGCAACGCATTATTGGTAAATGCGCGTCGAATTTTTAGTGAGAAAGTTTATGCAAAAAATGTATCCTAATGTGGAGGTAATGGTACATGTTTAATTATAAGTGTACACCGAAAGAAAACCCGTTTACTGGACGTTCAGTTATTCAACGTAAATATGCTATATTGTAACTAATGCATTTTACTCTAAAAGGACCGCAAATTTAGTCCATAATATATTTTTTATTTAATCAATCGACATGTTTGTTAACTATAAAATTATGACGTATTATAGACTGCTGTAAATCTACCATGGTGAAACTTTTTCATTTTGAATGGTGAGTATAAAATTTCACTATTTCTGATATAAAACTTAATCCTAGCGTAATTGATAAAATTGTACACCACTCTAATTGTAAACTTTTATACATTTTAAGTGTAAAACTAGCATAAATACATCACAATAGTAGTACACTTTACTCTGCATGGAGTAGATGAGAATCTCTGCTTGGCAACTATTCTAAAATACGCATCCATGTATTCTTCACATTTAGACAGTTGAAATGTGAGACAATATGACTGTTCATGATTTCTGATTAACCAACTTATGCCCAAATTCTCAATCAAATATGTTCCAAGAATCAAAAATTAATTCTGTTAGCCAAGTTTACTAAAAATTTTTTCCAAAATTACTGAATAATGTGTTGATTTTTATGAGTCACTGGAAGATTTCACCGAAGAAATATTGTGTATATGTACCTAACCTATTTTTGTTTCACAGCGACGAAGTAAATAAGGTAATATAAATGCATATTTTGTATCTGTCATTCCTCATTTATTGTCTACTTATCATTTAATAATAATAGTATATAAATTTCATTAAAAATATTACCAAAAGTCATAGGACGATAAGCATAGTGAATCGGCTCCAGAAGAATGTTTTGTATGTATATGTTGGGCAATATCTGATGTATATTGGTACTAATAAGATATGTTGATTCTGCAAGTTTCATACCCTTATGTATCTATTTTGGTTTTTTAATAAATTGAAAAAATCAAAAAATAATGCTTTTTCTCAAAAATGGCTCAACCGATTTGAATGAAATTTGGCCACAATATAGAGGTATATAAAGGCTATACTTGGACATAGCTCATAATCTTTATAATAATCATTAGAAACTAACATTTTCATTTTTTTTTCGTTGATATGATATGGTTTTTCGTATGATAACGTTCTAGAGCAATTTTGAAATTAACTTTTCTATGTCTTCTTCGCCGCAAAATACTTTTATTAAATCCTTAAATTGATCAAAAAGGTACGCCATATTGAAAAGGAAATTAAAACCGATTTTTTATATAAAAATCGATTTATTTCAATGTGTATACGTTTGGAAGAATAGAAACGAAGCTTATTTGATTAATTTATAAGTGCAACTGACATTAAATATTGAAAAAAATAATGTGAAAATATGTTTTTATTTAAATACTAACATATTCAATTAAACAGTTAAAATCAACAAGAAATAATTATTAGGTTAGCTATTTTTGGGAGATGGACGTCGAACCCGGACGTAACGTTCGCTACGACAGGTGTAGCAGCTAAAGTTATGCGATGGAGTGTATCTGAAAAGGAAACACTCAGCGACCACAAATATATCCTTTTTGAGGTCGGGGAACGTGCGGGTCAGACGCTTAGCGTGGCCAGGAACAGAGGCTGGAAGCTGAATAGCTGGGACAGGGTTAGTTTCCGTGGGGTCATGGAGGACTAAAGAGTAAATGGGAGAATCAGGGATCCCAAATCTTTGGTTGAAAGCGTCACGAGGGCGTGTGACGCATCCACGTCCATAAAAGGGAGAATCAGGCAGTCCCCGAAGATATATTGGTGGACAGAGGAGATCTCTGCCCAAGGGAAGAAGTGCGTTACCGCACGAAGGCAATATATCAGGGACAGGGCCAGACGAACCTGGAACCCTAATGAGCAGGGAGAGGCGGAGGTAGCGTATAAGGCTGAAAAGAAAAAGCTGAGGGACGTTATCAAGGCAGAGAAGAAGAGAAAGTGGGACGAGTTGTGCGCTGACATATATAGAGATATCTGGGGTAACGGGTACAAACTGGTGGTGAAGAGGACGAAAAGTCACCAGCAGGAGCTTCCTCTAGAAAAGATGAAGGAGGCGGTGGACGCGCTCTTCCCCGTGAAACCGGTGGAAGAATGGGAACGCCAACCAGGAGCAGATCTCGATCCGCTTACGAAGGAGGAACTGCTAAGTGCTTTTACAAAGACTAAAAATGGCAAGGCGCCTGGTCCGGACGGTATCCCCCCTGAGATCCTGAAGGCCGTGGTGGAGGAATATCCTGCGGAGGTGCTGCGAATCATGAATGACGTCATGAGGAGCGGCGACTTTCCCAAGGGATGGAAGATGACCAGGCTAGTTCTAATTCTCAAGGCGAACAAGCCGGTGGAGGACCCCACATCTTTCAGGCCGATATGTCTGATTGATGTGCTCGGGAAACTCCTGGAACATCTCATCCTAGGAAGACTCTTAGGCGAGCTGGAGAGAAAAGGAGGCCTGTGGGAGAACCAGTACGGGTTCAGGGCGGGGAGATCTACGGTGGATGCTGTCATGGTCATAAAAACCATTGCACAGGAGGCGTGGGAGTCCAAGAATTTGTGCGCGTTGGTCACTTTGGACGTGAAAAACGCGTTCAATTCAAATAGAAATAGCACCGTATGTTGTAAATATGATCGCCAGCTACCTGTCCTGCAGAGGCCTGATATTGATGGCCGGGGACGGTAGCGAGAGGAGGAGAATCTCGTGTGGAGTGCCACAGGGGTCGGTAATGGGTCCTACCCTATGGAACATTATGTTCGATGGGGTATTTAGACACAGAGTGCCCAAAGGAGCGAGGATCTTGGGCTACGCTGATGATGTCGCGGTGGTCGTTACCGGAAGAAGTGACATCGACGTGAGGGAAAACGCCAACCTCACTGTTGAGAGGATCAAGAGATGGGTTGAAGAGAGGGAACTGACTCTGGCGTTGTAAAAAACGGAGGCAATCCTCCTGACAAGGAGGAGAAAGCTTCCGTGTATCACGTTTCGAGTAGAGAATACCGAAATCGTGCCGAAGCAGAGTATTAAGTACCTGGGAGTCTGGATTGATAGTTCTCTGTCGTTTAGGGAACATATCAAACAGACGCTGGAAAAGGCAGGCAAAACTGTCTCGGCCTTTGGTCGTTTGATGCCAAACATTAAGGGCCCCAGGGCGTCAAAGAGGAGAGTCCTCAGCGGGGTGATGCAGTCGATCTTACAGTATGCCGCCCCGGTGTGGGTGGATATATTGAGAACAGACAAGTGGAGGAAAGAGCTCACCAAAGTCCAGAGAAGAGCAGCGCTAATAGTGTGTAGTGCATACAGAACTGTATCGGCAGCGGCAACGCTGGTGATAGCCTGTATACCACCCATCGATCTTCTAGCAAGGGAAAGATGGGAGGTGTACGGAGGCGCTGACAGAGGTGCAGCAAGGGAGAGCCTATGGGAACACTGGCAGGAGAGATGGGAGGCAGAGCCCCGAGGGAGATGGACGAAGGTGCTAATCCCGGACATAAAGCCATGGTGCGAAAGGGCACATGGCGATGTCGGGTATTACTTAACCCAGGTCCTTACTGGACACGGCTGTTTCGTGGACTACCTATTGGATATAGGCAAACGCGAGAGCAGAGAGTGCTGGTCCTGTGGAGAGGTCGACGATGTCGGCCACACAGTGTTCAGCTGCAAAAGGTGGACAAGAGAAAGGAGCTGCAGAGCAAAAGATAGGACATGCTATCATTGCAGACAACATGATCCCAATCATGCTTGAGAGCAGAGAAAGATGGACAGTGGTGGAGCAAATGGTAACGTCCATCATGAAAGAGAAAGAGAAGGAGGAAAGGGAAGTGGGGAATGAGTAAGTATCCTGATTGATATGCCGAGAAGAAGTAAAGCGAGAGCGGTTCCTTTTCGGTATCACACTGATAGGATAGCGGGGGGTTTTTAGTTGGTAGGCGTATACGAATCCGACACTACTTGGCCAAACAATAACAGAACACCAGAGGCCAGGTGTCTTTCGAAGATTTTCCCCTCGAGAAAAAAAAAGGTTAGCTATCTAGCTGCTTGCTACCAACTAGTAAACAATGTACAGCCGCAGGTCTGGTAGTTGCTCGTCGGAGACACAACTGTCACCAACATTAAATAATATAACATAACATTAATAACATAACATTAAATAGTCGAAATCGAGAGGGAATCCTTATTTTCTCTAAATTTTAGTTTTATTACATAAAAAAATGAAAATTGATTCTGATTGAATCAATATATTCATAAATAATGTTTACATTGATATATTAAAATACAAAAGGATATTTCAAGAAAGGATTAGGATAATGAACGATTTTTCCGAGTATAGTTTTTATATATCTCTACAATGTGTCCACATGGCATACAAATTGGTTAAGCTTTTGAGAAAAAATATATTTTCTGATCTATCGTTTTTTTCGATTTATTTAAAAATCAAAATAGATCGAGGTCTGAAACTTGCAGGATCAAGGTACCAATTCAATCATTAGTACCAATATACTCTCAAGTCCATGATCTCTTAAGGATGATCCAGATATCCCCCTGGGACTGATTCACTATGCTTATCGTCCTATGGCATTTTTATTTTCAGAGAGAACTAAATTCCAATAAGAATTGCTAACAATTGTTAAAACCTGAAGTAATGCACCGATTTATGTATAGTCAACTTATGCTCAAATGGTTTATGCTATATATGAAGCATATAGTCAATGTCATGGCCAAGCTTATTAAAACTACTGGATAATAAGATGTCTGAAAAATATTTTAAATTTTGACAAATTCCTGGAGGAGTTTGTTAGAGGGGTTTGGGATAGTTAACTGATATTTTAGATTTGTTATTATTATTGTTCACTTACTAATAATAATATATCGTATCAAGAATAATGAATATATGAAATAATGAATAATTGGGTACATTCTAGACGTGGGCGGATACACTGTTAGTTACTACTACATTAATACTGTTTAAATTTTTATTTTTAATAAGGACTAAATCCCCTCATTATAAGAAAAAGAATTATTAGTAAATATTTAGAACCATCTAGATATTAACAAAGTATATTATTTAGGAAGAATATTCATGTTAGAAGATGATCATAATATTGAACTGGAAATAATATACTCGATAAGTACTATGTCAAGTACGCTAGGAATTATGTTCTTCACGAATATGTAAATATTTAGACTTGCATATATACACCAATATTTCGTTAACATAAATAAAAATTGGTGTTGGGTAATAATCGAAGCGTTATGGTTTATATCTTTATTCTACCGATATAGGCGAAGGACCACCTGCGTCGCAGGAAGATAAGGATCGGTAAATGGACTTACTTGGAATAGTGTTGTCCTGGAACACTGTATGCTGTTATATTGTTTAGTACGTAATGTGATAACGTCGGTACCGACACCTTAATCTGTACGAACGCAGCACTGACACAAGGACATAGGACTCGGGCAGAGATTTGAATTGCGAGCGGGAAAAAGACGTTTCAAAGGCGTTTTATTTTCCTTTATTGTACAATATGGACAACAAAAGACATAAAATTGAAATAAATTTTACACTTAAAGTTAGTAAAGTTAACACTAGACTTCATCTTAATTATGCTCTATTACTGGTATGAAAATTTACACCAGTAAATGGTAAAATTCTACCACGGTCTTGTGGTATTCATTTCACACCAAACTGGTGTGAATCTAGTCCTTATGTGTGCCTCGTTTAGTGTGATATTGGTGTCAAATCTTACATAAAATTTCACACACTGTAATTAGATAATAATTTTTGTATCTGTGTACAACATACGTTGAGTATTTATCAAATAATTGAAATACATTAAAAAATTCAATTAGACTAAGCAGCTACTATTTGATATCATATAGACAATCCGACCTGCATATTGCTTTTAAATTTACTCGAGTGTATATATGAGGTAGTGTTGTAGTTTACTTTCTTTTGTAGTATGTAGTATATTGGTTACTGCAGGCACTTATTTTTCCATTATAAAAAAATATTTAAAACAATACGTTACGGGCCCTTGGTGGAGAATAATTAGAGGGTAGACAGTGGAGTGTTAGTGTTAGGGTTAGACAGATAATAAATAAAAAGTGTACAAACTTGAATATGAAGAAGAAATATATGCTGATTTGTAATGTTAATTTGCTGAAATTACTATTTATCTTATGATTGTTCTTACTACGTAATTTACTCATTCACGACCCACATCAATATATTTTTTTAAAGATCACATAAACAAATTCATTTGGACTATTACTATTTATTATGTTAAAGATTAAGCAATAGATTTATCTGAGTGGTAATATTTATTTCACATAAGAAGTGTAATTCTTACCTAAGAAATAAGGATATTAAATCACGTACGTTTCTAACAATCAGCGTTTGCTAATGTATTTCAAGTTGTTACTTGTTTAACCCAAACATATTTAAAAATCCAAAATCAGCATTTTTCTATTCTAAATAATTCTCCTGATATGCTATATAAATATAATGTGGTATTTGCAACTATCTGCAACTTTAGATTGTGGTGTAGGACATTTTTCAAAATACGTTTATGTTGTTTTGAATACACTCATTAATAATGGAGTTTTATTTTTTGTTCTCTATGTTTATAATCGGTTAAAAAGTGAAGATAAAAATATTACAAATTAGAGAACTGTTGTGCATAATTTAAATATCATGAAGCTAATACTGACACTAACAGTTTATATTATAGATTTTGAATTAACTTAATAGTCTATCAAGTAGTAGTCCAGCTTGTCCCGAGAACAAAATATTTATAATTACTGCACAGTATTTTTAATGACATCATATTACAAGCATCCTAATATTATAAAACTATAGGTATAACGTAAAATTACTTCGACCTGAATGAAAATTTCATAAGATTAATTATGCCAAGCTTTAAATATATGTTTGTGTCCATCAACCAAAAAGTATTTGAATTAAATACATATAATTTATTTCACAAATATCATTATTTAAAGTAGCAATGAAGTAATAATGTATTTAAACCTTTTTATTAAACCTTTCAGGTAATTTTTACTAAATACTAAACAATTAAACACAAACTAATGAAGAAACAAATTAATGAAGAGTCGTATACGTATAATTACTATTAAACAATATATTTAATAGACATGTTCTGTATGTGAAGAAAATAATAGCGACTAGTAAAATTTAAAGTATGTTGATAAAGAGGCATGGAATCGACACTATATTTTAGGTGTTAATTAGTAGAAGCATATAGGAGCAGACACTGGCAAAATAATTTAAAACTAAATTTGCGAAAAATAGTGTAAAAAGGGATTGCCTATGTTTAAAACTGTTTTATACACATTTATATTAAATTTTGTATAATCCTAGGGATGAACGTAACTCCATAAAATAAAAAAAACGTTCCTTGTATTTATTTCTTGTTTATGCAAAACAATTCTTCAGAAATATTGTACAAACATTATGTTGATCACTGAATGGACTGCTCTTTTTCGCAACTTTTTCATTGGCCTCTTATATAGTTTATTCCATAGCTATTTGCCAAATAAAATATCCCAAACGGCTCTTATTTCATACTGTGGTTTGTTTTTATAGCTAGACAAGATAAGAGAGTTTTTTATTTGGCAAATAGCGATGAAATGAATAGTACATGGGCCTAACACCTAACTTCTAAAATATGGAGTGGATCTTATGCCTCAATTATGTGATTTTATATGATATTCATTGTTACGAAAATTTAATACTAAATTTCCTTGAACATGGTAAAATATCCTTGAATAAGTACATTATACATTAACATATTGAAAGAGGTTTACTTATTGTTATTCAATTTACCTCGTTACTGAGTCATTGTGTTTTTTCCTAAGATATAATTTACAAGTAATTAAAACATGATTTTGGCATTTAGAACATTCTATTATTATTTACGATAAATGTTTAACTATGTATATCCCCATTGCGATTAATTATGTTCGTCTGAAAATAACAGACACTAAGAACAAAATTATTTTGCAATGTATTCGCTCCACAAATACCACATCTTAATAAACCAACCGCTAGAATTTATATTGTTTCTAGAACTATTGCTTATTACATATTATAGACATTGTATGAATTCCTTTTAATTTACTCAGGTGCGAAGTTGTCTCTTGTTTGCCAAATGTTTCTTATAGTTTTCAATAGAAATATCTACGTGTATAAATATTTCTTGTACTACAGGAATAATAATTATCTGTACCAATTGACCCTTTAATTACTCCGTTTAGAACTATATTATCATTACCATCGACCGTATGCTATTTGCAGCGGCATGCGATCTAAGGGGGTTATGGAAATACCGCTTCCATTAAGGGCAAAACAATATTCTCAAAATTTTAATTTTGTTTCCCCGGGATTCAAATTCATCTAATTTTCGCTGTTCACAGTATCCATTTCTAACTCTAATCTAGTCTGTGACATCAGTAAACCTGCAGCTTACCGCAATGTTAGATTGAGCATATAGCAAAGAGGTTCGGGACTGGTCGATGACTTTCAGCAACAAGGCTTTCGATGCAATTGATTTCACAGTTTTCATTTAGTCGTTTCAGTAAACGTTCATTGGTAAATTAATTCAATTTACCTTGGATCATTTTCGTTCACCAAGAAGCTCTTTTCCCGATCGCGTCGTATTATTTGAATTGCTATTCGTTTATTTGAATTTCTATTATATTTGAATTATCGAAATGTTTCCTCACCCTTATCTTTTGTTTTGTACTTTATAAACTAAAGCAAATGATTTAGGTTATAAAATATTAAACAAACCCCTGCAGTTAACATATCAACACATTTAAATAAAAAATATCATGTGCAGCACAGTACACGTGATAGAAGTGAATACTTCTTTAGAATAGAGAATGAGAGGGATTAAGAGTGAGAGATTGAAAAAGAGAGAGAGAGAGAGAGAGAGAGGGAAAGGGAGAGGGATAATTTCAAAAGAAATATAACAATATAAAATTTGTGTAAAAAATATTCGGTTTATTCATTATCTACACTATCATCGGCTGGTGGTTCAATTGGTAATACTGATATGATTCATTTTTGTGATAACTAAAATATATGTTCGTGATTGAATATTTTCTAAATAACGTGTAAAAATTGCATCTATTGTTGTTCCGGATTTTGTTGTTGATTCTTTGGGATTGTTCTTTATAAGCAGACCAAATGTTTCTCGAAGAAAGTTAATCAACGTGAAATAATCATTGGATCCGAAATTTACATTGAAATCTCCCCGAGAATCAAAGGGATTTTGTCTTCGCCTCTTCCAAGTGCATTTGCACCTGTGTGGCTGTAAACCAGTAGGGAGCGGTGAATGAAATATATTAGGCATATCTTCTAGATTTTAACAAGTTAAACGGTTCAAGAATATTATCAAATAATCACAGAACACAGATGTAAATAACGTAAATAATTACAAAACACAATGATAAATATTCGGTACACACGCGTGCTGCTTCAGCTGTTAATATATAGCGTCTGCTATATATTACATCTATAACGCGCGCATGCGCGACAATAGGGAGACGCAGATAGCCTAAACTGATATATATATATATATATATATATATATATATATATATATATATATATATATATATATATATATATATATATATATACTGATATATATATATATATATATATATATATATATATATATATATATATATATATATATATATATATATATATATATATATATATGTGTGTGTGTGTGTGTGTGTGTACTCTGTCTTGTAACGAAGCCTGTGTTATAGGTATATCAAATGTATAGCTCTCTTTCTCTTTCTCTTTACGTTATATCTTTTTTCTCTCTCGTGTAACTAAATCTGGAAACGTTACATTTTTTCCAATTCACTCTCCATTCTCGTCAAATATCAGAACGCCGCCAAAGAAGTATTCACTTCAAAAAGAATTCAAAAATAAATCAATTTCAATATTTTTGTTAAAACACAATAAATCTTTAATTCTCAATAGCAAAGAGAAATAATTAAGGTCGACAATGGACATGGATATGTCATATCGTCGATTAGTCTTAGAAACAATGGTTACTATTATTCAATAACGGAGAGAGGTTTCTGAATTTGAGTTAATTAAAATGTGTAGAATTTTAAGAATTACAATACGAGTATATCTGATATCTAGAGGGAGCTTTTAATAGTATAGAATTAAGTTAAGGCAACTTTTTTGATATTGCGGCATTACATTCACAATTAAATATTTTATATGATACTCTTAAAGTCAATAATCAAGAAACACCTTTATTATTTTATCACAAGATCCAAAGTTTTATGAAGATGTAATAGACATGTTTACTAACGTGGATACGAGGATAAAATCACTATTCATTTCATCGCTATTTGCTAAATAAAAAACTTTCTTATCTTGCCGATAAACGGAACAGTCTACCTGAGCTTAGCCATAAAAACAAGCCACGGTATGTTTTAAGATTTTTCATTTGGCAAATAGCGTTTATTTCATTTGAAATAAACTATATATTATAAATAAATCTATTTATCATTGTATGTAAGTGATCTTTTTGTATTAAGTTGAAAGATATTTCTCAAAAAATGTCCTCTGGCATCCACATCAACTCTCGCAAAAAATTAAATAAAGTAACGCAAATGCGAGGAAGTTTTTCCACATAAAAATTTCATCGCATAACACTGGTTGCTTGTAACCATATTGTTAATATGGCTAATAAAAAATGACAGATGTTTTTAGGTATGAGATAAGGTGTGGCAAGAATGTTGATGATGCGCTGCACATGCATTTATTATATCACAAAATAATTAATTGACGTATAACAATGTCCTGCATAATAAATACAAAATACATGCTTAAAGTATGAAAATATTTCTAGAATATGACCAATATATTGAATGCGAAATATATGCGCGAATATGTTGAAAAACGAAAATTAATTAAATAATTTTCATTAATTCAAATAATAATGAGAATAAATTAAACGTCGTACCATCTGAGGAAAAAAATTATAATATCATGTTACTCGAATATGCTTCCCGATGCAATTTATAAACACTTCTAATGACCATTTGGCTATATCAATCAATAACATACAAATACATGTTATATAGAATTCTCTCTTATATTAGATTAAGACTTAATAAGAATAATACTGTATTTTAAAATATTGTAATATACATGGTAACAGGCCATTAGCATACAGGATGTTATATCCAGAAAAGAGTATACCAAAGTCATCGCGGTATGGAGTAACTAAAAACCTTTTGTGTTTATCATAAACTTACATTGTATTTTATCGCAATTATTGCAACTTGCTAAAAGTCTTCGAGAAAAACACTTCTTAGAACATTCCTGCAGCATCAGCAACAGAAATGTTTTAAATAGACAAATAACCACTAGTAGCTTCAGTAGTCCGCAAATCAAGTAATTAGAAGTAGTCCGTAACTTCATATATCAGTAATTCTAAATTAGTCGTCAAGTAAACGTCGAACAAGTCGAAAACTAAGTTAAATTATTTAAATTAAGTCGGTTACTTCTTTTTTTGACATAAGTGTTCAAAATCGTAAGTTAAAAATAAATTGTTTTTAAAAAGTCATATAAATAAAAAATGATATAAAATACATATAACAAAACAAGTGTAAACATTTAAAAAACACATCAGGTACAATTAATTGTTCGACAACCTGCTTAGTTTGTAATAACATGATAAATCTTGTCCAGATCTACATGTTTTTTTTCCAAAACGGCTAGATACGTGCTAGATATTATTTTTTACTTCTCCGCACTCAACTACATCAGAGCGGAAAAGTAATGTAATCGTGTAAAGAAAAATGGAAAAAATTTTTTTTCTAGGGTTTATTTTTCGTTTTTCGGCCTAAAAATAAAAAAGATGGTTTTTAAAAAAATTTGCCTGTGTGTGTGTCGTCGTTGTTGTCGTCGGCATTTTAAAACTTGTTAGAACGATAACTCAACTAAATCGTGTCAGATCGATCGGGTTTTGACTGATTCTGATTGGAGACGTCTCCCAAACGACACCTATTGATTTTGAGGTGGATATGACATACTCTGCCAAGTTCATTGGTCATGAGAAAGCACAAGGATGAACTATTTGAGAAATTTTTTTGTTAGCACGATCACTCAATTAAATCGTGTCGGATGGATCGGGTTTTGACTGATTCTGATTAAGAACGCCTACCAAACGACATCTATTGATTTTGAGGTGGATAGGACACACCCCACCCTGTTAATGGGGCATGAGAAAGCACGATGGTGGACTATTTGAAAAAAGTAAAACTGTCGCATAAAACACATATTCTGCATTTGTGTTAGTTTATTTTTTCTCGGCCACTCAATTTCGAGATAGAGATGTTCTGCGTGCGGAAAAGTCTGTTTTAAGGTTTCAAAACTGTTAATTTAGTATTAGTTATTATTACAAAAGGCAAATTAGTCGGGTACTATAAGCGTGCGCATAATAGGTACGTAACACAAGCTAAGTAATAATGAGTTTCAATGTATTATAATTTATGGAACATTGAAATATTTAAACTTTTAAGCAGCATTATCACAAACTATGAAATGAAAAATTTATAGCGTCAGATATATTTCCCCAGTTGTTCTATCGAACGTTATATAAAGAAGACGACCGTTCAATATCAAGTGATGTAATATTTGCATAATTAAAGTAATCTTTGACAATCGTTAACAGGTCTGTAGATACAAAATGACACAACATTTATCTTACTATTACTGCGGTGAAATCTCAATCTTTATTTAAAATACTATTAAATTTGTAATAATGCTCTTATTTCTTGCGTGATTTAAAGCACGTAGGTGTGTATACAGTATCCACCTAGAGTACCTCTACTAACGACAATGAAGGATTTTGTAGTTTTTCTATTACTTCCATTAGTCCATTGTAATTGTTATGAATGATTTGCAAATCTGTTTCAATATGAACGCCTCGAAATTTCGTTTGACTTTTATTGATAGCAATTGTTTTTTTAGGAACAAATTGTAAAACTACACACTTTGTTATGTGGACTTTTTGTATTATTTGCTCAAAATAATAAAATACAGCCCCTAACCATGTTCCCTACTTCCCTAGCATGTAAGGATCCGATGTAGTTGCTCAGGGATACAACCTGCACAATTAGCGGAATGCGTAGGTTAGCACAAGATAGGAGAAGCTGGAGGTTAGCGTCCAACCAGTCTTGATTAATCAACAATCAATAAGCGTTCAAACTATATCGACAATAGATATTGATTGCAGAAAGACCCAACTGAAACGGCAACTGAAAGTCGCCGATCAACCGGAGTAATCAGCCAGCGCGATGAGTTCGGATTCGGGAGCCCCCTCTAATTACTTGTCTTAGAAACTTTTATATCTTAAAATTTCAAATTCTTACATCAAACTACTGCTTTAATACATACAAATCTTTATCCTTATTTTTTCTACAGTACGGAATTAATTAGTAAGTACAGAGTAGCTTTTAACAAAAAGAAAGCACTTTTATACTCGGGGGTAATAAACTTTGAAACAAGGAAGAGATTTTTGAAAACATATGTATGGAGCACGGCACTATACGGTTGCGAAACCTGGACGGTAGGGGAAGCAAGTAGGAAGAAATTAGAAGCTTTTGAGATGTGGTGTTACCGAAGAATGATGAAAATACCATGGACTGATAGGGTTAGAAACGAAGAAGTATGAGAGAAAGTCGGCGAGAAAAGAAGTATGTGGAAAAACATAAAGAAGAGAAGAGATAGAATGGTAGGCCACTTGCTGAAACATGGGGGAATAGTCCACGATATTTTGGAGGCAGAAATAGGAGTGAAGAAAGGCAGAGGTAGGCCTAGATTAGACTACTGCTCACAAATAGTAAGAGATGTAGGTTGTAGCACAATTAGCGAAATGCGTAGGTTAGCACAAGATAGGAGAAGCTGGAGGTTAGCGTCCAACCAGTCTTAGGACTGATGACCTCATGATGATAATGATAAATTGTTGATTTCGTAATGTCTTGTTATTGAGATAATTTTCTCAAATTAATTAGATTTTTAAATTCGTTTGTTAGAATTTGTGGAAAATTTTAGTCACAATCGATCGGTATAGACATCGCAAATTTGACTTCTCACTTTATCTCTACATCCAATCATGATTAGGATTTCAACTCATAGCTTTTCTGTTAAATTCGACATATTGAAAAAAGCTGTAGTCTATTTTGTGCTTGTCAATATAATTTATCAAATTGAAGCTATTTTCAACATGCCTTTATCAGATAAACAACTTATTTAAATCCTAATTATGATTGAATTTCCAGAAATTTGGAGGCAGATATAGGAGTGAAGAAAGGCAGAGGTAGGCCTAGATTAGACTACTGCTCGCAAATAGTAAGGGATGTAGGTTGTAGCACAATTAGCGAAATGCGTAAGTTAGCACAAGATAGGAGAAGCTGGAGGTTAGCGTCCAACCAGTCTTAGGACTGATGAGCTAATGATGATGACGGAATTAATTCTACATTCCATATGGTATAATTTTTTTTATCATGGCATGACGGCGGCATTATTGGCTCAATGCCGTTATAATTACTAATTATTGTGAATTCAATATTATTTTTTGTAATACTTACATTGTTTAAAAGCACCGTGTCAAAGCATTTTTAATAAAATACTGATTTACAGAAAGGTTATTATCACTGAAATTTGATTGATTGAAATGGTCTTTTAGAAACATTATCATTTTGTACATTATTTTTCTTCAAAATATTCATCGCAAACATAATATAAAACCCTATATTTTATATAAAGTGTACCTCTTTGTATTTATATTTAGATACTCTGACTTAGTTCTATATTCAATTATTCTATAGTTATTTCGAAAGGATTCAAGAATTTTCTCAAACTACAAGCGTTTTTAAATTCTAATTCATTGGACAATACTTGGTTCATATGATTCCATTGTTTAATTATTTTCTCTATATTTTTTTGGCACATTGGGACGAACATTAATTTTTACGGAATCCCTTAATTTTTAAAGCTATTTTAAGGATACACAGAGTGGAATTTGATTTTGATGCTAATTTATATTACAAATACTTAATTTTTAAAATACAATACTCGATATTTTTTGTCATACTCCGATATCATTCAATATCATATCATTAATAAAACCGCTTTGGCTGTCTTTAACATTGTTCTAAACTTTTATTTTAGTTTCTAATGTTCATGATTTTTGTTCTTTTCAATCGTCCTAGTTTCTGCTTGGAGCATTTGAATAAGACGACGAAAATTATTGGTAGTAATTATCTATATATTAAATAACATAAAAATGTAGAACATAAAATACACCATAAATTAAGGAATCATCAAATCTAAAGCAGATCTTGAGATTAATTGAGAATACAGGACTTTGTATTATCATTATGTACATTATATTGCTTGCGTAAAACTTCTTATTATATAAAAGTTATTTCTAGAATCTTTAAAAATATCATCATATTCATGTAATTGTCAAAGACAATTGTTTGAAAAAAAAAATGGTTGAATTTTGGTATAACAAAACCCATTTAAAACTTTAAATGTAGAAACTTTAAATGCCTAATTGTAAGAGAATCGAAAATATAACCCAAGTTATAAATATACATGAAAAATATATAATTATAATAATACATTGTATTTCAAATCAGTTCAAATATTTCAATCAGTCACCACGCGGTGTGTATTTGTGATGACTATTTATCTCAGTGTAATTATTATTCAATACCTACTATATGAAAATCAACATACAAAGCACAAGGTATATCCTTTATGTATATTATACTTTTAGCAACTACACGCTATATTCTAAAATAACTTTGAATGCCATTTTTAGAGAGGCAGTCGTTGCGCTTTTATATTACAGTAATTATAACTGGCTATTGTAATTTCATTCTAAAATGGAGTTAAAAAATAAATCAGCCTTCACGAGCCAAATTGATCATTAAATTAGTTGCAATATTAAGGTTGTGTAAACTATAAAAAGCTGTTTTGGACCAACAGGAGTATTTAAAACAAGGGAGGTATATTAAATGAATACTAAGTAGATTGTCCTTTAGTTGGTGAGGCAAGACTTTGCATGATTTTGCGCTGCATTGTTTTGATTTTGCACACCAACTTATTTCAACTTAACTGCATCTTATTAGTCTTGCGACTCCATTTATGATCTAAGTATGCTGGAAACACAAAATTACAAGTGTTTCGTGGTACCTACTAAAATAAATGATTTTCATTTTGTTTAACGCCGAAGTTTATAAATTTTATTATTCAATGCTCTATATGTTCTAATAATAATAATCTCTAATCATTGTAACTTGTTAGACCATTTTTATAAATATTTCTTATTTTTGATGATTTTTTTACCCTTAATAATTTGATTTCTAGTCTTGGAAGTGCTTTTCAAAAGAATTAATGTTTTGCGACATATCCCGAATCATCATTTTACTTTTATGAAATAATATCATTAAATATAACACATTTTCAAGGTTAAATTTAAATTTTCACTAATTTTGTCACTGGAAATAAAGATACTTTACATAACAGTAAAAAATTAAATCAAATAAGATGTAATAGTTGTCATCTGTTTATTTTATTGCATTTTCAATATAGTGATGAGATAAAACAATGACACAGGTTTCGGTCCTATTTTGTTTGAACAAAAGTTTAACACAAATATTTCAACTTTGACGTTTGTTTTTTTTCCTTGTAATTTGATAACGTTTTGTAAAAAAATACGTATACTTGCATATACTCCATATTACATATGTAAACATTTTATATCACTTTTTATTTATTAAACTGTTTAAAAACTATTTTATATTACTTTATAATTTTGACTTTTGTTTATGTCGAAAAATGAGTAACCTCAGTAATAATTACTGAGTAATTATTCGATGATTATTAACATTTCCTTTGTGGATTTCTCTATTTAAAACCTTGCTGTCACTGAGGTGGTAGAAATGTTCCAAGAAGTGTTTTTCTTTCCAAAGTTATGCAAGTCGTAATGAACCTGATGAATATTAAAGACTAATTATGATCAGATACGAAAGTGTTTAACTACATAATAATCATAATGACTTTAGGTATACTCTTTCTTAGACAATATCCTATATGTGAATGACCTGAGTTTAACTAACCTAACCATCCTAACTTTATATAGGATGATATTATCCTAAGTCTAAAGGAACAATAGGGTAGGATTTAATATAACATAATAATATATGTAAACGATACAGTACATCAGTAGTTCTGCTGTACGTATCCATGTGATTTTATACATACAGTTGTTAAAGATTTAGATAGATATTCATAATAATATCAGTCACCCACTTATGCCTGAATGATGTTTTCTATCCAAAGAAGTAAACGTTAACAGTGATGCCCAAATTCATTAGAAATAATTGCCTCGATGACGGAAAAATGTGTCGCTAAAATATTTTACTAAGTTGATATGAATATTTAAGCGATGTACACCATCTCTCCGATAGGATCTACGATCATAGGTTCCTTGTCTATTACACGGTAGGCAACGAAAATAAGCCCACTACAGGAGGGAGGGAGGGGGTTCGGAAAATTTTCCAGGTTGGGGTAGATCGTCTCCTGGCATAAGCCTTATAGCAGAAATAGACCGACGCGACGTGATGTTAAGTAGGGGTATAGAAAATATGAAAATAAAGTTGATGCATTCATCAAGTGAACGTTTTAACACCAACAATTTGTAGATGAAGTGGAATTATTTACGACTATAATAATTGAAAAACTAGTTTACTGAAATTACTGAAAAATACGACTATGACTGAAATAACTGAAAAATAGTTTAATAAATACAGTTAACTATCTGAGCCTTTTTTATTTAAAATTATTTTTTAGTATCAAATAGTATTAAATTCTGAAATAAGGTGCAAGTGCATAATTATTGGAGAATTATTTCATACGTACTCTAATCTAACTATAAATTGTCAAATCGATTCTATTTAAAAAAATTTTTCACAACATAGTCAATGTACTTTTAATTATTCGCCAATGAATACAATTGATTTTAAAATTATTTTTATTTCTTTGAAGTTATAAATAAAACATTTATCGATTCGAATGTTTCAAATTCGTATGTGAATCACACAGTACTTAATAGCATCTGAAGGCTATCTTGGCTGCGTGCATAAATGCTACGCAAGTTTTTTATATTTTAAAGGTTGTCTGGATTCTTCACTTTATTAGACAAGTTCAAGACCGTGAGGGAAGAATAAAGTTCAATGTATTGCATAGTTGATTACCTTTGTACAAAATTCCATCAGTTACAAAACTATGCACACAAAAATGCTATATAAGTGATATTCGACTCGATGTATAGGTTTTATACTAATGAAAATATCGACAAATGCATTCATAAAGTTATGCCAATTAACGGTACTACAAATATAGTGCAATTTCGCAATACCATATTTTTTATATTTTCTTTGTTCTATTTTTTTCTTACGATTAGAAAAGGAACCTGGATTGCCTTTCAAACACAAAACTGTAACTATATCAAGAAATTAATTAATTCAGGATAGAACGAGAAACAAACAATAGCATACATTTTCTAGATCTTACTATCACACATAAAAATAATCAATTCACATTTGATGTTTTTCGAAGACCTACATATACAGATACAATTACATTCCCTTTGATTCTTGCCACCCATATTCGTATATAATAGCTGCATATAATTCAATATTACATAGAGCTTTTTCGCTACTTTCATCAGAAACACAGATAGAAACAGAACTTACAGCAATTCAAAATATAGTCAAAACCAATGGTGTCCCAACAAAAACTATTACCAAATTAATAAACAAAAAACAAAATCAGTATACTTTTAAATTAATTTATCCAAATATTAGAGATGATAAACTAGTACCTTATGCCACCATCACATATTACGATACATTGTCAATAAGAATATCAAATATTCTCAAAAAACATAATATCAAAGTATAATTGAAACCCCAACAAAGGTTATCAAATTAGTTTATAACGCCAAAGATAAAACTAATAAATATGAAAAATCCGGAGTTTATTGGTTAAATTGCTCGGAGTGCAATAGCACATATATAGGACAAACGGGACGTCAATTTATAACTAGGTACCTTGATCACAATAGATCCTTCAGGTTACAGAAAACAGATTCTACTTGCTAATCATATCTTAGAAAGTATACATAATTTTCCAGATATTAATAATACTCGTATGAAAATCCTACACTATGCCAGGAAAGGTTTAAGACTTAATTGGTTAGAAGCAATAGAAATCTATAAATATAAACATGGTGATAATTTTAGCTTGTTAAATGATCAAGTAGATATACTATTTTCACCTCTTTTTACTGTTACCCAAATTAATTAACCCCCTTCATAATAGTTCTTAATAATATTCATAGAAATTCCTACAATTTGATGGTCGCGATTGCACCATTTATAAAACACGTTTTCTTGTAAACCTTAATTACCTGTTTATTGTCATAACACTTAGTCTCTGTATTTGGATAGTATATATTATAGGAACAGAATTTTTGTACTTTATTCTTAGTTGAATCATCGTTTGAAAATGACATAAAAATTGTCGAAACTGCAATCACGTTTCTGTATAAATATAGTGGTATAAAACTTAGTAGTTGTTTTACTCATTTTCATTGTGTAACTACATCATTACGCCACTGTAGTAATCTAGATCTTTATATAGATATCGACTGCTCAAAATCAGACATATGTTTTATGTCACTAGAAAATGTTTTTAGGAAGATGGTTTATAAAACGGAAAGAATTTATTATGATAATTTTTCAGATTATGGTCTTGATTAGAATACAAAATTGACCATTTCAATATTCCGCACAGTGATTTATTACCTAATTGTGTAGTAATATTAGTCGCCGTAACAGGTTTGTAAATCAGTAAATTTATACACAATTTTTATGATAACTTGTTATATTACCCCTTTTTTTATTTCATTCAACGTCGTTTTATTTAAAATCTATCACAGACGTCAGAAAATAAAGAACCCTGATTTCAAAGTGGATAATTTCCTAAATCGATACTCTTATAGTGAGATAGATATTTTCACCTACATTTGTGTAGCTTCTGCGACTCGACTGGCAAACCAACTGTTAAAAGTTATAGACGAACCGTGGCATCAAGTCAAGTAACTTGATGTTTTTATAAATTACTTGACTTGACTTGAAAACCAAGCTTTTCAAAAATTCACTACTTGACTTGACTTGATTTTTCATCGTTACTGCTTGACTTGATATCAAGTAATTTCAAGCTACTTGATATTACTTCATACCCAAATAACCATTCGATTATGTTCGAGAACGCGCGATTTCCACATCATTAGAAGGTGAAGCCTACTGTACACTTCCGATGGTGATAATTGGTATAAATATGCTTCTAGATAAACTTGAAAAATGGGTTATAGAACTCGAAAATAACCCAGATAGAGATGAAATTCATGAGAAAATAATATATTTCAAAAATAATATATAATAATTAAACATTACCAGAGAAGTAACTGAATATACTGTGTTGTTTTAATCTTAGACCCCCAACATAAGGTGGAACATTATCTAATACAAATTGGGGAAAGAACTTGCAGATGGATGCAGTCAAGCATTTTGAAGATATTTTCAAAACAATGTATTTTAGGTCCAATTCATTGCTCATACCATCTTCATCGTCAAAACCAGATGAAAATGGCGATTGTGGTGAATATTACATTGCTCTACTAAGTTTATTTAAGAAATCTTCTGTCAACCCAAGAAATGAAATGGCTTGGCGCTATGAAATAGACAAATATATGTCTGATTCACGAGCTGACAGTTGTGAAGATATTTTAGAATAGTGGAAAAAACACGAAAACGTTTTTCCAAACTTGGCCATAATGGCGAAAGATTTTTTATCAACACCTGCATCTTCAGCTCCTGTTGAAAGGCAGTTTTCCAGGGCTGCTATAACTATTACAAAAACCCGTAACCGATTAGGCGATAACTCTATTAGAAGCCTCATATGCCTTAGATCGTGGATGGCAAACGATGATGTTAAAGGCTTCTTTTAAATTTTGCTATTACTACTATGTTACTGAAGAAAAAGAGGGCATACATTGGAAATTCATTTTATCGTTATCAGTTTTATTATTTTGTTTAATATTTTAGAATAATTTGTTATGTTATTAATATGCCCAATAAATAGTTTATTATTAGTATTTTTTACATTTATATTTATATATTTATTATATAGATTATAGTTTAAGATTTAGTTTTGGAAGTAAAAGGCTTTATTGCAAGGTTTCCTTCATTATTATTTCTTGATAATATTAAATGATTAATGAAAAATCAAGTAGTCTTGAAGAACTACTTGATTTTTCAAGTACTTGAAATATAACTACTTGACTTGAACTTGACTTGATTTCAAGTCAATTTAAGTCAAGTAGCTTGAAAGTCAAGCCGTGCATCCCTAGTCACCCATCTAAGTGGCAGTCTCCGTGGACATTCCTTGAACTGGATTTCAATGGTATGTGCGGCAAGTCCGCCTATGCAATCGTTCGCCCTACCTTAAATTATGCTACACATATTTTTATAGTAATAGGGTGTCGCAATTGAAACTATAGGATGTGATTTGTGAATAAAACTAGAGATTTTTTATTCTTCAACATAAAATGGAGACCATACGGCTACAAATGGAAAAGAAAATTCTTCATATGACCGCTTCTATTCATCTGGTATGATGTCACACGTTTAGCAAAATTTTCCATAACACGGGCACATAAAACTGGCTCTATTTCTCGAAAAACACGTTGAATGTTTGCTTTGAGGTTATCGGTTGTTATTGGCTGGGTGGCGTACATTTTTCTCTTGATATAACCCCAAAAAAAGTCCAGTGGTGTTAAATCACATGATCTTGCAAACCAGTTGATCAGCATGTCGCGAGACCACATGATAAGAAAGTTTGGTATGTGACAGAGTTATGGTTGCACGTGCTGTATGAAACGTTGCACCGTCTTACTGAAACCATATGTTGTTTAAATCCAAATCATCAATTCGATGGAAAAAGATATTGTTTAATATGTCACGGCAGTGTTCCCCGTTTACTGCGATAGAATTGCCAACCTCATTTTCAAAGAAGTCTGGTGTAATTACTCCAAAATGCGCACCAAACCATGCATCTCTGTGGATGCTTTTCTTTTTCGTGAACAGCATGTCAATTTTCAGCACACGAAATTCGACAATTTTGTTTGATTACATATCCGTGAAGATGAAAATATGCTTCGCCGCTGAAAAACATTTTGTTGCAACAATTAGCCTTCACCTTATTTCTTTTCTAAGAAGAATTAACAAATGTACAACGTCGTAAATGGTTTATAACTTTTAACTGTTGTGTCAACTGAACTTTGTATGCCGGCAGATGTAAATCTCTCTTTAAAATCCTGCGTGTGGTGGCTCTTGACAGATTCAATTGTTGTATACAACGTCGAATTGATGTGTTTGGATACTCCCGTACACTTTCTCTCTCTGCGGCAATATTTTCATGTGACTGACCACGACAAGAACGTACTGGTGTGACCTTATCAATAACAGAAGACATCTCTTCAAATTTCTTGATTAAATTATGAACTCTTAACTTTGTAGGTGCTTCATTTTGTCCTAATTTTTTGCGGATTTTTCTCAATGCAATTGTGAATGTTCACTAACTTTCATAAATATTTGTACATAAACTATTCGTTTTTGAATTTTTAATCATGGTGTGTTGATGCCGTATGCTTTGTAGATGATAGTCGTTAAATATGGCTCCCTATCTTGAATAGAACATAAATCTCGCGCAATTCAAATCTTATAGTTCCAACTAAAACACCCCATTCTTATTAAACGAATTAACTCGATTTTTTGTGTTGTCTTGTGGGAATCGAACCCACGCCTGGATTAATCCTGGATAAGTCGGCAATTCAGATAAGTTCCAAACGATTGGTAACATTATTCCGGATCATGTCAGGCAACTTAAATACATTATGTGGTGTAATTATGGGATAATGTACCCTTACAAGGTTTTGTCATATATACATTGTCATTTTCACTTCTTTGTTCACTTAATTTATAACCTTTTGTACAAATAAAAAAGAAGACAAAGTAGTCAACGTTTTACAAAAACAGGAAATATTCTACTACTTCTACGAATCCATAAATATTGACTAATAGAACATTATTTTGGACGATAAATTATTAAAGTCATTTTAATTAAATGACAGTTGATTATATATTATTGTTTCTATAAATTTTGTCATGTTTCTGTACTTTATTTTTAAGTTTCTTCTTTTATAGAACGTGATGTTAAAATTTCGCACAATATTTATAATGTTATTGATTTTCGAAAAATTCTGAAACTCAAATCAGTCCTATTTTTTAAAAAGTAATTTATTATATATTTTTCAGAGTATGCATTTGTATTTAAGTTGTTACGTTATTATAATATTTATTAAATTTCAACTCAACATAGATGAATTTCTTAAAGTTTTCCACGATGTTAGGCATATGCTATCTACTGTTCATAAGATAAAAGGTGTTAAACTAAAAATTGTAAAATACAGTTATATTGAAAAATAAATATGTTGTAACTACAAAGATATAACGTATCAAATGATTTATAACGGAGTGCAACAATATTTGATAATAGGGGTTTCCTATTTACCGCTTAAAAGACAGAGCGCCTTAAACATAACATTGTAAGATATAAATAAATAAAAATATCGTGTAACTACAAAGGTATCCCGTATCAGGGATCTGGTTTCATCAAGACAGAGATCTTCTTCATTTGGATTTTCGGTTGAATTCATGACGATACTCTACTTGGGAGATGGACGACGAGGACCAACTGAATGGCCACCACGTTGGCCTAATTTCGCGATATTGGATTTATTGTTGAGAGGTTACTGAAAGTCACGGTTTTATTTTAATATGCCAAACAATTTAGAAAATCTGACGCAACCAATCTGACAAATCTGGCACACTCGGAATGAAAAATGTCAGTACAGGAATTATCAGCAGAACATCGAATGCAGTGTTAACACGCCTGTTGCCAAGGAGGGATTGTTGACGGAGGACATTTTGAACAATTTAAAATTTCTGTCAGAAGGAAAGTAATTTTTTTTATTTGTACATTTCTTAAAAAAAACCACCCTCTATCTTATAAAGAGTAAATAGGAAACCGTTAATATTGGATATCGTTGTACCTAAAAAACCTTTGTTGTACCTAAAGGAGACAGTTGTAATTTGTAGGACAACTATGATGACGTCACAGATCAAACAAAATCTCAAAAAAGTAATTTTTATTGTGTTTAATAAATTACCCATATTTCAGAGTTATAAAAATATCGTTTAGTAACAAAATTATGAATATCGTTACCAAATTTTATCATCACACTGTACAATAAACATTTATTTACGATAGCTTAGAGCTTAGATGATCAGTACATCCGCCAGAAGGTTGGCGTTAGCGGTAAATTATAATAAAGTTCAGTTTTAAATAAAATACAAGTAATTTCAAGGAATAGAAATAGGTATGTGAAGAATGTAAAAAAACATATTTTCTCTTTCACAAGCAAAAAAAAAATGTAAAGATTGTTCATTCATAATCTCATCAATTAATAACAACTTGAGTGACTCATTTCAATTAGTAGTGACCTTGGCGTCTTTGTATACTCGTATATGTATATTATACCATTTTATTTCTGAAACCAATTTATGTGATTTCCACCCAGAGTTTAAATTTTGGTGATTTCACTGACTTTATGTCAGTATTATATTCTACGCTATTATTATTAAACTATTGTTTTATTTTAAACTAATTGTTTTATATTTGTCATTGACCTCACCTTGTAAGCCATTATATATAACACATCAATGAACTTCACAATATAATTCTTAGTTGATCTGTATTGGAGTGTTCTGTTTTGAATCCTGGTTATAAAATTAAAATTTCTCGAAATTATATCAGGTTACCGAAATTATATGAAACAGAAAATCATTTCTATAATATACATTAAATACAACTCAAATCAGGGAACGATGTACTGTAGGTTAAGAGTTAACTGTCCAAAATGGTAATTTACAACTTCCACTTAAACCGGAAATATGGGTAATTTTGATTTAAAAATATGTAATAATAATGAATAATAATACTCTTAATAAATTTCTTGACCATATATTTTTACAATTTACTGCAAGAAGTATAGCTTAGACTAAGTTAAAAAGAAAATAACATATACATATCAAGAATAATGGAATATAGAGTAAATTTACACGTAATCTAATGGTTATGAAACACTAAGCGAAATTATAAAAAAATAAAAAAAACATACATTTACCTTAATTACTGTATACAACAGTACTGTACTGTATATGTAATCTGTGTATAGATTATAAATTCCACGCCAGGAGAAAAAATTAAGTTATTTAATATAAATGCACGAAGCTTTAACATATTGCACAATCTTGCAGCTATTTCTTTAGCTGTTATATTTGTTCGATTATTTAGTGTTGTTATTAATAATTAAAAATTAGTTACAAAGTTGCAGCTCATTGGTTCAATTGCATAGTATCAACAGTCATAGTAGAACAGTCAAAGAATAAGCGACAAATAGTTTTTTGTACTAATGTACAGGCAGTATAAATTTCAGATGCGTTAATTTTATAGAAGGCGCCATTAAATGTGAATATTAATTGAAATTTATATGTCATTCATAATTGAGCAATAGTAGAAGTTACCTATATGGGCAAGTAACGCCATCAAAAATATGTATAAAAATATGTTACTACATACTTTTCATGCAATTATTCAATAATAATAATAATTCATAATGTTGTTGAGTTCCTAAGTAATCTTAATCTAATAAGATGTTTAATTTCCGTAAAATTGACACATTGTCACAGAATTTAGGAATGATGTTTTGGCCTTTGATCTAGACTTATATACTGATGTTCAATTTAAAATATAGAAAACCAATCTAATCTATGTATGCATGAGGTATGAATGGATCACTTTCAGTACCAAAAAGTAATAATCAAACAGGTGGAATACCAGTATCTTTCAGATGTTTGTTAAAATTAATTCTACGGAAACATATATAATCTATTGTATATTTTGTAAGTATAGCTGCAGTGAATATTTACAGGTTATGCTAGACTTTTTTTGACTCGATCTCCTAGTGAGGTAATCTGTGGTAGGTTCTAATTAACAGTCTTGAAATGGGTTATATAATATTAAAATGAAAACAAAGTTATTCACTAATATTCACTAATATAACACCTCCTATTTAATTTAGAAACATACGTATTTATATGTTATGTACGACAAATGAACATTTATTTACAATGATTAAGATTACAGAAACATCATAATGTCATATACAAATTACTCTACATTAATATATTGACCACTCCCTATGTTAACCTTAAACTCAATTTGAACTTGGATTGATTTGGTTTCACTTTCTTGTTTCTTTGTTTCAAGATTGTTTCAGTTTTTCAACTAAACATTTTATTGAAAATAATTATTGTTTAAAAATACCACGAGAAAAATTATTAGAAATAGAGTACAATCGATTTTGAAGAAAATAAAATCTTTATTATATCATTCAGATAGTTGACCTTCATTAGGTAATAACGATTTTCCGAAAATATATATCAGTAAAAAACTTACATTAATAATTAACAATTAACAATTATAAAAAAGCCTACAATTCCACAAGATAAATTGTAAAAGCATTTTTCTCGGTTATTTGTAGGTTTTTAGTTATAGTACAGAAATTTATGGGACAAATTCCTAAAAGAGAAAAACATATTTTGGGTTTCCTGTTCCATTCTTAGCGTAATATTTTCATAAAATATGCTAGGAGTGAATGTTTGAATAACTTTTAACATATATTAATTATTTTAATATGTTGGCTGTTGTCATTAAACATAAATATTTTGATAAAATATTTTTGATTCAATTTAAACGAACAAAATTAAATTAAAATTAAATACTGAATGAAAATATGAGTCGTCTAGATTTAAAGTTTAAAGTGTGCAATCTCCATCAACTAATATTTTACAGGAAACTCAAAAAACTGATATGTTGTTTTAAATTTTCAAGTATTTTAACTTTAAAATATGAATTACTATGATATTCTATGAAAATAAAAACCAAATCAACCAAAAATATTTATAATCACAATTTTGTTAATAAATTAATTAATATTAAATAATTAAATTAATTAAATTAATGAATTAATTGGATATTGCACGTTTTGAATCTAACCCCAAACTTCAGCATTGATTTTTTTGGCGATATTGCACGATTTGAAGCAATACGACTTCACAGCATGAAAGAATGGGAGATTCTGCATGAGAACACGTAGCTAACTCATTTTTGGTTCAAACTACTGTTTGAATCTAGACGACTCATATAATGAATGTTTTTGATGAAAATACGAAAGAGGAATGAACCTAACTGAATCCTAGACATTTTCAACAAATAATAGACAAGGAAATATGATGTATAGAGTTAAAAAAACTCAAATATATCAATATAACACCACAATTCTTTGGTACATATTTATCTTCACAATATATCAAAAATAAAGTGTCAATAGTTGGGAATATTTTTTGTTTATATTGTTTCTTTGTATATTCAAGCATATTTTTGTAAATATGCAGTATACCTCTTTTGTAAAAATTTAGCCTAAAGCGTAAATCATTGTTTTGAAATTATTTCAATGAAAGTGGAACGGACATGAACAGTTTCAACAAGTCAATCGAATGTGAGATTTCATTTAAAATAAACCATATTATTTATACTCAAATACTTACCATTTTCCATACAAGCTGTAATATTTCCCAAACAAACTTTTCCTTTCTGTTCATTAACTAACGCACTGTCCTCCAAGTGAACACTTTCTTCGATTACACTTGAAGGTAGCGACACAGAAGGCACAATAGTTATGTTTGTTTTGTCGACTAGATTTTTTAAAACCTTATTAATAATTCTCGTTCGATTTTCAGTTTCATGTTTCGATTTTATATCACAGTTAATGTTCGTGAACACAACGTATGAAACTATTAAAAAGACGACATAGAATCGTTTCATGTTTGTTAATTACTGGCGCAAACTTTGAAAAATAAGAAGCACATAATTTTAAGAAGCAATTCTCGACTTGCGTTCAGGCTCACATGTTTCGTTATTTTTTTATCGATGTAAGTTCGGTATCGAATGCAGTACTAAGCTGTATAGAGTGTATGAGTGGGGTATTAACACGCTTAATGTATTGATAAATTATATATTGCGAATAAGTACCCCCCACCCTGCGTGTATTGCGTTTAGAGGCGGAGGTTATATGGAAGTAAAATAATAGCTTTTCCCGCGATATAATTATGTTTTACATTGACTGTTAATCGCAAATTTAGCAAATATGAGTTTTAAATATTTTACTGTACTTGTTTGATTTGGTAGATTTTTTTTTATTTTCTAGATGCCAATTATAGCAAATGAGATAGTAGTAGAGTTTACTTATTCCTTGATTACAGTTTATTATAATTATTGTATTTGTATTTGTAATGTTTTAAAGTTATTAGATATAATTACAAGTTCCTTTATGATTGTTTGTGCAATTTAACTTTAAGCCAGTATTAGTATCATTTAATTTGAGGTTCTTTACTCTTCTATTTATGACACAATATTTTAAGTAGCAAAGATATATGAGAAGCACAATAGATAACATAAAGCAGTGGTGCAACTAGAAATTTTGGACATTTTCTCCAATTTTTGTTAATATATTCAAAAATTAATTTTGCATATGAGCTATACAAATATGATATATAAAAACTACATACTTAAAAGCATTATTTTCTTAATATATGATAAACTTTTAAAACGATAAAGAAATACACTTTTAAAATAAGAAACAAATTCTTGTTGAAATAAATAAGGCACAAAATAATGCAAACAAACAATACAAATGTCCAGAGTTAATAAGGCGCTTGAATTCTTTTATTTAAGAGAGGTTGAATAAAGTAACAAAATTTAACAAAATAAGAGAAAATGTCTAATTATTCATTTATTATTAATATATAATCGAAAATAATTATTGTTTTGCATGAGGCTTGCCTGACGTATGTTCAATAAAAAATACATATGAATTTTAATCGACCATTTGTAGTCGCCAGGACGCTGGGTGATACTCAGTTTATTTTAAAGTTGCCTCAAGTTATATATTATATCAGTAATCCGCGATTTTTCCTAAAAAAGTTGTCTTATATACTAATTCTAAAGAAAACGTAATATTTTTAAATTTCCTCCTAGAACACTTGCAGTTTTAATAAGTGATGGGTTAAATCTATGTATATTAAAATTAAAATAAAAAATTAATAAACCCTACTTAATAAATTAATAATAAATACTAAACTCTAATTGATAGTTATGTGTAAAAGAGGTCTATTAGAAAACGGAAAATAAAATTGTAAAAGAATCGTTACAATTTCATCTTTCTTGCTTCAATATTAGCAAAGTCACTAACGACATCATCAAAATCAATGAACAAGAGTTTCTCTGATATACTTTTATACATTTTAGGTATAAAACTAATGTAAATTCACAACAATATTTTAACCAACGTATACCTAAATACTGTATATATCTCAAGAAACAAAAGTTAATTGTGTCGAGTATGTTTATTCATTTCTTTTTACCAAGGTGCCTAAGTAATTTGTTGAATTCTATGAGTCGCTGGATGATTTCACCGAATAGATATGTATATAAACCTAATTTATTTGTGTTTCGCGACAGTGAAGTAAAAAAGGTAATGTAAATGCAATTTTGTATCTGTTGTTTCTTATTTATTGTCTGCTTAATAATAATACATAGGTATATAAATTTTACTAAGAATATTACCAAATTTTTATTTTCAGCGAAAACTAAATCCCAATAAGAAGAATTATTAAAAATTGTGAAAACACGAAGCAATGCGCCTATTTATAACTATGCCCAAATCGTCTGTATATCCTAAGATGCAAATATATTTATTGTCAGGGCTAAGTGTATTAAAACTAATAGATTCATGTTAATTTTTGACTACTCGCTGGTATATTTCGTTGGATAGTTAACGATATTTGCCATTCTTATTGTGCGCTTACTATTAGAAATACATAAATCTTATCAAGAATGTACCCAATTATTAAATTTATTATTTAATAAATGGGTACATTCTTTATTATGTTAATACTGCATTAACATTATTTTATTTTCAGTAACGACTAACTCCCCTCATTATAAGAGGAATTATTAGTAAATATCCAAAAGCATTTGCATATCAATGAAGGACAATTATTACTTAATCCGGAAGAACATTCACATTAGGATAGGATAATAATATTTAATTAAAAAACTCAATAATACAAGTACTATTTGAAATGAATTTGGTTGCGTTGTTTACGAATATATAAATATTTTCTGGATTTGTTCTTGTACTAGCAAATACATATAATATAGACCAATATTTAATTGTGCAGTGAATAAATTAACTTTGTATATAAAGGGAAAAGTATTACGAAGTGTATTCTATTTCAAATGCGTCTTATTTTCGGTCATAGTATAACAGACAGTCAAAGGTGTAAAATTTAAATTAACTTACACCAAAAGGCGATGAAGTTTATACCAAATGTAGTGTTGATTTTACTACATTACTGGTATGAAAATTCACACCAGAGAATGGTAACATTCTACCGCGGCCTTGCGCTGTTCATATCACATCAAATTAGTGTTTTCATATATGTACTGGTTTAGTGTGAAATTGGTGTCAAATTTTACACCAATTTCAGACAGTGAAGCAAGTCTATGTTTGACAGGACAGGACGAAATAAACGAGGATCTTCAAAAGTTTATTATTTAAATTTAGTTTCCTGAATAATCTCTCGCAGGAAGCGAGATGGTTTAGATTGTTATGAATTTTCGAATGTGTTCAAAAGTTTCAAATTTTAAGCATCTGCATACCAACAATTGAGAATCATTAAACCACCTGAATATTCTGAAATTTACTCATAAAATTAAGTGGAAATCTATATATCCAAATATTAATATTACATTAAGACAAAATGACTTTACAAAATGACTTTCCATTAAAAAATTCATATCATCGGACATATATTCAAGAGTAAAAAACCTTCAGTCATGTTAAGATAGTATCATGTCATATCAATAACTTGATATGATATGATGATAACATCTGAGTTTCTGTTTCGATCCAAAGTCTGATGCTACCGGACTTTTCGGCGTAAAGTTCGCCTGACTTATCTTTTTCTTTTTGGCGCTTCCTAAAAGGCCGTTTGGGTCTCCTTCACCACGACCTAGATACAATACCAACACAAAACATGACGTGAGAAAAATAGTATACATATACAGGGTGGTTCACAAAAGTGAAATATAAATATTTCTGATCCAAAATGAACATTATGTCCTATTATAATTCCTTTGTCGGTTAAACTAGCTATGAAATACGATGTGAATATATAATGTGTTATATTTTAATTAAGTTTAATGTGACGGAAAACATTAATAAGATTATCATCAAGCAAGAGACACAAATTTAGTTACTCTAAAATTATGTAGGTTAAGTTTCAAATAAATTCATATTTTATACTATTTAGCTATATATACTATAGTGCCAGGAATTTTGAAAAATTTAAAGCTAGCATTACCTATATAATAAAAAGATAAACATCTACAATCTCCACAATATTGGACGAGACATTTTCAACTTCCTTTCTTTTAATAAGTGAAAAGCTTGCAGTCTGCCTGGCCTAAGAATGGCAATCTGTAAATCTCCATTTTGAGTGAGATTATTTTAAATATTAGTATATAAAACAAAAGTATTGGGCGTATCAAATAATTGAGAGATAAGTTAGTGGAAACAAGTACAGCTTTGAATCACACCAACTTTGTATCAGTGAAAATGGTAAGCTTTTGGGTCCAGTTGTAATTAAATGCTACTAAGTTCTTCTTTTAATTTATTGTCATCTGATATGATCTTGTTCTTATATATGAAAAGAGCAAAATTAAAATTACTATGCTTGCTTAATCATATATTAAAATACAATATTTATTACGTCAATGAACACATGTGTTTTTAAAGGTAGGTCTGTGTCATCGACCAGGTGATTATGAGTGATTCGACTGGATATAAAATTTTCTAATGATTTTATATTTGATATTAATTTATTGTAATTTTTTATGAAATATTAAGATTGTTTCATGTAAGGGTACATATAACATGGCAATTTTACAATTAAGGGGACCTAGTAAAAAGTTTTGTATATATATATATATATATATATATATATATATATATATATATATATATATATATATATAAGAGCAAAAAAAAAACGTTTTTGTTACATATTGTAAAAAAGTTTCAGCATCATAACTTCCAAACAATTTCATGATTTGTGCATAGAGTAACACTGCATAAGAAAATATAAAATAATATAACAAGTTGAGAATATAACGATAAAAAATATGTATGATTACTATAGTGGTATTATGTGGCAGAAAATAAATCAAGTTTTCGTGAAAATTTACAGTTTTCTCATGGTAAAAAAAATCATATAAGAAATTTTAAGGCAATCGAATTTACTATTTCCAGCATTATCTACTCTCATAAATAAAGAATATATATTGTTAATATGACTATGTATAGGATTAATTAATGGTAAAATATTATTACGTTAGCCGCTCTTTTTCATATTTATATTGAACAAACGAAAACCAAATAAATGTCTTAATTTATCAGTAGATATGTACCATATATTTCGTCTGGCCCACTAGACGTAGCCAACAAGATTGTACCGGGGTCCGGGTTACAGTGGTCGATGATCGATGTATCAATTTTATGTTTCTGGCTAACACTGAAACAGATATCGGGACTCCGGTAGGTAGTGTACGTTATAGATTTCATTGTTGATGATGCCATTGTCACAATGGCATCTAAACATAAGTTACTGCAATATACACAGGAAATTGTGGCCTATATATAAATTATTATCTATATGCACTGCCTATATACACTTATCTGGCACTTCTGGCCCACAAGATAATTGGTTTCATTCACAGCCACCTACATATATGTTATTGGCATAGGGCTCAGAAACTAGCTTTCTTTTAATTCCTTCACACGTTGGCGCTACATAACCAGTTATTAGGTTTAACTCGATAGGCACAGTAATATCATTTAACTTGTCATCATGTTAACTACGTCTATGTTAAATTGCTTTTGATTTTCATTGTTACTCCGATTACCACTTAAACGAGTTTTATGTTTGTCAGTCGCAACACGTTCTATAAGGCTTGTTTTTACACTTTATGATACCACTATATCATATACATTAAATCGGTATCATCAAAATATAGTTCGGGGAAATTTCTTAAACAAGTTTCCACTGTAGCACGCGAAAGAAGTTTACCAGACATTTTTAAGTAAATAATAATATATCAATTTACAATGAAGTGTACGTCAACAAGCACTTGTTACATCTCACAGTGAAAGTATGCAACTACTAACACAGACCTTCTCCTCGTAATTTAGATAGTCGCTAGGTTAGTGATCTTTTCCGATGTCACATGTGGAAGAAAGTTTGATTGTTATCGATATAAATTTGGATTTCATGTTTTTATTGATAATACGTAATTTCATAATTTAATTTCATATCTACATTTATACATATACACGTAGATTTGAACCTGCAGTAAACGATTTACTCAGGAATATTACTTATACCCTGAGTAAATCGTACTTATTACTTACTTATAAATAAACTCTTTCTGTGTACATTATTGAAAAATATAATTTAAAAAAAATTCGTTATGTTTGGCGACAAGCCAGCCAAATATGTATATAAATATATTTTGTTTATATAATTAATTCATTATTTTCCTTCAGTCAGATTTGAAATGATTACCTTTTATATGAAAAGATATTTAAATCAACAGGCTACATATGTAAAACTCCATAGTTTTACATATGTAGCCTGTTGATTTAAATATCTTTTCATACAAAAAAGTAATCATTTCAAATCTGACTGAAGGTAAATAATGAATTATAAAAAAATATATTTTCCTTAATTTCTTAAACTTAAGTACTCTACTGTATAGATATAATATATTCGAAAAACATGTGCGTTTAAGGACAACATTTAAAAATACATTTTTATACAGATAAAATAAAAACGCGAATAATTTCGATGACATTGTTCTGTATTGAAACATGCTGAAAAGCATGCTTTCTGCCATCAACGAAACAATTTTTGCTTTGCCCTTTGCCGATATAGACAGCCACGAGGCTGATTTTCATGGCTAATATCGGTTATATTTATTTACAGTTGAAGGTCATCTATATACCAAAATATAGTGTAAAAAATAGTCGAATATACACCAAATTATAATTAGATTTACAAAAAATAAATAAGTAGTGTATGTACTATTGAGAAATAATGTAATGATACGCTCGATATTCTCGAGTTAATAAATATGTGCTTGGTCTTAAAATGGTAATGTTCTCTAGCATGTCCTCTACTGAAAAGCAGGCCATTTTGAATTTTTCCTGTACTTGAAAATTAAAATATAAACAATATAATGCAAAGTTTTACTACCAGAGGGTAATATTCAAACTACAGAAATAAGGAGTTTATACTCCAACCCATCTGCAAATGCCTTATATAATAAACACTAAACAAATTAGCGTCGAGCGCTGAATACATGACAACATTTGTCGTATTTTTGTCTAACAGAGTTAGCACTAAAAATACAGTAATTGTTCCAAATACAGTGATAGCGTTTGGTTCTACTGCGGTGGAACGTAGCAACGTCTACTACACGTGAGCTTTATCTGTCGAAAGTATACTCGTTTACACTGCACTGACGAGACCCAAGATAGAAAGGTCGAAACCGGTCTGCAGTTAACGATATCATGAGATAGGTGACACTTTGAATCTTTCTTGGTGGTTTTGGAACAATCACTGTATTTTTAGTGCTAACTCTGTTAGACAAAAATACGACAAATTTTGTCATGTAATTCAGCGCTCGACGTTTGGCATATAGCCAGGAGAATAGCTGTTTTGACCTAATTTGTTTAGTCCTTATTATATAACGCATTTGCAGATGGGTTGGAGTACAAACTCCTTATTTCTGTAGTTTAAAATATAAACATCCTACCCTAGTTATATAAATAATTCTTAAAAGCCAACTGACACTAGTATAAACCAATCCTTTGCAAGGAGGAAGCAGAGGCCTACAAGAAATAACTAACTAATAAAAAACTGACATGAAAAAATAAAGAGGGGCCAAAGAACCGGCCCGGGCAATCCCCTGCTACCCTTTTTCTGTTTTGTGAAGAGCGCTTCGTAAAACTACATTACTACATTGCTTGAGTATACTATACTATGTACAATATAAGTATGAACACCCAATGTAAAATATGACAATACAGAATGGTAGTCAAATAGGCAATAAAAATATTTTAAACGAAATGAAATATTCCCTATTGACCAAGAGCATAATTTATTTCCAAAATGAATTCATGATTCCTTATGTTTTATATTAACAAATATGCCACATATTACATATATTTTGAGTACGTTGGTGTGAGAAATTATAGCAATCTTTTAATAATGTAGTATAATTCAATACGTTTAGTATTAAAAGACATTTTTAAGAAATATTATTTATGTAATATAATTTAGTAGCAAGTAATATTAGTAATATCAAGTATATTACACAAGTCATAAAAATCGTATATTAAACAACATTCATTCTTCTATACTTTTTTAATTATACGAGTTTTATGTACATATTTTAAATGAAAATTATGTGAATTGTACTTTCGTATTTCGTAGTGCTTTCGTGAAGTAATATATTCGTTCAAAATTCAAGGAATAAATTTTGGGAAAACTTTCAGACCGTCAAATTCTATTTCTAGTTACATTCTTTAAAATATAATTAATACATACAGCGTAATTCGTGTAGGACGTATGACATCATCAAATTTATTTTAAAGGTAACTCCCTTTTCCTATTACAAAATCAAATGTGAAAGAGCACATTTTTTACATACGCTACGGTAATAATTCCATTAGTGTAGATATAGGTAAGATAATAAAAAATGAAGAAAGACTATTGTGCAACATCAAAGTACTACATATACAAGGGTGGGGGTGAAAAGTTTCTGGCCTGAGCCAGATATAGCACCATCAGCTTTAATTTTTGATTCGAATTCTACAGTACTGTCCCTGACTAGCTTGTACAATAACTTCCAGGTCGATTGCTCTGTTAGTACCTATATGTTTGATAGCCTATTGAATAGGACGCCTCGCTTGCTTATGTGAAAATGCAACAATTGGAGAAGCATGTGGTCATCAAATTACTATTTGAAAGGTTCAACACCACTTCAAATCAAACAAGAAATGAATTCATCACTGAAGGACTCTTCTCCATCATATTCAACAGCCAAACAGTGGGTTTCTGAATTTAAGAAAGGTCGCACGAGCACTGATGGCGAACCACGCTCAGGACGCTCCGTTGAGGTTATATCTGTCGAAATGATCGAGAAAATTCATAAAATCGTGGTAGAGGATCGCAGAAAGTGAGTGAGATAGATGAGACTATACTGGAGTGTGAGCTGAACGTGTACGCAATATTTTACATTAATATGTGTACATGGAGAGGCTCTGTGTTAGCTGGATGCCGCGTTTGCTAACTGTCGATAAAAAATTACGCCGGAAGACCTTTTGACCGAGAATTTAGCACCGTACAAGCGAAATCCCAGCGAATTTTTGTATCGATTTATCACTTTTGATGAAACTTGGGTCCACCATTACACTCCTGAAAGCAAATGACAGTCAAAACAATGGATTGGAGCAGGTAAACCAATCCCAAAGAACCATAAATGGTTCGCAGATTTATTAAATTATTCAAGTGACGAAATGAAAGAAAAAGGACCTTATTTGACGAAAAAAGAGGTCTTATTTCACCATGACAATGAATCTGATTATTCGTCAGTCATTGCAATGGTTAAAATCAACGAATTGTGGTTCGAATTATTCGCCCATCCAGCTCATTCACCAGATTTAACCCCTAGCGACTATTATTTATTTCTTAACCTCAAACCATGGTTCGGAGGTAAAATATTTGTGAACAACCAAAAATTCATCAATGCTCTAAATACGGATTTTGAAGAACTCGACAAATCTTTCTAAGAAATGATATCACTGCATTATATCACCGTTATGAAAAATAAATTAGACTTTATGGAGATTATTCTGAAAAATTAAATAATAAAAAATAAAAGAAACACTTTTCTTCATCAGGCCGAAAACTTTTTACCCCACCCTCGTATTTAATGGTAATGATTATTTAAAAAAATCAACAAAAGTAAATGTTCTAATTGTTCACCGTTGGTTGCCTGGCAGTAGTCAATACGATTAATAAATTATTTGTGAGTATTGTCAATAACTTTACAGGAGGTATACGTTATATTTCGTGACAAATTTTTGCTTCTAAATTGTTCAAATTCTCCGGTTTAAGTATCGGTATTTTTCAGTATCACAAAAAAAGTAATCTAGAGGTATCAAACCTTAAATACTTCAAATACACTACTATTGTCAAATAAAAGATAAAAAATGTATTATATAAAGAAATAACCCCAAAAAACCAAAAAAACTATTTAACAAAGTACGATTTCAAGTTTTTGTCTGACAGCAATAAAAAACATTATCGATCGCTAAGGCTACTGTCAGGCAGCTAACGATGCGCGATTTGAACAGTTAACTTAGTTGATTTTTTAAATAACCAATGTTATTAAATTTAACATATTTTAAAATAAATAAATTAATTATTTAAAATATATAAATTTAAAATATTTTGAAATTGCCCAATCGTTTTCTTTTTTGTATCTAACCCATACTGTAATATAATTATTACCTTAGTATATGTAAAAAAATGTTCTCTTCAACATCCCGTAATAAAAAAAGTCGGTTGCCATTAAAAAATATAGATGACGTCATATCTACTACAAAAATCACTCTGTATATATTAGTTATATTTTAAAAAATGCGTTATTGAAAATAAAACGTATTCATTACTTTAGTAATCATTAGTGACGTCAATAATTATTATTTATAGCTGACATGGCTGTACGAGTTGAGGATATATCAGTGATTAATAAAATATATATTTTTTTAAATCAGAAGTTCTTACAAATTCTATGCACATATTCTTACAGCCTTACTAAACATTTGCACGTATTTGTCTGTCGGCTTGTTTTCATCGAATTTTGAATGAATTAAGAATCGGTATAAATTATATGTAAATTTTGTAAATTACGTAAATCTTGCATACGTAAAAATATCACTGAAATTAAATTTTATGTGATTTTCCAGATTTTTTCTGTAATTTTATAAAATAATGCAAATGCTTAGGTCAAATACTTGAGACTATTCCAGATTAACTTAAACAGTGCCAGTTTTTAATGTTACCGTTGAAAATATAAGTAGAAAGTAATATTACAAAATTCCATGAACCTGACGAGCACAGTAAGTGGCAACAAAATTGGTAAAACGACCGCGCAATATGCAAACTAAGCATACACAGGGTCGGGCTCAAGACTGGGCTTAGGAGAGATAATGTTAAATTATTAGGTTCCTCGTACTGAAATAGTTAAAACCCTATATATCTTAAAATTATTCTGTTATTTATGAACATCGGAAATATTTAAAAAAATTATAATAACTATAGTATGTCAATTAAGTTTGGGTTTAATTTCATCAATTTAAAATGAACAAATGAATGAATTTTTGGATAAACTCATAGAACACATCGATTTTTATTTTCAAAACAACATCTGTAGGGATTCCTCCCTACTTTTTACCCTCAACCCGCTAAACTTTAAAATTTGAAGAATGGAATAGACAACAAAAATATTGAACAAAATTGGCCGATATCTTTAATTTCACTGTTAAAAATAACAAAAATTAACACAGCAAAAATATTTACAAAATTTTTTCAAAGTTACCACGATTCTGAACTTAACCATAACTTATTCGGTTCTGGACAGGTTTTACATATTCTCAACAGCTCTTAATTGTATCAGGGGGATGATTTCCCTCCACTAGTTCATCGAATTTCATCAATGCTAACCCTCACACCATAAAGTGCAGGAGCATAATCTTGCTGGAACAAAATATATTCATAATGTGAGAACAGAACTGAGCAACAAAGTCAGCAATAAATCGAGTTGTGAAAAAGTCAAATAGATATTGCGTGTCACATCTTCATTTCTTATGAATAAATATGATTCTACCCAAAATGCTACCGCAAATTATTCCCTGCTGTACTTACAAACAGGTGTCTTGTATCCAATAAGGATTTGGAGTTATTCCAGTATCTTGTTATTTGTCTGATTATTTTTATACACTGCAAGCATATCCGCATATGAGAAACGTACATTGTGTAAGAAGTTCTGATCTGATGCATTATCTAAGATCAGTTACTATGTTCAATATTTTTTCGCAAAATTCTAGCTTTCTCAGAATTATCAAGTAAGACTACCTGAAATTCATGTATTTTACGTGCGAATTTTTGTTTTCTTACATAATGACGATTTCTTTATTCCAAAACGTTTTGTTGCTGAGCTAACTTTCTCATTGGATTAATTAGGTTTTTCGTTAAATCGAATATTATGAAAATCTCGAATCCTGACTTAATTTTGTGTATCAACCTGACCTTTGCACGTCTTTTACAGATCTTGTTTGTTCAAATTTGTGGTCAATTTTACTTATAATTGATTATAACATTTTTTGATCGCATTAAACAGTTAAATATTTTATCAAAACTTCAATTATAATTAGAATTTTAATTAGAATCTTAATAAGTTGTTTATCTTATAAATTTGGCATATTGAAATGGCTTTAACTTGACAAATCATATTGTTACGAGCACAAACTGGACCACAGATTTTTTCAATATGTCGAATTTAACAGAAAAGCAATGAGTTGAAATCCTAATCATGATTGGATGTAGAGATAAAGCGAGAAGTCAAATTTGCGATGTCTATACCGATCGATTATGACTAAAATTTTCCACAAATTCTAACAAACGAATTTAAAAATCTAATTAATTTGAGAAAATTATCTCAATAACAAAACATTACGAAATCAACAATTTATCATTATATACAGATATAAAATGAAAAGTGACATTCCACCTAGGTAAAATAGTTCTTTTGTAAATGCTGTCAAGAATCAATAAGTTATTATAAGTTCACAATGGTGACCACTTTGAATAACTGTTTTTAAATAAAATTTTAGTTTTGTTAGTTTCGTTCTTTGTACTAGTCAAATAAAAAACATGATTCCATTTTGTTGAATATTTCCATTATTTAGTGACCATATTGATCCATCTTAATAAAATTGGTCCATGAAACCTGTATTTCATCTTTCAGTCATGTTCTTGAGGGCTTATAATCCCTGATATAAAACGAAATATGAGATATTGTTTCATATGCGTTTTAATTTTTTATAATTAGTTTAATAAAAAAATTTTAAATAACTTCCTTAGAAATACAAAACATGTTTGCTTTAGATGTATAAAACCTAATAAGACATTTAATTAATCATGTAACTGTATAAAAATCACCTGCCTTTTAAGTTGCCATAATTTTATTATTAACGATGTGCGTAGTCTTGTGCGTTATAATAGATCGTGTATTACTTCGGTGTCATGAAACATGAATCGCTCAAAATTGTGAAATTCAGATAATGACAATGATCAACGTAATTACTAATTTTATAAAACTTGGTGAAATACTCAGTAATAATCATCCGCGTCATGTTGAAGGTTAATACGACATAGAAGAACTCTTGTTCTGTAATTATCGACATAAAGAGAACCGACAAATAAACAAAAAGGTATTGGATGGAGTGTTGTAGGTGGTCGCAGTTAGTTAGCCTTTAAAAATCGTTTATTTATATGTAACTCACAATACAAGGATCAGCAAATGTCCAGAAGAATGCGAAAAAACAGTTATATGCTATTAAAAATAAGAAAAATATGGTTAAAAGTAAAAATCACATTTCATCACGTAAAATTTTGTTGAAGTTTATTGGAGGTACATAATTTTTACTGCTGAGGCTATCGCCAGAGCTCATTCAGGTGCTGCTTTTTAAAGTTTCATATAAAATTATGATTAAATTTATTCAAACAATCGATATGTTTAACTTTGGATATATAAAAGTCAATAGGAGTAACCTTCAACATCGCAAAACCTAACCAAGAAGAGAAATAAAAGCAGGGGATACAAATTAAATTGTTAAATCTAGTTAATTAAATATGCTTTTGCTGTCTCGAATCCAGTATATCAAATTTCTGAAGATAGAAAAAGTTTAACGCCGCTTTATGAAATTTGCACGCTTTTATACACTTGATGATGAATATCCTTACACTGGGTTTCCCGATGAAGTATTACTTCCCCATGATGTATTACTAGATTTAATTTGTCCACTACCGATTTATCAAATGATTATTCAGCTTGGATATATTTCGAGGCATAATTGATCAAATTAAAAAAACTATAAATCTTTGGTAAATATATTTATTTGGTTCTTATAATATTAGTCTTAGTTTTATATCTCCATATATTTACTGTTTGTTTATATTTTTATTTTATTCACATATATTAGTCACTACGATAAGTTTATTATCAAGGTATATGTGTTGTGGTAGTTACGTTTCTTTTTATATACCGTTTTAATCTTGTTTATGCAATAACTTATGTTAAAATGCAGTTTTCCCACTTTGTAATTGGGTTTAGCTGTGGGGTGGTGTATAATGAATAAACAAAATAAATAAATAAAAAATAAATTAACAAAGTAACTCGAATTTTGCAGTATAAAATGGCTAATCTCATTATTTTGTGTGAATTTATTGCCCAACAGACCACTATAATGAAACCTACATTTAATTATGAACAACAAAAACTGTTTTGATTACTCCAAGGGGTATTTTGTAATTAAATCTAGTTTTAATTTAACCATTAATTGAAATCTAATTAATCTTAAAACTAGGTCAACCACAGTCAATCCAATGATGTCCTCCAGATTTATCTAAACTATGTACACTTCACCCATGCACTATGCCATGCACTAAGTTATTGCATTCTCTTCAATCTTCTCACATGACGTTGGTTGTCCAACAGCCGGAAAGCTTCTGTATTTATATGAAAATGAAGCCTGGCTTCATGCTTGTCGGCAAATCTTTTATTCTCTTCCTGCACAGTTGGTATCCGAAGATCTCTATGAAGGCATGAACTTCTATGAAGGTTACGAACTTGAAGGTCTCTACGAAGATTACAAGCATACCAGGGGCATTCACTATGTTTCTAGTATACCTACTAGACTATACTTCTGGTATGTCAATGGTATATTCTGGTATATTCACTATTTTTATTATTACAAAAGCCTAATACAATAATAAAAGTCTAATATTCTCAGAGCGTCCGATATATTGTACTGATGTTTCGTAACACTGTGTTCTGGAATATTTGGATGCCCTTCGTGTTTAAATGATTGGCACAAACCCCAGAGCTGGATACCATAAAGCCATATCTAGAGAATCTAGAGGCTCTGCTACTATTTTGTTAGTGAAGTTTACTTGTATAAACTTAAGTTTATTGAGCTTAATTCTCCAATGCCTGGTCTAATCTACAGAACAACAAAAACTTATTAAAATCATTTCCCCATATTGATCGTCTGGAGCCACTGTGTGTTGTTACTGTATCCTATCTTCGAACTAGCTAAATTTCTCCCCTAAATTTCCGTTTAAACTCCGCCTCTGGCATTCCCTATAATATCTCCGTCATACACATTTTGTAAACGAATTATTTCCTAAATCTTATTTATAATGTAAGGCTAAGAATTTCTCATTGTTTTAATAATATCTGAAGAGACATTTTTGTCAAGTCTCCTGCTGTAATCGCTTACAAAGCTGTAGTGAACTAAATAGTTCACTAGAGCGGTGTTACTCAGTTCTAGTTCACGAACATTTATTACTTCATTGAGAACATTTTTTATCAATATTAGAATTAGTTTTTGCATGCGTTACTAATTCTCGCGGGATATCTAATTTTTAAACAAAATGCTTATAATTTTATTTCTCTTACCATATATTGTGCAATACTCATTGAAATATCCGTTCGGAATTATAATAAAACTATAAAAAGTAATAACCTATATATTTAGGTACTACCGACTTGTCTAATCGAAGCACGCACTTTTTTTAAGTGTGCACATAAACTGCGTAACAAGGCAATACACTGTAGAGTTAAGACGTCCGAAAAATATTCTATTTAATATATACGAGTAAGCAAATCGCAATAATATTGCGCCGCCCCTTTGCTCATATCGAAGGCACCTCCGGAGCATGCCTCTAGAGGCTTCAGATCAAAAATCAAAAGTTACCACGTTATCATCAAGGGTCGAATTACTATATTGCTTTTGTCAAAATGCCGAAATTCGAACGAAAAGCATTTCGTACATCGACCTACAAATTTCGTGACACACACGAAAACAGCCGTTTAGTAAATGGAGATGTATTATATGTACGTAAAGGTATTGAATATAAAGCAAATGCGACTAGAAATGGGTATCGATATAAAGGCGTATACAAATAGAGAACTTTTAAGAAGAAATTACTAAGACACACAGGCACTTTTTAATTTCCTATACCGTGTGTATAAACTTGAGGACTGACTATATAAGCGCTCCAATATATTGAATAGAAATGCCAAGTAGATGTCAGACATATTGTTTACATCATTTTTCAATTTATAATAAGGAGTTAAAACATATGTTAATATACGGGGTGGTATTATTAAACTTACACATGGCTTGTTGTGTCATGATTGATTGTAATTGATTAAATGTAATTGATTTACATTTAATGACAAAATGCCTACCTATCTTTTATAATAGGTGTTTTGTATTGGAATAAGGTATCTTGATGCGGGTATAGAATCTTAAAATGTTTATGGTACTAGATTGAAATTAATATTGGTATTTTATAGATCAATGAACTTAAAAAAAATGGAATGGAAATATAAAAAAGTGAAAATATTATATATATTTTTTAATAATATTTGCTAATACAATATTATCAACAATTAATATTCATAAGAAATTGCGTGAATTTTAGCTATTGGTAGTACATATTAGATATAATAGGGTATTTATTTTATATTAAAAATATATAAGAACAATACTTAGCGAATTTTCATTTTTCCATATTATGAAACATGAAACACAACAAATAAATTACGATATCCAAAACCTAAGCGATTCTGGAAGGGATTACAAATTAAAAAAAACTCACATCGAACTTGATAGACCTCCTGGGGTTTATTGCCATCACCTTCTTTTTTATTATCTATTTCGGAGGACCAACAGTTAAATAACCTCCCCAACCAAAATATTACTTTTGACCTTATTCTATTATAATATACCTGTGGAAGTTTATTATAATCTTAACTCACATATATGCCCTCTATAGCATATAAGTAACTTATAGTAACAACAAAGCCGTTGCAATATATTAGACTAGATAAGAAATATATAGATTGGTCATATTAATAACTCACATGTACATAAATTATATTTTTCATGTGTTTATTATATTTATCCATCTATTTTTATTATCCGTATATTTTTAAACAGACTTATCGTTGAGTCTTTGTATGACGTTTTAATGTAATACAGGAAACTGCATAAATTATTCTTATAGAGGTCACAGCCCACATCTTACGTTGATGGCCATTAAATACAAACTGTTTTTTATATTCGTACCCTGCAGATACTAACTTAAATGACAAAAAGTACATCCCATTACTACGGCTATAGTAATTTATCTATATAATTCTTTATTATTTATTCGATTAAACTACTTATTAAAGGAAAAAATCTTACCTTGAGAAACGGTGTCCAGCTCGTTCGGAACCTACCTGCAAAGAAACATATATTTTTATTAATTAACATATGTATGCAATTATTTTATAGACAATATAATACCATCAATACAATGTATTGTTTCGATTGTTGGCTTTTTTATTCATATATTGGTATTATGTCTAACTAAATAATTTCTTTTTACTTACAACTGTGAAAAGTCAGTCATGATTTTTTATTAACAAAGAGCAGCGCCGGCCCTGGGGTAGAGCGAGAGGAGCGGTCGCTCTAGGCGCCAGATGGCAAGGGGCGCCAAAAAGGCAAATGCGAAAAACAATTTCCAGCCCAAAATAAAATTTTACATAGCTAACAGATTTTATTATTTAGTGACTGATTGAAATTAACACCAAATACTAATTTAATTATATAGCAGTAAAAGCTTTCTTAATGTTAAAGAAGCAGGAGTATACTAATTAGAGCTACTTAATTTAATTTAAATTCAATAAGTGTTGATACTTGCAATAAAAGTTGATTTTTGAAAATTTGGTAATTATTAGTTATATAACATAAAACCGAAGTAGAATTTACGTGAAGTGAGAGCGTCGACCAGAGGGCGCCGAAAGACAATGTCGCTCTACCCTGATCAAGGGCTAGGGCCGGCGCTGACAAAGAGTCATTGTATTTATTATCTATGAAATTTTATGCGCAATATATGTATTAATATATGTATGTATTATCCCCAACTTGAAAGAGAATAATACGGTTCGACTGATAATTTTTTCTTCAAAAATTATTTTGTATTTTAATCGAAACTAAAGTAATTGATCGAGGAAGCCGTTAATCTGTGGTAGTTCATAATTCCGACGCAATTGAGTAAAACAACTACTAAGTTTTATACCACTATATTTACACAAAAATCGTGACTGCAGTTTCGACACTTTTATGTCATTTTCAAAACGACGATTCAACTAAGAATCAAATACAAAAATTCCTGTAATATATACTATCTAATTACAGAGAATAAAGGTTATGACAATAAACAGTTAATTAATGTTTACAGGAAAACGTGTTTTATAAATGGTGCAATCCCTAACATCAAATAGTGGGAATTTCCAGGAGTATTATAAAGAACAATTAGACAGGGGGTTAATTAATTTGGGTAACAGTAAAAGAGGAGAACATAGTATATCTACTTGATCATTTAACAATTTAAAATTATCACCATGGTTGTATTTATAGGTTGTATATATGATAACTAAAGTATTTAAATACTTAACTTACCTATTTAACTCCTTCCCTAATTCCTGTCGTCTAGACCAGTTTCCATCACACATAAATCACAAAATATGTCCACAACATTGTTTATGCACATCCACTATATATTTAAACTTCACATATTTTCGATTTAATTAAAGATAACTTCGAATTTGACAAAGAAAAATCACTACTGCACTTCACTCTCGCCTTCACATCTTTTAACGACTGACTATTCAATAAAACGTCCGGCAAATGATAACGTTCTGTTTTTTGCACATATAAAGAACCTGAGGTGATCTTTTTCGTACCTTATATAAAAAGGGTTGGCAGGAGATTTTAATAAACTGTTATCGGTTGCCGTGGGGCTTACCATATATACCGGAATCTGGCTATGAATATACAGGTAGTTCACCTACTAGAATTAAGGTAAAAAAATTTGTAGTTTTTTAACGTGCGACATATTTATGACCGAAAAAACTGGATACCCTTCCGGCGAAAGCAATTACCTCAGAACAGTTAAGATCTGTTGGGAATAAAATATCTCCGATATAATGACTAAGTGACTTTTGTTGAGAGTAAATGAGAGAAAAATATGTGTATTCAAACTGTAAACATTAGGATAATTGTTCTCAGGTTATATAAACGTAAAATAATGCTTTAAAATGTTATAAGGACTTACTGATTGGCCACGTGTCTCGATAATTCACGTTTGAGGCTGAGGGTTTTTTTATCTAACATTTGTTTTTAAAAATATTTATTTTCTGCAATTGGAGCAAGATTTAAATGCAATTACAGAGAGAATATATAGTATACTGCCAACTGTATTTATTATTATATATTATATAGTATATATTATTATATATTTATATATTACATAGTATCTTCATACTTTTGTACACTGTATGTTTTATCTAAGAAATGGATTAACGGTGAAGAAAAATAATGAATTTATGAAACATATAGTTTAGTTTCAAACATGCCTTTAAGAGGGTAAACCAAGATATATTAAACCAAGACATATGTCTTAGGACGCAGATGTCCAAATCTAGAGATTTTAACAGAAAATTTAAAAGGTAAATGTATGAAAAAAATGATTGGATTTGTGGGTACAGTATAACTAACTGTTCATTTTGCTTCCCCTGCTTGTTATTCAGTCGTGGCGTTGAACTGTCCTGGTCAAATAATGGAGTAACAGACCTGACTCATTTGGCACAAAAAATAAAAAAAAACATGAGAATACCCAAGCTCATATTAATGCTCAACTGGATTTGAAACTGTTGGGAAAAGTAGACATTCGACAGCAACTCGACAGTACATACAGGCGCAATATTCAACAACAAAATGAATAGGTAGCAAGGAATCGGTATGTTCTTTAAAAAATTATCGATTACCTCAAGTTTTGCCAATCTTTTGAACTAGCACTTCGAGGTCATGATGAAAAAGAAGATTCCTCAAATCCCGGAATTTTCAGAGGTTTAATAAATTTCAGTGCCGAATTAGATACAGCATTGAAAGATCATTTTGAAAAATCTGTTGTTTTTAAAGGGACATACTTCAAAAACAATTCAGAGTGACTTGTTAGATTGCATATTAGTGGTTGCATATATCAAGAAAGAAATTTTGAAAGCTGAATATGTCGCTGTTATTTCTGATAAAACTACGGATGTAGCAAATCATTATTAGATGACTATAGTATTTAGATACATTCTACCAGACGGCACCCCAGTTCAACGGTTTTGGTGTTTTATTAATCCTCCTGATCATGATGCGGTTAGTTTATCAGAATACATAAAAACTATTTTAAAACAAATGATAGATGAACCAGAATAGCTTATTTCACAAAGTTACGATGGCGCAAGTGTAATGAATGGACGTTATTCAAGTGTTCAAACTCTTATTCAAAGTGATTACAAATATGCCTTTTATGTTCATTGTTACGCCCATCAAATAAACTGGGTTTTATCTCAAGCAACAAGCCAGAATCAAGAAGTGTAGGTGTTTTTTTTCAAATTAAAGTGACATTACTAACTTTTTTTCTCATTCTCCGCAACGAGTGACAATTTTATATGAAATTGTTGGTGAATGAGTTCCCCGATCTTCTGCCACCAGATGGAATTTTAAAATCCGAAGTACGGTATATGAATATCGCGAATTGTTGATAGAATATATGGAAAAAATAGAAGCGACTTCAATACAAACTGTAACAATTAATCAGGCAACTGCTATTTGTCGTATATTGTAGGATTCAAAGTTTGTGTTTTGGTTAACAGTATTTCACAGCATAATGACGCATGCTGATATTTTGTATAGTCAACTACAAAAAACAGTGAAAAACATATTTTGAGGATTCCATTAAAAATAAAGAAATAATATAGACAATTGAAAGTGAAATTTCTGAGTACCATTCAGCCTAAGAGATGCCGTATAAATGAAAATTCATATATCTCAAAATCTGTAGCAGCCAAGGAAATTTGTGACACTATAATTACCCATGCAAAAGAAGGTTTTCTTTTACTAAACATTTAAAAGAAGAATTTTCCATTGCAGCATTTAGAAACCACAATAGAGGCATATCCATTTTTAAATGAAGTTTGCCTGCTGACAGAGTTAGAGCTAATTTATACAAGATATAGACCTGATTTTAGGAATATGGGTGATGCTATTCATCTGTTGAAATTCATAACAGATAATAATCTTCAAGATATTTTCTGCCACCTTTGCTCTATTACAAATAATTGTTACTATACCAATGACTACAGCTGAAGCAGAAAGAAGTTTTTCAACACTGAAGCGGATAAAAAAATGTTTACGGAGTTCTATGAATCAAGAAATATTGACGGCCTTAGCAATGTTGTCTATTGAAAAAACATTTATACAAAGTTTGCTAGATTTCAAACAAGCTGTTATAACTAAGTTTGCTGCAAGAGCAAGAATAGAGGAATTGACTTTACATTCAAGCAATGTAATACAGTTAGACATTAGGTAAACAGTGACTGTACAAATAAAAAATAATGGATTCCTACTGCATGTGAGTATTTTTATTAATGTAGTATGATAAAAGATTGCATGTTCTTGATTTTGTAAACCCCCTATGCTGTCGACCACCAGCCGCCACTGATACACACACTTCTTTCCCCCAAATAATAATGCTACTGAGGGGACGGTTACAGTTAGAGGCAAGGACAACCACACTCGTGTTCAGGACGACATTTCAATCTCTATCGTTTGGGACTCGAACCCCAGCATATAGGTAATAACGATATCAAGACTATTCCCAGTAGGACTATCTCAGCAAAAAATAAGCAGATTCCTCCATAAGAGAATACTCGTCCAGTCATCCATCTACCTTCCGGCCATAAGAGCATGTGTTTGTTTTTTATTATATTTGCGCTGGGTACTGAATCAAATACTTCAGTCACTACACAGATACACTTGGTATCAAGAATAACGTTATCATGTACACATGAGATGCAAAAACGTTTCCTTGCATGGGTATCAAACCGCTTAAGATGAAGCTGAAGATATCAGCGGCTATCTCGACGTGTTGGTTCACGTCGACCAGTGATCAAGGAGATGGCCAAATTTTGCTCAGGTCCTCCAGGGACTCAAATCCAAGCATATACTGAGTATAATGACACTGGGAGTACTGCGCCTGGCTTCTCGATCCCGAACCATGGTACCAATGATATTATTGCACACATATCTGTAGGGAGATGCGCTAAATCATCTATCAACATTCCGCGCGCCAGATTAAGGATACCAAGCTCATTGCCTATTGTACCCGAGCCAAATGCCTACTATATTTAAAAAGTAAAGTACTTACTGTTTTGATTAATTTTAGAATATGGTTTAAGACTTTAAAAATTAACTTATATAATAATATATACCTACAACTTATAACCCCTTTTGTTTTTACTACAGTAAAAACTCTAAGTACTCATTCACTACAGCCAAACAAATGATACATCGCTTCATCATATCCAATGTAGACACGTAAACTCTTTAGTCATTGCTAATCGGACTTTTCTCTATGATAATGAGTTATGGTTGGTGAGTTACCACCGAATACGTCCTCAGATCTTGGAGGTAGATATAACAGCTTATATAGTCCGACTCTGTCTCTAACTAGATTTTTTTTTAGAACAAGTTGCTACTAGTAGACGAAAGATGCAATTCGAACTGCAGTAATTGTACGGAGGATAACCTTGGATTCGGTTGAATGTTTCACTGTCATAGTCATGTAGATAGTGCAAGTGTAATCGACCTGTAATTTATATTATTTTTCCCTTTTCCCATATTATCCAACCGTAATATAACAGTAAATATTAATAATATCAAGGACAAATTACCGCACAAGATATGTAAATACCAATAACAATCTAATGGTAGAGTGTGATATATTTATAATCTTAATATACAGAATATTGTGTGTATCTAAACCAAAATGAAAATGTACATATAAAAACTCAGCGACTATAATGAAGTATATAAATATGCTAATACTTTCATTAAATGTTCACTTCTGATTTAGTGTGAAACTCTGACTATTATAAACTCAATTTAAACTACAGAGGAATATTGTTATAAATAAAGAACCTTCATTGTATTATTGACTAATTTTTAACGATAATATTCATAACAATGTAGAACATATTCCAAATGGGAATGTTGAAATTTTAGAAGACATTCTAAACGTACATCACAGGGAAATATGTTCTTTAAATTATAAATTGTTATATTATTTATGAGTGCAAGTATACATGCCTACTTCTAACCACAGCGAGGAAGAGTTAGAAGCCGTTTATTCGGACATAGAGCAGGTAATAAGATTTGTGAAGGGTCATGAAAATTTAATAATAGTAGGAGATTTTAACGCAGTCGTAGGTGAGGGGAAAGAAGGAGAATTTGTAGGGCCTTATGGATTAGGAAACAGAAACGAGAGAGGTAGCAGACTGATAGAATTCTGTGAGAAGCACAAGATGGTAGTCGCGAACACATTGTTCAAGAATCACGTTAGGAGGCGGTACACATGGAAAATGCCAGGAGGGATAGACAGGTATCAGATAGACTACATTCTGGTTAGGAAGAGATTTAGAAATCAAGTAAAAGACTGTAAGAGTTATCCAGGAGCAGATGTAGACAGCGATCACAACTTGGTAGTCATGAAAGCTAGATTAAAGTTCAAAAATCTGAAAACCCGGAAGGATAAGAAACGTATAAATGTAGACATATTGAGGGATCAGAATATGAAAGATAAGTTCCAGGAGAAAACAGATCAATTAATAAATAAAACGAGTAAGGACGAAATCAAGAACGCAGAAACTGAGTGGGAGGGTATCAAGAATAGTCTAGCTTCCGCGGCTACGGACGTTTTAGGACACGATAAAAGGGAAGCTAGGAAGCCCTGGATAACGGACGAAATCTTAAACTTAATGCAAAAGAGACGAGGCTACAAAAACAGACGAGACGAAGAAGGACTGAAAACGTATAAGGCAATAAAGTGGGAAATCATTAGAAAATGTAGAAAAGCGAAAGAACAATGGATAGAGGAGAAATGCAAAGAAGTAGAAGATAAGTTGCAAGTAGGTAAGACCGATGAGGCTTACAAAATAATTAAGAGGAACTTCAGGGATGTAGGAACAATAAGTAGAAATGTTAGGAGTCAATCGGGGGACATACTGATAGGAAGAGAGGAGAAAGCGGATAGATGGAAGCAGTACTTAGGAAATTTATACGAGGGTCAGGAATTAGGAGAGATATTAGAGGAAGAATCTAGCATCGATAGGGAATATGTAGGAAAACCTATATTGAGAGAGGAATTTGAAATAGCACTAAGGGGGCTAAAGAATAATAGAGCGCCGGGTGTAGATAAAATACAGGCGGAAATTTTGAAATGTGCGGGACAGAAAGTAGTAAATAGGATGTTTGAACTGGTAAAATACATATACGAAACGGGCGAGATGCCGGAGGATTATAAGAGGAACATTATCGTTACTATACCGAAAAAGAGAGGAGCCGACAAATGCGAGAACTTTAGAACGATTAGCCTAACTTCCCATGCGTCAAAAATCTTAACTAGAATAGTGCAGAAGAGGATGGAAAATAGAGCGGAGGAAATACTAGGAGAAGACCAATTCGGGTTTAGGCGAAATAGGGGAACTCGCGAAGCTATTCTGGCGCTAAGAGTAATGTTAGAGAAAACAATAGAAAAAGGAAAGAACGCTTATATAGGATTTGTAGATTTAGAAAAAGCTTTTGATAACGTAAGATGGGAAAAAATGTTCGAGATACTAAAGAGCGCGGGAATGAAGTATAGAGATAGGAGAGTAGTACACAATCTATACATAGAGCAAACTGCTGTTATAGAAGTAGAAGGGGAAGAAAGGGAAGTAGGTATTAGGAAAGGAGTAAGACAAGGATGTACGCTATCACCACTAATTTTTAATCTGTACATCGAAGAGGCGATTAATGTGGTAAAAGATAGAGTAGATTTCGGGATTAAAGTACAGGGACAGAAACTAAAAATGCTGAGATTCGCGGATGATATAGCAGTATTAGCATCTAGTAAGGAGGAATTAGAATCAGCATTGAACGAAATGGAGGCAGTGTTGACAGAGGAATACGGAATGAGGGTGAATAAAAACAAAACTAAAGTGTTAGTGTGCAGAGGGCGCGAGAGCAGAGCAAAAACGAAAGTACAAATTAATAATGAAAGATTGGAGGAAGTTAAAGACTTCACTTATTTAGGAAGTAAAATAAATTGGGATGGAAGAAGCGATAAAGACATAAAACAAAGAATAGCGCAGGGTCGAGTAGCTTTTAACAAAAAGAAAGCACTTTTATGCTCGGGGGTAATAAACTTAGAAACAAGGAAGAGATTTTTGAAAACATATGTATGGAGCACGGCACTTTACGGCTGCGAAACCTGGACGGTAGGGGAAGCAAGTAGGAAGAAATTAGAAGCTTTTGAGATGTGGTGTTACCGAAGAATGATGAAAATACCATGGACTGATAGGGTTAGAAACGAAGAAGTATTGGAGAAAGTCGGCGAGAAAAGGAGTATGTGGAAAAACTTAAAGAAGAGAAGAGATAGAATGGTAGGCCACTTGCTGAGACATGGGGGAATAGTCCGCGATATTTTGGAGGCAGAAATAGGAGTGAAGAAAGGCAGAGGTAGGCCTAGATTAGACTACTGCTCGCAAATAGTAAGGGATGTAGGTTGTAGCACAATTAGCGAAATGCGTAGGTTAGCACAAGATAGGAGAAGCTGGAGGTTAGCGTCCAACCAGTCTTAGGACTGATGACCTAATGATGATGATGATATTATTTAGTTGCATATTTATTCATACTGGGGTAGGTTGGAACCGTTGGTGTGAAGATAACCCTGACTTAGTTATCCACAGAACACCAAAACATATGATGATTACTAAAACTTTCAGTTTTAATCATCTCCAGATGATGCCAACTTTATTGGCGAAACGCACGTCGAGTATAGTGTATAGTGTTTTGGTGTTTTGTGGAAGACTAAGTCAGTGTTGCATATTTATTATTCTAATTACTTATTTTATTAATAATTAATGATTAATAAATAAATACTAATAGTTCGTTATACTCGTACATAATCTGCTATTTAATAACTATTTTTAACATTATTAATATCATTTATAAATTTATAAAAAAAATCAATAGCGTTATTTTGTTGCAAACATTTCTCTGTTGCTATTTAACAAAACATTATTTTAATGGAAATAAAATAATTTATTTGTTACGTGACAAAAATGTCCAACGAGGTTTTATATGAAATTTACATTGTATTTGACTCAGGGCAGTTAACACACCTTTACTATATAAAATGCGATGTAAGTTGCACGTCAAATACATATTTGACGTGATATGTACAGAGATGACGTGGTACCTACAGGCAAAATTTTACAATCTACTAATGTGAATTTTCCTACCAGTAATTAGCAAGAAAAGGATACCGTAGCCGAAGTACAGCACAAACATTCTTGGTAATCTCAATGAAGAACACACGGCTTAAGAGGGAAACTCTAACCTACTAAGGACACTATCAATTAAGGAAACATCTTCATAACATGAAGCTCATGCAACCTTTTCAGAGGCTGCGAATAGAAGGTTGAAACAGTGTAGTATGTGACCTTGTCACTGGGATATGAATATGTGATATAACTTTGTGACTGTTCTGCTTCTTCAACTATTAGGAGATTCATTTTGGGAGCACACTGCCTAATTATGGTCGACGTTAAAAACCTTTTCCTAGGCAATGTCAAGACCTATTTCGCAAGCATAGGAAGGTTGATGGCCCAGATGAGATTACCTTGTTTAGGGACGATACATGAGGGACTTATTGGAGCCTAAGTGATGTGGTCATGGAATAAACTGCCTTTCCACCATTTGCGGATCCACAATATTACTGATATTCTTCCGCAATAAGTTTTAGTCCAGTGGCGGCTCGCGGGTTAGAAAATAGGTGAAGGGTTAAGACGAGTAAGCAGTTAGAAAAAAGTAGATTAATTTTTTTTAAGACTTGCTTATAGCTATCTAATATTTGTACACCAAATCAATTCTTCGATGTGAGGCGTAGTTATCTATTATACCTTCATAAAATGGCTGATTCTTCTTTAGTTCTAGCAAAATTCTAGGATTGTAGAAAGAATTGTTTTCTTTCTCGATAGCAGCAGTCGCTAAACGTTTTTTGGGAAATGGTATTTCTTGAATACGTCTTTACACCTTTAAGACACGAAAAGCCTCTTCCAAATGACGCACTTGTTGATGGAATAGATAAAATTATACAAAACAGTTTGTAAGCTTCTGTAAAACTGTATTTGTATTCATTACATTTTTTGAACAGTTCATGCGGCGGTATAGTTCTGTAACTTTCATAACTATGTAACAGGCAAAGTTCGTTTTTTTTTAAGTCGTTGATGTTTGGTAAATATATTTCCATAAAATTGTTCCAAATTTTCAAAAAGATTAGAAGGGAAACACGAAATATATTATTCAAATTTTGCAGTATCAGCGAGATAAACAAATTTCAACTTTTCGCAGTCCTAAAACCTGACGTCTATTTCTATTCAAATATGGTCCAATATTTCATAAAAAGGTGCTTCATATCTTGTACTAATAGTTTCGTTAGAAAGACCAGCATATTGTCGTTTTGTAATTTCTAGTTCCATCATTCTACTTGATTTATTAAAAATTGTCTTAAAAAAATCGTCATTTCTCTTTTTCAATATTTCACGTGTCTGTTTTATTTGATGCACGCAAAAATGAATATCTAATTATTCTTTTTGTAAGATATCATATAGAATATCTGGGGAGAATCGGTATGTTTATATAATGCCCTCGTAATATTTAAAATATCTACAAATCCATTCCTGTTCTAAACCAATTGTTTATTAGGAAATAGTAAACAGAACCAGCAATATAGTTTTTTAACATTGGGCTGCTACATAACCATTTATAATTGGTGAGCCAAGGAGATTTGAAACTTACGTTATAAGATATACCAGATTACTTAATCTCTTTTTTGGCGAATATTGATAAAACCGTCGTAGGTCTTCCTTCCAGTAAAACGTCTCGTTATCTTCGTCTTTACAGCGACAGAACGGTGTTTCCAACAAATTATAAATAATATTGTTCACTGGATTCATTATAAATAATGTAAATTATTTATTTAATATTGTCACTAACTATACGATCAGTCAGTTGGTCAATCCACACATTAAAATCAAAACAGCAAGTCTAAAAATGATGAAAACACAACGCAAATTCAATAAATCCCTCAAATTTCTAGAAAAAACCGCGCTTCAGTACATTAAATACATGCAAGTCCACTGTGCAGATACCCTATAAAATCTCGGGAAAGTCTTCACCTAGGTGGAGGGAGGAGACGGACTAAACGGATGTAGGCTATTGCGTGACGTCACGTTACCATGGCAACCCTCTGTAACAGTGCATATTTGAGGGCTCCTGATGTTCATCTCTGCACCTTTAGAGTTATTTATATTATAGATAGCGCGCGCATGGACTACTGAAGATTTAGAGGACATTCCAATGTAAATACAGTGTTTTAGTAGCATAGCGGCATATTATGCTCGACATGAAAATATAATAGGTTTTTCATAACAAAATTTATTTGAATGCATATATTAAAGACATGATTATATATCTCAGAAATATAAAAAAAATAAATCTCAGTCTCAATTCCTTTGGTGAAGAGGCACCTAATTCACCTGAATAGCCGCCACTAGTAATCAAATCTGATATCCAAAAACGTTTACATTCACTAGCGATGTATCGTATTTGCTTTTTAAATTTTGGCGTGAATTACAAGTATGTATTTCAAGTATGTATATGCACAACAAAATGTACAAATAGCTGTGTAACATTTAACACATATTAAATCGACTAGATAATTATTACTTTAATGAACATGCAATTACTTTTATCTTAATATTTTATTTTTAAAACAGACACGGTCGTTCGAAAATAAGTTTATGTAAACATAAGAAACGTATTCTATCAATATAAAGGCCATATACGTACCATACAATAGTTATATGGCATAAATTATAATTTATGACATGCGCAGATAAGTTTAGTACACTGTGGACTATTTATATTAGTTCATTCAATAGTACTCAACCACAATGGTTAACAATCTTACCATTTACCAAAACCAATGAAATATTACATTATTTTCACACCCCTAAAACTCCCACTGTACGGTTAAAATTAAAGTTTTAACCCTGTAGATTTCCCACATATTATGCGAGAAAATGTTTCCTTTATCAAGTTAATAAACTTTTGAAATAGTCCTTGAGAATATATTTTGTTGTATTATTAAAGGAAGGAAGTAAATTCCATTGTTATTTATTATTAAAATTGTATGAATTAAAAATTTTATAGTTTTATACTTATATTACTTAATAGTGTTCTAAGTAAATATCTGGCATTATATGCGATAAGGGTTATTACCACAAAAAGGTATTCCAAAGTTATTACTCTTAAAATAATTTGAAAATAGTTGACCTGAAAATTTATCGACAATGCTCATCTGTTTTTTTTTTATATATAAAATTGTAAGTAGTAAAATCTTTACCTTGATATATCAGGTGTGCAGGTTCCCGTCCTTACCATATTTGGTAATATTGAAACATTCAACTATTTTCGATGGATTTTGGTAACTGTCATGAATACCATAACAATAAATTCATAATAAAAGAGAAATCAATATATTTAGTACTCAATAATAGCGCTCCATATGCCATACATTTTTACCACGGGCTGCAATTACTTGAATTTCGTAAAAAATTGTGCTTCTCCTATTAAGTGGAGCTATACATATCAGGGTAGGTAGTTTAGTTTCATATTAATTAACTAGTTTAAATAGTAATTTAATTATCTAATTATTATTATATAAACTAAATTATTTAATAATTAATTGTAATTTTCTAAGTAGCTTAAGTTAATCAATATGAATAGATATTTATGTATGTATGCTTGCTCTTTTATTTCGTAAATATGTTGTGTTTGTATGGATATCAGATAATTAAGAATAAATATATAAATAGGTAAATAAATGCATAAATAATCTCAACTGATATGTCTGATTGACCTGAATAAAACATATATTGATAAATATGAAGTAATTCTAAATGAATTATTATACCATAACGAATCGGAAAAAAAGAAGAAGACCAATGTTCACATTGCCAGGGATTAACTGTGTGAAGTCAACAATGAGGAAAAGACGATAAAATAAGACTATTGGCAAAACAAGGCAAACTGGTGATTTCCCTAAATTGAATGGTGAATGGTGGTCTTCCTCTTCTTTTCCGGTTCGTTACGACAATTATTCTTAGATGATGCAGCAACGGGTGTAGACTCCCACTTATTATATAATACAAGCTTGCGTCAAATATCGACGCAATTTTCATATAAACAGTATTAAATTTTTAAAAATAGTTCGTTTATATACCATCGAGAAGAAATGTAAAGAAATACTTGCGATACGTTTGTCTAAAATGTAAATAATAATAAATAAATTTTTGGAGTTAATAATGAATATTATGGCTAGTATTAGGTGATCTTATTACAAATAAGAAGGTAATTTATATTTCAAGTGAACATTTAAATGTTTTATGTGAATGTATAATTGTAATAGTATCAATAAATGTATAAGAATAGTAGACAACTCAATGTTATCATATTTTTATTAACTTTAGAACATTAACTGCAGAATAAATAGTATTGCTTATTGCAAGAGGCTTCAGAAGGGGCAAATCTTCTAAAATTTTTAAATAAATATTTAAATAGTTTTTGTGTAGGGTATTCTTTTAATGTGTCTTCTTTATTCAAGATAGGTAGCCTAGGTACTACGTAAGGGCCTAAAAATATGAATGACACCTATTGATTTCACCGTAAATATATTTTGTCGTCCATTATAAAGATGTATTAATTACCATTTCTTTAAATGTTTCTAGTATAATAATAGTAATTAATTAATGTAGTTAAACATAGCATTCTTAAATATCTACCATCTCTAATACAAGCATATCAAGTTTGAACTGACAAGTTAGTGGGCAATGCACTTTCTCCTAAAATATGCCATACTATAAAATGGCATTATAAATAAATGCTAAGTAAAAGTGAAACAGTTATTGAAACTGTATTAGATATTGAATTTTGAATTATATTAATTAGTTTAAACGTTTGGCTTGAGATAGAACGGTACTTGTTTTCCTAAAGCACGTATTCGCAATTATATGCCTGTAATAAATATGCAATTTTGCAAATAGTCGCGAAATTACGAAACGCTAAAATTTATCAGATTTATCAGTAATTTCTAAATGATCTTATTAAAGTTAACTTACATATTATATAAGAGAAATTACATTTACTTTCGAAGAACGATTGCAACGGTTGAATATGCATTACTGATGTCTCCAAAATTTTTAGATTTATCAACGTAATAAATTGTTAAATATATAACACACGTAATAATATATCAAACATTATACGATTTCATGTTTCATAATATATATATATATATATATATATATATATATATATATATATATATATATATATATATATATATATATATATATATATAAACATATCTTAATTGGTGATCTTATCGTTGATCAACATTTCCAAATAATTTAATTTTCATCGAGTTTAAATTTTTATTCACTATTTTTACAATTTAAATGTAAAATAGGATATGCATGTATTATGTAACTGAATTTATAAAAGCATTCCATCTCTAGTAATGTCATATACGGCTTTTAATGTTATTTAATTAAAATCAATTATTTTTATTTTCAAAATAAATGTAGACACAAATTTGAAAAGGCACTATAGAAATTTTCATAAAAGCATAAATACACTATGGAAAAGCACTCTCTCGAAATTTAATAAAAACTCTATACTTCAAAAATATTGTACTATCTATATATATATATATATATATATATATATATATATATATATATATATATATATACATGTCACACCTGTCATAGGTAAAAATCCACAGCAACGCATGTCGGGGTACAGCTAGTGTTATAAATAATAGCAGCAAAATTTTATTCAACAAAGCAGGGCTCGAAAAAATTATTTCCTATCCTATCAGCCATTCCTCTAACTTTACTTTGATGTTGACTATATCATTCTTAGAACCACGGGATTTCTCTTGAGACCAATATTTGAAAGTTATGATGATGTACTGTTTAATTAAAGGAAATATTTGCTTCGCCAGAAAAACAAAAAAATTTTGAAAAGTTGTGATTTCACATGATTTCACAAGATATCACAACGTAATGTGATATCTTCGCAAAATTATATGCCACGATCTGGATCATCCGCAATCAACTCTGGTACTAAACAAGGGTGAAATTTTCCTATTTTCGTTTTACAAAGTTCCAATTGTGGAACGGTCGGCATAATTGTTTAAACCTAGTTGCCTTCTAGAAATGTGAGAATATTCTTGAACTTCATGCAATCCATTTGTGTAGTGTTTTCACCGACTTGGGGACTACAATATCGAAGTATCTATTGCACTACCAGTTTGTGAAGCATTTTTAACTAGCCTACTTAATGTTGATCTTGAAATAGGTGGTCTATCAGGATGTTCTTAATAAGACAACTAACAAGCTTTCTCGTGATATCGTCATCTAACACCATATTCAACCATTATTAACAATTACAGGCAACTATTTTTATTCACATTTTATTGCTCAATAAATGAACCGATTATTGCTGAAAGGGGCTAAGCACCTTTTAACAAATTTTATAGGAGAGAAGAAAAACTGTTTATTTGTGCCAAAATCAATTTATTTTCAAAAATTTTAGAAATATATTACAGTTTGAAACGTCTGCGTCTGTGAGAGATTATTTTCATTACCTATGTGATTTATTTCTTCACTGTTACTAGATCACCAAAAAAAATTTACTTGACCCCTTTCAACAATAAATGTAATGTAGATAAAAACTATATCACTTTTTGTTACAAGAACTTTATGAAATAACTGAAAAGCTAACATAATTATTAAAATATACAAAATGTAATAATTTATTTATAGTTTCACTATTGTCTGTCCTTTTTATCTTTATTTGTTAGTCAAAATAATGTTCTGGTAAAAATTCTTAAATTTTTCATCGACGTACTGTAATGTTAGTTACATGTGCTTTACTTTAGTCTCTGTTATTGGTACACAACCTGTTGCATAAGCTTTCTTCTTTTTTAAAACTACTCGTTCTGTTATTTGTTTTTGGGGCATAGCCAAGTGGAAATGATGGCTTACCCATGAGTTGATATACTCAGAAGCGATGACATAGCCGGTTTTCTCAGAATCATAGATAAATTGGTGATATTTTGAAATACAGAAATGTTATTTTTGATCTCTAGGAACATTTAACTTCATTGTTTCATTGGAGATGCAGGTTTTCTTGTAGTATCTCCTCCACCAATTTTTTAAGTCTAATACATCCTCGGTGTTTGCTTCTTTTACACTAAATCGTTTGAGTTGACTGGATGTTATAATAATTTCGGTATACTGGTGTACAGAATACGTTCTATCATACTTTTTTAACTTTCTCTTTATTATACCAAAGTCCCTATCACAGGACAAAAGAGAATGACCTCGGAGGGGATATTGTTGAATTTTTTTGAATCTACCAGTATCTACTAAAGCCCTGCACATTCTAATAATTGTGTGGTTTTTATTCTGCCCAGGGCAGTTATCGCAAAAAAGTCTCTATTCAGATACCGAATCTGCGGTATACTTTTGAATATAATCACACAAAAATGAACACACTTTACCCAGGCCCTTGCTGGCCACACCGTTATGGTAATGATAATAAAATGATTCATTTGTCATATGAATACAAAACACATTTACTGTCAATTGTGTTTCAGTTGTTTTACAATTTTATAGAAATCGTTCAATGTTGAAGGGGCTATCTTCTGCACTAAGCACCGTTCAATAATAACCAATTGAGTGCTGACTGCAATATTATCTATAAGAAATGCCGTAAGCTAGCTCCATTCAACATTAAACGATGAGTATATCTAGCGAGAAGTAAATGGCGCTATAGTCCCATTTTCTCCAAATATGTCATCCTCTTAGCCTCTTTCTATAATAATCGATTCAAATACAATGTTTAAAAAATCATTATTCAAACCCAACTTGCTAGTAACAGTAACTAAATAATTAATCAGTTTAGGGATAGGGTATTTCTTCAAGTTTTTGTTATTTCTTTCCTTTTCGATACTATGGTCTACGAGCAGAAACTATTTTATTAGACATAAATTTACCTTTTCGATCACATACTGATTTTATTTGCCTTTTCAGAATTAATTGAAATAACTATATTATTACAAGTAGGTACTTCACATTAGAATTATATTACATGTTCATAGGAAGGTTTGTAGATTCTCTTATTAAACAAATATACATATCTAATAAAACGTAACTAGAAATAATGTATGTATAGTTATGTGAAATACCCATCTATCTCTAAATTAGTTTTTAAAATACTGAAGGTTTCAGTAGGATGCGAAAATTAATCCAGAAAGTCCCCGAAAACTTAAGGTGTGGTACGATGAGTAGTTTAAAGGAAGGAGGTACTAATCCACTTACTCATAATGTCAACAATACACTTATGCCGGATGAAGATATAGTTGGAAATCACCAGCGAATCTCGTTAACGTAACGCAAACTAATATGGTCTCTGACTTATTCATGTTACATAACACGTAAAAATAAACATTCTACGTTTCGCATACATGCGCTACATGTAAATAGACGGTTTGAATGTGTAACGGTGTAATGAAGACGTTAGTGTTTAATTCATGATCCATACTAAATGAGTTTCTTCCACTCAATAGCCGCCTTACGTTTTGCCATTGCTCGATAGGTTTAATTGGTTATTTATGCGAGCCAAAAACACGAACGCTATGAAAGTAATGAACTCAAAAAATCGTCAGAGTTATTCGATTTTGTTGCATATATCCTAGAAATGGGCTGGAACCTTCGATGCAGCAACAAAAACGGAGACCAATTTTGTATGAACGCTGAAAGATTACATGTTTCTCTATACGCGTTTCGCTAATCGAGAGGTGATTAAAACTCAGTTTTAATCATCTCCTAATTATTCCAACTTGGTTGGCGAAATGCGCATCGAGAAACATGTAACCTATCAGTGTTCGTGAAAAACAGGTCTCTTATTTTTGTTGTATACTTTATTCTTCAGATGAATCCACAGAAAGAAGATGCCAGGTGTGGTTTAGTAAATGGCCACTTAGTAGCATATCTTTGTCCAATCTACTTATTACGCCAATACGCCAATATTAATTGGCAGGCGTAATGGCCTTGATGGGTTTTGTCGGCAAGTGGAACGAGATTACCACTGTTTGCTCACCCATCGTGTAGACCGGGACCGTCGGCGTCGTACGAACGTAGGCCCAGCTTTGCTTCCGCTTTTGCGGGTCTCTAACGCAAATTTTCCACGACAATGCGGACGAACCGCGTCGCTTGAATCGTCGATGCCGTCAGGAGAATGAGTCTTGTTACAAGGGAGGGGTCTTTCTCTATTAGAATTGGATTTGGAGTCAGGTGTGTGTGAGAGGGAAGTCGTGTGTTTTTTTCTGTAACAGAAAATGGTTAAACGGCCGTAGGGTTCTCTGACATAAAAATGGTTAGTGGAGCAATAGGGCTCAGCTGTAATGAAAAGTTATGTTTGATCTGTAAAGGAGATCTATGAGGTTATACTATCTGGATCTTGGGTCTCTTGTGTCTTCCTGGGTTGTAGTCCGAAGCTGCTCGGATGAAGGGGTTGTCATGGGCATCTGCTTGATTGTAGAGCTTCCGAGCCCTGGCTCAAATTTTCTCCTTCACAGTGATGAAGTCTAGGTCTCGCCGGAAATCGATGTTCCCCACGTACCACGTGCCGTCCACGGCACGGTGGAGGGCGACGTTTTCGACGGCCTGAATTCTCTTCATGTGTGTCTGAGCAGCGTAGCCCCAAGCTATCGATGCGTACACCAGTTGGGGCTAAAGGACTTGCCGGATGAGGAGCAGCTTGTTCCTGAAGTTCATCTGGTTGTTGTTTCCTGTCATCGTCCAGAGTTTGGCCGCGGTAGCTTTAGCGCGTCCCGTCACTTGATGGATGTGGTCTCTCCATGTCAACGACTTGTCCGCGACAACTCCAAGGTACTTGGTCTTGTCCCGCCATTGGATGTCCTCGCCGTTGAAGCTCACATGTCCATCCGGGTTTCCCCGCGTCTTTTTGAAAAGCACCGCCTTGCTATTCTCTGCGTTGATGGCTACCTTCCACTTGTTACACCAGTCGGCTAGTTCGTCCGCAGCACGCTGTAGGTACGTCATTGTCATGCGCACTCTCCTCAACTTCGCGACGATTGCCGTGTCGTCAGCGTACAGCGCAGTGGCCGTGCACTCTGTCCTTAGCAGATCTGACGTGAAGAGGTTGAAGAGGTAAGGCGACAGCATCGCACTTTGTGGTATTCCGGCCTCAATGGTCCTGTAGTCCGATACAGAGGTCCTTACTCTGGCCCGAAATCGTCTTCTTGTCAAGTAGGACTTGATCAGTTTCACCAGGGCCATCGGGTATCCCCAGTCTAACATCTTGATTAGAAGCCCGTCGTGCCAGACTCTATCGAAGGCCTTGGAGACGTCTAGGAATATCGCTGCAGTGACGTTCTTCCGGTTGAAATGTTCGTCAGAGATGACTTCCAACTCTTCGATCTTCTCGTGGAGGTGGGTCAGGATGATTCTCCCTATCACCTTGCTGAGCGTGGGCAGCAAGCTGATGGGTCTGAAATTTGATCTACTTATTAGGAAAGGTTTCGTTCAAATACTTTCTTATAATAGAGTGTGGCCTCACCTTAGCTGCAACTAAACAGTATCACTTGGATTTAGTGTTTCAGTTTGGATACAAGTCAGTGACGGCTAGTAATAAAAGACAAGGGCATATGCTTATTTAATTTTTTTAGAAATAAACACTTGTTTTCTCTTAATTTTGCAATACATTAATTATACGTTTTTTAAAACATATAATAATATTTTACATAAAAATTTTATATCTTCATACTGTAAAGGATATTTATAATATCAATTCTATGTGCTAGTGACCGATGAATATTAGGACACAACGACTAATGCCACACGCTTAGACCATCCTATGAGTTAATCGTGCCCGGTCGCATTTTTTCGTTGAGCGCGTAAAGTACGTTTTGTTGGTAGTTGGATAGCCTAGCTGTTTAATTAAATCGATGAGATTATGTCGAAAATGGTCACATTTTAGTAGGTTGAGTGTTCTGTTCGCCGCCGTAATGTGTTGTGAATGTTAGCTATAACCACAGCTTACTCAATACTAAGCTGTGCCATAACTTTAAATGTGTCTATTGCCTAATAAAGCAATAACTTACAAACCAAGGACGGAAATGAAATGAATAGATAGGCTGTTATAGAGAAACAAACTAATGAAGGACACATTTTACTTAAGGCAGAAAAGCTCCACCAATGTGGCTCAATGTTTTTACCAATTTTGGGATAAAGGCAAACTCCAGATATGTTCGTATTGAACACTCCATGGAGCTTATCTAAAATATCTTAGGAATTATTTTTTTTGTATTTTTGCAATTTGTCAAACCAAGATCAACTCGCGTAAAACGTGTTTGCCTTGATCAAGCTCTTCTCAAACGAGTCTGTTTTATTAATTCTTACAATCTAATATCAAGTTGTTGTTTATGTACAATATAATCATTTTTTTGTTTTGTTTTGTAATTTATCAAAGAACATAACATATTTGAACAACATATTCAAAATAAATGTGAACATAACACAACAACTCTAAAAAGCTTCTAGTAATGAAAACCTTACTACCAGCAACAACACTAAAAGGTCAATGGCTAAGAAGTGGTTATTTAAAAAAAATATTAATACATTTTTTTAAATTCTATATTCATCGAACAAAGAAGAAACTATGAAGTAGGTACATCATACTAGAGATAAACGAAACAATTTTTTAATAGACAATTTCTGTTCTCTTGTTTACATCACATACTAAAATATAAACTAATATATACTTAAATTATATACTATAATAAAATCATATATGTACAGTTTATTCACCTCAAATAGCTGGAAACCTGGGAAATAGTTCATTGCCATTTTCCAAATAAAAACTCTTAAAAACTTCCGGTGCCTTGTTTTTATGGCTAGGCTCTGGTATACTGTTCCATTTATCAGCAAGATAAGAGAGTCTTTTATTTGGCAAATAGCGATGAAATGAATAGTAAGTATTGCCACTAGTTAAAAAAAATGTGTGTTACTCTCCAGTAAGAAAACTCAAATTCACCACACTCACAAACCAGTTATTCAGTAAAGGTTTTTGAGATTTAATCATCACCTTATCATCATTAAAACTTAGTTCTTATCGTCTTATGATGATGTCAACGTGATTGCCGAAACGCGCGTCTAGCGATCTATAAGTTTTCGATGTTTATGAAAAACTGGTGTCTTAGTTTTGTTGGTACGTCGAAGGTTCCAAGTTTTCCCCATCATAAATAATTGACATCCTTCCTGCAAAACCTAGGCTGAGGAGGGGAAAGGTACGTATAGAGGCGACGACAAAGACATCTATGTTCAGACTATTGAGACTCCAATCCAAGCATCACTCCCAATAAAGTCCACCAGTCTGAACCACAAAACGAATTACATTTTAGACAGACACCTTTATAGAAGATTACGATAAATCACTCATCTACACATATGTTGTAGACATATAGCAAAGTATTGCACTTCCATTAGCTCTGTATCTATCCGTAAATCTTTAATTGTAGATTCGTATCTGTATATCTCTTCCTTCAGTCATTTATATTGTTCTGAGACACTAATACATTTTTAATAGCAAATGAATTGTTCTTTGTCCTTTTTTCTGTAATTTAAACTCTTCTGTAATTTATCGGTTAATGTCATCACATCCTGGCCCAAAAAATAATGCGATTTTATCGTTAAATATTTACATTGCTTGTGAGCTTTAGCACGATTATTACGCACCTACGTAACCTTCACCCTGTTTCAACAAAAAAATGTGGGTATATAACATTTTCAAATATTGACATGCCTTGTTTGAGTTAGTTATCTGAAATCAAATCAAGTTGAGAAAACCCTTTGCGGTTAATTAACACATACGATGAATTCCTGAAAATTGGTAAAAATAGCAGATAACGGATTTAAATAAAGATGACTATGCCATATTGATATTTACCTACCAAAAACTATTTTCGGAAGTTTCATTGTATAAATTCATGTTATATAAGTACAAACGTTTTTATGAATCTAACAAAATACATAATTTTCAACTTTATTTTAATACTTTCTTACAATATTATATTTAAATTAGAGATAAAAGCATTTAAATCTAGTAACGCTGTCTTGTGCGAAATTTGATTGAGGATAAGATGACAGATATAGTATAAATCGGTTAATTATATTAATTACCGAAATTCATCTATTACTCGTAAATTATTACAAAATAATAATTTTGCTTCAAATCACCTCTAACCTTAAATGTAATAACTATAATGGTCAGTCGTTTTTTTAAACGTTTACGAAATTATTTTTTATATACAGTCTAATTTCAATTTAATTATTTCATTCATAATTAAATTACACTTTATTAATTAGCAATGGACTATTATTAATAATTCTATTATTATTATTATTATTCGATCATTTGACCATTATTAATAATAAAATGATTTTTTTTTGCGTGGCTATATATTTTACAATTTTTTATATATTTTTTTATTATCCAGAACCCACATACAATATATGCTTACATATAATTATATATATATATATATATATATATATATATATATATATATATATATATATATATATATATATATATATATATATATATATATATATATATATTAATAATGGAAATATATACTATGGAATAATAATATTTTTGCCGTTATTTTATAAATTTATGAGAAACGCTTAAATATTTATTTATAGGTTTATTTTGAATTCAAATTTTAAATATACGGAATAATTATTGTAATTACAATTTAAGTGAAATAATCTGTACATTTTTATATTATCGATTTCTTGTTGATGAGCTTATTTAAATGACTTATAACACTTGTAATTTAATTGTTTGATTGTTGAAATATTTTATTTGAATATTATTACTTATTTAAATGAATTAAATTAAAATATATATTCAAAATGCTATTCACTTACTTGGCATTAACTTAAATCTGTAGTAAAACTCCAGCGGGATTTTCTTTAAAATCTGAACTGAAATAAATGAGTTAAAAACAAGGAAGTTCCATACACGTATGCCTCATTTGTGTTTGGTTAATTTTTTAAGAGTATTATGCCACCTTATCGTATACTTTATTCTTGTGAGAATACTACAAAAAACGTTCAGGATCTGGTGAATTCGATGGTTACTCAATAGAGCCTTTTCGCCCGATCTACTTATTAGGAAAGGTTTCGTTCAAGTGTCATCTTACAATTACAGCATAATTGGGCTGTGAGTCTTTTTTGTTGATAGCAAATAGTTTCACTTGGTATTGGAGTTAGATCTGGAATATTTGAATATAAATTTGCCAGAACATGATCAATATTAATTATATTTAAACATTTTCCACTGTCATATTTCCTTAAATAAAAATTGGCTAAACACTCTTGACACATACACTCCTGAATTTTTCACAACGTGAAAATATGTTGGAGTTCAATAAAAGACACAAGTGTAATTCCCAATTTTTTGGCAAATATTTAATTATTCATATTAAAAATAGGACATTACTTGTCTCTTGGTTATTCCACGCATTTTACCATCATAATATAATTATTTTAAATGTTTATCCACATTCCTAAGTCAACACTCCCATCACTCCATTATTGAATACTAAATATAGTTTGCCCATATAAATAATGCATAACAAACCATTCTGTGGTAATTGTTAAACCTTTACATGGGAATTCATAATCTGTATTTTTGGAATAAGGACTTCCCCATGTATATCTTTGAAGCATGCGTCTACGTTATTCATGTAGTATATACACATGTATATCTTTGAAGCATGCGTCTACGTTATTCATGTAGTATATACACATGAATAACGTAGACGCATGCTTCAAAGATATACATGGGGAAGTCCTTATTCCAACATTGTATATTATCAATTACAACAAAGTAATGTAATTTTTTAAGCTATTGACTAAATTTCAGGAGATTATCACAAATTATAGGAGTACGAGAATGATATATTTAATTTTTACAAAGATGGCGTAGCGGCCCTATTCAGAAAATTATTTTTAAATGGCACCAGTGTGCAGGTATAACACCTCATTTGGAAGCTGGTACCAATATCTATTCAAACGTTGCTATTATTTTAACATATGTCTTTTGATTTTTGAACAAATTCAATGAAGTTAATATTGGCCTACCTTTTTATTAAGTCCTAATCTTTTAGGAACTGTCTCCCTGGAAAGGCTAAATATGAGTTTCTTATAACAAAAATTACACAAAATGTAACTTTGACATTTTCACATATCCGAATTTTATTTCATGTTTACATTTAGAAATTTAATTGAGTTTTATAACATGGCATGTGCTTTAGAAGAAAATGTTAATTATTAACGAGACAGGAAGAAATCCACACAGCTGAAAGAATTTTTAATGAAAGATATCCCGATCGCCTTGTCTTTAGAATATAGTTATGTTACGACAAATACTGCAGAAGTTTCAGACAACTGGGAGTATTCAGGATCAAAAAATAACTGAAAGTCTAGACATTGGAGATAACCAACAACTGAATATCGTCGCTGAGATAGTAGTGAATCTCACACAATCCACATTTAAAACTGCAGCTGCTTGTGAAGTATCTACAAAAACTGTGCGCAAAGAGTAAAAAAATACCACTACAAATGATTTACCAGATCACATAAGATGATCCTGATCGTAGACAATTTTGTGAAATTATGATAAAAATATACCCGCGAAACTAAACATTCAAAAACAAATTGTTTCATCAATGGATCTACATTTATTCTAAGTGACTACTCAGAATGTAAGATACTGGAGTGATATGAATCCTCATATATTTCACAAGATCTATACATAATCGGGAAATAAATTTTCAACAAAATGATCTTCCGCTACACTATTATAGGGTTGTAAGGGTTTATCTCAATGAACAGTATCCCAATGGGTGGATTTTACTTTCTACAAAGATATTTGATTTTTCACATTGTTCCAAGAAATTTACGGAAATATTCATAATTTCATAAGATTGTGGCATGACATTTATTTTATTTTTTTTTTTATGGGAAATATGATAAAATAATATGGATTTTATTTTTGACTTATGATGCACTTAGGATAATAGAAATCTATTACAAGTAGACTATTCTCCCTCTACCTACCTCTCTCTTATTTGTTTTCGTTTGTTTTCGTTCGTGAGTCGGGCGCGAGAGAACCACCGTATATGTTATGTTGCATTGTCATATTTATAATACATTTTGACACTTCATTCATTTGAATTGAACGTATAACAGCATGGGATAATATGAATTATGTAATAGGTTTTGTCACAGTTTAGGATTCAGATACTTTAAAGTATATTAATAAAAGTATTTTTGCTTGTAACTACTATGAGAAAATACTTAGAAAATATAATTCGAGGGATCGAGATGTAAAGCGATTCAATGACGAAATTGATTCCGTACACGTGTAAGCGAGTATCGGAAAAGTATAGTTGGTTGAATTGATATTGAGAGTGTTGATAATTAATAATCTCTTGGTTAAAGGCATATATAGGTAATAAATATAAACAATGGCTACATTGCATCTGTTTACCTGTATTCTAAAATTCTATTATTTATTTTAATAGAAGAACGTCATAATGTAAATATGAGGAAAAAAATACAGTAAATGTAAAAATAATTTAAAACTTACAATTCAGAAGAAAATCATTTTAATTTATGAATTCTGTTGTACTGAACTATCATTATAAAAGCGTGTATATATTTCTTCTTGTTTATATAATTTCTTAATGCCTTGTTAACGCTATAGAATATATCCACGAATCCACGATAAAATTATATGGATGATATTCTTCTTAATTTGAAACGAAAGCATTTATTGCATATGTGTTAGAAGTGAATGAGACTAAATGCATTGGTAGCACTGTCTATCATTGGACTACATATATCATTAGAAACAGAAATCCCTAATGGATTATTGAAGTTGAATGAAAGTTTGGTTATGTTTGTGTTGTTTATATTATTAATAATAATTTATGAATTATTAAAGTAATAGAGAACTTATAAATTATGAAAATATGTAGACTATGCTTAACTGAATCGGATTTATATAATATATTTGGCACAAATGAAGATATTGCTATAAATATTATGTTGTTTGCATCCGTACAGGTGAATTTCTGTTGTACATGTAATGTAATTGTTCTCATTTCTTTAACTCACATTCATTCCAGGTAACAGAAGGCGACACTCTTCCACAATATATTTGTAAATTGTGTAAGGTTGAATTGGATATATGCCTAAGTTTTAAGAATAAATGTGAATCATCATATCAGGCCTTAAACAATCAAATTTATACCAAAGTAGAAACTGAAATAATAGATTGTAAAGATACACAAGTTATATCAAAACCTGATATTGCTGTTGGCAATGTTGCGGAGGAAGTAATATTAATTGATTGTTCGCAATGTGATTTACAGTTTGAAAGTTTAAATTCATATAATAGACATATAGAAAAATATCAACATATATGCAATATTTGCAATTTACATTTTGAAAATAAGAAGAAAGTCTCTCAACATTTGAAGACTGATCATGATATAATAGTGGCTCCCGAAAAGTTGAAACAGTGTGAATTTTGTGGAAAGAAATTTCAGTATAATGTAGAATTGTCGAGGCATATGACAGTACATACTAACCTCAAAAAGTTTAGATGTATTCAGTGTGATAGGAGGTTTTCATCCAAAGGAGGCTTAAATAAACATATTGCGAAACATAATGGAATTAGGAAACTGGCTTGCTCAATCTGCAACAAAAAATTTATTCATCAAAGTAATCTAAGTGAACACATAAAAGTTCACTCTGATAAAAAATACAAATGTCATATTTGTTTGAAGTCTTTTAAAGCAAGACGCACTTTAATATTTCATATGAAAATACACAATAATGAACTTGATTTTCCTTGCAATGAATGTGATAAGGCTTTTACAAATAAATTTGCTTTACTCCGGCATATAAAATTACATAAGGCTAAAATTAAATCGGAAAATGGAATAGAGGATGTTTCCATTATCGAAAAAAAAGTGGAAAACCATCTGCGACAATGTGAGTTATGTGGCAAGTTTTGTCGTAGTTTAAGTGATCTCCAGAAACACATTAGAGTGCATACTGGTGAATGTCCTTTTACTTGTGCTTATTGTGAAAAATCGTTTAAAAACACTAGTTCATTGAATTGTCATATTAGGATACATACACAGGTAATTAATTTTACTAATGAATTTGTTTACGGTAATAAATTATGTATAATATATTATACATATATACAATATAATTTTGTTTAGATTTTTTGTGATTAATGCAATTTCTTACTTTAATGTTTTATATTCTTGCCATTCGTCTTTTATGGTTCGTATGAGGTATTCATTGTTTTATTCATAAAGTGGGTCACAAAATAAAGATTATTGGGATTTTATAGGCACAAAAATAGTTGAACCAATCTTAATTAAGAATTGAGATTAATTGTGCACTGAAAGGATTTTACTAGACTGAAAATAAACTAAAATAATGGTCTTTGATTTATAACCAAATGAATTAAGATTGATTAAACTAAATTATATATAATTGAGAAAACACAATTTTCTTATTAGAAAATATAGAAAAATGCATTAATTTTCACTTTTTTTTTTGTATTATATAGGGTGTCCAGAAAGGGTTTGTAGATTCAATAAAAAAAAGTGAGAGTTTGCGAATTGATTGAGAAGGATTTTCACGTACTGAAACTCTCACTTCTTCAATCGCTTGTGGGGTTCGAACAGAGCACGGGCGACCTGGATTGCGAATTTTTACAGTCGAACCGGTATTCTCAAACATTCGAATCCATTTTCTAATCTTACACCTCTTGATTATTTCTTATGGGGATACCTTAAAGAGAAAGTGTATGTAAACAAACCACGAACTTTAGTGCAATTAAAGCACAATATTCGCACCGAAATGGCCGCCGTTTACAGAGAGATATGTAGACGCGTGGCGGCTAATTTCCGTTTACGGTTAGAGGAGTGCCAGCAGCGTGAGGACATTTGGAGAACATAATCTTTAGTACTTAATTTTCCAAAACCTTGTCTAAAAATTAACAAAAAAATTTATTTTTTATGACTTCTAGTTTTTTTTTTATTGAATCTACAAATACCCCCTACCCTTTCTGGACACTCGTTATAAAGAATATATCATTCTGGTTCAACAAGAAACTCTGAAAATTACTATAAGGTTAGGACAATCTGCAGTCTATATGTTTGATAATAAATTCATATTCGTTGTTTATGTGTTGTTTTTATTATCCACTTAAATTAATAAATGATCTTGGAGCTGTAAATTAATCTTGGAAGTGGCTGTAAAAGTAAGGAATATTAACGAAATGAAATAATTTTTTTATATACCTACAATTTGTATTTCAAATTAGTGATTTATACAGAGTGGAAACCTTAATTGGAAAAAAGTTTGTACCTAACTTGGACATGGAGAATTTAAATTAAAATTTCTGAAATAGTTTGATTTCTAATTTTAATTGTCCCCACTTACGGGGCAATAGCATTTACTCTCTTCATCTTAGGGGATGTAACTGTTTTACTGTTTAAATTTTTTTTTTTTTTAATATACTTTGGTGTATGTCAACTGATCCATCATTTAAAAGGTCATATTGAGAGAGATACAATGCACACCTCGTTTTCTAAAATTTTAAAATTATTACCCTAAAAGAATTAAAAACTTATGTTTATGATAATTATCACTGTATTGTAAATGACTGTGTACTGATTCTTTCTTGAGCTTTTTTATTTTGAGGAATATTGGTAAAACACATTTCTTGAATTCGTCTGTTTATCTTGTCTGATTTATTTTGAAGTTCTACTTAAAGTTTAAAGAATCTTTCGAATATTTCCAATTCGGTGGATTGGACGATGACCAATTAAGTGGCCATCAAGATATCTAAATCTTACCCCACTTGATTTCTTGTGGCGGTACTTGTAAAACAAGGTTTTTGAAATAAAAATTGACAATGTTGAGGGTCTGCAGCAAATAATAAGAAATGAAATGTAACAGACGTTCAGACAGAAATGCTACAGAATGTATGAGATGGGTTTCATTGTAAACTAGCGTTTTACAGTAGCGTTTTAAATTATTTGTATATAAAGTTATTATTTTTGTAGGTAATAATTTGGAAAAAATTGAAAATGAAGTATGCATTGTATTCTTCTCGATGCGACTTTTTAAATTGGTGTCTCGTGATTCAACATACCATTAAGTACATTTGAAAGAAAAAATTGTCGGCAGTAATTTGCGGCAGTGTGAACTAAAGATTCCTTAAGTGTGGACAATCATACTTATTAATTAAATGTCGATATTTGTTTCAAACATTTTTAAGGGAAGAATTTTTTGGAATATTAGGGATAGTTTTACTTTTCCGCACTCAACTATACCAGAGCGGAAAAGTAATGTAATCGTGTAAAGAAATAAAAATTAAACAGTTTTAAAACCCTAAAACGGACTTTTCCGCACGTAGAACATCTCTTTCTCTAAATTGAGTGGCCGAGAAAAATAAACCAACACATAAATGCAGAATGTGTTTTATGTGACAGTTTTAGTGTTTTCATTGGCGTCTGCTTGTGTCGTATCAATACTTTTGTGATCGAACGAATTTTTTTTTCTCATTCATTCGTATATACAGGTCGAATATATGTTTTCTTCGTTCAATGCAAAATCAGCAATGCGCTGACGGCTAAATGTTTGTTTAAAATCTCAGAATGAACATAAATATTTACATCGTGCTTTATCATTACCCATGGATAGGGTGGGGTGTGCCCTATCCAGTGCCGCCGGAACTTGAGCTGAAAAGGCCCCGGGGCAAAACAAAATGTAGGGGCCCCATTTAAAAATTACTTGTGGTATTAATATAGAAAAAATGAAGGATAAAAATCACTGTATTTTGTCCATAATAATTATATTTAGATATTATTCATTACAAACAATTGGTTGAAGTGTTAACTGAGTAAAATTCGTAAGCCGAAACCTTAAATCATAAGAAAAAAGTTTCAGATTAGCATACTTGTAGATTTTCTTATTTTTATCAACTTAATTAATTCATTTTGATGATTATTTTCTAAATAATATTTTTAGGAATCTTTGTTCACGTGTTTTTTAATATTTTCTGATGGGATTGAATAATTTTCCCTTTTCATTTTCTGCCAGGGGGCCCCTTCGCGTCGGGGGCCCCGGGGCAATGCCCCGGTTGCCCCATTGTAGTTCCGGCCCTGGCCCTATCCACATCAAAATCACATATATATTTTTTTGCAGTGACTAACATTAATTTAAAAAAAATCAGAATTATAAAGAAATAATATAAAAATAAAATAAAATGTTAACATTAAAAATTATAAATGTTCTATAGAATAATTTACTTTAAATTTTTTTTTTGTAGGATAAACCTCACGTATGTAAATATTGTGGGAAAGGATTTATCCAATCTTCTAATCTGCGTACACATGAAACAATACATTCCCCTATTAAGCCACATAACTGTGATACATGCGAGCGGTCATTTAACAGGAAGAGGGACCTTGTGCGTCACCTGCAAAAATGTGTAAACAATAATACAAGTTGTAAAAATGATGAAATAAAGCTCTGAATTAGTACATATGTATTTTTTTATCTATTGAGAAAATGAAACAAACAATATTTTTTTTCAAATTGAAATGTAAAATACTGCTACGGCAACAAAATGGGTACATGCAATTCGTTTTCCGATTTTTCTTGCAGTGTACTGATATAAATGTTTTCCTGACTCATAATGTCTGCAATTACTGCTCGTCAAGAATAGGAAAAAGTGAGGGAGATTTTCTAGGTACGTGTAGAAGAAAGAGCGAGGCAGCATTAGGGGGGAAGATGCACTTTATGCGCAAACCGATCGAACTCTGTGTCTATTCATTTCATCGCTATTTGCCAAATAAAAAACTCTTATTTTGCCGATAAACGGAACAGTCTGCCGGAGCCTAGCCATAAAGCAAGCCACGGTATGAGATAAGAGCCGTTTGAGATTTTTTATTTGGTAAATAGAGATGAAATAAACTATACATCCATATTGACTTCAAAGATCTCAATGCGACTGAGTTAAGACCAGGCTATGTACTGCGCACCTTGTGGGCGGTCCGCTATCGCCGTTTTGAGATTGGCGAATTCTTGACGAATTAAACATGAACTAGACGAGCAATACTGTAATGGTCTGGCCGACCTATTCACAAGCTGCATACAATTTCTTACCGGACGTTTCCCTTCTTATTAGGATGGAATGTTTACGGACTTACAGTTATTTTAATAAAATAAATAACTGAATGGAGTTTTAACTTCAGTGTTCACACGTATATTGACCACGTACAATAAAATTTGTATTGTATAAAACGAATTACTATAGTATCAAAGTGTATATTAATAAAAATTACGAATTTAACTATGAGATTATCAACTGTAGTAGTATAGCAAAGCCGGTACCAGGCCACCCTCGGATTTGTCCGCGGACATTTGATGCGGAAGGCATGTGGTCATTATTGATCTGAAGAACTCTTGGCGCAGGTATAAAACAGGTCTGTACAGGTATAAAATAGGTGTGTATCGGTTTAAAACAGGTATGGTAACCTGTTTAATGACGTCATGTTTTTTTCCTAATACCACCATACCTGTTTTAAATCGATACACACCTGTTTTATACATGTACAGACCTGTTTTATACCTGCACCAAGAGTTCTTCAAATCAACAATGACTACATTCCATCCGCGTCAATGTCCGCGGACAAATCCGAGGGTGGCCTGGTACCGGCTTTGCTATACTACTAACTGTATTCAGTTATTAATTTAGAACTTTGTTATAAAATAAGGCTGATTAGTTACAATAGTAACTAAAAGTTACTATAGGGTATCTCAGTTGGAACTATAGGATTTGAATTGCGCACCATTTGTGTTCTGTCAAAGATAGGGCATCAATATTTAGCGACTGTCATTTACGAAAAATACAATGTCAACATGTCGCTATTAACAGTTCAAGAACAAATAGCTTGGTGTACAACTGTTTTATGAAAGGGAGCGATCATTTACAGTTGCATTAAGAAAACTCCGCACAAAATTAGGACAAAATGGAGCGCTTACAGAGTTAACAGTTTGTAATTTAATCAAGAAATTTAAAGAGAGGGGTTCCGTTATCGATAAGGGAACACCAATATGTCCTCGTCGTGGTCGGTCAGATGAAGATATTGCAGCACTGAGGGAAAGTGTACGGGAGTAATGAGGAACGCTATCGTAGCATGTTAAACAATGTCTTTTTCCACCAAACTGATGATTTGAATTGTAACATCGCGGCTTTAGTAAAACGGTGAAAAGCGTCACACAACATATGCAACCATAACTCTGTTGCAATACCAATTTCCTGATCATGTTATCCTGTGGAATGCTGACATCGGTTGACCTGCAAGATCATGTGATTTAACACCATTGGATTTTTTTCTTTATGTCAGGTCAATGTCAAGAGAAAAGTGCACTTATTTATTCAAAGTATTTTTATTTCCCATTTTTCTGAGATGATAAAGGTTTTACAAACGAATTTAAATAGAGCGAGGGTCGCACATGACCTGGGACATGCGCGGGCTATCAAAGATAAAATAGATATTTTAATAGTAGGAGAACCTAACAAAAGAAAGACGGCTGAGGGGTGGATCAGGGACGAAAAAGGCGACGTGGCTGTCATGATTTATAATAAAAATTTAAAAGTGGAAGAAGTGAGACCTAGACAGGGTTTTGTTAGTATAAAGTTTAAAGGTCTGACCTTGGTGGGGGTATATATCTCTCCAAACATATCTATGGAGGCTTTTCAATTTAAATTAGAAGAAATATTTAATGAAATAAGATATATTGACACAGAAGTCCTCCTATTGGGGGATTTCAATGCAAAAGCTGCAGAATGGGTCTCCTGTAGAGACAGAAAGAGGGAGGATACTGGTAGAATGGATCCATATGAAAAACTATGTAATACATAACACATGCAATACACCCACATGTGTGAGACACAATGGCTCCTCCTATATTGACATAACAGCGCCAACACAGGGAGTGGCCAGTGAGGTGAAGAAATGGAAAGTAAACCCAGAGGAAACCCTGAGCGACCATAAATATATTTCTTTTGAGGTAAAATTACAAGGAGTAAAACGAATGGAAAATAAGTTAATTAGGAGACTTGACCTCCAAAAATTCAAAGAGTCCCTGACAGAGGGGGAAGAGCGAGCAAGGGGAGACGGAGAGATATGGTCTCCCACTGCTTGTACTGCCATCTTTAAAAGGGCTCACAAGGAATCTACCATCAGAGTTGGACACCGTAGCGCTACGGTACCATACTAGTGGAACGAGGACATTGAGAGGGAGAGGACAAGATGTACAGCATTGAGAAGAAGACTGTCGCATATAAATCGTAGAAGAGAAACAGAAGAAATAAATCGACAAGAGACTCTCGGAGATTATAAGGAGGTCAAAAAACACCTAAAAAGCCTCATTAACAAATCAAAGAAAAAATATTGGAGAGAGTTATGTGATAAGCTTGACCAAGAAATTTGGGGACAGGGATATAAACTTGTAATGAAGGAGTTGAAGGGAATGACGCCGAGTCATGACATAAATACTGAAAAAAAGATAGAAATAGCAAAAAGTATTTTCCCTCAGAGACACGATACCTGGGAAGAAGAAATTCTGACGGAAGCCCCTCTCAGCCTTTTACAGTAGAGGAAGTAAGAACTGCCATAGAAAAGCTGAAGGCAAAAAAAGCCCCGGGAATGGATGGCATCCCGGCGGAATGTGTAAAAGCAGCATGGGAAGTGGTGCCAGAACAAATCATGGGGATGTTGAATGAACTCCTCATGAAACAAAGTTTTCCAAAAGAGTGGAAAGAGGCAAAGGTTATTCTTATACCTAAACCCAAAAAAGACCCTGCAGTGACACAGACGTATAGGCCAATCTCCTTAATAAATGCCACGGCGAAACTTTATGAGATATTAATCAGAGATAGGTTAAGTGAGGTACTGGAGGAAAACGGTAGGTTGTCAGAAAGACAATTCGGTTTTCGAAAAGGAAGATCTACCATTGATGCGGTCAAAAATGTCCTACAGAATAGTAGAACGGGTTTTACGACGTGGTGTGTATTCATAACCATAGATGTCAGAAACGCTTTTAATTCAGCCAGTTGGAAGAGGATAATAAATAGCCTTAAAGAAAAAAGGATACCCTCATATTTGATAAGGATTATCTCGAGCTACTTAACAGAAAGGACCATTAAGATCGATGGGGAGATAATGGAGATATCAGCGGGAGTCCCACAGGGCTCCGTCCTGGGACCCACATTGTGGAACGCCTTATATGATGGCGTACTGAGGATTAATCTATCCAATGGGGCTGATGTAACAGGGTATGCGGATGACATCGACCTTGTAGTTAGAGCAGGCAGTATAGAAGAAATAAACAGTAAAGCCAACGAGGCATTACAGCAAATAGTTGGCTGGATGACGGAAAATGACCTAGAGGTGGCGCCGGAAAAGACGGAGGTAGTGATTATAAGAGGTCCAAGAAAAATAAGTTCCTTGAAGTTTATGCTGAAGGGTACCGAAATACAGATTGCAAAGGCGGTAAAGTACCTCGGCATATGGATAGATGACCAACGTACCTTTGGACATCATGTAAAGGCAATAATCGAAAAGTCAACTAATAGGATGCAGGCGCTGGCGCGCATTATGCCAAATATAGGAGGCCCGTCGTATGGCAAGAGGAAAATATTACTAGGTGTGTTTCTCTCCACAGTCCTCTACGGAGCATCAATCTGGGAAAAGGCTGCTTGGATCGAGAGATATAGAAAAATGTTAGAGTGAGTCCGGGCAGAGAAAGGCTCTCCTGAGGGTGGCCAGCGCATACCGCACGGTATCCGCAAGGGCACTTCAGGTGATAACAGCTGTTCCTCCGATCGAACTACTAGTAGAAGAGAGAAGCGAGATGGAGCAGATGACTCCGATAGAGAGAAATACGAGGACGAGAAGTACTATTCGAGACAGTACAATTGAACGGTGGCAAACAATGTGGGAAGAGACCACCATGGTTGCCCAATGGACGAAGACATTAATACCGGACATAGAACGATGGGTTAAATGCCAACATAAACAAATAGATTATTTCATGGTACAATTCTTAACTGGCCACGGATCGTTCAAGACATATACAAAAAGAATTGGCAAGCAGGAATCCGAATCCTGTTTGTATTGTGATGAAATAGATGATCCGGAACATACCGTTATGTACTGTCATAGGTGGGAGAGATATCGTCTCGAGGTAAGGACGCACCTAGGGGAACAGATCGAGGCCTCTGAAATGGTAAATAGAATGATTGAAAATCGGACATGCTGGACAGTATGTAAAAAAATGATTAGAGAGATCATGACTAGGAAGGAAAAAGAAGAGAGAGATCAGCAGGAGGGAAATAGAAGGTAAGGTTGACCGGCACAGTGCCCGTGAAGAATGTCTACCCCAAGATGATACCAGGGTGCTGAGCCTCGGAAAAAGGAGGGGTTTTAGTCGGTAAGAGTCCGACACTACTAGGTACGATTGAACCAAATGTACCTAGTGTCCATGTAGGATTTCCCCTCTCACAAAAAAAAAAAGAGAAAAGTGCACGCCACCTAGCCAGCAACAATTAATGACCTCAAAGCAAACATTTAACGTGTTATTAGGGAAATAGAACCAGTTTTATGTGCCCATTTAATGGACAATTTTGCTAAATGAATGACAGCCTGCCAGATGAGTAAAGGCGTCCATATGAACCATATTCTTTCCTATTTGTAGCCGTATCATCTTCATTTTATGTTGAAGAATAAAAAACTTGTTTGTCGCAAATTACATCCTATAGTTCAAAATAAGACATCCTATATTAATAATTAAAGCCCTGTTATTATTTAATAATAATTAAAGCCTGGTTGGCTTCCTAAGACTGTACACGGTCACATCTCGATAGTGAGGATGAAAACATTATCATATTTTAGGCGGTGATTATTAGACCTATATAAAACTGATTTGCAGCAAAAAAATTGCAAAGAATGGTTGTCAAAAATGGCCGACTCGCCTAAGTTTTGCTAAAACCTATTAATATATAAAACTATAAATATATTTTTTTACCATTAGAGAGCTCAAATAATATCCATATACTTTTTTTTTCTTAAATTTAGAGGTTTATAACATGTTAAAAAAACAATTCAAATATATCTAGCTTTTCAAATAGCTATATAAAACGTTTAATTAAATCTTATATAAAACGTTTAAACAACCTAATATAAAATACTGTCTTATTTTAACATCCAATTTGCAAAGAAAAATTAATTAACAGAATATTTGACACCCACAAAAACACTTTATAACAATAACACATATTTATAACAATTATATATTATAAACTAATAATTATTAATAATGTAAAATTATTCACTATATTTAATTTCTACTCACAACAGCTGAAATGTTGAAAGTTTATCACTTTTTCAACACGGAATTTTTTTTCATTTGTTTATATTTTTGTAAGCCACGTTAGAAATTAATTAAATCCATATTAAGTATTAACTGTAAGATCGTTATTTTTCATGAAAAACATATTTAAACTATTTATTATCCAAGAAAAACATTTATTACCCAAAATAAAAAACCTCGACTATTATCCAAATATGTATCTTTTACAAAAATCAAAGTTGATATTACTTCCAAGTATTTTATAATATTTCATCCATTTCTATGTTTTTCTTTTTCTTATACTTTTCTATTGCTGTTTCAAGTTTCATCATTTATTGTATATTTGCAAATATTTTTTAAACTAATTTCAGTCATAATAAGTATTTTTGAATTTAATTTTGATGAAAATTTGATGTTATATGATTTTCATAGGCTTCATAGACAATACAACATCACTAGGTAATTGACTTGGCTGAATAAGACGAGATAATTAATAAATAATCGATCTAGGGCGACGCATATAAAATAAACAGTTTTAAAACCTTAAAACGAACTTTTCCGCACGTTCTCAAATAGTCCACCGTTGTACTTTCTCATGACCCATATACATGGCAGAGTGTATCCACCTCAAAATCAATAGGTGTCGTCTGGGACGTCCTCAATTAGAATCAGTCAAAAACCCGATCGAGCCGACACGATTTAGTTGAGTTATCGTGCTAACACAAATATTTCTCAAATAGTCCACATCGTGCTTTCTCATGACCCATGGACAGGGTGGGGTGTGTCCTACACACCTCAAAATCAATAGGTGTTGTCTGCTAGACGTCCCTAATCAGAATCAGTCTAAACCCGATCGATCCTACACGATTTAATTGAGTGATCGTGCTAACAAAAAAAATTTCTCAAATCGTCCACCATTGTATTTTCTCATGACCATGTACTTTCTCGTGTACATAGTAGAGTGTGTTATATCCACCTAAAAATCAATAGGTGTCGTCTGGGAGACGTCTCCAATCAGAATCAGTTAAAACCCGATCGATCCGACACGATTTAGTTGAGTTATCCTGCTAACAAGAATAAATGCCGTCGACAACGACACACACACACAGCAAAACATTTTTAAAAACCATTTTTTTTTGGTCTGTATTCCGAAAATCAAAAAATAAACCCAAAAAAAATTAGTTTTTTCACTTTTTCTTTATACGATTACATTACTTTTCCGCGTATATTGGAGTGCGGAAAATAAAAAAGACAGTCTAATAATGACAATCACGTTTTATTCATAAACATTCGTCGAACCTCTGGAACGATAATAGTATTGGGTTCGGGGTGATTGATAGGGTTCGCGATAGGTGTAAAATTGTTCATTTAATACATAGTAGATGCGTCATAATTCTAATAAATATTTTAGTGGATTAGTACACTGTTAGAAATAAAATTTTGAAGAATTGAATTTTAGATCGAAAACCTTTTTGCTGCGTTAGCTGTAAACCATGTACAGCTAACGCAGCAAAAAGGTTTTCAATCTAAAATTTAATTCTTCAAAATTTTATTAACTTCTTACAAGTCACATATGATGAGTACAGACTACAGATGATATTTTCGATTGATATTACAATCGTGTTTTAGATTAGAAATCTTTTTGGTGTGTTAGCTGTACCTACATCCATATATTTTTGGCTATTGTTAGTTATTTTGTTCTATTAGGATACATTAACAAATATTTTATGCTTAAAAATTTACAAATCTCCTTATACAATACATATAATATAAAATCAAAGTCTCCTACTCTACCTCTCACAAATCACATATGATGAATATAGAATACAGGAATGGACAGATATAAAAACGCTTTTAGTGGTAAACAAGTACCTAATTCTTATGTAAGCTTTTATTGATAAAATATAAATAACATGTAATAAACAAAGCATTCAGAACATACAATAAACTCGTCAACATACACATGTTCAAAAGCCATTTGCAAACAAATGAATTGCAAATTAATCAGAATCTTCTGCCTCTGCCATTTCAAACCACTCTCGAAAAGGTTCTTGCAAGTCATGGAAGGTTTTGAAATTTATAGTAACCTAAAAAACCGTTTATTATGTAACTAGTGTGTAACAATTTATATATCCCAAAGAAAACATTGTAATATTATCCTACAATGATATTAAAATATATACCTGTCCCATGACATTGGAATTGAAAAACATCTTTTTAGATTTCACAATCAATATTAATTTGGAGTTTGAGAGATCTGCCTTAGAGAGCAAATACTCAAAAGTTTCCTCAAAAACTGGATCACAGTTATCAGTTACCACCTAAAAATGAAATAGTATACCAATAAATAACGCTGTTTCACAAACTAAAATAATATAAATTTAAGGTGCACAATCTATCATTTCGATAATCAGTATATGTTTATAGGTGTGCATTCTCCTATGTACTTACTTAAAAAGGAAATAGTAATAACTTACTTTTGTCTTATTTTTAATTGTATGGTTGCCTGTAGATAACAATTTCAGCTTGACATAAGGATCTGGAATATCAGTTGGACTCTTTATTGGGAGATTTCTGTAAATATTTATCATTACTAATCATTAATTACACCATATACGAGTATATATAATTATAATCTAAATAACAAAACTAAAAATGAATAATATGGCTTCCGTTTGAATGTAGTGAATTTTCAATGTTGAGATAGTTACAAAAAATTTTGGCACCACCAATATTCCAAGTCGAGCTAAGATTTTGTTATCGTTTTTCAATCACATTATTCTTTCGATTAAATCAACTCAAAATTTATAATTTTATCTCCACAACGCCACCAATTATGATTATATTTAAAATAATTAGATTCTATATATCTGAATTGATAATTTTCATGTTACATAACATTATTGTCACGAAAAAAAAGTATATAACTTAAACCCATAGTTTAATATAATTACTATGTTTATTATAATTTATTTCTGCATTCTTCTTTTATTACATGGTTATACTTAGCTTTTCTTTCATTATGTAACATGCCAAGAATGTTCAAATACCGTGTGCAAAAAATTTACAAATAACACTACCAAAAAGTGATGGTGGATGTTGTCAACATCGTAATTAAAATAACTATTCTAATTATGATGTTGACAGCGACAAAGAAAATTAAGTGTTAATATAAGCGTATTTAAAAATAAAAATTATCTCACATAAGTGAGCGATTTAGTTTTTCCCGTTCTATGATGAATTAAGCAAATTTGTTCTAGGTTTTGTGTACTTATTATACAGGGTGTCTCAGAATGCATTCTACAGTCACTATCTCCATGATTTGAAGGGATACACGGATGAACCAAAAATTATTTTAAATCGTATTAAAATCCGTACCTATTACAAACTTTAAAACCCTCTTACTTCTTTCTACCCTTATTGCTTTTTTCAAATCACTTCCAACTATTTGAAATTGAACTCCAATTTTTTGTACCAAAAATGTATCCCCATTTTATTGTAAGTATAACACAGTTATTTCATTAAGTTAGTAACACAGTTTCATTAAGTATAACATACTTAGTATCTTTAATTACATATTACATATCTCCATAGAAAAAAAAATCATTTTTCTTAAATAAACATCAGTACTGTTATGCTATATAAACATTAGTAATATTACACACTCTTCATTATTTGAAGAAATAAAAAGATGAACCAAAGACCATTTTAAATTATATCAAGAAACCTTGCTGGAGATAAACTTAAAACCTTTTTGTTTTCTTCAACTCGTATAAAACCACGCCACTTTTTTTTTTGTTCAAATTATACTACTAATTTTTTGTGCTGAAAATTATATTTGTCCATAGAAGAAAGTATTTTTTTAAATAAATAGTACTTATTGTTATATTTATCCCAGTATGTTTTTACAGTTAATATATTATACATTATTTGAAAAAAAAAAGATGAAACAAAAACCATTGTAAGTTTGTATTAAAAGATCTTGCGGATTACAAATTTAAAACGTTCTTGCTTTTTTCAACCCGTATAAAAATACCCCACACTTTTGTTTTCAAATTTTACTACGACTTATTTTGTGCTGAAAATTAATCCCCATTTCACTCTGAACATAGAAGTATAACATACTTAATATTTTAATTACATTTCTTCATAGAAGAAAGTAATTTGTTAAATAAACTTAGTATTGTTATATTTATCTCAGCATACTTTTACCGTTAACATCTTACACGTTCTTTGAAGAAATAAAAACCATTTTAAATTTGTATCAAAAAGGCCCTGCGGATTACAAATTTCTTGTTTTTGTTAATCCTTATGAATCCACCCTTAACTTTTTGTGCCAAATCACATCCCTTTTATTTTTGTACTGAAAGTTTATCCCCACTTCACTCTGAACATAGAAGTAAGTATAATATACTTAATATTTTAATTTCCATTTCTCCATGGAAGAAAGTGTTATGCTTAAATAGACACTAATATTATGTCTCCAAACGTTATTTCAAAAAAATCATCCCCCCACCCCCAGTTTAGTTAATAGTTTATAATTTTATTATGAATAATACTGGTATAGTACATTTTATAAGTAAGGTACGCAGCTAACAATTCATTTTAAATTAAAAACAATCACGGACTCTCCATCTTTTACAAAAAGTAAAAATAAAGCAGCTATTAGTATCGACTGGATTGGATTTACATATGTTCGAAATTGACTGCAGCACACTCCACACAAACTTAATTTATAATTTCCTGGTACATGCAGCTCAAATTATATCTAGTGTTCAAATCTAGGCTAGATTAAATTTTATGTTGACAAGCCTCACGAATTCTGATTTTCGAATTGTTCAAATTCAACGATTGAGTTTAATACATAACATCTTTGAGGTTACCTCGCAGCAAGAAATCTAATGGCGTAAGATCTGGCAATCATGCAGTTCTGACAATTAATAGAACTCCTTTTATCCCAAATTGTTTGGAAGTGTGTTTATTAAATTCAGTGAGGGTTAATCAATAAGGGGTGTTATTGTTTATTTATGATACCATTATTATGGAAGCGCCTCCTGTAGCCATAAATTGTAGTCGGCGGTTCAAATCAGTTGGTAGAAATCCGCTTACTACGTAGAGTTTAAAAGGATGGTACTTGTATTTATATTCTCTTAATATCATCTCTACAGTGCTTTTACTCACTCCAATATCTTCAGCTGCTTCTCGAATACGAATTTGTGGATTTATGTCGATGTATAACTTTTGTGACGGTTTCTTCAGTTCTGACTGATCGCATATGTTCTTAACATTTTAAAATAAGAAATGACCTAGAAAAAAGTCATGAATGAAGGATGATTATGTTCTGGGAAGCGGTCCCGGTATAACTAAGCTGTTTCGCGAGAATTCTTCCTACACTATCCATAGATTAGCTGCACACCGGTGTATTTATCTATACTAAATAAAATGTTGTATCACAAAATAATTGTATCAAAAATTAATAATAAAATGATTCTCACCAGAATACACAAATTGACCGAATTTCACATTCATTACCGCTATGCAAAGAAAAATACTCTAAATACAAAAAGTGTTTTTTTGTATTTAGACGAACATTAAAGATAGTCTGGGATATAGAAAATACATATATTATAGTCTACACCATTTTCAGTATTTAGATTGTAATTTCTACTTATTCATTTTGAATAAATAACCAAAGCTTTTACGTATATTAAGTATGTTATACTTATATTAAGTATGTTATAATTAATATACTTCTCTGTTCGCAATGAAGTGGTGATTCGTAAGTAAAGGTACGGTTAAAAAAAAAGTTTATTTTATACAATTTTTGTACGAACTGTTTTTGATTAATTTTTTTTTTCGTTTCAAGTAACAGAGGTATTGACGATAAAAGATATTCTGACACCCTGTGTGCCTGTGTGTGTTGTATTGTAAAGATATAGAATAAATCTCAGATACTTGACATAGTAAGATAGTGCAATAGTTAGATACAAAAATGCAATCAAAAATGCTCGCAAACATTTTGTTTCAAGACATACGAGTTTAATACTGTTGACATCTTTTTATATGAATGTTATTAAACGTAGTTTCCTTATCTTATGAAGCTTAATAGTAAATGTGTAATACTTTAAAGATCACTAATAAATACTTTAACTTATATAAAAATTGAATACGAAAGAAGCAAAATAAAAAAAAAAATTTATACATTAGAAAAAATATATACTTACGTAATTTTATGAACAATAACAACTAGTTTCTGTCGTGCTTCACTGTAAGACAGCGTCAGTTCTACTTGTCCAAGATTCGGCTTCCTAAAAGTTGTTTTGTATATACATATATTTTTATGTATTGTTCATTTACATTCTAGAATTATGTACGAACGTGGAAACGTATTTTTAATGGAATTGGTTGTAAAAAATTAATCTTAAAAAGTTTTGTGTCAAAACTAAAAACAAAAAAAGTTAAACAAATAAATAATGATTTTCTATTTTTTTAAAGCAGTTCATAGCGTGATTTTTGTTTTTAGAATCAAATTTTAACATTGTTTTTGCATCATACAATTAAATCTACGAAGGAATATCCCATAAAAATATAATAAGGGTATATATTCATTTTTGTATATTGTCTCCAATTCCCTTTATAAATGTATCAGGTGTTTAGGTGTGAATACTAATTTCAAAATATTTAAGCGCATTAAATCTCTGGAAATAATACCCTTAGATACAATTTCAAAAAGAAAATTCCTTAAGAATTTTTCAATTTGTTACGCAAAATTTTGTTAAATTTTTGTTCTACCGAAGAAATTGTAACAAACTACTCTCACTCTTAAAAAATCCTACATTACATACTTATTATTAAACTCTTACATTTTGAAGCTGGGATTCCTTTTTACAGTATTTGATGCACTTATTTGGTTTATACTAGTTTTTTCTATTGCCTCCTCTGCTTCCTCTGCTTTTGACTGGTTAATTTTACGTGACGATCCCGAACTTGATGAAGAAACTAAAACAGTAACTTAAGATCAAACGTTTTCAACCATTGAAGTTACTGTAGTGTGGTGGTTTGTTTAGATGTTATATGCAAGCAAACTATTTTTATTTGTAAACATGTAAACAGAACAGTCAACAATACATTGTTTGGTGTCAATGGGAACAAAACAATAAAATGTGTTACAATAAGAGCGTAAGATGTGATTCTTAAATAAAATATAGTTTTCTGTAGCAAATTATTGAAATATCTATTGATTTATAATGTAGATACTTGAGAATTATGTATGGAACAACACATCCGGTAAATGGCTGCCACGGCTTTGGTGGCACACGAGTACTCTTCTGGAGAAATTTTCAGTAACGGTTTTGCATAAATGTGGCGGTATTTCGTGGATACAGCGTCCAATTTCAGTCTTCAGTGCTTGGGTAGTCGTAGGCTTGCTGGCGTAAATCTGGGACTTCAGAAAACCTTACAGGAAAAAGTCCATAGGCGTTAAACCACAAGTTCGTGGCGGCCAATCCTGGTTACCAAAATGGGAGATGACACGACCAGGAGAAGACTTGTGCAAGACCGTCAATGTTTCAAGTAATGTATGGCAGTCGTCTTATCTGCAGGCATATTTTTAGTGCGAAAACGGTGAAGAGTGGCTGCTGAAATGTCCAATTCTTGTGCACGACGACGAGTCGAGGTTTCTGGACTTTCGACCACACTTTCGCGAACTGCTGTGATGTTTTGTTTTGAACGACCACTACGAACTCGTAGTGGTTGTCACATCAATAACTAAACTAGTAGTTTCGAATTTTTCGATTGTTCTTTTCAGAGTAGATAAATTTCGATCTGTCACAATTATTGACCTATCGAATATCGAATCGTGACAGCCAAAATGACGCGCAATTCAAATCTTACGCTCCTATTGTAACACCCTTTATAAATGAATGAATAATTTTAACTTTATTCCTATTTTGAAAAGGGTATACCAGGGTAAGTAGGGTAAGTATGTAAGATAAATAATCTGCAAATGTTTTCGTCCAAAACGTTGACAACAACATAAGGTTGAGTTTCTCAACATATTATAGCTGAAAAGTCAGTTTTAGGGGGTTATGGGTGTGAAAATAAGAATACAAAAAGGCTATTCGTATTGAAAACCACGGATTAAAATAGATATACATGGATTTTTGTTTCAAAATATGCGGATATAAAATCAAAAACCTGATTTTCTTCAATGGGATCCTCGTGAATTATTGCTAAGAGGATAGTATAACATATTTACATTTCAGAATGTTAATGCAAACTTAGATAAATTAAATATTTTCAGTGGCTCCGCATGGTTTGCTGAGCGCAGTGTAACAGATTTACGGAAGATTATATTTATTAGTGTGATCAACTTTGAATAAAATAATAATCCACTTCGGCGCATTGGATTTTTTCACAACAGAAGGACTGAGGTAGCAAGAAACTGGTTTTATCAGATAACATTTTAGATTTTTCCAAAATGATAATGACTATTGAAAACTCTCTGTTTACTGGCCAATATTAATTATCTCAGACAGTGCTAGCTGATATCCTCAGTGAAATGTTTCAGAAAACTGATATTATTCCTATTACTCAGAATGACAAGAGAAGAAAGGCAAATTAGCAAATAAAGTAAAAGAAAATACACCCCGAAGGGGAGATGTAAAGCGACTTATCGAATTCCTCGAATGCTGAGACACAATGAGACTTCGGTATCGAACACAAATTTTTTAGATCAGTTTTAGAAGGTTTTGTTTTTTCAAACTAAATTTTAATTTTGAATTTGAAGTAATTTGTATAAAGTCGTTGTTAGTGAGGAGTGATGAGGTGTCAGCACATTTTTGCACACTCATTTACTACCATTTAGCCACTACATGCTTGTTAAAAAATAAATAAGTATAAAAATAATATAAATTTATAAACCCGATCAACTGTTTAATAATGGTAAAGAAAACTTTCATTTGCTTACCTGGCCTGCTGGATGTATTGGAGACGTTTGACCTTATTGAGTTGTGTCTAATAAAATCTTCATCTGAATCTGATTCACTCGACTCATCCTCAAATAATTCATTTGTTAGTATCTGTAAGTAAATAAGAATATACTCGCATGTAAAATTGGGAACTAAATTACATTTTTACTTTCATTTGACTTATATAGGATGATTTGTTGGAAAGAACCCACCCAATTAACTTGGTTCATGATTTGTTAATAATACTGATATTTCTGAAATATTTCAGAGCTCAATCTTTTGGAAGATAATTTTTATATTAGACGGGACATATAAGTATAATGAATTTAGATCTACAACTTCACCATCCTGGGGTGGAAACACTATAAAATCCTTCTCTCCCGTTAAGATACCCATCATTTTGGGTCTAAATATACTAGTTATAGAGACTAGTTATAATAAGTAGAGTCATTCGATTTTGTCAGCGGGGCTTTGTGGCAGAATATGTACACACGTGAATCGGTGAATCAGCATCTCCGCTGAATCAATCGACTTGTTACATATCTGTTTAGTAATACACTGTGCATTTTGATACTAATGATTTTATGTTGCAAAGTGCTAATTCATTGTGTCGAATATACATAAGGCTAGAAAATTATCACTTGTTGACCAAGTAAATTAGTTTATGTGGGAATTTACAGACTTGATGGTGCAAACATAATATATTTAGCTTGCGATAAATTTTTGTTGCGTTGGGACAACGCTACTGGGACTGTAAGAAACACATAAACAGTGCACAACAAAAATATGTACAAATGTTGTGTAATTTACCATTTACTTTACTTAATCAACGAATATTTCGGCAGGTCTAGGATAAATATAATCTCACCATAAAAATACTAGGCCAGAAAATTGCAGACATACATATGTATGTACCATCTATGCGGGAATAAATCCAAAGAAATACGAAATCTAAATTACACAATAAAAAATTATAGTTATGTGTGGACAAAATGACAGATTGTAAAAACAAATCTGTTTGTTATTAACATTATAATACGTATACTGGAACCTTTTAAACCATCATGTTCTCTTTTACTAACCAGCAAACTAATACAAAGTTGAACAGGCGAAGCTAATAATACGAGGGTCGTGCTAAATTAATTTCAACTAACAAATATTTCAACTTTCAAGAAACCCAATTATTCATATTTGTGACTGATGATGATGTTGCAACTATTCGTTACGCAAGAGTGTGGTAACTTATTACATATTCTCACATACCTAAATTACAGGTAGCATTATATTATTTTGAGCACTTTCAGTCTGTAGTGTGACAATTTTATTCCCAAGGAAGCAGCTGCTATCAAAGAAAGTGAAGTGACGTTTCAAGCTCCTCAAGTTAAAACAGGTTTATCAACTATTCATAACAAGGGACTAGTGGATGCAATAGAAAAATTACAAAATCCTTATTTGTCGATAGGAGTGTCACTCTAAATACTAAATGCTGCATAGATACATAATTTAAGAGATTCAAAAAATAATAGTGTTATTAGCAAAGTTTGGCATTGTTTTAAAAGAAGATTTAAATTTTGTCAGATTTAAGAAGAAAACAAATTATGGTCTATCTGCGTCTAGAGATCCATTGTCACTCAATGGTCGAACTCAGTCGGTCATTAAAAAATTGCCCAAAGAATGCGAAATGGAAATGTCACTGTACAAGTGCACTGAATACACTGAAACAAATAAGAATTGAGTTATTCAGGGTGGAACTCTTCCAAAAATCGCCGTACAGAAGTTCAGTTGACAAAGAAATTTATTAGTAGAGCTGCCCACTTGGATACATCATCAATGGCTATGCACTATATAAGCAGTGGCGGCTCTAGAATTATTTTGCGGTTGGGCGAAAACAGACAGGAAATATCTAGGGTGGGCGAGGGCGTTAAATATATTATTTTATGTACGAATGTGATATAGTGGCGTTATAAGAGGTTGGGCAACTGGTTGGACGAAAAAGATTTTGCCTGGGTGCTCGTCCACCCGTGCCCACCCCTGTCGCCGCCACTGTATATAAGCAACGACGTATAAGTAATAATAATTTATATAATATGTATTACTACATATCTCTACATATCTGCAAAAAGTATTTGCAGGGGACGTACCACGAATTTTATTAGAATCTAGTGGTGTTCGAAATTTACAGTTTATTGATAAGAGATGAAGCGATTTTACTATTTGTCTATTTTAAAGACGAATTTTGCCGACAGTGTACTTAAATTGGGCTTGAGGGTCTGTTTTCATTTTAGGCACGATACCGATTTTAAGCGTACAGCGAAAATTGTAAAGATTTGATTACTCTATAATATCCCGCATACTCTATACACTCCAAAATCACCATATATAAATCCCATTGAGATGTTAGAGTGTTGTATTCGAAAATTGACAATTAAAAGGTACTTTACACGAAGTAACAGAAACGTTGGCGGATTCAATTCAAGCTCATTGTAACCATACAAAATATTAATATTCCTGTAAAATTTCTTTTATTTGTTAGTTTAGTATATGCAAATTCATTTTCAGGACGAATTCTTCAATTTATTCTTTGACGCTAAATAAATTTCTTAATAATAATAATGTGCCTGTTTTAAACTACTGTTTAAAAGCAACAATGTATTTGAAATATTGGCTAACAGTATTGTTGTTTTCCTATATTACTAAATATTTATAAATCACAAATATTTATTATTATACGATGTGTGTAGATACTTGCATATAATGTGTAGGTGGTCAAACAACATGGCAAAACTGATTTGCTTGCACCTACATCGATTCAAATATTTACGCGACGGCATGTCAGATCTCGCGGCGATATTTGACTGGAACACCACTGATGGTGTGCACCATTATTACTATACCAACAGTATAATATATATATATATATATATATATATATATATATATATATATATATATATAATATAATATAATATAATAATATAGTCTAATCGTGGATACTGGGTATGACTTACTCTTAATTGTAGAGACAGTATCATATTTCCAGATACAGACAGTTGGAATTCTTCTTTGCTTATCTGAAGATCCGGCTGGTCAAACAGGTCTTTGATATTATACACAAAATGGTCTATTTTAACATCGGTGTGTTTATCAATGATACTTATAATTAGTGAGTCATTTTCGGGATTAGGCACCAAAAGTGAAAATCCTTGTTCCCACACGGGATCTACGGTATGTTTCTTGACAGCTGTCTTCTCTTGATTTTTCCCTACCGTTAGAATTACATATGGGTCCGGTTTCTTATGTGGTTTAACCTTCTGAAACACATTTTAGATTTTACTTTAATAAATAAAATAATTTTCAGATCAACAGTTTATATGATTTATTTATTATTAGAATTAGCACAAATGTAAGATACTATTAATTAAATACGGGGATATGACAAAAGCGGTTGATTACTTCTGTTATTTTCAAAACGAAATTGTTCTAATATTTTTTATTTAGTTTGTGTATATCATTGAAATAACAAAAAGAAAATTAAGGAAAACTAGAAATAATTATATCAAAAATAAAGGCTAGAGCTCTTTACAGTGCTAAATATATCTTTAATTGGGTGTACATTCAAAATTAATAATTGGAAATCTTTTCGTAATTTTTTTTAGTTGAAGTTTTAAATTTGTATCAGTAGTTTTCCACAATTCATTTACAATGCAGTAGGTTATACTTACAGATTAAATTATAACGATCCCTATAGAGAATGAAGAACTGAGTTATTTTGAGATTGGCGTTTACTATAGTGGATATATTTCGGTTGATACTGTCATCTCGTAATAAAATACGAGTAGTAGTAATTTTAACCATATATAGCCCCAAAACTATACTTTTTGTAACTTTGTACTCATTGACACTTTTAATTTACTCATCAAGAACTATCATTTTGTAAAGTTTCAAAAAACATTTTACATTTTCTGTATCACCGGAAATGGCTGAATTTTGCTTCGCCACAGATTTCTCATCGATAAATAATATAAAATAAGTGTCTATTAATCAAAAGTGTCATCAAAAACCATCATTTTGCAAAGTATCGAGAATATTGATTAAGAGTTAATTTCTATAAGTACTGGGTTTTCTGCTGCTAATTCTGGTGTGTTTTTCTCTCCAATTGGAAATACACCGCATCTTAAGCAGTAGTGATCCTATGTTTTCATGAAATACATCATTGAGCAAAAATGGGACGTGGTGGCCTCCTAGAATCCTAACAAAACATGCAATATTGACGGCAAATATAGTGAATAAAAGTCGAGTGTTTTTGTATTAGCGATTTTAATGACGTTGCATACTTGCACGTATACGATGAGAGAAAAAGAGTTAAAGCAGAAAGATATTTTCAATTTCTGATTGATGGGGTGCAAGATTTCAAAACACAGAAGAGCATCAGAAGAGCGTATTCATGACAATTCCAGATTTCATAAAATCCACAATGGATCAGAGTTTTGGCCGCAGAATTGATCTTGGGTTAGAACCAACCACCTTATTATTTAGATATTTGCCCGGATTATGGCCATTTTCTTGTTTCCAAACATTGACTAAGAAGTCACGAGATGGATCAGGGGGTGCGCAGATTAAAGAAAAGTTGGTTTTCTTATGCCCAAAAGAAAATGTATACTACTTATCTTAGTAGAATACAATTATTTTTGTACCTACCATTAAATTTTGAGCAGAGTCAACATAAACAGTCAATAATGCTGTGCTTATGTCTGCTACTTTCAGCTGCTTTAATTCTTGAGATGCCTAAAAGGAAAACATTTAATTATATTTAGAACGTTTATGGTTACACATCATTGCAAAAATTGTTTATTTTTACATAATTGTAAAAATTATAATAAATATTCATTACATGAAATATAACCGTTATTAATCCTAAGAAGGGGCTGGAACCTTCGATGCAGCAACAAAAGCAGGAGATCAATTTTTTACGAACACCGAAAGATGACATGCATTTCGCCAACCAGTGATAGCGAAATCAGTTAATATTGGCATCACCTCTAGATAATGCCAACTTGGTTGACAAAACGTGTCGAGAACCTGGTTTGCGAAACATGCGTCGAGAAACGTGTAATTTGTTAGTATTCGTGGATAACTGGTCCCTTGTTTTTTTTACAAATGTTATTGAATTAATATGGTCCCCATCATTGTATTTGATGCACAAATGCATCCAATTCAAAACCATTTAGTTTATTCATGAATATCTTAGGAAGGTGACTGTCCACAACATAGCTTGTATGATAGTATTGTATGATTTTTAGTTGTGTTTTAAAATTTATTATTGAAATCTCAAATAGTGTTTGAAACTAAATTTCCGATTACTTGAAATTAGAAAAGATTAACTTTAATTTTAGAAAAATATTTCGATAATCTATAGCAATATTTAAATAACCTACACCATAAAAATACCTACAGCAGTTAGGGCGCTGAATTCTGCTGATAATCCAAGCCAGGTGAATCGAAGATGAATTTTTCCATGTTTAGCGTTATCCAATTTAAACCATTTATCGTTTTCTCCTTCCTTAATAACTGTGTGTATTTCTACTGTACCACTAGAACATATGTCTTGAACTGTCTCGTAACAATGAGTTAGAATTATATTTACCTTCCGAGGAAATCATCTTCATTTAAGTCATCTTGATCAAATAGCTTAAAATGTAAATGTTGTGCAAATGCATCCAGAATGACAAACTAAAAAAAAAAAAAAAACAAATAGTATAGAGTATAGTGAAAGGGTATGGGATGAATTAATAATTCTATAACGATATAGTTTTTGAAAAAGAAAATTCTGCAAGATATATATTTCTATGTTTACATATCTGTTCTCTATTTATATAAACGAACATTTTCCAGATATTTTTTTATATAATTATGATCTATATTCTCAGATATTCAACCTTCAGATTTTTTTTAGCAGACTGTCAAGAATAATAATTTATAAAAGAACTAGATATCACGAAGGACTTTATAAGATACGATAAGCTTATCATGAACTCAGTATTCTAGAACCACTAAAAGTAGCCTTCAAAATCGTAGAAAATTAAGGCATATACTCGGACTAAAGAAAGATTGATTCTTCGATTCTCTGATTCTCTTTAAACATTACCTATGATCGGAAACTTCTTCATTGCCTAATCTGAACTTTTATCTAGTCATCGACATTAACAACGGTTTTATAAATTAGTTTAACAGGTAAACCTATTCTCAAGAATACGTATGCATATTTGTATATTCGGTATACTCCTCTCAAAATCAAAACCCCGTATATCCTTCCTTAACATCACCTGATCCGAAACTCTTTCATTACTTAATCTGGACCTTTATTTAGCTACCAAAATTAATAGTATGTTTCTAACTATTATTTTAACGAAGAAACCCACTCTTAAAAATACGACTTGATATTCGCATACTTGGATTACTCCCCCCGTAGAATACAACCCCTCATCTTTACATTCGGTAAATAATTTAATTTTTATGTAATATATTTTGCAAGTAAACAATTTTGCAAAATGTTAATTGTTTTTTAAACATGTCACTTTATTCAAATCAGATACTTACATAATATTATTTTCGTGGTTTTTACTATATTTTTATTTAATTACATTGAAAACCAAAATATAATCTTGTGTGGTCTTTACCTTTTAATTTAAAAACACCAATTTCGGCATAAAACTTATTATCCAAACCAAAATTGTATTTAGTTGGATTTGACGCAAAAATACTGTGAAACTTGAAAATACCAATTTCCTCATAGAATTAAGCATCTTGGCGTCAACCATTATGGTAGCTCTGTTAATTGAAGCGCGCCCTATGACAATACTACTAGCCATTGGCTATCATGCCCTGGGTTTGAATCTCAGCTCCGGCATTGGCAATGTCTATGGGAACGAGAGTTGTTGTTCCAATGTATTTTCTTATAGACACCTTTGGTTTTATATTTAAGGAATTGTCTAATGTATGTGGTATATTTTGTGTTTTTTTTTATATTTTCAACGCGAAGCAAAATAAAGGAAATACACATTATTCGGAGGAAGCATGACTTTAATTTATTACTATAAAATTTAAGTGTTCCTTAAAATATACATAAGAATTATACTTATGCCAAAGTCTAAATCAGTATTTCCAAAAAAGACAAAAGTATTGACGGTATCTTTTTTAAATCTCGAGTTTCATGTGTCATAAAAATGTCTTATTCTGATTCTGAATTATGTTGATGTTAGAATACAATTTATCTAATTCTATATTATTTTGATTAGAAATATATAATTAGGAAACGGTAATGAAAATGAATAATTAGAATGTGCAATGGGCCCGTATATATTTATGTTTATTAGCAAGGATATTTAATAGCAATAATTGTTGGATTTGTGACGGAAATAAAAGAAACTGTTTCACATGAAACATGTATTTGGGAAACATTATGCATCTTTTACGATTCCTGTAATGAGTTCAATTTAAATCATAAAATTAATAAAAACGGTTCGTTAGTGACATTGTAATATTGTAAATGTGCAATGTAGGTATTTATAGAGTTGATATCATCAGATTCGTGAATGTTAGCATCACGTACCTATAGTCTCTATTGTTAGACATTGCATATTCAAGGATACATTTTTCGTATGCTATCATTATTTTTATACTATTGGCTTCAGAAAAAGAGTGCGACGCATCAATCTTCGTATAAAATTAAGCGCAAATATTTGTAAAATGAAATTTAAAAAAGTAAATGACAATGTGAAATTAAGTACCGCATAAAGATAAATTGCGGCTTTATTAAGGTATTGGCCTTACATGTTTTTAAGCTACATTTGGTCTGTATAAAATTCAAAATAATTTTAGAAATCAAATACTTTTGAAAATCATATTCTCAATGAGCTGATTCTATTTACGTTTGTAGTTTTGTAAACATAACATAATTTATTCTTCATTTGTAATATGTACAGATGACTATTTTATTAAATTCATGATTACTGAGTGATTTGAAAACTCATTTCGGAATTATACTGTGGGAATTATACAAGTTTAACTCCGATTACAAAATTGTATTGTAAACATTTTTATGTTGTTATTTAAAATAAATTTAAAGAAACGTATGTTTTTTTAGCTATGTTAATTAATGCCCATAAGAATAAATTGTATACATTCACCATGCCTATCTAATTACCTAATGATATACACTATGTAAGCATAAGACATGGAATTATTTCTATTTTTGATTATTATAATTGCAAATTTTGAATACACTGTGAAGTAACTGAAATTTTGTAGACGCTACCTCTGTATAGCCTCAATATTGCACATCCATAATTTTTTTAAAGTAGTGACAGTCATTTTTTAATATTTGTGAAGAGACATTAAAGTGATATATTACTGCAAAATTATGCATGCTTATCGCTAAACCTGAACTACGCCTATTAAACATTGGTTGGAAAGAAGGAATATATTGAAATTTATTAGTTCTCATTTTATTAATCGAGTTTCTTAGCTGGTATTTCCCAAAATCAAATGAGGACTCGCTTCGAATATTTGAACATACTTTAGGTGAAATAAATCTAGAGTAATGCCTTGTTCATACGATTGTTGAAAAGAAAAATGTAAAATTTTATAGTGATATACAAGTAGATATAACAAATGCCTTCAAAAATTATGATAGGTGAAGTTTAAAAGTTGTTATTGATGACAGAAGAGTAACATTCTAATTAGCACAAATCTGAGCATTACCTAAAGTTAATATAGCTCAGCGTATTTTTCTGAAAATAGCATGGGAATAGAAATCATTAACTGATTCCGTTTTAATAAAAACGAGTAAGCAAATCGCAATAATATTGCTCGGCCCCCTCGCTCATGTCGAAGGCATCTCCGGAGCATGCCTCTAGAGGCTTCAGATCAAAAAAACTAAAATTACCACGTTGTTCGCAAGGACCGATTTACTCTACTGATTTTGTCAAGATGCCGGAATTCTAACGAAAAGCATTTCGTACATCGACTTAAAAATATCGAGACATATACGAAAACAACCGTTTAGAAAATAGAGATTTCTGAAACATGTCGATTTGTTATTTTAATTACCCACACTTGGAGATAATACATTTACCTATTTATGTCTTTGTGGATGTCACACAAAGACAGAAAACAAAAAAAAAAAACTTTGTTTTCAAATGCAAGGGTATATTGATTGATACATCGTTTTCAAGGTCGCATCAAAAAGAATACTGATTCTTCCTCGATCGATGATAAAATCCATTGCTTATAGTCTGTAGCATCTTTGGAGTAAGTTTCTGCTTTAATGTCTTATTCTTTGCTGCAGAATTTCGATATTAAAGAAGGGAGGTCAGGTTACGTTCAAAAATTCAAAAATGAAATCAAGTTATGAAAGATCTGGAGATCCGGAAGTATTGGTCGCCACTCAATTAGACTTTGTCGCCCAATTGTACCTTATCGTCCAATTGAGTGCAAAAATATATCGTCCAAATATAACCAACGGTTACAGCATAGTGGGGTGAAGCTCCATCTTGTTGAAACCATATTCTGGCATGTGATAAATCTGGATCTAATTAATCGGGAAAGAGACTCGATAAAGATGGAACCAAACCTTCTTGAAGGACGGATGGTCTTGTCGGATCATCAAGGTTATTATTAATAAATAACGGTCGAAGAATTCTGTCACGAACTATGCCAGTCTAGGAATTTATTTTTGGTAGGAGTGGAGTATGACTTTCCTGCATCTGGTAAAAGTTGTTGTCAGTATAATAATGACAGTTATGTAGTTTGATTACACCATTTAGAGTAGATGTACTTTCATCAGTAAAAACTCTCCATTCTAAAAATATCTGATTATAGATAATATATAACACACTGCTGCGATATTGTTATCTTAAGTAATCTCCTGAACTAATTGTGCATATTTCGATAACCTTATAGTTGTGGTATCATTAGTATTAACATTATGAGATAGTTGCCAAGCTAGAGCCTAGCCTCCAAGAGGCTCCAGATCAACAACAAGCTCATGTTCTTGGTCAGCCAAAAACATTTAATTTGGTTTCATTGTTAATGATTCTTTGTCTTCATCCTTTTAGGCATAACTTTCACAATTCTCCTCTCGGCAACAAGATCCAATTTTACTGATTATGCCTTGGCTAATAGGTGGTATATACGGATGTTGGTCCATAAATAATTGAATTTTCTAACCTCCTACTGAACTAATCTAATCAACCTCTCAACTTTCTATTTGAAATCGGCACCTTCATTAAAATTTCAAAATTTCGGTACTGTTATTAAAATTTTAATACAAAGAGTGTTCGTTAGATAAGGTATTTTAAGAGCAAAGTTTTAAATGTAAAATAACAAATGACACGTGAAAAGTAATACTAGTACAAAAATAAAGTGGGAGATAAGAAAATACTTTACAATTTTTTTTAAATTGACTAAGTGTGACTTAAAAAAACTAAAACAAAATCAAAAACGTATTATTAATATTATTCATAACGAGAAATATCAAGAAGCAAGAAACGATAATAATTTTGTACACCTTTTATGATGCAGTAATGATTCTCAAAAAATTAGTTTTTTATATTTTTAATGTAATAATTTGAAAATTTTAGAAAATTAGGTATGCATTGTATTCCTCTCGATGTAAGTTCTGAAATGATGTATACACGGCATACCCTTACATTTAAAAGGAAAATTTGGGAGTGGTTATATACCCAGAACGAAGATAAATGTCATTATCTCCTAAATATGGACAACCAAAATTAAACTCAGCTTGTTTCAGGATATTTTTAGAGTATTACACATCTGAGTTACAGAAATGATTCCTGTTGAGGTTTCCACACTGTATAATATAGATAATAGAATCTTGAAAGCGTGAAATCAAGCCCGATATTGTATTTAACCGTTTAAACACAAACTCAATCTACTGAAAAAACTTGAATGTAATCTGTTGCTGATATTGTTTGATTTTTATAAGTAGTTTATACTACTAATTTAATAAAAGAATGACAGTTAATTAAAATTACCTTCAATAAGCTTTTCGTTGGCTAATACTTCATAATTAAAACTTATTATTAAAACATGCATTGAAACAAAAAAGTAAGGAAAATCATTGTAATTCCCAAAGACATGCATAGGTAGTTACATGTTAGATTTCTCAAAAAATATATCGATATTAATCATCTTCTGTAATATCGAGTATAAATACAGATATATTAATGTAATGGATTTGGTAGGATATATTCTTAAATGTACTTATTTCTTGAACAAGTCCTTGACTCCTTGAAGCAAATGTGGTACCTGTTCAAAGTTGTTGGTTGAGAGAGGATATTTTCTCTAAATTGACTCCAGTAAATATAAAAATGCTTTAATGCAGAAATACAAATACCAAAAAGAAAAATATTCGAACGCTAAGAATTGATGTGATCAGTTAACAAGTTCAAACTATCATCAGTTAGTTTCTTCCGACTTTCGTTTATTGTATGAATTTACTGAAAATCTAAAGTTGTAATACTTCTTGTCGAATGCACTGTATATAGGAAGTGCTATTTAAAAAAATATATAATACTTAAAGTACGATTTCCACAATTTCTACAATGGATATTGCTTAAGAGACGTTATGTGTTTTTATATACTATATTCTATAATATGCAGGAAAGTATATAAATAATAATATAAACTTATGGTAGTTGAGGTTACAAAAACTATGTTGTAGTTATCTAACTAGAATCCATCTTCGTCTCATGAGATTAATTTCTAATTTAGAACGATTGACGTTTCTTAAAAGTCAGAACCCGACTTATGAACTTGTTTTACCAAACCTGATGTATTTATGAATATATTTAAAATTAATAATAAATGAGTATTACCTACCTCGCACCAATAGTCCCATTTTGGATTTAACTCCCTCTTAATTACAGGCGTCCTACATTCTTGTGCGCCAACGTTCAAAATCACATAGGGATCAGACTTTCCGGTTACATCTTTTCTTTCTAGATCCTTTGCTTCAAATACGTGTATTCTAAGAACCCCCTAACGCAAAAAATATGACATACATAATTAATTATTGTGGGGTAAAGAGATATGGTATTTTAAAAAGTAATATTACAGTATCTACCTCAGGTTCTAGTGACTTCAATTCAGCTGCCTGGACCGTTTTAGAAAACCTCTTGGTAATCTTGTTAGGAAAGACAAGTTTTTTCTTAATATTTGACTCTATTTTTTGACGGATAAAATAACTAAAAACAGTAAATTGGTTGAACTACTTTATGAAGCCGAAAAAGTTGATCAAGAGTTATTACCTAAATCCAGGTACACCCGATAGCCCCTCCAAATCGAAATTAATGTCTGGGGTATTTAGAAAAAATATTTGAATTCCCCCAATTACTGGCATCTTTATCATTAACGGTTTTAGGACAACTCTCAACTCGGCGCCGAACTACAAATAAATAGGTCACTTTAGTAATAGACGATATTCATATAGCATATTCAAATTAGGCTTCTTATAAATATAATATATACTGAAATACCTATTAATTTATAAAATATTCAACTTTTGTTGATATTTTAAAATTTTATTTATTTTGATATCAGGGCTTCAGCAAAAGTTTGCATCTACGAGGATGGTTTGAAAAGTTTCCGGCCTCAATATGAAGATAGCAGCACTCATCAACAAAAGCTAGGGAATGTGTTTGCGCATCTTTTCAAATGTCCTTACCAAAATTTCACCCATCTTGGACGCGCAATTGTTGTTTGACAATCGTTTGAGTGAGTCGATGTGAGCGTTTTTGTGAAAATGGAAAAAATCGAGTATCGAGCTGCCATTAAATATTTGCTTTTGAAAGGCAATATGCTTACGCAAATTAAACAGGAGTTGGTGTACGGGGAATCTGCACCATCATCTACCACCGTGAAATTTTGGGCGGCTGAATTTAAACGTGGCAGTACCAGCTTGGGAAACAATGAACGTTCGAGACGTCCAAAATCTTCAACCACTGATGATAACGTCGCTCAAGTTCACCAAATGGTGCTAGACAACTGTCAAATTAAAGTGAGACAGATAGCAGAGGCTATGAATTAAGTCCAAAAAACGTGTGTGTCACATAATGAATCAATATTTAAGCATGAGAAATCTGTCCGCGCATTGGGTGCCGCGTTTGCTCACGTTAGACCAAAAACGTGTTCAAATGAACATTTCCAACGCTCTTTTGGCGCAGCTGAGGTGCAATAAATCGGAGTTGTGGCGTCGGTTAATTGCTGTAGATGAAACTTGGATACACTATTATATCATAGAAATAAAAATACAGTCAAAACAATGGACTGCGAAAGGGAAATCGGCTCCAAAAAAAGGAAAAACTGTTTTTGCGGCTGGGAAAGCAATAGTGACTGTTTTTTTTATGATAGTCAAGGAGTTATCTTAATTGATTATCTTCAAAAAGGAAAAAACCATTACAGGAGCATACTACGCATTATTATTTAACAAGCTGAAGACATAAATTGCTGAAAAACGGTCACATTTGCAGAAAAGAGAATTATTTCAGCAAGAGAATGCGCCATCTCACACCTTAGCGCTATCCATGGTGAAAATGCATGAATTACGGTTTGAACTGCTTAACCACCCTCCTTACTCACCAGATATAGCCCCAAACGACTTTTGTTCCCTAAGCTAAAAGTTGCGCTTAGAGGACAGAGATTTTCGTCAAATGAGGAGGCCATTAACTTCGTAAACAATTATTTTGCACAGAAGGACGCCGAGTACTACTTGGAAGGGTTAAAGAGATGGGAGCATCGCTGGGAGAAGTGTGTAGACTTACAAGGAGACTATGAAGAAAAATAAAAATAAATTCGAAGAAAAAAATCTCTTGCATCTTTGTTCGTATGTGAATAATTTGTGATTTTATCATTACTGTACGATTATTAAATAGTATAGAGTTCCCTCAACATTTTAAAATAAAATTTCTCGATTTTTTCCCTATTAATTTTTTTTAAAATTACAATATCAATTTATTTTTCAATTTTAATTGACAATAACATATTATTTTATTACATAGTGTAACAGAAATACAAGCGATCATTAAACCAAAGAGAATACGAATAAATTCACAAAAATGAACTAAGCCACAGGCCCCAGAATAAAAAAAATTAATTCTTCTCCCTCTTTTAATATCCCTACTTAAAAATTATCCAATATTTTTAGTTTTTATTTTATAATTACATAATAGATTGCTTGACAATGATTAAAATTTATTGACTAGGTGATTTTTTTATGAACTTCCTGACATTTTCCAGCTTTTTGTAAACAACGAAATTCCTTAATATTTTTAGATTCTCTAGATTTGATTTATGTAAGTTGATGAAAACTATGTAGTATTGTACAGTAATAATGTCAATTGCTATTTTCAGAAGCAGCATTTTTATTGAACAGTTTTTGCTGGTACTACAATATACGAAATATTTATAACTTTCGAGTTTAAATAATAATCCCAAATCAGAATAATATTATATAAAAATGGTGGAGACAAGTTAAGAAAATGTTCTAAAAAGTCTTTTCGGCTCCCTCATTTGAATTCAATAAATATTTTAGATTTAAAGATGAAGAATATAAAATAAGTAGTTTCTTTATTTTCCTTATAGGACCAGATTTTTCCGGTGCCTTGAAAATCTACATTTTGTGTATATATAATTTGTAAATTAAATACATCTTTTTTATTATATAATGTTGGTATTATAAAAGGTATTTAAATTAAATAACATTATTTGCGTGTATGTTTGAACAGGACATTACATAATTTGTATCGCTATGTATTTTATAAAGCATGTATGTTGTCCTAAACGTGAATAATTTTAACAAAATGAAATGTATTAGAATTACCATTTTAACAATGTGATATCCATAATAATATTTAAGAAAATGTGAAGTATACCTATATATGAAACGGTAATATGAATTAATGTTTTGAACTAAATAATAATTTTGTCTATTCATACGTGTAATAAAAAGGTCCCCAATTTAATAGTTATGTACAATTGTACTATATGATGAAATTATTTGCTTTTAAAGGAACCCTCAACTACAGTCCAAAATTGATTAAAATGCATTAAATTCAAAAGTTAAAAATCTTGTTACATCTAGAAGACATCTAGAGATTATATTGTAAAGAAACATAAGTGATCCCCATTTAAAGTATGTGAAGTTCAGGGGCTTCTGCCTGATGATGCTGATAGAAGACTTGAATTTTATGAAACAGTGTCGAACATAATAACTGACAACCAAAACTTAACTTCGTAAAAGGTCATGTAATGTGCTTCTCTCAAATGAAATTACATTTTAACTTAATGACGGTATAAATAGACAAACGACAAGATACTAAAATTACATAAATCCTCATTGGATATAAAATATTCATTCGCAAAGAGCAAGAAGTTAATACGTGAATAAACCCGACTTGGTTTGTGAACGTATTTGGTGTCAGCAAATGGTGCTCCTGTACATTATGTTGACGATTTTCTTAACGAAACGTTTTTAAATATATGAATAGGTAGACGAGGAATAGAAGAATGATCTTTAAGATCTCCCTATACAACCCCTTCAGATTTTTATTTATGGGGCTGCCTGAAATGCAAGGTTTACGTGAATCGGACAGGAAGTGTTCAAGAACTAAATATTAAAATAAGTGAGGTTTGTCGTGAAATGTCACTAGACATAATTTGTTATTTTGTAAATAATGGCCAAACTCAAACAGTTGAATAGGTTATTATTATGTTTAGAAAAGTGATTGTTTTGAATGAATGTTATAAATATTTGGATTTTATATAGTTTTGTTGTTTGTAATAGCGAAGTTAATGCTATGGATCTAATTTGGCTGAATATTCTTGTTATTTATTAACATAAAGGAATACTTTGGCTTCATATTCAAGCTAGGGAATTGACGATGACGTATTGAAAACAACCCTTATAAGTTTTGTTTTGAAACTAATATCCACGTTTACGAGATGTCGTAAGGGGCTTTATACTCCAACCATCTGTAAGTCCTTAAACAGTAAAAATTAAACAAATTAAGCCACAACAGCTATTCCCCCGGCTATATGCCGTCGACAGGCGCTGAATTACGTGGCGAAATTTGCCATATTTTATTCTAACATAGAAATAAAATACTGTGATTTGGATTACTGGAAAACCACAAGGAAGATGTAAAGCGTCATCTATCTCAGCATACCGCTATCTGTAGACCGGTTTCGACCTTATCTTGGGTCTCGTCAGTACAGTGTAAGCGAGTATGCTTTTGACAAACGAGGCTTCACATCTTGTAGACATCGTTACTTTCTACAGTAGTAGACTGTAAAACGTAACCAAGTGTCATATCTCAGTAGTTTCCAATCCAAATCACAATATTTTATTTCTATGTTAGAATAAAATATGGCAAATTTCGCCACGTAATTCAGCGCCTGTCGACGGCATATAGCCGGGGGAATAGTTGTTGTGGCTTAATTTGTTTAATTTTTACTGTTTCAGGACTTACAGATGGTTGGAGTATAAGCCTCCTTTTGACATCTTGTAAAACTTACCATCTGAAAACTTTACGTTTATGGATGATGAATTTTATTTCAATCCTTCTGCATAATAGAAATATAACAAAACTAACGTTTATAGGACACATACTTACTTGAAAATCTTTAATACTGCCAATTTGAGTTCCGGACACGGAAAAATTTATTTCACAGTTGCCATCATAACTGAAACAATCTATATTAATAAATATTCAAAAAACGACTAATGTGTTTGGTACTCACTACACGTCAAAATCAACTATAATGGACTGTTTTGTTGCCGATTTATTGTTATACACTTTTACACCATCTATTTTAGGCGGCTACAAGAAAATAATTATATTATAACCAATAACTAAGAAATAGTTCACTCTTCAAATAACCTACTGTATCTCCAAAGTCTATATCATCAAATCTAAATGTTTCGAATTTTTTTCTCAGTTTATTTTGTAGAGAACCTATGCACCATTTTATTATAAAACTGTTTATACTTGGCCATAATTGTAATATAATCTGAAAAATATTTGTAATATCAATTAAATTGGTCATAGTATTGTATACAGTGTATTCCTGATTTCGATATAATGTTTAATATCAATAAATAGAACTCATTTAAGTATTAAGAGCCACCACAGAACTGAAATCTCAGAATTTTTTCATAGAAAGAGATATTTTTAACTTATGTTTTTTAGAATATTTCATTGATTAATTACAGTACCCGCCCTCTTTCATAGAATCACTAGATATAGTATCCCCTCCTTAATAGAGTCATTAGTTGCTCTTTATCCATCAAAAATATTACCTACATGATTGATGAAATACGATAATGCAATTTTTTTAAGATTAGAAAAATTGTATGTTCCTAAGGAATCATGGCATATTTAACCATATTATTTTTCTTACAATTAATTTAACACATAACGTAATAAGCGTTATGTAGAAAAATAACGATGTAAGTCGTAGAGAATATTATTTCTTGTGGATATTTAAAACTTATTTTGTATCTGTTAGCGTCTTGTTGAGTGCTTTCCAAAATCCTGTTTATTGTTTTCTTGCTTATTTTTTTCCGTTTAATCAAAGTGCTTTAAAAACTCGTTAACTTAACTGATTGTGAGTTGCTAATAAGATCCGTAAATGTAATGTCAGTCAATTAAATAAGTAAATAAAAATAGAAATTATTTTGGAGCAACTAACTCTAACTCGGTGCATATTTCATTTTGCTTATTATATTACTGACTGATCGAATTATTAATTCATCATTGTAAGATGGTGCAACTTGCTATTAAAATGACGGCATAAACTAAGGAAAATTGTTGGAAGGGGAAGGTTGCACGTAAATTTTATTTTATTTTAAAAATACTAAATTATTTCAAAATTGGACACTTGGAGCAACTAGATGGAATTGTTGAAATTGATGGAATTTACTGAATCGTCAAACAAAACCAATTTATTATCATTAGTTGTATTACAAATATAATGTTTATGACGTTAATTAATTATAGAAGTATTAAAATAAAATGAACTCTTAATTTCACTGCCTCTCTTTTAAACTAATGACGTTTTTGAGAGTTTTTGGCGACTTTAAACAAAAATCCTAGAATAATTGCAGAAATGGAGAAGCCGTTAAACACTTGGTGAAATATTTTTGACTAGTAAATGAAAGAATACACTTGGTAGGGTTCACAAAAATTGCAAACTATATTTCTAACAGTTGTTTCGGATTTTATGCCATTCTCTTAGTAAAAGTTTGTTACTCTTTAGGAATAGCATAAGTCGAAACAATTGTTAGAAATATAGTTTGCAATTTTTGTGAAACCTACTGATTGTTTTCTTTCATTTACTAGAAAATCCTAGAATCTGTACTATGAGACATAACATTATCAACAAGAATTTTTTTGTTTTTTTTTTTTGAAAAGGGATCCGCCACGGGTAGGATTCGACATTTGTCCCAGATGGAATACGAATGACAGACAGCTGTTTCGAACTTATAAGTTCTCATCAGTGCCGTACACGGTACACCCTGATCGAGGACAAATGCCAAAACAAATCCGTGGGGTTTTCATCTAAATCGATCTATTGTCTGTAACTTATTTCTCGATTCCCGACTTATAAGTTACAGACATAGAACAAGAGTTTTTATTATATCTACTTTATCTTTAACGATTGAACTATATAAACGTGATATGTGTATTACGCTTATCAAACTAACATACCCAAAAAATTTGTTTATATTGAACTGATCATGGCACGCGTGATATTAAATTAGCTATAGTTCATTATCAAAATATGTGTTTTTAATTTGATTCTTTTCAAGCTAACTAACGATTTAAAAAAATTGGTCCAGTTATTTACTTTTGAAATTCACTTTGAATTTAACTTTTTAGTTTACGTTATATGTCACTACAATGGTTTGTATTTGTCTTTATAGAGTGACCTTTCCCTCCGTAGCCTCCTCAGACTTTAAGGGAAGGAAGTCAATTTCTGTGCGTCCAAACTTTAAAACTTTTTAATGATGATTTAGGTTATACAGTTCCCTTCTGAAGTTTCTTCCCACTATTTTAACTTTGGAACTGAAACTTTGAATACCTAAAGTAACGATATTTGGCATACATACATTAAAGTGTACACATAATGTTTTAGTTAATAAGTGGTAATATAATTATCAAATATGATATTACGGCGCCATTTTTAAAATTATTTATAAATGATAGCGTGCAAGAACACCTTATTTGGAAGCTACTGCAAATATCTATTCAAATTCAACTTTTACTTCAACATCTCTAATAAAACTGTTTAGGCAGTGCTTCCATGTAAAAATTGTCAGCTTTTTTACAAAAAAGTTATTCAGACGCTTTTACATATCCGAATTTTATTTTGTTGTTACATTAATAACGAATTCTAAGTTAAAGCAAGACAATAAATTTTATTCACAAATAACGAAATTCACAATTGACGTTATATTTACACTTTAATGTATGTATATATGTAACGTACAGGGTGAGCGAAACTCGATGTCTCAGCTCGGTTATAAGAAAAGGAAATACGATAGAAAAAATCTGAAAAAAGGTTCTTAAACGGGATTGAGTCAGCCGAATTTTCATATTTTTCCATATTTGGAAACTGAAGTAATGACGTCATCGAAGTTTTTTCCCAGGAACGTACCTATATTTTGGCATATTTAAAAAGAGCTAATTCTTCTGAACAAAATTTGTAAAGAAAAAAATTTTCTATCTTTTTCCGTTAAAAAATTATAAGCAAATTTGTAAAAAAAAGTATTATTAGAAATTCGCAATCGTCACGATTTAAACAAGTAGCCTTTGGAAGCAAATAGCAAAGTCGTATCTGTCAATAATTAAACATTATTAATTCGTTTCATTTATTAATTTAACATTACAAAATCATAATATATTACAACTATTGCCACAGAAAGAAACAAAGTATGTAGGCAATCACTACAACGAATTTTCAATGTGACCGCCTCCTACTTCTAAACACTTATCCAATCTTCGCCTTACTTCTCTCACTGAAGCCTTACGAAACTTTTCTCTAGATAGTTCATCGCAAGCGTTTCTGATTTTTTCTTTTAAATGTTCCAAGTTAACAGATGGTGTTCTGTAAACTTTATGTTTTAAAGATTTCTTGAAAAAACAGGCTTGCCGAATCAAGTTTTTTGGATGGTCTTCAAAATACTGCAAAACAGTGGCAACAGTATTGTCAGAATTGACCCTTCTAACAATTTTCCTCCCTTTCGGGAAGAAAATGCCTCGTTATTTGCATGTAAATTGCGCTCCAATCTTGCAAATATCTTTAAGTTTGGAATAACACGTTCGGGGTATCTTTGGGCGTATAACTGAACTGCTCTTCTAGATTTGAGTTTTTTGTTTTTTTGAGATTCCCCATAAACTAATAACATATCGACTTTTTCGTTGTGCGTGAACATTTTTCAGTCAAGTGACAACAAAACGATATTTGTCAACCATTAGATTAATTATTGGCAGATGCGACTTTGTTATTTGTTTCCAAAGGCTATTTGTTTAAATCGTGACGATTGCGAATTTTTGATAATATTTTTTTTTTACAAATTTCTTTGTAATTTTTTAACGGAAAAATATAGCAAATTTTTTTCTTCATAAAATTTATTCACAAAAATTATCTCTTCTTAAATATGTCAAAATATAGGCATGTTTCTGGGAAAAGAAACTCGATGACGTCATTAATTCAGTTTCCAAATATGAAAAAATACGCAAATTGGGCTTAAAATAGACCTTACTCAATCCCATTTAAGAGCCTCTTTTCAGATTTTTTCTATCGTTTTTCCTCTTCTTATAATAGAGCTGAGACATCAAGTTGCGCTCAGCCTGTACAATGATAGCAATTTTGTATTGCGTTTCGTATCGAAATGCCTCACTCTCTAACACAATGTGCGAACAAGTAACGACTTGTACAATAGATAAATTAAAAAATAATACATACAAGGTGAGTGTTTAAGTTGTACATATTTTGTTACCACTTACAATTAATTAATATCTGCGACTATAAAATTATAAATGAAACCTCTTTTCAGATTTTTTCTATTGTTTTTCTTCTTCTTATAATAGAGCTGAGACATCGAGCTTCGCTCACCCTGTACATATATCAACTGTATACCTATTTTTAGTCCTTTAGGTTTTTCAATTCCAAAGTTAGGAAATGGGGGGAGGGGAATGGACTTACATGTACGTACACTTTAGGCGTACACTTTATAATAAATAATCTTCTTTTAACAAAATGTGTATATTGTAATATAGTTACAAATATAATAATATTCCCTAAAAACTCTTATCATTTTTAGAGAATATTAACATTTGGAATATTTTAAGATCAGGAATAAAAATATTTATTTTTCTAATAGTGTCTACTCAATAATAAATAATATGTTTTTAAAGGTATATTAACAGATATTAAAATAATTTTGAAAAATGTATTCCTATTGTTATTGGTACAACAGTACACGAAGGACCGACTTTTCCCGCCAACAACACAAGAATCTCTTAACTGTTTTATTACAAAAAATAAAACCCGGCACAGGTAGGATTCGACAATTGTCCCGGATCGGAACCGAACGACATACAGCTGTATCAAACTTGTTAGTTCTCATCAGTGCCGCACACGGTACGCCGATTCAGGACAAATGCCGAATGAACTTTATGGTATATACATCTTTATCGATACGATCTCTGTCAGTAACTTATAAGTCGGAAATCGAGAAAGGAACCATCAAGCCGCCAAGCGGCTATTAAAGTAGTTCCCGAATAGCAAAGCTATTACATAATCGCTCTAGGTTTTATTTTTTGAAACCTTATCTGATCGTGCAGAAACACGAGAAAGGGGTCGAGGATCGCTTCTGGGTATAATTCAATGCCTGGCGGGGCTTTAGCCCGAGGAGTAGTTGTTTCCTAGAGCGATTATGTAATAGCTTTGCTATTCGGGAACTACTTTAATAGCCGCTTGGCGGCTTGGTGGTTCCTTTCTCGATTTCCGACTTATAAGTTACTGTTTTATTCCAATTGAGGAAAACTGTGGGTAAATCTACCTAAAAAACTTGCGGTTCGTCTTATTTTCCTGTGAAATTAGGAATACACTCATAGTCATTATATCATGATAAACAATACGTTTATTTTAAGGAACAAATTGAAAAGTATGGAGTGGTTTGTACCATTTGTTACAAAATACTTGAAATACTAGTATAGGGTCTTTCAATAAGGATACTTGAAATTTGTTAGGTTATAGTGGCCATGTTGTTAAAGCAACATCTGTCAAATTGATTGTGAATTTATAGCGTTCAACAACGTGTGCAAATCATCAAATTTTATTTTCAAAATCAGTGCTCCGTTCGAGAAACGTTCCGTGCATTACGTGATTTTTATCCTCGCCACAACCGTCCCGCTGAGTCAACTATTCGACGTTTGGTGTCCAAATTTGAGTCAACTGATTTGATAAAGTCAGCCAACACCGGTACGTAACCGAAACTCAAGGTCTGCTGAAAGCATCGCTGCTGTGCGTGAGAGTGTACAGGAATACCCGAGGCAGTAAATTTCTCATCGTTCACAAGAACTTTGCCTTTCTGCGACTTTAACTTGACGAAATATGCTTCGGAACTTGGTCTGCACCCGTATACAATCCAACTGACTCAGGAACTTAAGGTAAACGACCATAGAGAACGCCGTGTGTTCTTTGATTGGGAAATTTCGCAAGAAAAATCATCCTTAGCGACGTGGCCTATTTTTGGAGGAATGGATATGTGAGCAAGCAAAATTATCGGATTTGGGACGATACCAATCCACACGAGATACACCAATACTAAATGCATCCCGAGAAAGTCATTGTTTGGTGCGAATTTTGGTCTGGCGGATTAATCGGTCCGTATTTGTTCCAAAACGTAACTGGCACTGCCATAACCGTCAACGGCGAGCGCTACAGATCGATGATAAGCAACCATAAGGCGATGATGAAGATTAGGTTTGAATTAAAAACCTTAAAGCATGAAATGACATTATTATTTCATTACCACCACTAAAGAATAATAATTAAAAACTATTACATTAAAATCAATAAAAAAAAATAGATACTTAAAATAAGAACTAGATAGAATTCAGTATAGTCACTGATAATCAAATAAAACTAAAGTTGGATCCAAAAATAAATGCTTCAGTTGATTAGTGATGTAGCTCTATCACGTAGCTAAATTTACATTGTTATAGGTATATAACTTAATCGTAATATACTGATACATACAAAAATAGGTGTCAAGTTATCTATGCGGGTGTCTATTAGTTAACATTATTTTGTAATTACTACGCTGAAACAAAAATTGGATCATTAAAATGCAACATTTAGACAAAATATTTAAATTCTTCTAATTGGTGATGTCTTCTCTTCTATCTTCAGTCGATGTTCTCTTCTGACTTGCTTGTGATGGGTAGAACAATGATTTTCAAAAATATTGATAATTGTTATACAGCGCATGTCAGGATGGACATATTACATGTGTGATTTGAGAGAATGGTTATCTCGGGCAGCGGAATCTTGAACTGGCCACTGAGATCGTGCGATTTAACCCCTTTAGACTTCTTCCTTTGGGGCTATCTTTAATCGTAGGTCTATGTGAATAAACCGCAAACAATTGATGCCCTAAAACTCAAAATAACGAACGCCATCCAGCAAATTCAGCCAGATTTATGCGACAGTCATCGAAAGTTGGACCACCCGAATACTTGCCATTAAGAACAGCCGCGGCGGAGATTTAAACGACGCGGCGTTATATTCCATACTGAATGCCATAAAATATTCCTTCAAATAAAAAAGAGGGTGGATATATCACACACAACTTGTTTTTATTTATGTTTAAAAATTAAGCGTCCTTATTGAAAGACCCTTTATAATTGACATTCGTTAAATTACTTTGTCAAAACATATGTGTCGTAAAGCAAGCACATTAGAAACTCGTAATCGTTGAACATGTACTATCATTAATTGTTTAAAAAACAATTCTATATCATGCATTGCCTAGATTTTGAAATTATGAAGTATTAATCTAAGTTAAAAACTTACTTCATTCACCCACTCGGCTCTTTCCCTGTCAGGAAACGTAACCTGTAAACATAAATAGTTCTTATACGGCTAATCCATTTCCCCGGATAATTTACCCATGCTGGTAATTTGTCAACTACTTGTAGCACATCTTCTTTCGTCATAGAACTTGCTTGCCATTTAGAGGCAATCTTTTTACGTCTGCCCGAGGCACGAGTTTCCAACCAAACCAAACTGCAGATGGCCACAAGCGGTAACGTTATGGACCAGTTCATATAGCATATAGCATATCCCAGAAAGACCAATACAGACTAAAACATGCATTTGTTAACTTCTGGATTATTTTCTTCATTAACTTAAATCAAATTAATGAGGGAAATCATAAATTAAATTTCATCCACTGGCAACCAACAGTTCTTTACCGAAAAAAATATAATAAGTAACAGCGAGTAAATATCTTGAATACGCATAACTGATTTCAAATATTTCTAAATATATTAACGTAAAAATATAAGTTATTACAAATTTAAGTATTATGCAACTAACTTTAGTACCTATTTTTTACTAATTCAAAAGATCTAGCTCAACAACAAGAACCCGAAAATGAACATGGAATTTTTAATAGAAACTGTTACTAGTTTTTAAGTTACTGTAAGAGTTATCCAACTAAAAATAATTAATTTGCTATATGTAGAATCTATATTTATTTTTAACAGGACATTATATTAAAACAGAAAAGTGTTCATAGTTTTTAAAATTTGTTTTATTGAAAACTCAAATTGCAGTATTACGTTGTGATTTGAGTAGATCGAACACACATAATTTTCTTTTCGTCTAATGTCAAACACTAATTTTTATCAATTATTTCCTAAATATGAACTTCCATTATATAATATTATGTGACATTTATTATCTGTGAAATTCTAATTATTTGTTTGCTACATTTCTTATAAGTTGAAAGGAATTCAGGTTAAATTTTTTGTACATAGATGCCCTATATGATTTCAGCATAATTGCTATCCGACACAATGATATAAAAATTCCGTTATGTTTGTGTAAACTGTTTTTAAAGTTTATACTTGTTATCTGCTTAAATTACAGATGGATTTGAACAAGTTGTGGATAGAAGTTAAAGAAAAGACAATATAAGAGCAGAAACTATCAGTATATGCATAATAAGTAGTTTTCTGTTATATATGGTCATCCTACAATATTATATATATATATATATATATATATATATATATATATATATATATATATATATATATAATATAAATAATTTCTATCACATCACATGCACATATACATAGTATCAAAATATACTTGGGCTTTGAGCTTAGCAACTTACGCAACTCTAACCATATTGTGAGTTTTGTAGAAATTGTTTTAAAATTGAATAATTCTTAATCACATAAGATATCACCTGATCCTGATAAGTAGTAAAAAAAATGCCATTGCAGACGGAGTCAAAAATACCATTCACCGCATGAGGTCTCTTCTGAGAGCAGATAGAGAAAACTTGAAGGGAAATATTCTATAACCTTGATAATTAGAATTGATGTCTAAGTTATTCTTAACATAAGACATCATCTACCGAGAACACAAGAACTGAGATGGGTATCATTACCATTTTTGACAGGGACGTACACTTAGAATGGGCCATCTATCGCTAAGTAGCAAAACAACTCATTTTGCGGAAGATATCAAAGATACCATTCGGCATATGGATCTGATTCCAAATAGATAGGAAACGCACTTGAAGTTAAAATTAGTAAAAAACGAAACTACTTAAGTATTAGATTTGTTTTAATCAATTCTTCTTATTGGGTGAAGAAAATATATTTGTATATTGAAACCAATGTATATATAAAATCTAACAAAATGAACCAATGCCGTGAATATTTTATACTATTCCGTGTAGAAATATTACTTTTCAATTACCAATAAAATCACAAAGGGATAAACAATATTATGTAATTCTAATGAAAGAAAAAAAACATTAAATTCACCGTACATAAATATGTATTAATATTAAAATTATTTGCGTATATTCCGTTAAGACTTGCAACCAATACATCAAACTGTTAGCAACAATTAATCTAGCCTGGAGTCTTGGATATGCAACCAAGTGTATAATATATTATTTTATTGTTGAACATGGCCTATTAATCTATTTTTACCAAAACGGTTCAGAAATAGAAATAACAAAAGGTAAATAATGATGTTTGATTTGAAATGCTTAAGGAAAATGTTTTAAATACTTTAAAGTTAAAGTCTATTATTTATCTTAATAATGTAATCAATAATATTTGATTTCTTCTATGTATAATATTGCCAAAACTAGTTGCTTGTAATTTATCCGGTAAAATTTGTAAGTCTCGGGAAAATAAACATTATTTTCAAATTTGCATTATCGTTACTGAACAATAATAATTACATAATGAACAGAATAATTGTATATTGATTGAACTTTTTTAAATATACTTTTCAGATATTCTACACGTATTGCAAAAAAGAAATAAAATTTTGGTAAACAAAATATTGCTTTTTTTTACCTACTTTATTCTCTATTTCTGAAAATTATCGCAAAAATAATACTATTTAATTCTAGTATAATATTTATTCAATTAATATCTCTTAACGTATTATTGTTAATACATATGTTATAGTACTTTTGTATTGATCTTTTTATCATAGTTAACTGCACATATCTTTTTTCTTTATTAAATAAATATTAATTTGTATCACATTAATAAACTTGATAAAAATAAAAAAATATTGCATTGTTGATTGTTGACATTTTATTTATTTATTTATATCTTATTTTGAATTTAATCTTAAGCTTACTATTTTATCCAAGCCGTAGACGCTGTTTAGTTTCTAAGATGTGTGAAAAATAATTTTCAATTTTCAAAGTTGAACATTAATTTTTACTTTTTTTTTATTTTATTTGGTTTATTTGCATTATTATAAATTATCGAGTACAAACAAGTCTTATTTCTGAATATTACTTTAACACTGAATAAATTATAGTATTTTATAGGTAGTATATAATATGTATGATACGTGTAAAATATATAACATGAATTGACTGAGAAATCTGACTATTAATAAATTTTCAATGTTGATAAATTATTTAACAGCAAATTTTAATCTATACCGAATTATTTTTTTATGAATTTATTTATTATCAGTTTATTACTATTGCTTTCTAATATGTTACACATATATGTATTAATTGAATATTGCTTATCAAACCTATCAGAGTTTATTGAGGTTGAAAAGGGTACCGTAGATATATGTGTTTATTTATAGGTAGATACATAAGTAGTAGAGCAAGGGGGCTACCAGCTCACCCTCGGATTTGTCCGCGGACATTTGATGCGGATGGCATGTGTCCATCGGGAGTGACCAAAGATGTGGGTGGGGTCGCGAAGAGTTCTTGTGGATGATCAACAATGACCAGAGGGTGTAGAAAAAAGCGGCGGAGGGGGGCGAGGGAAAAAAGCATGGTTAAGAAAAAAAGGGGCGTGGCTGCGTTAAGAAAAAAAAAACATGGCTGTATTAAGAAAAAAGAGGCGTGGATGCGAAAAAAGAGGGTGGGGGGAAAAACATGTCTGCATTAAGAAAAAAAATGTGGTTAGAAAAAAGGGGGCGTGGCTGCGAAAAAAGAGGGTGGGGGTAAGAAAAAACGGTGTCTGCATTAAGAAAAAAACATAGCTGTATTAAAAAAGGGGGGCGTGGCTGCTTAAGAAAAAAAGAGGGTGGGGGAAAAAGGGGGGCGTGGCTGCGTTAAGAAAAAAAGGGGGTGGGGAAAAACATGTCTGAAAAAAGGGGCCGTGGCTGCGAAAAACATGACGTCTTATGATTGGTGAATAACGGAAAAAATGTCTGACGTCTAATATAGGATGAGATAGCATAGAAAGAGCTTAGTAAAAAAGTGTGACGTCAGAGCCTAAGATAGCACGCAGAAAGAATGTAGACGTCTATGATTGGTGAATAACGGAAAAATTTGTGATGTCATAGTCTTAGAGTATAAGTGTTGGCTGTTAAGACAAAAAACAGAAAAAAATGAATGTCGAAAAGGCCTTATTTCACTACATTTACGGTGATCAGTCATCAGGATAGCAGAAATATTCAAGACGTATGCACATATATTTAAATGAAATAATATTTAGTCCCAGATTCGACAAGTCTAAACTATTCAGATAAATAAAGTCGTAAATTTTGTTTGTTATTATAATAAAATATCCGATATCCGATAACGAATGGTGTTGGTATACGGGATAGAGTTTCCATATAAGGTTTTATTATTTAACACATTCAATTCAGGATTCATATGTATACAGGGAAATTTGAAATAATTATCTTCAAGCTAATTAAAAGTAATATACGAGGGGTATCGGAAAATAATAAAAAGACATAAATGTTTATAAAATCATATTTATTAACATATAAAAATACAATACTAATTAAAACTATGTAATAAAAAATATAAGAGCATAATATATAATTATAATACAGTATGTTTATTAATAGCAGTATAAAAGCACATTTTTTTATTTATAATAGGATTCAAAATTTTCGCTGCAGCTTCTATCCTGCGTTGAAATCGGTATCGGTCCAAGACAAAAAATTCCCAATATCTTAATCTTGATGTTCTATATGCATAGGCCCACGTGAACGTTATATACGTTTGATTACGACTCTCATCGAACGTAACTCGCTTTATCTTCTTTTCATTACTCATTGTGGTAGTTTGTAGGTGGACATCTGACGCAGTCAAAAGGGCCTCATCTTAAACTTTATCCGATTTCAATCGAATAAAGACTAAAATTCATTAAAAATTATTGCAAGAGAGAATACTTTAAATAGGTTAATAAATAAGAAAGTTATAGACAAAGAAACTGTATTTATAGTAAAAACAGAGGTTTTATTTGTTCTAAGTTGGTACTAAAAAGCCACTATATTTGGGTTGGTACACCGGTATGATGGTACGACTTGAAAACGTAACTAAAATGTTTGCTGTGCTATTGTAGACTAAATAAGCTGGTGAATAAACAAAAATTATCTGCAAAATGCTGAGTCATTTTTTTCTTTTAACCTACTTGTTGCTTATTACATAGAATGCAAATTCAACGTTAAAAACAAGTCTTGACTTGTTGAACAAAGTGTCGCCAGCTGGGTTAAGGAACGTGACTTAAATGTAAACAAACTGGTGTTTTGCCACTATTGTAGACTATGATTAAAGCCGACTAACATCTGAATTGAGATCAAGGTCATAAATCCAAATCGTATTAAATAACATCTGTCTTTTAAAAAAAAACACGTTACGTAAACAAGTCTGTCTAGTTAGGAGCTGTAATTTATATATTTTAAAAATGAAAACTGTACACACAAGTGTGCAAAATAAAAACAACAATTATTTTAGTAAAATATTTAATCAACTACATCTTCACTATAAAGATTATATTTTACAATATATTCAAAAGGTATAGTTTTTCTAATTGAGTATAATAATTTGAAGAAACCAGCTTCCAGTATTCCTACGCAAAATTCGTCTAGATTGATGGATCCCAGTAAAATTTGATTACATAAATTTTCAACACGACCATATGTTTCTAATGTATATTCAGTGTGATTATAGTGAAGTACGGTATCAGTCTGACAGTCTTTAATATGATACATAACGTTGGAAGGCTCACTGATACTGAGTTCCTTGAATTTTTCTTGTGAAATATCTTCGTAGAGTCTTATGATGGCACCTCTTAATTCAGCATCAACCATTTTTTGCTAATATTTCTAATAAGACACTTCAGAATTAAAATCGAAGAACAGAGTGTAATGTAGTACAGTAGAATTGTAAGTGATTGTTGACTATTATAATCATTGAATATATCGACAGGGGTCACGCATGCGCCTTTAAAAATGTTCCAATCTAAATCTCCACTTGTACCATTTTGAAATTTTACTCTTATTTTATATCTTTTAGCATCATTTGGTATTGAAGAAAAAAACGTTGAAATATGATTATTTAGAATATAAGGTGTCATATTTTTCCAGTTGTTCTTTGTATCAAAGTAGACAAACATTTCTTTCGCATCATATGGACGATGCACATAAAGAACATTTTGATATATAGCATATAATAGAATAAACTGATGACCTAACGGCATCATGATTAATTATATACTATGCATGTACACATAGGCTATACTTATTTATTAACATTTTCCCTCTATATTTTTGTTGAAGGAATTTTTTCATGCTGTGGCGTAATATTCAAATTGGTAAAACTAATGAACATACGCTTTTTTTGTTCATAAAAGCTGATAGTTATTTTCAACTGATCTAACTTTCTGTAATGTTCATTCAATAATAACTTGTATTTATCTGAAGGATGCATCTTACTGCTCAGACGTCTAGTAAACAACTAAAAAAATTATGGTAATACACACAAGGAGATAAATAAAAAAATTTTAGAGACCAATAGTTTTTTTTTTTGTATTTATTTTGGTAAATTTGAATACAACCAATCATATAGTTTTACACTATTTCTTATACTACACATACATTTAAAATTATTATAATGATGAATACATTGTGGAAAGTCTTTTAAAAAATTTGGTACACTGGTGATATGTTCGACATTAACTACAATAGGTGACGTTGTTGAAGTTTCCGCTAGTTCATGTAGCTTTCGTTCAAGAAATTCCTTCTTTTGATGTCCCTTTACGTAAACTATGTCGACGTCAGCCCCATTCAATAGGTGATCGCTTAGAATGTCATTTAATATGTCGTAATTTACATAACCGCTGCTATATTTTAGACCATGATGAAAACGTTCCAAATAGTTTACTTGTTTCTTTACTTCAGAACTTAACGTACTGTATGCCATTGGAGGTTTCAATAAATAATGAGCCCTTTGCATGCCACTTACAAAAGATATTTCTTTGGCATGAAATTCAGGAAGGCTGAACCCTTGCACATCGACGACAATCAACTTCATGATGTTCTCAGATACAATACTTTTAAAAGACTGAATTACTTTATTTGATACAAGTTTATTTTATGCTGCATTTCTTACGATTCCACTTAGGGGTAAATATTCGATTACGCGATCATGAATAATTATACAGTATGCCTTGGTATTCTGGGGAAATGATTTTCTGCTTTCAATTTCCAGTTTAACATCTACAGTGGAAGATTTTATAGAATCATTTCTTTTCGAACAGTCTATGACAAATATTGCCCGACCGCTGAAAGCATCAAAGTCAAGTATCGGTTTATTATTTGAGGCGAACATTTTAGAGAACTGCGTATACATATAATAGGCTTCAGCATATTTTTTACAGCTAAAATCTAATTTCATATCTTCATAGGGATAATATTCAGAGTTCAATGTTAATTTAATATTTGATATATCGATATTATCCAAGTAAGTAACATCTTGCATGCTTTTATCTTTTTTATTTGTTTGAAATGCAACAATAACGTATCTGGGGCTCTCCACATTAGTACACGTTTTAACGGACCATATTTCTTTCGTAGTGCTAGTGGTCAAAGCTGGTAATTCATGGAATTCCCATTGTCTATATGGAAGTAGAAGTGGCTTATCGCTATTTGACATGCTTGACTTTTAGCTCTATGCTGGTTATTGTTAGTTCGCCAATAGTATCGTCATTCGACACTTTAAAACAATTATTATCATTTCGAGCTCTAATTAGACGTAAAACTTGTTTACCGAAAATTACTCTCTTATAATCATGAAAAAATCCAAGCAAATGCCACAACGGTATTCTCAAAGAGAATGTTGTTTTTGTAGCATCATATGTTACCAGCTGTCCTTCAGGGTAATTCCAACCAGCAATACTAAGAGAAGTATCATCTTTTTCATAACATAAATAGCTTTTTAATAGGCTCACAGTTCCCGGATCTCGTACTTTATCTAATTCCTTTCCATTTAGTTCATAACTAATTGAATCAAATAAATATGCTCCTGCATTATTAGTGAATTCAACGGTGCCAGTACCCTCAACGTTCTTCTTTAAAGTTCCCTCAATCGATAGGGCGGCTTCGCTCATCAATAATAATGCATCCTGTTGATAAATAGCAATTTCTATTTCATCGTTGTTTCCAAATGATTTTACAAAAGGGTGATACGTTCGAATTTCATCTCTGACGATGGACTCATCGTAACTGGGGTCTTGAAATAACTGTAGCTGTTCTAACATTATAGCCCAGAGATTTTAAATAAAGAATATTAGCAAGAGTTAACGCTGAGGTCTTCTTATTACTCCTCTTCAAACACCCTCCACTGACTGAATGCCACAGATTAGAATAACTATCGTTTATATAGTTCTTTTGTTCAAATAGTAACCTCATAGTCCCTTTCTTAATTCTAATCGTACTATAATTTCTTCTCCTCGAAAATTAACTGGCTCAGAATTTTGATCAAGTATTTTCAATGTGATATTATGTATATCTGTTTTATTGTTTATTGGTAGAAAAATTAGGTTATAGGGTTCAATGTCTATTGCGTATCCGGGATCGACTTTCAATCCAAATTCAAAAATGGTGTGTGATGGTTTATTATTGTAAAATGCTCCTGTTGTAAGGTTGCAGTCCACGTGGATTGTTACCACCTTAACTATCTTAACAGGTAAATCTGACTGATATGGAATATCAGGTTTTAGAACTTGAGAACTATAACCTAATAAGGAGGCTAAACTGTCTTTGCGAGTAAAGTCGATTTCGAGCTTACTTTTAATTTCACACTTAAGCGTATTATTATTAGGCTTTAGAGAGAAATAGTCTTCAGTCTGTGCTACACCACTGGGTATTATTCGGGTCTGCAGATATGATTCAATATCACTTATTTCATATGAGCCTGTCGGTATGTGTATAACTTTTTCTTCTTCACCACCAAGTTGTCGGTAATAAAACTTATTATTTATCCCCTCTTCAATGTTTGGTATACTATTGTACGTGTGAAGTCCTATTAATGCTAACGAATAGTCGTACTGAGGATCAAGAATTATTGGATTATAAAAGTCCACGGAGAGAGTAGAACTTCGACTTCTTAACGTGAATATTTGAGACATAATGAATGAAAATCACACATGTTTATTATTTTTATAGAGAAATTCTAAACACAAATGTCCACAATTAATCGTATTGTATGTCTGATAAGCATCAGAATTATATTTAATTTTACATTTCGAGCCAAGGTACTTGACTAGTTCGATAGGTGGTTTTAAAGATCCAAAACTATCGAAATATAAAACAGAATTGTTCATTTTTTTGTAAGCTACCCAATGTGTTCCAGAGCCTTTTACGCTGTCTAAATTAATAATGGCACTTTCGTATTTTGTAGGTGGTGTAGTAGGTAAGGCGTCACGCATAAAGACACCTCTGAAATATGGAATTTTTAATTTTTTAACATATTTTACTAAATCAATGTCGGAAAGAGCTCTATTGGGTAGCTTCAATGGGAGTTTTTTTGTTTTTTCAAATATAAGCCATATCCTTTTTTATACGGTTTCATGTAGAGTCCGGATCCTCTTTTCCCTAACGCTACTGCCTCCAAAACTCTATTGTGTCTCTCGTCTTCTTCCAATTTTTTCTTAGAATTTTTAGCATCTATTACGGTCTTCGCCACTGCAGCAGCTCCTCCCGACAGAGCTCCTAATGCACTTAAGCCAGCAAATATCGGTATCAAAGGTAAAATACCACCAGTCTTCGGTAATGGTAGAATACGAGGGGTATTTATTTTTCTCTTACCGCCTGCATTCTTGACTGCAATTCGAGCTGCCTTTAACGTCATTGCAGCATCTTTTTTTAAATTGTTACTTGCATGTCTTTTCAGTACTTTAGATATATTTGTCAGGACAGCCTTTTGGAATGCGACTTTTCTACGTCCCCCTACACCCATACCTAGTTTACGTTTAACCTTCATTGCGTTGGTGACAGCCCAAGCGGTGGCTTTCTCACCTAATTTAGCGTCCTTTGCTTTAACACGCTCCCAAGCACGTTGTTCGAGTTGGTAATCTGCCTTGTGTCTATCTTCTAAATTTTTGTTTTTACTATATGCAATATCGTGCTCTCTGCAAGCTTTATCGAGAGGGTTTATACCTGCATCCCCTCGAGCGAGTCTTTTATGTAACTTCGTACCAGGCCCGCAAAATTGGTATCCCGGAACATGCAATTCAAAGGGCAACTTATTAATTAGATTATTGACTACTCCACGTCCTACTACGTGTTTACGCGATGCCATATGGATTGTGAATGATGATATCTGACATTAATCATATATATATATATATATATATATATAAAGTATTACAGTCAGTAAAATAGTTCAGATGTTACTATGCGTGTTCAAAGACAACAGGTGTCCCTACCCGTTGAAAATTTAGATCTGTTGACAGACCATTGTGTGAGAGGAGAAGAAAAACATGGAAAGTTATTTCCTAGTACTCTAAGAGCTATTATATGCGGACCCAGTGGGGCAGGCAAAACCAATTTGCTTCTAAGCTTATTATTCAATTCTAATGGACTGTGGTTTGAAAACATATACGTTTACTCTAAATCACTTTTTCAACCGAAATACAAACTATTGGAGCGGGTATTGCAGAACGTAAATGGAGTTGGATATTTTCCGTATGCAAGTAGTGAGAGTATTATCGATCCATCTGAGGCTAAATCTAATTCAATATTCATTTTCGACGATGTGGCATGTGACAAACAAGACAAAATAAGAGCATATTTCAGTATGGGTAGACATAAACTTGTAGACTGTTTCTATCTCTGTCAAACATATACGAGGATACCTAAACATCTCATTCGTGATAATTGTAACTTCATCATTTTATTTAAACAAGATAAAATCAATTTACGACATGTGTATGATGATCACGTGGCCCCAGATATGACATTCGAACAATTTGAAGACATGTGTAGAGAATGTTGGAATGATAAGCATGGAGTAATGGTCATCGTAAAAGATTTTGATTTACATGGTGGTCGGTATCGAAAAGGTTTTGATCAGTATATAAGCGTGTAACGTAAACTGTGTCTGTTATTATTAGTTAGACAATCGAACTGAAGAGATAACCTCTGCTTAAAAACAGGTCATACCGATCATACAGCCCCATTTAAACAGGTCATACAGCCCCATTTAAACAAGTCATACAGCTAATAGGCTCAGTTTAAAACAGATTGCTGCTAAGGTTGTAACAATGAAGTCTAATAAAATAACTTTTGAAAAGTATAGAGTATCTAAGGTTAAACCATTGGATCTATCAAAGAAAAAATTGCTTAAAGATAAAATTAATAAGGCATCAAAGGCTATCAGAAAAAAGTATCTAGCATTAAAACTAGGAAAATCCGACGAAGACGAAACTCTTAATAGACTCTTGAAGCCCATTATCGATCCATTAAAAGAACTCAAATCTGTAAATATATTACAGAAAACAGACACGAAGCGTGTAGATTCATCGCAACAAAAAAAGCGTGACTCTAGTTCAGCAGAGTATACATCAAATGCAGATATTAAGGATGACATATTGTCTCTGGATCCTCAGTATGAAGTAGGAGATGCTAACTTTCAGGATGGCAAAACGAAGAAAACTGCTCTTAATGAATATTTTGAACAGTATCCATCTTTAGCTAGACACTATATAGAGGGGTTTTTTACTAAACGCAAAGACTATGATAAAACCTATGGCATTAGATTGGATTTACAAATGAATAAACTGTATATTGGTAATATGGAATTAAAAATTGGTCGTGCCTCTGAAATAATTATTAATGATAAAGTATATGATGGCAAAGTGGGGTTATACAATCTACTTTTTATGAAGGATCCCACAGATTATGATAGAAATGATTTAACTGAATATAAGGAAATTTTGCAAATTACCAATGTACATAGAAGAAATTACGAAACGACTGGACAAATTAATGGAACTAGATCTTTCAAGTATATTAAAATAATAAGACCATTATTGGATAGTAAAAAGAAGAAAAAAACACAGTCAACTAGTGGATTCGGTCTGAATATGGTTTACAATCAAAAGCCAATCGAATATGTTTATTGGGATGACATCAATGAGCTTGTTGATAGACTGAAACTTTTGAATGCGTCAAAGATTGCAGGAAATACTGATTCACATGACAATGAAATATCAGCTATCATTAGTGAACTACGTGAGGCTGGAGTTATCTATTAAATATTTGATGTACATACAATTCGAGTCATTATCAGGATGAGTCTTGATAAGTTTGGAAGGTCTTCGCGACGTAGTAGTGAAATTAATGATTCATATCTCAGCCAACCACAACGTGGATTTGTATTTACCGAAGATGGAAACATCAACATTGAAAATTTAAAGCTGTGTAATGTTCTATCACCTACTGACGAGGGTGATGCCGTTAATAAGAAATATGTAGATGATCATATAAATTCTATTCTATCAAACAATATTGATGTGCTATTTGAACGTTTAAATAAGTTTAAGGATAGTATAAAACATGTGACATCAGATTTATATCAACAGAAAACATATCTAACAGATATAGGAAGGACTATTGAAAAATTAAATCAAAAAGGTTTAGATAGTGTTGGTGGAAAAGACATTGAATCAAATGCAATCAATGAAACAATTTACAGCCAACCCGATGAAGAAATCTAGAGAAAAAATTCAATTGGTTAATGAGCTTCATAAGCCTGCACGCAAAAATTTCAATCGTAGACGTATTATAATAAAAGGAATAGACGATTTGTGGCAAGCAGATTTAGCCGAAATGTGTAATTATGCTAAAGACAATCACAGTTTTAGATACATTCTCATAGTGATTGACTGTTTTTCAAAATTTGTGTGGGCTAAACCCCTAAAAAATAAGAGTGCACTAGAAGTTACACAAGCAATGAGTGGTATTTTTAAGGATAGCAAGAGGAAATGTAAAAATTTAAATACGGACCAGGGTACTGAATTTTATAATGCTCACTTTAAAAACTTGATGAAAAACTATAAGATAAACCATTACAGTACATTTACAGTAAAGAAGGCAGCTATAGTTGAAAGAGTTATTAGAACGTTAAAGGAGAAATTATATAAATATTTTAGTTTAAATGGCTCATACAGATGGATAGATATACTCCCTGATATTGTCAAAGAGTACAACAACAGTCATCACAGAACAATAGGAATGAAACCGTTAGATGTAACTAAACAGAATGAGAAACAAATACTTAATTCAGTTTATAACAATATTAAGTTGGTAGCATCGCGACACTACAAAGTTGGAGATATTGTACGAATCAGTAAGAATAAGCATGTCTTTAAAAAAGGATATACACCTAATTGGACAACTGAACTATTTAAAATTATTAAAGTACAACTCACCAACCCCACCACCTATTTGCTCGAGGATATGCATGGTATTCGAATAAGCGGAGGTTTCTACGAAGAAGAACTACAGAAAACGAAAACTCCCGATGTGTATCTCGTTGAAAAGGTATTACGTAGACGAGGTAAACAAGTTTACGTAAAATGGTTAGGTTTCGACGCATCTCACAATAGCTGGATTGATTCAGATAACGTACTTTAATCAAATATGCATTGATTCTTATGGAAAACACGAACATTTTTACGATTGCAGAGGGGCCTTTTTTTTTAACAATTAATTTAAATATGTATAAAAAGGGGTTGAAACCATAATCATTCATTAGTCTACAGCAATTATGACATCAGTAACATCTAGTCTAGCCGATTCTGACTATTGGCATGAAGTGGATAGAATTAGTGCACAATATGAAGAAGCTGCGCAAAATGAGGGTCGATATCTTTTAGAATATAATACTGACATAAAAAATTCTGTATATAAAATAACTACAGGATTTAGTGTTGCAAGAGGTTATGTTCCTGCCGTAAGAATTTTACTGAATGTGAATCCAGACTTCACCACATTAGACAACATCTCATTTAACAGAGAAGATTGGGATGATTTTATTACTTACCTTCAACAATTTGTTGTGGATTACTTTGATGTGGTGACAGAAGAACAACCCGAAGAAATAGAAATGAAGTTTTCACATTATGCTTTAATATCATCGCAAATTATTGGAATCAAATTGTTGAAAATGAGTAACGGCTTCTGCACATTTCATTTATCTGACAAAGTTGTTCGTGAGCTCATCTACACCAATAAAATTGTATCATCTCATATGGACTTACTAAATAGTTTAAGTTTTGAACAGTTCTATAATAACTTTTTAAATGTAGCTAATAATATCTTAAGTGAATCTAATTATGAATTGTCACCATATACTGTTATGTTAAATTTATGTGACTTATATCCGTGTAATATTCAATCATACTGTATACGTGAATGTTTATTTTATAATAAAGATAATATTCTTAATGATTTAGATAGAAAAATGTATGTACTGAAAACAAGTGCTTAAATAAAAAGAAATTTATATAATGTGAGTTTTCTTTTTTAGGTTAGGGGAAATAAAAAAATCATGATAATTTAAATACATATAATGAAATAATAAAGAAAAAATACATATAATAAAGAAAAAATACATATAATAAAAATGTGATTACATAATAATAAATTAAAAAATACATAAAATTGGTTACATAATAATAATAATAAAATACATAAAAATATTAAAATATAACAACAGACTTGAGAGATTTTTAAATTTGATGTAAAGCAAAAAAAAGAATATCAGCAATGAAATTACGACATGTCCATTATGGAGTAGTGCCCCCAGGGGAGAGTATCATGAACTTCAGGAAGGGTGTACCTCTTATCGTCGAAGGGATTAAGAGCAATTTTTGTTTGTTCGACGCTGTATACTTCATGTAATTTTGCTTGTATACAGCGTTGAGTTTTATTTAGTAAACACTCTTCGTAAGGCTTTTTGTTTACAAATTTCTCCAGACAGTTGAGATAATCCTCAAAAGTAATTTTATTTGCCACAACATTAGACTTTACACCTTTTGCTTTCTTAACTACTTTGTTTGATTCGACTTTATAGGTGTACTGCTTAGAACGTAGCCCTATGAAATGAGTCATTATTTTCCCATTATTTTCATCCTTCATTAAACCAGGGATTTTTTTATTTACTAGAGGAATATTCCAACGATTATCTTGGGGATAATCACTAGTATCAAATTTATTAATGTCTTTTTTGATAACATCTTCATATACATCATTACACTGAATTTCGTATAAGAGACTGTCTGTATCTGTGTACAAAAGTTTACATTTTTCCACGGGGAATTTTGTTAACATGTATTTATAGTGAAAATCATATACGCAAATTTTAGAAATATCTAAAATAGACATTCCAATATACAAGGGCTTATTGAATATAATGCGAGATTTTTTCATTTCAATGGCCATAAGATTATCGTCGAAAATGGATCTGCTTTGGAAATCAGGACTAGCAATCAAATTTTTAGCTCCGTACCTCCCTTCCCATTTGTTTACTAGCTTAACGATTCGATGTTTTCGAACATTCTCCATTGTTTTACCAAACGTAGCGTTATTCATTAGTTTATAATTGTTTTTTTCAAAGTTTGACTTTGCTTGAGTTCTCAGTGATGTGTTTAAGTCAATGTAGGACTTCAACCATGGAGACTGTTTGAACTGTAGAACTCTGTGGATATGTGTTAATTTTATTCCATGCTGTAGAGCTTGTTTAAGATTTCTATAGTGAATAACGTACTTTTGCTTACTATAACAGGTAGTCATTAATTTAGAAAATTTTGAATTTGGTGGAGTTCTGTGTTCCGGACAGAATGGCAAATCTTTATGTAAATCATGTAGATCTTCTGGGTATTCGAGATCGACCTCTAAAATATAACCAATTTCAGAGTCATCAGGCACACTGGTGATGTCTATGTTGCAATCTGTCCACTGGAATTCTCCGTATGGAAGGAATTCTCTCATACTCCAGCCATATAAATTGTTTATATCGAAATAAACAATGTATGTGGATGGCTTGCTGACATCATAAGTATCTAAATACTTGTTGTTAGCCTGTGAAAATCGATTGCAACATTGACTCACCCCACCTCGAATACCACGCTCAATAAACATTAAAATATCTACATCTTGAATAGTTTCTAGCCTACACCCTGTATATTTCAGCATGCAATCAAACGTATAACCTGGTATCGAAAAATAGTGGCTTGGGTCGAGGTTGTACGTCTTGTAACAAGTACTACGAAAAGTTTCAAAAACGCAAGTTAATAGCATGATATCTGTTTTCATATAGAGATCGCTGTAATCGCCTAGAGTACTCATACCGAATTTATCCCAAACAATTTGCGCATGTTCATAATCAGTCTCCTCTATGTTCTTGTCGTTTAGTTTATTGTAAAAGTATTTTATGTCAGGTAATTGCGTTTCATCTAGTTTTTCTATGTTATCCAAATAGTCATAAAAGAATACACCTTTTCGTGTTAATAACTGAAATTTTTCATCGTCCAAGTCCAAAAATTCACGTTTAAGATTTTCAAAGTTTTCGTTGTTCAATGTGGAAGCTAGTTCTTCTAGAGAACAACCCATGAATCTGAAGGAGTCTATAAATCTAAATTTCAATTTGGTTTCATTATCGTGAACTGTGAAACTAATATATTTTTCCTTATTCTCAGGCAATAAAGTAATATGATTTCGTTCAGCTAAGAACTTTATTATAAAGTGAGCATCGTAACCTCCGAGGTTATGGAACACCACGGGAATAACAAAAGAATTTTTATAATTTAAATTACATTTATTGTGAGCAAAACCTCTGAAGTTTCCGGTGAGGTGACAGTGATCTCTAACAATTTTATCTGTTTCGGTAAATTCTCCTTCGCAAATGTGACAAGTTTTACTAGCATCCTGTAAACTAACTTCAGTATTCATGGGCTCCACATGTTTTAATTTCGAGGAGACAAATTGTGCAACATTGCGTAACTCTTCTGCAAACCAAGACATCGATTCTATTCCTCGAGCACTTTTATAATACGACCAGTCATTGTTATAACCGCATTTGAAATAATATCCAGCACTGTAGGCTATGTGTTTCTGATACCTGCTCGTTTTGCAATGACTATCATCACCATTAAATTGTTCAAGCAAGGATTCGAAATCTGCATATATAATAAACGGAATCATTTCTCTGTATGCAAAATTTTTAAATTGAATGTACCGTTCTCGAGAAAATTCAATTTTACAATCGTTAAGTTTTTCGCAATCTACAACATGATTATTTAGCTTATTCTGAGATGTAAAATAATTCAGACATCTATCGCAAAAATATTTTTTAATTTTTTTTTTAGAGAGCTGCCTACATAAAAGTCTAGATAAGTCTTTAATATAACAATAATGATATTTAATTTTTAGCTCTTCATTATCTGACATCGGTGGCGGCGGTTCAAATTCATTTATTTTTGGAAAATATTTATTCTGAACTAATAATAAATTTACATGTTTGTCTAGTTTTCGCTTGGTTATACGGTGGGGCACAACAGAAAAATTTGATTTTGAATCCATTTCCAAACCAAATACATTAACAGAGATTGCATTATTTTTCTCAAATTTGGAAATTTGCGGTAACGTCATAGGAAATTCAATATCTTTTACGTTTAATACTGTTTTATAATGAGGATATGATGATGTTCTATCAGCGTTTTTTTCAACGGGATGGAGAGCACTGACAACGGCCCATGCGAAGCAAGCGTCATCGTTGTTCTTAACATTAATGCAAGCCTGCTTTTTTGCAATTTTTTCCGGTAGTTTAATGTAGGATGAACCGTTCCCAACTTCATATTTATTTATATTAATTTCTAAGCTAATTATTTCATTTAAAGCCCACCCACTGCCAGATTCAGAAAATTCAGATAAAGCATTAAAAATATCATCCCTTACATTAGATTCAAACCATTGACGTAAATCCCTCCCTGCATCAATTACCTTATTTTTTGTATTAAAATATTTTTTTTCAATAATTTCTATGTCTTGTGACTTTCTTATAAATTCAGCGCAGAAAGTAGTATTAACTTTAAGCGCTGGTACTTTTTTCGTGGCATTCATTATTCTAGTTTTGAAAAGGTGAAAAGCATCATTGAAAAATTCGTTCAAATATTTATGTTTTAAATTAATGATTACTCCAGTACGAACTCTACTATTAAAAACCGATATTAAATCTTCCCATTTGACTCGATTACTACGTTTTTCTTTTACCAATACCGCCCCCCCAATATAATTTATTTTTTCAATGATACTTTTAAACCTTTTCAAATGTCCTAAATTAGTCTGAAGGTTACGCAGTACACCTACTGATAAATTAGATCCCTTGATAGCTCTAGTTAAAAGTCTAATGTGCGATTTTACCTTTTTTATCCATAGCACTCTCTCCTGCGGGGTACAACAACCATTTCCTAAAAGTGTTTCCACTTCTTTGAACTTTTTAATAATATCATTGCTGATATGCTTAATTTCTTCAGAGTCCATAGCTGTGTCTGCGTGTATTCACTTGAAGGGTTCTAAAAGTAAATGATGATATCTCTGTCTGCGTGTATATTTTATATAGAACTATCTGGGCTCACTCTTTGTTTTCAGCTAAAAAAATTACAAATAAAAACTTAATATTAAAAAATTGTGTGTGTGTGTTTACTTACTTTTGATAAACTTGAACTGCACTCCCATAGAAGGCTTATTTACATCCTTCAAACCTTCATAAATTATGCTGTACTTCCTTTCACATTGAAATTCATCCAAATTTTCTCTTATTTCATGCAGCACTCTTCTTGGTAAGAATATATTGGTCTCTTGTAATTCAAGTAATATAGTCTCACCGTACCGAGTTTTCACTATTCTAGCCCCATAAATTGGCTGTGGAATATTTAGTTCCAAGTCTGATATCTTAAGAACTTGTTTAGTTTCTAGAAGTGAAACCTTGTTTAATTTTTCTAAATCCATCTAAAATTAATAGAATATTTTCTTGTTAATTTTATTGAAATTTAATAAAAACAATTTTTTACTCACGTTTGTTTCCCGTAGATAAAGCACACAAATAAAGATTTTATAATACGTCACGTATAGCGTATAAGTATAAACACATATGATGAATTATGCCGGCTGTAAACCTTTTATATCATCTGTGACGTCAATTTTCATACGTCACCATCAGCACGTGTGAAAAATAATGTTGAGTTGACAGTTTTTATTTCGTGGGATTCATATTTTGTATATGTTATAATTGATAGGTTTAAGTCATAAATTAATTTTTATTGATTTCTCCACAGATTAGAAATAAAATGTTTTGTCTATCAGGCTGAAATTTTGCTATTTGTTTACATTTAAGTTACGTTCCTTAAACCAGCCGGCGACGTTTTTGTTTTGTTGAGTTAGCAGTTTTTTTATTTCGCAGAATTTATATTTCGTATATGTTATAATTGACAGTTTTAAGTCATAAATTAATTTTTATTGATTGACCCACAGATTAGAAATAAAGCGATCTGGCATTTTTGCAGTTTGTTTACATTTAAATCACGTTCCATGTAGAAATAATTCGAACGCCAACGTTTTTGTTTATAATAAATCATTTTGATAACCCAAATATATACGCAACGCAATCTAATCTGAAGACGTTGATATTATTGTTGGATTGCTTACTCTTATTTTTTATAATCACATAGACGTTGTTTGTGTTTCTCATATTACCAAAAATTTTCATACGTGACTTCTTTATTGCATTTACGATATTTTTATTGAAGTTATAAATTAATTTTTAATGGTTCATTTAATCACTTTAGCATATTTCAATAGACGTTGTTGAATTTTCTCATATTACTGCGACTATTTATACTTACGCTTTGATGATTATAAAGTGTTTAGGTTAAACAAAATCTGTAATTCGATATAAATACTGAAGTCTAACGGAATCCTTTTTATTTAAATATCAAATCTAGTTCACGAAAGATGTCGTCATCTGAGTGTTTGAATATTTTGCAAGAGAACTTTGAAGATATGTAAGTTATTTTTTTTTCATTATTCAACTTATTTTACATTATACTTACTTTTTTTAGTGAATTTAATGCTTGGGTTCGTATGGTTCAATTAACGAACCGATATACGCCACCGGTAAATCCTGAAGTTTACTTCAGAGAAAAGTAAGTAATTTTTTACATAGTTAATTCATTTTTTCAATTATAATTATTTTTACAGCAATTTGGATCCCCCTCCTTACTGGGACCTACCACCATACATTGATGATGACCTGCCTCCACCTTACAGAGATCTACCACCTCCTCTGATTCCAATACGAGATCTACCACCTGGATTTCTATTTCCTCCAAGTTATTCTCCTACGTCTCCACCTTACTTGGAGGAAAAGTAAGTTATTCTTTTATTTTGTATTCTTTTTTTCAATTATATTTCTTTCAGTGATCGTGATATCGACTTCATTGTCGTGGACGACGACGACACCGACGATGAGACGGTGATTGTCATCTCCGATGATGAAGACGAAGTCGTCGAGATTAGCGACGTGGAGGAGGATGAGGTTCGACCAACTGTAATATGTTGGGCAGGTCATCAATAATGTTTTTTTTTTTTCAAAATTATTTTTTTATTAAATTGTTTTTTCTCAAAAATTATTTTTTAATAAAAATTACATTTGTATTGAAATTAGAGATTTGATTAATTTTTTTACATTAATATTTTAAGTTTTTTTTTATAATACTACAATATTGTATCTTAATAATTTTCTTTAAAGTTATTCTATTATGTTTAATATTGAATCTAAATGTAATGCTAAATATATGTACTATTTTTTTTACCATAAATATATTTTCTTTGTCTATAACTTTTTTATTTATTAACTTATTAAAAATATTCTTTCTTGTGATTATGTTCAATTAATTTTTTAATGAATTTTAGTCTTTATTCGATTGTAATCGGATAAAGTTTAAGATAAGGCCCTTTTGACTGCGTCAGCCACTGACCTTGCGTCCCCACCCCTTTGCCACCATGTTTTTTTCTTAACGCAGCCACGCCCCCCTTTTTCCCCCACCCTCTTTTTTTCTTAAGCAGCCACGCCCCCCTTTTTTAATACAGCTATGTTTTTTTCTTAATGCAGACACCGTTTTTTCTTACCCCCACCCTCTTTTTTCGCAGCCACGCCCCCTTTTTTCTAACCACATTTTTTTTCTTAATGCAGACATGTTTTTCCCCCCACCCTCTTTTTTCGCATCCACGCCTCTTTTTTCTTAATACAGCCATGTTTTTTTTTTCTTAACGCAGCCACGCCCCTTTTTTTCTTAACCATGCTTTTTTCCCTCGCCCCCCTCCGCCGCTTTTTTCTACACCCTCTGGTCATTGTTGATCATCCACAAGAACTCTTCGCGACCCCACCCACATCTTTGGTCACTCCCGATGGACACATGCCATCCGCATCAAATGTCCGCGGACAAATCCGAGGGTGAGCTGGTAGCCCCCTTGCTCTACTACTTACATATGTGTATGTTTATTAAATAATTTATATAACAATAATGTACTATTTTTATTGCAGTAAAAGCACGTTTGATTCTCTCAACAAAACTGCAGGACATTGCCTAATATATGTATACGAAAAGTGAGTTACCTATGTGTAACTCACCTTAACTCATGTTACCTATGTATATATGGCAAATGCTTATATGACTTCTGTTCTGTCAAATTTCGTAAATAGTTAGTCACTGAGGTATATGGCATCTATTACACTCAAACCTTGGAGTAATTAAACAAGTAATCATATTTTTAAAATAGAATATTAAAGGATCTTGTTTGATGAGAAGGCATATATAAATAACTACAAATTTACCAATAGCATGTGGTAATATGAAACATTTAATGCCAAGAAAACAATATTAAAAAAAGTATACTGATTATGAATTTGTATTCTATGCTATATAATTTGATTTCAATTAGGTAGAACATTTTTTCTGTAAAAAAAAATCTTGTCACAAATTTTCATACATTTCTTCGTTGTTATTACTTATTAGTCTTATTACTTATACAAATTGTCAATTTCAGAAGAAAAAATTATTAAAACAGTGGCAATTAGACAGTAGAATGTGCATATCTTTTCATTCCAGTAATAATAATACCTTATTGTTTCCGTTTACTTTATAACTGTAGTTCTAGTATTAGTTTCAAACATCATTTACATTCAATAAGTAATAAAATAATAGTCCAAATTTTATGTTTATTTTTAATAGTTCCATATTTTACCTTAGAGAAAACAATAGAAAAAGGAAAGAACGCTTATATAGGATTTGTAGATTTAGAAAAAGCTTTTGATAACGTAAGATGGGAAAAAATGTTCGAGATACTAAAGAGCGCGGGAATGAAGTATAGAGATAGGAGAGTAGTACACAATCTATACAAAGAGCAAACTGCTGTTATAGAAGTAGAAGGGGAAAAAAAGGGAAATAGGTATTAGGAAAGGAGTAAGACAAGGATGTACGCTATCACCACTAATTTTTAATCTGTACATCGAAGAGGCGATTAATGTGGTAAAAGATAGAGTGGATTTCGGGATTAAAGTACAGGGACAGAAACTAAAAATGCTGAGATTCGCGGATGATATAGCAGTATTAGCATCTAGTAAGGAGGAATTAGAATCAGCATTGAACGAAATGGAGGCAGTGTTGACAGAGGAATACGGAATGAGGGTGAATAAAAACAAAACTAAAGTGTTAGTGTGCAGAGGGCACGAGAGCAGAGCAAAAACGAAAGTACAAATTAATAATGAAAGGTTGGAGGAAGTTAAAGACTTCACTTATTTAGGAAGTAAAATAAATTGGGATGGAAGAAGCGATAAAGACATAAAACAAAGAATAGCGCAGGGTCGAGTAGCTTTTAACGAAAAGAAAGCACTTTTATGCTCGGGGGTAATAAACTTAGAAACAAGGAAGAGATTTTTGAAAACATATGTATGGAGCACGGCACTATACGGCTGCGAAACCTGGACGGTAGGGGAAGCAAGTAGGAAGAAATTAGAAGCTTTTGAGATGTGGTGTTACCGAAGAATGATGAAAATACCATGGACTGATAGGGTTAGAAACGAAGAAGTATTGGAGAAAGTCGGCGAGAAAAGAAGTATGTGGAAAAACTTAAAGAAGTGAAGAGATAGAATGGTAGGCCACTTGCTGAGACATGGGGGAATAGTCCACGATATTTTGGAGGCAGAAATAGGAGTGAAGAAAGGCAGAAGTAGGCCGAGATTAGACTACTGCTCGCAAATAGTAAGGGATGTAGGTTGTAGCACAATTAGCGAAATGCGTAGGTTAGCACAAGATAGGAGAAGCTGGAGGTTAGCGTCCAACCACTCTTAGGACTGATGACCTAATGATGATGATGATTTTACCTGTTCATGATAATCGTATTTCTAACCAGTTTTTTTACTTACACTATATTATGGCACAGCTATAGTGTACATGGCATGGTAGTGTATTTTTTTATTTTGAAAAAGGAACTGTATATTATTTTAAATTTTCATTTTAATGTTCCTTAAAATTCTCAACATATCAGAGAATACATGTAGGACAAGATCGATGGATACATCGATTCTTGAAATCATTATCCACATATTTGTCATCCACTGCTATCACTTCAACAGATACTTGACATTTATTTCTATAACTTTCCTGTTGCATTTTTATTCAAAAAATAATATATTTATTAATAAATAAATACAAATTTTAGATACACGCTACTGATGGCTTTATTTAAAGAAAATACTTGATTGGGAAATTTGCTTAATCTGAAATGAAATATTATTTTTACTTCAGATAAGGTAACTGATATATAATTTGATTATTATTATTTCAATATACTCGTAACAAAAAGTATCTTATGTAATTTAAGATATAAATTTTCTGGACTACTAGATCACCTTTAAATTGTTTAAATTAAAAGGAATTAGGTATTATTAGTGATTCAAGAGTTTAATGATAGGTTGAGAATAAGCTATATTGAAACAAACTACATCGTAAAAAATTTCTACTACCTTTCTTAGAAGACGAATTAGTATATCCTTATACATTCTTGTTTTACTGGGCTTCACTATATCAATTTTTTGTTGTTGCTCAGCGGTGGCAGGTTCGGTCGCTGCTTTCTTCGCCTCCATTGCTTAAAAGATCCATGATTTTAGTAAGTATAAATAATTCAAATTTTAATAAGCGATATGTATTGATAATTAAAATTTAAAACGTCAGCGTTAAAAATATTTGTACATTGTACATGTCGTAGGAAGTATCAAAAATAGATGCACTCTGCGAGAGTGTCAAGAAGCTACTGAGATGATAGTGAGGTATGTAGGAAAAAAACAACACCAATAAAATGTACTTCATTTACGTATTTAATTTATCTTACATGTTTGCGACAACCTATATACATTCTTTCTAGGAGATACTTGTTATTATAGGAATACATCTATTTAAATGTACTTATATTTGAATAAGTTGTTATTAGTTGCATTATAGCTTGCATTAGTTGTACATTATATTTGCGACTATATTTTGACGTTTTCGCAATCCATATTTAAGTTTAATGGATATTTCTATTTTTATTTAATAGCAATAGTAAATCATGTACATACTTTGAAAATATTATTGAAACAAAACTATGCTAATTTGTATGACATTCAAATTGTCATTCTTCTATATATACCACTGAGAAAAAGAACATAACACTCATACGCTCCCCTGGAATATACTTGATAATGAACTCAGTTTAAAATTAATTATATTATTGGTCGATAGAGGGCGGGACGTTTTTCTAATAGCTTAATTAATCCCAAAACGAATTCGTTACGGACTATGATATGTCAGAGGAATGTATCGAAAGAATCTCATTACATTTTTTCTCAATTACATCTACTTGTTATATATAAAGCAAAAGCAGCTGATCAAATAACTGATGGAGTTGGGAATAACTTTCTCAAACAGTCTCTCTTATGGAAAGTTCTAAGCTATGTTGCATCAAATTTCAGGAATGTTATAACGATTATATAGGGTTCACTAAGCTCCGTTCAAGCAATAAAAATGTTACACTGAAGAATCCTTTAGTTCAACGCATTTTGATTGTAATAATCTTGCTAGCTCGAAACAGCAACACGGTTGTTCTTATATATAGTCACCAACTCATATTGACATTGAAGGTAACGAGCTAGGATATCAGCTGTCTGTCAAACGACAAATCAGCAAGGGATAAATGAGGATTCAGTTATATTATACTAACATAACCGATGATGATCTACCAAATTTAGAGCGAGTGATTATTTGAGTTGCAATCTGATGATATAAAAACAAAACTGAAAAATCTGCTAAATCACTAGTAGAAACATGAATTCTACCTAGTAAAGTAAAAAGATGGGAGATTTGAATAGTTAAGAATAAAGCATATACACCTCAACCTTCCTTACCACGTGACCGAAGAAAAACAAAGTAGATGTGCCATTTGTAATACAGGATTAACAGTCGGACATATGCTCTTGGAATGTAGATGTACACATCAGTATGGAACAACGCTACAAACGCTCGACGTTCCTTCTAATCCTCTAAAATCATTCCTCTCTTTCAAATAAAAAAAAAAATCAAATGTGTAAAACATTAGATTTTATCAAGAAAACCGGCATGTTTTAAACGATTATTAGAATAGAAGAATTAGATTATTATGAATAGAAGAATTAGAATTGTCTATGTCAATAGCTGAAGAGAACATGCGACTAATGAATTATCGTCTTACCAACACCATTAATTGAATTAATAGTGTTGATGCTGCGAAAGAAAATCAGCTGCAGTTCATTCATCGATAAAAAAATGGTACTGAGGTTGGAGAGATGTACGTTGAGCAATTGTAAATTTGGTTATCTTTAATATTTGTTAATAAATATATGTTTTATAACATAAAACAATAAATTATTAAATATTTCTAACGTTTGGGTTTATAAAAGCATAAACCATATGCTATAGGATAGTAAACTCTAAATAGTTGAGTTGATCTTAAATACGCAATACGAAACTATTTGTAATCCATGTACAACCCAATATACTCATATAGTATACATAATGGTAATTATAGTATACTATAGGGTGTCTCAGTTGGAACTATAGGATTTAAATTGTGCGCCACTTATATTCTGTCAACGACAGGGTGTCAATGTTTAACCACTGTCATCTATAAACTATATGACGTTTGAATGTGTAGAACCGCGTTATGAAGGTGAGTGATCAAAGAAGTATGGTTCAAATATTCCACCACTCTAAAATACGCACCAAATCGTGTATCTTTCTAGATACATTTCTTCTTTGTATAGAGGAGACCGGGGTTGGAAGTGACATTTTTTTCTTTTGAATTTTTGGTGCCCAGGTTCTTAGTTTAGCAATGACATTTATATATCAATAGATAGTGTATTTATTCTAGTTTAAAAAGAAATAAAGAATTTTTCTCTAACGTTACCTATTGAGGAAATATTACGATTTTTGTGAATAAAGAAAAGTGTTACTTTTAACCCCGTGTCAGGGATGGTTGTCACAGTATCTGGGGTAAGTAGTCACATAACAAATTAAGGTGAAAATATAAAAAAAAACACTTATTTAAATTAAATGAGTATTTTTATTAAAGATAAAATGTTGTACTTAACTAATTGTACACAAGAACCTTTGCAACCAATTGGCACAGTTTCTGATGAAATGATCTTTGAAATGCACCCGCGGAAAAACGAAGAATGGTGGAATTGAATTGCCACCTCCCGAAACAGCATCAGTTAGGGTGACTAGTGGAGCTCTCTCGGTTGAAGTAATAGCACCAACTTGCTTAAATCCTCTTCTAGCAACAACATTTTTGGGTTTTTGCACCGTAGTCACCCCAGTTTCCATATGTCGTATGGTATATGGTCCACGTTCCATATGTCGTGTGGTTGAATATTATATCGTTTAATTACCGATTCAAGTTTTTCAAAAAACCTTTGACATTATGTGGGTTAAAACTGGTGGCTTGAGCCAAAATGGTCAATTCAGGTGTTCTAATGGACAGAAAAGGGTGTCTCTTCAAAAATGACGTAAACCAATCGGAGCCAGCTAGATTTTTCGATTCCCAAGACTTTGGAACTTTCAAGTTATTGGAGATAACAAGCTCGAACACTAGTTTTCGAATATCCTTGGGAGACAACCCGAAATACATACTTGAAGCCAGAAGTATGTATTTTTCCAATTCTTCTTCCTGTTCATCGGTAAAAATCTGTTGCTTCCTTTGGTAGCCTATTTTTGTAAGTAGTGTTGATACGGCCATGTTGCTTATCTCTTCGGTAGTACATTTTTTACAATACCTTGTTAGAGTGCGATAATTAATTTCAAAATCCTTCGCGACAGACCGTATAGATTTGCCATGGTTTTTCAATTTTCTTGCAGAATGCAGCATCAATGCTGGTGAAAGAAGCCCTCGAGCAGACTTTCTTTTGTGATGCCGTGGCATTATCATATGTGACAACCAGCCCCCGTCAACCTGTGACAACCTGCCCCAAAGTAGGTACGTTTCAAAAAAGTAACCTCCCAAGCTAAATTTAAAACAATGTTTATTTAAAAATCATATAACGGTATCATGAAGCACATATTTAACATCATAAATACACGAAAAGTTATATTATCATGCGAAATTTAAGTATACTTACGAGACTCGACACAGATGCACAAGAAATTACGCATGTGTCTCCGTCACGGTATTTCAGAGCGAACTGAAATTAAGTAGGGATGGGGATGGGGTTCTCGCGCTCCCTCGACGCCGAACAATGAACTCATTTGTTCGTGAGGTTTTCTGTTATGGCCGCTGTGACAACCAAACCGTGAGACAACCATACCCGGTCTCCCCTACAACATTTTGAGCCACCCAAATTCGACAATTTTGTTTGCTGACATATCCGTTAAGATAAAAATGTGCTTCATCACTGAACAGAATTTTGTTGTAAAAATCAGCATCGCCTTATTTCTTTTCTAACTCCCAATTAACAACGTTCGACGTTGTAAATGATCTGTAACTTTTAATTGTTGTGTCATCTGAATTTTGTATGCTCCCAGATCCTCACAGATATTTCTTTAAAATATGATGCGACGTTGAATAGACGTGTTTAGACACTCCCGTACACTTTATATCACTCCCGTACAGCAATATTTGATCTGACCAACCACGACGAGGACGTATTGGTGTAAACTTAGTTACAGTAACAGAACCCCTCTCTACAAATTACTTGATTAAGTTACGAACTATTAACTCTGTAGGCGGTTCACTTTGTCCTCATTTTGTGCCAATTTTTCTTAACGCAACAACAATAAATGATAGCTCATTTTCATAAAACAGTTGTACATAAACTATTCGTTGTTGAAATACTAATTGCGGTATGTTGACGTTGTATGGCTTATAGATAAAAGTCGTTAAATATTGACGCCCTACCTTTAACAGAACACAAATGACGCACAAATCAAATCCTATAGTTCCAACTAAGACATCCCATATAACGCATACCTCGACGATTATTAAATAAATCTTAGGAATGAGATTTGTTCGTAGATAATGAGTGTTTCAAAAATATCTTATGTAGCTGGGTCATTTATTTATGTTCCCTTTTTAATAAAATATTTGGAAGTAGTACTATCCCCATAGGAAAATCTAATATAATTTTGTTTGGAGTTAGGGGTTAAGTATAAGTTAAGTTAAGAATAATTATTGCTTCTCACACTAATACATTTCACATCGGCATTTTTTTTAAAACTACGCTTTGTTAAATACGAAGCTAACGATAAATACTCAAAAAACTCAAATAGTGCCCTTTTGGTAAATCACTGCACAAACCACAAAAAGTAATCTTTATTTTAACAAAACTCAGTTATGATGATCAAATGATCATGTGTTAATAAGAATATTTAGAAGTCACATTTACATCGTCATCATTTCGTTGAAAAAGCTAAACATGCTATAGGTGCTTTGCTTCTTGTTATAGTTAAAACCAAACTTGATACATAGCGACCTCGATTAAAACCATTTTAGTCCCTGGGCATTAATACAATCATGAATTGCATTTACGTGTGGGGTTTAAGATACATCAATTTAATTGAAAAGGTTACATTATATTTTTTAAATCCAGTGTTACTGTTACCTAATAATACTGCTGTGCCTTTTACCCATTTTCGACAGGCGCTAAGTGCTTCTGGGATAGACGAAAGCACAAGAATGGTACTTTTGAAATTCACATTGACAATTAATTTATCGCAAACAGAGTGTCCAAAATTTGAACACCAATTACATCATTTTCAAAGTCGAAAAAGTTCGTTATTTCAAATATGACACCCTTTATATTTTTGATGATCGGATGCAGAATTCGCTATAACTTTCCCTATACCTATTTCCAATGGGTTTCTTGTTAATCCATATTTTCTATTTTAATGTGATTTTTAGCAGAAACCGAAACATCGTTTGTTTTTCGAAACAAAATGAACATGACTGAAACGGCAGTGTTGAAAATAGGGCTACGCCTTTCAAAATTTTCAAAAGAATCAAGATATCTAAGAAACAGTTGAAAATATGTATAGGGAAACCTGATGGAACTCATTATGAAATTTTCTCAGGAATCCAAAAATGAAATGATATACCGGGTATTCTATTTAAAATAGGGAAGTTACTGGCGACGGGATAACCGGTAGTGGTATGACCTTAAAAATATTTCAAAATGAAAGATAATCTTGAATAATTATGGAGTCCGAAAATTCAGAATTTTAAGTTTTTTCTAACCACGAAAACTTCTAACGAACGGCTACCGTGAGAAACCCTGTATAGTAAGATTAGCAAGTGGTAGTATTAAAATATCCTACAATAAAATGCTATCTATGTGAGATAAAAGATACCTGTACATGTATATTAAAATGCAACTTTTTCTTGAGAATTGCGATAAAAGATATAATTGTACTATCCTAGTTAAACAGCGATTTGCTTTTATTAATGCAGTTGACTTGTATGATAAAATATGTCACAGATCATGCTAGAGAGGTATAAAAAAACTATTATTGTCCAAGTTTTATGATTAAAAAAGTTAAACCAATGCGACATAGAGTTATTTCGTAAAAAGTTATTTTTGGTGTATTATACCATTTTTAATATAAATAAATCACCTCAACCCAACCCTACATAAATATCAATCTGTCTATATAGACAGCCCGTAATACTACTCAATTACGAAACTTCGATCAATATTCACCCTTAATGGCTCCCTTTATAAAATTAACCCACCTGAAATTTGTACTGCCTGCAACACTATCGCACAGGAAACTATTTATTCTTTGATATGTACTATGCAATTAAACCATTCAACTATATAACTCATTTTAAATCATTAACAATACTAAATAATCCAACAAATCACATAGCTAAAGCGTTAGCTGTATGGTTGTGGAATATTTTACAACTTCAGACATTTATATGGTACATAATGAATAACTTGGATCCTGACTTTTATAATCTGTATACAAATTATAAATATAGTACAATATTTAAATATACAGTAGTTAAAGTGAATGCGTGATTTTCTCTTTTAAAAAAATGTTAATGTATTTAAAATAATCCTAGTTTTTGCAACAAATGGAAAAGTTGTATATGCGATAAAGTTATTATTATTATTGTCAAACTCAAACCTTAGGATGAACTAATTATGATCCGAGATTTTACCACATATGAAAATTGAGTGGTCAAGAAAGAACAAAAGTCAAATCAATAACAAATGGCTTTCATCAGTATTCTGAAGTAATTTCAGTGTTCACGTTACTATGGATTCTATTTTTTTACTGCTTGCCTTTAACTACATTACACTAAATTAACTTTACTTATGTATGTATGTAAATGTCCTAAATGGATGGCATGAATTTTATTATATTTAACAATATGTATGGCGAGTTCTTGCAACCTTTAGTGTCGCTTCTCACATCCCAGACGCCATCGTTTCCTATCGTTCCAGTCTCCGTCGTGGAGTCCTCTACTTTTCATTGCGGTGCGGATGTTTGAATTCCATTTTTTCCGTGGCTTTCCTCGTTTATTATTTGTGCTGGTGTCCAGTTCCAAACCTTTAAGGTATCCTTTCTTCGTTCATTCGTTGCAGGGGTCCATACCATTTCAACTGCTTTTCGGTTATATCGTCCATTATCGTATTCTTTTACTTACATTTTTTCTCTGATGGTCTCATTTCTTACATGGTCAAGTAAAGTTAAACCGGAACATCTTCTCCAGTACACCATTTCGGTTCAGAGAAGTTTTCGTGACATATTTTTAACTATAATCCACACTTCTGACCCATACGTCAGTGCTGGCTGAATATACATAGCCTGATATATACTTTTTTTTTTTTTTTGTTAGGTTCTTACTCCACAGAATTTGGTGTAGTGCTCTAACCATATTTTTTCCTTTGCCTATTTTCTGTAGTATATCTTTATTATCCTTTCCGTCTTCATCTATTGTAACTCCTAGGTATTCGTACTGTCTAACGTTTTTATTATTCCTCTTTCTGTTTCGATGTCTTGTCCTGTGCCTCCTTTAGTCATGTGTTGTGTGTTTTGTATGTTTATGTCTAAACCCCATTTTGTGAATTCTTCCATGAGTTTGTTTATCATGTAAGTCATGTCTTGGTGGTCTTCCGCAAGAACTACCTGATCACATGCAAACCGGATTGTATACAAGTGAATGTCCTCTATCCATATCCCCATGGGACGGCATTTTCTTATCGACTGTTTTAAAGCGCTACAGAGATAAATTTTAAACATGGTTGGAGAGACGCAGGAGCCCTGTTTAACTTCTTTTGTTTGTGAAAAAGCTTCAAAAGTTTGATTTCCGACCTTAACAACTTCTTGGATTTCTCTATACAATGCTTTTGCGGCGTTTATACATACACTATTTATACCTACTTCTGTCATTGTGATCCATAACTTCTGTAAAGGGACGAAGCCAAATGCTTTACGAAGATCTATAAAAGTAGCGTGAAGCTTCATTCCTCTTGCTAGTCTCTTTTCTCCCAGTTGTTTTATTGTAAATATATTGTCCACGCAGGATCTCCCAGGTCGAAATCCACTTTGTTCTTCAATTTTCGTGGCTTCCTCTTGTATTCGGGCTGTTAGGGCTGTGGATATTTTCCGATAGGATATTTTACGGATAAGGATTTACGGATAGAATATTTTACTATATAAATCGCAAATAAATAACATAGTATAGGTTAAAATAATATATACAATAAGTAAACTAATAGATTTTTAATCGGTGTATGTGATTAAGACTTAAAGAACTATATATCACAATGTATACTTGAAGGCATACTAAATTCATTTGCCATATATTTTTAATGTGTACATTTAAACCTATTTGGGGAACACTACATAAATGTCATAATGATGATGTTTTGGCAGTGGCGGTGGGCTATAAGGTGCGCTGGTGCGCGCACACTACCGACAATTTAGCATTAATAATTTTATTTAGTAATCAATGGATGCATTCTTAATTTATCGCCTTTCCGCATCCCTAGCGTTAATACCATCTAAATATTATATGGCCACAGCGTTACGAATCCACTAGACGCTAGGTCTCTGCTACCGGTTTCCGGTCGCGGCACGGCGATCGTGCTTCCGTGCAATATGAAAAAGCGAACGCGTATTGTTACTGCTTGCCTCTCCACAATTAGGAAAAGTAGTGGACGAATTCTATAGATATTATGTGCAGAGTTTAAGAGCGCACGAAATTGAGAGAGGTTAGAATCGGTTAGTTTGTGAATTGTTTTCGTACATCGCTTGTCTCGTAAGCTGTCTTATCGCTTACGTTTTATAAATATAAACTCGGGTTTTCGGTTAGAATCTAGTTTGGAATAATGAATTCTATTCAAAACTTATTAAAAACTCCATTCTCTAGCTTGAGTTTGGAGGAAAAAGTTCAAATTAAAACTCTAGGTAGGCCCACTCCACAAATTAATTTAAAATTAGCAGTGTAAGAACATTTAATAATGACTTACTTAAAAAACATTTGTGGTTAAGTGGATGCGATGTATTGAACGCAGTGTTTTGTTTTCCGTGTGTTTTGTTTGGCGGGGAAACACCTTGGACCAAAACTGGAGTAACGGATTTAAATCACATAAACGAGAAAATAAAAAAACATGCAAATTCTGCTGGACACATGAATAATGTTTTGAATTTAGCCATGCTAGGCACTGCAAATATTGCGACAATGCTCGATTCTGCTCATCGACGAGCAGTGGCAGCACACAATGAAGCGGTTTCAAAAAACAGGTATGTTTTAAACATTATTATTAACTGTATTCGTTTTTGTGGAAAATTTGAACTGGCCCTAAGAGGACACGATGAATCGGAAACATCATCCAATCCAGGCATTTTTCGTGGGTTGATTGATTTCAGTGCCGAATTAGACGAGGCTATGAAGTATCATTTACAAAACGCGGCGGCTTTTAAAGGAACTTCTAATACTATACAAAACGAGCTACTTCAGTGCATGCTTGAAGTTTGTCACGATGAAATAACCATTGAAATTAAAAAATCCACTTTTGTTGCTATAATAGCAGACGAAACTACAGACGTTTCTACAATTTTTCAGTTGGCTTTAATATATCGTTACATGGTGGGTGGAAGGCCTGTAGAAAGATTCTAGAGTTTTTTAAAACCAGTAGGACATGATGCAGAGTCATTGGCGGAGTGTTTAAAAAGTGAACTACCATGTTAAAAATGACCCACATAAATTGATTGCTCAAACGTATGATGGAGCTGCCGTTATGAGTGGATCATCGAATGGAGTTCAAGCCAGGATTAAGATGAGTTATCCAACTGCCCAATATGTGCATTGTTATGCGCATCAATTAAATTTAATTATGGCAAATGCGGCTTTTGCTAATCGGAATGTACGAGTATTCTTTGCAGATTTGGGAGGGTTTTGCTCATTTTTCTCTAATTCCGCACAATGTACCACAGTTCTTGATGAAATAGTAGGAACTCGATTACCCCGATCAGCACCTACAAGATGGAATTTCAATTCTAGAATAGTAAATTTGGAAACAAAGAAGAATTTCTGGAATGTGTAGAATTGATTGAGATGAAAAAAAGTCACATACAACATCCACCTACTATTGATAAAGCCAGTGGATTGAAAAGAACTTTAAGGGATAACGATTTTCTATTTTGGTTAGGTAATTTTCACAAAATTATGCCACATGTCAACATTCTATATAATCAGTTACAAAAAAGAGAAACTGATCCAGTTTATGTAAAAACATCTATAGATGGCTTTATTAGAGAAATTTCTGCAATACGAAATAGCACCGAAACCGCCACAAGCACTGAAGATGAACCAAATAAAATACAACCAATAAAAAGGAGACGAGTAGACACTTCTACGGAAGACAAAAATAGAGAACTAAAGGAAGTGTGTGACATTATAATATGTCAAGCTAAGGAGAGATTTAATTTTACTGGACACTTGGTAGCATCCAATTTACTTCACCCAGAAAAATTTTCGGAATATGTTAAAAAAATTTCCCAAAAATTACTTAAAACAAACAGTCGAATCTTACCCGTTCTTGGACATAAATAAATTACGTACCGAGTTGTCCTTAATTTATCAAAGAATTGAGTTCAGAAATTTAAGCGGAGCTCTATCACTAAATACATTTATTAATTCCAATAAGCTAGAGTCAACTTTTGAAGAAAGTGCTAAATTATTGAAAATCATCATTACAGTACCTGTTTCGTCAGCAGAAGCCGAAAGGTGTTTCTCGACTTTAAGACGAATAAAGACATTTTTGCGCAACACCATGTGCCAGGAAAGACTGTCGGCAATAGAGAGCATCTCCATTGAAAAAGACTTTATTACAAATATCGAAAATTTTAACAACAAAGTAATTGAAAAATTTGCACAGTGTAAAAATCGCAGAATTGAGCTCATTTACAAAGAAAATTAGGTAAGTTTTCAAATTAATAAAGTTAATAAGAATATCCTTAATATGAGATAAATATTTATCTCATATTAGGGATATTCATATTATTCTTATGATTATCATTATTTTTATGTATGGTGCACCCCCAATTTTAGGATCACGCACCGCCACTGTGTCTTGGTAACTATTTAAGAAGTCAATTAAACTGACATTTTATTAATTTAGTACACAATTTTCAACACTAATCCAATATTTATAGAAAGCCTTGGATGGCATAACAATGTACCAACTTCTCAAAACCTTTTATCAATAAATTAACCATCTTGCTATATTCAATTCAATTGAGAGCATCGGTCTCTTAGAAAGTTTATCAACTCTTTTAATCATACCAATCATACATAGAGACGAGGAGAAATACAGCCACGCCCAGGGAGAGGTGCCAAATTGTATCGATTGGAACTCATATCCAAGTATACAGTGACACCCCCAATATAATGCTTAGTACGCCACCCCAGACCATAGTATGAATGATATTGCAGTCTGAGTAATACTACGTAGTACTTTATCTTGATGCTCTCGTATGTGTAGATGATCTTAACATATTTGCAATAATCAATTCACTACCTGCTAATAAGCGCAAAAAGGTATTGTCATTTCTAATTAAACAAATTTAATTAAGCGCAGGATAAAAACCTTGGAACATGATTTAAAAAAATCACGTAATATCCAAACATATTATACACTGTCTTGACTTTCTTAATTGCTTTGTATTTTACATTATAAATTTAATATATAAAGTTTTCTATGCATTTATATCCATTCATTTATGCATTCATTTGGTGGGGTTTGTTGACATAATTTCTCTCTGTCCTGCTCCTGTCTTCGTCTCATTCGCCAGAAGCGTTTCTGTTATTATTATATTTATTTATTTATGTTAACTTGTCTGCCGTCTTCACGGTCCCGTCGCAGCCACTTGAACCCTAGATGATACCATTCAACCCCATTAACTATAAGTTATTGTAAACAAATACCCTCAAGCTTAGACGATTATCTACTCGATGTTCAGTCAGGGCCTAATATTAGTCTGTATTATGTATCACGTGTAGCTCGGTGTGGCGGATGGGTGGATCGATAATTGTCAATAAATGCTATTTTGTGAATTTCGGAATATTATTTGATTAACTTTTCGAACAAAAGCTAACATTTATTTATTTATTGAAAACTAGAAGTAAAGTCAGATATGAAAGTTTAATTTAACTTTATAATAATAATTAACTTTATAATAAACTTTGGTTTATTGAAAAGTAATGTCCAAGAGTGTATATGAGATGTTTTAAAATATTGTTTTATGTAAAGTTTTCTTACTTGATAAAGACTAGTTTTGTTAAATTATTTATTAGTTATGTAAATTTTATCTAATTCATTAAATTCTATATGTTTATTTGTTGCTTAGCACAAATTGACAATCTTTATTTTTATACATTACACCTTCTGTATAAATTACTGTGACTGACGGTACATCACTTTGATGGTCCACAAAGTTCTAAATATTGTTTATGTGAAATAACTGATGACTGGAAAAGTCAGAGGTCAATGATGGAAGATATTTAGCATCTACCTACGTAAAATACCCACATTCATATTTGGACATTTCAATTTATAGCTACGACTTATATTATTTTACCTATGGCTTTATTTATTTTTTATTAGAAAAGTCATATACATTACATAATTACCGTATCGTATGTTTCCGGATATGACATTTTAAATAACAAGTAAAGACCTTATTTAAAGAATTTGAAATTTATTAATAAGAGTTACCATACTTGAAGCAGCGCTGCATACTTTCTTTAGATAATTGAAAATAATTCATATTTAAAATGTTAAACTGGATTGCACTTAAAAAAATTGCAAGAGTACTTGAACTTCATCAGTCACACACAAGTTGTATTATTCTTGTTATTTTTTTTTAGGGTGTATTGTCTATTTTATATTTAGCTACGTTTCCAATACTTCAAATAAAACAAACGCTTTTACTGGAGGTTTCCTTAATAAATCATAAATAAAAAGGTCTACAGAATTAGATATCATTTGAAAAGTATACCCCCTATTTAAGGAATTATTGTTGTAATCGAATAAATTCTATTAGAGATCTTAAAATTGTGTGTAAAGTGTTTAATTTCTACCTTAAATTTACTAAAGCAAAGTTACATTGATCGACATAATGTAGTAACTGTAGTAGTATAGCAAAGTCGGTTCTGGCTCACTCTCGGATTTGTCCGCGGACATTTGATGCGGATGGCATGTGGTCATTGTTGATCTGAAGAACTCTTGGTACAGATATAGAACAGGTCTGTACAGGTGTAAAACAGGTCTGTACCGGTTTAAAACAGGTATGGTGGTATTAGGAAAAAAACAAGATGTCATTAAACAGGTTACCATACCTGTTTTAAACCGGTACAGACCTGTTTTACACCTGTACAGACCTGTTCTATACCTGTACCAAGAGTTCTTCCGATCAACAATGACCACAAGCCATCCGCATCAAATGTCCACGGACAAATCCGAGAGTGAGCCAGAACCGGCTTTACTATACTACTAACTGTATTTTAACTAGCAGCGTGCACTCTGTGGAAGCGATGGAAACACCGCTTCTCTTGCTTTCATAAGGCAGAATAATACAAGTCTCAAAATTGCGATATCGGATCACCCACGAGGTGCGCAGTAAATAGCCTGGTCTTTACTCAGTTCAACTGAGATCTTTGCAGAATGAATATCAATGAATATATATTGAATGTGAATGTACACAGAGTTCGATCTGGCTGCGCGTGACGTGCATCCTTGTCCCTCCGAATGCAGCCTCGCTTTTTCTTCTACATATACTTAGAGAATCTCACACTTTTTCCTATTATTGTTCGGTAAGTTTCCGTTTAGTCGTCTCGGTAGAAATTCTAAAATATTATGGATTTACTTTGGGTGATTTTCATTGACGAGGAAGCACTTTCAGAATCACGTGGTTCATGTGCATTATTGTTTAAATTATTATTCGTTAATTTTTTCAATAGCTATTATATTTAAAAGGCATTCAACATATCAACGCAATTGAGAAGAAAATTAACTGAAAATTAAATCTATTTTATATTTTTGAGAAAACAATAAATTTTAATTTGGAACCACAAATAGATTCATTCTCTTTGTGACGCATTTTCTTCTTGGTAATGCTGGCCATCCAGTTTATTTCTTTCTATAATTACATATATAAAACAAGTAATAAATAGCAAATAATAAACTGTTATTTTTAGTAATATTATTTCACATGGTTACTGCGGTCTTTTTAATTGAGAGAAATATTGCACTAGCTTTACACTAGCAATAAAGATGCACTGAAAATAAATATTTCAATTAATGATGTACGGATTTGATCAATTTCCTTGAGAATTTGCAATTTTTCGCAAGATACAAGATGATTTACTTTATAAAAAAAATTAGCATACTTAATATGAAAAAGGTATATTTTGAAATTCATGCAGAAACAGGTCTCTATAGGTATGAGTAAAACTTATAATGTCATAATAACATTGTAGGGTGATAATACCAGTGAAAACGTTTGTTATGATTAAAATTTCCAGGCGAAAAATGTCCCTTTGCTTTCATAATTGACAGCCGGCGCCAACGGAAGCCTACATTGTTGTCAGTTTGATTGCAAAAGTAAGCAATTCGAACGTTAATGAAACATTGTCGCTAAAGTATGTCTGCATTTGAAACATTAATTTTATAACAGTTAGTAGTAAATTGTTTAAGTTCCGTGTTTCTAGTTTACATTTTATGTACATTGACTTTCAAAAGGAATTTTAACTTTAAAGTTTAAGAGATATATTCCAAATAGGGAATATTCGACATTTAATTGTCACTGGAAATCGTCAGTGCAGCGTAGTTGACGCCTGATGTCCCGAGAAAATTGACAGTCTATTACTTTAAGTGTGGGCGTACATACACGGTAGTACTACGACCATATGCATTTTTAAAGAAGTTCATTAATGGAAAAATGTAACTATGGTGAATACTTGGAAGATAAAAAATATTAATCGACTCCATATAGATTACTCAGTTAATCATTATTTATTTATTACACTTTAACGAAATAAACATAAACATTTGAATATATAATGAATAGATGATACAATTATGTATTCATTATACATTTAAAAGTATAGTTGTAATTTTTATACATAATTCAAGGGAATACTACATTGGCTCAAAATAATTCATTCCCTATATTCGTCATCTATTTTTTTAAATGATTCTTAAAAAAATTCTGTCCTTAATCATTTATTGGGGTCAGTAATTATTTAGTGGTAATAATTAGATGTATTTTAGTGGCCGATAGATAGTTTCATGTAGATAGTGAACACTTATTTATGGAATAAGTTTGAGTAAATCAAAGCTAAGATATTTAAAAAAGGCAGAACATCCAACTGACTCTAAACTTCGCTTCTTTTAATGATATCGATTTGTTTGGTGATCAATTTTTGATCAATCTGGTAATAAGTTCACTGTTGACTATTTAATGAAAATTCCTTACATTTATATATCTATTAATTCCTTAAACAGCTAAGGAAATTGTTTTCTGTCGTTTTAAAGACAGAATTATTTAAGGAATTATTTGCCATTATGCCATGAGATGAAATCCTTTGATCTCATATACAGAACCGAAATGTTTTTATTAATGTACAGATAAAGTGTGATAGTTTCTTTAATTGAAGATATTTCAACAGCTTCTGTATATAGGGAATGCAGAAAGTGACAAAATGGTGCATTTTAAAATGGTTGATAATGATCACGATGAAACAACTATAAAATATGAAATATCAAAGAGTTTCATATAGTTCTACCAACCCTTGCTGGAAATCCCATAAAATATATTGGCCATTAAAACAAATCAGTTGACGATATAACATATAACTCAAATATAAATGATGTCAAATATGTAAATACATATCTCATATTTTTTATAATATCTCATTAATTTTTAGTTGCCGAATTTTAACAGTTCAATATCTCTTTGGGCGGGTTAGTATATATTCTTTCTAGATTAATTTAATTAAAATCTTGAGAGGCCTCATAAATCTTTACTGAATTTGCTAAATCCTACACTTTATCTTGAGAGTAATCTTGGCAACGCTGTAGGCGCAGCACGAGGGATTGTTTACGTTGTTGTCTACACTATTACAGGAATATCAATATTTTAGCTGATTTTATAATTTGATTACTTCCCATATAAATGGTCTTATCTGCTTTGCCGGAAACATGTTAAAAACTAAAATAAGATAGGTATTTCAAGGCAAACGAAACAAAATTGTGGGTGAAGTTTTAGTGACTAGTAATTATGATTATATCATGGTTATTTTTCTATTTATTACTGTATTACTAATGTAAATATGTAGGTAATAGATATTTTTGTATTTATTATATATGTACATAGTGTTTGTCGTAACTGTAACTAATATTATTCAAAATCATTGAGGGTACTTCCCCTAATTAGCTAGTATGTACTTTTAATTAAAAATATCTGCAGATATATGTATATGACAATTTATTTGAATATGGATTCCTAACTGATAAAGCTAAATGAAACCAAAAGTGTAAAAAATAACGTGATATATAAAGATAATGTTATTTGTTACTTAGAACAAGAGATAAACAAATTTATGCACAGAAAAATATTTTCTTACACTTATTAGTATCCGATTAATGAAAGTTAAAGGTATAATATCTACATATGGTTTTCCTGTCACAGTTTTATTAATACTAATATACAGTTACCATAGGCAACCACAATAATATTTTTTACTCCTATGCATCTAATATTAACATTTATGAAATGTAAATAAACATACACTTACTCTATGGATTAAGAGGCCACTAAAAATAAAACACTTATTATTAAACAAAACCAAGTACCGATAAAAGTTATTTAACAATATAACCAGTACATTTTATACTGCTTGACTCATGTATCTAAATAAATAAGTTTAATAACAGTAGCACGTTCAAGTTTATGGAGTGGAGTCTCCGCCATAACTAGCAACATATTTTACATCGTGATAGGTTTGGTCGTGGGTTTGGCTGACGCGATGTGATAGGTCGGTGTAGTGTAGTTACAGGTTTTCCGGCGATTCTGTTTAGAAAAATTGGTCAAAATGTTACAAGCAAAAAAGAAAATGAGCAACCCACCTTTTACTAAAAATCATTTATAGTATTATTAGAAGTTACATTATATTATATTATTTAATAAATTACACAATACTTTTATTTGTAGTTCATACGTAATTCATAATCACTAATAGCCTGCGGATGTATCATTTTCACACATTTGGACTGATATGAATAAAGCATGGGGGAGACTGGTGCAAGTATACAGGGTGATACTTTAATATTGCAACAAATTTCCAGGACATATTATTTGGATAAAAATACGGAAAACGTTCCTGTGAAGATGTGGCTATTAAAAACACAACTTTTTATCCCTTGATTTCTAATTATATCTGAATTTGTTCTCGCGAAAAAATAATAACCTTTTCTACTTATTTATTCCAGGTATTAATACATGGAGAGCCAATAACATAAATTATTAGAATAAATTCACGAAATTGGTTGAATTAAATAAAATCTGCTAATAAATAGTTATCATCATCATTAGGTCATCAGTCCTAAGACTGGTTGGACGCTAACCTCCAGCCTCTCCTATCTTGTGCTAACCTACGCATTTCGCTAATTGTGCTACAACCTACATCCCTTACTATTTGCGAGCAGTAGTCTAATCTAGGCCTACCTCTGCCTTTCTTCACTCCTATTTCTGCCTCCAAAATATCGCGGACTATTCCCCCATGTCTCAGCAAGTGGCCTACCATTCTATCTCTTCTCTTCTTTATGTTTATCCACGTACTTCTTTTCTCACCGACTTTCTCCAATACTTCTTCGTTTCTAACCCTATCAGTCCATGGTATTTTCATCATTCTTCGGTAACACCACATCTCAAAAGCTTCTAATTTCTTCCTACTTGCTTCCCCTACCGTCCAGGTTTCGCAGTCGTAAAGTGCCGTGCTCCATACATATGTTTTCAAAAATCTCTTCCTTGTTTCTAAGTTTATTACCCCCGAGCATAAAAGTGCTTTCTTTTTGTTAAAAGCTACTCGACCCTGCGCTATTCTTTGTTTTATGTCTTTATCGCTTCTTCCATCCCAATTTATTTTACTTCCTAAATAAGTGAAGTCTTTAACTTCCTCCAATCTTTCATTATTAATTTGTACTTTCGTTTTTGCTCTGCTCTCGCGCCCTCTGCACACTAACACTTTAGTTTTGTTTTTATTCACCCTCATTCCGTATTCCTCTGTCAACACTGCCTCCATTTCGTTCAATGCTGATTCTAGTTCCTCCTTACTAGATGCTAATACTGCTATATCATCCGCGAATCTCAGCATTTTTAGTTTCTGTCCCTGTACTTTAATCCCGAAATCCACTCTATCTTTTACCACATTAATCGCCTCTTCGATGTACAGATACTTCATTCCCGCGCTCTTTAGTATCTCGAACATTTTTTCCCATCTTACGTTATCAAAAGCTTTTTCTAAATCTACAAATCCTATATAAGCGTTCTTTCCTTTTTCTATTGTTTTCTCTAACATTACTCTTAGCGCCAGAATAGCTTCGCGAGTTCCCCTATTTCGCCTAAACCCGAATTGGTCTTCTCCTAGTATTTCCTCCGCTCTATTTTCCATCCTCTTCTGCACTATTCTAGTTAAGATTTTTGACGCATGGGAAGTTAGGCTAATCGTTCTAAAGTTCTCGCATTTGTCGGCTCCTCTCTTTTTCGGTATAGTAACGATAATGTTCCTCTTATAATCCTCCGGCATCTCGCCCGTTTCGTATATATATTTTACCAGTTCAAACATCCTATTTACTACTTTCTGTCCCGCACATTTCAAAATTTCCGCCTGTATTTTATTTACACCCGGCGCTCTATTATTCTTTAGCCCCCTTAGTGCTATTTCAAATTCCTCTCTCAATATAGGTTTTCCTACATCTTCCCTATCGATGCTAGATTCTTCCTCTAATATCTCTCCTAATTCCTGACCCTCGTATAAATTTCCTAAGTACTGCTTCCATCTATCCGCTTTCTCCTCTCTTCCTATCAGTATGTCCCCCGATTGACTCCTAACATTTCTACTTATTGTTCCTACATCCCTGAAGTTCCTCTTAATTATTTTGTAAGCCTCATCGGTCTTACCTACTTGCAACTTATCTTCTACTTCTTTGCATTTCTCCTCTATCCATTGTTCTTTCGCTTTTCTAAATTTTCTAATGATTTCCCACTTTATTGCCTTATACGTTTTCAGTCCTTCTTCGTCTCGTCTGTTTTTGTAGCCTCGTCTCTTTTGCATTAAGTTTAAGATTTCGTCCGTTATCCAGGGCTTCCTAGCTTCCCTTTTATCGTGTCCTAAAACGTCCGTAGCCGCGGAAGCTAGACTATTCTTGATACCCTCCCACTCAGTTTCTGCGTTCTTGATTTCGTCCTTACTCGTTTTATTTATTAATTGATCTGTTTTCTCCTGGAACCTATCTTTCATATTCTGATCCCTCAATATGTCTACATTTATACGTTTCTTATCCTTCCGGGTTTTCAGATTTTTGAACTTTAATCTAGCTTTCATGACTACCAAGTTGTAATCGCTGTCTACATCTGCTCCTGGATAACTCTTACAGTCTTTTACTTGATTTCTAAATCTCTTCCTAACCAGAATGTAGTCTATCTGATACCTGTCTATCCCTCCTGGCATTTTCCATGTGTACCGCCTCCTAACGTGATTCTTGAACAATGTGTTCGCGACTACCATCTTGTGCTTCTCACAGAATTCTATCAGTCTGCTACCTCTCTCGTTTCTGTTTCCTAATCCATAAGGCCCTACAAATTCTCCTTCTTTCCCCTCACCTACGACTGCGTTAAAATCTCCTACTCTTATTAAATTTTCATGACCCTTCACAAATCCTATTACCTGCTCTATGTCCGAATAAACGGCTTCTAACTCTTCCTCGCTGTGGTTAGAAGTAGGCATGTATACTTGCACTATTACTGTTTCCACTGGCTTCGAATCTAACCTAACCATCATTACTCTCTCGCTGTATTGTAGGTAGCTATCTACACACTGTCCTGCGTTCTTCCGCATAACGATCCCTACTCCCGCGTTTCCATTTACCGATCCTGTGTGTATTACCCTATAGTCACCCCTCCAAAAATCTCCTGCTTCCGGCCAGCGCATCTCACTTATACCTACTATATCTAATCCTAACCTATCCATTTCTATCTTCAGATTTTCTAGCTTCCCTGCCTGTCTCATGCTTCTGACATTCCACGCTCCGACTCGTGAAATGCTACACTTCTTATTATTATTGCACTCGATCACGTCTCCCGGAACAGTCCTCACCCGGAGATCCGAACGGAGGACTATTTGACCTCCGGAGTTTTTTGTCCCAGGAGACGCCATCATTAATTTAGGATAAGCTTTCTGCTAGCTGTTCTGAGGATTATAATGTGGTGGTTTCCTCTTGCCTTCCACATCGCAGTCGTGTGTGTCATAGCACCATACCAACCCTCACGGTTTCTGCCACTATGACTACTGAAAGAGCTGCTGCCCTCCTTCAGGGACTTGTCTTAGTCTGGTTTTTCAATAAGGACCCCCCCACTATGGTTAAACCTATGGTACGGCTCCTTAAATCATTAAAACGCGCAAGCCGACCCACCCGTTCCAGTTTGCACTAGAACTTCGTCAAGGTTCAAGTCCTATCGGATCGGTTATAATACTTATATAATGTTATATAAATAATTTGAAGAGAAATAAATTATCAGGAAGTAGGCATATCTCATATACTACTAGTACTAGATATTGGACATACTACTAAAGGGTATACATTCAATAAGGACGCTCGATTTTTAAATGTAAATAAAACAAGTTGTGTGTATCCACACAGATTTTTTTATTTTAAATAATATTTTATGGCAGTGCAGTAACTATAAAATATAACGTAGTTCAAATATCCGCCGCGGCTTTACTTGTGGTACATATTCGGGAGGTCCAATTTTCGATGACTTTGTCGCATAAATCTGGCTGAACTTGCTGGATAGCGTTCGTTGTGTTGACTTTGAGGGCATCAATTGTTTGCGGTTTATTCGCATAGATCTGCAATTTAAGATAGCCCCAAAGGAAGAAGTCTAAAGGCATTGAATCGCACGATCTCAGTGGCTAGTTCACGTCGGCGTCGGGCGAGGTAATCATGCCCTCAAATCGCTCGTGCAGAATGGCATGCACTGTGTGGCACGCCGTCCTGTGGGAACCACATGTCGTCAATATCCATATCATCCAGTTTAGGCCACAAGAAGTTGCTTATAATCGATCTGTAACACTCGCCGTTGACGGTTATGGAAAAGCCAATTTCGTTTTGGAAGATGTACGGACCGATGATTCCACCAGACGAAAATCCGCACCAAACAGTGACTTTTTCGGAATGCATCTGGTACTGGTGTATCTCGTGTGGATTGGTATTGTCTCAAGTCTCACAATTTTGTTTGTTCACATATCCGTTCAGCCAAAAATGAGCCTCGTCACTAAAGATGATTTTTCTTAACGAAATTTGGGTTAACTTTCAGGTGTTCCAGAGCCCAATCAGTGAACACACGGAGTTGTAGTTTACCTTAAGTTCCTGGGTCAGTTGGGTTTTGTTCCGGTGCAGGCTCAAGTTTGGACGCAAAAATCGCCAAGTTGAAGTCGCAAAAAGGCCAAGTTCTTGTGAACGACGAGAAATTGACTATCTCGGGTTTCCCGTATACTTTCACGAGCAGCAGCGATGTTTTCAGAAGACCTTGCATTTCGGTGAGTTGGCTGATTATTTATCAAATCAGTGGACTTGAATTTGGCCGTCAGACACAAACGACAAACGACTTTTAGTCGACTCGACGGGACGGTTGCGGCAAGGATAAAAATCACGTAATGGGCGGAACATTTCTCGAGTGGAGCACTGATTTTGAAAATAAAGTTTGATGATTTGCACACGTTATTGAATGCTGTAACCTCCCATAGTGATTTTCCATACACTACTGAACAATTCACAATCAATTTGACAGATGTTGCTTTAACAACATGGCTGCTATAACCTAACAAATTTCGAGCATCCCTATTAAAAAACCCTATTGGGCATAATACTGCTGCAAACTTTATATAAGCAAACAGCAGTAGCTGCCTTTCTGGTTGTAGAAAAAGCTTTTGGCAAAGTATGGCTTAAGGGTTTGCTATATAAATTAAAATATACATAAGTATAACTTACCACCGTACATTGTAGTCCTTGTCAAAAGCTACATCGAAGACAGAAACATATCTGTCAAAATTAAAAACGCAATATCGCGAGAGAAAAGTATATCCGCTATAAAGTGCCGCAAGAAAAGGTAGTGCTACCGATCCTATACATCCTATGCACAGCTAATATCCCACAATATCCAAACGCTACAACAATCCTGTATGCCGATGACATTATAAACTATACAGAATCTTTTTATTCCTTTCATGCGCAAACTGCGACACAAAAACTCAGACAACATACAAACAACCCCAGAGACTACTACAAGACGTGGAAAATCAACATAAATGCGATAAAAACGGAGCAACTGACAATAACACGTACATTCACGGACAAAAATTACGAATAAACAATAAATAAATTCAAAATCGAAGGACAATAAAGTATCTAGAATTAACGATAGCCAGACAGTTACAATTAATACCGCATTTAACAAAAACAATACAGTAAACATATGCTGTACTAAATAAACTCTACCCTCTTCTAAACATATGTAGCCCACTAACACAGAACAACAAAATACTAATATATAAACTAATATTTACACCTAGACAGTCACATGAACATACCCAGTCGACTGATATGAGAATCGAGCCCACGTTCGGATTACATCCAAGCCGGCAATCTAGGATAGCTCCAAGCGATTGGTGTCGTTACCCCGCGTATAATCCCAGGGACTAGAATACTTTGTACGAGATAATTATGGAATAATTTACTCTCAACAGACCTGGCCATACTTATAAACATGTATGTCAATCCGGATTCGAACCAGATGTCGAGTAGTGTTTATGAAAACACCCCGCAACCAATTCTTGCCGTCACAAGATATGGGTACTCTGTTAGGAAATTGACATCAATATCATTAATTAATACAGATAAGATTTAATGCTAACAGGAAACGTAATTTTTGATAATGTTGGTGACTAAGCAAAATTAATAATTTTCGATACTTGTCAGTAAGAATAATAGTTTAATAGATGTGGTGTGAGATCATCATCTCACACCACGTCTATTACCTTAATATGGTGAAGAAACATGGTGTGTTACATTCATTATTATGATCAGAATTTTACTTACAATTAAAAAATTAAATAAAGAACTTGGAGTAACCATAAAGAATTATATTTGTTATAATTGCTCCATTTTAGGTTATCTGGGAACATATACATGAAATTTATTTTAAACAATTGGCAACTAATATAAAAAAATTAATAACCCGAGTGTTTTCCCAAAAAGAAAAAAAGGTAAAGTCTGAAAGTTTGAAATTAATTTCTACTTAATTTTCTGTTCTCTCTCTTCTGTAACATGCAGGTTGGGATTTAAATTCTACAATTTTTCAAAAGTACACAGACAGTAACAGGGCATTAGAAACATGACTAGAACGTCAGCTTGAACGTGACATAAATATTCCAACTTTCTCCTACCCGGTGCGCTATGTATATTAAGTGGCACTACTAAAAATATGTATAATTTGCCCTCATATAAAGCCAACCTTGAATATCCAGCTTAAACGCACATTGTAATTTTTATTTTATTTCAGTTCTTACTGAAACACATTGCGATGATGACATAACAGGTTTAAATAGCACTACGCAAGTGCCGTCAGGTTCGACACTTATCTAATTCATTTTGATTTATACTTGTTTACTATTGCTCGCTTTTCTAACAAGTTAGTCTAAATTATAATAAATTTTGGTTTTCCCATAATTTATTCCCAATTTTTCTTATTTTAATTAAATAATTTTCGGATTAATTTCTATATATGATACAACTGACGAAAAAAAATCTGCCAAAGGTTTGATTAATTTTATATACCTACAGCGTAGATTTATAGATTCGCACAATTTAAGAACGTTATTAATTTTTTTTGTGCAAAACTCTGAAACTTCAATCTTACTTTTCTTAAAACAGAACATAGCGTTGAATAAATTTTAAATAAAGCTGCGATGATGGCATAGCTCAAGCACTGAATATAACAAAAATATTTTTTTATATCATTACGTCTTTTAAACATTGAGGTTTCTTCATGGTTTTACAAAGAATCGTTAATAAAAACTGGGTATTAAGAGAAAAAATAAATTGATTACTTACAAACGATGTTTAATATAAAGTGCTTACGAGTGTCCATCAGTCTCAGATTGTTAATGGAAAATACTGAATAATTTAGAAAATGTTGTTATTTTAAAAAATAATGTTGGTGCGTTTTAGAGTTGTAGAAAAACATATTCAACAATTAAATTATGAATATTGTATGAAAGTTTATAACCAAGCTGTATCTTACTGACCCACAGTGTATAACTAACTATGCAGTGACGGCGCCAGGGGGGGCCTGAGTGGGCACGTGCCCACCCAATCAGTAACAGTGCCCACCCAAGCACCCACCCAAAAAATTTACTATCTACAAAATTATAGTATGAAAGAAAATATAATTATAAAATTTTGACTACTACTATTTCAAAATTTGAAAACGAACAAAGTGTTACAATCAACAATATTTTACAGCTACCCGACATGCTGAATAAATACAGATTGGCATTCAATGAGATTATTAAATTGTACTAATTATGTTCAATATGTATCACAATTCCTGTATCAAGTATCAAGTATCAAGTGCGGTATGTGAAAGGACCTTTTCACGTCTGATAAGGTTAAAAAACTATTTATGAAATAAAATGAAACACGATTATTTATTAATTATGAGATTAAGTAATTTGGCTGTACTAAATATAGAGAAAAAGAAAGCTAAAGCTTGGATTTGGATAAGTTTGTTGAGGAATTTGCAACAAAACTGAAATAAATAATATTTTAACTTTATTACCTAATGTACTACTAATTTCTTTTGCAAATTTTATTGATAATGAGTGAGATCCCCCACCCCCCCACACACATCCCAAATATGTGCCCACCCAAAAAATTTTGTACCAGTTTGTGCCCACCTATTTTAGAAATCCTGGCGCCGTTACTGTAACCATGATAACTAGACGGTAAATATGCAAAGAAATAAGTAGATCTGATGCTGATCAATAATAAAATGAAATTAATTTAATTTACATAAATTTTCACAATGTGTGTGAAAACATACACGAATGTTTGAATTATTGCAATTTGTAGCTTAGAATATTATTTTATATTATTGATTTTTGAGATACTAATTTATGTAATAACACTGTAATAATTACATTATCGTGAGTATAGATAGGTTATATAAAAAAAATTAAAAACGATTGTGTTATTTTAAAATACTAAATTTAATGGCATTAATTATTTATAAAATTAACTAAATTTAGTTAATTAATTAATTAACTAAATTAAATGTTCAAATTATGCATCGCTAACTGACTGCATGACAAAGGCCTTAGGCCTTAGCGACCAATACTATTTAGTTATTGGTGTCATTTCCCCTTGATCTTACAAAACTTTTAATAGCTGCATTATGACAACTTATTTATGATGTTATGCCATTTATATTCCAAATTAATTTTGTTCTCAATTTTGTGGTATTGTCTATAATAATTTCATATCAAAAATATGCTATAAATATGTTAGTACGCGATATGAGAAGGTTTACAGTGTTATTATTTCGCGTTGATATTCTTAGAGCCCATATTTTAATGTTGCTAAAAATATATAAACAGTCCAAGATGTTAATTTTATTAATTCGATAATTATTTAAAACTGAGATAAGAAAAATGAGATAATTTTAAGTAAGAAAATAATTTGATGGGTTGATTTCCGTTTTGCGTTCATGAAATGAGCTTGCTCTTAATGTGAAATCGTTCCTGTTTGTCTTCATCTTTATATTTTCTTCAAAATAACAACATGAATTATATAGATCGGAAAACACGTAAATACAATTATACAAATTCTTCACACAAGTGCATCACATTGTAATTTTAAATGGACAAGAGATACACATAGCAATCGCAGATCACATGCATTCATAAATTTTCTTGAATCTCTTTTGTTCCATTTTCATGATAAACGTTTATGGGTAAATGATGTTATGATTAATTATGTGGTATAAGAAAGTTAATTTAGGATCAAAAATTACTTCAAAATGTTTTCTATGGTTAGTCTCTAAAGTGGTGTGTAATTTAATGCAAAATTAATGTTACAATTTATTCTTCCTTTGAATGTCATAACATTACACTTTGTGGCAAAGTAGTACATCTATTCTGATACGATATTATTATAGACATAAGAAAACAAGAAGTCCGAGTACCAAACCTTGTGGTACACCAAATGTTTAAAGAAACTTATCAGATCATTTATTCTGTAGAGTACTTCATCCGTGTTACCCTTTTTGTGATTGGACATATCCTAAATACTTTCCAAAAATCGGGCGAATGTATGTATCATTTTTAATATAAAAATTGAATATTGTAGTTAATGGGGTAGTCAGAATAGATGTACAATCCCTGTAAATTAATAATGCCTGTGTTAAAGCAGGACTTATATTTATGTTTGGTTTCAATAGATTTAATGCAACATATATGTTTTTTGTGTCAACTTTTTTATTAATACAGCGTTATTGTTACTATCAGATAATACATTACACGAGGAAATTAATTGCGTATAGGAATCACAAAAGAAGTTTATTGATAATTATTTGAAGATTTTCAACAATTTTATCAATGTGTTCTATTGCCATTGGTACAGAAAATGTTTTCAGTTTATTATTTAAAAATTGCGAACATATATTTGGGTTATCTTTGATATTATAGATAGATAAACTTTGTAGGATTACTCAGGATAAATTTTGCAAATTGTCTCAGAGCTTACATATTTAAAGTTATTCAAATAGTTGATATCGCTGTTTATATTATGCTTCTCGAACTTTTACCTTCACCACTTTGCATCTTTAATTCCAGCGGAGGATGATCTTAGGAAGAAATTATTTCTCATGTGAAATTTACCTGATTTGTAATAGCATTTATTGTGATTTGGCAGTTAAGCGTATCACAATGTACGATAGAAATTTCTTGATAGGCAGATTTGCTCAGTGCCTTAATTTTTTTAGATATCTTCTCAATGTTAAACTTCTCTAATTATAATATACAATATCTTTCTTAATTATTTATATTAACCTGTATAAAATTGTTATCTATATTCATGGTAGCTGTTTTCTATACTTCAGTGTTTTAGTGAAGCTTTTTCATAATTAATATCTGAGATATTCTCTATAGTAGTTTCAGAAGTGATACTACAAATTACTATTACTAACATAAATGATGGACTCTAAGTATTTATCTAATTAAGTATAATAATCCAAAGTTTAAAACATAACTAGGTACGAATTTTTGCAATAAAGGAGAATTAAACTGCAAGAAAAACTTTCGATGTCTTTCTTGTGTAGCAGTTATTTGACCTCGATGTCTGTTTTATGCAAATAATTTAATATATTATTTGTGTTCACTGTATATTAAGAGTATTTTTGTAGTTTGCGAAAATAAAGCAATATAATATTTGTATTCGTTGCATGTTAATAGTATGTATTTAATAATGTCTCTTGTTTAATTGTTATTTAAATCTTAATTATTTAACTCTAAAGAATACATTACAGAAGACAAAACATTAGATTGTATTTAATTGCTTATTATAGTTTTATTTTAAAAATGAAAGATAACTTTCTCTTTAATTCTTCTTGCAAACCATATATTTCATATATAAATTTATTTTTATAACTTTTTCGGTTCAATTTATATATAAACATAAATATAAAAGTGATAACATAATATTGTCGTTAATCCAGTGTGTTTCATATTGCTCCACTATCCCCACTGCTATTCCCATTCCCAGCAAAATGCTGACGATAGAAGAAAATGGATATAGCTTACTGCTGCATAATATTATTTTTGCAAATAGATAAAATAACTCACATTTATTAATGTAATTATAAATAACAAAATATCCAAATTAATGCTAATCTTTCTTCAAGTGTGAAGCCAAGTCAAACCAACTTGTATATGTTTTGAGGATGTCCAACTTCCCTAAGTCAATTAATACCTAACAAAATAAAACATTTCAATTAGAAATACAATCTTGTGCATTATTTTCACCTTCCCCAGTATAAAATTCCTCACAGCTTTTTCTTCTATCACAGATACTTCTAATTTCTTCGAATTCAATTCTCCTTGCGAAATCAGGTATTCAAAGGTACTGTCAAAGACTGGATTAGCTGAATTCTTTAACTACCAAAAGAAATAAATGCATCTAGAAATTATTTAGTGTAATTTTCTTATTTACATTTAATTAGAAATATGTTTCAAGTAAATATCGGCCATCTCATTAGGAGAAATAAAAATAGTCCCTTTTTCTTCTGAGAAATTTTAATTTTCTTAAAGTCTAATATTTTGTACAATTGCCATTTGTTTTAATGATTGCATTAAGCCTTTTTGGAAGACTTAATACAAGCTTACTTGTAACTTCTGGTGGAATGTTATCATTGTTATCCCACTCTTCTCTTATCCTATTCCTGAGGTCTCCTCTATTTCTAATTTGATGTTTTCTCACACGACGTTTTAACTCTTCTCACAGGTGTTCAATTGGATTAATGTCCGGTGATTGCGATAGTATATGCAGTTGTTAGCTGACGTTATGGATCATCTATGCACGTACAAGCCTAGCAATGTGCTTGCGATCGTTATCTTGTTGGAATAAATAACGCCCTTCAAGTTCAACTTTTTGAACACTTGGTTAAATTATTTCTTAGAATATTTAAACAGGCATATTGGTCCATAATACCGTCAATGAAAACTAAATTGCCTGTCCCATTGGCTGACATGCACCCCCACAGTAACAAGTTACCTCCTCCGTACTTCAGTGTAGGACAATCATTTTTAATTTTTAAAGCTGTATCTATTTTCCTCCAAACTCTATCCCGGCCATCTGACTCAAAAAACGTTAATTCTTCCTTCGTCACTAGAGATAACGCTTTACCAAAACTCATTGGTTTTGTTAGCATATTCTCGGGCAGATTCCAAACAATTTTTTCGGTTTTTTTGGTTAATTATTGGTTTTCTTTTGGCAACCCGACCGTTATAAAACGCTCGATGCAAGTAGTTCTTAACTGTTTGAGGGCTAACATTTTTTGAGAACTCTTCCCTGACTTCTTCTAGTTTTGGAGCGCTTATTTCAGAATTAATTCTAATTTTTTTACGGCATTAGACTCATTTCATTCTTCATTGTTTCATTCTTTATTGTTAAAGAAAAGTGTTTCAAGCGGATTTATTTTTATTTTTATTACTCCTAAGGAGGGGGCCGATATTTACTTGAAACATAATTCTAATTAAATTTAAATAAAAAATCACACTAAGAAAAATATTGAAAAAGAGACTAGTGTATGGAGACTCTTCTGACTGACTGCATAGTCCTTAATTTCTGTAACTATTATTATTATGTTTGAAAAAAGTCATAGAATTCTACTATTTTTACAAAAAACTAAAATTTTCAGTCAAAAACACAATGGATCTAAGAAATATTATCAATTTACTAGATTAGGCTAACAGGAACACATTCTCTAACCAAAAAATAGACTGAAAATAATAGACCTCTTAGATAATTATAGAAAATAATTACGTATGTACATGTGAGTTTATATCAGGTTGGCTTAAAATCCCTAGAATAATTTGAGGGATTTTAAGCTCTAACATGTTAGGGAGACTTGAATATCTGTAAACCCTGGTAAATGTTTTTCTAGTGTATTCAGTTCCCTTCAAAATAACACAATACGGTTATTTAATATTAAATTGTCCAATGACTAATTACAATGATTGATTATTTTCAAAGGGTTAATATTATTTTTATAAATTGTATTTCTGGAGTACGGTTCAGATATTATGTCAAAATGATACAATATAGAGCAATTATTTCTTCTTGTTACTCTTATATTAGTGCAGATACATATAAAGAAAAACTTACACTAGTTTTCCTTTTAGTTTTTTTATCTCGTTCAGGCAGCAAATACAATTTTACATACAAATTCCTATCAAACTGACTTCTGTGGAGGATATCCCTGTAATACGAATATGTAGATATTATTGTCTTGGTGAAAATTAAATCAAAACTACTTACACAAGGTTGTGAACAACTACTATTAACATTTGTCTCTGTTGGCTATATCTTAATGATAATTTAATTTTCCCCGTAAATATCTCTTCTGATAATCTAAAACATAACAGATCTGTTTTAGTATTCCTTATGTTATAAGTCTATCTAATATTAGTACAATTTAATTAAAAGTAATCATAAATGGAGTCGTAAAAAATTCGAGAGAGTAGGGCCCCCTACCGGCCTATGTTTTAACCCCTCTAAGTTTGATTCTGATGTCTGTCCATTTTGTCTCAGACTTTTGTTAGGCAGACCTGTAACAATATTGAAATGAAAACGGATTTCTTCATGGTTAAAAGAAACTATGACCTGACGGAGCAAAATGGACATCGGATAAGATTCAACATTTAAAGCAATGGAGGACTTCCAACATACCTGTGACCTCATGTTCGCGTAACATTCTAATTTGTGGGTCATTTTATTATGTCATTTATTAGAGAAAATACAAAAAGTAACTACATATATTAATAATTTTTATAAAAACAAAATTTAGGGGAAAATAATATTCATTATAGGATATTTCCCGCAAAAAAAGAGCATCTAGATCATATAGACAATCGAGAGGAATATAACGAAGTTTATACACAATTTTTGTTAATAGGATAATCTTTACTGAACGTGTATTTCTTCTGAATAGTGCAACAAGGAGTGAAGGATGTATTAAGGCAAAACCTTTAATTTACAGTGTACAAATGTATTACTGTTCAGTGTAATAGTAGTGTACGACTGTTGTGTAATATCATATATTCCTTACTGATTCTTATAAATATACTACAAATGTTTTCTCGAGTACGAGTATATGTACCTGTATGTATCTAGGACTTTTATTTCTACAATTTAAGACTGGTATTAAGACTATGATGTGCATACAATAGTAGAACTTTTACTTTATCTACAATTAAGTTATTTTAAAGACAGACACTTGCCTTGGCTGACTTCGGGTACATATAATCGTTATTAAAAATTAGGTAATGACCGTGGCGTTCATCACTTTAATGGATCGTAGGCCAAGTCGCCTAGCTTCTACTGGTTCGTATTTTAGTGAACTCTCAGAAGCTACAGAAAGCTAGGCAAAGTTTGTGTTAAGAATATGCTATTCGTCCAATAGGATATAAAACTGGAGACCCTTTACCTATTAAATGTTATCAGTAAACTATCGCTATCCTACTATGACAGTGGTGGTTCGACAACATGTCCAAGTTCTTTTCGTGGCGTTGCGCGTTGGTTACATAAATTGAGAAATGTTATACAACGATATAAATATATAAAACAAGAAATTGTGGATGATGAGCTCAATATGACAGGGAACTTCCATTGTAGCATTCATTATATAATAAAAAATACTTCCTTAATTGTTTAGCAATATGCTGTAAAAGTACACCGTTATATTTTTTTACGATATTTACACTTCCTGTTTATGTTAGTCAACGGTTAAAGTTGCATGTAATTTATCACAAAATCGATATTAAAGTCAATATTAAGATGATAAATATGCAGTGGCCTTCAATACTAAAATATAAAATTTATTTTTTCTTCTATATAATACAAAATCTTAATTAAGAAACTTGAATTATCATATCTTTAGTGGTATTTTTCAGTTTTTTCTATATATTTGGAGAGATAGCACATTTAGTAATGGGGGATTAAACTAATTAACGCATTTACAATTTGTATAATGGATCTTTGCGTGTGTATCAATTTAGTGACGACGCACGGATAACATGCTACACCACTCGCAATTGTTACTAATATGCCACAATTACCAGCACGTATGTCTAGCGACATATTTTTCAATCAAATAGGTACGGCATAGACTGTTAATAGTTTGCCCAACACAATGCAATTATGAAGTCACGTCTTAGCTTTATTGTATAATTTTATTCATTGGCGTCTCATATTCCTGTAAAATTTATTTAATTTTTGTTTCATTTATTTTGATTTTTGTTGGATTTATTTCATTTATTTTGATGAAAATATCACTGATATTTTGAATATCATTATATGTTCATTATATGAATAGCCATTGAATGTTTTTGTAGAAAATCTTTCATCATAGGTTGACGGATTTGTATTGTATTAAATGTGTTTTCGGCACGACACTGTTAAAAAATTTAATGTCAGTTGATTGATTCATACTATTGTTACCTGTGACGCACACACAAAGAAACATTATACAAACCACATGTGAATAGTTTGTTTGTCTGATAAAAAGACAAGTCTATTCTTACAGTTTACCTAATCGATACCTACATCTGTAGTATGTGGACTGATAGACTTAATACACACACATATATATATATATATATATATATATATATATATATATATATATATATATATATATATATATACATATATATATATATATATATATATATATATATATATATATATATATATATATATATATATATATATATAATCTGGAAATATGAATCAAAATCTGGACAAATTTAGAAGTTAAGTATGGCTCGTCGAGAATAGGGAAAAGTGTGAGATTCTCTAGGCATGGTTAGAAGAAAGAGCGAGGCAGCATTCGGAGGGAAAAGGATGAATAATTCATTCTGCAAAGATCTCAGTTCGATTGAGTAAAGACCAGGCTATTTACTGCGCACCTCGTGGGTGGTCCGATATCACAGTTTGGAGACTTGTTCCTATTCTTGACGAGCAGTTTTCGAGATGAAAGGTTCTTGCTAAAAGCGGCAACAACTGAAACTACTTCCTGTTATTAGGTTATCTGTTATTACGCCCTTTCTTATTTTGAAACCGAATAACAGAAAAAGATATGCGATGTTACAAGTATGGGACATGATGACAATATATATGCGATATAATGACGCAAATATTTATTTTTATGGGGAAACAAAATCAGGATGAATAAATTGTACGTACTTTGATTTGCTGCTTCTCTTTGATCTGGTTGAAGTTGACACCACGGACGATCTGGACGATTTTGATACGCGATCGAAACCGTTTCCTGATTTATTATTTTTCATTAAAGAATCAGTCAACAGTTCCTGTTGCAAGATAGTTTTGCCTTAAATAAAATAACAGTGCATAGAGGTATAACTAATAGTATGCAATAATTATAACTTACTAGTACTTGCCGAACTTGATTCTCGCTTTGTACTGCAGAAGTCTTCAGGATAGTCCTCATTATCATTTTTAAAAATCTGAAAAGATTTTGATTAGTTATTAAAAATATATACCATTTATGTATCGTTGCTTTTATGCAGAATTAGTGACAAAGAGACGATCATAGACATAACGCTTAAATTGCAATTTAAGTAATATTTATTTCTGATGTTTCTTTATTATTTTTATTAAGCAGAGATGTTACACTCTGGTCTAATACATCTGCGATACCAAAATTTTATTGCAAAGATTTATTTAAACCGATGTAGGTACAAGCAATTCAGTTTACCTTTGCCGTCATATTTGATTATCTGTTGTTTATTTAAAGTGATAGTATAAATACGTGTATTTCTATTTAGTCTCTGTGACTATCATATGGAGTGATATGCCAAAACTTTTCCGTACAACACATAAATAAAGACATTGCAGTTGCATAAAGAAAGATATTATACCGAATTTATCTTCGATTTAATTTTTATGCTGTGTTAGTGTAATATGCCGATATCTATATTGAATAAAGACTTTTTGAATACGAATAATCCTACATGGGAGTCTCCAAGTCGAAATAGGTTGAAGGCAGTTACCATCCGTGCGTGAGCTACTTGACAATAATATTAATTTCCGAATCATCATCATCATGAGGTCATCAGTCCTAAGACTGGTTAGACGCTAACCTCCAGCTTCTCCTATCTTGTGCTAACCTACGCATTTCGCTAATTGTGCTACAACCTACATCCCTTACTATTTGTGAGCAGTAGTCTAATCTAGGCCTATCTCTGCCTTTCTTCACTCCTATTTCTGCCTCCAAAATATCGCGGACTATTCTCCCATGTCTCAGCAAGTGGCCGACCATTCTATCTCTTCTCTTCTTTATGTTTTTCCACATACTTCTTTTCTCGCCGACTTTCTCTAATACTTCTTCGTTTCTAACCCTATCAGTCCACGGTATTTTCATCATTCTTCGATAACACCACATCTCAAAAGCTTCTAATTTCTTCCTACTTGCTTCCCCTACCGTCCAGGTTTCGCAACCGTATAGTGCCGTGCTCCATACATACGTTTTCAAAAATCTCTTCCTTGTTTCTAAGTTTATTACCCCCGAGCATAAAAGTGCTTTCTTTTTGTTAAAAGCTACTCGACCCTGCGCTATTCTTTGTTTTATGTCTTTATCGCTTCTTCCATCCCAATTTATTTTACTTCCTAAATAAGTGAAGTCTTTAACTTCCTCCAATCTTTCATTATTAATTTGTACTTTCGTTTTTGCTCTGCTCTCGCGCCCTCTGCACACTAACACTTTAGTTTTGTTTTTATTCACCCTCATTCCGTATTCCTCTGTCAACACTGCCTCCATTTCGTTCAACGCTGATTCTAATTCCGAATATACAATAAAAAATGTGGTTAGCTGTAGACGAGATAACCTATTCTAAAAATCATTATATGACCAACATACATACACTTTGATGGTTATCTGTAATAGATTAGAAAATCGAAGCAATTCAGTGTCAGATATTAACTACATTAAAAAAACTATGGTATTGAGTTTAATGGTCGATCACGAATGTTTTGTAATTATTATATTTGTCAACATTTTAAATGCAAATGCTAAACACTAATGATACCTTTAAGTGTAATGACCAGACGATCGTACTATCTGATATTGTATTTTCAAGTCTGAAAGGCTGCTCAACAATTTCTAAATTTTCTTTATTGGATAAATTACTAATATTGTAGTTTAACGAGCACAGTCCATGATCAGTCTTGGCATCCACAATTTCCAAGTCTAAAAATTCGGAATCGGGATTGTTAACGAAGAAAATAAAACCTTCTTCCCATACTGGATTGGTTGTCCTCATCACTGTTCGTGTGCTTTTAATTTGTCTTCCCACCTGAAGTTGGACAAAAGGATCGGGGTTAGTGGATGCTTTGACTTGCTGAAAACAAAGACATGTAACAGATAATAAATAGTGTTAACATTAATCATCTATAATAATTCTGTTTTATATTTTATAATAAGAAATAAACGAACTTGCATTTACTATTGGCGTGCTAACCAAAATTTGATTTCACTATGTTGGTGATTTTGTGGATTGTACGGGTTGGTATAATATAGAAAAAATAAAGCACCCACATTTATCCCTGGGTGGCGTTGTATTAGCTGGAACCTCAGTTGGGAAAATGGTAGGAAAGGAAAGGTTACAAATCTCAGAAAGACACTATGGTTTATATAATGGATCTTTTCGCGTGTATCAATTTAGTGACGACGCACGGATCACATGCTACACCCCTCGCAATTGTTACCAATATGCCACAATTACCAGCACGTATGTCTAGCGACATATGTTTCAATCAACTACGTACGGCATAGACAGTTAATAATTTGCCGAACAAAATGCAATTATGAAGTCACTTCTTAGCTTTATTGTATAATTTGATTCATTGGCGTCTCAATATTTCCGTAAAATTTATTTCATTTTGGTTTTATTTAAAGCATTTTTCTATTGCATTTCTCTATTGTATTTTGAAGGAAATATCAGTTCCATTGAATGTTTTTGTGTCATAGGTTGACGGATTTGTATTGTACTAACTGTTACCCTAAAGTGTGTTTTCGGCACGACACTGTTAAAAAATGTTAATTGATTGATTTATACGATTATTACCTGTGATGCAGACGTAAAGAACCATTACACAAACTTTACACCTCAAATAACGTATTGCGATATTGTTCGAATTGGAATAGTAGTCAATACGATACTCTATTGGGTTTTCACGTGCTACTACACTCCATGGTATATACTAAGGTGCTATTGCACTCCATGGTAATATCTCTATATTGAAATGTCAATATCCTTTTTTAAAATTATCACAAATGCGTGCAATTTAATAGGCAGTTTGTGTACCTAGTGGCGCCCAGTATAAATAATTGGTAAATTTATATATAGAACAATTACAATATACAAAATTTTTCCACATAATAGAGTAAAACAAATCTTGGTTCTGTTATCATCAATAAATAAAACTAAATAATTAACTCTTATTGAAAATAAATATCATTTAAAAATGAGAATAAATATGACAACTTGACAACTAATCTATTCCAAATAAATATTTTTGTTGTTATATGAGGACGTTAAGTCAGGCTAGCAGGCCAAAAATAATAATAAAGGGTGTAACAATTATGCATATATACAACAAATATAGGGTGTCCCAGCGAGAGGTAGCCGATTATGTTTGTAATTATTGGGCAAATAAATAACGTTTCTACAAAAATTTTGGGTTCAATTGTTTATTTAAACTATGCCATTAGATATGGAATACAATATCTTGTGAGTGGCCGCCTCTGCTTCTCTGGCAGCAGTGGATTCTTTTGATGAAGTTTTCCATCACTTCGCGGCATAGCTGTGGCCCTATGTCCGCAATAACTTCGCTAATGTTATTCTTCATCTGTTCAATCGTAACGGGATTATTGACATAAACTTTTCCTTTAACGTAGCCCCACAAGAAAAAGCCTAATGGGGTCTAATGGGGTCTTAAACGCTTAGCAGGTGCCTTACGATGTCCCATAATTACACGTAATTTCCTTTCAGTGCCCACAATTCAACCATTATTTTCGTAGTACGCTTTGACAAGAAGTATGCATTGCTGAACAGTATAGCGCTCCACTTTGTAATGGCATACTCTCCACGTAATAACTACGAAGCATCAACTTCCAAAACCTGCCGCGAGAGTAATGGCGGTTTAAATCGGCTACCTCTCGCTGGGACACCCGTTATGTACAAATCTTTGTATGTGTCTAAAATGGCTACAACTCTAGTAATGCAATATTAATTAGTTAATTTAATTATTTATAACACATCTTTAAGCTCTAGGAACTAATAATTTAACTCAAGGAATTAAAAATAATAACGCGAAAGAATTTGATCTCAATTCAATTTCTTCAATTTTCTGCAGAAAATTGAAACCCTCAAAAACGAAGTATGTAATACCTTTACATAATTTGTTTGAAGCAAGCAAATCAAAGATACCCAGAAAATATCAGAATTGTTAAGAGTCAATAATATAATTATCAGTGTGAACTTTGAACTAATTTAATCATAAAAGTGTTTTACTTTTTTTAAAAATTTTACTTTTCTTTAGATTATAAGCGTTTTGAATATGCAAAAATACAAACCTATTTTTGGTAACAGTTTTATCTTTAGAATAATATTAAGAAGTATAATTTCAGTTTATGTCGCTGGATAAAAGTTTGGATTAGGTAATGAAGAAGTTTCAAGTGATACATTATGTGGGAATAAAATACAGAAGTTATTTGTTATGTAATTTAGATAATAAAGTTTTCTCAACACGATCTATAACAGTGTATTATCGCAGTTCATCTCGTTTGTTAAGTTTTATGTATTTATTCTCATAGAAAATTTAGAAATATTTCAAACTTCATTATTACCCAATGATGGGGAATACGACAGACATCTAGTGTAGTACTTTGCCCCGTGATCAGTACATGAATTGGTATCCTATCATTCTTTATGACGTGGCTGCAACAATGCCCTTCGTACTGTAGTCCAAGGTGGCTTAGTGGGTCCAGTATTGGGGGTGTCTTTGTATGCTTGGATTTGAGTTCCATAGGAGAGAGTTTGGCACCTTTTTATGAACATAGGTGTATTTGTCCTCGTCTATACGTGTAACCTTCCCCTCCGCAATCTGAGGTTTTCGGAGAAGGAAGTCAAATTCTGTGTGTGCAAACTTTATATCCTATTATATACATTTATCTGGCCACACCAATTATTTTAACGATGAAAATTATTCCCAGAAATATATCCCATATTCAGGATACCTTCATAACATACCTAACAGTTCTAACCAATATTTTACTTCATGTGAAAACATCTTAGTTGGTCGTCGTTACTGTAGTTCTCTTTATATTTCGTGGCTGACGCTGTTAGATTCCTCAGAAAGGTTCCAAAGACTTCTATTGCTGAATTTGTCGTTCGTTAGTTTTATGTACCGGTTCCTGTTTCTTGGTTGTTGAATAGTACAATACTCTATAGCAGCGTTGTACTATTCAATGCGTTTTTAAGCATTTCTAAGTTTATATCCACCATTTCCATTCAAGTCGTGACTAGTTTGCATTATGTCAATGACCCTGAAAATATTTGTTTATTTTATTATATTTTGTGCAATTCCATCTTATTCTATTCAAAATTAATGCTGTGGCCATTATGCAGATTCTGGTGCTCAACAACTGTTTCTTTTTTTTTGCACAATCTTCTAGAGACACACTACGCACTAGACTTCGTCTAATTTGTCCTGCATACTGCAGACGATAACAATTAATATACTCTCTCTTGTATTGTCCATTCCAGTATTATGTTTCTTGAGCCCTTTGTGCATTTTTCATAACCCTTTAAATATATAATAGAACTACGTATGTGATAATATTATATTCTAGCTGTGTTTGCTACATCGTCCTCTTCGACTATGTTTCCTGAGGGAAACACCATAATTCTTGTACTGTGCATTCCAATATTATTGTCACGAATTTACTAGAAAGTTCTTTATTTCGAACACTTATATTTACAACTCAACTATTTACAAGTCCAACTAACTAACTAACTTTCTTTCTATTTTAACTTCATAAACTAATTTTCGCACTGTATTACACAATGTCACTTTCTTCGCACCGTATCGCTCACTATCGCGGTCCAAATTTAACTAACTCCTGACTGGACGACACAATTCTTATATAGGCAGTAGAACGTCTCTCCAGACGTTTCTAGATAAAGAACTTTGGCGAATCTTCTAGTATAGAACGCACTGGAAGTCAACTCCACACGCTCTTGATGGTTTCGAATATTCTCGGCGTTCGGGATCGCTCGAGGCGTTCGTGACATTATGTTTCTTGAGCTCTTTATGCATTTTCTTCATAACCTTTTAAATATATAATAGAACTGCGTATGTGGTAATATTATCTTCTGGGTGTATTGCTGCATCGTCCTCTTCGAATCTGCTCTCGTCGGTTTCTGGAGGAGAGCATAATAATTCCCCTCTGTAATAATTTTTCTCTAACGCTTCATGTAAGTGCTGTATCTCATATGGTTTGCCATTGGTGTCACTGATTTTCTTTATTTTTTTACTGATTTTTTATTTGTTGATTGAATGATTCTTATGTTGTGAATATAATATTGCATGTAAATACTATGCGTGGTTTTCGGTTTTTACTATACCAAATGCTTCAGGCTATTGGCATATACACCCCACTCCATTTTCAGTGTTCACTCAAGTGATTTGAATATTCATATAAAGTTATTCCGTTAGTTCCTCAGGAAATTATATGCCATCTACTGGAACTGAAACGTCATACCAAAGTTTGTCCGTGTTTAAAATCTACAGACTTTGAGTATTGGATGTAGTGGAATTACGAATTTTCAATTCTCGGTGTGATGAAAGTATTGTCTCACTTGATGTAATTTCTTCGGTTACAAATATTTCCAGTGTTTTATTTATTAGATATAGAATTATTATTAGAGGTAAGATAGATTCGTTGCTATTTTTAGAGATATCGTAGAAAATAGTGACATACCACTTTAACTTTATTCATTACACGGAATATTAAAATAATTATTTTATTGTTTTCATCTTTTCTGGTGAAGTAAACTTTTCGTTGATTTAAAATTTACCCAATAATTTGAATTTAAATTAATCCAAATTGTTGAATTGGAACCTCTTGAATACTTAAGAAAATAATGTTCCTTATTGATTTTATCCCATATTAGAATTTGATTGTGTAAAATGAAGAAATATATTCTGAACCATTTTAGTTGATATAATAACAAGTAGGTTAAAAATACCAGTCACAATACGACTTTTGAAATTGAATTTCATAGAAATCTGAAACTACTTCTCAAGTATTATAAGTTTTGAGTCTATTTCGAGAATTATCAAAAATACGTAAAAGGCAGCTTTTTTTTAATTAAAACAAAATTGAACATTTGTTGTACTTACTGGTAAATCAGTTGCAGAATCGATATAAACTATTAATAAAGCTGTATGCATACTGGTAAATTGAAACTGCTGAGCTTCATAGATAGCCTGTAATGTGTCTTATGATTATATGTTGAACACTCACTATATTTTATTACCGATTCTAGAACCGAATAATCTGTACTAAGAGACAGCCATATGCATCTTAAGTGAATTTTTCCATGTTTAATTTCTTCCAAGCTTAACCACTGTAAAAACCAGATACAAATTATGTTTCAGTTTTAAACATCTATGTTACTTTTTTCCATACCAAGTCCTTTGGTCCTGTTTTTATCAAATTCGATATGTCTAATGTGACTCTAAAATAGTTATAAAATTTGAATCATATTTTTTCCTAGTTGAAGAGAAACTCACCTTCCTAGAAATTCATCGTTAGTAGTATCCTGATCCCAGAGGGTTATATTAATTTGTTGGCCATTGAATTCTAATATAATAAACTAAAAGATAAAGTAGATGGTAATATTAAGTATGTGTGATTCAGAAATATACCTAGATATTACCTCACACCAATAATTCCATTCTGGGTCCACAGTGGAGTCGATGGTTTCAGTTCTACAAACCTGATCCTCAACTTCTAGTATTGCGTAAGGATCAGACTTACCCTTTCCTGTGAAACCTATGTCTTTTTTCACCAAGTCTCTTGCTTCTATTACATGTACCCTTAGCACACCCTAAAATATATGTTTCAATAAAATTTTGAAAACTTTAATTTATAGATATATAGGTATACGATAGCTATTACATAAAATCATCTGTTTCTTATGTGTATGTAAAGTGACTACATATAATCAAAAATTACATGCTAACCCTAGCAACAAGTTTTGGCACGCAAAATTATTTTTTGTGCACCAAGAAAATGTTCGAGCAAAAAAATAAAATACCAACCCAAAAATAGTGGGTTGTAAAACATGTTTTGCGCCTTTGTTTAAACTAAACAAAACTCATGTTTATGTTGTCACATAAACATGAGTTTATGTGACAACTAACAGTATGTACAATTTAAATAAAACTAATCCATGTTGATTTTCTCTGTATCTTGATTGGAGAAAAGACAAATTCTATATATATTGTTGCAGCAGGAGATCAGTGTTCCACAAACATCGAAAAATTATATTATGATGCCAACTTGGTTGGAAAAATATGCGTCGAATAGTGTGCAATATTTCGGTGTTTATGGAATACTGATCTCCTGTTTTTTTTTTCCAATGAAAATCATTACAATTATGCATTTAATTATAATAGCACCTACCGCAACTGTAGGTGTTTTTAATTGTGCGCTTCTGACTCCTTCTTTCAATTTTATTGAAAATTTATGTGGCAGAACCATTAACGAAGATACAGTGTCACCAATAGTTTTCCGCAGCAAATCCCTGCAAAATATACAGGATTGTTCTGTTATAAATCTATGACACATTTTACTTTATAAATTGTTATATTATTATCACATATCACTATAAATATATAAAAACGTGTTATTTTCTAATTTGATAAATATGTTTAGTACGCAGTACACCATATTTATTTAGAGTTCTGACTTAAGTTATACGAAACTCCGTAGATACAATTTTTCATACAGAATGCGGCAAGACACTAGGCGAATCCTTGGGTACTTGTGTTGAATTTTTATCAGTAACTTATAAGTCGGAAATCGAGAAAGGAACCACCAAGCCGCCAAGCAGCTATCAAAGTAGTTCCCGAATAGCAAAGCTATTACATAATCACTCTAGGAAACAACTACTCCTCGGGCTAAAGCCCCGGCAGGCATTGAATTATACCCAGAAGCGATCCTCGACCCCTTTCTCGTGTTTCTGCACGATCAGATAAGGTTTCAAAAAATAAAACCAGCCACAGGTAGGATTCGACATTTGTCCCGGATCGGAACCGAACGACATACAGCTGTTTCCAGCAGTTTGCAGTAGATAGCAGCTGTTTACAGTAGTTCCCGAATAGCTTTGCTATTCGGGAACTACTTTGATAGCCGCTTGGCGGCTTGGTGGTTCCTTTCTCGATTTCCGACTTATAAGTTACTGACAGAGATCGTATCGATAAAGATGTATAGGCCATAAAGTTCATTCGGCATTTGTCCTGAATCGGCGTACCGTATGCGGCACTGATGAGAACTAACAAGTTCGAAACAGCTGTATGTCGTTCGGTTCCGATCCGGGACAAATGTCGAATCCTACCTGTGGCTGGTTTTATTTTTTGAAATTGAATTTTTATGTCAATATGGGGGAAACTTATATATGCATTATTTACATACGCCAAGAACTGAGTTTGACATTGAACATTTATGAGTGGTGCCCTATTAAGTATTCATTTTCCTCAACTATATGTGTATTTGTCTTCTTTTTATTTTAGCATCTAACAGAAAGATCTAAGCAAAATTGACACGAATCGTAATACAAACCACAAAATGATTGCCAAACATGTTTTATTTAATCAGTAATGATAAAAGGAGCACTGACTATCAGCACAAAATAAATTCTTTGCCATTTGTTATCCCATTAACATTAGACTTTGCCATTTGTTATCCCATTAACATTTAATAATTAACTTTAAGAAAAACAATATTTCAAAAATGTTGCTACAGTTACTTGTAAAATATTGAAATTTATTAACAACAATCAAGACCAGAAAAACGATTGTTATATCGACCATCAAATGTTTATCTATAATTTGCTTAACTTTATTTTTGTCAAGCCTTTTCAGAACATAGTAAATACTCTTTTTTTTGTTTTGTTTTATTCAAATGCTCTGTTTTATTGTCACCATATTGTCACCATAAGAGGGATAGTAATAGGATCCTATATTACCACCCCTCTATATATTGTGGTAACAATATGATGATTGGTTACACGAATCTCTCTAGTTTGTACTTATCTGAGGAGTTCACTCGTTAATTCCCCTTCTTGACTCAGTAATCCGTCTAGCAAAATGCTGCTTTTTATATGTTAAATTGATCATAAACTTGCTATTTATGCCATTCGAAATTATGATTTTTATTCTGTTGTGTTTTCGTGATTACTATATTTTTTTATTGTTAAAAATAATCACTATGAAGTGTATGTCTTGCACTTCTACAATCTATGCGTGTGAGAATAATTTCTCACACGCATAAAATACTAGTTTGAATCACTTATTATTTTTAGTTAAAATTAATCATGTAAGTATAAGAAAAGTTTACATGTAAAATAATACTTACTTACTTTATTCCTGGTGTGTCTAATATCCCCGCAATTCCATCAAGGTCAAAATCAATTTCTGGACTATGTAGGAAAAATGCCTGGAGTCCGCCAAATAGAGGTATGGACGTTATTAGAGGCTTCAATACTATTCGCAGTTTTCCATATAACTAAATGAATTAAATATTTCTGTCAAAACTGTTCGTGGCTTGTACAATATGTAGTTAAAGGCTTTAGTAACATCTTACAGGTATCATCAAGAAATAATGTACTGAGACACTTACGTTACTTAATCACGATATGAATATTAACATTAAAAATAAATTTGTTCACTATATATGAACCTAATGTTCGTATACATATCCTATAATTATATTTGTTGTTGATAAACATCCAATATATTAATAATAGTTAATTTAAATATGTTCAAATTTGTACTCTAAAACTACCAGAAACTAGCCAATTAATTCAACAAGAGTTGCTTCCAAAATCTCACATACTGTATCTGAAAGTTTAGCTATTTGGTCGCCTCTCTTTCTAGATATTTGAGCTTAAGAATTGCTATCCAGCTGATCATGATCATAGTACCAATTTTATTTTAATCGTAACCCTAATTTTCCATGTTTTCAAAATGACTTAGAATAATATTAATAAATTAATGTATTATATTAATTTATTAATATTACATTTTTTTGTCTTTTGGTCATATATCACTACAAAGTCTAGTCGATAAATTCTTTTATTAAGAGACCTAAAATTATATTTATTTAAATGGATTCATGTTAACTTTATGCATTAAAATTTATAGGTCATAAGATTTCTAAGAGTACAATCAAGCATACCACATACCTGAAGATTTCTTATGCCTCCATTTAGTCCCTTTAAACGAAATTTAACATCGCAGTCTCCAGCATAACTAAAAAAAAAAAAATAAAACAGACTTACTACATATTTACTATTACCAACAATGTTTTTAATGTAAAGCCACTGTAAGATGGTGCATACAATAGGTAATCATGCAAATAATAATTTGAACGTATTTTAAATGATGTCACTTTCTATATAAGATCAACAACTTGTTACCTGCTACAGGATTTATAGAACCTCAATATAAAGGTCAACTTTTGATATCCAAAGAATATCAAAGTGGTTGCTCACATAGCTGCTACTATGTGTGCATCTGAGGTATATGATTAGAGAAACAAAGTTAACAAAAGATTAATTTTGTAACTTGGGTGCTAATATCTACAACAAAATACTCACAGATATAAATTAATCCGAAATACTGGTTATAGTTTTGGTTAACTGAAATTTTGCCTCTATGGTATCGACATGTGTTTGGTATTTCCATTTTTAAAATCAACTTTTTAAAGGAAATTAAAGCTTCCTATTGTTAAAGAAAATCAATTCATATTTAACCATTCTTTGTACATAATTAATAAACCGATTTGCATGTGATAAATTATAAATGCAAACGACTTAAACATAGTAGCTAAAAGGGATAGCCAACAAAATCTGTAGATATTACCTCATTAGATTAGCTTTTTTTGTTCTTTAAAAAACAAATTTCTTCATGCAGGCCCGAAAATGAATATGTGCTAAAACAGTCAATAAAATAGATGTATAGACTTATTCTTTTCAATATTGGACTATTCAATACGAGTTTTGTCTTTATTTAGGAATTAAACAAAAATATTTTCAACTTCTTTTTTAAATAAGAAATAATATTTTTGAAAAAAATATTTCTCACCCTTAACAAACGGTTTGTCCCTAATTCTCTAGAATAGCTGATATTAAGAGGGTATAATTTAATAGTAACATATAACTATAAATGTTCACAAATTCCCTATAAGAAATAATTCAAAAATTGTAACCAAGGTGCCATTTTAAAGTAGATGTGTTTGAAATGTTGAATTTACTACCGAATTTTTACGCGGGATATAAATTTAATTTGTTAATTTTATCTTTTAGATCTTTGATTCTCTTCAGGTTCTATCATTTAATATACTGTAACTCTATGTTTATGTAGTTTACACTTTTTAACTGAATCAAAATTTAGAACGATTTGCGTCATTTGCTTTAATGATGCAAATCGTTACATTACATTAAAAAAAAGTATATTTTAAAATACATCAAATTCTATTATATTTTATACCATATCTGTAAAGTACATCAAATATTTCTTATTTTATTTTATTATTTTGTTGTAATACCTTTACCAATATCAACATTTAAAAAGAGGCATTTATTAAAAGCATACATAAAATATTACCAAATACAGAGAATAAAATATACTTAACAAAATATTCAATAAAAATTCAACAAAAAAATATCAATATATGTACCATATGGTAAGAAAGTAATGAGACACTTTTGATACATTTTTCTAAAATATAAGAAAGACAGAATTAATTTAAGTTATTTATGCTTCTTTTCAATAGAAGCCATGTTCATTTTGAGACTAATAACATAATTATCTCCAAAATATATTTATTATTCTGTTTTTATACATATGAAGTTATAATAGGTTATAATTTAATAGATTATAATATCAGAGAGGTAATTTCCCCTTCCGTCCATCAATAATTATGGGAATAAATGATCCCATTAAATGAGTAAATCATAGGAAATATGTAATTCTGAATAGTTACGGCGGGGGAATATATTTTGTTATATTTTAATATAAGAAACGATTTTAATCTATTTTAAAAAATACTCATGAATGTAATTATTTAACGCATTTATAAGAGGAATAGCTATTACTGAAGACAAAATAGGTAACATGTGCTATCTTCTTAAATATATTCTTGTCAACCTGATGGACTACATGTATATAATAAATAATATATTCTTTATATTATTTATTATATACATTATATACATTTTCATAAATTATATTTCAAATTGCAGTATCAAATATTAGCAGTTAATATTTTGAAGAATAGTAATAGTCATTATTACTGTATGACTATTACTATTCTTCAAGACGTTTTACATTTATATTACTTACATTGATTTTCCCTAGTTTTTACATTACAGCTAAATATGTATTTAATTGTTTTTACTTACGATACATCCACATCCATCACAATTTCATCCCTGGATACGTTATCGTAAACAATAATCCCTCCAATTCTGAATGGCTAAAATAAAAATACTGATAGTTGTGTGCCATCTACCTCTACAAAATACTTAAGACGATTTAAATATCATGATCTAAATCTCGATTTAAATGTCACGATAACATTTTATAATATTTTATATAACATTTTATATATTTCAGGTATAAATCAGAACGTTTTTAATAATATGTATTTGGTATTATAACTGATATGTCAAATTTTCCTTGGACAATCAAGTCTATGTTCGATTAGACATAAATATTTTGATATTTCTATGCCAGTTTCATCTGCATATTAAAGATTTTCATTCAATTCCTGACAGGTCTTGTAGCCGTTTACTAAGGGTGGGCAAAATGAAATGAAACTTTATCCTGGGAAGGGGCTGAAACCCTCGATGCAGCAACAAAACCAGGGGACCAATTTTCCACGAACACCGAAAGATTACTTGTTTCTTAACGTTTTCGTAACGGCGGTTCTCCAATCAAGTTGGCTTCATCGGGAGATGAATAATACGCCTATCTGGTCCCTATTCACTCCAGCTTTAATTATTTCTCGATGATGCAAATTTGGTTGGCGAAACGGGTGTCGAGTAATGTGTAATCTTTCAGTGTCTGTGGAAAATTGGTCTGCTATTTTATTTTTCTCTGAGACTTAATAATTTTTAAATTTTTTCTGCAGTGAAGAAAAAGTGAAAAAACAAAAGAAAAAAATTTTTTTGGGTTTATTTTTCGTTTTTCGGCCTAAAAACAAAAAAAATGACTTTTAAAATTGTTTTGCTGTGTGTGTTGTTGTCGTCAGCATTTTTTGTTAGCACGATAACTCAACTAAATCGTGTCGGATCGATCGGGTTTTGACTAATCCTGATCGGAGACGTCTCCCAGATGACACCTATTGATTTTGAGGTGCATAGGACACACCCCACCCTGTCCATGGGTCATGAGAAAGCACGATGGTGGACTATTTGAGAAATTTGTTTTGTTAATACGATAACTCAACTAAATCGTATCGGATCGATCGGGTTTTGACTGATTCTGATCGGGAACGTCTCCCAGATGACACCTATTGATTTTGAGGTGGATAGGACACACTCCACCTTGTCCATGGGTCATGAGAAAGCACGACGGCGGACTATTTGAAAAAAGTAAAACTGTCGCATAAAACATATATTCTGCAGTTATGTGTTGGTTTATTTTTTCTCGGCCACTCAATTTCGAAATAGAGATGTTCTACGTGTGGAAAAATCTGTTTTAAGGTATTAAAACTGTTTATTTTTATAAATTTCTTAAGGTAAATGAAGTTAGTGAAAGTAAAAACCAGTATTTTATTAAAAACCAGTTATATTTTTTGCGGAATTCAAATGTTTTTTTACGTATGAGGTCTTAAATATGGTCTGTTCTTAATGTTACAGTATCTAGTATAAAAACACATTACAGAAACGAAATATTTGTACAGAGATAAGCATATTAATGAAAAATAGAAAAAGGTTCTAAACCATAGCTTTAAAGAAAATTATAAAGTTATCGTAAACGGTGACCTTTAATAAGCTTTTTGATATCCTTTGGCGACTTTTTAAAAGGAAACATTGAAACAATTGTCCTAAATTTGTGTTAATACTCCAATACTGAATATTATATACAGTTACAACTTACCACACTTCCAAGAATAACTCGTTGGAATTTAAATCCTTTTAAGGAGTATTTCTCTAGTCTGGTCTTTAAAATATTCTCTATTTTACTGATGATCAACTTATGTGCATAGTAGTTCACGTTAGGCCAAAATTGTTTTATAATTCTGTTGATCCATTCTGCTCTTTCTATATCGGGAAAATAAACCTGTAATAATTATAAATGATGAATATTATATATCCAGATATATATGTAGATGAATATAAAGACCAATGGTGGGAGTCGTCAAGGTAGGGGGTATTAGGCAAGCATTGCTATGCCAATAAGAACAGAGAAAGTGAAGCATTATTATTACTTGGTTTGTATTTTAAATATTGTCATTAAATTCAAAATTGTATTCATTACTGAATAATACATTAATACTTTATTAATAAAATACCTCATATGATATTTTACAGATAGAACTACTTAGTTGTTTGTATTAAGTATCACTACGTTTTGAACTTTTAACGGGAGACAATATTTCTTCCTCCTTATATTCTTTCAATACACCGCGAGATTTAAAAATATAGCCATGTAACATTTTTGCAGTTTACAACGATATTTGTAGCATTTTGTGGCACTTTAATGTTTGCCTCGAACCAATCAGACACCAGACTTTAAACAAATTGTTAATTTACGCAATGAATAGTTCATATGATTCGAAGGGCACGTATATCGTGCTTGAGAGTGATTAAATTTTACTGTAAACCTTATATCCATTTTCTATTACTATTTAAAATATTAAATTAGTAACCGGATGTCTCCTAGCGAAAAATTATAAACCAAATAAGAATAAGACATAAAATTGCAATAAATTGCAGTAATATCCTAGGTCCTTTAACAACATTTCGTTTAATCGTCATATGATGGTACAGTGATAATAATTATGTAAGGCTATCATTTAAAAATTACCCACTCCCATCATTTCTTTTAGCAAGGAAAATGAGCTCTAGACAAAAACACGTAAATTTAGGTATCCATGGGGGAGTTTAAAACCACTGTTCGTTGCAGTGTAAGTTTCACCCCCATACCTCTTATTTTTTCTTAAAAAACTTCTTAATGATTCAACACCGTTTAGAAAACTGAAATCGGTTGGTCCGTCCTCGCAATAGAATCAAACATAAAATAAATTAATGGAAAAAATTACTTTACACATCATGATTTCAAGCTGTACTTGCCACCATTGTTGGCTACACAAAAGCACAATCTATTCTTGAATTATTGTCGGATGTTTTGAAATGTGTCTTTAGTAATTAACCTGCATTTGAATTTAAATGAATTAGCTAGAGCGAAATTGTGTATGCAATTACTTTCAAATAATCTCATAGAAAGAAATCCAATAGAGTTATATCTCGAGATCTCACCGACCAGCCAAATCGCCTTTTCTACCAATTCATTTGTCAGGAGACCTTTGAATTAAATAATGCTTCTTTCATCTCACTTTGAATATCAGCAAAAGAAAAGTGATGTGTGCAAAAGACACATCAGAAGTAACATAAAACTTATGGGTGTTGAGTCTGCGGCAGGGATTCCACAGAAACAATGCCTCTCACATTCATTGAACTCATATCATAACATCAGAATAGAGAATACGTAGAGTCTCTTTTGAATATGCCTCATCAAAGATTTTTCTACCATAAACCGCTCCTGATAAATCATGATAAACTATTGAATAACAACATTGTTTATTAGAATTTTAGTTATTTAGTTCCGAAATTAGAAGTGCTTATGATTTCAGAAGGCAATACGTATCAGAGTTATCTTTTATGCGTGGTTTACATACTCCGTTATCTATGTAATGTACCTATTTATTAAAACTAACATATCGATTCTAAGTGTTTTTTTATTTATTAGTACATATGACAGATGACAGATGATACATATGTACATTATTTTTGTTTATAGAAATAACATAACACTTTCAATATGTTCACCCTAAATATAGGCAATATGTAATTAATTTTAGAGTTAATTACGGTTTTAGACACAAAATGGCCAACTAAGAGTTAAATGTAAAATTAATTAATTTTTGCCTATATTGTAGGACATAATCTCAAATATGACTCATTACATTCTTTCTCAATGATACATATTATACATACAATTTTATTACCATATCGATTGTTAATACAACATTGAACTAAATATTGAATAAAAACAATTTTCCATTTTCATAAAGACTGCAATTATATTTAAACTATTTTATCGTACTAGGGTAGGGGAAGTCCGGGTAAAGTGGATAGCCCAGGCAAAGTGAATACTCACAAATGGCGTGTCCAATTATGATAGCCTTGTGCTATAAGATCCTCCACCTTCCCCATCAGTCGTAAAAAAATCGAGGAAGCGGAAGGTCGCGTCGCGTTCCAAGAAAAAATCGAAAAATAAAAAAGTAAACATTTGTAGTGATTTGTCAAGGCATGTAATTCTTTAATAACTCTTAAATATATTGTAATGGTATTATTGTTTCACTGTGTTCTCAAAGTGCATGTTTTTTAGTAAAAATATTAAGAGTTTTGTTGGTTTAATGCCATTGATTTTGATTTCAAGTTATGTTCAAAAAGTATCTGAAAGGTAAAGTGATCATGGATAAAGTGGATATGGTATCCCATTTGCCTTAGTAGACATTCTGAATAATAGATCTCATTTTTTATTGTTTTATATGATTCACTAATATAAAAAAAAACTAATCAAGCCGAATGCAATAAAAAAGCAGTATAATGCTTGGAAAAGCACTTATACCACTCGTTATAGACACTGGAAAAAAGGTAGTTCAACTGCTCAGCTTGGATGTTCTTGAAGAGCTTTCAAATACCAACAAGACGGTGATCTTCAAACATGATTGCAAGAGATGGAAAGCGTTTTTTATGGTTTATCCCGAGAAGATTTTTAGGCGTTGGTTTTCGTTTACGCAAAAAAGAATAATGTCATATACCCGCCAAGTTGGGACAAAAATGAAAAACCTGGTGATGATAGTCTGGCAGGATTTATAAATAAAAATCCACAAGTTATCCTCGGAGTGCCAGAAGTAACATTAGTTATCAGAGATAAAGGCTTCAATCGTACTCAAATGGAAAGATTCTATGATTCTACGATATTATTGACTGTACAAATAGAAAAATATCAAATTGATGGCACCGGAATCCACAATGGCGATAAAACCGGCATCCAAACTTCAACAAATAAACCACTTAAGGTTCTTGCAGTTAATGGCAAGAAATACACCACTACCAACAACTCTAATACAAAGGCATTTAATGATCTGATATTTGGCCAACCGATAAAGATGTATGGGGAGAAAAAGATTATGCACCATTCTCCATAACATTGACGGATTGTAATACCATCAATCAACAAAGAACTGTTATAGATTCAAGGAACTATTATATGAAAGAACCAAGTCAAGATATTGGAACAACGACTGACATCGAAAAACCTTCTACACTAGGGCTTCAAAGGCCCTCTCGGCAAAATTCAATTTTGGAAAAATCTTCAAGTGACAACGATGTGGAAACAATGTAAAAACAAATAAGAATAGAATGTACTAAGCTTGTAAATGTAACAACAGTTGAAAATTGTATCTTGCCTATGATGTCGATGTCCGGGATAAGACATTCTAGAGGTGTATCACCTTCAATTATTGTTAATCAACAAGCAACTGCTATAGATTCAACTAATCAATAATTGACATAGAAAACCCTATTTTGAAAAACTCTTCAACTGACTGTTCAAGTGACGACGATGTGGAAACAATGAGCTGTGCTAAAATAGGTCCAGAAGTGTCTACTGCTTCACCTTTTGCTTATTATAGTCCAAAAAATATAAGACCACTCCCAACTCCACAAGTGCAGAAAAAGAAATAAAAAGAAATAAAGATGCAGAACTTTGAGGTGCTTAGAAGTACACTTGTGAAGGGAAGAACAGAAAGTTAGATTTGTCAAGATAAACGCTAAAGTAATGAAAGGCATAAACAGAGACTTAAATACAAAACCAAAGGTTACGGTTACGACAAAGAAAAATTTGAAAACTAAAAAACTAAAGCAAAAAAAAAAAGAACACGACGAAGAAATGTATGTATACATGCTAATTTGCGGAGAAGAATATATAGAAATAAATAGGAAACTAGTTGATGATTGAGTCCCGTGCAATATCTGTAAACAATAGAGTCGGCTTGCGACAATTAGTTTAAATCTTTGTTAATTATATACGTGTATACTTTGCCCTATCGTCTTATCCACTTTACCCAGTGCATAGGGCAAAACGGATAATGGCATTTGTTGCAATATCATTAATAATTACAATTAAAGTATTGATGTTGGGTAATCTTTGTTGATTATATTAAGAACTTTTATAAATTATGATTCGCTAAGATTTTTTGTTTTATTTTTATGTCTATTGGTTCTCTTCGTATAGCTTACCAAACATTAAGGTATCCATTTTGTCCGAACTGCCCCTATTCCTATTTTTAATTATTGATATGGTGCAAATAGTATTTATTTTTATCATTAAATAATAGTTAATTAACAAAAATAAAATAAATGATTCATATATTAAAAGACAACAAACGCCAGTTAAAAATATCATATTTAAAGTATTATGAGTGACAAAAGCATTTTAGAATATATATTTAAGAATATACAGAAGTCTCAAAAACACTTAAAAAAACAATATTTAAAATAATATACCACTGATGATTCATCTTGTAATTAAGGGCATTTATTACATCTAAATAAAAATAATTAGTTTGACATGAAAATGTTACCTCTCAATATTTGTTTTGTAAAGGCAAGGGTCGCGATTTTGTCGAATATATTAATTATAAAATAGTGATATCCTAAGATATGACTACTTACCCAGGCTGGCAGGTCTTCTACATTTCCCAGTATGACTTTCTTTTCGTTACCAAGCGCTGCTTCCCTAAAGAAATTTCTTCTTCTTATACTCCTCTCCCTTCGTTCATAATTGTATATATCATATATTAATGGAATAATTACCCACGTTATAGACCAATTCATGTACCCAATAAAATATATAATGCTCGATAATAGTAGCTGAAAAATTAGAAATAAAATTATTACAAAACAAATGTATACATACAATATGTATTTTAAAAATATTTTTCCTTATGGTTAACTTTTTCTGCTTACGTTTTTGATGCCCTTTAATAATATATCGTGCGTTCTTCCTTGTTGATAATCAACTTTTTCATTTTCCTCATTGCCCATCTCCACCTACGAGCATAACAATCAATGAACTGATGTATTCTTTAATTACATATGCTTACATGTATGCTCGTTGTTCCTGCATCAACAACTATTTACACGATAAGATAGCGATATGTACGATGACCGGATGGAGCCACAGTATACCTTAACAGAAAATATAAAAATAACATTTATTTTTAATGATCATTCAAATATTGCAAAGCATTGTAGTATCAGATTTTTATGTGAAAACATGAGATAATTTTAGTTATAATTTTAGAAAGCAATGATATCTGAATGTAGTGAAATATACGTTGCATTTCAATTATCATTACACTTTTATAGTAAAAATTACAAAAATACTCTTAAAGCGAACTACAAATCTCATACGCACTTCAATAAACTACCACTAGTACTTAAACAGTAATAAAACATATTTGTAATGAAGAAATCGATGAATGTTTATGTTAATGCAATGTTTTTTCTAATGAATTTTGGTAAATATTTGTGGTACATAGCATATCCCCCATAGTAAATGCCATAATTAAAGTCAAATTACGTAAAACTTGAGTAACATATCAGAGGATTTTAATAAGGATGGATTTTTATACTTTTAATATCATTTTCATTTCCATTAAACTTTAATACTAAGGACAAGAAGCAGCCATTTATGGAAGCACAAGTGTTGTTAAATTAAATATGCACAAGTGCTCTGGTATAACATAAATTTAGGGATTGCAGTTCCGGTATACCAGGATTCCGTTATACCGGGATCCCGTATTACTTTTCAGTCCCGATAAATGAGGATTACATGAGCGCGATCCCTCCGGATTAGCGGGATTGGTAAATGATACACACGTAATGCAAGCGACCTCTGTATTTTGAGTTTTGCGCGTTGTTCTGAGACGAAAAATTTCACAACGTCGACTGACTAATTTGACAGCGACTTTGACGTACATCCAAAAGAACGCATCTAAATATGTTGAACTTCAGACAGAGAACCAAGATGACACCTTTAACTTCTAACATCTTTAACATCTAAATTGGTGACAAGGAAAGAGATTAAAAGAATAATCGAAAAATTATACTGCAAGCAGAACCAGAACGATGATACCGACATAATACCTGTAACTTAACTGCTCAAGGAGCAAGAAAGTGAGATGCGCCTTTCTACACTTGTACAGACTGAAAAAGCTTCTACCTCTTCATCAATTTCATTACGAGAAGACTTAGAATATATTCTACATAGTAAAAGTATGTGCATCACTAAATCAAAGTCAGACACCTATTAATTCATTAGAGTTAGTCATTTAAAAGGAGATGGCTTCGCCCGAGTCTAGTGGAACAAGAGGTAAGTACCTTGATATGACTTTCAATTGTTTTAAATCGATTCCACCTACAAGTGTGGAATTTAAACGGACGTTTTTGGCAGATGGTTATTTTACAATCAATATAAGAAGCAATCTGGATGACAATACATCCAGTATGTTATGTTTCCTAAGGAGAACTTTTCAGTATATTAATTTTTTTTTAATTTCTTTTTCATTTGTGATTTTGTATTAAGAAATAAATTAAGAAACTTATGTTTTATTGATATTCCTAGTTATGATTAAGATGCTTCCTAAAATTTTATGCTAGCCACGCGGGATCCCGGAAATACCGGGATCCAGCGGGACTACAAATTTTTATTCTGAAAATACCGGGACTGAAAATATATAGCGGAATTGCAGTCCCTACACAAATCATAACCTTTATGTTATTAACAAGATATTAGCTTGCATATATTTTTTCGTGCTGAATCGAATGGTGAAGTCCAGAATGGTGAAGAATAACCATCTTTAGTTTTATTTAGTACATGTTACATGAAACGATACTTGTTTTTTATGATATTTAATAAAACCTGTTTTTTTTTTCATTGGAGAGTAGGAAAACATTCAAATACAAAACAAATGCATTAAAACGCATTGAAAAAAATAACCGATTCACCGACTTCAGTTCATTCAATGATTACCACTAAATTATCTAAGAGAAATCCACATGCGTAACGAAATAATAAAATGTTAGTCAATGGCTAACCTTCACATTTTATGAACTCAGGTAACGAATAGTTTGGTGTAAATGATGTTATTATCATATAGGTGGTTTTAATTTTCTTATCATTCTAGTAGGTGTACTTGTGTGTAAAATTGACAATTATAACAACATACCTAAACGGAAATCCATGACGATTAACTACGAAATTAACTTAAACAAACACTTTCGGTAAATGTTACGGTAGATGTGTTTATAGTGGCTATAAGAAATATAAACACCGAATATCCTGATGCAGTATAGAATGTTATATCACGTGTTTAATTTGTGTTCCACGCAACTTTCTTCAAGCTTCAAACTGTGATTCAATTTTTATAATGAATTTAGAACGGGTGCTCGAGTTATAAGATACGTATATACACGTGTTTACACAAAAATACCAAAACGATGACAGTATGTTGAAAAAGATAACTGTTTTATTATATTTATTTATTAATACAGTAATCATTATATCTAAAATGAGATATAAATATAAATTTAGAAGTGGTGGATCAAAATAAGAATGTATATATATATATATATATATATATATATATATATATATATATATATATATATATATATATATATATAGAGTGTCTTAGTTAAAACAATATGGTTTGAACTGCGCGCCATTTGTGTTCTAACAAAGATAGGTGTCCATATTTAACGACTATCATCTACAATTCTACAAACAATACGACGTCAACATGCCACGATTAACAGTTTAACAATGAATAATTTGTGTACAACTGTTTTATGAATGTGGGCGATCATTCACAGTTGTATTAAGAAGAAATCGCACAAAATTAGAACAAAATGAAGCGCATACAGAGTCAACAATTCGCAACTAAATCAAGAAGTTTGAAGAGACAAGTTCTGTTATTGATATACCAACACTAATGCGTCTTCGTCGTGGTCGGTTACATGAAAATATTGCCGCAGTGAGAGAATGTGTACGGGAGTACCCCAACACATAAATTCGACGTCGTGCAGCAATTAAATGCCTATTTCAAGAGCCACCACGCATCGGATTTTAAAGAAAGATCTGCATCTGTTTGCGTACAAAATTCAGTTGACACAACAATTAAAAGTTGCAGACAATTTACAACGTCGTACATTTGATAATTAGCTCTTAGAAAAGAGAGGTGATGCGGAGTTTTGCAAAAAAATTTATTCGGCGATTTTTATCTTGACGAAAAGAAAATGCATCCACAGAGATGCACGGTTTGATGTGCATTTTATAGTGGTGGAGTAATTGGATCTTCTTTGAAAGTGAAGCTGGTAATGCTATCATAGTAAATGGGAAACGTTATCGTAACAGGTTAAACAATTTCTTTTTCCACCGAACTGATGATTCGGATTTGAACATGTGGTCAGCAAGACGGTGCAATGTGTAATACAGCACGTTGCATGCCAAATTTAATGATCATTTTGTCTCACGGAACACTTACATCAATTGGCCTGTGATTTAATAGTATAATACACTATAATAATAATCAAGATTATGTAATTTAATACCACTGGGCTTTTTTCGTTGGGATTATGTCAAGGGAAACTTGTACGCCGTTCAGCCAGCAATAATCAATCACCTTAAATCATACGTTTAACGTGTTCTTTGGGAAATATAGCCAGTTTTATATGCTCGTGTAATGAACAATTTTGCTAAATGAATGAATTACATGAATGACATAATGCCATATGAGTCGAGGCGGCCGTATATGAACGATTTTCTTTTCCATTTGTAGCCGTATCGTCTCCATTTTATGGTGAAGAATAAAAAACTTCAGTTTGTCAAATATTAGTTTTATTCACAAATCACATCCTATAGTTTCAAATGAGACACCCTATAGATATTACAGTAAACACCGATTGAGACTTATATGAACAATGTGAACGTTCGCACAATGTGATCAAAACTTTTGATTTGTGAATATTTGAAATATACAAAAAAATGTAAAGTTGCCTGTATTTTACAATTGTTTTGATTGTTTTATAGTGTATTATTCATTAAATAAATCTTTAAATTTACAAATTTCATGAGAAGATAACAGGTTATGCGTTTTATTTAATGCATAATGCCACTACACTCATTAACATATTTCCATTAAATATTATATTTTTAAACAAACTTATATTTTAAATATTATCTTACCCTTCAAAAAGGGTTCCTCGATTGGATATTTCATCACTAGTTCGCCATATTAGCACAAATAGCCAATCTATCAAATTTAAAAGATAGCCATTTACTAACCGACTTCTTGTGCTATATTTTTATCAATCTGCAAAACTTTTTAGTGTCTAATCATTTCATTAATTTGGAAAATAATATTGGCTTAAATATAGTACACAGAATTTTTCTGACAAAAAGGTAAAAAGAGTCTACAGTAAAAATTATTTTAACGTTTTCTTTATCCACTTATTATCTTTCCTATTCCCTTAAGCTATCTGCTTTCTACTGCTATTTGTCGAATTGATATATTAGACTGAAATTCATAAAATGTGTATACAAATTTTCTTCAAATGTACACTGAGGTATGTGATGAGTAGGGTTATCGGAAAAAAACCTAATCGACTAAAAAATGGGTTGAGGTCCCTAGAATATTTCGTTAACTTAGTACCTATGTACCTACTATACTTTAAACCCCGAACTAAACAAGGTAACAACATACACGTATATTTTACTTGTCATTTTTATTAATTGTCTATTTATTCGTAATAATCAAGAATATACCTAATTATTATACAATAATGTGGGTATATCATTTATATTATCTATCATATTAAAATGGCTTAAATTTATTTTTTTTAGTTTCATTACAAACTGAATTCCTATTCATATTTCATAAGAAGAATGATTATAGATATCCAAAATTCCAGATATTAACGAGCCATTAGGATGATTGGATGAGAACATTTTAATTGGAAACTAGATAAACCAAGCATTATTTCAAACATGATATTTAAGTTTCGTATATGGCGCGTTATTTACTAATACATAAGTATTTCCTAAATATGCATCACTATGTGCATATACTACTATATTTTTTCTAATAAGTGTATTAGATTAAAATTAAAAACAAGTGTAAAAGTCATTATCATGTATCATCGTTTATAACGATGATACAATGCTCTTTGATAAGAGGAAAACATTTATATTAAGTCGAGTACACACTTAATCATGAGGCCCCTCAAACAGCCATCCTCGTCAATGTACACGGGTTTCTGAGCGCAGATTTAACCGCGAATGAGTTGCTTTCTATGATCCGCCTTTCGTTGGTTTTTCGAACGAGCATAAAGAGGCACTCGGTATTAGTTTGTGGTTTGGACATAATCGGAAGGGGTTCGGCTGGCTTCTGATGAGCAAAAGCATGGCGATTTAGTCTGATGATGAGATGTCCTTGCATTCATCGACACGTATCGGTTATATTCTGTTTTATGAGGCACGAAACAGAACAAAGATATGTTTCCTCCTTTGATATGTTGTGAGTTATTTTGTAATATCTCAAAATCAATAGGCTACAGCCTTGTAGAATCTGTATACTGTCCACTCTGGAATTTCATGTCCAACATTAATTCAGACCCACTCCGATTTCTGTACACCTCAATGCGCCACCACCGATGGAGTTTCTTTTTCTTATTTTAATTGGCCATTTGCTAAAAACGCAGCCAGTAGGTAGAGTTTGTTGTTGAGAATATATTTAGAGAGACAGCACTAAAGAGCGGAATAAGAGAATGCTAATCCTATCAGGACACAGATATGTCTGACAAAATGACTGTTCAGATATTACTGTAGATTTTGCTCGCAATCAATGCTGCATGTCAGTTCAATCAGTGCTCAAGGGAGGCTCTCCACATAAATAAATTATAAATTTAATTATAAGGCAATTATAAGACAATTTATAATTGTGGCATTTAATAGTGTCATGAACCGCTCAGCTAATAAGTGTGTGCGGATCTTTATATCAGGAATTACTCATAATTACAGTCACATGATGTTACTTTTGTTTTGGTGATGGTCCTCTAAATTATATCCTTATTTACTCCAATTTACTCAAATGTTCTCATGTAACTACAAATATGTATAATGTAACTACTTGCTTGAAATCAAATAATTATAATGTAATGATTTTTATCCCATAATTGCACTTGCTTGAAAGAATGATTGTCGGAACAGACAGAGTATTTTATAATGTACATAATCTTATGGTGTTATTGGTCATGAAGTAAGTTATTTTGCATTATCACAGATTTTGTATAAAACTTTTTAATTTTGACAAAATTAATCAAACTGATTAAATGTAACATTGATTATTTAATTGAATTTCATGAAAGTTAGAAATAATTTTAATATCAATACCAAGAGCTGTATTAAAAAAAACTTAGTTTCGTTATTGAGCCATGTACGTATCTCATCTATTTACCATTTTATTAGAAACCTTTCCAAAATTTCTAAAAATGAAAACTAATCCCTATTCATGAAAAAACATGATCTCTAGTAATTAAATAACAGACAAAAATATCGTACCCAATTAAGCATTAAGATAAGTGATATAGAGAATTTAAAATTCTGTAAAAAAGTCAAATTTTTGGAAATTATTACAGATAATCTTCTTCTTCGTTCTTACTTGGTGTCAAAATTAAATTTACTTTGCTATTTATTTAGAAATTTAAAAACTATATATTATATGTCATCTATAGATCAGCTTATTACGATGTATCATACTCCGGTATCTTCTAGATTATGTTATGACATATCCTTGTGGGATGCTTTCAATTAATCATCGAATAATAAAAACAAAAAGGAGGAATTTTATACTAACTAGTTTAGTACATAAACTGAATATAAGACAAAATGTGCAATCAACATTAGATTTAATCTTATAAATACAATATGACTTTTAATACTTCTCGTTAGTTAGGTTTATATATATTTAAGAAAGAAACTAATGTGTCTATATAGCTAATAGTTTAATAATAAAAAAATAGCTTTTCCTGTATATAATATTAGTCTGATTATTCCTATAGAAATGTAAATTTGTCCAATATCAATAATAAATTATTATTATTATTATCATCTGGTTTAATTCACATTCCTCTAAAATAACTACAATATATTTTAGAGGAATATGTATTTTTTGTTAAAATTATTAAGGTTGATGGTTTTTGTGCAAGTCAAATATGCCCGTTAAAAAAGGCTGAACATCTGAACATCTACTAACATACAAGGTGTTCTATTTAAAATAAGGAGGATCTTACATACTGGATTTAATAATATTCAGTTAGACGGCTTTGACGCCTTGTATACCATAACAATTTCTCTGACATGTCGCTTAGAAGAATGGTCATTTAACTATAAAGATTAATTTTATTGGCGCTTGGTATAACCTAGGTATTTGAACTACTATGAGATCAAAACCGAGAATAAAAGATTATAAAGCCAAAAATCTCGAAAACAATAGATATTTTCATAGCAGTACCAACATAACAAACCTATATTTTTCCTGTAAAAACCGAAAAAATAACAAGATACATACATATTCAGCAATTAAAAAAATTAAGTTGGTACCTGAAAAAAAAAAACACCTTGTATAATGGGCATTACTTTGGGCATAATAATTGTATTAAAAAATGCACGTATTTTCTTTTTTAATGGATGTATTGGACCGCACATTAAATTAACACGCTGTACGAGTATAGATGTTAAAATTTTAAAAGAAATAAAATAGTCCTCTTAAAATAGATTTAGACTTGTAATTACGTACAATTACATTAACATATTTATAAAAATTTTCAGTAAATTTATTTATGAATACAATAAATATAGTACAAATATTTGATCAGGAATTAGCATCAATATCTATTACTTCAGTCTACTTTTCTCTCGTACAATTTCCCAAATTTTTGAAAATCTATTTCGATAAGATCATCGATCTGTCAAATAGAATGCAATAATGTGAAATAATGGTCAAATGAAGACAAATTTTACAACCTACATTTTTTTTTCTTTTTTGAAAATCAAATTTGTCAAATAAAATGACAAATATTATGAATGCCATTTCATATTCTTGTGACATGATTTAGGTACTTATAATAAATAAAAGTGTTTCCTTGAATATATATTTTTTTATTTGATAAAGTAGTTTTTCTCAAACTATGTAAATATAGATATTTGTTGTCACAACTATTTTTTCTCATAAGTATATAATATTTCGGAAAATAATATATTTCTGTAGTGATATATTACTAAATATCTAAATACGAGTACATACCTTTACCTTCCTCTTTACAAACTTAACCTTTAGCTTAACAACATTTCACTGTACCATTAGACACAACAACAACGTTCTTTCACAGAACACCATTCTCAAAACATAAACTTTAGCTTGATGTGTGAACAGCAATTTTAAATTTTCAGTTAAGTAAAATAGGTCGCAAGGTCGAATATATAGAAGATTCAATTATAATTTCATAAAATTAATTTGAATACATCTACGTGCATAATGTTTTAATAGCGAAATTGTTAGTAGCATACCAATTAAAACTAGTGGATTAGTTGGCGGTGACCTTCTATTATTTAACTCTCACAGTTCATTAATTACTTTCGTTCTGTCTGTTAATTCAAAAACTCAATAAATCGTGGGCCAGTTAGAACCCGGCGCAAATTTTTATTACTACGTTTATCGTTCAACTGAAACTGATTATTTTGTTTGTTTTTACGGTATCTGTAAATGTCGAACAAATCATACCTATTAAAAGCCCGTATCAGTTTTAACTTCATCTTAATCAGTAGTCTATTACGATCATATTTCTGTTTACAAGTTGCATTATATCCCTCACTATTTTTAAAAACCAGATGTCTGTATAAAGCTCTGTACACACTATACAAGTTTTGTAGAACACAAGAATATTTGTAAGAATTTCTCGGTCAAAATAATTTTTTATAAATACTGTTTTTAAATCTGGTAAAATTCTGGAATTATCTGGTAAAAATCTGGAATATTCGTCAGCTCTTGTTTAGATCCAAGTCTTCGATCTGTAGACTAACAGAGAAATAATAAGTATTTAGTAAATCTTAAGTTTTGTTATTTATGATAATCGTCTATTGGAGAGGTGCTTGAATAGGGCGTAATAGCATCAAGTGGCTATTACAATTCTTCTGTGTCAAGATTTATCACTGCATGGTAAGGGCTTGGGTACACTGCTTCTTTATGCAGACTTATAGTATTTACGAACTTGAACAAGGTCCTAAAACATCAACTTTGAGTTGATTTAAAAGTGATAACTGCGCCTACATAAATATGTATTATTTATTAACTATTTAATTAGACATTGGACAACATTTTACAAGATCAGTATTGTTTACACGAAAGTCAAATGCGAAATACTTACCTCTGATTGCTCCCTCCACAACGCTTCCTTCTTCTACCTTTATTAAAGTTGAACTTAACGAGAAACTAAAACGTAAAAGCTATCGATTGGATCTACAATTTCAAAATTGTGAGGTGATCCTGAAAAACTTAAAGAGTATATTTATATGATAGATATTAAAAGACACAGCTCAGAGGTCGTACTTAATCATAATAATAATCTGGATATTTTGGGAAATCAACATGAAAATTATTACTTACAAATCTATTAAGAACTTATAGATATTGTGGTTGCAAAACGTTATTAAAAATACATTTCCTTCATTCACATTTTGATTTATTGATGCCGATAGTGGTGAACAGAGAAAACAAACATTAACACAAATGTTGTTACTTTTCCGCACCCTGGAGAAGTAATGTAATCGTGTAAAGAAAAAGTGAAAAAAAAAAATTTCTAGCGTTTATTTTTCGTTTTTCAGCCTAAAAACAAAAAAAAATGGGTCTTAAAAAATGTTGTTCTGTGTGTCATTGCTATCGGCATTTAAATCTTGTTAGCACGATAACTCAACTAAATCGCGTCGGATCGATCGGGTTTCGACTGATTCTGATTAGGGACGTCTACCAGACGACATCTATAGATTTTGAGGTGGTTATGACACACCCCACCCTGCCCATGGGTGCACCATAAAGCACGATAGTGGAGAATTTTTGAGAAAAATAGAAAAAAGTAAAACTGTCGTATAAAACACATATTCTGCATTTATGTGTTGGTATATTTTTTCTCGGCCACTAAATTTCGAGATAGAGATGTTCTATGTGCGGAAAAGTCGGTTTTAAGGTTTTAAAACTGTTTATTTCTCTCTTTATTTTAAATTAAATGACTCAATATGTTTCATTGTTGTATTTGTTTTAAAATATCGTTTTGTAAATTAATGTGGTTTGTCTTTTCCAATTATAAAATTCCATGACTTTGTTAATTTCCTATTTACTATTTTTTTACTAGTCATAGTAAATAGTAGCATACAATTCATTCAAATACCCTTAGCTTAAATTACTGAGGTTGACATTAATAGAGGAATAATTACATCCATTTATTTCACAAAAAGTTGTAAAGTCGTCACGTAGTGCAATATTATCCTGTAACAATATATTCAAATATGCATTAGTGGGATTAAAGGGATGCATATCATTAATAAAAATCTACATATTTTCTCTTCCTCGTAACTTTATTGCGAGAATATTTGCAATTGCTTCTGAAACTGCCATTAACATACTAGAGAAATCTACATTCGAATAATTTATTTATCGATTACATTTTTATTTAAGTGCATTGTATTACCAGCAACACAAAAATCTCATACGTTTAATAACAAATTTATTTAAAAAAAGCAAATAAAATTTATATACAATTTTTGTATTGGTACTAAAAAACTACCTTTTATTTATTTAGTAAATAATGTTCTATTTAATTCTGATTTAGAAAATAGAAGTTAGATTTAAGTTGAGTTTATTTTGTCAATGCAATTTATCTGTCATTATATAGGGCAAATACTGGCTATATTGTTTTATTTTACTTCACAGAATATTTAAAAATTACTGTTTTCAATTTCGTATATTTTCATTAAGCATCTTTATGTTTACGGGTACGAGGTTTATCTCATTGCCTCATCCTGGGAAGTGACACGGACACACAACATACCCAGACGACTAATGTGGAAATCGAACCCACGTCACTCTTAGGTTACTACGAACCGACAATCTAGATTAGTTTCAAGTAACTGGGATCGTTACTCCGAATCAATGTAAGAAACTTGCAGACTTTCTGGGGAAACTATGGAAAAATTTACCCTAAGAAGATCTGGCCATACCTATAAACATCCCACATCAGTTCTGATTCAAAAACACCAACGAATTTTTGCGGGTGCTGAAGTATTTAACCTGAGATGATAGCGTGAAAAGGCATATCGTTGTCCATTACACCATTTACACCCAAACTATATTCTTGGGGAACCTCAATTTCTTGTTTTTGTTGAAGTAGTTAAGTTGAATATTAACGCTAATAGTGTATATAAAATACTAACAAACGAGAAGATAAACTGAACTGCTGGCATTTTTGCGCTGTTTGATGGTAAAACTTTGAACGTTCATTTAGATCTAGAATGTTTATTTTGCTAAGAAGAGCGAAGCAAATAAACCTAAATAGAATCTGACAACATTTTAGATTAAGTACATGCAAATAGTTTTTAATATACACATAGTACAACACATAGAGCCATTTTAATAATAAATACTTTGTTTATAGTTTATTATATAAGTAAAATTAACATTAAAAAAATAATAAAATAAATATACCAGATTAGCTTGATTTTGGGTTTGTACAAAAAAATATCCACAGATAGATTTTTTGATGCATTTTTGTAGAATTGCAAATATGTGCAGATACGTGTTACATTGGATTAAAGAAACACTAGGTGTGCTGCTTAATATGTGGTAATTTCAAAGACATTGTTGAGTGATTTTTTATAAAACATTGAAAATATCCCAATAAGCAGAATACGTCCCAGCATCCATCTGTAAGAAAATAGATTCATCCATCTGATCACAATGAAGATAGAATAACCTTGTCAGTAACATATAAGTCGGAAATCGAGAAAGGAACCACCAAGCCGCCAAGCGGTTATTAAAGTAGTTCCCGAATAGCAAAGCTATTACATAATCGTTCTAGAAAACAACTACTTCTCGGGCTAAAGCCCCGCCAGGCATTGAATTATACCCAGAAGCGATCCTCGACCCCTTTCTCGTGTTTCTGCACGATCAGATAAGGTTTCAAAAAATAAAACCCGAAATAAGGTTTCAAAAAATAAAACTTTAATAACCGCTTGGCGGCTTGGTGGTTCTCTTCTCGATTTCCGACTTATATGTTACTGACAGAGATCGTATCGGTGAAGATGTATATGCCATAAAGTTCATTCGGCATTTGTCCTGAATCAGCGTACCGTGTACGGCACTGATGAGAACTAACAAGTTCGAAACAGCTGTATGTCGTTCGGTTCCGATCCGGGAAAAATGTCGAATCCTACCTGTGGCGGGTTTTATTTTTTGAAATAGAATAACCTTTGAAATAGAATAAATTAAAGCTACAAATCATCCCCTACAGTCCACAGTGTAATCAACCTCGAAAGAATCCAGAAACATGCAGAAATTACGAAAGAAACACTATCGAAACATACCAGTCGAATCCATACGACGCCGACGCAACATTTACAACATCAAGTATAAACACCCCAACGTCGACAACAGTAGTCAGTCTTTATTCAGCCACTTAAGTCATTTACAAAAGTCAGGCAATCAACAGTCAAGCCAAGTTACTGCAGAAAGTTATCTCTAACTGATCAGCATGATCTGCACGAGTGGCTCCTAATACGGGAACAACCACGAATTCAGTGGCTTGCATCTGCGTAACCTTGTAGAGATAGAGTGAAATGTCTTTGTCTCTACACGTCACCGATCGCGTGTGCCAGTAATAATATCACTTCACAAAGAAGCAAACAGTGCATCCACACATCCACGCACCTTCCAAAAGAGCCGAATCAGCCACGTCTTCTGCGATGAGCACGCTTCCACTCACCAAATCCTTTTTAAGGGATTCAACCGCGTCTTTCATGATGTACCAGCATTGAAAACACTTCCCTACCAGTGGCGGCTCCTGGTGATTTGTCCTGGGTGGGCAATAACTAACTATTAGTAGCTTATATAGTGCAAAATAATGAAGTAAAATATAGTAAAAAAAACTTTGACTCATCACTCTATGTTAGACATTGTACAAGTATTATGTTAAGATTTAAAATTCTTTCAGCTTTCAAGTTGAAAATGCATAGCACTAAAATTGGATAAAACTAGTACAGACTCTTATGAATGCTACACAATTTTTATATTTACACATTTTCTAATATCTACATTAATAACCAAAATAATTTTACTTAATAATATAACAAATACAGTGTCTACAGAGTACAGATCTCGCTGAGATAAATAACGTTCTACGTCTCTGAAAACTTAACTCGGAAATACGGAGATCGGACTGATCAGAGATTCTCGATTTCTTCCCCGCTTTGCCGAAAGCTTTTTCAGCAAGGTGGTCTAGCTCACCCGTGTCACAGCTTACTCGAGACTCGAGTAAGCTATGCCCGTGTTTCAAATTCTTTCATGTAGTTAACACGTGTATGATTTTGTTTTTATGTCTTCAAGTCATTCGTAAAAGGCGTGGCTGCTCACCCGGTCCGGCACCCACCACGCAATTAGTTCCACGGTTACAAGAGTGAATTGCTGCACTTGTACTTTTTGTGTACGCGGTGGAAAATTACACTGCAATTTTCCACCACGGTTGCGCTGTTAGTATTACTATATATAATCAGAACTTTTCATTGTATTATTGTTGTTATGTAATATATAATGTATTTAATTAATTACATATTACATAATTATATCTTCACTAATTTCTATAAACGATAAATAACGAACTTTGGAACTGTGTGTTCCTCTTCTTCTAGGAAACAGCTGGGTGGGCACTGCTCACCCTGCCACCCCTGACCAGCCGCCAGTGTTTCCCACTCAATCAAATCCTTCAAAAAGGATCAACCGTGTCTTCCGCGACATGCACCAAAGACTCCAAGCAACCGAAGTGAACTCTCAGCAATCCACCGTCAGCAAAGCAGCTTCGAAAAAGGAACAAGAAGAGGAAACGCCCCACAAAATTCGTCGGCTTTTCCCGCGTCCGTTTATAGTATGCTGGTATGTGTTTCATTAGGTTAGTGAAACAAGATGTGCTGCACATGTATATTTTTATAACACACAGATATACAATATAAATATATAATGGAAAATAAAAACATTTACAATTATAGGTACAAAAGTAAAAATATAAATAAATATGTTATTCAAGAAACACACTATCATCAATGACAGATAGCAGTTTGATTGACATGTTGTGAAATCTAAAACAAAACTGTTATTAAAAATAATTTTTATTAAATAACTGAATTTTGTTTTAAGAAAATCTATTCTAAACATAATATAAATTGTGAGGATAAATATGTTTAGGCATAGAGGTAATAATTACACAGTGCATAATAGCCCACTGTTATAAAAGTGAATTGTATATATGTATATTGAGGCACATTCACAAATTCTTCATATATCACATTATAATAAAATAGAAACAAAATAAATGATTAAATGAAGATTTCTGGATTCTCATTGTAATAGGAGTTACCGAAAGTATATAGAAATAAGAGTTGGTATGACATGTTCCGTTGGTGAGAAATTTTCTACACAATGCGTTTTATGCTTTTCGTATGTTTTAAAAAAAAATCTGGTTTTAAAACTGAAAAAGAATATTATAAGTTATATTATGTTTATATAATAGTGACATTTAAGTGTATATTTACTCTCAATTAACAAAAATAAAATTAATTATGAGATGAAAAATTGCAGACTTTATAAACAATTTTTTGTAAAAGAAAGGCCGGTCAATATAGGATGGATCGCATAATTAACACGTTCACACGCAACATATAAGCACATGAGAATTAACATCCAACAGTAAGTACTTCAATTATATTGTCATCATAATTGTTAACAATGTCATCGTTTAGTCGTGATCTATTTCTGGCTGTAAGTCAAACCACCCACTACAAGGTTGGCTGAGGTTGACTTTCCCCAGGTCAATTATAACCTACAAAATATGTAACGAATTTTTAAACAACACTGCCTAATATTTCTTTGTGTTTACCTGGCCCAGAATATTACTACTGGAATAAAATAGTTGCTTTTGAGTTCCAACGGTGACCTCCAATTGTTTGGTCACTAATTCGGCGGGGTTTAATACGTATTCGAACCTCTCGTCGAAAGTTGGGTTACAATTATCCTTAATAACCTGAAAAATATACATATACATAAGTCTGTAGTACTGATGTTAATCATATCCATTTTTAAACGCTTCAAGAATTTAGCTATCTGAATTTAAGAATAAGGAAATAAAATATAAATGTGTGCAAATTCCTTGAAAATTTAATGTTTTATTCTTATTTGTTATCCTTAATAACTTGAAAAATATGTACATAATAAAATAAATTCTATAGTACTAGAGAAATTAAGTATATCTATACTTAAACGCTTTCAGAATTTAGCTATTTAAATTGTAAAAATAAGAAAGTAAAATGCGTGCAAGTTTCTTGAAGATTTAATATTTTATTCTTATTCTTAATTTTATTCTTAAGAGAATAACATAGTAACTACCATTCTCTACTGTTCACTATCTTTCAATTCACCTATTTTGTTAAAACGGGCTATATTTAAGCAATTATTTATACCTGTATATACACTGTGACTCATAAATAATAGACAAATTCATTTTCCTAATTTACGACTTCGAAATAAAATTCAAGAACACGCCAATTTTGAAATGACACAATTTCGCAACACAATTGATTAGAATATTTCCCCCTTGTTTGGAGTGGTCCCTTAAATAAAATGTGAGTGTGTATTGATTTTTATTTCACTTAATAATTAGTCAGAATGGTTAGTCATTTTAAATTAATTTTCAGAAATAAATTATAGTTTTAAAATGTACAAAATTAACGAGATCATTTATATTAGAATCTTTCAGTAAAACTCGCCGAACAAACTCAGCTTGCTTGGTGAAGAGGGTTTCTCTCGGCATATTACAGGGTTTTGCTTGTAATATCTATTAGTTTTCGTCATAAATAATAGGGTCCTATTGCTTGTCAATAGAATTATTTGTATGTATCCAAGCTTGGGTAATAAATGTAAATTAAATTTACTTCTTCAGGTATTAAACCAAGTAAAGTATATCAGACTTAAATTCAGATATAATAAATATAATTTTAAATTAAATTAACCAGAGCAGAAATATTCTACTCTATTTATCCACTCTTTTGTGACGAATCAGACCGAGGAAGCAGAGGTTGATATAATATTCTGCAGGCACTGTAGAATCTCTGATGATGGAACGTTCTCGCAAGAGAATATTTCAGTTTCAGTTTCATATAAAGAAAAAGGAAAAACAAGGAGTCAGGAAGAAGGAGATGGGAGTATTACAATTATTAAAATTTATCAAATAATTCTGGACAAGCTCTCTTATTAAAGTTTATTATTACTTAAAGAAACTTATTTTTGAATTACTGTGCTACTTATTGGAAAATACTCGGCGTTTATGTTCGGGCAACTATCGAGCAATATATTTGGCGCTACTATCAAATGTTTCTTGTTTGTGCCTGAGAAACTACAGTAAATGAACCGTATGAACGTATGGACGAAGTTCTTAACGACGTTCGTCAACGTATAGGATAAGATCAATAATATATTCTCAAAAAGGAGAATATTATTTAAATTAAAATAAGCATCAAAAATAGTAAATTATTCAAATATGTAATTATGTTATTTAGTTAAATTAACATAAAAAGGAAATACAATTTTAATATTAGAACATTGAACTTTGCTTAATAATCTAAATTATAATGAAATTACAGATAAGTTGAGAGAACCCAATTAAGGTCAGACATTTTAGCAATACCACAAATAATGCAGTTTTGAAGGAAAGTGAGGAAATGGGTAGGGGGACACAGGAGATGGAGAAGGTGCGAGTGCTCGAAGCGAGGGCAGTGGTTAAAAAGACATATCTCTCTAGCCATGAAAATAAAAAAAGGTTCAGTTGATAATTATGTAAGTATAATTTATTTGTTTGTAGTTTTTGGAAGTTGGGAATCTTTTCTTTTTAAATCCTTTTTTCATATTGTAATATCTTTTTATGGACAATTTATTTTAATAAATGTTTTTTTTATACTTGTCTTTTGCTACAGCCCTAGCGTGCGTATACGATCTACCAGAAAGGCCGTATACTTAACATATATGTTACGTATACGGCCTTTCTGGTAGATCGTATACGCACACTAGGGGTGCAGCGAAGGATAGTCAAAAGACAAGTTAACAAAATATAACATTTATTGAAATAAATTAAAAGATATTAAAATGTGAACAAAGAATTTAAAAAGAAAAGATTTCCAACTTCCTAAAACTACAAACAAATAAATTATACTTACATAATTATTAACTGAACCTTTTTTTTTAATGGCTAGAGAGATATGTCTTTTTAACCACTGCCCTCGCCTCGAGCACAGCTTAATTGAGTAAGCTGTGCCTCGAGCACAAGCACCTTCTCCATCTACCGTGTCCCCCTACGCATTTCCTCACTTTTCTTCAAAACTGAATTATTTGCAGTATTGCTAAAATGCCTGACCTTAATTATTGGGTTCCCTCAACTTATTTGTAATTTCGTTATAATTTAGATTAGCAAGCAAAGTTCAATGTTCTAATATTAAAATTGTATTTCCTTTTTATATTAATTTAACTAAATAAAATAATTACATATTTGAATAATTTACTATTTTTTATGCTTATTTTAATTTAAATAATATTCCCTTTTTTGATAATATGAAACGTATAGAACCTAACAAACTTTTGAAATCTTTGTCTCAATAAACTGATCTCTCTTATGAGATGATTGTAAAGAAGAACATGGATATGCATGCATATAAAATGCAATCATAACAAATCCTTTTTACGATAGGCCAGAACCTTGCTCCATCTGCAAACATTAGCAATATTTTAATTATATACATTGTCAAAATATGTGAATATCGGGTACAGCAAATTTGCATAGTTTTGTTGAGTCTCTCAAAAAATTGGTATTTAGGTAGTAGCTCCTTTATGAATTTATACCCATTTTTTTGATGAAGTATAATTATTCCAATATTCTTCCATTTAACTGGTGCGGAGCAGCACAGAAACAACATTTTGATTGAATGTGTTCAGTCAAAACTGTTACGTATTCTACAGAGTATACAACACGAGACATTAAGGCTTTATTCACGAATTATTTGGTGACCAGCTAATAACTTTGCATGTACAAATTAAATTTCTTCCCAGATCACATTATTTGGCCATAATGGACTATGTTGTGTTCCTTTATTTAAATAAGAGAATTGTTAGAACTCCTATAGTTAATTTGCAAGAACTGAAACTAAGAAATGGTTGAGGAATATACAACCATCGCGCTAGAAATCTTGTGGAATGATTTTGATAACAAGAAGCCACGCGTAAACTTGTGCATTGAATAATCTACAGAAACAGAGTTTCAATAGTTACGGTAATACCTCTCTTTTATTAATAAAAATAACGATTAATCAATTTAATTCAAAACATCGCCGTTTGTACAGCGGCAAGAAATCATTGTTAAATTCAATTATATCTTATAACAAATGAGTAACGTTTATAACCAATACTTCTTATTTTGAACGCGCTGGGATTGTGAAAACATTTAAAACAATGCGAAGTGGATTATTTCCACATTTGACATTTTTTGTTATATTCAAAATTCCTTTATATCTTCAGGTAATCTGAGTACTGCCGATTTAGAAGTATTTATTTTCTACTTGCCTGTGTTTTTCTCTTTGTATCCTTAGCTCTTTCAGGTAACAAGTACAATTTAACGTACGGATCTGGAATATTTGATGGATCTTTGATTGGAATATTCCTAAAATCAGATAAATACATTTCTTATTAAAACATAATAATTATATTATAACTTTTTATCTTATCCTTTCTCCCTAAAGTTTCTAGTACAAAAACTAACAAAAATCTAGTAATCTGTGCTTTGTCCGAATTGTTTATTACAATGCAGTTTTATTTAACATACCTAGAAACCTTGAAGTATATTAAGATATAGATCCAAGAAAATTTAGAATATACTATTTCTAGATTTTTATTAGAACATGCGGTCAGAAGGCAAATGTTACATGTTCGGGACGCTCGCTACTCGTTTTGGGACAACTAAGTAGTATATTACTAAGTAACTTACATAACATTATGAACCACGACGATCAACTTCTGCATTTGATAACTATAGCGCAAAGTCATTTTAATTCTTCCCAAACCTGCCTCCCCAGCAGACCTATTTAAACGTAACTATATCATTGACCGTTTAATTTATTTTTAGATTTTCTTACGATGTTACACTTGGCGTTCTATGAAGAATACTTTCAGAACTCTGAGAGGGAGATGCATTGGTGGTAAACACCGTTGTTGAACTATCCTCTATGACCTCTTGAACTGCATCAGTAATTGTTTGATCTGGATCACCTACAGCTGCTTGATCCTTCTCCTTGTCAACCTGGTTAGAAACTTGACTTTCAGCTGGAAAAAGTACTCCGTCAGGAAGAACTATATAAATAGTGTCAAGAGGTCAAACCTAAAGACGGAGTTGAAATATTGGAGTCGGTTCTCTCCAACTCTCGTGGATCATCTGCTGGCATACTTTCTTCTGCAGTTCTCTTTAAAATCTACAAGTGATCTTGTGTTTAAAATCAATAGTCAAATGTTAAGTATTGAGCGTCAAGTGTCGTATGTCCAATGTCAAATATCCATAGTCAAATGTTAAATGTTGAATGCCAGATGTCAGATGTCGAATGTCAAATGTTCAACGTCGAATGTCAAATATCGTAAATGTCAAATATTCAGAAATTATGAAATCGGTAACTATATAGCCATAATCTCTTTCACCTATGTCTTTCTACATACCCTCAAATGTATCGACCAAACGAGTTTGCTTTCGGGTCCAGATTTGCTCAGTGAAAACGGTTCTTTGCTTATTTCTAAATTCGTCTTGTTGCAGAGATTCTTAATTTTAAAAATAAGATTTCCAATCTCTGATGAAGTCTTGTGATCCATTATGCTCAAAAATATGGAGTCATTCTCGGGGTTTGCTACTAAAAACGTGAAGCCCTGCTCCCATACGGGATGGATGGTCCTCATTAGAACGTTAGTCTGCTGGCTTTTGTGACCAACTTTTAATACGGCATAAGGATCGGGTTTCGTGGACATTCTCGCTTGCTGAAAATGCGAAAAATCAAAACTACTGATGAACGTAATGAACTCCAATATGCGCTTACAGGCAGATTCTTAGCAGAGTCCAAGAATATTGTGACAAGCGCTGTATTCAAATTCGATGCCCGTAACAACTGTGTTTCGAACAATATCTGAAAAAAAAATAGTTTTTATTTTTGTAATCTAAAGTAGTACAACACGTACTGTTTCTAGATCACTGTAATTTTTGCTGAGGGCCAACCAGGTGAGACGAAGATGAACCATTCCATGTTTGGCTTGTTCTAACGTTACCCACTAAAAAAATAATTGATGCTACTTATACCATTATTAATAATATATATAACAATTTTACAGAAATGGAAATTAAAATAAGTTAATAAATTATACACTATGGTTTACATTAATGGATAAATTAATTTTCTACGTAATTTACGATTTTTAAGTAAAATCCTAAAACATAATTACTTTTAATTCTAAATTAGACATTATTTGAGCAGAACTGTATACATCTTCAATCCTTTTGAAATGACCATTATCTATTTATTTTAAAATAAAAAAATAAATAAAAATAATTACCTTATTTTATTTATTTTTTAAAATAAAATAAAGGTTCATAGAAAAGATTAAAACATACATCAAAAGGTACATTAGAAGATACATGAATTATTTTCTCTAATCTTGTTTAGTGAAAAATCTAAGCAGTTAAAATTACATATTTCAGTGGACCAGGCAGTTATTTCTTAACAATTATAGAAGCGTTGATGAAGTTATTCTGAACCGTTAAAACGTGATTTGCTTATTTTCATGCCTTATTATGTTGCTTTATAGTCATCGGCGTAATTAAATTAAAATTAAATAAACAATCCTTTAAATAAATCTTATTTAATCTGTTAACATAGGCTTTAACTGAGACTAATTTTAAATTATCCTATAAAAATACTCAAGGGACATCAAATCGGGAAAACAGGCTGGCGCCTCGAATTCAGCGCTGCTATCGATTCATCTATTAGGATACTAGAGCTGGTACTCGATCACACACTATGGATTGGATGGTTCATTGGATTGGTTTCTTTATTAATAATAATAATTATTATTATAATAGTCTTGGGCATACATTGTATATAAATATAGTAAATCTCCGGTAATGCGGACTCCCAATAACCCAGATTTCCGAGCAATCCAGACAAAAGTGATATATTACATTTTATATTATTAATTAATCCTTTAATCTGGAACGACGCTGGTTCCATAATCCAAATTATAAGTAAGTGAGAATATTTTAGATCTATAACCTTATCCGCAAAGTGGCTTTATGAATCGCCAATGTCATTGGTGACACAACAGAGATGCAATTGACCAACCATTACGGCAGAATCATAACCATTACCGAAAGAGTCTCTTGGTTCCTGTCTTATCTTTTGAAGAAAGTGACACACCCGATATTCTGAGGAGCCTAATTTGAAGATTTAAGTGTTCCTGCTGGCCAATTATTAGGTCAAGATAGCTAATTGTATTAAAAATATTAGTGAATAATTACTTTCCATTTGGATAATGCGATAACAGAGGTAATCTCAGCTTATGATCCCGATCATTTGATTTCACCGTATATACTTAAAGACAGATTTGAATCTCTCGGTAAACATTGAGGGAAAATTGCTGAAAACAGCAATACGCTGTAGAATTTTAACATAGAAAATAATCAACTGATAACATTAGAAATATATAAATGGATAATTTTCCATAAAGAACATATACAGTTTCATAGTTAGGAGAGCGACGCGGAAGAAGAAGTAGCCAGGATTGAACCAAACGAGAAAAATGATGAGGAAATTCGTTGTTTCAGAACATGCATACAGTAGGCTAAAATAAATGGCATTGAATTAAAAGATTTATCTACACTATAAATACTGTAACAATGCATAATCGAACTTAAGCATGGCAGTAGGATTATAAGCAAATCTTTTTAAAATTAGAAGTATGTGAAATTTAAATTTTTCATTTTAGATTATATTTAGAGTATCTCATATTACTACAATACTCATAGATTTCTAATTTTAACCGACCCCATATAAAATAGTCAAGCGATATCAAATCGCTTAATTAGCGACTCGATTTCACTGCCGCTATAAATCATCTAGTAGGGTATTACAATTGGTACTCCATTATCCCATATGGATTGAATGGTATGATTAGATGTTTCATCAGAAAAAAGTGTTTTCTTTTTTAAGTAACGGATCCCTTTGATATACATTGTATATAAATACAATAAAACTCTGGTAATACGGATAGATTTTTTAAATAAAGTTATGTGAATTTGCATTCTTCCATTTTAGATTATATTTAGAATTTCCCAAATTTCGATTTAATATACATTATTTATAAACACATTTTAATATTTTTTGAATTAAATTTTCGTGACAAAGATGACACAAAATTCAAACTACACATACTTATTCTAAAAAAAGTATATTGGATAATAGTTACTTTAAGGGGGTTGAAGAAGTAGGTATGGAATTCTAAAAATTTATAAATTACGTAGAAATTTTTGTATCTGTTACTTATTATCCACAGGCTATATTAAACTAAAATAATAAGATTTAAAAACATTTTTAGATATCTATTATCGAGTAATAATGAGGTATTACTTACCATGTCGTCGTAACCTTTTTTCACGATATTAGATATTTCTATGGTTGCCCTAGATAATAAAGAAGAATTAATTAGGTAATAATATATATCTTAATAAAATAAACAGTGGTCACTTGTTCACGTTAAATGCCTCAAACCACAGAAAAGAAATAGTTAGTTACCATTTATATATGTACTTATATTTAGTGATGGAACATTATACATGTAGGTGTATATATAAAGATATGGTAGTACCAATATGAAATAATGAAATTTAAACGTATATTTAATTATCCTAAATAAAAAAAATGTAGATACTTAAATTTGGTACATTTGCAAAATTTATTAAAAACAATAACATCAGATAACAAGAAACAACAATACTGAATAACAAAAAATATGTTTCATAAATGTGTTCTACATATAATGTAAAGATATATGTAGCTTGACTTACAATAACCTTGTCATACTATCAAGTACTAAATTCTAGTCAGTAAAATGAAATACAAATTTTAAATTAATTCTAATCAACTAATAAAATACCTCGGTTTTGGCTGCTCTTTTTAACAAACTTTAGCTGCTATAAATTTCACGAAACAATTAAGTTCATTATAAATTTTAATATTTTAATTAGCCTGTATTTTCAGCAAGTGGCATGAGTGTTTATTGTCAATTATTATGCTTGTATACATTCGAAATGACAATGTTACTACGAAGTGCATTTATATCAACGAATTTTGTGGATATCCCTCAGAATTATTGTTGATAAATATTTTGCACTTCCTTTGCCTATTCCAAACATATTTTCTTAAACACACTGATATTTATCGTATCATAATTTTTTAGGAAATTGTTATCTTATTATATGATTATAATTAACTTAGTTGCTATAAGAAATCATAGTATTCGCGGTAAAACTCATAAGAAAGATCTCCTTGTTTTTTGTTTGTCCTCAAGAATCCCAGGATCATTCCGAAACGTTCACCAAGCCCTAAAAATTTTTACAGCTTTCGAGAAAGCTGTAAAAATTCTTATAGCATTTAACGTGTTTTAATGTCGAGAATAAAAAAAAACAAACAAAAAAGAATGACCTCTGAATCTTGTCATCAGCAAATTTTTTTAACGATTGACTTCTTTGTTATTCTCTCTGAATCGACAATATATATCAAAAATCCAATAAAATATAAAAAATGCGACATAATATATATTACGTACATTCAAATAAAATACATATGCAATAAATGTACACATTATATAATACATAATGGAAATGAAATAATGCAATGGAATTATGGTACCTTCCAAGATTATCGTCACGGTGACCCTTGTCTTTATCAAATGAATGAAGCTGCAGCTGGGTACCCGTAATACACTCCACGACAAACTGTGTAACATATAATAAACAATGTGTCAGCACAAAGTAGTTGCAAAGCCTTAAAAAATCACAAAACACACTCGAAAAATTTGAAACGCAATAAGTGTATTTACAAACAGGTCTAACCTTCCTAAAAAATCGTCAGCCCAGTCTCGACCAGGAACCTTTGGATCCCAATCCCAACATGAGAGCGATAAAAATTGTGCCTCAGTTGAAGTTACAGTAACCTATGTGGATAAAATCCTCAATAAAACAATCATGTTTAATCAAATTTTTTTTGTATTCAATATTGGTAGATTTTTAAAAGGTTTGCTTTTACTTTAAAATAGAGTTGTAATGTAAACCTGAGCTTTCTATTATTTTTCTTTTGCTTTGATGCCAGTCCGTGTTACTGATTATTTATATTTATAAAAAACCTGCTCAGTTTTGTTCAAGGATTGTATTACTATAATAATATTGCTTTAATAATAATAAACATTCATTGTACACATTGTTTATCACTTACAATTTTGAAAAAAAGTCTCAAACATAATTCGCCTCTAGTATTCTTTTTCAACTTTTCTGAAATTTCTGCTTGCTGTAGATGGATGAGGCCTACACAAACTAAATCAGACTCCTCTCAACGGTTCATAATAGTGTTATGTTGAAAGATTTCACAAATGAAATCTACATCTAGTACACATCGTCTTCATAGAATTTAATTTTGGTAAATCTATTATTGAATGACCCTATAGGATTTAGCAACCATAAGAATCAACGGGATAATTTTCTTTACTAAATTTTTCAGGATTCAAATTTGATTTAATTATTAACTTGTCCTGATTTTCGTTTTTATTCTAATTTCCTTATCTACTAATCTCTTAAATTCGAAGTAAGTTTATGGCAATTTCTTTAAAGAAACTGTAATAGTAAATATGTAAATAATCCATCTGAGATTGATTATGAATCGATAAAATTAATTACTATTGACAATTTATTATAATCCTCAAAAAACAGACAAGGATGATAATACATTGTTGTTAAATATAGTTATTCTCCTGGTTAGTTTATTGAGAATTTGAACGAAAATACAAAAAAAAATATCTTTTGGAATGACATATTTAGCTCTATTGATAAAATACATTATTTTGTATAAAATTAACAAGCATGTACAAGTATATGGAGCTACACTTGAAACGTTTTTATTAATTATAAGCAAAAATGTCTTAACCCCAAAAATAACTGCCTTAAATAGACTTCTAGTTGTCTATGTTATTACCACAGTAAAGATAATTTTACTAAGATGCGTTAATAAACGGCAAATATAGGTTTTGTTAACATTTTGTTCGTTACCACGAATCAATATCTTGACGCACTGCACGCATAAAAAATCCTGCTGTTAAATGACTTTGCGATCACTATATATGGCTGTAATAGTTACATTAAATGCACCTGTTTGCTTTGCTATAATCGCACTGCTTCCCAATGATTGCAAAAATATTTTTCAGTACTTGCTGATACTGGAAGTAAATCGTTTATGGTGTACAATTAATTTCTTTATTAGATAAGCGACATGTGCATGACCCTGTTGCGTTTCGTTAGGCAGTGTCTGTGAGAGTGTCTTAGCAAAATTATTTTTGTTGTTACAAAAATTAACAAAACATATACTCATTCATATTCGTCAAGTTCTTTACTTAAAAAGTTATTTGGCTGAAATGCACTTAAGCCGGTAAATGATGCAATTTTAAATAAGGAGGAGGCTGATTCTCGTCGAATGGTAGAATAAGACTTATAGACTGGATTGAGCACAGGACCTATGACAACTTCAGACTACTGGTAATAGCCCATAAAGTCTTTAATTTTATTATTATTTGTATATTTTTTTACTTTTGTATTATATGAACATACAAATATTGTAAATACTTTATTATGCTATAACTACATTTGAAAAAAAGGCAAAGCTAGAATTATTCCCAAAAACCACTCAACTAATTTTCAGTTTTATTGTGGTTATTGTCAAATTGCCTCGTTATAAAACTACCCGTTTTATACTATACATAAGATTCGATTTAAAATAAAGGCACTAGGTTCAGAATAACATTTATTTACTAAAGGGAACATAAATAAGTCTATTGCACGTTTTAACACAGATTTTCACAGATTTCTGGCGTAATAGCAAATCTATACAAAAAGGAGACAAAACATATACAGAGTGTTTCCTAAGTAAGTACAAAAAATTTAATAGCGTATTCTTGAGTCAATTTTATGAAAAAAAGTTCATATGAACTTCAATGTCTTCAGTTAATATGTGAGTTCATATGTCCTCAAACGCTTCGTTTCCAAGATACAGGATGGTGAGGATTTAAGAAAAAATATTTTTTATAATATCTATGATGTCACTGTAAATATTTTTGTGAAATTTGGTACACACATTCTATGCGTCTGGAGGCACACAGTTTTTGCTTAATTAATTAATAATGAATTGATGTTTCAAAAATGAAATCCCACTTTATTAACATTTACAGTTATTATTGTTTTATTAAACACATTTCATATGAAATTATAATAATTGCTGGAAATGGAAACCTTCAGCTATGATACAAGCTGCAGCCCTCTTCTTCATAATTTCTCGCACATGTGCAAAAATACCTAACGTATTTCGTATTCTGTCACATCTTTGAATTATCCGGTTTCTAAGATCATGCACATTTTGAACAGGATTTGTATAAATTACTGTTTTCCAGTGACCCCACAGAAAAAAATCTAATGGATTTAAATTAGCTGATCTTGCAGGCCACGGTTGACAGGGTAAGTTTGCACCTCGACCAATACAACGGTTGGCAAATTGTTGGTTTAAAAATTTTCGGACAGTTAAACTAAAATGTGCGGGAACACCATCATGCATAAACCAAATTCTATTTCTTAGCACGAGTGGGACGTCATCTAATAAAGTGGGTAAATCTTCTTCAAGAAATCATCTGTATGTAGCACCATCAAGTTTTATTGGGAGAAAAAAAAACAATTAGAAAATCAGGGATTATTTCCACCCATACGTTTAATGAAAATTGATTTTGAAAATGATTTTCAACTATCGCATAAGGATTTTCATCACTCCAAATGGGGTTATTATGAAAATTCATAATCGCGTTTCTAGAGAAGTTAGCCTTATCCGTAAATAGCACTTGGTCAAGCAATCTAGGATGTTGTACAATTTTTTGTTGAATCCATCGGCAGAATTCTATACGTGGGAGATAATCTCTAGATAATAATATCTGTACACGCTGAACATGATATGGATACAACTGGCTTTCCCTAAAAATAGTCCATACTAATTTATGACTTACATCAAGCTGGCTGGAAATGCTTTTCGTGCTTGTTTCTGGATGACGTTCAATTTCATTCAAAATTATTTCTTTCAAAGCAGGAGTTCTTTTTGTGGTAGGCCTTCCTGAAATATCTCTCACCCTTGCAAATGAACCCGTTTCTACTAAGCGTTGATGAATTCTTGCAAATGTGCGAACATTTGGGATTTGTCGGTTGGGAAATCTTTCTTGGTAAATCCATTGTGCTGCTAAAGAATTTACATCAACTAGTCCATAAACAAAGTGGATGTCTACCATTTCGGAATTTGTGTAGTTAAACATTGTCAGGATATGTTACTTTTAATACATAATGTAACAGTAATTATTAAAATAAAGAACTATTAAACACAATAATAGAAACTAGAAAGTGCGTTTAAAATTCGAATCCAAATCAAAATACAAATGAAATTATATTATTTATGATTGTCAGAAATGCTTTTGACAATCAGTAACCATACTAATTTATAACTAACATGTATCTTGGAAACAAAGTGTTTGAGGACATATGTTCATATGAACTTTTTTCGTAAAATTGACTCAAGAATATGCTCTTAAATTTTTTGTACTTACTTTGGAAACACCCTGTATTGTACTTCGTTTTGACATGGACAGTTATAGTTATCATGTATAGCCAAAATCTACCAATAATGATGTTCCCTAAATGTATAATATTAAAAATGTTCTCAGTTTATTACCAGTTTAAATCAGAATATCTCATTAATTTATCCAATTACATATAGATAAAGTAGTTAAATATTTTTGTAGTAGTTAAATAGTTTGTTAAATATAATTGAAAGAATGTAATAGATTGAAACATTCAGAATTATATTTTACCTAAAAATTGCGTGTACCAACACCAGGACCGATTAGGACATCAAAACTTGATGATAAGACTAATAAGCGTAAATAGCTTCAAGTATCTCTATTCAGTTAAACATTAGTGCCTTTGATCAATCTCGAAATGCGCGATATATAAAGAAATTTGTTATTTTAATATGTGGGACACCATCTCAGGTATCACGTATCCAATTCATGTATCTACCCGCCATTGTTTTTATCAGAACATAATTTTCAAATTTAAAATTTGATTTCTTAAATGGAACACCCTGTGTATTTTAACAAATTTCAATTTTTCATAAAAGTTGCTACATAATGAATCTAAATTTATGAAATTTCTCTCAAATATGGCGGACTTCTTATAATTTTTTTATAAAAATCTAAATTAGTAATTCATAATTTTGTATAACAAAATTTTTCCAAAAATAAACATTGTAAATAATAATGCGGTTCGTTATTTATGTGTCGTGCAATATTGAAGTTAATAGTTATTATAATGAAATTATTTAAAAATATTCTTAATTTGATATCCGATTTTTGGATTTCTTTTAATAATACCCCTTATGTTTTCTTTCCCTACAAGAATGGCTATAATTTAATATTTAAAGTGGTATAAGTATAATGGATTTCGTTGTAAACTAATTGTAAACAAGGCAACATTATTTGTTTGTTTTAAAATTATTTTAATACTCTAGGTCTACGCCGATTCAGGACAAATGCCGAATGAACTTTATGGCCTATACATCTTTATCGATACGATCTCTGTCAGTAACTTATAAGTCGGAAATCGAGAAAGGAACCACCAAGCCGCCAAGCGGCTATCAAAGTAGTTCCCGAATAGCAAAGCTGTTACATAATCGCTCTAGGAAACAACTACTCCTCGGGATAAAGCCCCGCCAGGCATTGAATTATACCCAGAAGCGATCCTCGACCCCTTTCTCGTGTTTGTGCACGATCAGATAAGGTTTAAAAAAATAAAACCCGCCACAGGTAGGATTCGACATTTGTCCCGGATCGGAACCGAACGACATACAGCTGTTTCGAACTTGTTAGTTCTGATCAGTGCCGCATACGGTACGCCGATTCAGGACAAATGCCGAATGAACTTTATGGCCTATACACCACTGTGTATACCATGCCTATACCTATCTACCTGTGGCGGGTTTTATTTTTTGAAATTTCGTTATAATAAATGTCTGTTCCAATATTGCACGCAAACATAAAATATTAACCATATTGTCATTCAATATCTACTTAGAAAGTTCTCATTATACAAAGATTTCTAATTAAGTAGTTTTTTATAAAAAGTTTAAGTCATCATATTTGAGGGAAAAATCTCAAATTTGAATAGGTAAGTAGTATATACGTATGTAAGTAGTAAAATAGTCTATTTTCTTATTCGTGGGTTTTAAATTTGAAAATTTTACTGGAATTAAAAAGCTTGATTTATACACTGCAAGACATCTACAACTACTGTTATTATTATTTAGTGTATCTTTACGATTATTTAATTCTTTGCATTATCCAATACCAACGTCACGATTTAAATTAAAGAAATATACAACTGAGATGACTACATAATGATAATTTAACCATGCGCCTTAGTAATTGTTAAAATTAAAATTTTGTATTTTTTAAGAAAGTATCAACAATAACGAATACTTAGAAAGGATTTACAACAAAAGATAGTACTTAGTTATACAGTTGTACGAAAAAAAAAGTACGAACATAAAAAATATCCTTTATATACAAAAAAAAACCTCATATTACCATACAATTACGATGGACTGTATGAGCAAACTGGCGCATTAGATGTTTCCACTAATGTTCCAATAATCTTCGTACTGATACTTGCTGCAAATCATCATCATCAAAAACAGTAAAAATGTCAGTAAGAACCGTAATATTGTACAGGAACTCTCTGATTGAAATGCGTAATGTGAAAGTTATGTGAATATTTTATAGAACAATTCTTGGATGAATAATTAATAACCTATTATACCATTTTGACAAGAACATTAAATATAGATACTACAATAGTTTTTTAAAATTTCTTCAACTACAGTTATAGATATGAATATTATCAGTTAAGTTAGGCGATTTGAACAGGATGCCAGTTTATATTATTTAGCTCAAGTTCACTTTGAATCTACTTTGAAGCAACGACGAGATATCCTCTTCTTCGGAATAGATTAAAAGGTATAAGAAGAATTTTAATTAGTGATGTAGCCTTAAACTCAAGTTCTTAGAAATAGAATATCAGGCTTAAAACGTTCACTAATTACTACAGTTTCTTGTTGGTTTACGCATAACTGCTGTGTTCCATATACTGGAACTTGTTGAAAACATTTCATTAATCAATCCAAGTAACTTTTCCAGAACTGCTTTTGGGAGATTAACAAATTTTTACAAAACAGCTTCAGCTCCAAAAAATCATCTGCAATGTCTCACGAAATGACAACCGATAAGAATAACCACTTCAGTTCCACTTTCACACATGATTTATTTAGAAACCAAAAAGAATCACAAGAGATACTTTGGGCCATAATAAAAAAATATTAGGATTCGCATTACAGAACTATGTTAAAGAAAAGTGAAAGTAAAGAAAAGTATCGTCAGAAGGTGCAAAAATCTTTTAAATTTAAGGAATTTACTTGAGAAGGGCATTAGAATTCAAATATGAAAAAATCTTAACAACCCTTGGAAAACGCGTCGGCGAAAAGAAGATGAGGACTTTTCGAGGAAATGTGATCAATGCACATGCTGTAAATTATATTTATCAATGACAGGCACTTTGATAGTCACTAAATATTGGTTACCATATGGTATATCGGTTTGAAATAAGGCTAAAACAATAAAAATGCTTCGAGTTTAATAACAAAAGTGTTATTGTCTGTATAATTCAAAGCTGTTTTTATTTGTCATCTATAATTGGCTAAAATGTTAAGATATTTAATGAACTAGCTAACAATAATTATGTATAATACTATCATAGTTTAATGCTATAAATTATTTAGTAATTGTGGCAGACGAAATAAAATCAATACGTCGCGTCGTGGTGTCGGTACTTTATTCTCTTCTAGGATATTATTCTCAATACATAAATTATGATACTTAACAAACCACATAAACTACAACAGTAACTGAATCCATGTAATTAATGATGACAAGACCATAATATAAAAAATGTATATTTGCCTGATAAACTTGCATCCACAGTTGGATACCTAATTTTCAACCGAATGAAAATAATATTTATTTATTACTTTAAGAAAGAAGACGACAACATAAACACCCCATTATAAGCAGGTTCAATAAAGGAAAGTAAAAATGTAAATTGGATTATAACTTTCCTGAAACTACTCTAAATAACAAATACGATAGGAAAGGTACACGAAATGTAAATTATATTACTATTAAGGCCTGATGGATTTTACCGCCCGATGTATTTTCCATTGGATTTTCGTGAAAGCGACACAAAAACACAATTCTATTGCATTGTTGTTTTACTTCGCAATATTACAGATATAAATAATAACCTTAGAGATAAAGTATTAAGGCTACAAAGCACATGCAAAGCTAGAAGCATATGTGCGAGGTAAAGCTTGAAAATTATTTTCAAATAAAAGTGAATCGAATAAATGCACAAAGAATGCAGGGTGGTCTAGTTAAAGGATTAGATTATATAACATACAATAATATATGGAGAATTTAAATAAAAAAATAAAATATGAAATAGTTTATTCGTCAATTAGACTTTGTTTTCAATATTCTATTTTGAAATAAAAATCTTTATTTCATACACAACATTATAATGATAAATATAACAGAAAGTAATTGTTAAATATATGAGAAAACAAATGTTCAAGAATGGCGGTAGAAAATATTTTGACGGTTTTAACAAATTCTGTAGCATCTATATAGGGCGTTTCATTGAAAATGAAACACCTGAAATAATTGTTAACATAATTTTCTTATAGCGAAATGTCGTGACACGTTACGGCGTGTTTTCAGGCTGCTATATTTTGATATAAAACTCATTACTGTCACTAACAGGTTCCTCCCGCTAACAACTGCCTCCTTAAAATATTCAGATAGGAACATAGATTAAGTGATACATCATTTGAAAGATCTCCCAAACCTGATAACCGTGGTGGTATGTTTTTGCTGGTTAGCCAATCCATAATAGGTATACCTATTTGATAAAAATGATCATCAGAAAGTGCAGTAGAAACTGCCATCGGAAATACATCGATTCCATTGAGCAACTACTTTGTGCTTGTCATTTATTAAATTGCTTTGTAAAACGTATATTAATTTACGTTATGTTTTAAAACATTAAGTTCGTGACTGTGACAAAGTGGCCAGGAAAATTTTATTTACATTTTCCCCCATTTCTATTAAAGAACCTCCCGATAAAGCATGAATTTAATAAACTATTATAATATCGTAAAGTTTTTATACTCTAACTTCTACAATTTTTTGCAAATAAGGAGTACAGTGTACAAAATGAATTATTCTTTGGCAGCGTGTTATTTTCAGATGAAGATATTTGGTCGATATGGGAGATTGAAATAACGATAACAAAAATTTGTCTGGAACATTGTAAATACCAAAATTGTGTTTTGAGTGCTTACAAATGACATCGACTCTTTGTCAGTCTTTAGATATCCTCTCAACAAACTGATAGAATTAATGATAGAATGTACAGGCCAAAGTCCTGCTGGAAATGCCTTCCAGAAGCACTTTTGCACATGGGCCTCTTCTGATCGCTGTGTCCTGCTGGCAGGACATCTGGTTTTTCAGTCAGAGGTCCTTCCAATATGATGACAGTGCTTCCAGCAGTACTTGGTGGGACCCGTCATATTTTCTACCTCTGTATGCTTCAGATTTAGTTATTCTACATAAAGTTTCAAGGTTCAGAATCGTAAAAATCGTTAAAAATGTTAGAGTTGGAAGTTTTGAACTTTTTTTGCACTAGCTTAGAATTCAACGAGCTTTCACGTGGTAGTGCCGTCCGTCCTGCTAGAAGGACGAGGAAAGTTCTATAATCTCGTAAAAACGTCCTGCTGGCAGGGTGATCCGTCCTTCTGTAAGGCGCATGTATGTTCTAAGATTAACGTGAAGTGAAGAAGAATCGACGACGGTATTGTCACAATCCAAAAAAAATTCTTTTATTGATTATCAATCAATTACAATAGAGATATAATATAGAAAATAGATAAATAATATATTCAAAATATAACTATATATGAGTTCAGTTGCTTAGCGTTGCATAGCAAATTAATTATATTCTCGAACATCGATACCTACTAATTACTTTCTGTCACATTTGCAATTGTAATGTTAAATGCAATATTAAAAAAATTAAATTATCTCATATTTTCTTTTAAATATTCAGTTCTGCATATAATGGTTTATTTTGACTCTCCATCTATAGACCACCATGAATATTATTTCTAGTACATATAATATTATAAATAATGTATTAAAGATGCCTCAAACAGAAATTTTACTAGTAAATCTTTCAAATAAAGATGTGTAATTCAATTGAGATAAAATGCACAGTTTGATTTCTAGATCCCCACAAATTAGGTACTTATACATAAATACCGCATCCAGTCTATACTTTAAACTGGAAGGTAAAAATTTTATGTACATCTAATATGTAAGATTTATATTAAATCTGAGCGTATCCTTCTAAAGTAAGGTATAAAAAAGTGCAGGGTTCTCAAGACAAGAACAAGAAATGATTTGATGTTTCAGTTTTTATAATTGAATAGTCCAAAAGTTGTCAAAACATGGGAAATGCAGGGTAAGTACAAAGTACTTAAGCTCCTTTCATTTTTATTTATCTCCACAAGAAAAATAGATATATAGAGAATATTTTCATTTATTTAATATCAAAAGTCTATTTGGATTTGTAATTATTAAACATCTACAAAGACAAGTGCGCGAACTCGAAAATTTAAAAAAAATTATAGCATAGGCATTTGCTATACAATTAAGCTGGACGAAACAAACTCTACAATCTATAATATTTGTGGTATCAAGTAGTTTTTAAGAGTGAAATTCCCTTTTTATTTTTTATGGTTTCTTAGGGTTTTAAAGTATGTACACATAGAAACCAACTTCCTTCCTTTATAGCCTATATAGTCTACAGAAAGAAAGGTTGTACATAGGACAAATACATGGGTGTATTTATCCTCGTCTCTATGCATAATTTTTCTATGATGCTCATGTAAATATACAATATATAAATATACAATAAAAGTCCCAATATTGGAACCAATCTCAATGTAATGTATGGAAAATTCGCTGATAATTCTTTGTTAACCAATTATAGACATATTTCTATGTTATTAAATTTTGCTAAAGTGTTGCAAATGCCCCTATATAATAACTGTATTTACCTTTGTGTTAAAAAAAATGTATATCTCCATTGCAACACGGCTTGATGGAAAACTTTTTAACAGTTACTAATTTAGTAATGTTTTCTTAATGCATGTCTATTGTTCTTTATATATTATTGTTTAATTATCGTAACCTTTATTATAGTATTTTTTCACAATTCTGTATTATAACAGGTTGAAATAGGAGACAGTAAAATATGTTAGAAGAGTATTTCATGCTTAAAATTATTTAAAGTCACAAACTCATTTTTTAACTTTCGAGGTCGGGTGCTTTCCTTATAATATATAAAACTGTCAATGATAACTATAGAATCATAATGATAACTACAGAATTTAGCATAAGACAAAATTAACTAACCGCAAGTATATATATTTTTTACTTATAAGATTTTACGGGCGTTCAACGATGTATTTAAATTTAACATTTTATATTAATACCTTTCTTGAAATTATTATAATTAAATCTTAACATACGGTGGGGTACCAGGTACTATACTAGCATTTCATCACAAAAATTCATGTACTCAAATAACCAATTAATATCAAAAAGACTGCATTACTAATAATTTCTACTTGAGACAGATCTGTAGAGGAAACTGTATAGGAAGATAAATCAGTGAAATAAATCCGGAATGTAAATTTTATCTCATACTATCATAAGTATTATTTATATGCAACACCAAAACTCGATACGAATATGCGACATATTGAGAACAGTTTTTGTCGTTAAAATAGTGTATAGAAGTATGTATAACCTACGTGACCACATGAAGGCTTACAATTAGATTAGGTGCAATAATGAAGAAGTTATGGATCACGTATTACATTTGAAAATAAAATACAGAGGTTTTATTAATGTAAACTTTTATAAATATGGTGTTGGGACAATTATATAATGATAAGATGACTCCATTATATAAACTGAACCCGCATTAATGCAACTATATTAGATACGATTTAATATCTTCATTTATTAGGTAGGAAACACATTTTTTATGTGAAATAAATGAGTGCGGAAAATACAGAAATAACAACAAAAACAATTTACTCAAGTGTATCAAACAATACGTTTTCTAAGATAGTTGCTGTGTAAAAAATTAAAACTATATACAGGATGTCCCTCCCATAAGTCATAGATAAAATGAAAGAGGTGATATAGCAAGTAAGTTCCAGCCAGAAAATATCCATTTGTCGGTATACGGTTTGCAAATTATAACCAATTTTATGATTCTTCTAATAATCGCTACCTATGTGTTTTACAGTACACTTGTAATAAAGCACATATGAATGTTTCCCAAAAAATATTAGTAATAATGTTTTTTCGGAAAAACATTATTACTAATATTTTTTGGGAAACTCTTTTTATTGATGTTCATCAAGGTCTTCCGTTTATATTACGATACTGTTAATTATGTTGTAGGTAAATACAGAAAATTGTATTTAAATACATCAACCTGTACGCGATTTACCCAGAGCTAGCAGCAACTTAATAAAATGTTTATAAGAATACTCAATAAGATGTGCTCTTTCACTGTATTAAAAAAAATAGGAATCTCCGTTAAAAAATGCCCCCCTTCATAGCCCGTTTGACCCTGCCAACTTACGCGGCTATACATAGACCTAAAGTATTTAAAAATACGGCAAATTTAAAATACCTTTAAAATACCCTTCGAGTGTTTTTGCAAGAAAAAATATTTTGCATTTTTTCAGGTGTTCCAAATTTATTTTCTACGACGTATTTACGCTGAATAAACGAAGGTCAAATAAACCCGTTTTCTTATCAGAAATAAATTGTTCTCTGGGTGAACAATCTGAAACTTCTTTATTACTTAGTTTAAACCTGCACCTAACCAAGTAAATTAACTTTATATATTTAAAATTCGTTTTAAGGCTGAAAATTATTCTCAAAAATAGGTCTACATCCTCGCATATTTAGAGTTGTCATCAGAATCAAATTAAATTTAAATAATGATTCAATCACTTTACGACTTCAGAGTAATAAATACTTCATTATTTTATCACTTATTTTATTTCACTGATCGCTTGAAAGACACAAAGAGACAGACATTGATTATGTTCTTCTTACCTTCCAAGATTTTCATCATCACCTGTGTCATCTTTGTCCCATAAATGAATATAGAGCTGTTGACCATTGGACTCCAATATTTGAAACTGGTGATATAATTTGTAGGTAATAATATAAAAACAAAAAATAGTAGCATGTATAAAATTATATGATATCATTATGTGGTGATAGCTCTAAACGTGTCGTGTAGTTCAATCTTAAGCTTTATATTAATTAGCTCTAATATTTTGCATCGTTGCTTACGTGTAAGTTACTCATAGCTTGTGAGAATATTTGTTTCGTTTAGCAAAACAAAAAAGGCATGCATAAAATAAAACTGTTTGCAAAAATAAATTAAAAGATCATGCCGAATAAATAAACATACCTCACACCAATAATCCCATTTGGGGTCCACGCTGTTATCAATTACTTTGGTTTTATATTCCTGCGCTCCAACTGTTACGACTGCATAAGGATCAGATTTACCCTTTCCGAGGACGCTAATGTCTTTCTTCATAAGATGCTTGGCTTCAACAACATGCACTCTGAGAACTCCCTAAAAATTATTTCCTTTGAACAATGTTACCATACATCAATGGGCATAGCATCAATTAATCCTCAACAATTTATTTAAAAGATTTTGGTAGAATACAGCACTTACCTCTGGTTCCGGTGCTTTAAGTTCTACAGCCTCTACTTCATCACTTAATTTTATAGGGAACTTATTTGGTAAGACCATCATTGATGCCACAGTTTCGACTACTATTCGTCTCAAAATATCGCTAAAATATTTTTAAATTAACAAAGTCGAAATCAAATATGTTTTCTTATATTTACCTTAGACCCGGCATGTCTAAAACATCTGCAATACCAATAAGATCAAAGTCTATATCAGGGTTGTTTAAAAAGAATACCTGAAGGCCTCCAATTAGAGGCATTGTAGTTATTAAGGGTTTCATTACAACTCGAAGCATTCCATGGAGCTAAAATCATTCGTCAAAATTAGTGACCAAAAGCTTTGTTTACAACAAAAATTATGTACACTACTTTTCTGCTTGCTATATTCTCATTATTGTCAAGCATAAAGTAATAAACTTTAGAGTGTACTTAGATCCTATAATAAAAATTACAAGTAAACGTAATATATTTAGTTCTAAATATTAATAGGAATTAACTTGAATAATTAAAAATACTAAAATATGTTAAAACTAAAAAATATAAAATTTATCTCATGATTAATGTAACATTTGAGCATCACATCAAAATACCTGAAAGTCTCTTATTCCACCCTTCATCCCAGATAAGTAAAACGTAATATCGCAATCTCCTGCATAACTAAAAAACAAATAGTTTAACATATTGTTGCTACGTTTTATAGGAGACTTACAATATATCAATATCCATGACTATTTCGTTTCTATCCACATTCTTATCATATACTTTTACTCCTCCAATACGAAATGGCTGAAATATTTGTTGAAAAATATAACAGACTAATGTTTAATAACACTTTTGTTATGTCAGGAAAGAAAATTTGAACATTAAAATGAAACATAATTCTGGCTAATTAGTGTTTAAACTACAATTTTATTAAACCAATGGATTTTAACATTCTTTCAAACTTTACTCTTTGTCATTGTTTGTAGACGAGGATATTTTTAATTACATAAACGCATAATACTTAATATTCTACTATATTCTGCATAAAAAAAAAGAATAAATATTTGTATATAAAATTTTAATATTTACTTCAGACTGTCAGAATTATGAATATCGCATCCTGTAAAACAATTTGTATACCCACCTACATAAAAGTAGTGACACCTTAAAAAATACTTACAAATAATGAAGTACTATTCATTTCATCGCTATTTGCCAAATAAAAAGCTCTCTTATCTTGCCGATAAACCGAACAGTCTACCTGAGCCTAGCTATAAAAACAAGCCACGGTATGTTTTGAGATTGTTTATTTGGCAAATAGCGATAAAATAAACTATACATAAATAGTGACGTTTTGAATAATGAAACACATAAGAGTTTTGTAAAGAATCCAGATACTATTAAATACAAGGTGTTCCATTTAATGAACTGTACTACTGAACTGAACTGTCTTTAAAATTATCTCAGATTTACCTTGGAGTTTTCAGTCTATTCTACAAGGCGTAATAATGAAGCTTATAGCTTCGACTTTCCTATTCCTTTTGGATTCCAAATGGGGTTGATAATTCAAGAATTTGAAATATACACATTTTTATGAATTCGGTGTACCAGATAGCATTTGGATTTCCTATATATGTTGAAAAATGGTATAATAAATTTGTTCACTCTCATTCCCCCAATAACCTACTCTAGAAAGGTATTTCGTTTAACCGAATTTGGTTAAAGATGTTTTGAAATTAAGGAACATTCAGTACTACTATTCGTGCACATTTCAGATTTACTCTAAGATATATTTTACTGTATACTTCTTGTGCTGTATACTGTATATTGTGCCTCTGTAGTATGCACAAAGAGACATGATGTGCAAGAGTTTATAGACCTATACAGATTTCCCATTTTCACTTTCTTTTACTTTCGTACTTTATTTCCTAAACTTAGAATTATGCCAGGTACAAAAAAATAAAACTTTATTTTTATTTATCACTTATTTGTGGTTCGTTATGACTTATCAATACTAAATTATACTCCTATATGTTATAAATACTAAAACAACATTTGTTGTGAATATATGAAATATTATCCATGTCGAATATATGTTACCGAGTATTACTTTATAGCATTTCCTTTCCTGATATGAAAAACCTAAATATTTTACGCATATGTCATATCAGATAATCTGTGAATACTTACGACAGTCCCCAGAATAATTCTTTCAAACTTAAATCCATGTAATTTATATTTCTCTAGACTTTCTTTTAGGGCTGGCTGAATTGAATCTCTGACAATTTCTCGAACATAATGATTTACATTAGGCCAAACTTGTTTTATAATCTATAAAAATAAAAAATACAAGTATATTATATATAAAAATACAACTGAATAAATCTTATTATTTAACAAATACCAACTGTGTCATACTTACTCGGTTCAACCATTCTGCTCTTTCAATATCGGGAAAGAATACCTAAAATGAGATTAATTCACTAACATTGATGGTATAAATGTAAGAAATATTTAATACAATGCTATTTATTGGTTATAACAAGACATAGTGTAGTTAAACAGCGGATTCCAAACAAAAGGAACATGATATATATTTTTATCTGTTTCGGTTACTGAAAAACTAAAGGGGTATTTTTAAATCTTACATCTTACTATGCTTGCACATATCTTTAATAATCGTACATAATTGAGCGGTCTTTTTTATTCAATGGATGTAGTTTTTGTATTATTAGTTTATAATATGTTGATTTGCATATTCGTACCTATGCACATAAAATACTAACAAAATAATTTGCATACGTTGTAATAAAGAAGAAAATAGTAAATACATATAAAATGTATATAATGTGATAAAATAAACGTCATACAGTTTACTAGTAGAGTATTTGGATGCTAATAATATATACAGGTGGCTCAAATTATATCTACTATACAGGAGTGTAGCGTACATGGATGCGAGTGATGCGTCGCATCCCTTAAAAAAATTGGTAAATTAGTGTTATTTAAAAGTTCAATCGATTTATTCAATTATTACAATTTTTTAATAATTTTAAACCGACCGCAAACATGCATTATTTACTTTAAACGCTACCATCAACTTTTTTATTGCAAATCGGTCGTGAAGGCGCCCGAAATTATTAGACTCCCACGTTACTTGCTGCAGTGCTGAAATGCGATGGTCCACGTTACATCCAAGCTATGCGTTAGGGGTGAAAAGGTCAGTGATCTTACGCAGTCAACAGTGGAACCTCGAGTTGGTGTTGTCGTTATTTCCGGACTCAGTTATGCGATTATATCAACGCGTCTTGGCGATTATCGCCATAACATAAGGAAGATTTGGAAGCGCTGTTTCAGGTAATTGTGGAAAATGAAAATTAGGAAAGGGATCGAGAAACCCTATTTGTGCTAGAGGCCTTTTAACTTTATTGCGCGACTTTGATTTTAATTTTTTCTCAGCAGTGTTTTTCTGCAATATTCCCACATCTCGAGAGTTTGTTTAAAATTCTACAGACAAAATTATCAGATATTAGTTACTGCAATAAAAAGATCGCCGATTTCAAGTCACATATTCAAAAAATGAGAAACGAGTTTAGTGACATTTGGGACCATATGGACAGATTTGTGTTAGAAAATCAACCACTAATGTAAGTAAAATAATGCGTTTGGATTTAATCCCTGAAGAAGATAAAAAAGCACCTACGCACGATTGTTTTATGAAATTTGGGACGTTATTACTTTGAACATTAGTGAGCGGTTTAGTGAAATTTCTAAACTGAAATTCTTAAATCTAGATTCCACACAATTTACTTCATTCGTGAAACGTTTTCCTGGCGAGCTTTTTTCTTCTGTAGTAGATAAATATGGAACATTCTTTGAAGCAAATCGTTTAAAAAGTGAACTTTCAGTGATTTATAGTGATCTGGATATGGAAAAGAGCACTGTGCTTGAGTTTCATCAATATATTATGTATTTTCAATTATCTTCTATTTTCCCGGAGTCACTGAAATTGTGTCGTTTATTTTGACTATTCCTGCCACAAACAGTTCCACAGAAAGATCATTTTCATGTTTAAACAGATTAAAGACTTATTTGCGAAATTTTCGAAAGCAAGAAAGACTGTCAGCTTTAATATTAATAAATATTGAAAGTACCTTGTTAGAAGATATGAGATCGTCTCCAACATTTGAAGAAACAGTGATAGACGTTTTCGCTGGACAAACAAAAACCGAAGAATTGGTCTTCATTTTAAAAATTAGGATATATACCTCGGCATAATCATTTTAGGTTAGTGTCCTTTTTTTAATTTTACCATTTTCATATGGCTTACCATACATCCGACTATACATCTTCCAATTATAAAATTTTTGTCCCATCCCTAGATTCTTTTCTCACGCTACGCCCCTGCTGCTATACTATACAAATCAAGGTGTACGCTATGCCTTTACTATGAAACTAGAGGAGCATCTTTCACATATATTCACTGCCAAATTATATATAATCCTGCGACTTTATCTCAGACATTTACATGTCTGAAATAAAGTTATACAATGAAAATATACAATGGAAATAAAAGTATAAAATATACATGGTATACAATGGAAAGTAAATTGATCAAATTATGACACACAGGTCAATAATACAGGATACAAATTCTAACTAATGAGATAAACTGATATAATTATGAATTTTCTCTTAGCGAGTTGCAAAAAATGCAAAAATATAGTCCTAGTGGAGTTCTGGTGGCATTGGAATATTCAGTTATTCATGTCATCAATATTCCCATCGAAATCACATAAAGGTGTGTCGACCAATTTTATTGTAAATAGTAATGATCTAACTGGTATATAACCAAATAGACAACGTATGAATGTAATAAACAACCGCTTATTATCAGAAAATTCAGACAAAGATATAATTTTGGGTAATGTATTATAAATTGTCTACCTTGCAATTTCTAGCAAATATTTAAACGCTTCCAGATTTCTGCTTGAAACTGTATTACATTTGAGTAGTTGTTATATCTATTCCATTCTTAAATGTAACCATTCCCTTCCTTCGTTTTAGACCTCCTTCATTTTAGATTCTAACAGAGCTCTGTCCATATTTTCCTCATTTTAGTTCATGAGTGGTCACATCTGATGGTCAAGGTATTAAGTTGTAGTATCCTGAACAGCTTTAGTAACTTGATTTGATATTATGAACTATACCGAGAATGTCCCTTGGCCCCAAGTTCCTTCGGTTGATTGTGTTTTCTAGTATTTTTGCTATTAATTATATTCCTTAGATCTGCCCTTACAGAAGTTACAGATAAAGAGTCTGATATAATAACAACAGTTTAAACATTATTGGCATTGTGCCATTGTGTATCGCCCCTTCTAAACAAAGCTCATATTATTATTTTTAACGTAGAAAGCACCACTTACTCCGTTACTGTATAAATTTGTCGTTAGGGTTGTACCTATCTAAATAAATGTGTTAGCTGTTGTTGAAGTCGGCTATGACTTCATAAAGTGTTTATTATTTACGGACATTCCACACCGAATTTCGTGATTTTTAAAATGATGTGCCACTAGACACTACGATTTTGTTGCATTCTTTCACTAAATAATAGTATTATATATTCATATGGGCAGTAAATGATATAATTAGCACAACAGGCAAGATTTTTCACTGAATATTATCATTAATATAGGTACTTATCGATATCCGTGCTATTACCACATGCCTAGGAAATCCGCAAATGAATTTTAACAAGCTCTTATCTCTATTATTTTTAATTTCAGGCTAAAAGTTGACTTTTGCTTTATCGCATATCAGGAAAATTACGTAATAATTTTTGTTGAGTACCTATATATTTTAAATACAGGTTTAACATTTTTTTTTCACTTCAGGTAATACTAATATATAGCGTGATGAGAAAATTTCATACAATAATCAGAATTCTGTTTTTAAATTATTTCTCGAAAAACTTTGAAGCACATCATAACTTTATTAAAAAGAAAATAATTAATGCACAAATACGAGTATTATTAGATAATAAACTTTATATACATTTTTTATGTTTGTACACACAGAAATCGACTTCCTTTCCCTAAAGCCTCAAGCTGCACAGGGGAAGGTTACCAATAAAGACAAGGACAAACACCCCCATGCTTAGCGAAAGATGCCAAACTCTCCTATTGGAACTTGAACCCAAGAATACAATGACACCCCAATACTGGGTCCAGTCCGCCACCCCGGACCACAGTACGAATGATCACAGCGATCCCTATAAGATAATAGCAGTGTGCTGTGCACTCCGTGTCAGACAACTGACCTAAACACTCATGATATATATTTTTTAAATTGCAACCCCCTCCTCTTTTAACAAAAATAATTCCTTAAAGTTTCTCGAATACAATAATATCCCAGATTAGGCGTTTTCTATTTATTATACATCCGATAGAAGGTATTAAATTTAAAATTGTAAAATACGGTTACATCGAAAAATTTGCAATTAAACATTATGTTCCGTGTCATACTCATTTTATTTTCAAAATTATAACTGTAAATAAAACTAGTTTGTGACTGAAAAGTAACGAAATTTGTTGTTGATTAAAAGCAAAGAGTAACCAAAACTATTCTAAATCAAAAGTCTAAACTGATTTGATTTAGAATTTGATCATAAATCTCTAAACTGATTAATTATTCTGTTACTTTTAATATTGATTGATTAAATTGACCGAGACCGATTAAGTCAAGCCGAGACAAATTTTAAATATTATTTATTATAAGGTTGGATACGATGATAAATTAACACTCTTAGGTTTAGTTATTTACAATACAACAGGAACTGGTAGAGTAAAAGATTTACCTTGATAAGACAGACCTCATGTCAATTTCTACATCAAACGTATTGCTTGAAATTCAAAAAATTATCACACTTCTACCAGGCAATTGGGTAGAATAGGTTCAAATTTAAAACGTCTATGTTCTAATGTAGTTCCAGCTTTAACAATTCCTTATGCAAACAATAAAGATAACGTTCCCGACCCAAAAATTTGGTTTCAGCAAGATGGAACCTCACAAGTTCGGCGTTTTAAATGTTTGCCAACAATAATGTAATAGTTGCTTCATTTATAGTTTTATCAAAAAACACCTTCAAGACAAAAAACTGTGAGTAGGAAACCTCTAAATACGATGTATCGAAAACTTTAAGGAAATCATTTTTGTTAATAAAAGAGGCGGCTACAATTTAACAAAGATTATGACTACGTCACACCTCAAATATAAAATACAAAAAATAGATCAATGTATATAACAAAAAACTGTAGTTTTTCAAAAAAAAACCATTTAATAATTTAATAGCATAATATTATGAATATTATTAACTTTCTCCACGTTGTTTTATTATATGCTGCATATATGCATTTTCATGTAAGAGCTAACTAAATATACTTTTCGTAATAATTTACGAATAATGTACATTATATGATATTAAATACATATATTTGATTATATGTCAATTATCTTTACTGATTTCTGTAAAACTTAGATTGTGGTTTCATTTATGGTATCTATAAACCATAGGTGTTACAAATACAGTTTACATACATACGTTAATATAATATACCAACGATATCATTAAGGCTATAATTAATGCTATTAAAAAACTATTCGGTTGAAATCATTTGAATGTTCTTCTATTTTAGTATCTAGTCAATATTTTCTTTACTTTATTAAAAATCTGTTGAGGAGTACTAAAATATTGTATTCAAGAGAAGCTAAACAAGGCAATTAATTATTTTACACCTTTACTGAAATAACATCAATAAGATTTTTATTAAAGTTTATCTGTCACAGATTTTTAAAATTTAGTGACATAACTACAAATATATTCTACTAACTAATCTTGTATTTTATTAATGGTATCAAATGCAAATGCAACTATGCGTATATGAATGCTTTTTTTATTTAAACTGTATTTTAATTTCCTATTTAAATATTTAACTGTTTTAAAAACATGCCGCCGGTAATAATCACCATAATAAATTACTTTTACAAGCCTAATAAAAATTGCTCAATTTATCTACAGGAAATTAGCATTGAATATGGCACAGCAACATTAATACGCAGTATCGTAAGATTCATTCATGTGATAAATGCCTATTATAATTATATTCTAAAACAAATACGTCATTTATTTTGTAATTCATCATCTAATTAAAACAGATTTTAAGGCAAATAAATAAACAGTTTTAAATAAACAAATGATTAACTGTGTTTCAAGTTAGTTATTTCGTGCATTTTGTGATAGTTTGTCAATATATTTTATATCACCAAATTCATGTAGCAACAGTATTAATTTTAACTGAATATTTTTTACAGTTCTAACAACCAACTAAATTTCGTTATTTCTGGTCATGTGACACAAATCACTCTATCAATTTTAACATTACACTGATAACTGATAACACCATCCAGGGAAATTTTCAATCACTATGACAACAAAATTATTTAACTTTGACAACTTCATAATAACTGCCAAATAAATTTCAAAATGTCACGTTTTGGCAATGCCAATTTTCAATCTATAAACGCGCTAATCAAAGAAAAAATTCCAATAAATACCACAAAAAGTCACAAATACACGTGGGAAATATTTATGAAGTTTTGCCATGAACGAAAATATGAATTAAATGAGCATAGAAGCGTAGAAGAACTGGCATTGATACTGAAAGACTGGGCGGTCAATATGAGGAAGAAAAATGGAACAGAATTCAAAGAAGCAACAGCAAAAACTATGTGGAACGTTTCGTGCAAACTTTTACAAGAAAAGTACTATAATGACTATAAGATTATGATTGACCCATTTAAACCTGCCCGAGATGCCCGCGGTGCAACCAGGAAGAAACTGCAATCAGATCCATGCAAACGTAAAACCAGTTCAGTTTCATTAAGTTTGCCTGAAATAAACCAAATAATATTGTTCTGGGATGAAAATACCCCTGAAGGTCTTATGCGTAAATTCTACCATATTATGTAATAGATCTTTTGTAGTAGAAAAAAATAACCAATCTAATGCTGCGTTAAATTTTAGTAACTGTAGCTTTACCAACTGTACTTTTAATAAATAAGTAATTGTTTTGTTGTGTTCCGACTTTTTGATTTTATTTTTTCGAAACATTTTCTGACCGAATATCCCTCTGACATTGACAAATGCCTCATAATTTTATGACAATCGAAAGCACGTTGCTTGGTAATAGCCCTCCGCTTTCGGCGTCGGGCTATTACCAAGCAACGTGCTTTCGATTGTCACAAAATTATCTCGTACATTATCAATGTCCTAGGGATATTATAGCTGAAAATTTTTCGTGAGTTACCAGTTAAATTATTCACGATAATCATAAAACATACTAAATATTTCATGTATTGCTCATCAATAATAGGAAAAAGAGTGATATTCTCTAGGTATTCGTAGAAGAAAGAGTGAGGCAGCGTCCGGAGGGAAGAAGATGCACTTTACGCGCGGCCAGATCGAACTCTGTGTACATACCATTCATCGATATTCACTCTGCAAAGGTTTCAATGCAACTGGGTAAAGAAAAGACTATTTACTGCGTGGGTGGTCCGTTATCGCAGTTTTGTTCCTATTCCTAATGAGGTGTAAATATATATTAAGACACTTACCCATGCTGGTAGATCATTTAGTCTGGCTAATATCACATCTTTTTCACTGGACATAGCAGTAGCTTTAGCTATAGCCCTTTTGCGGTCACTAGATTTTTTCCATTGGTCTCTTATAACAAACAACACAATTGGGCCTATGAACCAGGCTACCGACCAATGCATATATCCAGCTAAGTAGACTATGCCCACTACCGATGCCTAGAATATAATACAAAACAAATTACAAAAAAAAATCTATATTTGAAATCTCAAATTTTAGAATAATTTTTATTAGATTATTCATGTACCATGAAGAAAGGATGTAATGACACCCTTTTGAATATGAACTACAAGCAATAATGAAGCAATTTTAGAGTTAATTATGCTCTTGATCTCAGTCACACACCCTATATTGGCCAAAACATATATGATTAACACTAATATTTGTTTTTGCATATATTTCAGAAAAAAATGTGAATTTCAGAAAGTGGCTCATTATATTCTTTCATAATGGTACAATTAATACATTCATGTTAACTGCAGATTGTAAAAGTTATTAGACAACATTAAAATTGGCCTAAACTCTAATAATCTAGTATCCGTAACTAGTGCAAATCTAATAAATTTTATACAATAAAAAATTATTCATATTTCAAAAAATATATATAAAATTTACTATTAATTAGCTAAAATAAATTAATATAATTATTACAATAAAAAAAAATCAATAAATAAGATACACTAATATCTGCCTGTTTTGCTACACATTTGTCCAAGAAATAATATTTTTAAAAATTCAGTATATCAATGTGATATGGACGCCTTTTCTACAAATACTTTTTGAAGACTATTTTTAATTCAAACTTATCGTTTACCAAGAAAGCGGCTGTTCCAGTATATTTGTTGAAACGTGTATAGCGAAAAAACATAAAAATCAGTGCCGTATAGAAGTTGAACATGAGACACTATACTTAAAATAGAAAATATTATAACTCTTTCTCATAGTGACAAAGTGATAACATGAAGAAACACACAAAACATTTTTGAAAGTCCAAATTTTGTAATTAAGTTTTATTTAAAAAAATAATTATTATTTATTTATTTATTGATTTATTTATTACAACTACTCTACAGGAAAACCCATTTACAGACAAGGAAAGTACAGTGAGTGTTCACATTCTGATTAGATTAATAAATTTCAGAAACATAATAAACAAATTTAATACAAATACGTATATACATATTTAATACCTAGGTATATGAAACAATATATGAAAAATAAGAAAAACAAAAAAATAAATATACGAATTTATCACAGTTGTTGTATTTAGTACACATTAAAAACAGGGGTGAGAATTTTAGAACATTAGTACGCGGAATAGAGATGCTTTTGGATGTTCGAGCATGCAATTGAGGTATATAAAAATTTAGCTTGCCTAATAGGTTTTGACAGTCAATCATATTGTGTATAAGCTTATATAGAAATATTTGAGAACAACATTCCCGCCTCGCGTCAAGTGCTGTCATCGCAAATCTTGCCAAAAGACCATTTTGGGGGAAACCAATAGGTAGATACACAGTGTCTGATTTGAACCATAGTAGTTTCAGAAACCTTCTTTGAACCATTTCCAAGCTGTTAATATGGCATTGATAATAAGGATTCCATACTAAAGATCCGTAGAATTTTCCATGTATCGGTGTTTGAGAAATCCCTACTAGTTCTTATTAAAAAACATAGTGTATGCATCGCTTTAGACACTACTTTAGTTACGTGAGCGGTAAAAGACAGATCTTTTTCAAAAATTATGCCGAAGTCTCTAAATGTGTTAGGTCTTTGAAGAATAGAGCCGCCTAACCTATAATTGTATATTATTGGAGATAATTTAGTGGAATAGGATATAACATTACACTTAGATACGTCTAGATGTAGTTTGTTACTAGAACACTAATTAAGAAGATTAGACAGGTTGTTCTGCAGAAGAGTAATTTAAGGTCGTCAGCATATAACAGACAATTGACAGATATTACAGTGACAATGTCGTCATTAAACAGCAAGGGACCGAGAATAGAGCCTTGAGGCACACCTGACGTGGCACTATACTCAAGGGATCTGAAACCATTGATTTTAACGTACTGTTTTCTGTTAGAGAGATAGGACTTTAGAAGGCTTAATAGATTTGTTGAAAAACCAAATCTTGTAAGTTTACTCAGTAGTATATTATGATCAAGCCTATCAAAAGCTTTGGTGAAGTCGGTGTAAATGACGTCCTTTTGCTTGCGTTGGTCAAGAGTTTCAGCTATGCTTTGGGTAATACAGATTAAGTTAGATGTTGTAGATCGTCGTTGCATAAAGCCATGTTGATACTCTGAAATTTGTATACTTACATTAAGTTAAATTGCGTCATGAATTAATATTTCATTATATTCTATTATAGCAATGATAAATAAAATATTAGATTTCCAACAATATGAGAAGTAATATTGAGAATGAACATTTTCACGTAACTGAATGGCCACCATTTTCTCAAAGTGGACATTGAGATCTGCCATTTTTATTATCCACCTATTAATACCAATATACTAATCTTATCAATTATTCAATAAAGAATTTTGTGGATATACTGTTACTATTATATTTAAACTATTTAAATTTAAAATTTATATTTTCAGTAAGGACTGAATCCTCTCATCATAAGAAGATTTATTAGTAAGTATCTAAGGGTATTTAGATTTCAAAGAGGTTTATTATTTATTAAGAGTATTTATATTAGGATAGGATCAGAATGTTTAATGGAAAAGCTCAATAATACAAAGTGTTACGACTATCACATACACATACTTCGATATTTTATTAATGCAATAAAGAAATTAACTTTGTGTATTAAAAATAAAAAAGGTTGTGAAGGTACACTAAACATATTTTCCCTAAAAGTGCCTATTTTACTTCACTACTGGCGTAAAAATGTATATCAGCGAAGGGCGAAATTCTACCATGGCCTTGTGCTCACTTCATACCAACCTGGTGTTGTTCATACAACATACAACAATATTTACGTAACCTGTTTGGTATAAAATAGGTATCAAACTTTACACCAGATTTCAGACAGTACAATAATCTTCAATTATTTTCGATACATGACTATTTAACAGTTTATTTCTTAACATTATTTTTGCAGCTAAATATCCCGTTTTTTTATGATTTGTATTATGTTTTTCATATATATTACTTTCAAAAATAGGTTACTTTCAAAGATAAGGTTTCAAAAAAAAACTGGTTTTGTTTTTTGAAACCTTATCTGATCGTGCAGAAACACGAGAAAGGGGTCGAGGATCGCTTCTGGGTATAATTCAATGCCTGCCGGGGCTTTAGCCCGAGGAGTAGTTGTTTCCTAGAGCGATTATGTAATAGCTTTGTTATTCGGGAACTACTTTGATAGCCGCTTGGCGGCTTGGTGGTTCCTTTCTCGATTTCCGACTTATAAGTTACTGACAGAGATCGTATCGATAAAGATGTATAGGCCATAAAGTTCATTCGGCATTTGTCCTGAATTGGCGTACCGTATGCGGCACTGGTGAGAACTAACAAGTTCGAAACAGCTGTATGTTGTTCGGTTCCGATCCGGGACAAATGTCGAATCCTACCTGTGGCTGGTTTTATTTTTTGAAATACAATAATGTATATAAAAATAGTACGATATATTAAAAGAATTTAAATAAATGCTCAAAATGTGCATCTTATTCTAACTTACTGTACAACATCCCATTATACAACTATTCTCTCATCCGTTTAAGTGTTTCTGCGGAAATTATACTACATCGTCCTTGTATTTTAGAAGCTGCACAAAACAATATTATATCCACAATTCTTTGCTTTAATTGGATTGATTATTAGTCGACTCCATTTAAATAATAAAAATGGCTAAATAGATTAAAACAAGAGTATAATAGAATTGGAAAGGTAGAAATGATTAAGAAGTCATAAAAATTCGAGGGTACACGAACAGTTTTCTGATATCGAAATATTTAGATATAATTAACCATGATGAATAATTAAAACATATAATTATAATAATTATCAGATTGTTTGAAAACTGCTAGTCTTGCGATTAATAATACTACTATCGCCGAATCTAGAACAACGAACTTCATACAGTTAAGGCTATTGACGTAGTGTATAATTTATGCTGCACATTTTACTGCATTTAATCGTTTTATCAGTATAACCTTTATGTCATTGTCCTAGTAAGTACAAATAGTTTAAAGGGTTTTAAAGTAAAATAATGGCAGTAACTAACGGATAATAGCATAGAATAATTAAGTAAGCAGTACAATTTTTATCCAACTTTACTTTTGAGTAAAATTATTATTGAAGAATCGTACATGGTAAATTAATATTATTAGTATACAATAAAAATATGTATGAGATGGTCGGTCAATATCAGAGACTACAACGAATTGTATTGGGTAAAAGTGAAAGATGAATAAATATTTTATAAATGTGTTGTCAAATTTGAAATTGGTATTTGTATCTTAGTTTTTATGATATCGAGGATTTAGTTTAGATATTCTTTTAATATCAAAGTTCTAAAACTTCTCTGTAGCTACTGATCAGAATGAAATAAATATAAAACACAAAATTGTTTGCCAAGGGCTTCTTGATGTAGCAGTATAATAAGCATTAATTACAGCCAGATTTTATAACATAGTCATCTAGGCTTAATACAGTTCGAGTAAGTAAATAGTAATAATATTGCGTCGCCCCTCGCTCATATCGAAGTCACCTCCGAAGCATGCCTCTACAGGCTTCGGATCAAAAAACAAATCAAGGGTCGATTTACTGTATTGATTTTGTCAAAATGCCGAAATTCGAACGAAAGGCATTTTGTACATCGACTTAAAAATTCGACGACACACACACATCGACGACACACACACACACACACGAAAACAGCCGTATAAAATGGTTTTCAGCAGTCACTTTAAAAACTAATGCCATTTTCCTCCTATACATAGTTGGAAAATTAAATTTAAGTGCAACCCGTAGGAAAAAAAAATATAGGGTAACCTTTAAAATAACAAAGTAAAGGTCACTTCCGGTGAAACCGAAATTGAAAAACAAACATTCGTTTGGACTAGAATGGAACAATCAAGTTAAAAGTCTCAAGATTATGTAATTTTAACTAACTCCACTACGATGTTTTGCATGTCTATTGTGTCACCTGGTACATATTTATTGAATTTTTAAAATTACCATTAGCGAATAATGTAATTTGGAGAAACCAAAGTAATGCTTCATCGTCATCATCATGAGGTCATCAGTCCTAAGACTGGTTGGACGCTAACCTCCAGCTTCTCCTATCTTGTGCTAACCTACGCATTTCGCTAATTGTGCTACAACCTACATCCCTTACTATTTGCGAGCAGTAGTCTAATCTAGGCCTACCTCTGCCTTTCTTCACTCTTATTTCTGCCTAAAATATCGCGGACTATTCCCCCATATCTCAGCATGGGGGAATAGTCTGCGATACCGCGATAGTGGCCTACCATTCTATCTCTTCTCTTCTTTATGTTTTATCTCTTATCCATTATATCTCTTCTTCTTTAAGTATACTAAAATAATTAGTTATTATCATTTAAATTAATAGATCTCATGAATTTCTTAAGGATTTTTATTTACTTTATTTACTTTTTTTTTTTTTTTTTGTTTAATATAATTGTACCAACAATGCTTGCCTCATGTACAGTTCACAGTAAATAATTTTCTACGTAATTTGCAATCCTGAAATACGTTTATTATTTATTACAAAATGATATTATTTGATCAGAATGTTATACGTCCTCCTTCTTCGACCCACTTACAATTAGATTGATACTTAAAAATACGAAAACACTGACGTAGTTTTCCACAAAACTCCAGAGCACTATAACACTAAGTGGTTTGGTGTTTTGTGGAAAATTACGTCAATGTTATCTTTACACCAAAGATTCCAACCCATTCCAGCATAAATAGAATACGGAATGAGAACGTTATTAGAACCAATTTTTCATTCTGTATTCAGTATTTTAATTTCTGAATTTTGCATAGCTCGTATATTATAAAGGAAATTCACTTGTTATTATTTATGGACAGTGTACATATATATAGGAATAGTTTATTTCATCGCAATTTGCCAAATAAAAAATCCCAAACGGCTCGTAGCTCATACCGTGGCTTGTTTTTATGGCTAGGCTCAGGTAGACTGTTCCGTTTATTGGCAAGATAAGAGAGTTGTTTATTTGGCAAATAGCGATGAAATGAATAGTACCTCATACAGGTAGCACATAAGGGTAGGAACAAAATTATGTAGGACTAAACAAAACCATTACCGGGTGATTACGAAAAAATACTCCGACAGGTCGTTTTTGTTTTATAGATGCGTACGTGTTGATATAAAGTTGCAATAACAGTACGTAGTTGTGTCACTGAGGGTATTGCATTCCAGTAATTAAAATCACCAAATATGAGAACAATCAATACGTCAATATCAGAGTCAATCACAGAATGATTCATGATGGCGCGACACCACATTTTTCACGAATTGTGCATAATTACCTTAACACTGTCTCTCCCAATAAGTGGATAGGTAGTGAAGAGGAACCTTTTAGTGGCCAGCTAAATATCCGGATCTAACTCCAATAAACTATTTTTCAATGGATTACCGTTATTAAAAGACATTATTTGGAACTACATAAGTGAGATTTGTGTAAATACTAAATAGCGTTTTATAAGAATCTCAAGATTGGCTTACACAATGGCAAAAGATAAATGACAGGCAATTTCAACGATTAATTTAAGAGTTCGTAATTGTATTAATAATTATTATTTTTCATAACATTGTAATTAATTTGCTAAATATTTTTTGGAAACGATTGTTATTTACGCACAAAATTTGACACATCATATGGATGCGTCAATGTGTTCTCTTAAATGACGTCATCAAATAAGGGTATTTGAAAAAGATGTAAGTATACCAAAAAATGCGCATCTAGAAAACCAAATCAACCTGTTGGGATATTTTTTTTACTTGCACCCTAACGATTTCATACATTTTATTCCAACTTTTGTGTGCACACTGTATATATTGTACCTAAGATGTGTGTAAATACACATTAGACGGATGGAAATACTGCTGTTCAAATTATTGTAATATGATGTTTTATATTTTTTTCTTGTGAATATTTATGAAAAGTAACCATAATATATTTGCCAAAGATGATACAGAAATATTCTTCTTTACCTACAGGCACAGTTGCATTACCTAACACATTTTACGCGTACATCTGTTAATGGTTATACATAAATGTTAATGTGATTAAAGGCAACTATATTGCAGACTTTTGGAATAACAGCATGAATCCATCTAGAGGAATGTCGGTTTATTATTCTCCGTCATATCTAAATATACACATGAGTTATTCCTGATAAAACGTGCATTGGTCGTAATTATTTTAAGATAGCTAATTTCCAGATTAGATGTAAATATGTTGTAGGAATAAATCTAATTTTAATTTTAGAATGTTCTAAAATGAAACTATCTTTTTATACTTTTTATACTTCACTTAACTTATAACTACAACTTAGTCTCAACTTCTCAGCTTATAACTACAAAACTAATAGAAAAACATATATGGGGTATTCTAAAAACACATATATCTTAGAAATATACTGGAATAAAAATAAATCTCAAAATAAAAATAAATTGACTGTTAAAATTAAATTTGTGCCTCAAATGTTATCGCATTTGAAATATAACATGAAATATGACAAATTATTTCTCTAATATTTTATTATTTTCTGTATATATCTATCGGTGTGAGATTTTTATTACTAAATGTATTTTATGGCAATATGAACAATCGCACTTTTATCTATAATTTTAGTATATTGTGTAATTCATTTTAAGTCACCTATTTTTAGGGTTTGGTCTAATATTATATGAATTAGGTATATACATACATTGTCGTACGATCAGATAATGTTCTAAAATAAACAATTTAATATATAGGGTTATATGATAATGACGATTGTTTGTTTGCTATTTTCAACATAATATCTTTAAAATTTGGCGTGATATGTATCGTTCAAAATACAGATTTTAAGTTAGGATATTTATTGAAGAAGTTTATTGCTTTTCCGGTAAACGTAACACAACTCTTTTGCAATATATTGAATACAAGGTGTCTTGAAATGTTTTACTCGTTTGTTTGTTGAACATTTCAGAAAGTAGTAGTCGCAAATATCCGTGCGAATATATTTATTAGATACCACTCCTTGGAAATTTAATTTAAATGGATCGTTTCATCAGTGAGCAACATACCATGTGTGTCAGAAGCGTTTACGGGAACCATATCGTTCTCTCATAATAATTTGTCGACTATATCGAGCGCACTATTTCCTTCCCGACATTAATCAAGCTCCTTCGCCAATATTAATCAAAACATGGGTAGTTAAATTTGAAGAAGAAGACACCATAATTAATAAAAAACCAACGGGTCGACCCAGAAGAGTAAGAAGTGGCGAAAAAGTCGAGTGTGTTCATGCAAGATTGACACGTACAGTTCGTCGTTCTGTATGAAAACATGCAGCCGCCTTAAATATTTCGAAAACCACTGTCCACGACATCCTAGCAAAGGATTTGAACTTTCGTCCTTACAAGATTCAACTGGTGAAATCTTTGAAGGTTGAAGATTATCCAGTTCGATCCGCTTTTGGGCAAGTAAAGTTCGAAAACTTAAAAAATGCGGATATCACCTTATTTACCGACAAGGCACATTTCCATTTACATGGATATGTAAATAAACAAATTGCCATTACTGATCTATAAAAAGATCCTCGAGAGCACCAAAATCCTTTACACTCTCCCAAATTAACGGTATGAGCAGAAATGGATACATCTGGCATTTACCTTTACGAAAATACAAACGGTATTACGCTCACCGATATAGAGATATGCTAGAGAAGCTTTTCTTCGATTTAGAAATATGCTAAAGAATGTTTTGGCACCATTTATCAGTAGAAACTGTTAGAGTGATTTGCCCTAGAAAAGTGATCTCTAAGCGGGGGGACATTAATTGGTCGACTAGAATTTCCGATTTAACGCCGATGGATTTCTTCATATGGGGTTCTTTGAAATCTTATGGAGTTATTTGAAGGTGTACACTGATACTCCTATAACTTTGCTCCGGTTAAAATTGACGATATTATTTTTCATACACTGCATGAAAACTTTCCCTAAATTATAAATTTAAATAAAAAATAATGTAAATATGTTTTTTAAATAATCGAATTGTATTCACCAAAAAAGAGGAAAACATTCCAGAACACCTATTATTAAGAATGGTAGGGCATTTTTCCGGTCAGACAAAGTTTGAAGGCTAAGCGGGGCGAAGTCGCCAATTTTGTTCTCTACTGAAGAGAAGATTTTGTTGGAGAAGTCTATCGCTGCAAACACGCTAATAACATTCAATGATTGTTAAGACTGTAATTTTAATATTATTTTTCATGATTTTGAGTAAAAAATATATTTAATTACTGCACATGATCAGTAAATTAATGTCGTAATGTAGATGTCATAATTTATTTAGTAGACGTATCAAATTGCTAGATCGCGCAAATATATTCTATATGAGCTACAAAATATTCTTACATACAAAAATAGAAAACTATTTTCAAAAATATCAATACTTTACATTCAAATAAATTCAAAGTATTTTCATAAAATAAAAACTTAATACAACTCATTAAAAAGATAAATAAAGAACTAATAACATAAAATAAAAATATTTTTGAGAATAATAACATGCATTCTATTTTCTATTCCCATCGCTATTATTGTTTTTGCCATTAGAAACTTCATATCTGCAAATAAAACTACAGAATAGGTACGAATTGATATTTTGCTGACGAGTGGGTATTATGGTGAACGTAACGCCACAGAATAAAGTTGTTCCTTATTCTGTGGTAATGCTCTGATGAAGTTTGTATTTATCAAGAGAAAATCTATATTCGTTTAGATAGTTCTATTACTGTCAGATATTTAGACATATCATCTACAAGTTATAAACTACATTGTTTATAACTTGTTATAACTACATTATAAACTACAATGACCAAAACAGTAGATCATCTTTGATTACTGGATCTTTTCATAAATAATTCAGAATTCACTAATTGTAAGCCACTAAAGCTAGCTGCACACTGGCAACTTTTTAGTCTCTGTGATTAAACTATGTAATCGGTTGAAAGTTGTCCGCTGTTGTTCCAAGCGTCCAATGGCAACTGAATAGTTGCTTAACATCACATTCAAAATGGATTTCATCGAGACTGCATCCGTTTGTGCTCTTGTTTTAAGGTAGAGAAAAAATACAGAAAATTTTGGGTCCATCCATTGATTAGCACAAGGCTTATAGATGGACAATTTTCCAACTACAACTATTTTTTAACATTTTCATCTGCATATTCTTTTATTTTTGTGTCATACAACGCGGGGCGTAATTTAACAACTTCAATAAATAATTCGATGTCTAGCGGCATGTTGATTCGGGCACGACGAAATTGCAACTGGAAAAAGAGCAACTTTTTAATTACCAGGGTGCGGAGACAGTTATGAACATGTACGTTCTATTTTGCCGGCAACAATTGAGTCGCCAGTAAAATAGAACGTGTTGGAATTATTTAGCTGCCGCAACTAAATAATCGCCTGTGTGCGGGTTCTCATAAGAAATAATGTGTTCTATTTTTGTGATTAAAAAGTTGCTTGACTAAAGTTCCCAATTCAATTCAATTCAAAGTTTATTGCCTAAATTTTTTATAATTCTAATTACTGACTAGGATGTATCGTATGGGCCCTACTTAAAAACTAATTGCATACGTCATTCCTACCTAACTTATATCTAATATATACACACTTACAACTATTATATACATTTGTTTATTTATTTTACTATTTACAACAGGTTAATGGCACATACAAGCAGATTTAGCGATGTTAGGCGCCATCGGCGCCAGGGAAGGAGATCGCTTCTGCCTTAGTGTGCGGCTAGCCTATCGGTTAGTTAAGCACCGAAGTGTCTTAATGAGTTTTGGATCATTTACGAAATAATATGATCTAATTTTTCCGTAGTAGATTGCCCAATTGAATAATAACATGTTATAACGTTGAACCTTGTATTAATAAATACGGTGTAAGCGAAAACATGCGTATTAAAATTAATTTAATTTTTAATGCATATGAATAGGTACCGATGAAAGGGACTCAGTTATAACGTCTTGCATACAAGGTGACAAAAATTTTAGGCACTGCTTTTGTCACCTTGAAAACGGTATGTTACAGATTAAATTGATGAAAAATGCGTAATTTTAACGTGCAAAAAATTACTATAAATTTATTCTTCAATCAAAATACATCATAATCTTTTTCGAGATCAAGTACAGTTGCATGATCTGATAATATTGCACAGTATTCCCTTGGATGAAGAATAACTTCTTTCTTTTTCACTTGTCTTTCAAGTTTTCTTTCTTTCAAAAACTCTATCAGATGGCAGGAAGGAATGCTCAACGATGAAAAATATTATGTGAATAACCTCAACTGAAGATGATGTACAATATAGCCAATGCATAAGCATGCCAATCATAATAGAGTTTTTATTTTGCCCTGGGCGTCCATTTAGATGGGTCTCGCAACTTCTTTCTGTCTTTGTTAGGCGTACCAAGAATAAAAGAAGTCTCCACACTATAAAACTTCGCTCGCAGTACAATTAACACATTAACCAAAATAATAGTTACAGCAAGTTGCAAACAGCATGATCGTATCACTATCAGATGGCTACTAAACACAATAAAGACATGCAAAACACAGAAAGCAATTGAAGCAGTTTTGATCACGCCCAACGCTAAAATGTTATTATACTATTGGATGTAAGAAGTTTTGATACCCATATGAATAGAACGGAATGAAAGATTTTTGAAACAGTATTTACAAAGGACTGAGAGAGTTTTGTTACTGTAACTGGATTTCCTAATTTAGTTTTGAATGGATGTAGACATATTTGCGACAGATATATTTCAGAATCATACATAATACGGGCATTAGATGGCAGCACCAGTGTTACGGGTTTTTTAGGACTTGCATTTAGAGACTTTTGAAACCGAACGCCTCAATTAATTATTGATTGCTTACATTTTAACGGAAAGTATCGAAAGAGCATCATTACATTATTATATTGCACAATGAATAAAACATTGTACTACGAAATCTTTTTCCCTTTAAGTGAAGGTGATCGTTACTGAGAATGTTTTCTTGGTACATTCAAACAAAACTAAAAAACTACGGTCTATGTATTTTTTCCAATAAATATTATTGATTTCGCTCAAAATAAGCAGTGTTAGGCAAGTAAGTTAAACATGGAAAATAGAATTCCGGAAAAGTGGCATTAATGAAAACAACAACAAAAAATTGAAAAATCAAATAGAAGATATTTTATAATATAAGTTGTTAATTAACATAATTTTTCCTAGGAAATAGATATTAGGTTGATTTACTGATAGTAATTGAATTGATTATACATATCATTATTAATACAAAATTAAAAATATATTTTCAAAAAATAAAGGCAATGTATTATATTAAAAAACAACGTTAACAAATACTAGACTATTTTAATTAAAATGAAAATAACTAGAGCATTTTTTGAATTTATCATAAATGAAAGAAAACCGATACTACAAGAGATATTATTAAAAAATCGTTTAGTAGAGGATAAAAATATGTATTAACTCCTCATTATCCTATTCGATTTAAATTTAATTCAGGATTTTATTTTTACTACTTCAGGGAATTTTTACGACCGATTATGCAATACAACATTTTTATTTAAATCTCACAACACGAAACAAAGGCAGAAGGGTCATTCTTCCGTTATCGATTTTAAAAAATATTATGCATACTTATGAAAATCGTTTAAAAAAAATTAATACATTATAGTTAACATTAAAACATGTAAAAATGTTCCTGTTACAAAGATCGTTATTGATTAATATATTTATTAGTAATTAAAAATGTGCAGGATTAAGAAAAAACGGAAAATGATTCTTTTATATTTGCTTATAGTCCGGAAAATTGCTTTAATGCTTTATTCGTCGAACTAAAAACAATACAGCTTTTCTAGGTACATAATCCTGAGTAAACATTTTATTCGTGATTCATATATGTATTTCATATTCAGTATGTTGCGTATTAAGTATGTTGCAATTGCAACTATAAGATATAATTTGAAAATGATTCGAATCGACAACTGGCGACAGATTTTTTTAGGTTATGATTTCAATTTAATTCGTTTTATTTATCAATGAAATAAAAATTAGCATTGACGGGAAATATTTAGAATCAACATATTTCAATAATTAAATATGAATTATGATTTAATTAATTGAAGATAGGCACATATGGTAAGGTTTATTTTTATTTTAAACGTCCGCAAAAAACAGTTCATATCTATAGGTGTCTGTTGACTCAATTTTAGTTATGTTTAGAGAGTAGCTACTTTTATCAGACAAATTAGATGTATCTCATTTATAATAGGTATATTTATTATCCCCAATTTTATCTATATTAAATCAGCTGGATAACGATAATCTATCAAATTTTACCCATTACATGATACCGGCGAACCATACCATGAATGTTATTTTGCTAAACTATAAAAAAGTAAATAAAAATATCTTAATTGTTTACCTTTTTCACGGCACTCATGATTATGCTAATAATACTAGCTTCTCCTGATGATTTTTTCTCCATGATTGTATCTTCGGTTATTTTGCTAGCACTCATTTTAAAACTATTTTTCTAAAATTATCTAAAAACACAACAGCCTCGAATTTTATGGAAAAATGTTTACCGAATTAACCTAACAAAATTATTTTCGTTATAGGTTGTGTTTTATTGACTATCTGAGTAATCCAACGTAAGTTTAAATTAAGGATGTTCTTTAACAAGAACCACAATGAAAACAAAAACAGAATGATGTCATTTACTATATTAACCTGGTATTAACCTCGACTTGAGCATACGGATAGAATATCATCGAATGGCAAACAGTGTTTTCATTTCTTCCTATCTAATCGTCTGTTTCACTTTTCCACGTGGAAACGGGGTCTTGCCTTGCGCTGACAACGTTTTATTGGTTGCCTAAGAGCAGCTAACACTCCAAGCAGGAAAATTCAGAGAAACAGGGACGGGCTAGAACAATACAGGTTTCTCAGGAATTACCCGCAACTAATCCTGCTGTCGCCTATAAGATCATAACGTATAATCAAGACTTTTTGGAAACAATTCTTCAATTCCAATTCTAATTCTGTTACCAATACACCATAATTTTAATAAGCTCCCAGTAAATCAATCAGTTCATAAATTGAAAGCGTTGCAACTCTAAAATTATATCTGAACAAAGTTTCTTCATGTTAGACATGTTTAATATAAGTATATACTTAAATACTTTCTCATATATAATAATTGTATACATTAGTGGATTTACATCTGACAAAACTTTCGGTTCTGTAATACATTTCGTATCAAAATTAATGCTCCATTAAGCAGTGGTCATAATTTTAAAGTTAAGTTCTTCACCTACTTCTGCTCTATTAGAATGAAATTATCATGGATCGCTACTGTTATTCTACTGAAATATATTATTCTACTGAGTTAGTATACTGAGAGCTTACAAGCTTATTGTTCGTTCTCCTAGAAGAGAAAAAGATCTGCGCAATTATACTCCTAGATGTGGCCCAGGCAATTGACCAAATGTGGCACCAGGGCCTGAAATACAAGTTAGAAAAATATTCATCACAGTAAATTAGCCAAATTCTTCGCTGATACGTCACTGATCGTCACTTCAGTGTCAAACATGGCGAATAATACTCTGACCTCAAGAATATTGATGCTGAAGTACCTCAGGGTAGCGTCCTTAGACCTGTTCTCTATCTGCTGTATGCCAATAACATTCCACAAAGCGACGAAGTAGTCATGGCAACATTCGTCGATGACACCGTTTTGCTCTATACCCATCAAGATATTCAGACAGCTACAAAACAAATCAAGCAACAGTTAACATTGTCACCATCTGAACAAAGAGATGGCGCATCAATTAAATGAGGCGAAGTCGATTCGCGTCAATTTCACCAACAATAAATACGACTATACACTACTGATAGTCAATCAGAAAACAATCCCACACGCCAACGGAGCAATGTCTAGATGTAAAACTACGATCGATGGTAAATACATAGCAAACTGCTACTCTACAAACAAATCCATCCTGAAGCTCGTGTGGACTTATGGCATCCAACTCGGAGAATGATAGGAGGATGCACGAAAAAATGTAACATCAAAATCATTCAGATGCTTCAGAACAAAGTACTTCGCAGTATCGTAGATGCGCCATGGTACTGCTCATCAAGAATAGGAAAAAGTGTCAGATTCTCTAAGTATGCGTAGAAGAAAAAGTGAGGCAGCATCCGGAGAGAAAAGGATGCACTTTACGCGGGGCCAGATCAAACTCATCATATGTACATTCACATTCAATATATATTCATCGATATTCACTCTACAAAGGTCTCAATTCGACCAAGTAATGACCAGGCTATTTACTTCATACCTCGTTTTGAGACTTATTCCTATTCTTGATAGCTGTATATCCACAATGAAGACATCCATCATGACCTGTTGCCTATTGTGAAGATAATATTAACAGTCACAGAAAATATTAGAAAACCACGAATATGTCGAAGTAATATCGCTACTCGACAACAATAGACTTATTCGACGGCTAAAGAGACTAAAACTCTTCGATGTAGTATAGTGACTGTGAAAGTGCCAAAAATGTGTAATGAAAAAAGTATATGTCTATCACATGAACAAAATGATTAGTGTTATACGGAGTGTGTCGCTGGATACTCATCTACTGTACAGCTAAGTTTAGATATTAGAAAAAATTGTTACATAGATTTAATCTAGTTATAATGTTCAACACCCTCGGGACGTTTTGAAAACAATATTCTAATTGATTTCACTTTAGCTCGTAAATATACAAATCTCTTCGAACTTAATATCACCTGTTAAAATGAGAATAAATCTATACCTAAATTTTTTTCTTCTTCTATGTATGCTATTGAAAAGTCTTCATAAAATATTTGTATTTAAAAATGTATATCATATTATAAAAATTGTAAAAACTGTATTACACGAATTTTTACATCAATATGAAGTCATCGTCCATGTTAAATTTATAATAATTTAATAGTATACTATATTTTATATTTAGTTTATAATTTGCGATTAAACAAGTAACATGCTTATAATATTCTATTACTTAATATTCTGCTTAATACAAAATTATTTATTGAATTTATGAAGCAAAATATGATTTACTTATCTACTGATAATTAGCATGAAGTGTTAAAGTGCTTTTTCAGTGCTAAAAACTCTAACGGGTTTGAGCTATCCAGACTCAAATTGAATAAAATATATATCTATTGTTTTTATCGAAAAGATATTTTCTTTAGAACAAAACGTTATTAGTTCAGAATTGTCGACTTCAAAATTACCTCATATATGAATATAAGACACGTATTTTCGGTAGCTGCCACAAGGTTTAATGAGATTGCCCCTCAAAAACGCAGATTTGGCCATATCTCAGGAATATTATAAAATAACAATATGAACCATCATGGAAAACCATATTTCCCTCAAGAGGGATTTCTAGTCATCATGCTTCGCACAGGTAAAGAAAGAAGGTTTTCAAATACCCTCTTTGACCACCAGCCTGCTATTTTCAATTTATAGAGGTGGTTATTTAAAAGTTACCTATTTTTGAATTTTTGTAAGTTATTGTTTTGTTGGCCATTGTTTTGAAAAACATTTCATTGGAAAAATTAAATCGAAAATTATCTATATAATTCTTATAATTATGTATATAAAGTAAATTGTTATCAATGATCAAACAAACAAAAATAGTTACAATTATGAAATAAGTCTATTTATCAGTTTATGGTAGCACATAAATCTAATAGATAATCCCAAACAGCGTTTCTTGGATAAAATATTAAACTTATATGTTGGAATTATTAATGGGCACCATTAGTAATTCAGACACATATACATAGGTACATATATTCTATTATAATTTTTTAATACAAAATGTTCGTCATTTTGCGCATAACTAAATATGAAGGGTTTAGAATAGTAACCTAAAACACAATAGTAATACATAGAAATTACTCATACTAGCAACTACCCCTAGGCTGTGCACCCATGCCAAAGTAGAGATCGTAGCTATATCTTGAGTATACATCACATTGAAGCTTTGCTTAATATGACGTATACAGTACATTAAGTAAAAAAAGGATAACAACTCTAACGCGTTTGTAACTATAGCATTTCACCAAGAAATACATAACTGCTTTCATACAGTGCAATATATGTTCACGTGTATGTTAAAATGTTAAAAATAAACCCCTCCATAAAGTGAAAATAGCAATGTGGGGGGTCAAAAAACAGCGTTTAAAAGCCTCTCTCCCTTTTACATGTGCAAGGGATACTGCCTTTTTGTGAATGGCCCTTTTTAGTAAACTATTATGAGTTTTGTTTCATGTTGTTTTCTTACATTGTTCCTGAAATATGACCAAATATGCGTTATTTAGGTATGACTCGGACGTCGTGTTCTACCCCATTAAATCATTTATAAAAATACGTGTCTCTTATTTTTTAATGTTATATCTATATACAAAGTTGAATCAAAATTAGTAAAGGACAGTTCCGTCGCATTATTTGTCAGAACTGTCGAACATATAAAATTTTATTGGTGCGTATTTTCTTCTAACACACCAAGTGATACTACAAACATTTTAGTTGACAACTTATCATTCACAACTATCAAATACAACACTTTTTATATCACTGTTTACATTGCTGATCCAATTAGACATCTTCAGAGTTTATATACTTCTAGCCTATCCGTCTCGAATTTTAGAAAGTAAATAGGTTTAAAACAAATAAAATCAACTAGTTGATATAAAAACAATAGTCCTAAAGTAATAAACTAATGACTTTACGAATCTTCAAAAATCACATAAATATCGCTGTCAATGTCACTTTCGCTACAATATATTTAAAAAATCTTGAAATTTGCTTAATACATTATCTCCACTTCAAAACAGAAGAAGTTTCACATAAGAAGTTATTTAAAATAAATACAATTATATAAAACGTCAATCATTGTCCACTGTTTTACTGTATATTTTGGTTTATACCAGTAAATGTAAAATAATAACTTCTTGTTCATAACTGAAACATTTTATCATTTTATTTCTGTGACACAGCTCACACATACTCCAACCCTACCGATTATCAATCAGAAACGCTTACCTGCATTTTATCCAGAACCTGTCCTGCTTTACTGTAAAGTGTCTATTTTGAATTGTACAGATTGAACGTTATTTCAAAAACACGTGTATTTTAGACATTACTATACAGTAAAAAATCCTTGGAATTTCATAAATAAATTTAAACTTAAACATATTAAACTTAAAAAATATCCTAGGAAAGGGGTCGAACATGCAGAACAAAAAAGTGGCCAGTTTCCATAGAGCACAAAACAATTAGTCATGGTGTTTGTTTTATCAGTCAAGTTGGCAGTTAATAAATTTCTGATTATGTCAACTTGGTTAGCAAAGTATATAAACCATGCATTCATTTACTAATATCAGCTAACCCCAACACTTTCACCAACAGTATTTGCTCACGTTACAAATAATAGATAGTCCTATAATGTCCAACATTTTATTCTTATCCTATCGTGCTAAATAGGGATAGAAATATAAAATTAAAGCTCCAGAATCATCTAAATATTATCCTATTTAGGATACTAAACTAAGAATAATATTTCTAAAAGGAAATAAAATATCTTGGCTAGTTTACTTGTGTTTTAATTTATAGTGTTCTTTATATATAGTTCAAACATATCTAACTAGGCGTTCCTCCAACTATGTAGCTATATCATATCTTTCCGCTATATAAAATAGCTCTTATTAAAATACCCGTATATGACAATCTGTAAAATTGTAAGAATCATATTAACGTGTATACGGTAAAATTCTTTATTCAAAATATAAAATTGCATTAGATTTTATCCAAACACATGTGAAGAAACAGAAAGACCCTCTTCTAGTATATAATATACTAACATTCATTGTGCTAATACTAAGCATATTCAGTTTATGATCGCCTCAGGCCCCCTTTAATTTTACCATGGAAACGAAAGTTCTGATTGACAAAACTTGGTTTTGTTAACTTTCAGTGAAGTGTGGAATAGAGGTGTCACTTTTACTTTGCTTTTATTTGATTTTTTACATATCCTATTTAAACACAACAAAAACACGATGTCTCTTCGGTGTCCAGATTTGCCATTTCTACCAGGCTACACGTTCAATCCCAATGTAAGTTTGTATTTTATAGTAACAATTATTTGAAAAGTGTAATTGGGCAGATAAAAATAGTTACAAAATATTTACAGAATATTTGTATAATTGTATCTACTTTTATATATGTAGCTACCTCTGTTAGTTATTAGTAGAACTGCCCACTTGAGTGCCTTATCAGCAGCAGCATTGCATATAAGCAATTACATATTATACTACAACTATACATTATACTACAACTACTACAACTATATACGAGTATTATGTGTAGTTGCTTATATGCGACAATGCAGCTGATAACGAAAATAATTAAGCCGGAAAATGTCGTGGTCGTGTACACGACACCCGGCAGTCGGACAAAGGTTCAGGGAGCCCGGCAGCTCCCTGCGAATTGGACAGCTGTCGTGTCGTGCAAATGAATGGACCCGGCTCTAGCCGCGGCGGAGGGGATACTGAGTAAATGTAACCTTTCATACCTACCCGACAGCGTTGTTGGTTGGCACTTGTTAAATGTACTCTATGGGTAGTGTTTTGAATGTCATTGTAAAGTTATATGGTTTTAATTTATATCTAAGTCACTATGGATAGCGTAGTGGAAGTCGAAATCCTTATTACGCTAATACATGAGCGACCAATTTTATGGAATAAGACTGATGAAGCGTACAAAGACCGAATTCAGACCAGAAATGCTCTGAAAAATGTGTTACTTTGTTGAATGGAATCCTTGATCTTTGGATGTAGGGCGTCAAAAATTTGCATGCTCATGAATATAATTGAAAAACTTTTCTTCATCTTCTCTTAGTTGCTTAAAAAGTACAAAAAATTCCCCCACCTCGTTTCTTCTTATATTGATTGGATGAACCCATTGAATTCTATTTACTCTTCTTTTCTTCATTCGCCGATACAATATCATCCACACTAATAACTGATTACCTTTCATGTCTAGAAAGATACTGAAGGAACAGACGATTGAACGACGCCGGGCGTCTGTAGTTTGTATGTGAAAGACAGAATTCCGGCGTCGTTGCCGGGTAGAAAAACGGACACACGACTGCCGGGTTAATTTGAAACGAGCCTGAGGGGATACTGATCAAATGTGACCTTTCATATCTACCCGACAGTATTGTCGGCCGGTACTTGTTGAATATACTCTACCAGTAATGTTTTGAGTGCCATTGTGAAGTTGATGATTTTATCAGTTTAATTTTTTAGTTTACATGCTCATTCGAAAATAATTGAAAAACTTGTCCCCATCTTCTCTTAGTTCTTCATAAAGTGCAAAGAATGCCCCCACCTTGTTTCCTCTCATATTGATTGGATGAATCCACTGAACTCCAGTTCTTCTTTTCTTCATTCCCCGAGACAATATCATCCACGCTAATAACTGATTACCCTCCATGTCTAGAAAGAGACTCTAGCAGTCGGGTAAACGACACCGGGCACCTTTGTTTGTACTTTCGTTTTTGCTTTGCTCTCGCGCCCTCTGCACACTAACATTTTAGTTTTGTTTTTATTCACCCTCATTCCGTATTCCTCTGTCAACACTGCCTCCATTTCGTTCAATGCTGATTCTAATTCCTCCTTACTAGATGCTAATACTGCTATATCATCCGCGAATCTCAGCATTTTTAGTTTCTGTCCCTGTACTTTAATCCCGAAATCCACTCTATCTTTTACCACATTAATCGCCTCTTCGATGTACAGATTAAAAATTAGTGGTGATAGCATCCTTGTCTTACTCCTTTCCTGATACCTACTTCCCTTTTTTCCCCTTCTACTTCTATAACAGCAGTTTGCTCTTTGTATAGATTGTGTACTACTCTCCTATCTCTATACTTCATTCATTGTATATATATATATATATATATATATATATATATATATATATATATATATATATATATATGCAAATTTCTACGGCTGTCGCCGTCTCTCCGTCCCCAGTTTCCACATTTTTCTTTCATGACTCATTTCCTCGGTTAAGTTTCTTGATCTCATTGCGTCATCTACGTCATTTCTCCAGCTCCTTCTAGGTCTTCCCCTCTTACTTTTTTCTGGCGGAGTCCACTCTAGTATTTTTCTTGGCCACCTATGTTGCCCCATTCTTTTTGTATGTCCGAACCATACCAATTGTTTCTTTTCGACCTCATCTATAATATCTTTTTCAATGTCAATATTCTGCCTAATTATTTCATTTATAATTCTTTCTGTTCTGGATATCCTACAACTTCTTCTTAGATAGTCCATTTCTGTGGCCAAAATTTTTCTTTTGTTTGCTTTATTTAAATCCCACACTTCCGCTCCATACATAATTATGCTTTGTACGATGCTTTTGTAGATGCGTAGCTTGGTGTCTTGCCTTATATCTTATATATAGGGTCATCTGCAAAAAATAGGCTGTAAAGTGTGCCGTCTCCCACTTTAAGACCCATGTTTCTGCATTTTCTTATCCACCCTTGTATGGATCTGTCAAGATATACTTTAAATAGAGTGGGAGACAGACAACATCCTTGTCTTAAGCCTTTCGATGTTCGGAAATATTCTGTATGCCTGTTATTCCCAGTTTTTATTGCGGCACAATTATCTTTATAATAGAGTTGTGTAGCTTTGATTAAAGATTGGTTTATTTCCAGGTTTCGCATTTCTGTCAATAGTTGTGATATGGGGACACTGTCATAGGCTTTCTCTAAGTCTATTAGGGCTATATGTGTTTCTCTGTTATGGCTCTGTTATGTTTTTCCATGGCAAGTTTCAGTGTGAAAAGGTTATCAATTGTCGATCTGCCCGCTCTAAACCCTAACTGCTCTTCCGGTTGTTTATCTTTTATGTCTTCTTCTATCAAGTTCTTAAGAATTCGTGAATATATCCTTCCTATTGTTGGTATCACCGCTATACCTCTGTAATTTTTCGGATAATCTTTAGGCCCCTTCTTATATAGAGGTGTTATATAGGAAATTCTCCATTCCTTTGGGGTTTCCTCTCCTTTTAAGCACCTTTCATATAGATTTTTCAGCATTTGTGTTAGTTTCAATGATCCGTATCTTATAAGTTCAGGATATATTCCGCCAGGTCCGGGTGATTTTCTTTTTTTTGTGGATTTTATCGCCTCTTGTACTTGCGATATCTCAAGATGTATGTGATCAGCATTGAGCAACGTTTCCACGAAATAAATGATTACGTAATTAAATACAATTTTCTATGTTCTACTTTTACCCAATAACTATATGTATGTATGTAGCACGAGTATGTGTATTATTCATTTCATCGCTATTTGCCAAATAAAAAACTCTCATAACTTGCGATAAACGGAACAGTCTACCTGAGCCTAGCCATAAAAACAAGTCACGGTATGAGATAAGAGCCGTTTGGGATTTTTTATTTGACAAATAGCGATGAAATAAACTATATATTAGTTGTTATATTAGTATTAGGTATATTATTAGTTAAACAAATACATAGAACATATACATCTAATGCCTGTTTCAGATTGGGAGAACTAAATTCAACATGAACCCTAAGTTTGACTTTCTCGGAAAAGGGAACAGGGCGCTGATCGAGAGGGTGAAACCTAACATGCTTGGCCCGTTATCTGATAAATATCCATCACTTTATCCACGAGGGGAATCTATTGAACTACCTGGATGGATTGCTTTCGATAAGCGGGTAAAAATAATTTCACGATAATAATCACTTAGCAAATTACGTACAAAATGTAACATGGTTATATTTTAGATCCTATGTTTCGATGCGTTCTTTCAAGAAACACTGCAGGAAGTCAGGGGTTCTCCATTTCTAATTAGGAATGTTAAAATATATCTGTTTTTGGAAGATGGCACCATACAAGTTGTGGAACCTAAGGTACCGAATAGTGGTATTTCTCAAGGTAAGTGTAGTTAATTGTTTTTGTGGACGATTGTTTTTAAAGAATTACTTTTTCGACATTATCTTTCGGGAAATTTAAAATGTATGTCACGTAGTTTTTATACTTAGGATGCAATTTTTATAGAATTATTGCTAAATGAAATAGTTATAAAAATAAAAAAGTTATTAAAGCAACTATTTTAAGAATATACCCTGTCTGAAATGTGGTATCAAAATGCATACCATACGTTAATATTCTCGTATCTCGTAGAGGCTTCTGAATAAGAAATGCAAGCCGGATCTACCCGCTCGAAACATCACACAAAATTTACACCACTGAAGAGACAAACCAGTTTGATGTAACACCACGATGCAAACTTTCATACCAGTAGTGATGTAAAATCAACAAAATATCTAATGCAAACTTCATCGCCTTTTAGTGTTAACTTTAGTTGAATATACGGTATCCATTTTTTATTTTTTCTATTCATATTGTTTGAGTGAGAAAAATAAAATACTTGGAATGGAATATATTCCAAAAATTAAAAATTCATATAGTTTGGATTCGATAAAGAAATCCGCATCTGTATGCCAATAGTCACCTGCAAAGAAATCTATTTTCCATCATTCATGGTATTAGGAGTACAAAGTATCACTATATATGTGTTACTGTATTTGCCATGATGTCTATAACAGTATATAATAATTTTTGTTTACGGTCGTGTTGTAATTAAAGTTACACGCATTATTCTTTAAGTGTGATAAATTCCACTTTACCGCACTAGTGTGGTAAAATAAATTAATAAAATTTTACAAAAAATTATGAGTTTGTTTCAAAATTTCTTATATACTGAAAATATTTCTTAGACAAACTAACTAAAGTTTAACAGTATTATTCAAGTTGCTTACATTCCCCATGTTAATTACTGCTGATTCAATTAAACTTTTCTTGGGTTGAATAATGATTTCTTTCGAAAGTGTCTTTTCTGCTTTTATTTTTAATAAGCTTTCTATTTAATTTTAAGTCTAATGCTAAACTTGCTGTTGGTGCTAATTGTTTTAACAGTAACCAATTTGTTTTGTATCAATTCCTTGACATAATAATGTCCTTCTGGCACTGAAATTTATCCACTATCCATGGCGTTTTTTTTCCAAGGTGTCACCTGCATCGGCTAACAATATGGCCCGAATAATCAGTGTCCCGTAAAATTTGGGTCTTTCAATTTCAAATATTCGATAATTTTACAAGGAATTTTGACAATTTTATTAATACATAGTAGCTGACTATTGCTACTTCCATTTTGCAAAAAATTTAACAGCCGATCGTATGAAAGCTGCCGGATCGCCGGTCGATACACTTGTAGAGTTTTTGTTCTTTTTCGCAAAGGAAAAATGTTATGGTGGTCTAATTTTTACTGCTTTAATCAGGAATCGTGTCAGCTATAATGTATCCTTCTTCTTTGGCGTTTTTAATTTCCATTTTCGCTATGTATTCTCCTCTACATATTCTTGCAATTCCAATGCCAATAATGCCTTGAAACAACATAGGACTTATAAGGACAAAAATACAATAAACAGTAAATTTTATCAATTATTACTAAGTATTTTGCAGATTTCTAATTTGTTTAGTATAATATTTACCTATATTAACACAAAGTCCTCATATAGAGGTATACTTAGGGATGAATCAATCTGTTCACAGGTGAAAAAAAGGATTTCTTGAGTTTTGAAACTTGTCAATGGAAATATTATTTTTTTAAGTAAATTTATTACTTTTTACATCACTTATTGATAAATAATATGTCGCAATTACATATCACATCGTTTAATTACATCGTCACTTTGAAACCTTGTCTGATAGAAAACAATCTGAAAATATAATTGAAATACAAAATTAAAACATTTACTGGTTATATCTTCACTTTTGATTTGTTAAATATAACAATTGTCTCGCAACACAGTGCCTTCGTTAGATGTTGAGTACATAGAATAAATTTTACAATATGGAACTGCGTTTATATAACTAGGGTAATTCCAGGTTTATTGCTATGGAGACTCTTCCTGTTAAACTATTGTAATTAAATTATAAAATGTTTTAACAGATGGTATCTGTACATTTTAAAAAAATTCTTGGATAGCAAGTAGGTACTAAAATAAATTTAATAACGGAGATGAGTTTGTTTCTATTTTATCGTTTAATATGATATCAGATTTCTTTGCTTTATTAATTTCTAAAGATTCTAATAAATTTAATTTTAAGCCTTTGTTCTCTATATGTACAATTTTAAATTCTTCGTGAAAAGTATGGTCTGCTTTTATTAGATTATATATATATATATATATATATATATATATATATATATATATATATATATATATATATATATAGGTATATTGTATATAGGACAAATAGGAATAAACTTCAACACGCGAATATCAGAACACAAAAGAATGTTTAACAATAAAAATAGATTTAACATAAAATATGTAACACATCTAATATAGAAGAAGACCATACTTTTAACGAAGAATTTAAAATTATGCATATAGAAACAAAAGGCCTAAAATTAAATTCATTAGAATCTTTAGAAATTAATAAGGCAAATTAATCTGATATCATATTAAACGATCAAATAGAAACAAACTCGTTTCCGTTATTAAATTTACTTTAGTACCTAGTTGCTATCCAAAAATCTTTTTTACAGATATTTAAAAATTGAAAAAATTATAACTTAATTACAATAGTTTAATAGTAGGAATCCCTATAGTAATAAACCTAGAATTACCCTAGTTATATAAATGCAGTTCCACATTGTAAAAGTTAATCTATGTACTCAACATCTGACGAAGCCACAGTGTTCACGAAACAATTGTTATGATTAGCAAACAAAAAGTGAAAATCTAACCAGTGAATGTTTTAATTTTGCATAAATATGGATTTTCATCAAGTAACGGCCTAATCAATTGAGAATTTAAATAATTGAGAAAGTACTACAAAGTTCACATACTTTAGCTCCTAGGAAAATAAGCAGTTTTAAAACCTTAAAACGGATTTCTCCGCATATAGAACATCTCTATCTCGAAATTGAATGACCGAGAAAAAATAAACCAACACATAGATGCAGAATATCTGTTATATGCGACAGTTTTACTTTTCTCAAATAGTCAACCATTGTGCTTTCTCATAATCCATGAACATGGTAGAGTGTGTTCTATCTGCCTCAAAATCAATAGGTGTCATCTGGGAGACATCCCCGATCAGAATCAGTCAAAACCCAATCGATCCGACACGATTTAATTGAGTGATCGTGCTAACAAAAAGAATTCTCAAATAGCTCACCATTGTGCTTTCTCATGACCCATGAACATGATAGAGTGTATTCTATCCACTTCAAAATCAATAGGTGTCGTCTGGGAGACCTCCCCGATCAGAATCAGTGAAAACTTGATCGATCCGACACGATTTAGTTGAGTTATCGTGCTAACAAAAAATTTTAGTGCCGACGACAATGACGACACACACACAGCAAAAAAATTTTTAAAACCATTAAAAACCAGTTTTTTTGGTTTTTAGGCCAAGAAACGAAAAATAAACCCAAAAAAAATTTGGTTTTTCACTTTCTCTTTACACGATTACAGTAAAGTGGAGATCGGAAAAGTAAAAAATTAATTTTGTTCTCCAATATCATTGCATAAACATACATACCTACAGGAGTTACTTACTATGTATCCACTCTACATTAATTCTCAATATTTTCAATTCAATCTTTAGGTACACTTATCTCTCGTCAGAAAATTCGATTCCCTGCGCCAATGGACGACAACTTCTATGACATATTAGACTTTAACATTGGTAGAGAAGTGGAACTTTTCGGAAGAATTTTCAAAATTACGAACTGTGATAGATTTACTCGAACGTTTCTCAACCGGTGCGGTATTGCTGTTCCTGATCCGATCGTATCACCTCCCGATCCCTACATGGAAATAAGGGAACGGGCGAAGGACGGAATGCAACCGAAGAAACCCAGCAGTACAGTGGATACCCTAGGAAAGTTCCTAGAAAACGACAAAAAGGTAATAATAACTAAAAGTTTATAGAGGTATGCATGTAATGGTTCTTACCAAATTTGTTAAATAATCTCGAAAATTGTGTTTTGTTTATAATGCAGTCAGCACCATTTCTACATCGTGTACCGTTCAACAGGGTTATAATAGGTAACGAAACGGTCACATATCTCTGACGCCGCTGATCAGATTTTAATGGAATTTGGTATACAGGGGTACCAAGGCACCATAGTCTCAAAAATGATGCAGACAATGTTGCCACGTCTTTATGTTTATTCAGAAATTATGTCATTATTATTTTATGAAATTTTTCTGAATTAAGTCATATTTATTAATGAAACATCTTGTATATTATTTGTTTTCCCACGAGGCAATGTTCTGCCTAAATGGATCTGTAAATAAGCATAACTATTGCTAATGGTCTACTGAAACGCCCCATTGGATGTTAAAACATCATACACAGCAGAAAAACACATTACCAGAAAAAGTAAACGTTTGGTTGGTCACAATATATGCCTTAAATAGGCACTAACGGACGAGCAATATCTATTTTCTACAGCGCTATGTTATTCCGGTACTTCAAAACTTGTTTCCCAATTGACAACAATATGAATAAGTTCATTTTCAGCAAATTGTGCACCTTTACATTATTCTGTAACCGTTCGAAATTATATAAATCAAGTATTTATGAACCGATAGAAAGGGGCCTGTGGAATGGCCGCTAAGGTTGCCGGATCAACCTGAAAAATCCGTTGGATTTTTTCGATTAGAACCAAGGAATTTAAAAGACAGAGAAAAAGTAGAAAAGATATCCCATCATAAAAACAAAAGCTGAAAATTTATTTTCAACCTATCGTGCAATGTATTTTCTAATCTTTACGAATAAAATATAATAAACACTATTCTATTTAAAACAATACATCTGACAATTTCTGAAAAAAGTAAGGATGTGGTAACATTGTTTGTATTATGTTTGAGTTCATAGTGTTTTGTTGCCTTTGTATACCAAATTTCATTAAAATCTGATCAGCTATTCCAGAGATATGTGACTGTCTCCTTAATTATTACTAACCCTGTATATAAATAATAAGGGTCTTATATATAGCGTGGTGACTATGGTAGTTTCGCACGATATTTATAATTTTGTTATTAAATATTTTTTTGAGAAACACGTTAACCCTAATTAATAATTTAAAAGACATTGAATAATGGACAAATTTAATTTTTCAGATTTCGTGTTGTAATGTCATCATAATATTTTTTAAATCGCAATCCCCTCTTTTTTACAATATTTAAAAAATATTATTCATTCTAATTTTCTGAGTATAAGGTTACCCCATATTCGACAATTTCCTATTGATCACTTTGTATATTTGGTAATCAATTGCTCCGAGCTGGACTTTGTTGCGTCTTCGAGTCAGAGATGCGGCGAAGTTTCCAGCCCCCATGTAGTGGTGGGGGTGGACTCGTCCAGAAGCTTCTGCAACCTCTGGATGGACGCACATTCCGCTAGGTGTGTCGTAACTGTAACATTGAATTACTTTAAAAATAAATATGTTCTGCAACTATAAAGGCACTTCGTATCAGAGATTTGGTAGATATTTAGACTAAATATTAATTTCATACAGAAAATCTCAACATAGCTTCTTCTTCTTTTTTCTGACAGCGATATTTATTTTCAATGGACTAGTACATCAGCATAACTACAAATATTGATCTCAGGAAAATCCTTCTTGGATTTAAGAGTCGCATTTAGTCAAAGTAAAATAACTGTTTAGATTGGAATGAAAAAAGGTCATCCTTTACGACCTTACTTCTTTGTAGAAAATTTAACTACTACTGGATATTTAGAATTGCTATTTTTCGACTAAGTTGGAGCCTTAGAAATTCTTTATCCAAACAATGCAGATATTGATATTCTTCATAAAAGAATTCTGTTTCTAGATGGAAATCTCCTGCTCATCTTGAAGCTAATGTTATTTCTTCAATCTTCTGTTAACATTTTAGAAAAAAAATTATAAATTACATTCACGTGTACTGTTTAGTTTTCCTTCCTTACAACTACTTGTTCAATTAGTCTTGCCTCCTTAATTAATTCCCTTAATTAATCCTCTTTAATTCTTTTATTATTAATTCTCCTTAATATGTCATAAAAGTATTTTCTCTGTAACTTTTCCCAAAGAAAGTTACATATTCCCTCGAAAAATATTTTTGAGGAGATATATACATACTATTTTTTTATTTTAACAGGATTTATCATATACTAATAGAACATAATTTATCATAATTCTGCTAAAATTTTCATCTGAATTTGGGGTCATTTGATTCCTAATGGACATATAATATCAAAGACTTAAGTCCTGTCTACAATTAACAGTTGTAATTTAATGCTTATGAACGTTATACATATAAGATGATCTTAATATCGAAGTAAGGATTTTAATTACGAACTTTACTAAAATCTTTACTACATTAGATAGTAAAAATCGTAAAGATAGATAGAAGAAAAATAACAAGCTTCCAAAATTACATTTTTCTAAAATCTCTGAATTAAAAATATTCAGTCGGGAACTTTTGTTCCTCAAAAATACCTAAAAATTGTTTATACAAATATATATATATATATATATATATATATATATATATATATATATATATAAAACTAGATGTACCAACATCAAAATAAGATAACTGGGTATTATACAAATTTCTTAACTTCTTCATCCATTCGGTCATCGTTTGACGATACTTTTTCTGGCAGATAGATACGACTACGGGAATGGGCGCCACTTTTACCTGTTTTAATCCCCTTATATTTCCTTTTATGGGATTACATCGAATCGCTAGTTTTTTAATAGGCCAAGTAATTTAAAGAATTTGATGTAATGAAGTCGAATCAAAATACAAAATATCAGTTAGGCCCAATTCAGTACAAAATATAAAGTTATTATATGCATGCCGGCCAATGTCAGATTATTAATGAAGGACATTTTGAACAACTTGAATATTTATGTCAAAAATAAAGTCGTTCTTGTTTTATATTTTGTATTTTGTGTACTTTTCTCAAGTATCATTATCCTTAAAATCTTTATCTTTAAAAGTATCCGTGTCCTCTTAAAAGTATACTTATGAGCGATATACCTATTTTATAAGAGATAAATAGGAAAACCGAATATATGATACCTTTGTAAACTTCATTACGAATTAATTTTTGTTCAAAAAAAAATTAAGAGTTAAATAAAATTTGGTTAAACGAAATTCATTAGTTACTGTCAATTTAAAAAATTAAATTCGAATGTGTCAAAGTTGAAACAAAATAGTGCTTTCGTCAATGGGGAAATGTTAAAAGAAGTAATGGAAAACTATAGTTTCATCGAGGACGAACCTGTGTTAACGTCTTCCTGTCTTCTACGTGCTATATTGATCGAGGGTATATTGTAGAGTATTTAATGTACGTTATGTTAAATATCGCACATCATCCAAAATTTGTTCATATAATTCATAACAGGTTTTAAAACTCGCGAAAGATTAAGCTTGTCCTGAAGCAAATATATTATTAATGGAGAATATTTATTGTATATTTTCATTGAAAAAAAAATTAAAACTTATAAAACATATATTTTATATTTTCGTTATGTATTTTATTTTACTTTTAAATACAGTAAAGTAATTTATCGCACCGAGCGTTCAAGAGAAAATGTTTTAACTATACAAAATGTTTAATTATGCATTTTACAAAACATACCATTACATGCTTAAACAAGAATATCAAAACGACATTTGTTCTTGCGAAAAACTCGGCATGTTCATAAATTTTATCTTCCTCATCAGGAAGTTAAAATTTGTGAACATATCAATTTTAACTTCCTAACTTATCAGGATCAAATCCTGATCTTACTCATTTACGGTTCTAGTCCTGCTCTGGTATTGGTTTTAGTGAAGTAGCTCCCAAGAACTTTCACCACCTATTGTTAGTAGTACACCTTCAATAAATAAAGGTCAATATATTAACTTTCAATTGAAAATGAATATGGTCATATTCCAATATACATCTCCATGTTCCAATTTTAATTTTCAAGTGTTTAATATCGAGTATATGTTTATTTTCAAATATTTTGAGACAGTTTCGAATGTTTTTGTTGTCACTTCACGTTCTAGTTTGTGAACCTCATCTTATTTCACAGCTGATCATAAAAGTTTTAATTTGTTATGCCTCACATAACCACAACATTATTTCGAAAATTAAGTACAATTTGATAATAAACTGAAAAATAACATTTTATAGTTATGTCCACTTTTCAAAATAAATTATTGGAAGTTCCAAAAAATACATCGGAATATAAGATTTCACAGTTTATATAAAGTAGCACAAAATATATCACAAGAAAATAATAACGGTTATTCTTAAGAAAACATTAAAAATTTATTCATATCATAACAAAATACTTATGACATCACAAAAATAAATTATGGAAAAACATATGCACATTAAAAAATAAAATTTTATCTTTAGAGGAATTTTTTTCAACATTCAAGTGCAGACTGTACAACATTCTTCATTACGAGCAACTTTAATTATTACTCTGCCAATTACTTTTCACAGTATTACTATTATCAATCGACTTAAAAATCAGATTCATAAATTAGATTTCACTGTCTAGAGAAATTACAACTTCTACTATAGAAACTATAATTTTTAATGCTTTATTTTTTAAACCAAGAAATCTTTTCGGCCAACATCAAAATTCTTTGTTGTTTTGAAGTAACTGATGTTATACCTTTTAAATAAGCCATCACTTATTAAATATATAACAGAGAATAAGTGGATGTCATATATACCGATATTTCAAAAGCATTTGATAAAATTTATCATAATACCCTTTTGATTAATTTGAAAAATATAGGTATTAACATTAATAATTACATATTTAGCCTGACTTGTTAAAGTCACATCTGGTGTCCCTCAGGGGTAATAGTTAGGATCTCTTTTATTCTCGTTGTTTTTATAAGATACTTTTAGTGATTTTATGAACTGTGATTACTGTCTATAGACTTTAGATTTAGAGAACAATTTTCCACGAACACCGAAAGGTTACATGAATCTCGATGCATATTTCAGCAACCAAGTTGGCATCATCGAGATATAATTAAAACTTTCATTACTGGGAAATTATTGAAATCAAACTGGGAGATGACTAAAACTGGAAGATAATTAAAGTCTGTTTTAATCATCTCCCAATGATACCAACTTTGTTGGCGAAGAGTCGAAACATGTGAATTTTTCAGTGTTTGTGGAAAACTGGTTTCCTGTTTTTGTTACTGCATTCTATCCCCTCTAAACTTCTAAGAGTTTCAAGGTTCTAGCCCCTAGAAAGCTAGAAGTTTCTAGCGCAAGGGCCCAGAAATTCGTCGGAATATAAATTCAAGAAGTTTGAAGGTTTTAACCTCTTTCCAGGATATTAGATACTTTATCTAAATGTCTTAAACTGCAAGATGATGTAGTACGTTTAACTGCTACTTGTAACATTTTTCAGATCATCTGCAAACGATCTGATTTTATGGTCCATAAATAACTTACGACAGTAATTTGTAACTATATCAGTAATTAAAGTAATTTGAGTTAATTGAGGATCTAGATATTACACTAAACTATAAATTAACCATTGAACCTCACATTAATGCTATCTCTAGAAAAGCTCACAGAAAAGTCTTTTACTAATCTCATATCAATAATACTATTACACGACTTCTGCGTTTGCGTTAATTTTGAATATGTTTCTGTAATGTGAAATCATATTTATATTAAGTATATAAATGATTAGACTACATACAAAGCACAGAAATTATTTCTCACATTCCATTCAATTATCGATAAAAAATAAACCGATTACAATACTTTTAAAGAACGCGGATTGTTACTATGTTGTTTACAGTGGTGGCGACAGGGGTGGGCACGGGTGGGCGATTGCCAGGCAAAATCCTTATCGCCCAACCTCCTATAACATCACTATATCACATTCGCACATAAAATGATATATTTAACGCCCTTGCCCACTCATGATATTTTCTGTCTATTTTCGCCCAACCGCAAAATCATTCTAGCGCCGCCACTGGTTGTTTATTATGTTGTCATATCAATGTAATGTAAGTTTAAATATAAAACACGTAGTAAGCGGTTACCTGTAAACATAGTAATTTTTTGAAATACTCGAGTGCTACGGTACTCTATTGAAACGCCATCATGGGATATACTGTCTTATTAAACTTCTTATTAGACGTATTTATGTAAATTTAATTTTCTCCTTCTTTAAGATCCTTAACTTCAAAGCATACTGGGATGACCACGATACACCTTATGGTTACATCCACCATCTAGAAATAAGATACTATTTAGCAGACGACAGCATCGAAATTAAAGAACTCCAGTCGGAAGCTGGAGGAGAGCCTGCTTTCATGTTCTTGCGCAGAGCCAAGCTACCAAAACTCTACAAAGAACTTCCATCTCCAGGGTACAATTCGAACTTTACTGTCCTGAATGTTCTTGGTTCTGCTTTGACCAACCGCAGATATATAATAGATCCTTTGGATTGCGGCAGGGAAAACATAGACTATTACACTGAAAAAGACTTGAGTATTGGCGGTGTTCTAAATTGTTACGGTAGAAGATTTGTTCTGACAGACTGCGATTCCTTCACCAGAGAATATTACTCCAAAAAATACGGCATAAGCGAGTTCATTCCTATCGAAATTCCTGATCAGAAGAAGGAGGAGCGCGATATACCGCCGCCGAAACAAAGAGAGTTGCCCCCTTGGAACGGATATGGAAGCTTCGAGGACTCCGCACAAAACTGTATTACCGTGGAACCCAAGGCACCGCTCAAGGATTTTAAGAAGTTCCTGATGTATGATAGGTACTTCTTCAATAATTTTGGTATTATAATTTTTTGAAATTGTCCCGTTCCTCTTCTGTAAATTTTTTAGTTTATTGCTGTAAAATCTCGCAACAGCAATAAATAAATTTGCAAAAATAACGTTAAAGAACTTCATTTATTGGTTGATAAGTAAGTAATATAGAAATTATAATAATACTAGCATTTGTATATTTTTAAAAACTAAATGAGAACAAAATACCATATATAACCAAAATAGGTACATGGATAAATCAGCATTTCACGTACAGTGAAGAAACACTGTTTGAGCTGGTCCTGGTGAAATTAAAATTGAATGAATATAAAAAAATGGAACAATGTTTAAAAAAGTAGAAGCATGTAAATGTGAAAGTATATCTGTAGATAATATATCTTTTTTTTTGCATTTCACGATATATGAAGTTAAGGGTCCGTATCTGATTTTAAAGTTCATCTCAAAACTCTTCCTCCAAATAAGAACACTAAAGAATCGAAAACTAAAGAAACCATCATTAATTCACGATTCTGGTACTGTACATAAGAGTAGTTGCATGTATACTTACTTATTCTCGATTATGTCGATTACCCATCAGGTTGACAGTTTTCCATGGCAATACATCCATAATTACATTTTCATGCTTTTGTTCTTGGCGTGATCAATCAACGCAGTTTGTCGAAGAGCAATATCGATCATGCGGAGTACTTGGAATGTTTTAGTTTATCGAAGCAATGACAACATCCTCATAAATTTTTGTACAATGTAGATTTTCTCTTGCAAATTGTAAGGCACTTTTCTTCTAGAAACTTTATTACTTCTTCGGTTAGTAATTAAGTGGCACAAATCCACTTGAGTATAAATACAACTTAGAGAGTTATATGAGCCATTGAAGGTTTAATGCCATTGTTAGATAAATGTTATGCACCATGCGGTCTTGAACATAATTGACATTAATTTAAAAATGTGTATGCCTTTGGTTTATTTATTGTTAACGCCGGATGCAACCTAAATATATAACATTATTTTTACACAACATAAAAAATAATAATAATAGAGAGTATGTAGAATGTAGGTATTATCGAGATATAATTTGATTTATATTGATATAATTTGATTTATATTGATTCTGAAAAAAAAAACATTTTGCTTGATTTATTGAAATCATAATATATACCATCATAATTTCAGATTTTAGTACGTTAGGAAATTCATATTCGATACCTCTAAATAGTTAGTATTTGACATGACATAAAATTTATGGAATTATTGGATCCTATGAATAATATCATGTGGATAATACAACTAGCTACTGTCTATTTTGACCTTGGTTCAAGTCTAAGCATACGTACTGGCAATGCCAGTAGGAATGTATGTTGTGCATGTCTATTCAATGTGTATCTATCATTCAGATAGTTTCACTTAGCTCAGGTTTTAGGTTTTTAGGATTGTCTACTTTATATGTATTTTATAGTTTACCTCTGGTTCTCTGGTTCAGTCGTCATTTACCTGATAGTAATTGTTCATACATTCCCGATAATCACCTCTCATTAGCTTAAGTACAACATCCTACAATTGAAGGAAATATATAGTCTTACCAAAGTAGTGTTCCATCTGCTAATAATATGGTAGAAGTCCAATGGCGTCAGCTACGTCACTATTCGAGATAAATCCAAATTTCTTTTTATGGACTACATTAATATATTTTTTTAAAAGTTTAATCACCTGCATCTGAACTTTCGGTATATCAGTAAGACCTGCAAAAATTATTTTCTCAAAATCCCAATTACTATTATGTATGATATTGACTGCATGCTTTCAAGGTAAAGGTAAATAATATATTAAAAAAGCAAAAGCAACGTGTAAAAGAGAACTGGCTCACACACTTATATGTAGCTATCTATGTATATGATACAGAAAATAATTTGACCTGTTTAGTCACAGTTTCATCTAAGATTGTACAATAATAGCTAATTTCTTGATTAAGTCATTAACTAATGACACAGTCCTCTGTATTTTGCCGCAGTTATCAAAAGTAATTGTCACAGATTTATTTATATAATAATCATATTGGCACCATTAAACATATCAGGTATATCAGTAGATTATCTTGTCGAAAGCGATGCGAAAGCCTAAAGGAACACGTGTTCAATATTCAATAAGTAAAAAAAGTATAATTTATAATGCCATATTCATGACAAAATACTAAGAATCTGATAAATATTTAATTGTTTATATTATTGTTATTAGGATCGCTTCTCATAAATATGTTAAAGAAACTTATATAATATTATTATTCTTCACATACCATTAACCAGAATCAAATTGGGGATACGCTGTATAAACATATTTATGAATAAGCTATAATAAGTAGAGCTGCCCACTTATGTGCCTCGTCAGTAGCGATATAATAATTTATACATGTAATACTTATAACAATCAGATAATCAAACACAACGGAAATGTTAAACTGAACTGTTTGTGCCTTCATCTATTCAAATATCTTGAGCATATGTGACGGCATCTCAGCTGCCATGGAGTTACTCGATTTTAACATGCAGCAGCACTCACAGTGGGCAGCTGCGATAAGCATTTTACATGTCTTAATCAGTTCGTAATTTAAACATTTCAATCCCCTAGGATTACCATCAAACACTATATGTGTGTGTCATTTTACACTAACATGTCAAAAATAATCTATACATAATGCTTAATGCTTAACAGCTACAGCTTTTCCTTTTCTTTTTACAATTGCATTCTGACAGACTATCGATTTCAACTACTAATTTGGTGGAATAAAACCGATATAGACTCGGTGATCATTTTGAAAAATCTTAAGAAAGATCATACGGTTTGTATAAGTGCCAGAGTTTTATCTAATATATATGAATTTTTATATTTTAGGACCGGACTAGATAGTCACATTTTGAGATTTGAGGGCCGAATGAGATCGAAAATATCAGAAAACTGTGATCGGATATTTGTTATCAGTTATTATTTGGCCGATGACACTATGTCGGTGTTTGAAATTGCCAGAAACAATTCAGGTAAGTTATTAGAAACTTTATGGAGCCATATAGTTCTAAATAAACTATGTTTAGAAAGCAACATGTAATATAAAAGCATATACTGGTAAACATATACTGGTAAACTTCTATAATAGAGCGTAATAACACATAATGTGAGTGTAGTAACATTCAAAAAGTGTAATAACATATAATTACGATATCACAATAATAACATCAGAGTTCCAACTATATTGTATTTGGGAATTATATTTATTGATAAAATGAGTTTTACTTAATCCCCTTGTCAACAAAACATTTAGATTAATGATACATCAATAATACTTTGTTACAAACTTTTATTCAATATACGGTATTCATTTTATCATTTTTTATGGTGTGAAACTAAAATAATACAGGCGCAGGCGTATAAACTACCATTTCTTATTACTCATATTGCTAACGCAAGGTTTCAAAAAATAAAACCCTCCACGGGTAGGATTCGATATCTGTCCCGGATGGGAACCGAACAATAGACAGCTGTTTCGAACTTATTAGTTCTCATTAGTTTCGTATACGGTACGCCGATCCAGGACAAATTCCGAATTAAATCCGTGGGGTATACATCTACATCGATACGATCTATGTCAGTAACATATAAGTCGGGAATCGAGAAAGGAACTACTAAACCGCCAAGCGGTTATCAAGTAGTTCCCGAATAGCAAAGCTATTACATAATTGCTATAGGAAACAACTACTCCTCAGACTAAAGCCCAGGATGTACGATCTCAATCAGAGATTCACACAAGGTTTCAAAAATAAAACGCATTCGGTACGGGTACGGGTTTTATTTTTTGAAACCTTGTTTGAATGTCTGATCGTGCAGAAACAAGAGAAAGGGGTCGATGATTGCTTTTAGGTATAATTCAATGCTTGGCGGAGCTTTACCCCGAGAAGTAGTTGTTTCTTATAGCGATTATATAATAGCCTTGTTATTCGGAAACTAAGTAGATATAGGGTCACTTGAGTGTGGGAAAATTCTGTTGACCATGGGAAGATTTGTCGGCACGCGTCATATTGAGATCAGAGGATGCCGCCAGAGAGGTATTAGCGTCAACGGTGACAAATAACATATCAATTACAATCAATTAACAGTCGGCGGGGATCCTTGGCGGCATATATCAAAGAAACCGCTAAATAGGTGTGATAGTTTTCACGGTTTAATTTTTTCTCGACGGTCGAAAACTGCCAATAGGAAGGCTTCAATTTTATTTTAATACTATTTAAAAAAAAGTCGGACTTATGGAGGAGTCGAACCCGCGACCTCCTCGCAGTTGATAAACGCTTGGCGGTTTGGTAGTTCCTTTTTCGATTCCCGACTTATATATTACTGCCGTATTGTTAAAAAGTACATTTGAACTGGAATACACTTAAATATTTTTGTTTATACATCAGAATACGTATTTTATGCAGCGGTGCAAGGTTTGTACTTACATATTCCTGAATAACAAACTCATATTCGATGAATTACTTGCATTTTAACAAGTCTTATATTCTTCTAGTTATGTACCTCAATTAAATTATTTTTAAAGGGAATTTGGTGTTTGGTGAACTGAAAATAAAAATTTTAAACTTTACAATATTAATAAAGTTTACGATTTACCCATATATAAATAACTTATTATTCAATATTTGAATATATTCATGATAATATTAATATAGTACACTATAATAATCAATTTGTTGCCAGGAATTTAAGACTCCATAGTAGTATAGCTGGGCGGCTCCTGTGACACTTCGATGGCATGTCCATCCGAAGTGTCCATGAGTAGGGGGGTTCTGTGAAGGTCGCAAGAGTTCTTGTGCTGAAGAAGTCTTCAGGTGCCCGTCGACAATGACCAGAGGGTGTAGAAATTGCAGGTGAATAGTTCTTAGATCAGGTAACAGTCTTCAGATGTGCCGTCGACAATGACCAGAGGGTGGAGAAATTGCAGGTGAATCCACCAGGAGATGTCACCTGGTGGTGGGTATTGTTATGTTGGCGACACTTGTAGTTTACGCTACCTGAAACCCTCTAACCTGTCGCAGGGTGAAGAGGTATTGTTATCTTGGTGACACCTGAGTAGAATATCTGTCTTCAGGAGCTTAGGTGTGTCTCTTACCTATCATTTATTTTGTTGACACCAGAAGAGGCCGCAGGACCCTAGGTGTGTTTAGAACATATGTATTTAATGACTTCATATTTGCGATAACCTCTGACCTTGCTATTTTAAATCGTATGAATGAGATAAACAAATTGATTCTAATGTGACATGTTATAGATATAAATAGAGAAATTTTCCAATAAATTTCTTATTATGTTATTTGTCTGTACCAATGTAATAATCTCCTTATTATAACATGAAAACGGGTTAAAATTTGAAAACGTGTATGTTTATTCAAAATCTCTAAATCCAGATAAATATGTGTATTTAAGAGATGCATTATTAGGAACTATAAAAGGTATAAATTGTTTCCATTTTGAAGACCAAAAACAACTCTGTATTTATATTTGATGATGTCGCCTGCTCCAAGCAAAATATAATTCGAGAGTATTTCTATATGGGAAGACATAATGCAGTTGATTGTTTTTATTTACATTAATCTTACGCAAACATTTCATAATATTTAATGTAAGTGCTGATATGACATTCCTGAAATTTAAATATATTTGCTCACTTTGCTGGAAACACCGTTATGGCTTTTTAACTATGTTCAAAGATTTTGATTTAAACAAAGGAGGATACAGGATTGGTTATCATGATTTTATAAATCCGGATACTTTTCAGATAAAATGATAAACTCTACAGAAGATGAACCATTTTACAATCCACTCTAGAACAGAGCTGTTCAAACCTGTTCAAGAACCTGTTCAGAACCTGTTCAGGAAAAACTGTTATGGATAAAAAGTTAACAAGAGAACTTATAGCTAAACGTAATATTATCAAAGAAAAGCTAATATTACTAAAACTCCATGAACTTCAATAAAATAGTGTATTTCTCCCTATAACAAAACATCTAAAAAGTATAGAAAATAAACTGGAAACTAAAAAAGTAAATAATCAACATTTAACAAAGATAGATGATGATATTAATGATTATGAAGATGATGAAAAACAAGAAAGGGAGGAAAAAAGAAAACGTTTCAAAACAAAAACATTACAAAATGAGTATGAATTAATGAATTATGATGATATTGAAACATCTAGTGTATATTCTCCAAAAGCATCGGCATCTACTGTACATACTTCAAAAGCATCTACATCCAAAATAAATTTACCTAGAAGTAATTGGAAACGAAAATTAATAGAAAATTCTAATTATGATAATGATATTAGTGAAAGTAGCACACCTAATAGACAAGAAAGCGTATTAGAAGAATAATTTGCATATTATTTAAGTCAGTACAATGAATTACCTAGGGAATATATACATGAGATTGTTACTAATGAAAACAACGAAGAATTTGATCATAAATATGGCGTTAGACATGATCCAACTTTGGAAAAATTTTATATAGGTGATTCCCAATTAAACATAGATGGTTCTGATGTTATAGTTAAAAATAAAAGATATAAAGGTACCAAAGGTTTATATGAGTTGTTATTTAAAGAATACCCAAGAGATTTCACAGATAATGGTAAAAAAATGTATAAAGAAATTATTCTCAAAACGAGTGCTCACAGACCTCATTATCAACCATCGAAACAAGTTGATGGTAGCAAGTTAGCGAAATATAAAAAAATTATAGCACCGATGGTAACAGATACATCATCCGGTTATGGAATGTTAATGGAAGCAAACGATAATAAAATAGACTATGTACACTGGGACGATCCAAACGAATTAGTTGAAAGATTGCGTTTATTGCTCGCTTCTCAGGAAGCTGGACATACTGGGCATATAAATGAAATAAATTCTATAATAGAATAACTACGTGAAGCAAATATTATTGAATAATTTACATATATGTCACCTAAAACTAAAAATTTTGCTACCGATGTTAAAGAACAAGTCGTTGAAGAATTACATAAACCGGCTAGAATCGACTTTAAAAGACGAAGAGTTGTACTGAAATCTTTAAACAGTGTGTTTCAAGCTGATCTGGTGGAAATGCAACAATTTTCTAAAGAAAATAAAGGATATAAATATATATTAGTTGTAATTAATTGTTTTTCAAAATTTATTTGGGCCTTTCCTTTAAAATATAAAACTGGACAAGAAGTGGGTAAGGCAATGGAGAGCATTTTCAAGGCGGAACAGGTTAAAAATCTATAAACTGATAATGGGACTGAATATTACAATAAATACTTTAAACAACTGATAAAAAAGTACAATGTAAACCATTACAGTGTATTTAGTGAAAAAAAAGGCTTCTATTGTGGAAAGAGTTAACCGAACACTAAAAAATATTATATGGAAGGAATTTAATGTTAGAGGTCATTATAGATGGATTGAATTGTTACCTAAAGTAGTTGAAATATATAATAATATAAAACATCGAACGATTAAAATGAAACTGGTAGATGTTTCAGAAAAGGATGAAAAAAGACTTTTAAATGCTGCATACAATCATATAAAAATTGCACCTATGCTTAAAAACATAAAATTTCGAGTTGGAGACCATGTCCGAATATCAAAAGTGAGAGGGGTATTTGATAAAAAATATATGGCTAATTGGACACCTGAAATTTTCATTATTAAAAAAGTACAGTATACTAATCCAGTAACATATCTACTATAGGACAGCAATAAACAAGATATTCAAGGTGGATTCTATCAAGAACAATTACAAAAAGTACAATATCCAGATGTCTACTTGTTTGAAAAAATCTAAAGCGAAGAAAAGATAAAGTTTTCGTTAAGTGGTTAGGATTCAACAATAATCATAACAGTTGGATTTCTATTAACAATGTAACATAGCTTTATAGTATAACAGAACATGTAATAATAAAAAACAATCAGTAGTGTAGATCTCAAGATGCCTGTTCCAATAAAATATAAATGTATAAAATGTAAAGGAGAGACCGATATTCCCAATAGAAAATGTTACCAATCTGATATTAGGGAGTTTTTCAAAGCTACAAACAATACAAAACATATACCTAGTATATTTTTTAAGTGAATGAAATATAATTATTTTTTAATTCCATATGTAAATAATGTCTATGCAATAAATATTATTTAATTATTAAATGTCTTTTTCTTTTACTATCCATCCCAATTTAATTATTCACACATTTTGATATCAGAATCAATTTGTTTATCTCATTCATACGATTTAGAATAGCAAGGTCAGAGGTTATCGCAAATATGAAGTAATTATTAAATACATACGGTAATATATCAAATTAAAATTACAAGTCCATACATACATTTAAATTATGATACTTCTCTACAAATTCTGTTCTCCTTATACATTAAATCCCCATTTAGCATGAAAAAGAAACGTGAAAACAGGTGAGGCTCAACAATTTAGGGTGGCACCCTTAGTCATTGTCGATATATCCTTAGCACTTCCCTCTATTTCAAAAAAAGATAATAAAAAGGTAAGACAGGTGACAAACACACCTAAGCTCCTGAAGACAGGTGAGAGACATACCAAAGCTCCTGAAGACAGATATTCTACTCAGGTGTCACCAATATAACAATACCTCTTCACCCTGCGACAGGTGAGAGGGTCTCAGGTAGCCTAAGCTATAAGTGTCATCAACACAACAATACCCACCACTAGGTGACATCTCCTGGTGGATTCACCTGCAATTTTGCACCCTCTGGTCATTGTTGATGGCGCATCTGAAGACTTTTACCTGCTCGAAGAAGTCTTCATCTACTTCTTCAGCACAACAACTCTTGCAACCTTCACAGAACCCCCCTACTCATGTACACATCGGATGGACATGCCATCGAAGTGTCACAGGAGCCGCCCAGCTATACTACTCTCGATTTTAAGCACATTATATCCCTGATTCTGAAAACTTACTACTTTTTCTTGATTGCATTACTTTTTCGTGATTAGCTCTAGCTTCTGAAATAAACATACACGGTAAATATTAATGCAAAATAAGAAAAGCAAAATAAAATTTAAGAGAAACAATTTATCTTATTTTGAATTTTTTTATATGAAATCTAAAGAAAATAAAGAATAATTGATACAGGAACTATTAAAAACTATAAAAAGTTTTTTTTCCAATTTTCTTTTATATTTTTGCCGTGAATAATCACTCTGCAGACTCTAAGTGTAGTCGGCCATCATGTGACGATGTCACGTCGATGACGATGTCAAATATAATGTGAAATTAGAGTCCTCAAGTACTCAGAAACCGATCTTAAATTGTGACAATTTTTTTTGTTACTAATATGTAAACAATAAGAATATAATAATAAATAATAGATATAAGGTATGGGTTTATGTTGTTACATTGTTGTGAAATACAAATACGTACACTACAAACGAAACGAAAACGAGATCCTAAAAAGACTATCAAAGTTTAAAACATCCAATGACCTACATAATGACCTGGTCCATCACTCTTACCGTATGCGTCTTAAGGGGCCCACATACGCTCAGTTTTTAACACAAGCCAGCCTGCGCAAACCAGGTTTGTGCAGGTATAACTGAGCGTCTGTGGATAGTTCAGGCCGGATGCGAAGGCGGCCAGCCTGGCCTGAGCAATTTTAAGTTGTGTTTGATTTTGACCTGCGCAGACCACTGAGTTCGCACGTGTGTGGACCAATTCAGGCCACGTGTTCAGTTCAGTACGAAGTTATAAGCCATGGATAGAGAATCCACCGCCAAATTCACCGAATTATACAAATCTTTGCTGTGCTTATGGAAAGTTAAAAGCAAGGAATATTCTGACCGAAACAGAAAATCGGCTGCTTATGAGGTACTAGTCAAGAAACTGCAAGAGACGGAGCGTGAAGCTAACAGAGAGGCGGTTGTAAAAAAATAAACAATTTGAGGAGGTCGGCTCGGCCACTTGCAAGGAATCTTAAAGTTTCGGTTAAGCGCTCATGACATAAAATTGACTGTCTCATGCACGTATCTTGCCGTTGTATCAACGGAGAATTTCAACCAATACCAAGTGTAGATAAGTGTCCTTATTCATTCTCAAATAGTTAAACCAATCCTATTTTTCCAATCTCAAGTCTTCTAGTAAACTGATGTAAGACAACAGGTTTCTTTTTAACAGCCAACTGTTCGTCCATCTGGCCCTGTTTACAGAACGTTTCTTCTGTTGCTTCTTTTTAATAGCACAAGCGAGGAGAAGCAGGCAACATCACATTGAGAAGTCATTGTGAACTGAGCAAATATCTGGGCAGTTGAACTGTACGCGTGGGTCCAAAGAGCAACACAAGTCAAATTGCGCAAACTTGGTTTGCGCAGGCAAACCTGTGTTAAAAACTGAGCATGTCTGGGGCCTTTTAGGACATACATAGTACATGTTTTAACTATAAATGTAAAGGCCATATGTACATATGCCTGCCTTAGAATGCATACTTACTACCCACGTATTATAATCTATCCAATGCGGTGTAAAACGTAATACATTCTGTATCGTATGTAGTATATTTTTATCATTATTGTAATAAAAAGCGTATTATTGTATTGGTGTAAAATTTGTGGTGTAAAGTTTTATACTAAAAATAGGACATTATAATTTCTAATATTATTAATTTCTAATCTTATCATCATGAAACTCCTTCCAGGTTTCAAAACGTCCATGTTCCTTCGTAGAGGTCCAGTTCAACTGCCAGGTCAAAAGACTTTCACAAGCAAACCACCACTTTCTTACTCTCCTCAGCACATATTCGTTGGAGCTACGCTGATAATTAACGGTTTTGAATTCATTCTCATAGACGCCGACGAATACGCATTGCGATATATGGAATTAAATCCAAGCCAGGTGAATATACAAGTACCACGCATTGCTCTTAAGAACTGCCAGTCGATAATTTGACTGTTGATAAAATGTCGGTCAGGAAAAAAGTATATAAGTATATATATATATATATATATATATACTTATATACATATATATATATATATATATATATATATATATATATATATATATATATATATATATATATATATATATATATATATATATACAGCAAGGCAGGATCTTCCGTTTAATCTTAATTTAAAGCTATCGTATCTTCTTGTATATGGCGTGTTTTGTTTCTAGTTTATTTCACTATTGGAAATATCATTTTACAATAAATATGAACATAAATTAGATAAGTGAATGAAATAAGTTAAAAGAACACTGCTTTACCATCATCATTTGGCCTGGGAAATGATTACACAGGCCGAATAAAATTAACTTATTTTGTAACCAACGTTTATTACGGCATCGTTTACAACATCTTTGTTTATTTTCATTCCATTTTGGATCATTTATAACCGATTTGTCCTGTCCAAGATATGGCACATTGATAAGAAGCAAACTCAAATATTGAGAAGAAAATGGTTATTCAATAGATAAACGGTTTGGTATCTAAATGTTTTTGAGTTTACTGAATGAGCTCAGATTTATAAAATTCAGGATAATAGATGTAATGCAAAGAATCCATTAAACACCCCAAATAACGTTCAATTATTATTATTATTATTAAGTTATATGGGTTTGGATCTCATCAGCAACTGATCGCATGGGTAGTCCCTTGGACATCCTCTCTTATCCGGGTCATTATCCAAAAATGCTATCCCATAAAAGGAAAAATTTAGGCACGTCCCCCACTTTAAGCCTCGCCTCCTCTAGGATAATAGGGGTCCCTAATATAAGGCACCTCCTCTCCTCCAGTGTGGGGTAGGTGTAAGGAGGATGAATCGAGGTTTCCTCGTCTTCTCTACAGTATCTGCAGGCCGGGCTGTCAGTCAGCCTCAGCTTGTGCTTATATGCATTCAGGCTACTATGGTGGCCCGTTATGATTCTCACCAGGGTTCTGGTTTTGTGCCTGTTCAATTTAATGAATTCTTGGGCCCATTTCTCAATCTCTGAGTATTCGACGAAGAGTTTGGTTATTCGACAACCCGTTACACCTCTCCATCTTTTATTGTACTGGTCTCTTGCCCAACCATTGATGCGGGCTCTGATCAGATTCCGACTTATTCCCGCTACAGGTTCTGGTCCATAGTTTTTTTTTGATCTCTAGTCTAGCAAGGTCATCTGCAATTAGATTTCCTTTAATACCATTATGCCCAGGTATCCATAAGAGTTCCACCGGTCCCTTCCCTGCCCAGTGGTTCAATGCTTCATAGCAATTATAAACCAGCTTCGTCGTTGCTGAATTCAGGGCAACCAACGCCGCCCTGCTATCCGAGCAGATACATACCTTCCCCTGGGTCCGATTTTGCTCGGCCCCCAGAACACCGTATGTAATTGCAACTAGCTGGGCCTGGAGTATGGTAGTGTATTTACCCAGGGGGAAGGTTTTACCTATCCCATCGCGCCGCCTATACACCCCCGCACCCGTTCTTTTCCCACTCTTGGCTCCATCCGTGTACCAGATGTCTCCATTGAGCGGTAATCCAGCTCGACCCTCTATCCAGTCGGTCTTACTAGTGAGGGTGATCTTATATTTCTTGTCAAACAGGAAGTGGACACCCGTACTGTCAGAGGGCATCCATAGGAGCCCCTCCTCAGCTAGCTATCTTGAGTCTATTCAGGTCCCTTACCTTTCTGTTCATGTTTTCCACACATTGCCTTTGCAGCTTCCGCTTTCAGGGTGACATCAAGAGGTTGTATCCCCGTCGGTATCCCCATCGCCTCGATCGGTGTCGATCTTGGGGCTCCGGTTATACTTCTTAGAATCAATCCTCTTAGCTTGTTAAGTCGGTTGGCTTCCGACCTTAAATATTCTCTCTCCTACCAGACGTAGATAGAACGCTCAATTAAATGTATGAAATATATATTTTAGAATTTTCCAGCACCACAACCAATAAATAAGAACACCAGTGAATCAAGAATACAGTTATCGTAAAAATAATGGAATCTAACTGGCATTATCTGTAGTTACGCATTAGCGCTGAATGAATGGTACAAAAACATGATCTAAAACTACTCTAGAACTAATCTAGAGTTAGATCACTGCCATCTACATCATATTACTGTTAGAAATTACCACTTCAATAAAACCAGCTGTATATCATCGAAAAGTTGTTTTAATGAAAATCTGTATCATTTCAATAAAAAAAACAAAAGCATTTCTTAAGATGCGCGTCCATCATTCTGATTTCACCATGTTTATATTTGAAAATCTTAAGTCAAGTCAGGATTCAGAAAACTCGAAAATCTCAGGTCAATCGCCAAGTTTTGAACAAACACCAAATATATTTTAAATGTTAGTGTGTCATATTGAATCATCTCTAATATTGCAAATCAGGACTTAAATTCAGATTCAGCAAAAACTTAGACACAATATCTTGTATAAATTTAAGAATTTCAAACGCTATATTAGACGCATTTTGAATTTCATAAATCTGTTTTGAAATTTGAATCCCATAAAAGCAAAAACTTATTTTGATGTCCTTAAAAAGGATACCTTAAACTTTTAAGGGCATCAAAATCCTTCAAGGATGACTATCCAATCTTTGTTTACACATTTTGTCGGCCTGTTAACACATACTATTTCCTTATTCAGCTCGAAGAGCTGTTGAAGACCTAGTATAATCTCACTTTTTTTTTTCATTATTTAATATACTGTATATTAGTTTTAATATTTACATTTTTGTTTATAATACCAATGTACTAAAATGTACAAAAGTGAACATACCAACGTTTTGTGAATACATTTTCGTTTCGTTGTTATAAATTTTGAAGGTATCTCATAAACAAGCATTTTAGTTTCCCAAAGCCGATATAAAACGAATTATGAACGAGGTACGAGAGACACTGAAGCCTATTTACAGAGATTTTGTCGCCGAGAATATACCTAATGAGACGCCTATTATTACTTACGAGAAATTAAGGTAACTGTATATATAGCAGCTACCGCAATGTGTATTTATTTTTGTACTAATTGCAGAGACAAGCTTTGCAGAATTATGGGGCCTGAGTTCACAGAACACGAGATGATTACTATCGCTAGAGCTTTCTCGGCCACTTGCTATAAAGAACGATTTGACAGAGAAAAAATAAGGTATTTATAAATATAAATATAAAATATTATAGTGGAAAAAGTCCGTCTAAGCTTATAGCATTTTTTGAATAATTCCGTCAAATTGACATCACTAATAACATGCATATGTTTTAGAGATAATATAATAATGAGCCACAATAATACATAATGGTGAAACTACATGATCTCGGGGGAATTTTAACTTGCGTATGCAAACTTATTTGGCAATGAGAGCATTCGCGAAAAGATGCTAGTGTCTCATATTATTGTGAAAATTCTATTTCATATGTTTACTGAAAATAGTCATGCTTAAGTTCAACATTGTGTAGTAGTAACAAATTCAATAAAAATGTTTCTGTACCACTCTGCATCGATGGGGAAATATTAAAAATTATCATTCTTCTAAGCTGCCATTAAGTCTCCAATGTTCTGATATGATGATGTAATGGAGGTTCAACAAAAATATGCAGATTCAACAAAAACATCAATGCTCCAAATTCGCGTATTTTGAGAATATACGTACGCAGAAAGCTGAAACCATGCTTCATTAAAATAAACACCAGCACCTTTTGTACACAGTTTTTTTACCTTTTTACACGGCATATAGGACTAGTTTCGTGAAACATGCAGGTCTACGAGGTATCCTCCTGAAGGAAATATAAGTACTCTCGAAAACTGTCCAAAAATAAACGCGCACTGTGTTGCCAAATTCCATGAATTAGCACAGCACTCCGAAAATAGGTTTTAATCATATAAATTTGACATAAATTCATGACAATTCCGACAATAATCCACGACCACTTTTGTCCACTTTGGAAGGTAACTTTTGATATGGTTATAACCTAAAACAAACTAATTAATGACATACATTAGTATTGAGTAAATATTTAGCTTAACGAAAGTATAATAGGTTATTTCATGCATACATTAACGTACATCTACTTCCCAATTCCGTGTGAACAACCAATTAATGGATTAATTTCAGAAGCATTATCACCAGATCTCTTTTTGACTTCTTCCTGTCAAGTGATAAGACACTCATCTGGTTATATTGCTAGCTAGAGAGAGCTTCGCATTCAAAGATAACATATGAGGCAGTCTCTTTCTCAATATATATGTAATCTACAAATAGAATATTGCCTAAATAAATTCATCCTATCTATACTTCCTTTAACAACAGTGGCCAACTAATAACATTGATAAGTCTAATTTTATTTCATTCAACCGCAGGATTATCATCAGTTAGTGTCATCATATGTATGACATTTAGAAAAAAAAATCATTTTAGAAGATTCATTTGAAAAAAATACATTATAAAGTAAATTTTCAAAAACTAACACTTCTTAATAATGACTGGAGCAGCATGTTGTGAATTTTTGTTAATAAGACGAAAGTAAAATCAAATCAAATTTGATTCAAATACAGAATTGTGAAAGCTAACATATAAATAAATATATCTATACAAAATATCTATAAACCAGAACTGAAACCAGTTTCCGGGATATTAGTTGGGGATAATGTTTTCAGAACTACATAATTTTGCAAGTATATTCCATCAAGAATGAAGTAGTAATAGTCTCATTTTATTACATTGTCATAAGGAAGATATCTTGTTTATGACAAAAATTAACATTTATATTTTTCAATTTCAGAGAAATAGCTCTTACTGAACTGAAGCGATATTTATGGGATGATCTGGAGCGATTCCGTGAATATTTATTACAAAGAGATGCTAATAAATCAGGGAAGCTTAGCAAAAAAGATTGTTACACCATTATTAGAGCATGTCGACTTCCATTTGACAAGGAATTAATTGAGAGAATTTTGAACGTGTAAGTATTCATAAGATAAATACCTAGATAAGTCTTAATGTACTGTTAAAATGTGCCAATACTTATACTTAGGATAAATTGTAATTCATTATTACGAGAGATTTTTTAGATTTTTTATGTAATTTATCTAAGCATGAAAAAGAAAACTTGTAAGATATGAAATAAAATTGAACATTTCTGTATAGGTTCCATTCAAATGTTCATATTTATTCGTTTTTGATAAAACTATAGTCTTAAGAAAAAATCCGTTCCTAAGTTTGCAAAATACTCCTCCACTACTTCTTCAAGTTTCTCATCAAAAGAAAAACTTCAGTTTATTCAGTTTATTATATTGTATATCACGAGATACTATCAGGATAAATTAGAACTATAAGGCTAGTGTCTTAATTCATCCAAACCGTATTCATAAACATCCTATACGTTTTGACCTTGTGCAATTGTGGAGCAACACGACTTTTCGTCAATGATTGTTGGGTCGTTTCATTCTGAGAATAATTTTCAAAATATTTATTGTTCCTTTATAATTTAGTCTTACATACCTATAGGCGACTATCAGAATTTATTCAGTATCTCAAAATACTGTATCCATCAACTTCCTTGTTGAAATTTATATTTTTGCTGTTTAATAATTTAAAATTTCTAATTGGTGGGTCAATTCACGATTTTAATGAAAATAAATCTGTGGTATTCCACGTATTTTAAAATATTCAGTCACGAAGTTCTCTCACAAAGACCAAGCTATTCTTTTCATTCTGTATGACTAGTACGAGTATATGCCATTATATCTGTTAAAAACTTAAGAAAACATAAATTAATGTAGTATCAAAGTTTACAGAATAAATAATCTGTAAACTTTGGTAGTATTATCGAAATCCTTGGCGATATCAATAATAACATTCTAAGATATACAAATTTTTATATACTAGAATGTTATTATTGATATACTTTAAGGTATAACAATAATGTTTTGAATTGTTTACTATCATAGTTGATGGTTATAAATTTAGAGAGAAATGAATGTCTTTAGTTTTTTGTAACTATATTTAAAAGAAGGAACATATACTCGCTTCTTATATAACGTGGTCCTCAAAGAAGTATAGTAAAGCGGCACAGATGTACAAATACCAAAATATTAAATTTGGCACTACAGCAAATGCCGAGTTTGAAATCATACTAGTATGTTAAAATGGAAGAAATTAACAAAAACAGGTATCAGTGGCGGCTGGTCAGGGGTGGCAGGGTGGGCAGTGCCCACCCAGCTGTTTCCTAGAAGAAGAGGAACACACAGTTCCAAAGTTCGTTATCATTTATAGAAATTAGTGAAGATATAATTATGTAATATGTAATTAATTAAATACATTATATATTACATAACAACAATAACACAATGAAAAGTTCTTATTGTATATACTTATACTAACAGCGCAACCGTGGTGGAAAATTGCAGTGCAAGTAAGTGCAACATTCACTCTTCTAACCATGGAACTAATAGTTATCGTAGTTATGCCTAGCGTGGTGGGTGCAGGACCGGGTGAGTAGCCACGCCTTTTGCATTTCTGGCTTTGTATATACGAGACAGCGCAAGCGCCTCGCACAAGTAAAAAATTATATTTATTGCTTTAACAAATAAATACAGGTACATAAGTGTCTACCAAGATTAGTTTTAAAATTAATATTGATATTATTGACATAGGTATACTTTCAACATCCCTTGAAAGTTTAAATTATTTCACAATAATATAGAAACATGAAAATCTGGAATATAAAATTAAATAAACAGTAAACACATGAATAGAATTAATTAATTAATAAAATTACGAATGATTTGAAGACATAAAAACAAAATTATACACGTGTAAACTACATGAAACAATTTGAAACACGGGCACAGATTACTCGAGTAAGCTGTAACATGGGTGGGTTAGACCACCCTGCTGACGAAGCCTTCGGCAAATCTGGGAAGGAATCCAGAATCTCCGATCAGTCCGATCTCCGTATTTCCGAGTTCAGTTTTCAGAGACGTTGTAGAACGTTGTTTATCTCAGCGAGGTCTGTACTATGTAGACACTGTATTTGTTATATTATTAAGTAAAATTATTTTGGTTATTAATGTATTAGAAAATGTGGAAGTATAAAAATTCTGTAGCATTCATAAGAGTCTGTACTAGTTCTATCCAATTTTAGTGCTATGCATTTTCAACTTGAAAGCTGAAAGAATTTTAAATCTTAACATATATGTACTTGTGCAGTGACTAACATAGAGTGATGAGTCAAAGTTTTTTTTTTACTATATTTTACTTCATTATTTTGCACTATATAACCTACTAATAGTTAGTTGTTGCCCGCCCATGACAAATCACCACGAGCCGCCACTGCTAGATATTAGTAAATAAAATATTGATTTGTGTGATTTAAACATAATTCTTAGCACAATTTCATGCGAATCGAGAAAGACAAGTTTTAAATATTAAAAATGGAGGAATTTTAAAAACCGTTACCATAACACGATATATCTGAAGAAGAGCACCAATTGATTTTATGATTTTCGTAACCTACGACCTAAAGTACAGCTGGTTACAGATAGGAACAAGTCTCAAACCACCCACGAGGTGCGCAGTAAATAGCCTCGTTTTTGCTAAGTCAAATTGAGACCTTCACAGAGTAAATATGCATGAATATATATTGAATGTGAACGTACAAAGTGTTCGATCTGGCCGCACGTGAAATGCATTCATTTCCCACCGAATGCTGCCCCACTCCTTCTTCTACGTATCCTAGAGAATCTCACACTTTTTTCTATTTTTGACGATCAGTACGTCAATATACAAAAAATCGTTAATTTTTGTGATAAGTCCACCAAATGAATATTTATCTCTTGCTACGTTGGCAGATGCTAGTGATGATACCCATGCATCATCGATAACTTTGTTCTAAAGATATGTCAACTTTTCTTCACAGATTTATTGCTTCCACGATATTTGTTTTCGTACTAGTCACTACGTAATCTAGCCTGTTGATAAATTGTTTTATCCCAAGGTGGTCATATAAAATTTTCAGTTTAGTGGTTTTTGGTATCCCTACTTTGTTTACAACAACATAACCTTTCAACGTTCGATCTATTAAGAAAAAATGTCGACCATTTAAGCGATTTTCTTCGTTCTTGCTTTCACAGGTTTTTTAACTATCTCAAATTGATTGCTTATTTAATCGAAATCAATTTGTCCAAAATTCTACCAATCATTCTTTGACGGATAATTTTTGACATTTTTATTTGTTAAGACCTAAGCATTATTTCACTCTTTCTTGAACTGTATCTATAAACAATTTTAAATACATAGTTTAATTGTAAGAAAATTTGGTAGGAAACCAAATAAATGTTAGTCACTGTTAGTCACATACAATTTTTTCTTTCTAAATTATTTAAATGGTTGTGTAGGTTACATAGAATCTGCTCTCGGTCCATACACTTTACTTATACAGCGAGTACATAAGAATTAAAAACAAATTATCTAAAATATAGGCATTATTTCTTGAAAAGCAGTCAGATATATTTTGCTCAATTGAAAATTTTTTAAACTAAATTTCATGTACACAGAGAGACCTAAAATGGATATTACATACAATTTTATTTTTAAGTGGTCACCTTTGTTTTTTTTAATACATTTTTTAATCCTGTATGTCTCAATATCTAAATTGAAATGTCAGCCAGTGTTGTAAATTATTATTTTTACTTAATCACTAACGTTATTGAAAATAACGTTACCCGTTACCTGCTGACAGTAATATTAATTCCCATAAAAATCATTTAACTGATTATATAAGTGTATTATATTTTGTTCCTCCAAGAAGATAAACGTAAAACGAGTCTAAAACACAAAGTTTCACAAACTTGAATCTAAAGATTCAAGTTTGTGAAACATCAGTCCTGAAATTTCGGATACTGAAAAACAAATGGCATCCCTATAAATTGCAGTTAGTTTACGAACTTAGTGGGGGCGAATTAATGCTTAGAATAGTAAAATAGTGATTAACAGATGTATTGTATGTAACAATGATATTCAGTATTTAAGCTGAATTTTTATTTAACATGAGATCACGTTTTAACTCAATTGTGAATGAGGAAAATTGTCAATGTTAGGCTACTGAGAAATCACATTGGACGATGGAATATCACACATAATACTCTAAAAAGGTGAATGTTTGAGTTGACAGCTTTATTTTTCCTCTTTTCCTTTAGCGGAAATTTGACTGCGGAAAGCCATTTGAAATTTTTACATTTAATCCTAACATTCTTGTATATACCTTGTGGTATCAATAAAGTGGAGCACGACCCCATTATACTGTTGAAATGAGTGAAAATCTAAAAAAAAATTGTAGGCGATGGATTGGTACACCGGGTCCAATAGAATCGCCGACCAAATCCCTAATTTGATACAGCTAGATTGTTTCTTGTAGAATCACCTCAAGTTTAAAGTGTACATCATTAGACCAAAAAATATTAAGTTCTTAAAAAAACAAATAAGGCACGAAATTAGATTAATAGTTTGAGGTTACGATAGTGGTTTTACTACTAGTTGTTGTGATTTTTTTATCTTCGAATTTTCGCAGAACATTATGAATTAATTGAGGTTTTATTAATACAATATCTTGTGTTAATAAAATGGAAAATAATTGGTAAGCATTTAAAAACAAATGTTTGTATAAAAGTGGTGTAAAAGCACCAAACATTACGTAATATTTTCTTTTTAGATTATAGAATTAGAAAATGTATTATATGAAAAATATATTATATGAATTAGAAAATGTACTAAAAACAAAAACAGGAAACAGACAGATGCGGGAAACAAATGCTTAAACTTTTAATGGGTTAATTCCAACATCTATGTGCTCACTGTATATTTTGAGTGTTTCTGTGCATATTAAAGTAAAATTTAAACATTTTAGAGCAAGAAAAGATGAACAGTGTAATATATATTATGAGGATATTATACAGTTCTTGGATAGGAAGCATTGTCCAATGGGTGATGTACCGCCTGTTAATACAAAGGTAACATTTTTATTTAATATACAAATAGGTAGAATTTATAAACCATTTTTGTGTCAGTAACAACACATCAAAGTACATCGATTATATTTAGTACGATTTTAATGAAATTTAATGATCATTCATCATCCTTATCTATAAGGATATTTAAAAGTAAGCTTTAGTTTTTAGTTTTAGTTTAAAATATATTTTAGAACAATCTAAATTTTAAGTATTTACTACGGTTTACGGTACTACTTTTAAAGTTTTACCTCGTTTGTTAAGAATCTTGAAACAGACTAATGTTCAAGAAACATAATTTTAAATATAAAATTACCATGAGAATATTATGTTGCAGTAAATTAATTTAACCAATTAATACGCATTTAGATGTGAAGGGTTTTATATGAAAATTTTCTGATCTTGTGATGCTATTTGATACAGCTGTCACATACAAGAAATAATGTAATTAAACAGTATAACTATTATAGTTTTTATTTCTGAAAGTTTCATAATTCGTTTTCCGTATATCAACAAATCGCATTCATTCTATTTCATATGGTAATATTTACTTATGCGTCAAACATCAAGCCCTTTCAATAAGTTTCATCATCACAGCGGCGTATAAACTGAACAAAACATACCAGGTGAGTACAACTTGTGGAAAAAGTTTTTTCCAAATTTTTGCCTATATTTCAGAAAGTTGTGGGAGATGCTTAGACGCTGTCGATTTTTAATCTCAAATATACATATTACACACTTTATTGAATTCTCATTGGTGAGTTGATTTCAATAACTTATAACACTTTGGGAATACATGAATAAATAGGAGTTAAAATGTTAAAACGCAAAGGTAGACAAGGATTCTAAGAACCAAAATGACTTTTCTACAGTACTCTTCTAGAAAATTCATGCACAGTTCAGAGACTTGTTTGTGAAACCTTCAAACAGAAAACCTCAATTTGTAGAAAAGGATGTGATATCGTAGATATTTTATTAATTGTTCAGAATAATCCAACATCAAGTATTCAAACCAAAAATTACCCTAAAAAATATCGTCAACTATTCAACTATTTTGAAATGTCTATAAGGGAGACATCTTCATCCCTTCTATAAAATAGAATTTGCCTAGGAACTAATAGATCGTATAGATTTCTGCAAAAAGAAAAAGAAATAACGAACCAGCTAGATGGAAAAGATATAGTTCTAGGTTCCATTCATCTTTAAGACCAATCAAATTTCAGATAAATATTAGATTGAACAGGGAAGTAACTTAGGCTAAACTGTAGATATTGGTCAATTGAGCTAGATAGATGTTGCTCATTTGATGGATGAAGCACATACACAACAAAAGTATATATATATATATATATATATATATATATATATATATATATATATATATATATATATATATATATATACATATATATATATATATATATATATATACATATATATATATATATATATATATACATATATATATATATATATATATACATATATATATATATATACATATATACATATATATATATATATATACATATATATATATATATACATATATATATATATATATATATATATATATATATATATATATATATATATATATATATACATATATATATATATATATACATATATATATATATATACATATATATATATATACATATATATATATATATATATATATGTATATATATATATATGTATATATATATATATGTATATATATATATATATATATATATATACCTTACCGAGTGAAGCTGCTTTGTTACGATAAGACGAGGCAACACACCATTATGCTGTAATAAATGTGGACGAAGGGGTGCTATTAAATAACCACCTATATCACCAGACTTTACATCATTGAATTCTGCAAAGAAAGAATACAAAAAGAGATGGAGAGTAATTTAATATGCAAGAATAGGCAGGAGTTTTACTACAGACTAATTTGTTGTCGACAGGTAACTGGACAACATTTAAATATAATTTCAATGCTAATCTGTAATACAATTATCAATCAATCAGTCAACGGTGAAAATAATGACGTAGTGTATTTGTATTATACATATATAAAAAAACATTTCTCTCTCTCTTCTTCGAGGTGTGAGTACTACAGAAAATAGTACTACTAAATGTATAGGATGAAAGCGACATATGTAATGAAATTTTTGTTGGCATTTATAGATTGATGAGAAACACAATCAGACAAACATGGATTTTTAAACTAAAATGTACATATGAAAGATATTTTAAATAGACAGGGTGATTAATGTAAGTGCAGTACAAGAATGTTTTCAATAAAACACCCTGTATATTTTACAAGGAGTTATATTAAAAATAAATAAATAAAATTATACAAAACATTGAGGATATGTTCAACACTTGCTTACATAATACTACCAACACATAACACAATACTACCTACATACCTCGGGATATTTCATCAAAATATATCTTCTGAGTTGGGAATTTTCACTTGTAACGTGATAGCTGTGTTACTAAAATTACGGAGTAAACATACAGGGTCTCTCGAGGAGGTATAGTGTTTTCGAAAAGAATGTCACAAGTTTATTTTTGAATGAATTTTAAAATTTATTGTATTTATACATTAGTCGTGTATTGCCATTGAAGAATACATAACATAAGTTAGCTCCATACTCCTTTCGAGCATGAGAATCCTTTCAAATTTCGCGCGTTATGGTTTCAGCAAGACCTCCAGAGATCACGGTTTCTCTATGTAAGCTTCACTTTTTAAGTAGCCCCATAAAAAATAGTCACAAGGTGACAGGTCAGGTAACGGAGAAGGCCATTCCAGATCCCCACACAACGAAATCAGGCGCTCAGAGAAACGTTCCAGAGAGCACCACAGAACGATTAGTTTCAATGAAAGTATTGTAAATGAACAGACGATCTGTCACAGACCACGGCTCTATGGCCACTGGAATGGCATTCCGCAACGATTAGATATCAACCATTCTGAAAACGTTTGCTCCGCGCAGGCGCGTATAAAAGTCGTCTCAAATACACCATATCTCCCTGGCGACCCCTTTACTTTAGAAAATGGGATTTTTTACTTTCTTGTATCTGTAACAGTCAAGCACAGAAAAACATAATTTTATCAAAAAATTCGCCACAATGATTCCGGAATTTGTTGATGGAAAATCAAATGTGAAATATTTACGTCTGATCACCTCACAAAATCTTCTTCCTCTTTTACACAAAGTTTTTCGTAAAATCTGTGGATCAAAATACCTAAAGATTTTTATATTTAAAGTATACGTTTTAGCAATTAAGTGATGCAAAGACGCCAATTTTAACTTCTGTTTAACTGACTAAATGAACTAGGAATTTGAACATCAGTGAATGCTGCAATAAAAGGATTTCTGGAAGATTGCCAGATTGGAGTTGAAATTTTTTAACTTATTCTTATATCCCCAATTTAATGTTATCTCCATAAAATCAGCGCCATCGGTGATGAACGGGGGATGGAGAAACGTTTTCATCAGGCTATAAAGAAGATCGAAAAATGTTTCAACGTAGACCACAACCTCTGCAGATACTCGACATTCCTGCTAGTATTTACTGTGACAAATATTCACATGTTATAAACGCAAACACATATTAAACGAAGAAACAGGGGACCAGTTTTCACAAACACCGAAAGATTATACGTTGCTTGACGCGCGTTTTGCCAACCAAGTTGGAGTCATCAGGAGATCATTAAAATTCTTGAATTTTAATCACTTCGACTTTTAATCATCTCCTAATGATAGCAACTTTTCGAACGACGTATGATTTTTCGATGTTTATGGAACTGGTCCCAAATTTCTTTGTTGCTGTATCGAAAGTTTTATGACGTGCTTTGTTGATATTAATGTTTTATGATATTTATTTTTGATATTATCCCTGCTAGCCGTAAAACAAAAATGGTTCATTTTACAAAATATCGTTTCATTTATATATTCCCGAAAATTAATAGAAAAGTAACTACTTTTGTGTACTAAACAAGTTGTAAAGTTGTCAAGCACTGTTAATTTACCGGATAGAAGCCTTAGAATCAATTTTGTAAACTGAATATGAAGGATTTCAATAAAAATACCTGAAACAGGTCGATTGTTTATTTTCGTTGTCCACGCTTAGGGGGTAATGACCTTTAGGTCCCAACTTTTTTAAACGTAAAGGTTTGTCTAGTGTTGCGTTATCTGAAAGATTTTTTAAATGATTTCACTCGACTACCCTTACATTTGAAAAAACATCGGGACCCATTAGATCCCCCACGGTAAAGATGAGTAAAGATAACACTGATCTGCAAAAAATATTTTTTTTTCCTTATTAGTAAGCGTGATTATTATAGATTTGATGTTTCTGGGTCGAATTATAATAATAAGAATTATGTATCACGTATACTTTTTTTGTAATGGATTTTTTAAATAAAATGCTTATTTTACTTAAAATTATAAATATAAATTTAATGATTTCGACAATATTTGCAATAAAAGTGATAATTCGTTCCAAACTACTAAAATTCATTAAAGCAATCTAACTAGTTGTATATTAATAGCATTTCACTTTGTAGTTTTCTTCCATTTCATATATTCTATTGAAGTTTCGCGGCGAATCGACCAACAAAAATCTGCAGGCACTGCTTCTAACCGTTGTATCGACTCTCTATGTGCAATATATCTTAATGAAACCTTTTTCAATGTTCATCCGATAATGCGGCAGGATTTTTGGGAAAAAATATTAGTGAGAGTCCAAAACATGAATCTTAAGGGACATGTTGCATTTCAGAGCTGTATAAGAAGAAAGAAGCTCTCGGATGACTTATTGGTAGTTCTCTAATTTTTTATTGCCAAAAAAATTATGACACACTTCTACAAAAGCGGTCGATACTCTTCTTGCTGCTTTATTCAGCTTTATTTTTGCATGTTGCATTTCAGAGCTTTATAAGAAGAAAGAAGCTCTCGGATGATTTATTGGTAGTTCCCTGATTTTTTATTGCCACGAAAATTATGACACACATCTACAAAGTGGTCGATGCTCTTCTTGCTGCTTTACTCAGCTTTATTTTAAAACTTGCGTCCTTCATAAGCTCTCGTATTTACTGGCCTACAAAGATTCGTTCTTTCAATTTTGCATTTAAGCTTTCACCGTCTTTGCTCATTTCTTTTACAAAGTTTTTCATCGGACCCAGCTTTACATGCAGTCGTGGTAGAAAAAAAATTTCACTTTGCACTAAAGTTTCTTAAATTTCCATTTTTGACACCGGGACTGCTCAAACTCGCTCTTCGTCGACAGTTTTTTTACTACGTTTATCTCTTGCGCGACTGTCCTATTCACATAAAAGACAACAAAATTTGATGTATTCTCCTTGCAGTCTGGTTAACATTGCTATCTTTTAGTTTCACAACTATTGTAAATATTTAATTTTTTCCAGTAACAACTTCATATTTCCGTAGTTTTCTTTCATGTTTGTTGCATGTGCGAGGGGTACTGAAGGATGTTTATTTCTATTATGAAGCAAAACAGCTTTTAAAATCGGTTTTGTATATATATATATATATATATATATATATATATATATATATATATATATATATATATATATATATATATATATATATATATATATATATATATATATATACAGATACGATTTAAGTAAATTAAAGTAGCATTAATGCAAAAACGAAACAGAACAAATACTGAATTTTGATAAATGAAAAAAAAAACAATTAAAAAATATATAAATGATAGCAAAAAATAAAAAGTATATTCAGAACGTTAAAATCTTTATATTCATAATATTTTTATTTGAAGGAGGATTTCGTTGCAGACCAGTGTAATTACTTACTCCCTACATATGGGCAACCAAAATTAAAAATGACTGTATCTCCCATATTCGAGTTATCAAAATGTAATTCCGATAGCGTTTCCATCCTGTGTGAGGAATAAACAACATGCATTATAATAAATTAATATTTTTAGCACGACCTTTGGTGGGGCTCAGAGAGACCACCCCACGCAGGAGCCTTGATTGATTGGTGCGCGTTCAACAAATATTTGAATCTGGAAGATACGTTTAAAGAAGAAATAACCGAGGACACGGTGAAGGCATTCGAGCAAAAGTACAACAAATCGCTTAAAAACGAATGATTTTGTAATATAAAATTACACAAAAATACATTTATCACATCTAATATTAACATTTCGTTTTAGAACATGATTTCTCAGGGTCAGCTGGTATTGACCCATCCATATCCGGTTTCTTTTTCCCCTTTAGTCCACTCATAAGCAATCTCAATCGCGCAATAGCTTTTCCAGGCTCGAGTCTCTAAAAAAATAATAGTATATATTTTTTAATATATATTTTTTGTAAAATATATGGTTATCCAGAAGCGTTATTTAAAAAAAAACTTAAACTTCAAAATCGCAAACACAGTGTCGATGTAGATCAAATCACGAAAATTTTCTAAAGGAAGATTCTAAATGGTCTTGCAATAAGGACGCTCGATTTTTAAACGTAAATAAAATAGGTTATGTATAAGATGTCCACTCCATTTTTTTTTTTTTTATTTAAAAGAATATTTCATGGCATTAAGTATGGAATATAACGTCGTTCAAATGTCCGCTGCGTCTTTGCTTGGTGGCACGTGCTCGGGAGGTCCAATTTTCTATTACTTCGTCGCATAAATCTGGTTGAATTTTCTACATGGCGTTCGTTTTCGGCATGTTGATTTTGAGGGCATCATGGTTGCGGTTTATTTGCATAGACCTGCGATTTAAGACAGCCCCAAAGGAAGAAGTCTAAATGAGTTAAATCGTACGATCTCGGTGGCCAGTTCACGTCGCCGCTGTGCGATATAACCATGCCCACAAATAGCTTGTGCAGAATTTCCATCGTGACATGCGCTGTGTGGCACGTAGTGCCGTCCTGTTGGATCCACATGTCGTCGGTATCCATATCATTCGGTTTAGGCCACAAGAAGTTGCTTATCATCGAACTGTAGCGCTCGCCGTTGATGATTATGGGAATGTCAATTTCGTTTTTGAAGAATTACGGACCGATGATTCCACCAGACGAAAATCCGCACCAAACAGTGACTTTATCGGGATGCATTTGGTGCTGGTGTATATCGTGTGGATTGGTATCTTCCAAGAATGGGCCTCGCTAAAGATAATTTTTTTGGCGAAATTTGGGTAAACTTTCAACTGATCCAGAGTCCAATCAGCGAATGCACGGAGTTGTCAATGGTCGTTTACCTTAAGTTACTGGGTCAGTTAGATTTTATACGGGCACAGACTCAAATCCCGAAGCAAAATTCGTCAAGTTGAAGTCGCACAAACGCATAGTTCTTGTGCTCTCCTTTTCTGCCTTGGGTTTTCCCGTACACTCTCGCACACAGCAGCGATGTTTGCAGCAGACCTTGCGCTTCGGTGACGTACGGTTGTTGGCTGATTACTGATCAAACCGATTGACTCGAATTTGCCCACCAAACGTCGAATAATCGACTTGGCGGAACGGCTGTGGTGAGGATAAAAATCACGTAATGTGCGGAACGTTTTTCGAATGGCGTACAGTGGACGAAAACGCCGAAAATCTGGCCAAAATTCAGAAAATGAAGGTTCCAGTTTAGAAATCTATTGTCTCGAAATGTTTAGTAGGGTATCCTAGGTATAATAAAAACCGGTTCCGAAGGGTTGCCGACGGCCCTACACTTTGTAAGGGCATTACCGAATTTTACCGTTGCAGCAAGCGCTTCGTGTATTTCGCATCGCACGTTTCGTAAGCCTCTGTGAAATGTACAATAAAAAGTGAGCCATAAGTGCTAGAACAGTTTTGCAAAATGAATTCTCCTCTGCACGGTATGTATAATTAACAAGTGAAAACGAAATTTGTTAATTCTTAATATGAAAAAATTTATTAACAATACAATGGAGGTGGTTTTTTTGAAAAACAAAATTTGTTTTCTTTAGTATATCGTGAAAAAAGTTTATCACTCGTTCACACTCGTTTAATAATCTTTATTCTGTAATACACCCTGAATGTTTATATTACAAAAAATTGAGGAATTGGCTGCGACCATCTACGGCTGTGCCTGTAATGCTACTTATTGTTACGCGGTGTCAAATGTAGCAACCCGTAAAATTCGATTTATAACATCACATTCACAAATATTCATTATTAAATTCCATTGAATTATATAAATAAACAATTTATTTTATTATTAACAATTTTTACATAAAACAATGAATTTTTTTATGAAATGAAATATTTTCTTTTTATGATATTTATTGCAAGTAAATAGCGACGATTTTTATGTTTGCTTTTATTAACATTTATATTATTCGAAAAATAATATGTTCGCGTGTATTTCCTCTGTTTCAGATACTGTGAGCAGTGGAGAAGCAATTCCTATAACGTGAAAGGATTTCTTTTTCTTATTGAAAACACATTTGAATGATGAGTTGCAAATTACAATAGACATAATGATGAGTTTTAGGCCGATTGAAAAATGTTTCTGCCTTCAATATTGTATATTTTCTGTATTTTTATTATTGTATGTAATAAAATGTGGATTTTAATGAATGCTATTTTATTTTTCTCCCACTATACCTCCGATAACAAATTGTCAGTACTGACGATCATTCTTTTAATTTTGTGGTCTCCATATTGGAGACGCCATTTTGTTTTGAAAACCCGTTGTCAAATTCGTACTCAGCGGCCTCGAAAACCCCCGGGTGCCAATTTTTACTAAGAGTAATAAGCTTTTGAATAATTTAGGTCGCCATATTTGAGCCGCCATTTTGTTTTTTGAAAAACCATTATCAAATTCGTACTCAGCCACCTCGAAAACTCCCTGAAATCAATTTTCACTAAGAATAATAAGCTTTTGAATAATTTCGGTCGCCATATTGGAGCCGACATTTTGTTTTTTGAAAAGCCGTTATCAAACTCGTAGTCAACGACATCGAAAACCCCCAAGTACTAATTTTCACTAAGAATAATAAGCTTTTGAATAATTTCGGTCACCGTATTGGAGCCGCCATTTTGTTTTTTGAAAAACCATTACCAGATTCGTAATTAGTGACCTCAAAAACCCCAAAGTACCAATTTTTGATTGGATTACATGGGTTTTCTAATTTTGGCCAGCTTTTCGGCGTTTTAGTCCACTGTGCGGCGCAATGATTTTGAAAATAACATTTGATGATTTTCCCACATTGTTAAACGCTATAACCTTCTATGGTGATTTTCCATACACTACTGAACAATTCACTATAAATCTGACAGATATTGCTTTAACAACATGGCCGCTATAATCTAACAAATTTCGAGCGTCCCTATTGAAAGACCCTATAATACAGACCATTTTGGTTAGATTTTGATTTACTAACTCATATACATATATATATATATATATATATATATATATATATATATATATATATATATATATATATATATATATATATTATACATACTTTAATGGACAATTTCAATTTCCAGTCTCAGTCTTTGAAATGATGGCAAAAATAGTCGTCGTCTTTAAAATGATGAAAAATTTTCAAAAACTGTAAAAGTCCTTATGTTGACCTATTTTGCTAAATAGTGATTTGCCAATATGTAGCATTGTTACTTAATGTTAAAACTATGTATTTCGATATAAAACACTGATTACTATAAATAGTTATCTTAATAACTAAATACATTGTAAAGACTGGAAGTGCATTTAGAATGATCCTGAAATAATAGAATAATATATGTCGTGACATTATATTGAGGCCAACTCAGCGTACGGGTATATTATTCATATATTAACGTTCATTTCCTTGTTAAGATTCGTAATTTCTTATCACTAAAAATAAATACTTAAAGAGAAACAAATTACAATTAGCAATTTATTTAGTGTGGTATAATATAGGAGTATAATATAATGTCACGATTGTAGTAAATGCATAAGAAAACATAACATATGCATAAATATATGATGAAGCTTGAGATAACATAACATATATCAAGGTGATAATTGGATTAAATTTATTTTTATTACAAACTCTTTTTGAATTTCCCTAATAAATATATAGTAGAAGACTAAGTTCTTTCAACAAATATTAATAAGCTTACACTTTCGGTTTTGTTGAACTGTGAAAACGTTTGACAGAAATAATGTCTTCTTATTTCTATAGTACATTATTTTGGATTTGATGATAATTTGATTGAAGTGATAACAATACATTATGGGGAGGCAACACGGGGTTATTTTGAATGGGAAATATACTGATGTAACAGCAGATATGGGTGTACCCCAAAGTTATATCTTAGGCCCTACACATTTTACTCTTTACACGGCACAGAGTTTTAAAATGTGTTAAAATATTGTAGTACTCATTTTTAAGCAAATGATACTCAACTATAGTATTCATTTGAAGAAGAAAACACTAAACAAGCATGCATCATAATCAATCAGGGTCTGATTTTTATAATCAAAATATCCACAAAAAATCGTCTAGATATGAATCCTACAAAATCAAGGGTGATGCCGCTTGGGAGTAAAATGTCGCAAGCCCATGTGGTGATAAAATACACATCCTAATTTATATCGATGACCTTCATTTAGTTAATATATCAAAAAAACTAGAGTTAAGTATTGATACAACTCTTAAATATACTGACCATTTCCCAAACAAAATTATTTAATTAAGCACTAATTATTTTTCATATAATTCATGCATGAGTAGTTTGTTTATTACCCGTTTTTGCGATAGATAGATAGATACTAAACGGTTACAACGAATCCAAATAGCTGTCTTCGCAAAACAAAATAGCTGTGTTGCAGTATCCGGAAATCAGTTGGCTTAACATAAAACGTAGATAAAATATGTTTAGCGTTCATTTATTTCATAATGTTATAACAAATAGAATTCAGCCATATTTTTACAGTAAAATTACCATTAGAATATACGTCCATCATTTGAACATTAGACGCTAGTCTATTATTACAATTCCCTTAGATGAAACTAACAACTTCGAATTGTGATTTTCATATTAAATTGCATCAAAATGTAACAGAACTACAGTTAATATCAAGCAGTTAACTCGCAAAAAAGAAAAGAAAATAGAGGTATGTAATAAAGGGTGGTCCAACCATAATGCACGATGTTAATTGTGAGTCACACCTTAACGTCAAGTTTTTTGCCCAACTTAATTTGACGTTTCTTTCTTTCAGTGTTTGACAAATTCAACCATGGAGAGGTACACAATTGAGCAGCGCGTTAAGATTGTTGAAGCCTTTTACGAAAATGGGCGTTCAAATCAAAATGCATTTCGTCCACTTCGTTACTTTTTTGGTCAGCATAATCGACCAAATGTGTCCCCAATCGGGAGAATTGTGCACAAATTTCAGCAAACCGGGTCTGTAGGAAATGTGAAAACACCTGTGCATGCTCGCCCAGTTCGTTCTGCGGAAAACATTGCTGTTGTTCGCGATAGTGTAGCAGAAGAGCCGTCAACCTCGACTATTCGTTATCGCGAGATGATAACGGACTTCTTGTGGCCAGAAATTGAGGATATGGACCTGGACGATATGTGGTTCCAACAGGATGGTGCCATTTGCCACACAGCCAACGAAACAATGGCACTTTTGCGCGAGAAATTCAATGGCCGTGTTATCTCACGTCGTGGCGATGTTAATTGGTCGCCACGATCATGTGATTTGACACCGTTGGACTTCTTTATTTGGGGATATTTAAAAGAAAAGTGTACGTCAACAAGCCAAGAACAATTCAAGAGCTAAAGGATGAGATAATTCGGCACATTAACGACATTGAACCTCAATTATGTCTCAGAGACATTGAAAATATGGACCATCGGATAGAGGTATGCCACCGAAGCCGTGGCGACCATTTGGGCGATATTTTTCACACATAATTGTCATAGATCCTTCTATCATAATAAAAAATATTAAGATAATTCTCTGAAAATTTTTTGTTTTATTTACAATTAACATAGTACGTTTTGGTTGGACCACTCTTTATATTACATAAAAAATTATATATACTATAATTAGTATAAATAATGAATACTTTGTAATATCTTTAAGAATACTCTTCATTTAAACTCTCTTCACAGGGTCGATGGAAAGAGCAGAAGTTTCTTTTTTGAAGCTTCTGAACTACCTTTTCCTTTAATAATTATTTTTAATATTGTGTAGAAACAATTTTAGTATGAGATAATAAAATCATTTTATTATTATTATTAGATATCCAAAGGCTTCTGGATATCAACGAGGCACATTTTAATTAATTACTAACCCAGATAAACATCCAAATTATAATGATGGGATGAAAATAGTACTTCAAATATGAAATTACTATGTGAGATTTGGTCGCGTTATTCACGAGCATATATGATAAATACACTAGAGGTATATAAAAAATACGAAAAAAGTAATCCATTTCAAATGTTTTCCTCTTTTAAACAATATGGACAGAAAAAGGTGTAAAATTGAACTAAAATTTAAATCAAAAGGGAGTGCTGTTTACACTAGACGTCGCGCGTCATGTTGATTTTACTGTACTACTAACAGGAAAATTAATAATAGCGGGTGACAACATTCTACCACATCTTTGCCGTGTTAATTTAACATAAAAATTATATATCTCTATATGCATCACGTATGGTGTCAATTTAGTATAAAATTTTTCACCATATTTCAGACAGTATGAGTTGATATTCAACAAATAGTTACCAGTTACCAGTAAACGTATTAAATGTATTAAACTTAATACTTATAAATAATTAGCTCAAAAAGTAAATATTACATGTATTTAATATAAATTTGGCAAAGTGTTGAGGAAGACGATCCAGGCCATAGAACACAATTTTATAAATTTCGAAATCGAAGTCGACCTGATGACAATGCTGTCTTTAAACAAGTCTAATTTCTTTCTAATGAGACAACTGTTTAAATGGTACAGTAAACAAACTGAATCAAAGTTCAGTCGAATCAAAATTCATAATGGATAATTCAAATAAATAGTCAATATTCATAAAAAATAAATATTGGAATCAATATATGCGATTATCAAATAATTATTTACTTTTTCAATACAACCCCGACAGTGTCAGGTAAGCACTACTAGATTTTTTTTAATTAAAATAAATTTCAACCCTATTAACCTTTGTAAATGACCAAAATCGCAATTATGACTTTAAATAGTCTCTGATTTCAACAAGATAGAGATGAAATTCTCATTTTTTATGTGTATGTGACTAATTTGATACGGTATTTTGAAGGAGAACCCAATTGTCATATTCTTTCACATTCACCTTCAGTTTTACCGCATTAGGTTATTCTACATTATGTAGAAGTACTTCACAATAAATATGGAAATATAATAAAGTCTACATAAATGGGCTACAAAATCATTGGTTACTGATTATGTTTGTAATATTTTCCCTACATGAATATGCCCTTAAGAAATAAAAATGTTTCTAATAATGCTACCTTTAGGATCATAATATCGTCCAAAAATATAACAAATAAATTTCTAAAAATAAATTTTTAAACATAAACAAAATTCTGAATTGATTGCGCCCTTACTTGATGAAAATCCATATATAATATTAGGTCCTTAAGTTTACTTTCTAAAATTGCAGACGAGAATATAGATAGTCTCAAAATTATAACACACATAGGGAAACCATCTCAAAAAATTGTATCGCTTTTAAAGAAGCGAAGTAATAAAATAGCATACAAAGCTAATAATACTCTTGGAAAACACATAAAAAATGCTAAATATAAAACCAATACCAAAAATAATTTAAGAGTCTATAAGTGGCTTGCGATACTAGCCCCAATATGTATATAGGACAAACAGGAAGAGACTTCAACACACGAATATCAGAACACAAAAGGACTTTTAAAAATAAAAAAGTGATTCAACGTATGCAACATATCTAATAGAATTAGACTATACTTTTAACGAAGAATTTAAAATTGTACATGCAGATAAGATAAGCTTAAAATTAAACTTATTAGAATTCTTAGAAATTAATAAGGCAAGGAAATCTAATATCTGATATCACACTAAATGACTAAATAGAAACAAACTCGTCTCCGTTATTAAATTTATTTTAGTACCTACTTGATATTCAAAAATCTTGTTTAAAATTTACAGATACGATCTGTTGAAAAATTTTATAGTTTAATTATAATGGTTTAAGAGTAGGAATCCCTATAGTAATAAACCTAGAATTACCCTAGTTATATAAACGCAGTTCCACATTGTAAAATTTAGTCTATGTACTCAAAAACTGATGAAGCCGCAGTGTTGCCGAAACAATTGTTATGTTTAACAAATAAAATGTGAAAATCTAACCAGTGAATATTTTAATTTTGTATAAACAAATTTCCATAACATGAAATTTTCCATAATACGAAATAATTGCTTTCAGGTATTGGCAATCTGCAAACTCTGTACCTAATTTGCGATTTGTAATCCGATTTTAATTATATTTCATGATATATATATATACTTGGCAGAATTGCTAATGCAACAACTTACCTTCGGACAAACGTTTGTGCAATTATTAATCTGATGACATCGATACACTGAGTAATAATTTGTTAAATCGGATAAACGCTCCTTAGTAAACTCATCTCTGGAGTCTATAACCCATCTGTATATATTTAATAACGCAGATGGTCCCAGGAAGTCGTTGGGTTCCTTGGTATGTCCGTGCCACCAATATTCAGGGCAAGACGTGGAACAACACGCACATAGAATACACTCTACATATCCATCCTAAAATGAAGTCAAACGAATAATAAGTATTGGTAAGAGTATATTTTAGACTTATAAATACGGTGTCCCTAAAGTTAGGGCGTAGAACAAAATTTCTTAAACTAAAATTCACATTTTTGGGGAAACTTCTCGGATAGATCGGGATTTGTTTTCAACAAAACGCCTGCAGGGGTTATTTTCGACTCCTTATCATCAATCCCCTAAGTCTTGACATACCCGTGTGATACCCCGTGTGATGCTTTGTATAAGAACATTTCTTGTTCGAAATTTGCCTAATAAATAACGGAAATATTCATAACAAATATTTTCAACTGAATTAAAACAATTGCTAATTTAGTTGCTAAATTTCGATAGCCAATTGAAATTCATACTTGTCAATCAAGTTACAGCTATTCTTAATGTGCCGAATTTATCAAAAAAGTGACAAATAGAAATCCTAATTATGATTGGATGCAGAGATAAAATAAGACGCTTCGAAATCAACAATTAATCGTTATGTAAAGAAATAAAGATGATCTCCATTTAAGTTCAGAAACCTCTACGTGATGAAGATTACAAAAGAATTAAATTTTGCGAAGGTATCAAACATAGTAACTAATAACTAAAACTTTTTACGTAACTTAGTATTATTAAAGGAAGCTATTTTTTACATTAATGGTAGTGCAAACAGACAAGTGCAAATTTATACTGGAATGATATAAATTACCGATCGATTCGCAAATATCATAAAAGGTTTGTTTGAAGAGGGAACGAACAATTAGCGATAGAATTTAGGGACCATATTTTATTTTCGCAAATATAAACGATGTGTTTTTAATTTTTTTTACAATTCCAATTATTGTCGGCTTTAATTGTTTTGTTCCTACATGAGAATGAATCCGATTTTGGTTTATAAACGTATTCCATTCCATCAAGATGGTGCCCCTGCACATTGTGTTGCAAATGCTAGAAAAATTGTTAACCACCAACAGTTGGACAGGCAGACAAATGACCCAAGATCTCCTGGCATAATGCTTTTAAATTATTATGTATAGGATTACCTACTTAAAAAGTAAAATTTATGTTAATCAGCCAAAAAGCATTGAATAACTGAACATTAAAATAATAGAAGTTATTCATGAACGCAATTAGTTTTTTCTGTACGACAACCTGGACGTAAACTGAATGAAACCCCTACAGTTGTTAAAATTTAGAATCGAAGTGCTTGCGAAGCTTCCCTAAAAATCGTTAATTTTAATTCACTTAGTTTCATTTGCAAACTTTAGACACCTACCGAATAGAGTTGTACATATGTGTACAAACATGGTATATTTGGTGTAAATATTAAAAGCAAGAAATAGATTATGATACCCCTATGTACTCATAAATGTCTGAAAATATGCCTGCGATATCTCAAAAAGATGCTGATAAGGATAATCAAACAATCGAAAATTCCGCATAAGGAATACTTTAATATAACATATAGTAATTAAAAATGAAACGACCAGCATTATAGTAGCATAAATATTTCATTAAGTACTTATCATGAATAATTTGATAAGAATAGGTATGCAACAGAAAATAAAGTATCAATTTCGAACTTCAATTAGAAATATTCTGCTGAGAACGATAGCATGCATATACAGGGCATTAGAATATTGTTTGTAGTTATAGGAGAATAATGAATGTGTAGCATATTACCAATTTATCTCTATCCTTTATACTTTGAAGCAGTTGCTCTTCTCCTGTATTTTTCTTTAACTTCCGAATTAAATACGGCTTTGTCCTATTGTGTTGATCAAGAAACTGTTTGAAATCCACCACAAGATCTTTAATTACATACATGTGTGGTAGGGGGTATATTTTGGTCGTTCCGGTGGGCTTAATTTTGCTGTAATAAAAACATGGCGGTATTACTTTATAGATAAAAGCCTTATTTGTCCATATTTCTACGAGCAGAAAGTTAATTAGGATTATAGGTATATATTATATGCAATGTAAGAAAGATAAGAGACAAAATTATACATTTTTTCACTTTGTAATTGTTATGAAAAAAAAATAAAACATTAAACAAAAAATTACTTGTATGATATTATAATAATGTTATTAGAGTACCTACTCTGATACTGGTACAAAATAATTTTGAATGACAGAAAATGGAATGGACAGCTTGCATGGAAAATAAATAAGCTTCAATCATGAAACTTATTTCTTTTTTCCATTCAGACCGGAATTAACACCAAGTTAACTTTTTTTCTAAATAACTTTTAATAGGTCAAAAACAGTAGATTATTTATATGGAATACCCATCTAGATAAATAAAGATTCATGAAAGTAAGCCAGTATCAAATTACAGTATGTAACCATTTGAATAAGCGATTTAATCGAGATGGAATTTGTCTTTTTCTTACCGCTCTCTACATTTGGAAGTATTTGTAGTTGGTATATACTCGAATATCACATCCATATCTCACTTAATATTTATCTATAAGTTAGCTTTCGCTTAAGCTATTATTCAAATAGAAACAGGAACGATAGAGAAATAGTATAGTAGAGCATGAAGCAATAGAATAGAGAAATAATATTGAAAGTTACCTTATAATAAATAAATTAAAATATATAAAAATATGGTGTGATATTTAAAATAAGAAAATTGATGCCCTTACATATGTGTTGCAGTAAAATACACAAAATCCTTCAGATAAACACACAAAAACAGAATAATTCAGTTTCATGTAGCAAATAAAAGAATGGTAGGTGATAACTCAAGAAATAATTAAGAAAATTGTTTTATATTTTATTAATTATTATAGTTCCCTGATGATGATCGCTGAAACAGAAACGTTAGGTTAATACCTTTTTGATTTCAATTTAATTATGTGAAATCCCAGGACATAATAGATAAATAATATAAGTTAACTTAAATGCAACAACAGAGTAACCTATGATAATCTCAATAAGTGAATTTAAAGAATAAACATAAACTAAGGCTCACAATTTATTTACAGTCATAATAAAATATATATAAACATAATATTTACCGTAGCATGCGAATATGTTACTATTTTAAATATATATTTTTAAATAATCAATTAATTTTGTATTACTTAACTTAGTTATATACTTTTATTATTTAAATTAAATTACAGAAATTTAATTTAAATAATAAAACTTACATATACTTTTATTAATGTAAATATGTATTGTAACGATTGGAATTTAGAGTTCCTTTTATATTTAAACAGGACCGATAAAATCTGCTAATATTGCAACCTATACCGAAATTTTTAAAATAAGTTTCATATTAGACAAAATACAAGGAGACAAAAGTTGCACACAGATTTATTATTTTAGAAAACATGTAATTTTGTTTATTCAGTTGATAGTCTAGTTATGTAAAATAAAACCATCTGAACACACTCATTGTTATGAAAAGACTCATCCTTCTTTCTTCGTAATTTATTTTAACATGCTGTAAAGCCGAAAAAACTCAAAATGGTGTACATGCGGAGCACTGAAAATGTACAAAATGCTTCCAGTTTTATTTATTCCTTAGATTCATTGCTATTATCGTTCTGAAATTCCTAGATTATACACTTTATACACTAATTTAAGCATTATGATTACCTTGTCCAAAAATCATCATAAGAGCCTATTGTTCGACAGTATCACAATTCAAACGCCGAAATAGTTTACAACTATTACCGTGTACTGCAAATATCTGCCAGGGTCAAATCTTACTGCTTTTTAATAGTAGCGATGCTATAAGATTTCACTAAGCCTAATACAAAACATAACACTGATGTAATTCGCAAAATCTTTCATCGCTACAGCTGCAGACTTTAATTATAATTTAATTTCATATTTGTATTTACAGTAAAAACAAAAACTAAGTCTTCTCTTCTAGCTAAGTCTAAGTTTTCTAAGTCTTAGTAGATATTCAACGGGTATGACGTAGCAGAAGAACAGGATTTAAATAGAATATCTGTTAAAATAAACGCACAACTTTACAAAAAAGCAAATAACATAAAATGTTACACTTTCACGGGGTGGTACAGTTTAACACAGTTGTGTTCAAAATTACAAAAATAAGTGCATCTCCTATACAGAAATATTATACTGCATATATGCTATTTAAAATCCTCGTAGTTTAACACTGTCCCAATAATGCCTTATATATAAATTTTAAAATTATTTTTTGTTGAAAACTACAAAATTTAAGGAGGCAATAATTGTATATAAGCATACTTATACAAAAATCAATATCCAGAGACATTATCAAAATTCAAGCTGCGATCGAAATTATATTATTACTCAGTTATAGCCTTATATCAGATACTTATAAATACTGCGTTCGAGGGAGTGTTAAAAGAAAAGTTTAATTTTTTAAACATTTTGGGGCCCTGATTCGAAGCGCCATCGCCAGGCGCCAACCGAAATTTTTTTTAAAATAAGATGTAACGTGTTGCTAATATTAAAATTTATTATACGAGTATACCAATGTTTACTCACTCTAAACAGGCAAGCCTGTTTATTCCGTCAACATTCATCCCGCAGGAACCACATATTCCCTCTCTGCAGGATCTTCGAAACGTCAACGTTGGATCCTGTTCTACTTTGATTTTATAAAGGGCATCTAGTATCATTGGCCTACAGCTACAAATAAATATAATCATTAGTTCACAATCCACATATATGAATTTTTACTTTTCCGCACTCAACTATACCAGAGCGGAAAAGTAATGTAATCGTGTAAAGAAAAATGGAAAAAAAATGTTTTCATAGCGTTTATTTTTCGTTTTTCGGCCTAAAAGAAAAAAAATGGTTTTTACAAAATTTGTGTCTGTGTGTGTCGTTGTCGTCGTGGTCGTCGATATTAAAAGTTCTTGTTAGCACGATAACTCAAGTCGGGTCGAATCGATCGGATTTTGACTGATTCTGATCGGGGACGTCTCCCAAATGACACCCATTGATTTTAAGGTGGATAAAACACACTCTACCATGTTCATGGATCATGAGGAAGCACAATGGTGGACTATTTGAGATTTTTTTTTTGTTAGCACGATCACTCAATTAAATCGTGTCGGATCGATCGGGTTTTGACTGATTCTGATTAGGGACGTCTACCAAACGACATCTATTGATTTTGAGGTGGATAGGACACACCCCACCCTGTCCATGGGTCATGAGAAAGCACGATATAAATGTTTATGTTAATTCTGAGATTTTAAACATAAACATTTAACGCGTTGCTGATTTTGCATTGAATGAAAAAACATAAATTCGGCCTGTATCATATACGAATGAATGAAAGAAAAAAATAATTTCGTTCGATCACAAACGTATTGATACGGCACTGAAGTAGTCGCCAATGAAGAAAGTAAAACTGTGGCAAAAGACATATATATTTTGCATTTATGTGTTGGTTTATTTTTTCTCGGTCACTCAAGTTCGAGATAGAGATGTTCTACGTGCGGAGAAGTCCGTTTTAAGGTTTTAAAACTGTTTATTCGTAAATAGTTCAAAACTTACTCATTTATATCGATGGTGTAAGACTGCATGAAAGGTTTACTGCCTTTCTTATCTGGATTATATCTGTAAATTTTAAATGTTTTTAATTTAGGAGGTTTTTTGGCCGCCGGTGGTGGTGATTTATCTTCTTCACAAGTGCCGCCTTTCTTTATTTTGCCTTGTCTTAATTCTGATTTTGAGAAAAATCGTATGGGCTAAAAGATAAATAAACAAATTTAAATTCAAATCTATAATAAATAGTAAAGCCTATAAATGTTACATTTACCAAGCCATTTCTCCATGATAAAATGCGGTTCCTAATAAAATTCATATTCAAGCAAAATTAATTGACAGTGATTTAAAAGTTCGTGTCACAACATGGAATTGTTTGACACTCGCAAAATTATATAGAATACATGTCAATTGCCGACTTGCACTTGATAAATTTTTAACTTATCGTGGATTTATTGTATTGAGGATTTTTCTCTTTAAGAAAAAAGCATTTATTCTAATAATCGATTAAGTGTTAAAGATATTTGATTTTAATTACAGGTTATGTCCTTGAAACCATAGGATCCTTGACAATGATATAAAGGAAGGGCATTAGGCAAAAACCACACCCTTCCATCATCCCCAATTTATAACAAATTTGACTTTTTCTATGAAATTTAATGTACTTAATATGGCACATCTTTTGATGCAAAACGCGGACAAAATCAGAGCATATAATACAAGATAACACTAAGAATAGAATTGCTAAAGCAACTGTTTGTATCAAAAATAGAACAATTTTCTATTTCCACATCATATTTTCAAACATGAAAAAACTAGTGTTATCAAATATATTATTACCACAGGTTATGAGTAATACTTGGTGGTAGTTAGGATGGCAAGCGTTACAATATTTTCTGAATTTTCATTCAAGTGATCTTCAGCTTCATTACCAATCCAAAGATTAGAAAAACTCTTCTTTACCCATTAAGCAGAAAAATTTTATAAATGTTCCCTCTCTAGCTAAAAAGTATATGCTAAAAATAATTTGTAGTATGTATGATGGCACTAAATCTCTCCTTGACACTGTTAAACAGAAAGTTCACAAGAACCACTGAATATGAACGACGAAAATGTTGAGATGATACAAATGTAGACATGTTTTAACAATATAATAATTATTTTGATAATTATTAGTTAAAAAAGTATATTTTGTATGGTATTTACATAGGAGTATTATTTTGTGTCAAAAAACATACAACTCGATTTTAAAAAAAATTAAATATTTGATTATGGAAAAATCATTCTTTTCTCAATGAAAACCTTTTATTATCTTGATTTCGATGATTTCTTATTATTTTAGTTTTTAAAACAGAACTCTTTATGCTTCGATTGTTTCTATTTCTTCAAGATACAAGCATCCAAAGGGCTCTAAATTAATTTATTGAAGTCAGCGAAACAGTCAGCCTTTTCTTTACTCACTCTCATGCGTAACTTACTAGGTACCAATCAAAATTCGAAAAGTTACCCTTTTCCGATTATAAACAGTTCGATTTAGTTAGAAAATTAATCATTTCTACAACTAACTTATATTCAAATCAATAGAATTGGGAATTGCTGTTTTTCGGTTCTGACAGAAAACCTTTTTTGACATAGTTATGTTATTTTCTATAGTTCTACTAAACGTATTGCATACATACTATTGAGTAGTTAAAAAATATTCAAAAAAGAAAATAATCCAAATGTTTGCTTCTTATATATATATATATATATATATATATATATATATATATATATATATATATATATATATATATATATATATATATATATATATATATATATATTATATATATAAATAATAAAAGAAAAAATATAATGAAAACTTTTATTTTGACAATCCATTTTTTTATTTTTATTTATTAGGAGTATATTCTAACGTTTTTAATAATTCTATTTGTCAAAATAGTTCTTTGTTAATAATTTATTTGTAAGTAATTGTTTTTAAATGACTGATCAGTTTTGCACCAAACTTTTCAAATGCTTTAAGGAGATCACTGCATAACAACAAAATACTTTTCTATGTATTTATTCTTGTATTTATTTATTCTTAAAATGTAACTGTTTATGCATTGATTTGTCTCTATGTCACCAAAATCCGAGAACCGAAAGGGCCTCAAATTATTATTTTTTTAATTTTTGCTTTCTTTGAAAGGTTATACCTTTTTTATTTTTCAAAATTATATAGAATCCTCAATACTGATTATTAATTTAGTAATGTAAATTAAGTTCTTGAAATGTAAATAAAACCCATAAAAAAGAATAGATTTTGGTATTTTTGTATTTATTTATCATTTAAATGTAACAATGACCAATAACAGTATTTTAAAAATAACTTATTTTTGTTTTCTAAAAATTATTCAGGCCCATTTTTATTTATTTGTCCTCGGTGTTTCTGTGTACAAATCAAACTGAAAATTTATATACAAATCGAATTATAGCACACAATATTACTGAGGTTACTCTTATTTTGGTTAATTTAGTGCTTTGTCCTAAACGTCAATTTAATAACTTTCAGACACTTCCCGTCAGATATGGCTTTTTGAAAATAGTTTATAATTTTCTTTCTGATGATTTAAATAGATGTGAGAATGCTATATTTCTCAATTCTCAAAATCTCAGTTTTTTATTCGTGTCTGAATTGAACAATATCGAACACCATATATGATCCGCCAATCACCTTTTGTATATTTATACTAATATGAATTTTCCCGATATATTTACAATTCGACTCTGGCACTTTTCTATTTCTATCTTTGTGGAGAGCTAGTTGAGCGAAGGCAACTATATATGTATGTTCATAATTTGAAAAACAAAGATGTAAATACGTAATATGTGATTGTTTTACTCAAGTAAATTCATAGACTGATTAGGGGATGAAGCCCTTATACTACCTTATGTTTCTATTACCTTGCAGCTGGCATGACTAGTGCAGGTGTATCTTTTGAAGAAACTGCAAGTGGATGGCTCTATACAGGTGTTCGATAATTTTTGTGGATACTTTGTAAAGTAACCGCTCATTAATCTCAACGTGAAAACCCTTTAGAATATAAGCGATAATGAAATAATTAATTGTAATGAGTCATTTCCAATCGTTATCTGAAAGCCAGGTGATCGTTTCACTACATTGACCAACAGGTTATCAGTTCCATATTTGTGAAGAAGCACTAAGTTAACCAAAATAACAGTAATCTCAGTATTTTTGTGTGCTATGATTCGAATTCTATACAGTTATGTGACGTAAGTTGTATCCAGAAACCGAAAAAGAAAATAAAGATAAGCCTGAAACGATGTTTCGAAAGCAAAATACATACCTTTTAAAACACTTTAATTATTGATCTTTACTGTATTTAATAAATAAATACCAAAATCTATATTTTGTTTTAAATGCAACATAACAAAAAAAGAAATATAACACGTAATAATTTAAATATTTTTGTTACAATTTGTGTTTAAAATTTTATTTTTCCTGAGTACTATTCTCATATACATTGAAAAAATTAAATACCTATCGGCCTCTTTTTTTTTTCTCGAAAACTCGACATTACCGAGTTATTGCCCGATGATATTATAGATTTTTTTTCCTTTTAGAATCCTCTTAGTGAATTTCTCTATGTAACATCAAAACTAAAATCTTTCGTCAGATTTTCACAAATTACTAAAAAATTATAGGTCAGTAAATGACATTTCATAAGTCGGAAATCCATTTTACGAATATCATTTACATTTATTATTTAAGGTAGTTTATATCATTTAAAAAAACATTGCAACTATGAAACTGTGAAATCAAAAAAGATGGGAGATTAATAGAAATCAACCATATTACTGAGTGAAATGTTATTACATTTTTTTTATTATATTTGCAAACTCTATATTATATATAATACTTTCGTAAAGTAATGAATAAATTCATTAAAAATTGTAGGAATAACTTTTGGCAAAAACATCCGAGCTCGTCAAATTTTATTTTTAGTTAAACATTTTTTAAAATACAATTAATATATACAGAATAATTAAAAAAAATTAAATATTCAAATTGTGCACCATCAGCTTAAAAACTTGAAAGAGTACTTCGTTAGTTTTTTTAAGAACACATTCCTTGTCTTCTGTTTGGCGAATACAGTGTGTTTGAAGTGCTTATTGAATACTAACTTTATCGTTTTCTGAAAAATGGTTAAATTAACTAGTCGATTGAGTGGCCAGTCAGGTCGCCAGATTTGATACCCCTAGGTTACTTTTTGTGGGAATACTTGTATGTTCCTTATTCTCGGAAACTGTTGAACAGTTTTTAATCAAATTTTAAACACTTAACTTACATTACTAAATGAATAAAGAAAAACAAGCAAGTTATATTTTTAATATATATTAGTGCCTTATCTATCTTATTACCAACAAATTACAAAACCGGATAAAAAAATTAAACGTGTCAAAATTCAATTTTTTAAGAGAAGCGAAAAACTGTAATTCCCTTTTTCCCCTTCTATGAAATCAAATACAAATGCATTGTAGGAATTCTTACTTGTCTAGCTAAATCGTTTACAATCGAAAAAGAACAAAAGTAACTTTTCGTAGATTACCATTTCGAATTTCGAATGATACCTACTATTTTACGCATGAGGCCGCTGTTTTGCTGATTTAGAAAATTAATTTAAGGCCCTTCCAGTACTTACATTTTGAAAGGAGACAAGGAATTGATGAACAATGAGTTCCATTTTAAGGAAAAACAATTAATAAGTGTCTCATTACATTATTGTTTAATAATACGTAGTTTACCTATACATACAATATAAGATGTACCTATATTGTCTTTAGGACTATATTACCAATCAAAACGAGGCTGGCTTCATCAAGACCTGAATTAATTAGTTTATAAACCACGAACAGATAATTTTTAAATTAACAGTTTTAACCAATTTCTGGTGGATTTAACTTGACTGTTAAAAAGATAATAAAGCACGATATATTATTCAATTGTTTGGTAATAACACTAATAACAATAACCTTTCTTCTTTTTCTTTCTATTTCCTTGGATTTTTTACTTATTGAAAAGTAATGTGTATTTTTTATACTTTTTGCTATTAACATTTTCAAACAAATAAGTTGCTGAAAGCATCTACAAAACGTATTTACAGTTGCAAAAAAATATTTAAAGCGACTAGTATAATAATGTTGCTTTTGTTTAAGATCCTTATCTAGTAGATACCATGTCCACCTAAATATTACACTGATTAATCAAATTATGTTTGAATAACCAAAAATATTTAAGCATGAATTTAGAAAATGAAAAATATAAAAATATCATTCCTGAATTATTTTACTTTTAATATTAAAAAACTGTATGTATTTTGTTCTATCACAGCCAGTGAGTTAACAATGTAGTTAAGAACATGTATTCCTATCTAAGCCAATTGGACCAGTATTGTATTCAAAATTCAACACACTTCTTATATAATATGTATAACATTTTAATACACATTTTAACATTGTGTAGATTGCCTGTAATAATTGTGGCATACGATAGTCATATTATGAGATAAATGAGCTGCATTGAATTAAAAGGAGAAAGTAAATATATGGAAAAATAAATGCGAATCAGATTATCTCAATTCAAAAAATGGAAGCGACAACAGACTTACCCTAAGCTAATGCCGATCGAAGGTAATGGGATGCGTTGTTTGTAGAAAATGCCCTTTTCTCGCGAAAAGGAAATCCAAAAATTTACAACAATCCAAGAATGTTGGGGTGCAAAGCCAAAACGAAACACTTAGTTTACACCAGAACACACTTTAGCATAAAATAAAGTTTGAAACACTCTTTACTAACATTTACACAGGCAGAGTGGTTACCGCAACATTAAAAATCCAACTGAATTGTTCCCCTCTATCTTACCTTGTAGTTTTTTCCATTTTAAGAGACACGACAGGAAAAAGAAAAAAGGGGATTACACATCATAAATAAAAACCGAATGTTAATAAAGAAAAGGACTCATTGAAACACATTGTTAAGGTAAAAAAAAGCTATATGAAAACAATTTACCGTTCGTAAAATATCACCATTCCTGGTCAATCAAAAAACAAAAACTTTTAATTCAAATAGGTACATGCCCGCAATTTTTTCTGATCCCAATCCGTTTTAAAGCAATATTAAATTATGGCGAAATGCTTATTATGTAATGGAGAATTTTATAGTGTTTCGAAATTTAGAACAGAACTTTACTATTTAATGGATGCCTGTGCGTTTTTATTTATTTATTACCTTTTCTTTTCCTACTTTATTTTTGTTCACTTTGTTTCTTTAGTTCACTTTATTAATCTTAAATACTTACGAATATTTATCGTATATATTTTTTTAGTGTAATAAGTTATACTTTTAGTTCTTGTATGACTTGTCATATTTACATATAAACTAAAATTGATAATAAATTTTATTTTATTGTTTAATATAAATTTCACATTTTTGCAAATTGCTAACAACAGTTAAATTTAAGGATATAGGCTTAGACTGTAATTACATAATATACATATTTTTATAATTTTACAAAGAATAATACTTGAAATGTGAAATGTTACTTGAAAATGTCAAAATATAGAGGTTGTCTCTATTTTGACATGAATTGATATGAGAGTAGATTTTGTACGATTCCAACACCCTGTACAATAATAAAATCTTACGTACGTATATCCAGAAAACCAGAAAAATAAAATCGATAAATGCGAACGAATTTCGAAAAAATTAACTGTTTCTTAAAATATTTATTGGTCCTCTATGTATTTAAAAGAATAAAATAACATCAAAACTTACTTTTTATTTTAATTGTAACACGAAAAACAAAAATATCAAACAGGGTTCTGTAAACTCGCCTTTACATGTCAGTATCTAAGCGTCGCGTAGGTTAAAAAAAATGGCAAAAATGTAGTTGAGGAACTTAGAACTAAACAAAGATAAACAGTTTTAAAACCTTAAAACGGACTTTTCCGCACATAGAACATCTCTATCTCGAAATTAAGTGGCCGAGAAAAAAATAAACCACCACATAAATGCAAAACATGTGTTTTATGGGACAGTTTTACTTTTTTCAATTTTTCTCAAATAGTCCACTATCGTGCTTTCTCTGGTAGATGTCGTCTGGTAGACACCCCTAATCAGAATCAGTCGAAACCCGATCGATCCGACACGATTTAATTGAGTGATCGTGCTAAAACAAATTCTCAAATAGTTCACCATTGTACTTTCTCATGACCCATGTACATGGTAGAGTGTGTTCTATCCACCTCAAAATCAATAGGTGTCGTCTGGGAGACGTCCCCAATCAGAATCAGTCAAAACCCGATCGATCTACCACGATTTAGTTGAGTTATCGTCCTAACAAGAATGAATGCCGACGACAACGCCAACGACAACGACACACACAGCAAAATTTTTTTAAAAACCATTTTTTTATTTTTTAGACCGAAAAACGAAAAATATTGTTTTTTCAATATTTCTTTAGACAATTACATTACTTTTCCGCGGATAGTGGAGTGTGGAAAAGTAAAAAACAAAGAACTAAATGAAAATTTCCGAAATAACACCGAAATTGTCATTATTTCTATTAATGTTATGATGTTAAAGGATATATTCTCTATCGTTTTTATTTTTCAAATAGTCAGGGCACATTTAATACCGCGTGCTGGTCACAACTAAGGCAAAAATAGACAGAACGATTCTCGTCGAGTCTACGGTCAAGGGGCTTGACGACTGAGAACTTCCTTGTGTCATATTAAAAACGCCGATTGATGTGTCAACTTGACGAACATACTCCTCATTTTGTGAGAAAACCATGTGGAATTAAATGAAGCCGCATCGAAGACAATGTGTCTTGACCTATCGTCTTGATATATTGAATGTGATTGAATAAACAGTATATGTCGAGTCGACTTGAAGAGCCGATCCGTTTGTTTTCGCCCTTAGCGTAGGTCGACAGTACTTCTAAAAAACTAATAAAACGCCATAGCGTTTTGGGCAAATATATTTTTAGAATCAAATCAAATGCCTCAAATTTAATAGAAATGGGTTTTCTTAGGATTGGGCCTTTTCATCTATACTTATACTTATTGTACGTAATCTATACTTACGTCACTGATACCGGTTCCAATATAAAGATTTAAAGTACATGGACTTGGGCTTCTAGATGGGAGACTGGATTACAATCTATTACAATTGGCTTAAATATTGCGAAGAACTGTCAGAACCTAGTTATTTCTCCGTATCTCTGAGGATAACTTCCCATAATGCAACTTATAGCTGTACGAGGGAAGCTGTTAACTTTCATAAATTGTACAACTGGTTTTTTTTTTTACTACAAACTAATTATTTTAAATGTTATCATTTGAAGATTGAGATTGAAGATTTAACTTTAAAAACATATATTCCTAGAATTATATATATGGTATAATTAACATGCCAGAATATGAAAGATAAGTTCCAGGAGAAAACAGATCAATTAATAAATAAAACGAGTAAGGACGAAATCAAGAACGCAGAAACTGAGTGGGAGGGTATCAAGAATAGTCTAGCTTCCGCGGCTACGGACGTTTTAAGACACGATAAAAGGGAAGCTAGGAAGCCCTGGATAACGGACGAAATCTTAAACTTAATGCAAAAGAGACGAGGCTACAAAAACAGACGAGACGAAGAAGGACTGAAAACGTATAAGGCAATAAAGTGGGAAATCATTAGAAAATGTAGAAAAGCGAAAGAACAATGGATAGAGGAGAAATGCAAAGAAGTAGAAGATAAGTTGCAAGTAGGTAAGACCGATGAGGCTTACAAAATAATTAAGAGGAACTTCAGGGATGTAGGAACAATAAGTAGAAATGTTAGGAGTCAATCGGGGGACATACTGATAGGAAGAGAGGAGAAAGCGGATAGATGGAAGCAGTACTTAGGAAATTTATACGAGGGCCAGCAATTAGGAGAGATATTAGAGGAAGAATCTAGCATCGATAAGGAAGATGTAGGAAAACCTATATTGAGAGAGGAATTTGAAATAGCACTAAGGGGGCTAAAGAATAATAGAGCGCCGGGTGTAGATAAAATACAGGCGGAAATTTTGAAATATGCGGGACAGAAAGTAGTAAATAGGATGTTTGAACTGGTAAAATATATATATACGAAACGGGCGAGATGCCGGAGGATTATAAGAGGAACATTATCGTTACTATACCGAAAAAGAGAGGAGCCGACAAATGCGAGAACTTTAGAACGATTAGCCTAACTTCCCATGCGTCAAAAATCTTAACTAGAATAGTGCAGAAGAGGATGGAAAATAGAGCGGAGGAAATACTAGGAGAAGACCAATTCGGGTTTAGGAGAAATAGGGGAACTCGCGAAGCTATTCTGGCGCTAAGAGTAATGTTAGAGAAAACAATAGAAAAAGGAAAGAACGCTTATATAGGATTTGTAGATTTAGAAAAAGCTTTTGATAACGTAAGATGGGAAAAAATGTTCGAGATACTAAAGAGCGCGGGAATGAAGTATAGAGATAGGAGAGTAGTACACAATCTATACATAGAGCAAACTGCTGTTATAGAAGTAGAAGGGGAAGAAAGGGAAGTAGGTATTAGGAAAGGAGTAAGACAAGGATGTACGCTATCACCACTAATTTTTAATCTGTACATCGAAGAGGCGATTAATGTGGTAAAAGATAGAGTAGATTTCGGGATTAAAGTACAGGGACAGAAACTAAAAATGCTGAGATTCGCGGATGATATAGCAGTATTAGCATCTAGTAAGGAGGAACTAGAATCAGCATTGAACGAAATGGAGGCAGTGTTGACAGAGGAATACGGAATGAGGGTGAATAAAAACAAAACTAAAGTGTTCGTGTGCAGAGGGCGCGAGAGCAGAGCAAAAACGAAAGTACAAATTAATAATGAAAGATTGGAGGAAGTTAAAGACTTCACTTATTTAGGAAGTAAAATAAATTGGGATGGAAGAAGCGATAAAACCATAAAACAAAGAATAGCGCAGGGTCGAGTAGCTTTTAACAAAAAGAAAGCACTTTTATGCTCGGGGGTAATAAACTTAGAAACAAGGAAGAGATTTTTGAAAACATATGTATGGAGCACGGCACTTTACGGCTGGGAAACCTGGACGGTAGGGGAAGCAAGTAGGAAGAAACTAGAAGCTTTTGAGATGTGGTGTTACCGAAGAATGATGAAAATACCATGGACTGATAGGGTTAGAAACGAAGAAGTATTGGAGAAAGTCGGCGAGAAAAGGAGTATGTGGAAAAACTTAAAGAAGAGAAGAGATAGAATGGTAGGCCACTTGCTGAGACATGGGGGAATAGTCCGCGATATTTTGGAGGCAGAAATAGGAGTGAAGAAAGGCAGAGGTAGGCCTAGATTAGACTACTGCTCGCAAATAGTAAGGGATGTAGGTTGTAGCACAATTAGCGAAATGCGTAGGTTAGCACAAGATAGGAGAAGCTGGAGGTTAGCGTCCAACCAGTCTTAGGACTGATGACCTATGATGATGATGATGAATTAACATGCATGTTTTATATTTCTCTAGTGAATTTATTTAATGTTTAATATACTGTATATATTGTTTAATATATCTATAAATTTATATATATTTCTATTACTTTTTTTATTAGTGTGTGGTATATATTTTTTAACAGTATGATGGAAACGTAATAACCGTTAACCAAAATGAAAATATATTTTTATATAACTTTATTTTAAACTATAAGTTTAGCCAATACACAAGTAGTAATCTATATAATTATTATTACTTCTAACTATCACATCAACACAAAATTGAGGCATTTATGATCTTTATATAAAATACATTCTAATTCCAAGGTTATAATTTGCTGTACCCATTACCATTAAACATATTTTCAGTTTACTTGTACAAACATTCTCTAATCTCCCGGCTGCCAAGCCTTCACAAAATCATAAACATATTAAAGCATGGGACAATTTTATTATTTTGGAAAACACATGAAAATACATTTATACTGTCCAATTTAGACATTTCAGGTTTTAATATTACTGTGGATAAAATAATAAAACGTTTTGCAAACATAATGCCATAATCTTGGAATAGATAAATTACAACCCTGGATTCTATATGTATATATTCTTATAATGCAAAGTCTTCGATCTAGATAACATATCACAAAATATACAGTGATGAAACTAGTACCTACAAAAAGTATGAATAGACTTACCATTAGTTTTTGTATACGATAACACAGGTTCATTACAGAAAAGTTGTATTTACAAAAAATAATAATTATAAGAATCCCGATATCACAGCTGCTACCTCATTTGACATAAAACAAGAAATTTCATTCATTAATATTTAAACTTGTCCAACAGAAAAAGAGTTAGTCAAAATTATATTTGTTTGTCGAAAATATGCTGAAATATGTAATGTCTAAAGTAGCAGGAAGAACATTTTAAAAATATGTCTACATACTTTTCATCTCACTTTTTCCTTATAATTTTCATCGTTGCATGAAATTTTTATTGACGGTTTTCGCGTAAAGTGATGTTTTCTTTTAGAGGAAAGATTTTTTAATATTAGATATAAATATGTAAAACGTATCTATGTTAAATAGTGAAATGTATGTAAAATTCAATGTAAGCTTTTCTTTATAAATATAATGCTAATGCTAGTTTCGGACGAGTTGATTATTAAAGGAAATTTAACATTTGCAATATATCTTATTGGAAACATTTTTTATAGATACTCAATAGAGGTATTTTCATCCAACAATAAAATTGACTCACGATGTTCATTAAAAAAAAAAAAAAAAAAACAAATTGTGACAAATATTTGAGGAACATTAAAATCTAATTTAAGTAAGGTAATTTAAAATGTATTGTTTCAAATGAAATAAAGAAACGATATCAATATCACAGCACTACTATAATGACCCTGTATTATGTAGTTCGTTTTTTAAATGTGTGTGATTTATTATATTAAATCTCCAGCAGCTAAAGTTAATACATAAACTATAGATTATATTGTTTCGTTTGAATTGGCGATTATATAATTGAGAAAAATGGTTCATCAAACATAAGTTAATAAAACTCAAATTTTTATTTCCAAGTTATCTCTAAAGATAAGGAAAATCAACAGAATATAAAAATTATTTAATAAGAAGCCTACATCAAAATCCTATAAATAATACTCATTCCTGAATAAGAACATTTGTATAAAAAAGTAAAAACGTTTTGCAAGGTGTAACTATAAAATCCTTAGAAAGACACAACTTAAATAAACATAGAAAACTTCGTTAGGTAACACTTACTCGGGCATCATATTCTATTTAAAGCAAGCAAATTTATAAGAATTTGTATGGACAAAAATAGAACAAGGTGCGTTAATTTCAATTAAATTCACGATCAGGAAGTGCTATTGGCGCCATCAATGTCCAGCCATACAGAGCCAAACATAACCAGCTTGAAATTGCTTTCACCCACATAGAGCCGGCATTATAGTTGAACTGTTCCAAACTTGAGTTGGGCCTAAAAATACCATCAGCAATAGAGAATTCCTCCGCAATGACAACAAGCATACTTACTTGTACCAATTTGTCAATGTCATCATTACGTACAATGTAGCTAAAGCAAACATGACATGGAAGAAGCTCCAACTGTAGGCGACAGATTCATCTTCATTATCCCACACCTTTTTGCCACTCTCCCCCCCATCATCTCCATCATTACCTGTGATAGGAGTATATCCTTCTTCATATTTGTTAAAAAAGTAAATTAAAAAAAAAAGAAAAATAGAAATAAGAAACCAAAAAAAAAAAAAAACAAATTTTCCAAGGCATTATGGTGAAAGTTATAAAATAAAATCCATCAACTTAAAGAAAATAAAATTGTATTTTCTTGATGCAGCCATTGTTAATATAAACAAATGTTTTCAATGAAATGTAAACTGCAGTTGAATGACAGTTCAAAAATATCTAGGAATAGAGTTAGATTTATGGATGGTACTTAGTTTCTGTATAAAATAAAAGTTATAAAAAAAGTTATATCTTGTTATTCGGTATTAAATCTATTGATTGGGCTTTTATTAATTTTTATTAGAAAGCTAGTTTTTTAGTCCACACTCAAATTTCTCGCAACTGCAACAAGAAAAAACAATTTCACTTGTAACCCCTACCTTCATTTTCGACTAAATTTCCTGATCCATAGCCTCTGACTGGACACACGGAAACAGATGTAGATTAGATTAATCACTCATAGGTTTCAATGGTTTATATCACAAACAACCCAATTCACTACATAATGCCATGGTTAAACATACAACTATAGCTTAAGCTAAGGCATCTACTAAACTAATTAGAAAGTAACTAGGAGCATAATATACAAACATAAATATTTATGGATGGAAATTTTAAGTGGTAATGGACAGAATTCAATCATTCTAGAAAATAGAGGTAATATATTATATATTAGTATAAAATTAATTTATTAATTAATATAATATAGAATTAATTTATTAATACAATATAATCTTTTTATATAGCTCTTAAAAGCAGTCTCTATAACTGTAGTTATACCTATTTTACACAAACCTTATATACTTGTCTTTTATGGCAAAATTTTAGCAACTCCTGAGAATTTGTACATTACCAACAATGATTTTATCAATTACATCTTTCGTAAATATCAAATTTTTAAATAATATCATTTCAACTGCAGTTCAAACTAAATCCATTATTAATTAATCACAGACTCAAGAACTTAATCAAGAATTCCTTAACCACATATATTTTTGTATAAGTTCTAATTATGTCACAGATAGTGTCAGATGACATTTTAATTAAGCCACTGAAAGTCAATGTTGAAATCAGTCAATGCCAAATACCTTACACAATTAATATATTGCTAAAATATGTAATTTCTAGTGATCTTAGTTAATCATGAATAATGTTCTATTTATAAGCAATCACAACCTGTATCAATCAAACAAAAGCAGAGCAATAAATAATTATTTATAACAGCACTTCTAATAGTTTCCATTCCATCAATATAAAACGTGTTTATTAGTAGTGTAGGTATTTGATGTATCAGCTGAGACATCAAGTCAATACAAAAACAAAGTACTTTTAACATAAGCTAAGCAATGAACAGCATAATAGCGCAATTTAATTTTAATAAAGTTGGTGCACATCTATCAAAAAAGCATTTATATACAGTGGTATATATCAAGTAGATTATAATATATATGCAAACTTTACAAATTAAAAAATAAAAAAGAAAGACATTCTTAAAATGTATTATACGCAATAAATTAGAAATAAAATAATAGGAAATAATATATACCTGCTCCATTGTCCTTTGCAAGCATGTTTTCGGACATTGTAATTTTGGATGAATTGCTAGCTGAACGTAAAGAAGAGTAAAGTACACATCCCATCCAAATCATTAATCCAATGATATCAAAGTTATTATTGCTTGAGGATTTTATACCAAATATACCCCATAAACCAGGATTGCATTCCTCTAAAATGTCAAAAAAGATGATTAATTAAATCACCTCTAAACACAATTTTATTACAACTTAAAATGATAAGTTCATGATGTATCGAGACAGGATGCATCACACCTGATGCCCTGATTACTTACTTGAAGAATTTGCAACAGCGGACCATGTCAGGTAAGTTACATATATAGTTACCACAGATGATTGCAAAAGCCCAGACCTTGGTAGTTTTTCTTGGACCGATGGTAAAATTGATACTGCACTGGCTATGACACAGAGGATGAGGTTAATGGAAATGAAGAATTTGTTTAGGTCACAACCACTGGACTGAAAAAATAATTAAAATTCATAAAGATATTTTAATTCTTTTGTACAATTATTATATAGCAGTGTAATAGCATTAACATTAGTTTGATGTGTATAAAAGCTGCTTGATATAATGACCTAGCCACATACTATTTATTTATTACTCATTTTAGAAACTCACCTGAGTAAAGAAAACATAAAGTAGAACAATTCCTGTAATACTGATAGCGTAATTCAGTAATGTAATCCCTATTAAGGCAAAATACCACCCCTTTGATTCAGTTTCTTCATAATTTCCAACCCATGCTTCAGCCCAAGAGTGTGCAAAGTCAACAATCAAAATCAACTGAATTATAATGAAACCAAAACCACCAATTAATCCAAAGTACATCCACGTTATTCCAAATGTTTCTTCTGGCATGAAAAATGCTCCTATTATGCCCCCAATTACTAGCAGATACTTAATTCCCCAAAATCTGTTTAAAAAGGTATGATGTAAATATTGAAAATTTTGTAAATAAAAATAAACACAATTTAATAAATTTAGATTAAACTTTTTTGCATCAGTATTAGATAATATTGGCTGCATTAAACATTTATCACAACCAAAAATTTTAAATAACAAATATTAAATCCATTGACAAAAACACAATGTATCATACCCATTTTGTATTCCCGCTCTTGCATCTCTAGAACTTTTCACTCCTATCATCATAAGTGCCATAAGAGCAAAGAAACATGTTAATATAAAGCATATACGATAAACCGCTAAATATCCAACTGCTTTATCACAATTTATCACTACAGAATCTGGCAAATTTCCTGTGGAATTTGCACAAAAAGGTACCTAAAATTATATATAGGAATATTTAGTCATACAATATTCCATTAAATATAGTACTTGAGTTGTATTTGAATTTTAAATCAATACCTTTCTTAGGACATCCTGAAGACCTGGTGATAATGTAATACAAGCAACAACAGTTCCTACTAATAACATTAGGGCATACATAATACGAGACGAGGTAGAATTTCTGCATGATGGACACGCCGAGCAGCACAAAGAACAGGCTGCACTACCGCAACAACAAGCTAGCTATAATTATAAAAAAATATTTATTTTTATTGTTTATTGTGGAACTGTCTAATATTTATTATTATAAATACCTGCGCAGCAGAACAAAGGCCCAAGACTGCCCCCATTTTTTATTAAATAAGTTCACGATTTGAACGTATATCTAACACACTATAAATGTTATGAATTTTCACTTCACGTTATTTATTTCTCTGATGAGTAAAAACTCAAAAATTGGAAGACTAATGAGTCACAATTTTAGTGTCTGCATTCACAAAATATCTAATAACATTGACAGAATTCTTGGTAGATTCAGACAATATTAATATAATGAAGATATGTTTGTCGGTGGGTTCCTTCGCGTACACTAAACATCAGTCACTAATAAATATTTCTAATAGTAAACCCTTAACCCACTGAGATGAGTACTCCGATCTATTGAGACTGTATTAATCGAATGAAAAAGATAATAAAAATAAAATTATATTTTCTGTGTATGTGAACAAGTAAACAATAAGGATCTAATCACTTTAAGCTCGAAGTTGAGGACAGCTCTTGAACAATGTTTATGATTTTGTAATATTCTATTCTGCGATTTTATCTATGCTTTATTAGTGGTTAGTCTGTGGTTCTTTATGATTGTCAAAGTTCAATTTAAAAAAATAATATAATTTTATTAGAAAAATGCCTGCGTCATTAATGCATAAAGGTATTTTAACAGTAGGATTTATATTTTTATTTCATGCAGCATATTCAGCAGCACAACGTGAGTATGTGGTTCTTATCAATATAACCTTAAACAATGTACATATTTTAGATCGTTCATATCTTAGGCTGAATGAATTAGACTTTACACAGTTACCACTCGACGTAAGTATTAATTTTGATTTATATATTATGCTCATTAATTAAGACATATTGTTTTTAGATCTTTATTCAGGCGTTAGCAAGTTTGTTTATAATCACATATGGCCTACTGCAAGTAACTGGTGATTTCAAAGAGATAAAAGCCTCTGCTGAATTGGAAAATAAATCTTGGGAAACTTTCAGAAATATCCCTTCATTTTACATATTTTGTCATAGAGGGGGTAAATCCTCAAATCATACGTCAAAAGCTAGTCTAGAAGAAATAGAATAATCTTTTCCCGATTTAAATAAAATGTTATGTGGTATGTGTTTAAAATATTTATTTTACTTAGTTCTTTTTTTTGTAAAATAGTATAAGTAATGTAAGTTAATAAGCATTAGCAAAATATATTTGTTGATGGTATATATATTGCTAATATTAAAGAATGAGAACCAATTAATATATAAATAGGCCTCCAAGGTACGTCTTTTAGATATATTTAAGTAGAAATAAAACTTTACATGATGTTACTGAATATCATTAGTTAAACTTTCCGACTAAATAGTAATACATATTACCATCAGAATTATCAGTTTCTTTTATCCTATACCTTTAAATAATCAATAACTTATTAATATCATTATTGATTATTAAACAGGAAAATAATGAAACAATGTACTGTCCTGTGGAATTGATTGTATTGTTTTTATTTTGTTTTTGACATTAACATAAACAAGCTAATTTTTTACAAATAAAACAAAATTTCAGACACACATTTATTGAAAATACATTTCCTACAGTTTATATACATTTTATGTAGTCAACAATAAATAAATAGTACCTAACAAAATTCTGCTAATAATAGATACCACGCAGAGGAATAGTCAAAAATAAATTAATAGAGCTTTTTAAGCTGTTCGTATGTTATAAAAAATATAATATTCCATGGGCCCATTCGGAACAAAGTTGGAACAAAACCTTTGTAGAAAGCCCAGAATCCTTCATTTTTAAATGTCTGAATAAAGCAGTCCGCCGTACCTGTATAAATATGTGTTAGTAGTGGTCCTCCACTCTTCTTCAATTTCCTCTGATTCATAAGACGAGTCTGAAATCATTTATAATAAATTTTCCTAACGACCTTTGTATATATTTAATAAGTATGTAGTATAAATAATATAGGATAATTAATGTCTGTAAAACCTGAATGTATTATTAAATTGAAAAGTCAGACTCAAATGAGATAGAAAATAGAAATTTTGCTACAAAATGATATATCCTTTCAAATAAACCTGTATATACCAAATCTAAAATCATCACCTAATATATACCAAATCAAATCTAAAAAGTGTATATTTAGGTGCATGTCACAGTTATTTGCTGGATTTTAAGAATTATTATATACATCATATTAGTACGTTAGATCCCACAAGATCGAATAACAATTGAAAGATGACACCGAAAGAATTTAACAGACTGGTAGTTTTTAGTAGTTAATGATCCAAGTTGGTATAAATTGTTTTCAGTGGTGGTTTGTCAGAGTATGCAGATGAGGCATTAACTCATCAATTAGAACCGAGACAGAAAACATCATGAAATTTTTAGTCGGCTTGTTATAATATCTAGTTTTAATTACTTATAATCATAATTCCAATATCCATAGTTGCAATCCACTACTTAATATCTCAATATTTTAATAAAATATCGAACTTATATAATCTGGTACAGAGATAACAAATATTCAGTACTGTACAATTAATTTAATAATTGTGCCTTACTTTAAATTCATAATGTAATTACACTTTTCTAATACATCTAGGACAAGTAGTACAAAACATGGTTGCAAAATCGACGAATAAGATAATCTTATATTGGTTTAACACACCGTGAATATCAAAATATTCAAAGGTTACATATAGAGAAGAGGAAAAATATGCTCATGCTCAGGGAGAGGTGCCAGCCTCCCTGTTGGGACTAGAACCTTAGTATGCAATGATATCCCAAATACTTGGCCCAGTCCCACACCAATTATATCGTTACAGTCACCTCTATAGAAGAATAGGATGTCACCCATCCATGTAGTAGCCACGCAATAAAGTGCTGCACTTTTATAATTCCGTGTCAAGCAATTGACAGATGCCCATCGTACTCTAATATAACATGAGCTATCTGTAATTTCTCCAGGTAAATGAGCAATAGAGTTTGTAGCACCTTGAGGTAGTTTTACATTCACCTCAAACCAATTAGATATGAGACGTAAAAACAATTTGTGTCATTACTTTAGCAACAAACAGTTTATTATGTGGTCCTGGAAGATATATATTTCATTACGTATATTTATTACACTACTTTTAAATTATCAAGTTAATGGATGTGATAAAGTTCTGTGTTACACTCTATGGTTGTGGTAAGAGATTTTATTTATATTTAGCCCATTTTTACAAAACTTGTGACGACATACACTTTTAATAAAGTTTCCATGTAATCACCTATCACATAACAATAAACTGTATGTTAAAGGCTTGGGTTCATTTCACAAAATCTTTAATAAGCGATAATTCTGGAAAAGGTGTAAATTCTAACCATGGGTTTAATAACACGCGGTGTATGAAATGTTGCTGACTGATTGGAACGCAGTGTGTTATCAGCAAATAAATTTTGTCGAATTGGGGATAGAGTTCAAAATTTAATACAAACAATAGAAGAGTATTCTAAATGTGATGATCATATTTCATTTGCTTGTTCACACGTTTTTGAAAATAACATTACAAATTTATAGATTTGTAAAATGTAGAGACTGTTTAGAGAATTTGTAGATGTAGATGTAATATGTAAGTTTCCTTTCTCAATATGTATATCACTAGTTTAAAATTAGGAAATTACGTTTTTAGGTTTCAGTCAAGTCTGTCAAATCATAAATGTAATCTAATCTCATGGAATTTAGTATAATTTGATTTCTCAATTATCTGAGATTCAAAACTGTGTCTATAAAAAATTCTACCAAGGAGTGATTTGGTACTCATATCGACAATTATATCATCATATTTGACATTATGCTATGATTACAATATTCTTGACATAAGTCACTAAATATTCTTCATAATACATAAAACAAAACTAGAAGATAATCATGGTGTGTGAATCTGTAAATGGTATACATCAGACACCACAGAGAATTATCAGTTATTATTTAATAGTGTCGTTAATATATCATATATTAACTACACTTGAAAAGAAAAAAATGGATATTTATGTGAAAAGTACAATGTAAATATTTTTTTAAGTCATTAGCATGTGAATGTCCAATTAATGTTATCAATAGCCTCCGTAATATTGGGATCATGCCTAATATTAATACGCTCGTGATGTTTAAACTTGACATGCTTTAAGTTGTAGTTGTAGAATCACCCGACTTTTTTTGGCATTAATCATAAGATGATAGTTTATAACAATCATATGGCCTATGACGGCAGGGTATTTAATTCGCTAAACACAACAATACGTAATTAGTTTCGTTATAAATAGCTTTATCTAAATACCACCAGCAAAGAAAATATTTACTGTAATAAAACAAAATCCTTGATAAAATGTTATCTATATAATTAATATGTTTAACATAATACTTACTCTCACAACATCTATTGGAGTTGAACCAACTGCACTTCCAAAACTGGCAATAAGACTAGAACTACAATAAAAATTAATTAAAGACTTTTATAGTTATTATTTTGTAGGTATCATTAATTAATTATATATTTAAATATTACAGTTGGACTTAGTCATATCGAATGATTAACAAAACAATATACTAATATCATATAGGAAAAAAACCTATTTTTATCAATATAACTTACATAAAGTGATTTGATGCGTTGTCGCCTAATACGCTCATCAATTTGCTCTTGCAAAAATCATATACTGGTAGCTCTATAGCAGCTATAACTGCAGCTCTTTGTGCAGTAGGATTCACACCCTAATAAATTACAATAGTAAGTATATTAGAAGAATTACCCATAAAAATAAATTAAATTACCTTACTACTCAATAATATATTTTATGAAAATAATATTGCATATGTTTAATATAAAATGGAAAAAATAACAAAGTAGCAACGATGAGAACAAGTAGATGACAGTATATTCTTTTAAATCAATAATGCAACTATGTAGTTCATATTAGAAAGTTCCAAAAAATAAATGTCATGTCGATTAATCATAGAAGAATAAAAGATACACATTTTATTTTACACATACAACTTTTTTATGCTCATATGAGTTAAGAAAAATCATATTATTCATAGAAAGAACTCAAAAGAAAGTGCTCGGAAAACTATAAACTTTTAAAATAAAAAAAAACTATGACATACTCGCCATAAACCTGAGATTCCTTCGTGAGTATAAACATCCTTAAAACAATCTAGCAGACCAATGTTTGTATTACCGTTTGTACCAGCAACTTGCATGCGCACTTTTAATACATCTGTTGGATTAGCAATTGCACTAGAAAATGCCCCTGCTATCACAGCACAAACAACATTTATTGAAATGCTTTCTTTGGCATTGTTATGTTCCACTATAATACTCTTTAAAGAATAGTAAGTACCAAACTTAATGGTGCCATATGTGGCTTGTCGTAATACTGCTGGCCAAATACTGAAACAATAGGTACATTAATAATATAGTTCAACGTAAACACCTACATTTGGACACATAAAATTATTAATTGTCTGAAATAAGAATATCTTTGTCGATTTAAGCTAATATTCGTATATGTATTGCATAAATCTAATTTTTCATCTAAATATTAATAAGAACATTAAATATCAGTGAACATGTCACATGCTCACTTTTAAATGTGTTGCATGTGTACGAGATTATCTGTAACATCAAATAAACACGGTATGATGCAATAGTATTGCCTATGCTGTAAGCATTAACATATATTTTGATTAGAAACTAACTTATAGAATGTTGTAAGCTATGTAATTTAACATAGTTTACTTATTCTAGAATTCTCTAGCTAAGTTCAAGTTCAAAGTGTTAATTAACTATTGATTAGAATGTAAAATCAAATGAACTTCAGAAATACAAGTACTTTTAATATTATCTTCTTTCTTTTAACAAAAACGTCTATACTGAAATAAGAGACTTAATTAAAATTATTCTGTACTAAAAATATCTCGATTGAACCAAGTATTTTTCATAAACTGAGCTTGGTAGTTATAAAACTGTTTTTGTCCAACCTCTCAAATGTGAAGATAAAAAGAATTTGAAATTTTCTATATAGTTATACACAGCCATAAATAAAGAGGAAAAGCACACAGTCGCGGAAAATGTGATTTGCACGCAGTACATAACAATTATTTTTGTTTGAGCTTAATACCTTCATGCATGCTTAACAGCAATATCTAAGTTATTGTTTATGAGCCAACTACCATTACTATTTATAACACTAGCAGACATATCAAAGAGATAATAATATAACTCTGACCTAATTTTCTGCCCTTTCCCTAGATATTAAAATAAATTTAAGGATCACGACGTACTTACCCTGAATAGAGAGACGGAAGCCCTTCCTGCTTTGCAATTTTAAAAAAACAATCAATCATACCACTGTACTTAAGTTTTGCGTAACGCTGGTCTAGTTTTTGACCCTGAATTTGCAATCTAGTTTTCGTAGTGTCAATTGGAAATGTACCTATTTAAAAAAAAAAACCTTAATTTAGGCTACATACCTGTGGGGAAATTTTTCGTAATAACTTACCAAATTCAGCAACACACGATGCTACCCCACCATAAATGAATGGCCTCCAATCCCTATCTCCCATTCCACTTCCCACTATTTACTATTAATTTAGTGGGTATTCAATTAAAAAAAAAAGAAAATCGTTATTCGTTAGGTTAAGTTTGATCAACAGAAGTAAACGATTGCGCATAGGATCGTATCATGAGCGGCCCAGTGGTCAGGATATGCGTGTTATTAAAACTGTACAAAATTATTTGATATTTTATTTTACTGAGTAATTTTTAAAAATCTTCATTCACACCCGGCCGGTCAATGAAATGACATAAAAGGTATTATTTTTGCGTTCACGTCCGGTGATGAAACTAAATAAGATCAACTACATAAGTATATGAACGCACTAAAATAGCACGTGAAAAACTGCCACTCGCAAACACTCTAGTCCTAACGAACGGCTGTTTCAACGGCGGAATTAGTGGGGGACTAGACTGTAGACTAGATGAAATACGAAATCCGATGTTTGGATGACGGAACAATTGCATACGTCAGTATCACGTTGTATTTCCAGGTATATATTCATATCAATACGGGAAGACCAAATAGATGCAAATGTAAATTTACAGTGGCGTGTTATTACTTATTGTATAGAAGGAGAAGGTGATATAGTAAATGTATTATACCTATATGTTATTAATTAGACAATTATACCTATATGTATTAAAATTTGTAATTAATTTTAACATTTGTAATTAGTATTAAAATTTGTATATATGTATGTATTTGTAATTAGTGTCAGTTAACAGGTTTATTAGAATACATTTATAATAGGACAGGTACCCAACATCTAATTTTGTTTTATAATATCTAGCATCGAAAATACGGAGGACTAGGTATATCACTTGGATATGAATACTTCAAATGTTGAATGGAAGTATAATTTTATACCTATTCTTTTGTGATTAACCACAACCTTGGTATTTAAAGTGAGATCCAGTACATTTTCACAAAATTAGACAGACGCAATTCTGATTGTGTGAAGATAAAACACATTTTTAAGAATTTTAAGTACATTATTCATTTATTGATCCAGGCTATTGTGTGTTTGAATCTATTCTATTAAAAACTAAAAATTTATAGATGGTATTATGTACCCAACCACATGTCTTATAATATATCTTATCTAAATTGAATAGATTAGACTACTGCTCGCAAATAGTAAGGGATGTAGGTTGTAGCACAATTAGCGAAATGCGTAGGTTAGCTCAAATAGGGGAAGCTGGAGGTTAGCGTCCAACCAGTCTTAGGACTGATGACCTAATGATGATGATGATGATGATGAAATTGAATAATAATGATGATGAGTACAAACTTTTAAATCTATTTTTAATTAAAATATATCAGACACATTAACAGTAATAGAAGAAATATATAATTTCTAAAATAAAATAAAAAATATAAATAATAATATAATAAAAAATAAAATTTCATTAATATAAATAAAAAACAAAATAAGAAATATATAATTTCATCTTTTAATAACTATATAACTACGCTATTAAAAGAAGAAATTATATATTTCATTCCAAATTCTTCTCTAGTTGCCAAATTAAAATATACATTATACAGGGTATTAATTAAGTATGTACACAAACTTCAAGGGGTAATTCCTTGAGTGACTATTCCTTCTAAGACGAAATGTTTATATAAACATAGGTCCGATAATGCTTCGTTTTCCAGATACAGAGTGTCAAACTTATATAAAAATTAATGCTAGCTAAAAAAAATTAGCTAGCATTAATTTTTATAACAATTTCTAAGACAAGAAATCTGGATTATTAAGATTTTTACGAAAAAACGATTTTTTAAAAAATTTTGATACTGTATCATGAAAACGAAGCATTACCGGACCTATGTTTATATAAACTTTTCGTCTTAGAATCACCCAAGGAATTACCCCTTGAGGTTTGTGTACATACTTAATTAACACCCTGTATACATATAGTAATTTGCTGCTGTCATGCAAATTTAGTTTAGATTTATTCAGTAAATAATAAGTAAACAAAGTTATAGAGAAGTTAAATATTACTTCAAGTGAATCTTATATTTTTATTACAAAGAAGTAAGTACTTACTGGTGTAGCTAGTCTGGAAAATAAATACATACTTTACTGGACACTTTGGTACAAATTACCAGAAAGGGTTTATTTAACCATTTCTCAGAAAACCCGTGAGGTCATGAAAGGCATTTTCCAGATATTCCTATATTTTTTCTTGCAACCGTTCTTGCTAAGATATGTAAAAATACGAAATAATACAGTTTGAAATCGTACTGAGCTAAAAATATCAACCAATAATGGCGTACGACTCGATTTTCAATTCACCTCAAAAGCGGTTATCTTAGTAATGTGCAAGTAAATACATACATATATGGCACCGAAAAAAAAATCTATGTGTATTTTTACAGGCGGTCGTGAAATAAATAACACTTTCTTCGTATTCAAATAAATTAAATATAACTTGTTTCTGCAATTATACCAGTCACGCGCATTATATTTGCAACAGTCGAGAAAAAGGAACGGTATGACGTTAAGAACAGCACGTGCATTAATAACAAAAAACAAACAGCAAAAGTGAAGCAAAATATACAAAGAAATGTTTGTAGTCCGTTTATACACACGATAAATTTGTTGCAAGTTATTTTGTTTAAGTTTACTGGCTATGAAGCCAAATAAATTTCAGATAATGTGGTCTACCCATACAGAGCGAATTAATTTCATATAAACAAAATAACATGCTAATTGAAAAAGTATTAATATTCATCAAATAAGTTAAATAATGAATATGGGAAATATAATGAATATCGGAAAGGAAGTATACTCGTACATTACAGTTCGCTACAAAGTATACGTAACAAACAGATATGTATATAAGATCAGACCTTAAATAATTTTCATCATGTGTGACAGTGAGAAAGAATGTTAAGATATTTAAAAAAAATATTTAAAATGTACCATTTAAAATTTAAAGAACTCATAGAAATAAAGTGATATATTTTGAATAAAAATATAATTTACTACACCTCCGATTTAATAAAAGATAACCAAAACTTTAGTATTTGGAATGGGTACCCAGAATATTTTATTAATAATAAAAAAAAATCGAATCGAGAAAATTCTTGAACACAATTCACCTATTCTAATCACTATTTATTTATTAAACATTTTTTTTGTTTTATTCAGTATTGTTTTAATCCATAAATTAAATTATTTGCTTTTAAAATTTATCATATCTATACCTTAGTATGTACCATCTCATGTCATAATTTATATAATTTGTATTTATTGAACATGCAGTTTAAAATAAGGCATTTTAGTTTCTAATTACATTATGGTAAAATATTTACCCGGTAACAAAGATAAATGTTTATTATAGTGATGTATTTATAGGTATACAGGCTGTTTTGTAAAATTAATTATTGAAGAACATACTACACATTGGTTCAAATATCCATTTTTTTTTTCGCCATCAACTGAAGCATCAACTCATAAACATGTTTACATTTTCAAACGGAATGTTTTTGTTTCGTTGGATCCGGCTTTCTTCTTTGAATTTAACGGTGTATCCCAAGTTGATATTCAGTCAATGGCTTGTGGAGAAAATGTGTAAAATACTATTTTACACATTTTACACAATACAAAACAAAGTTTTTCAAGAAAATGTTTTATAAAATTATTGAAATAGTCTACTGCCTTGCTGAAAACACAAGTTGCACCTTCTGTCGCTCCATAGTAGTTCAAAATTAAATTCGCTGGTATGTTAAAAAATTATTTAATAAAATGTCTTCACTATCTGCATGGGTTAAATACATGTTATCTTTTAAACGGCCTCAAAACCAAAAATCTGATAGTGTAAGGTCAGGGAAGCGGGCAAGCCATTGAACCTATGCATGAGTCTATCCACCCTTTTAGTAGTTGATCGCTGCATAACGTGTTATGATGGCCAGTCATAATTTTAAACGTTTAAATATATATTCAGTTGATTTTCCATTGACTAATAAAGCAATAACATACGAACAAGGGATGGAAATTATTACGTAAGCCGACGCCAATTTCTAATATGTCAAAAATCAACGTTAGAAAATCTCGTAATTTTGCAAAAAGTTAGTAGTGATAGTAGTGTATATGATAAATTTGTGGGTTTCTTAAAAGAAACAAACTATTTTGCTTCCTTTGCTTGATAATGGGTGGTTATATAAAATAGTTAAACAAATGCGGGACTTCAAAGAAAACGATCAACATTTATGTAAATGCCAAGTATAGACGAGCTCATTTTACTCTACAAGCAACGCTAAAATATATATTTTTTTTTTTGTAATTTTGCTACTTCCACATGTAACGACATTACTATGTCCACCCATGTAACACACCCACGAGCCGCCACTGGCTTGCCCTATTTTTTATAAGACAATCTGTATATTATAGTTATATTTTCGCAATAGTCAACGGTTTGGAAACAAAAACTGGAATTATTCCATGAATGCTTGTAAACAAGAATTCTGATAAAGATTTTCCAATTTTATAATAAATAATAGCTCGAAGTAGAACGGCTTGTTAAGAGGATCATTATCTGTCTAATGTTTGTCTATGAAATTCTTCTATTTTCTCAAAATTTCTATTTTCATGAAGAATCTGCTATGTATATTACATGTCACAGAGGCTACTCTGGAATAGTTGCGATAATTACATGATACACATTTACACACACATGTAAATAATTATATGGTGCACATTTACGGTGACATACGAAATATGTTGTTAACATTTCAGACCAACATTTCTAAATCTCTTGTAATCACTTGGGGTGATGTCACCATAAGTCTAGTGTCCGATGTTTATAAATATTCTTATACATATCATTTATTTTATGGGTTTATTACTGTTATCCATTATACGTTTAAATATCTTTCATTCTCACGTATAGATCCCCATAATTACAATCCCTAGGTATTTTACTTACAATTGCAAGCCTTGACAACATAGTACTTTACTGACTTCTAAACTTAAACTGGACTTTTTTTTAAACATCCGTTATATTTTATCCATCTGACAATGGAGATTTTTTTCCTAATGCAGTGAGTATGTACTATGATTTATTGACGTATTAAATAAATACGTAATTTTTATATCTTATTTTGTTAAGTAGTGTAGAATCACAGTAAATATTTTCGACACTCAAATATTTCTAAAAGGTCTTTTATAGTGGTAAATAATATCTAACTACATTACATTATAGTAAAGCGACTGTATAATTTCTTTTAGATTTCACAATTATTGACTGCTCGTCAATAATAGGAAAAAGTGTGAGATTTCTCTATGTATGTGAGAAGAAAGAGCGAGGGCGGCATTCGGCTATTTACTTAGACCAGGCTATTTACTGGGCACCTCGTGGGCGTCAGATAGAACCTTTTTCCTATCCTTTGACGAGCAGTATATAATATATTGGGCGTCCCAGTTGAAATACAAAATTGTCATATTTATATTCAAACGATTAAATTATGATAGTGTATGTCCCTCAAAATTAATATGTATGTATATATCTCCCAAGTTAATTTTACTTCAGATATATATCAGGAAATAAATCGGTGTCAAAATACAATTTCGTGACTCACGCGGTATGTTAAAACATTTCACGATAAGGTCTAAAAAATGTAGTATAATTGCGTAGGTAATGTATCTGGATGGAATCCAAATATATTTGTAGTTGCTTAACAAACATAACGGCAACAGGTGTGCAATGAAAATGATAATATGTTATACATCAGCTAGCTACAGAATTTTTAACATATGTCAACTGGAAACGAAAATAAAAATAGTTTTTATTTTATTTCGCCTTGAAGTAAATGCGATTATGTGTATTTTAGCACGTAAGGATCGAAGCAAATATTAGTATATATTAAATTTAGTATAGTATGTTTGTTTCGTTTCTTATGGTTTCTAAATTGTATTATTGTTTTTACGTTATTTGACATGACTTTTTACTTGGCATGTTTCAAAATATGGTACGTTTATGTAAAATACAGATAACTGAAATTTTGATGTTCTGACTGTCGAGACAGATCCTGTACACTAGCTATTGTTTTTAACTTATTCAGTAAGTGGCACCCATACAAAGGGTAATTAGTTCACAAGCTTCGGGAAGATAATTTGTATTGAAGAATACAGTTAATGATGGAGAAATGTAATAATAATCACCAATTCACAAACTAGGTCGTTTTCTCTGACAAGACCGTTTCTTGTTTAAATATCTTAGAGACAGGCAGAATTGCAGATATTACAAGGCTCCTGAAAATCCTCATTAGATGATATACACGCAGAAAAAGTAGATGTGTGGTTAGGAATTGTAGGACCTTTTTTATTGACGATTCATTACTTGCTGAAAAGTATTTGGAGTTGCTATAACATAGATCGAGTGGCACTACATCGAAATAATGAAAATCCCCAAATACTAAAACAATTTGCCACCACATTAGTTGCGAATTGTGTTTAAATACCGAAAAGCGTGTTTTCCAATAAGTGGAGGAGCCATTGAGTGGCCAGCTAGAGTTCCGGATCTAACTCCGATGGATTATTTTTGTGAGGTTACCTTAAATCCGACAGACCAAATACTATCGAAATAGTAACAGACAGGACTCGAAGCGAACTAAGATTAATTAACGTTAAATAACGTTTTACACGAATTTAAGTTTCGACTTGCATATTGTCAAAAGACAAATGACACACAGATTGATTACTTTATCTAATGTTTTGTTTGTATTAATTTTGTTTTCACAACATTCTGACTCATTTGCTAAAATATTTTTTGTTTCCGGAAACAATTGTTATGCAACCTACCGCAAAAATAGTTGTAATTCTTTAAAAAAAATGCGCTCTTTTAAATCGTATCAGATAATCGTGTTTCCGTTTAAAAACTGTCGGTGACTCTATAACTCGAGCAGTGATGAGTGATGATGGCAAAACAAGAACGTATTCTATATAAAAAATGCGTTTAAAAGACTTTTTATTTTCCGATGACGATTTGTGCTCTTGGTACTCACTGTATGTCTATAACATATCAGTCAGTTTTGCATTGAAAACGATCTACAAACGACTAATTAAAACTTTTATTAAACTTGTTGTTAATATGTGATTAAGAAGAAACCATTATTAGGCAGACAGATAGTAAGCAAACATTTTCACTTATTCAATAACCCAATATGAATAGATGGAATCGAAATGTAAATAAATTAAAATACTTGATCTTGAGTATTATTAATTTTTGATCTGTGAAATGTTTCTATATATACCTACTATAAACAATTTCGTATATCAAATTTTCAATGCGTACTTTTACCAGTTAAACGGTCATGGATTTGATGCGTGAACTGATGATGATGAATTACGAATTAAATTTTGACGTTGGAGATAGCAAGATAAATGTCTAATTAGATGTCCATAATTAATGTAAGTGTCTATACCAGATTACAAATGCTAATAATTGTCTCAGAGACAGCAAAACTTAACTGTAAGGAATGCTAAGAGAAAGAGAACTATTTGACGAATTCCAAGTATATTTTCACAACTTTTGGTTCGTTTTGTTCCTGCATGAAATTTTTAATAATGCACTGTGTTGTGTACTATTTCTATACAATAATGAACTAAGAATAGAAAAGTAAAAAAAAAAAGGAAAATAGAGAATTCAGTTGAATACAAATAAAGCATTTAAAATAAAATGAATATGAATATTGAATAAGGCGGCAGTAAAGAAATGTTTTATTTAAATTCAGCTAATATTTTTTAATGTAAACGTATTACGTTAAAAATACGATATAGGTATCGTTGGCATGTATTCGGGTTAGTTATATCATCAAAACAATTATGGCATTATTGCTCTTAGTGGTTGAAAAATCATAGTTGAAATATTATTATGATCGTCAATTTTGACAATAAATGCAAGTACCTATTTCAAGAAGTGTATAAAAGAAAGTATACTGAAATTTACTGAGACAACATTAACTTGGCAGAGGAATTCACATATAAAATAGTATACAGGGCAGGGGCGGCTGGTGTATAGGTGCTGCAGAGCTGCAGAACTGCCAAAACAATTAGATATTTGTATATTTTCGCGACATAATAATTACTAAAATTTATTAATAAAATAATTTGGTTAGTTGGTGCAGCTAACCAAATTATTGCGTTAAAGTCGCATTCTGCCCGCCGTCCTCTTTTGAGTAGTAGACCAGATGAATTATCTGGGTCTCTACGCGAGCGCGTCGCGGTACATTGAACTGGGCCACACGAGGTAGTTCTCAGCACGGCTCGGCACACCCGTCCTCCCCCTCAACTCCTGCGACAATCCACACGTGGCGCTCGTAAATGCGCGAATTTACACGGTCAGTGAGCTGTATTTTTTCCAGCTAAGGCAACATCAGTGAATATTAACTCCTTCCTACTTCTCGTACAGTTGGCGGGCGTAAATCGTACCTATTTCGTATTTCGTGTTAATTTGAGATTTTAAATAATGTTTTGTGAATTTGTGTAGTGATTTATTGTACTAATTAAAATACTATTTGTATATTTTCGCGACATAATAATTACTAAAATTTATTAATAAAATAATTTGGTTAGCTGCACCAAGCTAACCAAATTATTGCATTAAAGTCGCATTCTGCCCGCCGTCCTCTATTGAGTAGTAGACCAGATGAATTATCTGGGTCTCAACGCGAGCGCGTCGCGGTACATTGAACTGGGCCACACGAGGTAGTTCTCAGCACGGCTCGGCACACCCGTCCTCCCCCTCAACTCCCGCGACAATCCACACGTGGCGCTCGTAAATGCGCGAATTTACACGGTCAGTGAGCTGTATTTTTTCCAGCTAAGGCAACATCAGTGAATATTTACTCCTTCCTACTTCTCGTACAGTTGGCGGGCGTAAATCGTACCTATTTCGTATTTCGTGTTAATTTGAGATTTTAAATAATGTTTTGTGAATTTGTGTAGTGATTTATTGTACTAATTGTTAATATTTATATACTGTGATAGTGACAATGGATTTAGTTTATAATTTAGTTCATGTGAAGCGATTTTTTAAATACTCTTATGAAAAAAAAATTGATTTAAAAAACAATGGTAGGCCATTGCCCGATATTGTTATTGAGACTGCAGGTGTTAGCCGCGGAAAAGCATATAAACGTCAATTTAATAGAGACATTTATTCGAAGAACAATTGGATTTGTGCAACAAAAAAATGCGTTATTTTGTTTTCCTTGTTTACTTTTTGGCGGTGATAAAACATGGACGGAGGTAGGGGTGACAGATTTGGTGCACTTAATTGAAAAAATAAAAAAGCAGAACAACTCCAAAAGCCATCTACATAATACAATGGAATTAGCTTTATTAGGAACAACTAATATTAAAGCGCAGCTAGATTCAGCTTATTGGATAAATGTGCAAAAGCATAATGATAATGTGACAAAAAAGAGATACGTTTTGTCAAAAATTATAAACTGCATAAAGTTTTGTGGGGCCTTTGAACTGGCGCTGCGAGGACATGAAGCTGAAGCCTCTCAAAACCCGAGGATATTTCGTGGTTTGATAAATATTTCTGCAGAGCTTGATGTAACTTTAAGCGAGCATCTACAAAATGCTTCAGTATTTAAAGGAACCTCTAAAGAAATACAAAATGATCTTTTAGACTGTATATTAAAAGTATGTCATGAAGCAATAATTAAAGAAATTAACAAACCTTCATTTTTGGCAGTTATGGCAGACGAAACAACTGATGTATCTGCAAAAAGTCAGTTAGTGGTAGTTTTAAGATATATTCTCGATGGTGAACCGATCGAACGTTTTTGGACATACCTGAAACCTACAAAATGTGACGCTGAAACTCTTTCGGAAATTATTTTAAGTGTTATAGACCCTCTAGTAGAAAATTCACCTTACAAGCCTTTTCTCTTAACCAAAGAATATGACGGCAAACGTGAATGTTCTTCAAAAAAGTATTAAATTCCAAAAATTTTTCTTGTGAAAGTCTATATTTTTGTATAAACGGATTTTATATAAAAATTGTGAAGTATCAGGAAAACGTGTGACCTTGAAAATTTTCAAAATTTTCGTCTGCTGCGCAATTTTTTTTACGGCCCCTACGGCGCCAATAGTTTGGATACGTTTGAAATTTGCACACGGGCGGCCAATACCCTAGGATTGGCCCTGTGCAGAACACCCGTTTCATTTAATCACGAGCCGCCACGGATACAGGGTGTTCAATTCCATTTAAATGAGACAAGTTTATGACACTTACGGTTATAATCTTGAAAATGAATTATTTTGATAAATATTAAGATTTATTGACCGAATCCAAAACTACAGAATTTAGGATTTTATGTGCGCTGAAATACAAAGAACTTTCAACGGACCAGTTGCAAGAATTAATGATCCTGCATATTTTTCACAGTTAAATTAAAACCGAATAAACGTTATTATCATAACCCTTGTACATATAGAATTTTTTGTTTTATTTAAATGCATTATATTATTATGTTTCGAAATAATAATCATTTGGATATTTAAATTAGTTACCTATAATATACACATGCATAATGTACATTGAAAGCTTTACAACTATGCATATACCGTTTACAGCTTTTACAACTAATGAAATATAAAGTAGTAGTTGAAAATTATTGATATGATGATAAATAAAATCAGTTAGTTGGCAACAACTTGCTTTTCTTAAAAAAAAAAAACGCAGAACAAAAATTGAGCTGTACCATCCTACCATCGAGAAAAAATGTAATCGTACACTTTCAATACGTTCTCAAATATATGCAACACTAAATTAACTTTAATTACTTCCGTCCGTGACATTTTGAGCATCCGCGAATATTTATCGAGACACCTATTGTTATTTGTCGTAATTGTAATTACATTACATTTGCTACGTTGAAATAAGTTTGTGACGAGAACTAAATAATACAAATTTAGTCAAGGTTCGTATCACTAATGTGCAATCTGTTACACATAAATTTTGACAATTGTAACAATAATCGCTTATAGGTCATTAGTCATTTGCGGCAATGAATATATTTTTTAGCTAGCTGATTTTTACTCCTGATAATGTGATTATATTCACTATACATTGAATTGTGATGCCATATACACATTTAATAATATTGAGATACTTTTATACTAATTTGTTTCATGTAGTAAGTAATAAATAGTAATAAAGGCTTTTCATCATGTTATATGCAAACAAATCGATACATCGGGCGAGGTTCAGAGTTTGACGTAGACGGGTAGTAATCAATACACATTTATCACAAAAATAATTGAGCAAAAAAAGTGATTATGAAGGTCCAGTAGCGTTACAGTACTATTGTAAATATTATTTTTAAATTACAATAGCCTGTGAGTAATATCTCATTTGGAAACGACATCAAATATCTACCAAAGATTTTTATTTTGACATGTCTTAATTTTTGAAAAGACGAATTAAATTTAATATTAACATACTATCAAACTTTTTAGTCAGTATCCCCGTGCAAGTGTCAAATTTTTTCCTAACAGAAATTACTATAAAAACATGTACCCAGTTTCTACATATCCGAATTTTTAACGAAAATAAAATGTGGGATGGGTACTTTAGAGGCGCCCTGTATATTATCTACATATAGAAATAAGGTGTGACTTATTTACCTTTACCTACGAAAGGACGTTGTGTGGCGTCGGTATCCACGCATTATTAAAATGGTGAGATTAAAGAAAATTCTCCACTCTATAATAGGTTGTATAAGCATAAATAACATTATTTTATGCTTTTATTGCAAAATTATGATTTTATTATTTTTGATTAGATTGTTTTATCAAACCCTAAAAAAATAATTGCTGTGAGAATTCTGAATTTAAATTTATAATGTAGAGAAAGTAATGCATGAATAATAACATTATCAAGCTGCCTTCCTTCACGCCACTGTACCTCCTCAAAGCGCAGCCTAAAATGTGCAATAATTCACCGACATAATGCTGGTTCAAGTCTCTGAATTTTCTCGCGTATTCTGGCTCAATGATGTATGACTGATGCGAAGTCCTGGAAGCATCAGTGTACACCCTAGATTTCAAATACCCCATAAGAAATCCATCGGCGCTAAATCGGGACTTTTGGATGGTCAATTAATATCCCCCTGCTTGAAGATCACTTTTCCAAGGAAAATTGATCTAACAGCCTCCAATGATAAATTTGCAGTATGGGCTGTCCCCCCTCTTGTCTGGTGTATAACAAACACATGCGCGCGCACATTTACCACTTCCAGAGATATTCAATAAACAAATGAAGAAAGCATTTCAGGACACAATATTTCTATACTAATTCCGTAGATTTATTTTCTTTAATTTACCTAAACTTTATCGACCTGAAAAATATCTTCTGTTTTGAGTAATATATTTCTGGAAAATATCATCACTCTGTATTTCAGAAACCAACAGTTTCAGGAATAACCAGGAAATAATTTGTGACGTTATGAGACGTACTTAAAAAACGCCCTGTACAAAAAAAAATACACAAGTGCAACTAAACACTTATAATAAATATGATAATGCATTATATATTTTCAATAATATACATTACTTTTCTGTCCATTATTTTTTATAGTTTATATTTCAATATACATAATTGTTTCTAATGGAATTTTGTGTATTAGTATGTCAATTATCACATCTCATTTTTCTACTTATGATTTTATATATGCTTTTATGTTATTCATTTTTAACTGGTAAGAAAAGCATTAGTTCTTTTTTAGATTATTTCTTTGATATATTATCACAAACTTAATTTTCCTTTTCAGAGTTTAAGAAGAGTTAATCAAGAAACTAATTTACAAAAATAAATAAAAACTTTATTTAAAACAATAGACAATAGAAATCAATTAAAATAATCCATCTAATTTTTGGTAATTTATGATCTACTCCTATGTGATCTACGAGATCTTTTCGACGAACTTCTGGAACTGCTCCTTTCTGGAGTTCTTGAGCGGGACCTGGAATGATTGTTTTTACTGTGAAGAGACTTTGACTCTTTATATCTAATGGATTTACTTCTCGATTTTGATCGAGACCGACTTCTGCGTCTCCTGTCACGCTTTACATCAGTCTGCTCCCAGTTGGTATCCGGTAATCGTTCTGGAGACTCTGACCACCTCCAATTTCTCTGATCTGACGGATCATCACTAAAAGAAATAGAGAACTTTAAATAACGTAAAGGAAAGAAAAGTTCTTTTGATTTTACCTGCCCCTTTTTTCATGTCTAAAACTCTTATGGTGATTGTCTTCATAATAATTGTATAAATTCTTGGGATTTCGAAATACATGCAGAAAATTGCAGGAATTTCCCTTTGGACACCGTTTCACAAAATAGAGTCCTATAACACAAGAATAATTAGTTGGAGAATGATTATTGGCAGTTTGACGAAAAATGTAAATCAGACATTACATCAGCAATTAGATAGGATTTATGTTAAAATATCTACCAGAAATGTTTCCTGCAATACAAATAATTTTAAGATAATAAATATTGAGACAAAAAAATGTTACTCTCCTTTTTTTTTCAGTCCGGTAGTATTGTAACTCTGTGATAATTAAATATTAAGATTAATTTATATGATATAATAGATAATTCTAAGATGGATGCCACACCACATTCTGCACTAAATTTTATATAAAATGTTATGTATGGTATTAAATAACACGGAAATGGAAAAAAAGTGCAGCACACTATTTAATTTCTCTGTGATTTAAAACTTTACCTATTCTGAAATCACTACTATATATCTCATCTTATTAACGATATAAATATAAAATTTATATAACGATAGAAATACTTTAGTCTAAAACTGTCAAAGAACAAATTTAAATGGTACTTTTCAATGAATTTTATTTCAAGTTTGTTACGTCCCACAGCTTTTACTTCAAATTTCATAATCTTGACCACTAAAATTGATCTAACTAAGTAATAAAATAATACAAAGGACAAATGAAGTCTTGGGTAGAACATCATGTTTTTTCTGATTGATATCTTTACTAAAAAATATAAATTAATTTTGCATAATTCTGTTTCTCTTAGTAAATTGTCGTAATATTATCACTGCAGTTTTATGCTTATATTAACATGTAGGGTAATTCTTGCCTATTAGGGTAATTCTTGGTATTATATTTTTCATGCTTGTGAATCATCTATCTATAATTAGGATATGCAGATGATCAAGACATATGTAGTAAAATGAGCATTTTCTTTCCATCTGCTCTTTTTCCTTGTAAATCAATGTAAATGATAGCAGAAATTTAACCCATGTGGACAAATTAATTTCTTAATATAATATTATTAGTATAAAATATTTTATTAGAATATTAAAAATATATAGTAATCAGTGAATTGGAAATCATTAGTTAAATTCAATTATCGAATTTACAATTTTACTGTAAAAAATCACTTAAAACCTTCTATTGAAATATTTTGAGTCAATCGTAAACACACAAGTTTGCTTTAAAAAATTCTTATCTTGTTTTGCACATGATATATACTCAATTATACTGAAAATTGATTTGCTATATTTACCACAAATTGCTGTCCTCCATGATTCAATACCACAAAACTCAACATTAAGCTGTTTTCCTCCATACCATCTACCATTAAGAACCCTGTAGCATTTAAGGGCTGCTCTTGTAGTTGAAAATTCCACATAAACATTACCTCTTAAGTGGGGCTCATGATTACAACACGTTTTAAATAATTTAAGTTTTCCAAATGTCTCCAATTCTGGAATAACATCATAGAAAAATTCTTTATAGTGGTTGTACGTTTCATAATTTTCATATTCCAAGCTAGAATCACTACCATGTTCATTTTCAGCTGTTTCTAAACTGTAGTCAGAAAAGAAATTTGGGATCAAAATAATTCGACTAATACCAGGTCGAATATGATTTCTAGAACAAACATCATAAAATCGGCATGCAGAAGTTTTCATAAAAAATGGACAAGGTAATTTGTTTGGATTCGTCTCTAGTTTTGTCTTTAAATGTTCAGGTGTATCCCCTCCACACTCAATAAAGTCATTTACTTTTTCATTAAGTATTTCTTGTTGCTTTAATTTTTCTTCTAATTCGCGCTCTTTTTGTTCCTTCAGTTCTTTTTGTTTCTTCTGTTCCTTATCCCATTCCAGTTTTATTTGTTTATTTTGTCGAGCCCTCTCTTCTCTTGCAGCAGCTAACTTTTTTTGTAACTGTTGCCACTGCTTTTGTGCCTCTTCTTCTACCTTTCTCCATTGTAATTCACGTTCCACAGCCAATCGAGCTTCTTCTTCATCATGAAATTGCTCCGCTTTAATTTGTCCTTCTAACCACACTTTGTAAGCAGGCAAATTTTGTATTCTAAGCTTTTCTAAAAAACAAATATTAATGTTTTATATGTTTTGTTGTATAAAAAACAAACCTTCAGCTTCTATTTGGCATCTCAATTTCGCTTGATTTTGTCTAATGCGTTTTCTGCGGGCCTTTTTTGCTAATTTTCTCCATTGGGAATGTCTAGATAAATTATTAAGAAAACGTAACTTCAAAAAGTTTAAAGAATACTTACTCATAAATCAATTCAATGTCTTACTCATTTATTTGTGTATTTTTTTGTTTAAAAAGGATACCTACTTCCCCATTTGGATATTTTCTGAAGTAAAATATGTTTTCAACACTTCTAATTTTTAAGAACCAAGATTGCTTAGACCATTTATCTGTTTAGCATCTAATTTGGTTTCTTATTATCCATCCTTTCCATTCCATTTTGTATTTTATCTTATCCATTCCCTTGCACACAGAATAGAAAATATTTACCACAGATTACCCACATATTTACATCGACAGAAATGACAGAATACGCACAGAACATCTACGTGTACGTCATCTATGTATTACATTAGAAAATAAGAAGCTTAATCGCTCAAACAAGAACATTTGCTGCTATCGAAGCGCCACGTAAGTGCATAGACACTTTTATGAACTAAATAACTCGGGCTTTTTAAATTACATTTCACTACGACTGTATTATTTGCGACTGTATTTGGTGTATGGTACATGTCATTTATACCCAGTCGAGGTATAAATGACATGTACCGGGCAATTGCACGGTATTTGTGATTTAAAGGTTGATTCAAAGTAAATATGATGGTTGATTTAAAATAAATATAACTGATGAAATTTGATCCGCTTAATCGACTAAACAACTTCGATTGACTACTGTAAATGTAACTAAAATAAAATTTACGAGTATGAACTTTTTGCATAAATAAATCACATTTATGTCTTGCTTCAATAAGATACAATCCATCTGAGTTTTGTTGAAAGTGTATGTATGATATCTAAAATTAGTTTTTTTTTTGTATTCTCCATTAACTTTCGATAAGAAACGGTTGCAATAGAAATAAAAAAAATATATATATAACAATAATTCTCATTATATTTTCAAATAATGTGAATACCTATAACAATTTTTTTAAGAAGTGGGAACCTTTTCAGGTGTTCGAATAAAAAATTTATGCTGATGTCAAATAAATCAAGAATCTACATGGTAATTCTCAAATTACCATGTAGATGTAGTAAATTACAAATCAATAAATAAAAAAAAATTAATAGAAAACTCAATATTTTTCTAAACTAATTAGTACTATAAAAATACTCGTAAACTTTGCCATAAACTAGTGAGTTTTATTCACTCAAGTATAATAGTATTAGGTATTCTGGAATGTTCTCCTCTTTTTAGGTGAATAAAACTCGGTTATTAAAAAAGATATTTATATTCACTAATTTTTATTTAAATTTACAACGTAGGGAAAGTTATGTATGAAAAATGATATCGTCAAGGTGCCTTTCTTCATGTTGCTATACTTTTTCAAGGCGCACCCTGAATTTTGTTACAACTCGACGACAATGCTGAATCTGCCACGTATTCTAGCATTTAGGTGAAGCAGTCTTAAAGGGAATTAGTGTACACCTTAGATTTCAAATAACTCCATAAGAAGAAATCTAACAGAGTTAAATGGGGACTTTTTGGCGGCCAGTTAATGTATCCCCGCTTGGAGATCACTTTTCCAGGGAACATTTGGCTTCATTGATACATTTTCAGTATGGGCTGTAAGCCCATCTTGTCTAGTACCTAACAAACAAATACGCATGCACATTTACCATTACCACTTCCCGAGATGTTCAACAAACAAATGAGGAAAATATTTCAGGACATATATGGGAATATCGGGACATATGTATATGGGAAGTAATAATAAAATCATTGTTGTCATCGCCACTAGGTTCCTGGATAACGTTATGTCTAATATTTTCTACACAAATTAGGTAATCTGCATAGAATTTAGAATAATTAGTTAAAAATTTGTGGGACAATTTTGTATTCACATTATTTAATATATTCCACCATCAAGGAATATACAACATATAAAATTGTCATGTTTCTGCCTCTTATATGTTTATCAGCTCATAGTAATAATCGTCCTCATATTAATATTTTTAAAACAAGCATATCTGATTCCCGTCATTAAAATTTAAAGTACGTAAATGAGCTAATAGTATAATTACTTTGATCAACTTCTAGGTTTCATCTACTTCTGTCAACTCACTTTTTAATTTTGTGTGTTTTCCTTAATTTATTCACTAAATCCCAAACTAATTTACGCTTGTAAATGACTGAAATAAGTTGTTCTTCTATGATGATTTATACGACGAGGAGATGAAATGATCCAACACAATTGATTCCTTCGCTACGAACTTGGAGGTTTATAAAACTAAAAGGTCTTGCAATAAAGGCGCTCGATTTTTAAACGTAAATAAAACAAGTTGTGTGTGAGATATAGCCACATCCATTTCTTTTTATTTGAAAGAATATTTTATGACATTAAATATGGAATGTAACATCGTTTAAATATCCGCCGCGATATTGGTTTGTGGCACGTATTTGGGAGGCCCAATTTAGTGCTGATGTATCTCGTGTGAATTGGTATCACCCCAAACCGACAAATTTACTTGTTCACATATCCATTCATCCAAAAATGGGCCTCGTCGCCACAAAAGGCCAAGTTCTTGTGAACGACGAAAATTGGCTGCCTCGGGTTTTCTCGTATAGCACACGCACAGCAGCGATGTTTTCAGCAGACTTTGTGTTTCGGTGATGTACGGGTGTTGGCTGATTATTTATCAAACCGGTTGACTTGAATGTGGTCACCAAAAGTTGAATACTCGACTCGGTGGGACGGTTGTGGCGAGGATAAAAATCACGTAATGCACGGAACATTTCTTCAACGGAACACTCATTTCAAAATTTGATGATATGCACACGTTGTTGAACGCTGTAACCCTTCACGGTGCTTTGCCATACACTGCTGAGCAATTCGCAACAAATTTGACAGATGTTGCTTTAACAGCGTGGCCGCTATAACCTAACAGATTTCGAGTATCCCTATTGAAAGACCCTATAAATGGATAGGTTACCACAAGCAGTACCACTAGTGCTATTTGGATGCCTGTAACGGAAATTATTTTAATCTAGTAGTTTGCTTCGCCAATCACAACTCATGAGGTAAACCAAGGTAAGAAATTGCTACTTACGAGGTCACCTAAATTGCGGCTGTAAGGTTTCGACGGTGTCCAAAGACGAAGGAGTGACCCAATATCATCTAACCAGTAATTAATTAAATTTCACGTATACTACTATTTTTGTATGTACCTAAGTACCTTGCTCAAAAATTTGTAACAATTGGAGACTTTATGGATTGCATAAAAATACCTGGTGTAACCGGTAATATTTACGTACTATATGAGCAATAAACTACATCATTACATCAAAGTATATACTTGAATTAATTTAAACAGATCATGCAGGTCATGTACTAATGGGTACTTAAATACAGATATCCCATAGCTCGCTAAGAATAGGAACAAGTTTCTAAACTGCGATATCGGACCACCCACGAGGTGCGCAGTAAATGCCTGGTCTTTACTCAGTCGCAGTGAGACCTTTACAGAGTGAATATCTATGAAGATATATGTACACACAGTTTGCATTTTTCCTCTCCGAATGCTGCCTCACTCTTTCTTCTACACAAACCTAGAGAATCTCACACTTTTTGTTATTCTTGACGAGCAGTACCTCTTATAATTGAGTAATTATTTCAATATATAATCGAGGGTGACATGAATAATAAAATCAAATTAGTATCAAGCAGGACTTGTCAAACATAAAATTACATTATGTGCTTCTAAAGAAGGACCTGTACACAAGAATAAAAGATAAGACTCTAGGAAAAAAATTTGTTCCAATTATGGTAAATTATAATTTCACAGTAAATACATATATTTATGTTAAATAAAATTTTCCCAGGTAAAGAAAGAAGCTAAGAAAATTTCTAACTAAATTTCGATAATTCCAGACAAATCACATTAATTGAATGCATTCCACCAGATTTAGTATATTTATGTTAGATAATGAAGATCAAGTAAACGCATATTCTTCCTAATCACGTAAATAAATTGTTTTCTCGGTGTAGTTTTGTCGGATTCTATTAAATTCAATGTAATTCTGTAACTAAAGTTTCACTTTTTTCTTAACTGTTTTTTGAAGTTTTGTTTTAAATTTAACTAAACGTTATTCTTGACTATTTTCTGGACTATTTAAAATATCTGAATATATCCATCACAATCCGATATATAAAATCAACCGTTTTATATGAATGTATTTATGTAATGAGTTCTAGTTGGCTTTGAGGAAAAATAAGATTTTTTATTAATCTTATAAGTTATAAGCAGGAATCGACTCATATCAAAGCTTTAGGTTGCTGACGCGGAAGGTTATCCATGAAAACAAAGACCAAAACACACCCATGTTCAGAGAGTGCTGCTATGAGTGTTCCTTTGGGTCTCGAACCCAAACATACAATGATCTATCACGCCAACTCAACACTTCAGACCACATGAATGATATTATTGCAGACACCTCTATAGGACAATACAGCAAGTCATTCATTCACTTACCAGTAGCAATAGTTGCTGCTTGACATTTACTATTCTGCTTTGGTCGCTAAATAATGGGTGGTCCAATCATAATGCACGATGTTAATTGTGAGTCACACCTTAACGTCAAGTTTTTTGCCCAACTTAATTTGACATTTCTTTGTATCAGTGTTTAACAAATTCAACCATGGAGAGGCACACAATTGAGCAGCGCGTTAAGATTGTTGAAGACTTTTACCAAAATGGGCGTTCAAATCAAAATGCATTTCGTGCACTTCGTGACTTTTTTGGTCAGCATAATCGACCAAATGTGTCCACAATCCGGAGAATTGGGCACAAATTTCAGCAAACCGGGTCTGTAGGAAATGTGAAAACACCTGTGCATGCTCGCCCAGTTCGTTCTGTTCGTTCGTTCGTACTTCTTCGAGAATGAGGTCGGTCAAGCAGTTACTGTGAATGGTGTTCGCTATCGCGAGATGATAACGGACTTCTTGTGGCCAGACATTGAGGATATGGACGATATGTGGTTCCAACAGGATGGTGCCACTTGCCACACAGCCAACGAAACAATGGCACTTTTGCGCGAGAAACTCAATGGCCGTGTTATCTCACGTCGTGGCGATGTTAATTAGCCGCCACGATCATGTGATTTGACACCGTTGGACTTCTTTCTTTGGGGACATTTAAAAGAAAAAGTGTACGTCAATAAGCCAAGAACAATTCAAGAGCTAAAGGATGAGATAATTCGTCACATTAACGACATTGAACCTCAATTATGTCTCAGAGTCATTGAAAATATGAACCATCGGATAGAGGTATGCCATCGAAGTCGTGGCGAGCATTTGGCCGATATTTTGTTTCATACATAATTGTCATAGATCCTTCTATCATAATAAAACATATTAAGATAATTCTCTGAAAACTTTGTTTTATTTACAATTAACATCGTGCGTTTTGGTTGGACCCCCTTTTAGAATGTCCACCGTATTTTCACATTCTATTATCTCAGGAGGTATATATATTTTTAATAAGTAGTAAAATCATATATAAAAATGTATAATATATTTTATTTAAAATTTATTTACATATATGGTATCTAATTTCATGGTATATTTATTTACATTTCCATAGGATTTGGTTTTCTAGCTAGCTAAATATGGATACATATGTTAATGCAGTCATTTACGTCCGACTTTATTTCTATGTATATAGAAGCCGTTCTCCTTTAACTTCCTGTATAATGAAATATACTTCCCCGCCGATGTCGTTCTGGGTACTATAAATTTCTCACAGAACGTAGTTCGACTTCTTGCGGCATTACTCAAATTTCCGTAATTTAAGGTCACTAAGAATGTCAGAACAAAACTGTAGCAATTATGTTTGTGTTCGCTATAAGATTTGGGGGACCAGCATTTCTGTTTGCAAACCTGCAGTAAAGTTTTGTCCCAGTGCTCTGTCCAGGGTCCTGGCGCTTGGTCTAGAAGGAGGCACTGGCCCCACTGCCCACTACGGTGACGCCGTAGGCCGTTTTTGTCGAACTCGACTATGGTGCCGCTGGATGTTGTTACGCCGATGTGTAAGTCCATAGAATTGAAGTAGTCACTGTAATGAAAAAGTATAAGGTTGTTAATCACAAAATACATTAGGCAACATTATTTTCTAGACCGAAGTTTAAGGTCTTAAGGAAAATAAAAAGCTTCCGATGGCTTCAGAAGAAACGATTTAACATGTCCAAGTCCCCTGCTGTGGGGGAATTTTAGACATAATCTCGTGTGTACATATTGTACTAAAAAATAAACTGTAGAATACTGCTATTATTTTCGACAAAATTATCACACCCAGTGAACCAATTAGAATCATTGCTTTTTTATCTATAACTGATGTTTTCCTGAACGCTGTAGTACATATTTTTAGTTATGTAATTACCCAAATATCCACCCCGATAACACGGTTCTTGTTTTTAAGGATACATTTTTTAAACAGGTAAATTTTTCAATAAATAAAACCCGCCACAGGTAGAATTCGACATCTGTCTCGGATGGGAACCGAACGACATACAGCTGTTTCGAACTTATTAGTTCTCATCAGTGCCATACAAGGTACGCCGATCCAGGACAAATGCCGAGTGAACTCTATGGGGTATACATCTTTATCGATACGATCTCTGTCAGTAACATATAAGTCGGAAATCGAGAAAGGAAACACCAAACCGCCAAGCGGTTATCAAAGTAGTTCCCGAATAGCAAATAGGTTTGGTGGTTCCTTTCTTGATTTCCGACTTACATTATGTTATGTTACAGGTAAATTTTTGTTTAGGAGGGGGAGGGGGCATATGTAAGTACATTAATATGCACATCTTCATCTCCATGATCGAGGCGACAACTCATCCACAAAGTATCATAAAGAACATTGGTCTAGGACCTGTGTTCTTTATAATAATAATGACACCTTTTATTGATTCTCATAGTCTCGATATAAGCAGCGGTTCTCGTCGTGATGAACTTGTAAAAATGATATTAGCTCATATAGAAGAAAGAGTAGATGATATTAACGATTTCAAAAATATACTGGTTGTTAAAGCATCTGATCCTAAAACTCATTGTAGAAGAACTTTTACTGTTTAAAATTCTTGATATATTGAAATATACAGAAAATGTGTAGCTCTACGTTCGCCCTATACTAAGGGGTCTTTCAATAACGGCGACCCATTTTTAAAGTTAAATAAAACGGAATAATATTCTATGGTATTAAGTATTGAATATAACGTCGTTCAAATGTCCGCCGCTACTCTTCTCGGCGGCGTGTATTCGGGAGGTTCAATTTTCGATTACTTTGTCGCATAAATCTGGTTGAATTTACTGGATGGCGTTCGTTATGTTGACTTTGAGGACATACATTTATTGCGGTTTATTTGCATAGACCTATGGTTTAAGATAGTCCCAAAGGAAGAAGTCTAAAGGCGTTAAATCTCGGTGGTCAGTTCATGTTACCGCTGTGGGAGATAACCATGCCCTTAAATCGCTCGTGCAGAATGTCCATCCTGGCATGCGCTGTGTGGCACGTAGCGCCGGCGCCCCCCTGTTAGAACCACATGTCGTCGGTATTCATATCATCCAATTTAGGCCACAAGAAGTTGCTTATTATCGATCTGTAGCGTTCGCCGTTGACGGTTATGGCAATGCCAGTTTCGTTTTTAAAGAAATACGGACCGATGATTCCCCCAGACCAAAGTCCGCAACAAACAGTGACTTTTTTGGGATGTATTTGGTGCTGGTGTATCTCGTGTAGATTAGCATCGTCCAGAATCCAACTATTTGGTTGTTCCCATATTCGCTCTTCCAAAAGTGGGCCTTGTCGCTAAATATGATTTTTTTGGAGAAATTTGGGTAAACTTCCGACTGCTTCAGAGCCCAGTCAACGAACACATGGCGTTGTATGTGGTCATTTATCTTGACTTCCTGGGTCAGTTGGATTTATACGAGTGCAGACCCAAGTGTCCTAGTTGAAGTCGTAGAAAGGCCAAGTTCTTGTGAACGACGAGAAATTGAGAGCAGCGATGTTTTCAGCTGGCCTCTGTTTTGATGACGTATGGGGGTTGGCAGATTATTTATCAAACCGTTTGACTCGAATTTGACTACCAAACGTCGAATAGTCGACTCGGCGGGAGGGTTGTGGCGAGAATAAAAATCACGTAATGCGCGGAACATCTCTCAAACAGAGCACTGATTTTGAAAATAAAATTTGAATATTTCACACGTTATTGAACGCTATAATCTTCTATGATGACTTGTCATACACGACTAAACAATATGCAGCAAACTTCACAGATATTTCTTTAACAACACAGGCCGCTATAACAAATTTCGAGCGTCCCTATTGAAAGATTCTATACAAGTCGTCGAGTGTTTATGCAACATGCCATCGAAAATGCGTCAATAAGCATGTAGAGTTCAATAAAATAGGAGAGATGCCTAGTCTGCTCGCAAACAAGCTCGGAAAGGAAATATGTAAGAGCTACACGGCCTACTGCTTCAGGAGAAGCTCTGTCATTTTTTTGGCTAATTCAAGGAGCGACATGACTTTTATTAAACATCACGGAAGATGGAAATCCCCACCGTGATATGACCATCATGGTTATAACCACGGAAGGTTATATACAGGATAGTTTAAAAAATATAATAGACATTTTAAATAAAATTTTAGACTGCTTGGCATCTACTTCCAAACAAGGCAACAATGATATTCACTATAGTATTGCCTATATTTCAGGTAAATATATTGAAAGTGTCTTATTATACTCTTCCTTGATGGTGTGTATATCAATTTCATTACAAAATTTTGCGACGAAAAAAAATCACTATCGATAATCAATCGATTCTCATTGTCTTATCTCAAAAACATTAACTTACCATATATAGTTTATTTCACTGCTATTTGCCAAAATAAAAAATTCCAAACGGCTCTTATCTCATACCGTGGCTTGCTTTATGGCTAGGCTCAGGTAGACTGTTCCGTTTATCGGCAAGATAAGAGAGTTTCTTATTTGGCAAATAGCGATGAATTGAATAATACATAAATATTCATCTTCAAAACGTACTGTCAAAAATTTATTGCTTAAATAGCGTTGCTATTTAAAAAATATCGAAGACTTCATAATAACAAAAATGATGACAAAAATTGTGATGAGATCACAAAAAAATAAGACACATTTTTTTCTTCCGCCCTCTAAAGATTTTAGCGAATTTATTGTAACCTTACTAGTTAGCGTGTAATGTTCATACAAGAATGATTTTTATACAAATGTTTCGCGGTGTACAGTACTTCACTGAAGGAGCTTCCACAACCTTCAGGATTAAATTATGTATGTTGTACAAATTTAAGAACACGTAACACTATATATTTCAAGCAAAAATATAAATCATTATGCCTTATTATATATGGATCAGATTCTAGTTAACATATTATTAATTAGGTAGATATGTATCAAGAAGGAAGTAATAATAACAGAAATCAAGCCATAAATTATTCTCTAACATTTCTTGCTCGCACAACGTCTGTGACATTGACCTTGATCACTGTTGTCTATGTGCTATAAATCATAAACTGCATCGATTTTAAACAAATTATTTTGTCCAAGGAGTCAAGTTTTAATTTACGCATCTCCGCTGTATTTATTTTAAAACAATATGACTGACATTAATTATTATTATTTAAAAGAAACTAGAAACAAATGTTCACCAAGACGAATCCTGATGTATATGAGAATTTTAGATGACCTAATAATATAAACGAATTACCCATTCAACAATATTAAATCTTTTTATAATTCTTGCAGCTAAATCAACTAATTAACTTAACTATTGTCAAATATTTAATATAAATATTTAAACTTATTTTAATATTTAGCGAAAGTAAATATACCTTAAGAATTATTAACCTAGAAATATTCCTTAAGAATTATTAATTAGTTAGTAGGCATTGAAATACGCCAGTATTAAAATATGTATCAATTACTTAATGGAAATTAATTTATATTAAATTAATCTTTAATTAATTAATTTCCTATTAAACATTATTCTGTCAAATTAATTAAAAATCGATTAAAAGAATTTGGTTAACATTCGAGTCACCAAGAAAATCAGAATTTGGAGGATTGTCTAATTCTAGACATACAAAAGAAAATCGTCGCTTTTTATCATTTAACCGTCTTATATCTAGTAAAAAAAAGAAAGCATAAAATACTTCAAGAAATTGTAAATGTGCAAACACGCATTTACAATTCCTTGATAGAAATATAAGAATTACATTGGTTTGGGTTCGTTTCTTAACCCACTATTTAAGTCTCTATAAACAGACATGCTTAAATTCGTAAAGGACTACAATTTGTAACAAATACAAATTGAAAGCACATGTATTTATACACTCCAAATATTTAAAAGTTTCTCAAAACACCAAAATAATTGAATTATTACGCATAATAAATAGACTGTATACGTAGATGTGTATTTTTCAGATACATATTATATTTGTATTTATATATAATTATTTATAAGATTTAGTGTAAGAGGGGAATTTTAGCTAGAAGGAAAATTTATTTAATGATCAATGTGTAAATTTTTATGCACAATAAACCATATGTTTTTATGTTTATTAGTTGCTGAGATAAAAATTCTTAAAATTCATTGAAAAAACGGCTCTGAAAACTAACGTGCCCCCTTAATCATATCTTGCTCATGCTTTGCCAATTTATGATAATTGTAAATACTATAAATACTTTTATTATATTGTTGTGGCACGAGGTCATTTTACGCAAGTTACGCTGAGTGCAATACATGGTTAACACTAATTAAAAACTGTATACCTACTTTAAAAAATCACCAGTAGTTGGCTTAATCACCACGGCACATGGGTACTGAGAAGCTTGAATGAAAGGATAAGGAACTCTGCAACAAAAAAAAAACAAATTACTCCATCGCCTATGTTACAATCCTATTCACAAAATCTTTCATGTCAATGTGTCCGTATTTCAACTTTATTGTAATTTATTTCTATTCCAATTTTGTTATTGAAAGGAGAAAAAATAGCGTATTACAATATACTATTTCTTCTTCTAGTAAACCCCTGGACAAAATTAACGTATCAGTGAAACTTCACATTATTACTCTTATTTTTTCGAAGATTTGAATCATAGTGCATACATGATAATATAACTAAATGATTTTAACTAATTTTACTCGTGAAATCAAATCGTAAAAATTCCGTAGCGTGTAGATCCTACTCTAGCTCTTATCATTGCTTCCATTCGTCTGGGCATCCTATTGATCAAGGGGTGAACGGTTTCCTGAATAATATTCTCCCAATTGACAAGAACTACTTGTTCCAGTTACCTAAGAGCCATAGGGCGCATGTGGTGCCTAATTAATAATTTTAGTGCATCCCATAGATGCTCCAAGGGGTTCATATTTGGGCATCTTTGTGGCCAATACAGAGTTGGAATATTCACAAATCAAAGGTGGTCCAGTATCTCTCTAGCAACGTGGGGCCGAGCGTTATCCTACATAACACTGAGATTGTCCCAGACAAACGGAGAAAATGGCATCACATGTTCTTCTACGATGTTTCCTACGTAGAAATGTGTACTCATGGATCTCTCCCATATAGGAACCAAATCCATGTGACCATCGGGACAAATTTCTCCCCAGAATATTATTTATCCACCAACAAATAGAATCCTCGAATAGTTTGCAGGCGGAAAATCTCTCTTCTGGCCTCCACCAGACTCGTTGACGTCCATATGGTGAATTAAGATTTACTCTTGTTTCATCTGAAAACAAAACTCACTTCCAATTGTCATTGGTGTAATTGACGTATCTAATTCTTCTCCTAATAAATTCAGCTTTATCCTGACAGTTCGTCCAGAAATTGCTACATTTCGAGCTAATAGAATATCATCAGCATTCTAACATACATAGTTCTAAACTGATAAAATGTCTAGATAGAATGAAAATATCGCTCATCTCTTATATCTGTAGACTACTTACGACATTGTCCTGGGATTACATACAATAACTACCAAATTCATTGAAACGTTTAACTGCTCGACTAAATGTTGATTGTCTGACTCCTCACAAATTAGCCACATATTGCTGGCTACGTCCCTCGTTAACCAGAGTTATAGCTTTCACTGCTTCATTTCCTCTTAAGTTACGTGGACTATTCATTTCTTCTACTCAAAGTGTACTGGACAAAGTGTTTCACTCATTTGATAACATTAAATTTAAGAACAATCACTAGCTTAACTAAATTTTTCGCCTTTTACAAGTCACTTTAAACATCGCTAAATGTACTACTAACTAACAATTACAAACTGTTACTTTACATCTGTCAAACAATTGCAATTGTTTATTAGTAGTTACAGAGGTAGAGCAGATATGCTAAGCCACCGACATAAAACGTCTAAGGATCTAAAATTTAAAATGATGAAAGTTTTTGCTGATACATTAAATTTATCCCGGAGTGTAGTTTTAGGTTTCCTTTTTTACGTATACAATTTTCTGACATGTCTTTTACCGTTTAAAAACGTGTGGTATCACAGTGACGTGTGACATTAGAACTAGTTTTGCTAAATTGAACCCCAATAAACTAAACTATTTTGCAATTGGTAGTTCAAGGTTTTTCATTATTATTCATTATTATGTATGTAGGGGAAGTCCGGGCAAAATGGATACCTTAACGTTTAATAAGCTATACGAAGAAAAACCAATGGACACAAGAATAAAACAAATAATCTTAGTGAATCATAATTTATTAAAGTTCTTAATATAATTAACAAAAATTACCCAACATCAATACTTTAATTGTAATTATTAATTATATTGCAACAAGTGCCACTAAGATTTAAACTAATTATTGCAGATGTCACAAGAAAATACACCTTTTCCTTCATAAGCCATGCATTTTTCAAGGCTCCATTGTTTACAGGTACTGCACGGGATCCAACTTTCAACTAGCTTTTATGTTATTGTTTATTTCTATATATTTTTCTCAGCAAAAATAGCATGTATACTTTTCGTCATCATTTTCCTTTTTTTTTTGCTTTGGTTCTTTTTTAATATTTTTCTTTGTCGTAGTTGTAGCGTTTGGTTTTGTATTTAAGTCTTTGTTTATGCTTTTTATTACTTTAGCGCTCATCTTGACAAATCTAACTTTCTGTTCTTCCTTCATAGGCGTACTTATAAGTACATCAGTCTTCTGCATTTTTCTTTTGTGAATATCTACAGGAACTTGTGGAGTTGGGAGCGGTCTTATGTACTTTGGACTATAATAAGCAAAAGGTGAAGCAGTAGACAGCTCTGGACCTGTTTTAGCACAGTTCAATGTTTCCACATCGTCGTCACTTGAACAATCAGTTGAAGAGTTTCCCAAAATAGGGTTTTCTATGTCAATTATTTGACTACTTGTTTCCATAGCAGTTGCTTGTTGATTAACAATAATTGAAGGTGATACACCTCTAGAATGTCTCATCCTGGACATCGACATTGTAAGATACTGTTTTCAGCTGTTGCTATATTTACAAGCTTAGTAAATTCTGCTCTTATTTGTTCCATTGTTTCCACATCGTTGTTACTTGAATAGTTTCCCTAAATTTCCTTTTGCCGAGAGGGCCTTTGAAGCCCTGATGTAGAAGGTTTTTCGATGTCAATCGTTGTTCGGATATCTTGACTGGTTAAATCCATAACAGTTTCTTGTTGATTGGTGGTATTACGATCCGTCAATGTTATAGAGAATGGTGCATAATCTTCTTCTCTTCATACGTCTTTATCAAGTGGCCAAATAGCATATGACTGAAAGCCTTCATGTTAGCGTTGTTGGGAGTAGCGCATTTCTTGACTTTAACTGCAAGAACCTTAAGTGGTTGAAGTTTGTATGCCGGTTTAATGAACATTGTAGATTCTGGTGCTATCAATTTAATATTTTTCTGTCTGTACAGTCAATAACTCATAGAATCTTTCCACTTGAGGACGACTGAAGCCTTTATCTCTGGTAATTGAATTTGGTTTGGAGGGTAATCTGTGGATTTATATTCATGAATTCCTATCAGCCATCTTGGCGGGTATATAATATTATTAATTTTTATGTGAACGAAAACCAATGCCTGAAAATCTTCTCGGGATAAACCAAAAAAGATCCTGTCCATCTCTTGGAAACATATTTGAAGAATATCTTCTTGTTGTTATTTGAAATCTTCGAAAACCTCAAAGCTGATCAGTTGAACTAGTTGACCATACTTTCTTTCCGTCGTCTTTACAGGAATGCCTGCATTACAGTCTGCTTTTCCAAGCATTAGACTGTCTTCATTCCATTGGGCTTGATTAGCTTTTCTTTTATATTAGTAAACTATATAAAACAATAAAATATTAAATATATTACTCAGAATATCTACTGGGCCAAATCGGATACCATATCCACTTTACCCATGATCACTTTACCTTCCAGATACTTTTTGAACATAACTTAACCTAAAATCAAAATCAGTGACATCAAACCAACAATACTCTCAATAGTTTTACTAAAAAACATGCACTTTGAGAATAGAATCAAACAACAATGTTATCACAATATATTTAAGAGTTATTAAAGAATTATGTACCTTGAGAACTCACAACAAATGTTCACTTTTTTAATTTTTCGATTTTTTCTTCGAACGCAACGCGACCTTCCGGTTCCTCGATATGTTTACGACTGAGGGGAAGGTGGAGGATGTTATAGCACAAAGCTAGCATCATTGGACACGCCATTTGCGACTACATTAGAGTATTCACTTTGCCTGGGATATCCACTTTACCCGGATTTCCCCTATGTATTATTAGCGATCACTACCATAACACTGCGGATGAAAAATAGAAAAAAATTGTTATTAAACATTATATATGTAAATCGAAACAATTCAAGTGATCACCATATAAAGACTATTGGTCAAGCTGATTATTGCTAATCCGATCTGTTCCATATTCCACGATATACGACAAAATGACTGTCGTTTCGATATTTTCAATCTAAAGTAACCATATAATAAATTAAATTGGATATAATTTAATGTTTCCTACCAAACTATATTTGAGTGGAGAATATAATTTAATAGTCCTTAAATCTAAAATGTGATTATTTCTTAATTTAATTCTACCTTACCTAAAAATAACTAGATAAAAATAATAAAAATATCGTCTCCTTTATTATTTTTCATTATTTATTTCAACATCTATTTTTAATAAAAATAGGTATTAAAAAATATCGTTTTCCTTAACATCTGTTTTTACTATTTTATTTTCGAATTATAAAAATAGTAGGAATCGATGTGTAATTATATTTTACGGACAACTAAAATTTTATTGAAATAACAAGTTTTTTCAAAATATTATAACATATATTCTCTATTATTTTGCTAACATAAAAGTGTATTAGTAAATTAATAGAGAATATAAGGAAAATGCTTTACTGGCAAAAATAAATGCGCGTATTTGTGATAAATATAAGTTGATGTGTAAATATTTGCAATAACAATAAATTTGTAACCTTCATTCAAAGTAACCATATTTCATAGAGTATAAGAATGTAGGTATATTTATTACACATTAAAGTGTTAAAATAAATAGTATTTTTTTGTAAGCCAATATTGATAAATTGTAGGTAAAAAAAATATATATCGCGCAAATATAAAAAAATAATAATAAAAGATTATGTATATGTAAAGACGTAAGATATACTTACGTTCATCTTACGAAATCTAACTAATCACTAATGGGGCTTATTTTTAAAACGGAACATTTATGACGTTGGACGACAATTTGTTGTCATTCGCTGTTGCAAGAGCTATTTTAACTGATTCCAGTAATATTTTCACTGCTGATATCTGAAATTAGTTTTTCACTACATGCTCTGGTTTGGATGTTGAATATAGAGCGTATCATATGACACCTCCAGAAGAACAACGACGTAAATGCAAATTTTTGATTTTGAGCTAAACACTTCAAAAGCGCTATAAATTCTTCAATCCTTATGGACTTCTACTTATTTCATTAATTCCTTTTTCTCTTGCAAGATAAATTTGTCAGAGTTGTGATAACTACACAAATTTTTAATAATAATAAACTGTAAATTTTTATTTTTTGATAAACAACAATTTTCACATTTATTTTTAGAGCATTATCTATAATCTTGAGAAAATGACAGTGAACATGTGTTTTGAACCATTTTATAATTGTATAATTTAATATTTATTATATCTATATGGCAATGAACAATATTTTAAGGCGTGGCAAATACTGTTTGTCAGTTCCTTATCGAATCAATAACATAAAATAACACCGCCCTAAGCGGTTATACACGGTTGGCGATTTTACTTTCACTAACAGAGCTTCCTCACGATGACAAAATCAGCACATGTTAATATATGTAATAACATACACGTATGTCATATTACTCTTCAAGTTACCGTATGATTAACGGGGATTAAGTTTAATTGGAAGATCTGAGAGCACACTTTAATAAAATGCATTACCCTGAATGCCCCACAATTTAATATTTCCTATTATTCAAAATAAACAAGGTAGTTTCCACGAAATATCGAAAAAGTATAGTTATATTAAATTAACTAATAACTGTCTCTACTAACTTTAAATTAATAACTCGACCCGATTAGTTTTCTTCTTTGTATATATCCCACTGTTTCTCAGGAATACTATTTTAATTTCGTCAAAAGTGAATATAGGAAATGTTTATGAATTATATAATTGAACAATGATCAAGAATATGTGATTATATAGTTTTTAAAGTCTACAATCACATACCAAACTATCCTAATGACTAATGAGTAATGACGTAGTCGGTGAGCCTTTTTATTTTTGATTAACGCCAACCTCATGGAGCATAATTCAAGAACATTTGTAATAAAAACAACACTAACTGAGTTTTCCACAATACACCAAAACACTATACACTACACTCGACGCGCGATTCGCCAACAAAGTTGGCTTCATCTGGAAATGATTAAAACTCTCTATTCATCAGAGTTTTAATCATCTCCAGATGATGCCAACTTTGTTGGCGAAACGCGCGTTGAGTGTAGTGTATAGTGTTTTGGTGTATTGTGGAAAACTCAGTTAGTGTTATCTTCACACCAAAGGTTCCAACCTACTCCAAGAATTTGTAATAAAACTGATTTTAACTGTTATAATTTGTAATGTGTAAATATTTCAAAATCACAACTGAGGATGTCTTAATGGCGAAACGTACAGAAAACTACAGCTCGTTGGTTTACGGCAAGATAGTCTAGAAATCAATATTCGTTAGAACAGTATTTAATTCTTTTAATGAAAATATGTTTTTCGAATGACTATAAGTATGAATCGCATTTTACTTGTTTTATATTTCCTGGAATTTCGGCTAATTAAATAAAAATAAAAAAAATATTTGAGCTCATATCACAATTTCTAGAAACATTGCAATAATTAATAAAGTATAATACAATGTTCTGAATTGTATTATGATTATCACTACTTACAATTCGCTTTTTTTTCCTAAAAGGAATTTAAGTATTCTATTTTTATGTATTCTATGTGAAAGCTTTAACATAACTGTATTGAGATGAATTATGTAGGGCTCGATGTGTGTTTTTTACGTTATTAATGATGAGTACTCTGAGTGAAGTAATGTGAGTTGTGAATTTTTGCGAAACATCTCTGAAAAGGGTTTTTCTAAAGATGTTTCGAAAAGCATGTTTCGCTTACATTTTTTATGTCAGCGCGGCTGATAATTGAATAATATTTCTTTTTAATTTTGCAGCTACAAATATTGATCTCAACGATGCCAAGCTCTCACCAATAGGGTTCATATCCAAGTATACAATGACACCCCTAATATTGGGCCCAATCTACCACCCCGGACAATAGTGCGATTTATATTATTACAGCCACCCCTATAGAAGAATATGATATTATGTCATCCATCCATGTAATGCTCACTTTACAAAGTTTTGCAGTTATAATTCCGTGTCGGGAAAACTAACCTGAAGGCCCATTGTGTATTCTCTTTTGATTTACAGTATTTCATGTATTGTTCATCGACAGTAATTTGGTTCCTTTCCTAAAATCCGTATGTTCTTAAAGTTTATGGTATGGATGACGTTCTGTCGTAGGTGACATGACGGTTTTTATTTTTTTATAGCATTGATATAATGTATATAGTTAGGTTTCTATTAGAGGGGTCTTGATTTTGTTAAAGTTATACCAGAAACGATCCTGAAATCCTGTATCATCATCATGAGGTCATCAGTCCCAAGACTGGTTGGACGCTAACCTCCAGCTTCTCCTATCTTGTGCTAACCTACGAATTTCGCTAATTGTGCTACAACCTACATCCCTTACTATTTGTGAGCAGTAGTCTAATCTAGGCCTACTTCTGCCTTTCTTCACTCCTATTTCTGCCTCCAAAATATCGCGGACTATTCCCCCATGTCTCAGCAAGTGAACTACCATTCTATCTCTTCTATTCTCTATGTTTTTCCACATACTCCTTTTCTCGCCGACTTTCTCTAATACTTCTTCGCTTTTAACCCTATCAGTCCAATGTATTTTCATCATTCTTCGGTAACACCACATCTCAAAAGTTTCTAATTTCTTCCTACTTGCTTCCCCTACCGTCCAGGTTTCGCAACCGTATAGTGCCGTGCTCCATACATACGTTTTCAAAAATCTCTTCCTTGTTTCTAAGTTTATTACTCCCGAGCATAAAAGTGCTGTCTTTTTGTTAAAAGCTATTCGACCCTGCGTTATTCTTTGTTTTATATCTTTATCGCTTCTTCCATCCCAATTTATTTTACTTCCTAAATAAGTGAAGTCTTTAACTTCCTCCAGTCTTTCATTATTAATTCGTACTTTCGTTTTTGCTCTGCGCTCGCACCCTCTGCACACTAACACTTTTGTTTTAATTTTATTCACCCTCATTACGTATTCCTCTGTCAACACTGCCTCCATTTCGTTCAATGCTGATTCTAGTTCCTCCTTACTAGATGCTAATACTGCTATATCATTCGCGAATCTTAGCATTTTTAATTTCTGTCCCTGTACTTTAATCCCGAAATCCACTCTATCTTTTACCACATTAATCGTCTCTTCGATGTACAGATTAAAAATTAGTGGTGATAGATAGATTTTCCCTATTCTACTTCTATAACAGCAGTTTGCTCTTTGTATAGATTGTGTAGATAGATGTAAATCCTTTGATAGATGTAAATCCTGTATAATAAAAATTTATTTTATACTACTAAGAGACGTTAAATTCTTGAATTATTGTATTATTTCGTTGTGAATTTTGTTTATATGTTATACAGTCAATATTAAAATAAAATAAATATTAAAGCAAAAATTGTTAATTACTGAAACACATGGAACATATTGGGTATAAGATTTACAAAATGGGGTGTGAACCATGTATTAAAAACCCATTGTTAACCTCAAATTATTGCAGAATGTTTCATTTCAATTGTTAAATATAATAATTTAAAAGCCAACTTGTTAAATATTATTATTTTGCCTATAAGAAACATATCCTTTATTTAGACATAATAAGTAAATTATTATTATTGATAATTATAATAATAGGCAAATAATTATAATTGTTTATAAGACTATTTTTATTGAAATCAACTCAAATGTTATATTTACTACTATATTATTATCAAGTGGGATTTAGTTGATTCCTACTTAGATACTTAAAAACACCACTCATAGTATGTGAAACTGTAACAAAAAGTCATGTGTAGATACTCGTAATGCGCATCGCATCTAACGGGAAAGAAGCAAGGACGATTAAATGTGCAGATTAAATTATGTTATTTGTAAATTTAAAATAAGCATATATAATTAAATTTATAATTCTATTTTTTTGAATCGGCAGTACATTATAAATATGGCCATGAAAAGTAAATATCATAAAGTAAATATCGTATTTTAGATTTATTTTATGCAAAATCATTATAACAAAATTTGGCTATCTTGAAGTGAGACTTTTTTCAGGTTGAATCAAACCAAAATCGAAGGTTTTGGTATAATTATATTATTAACTATGTAATGCAAAAGTAATATATTATATACACAATCACCACCAAGCGCAAGAAATGGTTGGTTCATTTCATTTATTTATATAAATATATTTCAATTTCGTTTGAATCTAGGTACTAGTAGAAAAATATAAGTTACTATAAAAAACTAGATGCAAATTACTGTAAATAAAAGATGGAAACATACGAGTACATATAAATATATTCCTGGTATTCAGATTTACATTCTTAATTGAGTTTTATGAGCATGGATGTTGTAATCTTGAATATTCAGTAGTTTTGAAGGTTTGCCAAGGTATTAACAAAAGTTGAGCTATTTGAAGATCATATAATTAATATTTAAAATTAATTGTAATAGACAGAAAGTATTCCTAATGAACAAATTTAAATAATAAGCATAATATTTTATCACTAAGGTATTATTAGAAGTGAAATTATTGATGTAATTGGTAAATTTGTGATATGGTACGTTATATTTTTATTGCGCAACGGAAGAAATAGAAATTGTTTTAAATATAAATAATTTTTATTTATTTGTTGGGGGGTTTATATATGGAGCGATTAATTAGGTTCTGATAAATTGGGTTAGAATTTTACACAAACATATACAATTCTTGGTGCAATTTTATAAAAGTATATACAATGTACGAGTAGAACTAATCAAACCTAAATTTGCTGAAAATACGAGTAGATGAATAGTAAGCTAACAAGTTTATTTAAAGCTATATTTCTTAAAACTATCTTAAGAAATCATAAAAAGCGAAAATATACATATATAATGAAACCATTTAACTAAAAATATCAATTACTACTTTTAAATTCAACACAGACAATAAAATCTTCATGAGTGACCAAGCTAAATAAAACAGTTAATCGATATAGTGTCTTTATTCCCCTTATTTTCTCATCCTATGGTTGATAAAGGAATTTTTTAAACTTATGCTGTAATTTTTAAGATCCATTTGCAAGATCCATTTATAGGGTAAGAAATTACAAAAAAGTGTATAAAACAGCCGTCGATTATAGTAATAAAGATATGATAATGAAGTATAGCTATTACAAATAATGAAAGGAGCTATTACAAATAATGAAAATTAAGTATTATAAAAACATAAAAAGCCAAACAATAAATAATTTAAAACTTGAATAATCATCAAGTTTGTTCAAGTTAAATATGTATTCATGATTTAGCATTATTACTTTTCCGTACTCCACTATACTAGCGGAAAAGTAATGTAATCGTGTAAAGAAAAAGTGAAAAAACAAAATATTTTTTGATTTGTTTTTCGTTTTTCGGTCTAAAAACCAAAAAAAAAATGGTTTTTAAAAAATTTTGTGTGTCGTCGTTGTCGTCGGCATTTATTCTTGTTAGCACGATAACTCAACTAAATCGCGGCGGATCGATCGGGGTTTGACTTCTTCTGATTGGGGACGTCTCCTAGATGACACCTATTGACTTTGAGGTGGATAGGACACGCCCCACCCTGTCCATGGGTCATGAAAGAGCACGTCGGCATTTACTCTGTTAGCACGATAACTCTACTAAATCGTGTCGGATCGATCGGATTTTGACTAATTCTGATCGGGGACGTCTCCCAGATGACACCTATTGATTTTTAAGTGGATAGGATACACCCCATCCTGTCCATGGGTCATGAGAAAGCACAATGGTGGACTATCTGTGAAATTTGTTTGTTAGCACGATCACTCAATTAAATCGTGTCGGATCGATCGGATTTCGACTGATTCTGATTAGGGACGTCTACCAGACGACATCTATTGATATTGAGGTAGATAGGACACACTCCACCCTGTTCATGGGTCATGAGAAAGCACGAGGGTGAACTATTTGAAAAAAGTAAAACTGTCACATAAAACACATATTCTGCCTTTATGTGTTGGTTTATTTTTTCTCAGCCACTCAATTTCGAGATAAAGATGTTCTACGTGCGGAAAAGTCCGTTTTAAGGTTTTAAAACTGTTTATTGAAATTTCTGAGCATTCTAAACATTGGAAAATTTTCCTATATGCTAGTCATTGTGTTAAGTAAAAGCCAGCTAAGGGAATCCTCTAGGAACATTAAAATACAATCTATTGGGCAATTCGTTACAGTCTGTTTCATTTTATACATAAAACTTATGTCTGAAGTGAATATTCGATGCTCAAGAGAACTAACTGTAAATATTTTTAAATCTTTTATATGGGGTATTTATAATGGGATATATGCAATCTACTTTAAAGAAAACCTAAATAGGAACGCATCTTTGTATGCAATCTTTGTATACATAGTGATATGAATATTATAAAAAGGTGACCAAGCCTATATTCCAATCTAGATCTAGTAGCTACACAATATAGAAATTTAAAGCTCTCTATGTGACTAAAATTGTGGGAGTTACAAATTTTCACACCGAGAGGTTTTTTTTTAAAAGGACCCCGCCACGGGTAGGATTCGACATTTGTCCCGGATGGAATCTGATCGACAGACAGCTGTATAGAAGTTATTAGTTCTCATCAGTGCCGTACACGGTACGCCGATCCAGGACAAATGCCGAAACAAATCCGTGGGGTTTTCATCTAAATCGATAAGATCTATGTCTGTAACTTAGAACAGAGAGGTTCATAAACATAATTGGAGAATATATTGGAAACAAATATAGCATGGGATTGAAGGTGATACCAAGATTACGAATGTTGCCACACTTTTTTAATAAGACAATATTGCAGATATTACAGATACAAAGTTACTCATAAAAAGTATGCTTATTCTAAATGACATTTCCAGCTTAAAGATACTCCAGGCAATAAAACAATTAAGACCTAAAATGATGACGGGCCCGGATCTAATACCAGAATATATAATACGGGACTGTGCTTAAATTTATATCTCCCTTTTAAAAACCATTTTTAATTTAATATTAAAAACTGAAACCTGTCCTGACTTCCCGTATATGTCCCATATATGAAAATGGTAGCTGTGATGATATTGCGAATTATAGGCCTATTATAATCATATGTAACTTCTGCAAGGTTATAGAGATAATTTTACATCAAAGTATACGAGTATAGAATCATGTGAGAAATGACATTGACTGCAATCAATATGGTTTTATGAGAGGTAGATCTACAGCTACTAATATTATATACCTAACGAAGTTTTTATCCAATATCCAAGTTGACGTTTTCTACACAGATTTTTCAAAAACTTTTAATAAACTGGTCCATAACATATTGTTGAAGAGTTTACTTGACTTCTCTGTTTCACCGAGTGTTCAACATCTTGCGAGATTTTATCTCGAAAATCAATATGTAAAATATAGAGGCCATACATCCAAAAATATTACCATCCTTTCTGGTGTGTCAAGGGTCTGTCCTTGGTCCCTTGTTATTTAAGATTTTTATTAATAATATTACATTGATATCTAAAAAATATAACAAATTATTTACTGTATTCAGATGATATAAGGATATATCTACAAATAGATTCATAATAAGATTATATGCGTTTACAACATTGTCTTTTGGAAATGAATGATTGGTGTCTTATATTCAAACTTCCTTTCAATGTGCAAAAATGCAAAATCATGAGATTCACAAGGAAAAAGAATGGCGTAACTTACGATTATGCGTTGAATAACATCTCTATAAATCGTCCTAATATTTTTAAAGACCTGGGCGTAATTTTTGACCAAAAGCTAGATTTATGTATCTTTATAAAATAATCCTACAAATGTCGAGGATTCTTGATACGAAATTCAGAAGATTTTACTTCCAGTGGCACGTTGAAACTCTTATTTAATGCTATGTTACAACTAATCTAAAGTATGCATCTACCATGTGGGCTCCCATTTATCAAATGCACTGTGTACAAAGGAAGTTCTTGAAGTATGTATCTTAGATTCGAATGGACGGAGTATATCCTGCACATGGATATTACCATCGAAATTTATTAAATTCGGTTAATGTCATATCTTTAGAAACGAGGAGAGTAATGTACTCCATTATATTTCTTTATAAGATTATTAGTTCTTATTTTGAGAGCTCTCAATATTGGAACATATCAAGTTAAATGTACCCAGAACCACATCGCAATTCCCAAGCACACTTTATTTCAAAATGCAAATGCTATGGTAAATGTACCAATTTACTTCAATCGGCCCCAGTTTAACAAATGTGTGCTAACTACTCACCAGGGTATGATAAAATTATTATATATTTAATAATTTAACTTGATTTGATATTTTAATATTTTAGTAAAATCAGACACTTTTGTCTGTATCATTACGAACATTAAACATAATTTTTCAACACAAAATGTCTAATATGACAAAGTATCTATATTGGTAAGGCATCTGCAATGTAGTATGTTTCTGTTCTTCTTACTAATGATAGTACTTTAGAATTAGTATTAACGAAGAATTATTTATGTATGTTTCTGTAATTATTGTATTTTATATTACTATTGTATTAGGCATATAATTAGTTTTCATATTAATTGTATTCTTGTATATTTAGAACTTATGTTGTTTATGTTGTCTATAGCATAATTTAAAAAATAATGTTTTTCGTTTTATTAAATATGTTAATTTAACAAAAGCTGATGGTCCTATGGAATTGTTTGCCTTATTAATTCTCATGTATAGTATTAGATCATCTGCACATAGAAGGCAAGGGATACTTAGACTATCGATAACATAATTCACAAGAATTGTAAAAAGTAATAGTCCCGAAACTGAACTCTGTGGTCTTCCGATAGTCTTGGCGAATCCCGCGCTGTTGCATTCAACATACAATGATCTGTTAGTTAAAATGATACAGAATTTCAAGTTTTTCTGAGAATATAAACTCATATAGTTTTTTAAGATCATATTATGGTCCAGCTTATCAAATGCCTTGGCAAATTCGTATAAGCAATATCTGCTAGAGAAAGTTTTGCCAAAAGCACTGGCAATATATTAAGTCATGCAGCATACTTTTTATTCTGTTGACTTATTTTATTCTGTTATGAAGCGATGCTATAGCTACTCATCTTATTTTAATGAAAATATGTTTTTTGCGACACGACTTTTCGCAATCTTCGTGACATACTTATTGCAATAAAAACTCAAATTAGAGCAATTTTGTTATATGTTAGCGGTTTGGCTACTAAGAATCTTGTAAAACAAAGAATAATAATTGTATTGTACAGATGAGTCATAGGTTTGTTCTACTTCTTGAAAAAAAAATTGTTGAATAAATTCATGACATTAATTTTCTTTATTTTATGTTAAAAACTAAATTTATCGGCGTTCCTTTAACGGATGCTCTTATGCAAAAGAAATTATGCATTATGAAACTGCATACTTTTGGGCCATATGAAATTATAGACTTCATCAGCTTTTTTTATTCTGCAAAGATGAACTAATTTTCTATTAAAATACTGTACTGCGATGATTTAATTTTCAAGGCGAAGCCTAAAAAATATGTATCGATCTCTAAAAATAAATGTGCACCTATACTATACCGTGTTTTCATTTTAAAACTGTACATAGGTTCCACCGTTCGGTCCTTCTCGGAAAATTAGCCACCGCTCAGGTGGGGAGTCCGGCCGTACGCCGTGACGATCGACGACTTAGATTTCACATTTACCGTCGCATACGTGTTTGGCATTTAGACGAGTGAACTTCGTAGTAATACGTGTAATTTTAAATAGATTCTTTTAATTCAAAACTTAGTAATTATGACGTACTCACTTGAGGAAAAAATTGATTTGATATCATGGTCTCTTCAAGGGCATTCATTACGTGCAATAAGGGACCTTTTCTCAGTCAAATATGTAAATCGTCCGATCCCTGCCTTGAACACAATATCGACAGTAGTCGAAAAGTTTAAGTCAACGGGATGCATTCTAGGTTGTAAATGCCACAAGACACCTAGAATTAACGAGGATGCTGAAATGCAGGAATTAATGGTGTGTGCAATGGTAGAAGGAGATTCAAATATTTCTATCCCAAAAATTTCCGAGGAGACTGGTTTTAGTGTGGATAAAATTCACAAAATTTTAAAGAAAAATAAATATCATTCCTATAAATACGAAGCCCATCAAGAAATTTTCGATGAAGACCAGTACCGTAGAATGGAATTTTGTAACACGGTAATGGAACGTGCAAATGCGAATGACAATTTTATTTATAACATTATGTTCACCGATGAATCCACGTTTCCGTTACATGGTAGGCACAATCCATCAATTCTACGGTATTGGGCTATTGAAAATCAGTATCGCCTGTTAAATACAAGGACACAATATCCCAAAAAATTGAATGTTTGGGCTGGTAGTTATGGGAATGATATTATTGGACCATTCTCTATTGATGGAAATTTAAATGGGGAGACTTATTTGAATCTTCTTCAAAACCAAATTGTTCCTGCATTGGCAAACATCAACCCCAATTTTGACAACGTTTGGTTCCAGCACGATGGGTGTCCGGCCCATAACTCAAGAATAGTCATTGACTATTTGAATACGATATTCCCCCAAAGAATTATATCTACGAGAGGCGTAATTCAATGGCCACCAAGATCACCAGACTTGGCCCCTAATGATTTTTTCTTATGGGAGTATATTAAATCAAAGTTATACGGGCATCCTCATAAAAGAGCTAATTTAAATCAACTGAGGGCTAATAATGAAAATTTATTTCAAACTATTAGCCCTCTTATGCTGACCAACATTTGTTCAGAATTTTACGACAGGTTGGGTTATTGTTTGGCGCAAGACGGAGGCATCTTCGAAAATTTTCTTTAGTTTTTTTTCTTATTCAAGGGGATATTTTTTAAGATTTAAGAGTTTGTATTTTATTTTTACTTATTTTAAGAGAATCTATTTATTTTTAAACGTTTTATTAGAAGACACTTTTTTTAATGCAAAACCAATTATAAAAATAATGCAAAAAAGATCATAGTTTGCTGTTAAATATGGCCAAGATATTTTTTCTTTAAATATCTTGATCATCTTTTAACAGTAAACCCATCAACATCACTTCCCACGTAAAAGTTTTTCCCCGTTACAAATACGATGTACACTGCCTCACGTGTAGAACGTAACTGTCGTAGAGCCGCTAATTATCGACACTGGACAACCTGAAGCAGGGCGTACCGTCCGTTTCCCCTCCCTACACATTATACGAAATCGACCGATTGACTTGCTGTCTAGTAAATAAATGAAAGAACGGTATATACACTTATACCTATAAAAAATATATTGATTTGTATTTCTTATTTTATTGCTATTATTAATAATTAATAATATAAATAATAATAGAATTATTTATTAATTACAATTTTTGTCATCATAAAACACATTTTATTTTTAAATAGGTATTGTGTTAAAGTTGTTCTTCCATATTACTAAATTTTATGTAACCATTTTTCTCATTCTTCGTGAACTTATATTATTATACATTTTAGTTATGGAAAATATGTGTATATCCATTTTTAAAATTTATCAAAATAGATAATTAAACTATTATATCGAATATTTAACTAGTAAAGATAAACTTGTATAGTAAGGAAATAAATTTCAAAAATGTAAAAATATTGTATTGAATGTTAGAAATAACTTTATAGCTACATATAATTACTGAAGCTACTGCTGTTACGATGTGTTATTGCTTTCTTAAAGAAACACAAGGTTAAACTTATATAATTATCTCTTATATTGTTTATTTACAAATTTTATTTATTCGATGTAATATGATAAATACCTAATATGCCAAAAAAAATTGTTTATGGAATATTGCTTAGTAATTTTATATCACTAAGTTGGTCAAAAAAGGAAATAAAACAATTAGTGTTCACTTTCATTTACATTTGATATTTGGTACACAAATAGTCTATTTATATTAGAAAATGCATATATTAGACCTTCATTTGTTCAAAATAAATATGCTAAATGTAGCTAATGTAATTCATTTTCCCCTGAAATGATCGCAAACTGAAAGAGCAATATATCCTTTATTTGAGAAGTTTTTTCTTTTAATTTTAATAATGTGTCTCTTGTTGAAATGCCCACACTTGACTGAGATAGTAAAACTTCGCATTATATATATATTATCAGGATTATATAACTTTATTATCAGGTAACATAAAACCTTCAGTATGTTATCTGAAAGCCAGACGTAACTTAATACTGCTACGTGTCTTATCATATAACTATATACATTGTAACCAACGTTTATGATGATTTGCTGAAACCTTATAATGTTCTTTCTTTAAATTAATCTTTTGCCAATTATATTTTAACTTTACTTTCAACGATGTCAGCATAACGAAACTTATAAAGTCGCAGCAAACCCGTTGCATGAGCAGTATAATTTTAGTATTGATATTATTGTTATACTCACACATCTAAATTCTTGTTCGTCCGTTAAATAAAATAAATTGTTTTTAAAAAGTTTAAATCCAAACTAGTGATTTAACAAATTTGGCGCAGCCGGTAGGATTTCACGCGTTATTAGAACACGGATTTGCCTCACTAATAACGTGGAATTCCAATTCCGAAGTGAAATCAAGAACAAAGCTCAAGAAGAAAAGAAACACGAAACAAGAATACTTCAAAGAAGCAACTTCGAAACACGAAGACTTCAACAAAAGAAACAAGAAACAAATCTACAAAGAAACAAAGAAAACAACAGGGGAAATCGCAGATAGAACACGGACCTGCCCTCACTGTTTGTGATTCTCCTCTGCAAGCCATCCTTCCCGAAGACGCCCCGCTTCCAGAACACGGAATTGCCTCACTGGTTGTGGACTCTGGCCGGAAGACAAATGGAAAAAATTTGGTAAGTCAAAGAATTGACACGTTACCTTTGAAACATTTAATTATAATTTTAAGAAATATTATACAGGATATAGACCAAAAACTATTATCCTTCCCATCTGCAAATTTATTTTTATTTAATTTTATTTAATTAAATAACTTTACAACAATTAATTTAAACATAATAATTAATTAACTTATAAAAATGGCAAACGAAGCTATCTTAGAACCTTACAAACTGTCAGAAATTTTCTCAATTGTTCCGGAGTATGACGGAAATCAAATTTTCCTGCAAACATTCTTAAATGCTATTAAATGCGCTTTCGACATGGCGGTCGATAATCAAAAAATACTTTTAACTCTCCATGTTAAAAATAAATTACGTGGAAAAGCCGCTGAACTAGTAAATTCTAGGAACCCGTCAACTTGGGAAGAAATCAAATATCTATTAGAGACTCACTTTGAAGACTCTAGGGACCTTATGTCTCTAATTCAGGACTTGCAAAGAATTAATCAACAATCAAACGAATCCGCTTTAAATTTTGTATCCCGCTTGTAAACGCATAATGCGAAAATGCATGCAGCGATTCAGAAACAACATTTAACCGCTGAACAAAAAACCGCACAGTCAAATTTAATCGAGACAATGACTCTTAACACTTTATTGACAGGGCTGGATCCAAAATTAGGATCTATAATAAGAGCAAGTAATACTATGGATATGCTTCAAGCAATATCCAGGATTAAACGAGAACTTCAATTGTCATACTTTGAATCTCAGAAATTTCAAAAAGCGAACAAACCATTACCACCTAATTCACTAAATGCTAAGAAGATATGTACATATTGTAAACGTAATGGTCACACAATAAATGAGTGCCGAACGAAACAACAAAACTCTTCAGTACCTTTCCAAAATTTTTCTAGGCCTAATTTTCAACAAAATTTTAATCAGGCCCAATCATCCAACTTAAATCAAAATTTTCAGCGACCTCAATTTAATCCAAATGGAAATAATAGACCCATGAATTCAAATTTCCAACAAAATAATTACCAGCAAAACAGTTTTCAACAAAACAGGCCTTCAGCTATTAAACCGAATCCCAACTATACAAACCAATCAAGACCACCAATAATTCGGACAAATCCGAATTATAATCAACAAAGAGCTCATCATATGAACGCTCAAATGAACCAAAATTTTGATGATACGGCTCATCAATACGACTCACAGTACACTGATGATACTGCTCATCAGTACAGCTCACATGCACAATATGCTGATGATACCGCTCATCAATATAATTACAATTGTGATCAAAATTATGAACAATATCAAGATTCATATTCGGACGAACCAACATATCAAGAAAATTATAATTTTTCAACAGACCAATTTAATTATTCTGATACTGATCAGGATTTTCGGCAAACTCCTCAAGCTCAAGATCATCCACCGGATCAACAGCTATGCGAAATAACGGAATTAGAAAACCAAATTCAAATAATTAATTTAAACACCAACCAACAGCAAGACAAACAAATATTCCTATAAATAGAGGAATATCAAGTGCCCTTTTAACAGTAAATCCCAAAAACTTATATTACATTGAAGATGCTACAAAAAAATTTAAAATATTAATAGATACAGATGCCGGACTATCCATATTTAAGCCAAAAACTTGTGAAAAATATCCTAAACGTTTTCCCGAAAACGTTATAATACAGGGAATTACCGATCAAAAAATTCTAATTAATGAATCTACACTCGTTCCGTTTACACTCAACGATCCTCACAAAGTTTACATTCATAATATTGATATTGAATTCGACGAATTATTAGGATCCGATTTTCTAGAACATTACAACTGCATTATTGACATAAAAAATAGACAATTAATTACCAATTTCAAAACTGTACCTTTATTCAAAGCCACAGAAAATTCCACTAATGTACAAAATAATAAAAAACAAAATATTCAAACAAATCAATTTCTCAACAAAATTTCTATCAACCCTCGTACGGAACAAATTTCAAAATTTCGATGTAATCTTGTAAATACAGAAGCCATATTAACAGCTATGGAAATAGATAAAGTACGACTTCCTAATGCACTAGTCAAAATTAACAATAAAGGAGAATTTCTTGCCTCCGTATTAAACGCAAACGCAGTCCCAAAAATAATAGACTTTTCCGAAATTAAACTAGAACCAATTCAAAATTTTTCATTAAATAATTTAAACGAATATAATTTTGAAATTTATACAGATAGACGCGAAGAAATAAAACAGCAACTTCGTCTTGATCACTTAAATGAGGAAGAAAGAGAAATAATTACTCAACTTTGCCTAGACTTTTCAGATATTTTCTATCTCGAAGGAGATATTCTAACATTTACTAATGAGATCAAACACACAATAGACACCAACAATGCTAAACCTACTTTTACAAAGCCGTATCGCTACCCTCAAATTCACAAAGAGGAAGTGAAAAAACAGGTATCGAAAATGCTAGAACAAGGTATTATCAAACATTCAAATTCCCCTTGGTCTTCACCGATTTGGGTTGTCTCCAAAAAGCTTGATGCGTCAGGTAAACAAAAATGGCGTGTCGTAGTTGACTACAGAAAACTCAATGAGTTAACTGTAGGAGATAAATACCCTTTACCAAACATTTCTGATCTTTTAGACCAACTTGGCAAATGTCAATATTTCACCACCCTCGATTTGGCCTCCGGTTTCCACCAGATTGAGATCGAACCCAGTGATATTCCAAAAACTGCTTTCACAGTCGAAAACGGTCATTTTGAATTTAATAGGCTTCCATTCGGTTTGAAAAATGCCCCATCAACCTTCCAAAGGGTAATGGACAACACTTAATAGGAATCCAAAACGAGAGATGCCTCGTATACATGTACGACATAATCGTCTATTCCCCAACAATTCAGGACCATGTTTCACGGCTTACCGAAGTCTTCAAACGTCTTCAAAAAGCTAATTTGAAAATTCAACCGGACAAGTGCGAATTCCTTCGTAAGGAAGTTGCATATTTAGGTCACTTCATCACCAAAGAAGGTGTAAAACCAAATCCAATTAAGATCGAATGCATCAAAAATTTTCCCCAACCAACTAACCAGAGAGAGATTAAATCATTTCTTGGCCTCGCCGGATATTACCGACGATTCATTGATAATTTCGCCAAAATTTCCAAACCTCTCACTAAATTACTGCAAAAAGACACCCCTTTCAATTTCGATTCAGAATGTTTAAAATCTTTCGAAGATTTAAAACAAACCCTTACTTCAAGCCCCATACTATCGTATCCAAATTTTGACGAGCCATTCCTACTCACAACAGATGCGAGCGCTTTTGCGATCGGCGCTGTACTCTCGCAAGGTCCAATAGGTAAAGATCTACCCATAGCCTTCGCCCCCAGAACTCTCTGTAGCGCGGAAACAAAGTACTCAACAATAGAACGAGAACTCCTCGCTATTGTTTGGGCCGTAAAACATTTTCGCCCATATATTTTTGGTAGAAAGTTCAAACTGATAACAGATCACAGACCTCTTACCTGGCTTTTCTCTATTAAAGACCCCGGTAGTCGCCTAGCACGCTGGCGCTTAAAACTTGAAGAGTACGACTACCAGATTGAATATAAACCTGGCAAAATTAATAAAAATGCGGATGCCTTATCCCGTATCAAAATTCACCATTTTCAAAAATGTGTGGATTTCAAAAACAAAATTTTAACATCAAATACAGACGACGAATCAATTAGTTCAGAAAATACCGAAATTTCACCAGAATCAATTTTACAAGAATTAAATACATTTGTTCACTTATATAAAACCCAGTCATTAATAGACTATTCAAAAATTAAAATTACAAACAATCAATTATTAGACAAAGGACATAAGGACATAATAACGTTTTTCCAAAAGGACAAACTCGAAGACTTACATTATAAAATAATTGAAGATATTTTCGAGGAAAAACCAAATTTTATCCACAATAAAATTAATATAGTCACGAGTAAAACGGTGAAAAACCGAAAATACTATATTGTTTTGTTACCCTTCGACACCGAAGAGATAATCGAAACAATGTTTATTACTCTTTACAAAGACAAAGACATTTTCGAATCTTCAAAAACATATTTCATTGAAAACAATTTAGAATTGCCAATACTCGAAATTTTGTCATTTATTTTCACTGAAAAAGATTTGAACCTAGTTAGTTGCCAAAACATAACTAAGACGCCTGACGAAGATCAAATTCCGATAATATTAGACCAAAACCATACAGAAAAAGCAAATTTGCACCGCGGAATAAACGAAACCATTCGGAGAATAAGAAATAAATATAACTGGCCCGGTCTAACTAAAGACGTAACTAAATTCATTCAATATTGCGAAATATGCCAGAAAACAAAGGCTTTACGGAAAAACTTAAACAATCCCTTGGTGATAACTGAAACACCAAGAACACCATTTGAAAGAATAAATATCGATATACTAGAAATTCCAAAAAGAAATTATGTCTTAACTATTAGGGATGAACTAACCAAATTTACTCAAGCGTACCCATTAGAGGATAAATCCGCTAAATCAACAGTAAATACACTACTTCTTTACTTTCAGCATTTTGGTACTCCGCTTCGTATACATTCGGATTACGGTAAAGAATTCGACAATGTATTACTTAAAGACCTATGTACCTTATACGACATAAAATTAACATTTTCTAGCGTTAGCCATCCTCAATCAAACGGATCTGTGGAAAGATTTCACTCCACACTTTTAGAAATGATTCGTACTAATCAGGCTGAAAACCCTAATGAACATCCACTAAACGTAATTCCTTACGCTGTTATTTGTTATAATAACTCGACGAATAAAACACACGGTTTCTCTCCATACGAGCTAGTATTTGGACATACGTCCAGTCGCCCACCTGAAACTTTGTATAACCAAAAAGAGTTGATATCAAAATATATACGAGACCTAAATAATAGAATTTCATACTATTATAAAATTGCACGCACAAAAACTGAGCTTCAAAAAGAAAAGGCTAAATTAAAATTCGATAGAAACGTTCCAGAACATCCTACACAATTTAAAATAGGCGATAAAGTCTATGTTAAGGAATCTCAAATTAAAGATAAATTACATAATAAATTTAACGGTCCTTTCGAAATAATAAAAATCTTTCAAAATTCTGCAATTTTATTAAATCTCGAAACGTCACAAACGACAAAAGTCAATTTCGACAGGATGAAACCATATTTTGAGAATTAAATTATTTTCAGGTTTCTTCTGCTGATTGGAGCAGCAGTATCCCAATACACCATTACTCCAATAAACAACACCATTGGAATATATTACCATCGAGACAGCGAAATCGTTGTAACAAATAAACAATGGACTCTTCTGGTTCACAAAAACATTTCATCAATAAAGAACACTTTTGAACATAACGAGAAAATGCTTGAAATTCTCTTACACGCTATTAACCCCACATTTGAAAACAATGACCTTTTTCGAGGTGAAGTAAAAACACACATCAGCTTATTAACCCAAATTTCAAATTCAATTCAAGAAAAATTAAGCGAAATTTATTTTGATACTAAACGTTACAAACGTGGAATTCTCAATGGCATTGGTACAATATTTAAGTCAATTACAGGAAATTTAGATTCCGAAGATGGCGAATACTACATGAATTGCATCAATAAATTAACTAATGACGAGCATCAATTAGAAAATTTAATGAAAAATCAAATCTCAGTAACAACATCCGTCATAAAGAATTTTAACGCTACTATACAAAAGTTGCAAATTGATGAAGCCACCTTCAATAGAGATATAAAAATAATATCAGACACAATTTATAGGACAGCAGATAAAATTAAAGTAATTGAAGCAAAATTAAGATTTTTAGAAAAATGTGAACTTCTCATGGAAAGTTACCTGTATATCGAGAATCAATTAAATGATATTCTAAATTCAATAACTTTCGCGCGATTAAAAATTATTCATACGTCGATAATCAATCCTGAAAATTTGATAACCTCGCTTCAGGAAATTTCACAAAATTTACACCAAAACAATTTACCACTCATTATAAAATCTTCCAATATTGCCAAATATTTGAATATTATGGAATTAGAAGCATACCAAACTGATTCAGACTTGGTATTTGTATTAAAAATCCCTCTAATAGACCAACAAAGATACACCCTTTTTAGATTATATCCAATCCCTATCCTAAATAATAGAACTGGTCTATATCATGTTTTATCTTCATCACAAAAATACTTAGCGCGTGACGTCGATTCTTTGATGTACATACCCATCAAAAATCTAAAAGACTGTAAACCACTTTTCTTTGGCACAAAGATATGTTCCAATCTATTTGCATACCCCATCGACGACAATGCTATATATGAAGCCCAAATCCTGAAACACTTAAAAACTTTACCTGAGAGCTGCCAAACTTCAATAATATTTGCAAAAGGCTACAATGTCCAACAACTAACGGACTCATCATGGCTAACAATTACTTCAGAACCACTTCAAATTACTGTAAATTGCAAACAAATAAACACCAAGACAGAGATCATTTATAAAAATTCCATTTTTAAATTGCAACCTGGATGTAGTGCTTTCATAGGAGTGACAAAAATACAAGCTGACCCTAAGAACTTTTCGCAAACCAGTGTTAGTGATCACCATTTTAATTCCCTTTAATTGTTGTCAAGGAATCCCCGACATCCAAATCCCAAAATTAGAACCATTGATATTGAATAACTTATTATTAAAAATTGAATAACTTAAATGTGGAAGACCTCGAGATTGCCAAACACAAATTGGACGAGTATTCTCGAACGTTAGACGATTTGATCAATGAACCATTTGTCACCAAACACATCTCTTGGTTCACTTATTTTATCATTACACTAATAGTAACTCTCATTTTGTTATATATTTTATGTAAATGCCGAAAGAGAAACAGATTAGCAATCGCCCTCACAACAAATTCACCACCACCTCCACCTGGACCTTCTAAACGCTTAAGAGAATCCTTCAGGAGCATCCTGCCCAGAAGAAGACCATCGATCAGATCCAAAGATGAAACCCCAGAGGAAGAAATCGAACTGAACTAATGTTTCTCAGTTATAAATCGGTTTCAAAGACTCTATATATTTTAATTTTGTAAATTTTATATTAAAAAAATATTAGTTGTATAATTTAAACTTAACTTAAGGCTTCATACTCTCAATTAACTTTATTATTATTATATAACTTCAATAATCGTTAAATTCATAATTATTAATTTCAATTTTACTTATTTTTGAAAAGTTGCTGTATAACACCAACTTTTTGTTAAAAAGGGGAGTTGTTATATAAAATATATTGTATTGCATTCATTATTCAAAGTAGTTCTCACACTTCTATAACTTTATTATCAGGTAACATAAAACCTTCAGTATGTTATCTGAAAGCCATACGTAACTTAATACTGCTACGTGTCTTATCATATAACTATATACATTGTAACCAACGTTTATGATGATTTGCTGAAACCTTATAATGTTCTTTCTTTAAATTAATCTTTTGCCAATTATATTTTAACTTTACTTTCAACGATGTCAGCATAACGAAACTTATAAAGTCGCAGCAAACCCGTTGCATGAGCAGTATAATTTTAGTATTGATATTATTGTCATACTCACACATCTAAATTCTTGTTCGTCCGTTAAATAAAATAAATTGTTTTAAAAAGTTTAAATCCAAACTAGTGATTTAATATATATATAATGCAAAGTTTTACTATCAGAGGGTAACACATTCAAACTACAGAAATAAGGAGTTTATACTCCAACCCATCTGCAAATGCCTTATATAATAAGGACTAAACAAATTAGGTTAAAACAGTGGAGTAGTCCTTATTATATAAGGTATCTGCAGGTGGGTTGCAGTATAAACTCCTTATTTCTATAGTTTGAATATATATATATATATATATATATATATATATATATATATATATATATATATATATATGTATATATATATATATATGTATATATATATATATATATATATATATATATATATATATATATATATATATATATATGTATATATATATATATGTATATATATATATATATATATATATATATATATGTATATATATATATATATATATATATATATATATATATATATGTATATATATATATATATATATATATATGTATATATATATATATATATATATATATATATATATATATATATATATATATATATATATATGTTTTTAATTATCGGGGTCTGGTAAATCCTGATATAGTCCAAAGTTATTATTTGTTTAAGAAAAACTTTATTATTCCACCGTATTCAATATCAACATTTATTTATCATAAACGTAATTCATTACTAATAACTAAATCATTCTCTCAGTGTACAATAAAAGTTATCAAACATTGACCCATAATTAAAATTGAATCAGGTAAAACTAGAACGTAAATTAAAATAAGTACATAAATGGGCACTACTTAAATCATCTCTATATATAGAGCCCGTTTTCGTAATTATGACTTTCACAAGAGTTATAGATAATTATATACAAAAACGAAAGTTTAGCAAAAGGGTTTGTAGCTGTCTAAATTAACTGCAGTAGAGGTATTTCTTATAATTCTAATATTACCATTAGTTTTGGACTTTGACACTTCTTATATAATAATCAAGGTTTAGAGCAACGCTAGTCGAACTACACCCACGCCACAATCTACTGACAATAACAAAATAATATAAAAAAATTAGCATACCTAAATGGCAAGAGTGAGAAATTTGCCTCCGAAAGGTCCTTCACACACACTGGGCAAGTTTCTGGCAAAGAAAAACAGAACACCTTCGGACCGCAATGCTCGAAACAAATGATGCCGGGATCCATGGCTTACTGTTATCTCTGAAATGGACAAATGTTATGTTATTAGAATTGGTACTGTAGCCTCTTCACGTAACTACATCTAATTAACACTTCAAAATAATACGCCAGCAGGTACTACCAACTGAACAACAATATACTAGCACACTTAACTCTCAAGTAGTATCTGGGTTATAGGTTGATTTTAATCATTACGCGGTGACGTTTCAATTGTTTACGAGCGTTTTAGGAAAATGAAAGGATGCATTGTTTGTTTATTCAGGTGGCATATATTTTGCACTCTGCCAATACAGTCGGCTGATTCCGATTTGTGTAAAAGAAAGCGCAATTTGTAAATAATTTACGTATGTCGTGCTATACTTTAATCGTCTTTACTTTGTCTGGTAATTGAATAAGTCATTCAAACATCAGTTACTGTACATTGTGAAATTCGAGGGGCGCGGGCGTAGCGTACATGGATGCGAGTGATGCGTTGCATCCCTTAGAAAATTGGCAAATTAGTGTTATTTAAAAGTTCGATCGATTTATTCAATTATTACAATTTTTTAATTATTTTAAACCGACCGCAAACAAACAGTATTTATTTATCATCAACTTTTTTATTTCAAATCGGCCGTGAAGGCGCCAGAAATAAATGGACTTCCGCGTTACTTACTGCAGTGTTGAAATGCGATGGTCCATGTTACATCCAAGCTACGCGTTAGATGGGCGAAAAGGTCAGTGATCTTACGCAGTCAACAGTGGAACCTCGAGTGGGTATTGTCGTTAATTCCGGACTCAGTTGTGCGATTATGTGAACGCATCTTGGTGACTATCGCCATAACATAAGGAAGATTTGGAAGCGCTGTTTCAGGTAGGTAACTGTGAAAAATGAAAATGAGGAATGGGATCGAGAAACCGTTATTTGTGCTAGAGGCCTTTTAACTTTATTGTGCGACTTTGATTTAAATTTTTTCTTAGCAGTATTTTCTGCAATATTCCCACATTCCGAGAGTCTGTTTAAAATTCTATAGACAAAAATATCAAATATTAGTTACTGCAATAAAAAATAGCCGATTTCAAATCATATATTCAAAAAATGAGAAACGATTTTAGTGACATTTGGGACCGTATGGACAGATTTGTGTTAGAAAATCAACCACCAAGCAAAAGAATGCGTTTGGATTTAATTTCTAAAGAAGATAAGAAAAGCACCTGCGCACGATTGTTTTATGAAATATTGGACGTTGTTACTTTGAACATTAGTGAACAGTTTAGTGAAATTTCTAAACTGAAATTCTTAAATTTAGATTCCACACAATTTACTTCATTCGTGACGTTTTCCTGACGAACTTTTTTCTACTTTGGTAGATACATATGGAACATTCTTTGACGCAAATCGTTTAAAAAGTGAACTTTCAGTGATTTATAGTGATCCCGATATGAAAAAGAGCACTGTGTTTGAGCTTCACCAATATATTATGTCTCTTCAATTTTCATTATCTTCTGTTTTTCCGAAGTCATCAAAATTGTGTCGTTTAATTTTGACTATTCCTGACACAAATAGTTCCGCGGAAAGATCATTTTCATATTTAAAGAGAATAAAGACTTATCTGCGAAATTCTCAAAAGCAAGAAAGACTCTCAGCTTTAGCATTAATGAATATTGAAAGTGCCTCGTTAAAAGATATGAGATCGTCTCCAACATTTGAAGAAACATAGACGTTTTCGCTGGACAAACAAAAACCGAAGAATTGATCTTTATTTTAAAAATTAGGATATTCTCGTATGCCTCGGCATAATCATTTTAGGTTAGTGTCTTTTTTTTATTTTCACCATATTCTTATGGCCTACCATACATCTGAGTATACCTCTTCCCCTTATAAAATTTTTATCACATCCCTAGATTCTTTTCTCATGATACGCCCCTGTGAAATTCACTTTATAAAATGACGCGGAAAAGTTGGGTATACAATTGAGTTCTAAATTATAATGTTATTGAAAGTATTGTGATCAATTAGTTTACTTAGATCAATTAGTTTACATAGACCAAGATATATTTATTGGTAATAGTTAGGCAGATGATTTGGATAGTCTGAAGTCCGAAGACTATTTTACATGAGTAAAACACGATATACATACATACATATTTAAGATAATGAAACGACAAAGAGAAAGCCGATAACGAACAATATGAATGCGGCGTTTGAATCTTTTGCTACAGTTTCTAAACAAAAAGTTTCTATTCAGTTAACGTACTGAAGCTGTTATTACTTAATTAATACAATAAGATAGAGTAAGCACTTAATTAATAGAATCAGCTAAGATAACTAATTATACATTTGAGTATCTTAGACATCTACACCACTTGATTTGTAAGATGTTCATGCATCGCCATTCATATACCTTTACCAGAAAATTTATGAGTTAATTTACCAGTTTCAATGATGTTTTCATTCATAAAATGATGCTTTATGAAGTTTCATATACTTATTGAAAATATGTCGTCAATTAATGGTCACCTATGTATATCGATTCTTATAGAAAACATAACTATATATACTCGCATGTATGGGACATCTCAATTTCAGTCGATATTGAAGGATAAAAAAACATTGTGTATTTTGCTCTGGTAGTTTAGAACTCAAGATCATGAATAAAAATTCCAATACTCTGGAAGGCTTATTTAAAGTCTTTGAATGAGTGTTGTAGGTCGAGCAACAGTTCTATTTTTTACGCACGATTATCACGGTAAACTAGATCTGCCACGTTTAGAGGTAGGTTCCCGTTGAAGCTATGATACCAGGTGAATAAGGTTAGACCACTAACACAATATAACATTTTCTGTACGGAGTATAATCGTATTAATTACCTTCATTCAATTAACGCATTTATGATTATCTGACTCTTCGCACTTCCGGTAAAGTTTCGGAAACCAAGTTGTTATTATCGGGAGACGATTAAAACTATAAAAGTTTTAATCATCTTCTAATGATTCCTAATGCAAGGTAAAACTACTTTCCTGTTTGTGTTGCTTCATCGAAGGTTTAAGCCCCTCCCCAGGATAATTACTTACATGCAATTATGGGAAATGATATATAGACTATGTAAGAAGATATTCATTTAGGTAATAATGAAGTGATTAAAAAATATTAAGACGACTAAAGGATTAAGATCTAAATATTATATAAAAAATTTATTTATGATTAACGGCGGCCACTAAGTAAATAGTTGTATAAAATTTTATTTGATATGATATTTTTCATGTTAAATTGTAACCTTCATTTTATATATTTGGGGTTAGGAATATAGTTTAGTATAGTGCGCCTTTTAAAATAGAATATCTTCATCATGAGGTCATCAGTCCTAAGACTGGTTGGACGCTAACCTCCAGCTTCTCTTATCTTGTGCTAACTTACGCATTTCGCTAATTGTGCTACAACCTACATCCCTTACTATTTGCGAGCAGTAGTCTAATATAGGCCTACCTCTGCCTTTCTTCACTCCTATTTCTGCCTCCAAAATATCGCGGACTATTCCCCCATGTCTCAGCAAGTGGCCTACCATTATATCTCTTCTTTTCTTTATGTTTTTCCACATACTTCTTTTCTCGCCGACTTCCTCTAATACTTCTTCGTTTCTAACCCTATCAGTCCACGGTATTTTCATCATTCTTCCGTAACACCACATCTCAAAAGCTTCTAATTTCTTCCTACTTGCTTCCCCTACCATCCAGGTTTCGCAACCGTATAGTGCCGTGCTCCATACATACGTTTTCAAAAATCTCTTTCTTGTTTCTACGTTTATTACCCCCTGCGCTATTCTTTGTTTTGTATCTTTATCGCTTCTTCCATCCCAATTTATTTTACTTCCTAAATAAGTGAAGTCTTTAACTTCCTCCAATCTTTCATTATTAATTTGCACTTTCGTTTTTGCTCTGCTCTCGCGCCCTTTGCACACTAACACTTCAATTTTGTTTTTATTCACCCTCATTCCGTATTCCTCTGTCAACACTGCCTCCATTTCATTTAACGCTGATTCCAATTCCTCTTTACTAGATGCTAATATTGCTATATCATCCGCAAATCTCAGCATTTTTAGTTTCTGTCCCTGTACTTTAATCCCGAAATCCACTCTATCTTTTACGACATTAATCGCCTCTTCGATGTACAGATTAAAAATTAGTGGTAGCGTACATCCTTGTCTTACTCCTTTCCTAATACCTACTTCCCTTTTTTCCCCTTCTACTTCTATAACAGCAGTTTGCTCTTTGTATAGATTGTGTACTATTCTCCTATCTCTATACTTCATTCCCGCGCTCTTTAATATCTCGAACATTTTTTCCTATCTTACATTATCAAAAGCTTTTTCTAAATCTACAAATCCTTATAAGCATTCTTTCCTTTTTCTATTGTTTTCTCTAACATTACTCTTAGCGCCAGAATAGCTTCGCGAGTTCCCCTATTTCGCCTAAACCCGAATTGGTCTTTTCCTAGTATTTCCTCCGCTCTATTTTCCATCCTCTTCTGCACTATTCTGGTTAAGATTTTTGACGCGTGGGAAGTTAGGCTAATCGTTCTAAAGTTCTCGCATTTGTCGGCTTCTCTCTTTTTCGGTATAGTAACGATAATGTTTCTCTTATAATCCTCCGGCATCTCGCCCGTTTCATATATGTATTTTACCAGTTCAAACATCCTATTTACTACTTTCTGTCCCGCACATAAAATATAATATGGGCCTTCTAAAATATAGTTTTAAAATATTGAATCAAAGCTTTGAAATTTAAATCAGTACAATTTGTTTAGTAGTTTAGAACTCTTTTAGCAGTTCTCATATTTGATGATAAATCTGGAAAGTTTATAATAGCGTAAAACGCATCGTTGCTAATATTTTAATTATCATTTTAATTTATAAATAATTTACATAAACATATAATAACTCTAAGAATAAAAAAATCGCATTTATTATACAATATAGATACGATCTAAGAAATATTTATACTTTGTGCGTTATTTCCATTTCATAAATTTATTATTAGTATCACTTAGCATAAACAAAATGGAATTACCCTTTATTCGTTGCTTATGTCTACTATATTCAGAAGAATGATTCCACTATTATGTATTTTTTTTAAGTTTACGAGGGTAGTCCCAAAAGTACCCGACTTGACGTATAGATGGTTGTTCTTTGAAATGAATGGATATGGTAGAAAGTACCAGTATTACAAAGCTTTTGAACTTTAAAGTTTGACGACGGTAGATTGTTTAGTATTTGTTTGGCACCCATCAATAGTGAATGTCCTCAGTGAATTTGAAAACATGAAAAAAATGGTCATCTTTATATGATACAATACTTTCATTTGAAAGGCCTCAGTCCCACCAAAGCGGAACTAAATTCTACTCTGGGGAAGTTTGCTCCTTCGTCTAATAATAGTAACAGTAAAATATTGGGTGGTAGAGTTTAAATGAAGCCGTACGAGCTGTCAAGACGAATATCGCAGTGGTCAATGTAACCAAATGAGGTGACCACGCCAGAAATGGTGAAGAAAATCCACAAAATGGTGTTGGATGACCGTTGACTGAAAGTGCGCGAGTTAGCAGACATGGGAGGCATTTCAAAATGTGCTGTACATCGCATATTGACTGAAAATTCGAACATGAAAACGCTGTGCGTAAGATGGGTGCCACGATTACTCACAATAGAACAAAAACAATGTCGTGAGATGTTTCAATCGAGTGTTTGGCGAAGTTTCACAGATATAAAGCCGAGTTTTGTGTCGATTCATAAGTATGGATGAATCATGGGTTCATAACATCCCATCTGAGACGAAGGAACTAATGGACTAAAATAGGAGAATCGGCTCCAAAGACTGTGAAGCGAGTTCCATCTGTAGGCAAGGTTTTTTTCAGTTTTTTGGGATGCACGTGGGATAATTTTCATTGATAATCTTCAGAAAGGAAAAACAACCAACGGCGAGTATTATGCGAATTTATTGCCGCATTTGAGTGATGAAATCAAGAAAAGACGACTGCATTTGGCAAAAAAGAAAGTTATTTGCATCAAGAAAATGCACCAGTTCACACATCCATTACTGCGACAGCCAAAATTAATAAGTTAAAGCTCGAGTTGCTCCCTCACGCACACTATTCACCAGATTTAGCTCCAATGGATTATTTTCTGTTTCATAAACTCGAAAAAATGGCTCGATGGTAAAAGATTTGCCAACAATGAAGAAGCGGAGTTTGCGGTTGATGGCTATTTTGAGGAACTCGACGATTTTCACTATAAACAGAGTATCGAAGCCATTGAACATCTCTGGGAAAAGTGTATCTAGTCAAAAGGAGATTATGTAGAGAAGTAAAGATATTTTCCCAAATTTATTGTGTTTTATTTGTTAGGTCGGGTACGTCTGGGACTACCCTCGTATGTATAACACCTTCAATTATCGAAAATATATAAAAAGTACCTAGCATATTTTTAGAAAGCAGAGCAAAATGCAGAGTAGAGCAGAAGTAAAAATAATAAATAAAAGCAAAACCGCTACTCCTCTGCAGACTTTTTATTAGTGTAAAAAAGTCGAACGCAAAGTTATACTAGATTAACTAACCACCCAAAATAATTCAGGCGACTAATCATTAAAGCCAAAATTATTTGTAACAAGCCAAATTGTTCATGATTAAAGATGCGATTAGAATTGACTAAAACCATTCTTTGTTCATCAGTTGAGCTATTTATTTCTAAAAATAATTTAAATAAATAATGTATTTTGTACTATTCTGTAACATTTATAATCGTTGAACACCGATTTCTTCTTAAGCATTAATTAATATTCTGTAAATTAAAGTTTGTGGAAGGCATGTTTTATCAAGTCATTTTGGCATATATAAAAAAATAAAAGTATCCTCTAGCGTGACAGCGAATACAATTTATTAGCAATTATTTGTATTTGATACGGTTGGCTTGGTCGAATGTTGGCCACCTTGAACTTTTTTGATAGACGTTGTCGCTCTGTCATAGAACTTTTCCTAAATACGTTGAAAAAGGCATCATTTGTTTGTACTTTGCTTACTTGTAATATTGATCGCTTATAAAACTAAAACGTTCAATATTATATTTGTTTAATCAATTAAAGTATTCATAAAAATAATAAATATTATTTATACTATTGATACATCAGCCTGCAGTGCTGCTGGGTGGATTGAGCAGCCCAGCAGTACTGTTGCCGGTCCCAAGCCCAGAAGAAAGAGGAGAGCTAGAGGGTCAGATTAGCTGTCGTCTACCCTCTGTAGAAACAGATAGCCAGCTCAAAGTACCGATATTCATCGAAGAGGAACTGGTCATAGACCTACTATAGAAGAAGGAAGAAGAAGAAGAACTATTGATACGCAAATCTAATTCAGATAATGAAAATTGATCAATTGATCACCACTTGATTGCAAAACGTATTTTCATATCCAATTTAATTTGTTTGGTGATGGAAAATGTTTATAAATTTATCACAAATTCAACTAAATGTTAATAAAAGACACAGTATTAATATGTTTTATATAGTAAATGTTCGCAAAGTGACGACATATATCGAGTGAAGGAGGTGTTGTACGATACTGAAATATCTGTGAAACTATATCTGGGAAGACTGAACTGGTCAAAAACTGCATTTGAGCGTACGTGGTGGATGTATGACTGTTAGTTCTGATATAAAGTGGTGTCAGGTTTATTAAGTTTCTCCAAAGAATATCAGCGCGGGAGTACCACAGGGAACGGTGCTCTCACCGATATTATTCTCATTGTACATAGTGGATATCCCAGATCACCCTACAATTATAATTCAGCTATATGCTGATGATACTATCACATATACAATTTGTTTTCATTCCCAGACAACTAATCAAAAGATAAAATATCACCTAGAAAAAATAAACGAATACTAGAAAATATGGAAAAATAACATAAATGAAGAAAAACTAAGCACGTAATGCTTACACGAAAATTTACAAACAATAACATAAGTAAAGTAAAAATCTCGGAGTCACGATCGACAGACAGCTAAATTTACCCATATCTCGAATTGTCTAAGAAAAACCTATACCGCGTTGAGTAAACTATATCCGCTAGTCAACATAAATAGCAGCAGGAGCACAAAAAATAAACTATTGCTATACAAAACGATATTTACATTCATACTGACATGTATGAATGTGTCTCCAGTATGACACGAAATATCCAAAGCACAATACAAAAGACTACAAACGACACAAAATAAATTACTAAGATTATTAACAAATTCAAATATATACATAAATATACACACATTACATAACACAACAGGTATAACATATATAAGACAATATATAAAAGAAACAGCACGAAAGTTCTATAATATACAAATACATACGGCATCAGTGACAGAAGATATTAAACAAACATAGGAAAATAAAGAACAACACACACTAATATTTATATGTAAACCTAGACGGATAACATAAGACTAATATGAAAAATAATGATATAAACAAACCCACAGATAAGCCCACAAACCAATAAAAGCGCACCGTCGATAAGATTGGAAAATACTTTAATTACATGAAACGATAAAAAAACATAATGTCCAACTATACTGAACAGAAAAAAAACATTTATACTAGTTCACTCAAGAAAGCGTAAAACATATAGAAAAGAATGATCTAGAATAGATTTTTATGAATTTTTCCTATAAAAATAAATGAAACGAAGTAAAAAATAAATATACTACAAATAAAAAAATTAAAAACAATATAACAAAAGCGTAAGCATTAAAATAAATAAAATTCTAGATTAATTGGAAATAAAAATCTAGACTTATTTTCAGAAACTAATAGATAAAATTAAATATTCAGGAGGTCTGAAGATCGGCCGGGTGCCACATATCTGTACGTAAATGCAAATTAAGTGACATATGTCAAACGAATATTGTAAAATATGAACTGGACATGCTTTAAATAGCGAATAAGAAATAATTTTTTATTTGCTGTATTTTATATTATAATGTACTTGTGTTAAAATTAGAAATGTAAAAATAGGAAAAAGAACAAATAAATGATTTTAAAGGAAGGTTTATTAAGTTTCTCCATGTAACAATGAACCTTCCTAACTTATGCATTGCCTGAAAAACTATCCGTTCTTAGAATATATACTAGCTTATCTGAATATTTATTACGACAGAGAATCAAAAAGGATCAGTAGTTGCGCAAGTCTGGAGTAACTCTTCGATTAAGACTGTAATTCAGCATCTAAGATGTTCATCTGACGATATCTCATGTTCACGCCATGAGAGGTGAATACATCACCTCTATTATACATCACCTCTACATTATACATCACCACTAACAACAACATACGAAAACTCATACCAGGAGGCATTACAACGATTAACCAATTTGCTTCGTTAAGTTTTTCAATCACTAAATTCAATGTTATTGTTATTTCCGTTGTTGTTCTTTTTTCTCAAATTTTCGTCAACTATATTAACCTCTTGTCCTTCAAAGTTGTCCACAAGTGTCTTAGTCACTCAAAATGTTGACAATACTTCTCGTAGCGTGAGTATTGCAACAAATTTTATTTTTCGGGAAAAAATTTAATTTCCATAGGTTGAGTGAACAATCCACACAGAGTGATTGTAAATTACTGAAAATACCTTCATATGAGAAGCTATTATATGTATATCAATTCAAAGTTTCCAATTATTTAAATTAATTTTTTATATTTTTTTGTACACAAAGAAAAATGATGAAACAAATAAATGAATTTTATTAATTACAAAAAAATAATTATTTTAGTTAATATTGCCCAACTCTGTGTAGGATTATTAAGTGTCAGATTATGTGTAAGATTATTTCAAACTCATAAATCTGTGACTCGTGGTCACAGATTATAAATGATTTATTCATACAATAAATCCATTTTCGAATAGAGTATTATGTTAACTGAATGAATAATTATTCAACATGTTTAAATCAATTTTATATGTTAACAGCATTTTCCATTACTTGACTGGAATATAACATCTGAAAACTCGATATAATTGATTCGAAGGCGATAGAGCGATAATTACTTGGTAGTTCTATTTTCCGTCTTTTACACAAGTTCCAATTAGTTAAAATCCATTATTAAAATCATACTAATATTTATCGTAAGTATGGATAATATAAACAATACTCATTACATCTTATGTGCCGAAAGATGATTTTTTGCATGTTGTGAACATAGATATTGTTTAAAAAGCTATCAAAATGGAGTTAGAAATTATTATCCTTTATGTGCCACTATGAAAGACTGAGGTCCAGGAAGAAGATATGTATATAAATCAACACAATATTCTGGGAGACAAATTTCTGTATCCACTCCAAAAACCGTTGATGCCGTGCTGGACACCATTTTAAAATATTAAAAAATTAGGCCCAAACCAATTATGGATGCTTTCAACATTTTGTATTAAAAAATGTTAGCGACGCCATCTTTTATACATCGCTACACCCATATAAAAGAAGGCGTCGCTAACATTCTTGGTCCTTAGAGCCGGATTTCTAATGCCCCTTTTATTTGTGTCTTCATGCAAATAAAGGGGGCATTAGAAATCCGGCTCGAAGGACCAAAAATATTAGCCACGCCTTCTTTTATATGGATGTAGCTATGTATAAACGAAGGCATCGCTAACGTTTGTGATAAAATTCATCATGATTTGGTTACAAAATAAATTTTAGTCAAATGAAATTTGAACGCTGATCAGTAACGACCAAGACTGTCTACTTCCGATCCTATTTGTAATTTTGAAAGAAATTCTTCCAACTTTTTGGATAGATATAGAGACAAAACAAGTAATTAAAATAATGGAAACTTGGTGGTTCGCATGGATTAACACAATTCCGAGTTCAAAAATCGACAGGAAAGATTCTGGCATCTGTTTTCTGATAATATAGATGGACTAATTATGATAGATTTTTTGGAAAATGGTAAAACTTTATAACTGGAGAGGAGTATTCTATATTGTCGAATAAGTGTGGAATAATTAATACAAAACAGCGTCAAAAGTTCAAAAAGTTCAAAAAAATTGTCAAGATAATATGCCGCCGTTAAGTCCATTTGCGTTACAAAAAATCAATAAACTGGGCTTCGATTGATCTTCCGATCTACTCAATAGATTTGGTCAGTTTGGATAATTATATATTTCCAAAACTAATAAAATATTTAGAAGTACATTTCCATCAAACGACAGGTGCCGGGTGGGGGGGAGAAGTGGGTTGCAAATCAGGAAGAAGACTTTTTCCAAAAACCTTTCCAAAGAGGAATAATTTTAAAAAATACTTTACGAACATTATACTAATAATGTAAACTTGAGATATGGTTCTGTTTAATTAAAAAAAATAAGAATTGACGTTAGTTATTTATGTAAGTAAAAACTATCAACATTTTCTCGTAAAATTAAAATAAATATACGATTTTAGTCTTGTTTGGTAAATTAGAATTAAAATAAAATATTGTTTTTATCATTTTTATATACAAAGTATTTTAGTTATCATATAAAATACATCTTTATAGTAAGTACAGAGTATCGTCACACCATGATTAAAAATTATTTGTAATTTAAATGGTTTTTTATAATTCAAATGGTACATTTTTCTCATAGGATTACAGAAAATATTGACACATGACATTGTGTCAAATAACGATAAAGTTGGTTGTATATTTAAATCAAATAAATAATGACAAAGTTAGTTGTATCTTTTCTAACACATGTTTAATGTATCAGAGAATAATTACTGACATAATTTTATGTGTAATAAAAATGCATTTCAATTGCAGTCATAACCCTAATCCGGTTCTAATTGTATATTAATACAAGAATTACTATAATTACCTTGTGATAAGCTGGTATATAGGTTACTACAACGTGCTGTGCCACTTTTATACTACCTGTTTCTAATTGTTCTTAAAACTAGGTAACATAAACAATCACCTACATTTCAACATACCTGTGTGATTTTCTTTATTTTTTTTGGCATTTCACAATTTAACTGAATGGATATTATTAATTTTAAAGTAGTACTTTAAAATTATCGGCATAGTTAGCTCGATTGACTATCAATCATCAATTCTGAAGCACAAACGACATCGCTTGTTTACCTGACAACGTGCTAAAGCGGACTGAATGCGGACCGTGGACAGGTAAGATGGAACATAAAATGAACGCAACGCCAGCGGTTGGAATAGGTTGGTTCTACCACGATAGTTTGCGGTCAAGTAACTTTTGTACCAGTTTCATTTGCGTGAGGTATGTTGTTTACCTGTTACTATGGTTACCACATGACGAAGGCACTTCCTGTTTCTAGTTTTGGGGCCAGATTTAGTTTTAAGGGGGTTAGTGGTGGTGCCACCGCAGGATATTTTTAAATGTGAGTCCTTTTGTCAGTACTATCTGGTAGTTAGTTGAAATACGGTTCCTAATTTCATATTAGGGCGTATTTAAATCGTTTGTAATTTTCGCTTTTGTTTTTGGATATCTAATAGTTGCATAGGGGTTGTATTTAATCAATACATAGAGATGATTGTGATATGCCACGTGTTGTATCAGTGCTTCAATCGAGGAACTTCGTTTGTTTTCATAGTAATCTGTTAATTTACTCTACTTTCATGTATTCCAGCCACCTCAGTATTGCAGAAAAAGAAACTGGAAATAAAGAAATGTTTTATAACGCACTTAAAAATAAAACAAAATAGCGATTTATCTGAGGATGAAGTTGCATTCTGGACTTAAAAAACTGAAAAATCAAATGGCCTGTTCAAAAAGACTGTGCAACTGTTCTAATACACCCTTGAATAATTATTTTAAATTTATAGTTGAATTTGGGCATTTTTCTAAAATTTGGAAATCAGTTATGGTTGGTCCTATTATCAAGAGTATAGATACCCTGGACACAGCCAACATATCATCCCATTTAGCAACTTTTGCGAAGGTATATGTGATGTATCTACATAATAAAATTCTATTTACGCTATAATTCTACATATTCTAAGTATATCTAAAAACAACACATATTTATGGTACAATGCTTCTTATTTATTTATGCACAAATGCAAAATTTAATTTGTTTCATATAATACGTATCAAATATCATTGACCAACAGGGGTAAATACATGTTATTACACCGAGTTCACTAATTTACACCGATTTCTCAGACATCGAATTGCGTTCACCATAGGATCTCATTAGTTAGATTGGAGCACTACGGACTTTTATACGTTTTCATTAATTCGATTAATATCGTATATTTGTCCAAACGTTCACAATTTGTTACATACAGCGATTTCAAATCCAATGTATTTATAGCCACCTCAGAGGTTTCACAGGGATCCAATTTGAGGTCATTGTTATTCTTACATATTGTTAAATTCTTTGACCTATATTAATGAGCCTAATCACGTGCCAAAAATTGTCATTAGTGGATGATTTAAATCTGTCTTCGGCTATAGAATCTAATGACGATTGTGATCTTTTGCAGGTCAATTTAAATAATATTACACTTGAGTGAAAACATTAATATCTCCAAGTGTGGAACAGTTATATTTTCTCGTAAAATCAATATTGTTGTTCACGATTATTATATCAATTCTGAAATCTATCAGGTGAACATAGTAAAGAATCATGGGGTACATTTTTTATAGAAAAAAATCAATGCATATTGAATTAATTGTTTCTCCTTTATAGAAATGATATGCTTCTTATTTAAAAAACAGACAAAAACAGAAAAGACTTTCAAGGTGTCCTCATCAAGTTATATTTTATATTAGTTCGGTCCAAACTAGAACACTAATTTTTGATGTGGAATTCACTTTATATGTATATACCACACAGTAGGCTTATTTAGCTTATATATAATGGAAACATACCCCAGATATGCTTTAATATTATCATTTATTAGACAGAAAACACATTTGTTATGTAAAACAAGTATTACATCCGAAATAAAAATTGTGGCTTATCAACAATTACGCCTAAATAAATCTGTTTATGTGAATCAAGTCATAGTTTTAGGATTAAATATTTAGATTGATATTAAGTAAATCCAAACCATGTACCGAACCATTTTCTTACATCTATTTGAGTTCAACTTTGCTTTACTTTGAGAACCACAAAATAAAAAGTAAAAACTTTTAATGGATTATTTGACTATAGTTCCATATAAGTTATACTCACAATCAGTTAACCTTACATAGTGTATTATTTTATTATAATTTATTATTATTTTTTTCATAATTACATTAAAATAGGAAAGAACACCTGTGATATATATCCACTACAAAAATAACTACAACTATTATTCCAACAAGTACGGCTGTTTTATATTAGAGCATTATAACGTTTTTCAATAGATACATAGTGTAATGGAACTGGTCATTTTAATATATGTGATAAGTAAAACAAAGTTAGTATAAAATTTGTTTAATTTAAAATTACATTTTGTGCTTCCAAAAATAGACATACATCTCAAGAATATTTGGCAAAATTATACAAAAAATAATACTTTTCTAATGACGATATGCTGTAGTTTTACAATGAATAAATATATCTGCGTGTATTTCTATATGTGTATAACGAAATTTGCTCAAATTATGAACATGTTGCTGACTCAGTGTGCGACAACATTATGGTAAAATGATAGCATTAATTACAATTTAGCATATCTACCTATCAAACAAAAATGTAAAAAATTGTTACCCCAAATAAAAGCTCGCTGCTTGTTTAGCAGAATTAGGAAAGTTTCTGACATGTATATGACTAAAATAGATACACATAATTTCGATTAAAGAAATTCTCAATAAGTACTTCGAAAATATTATTTTGTATATATGTACATCCATCTACATCTTCAATAAATTACATTAAATTTAGTATTATGACAAGAGGTGCAGTCGTAATTCAGATACTACAGCTAAATGTTGAGGCTGAATGTACGTATAGTTTATTTCATCCCTATTTGTCAAATAAAAACTCCCAAACGGCTCTCTTCTCATGGCTTGTTTTTACGGCTGGGCTCAGGTAGACTGTTCCGTTTATCGGCAAGATAAGAGAGTTTTTTATTTGGCAAATAGCGATGAAATTAATTATACATATATCTCTGATATATTTTATAGAACATATTAATATATGACTACCATAGTTACAAAACTATTTAGGCAAATATCAAGAAAATTAATAATCATATGAACATATACATCAATAAATAGCATACATTATGTAAAAATATATATTTATGCACAACTACGACATTTATGCTCTCAAAAATATATTCTTACTACATCTGTAATAAATCAGAGTTTAGACCCTTGGGGGAGGCTGAAACCTTTAATGCAACAACAAAAACAAGAGACAGTTTGCCACTAATACAAAATACTCCACATTATTCATACCATCTCGCCAATTAAGTTGGCATCATAAGGAGATGATAAAAATTGATATTGACTGAACGGAATAGTTTTTTCGTTGTTCATGGAAAACTGGTCTCTTGTTCTTTTAGATGTCTAATCATTAATGGTAAATATCACTGATTTTAAGATATTTCAAATTTTAAGGAACTCCTCGGTATTTTAAGAAGAAAATTTAAGGAATAAGGGATATTCCAAAACTTCTTATGGAGTAGTAATTTTAAATAATCCTAAAATAAAGATCTAGCTGTGTTAAATCAGATGATTACAGTGGACAATCAACTGTATTATCAACCTTACCCACCTGATATATCTTCAAGAAATTGCATGATAAAGTTACTTTTTATGTTACAAAAATATCCTTGCATATTTAGAATGTCTTCGCTATAATTTGATAAATGTTTTGCAATTCCTTATCTAAATAAGAAATATTATGATAACTACGATCTTTTTTATAGCAAGGGACAAGTATTCGAAAGACTTAGTAATTAACTTTATCTCTGCAGAGTAGGCTGCTTGAGGAATCCAAAAGAGGGTAGTTCAGACGTCTATTACCCTACAAGGGTTACCTACGACCTATGAAATCACCCATGGTACTTATTCCCAGTGTATTTTCCTAGCCACCACTTTTAGACATTTCATCTCATAACTACTCACCTCCATTATTTATTCTAGCAAGGAAAATAGCCTCTAGATAAACTTAAACTGCATCTTAAGTCTAAACTGCAATGTCCGATGCTGTTTAAGTATCAGATGCAGTTTAAATTTATCTAGAGGTCACTTTCCTTAATAAAAAAAATATTGAGGGTGGGTAGTTTTGAAACGGAATGTTCATTTCAAAGTAATATAGAGATCATTTTCCTTATCTTCCGATATCTAAATTTCCAAATTTACGTGTTTTTCGTCTAGAGGTAATTTGAACTGCTAAAAATAATGGGGATGGCTAATTTTAAAATGAACGTACTATATACTTTTAAAAGCAAGAATTTCATTTCTGTTAGAAAAATGTGCGAGTACAATTTATAATATATTATATGATCATTCACCAGAATAGTGCAGAAGAGGATGGAAAATAGAGCGGAGGAAATACTAGGAGAATACCAATTCGGGTTCAGGCGAAATAGGGGAACTCGCGAAGCTATTCTGGCGCTAAGAGTAATGTTAGAGAAAACAATAGAAAAAGGAAAGAACGCTTATATAGGATTTGTAGATTTAGAAAAAGCTTTTGATAATGTAAGATGGGAAAAAATGTTCGAGATACTAAAGAGCGCGGGAATGAAGTACAGAGCTAGGAGAGTAGTACACAATCTATATACAGAGCAAACCGCTGTTATAGAAGTAGAAGGGGAAATAAGGGAAGCAGATATTAGGAAAGGAGTAAAACAAGGATGTACGCTGTCACCACTAATTTTTAATCTATACATCGAAGAGGCGATTAATGTGGTAAAAGATAGAGTGGATTTCGGGATTAAAGTACAGGGACAGAAACTAAAAATTCTGAGATTCGCGGATCATGTAGCAGTATTAGCATCTAGTAAGGAGGAATTAGAATCAGCGTTGAACGAAATGGAGGCAGTATTGACAGAGAAATACGAAATGAGGGCGAATAAAAACAAAACTAAAGTGTTAGTGTGCACAGGGCGCGAGAGCAGAGCAAAAGCGAAAGTACAAATTAATAATGAAAGATTGGAGGAAGTTAAAGACTTCACTTATTTAGGAAGTAAAATAAATTGGGATAGAAGAAGCGATAAAGATATAAAACAAAGAATAGCGCAGGGTCGAGTAGCTTTTAACAAAAAGAAAGCACTTTTATGCTCGGGGGTAATAAACTTGGAAACAAGGAAGAGATTTTTGAAAACGTATGTATGGAGCACGGTACTATACGGTTGCGAAACCTGGACGGTAGGGGAAGCAAGTAGGAAGAAATTAGAAGCTTTTGAGATGTGGTGTTATCAAAGAATGATGAAAATACTGTGGACTGATAGGGTTAGAAACGAAGAAGTATTAAAGAAAGTCGGCGAGAAAAGAAGTATGTGGAGAAACATAAAGAAGAGAAGAAATATAATGATAGGCCACTTGCTGAGACATGGGGGAATAGTCTGCGATATTTTGGAGGTAGAAATAGGAGTGAAGAAAGGCAGAGGTAGGCCTAGATTAGACTACTGCTCGCAAATAATAAGGGATGTAGGTTGTAGCACAATTAGCGAAATGCGTAGGTTAGCACAAGATAGGAGAGGCTGGAGGTTAGCGTCCAACCAGTCTTAGGACTGATGACCTCATGATGATGATATGATCATTCAGAACTATTCCATAAGAGAATTATGAAGATTTTGTGAATAATCTCAATACGTTAGATTACTCGCTAGTATGTAATTATTAGATGTAATCACAACACAAGATAACACGACAAGACAAGACAAATGTGAAGATTTCAGTAACATCTACTTAGTATTTATCCAAACATTATTGCGTTGTTGAAATTCAGCAATTATAAAAATTTCAAATTTCATTCATAACTATTAACAATAATTTATTCCCAATAAAATCAGGCTATAAAGGATTACTATAATTATTTATATTTTCCATATCATTTCTTTATGCAAACCGAACAGTTATATTTTCCACGTTTGCATATATATAATTATTGTTACTTGTAATATAAGTTCAAATGACATACAACAGGTATATCTAGGAAAATTATCATTTAATTCGTCGTTAATTGCGGAGTGTAACCTAATTATGTCACATACAAGAGCTTATTTCTTCAATATGTTATTAAACGGTCAATTTATAATTTGCTCTTTTATGGAGCAATAATAATTATAGAATTTTTAACGTTTAATAACTTTTGCTAGTTTAATATATTATTGAAATGTTATGCATTAAAGGCGCCTGTAACTGTTATCTAGTTATGTTTGGTAAGATTTACGAAAAAAATTATTTTTTATTTTAAAATTCACTTAAGTATACTGCTTTGATACCAGAAATGTCACTTTCATACGTATTTCGATGTCATGCCATACCATTGTTGATTTTAAAATCTTAATGATAATTTAGAAACTATTTTTAAGTGTAGACAAAAGCTTGGCAGTTACGTAAGCTCCTTGAGGACATTTATGAGATTTAATTTACAGGAAACGATATACTTAGATTAATTGGCATCATTATTTTGATAAATGTTTGTAAAATTCAATTAAAACAAGCGACCTAATGCTCAGGGTTTTGTAAATATATTAAATTACAAAATTTAATACGAAAACACGCCATTCTCAGATTGTTTTGAAAATTCTACAAAATAGTGTTTGTCAATGTTTTCCAGAGTTGATTGTACAGAAGCTGTAAAAATAGATTATATCATCCTGGGGTGGGTCTAGAAAATTTGATGCTGCAACAAAAACAGGAGTTTATCGGGAACATCGAAAGGTTACATATTACTCGACGCTCGTATTTCTTACCGTGTTGGCAAATGGAGATGATTAAAACCACTTCATCATACTACATCATACCAACTTGGTTGATGTAATGCAGGTCTAATAACGTGTATTTTTTCGATATTCATGGAAAACTAAATTACATCATCTTGAAATTGAACACAGTCAGATAGAAGTATCTACTCTATTGTAAGACTTTAATTCCTCGGCATACAAACAGTAATCACAACACGTAAAACAACGGTTTTGGATTATCAACCTTACCCGCCTTATGTATCGTCAAGAATTTACATGATAAAGTTACTTCTTATTGCACAAAGCTGGCAATAAATGTGATCCTAAGTAGGACCCCTGGGGAATATGATATGTAAAATTAACAAAGATAAAATAAATAAAAAAGATATTTTGTGATATATTTAAAATATATAGTAAAAATTGTTAATGTAACAATGAAAAGAAAACATGGTTTTCTGTAGCAAAGTATTGAAATATTTATAGATTTGTAGTAGATATAGATATTTGGGAATTATGTATGGAACACATCCAGTCAATTGCCGCAACGGCTTTGGTAATATACTAGTACTCTTCTAGCAACATTTTGAATAACAGTTTTACAGATATGTGGTGATATTTCGTTGATACAGCGTTCAATTTCGGCCTTCAATGCTTGAGTCATCGTGGGCTTGGCGGTGTAAACATGAGGCTTCAGAAAACTCCTCAGAAAATAGTCCATAGGTGTTAAATTTCAAGATCGTGGCGGCCAATTCTGATCACCAAAACGGGAGATGACACGACCACGAACAGACTCATGCAAAACAGTCTTGCCGTTATGTTTTACGGACGGTATGGCCTTCGTCCTGCCGTCCTGTTGAAGCCACATGTCTCCAAGAACAATATATACCAACTGAGGTAACTAATAACTGGGTTATTATGTCACCATGACGTTCTCCATTTACCGTTAATGCATTACCTGCCTTGTTCACAAAGAAAAATGGTCCAATGATTCAGACTACAATGCACACCACTTTTGGGCACTGAGCCCCAAATTCGGCAATTTTGCATATTAACGAAGCTATAGATGTGAAAATTAGCCTCGTTGCTGAAAAGGATTCTGTTCACTAAATCAACACCCACTTTTTGTTGTTCAATGATCCAACTGGTGAACTCTCTTCGCTGTGCATGGGTCTGTTGGCAAAAGTTGGTGAGTCAATTGGGCTTTGTAAGCATGAAGAAGCAAGTCTTTTGTGATAATACGATGAAAAGTGTCCGCTGAAATGTGCAGTTCTTGTGCAAGATGAAGAATCGAGACCCCTCGACTCTCGGCCACACTCGCGCGAATTGCCGTGACATTTTGTTCTGAACGACCACTACGAGCTCGTGTCATGTGTGTTATCAATAGCTGAACCAATAATTTCGAACTTTTCGATTACTCTTTTCACAGTTAATAAATTTAGAGCATTATATCTACCGAAAATTGGATACACTTTACGAATCGTAGCAACCAAACTTTCGCCATTTTGATAGTAATGTTCAACAATAAGGACACACTGTTGTATGGTGTAATGCTCCATTTCACTAACTCCTATCTATCTCCTATCGACCTGTCACACTTACTAGACCTATCGAATTATGACAGCCAAAATGGCGTGAAATTCAAATCTTGCAGTCTTGTTGTAACACTTTTTACAATAAATCTAAATAAATTGCAGTGAATTCCAATTTTCCAACATGATCAAAAGAGTATGAAGAATTTAAAAAAAATTTTTTGAAAAACCAATACACGCTTGCTCACCATTGGACATTAGCTCAGTAAAAACCCATTCAAGATATTATATTGATAACTACAGAAATACTGATCACTAAAATGATTTTTGTTCCAACAATAAAAAATAATGTTCCATAGCGTTAAGTATCTTACTGCAGTCAGATAAATAGCTATAGGATGATAATTGCTAATTAAATTATTTCCATTTTTGAATTTTCCAGTGTACCTGGAAAATTATTCATTTTCCAGGTACACAATCATTGTTCGTTATTTATAATGAACAAGGGAAGTGAAATAGTTTGTACAGTTTTTGAAAACTACGGGCAGCTTCTTTGTAGTTAGTTTATCAGTGTCATATAATCCTAAGGATTATATCAGTATTAATGATATTCGCTATTAACGAGAAGCTTCATAAATATCACTGTCGATGGATGTTCTTTAATCCTGATATTAAATAAACATAGGAATTTTAATGAATACATTTTAGAGTTACTTTCACTAGATATAAAGACGTAAAAAAAATTTTACACCTTTATTGAAATAATTTTCGATATTATAAATATACTTCTTATACTAATTTTTCTCAGATAATATAACTTACTACGGGCATTAAATAATTGATGATTTAACTCATTTTTATACATTTTCAACGACAGTGAATATTGGTAAGGTTTTAGTAAAACCAAACATTTACCGAGTCCTCAACATTGAGAGCAAAAATTTCATTATTCAATTTCATTTTGTTAAGTTCAGTACTGAATGATATTCGCTCCGGAAAAATATTTCAAAAAATGGGTTTGTACATTTAAGGTTGAGAGTATTTGTATCAATGACAATCTATGATGCCACATCCCCTGGCACTAAAGGGTTAGAGCAAACATTGGCAGAGATTATGGTTATATATGTATTTTAATTTCACAACACGATTAATGAAATTGATCAAAACGTTGAAATAGACTATTATATTTACCGATATTAGATCGATCGAAAAATAAAGAGTATTGAAGACTTCACAAACGTTACATAAAAGAAACTGACAGCATCTGTACAGTTGGAGTTTTATTTTGTTTTATTTGATTTTTTAGCAAATGACTTTAAATGATACTCTTGCCGTTTGATTCTTTTTTTTTTTATTTGACTATCTTTATACGATCTTTCAGATGCTATTTGTTATTTTAAAGGGACAGAAATCTATGAGTTAAGTCTAAGAGTCTTATACCTAAATTATAAGTTTAGTTAGTATTTTCAAGGAACATATGATGTTCCGACATTTCCGAATTCAGTATATTCTGAAATTATAGATGATTGAAACAATTCTCTTATCAAAAATTACGTTAAGAGCCCCAAAACTATTGAAAAGGAAATTAGGCCATAGGGTACACAATTGATTGTAGTAATATATTAACGAAATTCGCATGGTCGAATGTACACAACATTACATGAGAACTTAGTTCTAAATGATTAATTGTTTGCATAATGGAACATTTTTACTTACAACAATTAATTTTAATGGTCTAAAATATACCACTAATCTAGCACAGAGCACGGTCGAACTGAAACTAAATAATCGTTGTTCGACTATTCTCCATCTGATCTTCAGCGTTATGCATAAAGATGTACCAGTTGATGAAGGCTTCCGGATATCCGACCTAGTAGAGTTTTACCTTGTGTTACAAACTTCCTTTTTAACGACTGTCATAATTGCATTGTTCTATAGAATCTGAAACGCCGACTGTGAAATGAATTGATTGTATAATTTCGTTGAAGTTAAAATATAGTCGTTGGTAATGCGTACGCAATGTGCATGGCATCTAATGGAAAATGAAGGAGACATGTTCTATGTAGAACTAATACACTTATATAACTAGTAGCTCTTATTTAATGAGGTAACTTGGAAGACATTTAAAATTTACGAGTTAAAACGAAATAGACCATTAAGAATAATTTAGATTTAAAAGCTCTTAGTTTTCTTATTTGAAGCGTGAATTGTGCAGGGTCTGAAATAGGTATGGAATAATGCCTGTGCCTTTTTAACTATTTCTTTATACAAAAGATATTTGAAATAAATTCGTTTAGCTATTTACATTACATATATTTGTGACTTAATACCTTATTTCAGCTATGAATTCGTTACTGTGACTCACCTTTATTTTATCAGATGGTAACCAATATTTTTTATTATATTCTGAATCAGCACATTGTTTTGTAATGACTCTTATAACATCTCGGAATTTACTCAGCAAAGTGTGTGTTTTATTAGCATATTCTCAATTCATTTATTTCTAAATCAATTTTTCGAATAAGATAACTGCTGGAAATATTTCAAGGGTAGGATTCGACATCTATCTCGGATGGGAACCGAGCGATAGACAGCTGTTTCGAACTTATTAGTTCTCATTAGTGCCGTACACTGTACGCCGATCTAGGACAAATGTCGAATGAAATCCGTAGGGTATACATCTATACGATGGGGGATACGATCTACGTCAGTAACATATAAGCCGGGAATCAAGAAAGGAACTACCAAACTGCCAAGCGGTGGTTACAAAGTAGTTCTCGAATAGCAAGGCTATTACATAATCGCTATAAGAAACAACTACTCGGGCTAAATCCCCGCTGGGCATTAATGTATACCTAAAAGCGATCCCGACCCCTTTCTCGCGTTTCTGCACGATCAGACATTCAGATAAGGTTTCAAAAAATAAAACCCGCCACGAGTAGGATTCGACATCTGTCCCGGATGGGAACCGAATGACATACAGCTGCTTCGAGCTTATTAGTCATTATTATTCCCGACTTATATATTACTGCCATATATCATATCGATTTAGATGTATACCCCACGGATTTCGTTCGGCATTTGTCCTAGATCGGAGTTCCGTGTACGGCACTGATGAGAACTAATAAGTTCTCACTCGTACTAATCTCATACTCGTACTAATAAGTTCGTATCACTGAAACTCGTACTCAGTATCCACACCACAAATTGAATGCTTGGGCAGGCGTTATAACAAATTAGATGATTGAGCACTTTTATAGAAGAATATTTAACAATAGATAGGTATTTATCCTTATAAGAGTTAAAATAATTCCTACCCTAGAAGCTCTGTATCTAATGAAGGCAATGTTTCGTTTCAACAAAATGGGGTATCTCCCCAGTTTGAATTGCTGTAAAAAATTATTTGGATACAGTTTCTTCCAATAAGTAGATAGATCAGTTATCATAGCAGTGGAATGCTCGACTCGGAAGGTATAGGAAAAATGAGCAGATGGTGTACGAGATAGGCAAACAACTTGATAGAGGCAAATAAACAGCTCCTCTTCGGATACGAGCGAGGATTGTCTGATCCAAGCTTCTTAACAGAAAAGTGGAGGGATCTCTCCTCCGTTTTTCTATTAAAAAAAGTATCAGGCATACACCAATAGATGAAAAGTGCTGGAAACGTCTGAATATTAGAAATTCGCTGAAGATCTAAACCTCAAATCAATTGGGCGCTCATGCCACAACATTTCAAGCTGAGATTATGTAGGGTACTACAGGCGATTAGAAAAGCTATTAATCAGGAGATTAGTTGTAGTATCATGGGCATATTTATAGTAAGGCCACATTGATGGCCACAAATAATTGGACTAATTCCGGGCTCATCTTGGAATGCAAAGAGTCATTGAATGTGCTAGGGCAAACAAGCAAAGTAATTTTATGTTGAGTAAGAAACATGTAAGGAATCGTGGAAGATTTTAGGCAATTTTTGCTGGAATATTGTTGGAAAATGAGACATTGTCAGAAAATCGCCAACTACATTATACTACAACTACAACTATAACATTAGCGCAACGACTCGACAAGTCATCAATGCCTCTTGCCCAGAACTCCAGTGGCTGCGAATTAAAAAAGGCGATACGTTCATTTTGACTTGGTTAAAGTTTAAAATAAATATTGTTCTAAATTCTCGATAAATGACAATTATGGATGCGAGACTGTGTCCCAGCCACGTTTTATTAAATTTTATCGGATTTCCTTTGTCACGTATGTCCTTATGTTATCATGAAGCCGGTGAATGGAGGAGCGTCTTGAGAGTTTTTCTCAAATAATAGTTTCCGCAAGTTTTTTTAGTTGATCAACGTATGTAATAGCATTAATCTCCTTGGCCTGGCGGATCAGTTCAAAGTGTAGCATGTCCTTCGTGTTCCATCAGCAGCACAATAGAATCTTGCGTGAGTGTAGGTCTGTTGTCCTAGCGGCCAGGGGCGTAGCGTACATGGATGCGAGTAATGCGTCGCATCCCTTAAAAAATTGGCAAATTAGTGTTATTTAAAAGTTCAATCGATTTATTCAATTATCACAATTTTTTAATTATTTTAAACTGACCGCAAACATTATTTACTTTAAACGGTACCATCAACTATTTTATTTCAAATCGGCCGTGAAGGCGTCCGAAATTATTGGACTCCTGCGTTACTAACTGCAGTACTGAAATGCGATGGTCCACATTACATACAAGCTACGCGTTAGATGGGCGACAAGGTCAGTGATTTTACGCAGTCAACAGTGGAACCTCGAGTGGGTGTTGTCGTTATTTCCGGAATCAGTTATGCGATTATGTGAACGCATCTTGGCGACTGTCGCCATAACATAAGGAAGATTTGGAAGCGCTGTTTCAGGTAATTGTGGAAAATGAAAATGAGAAATGGGATCGAGAAGCTGTTATTTGTTAAAAGGCTAGAGGCCTTTTAACTTTATTGTGCGACTTTGATTTTAATTTTTTCTTAGCGGTGTTTTCTGCAATATGCCCACATTCCGAGAGTCTGTTTAAAATTCCACAGACAGATATTAGTTACTGCAATAAAAAAATCTCCGATTTCAAATCACATATTCAAAAATGAAAAACGAGTTTAGTGACATTTGGAACCATATGGACAGATTTGTGTTAGAATATCAACCACCAAGTAAAATAATGAGTTTGGATTTAATTCCTGAAGAAGATAATTTCTTTGTTTTATGAAATTTTGGACGTTATTACTTTGAACATTAGTGAACGGTTTAATGAAATTTCTAAACTGAAATTCTTAAATCTAGATTCCACACAATTTACTTCATTCGTGACGTTTTCCTGACGAACTTTTTTTCTTCTTTGGTAGATGCATATGGAACATTCTTTGACGCAAATCGTTTAAAAAGTGAACTTTTAGTGATTTATGATGATCCCGATATGAAAAAGAGCACTGTATTTGGGCTTCACCAATATATTATGTCCCTTCAATTATCTTCTGTTTTTCCGGAGTCATCAAAATTGTGTCGTTTAATTTTGACTATTCCTGTCACAAGCAGTTCCGTGGACAGATCATTTTCATGTTTAAAGAGAATAAAGACTTATGTGCGAAATTCTCAAAAGCAAGAAAGACTGCCGGCTTTAGCATTAATAAATATTCGTCTCCAACATTTGAAGAAACTGTGACAGACGTTTTCGCTGGATAAACAAAAACTAAAGAATTGATTTTCATTTTAAAAATTAGGATATATACCTCGGCATAATAATTTTAGGTTGGTGTCTTTTTTTTATTTTCACCATTTTCATATGGCCTACCGTACATTCGACTATACCTCTTTCCCTTATACAATTTTTATCACATATATTCTTTTCTCACGCTACGCCATTTCTAGCGGCTCTTCCCCTTGAGAGACCAGACAACACAACGTATACTGTTCTGATAGAAAATCTAACTCTCATCTCCTATCACCAGATTCGCGAGAAAATTTTTGTATTATGGACGGAAAATTAATAATTTGTAGATGTGTAAACGGTTATTTTTGTTGTCTTTAGTAAGATGGTGTGGAATCCAGCGTGCCAAAACATTTCTGTAGCCGAAATTGTGATTGATTGATGGATTAATGCATCCAAGTGCCATCGTATAATTCGTGCGTGGTTGTTTCCAACTGAGCAATTTGTTATCGTCGACAGTCAGTTGTGTTCAAGCCGCTGTTCACTTTCGAGATTTGTATCTCCAGATTCACAGCGATTGAACCAACGGTTGACTATCCGGGAGAAGATAACGTTCTCGTTAAATGTGCTATTGCTGTTACTGGTCGCGTTGTTTGCGTTTGTGCCATAGCGTCACTATTAAAAGAAGGCAATGCCCAGGTAATTCTGGGAGATCGCAGCCATTTCTGATAAATGTAGCGTCGCGACCGCTGTTTTATATCTTCAAGTGAATGCGCGCCACGAAAAATCTCAACGCTTTTCTCAATTATTAGATCCTATGCCTCTTAAACAAGTAGTAACACATTTTGCATAAAATTATGACAAGACTCTTTCACCCACCCAATAAAGGGCTGCCTCACCCTCTTTACAGAATGAGCAGCTAGAAACGGGGAGTTGTTGACTGGAAACAGTTAATCTTCGGTAACTATTATCGAATACCTTTCTTCAATACAACCACATAATGGAATGGATAAAGAAAGCGGCGACGGTGCTGGCAGCAAAATAGCGGGTCTGATGGAAGTAGCATAATGAGTGCGATATGATAACGTGAATTCATGTGGTCTCTGTCTATCATCCCTTTTATAGAATCCGAATCCGGTACATATACCGCAAATATTCGATAGATTCCCTTGAAATATGCGCAATAACGACTTAACTTCTAGAGTTAATTATACTCTTGGTCTCAAAACTCTCTATGCTCTCTATGGTCATGATCTCTATTGATAAAAAATATAGCTAATTGAAAAATTAATTCAGTATTGCCAATTTCGGGGTGAAATGTATCGAAACTGTCTCTTTAAATGTCGTCCTGATAGCAGGCCAATGCATGAATACATACTTATGTACTACAATATACTAATATATCCAATTTTCGCAATGGAACATCACAAAAATGGAACATATAATAGAAATATGAAACATTCCATTATTAGATTATCTTCATGTATGTATGTAATATATAATTCTTATACTATTCTTTTACAGGTTCATTTACAAGAATGCGGTATGACGTCAATAGGTAGCAGTAGCCAGCAATGGTTCTTACTGTCGTCGATATTTCTGATATTGAGCCTGTTAACACCGGGTGTATGGAATGGATTCGCATGTCTCAATAATCCTTGTGTACACGGAGTATGCGTGGACGATCTTAATTCAACATACTTCTGTTACTGTATAGATGGATATACAGGGGTTCAATGTCAGACTAATTGGAATGAATGCTGGTCATCACCTTGTAAAAATAGTGGCGTTTGCATTGATGGTATTGCCATGTTTAACTGTAGTTGTCCACCGGGGTATGCAGGTAAGAGGCAGTAAAATGTTCCCTAGTGTAGGAACGACCAGTATTAGTATTAAGTCAACAACACCTCTACAAAAGGACAAAGCGCTCACAAAATTTTAGCTCGTGACGTCATGAATGTAGGCCTTTCCGATATGGAGCGAAGATGTAGTAAGCCAGCTTACAGGTGGCGTAAACACGATCGAGACACCACAGATGTTTGCAACGTTGCCAGACTACTACGATACTAGCGAATATTAGGATTCCAGTATATAAAGGATGTATCTCTTTCTCTTAAATTACCATTTTCTTCTCCAATATCGTAAAACACATATTTCCATAAGATGTTCTTTCCTCTTTTTTTAATGTGGTATTTCGTAATTTATTTATTTAATTATCAAATACTACTACCTTGTTCGTGGACTTCCTTAACAAAAATACTTTCCTTACGGAGCCGGCAACAGCGCTTCATCTGGTACGCTAACCTGTGAACCTAGCGTTGCTATAATCAGTGTTATTTCTTGCATTTTTTTGAAATCAGAACTATTTATGTGCTTTTAAGTGCGTGAAACTTGTACCTAATATTTCGTTGTATATTTAGGTATATAATTTATATTGTTAGGCGTATTTTTAAATACGTAAAACCATATATTTCGGACTTATAACCTGTTGCTTTTCTGGCGGTCCGCCGGTTTGTTTACAGCACAGTTTATAAGTTTTTGTTCGTGTTTAATTGTATGTTTATCTCTTGGTTTCGGCTAGTTTTGTGGTAACTGATACTTATGCCTCAAAAGTGTTGTGTTCCTCACTGTAACGGAAACTATAAAAATGGGCCTAAAGTTCATGTTTTCGGTTTTCCAAAGCACGTAAGTTTACGACAAAAATGGCTAAAAGCGATACCCCGAGATAACTTTCAGCCCACAAACAACACGAGAGTATGTGAAGCTCATTTCCTAAAGGTAGTATAATAAAAAGTACAACAGTTCAAGACTCAAACACTGGTAAGATTTTTACAATAGATTTACTAAAACCACGGCTAAAAGAAGACTGTATACCATCTACTTTTTTAAATTGCCCCATTTATTTATCAAAAGATGTCAAAATACCGCCAAGTAAAGATGAAAAGCTCAAAAATATTGATGAGTTCTATTTGTCAAAAACCCTTGAAATAAGCAAAATTGAGTTTGAGAAGCACGAAAAAACATACATTTTGACAATTTTGATGAATTTATAGTAAAATTTTCTACATTTAAACTACCAAAAGACTGGTTTTCTGCCCAAAGTTTGTCTCAAGAAGGTGAAAGATTAACTATTTTTAAAATTGAATATACACCTGGCCCATGCATTAATTGGGCGATTGTTATTAATTATAACCTGAATATTGAAACTTTTTTGTATAGCGAGTCAGTTTGTATTTCAACCTCAAAATTTAAAACGCCGTTTATTTCACATAGTTTGGACGATATACAGTCAATATTTGAAGCCATAGATGAGACTGTTATTACCGAGGTTATTACCCTACCTTTAAAAGAAAATCGAGACGAAAATATTACCGATAATAACAACCCCGACTGGAACATTAATAGCAAGACCATGCCTGATTCTGTCAAATCATCAAATGACATAAATAAAATTAAACGTGTATTCGATTTTGTGTCAAATATAATAAAAAGTATATATATTTTATATCTAAACTCTCACCTCAACACTAAGTTATGCACGATGTTAGATAGGTAAATGAAATTTGAAGCTGCATAACATGAACATGCATACCTACATTATACCTACTAAGTAATAATAATTAAGAGAAGGTGTGGAATAGTTCAGTATATGTATTTATGTGTAATAACCTCTTTTCAGTAGTGAGAAATAAGTTGAGACCTTTCGACACTTGAAAAACTATTTTATTGATACCAAAAGTTACAGAGTAACGGCCCGAACTCAAGTATATCTATATCTCTGTGAGCCAGGAATACAATTATATTTATATAAAGGGCTTATCGCAAAGTTGCAGCTTAAGCTTTTGTATCAGTTACATTATTAAAGATATTACAATATTGTTATATTAAGAAAGGAAAAGAGCTTGCAAAAAATATGATACGACCTTATAGGGTGGTCATATTACACCTCCCTTCTTAGAGAGAAAATTAGGGTCTGACAAAGTTTGACCTCTAATTTTTCTTATTTTTAAACATAATATCTGTGATTTGTATAGTCTATAGCATATATATAAAATCAAAAGAAGAAATATGATAATAAGAACAATTATAAATGTAGATAAGTGTCTGTTGTAATCAGGTAAGTCTTCAACTTGCACTGGTTTTAAAGCACTTAAAGTCCGATGTATGTCCTGAAGGTCCTGAAGGGGAATCCTTTGGAGATGGACCTTGGGCACAGGTAAGTCTGTTTGTACATCAATTTTGGGGATGTTATACGTCTTGCCAGGCACTAGGGTTTCATCTTGTGAAAACGAGTTTCCATCGATGCTAACATGGCAGTTTCCTAGTAGTATTTCAACGGGGGAGGAAATTTTGGTGATTTCTTCCTCGGGGAATTTGCTATGGAGGAGATGTTGTCCATTAGGGATTACTATCAGGTTATCATGAGCCACTTGGCTGACGATGGTTGCGTTGACGTGCACCCGGAGATAGGAACAACTTGAGGGTACTGAACCTTGTAGTATGGACTGGAAACACTGGTCTCGCTGCAATTCGGGGATTCCGGAACAGATGCTGATATCCTCGATTATTGGACAGGCGTCTTGTTTCCATAAATGTATTTGATTTCCAGTAGAACTCGTTAAAAGGAAGGGTTGAGGTGGAATTAAGGTAAGGTTATTTAAGGGGATTGGAATTAGGTGGTAAATTGTAAAACCTTCATCCAAGAATATTGGTACAATAATTTTTACTATAACTTTACCTTTTTCAATAAACGTTTTTATTGAGAAGAGTTGGTAGTAGGATTGAAATTTTTGAAAATTAATAATTTTTTGGTTTAGATAAATTTTTTCTAAGTTATCTAAAATGTTCACTAAATCTGAATGGGAGAGAAAGAAGTTGTGAATAATGTGTGCATGGGACATCGTTAGAGCATTTTCTAAATTGTTCAAGAAATTTAATAAAAAATGTAAATTTTGTAAAATTTTACTATTTATTTGAAAGCAATTAAATTTGTCTTTCAATTTTTCAATTGTTTCTTCTAGGTGTGCTACATTATTGTGTATAATTATAAAGCTTTCGTTTACTTTCTGAGCAAGAGTGTTTAGAAGTGAAGTCCTAAGATTCAGTTGTGTGGCCAGATTTTCTTGGTTTTTGTGCAATGTTTTTATCTGGTCGTCATAACCTTTTATGTCGTCTTCTGTGGCAGTACCAAAAAGTATTTTTTGGACAGAACCAATGGCATTAAGGAGTCCGCGTTTTATTCTTGGTTTAATTTTATCATGTTGAAGATTGTCAAGTTTTGAAGCAGTTAGATTATACAGAAGAACTACTTGTTGTGTCAAAAAAGGTTGATTACATTTATGATCGTGAATTTTAATTTGCATTCGTGTTTGTCTTAGATTTTCGCTTATGGGTTCTAGGTCAATGATATGAAGAAAGCTATGGTGGGTTGATATTAAACGAGTTTGACTACTGAGTTTTAAAAAGTATATTGGGTTATTTAGTTTCCTTATTTCTAACGTTTGTACTGATAGGAAGAATGAGAGAATTTAAATTTTCATTTTACTTTAGTTTACGTGTTTGATTTTTCTTCGGTCTATCAGGTGAAAGTCGGATGGTAATGGCGGGTATTTGATCTTCAAAGTCTTGTCCGATTTGGACGTTCGAAGGGCCTGGTTTAGGGTTATCTCCTGTGTCTGAGACTGTGTCTGTCTCCTGTAAAAGGGGAGAAGGAGATTTTATTAGTCTCTGTTTCCTAAATGGAGTTTTGCGTTTCTTTTTGACAGCAGATTTATGGAGTCTTTGGCGTCTTTTGGCAAGGGTTACTGTGTGTCCGTGGTCTTTTTGGACCTGAGGTTTTTCGAAGCGGGGTAACAGTTTATCGCGAGGGGCATAAGGGCTTTTGACATATGCGACTTCACCTTCATTCAATGTTTCGGGTTCATCGCGTTTTTCATTAGCTTTTGAAATATCTTTAGATTTCTTTTGAGTTATATTTTTCTCGATTTTTGAATGGAGTTCAGTTAGAAGTTTTTTATGATCGTTTATATATTCGGAAACGAGTATTTCTTCAGACGTATCGAAAGGTAGGAGTCTATCTTCTCCGAATACAATCTCGAAGGGGGTAAATTTTGTAGCTGTATGGGTCGAATTATTGTAACCGATTACGGCAAGTTGTAAGAGGTATTCGAGAGGTGCGTTGGGATTTTCTTGTTTTAGACAGCGCATTGAATCTAACAGGGTGGAATGAAATCTTTCAATGGAACCGTTGGACGTATGTCCTTGAATAGAAGTATAGCGAAGTTGGATTTTATGGAGTTTACAAAAATCCTGGATCATTGCGTTATTGAATTCCAGCCCGGAATCTACTAATATTTTACGGGGTAAATTGTAATGTTCGATAAATTTTAAAAGTTTTCTTTGAACTTCTATACCTGAAATGGAAGACATGGGGTACGCTTGTCCTATTTTGGAATAGGGATCAATAATTGTTAAAATTTTAAGATTTTTTACTTGTAACGTATCCATATTAATTTCCTCAAAAGGTTTAGTTAAAGTGGTTGTTTCTTTTAATTGGATATGTTGGGGGTGTCGGTCAATTTTACCTTTTTGACATATTTTACAGGTATTTATATAGTTCATTATGTGTTGTGATAAATTTGGCCAATAATACCGTTTTTTAAGGGCCGCAAGTGTAGCTGCGTGTCCTCGATGGTTCAATTTTGTCTCGTGTAAGTATTTTATCTTTAGTTGCTGTTCTTGTTCTGAAGGAATATCTTCAACGAATTTACGTGAGATCGTACATTTGATTTTTGGGTCTATAAAGGTTTGCAGGGTTCGAATAATTTTACGTTCTGTCGGCTCGTCTTTGAAATAGAGGCAATTATGTGTATTTGGGGTAAAATTGAGAAATTGTTTTAGAAAGTTGAATACCTGTTCGTCTGAGGATCGACTTCTAAGGGTTATTATATGTCGTTTATGGTTTGGGAAAGGTTGCTCGATATAATGGGTGTTAGCGATGTTTTTATCGTTTTCCGTAATGAAGTATTGGTTGTGATAGGTATTAAGGGTTTGGTCTGTGTATTTTAATTCTAGAAGTGGGTTTTCATGACTAGTGTGTACGGTTTCGTTCAAGTCGTCATTTCCATTCTCGGGGTTAGTGAGTGAGAGTGAGTCTATAATGTCTTGAGCAATCTCTGGATTTGGTTCTGGGAGATCGTTTAAAAGAGCTCGGATGTCTTCGGAGGGGTTGACAATCAGAGAAATGGAATCGTCTTCTTCTACGGCATTTAATTCTACAGGGTCAAGTTTTATGCGAGATAGACAGTCTGCGTTCGTGTTGGATTTACCTTTTTTATATCTGATGTCATAGTCATATTCCTCAAGCTTCAAACGCCAACGTACTAAACGTGAGTTTGGGTCCTTAAGGTTAAATAGCCATTGTAGGGGCTGATGGTCAGTTAATATTGTGAATTTGGAACCAAAGAGATATGGTCGGAAATATTTTGTGGACCAGACTATGCTTAGGAGTTCCTTTTCGATGGTTGAATAATTGCACTCAGCGGGATTGAGAGTCCTTGAGGCATAACTAATAGGGTGACCATCTTGGGAGAGAATTGCGCCTATTGCGAAGTTGCTAGCGTCAGTTGTCAAGGTAAAAGGTTTGTCGAAGTGAGGAGGGTATTTCAGAATTGGGTCATTGCATAAGAGGGTTTTACATTCCTCGAAACATTTACGATATTCGGGTGTCAAAGTTAGTTTTGCATCCTTTTTTAGACATGAAGTTAGTGGTTTTGTGAGACGTGCAAAATTTGGGATAAATTTTCGGTATAAACCAAGTAAGCCTAAAAACGATTTGATTTCTTTTTGTGTTTTAGGAATTGGAAAACGTTTAATGGCACTAATCTTATTTGGATTGGGTTTAATGCCTTCTGGCGTTATAACGTGGCCTAAAAATTCAACGTATTTACTAAGAAATTCTGATTTATCAATTTGAATTTTTAAATTAGCCTTTTCAAATGCCTTAAATACAAGTTCTAAATTTTGAAGATGCTCTTGCAGAGATGTACTAAAAATTATAACGTCATCCATGTATACAAAACAGATCTTATTTTGCAGTTCCTTTAAGACGTTGTCCATAACGCGTTGAAAGGTACTTGGCGCGTTTTTAAGACCAAAGGGCATTCTTACAAACTCGTAGTGACCATTTTCTACATTAAAGGCTGTTTTTTCAATACTATTCGGATGCATCTCGATTTGGTGGAAACCACTGGCTAAGTCGAGAGTGGTAAAATATTGACATCTGCCTAGTTTATCGAGAATGTCTGTTATGTTAGGTAAGGGATATCGGTCAGTTATTGTCTTTTCGTTGACTTTACGATAATCGACAACGATTCGCCATTTTTGTTTGTTGGATGCGTCCATTTTCTTTGGGACAATCCAGATTGGACTGCTCCAGGGGCTTTGGGAAGGTTTGATGATTTCATCTTCCAACATTTGGGAGATTTGTTTCTGTACCTCTTGTCGATGGACGTGTGGGTATCGATAAGTCTTAGTGTGGATTGGGATATCGTCATGCGTACGTATTTGATGTTTAACTGTGTTCGTAAAGGTCAATTTGTCGCCAGGAAAATAGAAGATATGAGGATACTTGTTCAACAATAAAATGAGGGCTTCTTTTTCTTCAGAGTTTAAGTGAGATGTACGAATAAGATTTTTAATTTCTTGGGGTTTTATATTTGTTTCGGTCGATTTGATTTCCGGAATATAGGGTTCATAATTATCGAAATAGTCAGCTTGAATAGGATGGGCAAAATTTATCTGAGTGGGGACTTCTGAAATGTTGTGAATTTCAACGAATGCTAGACCATTTTTAGCATTTGTAACCGTCTCAGGGATTTTACAAGTTTTTGTTTTAATTTCTGGAATGAGAATTTCGCCATTTGTTATGTTAACTGGGATTTGTTTAATTACGATTTCATGGGCATTCAATGAATATGTACGTGATACATCATCAGGGGTACGAATAAAAAATGGAAGCTGAATATAATCGTTGTACAAGAGATGATTTTCAAAGTCGAGTTTTAGATTTAATTTTGTTAGATCTTCGAAACCAATCAGTCCGTCGTAAAAATCGTGGAAGTCATATAGAAGGATATTTAAAGAATCTACAACTTGAAACTCGTCGAAAGCTGGAATGTCTGCCTGGTATCTTATTTTAGCTTGACCAGTACATGTTTTTATATTTGTTTCGTTTTGAAATATACAATCTGGATAATAATGGTTTACGATGTCAGGTCTAATAATGGTTTTGGAACAACCAGTATCGATAAGAAGTTTTAAAGGGGGATCTTGAATTATGATATATGGCAGAGAGCAGGGGATTAGCATAGAATTTAGTTCTTCATTTATGTTTGGTTGTTGGATTGATGATCCATATGAAAATTTTGATCTTGACTATTTGTTTCGTTATATAGGATTTCATGTTGTTCATGGTATTCTTCAAGGTTCTCGGAATTTGAGAAATCCTGGGGAATATCTGTGAGAGGGTCGTCGTATTTTAACGGTTGACCGGTGTATGGGTCGTACAAGGGTAAGGGTGAGTTTTCGTCACATTCTTGATGGAAGAGTTCCTCTGAGTGAAAGTTTGGGGGTTTATTATATGGTGGTCTGAAATAGTTGGAATTTTGTTGTGATGATTGTGGTCTCGATTGAATTGATACACCAGACATGGAAGTTGGTTTGCTTGAAGTTGTGTTATGATTTCTTGGGGCGAAAACATTAGGGGGCTTTCCAAAAACTTGCGAGTTAGTGGGAAGTCTACGTGGTGGTAACTGTCTTGGCTGGACATTTATAGGTTGCCGTGGAAAATTAGATTGTTGTTGTCTAAACTGTGGCGGAATCTGGTTATGATTTCGAAATTGTGGGGAAGTCTGATTATTATATTGAAATTGTGGAGTGTGCGCAGGTCTAAAAGACGTATTTGCTTGTGGTCTATAATTTGGTTTTTGATTAGTTATCTGTTTATTTTGTCCTAAAAAGAGTTGTTTATATTCATCGTATTTAGTTTGTTCATCAATGAAAGCCATTGCGTGTTCAATTGTATCGATATTAGGGGATGTGCGTAAAAGATTTTCATATTGTAAGGGCAAATTCATTTTATATGTCGTAAAAATTTGGTTTTCATAAAACTGTTCCCTGTTTTTCTGCTAAAGATTTATCCGAAAGTTGAATTTTTGCAATTAATTTTGTTTTTAATTGTAGAAGTCTATTGCCAAAATCTAGGAGAGATTCCTTAGGTTGCAATCGCATGAATTGGAGTTCATACTGTAGAGTCAGCAAGCTTTTATGATCACTAAAGTTTTGCGTGAACAGAGTTTTGATTTGGGGCCACGAAATTATATCTGGTCTACTATCGAGTAGTTGTTGCGCTCGACCTACTATTTCACACTTAATGCAACTTAAAATTATTTTCATATGAAGTGGTTCATTTGAGCCACACGCTTCAATGGTATTTTCTACTGCATCAAAAAATTTCCTTAATTGAGTTTCATCGCCGTCAAAGCTAGGGATGAATTCAGCTAAATTTCTAAGTCTCATTAAATCTAATGCCATTGTTTCGTGTGTTTTATTTTCTATTGAAAGCTTAGATAAAATTGAACTTAATTTGTTAACTTCGTCAGGAGACGATGACATACAATTAAAACAGTTTAAAGAAATGGATTTTTAAAAAATAAAAATTTAAATTTGATTACTAAAATTAAATTAAATACTTAACTTAAGTTGTATAAAAGAAGAAAAATTGATTTGCTTTTCTTGAAATTCTGTTGAAAAATTTAATTCGCTTAATCTAAAGTTGAAATTACTCGCACAAAGTAAACGAAGATTACAACTCTTCTTCAAGTTATTCCGCACAATGTCAACGGGTAACGAGAAGGTTTGTCTACCTAACAAAACACTATTCTTGGATGAATTTATCAGATTTGAAAGGAAGACGGTTGGAGATAGAAATACGAGTTCTACTTACAGTTTTTCTGTCGATCTAGCCTCGCTGTGGACTTCTCGGTGAGCCTGTCCGTGATTCGGTGATACAGCTTAATGGTTGAAACCAACGTCTGCGATGCGGGATTTCCTCTGGGTTGAGTGTGGCACAATGCACTAATAATCCTTACAAACACAAAACGGCTGTATCCTACCGGCTGCGCCAGAAATAAGTTGAGACCTTTCGACACTTGAAAAACTATTTTATTGATACCAAAAGTTACAGAGTAACGGCCCGAACTCAAGTATATCTATATCTCTGTGAGCCAGGAATACAATTATATTTATATAAAGGGCTTATCGCAAAGTTGCAGCTTAAGCTTTTGTATCAGTTACATTATTAAAGATATTACAATATTGTTATATTAAGAAAGGAAAAGAGCTTGCAAAAAATATGATACGACCTTATAGGGTGGTCATATTACAAGTGTGAAAAATGTTTATTATACATAAATACATATCCTGAATTTTGGCGCAGGTGTAGGGGAGTTGGGAGCCTGCACTTAATACTACATCTAGTATTAAACCAAAACTCAAACATAATTTTTGGGATTTGTCAAGAAGCCTGTCATATAACTAGCGTTCTTTAAAATAAGTTAACTATTGATAGTTTTCATAAATATTAGTGTATGTATCCCCTTATATGATTAAAATTGCACGGCCTACATTGATGACGTCACACGACAAGCACTAAGGCCTTGTTATTCAGTGGGTGTTGATTAAGTACTATTCAAGTAAAGGTGTTTATTTTACATCAGCCAGACATTACATTTAGGAATTGTCGCTCATATCATACAGTCGATTAGACAATCAGATTAGAATTTTCGTTACCATATTAGTTTTCATTTAGTAATTATAAAGTTACTAGATATAATCAAAGAATAGATTAATCAAAGTTCAAACCAACTATCTGTCAAATGTCGTTTCGAAGTTAATGCGAGCATATTATTCTGTTCCTCATTATTTAATTTGCAGTTTACATTTCATTTCTTTTTTCATGTCATAGTATTACTATTCAGTCTCGGCATATGCGAAGTAGCCCACTTGTTGAGTTTTACTGCTATATATTGGTTACTTTAAGCCTCTGTTATAAATATCCAAATACTTGTTGCTACATTAAATATAGATTTGTATTCCATGAATTCTATATTTTCAATTTATTTTCAGGAGTAATTAATCAAGATGTCTATGTGTACATTGTATTGTATTTCTCGTTTGCCTTGTGACATCCAATGGTGATTGCTGAAACATAAAGTGATATATTGAAAATGAGGCATCCGATACATATTGTCTTTTAGCAGTTAGATCTATATGGAAAGTCAGTAGCAAATATAAAATGAAAATAAAATATTATTTTTGAGAATACAATTCTAACTCAAGTGGTTTTATCAGGACCTCTAAAACAGTTCATTAAACATAGGGTTTTTTCTATTACTCAAGAGATAAATATTTGAAAAAATAAATTTAAAATCGATTCCAATTAAAATTAAAATTTTACATAATAAAAATTAAGATATTATAAAAAATAACGACATGGTTCTTGGCAATAGGAAGAATCTTTAAATAAGTTTTGCATAATTTGACAAAGGTGAGGTATAAGTGCCTCATCTTTAAGTAAATTTTGAATCAAAGTAATATTTGAATAAATGTGCATCTTTTATCAATTCCCATATTGATAATTAGGTATGAAGTCTTGATTTATATGATGATCGAATAAATTTAATGATCTTTATGATGTTCTATATAGGGTTTTTGTGACGTTCATTAAACCAGTGGTAAATACTTAACCACCTTATGTTACCGTATTTTTTAGTGATATCAAAATCCTTCACAACCGACCAACCTGCTTCTCACAATCCACCCTACTGTGGATTATTCGATGGCATAAATTTTCAACGAATTTCCTTTATAGTTAAGAATGTCTTTACAGAATTAACATTTGCGTTAAGTTGGTTTCAGTGTGTTTTTTTTTTGTTCCATGGAAATTAGTACCATTTTCACTAATAATGGTATTTGGACACCCTTTACGTATAATGTTAGGTTTTAGTGTTAAAATGAAAGTTTCTCTAGAAAAAAATGATACTAAGTCTAGACGTAAAGTTTTAGAAACCATACATACAAATAGAGCTAGGAAACTTTAGACAACAATTTGTTTAGAACTCCAAATGTTTCCAAAATCTTTCCCAGTCTTGTAAACACTTTTGTATAGGTTTTGAACTAAATTAAGTATAACTATAAAATTATATTAGATTATGAAAAATGTGCACCACATATTCATGGACATTTTCTTTTTGTGGGAATAAGGAACTAAATAGTGGAAAATCTGCTGTAGATATGATGACATGACTTTAAATTATATAAGGTCTACTTAAATCAAATTAGTCACCTTCTTTATTTCCCAATTCTCATCTATCTTTAGGCATACGGAATTAAATCTCCTTCCTTCTTCCCCTCCAATATCGCACGGTTTAGAGGGGAAGGTTACACTAAAATCCTTTCATTGGGACTCAAACTCAAGCATAAAATGGTGCTCCTATCCTAGATGAGTGTCATTTTTACGGTTACCTCTGTAGGAGGACACGATGGTTCACCTGTCCGTACTGTAAACGAGGTTCGCGATACTAATAAAGCGAACGCTTCGCTTTATTAGTATCTCCGTGTCGGATATCTGACTCAATGTCCATCGTATTCTCAAATCGTATTCCCTTAAAAATTATGTCTTTCAATATGCGAATAATTTAAAATGAAAATAATAATAATAATTTTCAAATTCAATAAAATTCAAGATATATTGATAATTTTAATTAGATGATAGTAATAAGTATTTTGTAAATTGTTTTAGATTTAGTGTACATTAGACTCTTAGAAGCATATTAATACTAGAAATGTACTGAAAATTATTGTTGCATATTGTATTGTTATTAAAACTGTATTTTATTCAACACGCGTAGGGGAATTATGCGAAGAAGACATCAACGAATGCGACAGTAACCCTTGTTTAAATAACGGTACCTGCCTAGACGCACACAATGGATATTCTTGTAGCTGCCTCCCTGGATACTCGGGTATACACTGTGAAATAGATGTCGCTGTTTGCAATGCCACAAACGAAACTAGATGTGGAAATGGTGGTCTATGTGAGGAAGGACCTGGAGAAACATTTACCTGTTACTGCCAACCAGGTAAAATGCAAGGTTGTGAGGAATCGTAGAATTTCATTGATTTCTTGTAGGTTGGGGAGGATTCTTGTGCGAATCAGAAGTAGACGAATGCTTTTCTACACCATGCCAAAATGGAGCCGTCTGCATAGATTTGCATGCGGATTATTCGTGTGCTTGTTTGTTCGGTAAGTATTGTCTAAATATTTTTGAGATAAATACACTGTCGAAAATGTGGTTTAAAATTCGATCAGTGGCGGCTATTCAGGTGAAGTAGGTGAAGTGCCTCTTCGTCAAAGAAATTGAGACTGGGATTTCATTTTTTTATATTTTTGGGATATATAATCATGCCTTTAATATGTACATTTAAATAAATTTTGTTATGAAAAACATATTATATTCTTATGTCAAGCATAATATACCGCTATGCTACTAAAAACACTGTGTTTACACTGGAACGTCCTTTAAATCTTCGATAGTCCATGCGCACGTTATCTATAATAACTCGCAGGTGCAGAGATGAAAATTAAGTGCCCTCAAATATGCACTGCTACAGCGGGTTGCCATGGTAATGTGACGTCACGCAATAGCCCACGTCCGTTTAGTCCGTCTTCTCCCTTCACCTAGGTGAAGAGTTTCCCGAGATTTTATACGGTATCTGCATAGTGGACTTGCATCTATTTAATGTACTGAGGCGCGGTCTGTTTTTGAATTTGAGCGATTTATTGAATATGCGTTATGTTTTCATCATTCTTAGACTTGCTTTTTTGATTTTAATGTGTTGATTGACCAACTGAGTGATCGTATAATTAGTGATTTTTCAACTTTGATAGTGACAATATTAAATGAAGCAATAATTTACATTATTTATAGTTAACGATATTATTTGTAATTTGTTGGAAACACCGTTCTTTCGCTAGAACGACGATTATAAAAGAGGCATTTTACTGGAAGGAAGATCTACGACTGCTTTATCAATATTCGCCAAAAAAGAGATTAAGAGATCTGGTAAATCTTATAACGTAAATTTCAAATCTGTTTGGTTCACCAATTATAAATGGTTATGTAGCAGCCTAATGTTACAAAACTATATTGCTGGCCCTGTTTATTATTTTCTAATAAACAATTGATTTGGAACAGGAATGGATTTGTAGACATTTTAAATATTACAAGTACAAGGGCATTATATAAACATACCGATTCTGCTCAAATATTCTATATAATATCCTATAAAAAGAATCATTAGATATTATTTCTTGCGTGCATCAAATAAAACAGACACGTGAAATATTGAACAAAAAGAGAAATTGCGACTTTTTTAAGACAATTTTTAATAAAGTAAGTAGAATGATAGAATTAGAAATTGCAAAACGACAATACGCTGGTTTTTCTAACGAAGCCATTGGTATAAGATATAAAGCACCTTTTTATGAAATATTGGACCATATTCAATGGAAATAGACATCAGGTTTCAGGACTGCGAAAATTTTAAATTTGTCTCACTGACACTGCAAAATTTTAACAATATAGCTCGTTTTTCCCTTCTAATACTTTGGAAAATTTGGAACAGTTTATGGAAATATATTTACCAAACATCAGCGACTTAAAAAACGAACTTTGCCTGTTATATAGTGATAAAAGTTACAGGACAATACCGTTGCATGAACTGCTCTAAAAACTGAATGAATACAAAGACATTTTTACAGAAGCTTACAAACTGTTTTGTATAATTTTATCTATTCCATCAACCAGTGCGTCAGTGGAAAGAGGCTTTTCGTGTCTTAAACGTATAACGAACTATTCAAGAAATACCATTTCCCAAGAAGAAATCTTTAGCAACTGTTTCTATCAAGAAAGAAATGTTGCTAGAACAATTCATATTGTGAAATGAAGGGAAATAAAACGCCTTTAAAATATAATACACTTTAATACATTTTTCTTTTTAGTATGAAATGTGAATTTCTTTAGTGCATTAATGAAATATTGGTGCATATTATATGTATATGCTAGTACAAGTAGACCAAATTCCTCATTAACATATTTTAAATAGTACTTATATTATTGAGATTTCCAATTAAGTATTATGATCCTATCCTAATGTGAATGTCTTTTCCGATTAAAAAGTAATAAATACAATGGAGTCATCCGCCTAAAATGGCGGACAAGGTATTTTACGATACACAAAGGAAAATTGTTTTGGTAGTCCAACCAATTAAGATTAGAGATCAATTGGACTTCGGTCTCATCTTCAAACAATTTCTCTAAGGTCACATGTTCATATATACTGAGCGAGGTTCCTTGATTAAAATAAAAATACCTATTCTTTAATAAATGAGGGCTTTCTCTTATAAGCTCTAAATGCATGCAGTTGAGTTTAGCTTTATTTTATTTTTATCTCTGCAGGATCTTTGATTCTAACATTATATTCTGTAACATCATTAACACTAAATTCTGCGAGCAATTTTAAGTTTATTTACCGGCGTGGAATTCTTGGTTTTGTTACCTTTTTACTATTTTGTTGATTGGTTTCTGTATCATACTAAGATATCTTCTTGAGTATGCTTTGCAATACCGGAGGACTTTCAACAAGAGGATGTGGAACCGAATTCCTTGAGTCAATGACGTCATTCGCAATCCTAATTCTTCTTCCATGGATCTGGGCCCTCATCTTAGGCACGCCTTCTTTATTGTCAGCAGTAATTGGTTCACCTGTAGCTACAATATTATATAAATTTGCTTGGAGGCAAATATGTAAAATTGGCAGTTTCACTTGTAACAATTTCACAGCACTTTTATTGTCAACACGACTTTTCTCTATCAAAAGTTAATCATCAGACACCTTGCTCGAGGTCATTTTAGGAGATGAGGAGACACCTAACATGTTATTTTTATTTTCTTCATAGTAGCTTTTGAAATCGTCTCGTATGCAGGAGAAATAACATTGCCAGAACTGCGAGAAGAATAATTAGTAGGGATTTGTGAAATATGTACATTCTATTAAGCATATTCTATATGTTCTATCAGGTCTATTTCTATAATAGTTAACAATCTTTGTTCGTATGCAATCTACTTTATTATTATGATGCATAATTTAAGAACCATTTTCAGGATTTACCGGCCGAAACTGCGAGGAACCTATTCAGATCTGCGATAATAATCCCTGTAAAAATGCGGCACTGTGCCTACTGGAAGAAGGTCACGCCGTGTGCTATTGCGTGCCAGATTTCCACGGCGATCTATGTCAGTTTCAATACGATGAATGTCAGCTGGGACCAAGGTGAGTGGCACCCCGATCAATTTTATTATACATTCATTATTTAATATCCTCAGGTGTATGAACGGTGGCACGTGTATCGACGGGATCGATAACTTTACCTGTTCATGCCCCCAGAATCTTACAGGTGTTCTTTGCGAGTGCCTTATATTAGGAGATAATAAACTGGACTGTATGTACGTGAGTCCAACTACTGTTACGACTTCGGTTACTACCTACGATAATGTGACAATAAATTCAACACTAGCCGTTTTTGGTTCCACTACCAGTACGTCTACGACGCCCTTCGAAGTGCCAACGACAGAAGTTGTAACAAGAACTGATATTACCGATTTTTTAAATGGATCTTTAGAGATGACTGTTTCTACTTTCTCATTTAGGCCTGAGACCTCCACTGATCATAGTTCAACATGGTTTTCTACCGAGTTATCTACACTTTTCACGAGTGATACAACTGTGTCTGAAGGAAATGTTACTAGTGAAGATACTTCTACTGCAACTGTTACCTTGCCAGTTATTACAACGGAACTCATAACACCTACCCCACAAGAAGTAACAATTACATCAGAGTTTACAACAGAAAAGTTTACGTCAACCACTGAAACACCTGCCGAGTCAACTACCGGAATTATCAGTACCGAATTAAGCACAGAGTATACTTTAACGTCTACAGAACCAGTAGATACAGCGGAATATACTTCAAGAATATTGCCAATGTATAATCAAACTATTTCAACTACAGAAATTATTGAAATAACTACTGCAACAATTGAATACACAACAGCACCTAACATGACGATTTATCCACATACATCAGATGTAACAACCTTGCCACCCACACAATTAACAGATACCACGGTTATAGAAGAAGAGACTACGTTTATAGTAACTACAAGAGAGCAGGAAACTAACAGGTCGTTTCCAGAAGAGGAGACAACATATATTCCATCAGTTTCGACGTTTCTTACTACCGAGCCAACGAGAAAAATGGAAGCAAGTACGTTTGCAAGTACTATTTTTACAACATTTGAGACAACTTCATCTCCACCAACCGAACAAACAACATTTTCTGCTATTGATTGCACTAAATTTGACACACGTTGTCAAAATGGAGGTACTTGTATTTACACTGACCGTGGATATAAGGTAATAAAAAAAGTCACGTCTATAGTTTTTAATTAAAGTTATTTTTAGTGTACTTGTCCTTTCGATACCGAAGGCCAATTTTGTGAAATAAAGCTTGGTGTACGAAACGCAGCGTTTAGCGGAGGGTCTTATCTATCGCATCGTCTATTGAATATTTCACACATTAATTTACAATTTGAAGCTAAGACTATGGCGAATGGTGGAATATTATTCTATGCAAATGTCGATACGGCATATATGTCGCTGTATATGCAAGATGGTTTTTTGAAATTTAAATTCTCTTGCGGGTATCAGACAATGTTGCTGAGTGAAGTGAAAGTACCTGTAAATAATGGTTACACCATGAATATAAAGGCAGAGTGAGTTATACAATATTAAGTCAATGTTTATCAATCTACCAGCCTTGTAAAAATATTAGAAAATATTTTTTGAAGACTATGCTCGGCTCGGCTACGTTGATGTTATTTTTTTAGAGAAGTATTTTATTTATTAAATTGCTTATACCTTGATTCGTTTTTTTTTTTTTTTTAGTTTTAATATCATCGATATTTTAAATCATTATCTTTACTTTTGTGGATATGCATTGCAAATATTATAACGATATGGGCAATAAGTAATATTATATTTAATTACAATTAAAGTCAACAGTTGTTTCCGAGATAATCCGTCTTCAACTTAAAAATCATATTCTTCAAATACACCGCGGAAAATAAATCTGGAATACCTAAAAAAAATTCGAAAAATAATTCTTTCTTACAAAAACGCTCGAGGAGTTCCAAGGGTATTTTAAAGGAGAGGATAGACTTTCTATAGAAAATTGGCCTAAATGATTGATTAAAAATCAGACTTGATGAGTATAAAAGAAATCTATGTATTTTGGTAAAAGAGGAATTGATCTTTACATCTACCATTAAACAAATAATATCTGTTGCAACGTCGCTATTAAAAGGAAATGCCAAAATCGACCTGTTTTACGATTTTCAGCAAAAATCGCTTATTTTTCAATATAATTTTAATACTTTCGTACACAGCGAAGGGAAGAAGCACAATTTTGTTATGATATTATTGTAGTAAATGGTAAAGTCCACAACATACCAAAAAACTAAGTTGCTTCTACGCTTCACTTATATTAAAAAATAAACTTTTGTAAGTTCGTACACTTCAGAGCATATGAAAAACGAAAGTGAAAGTTCATATAAGCTACATGTCCACAAGGAAAACTCTAATATTTTGAGAATCAGAATTCAGTCTCGTTATACATCCTCAAAGCAATATAACATATGGATTGAGTGCAGTACTTCAACTGTGTTGTCCTGAGTATTGCCAGTGTAAAGTTGGAGCTTGCACCATCGGCTGCTGTGCTCATATAGCCTCGGTGATTTGGTTTTTGGCATACGATAGGTATATTGAAAACAAACGACCAACTATCAATTATGGTGAAAACGTGATGGATGCTGCCATAACGGAACAGTCCGATATTGATGAAGATAGTGACTGATCATTGTAAAAATATAAATGTATCACATTTTTACACGAATTGCACCATAATTTTGAACGCACTTTATGTATATTTAAATTAATATAAAAAATTATTCAAACAAATCTAATTAAACACCTTATTTCCGTTTATATTGCACTGAGAAGTCATTAAAAATAATATAATTGTGACTTTATTAATTGGGCCGTTTTTATATGGAATGTGTACCCCCTCCTTTGAAGTCTCTTGAAATATTTTATTTGTATGTACAGTGGAGAATATTTTCAGTCAAAGAGGGTGTATTTCTTTTTAAATGGCAACGTCTGGCAATTGCTTGAGTATCATACAATCTATAAACAAAACAAAAAAATAAATAAATTCACTAATAATCTATTAAAATTGTTAAACCTATTAACAATTTGACAATGCCTTCTTCCAGATAAATTCATTCTGCACTCTGTCAATTATTTTCGGACCGATATTGTGTATTTCCTGTTGAATCAGTTCCTTTGGATCATCCATGTTTTGGGGTTTATTGACATCGATTTTCATTCTTAAATGGCCCAGTAAGAAAAACTCAAGGGGTATAAGATTTGGGGAACGAGGTGGCCACTCTATAGCTCCACATCGTCCTACCCATCGCTGTGGGAATATGTTATCTAAGTAAGTGCGAATAAGTAGAACGTAACGAGGAGGTGTACTGTTCTGGCCATACCAAAATCTGTTAGCAGATATGTATGTCTGGTTCATATGCATTTGGGTATAAAACTGCCAGTGTTTTAATTAACTCTTGCTGTCAAAATTGAAAATACCTTGCGGCAGTCAAGTTGCCATAAAAAATACGGACTCAAAATTCTGTTTCTATCTGCACCTGAGGAGACCTTCACTTTTCTTGGAGATTGAATATGTGACTTGTGTATCCACCGTGGATTCTGTGAGGCCTAATACCTATAGTTCTGTCTATTTACAGTTCCATTAAGGAAAAATGGCTTCATTCAAAAAAAATAATATTTTTTGCAAACGTATTGTCATTATTACAACGTAATTGCATTTCCTCGCAGAATTGCACTCGACGGATCAAAATCAGCCTTCTGATAATTCTTGAGCCTTAATCTATAAACGTGAAATTTATGTTTCTGTAAACACGTAAGTTCCGTAGAATTCATATCCAAGTCAATCTGGATATGAATTTGTGGATTTTCACCAACTTTTACTAAGATGTTAAGTTGTGTATCTGCACTGATTGCTTGACGACCAGTTCTGGGTAAATCGCGTATATTCATGTTCTCTAGTTTAATAACAGAAGATTGTGCTATAGGTAAACGATCTTGATGAGCCTTATTAAATAAAGCACATACTTCCACTGCAGTTCTTCTATCTCTATAACCATACATCATAAGAATTTCAATGCGATCTTTTTCCACAAGAGATGTTATTACTGAGATTTTGTGACTTCAGATAACAGAAAATCAATTTTGCCGAAAGCTAAATTGACGTAATTGACATTAAATAAGATTTGTTCTACGCCATCTAGGCAACATATATAAAATATTTTATGAAACTTTCTTTACATAACTTAATAATTTATTTATAGCAATACTCAAAAAAATGCGCTCATTCACTATGTCGAATAAAAAATGGGGATAACGATTAAAAAAGAAATCACCCCTTTCGACCCTGTTTCCGGACGCCACTGTATATAGAACTAAAGTATTTCAAAAGACGGAAAATTTTAAATACATGTTGATCGTGTCCAGAGTTTTTACAAGAAAAAATATATTGTAAGATTTTTCAGGTGTTCTAGACCTGTAAGAGGCGTTTAACATTTAATGGGGTTAACATGGTTTTTCAGTATACATGTATACGTTGACATTTTCTATATTGCACATGAATAAACTTTCTTTACCGTTTCCATATAACTTGAAAAAATTTGCAGTTATTTAAAAGGATTTGCTCCCATAACAAAAAAAATTATCTGATCTGTCTTTTAGTTATTTTTCATACATATATGAATGTTTCAGGTTAGAATTTAGTAAAGATTTCAAACATTGTGATGCTAGTATAAAAGTAAATAACAGTTTATCTATGACTGGGGACCAAACTGCTAAAATTGATCAACTCCAGAGGCCATTATCTTGGTTATATTTAGGCGGACTACCACAAGAGTTTTCAAATGAAATATTACCAGTTGGTGGCTTCATTGGATGTATGTCTAATTTAAAGGTTTGCATAGGAATTACGACTCTACATAGGCTAAGTATAGAATTATTTATATTCACATTGTCATAGATTAAATACATTATTATAGATGTATCGGATCCCATGAAAAAGTCAGTTAAAGAAAATGTAATAATTAAATTGTCCAACATTTTCTTTTATCAAAGTATCCACTACTTTCAAAATTCATTGTCATCGTACAGTAATATCATATATTCCCTTTCTATAAAGTCATCTTGGCCAAGATTTAGCATATGTAGACGGTGCATCTTCTATTGTATTTCATGACGTTATTTTATTATATAGGGTTCTTCACCATAAGCTGAAAAAGATAATCCATTGAGAAGATGTCAAAGGAGCATGGACGGTGAAGTAAGACCTCCCAGCCTAACCTTATTCTCTGATGTCTGGAAAAGTCTTTTTCTGTTTACGAGAGATGGCTCTCATATGTTCTCTCTAAGTTTACTGACAAGATATTTACAGTAATAATTGGGCTTTGATCTAGGTGGATAAAATACCTTGCGTTATCCAAAATACAGTAAGACGGATCTTCGTGTGCAATACCGACTCTGGGACTTCTCATGGCGACTAACGGCGGCCAACCACTGATACGAATGTCGTATTGAGTTGTATAGGAATAATCTCTGTATGAATATTATCCAGGAACGATGGATCCAGGAGCGTGATCGCTGAAGTAGTGTGGAGTATATTCTGGGACGAGACATTTTGTTGTTTTTAGACAAATCGTGAGGGACCCATTAACCCAACTTTCAAACCTTTCCGCAGGTGATCGTGTGCTGTTGTTTCGGAAACATTCAGTTCCTGACCTACCTCTGAACTTGTTTGACGCGAACTAGCTTCAGTATCCCGCAGGGTGTTAACACTGATAATAGGTCTGTCTCTAAGATTGAAATTTCATCTTCACCGCTCGACGTATGTTACGTCTGGCTCGTAATACTCGATGTATGTTAAGCTTTGTCTACACTGGCTGCGTCGCGCAGAACGTTCTACTCAGCGCGGCTTAAAATGTGCAAAATCGCGCAGAATGGAGTGTCGATGACGGTTGAGCAGCTCGTGCTTTCGACTTATCCCGTTCTGTTCACGCGTGAATTAACCGTTTACCCTATGTGTGGTAAATTAAAAATGCCGTCCAAATACAATGCGCAACACCGAGCATAACGAACATATTGCTTCGATACATTAACACTCTTTGGATCGTGTTCTTTGGTGTTCGAAATTGCACGATATTGCGTGATTACTGTCAGAATAAGCCGCTTCGCACCTCACTGTCCTCCTTTATTTGGTTTGGCGCGGCCAGTGTGGACAAAGCTTTATGCGTCACTTTCGCCTCTTTCTTGTCTAGATTAAATGCATAGAGTATTACGAAATTTCCACATTATTGTATACCATGTTTTACGTTCGCTGCTATTCAAACTAATTCTCTATATGACTCGTTACAACTGTAGTAATCAATACTACAGGATATGTATCCTGAACATATTTGCATTATTATACGCAATTTATGCTTGCAAGTACACTAACCTAAAGCCGTAGTATAAAAACAACATGACTTCCAAGGGACCCGATATTATTATAGCTAAACTGTTTATGAACTTTAAACACTGTTTAAATAAATTCATATTGCAAACGGTTCAAACTACCATATGATTTTAGATTTCCAATAAGAAACTGAATATTTACAAAGATGCTGAAGATGGACTAGATATCACGGAATGTTCTTCTTTAGCTTGTTTATCAAATCCGTGTAAAAATGGGGCTTCATGTTCATCCGTGGGCGAGTCCTGGCAGTGCCACTGCAAGGACGGGTAAGTATACATAACTATTTGTTAGATATTACAATTACTATCCAGAATGTTTTCAAATAAATCCAACAATATACCAACATCTTAGAGAAGAAATTATTAGAAACAAAAAGTTCGAAATATGTTAATATAAGAATATATTAAGATATATCTATATTCATTCATATTTATCTATTAGAAATATGTTTTTATTTATTTATCTTCTATTTACTTATTTATTTATTTCACTCAACGAAAGTCCACTTATAAGATGAAAAGAAAAATATTGCATCAGGCGAGAGTCAATATGCATATTGACCATCGCGTTGACATGAAAGAAGCACATTCGCCAAGAGAAAACAATTAAAACTAAACTAAATAGATTTTAGTGGTTAATTGATCGAAGGTCAAAATTATCTCTAGATAATAGAGTCTTAGCTTAGAAAGCCATTTATAAACCTATTTGGAGCTATGGCATCTAGCGTTGGAGGTCCGTAGCAAAATCAAACATTTAAGTGGTGGAAACATTTCAGTCAAAAGTGCTTCCATTAATCACGAACATCCCTTGGTATGTCCCAAACCGCATTATAGCTCTATACATAGCAAACTTTGCAAGAACACTACGAAAATAGACTAAGAACACCCTTCAAAATTCTAGCAAGTAATCTAAAGAAAGGCTTGTTACCACGGCCTGTGGCTTGATGAGAGTATTCACAGACTTGTAGTCTGTCGAATTTTGATCGTGTCATTCCCATGGTGCAGAAAGGCTCGTGGCTCGGCGAATCTCGAGCGGCCACTAGTCGCCCGTTGTGTTCTTAAATTTTTATAATAATGAACGGCGGCATCCTGTAAGTCGTCATCAAATTTTCTTTCGTCTCTTTCAGTTCTGTTAAAGGACACTCAATACTGATGCTACCTTGAATTAGCTTCCAAGCTGACATATTTTGTTTTTATCTTTGTGGTCAGCATTTTACGGATTCCAGATAGAAGGTTCTCCTTCGTACAAGTCCAAAAACTCCATGATAACTTCATTTGACCACTCCATAATTATCCCAAATCACCCACTGAAAACGTTCAGAAAACTTTCAAAATAAACCTGTAAAACTGCAACAAACCATAACAGATAATGGGAACCGTGCTCGAGCCGTACTGAGGCTTGTCATCCGTCGAACCCCAAACCTTTGATGTTCAAGTATTTACCGACAATACACGGGAAAGGCCAAGCCACCTCGAGCCACCTTGAGCCACCTAGACCAATAACGAGTCATTACTTTCCCTCGGCGTGAGGTATGATAAACTTCAGACCAGGCTCGTCAAGCCACACGCTGTGGGAATAACACTTAACGAGTCAATCAACTAGCCGAAGATTACAGAGGCACATTCCATACGACCTGCTAAACAGATTTTAAATGTAGCTGTTTTCTTAAAAACCCACTCCTTCATGGATTGCGAACTTATAGGAGATCGCCAGTTGTTAGCTATCATATTGTAATATACCATTTACTTATTGTAATTCTAATTACAGATTGAAAATATATTTGGGAAATTAAATAAAAAACTCTTACATCAATAATGTGATGTAAGTGCTATAATTTGGACACAAAACGATGGAGGTATATTTAAGGCCTAAATCTCAATATGTGTGTAAAGCGACGAGTTTCTTAAAATCTATATTGTTATGTACTACAAAGCCTAAATTTTTATAAGCTACAGGTATGCAATCATCAAGATATTCTGATATAAAATTCTGACTTGAATACGCAGAACAACAATAAAATATTTATTATTACATTACTGTGTTATTCTGATTTATATGTTATATAACATTTATATAACATATTGTAACTCGATCTGATTATTTTATCTATTTCTGATATTTATCGTTTTGGTAGCTTGTCTTTGATGGAATGTTTTACAATGGTTAAACATTACTGATTTATTGGCAAAAAAAGGACAGTAGTTGATTATTCTAAATTATGTTTAGGTATTTAAAAATTGTTTCATATATCTCGTAATGTAGTTTTCTTACCCATAAAGATTTTCTTATTTTAATTTTGGTCATCGCCAGTCTTTTTTACTTGCTTCCTGCTGCTTACATATTTAAATATGGAAAAACCCTTCTATAATTTTAACCATGCCAGTCAGATTTTCAGTAATCAGTATATTATGTCCATAGAATTGAATGAATTAAGATGGCAGACATAATACATTTTGAGTTCCTTTCTGAATGGGGAGTGGGATCGGGACACACAATAGTTTTGTAGACCAATCAGGATAATTTATTATTCGCTATCACATGTGTGCTACAGCATAACGAGAAACGTCATATTGTGTTAATTTATTATGATTGTTATCAAATTCAACAAACTAAATTTTATTCATTAATGTATCTATTTTTGTTATAATTATAATTAAATAATAATGTTGAGATATGTACGAATACTGTTGAGATATGTTGACATATGTATGAATATATGTTGAGATATAGAAACTAGATAAATTGGACTATATAAATTATATAGTATTTCAAAATATCATAGAACTACCAATTTATATTTTTAGGTACTTGGGAAAGATGTGTGATATTTCCGTTTGTGACAACAACCCCTGCTTATTTGGGGGCACATGTATACCATTTACAAACAACGGTTACATCTGCCTATGTCCGTATGGGAAACATGGACATTTTTGTGAAGATGGTACGTATTTATGGATTCTGAGTTCTGCTGGAAGATCCATAGTATTATTAAGTTAAGCGTCCTCCTGGCTTAATATCAAATATTGTTACAGATTTGAAAATAACAGAACCATATTTTTCTTCGACCGTTCGAGGTTTATCTTCCTACGTAGCATATCCGATTCCAGACGGTGTGTCGAAGAATATGGAATTGAAATTTCGATTCACGCCAACGACTATGGAACAAATTTCGATATTGCTTTTCATGGGCCAGTCCGGCAACCATGATTTCTACTCCGACCATCTGGCAGTGAGCTTCGTCAAAGGGTATATTATGCTAACTTGGAATTTAGGATCTGGTAAAGGGAAATTCAGGAGTAAAAATATTTAGTGTAAAGCATTTTTTAGGTCCTAGGAGGATATTCACGTCGCAACCAATAAAGAAGGGGGCTAGGGATTATTTAGTACGTCTGGGCCACTCTGGGAGACGTGCATGGTTGTATGTTGAAAGTATTGGTAACGTAACGGGACGATCTCCAGGAAATCTAGTTCAATTGGATATTGTACCTCTGCTTTTTATTGGTATGTGCATTATTGAGTGAACATACAAAAGTTCGTGTACTATTGATTAGGCAGTGCTGACATTGTCATTATATTCGTTCTAAGTCTTATTTGTTTTTATTAACATTTCAATGATAATCAAATGAACTGTTAGTACAAGTCAATTTTTGTTTTAAACTTAGTGTTTCAAAGCACATTAATAGTATACAGGGCGCCCAAATTTCATTCGCTGTTGTCAATGTTATTTTATTAAAATAGTGGAACTGTATGTTTTATATTTTTGAAGAGACAATTTCAAAAATACAACATTTATTACCTGGCCATAACATTTATTTATGTTTATTTTTGTGGCTATTGAGATACTAGCTTTTGAATTAGAATATTTTATATCTAACTAAACTTCCGAATCACCAGTAAGACCGACTGGATGGAGGGTCGAGATGAATGGATTACCGCTCACTGGAGACATCTGGTACACGGATGGAGCCAAGAGTGGGAACAGAGCGGGTACGGGGGTGTATAGGCGACGCCATGGGATAGGTAAAATTTTCCCCCTGGGCAAATACACTACCGCACTCCAGGCCGAGCTAGTTGCAATTGCATACGGTGTTCTGGGGGCGACCAAAACCGGCTCGGATAGCAGGGCGGCGTTGGTAGCTCTGAATTCAGCAACACCAAAGTCGAAACTGGTCTATAATTGCTATGAAGCGTTGAACCACTTGGCAGGGAAGGGACAGGTGAATCTCTTGTGGATACCTGGGCATAATGGCATTAAGGGAAATCTAATTGCAGATGACATTGCCAGACTAGGGACCAGGAAAACCTCTATGAACCAGAACCTGCAGTGGAAATAAGTCGGAATTTGATCAGAGACCGCATCAATGGTTGGGCAAGAGACCAGCACAATAAAAGATGGAGAGAAGTAACAGGTTGTCGAATAACCAAACTCTTCATCGAATACTCAGAGACTGAGAAATGGGCCCAATAATTCATTAAATTAAACAGGCACAAAGAACCCTGGTGGGAATAATACCGGGCCACCATAGTAGCTTGAATGCATATAAGCACAAGCTGAGGCTGACTGATAATCCGGCCTGCAGATACTGTAAAGAATACGAGGAAACCTCGATTCATCATCTTTACACCTGCCCCGCACTGCCGGAGAAGAAGTACCTTATATTAGGGACCCCTGTTATCTTAGAGGAGGCGAGGCTTAAGGCGGGGGACGTGCCTAAATTGCTTTTTCCTTTTATGGAATAGCATAAGAGGGGATCGCCAAGGGACTGCCCATGCGATCAGTAACTGATGAGGCCCAAACGCATATAACATAATAATAATAAACCTCCGAAATTTTGGAATACTACAACAGTTAAATTAATAGTATTTTATTATTGTTACTGATCTTGAAGAAGTTTATCCGACCATTAAACAATATAAGGCGAATACAAGTAGAGCTCTGAAATAAATTTGTTAATCTATCAGAAACGACGGAAATAAAATAGAATTTTCTTAATCAATAATTAAATAACTGATTAATAAAGACATACATTAATGTTTCATATGAATTCTAAAAACACTTCCTGAGTTATATCCAAATAGTACTCAAATTCTTTCTAATAACTTTGAGGTGTAATTCGCCGTATTTTGTTTCTAATTTTCGCTTTCAAGTTGTCAATGTTAAGTGGTTTTGTGATGCCAAGAAATACCGGTCATTAGATCCTCTTTGTTCAATCCAGTGATCTTGAAATGTTTATTTTAGAAGTCTCGAATTTGTCTTCGATAGCGTGATGGTGCTATTGGTATTACAGCGAGGCAGATGGCAGATGTTGTTCATTTGTATATTTGACTAACACAGGAACTAATTCTTTTCTTAAAAAAATTCATGTACACTTGTCCCTCTAACGCACCTTAAAACAATATGCATACTATTCCCGTCCAAACGTGTTTGTGGATGTGAATACAGAGTGTGATGCTCACGCATTGATTGGATATTTTCTGTTGCACAATATTGTACGTTTTGTCTCTTGATATCACCATTGAGTAAGTGGTATCATCTGAAAAAAATAACTTGGAGAGGAAAGCCGAATTCCTGTTGAATGTGCAGTCCACTTTTTTGTCGATCTCTAACGTGACCCATTTCTTAAAAGTTTGCCTCTACTTTACTCACCCTCACCGCTTCTTGTGTACCTAATATGTCTGTTGGGGTATTTCTCATTAAAGAGCTTACATAAAGATTTTTCCTGTGATTGGCGTTATCATTATAATCAATCAATAAAAATTATATGATGTATTTTTATTTTTAATTTCAATTAAGGATGCAATTTTAATACAGAAATTTGTGATTTAATTACTTGTTAACTGTTAACTAACACTTTCAAATGATACTTGCAAACTAATAGTTGTGATTGTATATGTCACACAGACACAGATATGTCACACAGATACACAAAAGATATACAGCCTTCACAAGTTTCACAAGCTGTCATTACTGCTAGTAAAAAACAATGTTATTTATTTCCAACTCCCCAAGGCTTTCCAACAAAATATGTTTTTACTCGACTGTTTTAATGTTCATATCATCTGCGTATAAAGTAACTTTTATTATTGTTTTGGAGTTTTACCCAACATCAAGACCTTACTGAGATTATTGGATTCGATTTAGTGAATGGTAGTTGAATATAGTTAGTAGTGATGATTTGTTAGCTTATTTATTCGAGTCATTGGATCATGGGCATGGACAAGAAGACATGTAGGCAATTTATCACTATACTATCAAATGTATCATATACGAGTATGTATAGTTACTGAAAGGGCTTATCCAATAACAAACGGTTCATCCCTCATATACTTGAAAAGTATATGGGTATCTGTCCGATAGACCTTACATTTTCTATGTACAAAAAGATGTGAAGTTTTGACATTTTTTGCGCCTTTGTCTTTTCAAGGGACCAAATTTGGCTAATGCTATTCTTCCACATAAACCCTGATATTCATATTGACACATCCAGCTGACCTATGTGAGAATAGAACTCCCGTCCGGATTACTCCGACCCGACAATCTAGGTTAGTTCCAAGCGATTGATATCATTACCCCAGATTAACCCAGAGAACATGGAGACCTTCTGCGAGATAATTATGGGATAATTTACCCCCAGAAGATTTGCCTATACCTATAAACATCCATGTCAATTCGGATTTGAATCGAAAATAAGTAATCATGAGAAAGGAACCCGACCAATTCTTGCCCCCGCTCGGAGTTGAACCCAAACCGCTATACCATTTGATCATTTGTTCTCTTGTCCATTCAATAAGAATTGTTAATTAACTTATTTTTTTATTACAGTAATTTAATTTTTCATTGATCTTTCATAAATTCTTAACATATATGATCGGGAATGGTCAGATAATATACATACTAATATAATTTCTTTTCAGGCGGTCACTATTCCAGAAATTTTTCTGCTCTTCCTCATGATTTACCACTACATTCAGGATTTTCCGGCTGCGTCTTCGATATGGAAATAAAATCAGGAAGCGTTTCAATTCCCATTCAAGGAAACGTACAGACTTTCGGAAGGGCAGTAGGTCAGTGTGGCACTACGGAATGCTACGAACAAAGCTGTCAAAACAAGGGTGCATGTCTGCATCACGGCAGCACATTTATGTAAGGAATAAGATTGGTCATAACTTACCCACTTAATAACAAACATAACTTTTTAAAGGTGTTTATGTCAAGATAATTGGTACGGCCCTTTGTGCTCTTCCAAAAATAATTTGTGCGATGTTAACTTTTCTAAATGCAGCGATAAGGCAACGTGCGTTCCACTACTTGCAAATTATGAATGCGATTGTCCCATGGGTACGACGGGACAGTATTGTGAAAAAGGTTAACACTATCTTTGTGATTGCTCTATTTCTTAGTTTTGTATATTTGTAGACGAAAATATTACGGATGTTAGTTTAACGGGAAAAAGGTCATTCATCGCCTTGCAACCCATAGAGATGGAAGATTCCAAGTTTCATATTGAAGTCGAACTAAGAATACTAAATGATCAAGGAGTGGTGATGTTCATCGGAAAAACGACTTCAGGATTTCTGTGTTTGTCATTACTGAATGGTTTACTCGAACTGAGATTTAATTCAGGTAAGAAAAATTGCGGATATTAAAAAAGTAAACTAGAGAAATAAAATAGTCTAAATAAAAATACAGAAAACATTTATAATTCATTACTCGAATGTCAGAGCGACTCAGTCTCTTATTCATCACATTTGGAGGGAAAAGGATGCACTTTACGCGCGGCCAGATTGAACTTTGTGTACATTTACATTCGCTCAATTTTCACTCTGCAAATGTCTCAATGCGACTGAATAAAGACTAGGCCATTTACCTCGTGGGTCGTCCGATATCGCAATCGGGAAACCTATTTCTATTCTTAACAAGCTGTATATATTTTTGTTTAAAAACACTTGTTAAAAATGCTTAATATCTATAAAGAAGGACACTCTCTCTCTAGATATTGTACATCGGTATTTCTCTATCCATTAGAGTTTCTATCAACAAAATACTTTAAGGATAAATTCTGGAGTTCCCTATATAATATAAAAAGAAATGATAATATACTGTTTTTATTTAAGGTAAGGCCACAATGAGTTCAACGCTTCCAGTGATAGTGAGAAGTTCCAAATTGCTTGTTAAAGGCATCTGGAATAAAGTCAAATTTGGATTATTTGGAAGAAAAGTGTACTTATCTGTAGACAACATTATTAATACTGGAATATTTGATGTTGGTCATATGGTTAGCATTTCCAGTGAAAATATTTTTATTGGAGGCTTACCTGATATGTCTGAATTTCCTTTAATGGCCGCTAGTGGACTACCAATTCATTACACTGGCTGTATTAGACATTTATCTATAGATGACATACATATTCCGTTAACGTTTGAAAACATAAAGACTTCCAGAAATATAGTCAACTGCAATGGTACTCCATGCGGCGGCGAGGCATGCTTAAATGGGGGTACTTGTTGGTTAGATTCCTTTATGAAGCCTCACTGTTCCTGCATCTCTCCTTATTATGGTAACAGATGTGAAATAGTTCCGGACTGCAATGAAAGGATGTGCAAAAACCAAGGAAAATGTTATAACGCCAGATGTTCTTGCAACGTTGGTTGGAGCGGTGCGTTTTGCGAGAAAGAGATCTCAGTTAAAACTCCAGAATTTGTTGGCAAGAGTTATCTGGTCGTAGAGAAAAGTCGAGAGAAGAAGAGAGATTTAAGAGATGTTGAAGTGAAGAGAATATCTCTGAACTTTACCACGGCCAAGCATGATAGTTTACTTGTATGGAGTAAAAAGGTAAATTATTTTTATATTTTCATGTAGTCAAATATGTCAGTTTTGTCCGTTCAGTGATACTGTCACTGAACGGACAGTAGGTCATAGTAGTATATGTAAATCATAAGTAGGGTTGCCACCCGTACTTTATAATAACGTATTGTACGTTATTTCGAAATTATACTCTATACTTTATGAGACCAAAAAGTTGATCCTAATTTTGCGTATTGGGAATATTGGTGGAGGCCTGGCTTATTTCTTGGCCACCCGGTGGCAAAAAAGTATACTGCCTGCAGGTTAGTTTAGACTGTAGGATAGTTTGAATTACCTAAATTAGTTATATAAGGTATTTAATAATTTTTATTCAATAACAAGTCGACAAACCAATAAAGAAGTTACATCGATTCGAGAAATGTTTAGCTTATCCTATTAGTTTTTAAAACTGTACTTTCATTCGTATATACTGATATAAGTAATATATTGTGAAAAATAGAACATAACATTGACCATATATTTAAATACACTAAAAATTAAAAAAATCTATTTCATTTTTAACTTGGTTTAAATACTTAGAAATATTGAAATCAATAATCCTATTATTATATTTATATACATAACAATAAAGTATATTCGATTAACTAATGAACATTACCAGTAGCATTTGCTGTTTATATACTTATTAGGAGGAGAATCGTAACTTTTAAAATAATATATTCGTGAATATGGGCATAATTTATTTAAATAATTATTCAAAACGCTTAAACTTGTCTCGATAATTAATGTGCAATTTTTCAGTTCAACTAATTACTAATTTTTGTTTTTAGGGAACAAATTTCATAGGAATAGGCATCGAAAAAGGTTTATTGAAATTGTCATATTCTTCCATCAAGATCAATAAAACAATAGTTGAGGTACCATTTTATTACCCATTGTCCGATGGATTGTGGCATAACATCGAAATAAGTTTTGCACCGTTTTCATTAAAATTGGATAAAAAAGTGTTGGAGGTGCAGAAGAAACCAGATACTATACTCGATCACACTATAGTCTCAACAAATGGAGTGTTTTATATTGGAGGATTGCCAGCTAATACGAGTCTAATGGAAGAGACTACTGGAATATTCCCATATGCTTTTGAAGGATGTATTGAAAGTTTTGGTACCAATACAGATATTGTAAGAGATTTTAGTCATTATGATGGAATCAATGTACATATGTGTGAATTACTTTAACTTTAGAAGTTTCATGTCTTGCAAGGACCATGTTTATAAACAATGTTTAAGACTTTACTTTAAAACCAGAGATAATCTAGTCACAATTGTTAAAAATTGGTGAAAGTTAAAGTTTAAGAATATTTGGAGTAAGAAAAATCAAGCCTTGAAACTTTCAATCGTATTTTTAAATATAAATACCTTTAAAAATTGGACGGTATGAATTGACGGTATTTGCAGTTCACATGTAGTCGATGTATGTACGGTATTTATAACAATACAATAACTTGGTTTCCTCATTTTTTTTCTTGAAGTTAGCTATTACATTCTGCTCACCTATAAAATAACTAAAGCATGAATTTCTTGACTATGGAATATGTGTTATACGAAAACCGCATGAATTAAGCAAGTTTTGATATTAATGATTTATTTTTTTTTAAGCTTTACTTTGGTTAAATACGTTACGACATTAATTAAATATTTTCTGAAATATGGAAATCTTCTATTATCTTCAGTCTTTCAGCAGCTCTTCAAAATCTTTGAAAAACTGCTGTTTGCCATTATTTTGGACAATGTTACTAACGTAATCAATATGTAAGCTTAGTACTCCAACATATTTTGGCACACATTAATTCCTAGTGAAAATAAGTCTTATGAGATTGTATTTATTTTATTGTCTCCATAAAGACGTCATATATTTTGCACTTGGTAGAACGCTCCTAGAATCATATTGTTGGTACATAATATTTTATCTTTACAGACTTCAGGGTAAACTTCTTTGTAGTAGACTAGTAGATTTCATTTGACAAGGTGCAATAACGTGACAAAAATATATTATACATAATAAAGATATATGAATCAATATTTACATAACCAAGTTTTTATTGTATAAGGTGTTGAAACAATTTTAGGTACAGGCAACTTGCCAATGAAATTTGTGATGGTTTTACATTTCTCTATGCAATATAATTTCACGGTAATTACAATACAGATAGCAGCGGAGATTCCGACCTAATAAGTCCGATACTGACATTTTTCCTTAGAGTCGGGCATCGATGGCTTAGGTCATTAGTCTCTCCATAGTATCATTTTTTTACTATTCGTGTTTAAAGTGTCTTAATAAATTTCAGCAGATCTACAATATGTACATCATAATTTATGTAGTAAGTTGATAGCCTTGACAAAATTCACTGTTATTTGAGTATTATTTAAACACTTAACTGAGTAGTTATTGAGGTTCATTGAGTGTTATTTACAATGTGTTTTCATAGATTTGATTAGCTAAAGACTAAAGCATTTCTTTATTCAAATATCATTCATATTTCTTTATATATTTTTGTACGCATCCTAAAATATATGATGAAATTCGTGGAAGAGTTTGAAAGGTTAGCCATCAAAGGTTTCTAAAACTGTTTGCTAGATATAGTTTGTTTGGACACACAGAAAGTAGACTTCCTTCCCCAGAAAGCCTTTAGGCACGCTTTATTAGCGGTAGGTTATACATATAGACGCGGACAAACACCCAGCCCTGAGGGAAGTGCCAAGTTCCCTCTGGTGAGAATCGAACTCACGCAGACAATGTGCACAGTATTTGGCCCAGTTGTCACTCTGTTACCAAATATCAAGTCAGCACCACCGCGCCATGTGAATGAGACCACGTGTCACCCATCCAAGTCGCAGCCGAGCATTTCATTGCTTGAACTCGAACAGCGCAGGTCAGACAATAGCTAGCCATACACGAGCGGATAATTTTTGACAAGCGAGAATCCACGGATCGGTCTGCCAATTTTCCTACGGGCTTCATCCTGTCGTAGCCCACTAACGTACGAGCCGGGCCCGTTGGAATTCTTTCATAAAATCCGTTGGCAGTTGTGATCAGTTCGTTAGTAGGGAAAACCGGCGGAAGTTTGTTAATTTTTCTGCGGGCCCAGGACTGTCCAGCACGTCGGACAGGCCGTAGGCCTAACGACGCCGACGGGACGGACTAAGCTCTCGTACGTACTAACGCAGTATTTTCGTTGTTTCTCACTAACTGTTGTGTTTTACTATAGGTTTAAATTTTTTTATGGATAATAATAAGAAAATTGCGGCCGTTGCTAGTGGGTTATATGCCATTGCTCAGTACCTCTCCACCAAGAAAAAAAAAGAACGAAATGGGTGAAATCGTGGATGGGAGTAAGACAGCAGTTTAGCCATATGGGGCTAATTTTGCGAAAATCAAAACGTTCGTGTAGTAGCTACTTTTTTAAATGCTCTTTATAGATTCTAGATTTCAATCCTTCTGAAATTATGAAACATGGAACACACTGTTTAATCCATTACCTTCACTCTATTTTTTTTTCGTTTACATTACCTTCACTCCAAAACATTTATACCTAGGTGTAAAAGTGCTACTTTCATGACGCTTTTGTCACCCTTCTGCATAACGATTTTCGGCAAGTTAGTTATCACAAAAACGTGTTCTAAGTCAAAAATGAACGAAATAATGTTCGTTTTATTTCGTTGCGTACTCGTATTTGTTTATTTTATTTTTTGTATGCCTAAAAACTCATCGTTGCTCCACTCTTTTCCACTTTTCCGCACTTTTCAATTACTATTAAAACAAAACACAACAAACTTTTTACGAAGCAAAGTAAACGAACTAATAAATAACTAATAATAATTTAATATTTAATAATTATCTGAAAAAAACGAGGATACAGAAAAATGGCCTCTGATTCGATCCGCTCGTGAATGGTAAAATTCGCGGAATTTACTGACAGGACGAAATCTATCGATCTCGCCTCTTCACTCACGCACGGGTGGAGCCTGTGGATTTTCCCCCGCGCCGTGTCTGCAATCTGGCCCGCAAATTTCTTTCTCTACTAACGAACAGTCCGGGCTTGCGGGTTTTCCCGAATCCTTTGAAAAAATCCGTGGCCTGTCATAAAAATCCACTCGTGTATGGCTAGCTACATGAACGGAGTACGCTGCCTCATCCTCTAACATATTTTTGTAACATATTTGCATCCTCTAACATATTTGCAAACATATTTTTTTAAGTGATGTAAAGTGATATTTAGTTAAGTACGTATATTGTACAACATACTCGTATTATATATAAAATTAGCAAAATGCAATTTAGAGTGTTAATAGCGTTATTCCATTAAATTAGGCTAAAGATCCTGAAAATTTCCTAATATTTCTTTCGCTTTGTTTTGAAGCATGGTTAGGCTGACTCAATATTCAGCAAAATCCAAGTTCAAGTGTGTGGTTTCACATTTTTACACCAATACCATCGCAGAACTTCTCTTACCATTCTGTCATTGATTACGTAGTTTATCATTATATCATTGTTAGCTAATTAGAAATCAGACAACTACAAATCTTGAATGAACTACTTACATACGTAGGACAGAACAGAAGTGAAATAGCAAACCCATGTACGCAATATGAACCTATGATACAACCATGACGCCATGGTCCAAGTTCATTATATTTTTACAACTCTATAGAGATATGGATTATGTATCTAAAAGCAACACACTTTATGAATTAAATTCTAAGGTAGAAAAACATCACTATATAAATGCGTATTTGAAATTATGACGTATGTTTATTTCATTTAAGTGTAGAATATGCCCACCGTAGTCTATAATTGAACCGGAGTAGGACTACCTCCCCCTTATGCTTCAAGAAGTTGTGAGGTGTAGTATTCTTTCTTATCCTAATATGTACTTCTCGGCGTCGTATTCTTTAATATTCCCTAAGTAAATTAGAAATACTCAAATAACCAATAACAACTACGTCTCTATTTACTAAACGGCTGCTTTCGTGTGAGTGTCACGAAATTTTTAGATCGATGTATGAAATGATTTCCCTTGCGAACAACGTGGTAACTTTTGGATTTTGATCCGAAGCCTCTAGAGGCATGTTACGGAGGTGCCTTCGATATGAGCGAGGAGGCGGCGCAATATTATTGCGATTTGCTTACTCGTTCTATATTATTGTTTTAGTCTTTAGCATAAAATTAAACTAGTATTCATTAATCAAATGCTGAAAATATTCTATATATAAGTATATCAAATAACAAATAAATAAAACAACATGTTCTAATAAGAAAAAAATATTTAAACAAACAAACGATTGTAAAATATAATCTGTAAATTTTGTAAAATCTGTAAATTTTGTAAATTTACAAAAATGAACAAAGTATAAAAAAACATTGAGAGGTTTTATGAAACCACGATGCAAGTGAAACATTTTTTCGGATTGTAGGCATTTAACTGAATATTTTCGGAAAATTATTCAATTTAGGGTATTAAAATCGCGTTTTTAATCTTAACTTAATAATTGGAAAATTGGAATGATAATGGGAAATCAATAATAGACAAGATATCCAACTATAAATTTTAATTTCAATCTGCGTATTAGAGTACGGAATACATAATAAATACAATCATTCAGATGATAGACGCATGTTAAAAACTGAGACCAATATTTATTTAAATCACTAATATTTTATGGTAACTAAAATAAGTAAACAATGACTTACATTCTATTTTTTCAATGTATCTAAAAAATAACCGCATCGATCGTAGTACCATATCTCGTGGTTGGTATATTTCTATCATTTTTCATTTCAAGATTAAATACTTCTCTCAAGTATTCAGTAAGTGGAGCAGATTCCTCTTTCTTAAAATCTGTATTGAAATCACCAGATAAAATAACAGGCATTCGGGAATATATTTCTCGAGAATTGACGCGATTACAAGTTTTCTGTTGTCATCAAGTTGACAAATAGCTGCACAAAAATCTCTCACAGCAGATTCGGAAGTAGTTGCTTGACCAATACAATACTCATGTTATTTATGTATGCTTGCATTTCCGACTGAACTCTCAATGAACTGTCATTGTTTTGTAATATAGCTACTCCACCATATCGAGAATTAATATGTTTCTGTTGACTTACACAATGGAAATTGGGAATATTTATCTGCTGAGTATTTTTTAAATCAATTTCGTATAAAACAAGGGTGTTGATTGATGTTGTCAGTATTGTAGAAACATCTTCTGAATGAGCTCGTGAACTTTGTACGTTGAATGTTATCATCGAGAAACCCCGTCGGCTCATAATAAAATTCGAGATTGCATCGGCAATAGTAATCTGTGGATTCAACGAAAGTCGCTCCAATTCTATTCTTCAGTCTACTAATTTTTTCCGGCGGCTCAGAGTTTAGTTCGGCTTGTGAAAATGACTGGAGGCCTAAATAAAACTAAATATATTAAACGAACTGGATATAAATTAAAATACTTCATCAAATATTCATATGAAATGAGTAAAAATAAATTAAAGCACTCAAAATTAAAATTAATACATAAACAACGATATGCACCAACAGAACGTTCTAATAATTCGTATAAATTCACTATAAAAATTAAATTTACTCACCAAGAGCCTTTTTCCTTTCCCTACAAGCACGAACTCTCTCGGCATTATGTCTCTTACGGCGTAAAATTAATTCATCGTCGGATATTTTCGCACTATTCTTGGTTCTTCCCTCGTTGACCTGTATATTTGACTCACTAGCTGTATCGTTGTCCATTACGATCAAGTGAACAACAATATTTACATCAATACACTGATCAAAACACACAAATACCGCGGAACACTTGCACGAATGAGTGAGAATATAAATGCTACACGGTCAGCTGATGCGAGCCATGGGCGCCGCCATATTGACCTTGACTGCTCTGCCGATCGCCTTTCCCTTTACCTCTACTCCGCGGCCGACTGTAATGCGACATGCGATAGATGGACGAAAAAATTTGAGGCGATGGAAAAAAGTTTCACTTTAAAAATATACAAACTTGTGAGAAGAATAGAGGCTCAAAAATATCTCCTTGTTGCCTTAAATAATGCCATAAGCGATAAAAGAATTAATTTTTAAAGTTTGCGAGCATCTCTGGGGTCACACTTTCTAGGGCAGCCACAATATCGTCACGTAATTCTGGATGAATTACGATCGTCACGTAATTCTGGTTATGAGCTCTTTGATCATACCCATAAATTTTTGTTGTTGTTTATCTTTATAAAATACCCCCTATTTAAAGGCCTTCGCACACTCTAGATGTTTTTGTCAGATCTCTGACAGCAGAGCTGCGAGAGACGTGTAAACCCATGACAGAGTAGTGACAGAGGTGATGCCAGATGCCGATGACAGAGCTGTGGCAGCCCTGATGTCGGAGATCTGACAAAAAAAAATTAGCGTGTACGGCCTTAATTGTACGTCTTCTACCTATAATGCAACCAAGGAATGTGTATCCAAAGACGCTTGTAGCCCTTTCACTTTATAAACAGGATAACCGTTTTGCTGATACTAAATCTCAATATCTAAAGTTCGAACAGTTAGAATTATATTATTTTTTAAAAAATTTAAATATTTTTATGCTGTAAGGTTGCCATTAATGAAAATAGAGCCAATAACGTCTTCCCGTAGAATTCCAACAAATGCGTCAAATTTTTGAGGGTACTGGTTGCGTAATGACAAACTTAAATGCTTATTTTACTGTGACCGGAACCCAGCTGTGGATGGACTATGGGACAATGCAACGAAAATTAACTTCTATCTGTGAATAAGATATGCCTTATGAAACTATTATTTGCATTCGCCTTCTTATTGTCTTTAAACTTTCAGAAAACTCCATCCATCTTATACAATTATCCGGATTTCTTTTTGGGCAATGGCTTCGATAGAGATTTGTGTGCTAGAACAAGATGCGAAGCTACAAATATTTACTTCTTGTTCGCATTCCTCGTTTAACCGAACCCAACCGTCCTTATCATCACCATGAAGATTATTATACTTTCTACAAGATGTCACATATCCCGAAGATTCACATATCCCGAAAATAGTGAAGGATGTTCATAATTCTTTGAATTATCAGAATGGGTCTATCTTCAAATGCAAACGTAAATCAGGCGCAAACTTCCGAAGCATTATTATTTCCATAGAACTACTTAACACAATTTGAAAAAAGTTTTCGAACGCAATTAAACAGTATTGTGTAAACCCTACTGATTAAAAATTAGCTCTCTGGTAGCATCTAGATGAAAGTCATTAGTGTTAACAACGTAGATTAAAGATATTTCTTTCTAGAACATTGTTTTTCAGAGTTCTTCCTTTTCTCTCTTTTTTTCTTCTGCCGAACATATTCAGTTCATTGAAGATTTGTACTTACAAGGTCTGCATATCATGTTATATCATATAATTATATAAAAAGTATCAATTTATCCAGGTATATTTAACAGGTTCAAGGATATTTTTATTCTTAATTAACTCTCTTAGTATACACACTCGACAATTGGTCTGTTAAATACGTGTCACCACATTTTTAAACTTAAAATGCAATGTATATAATAATTATTCATAAAATATGATACTTTGGGACATCAAGACACTTAATAACATTTATTTCATTACCTGCTTTACCTAAAACAGCTGATTAAGATGTGTTCTGTTTATAGCCACCATGTTTTACTATTGTCTACTCTGGAAAAATGCAAGAATAAATGATGTGTGAATGTAAAACAAAAATTATAGAGTATCTATTCTACAAGCTATAAATCATAAAACTAAACAAATAGGCATCTATTTCTATTTCCTCATAAAAAACTTGCCATATATTATTTTCAAAAATTAAGGACAAGTATGTACATCATTTTGCGATAAAATTAAATTAAAAAGGATTGATATAACATAATACTCTTGTTTCTTTACGAAAATAATCATAACACATTCTATAGCATAAATGTAATTCATCTTATGAATTGTACATCTGTTATCAAAATACATACATGAATAAAATATACCATGTCACATGGCTATCTCATCTTACACTAGGAGTGTTTAGAAGGAAGAAACTATTTTATCTGAGAGAATCGAATAAATAAATAATAGAGCCACTCTGATTATTTGACATTATTTATCAAAAAGATTAGCAACTGTTTTTCTAAAAATAAATAAAAATAATATATAAAATAATAAAGTCCATCACACAGCCCTTAGAAAACCATGATAGTAAAAGGCATATCTATGTCATATTGCTGTAAATAATACCTTGTAAATAATATTCACTCTATCGTACAAAATACCATACTGATCGCCAAGAATAGGAAAAAGTGTGAGATTCTCTAGGTATGCGTAGACGAAAGAGTGAGGAAGCATTTGGAGGGAAAAGGATGCACTTTACGCGTGGCCAGATTAAACTCTGTGTACATTCATCATATATTCATCTATATTCACTCTGTAAAGGTCTCAATTCGACTGTGTAAAGATCAGGCTATTTACTGCGTACCTCGTGGGCGGCACAATATCGCAGATTTGAGAATTGTTCCTGTTCTTGACAAGCTGTACTAAATATTATATTATTAAAAACACGGGCTATAAAACTTTCTAACTAAAACATTTCAACCCTCATTCCAATACAACTCAACTCTTCACTCCTCAGTTGTTCATATAATAGCTGTATTTTTAAAATACTTTACAAATAATAAGAATCACGTGTCCAAGTAAGTTCTTTCTATTCGAGGGAATAATATTTGGGCCAACACCCATTTAGAGCTTAAGGTGAACAAATTCTGTTTAAGTTTTTCATACTGTTCCACATGAATTTAACGTTAACGACGTTTTATTTAATCTCAATCACATGATATTAAAGTGAGACATTAAATTCCTCATTTACTCCTCAAACGCTAGACGATAATTTTGTTCGCTTCTCTAATTTAATTAAATTGTTAATCAGTTCATTTATTTAGCACTTAAAATTTTTTAAGTGTTATAAAAAATAACAATAAATGAACAGTAAAAAATAATTAGTAGTAGTAGAATGTTTTCATGAAATGAATAATAACATTATGAAAATAATCATCAATTATATTGCTAAATTAAACATTCTATGATTCTATGTTAGTATGCATAATAGCTGAACATTTTAGGAATTATGCGTAATTACTGAACCTCTCAGTCATTATGCATAGTAACTAAGCGCATTAGGAATTATGCATAAAAACTAAAATCGTCAGTGAGTATCCATAAAATTAGAGACATTCCGGTAACATTGATAAATAATTAGAAATTTAACTGGAATTATGTGTAATGCTTGAAACATTTGGTCATTATGGATATATATTTAGGGGTAATGTAGGTGAAATAGAAGAATATATATCAAAATCTATTTATTTAAACAGGTACAGCCTTGATGGTATTAACTATTGCACAATACAAAAAGGTCTACTAAAATTTATTTATTTGAACAAAAAGAGCTTTGGTGGCACTAATTCATAATCTGTTAATCGTACATATAATTGCTGTAACATTCCTGTTCAATTTTTCGTTATTTATCAATATCACCGGAATGTCCCTGATTGTATGGATACTCACTGATTATTTTAGTATTTATGCATAGTTCCTAATGTTCTCAGTTATTATGCATAATCACTGACAGATTCAGTAATTATGCGTAATTCCTAAAATGCTCAGTTATTATGCATACTAATGATTTTTGGATATTAGCGGTCACATATGTATATGTATGTACATAGGTACATATATTCTACTTAGTTTGGATATGTTAGAATTCTTGAAAATTATTGTTATCACACAGGTACTAATGCAATTCTTATGATCAGTTTTCATGTCTGGTCTGGAATTCAATTTATATTCAGTTCAGAATAACTAATTTAAAAAACTGTAAAACTAAAAGGGTTATAAGCTCCGGAATCAGAATGGTGTGAATAAAACACACCTATTTAAATGAAATCCTCTTTTTAAAGAGCAGTTTATTTATTCTTGTTTGATTGGCTAACCTGGAACATGGTCGTTTCATATTCTTGAAAATCTTAAATTCGCATTTTTAAGTTTAGTGTAGGTGGTATGGCGTGGTAACTTTATAGTTTTTTTTTAAGTGTAACGGGTTTGTGGTGTAGTTTTGATTTTATTATAGGGATTATATATAGAAATAACTTCAATAGTTGTATATAATTAAGAAAACTATTGTTTGAGTTACGTTTGGCCAGACATAAAGTGATTATGAAAACAACAAAAAATAAGGTACGATTAATTATGTAGGTAGATACTAGGCCATTATATGTGGGTATTGAATTAATAATGAAAAATTCATTCCATAATAGTTAAGGGCTCTAAATTTGGTTATTAAAGTTCTTTCTTATTTGGTTACGCTATGTGTGAACTGCAATTTATTTTCTTCATTTTCCTAGTCACGCAGAATAGAACAGTTCATAAACTACGAGCTTCGGTGAGATATACATACGGCTCGTCAAGAATAGGAACAAGTCTCAAAACTGCGATATCGGACCGCCCACGAGGTGCGCAGTAAATAGCCTAGTCTTTACTCAGTCGCATTGAGACCTTTGCAGAGTGGATAACGATGAATATAATAATGAATGTGAATGTACACAGACTTCGATCTGGCCGCGCGTAAAGTGCATCATTTTTCCTTTGAATGCTGCCTCATTCTTTCTTCTACGCATACCTAGAGAATCTCACATTTTTTTCTATTCTTGAGGAACAGTATATGTCTAAAGTTTAAAACACATATACATAAATATTCTTTAGTATTAAAGCGAAAACAAAATTTCTCATAAAAGGAAAAATTGGTATTTCTACTAAACCTTTAAAACGCCAAGAGTTTTTTTAGATGATTTTTTACACTTTATTTTATCGATTTAAGTTACATTTAAAGTGGGACAGTGCTGTTCCCATTGCCTTCAAATGTACCTATGTAGGCAAGCCTCTTGTCGAGGTCAATTTTGTAGGCAGCTAATAAAATTAAGCAAAGTTTCTACAAAACTGACAACATAAAAATCAACGGCAATATAGAATTAATTTTATAACAGATTCGGATCCAGATGCTCTCGAAAATGCAGTCTCTTTTTTTCAGTTTTTATCGTTTATCATAATTTATTTGTATCTGAATTATTGCTAAGATGAACACTATACCATTTTAATTGCAGTTTATTCTGTTGTATAAGCAATTCAGTACATAAAAAAGAAGTAAAGGTATTTATATATACAAATTTTCATAAGAAGTATAACACTAATTATAGCAACATTTTGTATCCATTTCAAGGTTCGGTTTTTCTAATTACCACTGAAAAAGTATAAATTAAAACTGCCAGACTTTTATGTATTTCTAGTCATTAATTTATTTAAGGTATATTGTAATTTTGTTTATGCATATTTGTAGAAAATGTTACATTTCCGAATAAAAATGTTATGTAGAAAAACCGTGCTGTTATTCAAGTATTTACAATACAACCTGCCTAATAATAATTTGTAAATCATATCTTGTTAATATTACGTAGAATTTACATATATGTTATGTATATCACTTTGAGATGAATGAAAAGTGAATTCAGAAGCATTATTGTAGTTAATATTTAGTGATACCGCATATTCCAATATTTCTTAGGCCTTCATACTGGTATTATTGAATTGTAAATTAAGATTTTTCAGCAAGTTCTGTCATGTTTCAAGGACCTTTCAATAGCTTTTATATCTCATATTTAAATGGTATTCTATATCAAATATTGTTGATTAACTAGGTATTTGTGCTTTCACCTGTCTATAGCTTATAAAATATTGAATTGTAAATTAACATTTTTCAAGTGGTTCTGTCATATTTCAAGGAGCTCTCAATAGCTTTTATATACCATATACATTTTAGGTAGTATTCTATACCAAATATTGTTGATTAACTAGGTATTTTGCCTGTCTACATCTTGCTTTATGTGGTACTACAAAATAAGAAGTGATAGTGCCAATGTTTTCCATAAATGGAAAACATTAATAGTTTTTTGTGTTTCATTAATAGTTTTTTGTGCAGGATGTGATTCTTAAAATATGTGTATTTAAATGGTGGACTAGTTCTTTTTTATTTTTTTTTTAGATAGGATAGATTAGAATGACAATCTGTATCTGTTAGTTTCAAAAATCCTTTTGAATATGCTCAAAACTCATTTTTCGAAGTTCTGGAAGAAATACGTGTATAATTTTTTTCTCTACAATTTTTCTTTCTATGTGATCAAGATTTATCAATCATACTTTGGTCTTCATTGAAGTATGGGGATAATGTGTAAATGAACTGAAAATATATGTTTATTTGTGTAATTAAATTGAAAACTCGTCTTTTATTGGAATGAAAAATTATTGTTTTTGTAACATAATATTATTATTTTGTAACATATATTATGTAACATGCTATATGAAGACGAGGAAACCTCGATTCATCTTTACACCTGCCCCGCACTGGAGGAGAAGAGGTACCTTATATTAAGGACCCTTGTTATCCTAGAGGAGGCGAGGCTTAAGGCGGGGGACGTGCCTAAATTGCTCCTTTTATGGGATAGCATTTTTGGATAATGACCCGGATAAGAGGGGATCGCCAAGGAACTACCCATGCGATCAGTGGCCGATTAGGCCCAAACCCATATAACATAATAATAATAATAATAACAACATGCTATTATTGTTACATGTTATTATGATAATCGCATTGTAATTTTAATTTACAGTAAAGAGTTCAATTTGGAATGGAAGAAGGCTATGTTTTATAGCTTTGAAATATTTCTTATTTGTTTTAACCCTTACTTAAATTTTAACATATTTTGAACATTCAATGAATATTAAAAATGGAAAAGACTTATATGTGACATAGAAAATGTATTTTTACTAGGTTAAATAATAATCAAAAACTATACCCATCTTTACGTGGAGGTACCCAAAAGGATTCAAAATCATTTTATTAAAATCTGTTTAATCTTTAATTCCATTGGTCAAAACATTTTTGAAATTCGTCTTCTATGATGCCCAACAGTGCCTCCATCAATTTTTCCTTCACCTCAGCAACGTCGCCAAAATGCTTTTCTGTTGTGCCTTTTCATTCGGGGAAATAAAAAGTCGCATGGGGACAAAGTGGGGTGAATAGGGGGGGATGAGGTAGAGGGGTCATGCCATTTGTGGTCAAAAATTGGCGCACAGGCAGGATAGTTAACTTATGAATTTGGCAGCTACCCTTTTCTTCTCCAAATTTTCCGCTAAAATTCGCTAAATTGAACTCCAAGCCACTCCAGACAGCTCCACAACTTCGTCAATGGCCCGTCATCAATCTTCCAGGATGATTTTGCGAGTTTTTCAACATTTTCATCGGTTCGAGCCGTGGACGACCAGAGTGAGGTTTGTCATCACTTGGCATTTCACCTGTTTTCAAATGGGAAAACACTCGAACACTTGAGTTTTCTCAATAGCATCATCCTTGTATGTCGTTTTTAATATTACAAGAGTTTTTGTGTCAGTTTTCCCAAGCAAGAAGCAAACCTTTCAGAATTAGCCATTGCAGAAACAAACACAAACAACAACTCTGACACAAATTGAAAAAATTGACACAAGCCAAACGGAACGGAATTTATGGACAATGCTTGGCTTACTGACTTAAAAATGGTAGCTCTATATGCTCCTAGTGACAAAACGAGTACTACAAAAACTCTGCCCACCACATCGGTTTGGTTTCTTTTGGGTACCCACCTGTATATGTTCGGTTTGTTTGTAAAACAATATATTACCATCAACTAAATATTCTTACTACAACCTGTTTTTTTTTTTATAAATAATTTATATTGAACTTTATATTTAGGCTAAAGAGATTGTGGAGTTAATATTAATCTTTGCGTGGTACTAAGGAACTTTCTATAATACCAATGATAATTTTGTGAGTTGTGGAAATTTTTGTTTAAGAACATTTTACAAAAATATATATATTTTCTATGTTATACTAAGTTTTTTCCATCCTGAATATGCAAAATATCGACATAGAAAGTAGCATATATATTATCAGAACACATGAAAATTATAGCATTAATATTGGAACTATTAGCAAGGAACTGTAAGGAAGCATAGATCTAAAAAATTTGTTTATATTGGTTGGTCAATTTGAGAAACAAGAACTTATATTATCTTGATTTTTATCAGGAATTGATTTTGAATACAATTAATAGGCGAAATATTCTAAGAGGAATTTTAATTCAAAACAGACTTTAAATGGTTTAATGAAAGGTATTTTCATTCAGTACCTCTAAACACATCATAAAGTGGATATCTTCAATGATCTTGCATATTTTCACAAGGTTTAACGCCAGTTTTTAATGGAGGGAGATAAAATAAAACACGGTATACTAGTACATAAAATATAATTGATTTATTTATATATGTATTTATACCTATAATATATTAATATATCTCTTGATAGTGCAAAGCGCACATTTACACATCCCAGTATAGCCAACTCTAAAATAATATTGATTAGATCATAATAGATTAACATTAGATTCATATAATATTATAAATGATTTTTCAACCTATACAATTGCAATACAAAGATTTCATATTTTATCAATAGGTACATACTTTCCAGCCACTTATATAAATTCATTTAATTATAATAATTTAATAATACCGCCAACCACATATGATATATATAATATATATAAATGTACATATGACTGGAATAACAACACACATAGTAGCAAACCATTAGGTCGTCAGTTACGACATTTTGTCGCTGAACATCACATCTTTAATTAATTGGATAGCACCACGCCGAGTATGAAGACACGTATAAAAATACCAAAACATGACGCTTTGGTCCTCTAATTAATATAATTTATAATAAAAAGCCCTGTTTAATAATACTTAAGAATCTTAAGGATCTCCATGCTAAGCTAGTCTTTGAGGCCAGCCCAGCATCATTAGTCTTTAGTGAGCATCAAGCAGACACACCGATTGCACTTACAAAAATGATGCGATACCCAAAGATATGACTATTCCAAGTAACATTATAAGACCGACATACGCGTAAGTGCAGTATTCGTCAGGAAATTGTCTAAGTAGAAACATTTGCCACAAGGAATGATATAAAGTACGGCCTCTATGAATATGTAAAGGTGAACTAGTGTTAGGAGATGACGATTTCGATACGGCAGTAGGCTCAGCTGGCAGAGTTGAGAAATTCAGAATAGGAGAGTATGCGCCTGGAAGTTCTCCTGTAGACGTTATTCTTACAGGGCATACTCTTGCGATGTATTCTGTTCCTGATTCCAAATCATCTATTATACATTTGGCTTCGGAAGCCTTGTATACCTGAAATAGATAGATTGTTTATATTCACAGATGTAACAGGTTTTAGTTTCTATTTCAGTGTCAACAAAACACAAATAAAAATATACATCGTATATTTAGAGAACATCTAAAGTACTTCAAAATTATGTATTTAAGACTTAGTAATATGTATAACAATGAAGTATTTATGAAATGAAAATCTAAATGTTTCTTTTAAATTGCTTTTTAAGGAGGGTACAAATCAGTGAAGAATGTGCTTCTAAATGCGATTTTATTAAAATTCAAAACTATTTAATATTATGAAATGTACAATAACTAATTTTTTATGTTTAATCAAATATTTTAAGTGCAGACAGTCTGATTATTTTTCTATAAGTGTTTTTGATTATTTTTTTGGTGGTTTCATGATAAACAATATCATGAAGTGTTTTATGTTTTGTCTTCTTAAACTGTTTTCATTTATTTGACAATGCAAAACATAAGCATTTCATTACTATGCATTCTGGCAACTGATTTTATGCAAAATCAGCGACTTACCAATTAATAAAATTACATTTTATAATAAGTATAAAACACTTATCTAAAAATGTATTTAAAACTGATAACAGCATTTTATTTAGCAAAAGTTAATTACAATTGAAAATTGAATTTAACAATTGAAGTTTTAACCAAATTTAAACTTTAAGGTAAATGTCGGGGTTGTTCAGCAAGTTATTTTAGTCCTTTTTTTTTGTTTAGAACTAAATGTGTGTTTAATATATTATTGTGTAAAAAATGACGACTTTGTATATTATTAATTCATAAATATGTAATATGAAAAAACTTATTTTTATATTACATGATTTTCTATAGTAATACAGTTACATGCACAATTATGTTTGTTTTAAAACTTTTTTCAAATGAATTAAAAGAATATACCTTTGTCATTGCATGTGATTCATGAATTTTATTTTACTTGAACATGGAAAATCAAATACCTCATAAAATATTTCATTCAATAATGACAGTAAATATTAAATTCAGACTTGTTCAACTCAATATAATTTTTTTCATCTTCAATTTGTCAAGGTGCTTATAATGTATCTATTCGGTTTTCTATCTTACCTGTCTAAATGATTGGTCTCTAAGCTGAGCAAGTTGTACTTGGTAGACAATAGTATCACTGAAATGATTCTTGGCAGGCAGCCATTCCAAAGTGCATGATTTCTGGTCAACTTCGACGATTCTAGGAATTTTTAGTGCCACTGGTGGAGCAATGCTGGTAGTAAATATATAATCATTCGAAAAATCCCCTACTCCGGCATCGTTCGATGCATTTATCTTAAATTTATAAGCTGTCACTTCGTGCAGTTTGTTTACTTTACAGCTAAGGGCAGTGCCTTTGTAAACACACTGGAATTCGCGGGAGCGTGTATTCTCCATTTCTACACAATACTGTATGTAGTCGGTATTCTTACCTTCACCCCATTTTAATTTGAGATAGTTGTGCCCGATTCCTACACATTCCAATTTTGGCGCCACAGGCGGGAGCCTCAAGGTGGACGTTCTTAATGCTGACGAGAAAGAACCGGAAGCTACTCCATTGACAGCTTGAATCTTGATTTTATAATGCGTATCAGGCTGAAGGTTTTCTATTGTATATTCGTTTACTAGAGATTCTGTTGATACTATCTTATCGCCTATTTCAATATTGTAATGTGTTATGCTTGATCCATTGTCAGCAGGATGGTTCCAATACAGCGCAATTGACGTAGGTGTAGATTCACTCCTGATATTTGTAATAGTCGAAGGTGGAGCTGCAGGTGTAATCGTGGCTGCAACTGGGGAATATGGACTAAATCCAGCACTGTTTCCTGCCTGCACTCTAAAATAATATGTATGAAATGGGTTTAAACCTTTAACATCAAAGTTTGTTTGAGGGCCTTGGTATATATTATAAAACTTATCTTCGTCTATATCAGGACTCATTTCTAACCTATATTCAGTGACAGGAGCCCCATTACAAGGAGGTTCTTGCCACTCAATGTATATATGGAATGGAGATTTGCATTGAAGCGATGGATTTTCAGGGGCAGTCGGAGCAGCAGCTCCGCTAGTAACCTTCAGTGGCTCAGACCAACTACCAGGACCAATTCTATTAACAGCTCTCACAATAAAGATATAGTCGCATCCTGGACTAAGACCTGTTACCGTGCAGTCTGTTTCTTTACTCTTGTGGATTATGTTTCGACTAGAGTCAGGAGACAACATTTCCACTTCATAGTCTAAAACGGGGGCTCCACCGTTATAATCTGGCTCGGTCCACCTGATGGAGATACTATTAGATTTAGGTTTTCCTACAAGGCGTGGTGCAGCACACTGGCCAGGGCTTATCGCATCGGTTGTAACGGTGCAAGGATCAGAATAATTGCTACAACCTCCAGCACTAATGCAGCTTACCCGCAATTGGTAGGTTGTACCGGGGGTTAATTTATCACAGACAGCTTCCGTTTCCATACCAGAATAAACAGTTTCGTAACCGCTACCCGAATTTACTTCTAAAATGTACCTAGTTATTTCTGCGCCTCCTGTGTCACTTGGAGGTTCCCATTTAAGTTTAAAAGAATGTGCATGAATTCTACCCTTCACCACCGGCTTGGATGGCCTAGCTGGTCGATCAGGGAGTGTGCGATAGGTCACTTCCTCTGACCAAGGGGATATGCCATCATCGTTTCTTGTTCGTAACCTAAATGTATAATCACTAAAGTATGTTAGTCCCCGAGAGATATAAAAGTTGTCTCTGCCGTTATATACGTTGATGTGACCATACTTCGTTTTGTGGTCATTCATTTGCAAAGTGAATTCATCATCTTTAGGCCGACGGTTCCACTGTAAATGGAGCGACTGCACGGTGGCTTCAACTAAAGTTGGTGGACTCGGCTGAGTCGGCGGGTTATCATATGTACAAAAAACAATTGGGTCCGAGTAGGGGCTTTTGCCTACGTCATTGACAACGGCAAGTCTAAATTTGTAAGCTGTAGCTGGTTGTAATTTTTGCAGTGTATGAGTCTTTCCTCTACCTTTGTAAAATTCCATAAAGTCTCCCCCTTGACCATCATCATATTCTAAAATGTAATGCAATATGTGTGAGCCATTGTCGTTTACGGTATTCCACCTAAGTTGGAGCGAATTCTTCGTTCTATGTATCAATTTGGGGGGTTGGGGTTGGTCCGGTTCACAGGGAGGCGTAATGAACTTGATGGGATCAGTCGCAGAGCCTTGCAATTCGTCTAAATGTACTTGCAGGCATACAGAATATTCCTGGCCAGGTTTTAGGTCTTGGATTCGACAGGACAGCGAAGCACCGCTGTATATTGACTTGAATTTCATTTCCTTGCTTTTATCACTAAGTAGTACTTCGTACCGTAAATCTGATTCGGATATATCTACTTCTTGACTGTCGTTGCTCGCTGATTCTGATAATCTATTGGGCGGTGCCCACTGCAATAAGGCACTACGGGAACTCAGTTCAGACACCTACAAATAAGAAATAGCTTTAGAAATCGATTGTGTAAATATGTCCCATATTGTAGAGAAGGACCATAAAAAAAACTTTATATAGCATTAGGCAAATAATTTGTACAAGAGATCCGAGATTGACAATATAAATTATAATGGATAGAGACGATCGAGTTTTGCTTGTTTTTGTTTAGTAAATATGCCGGAACGTCTGGGAATATGTTGACTGACTGCAAGTTGTTTCTGTTTACGTAATTAAGACACTAACAATATTTAATAATTAGTTACTTGTATAAAACTAATACTGGTCGATTGAATCGACACTAAGAAGTGTTATTATAAGAACATACCTCAATATACAAAATATCAAAAATAATATAAACAGAATTCGAAAAAAGAAAAGAAAGTCGATTATAACAAATATTTAAATAGGTCATCTACTAGCATGCCGTTTTCTGTATATATTATGAAATTAATTGATTATTTTACTACTTTACAATTAAAATTGATATTAAAAGAAAAAAAGTAAGAATTTTATTTAAATTCATCTGAATCATTTTCTTTTCTTAAATATGTAGTTGGTACACAGTCCATATTACAAGAAATACCTACACAAAAGAGTTAAAAATCACATACTTGGTATGTTGTAAAAGGCAACTACAATTATAGTTAGTTATAAATGGATTATAATGTAGTGTAATGGATTTTCATTAATTTTTGTGTTCCCTACCATAAAGTATAATGAATACAAAATAGCAATTAAGAGCAATTTATAGACCTCGATTTGTTACAGCATGTAACAAATTTAACAGTAGTAATACAACTAATACAATAAAGGATCAAACAAATATGAACGTTGATTGAAGTAAAGAAAATCATAATTCTACTTTTTTATATTCTCTACGAAGTCACTACATTGTAGCAAAATATGTGCATATATGAATAACACTTAAGAATATCCAAGTTTGCTTTTAAAAATCAATGAAAAGAATCTGTGGGAGAGAAAATACAACATTGAGCAACCACTAACATGTTAATGAAAAACGCTAGAAGAAAATACATAATGTATCTGTAAATTTACTGGAGGAAATTATATTAAACTAGGTTTTGTAAATGCTAGGTTTTAGAATGTAATAATGTTCATTCCTATATTATGCAATATTTAATTAAGTGAACGATATATGTATATTCATAAATATTACAGTAGCTTGTATAACTGTATAATCAGTAGCTAATGTACTCAATTTAATTTGATCTAACAATAAGATGTGTATGTTCTTATTTTACACCACGTCTACTATATCGGATAAACAGTTTCTAATTCAATTATCTAATCTCGTTTTATAACGCCTTGTAGATTGTTTTCATCAAATAGAAATTCTTTTTTATTTCAGGTTTATTTGAACTTTTGAATGTCTAAAAACCGAAAAATATTTATTTAATATGTTAACCGATTTATAATCTAGTAATAAAAATTCAAATATTACAGTCCGAAGCAAACTATAAAAAAATCGGGTTGAAATTATCAATATCTTTTGAAAGTGATAGTTAAAATGTGTTAATGCATTTGACGCCTCCTTGGAACTCAACACTATTAACGTACGTACCTTCGGTGCCTGGACGGATGATAAAATATCAGTAACAACTTGAAATGAGTCCTCTTCATCGGGTACACTGCTTTCTTCGCCGTCTTCGCTAGTGCCAACGCTATTCATTCCTTTATCTTTCATGGCGGACCTCTTTAGGCCGTTAATTAATTCTTTTCTAGGTAAGAGAGTGTCGCCCTTCTGTTGCTTGTCATGTAATTTCTTTTTGAGTTTGGTGTGTTGCCTCTGCGTCCTCTCATCTTTGTAGTATGTCGGATTTGGAGGTGGCGAATGTCCTAAATGTGTCGGACTAGGCACCGGATGTCCCGGTTGCATATTGGAATGGAAATGTTGCGGTGGAAAACCCGTTGGAAGTCCCGGATAGAACTGTTGCGATTGGTTTGTGCCGTTACCTGGACCAGCGCCCTAGAAAGAAATAAGGAAATTTATTATTTAACCGTATTAATGACAATTATATTGATGGTACATGAAGTACACCTTTCATGATCATGAACTAAAATTAGAAAAATAGAAACGAAATCAGTCCTTGATTTACCACAGTGGAAACATACCTATAAATAAATTTAACAGTGTAGATTATAGAGTAATATGTAGAAATAAATAAAAATGTTTGTACTCAGACATGAATACAAACTACGTAAACTCATGCATACATATCAAACATGTATTCGCTGCCAGATATAGTAAGAATAAAAATAAAAAGGTATACAGAGAGCGGCAGACTACTAGACTGATTACTGAGTGAAAGGAAATTAACGATTGAATTCAGAGTATTTTAAAATAGGCCGTTTTCGCTGATACCAATCTGGTATTATTTAAAAATTTAAAATACATTAATGCCTTCCAGAATTCAGAATAAAAGAGCCGTCCCTGTAAATGAGAGACATAAATATTCTGTCTACTGTCAATGACAATCCGATACTATTCTCTAGAGTAATTACTGATGTGGTATATTAAAATGGTAGGACAGTAAGACGGGTTCTTAAGAAAAATGGTTACCCATTATACAAAGCTTTTACAGCAGTAAATTGTTCTGGAAATTAGACAGATTGTAGCCTTAATATTTAATCAGGTGTGGTTCCAACAAGATGGGGGTCCATCCAAAATGGTGTTTTACTGCAAGAATAGCTGAACAATATCTTCGTAGGTCGTGTTTATTAAGTGAATGGGGGTCTCGACCAGTCCCCAAATGACTTTTCTTTGGAGACATGTATACTCTAATTCATAATTCTCTAGCAGGACTGCGACAGAAAATAATAAACGCGTTTGAAGATATTACTCTCAATACGTCATCATCTGTTGGATTCAAGGATTTACCTAGTAACCTGCCGCTTGCTGTATACCTTATTATTGTTGTGGAGCGACAAGATAAAGAATTTCTATATCTACAATTTCCTGTTATTACGATACTTTAAAATAGATTTTTTAATCTGTCATAAAAAGGATTAGTATAAGGATTAAGTATTTTCTTTAATGTGTTCTCAATAAGGTTGAGTATTCGTTAACCGTAATTTAAGTACTCTTAAATCGATGGTCCTATATATTTTTTTTTATTTATCAATATTTTCAGTATGTCGAAGGGGTTATTAAATTTTTAAGCAATAATTCACTATTACATATTTTGAAACTTGCAAACGTTTTTGTGTTATAAAATACACTTATTATAACATATGGTGGAATCCACATAATCAGCAAATTACATTGCGGATTTAAAGGTATATAGTATGCAGGAATTCTGAGGTATTTCCTTGTAATTCTTCATTTATTATATAGCCGTAAATTAATTCAAGTAATAAGCCGTTCTTAATGAACGGTTGTATAATTAACTGTTAATTAATTAAAGCATATAAGACAATAATGAGTATTTCCATTAATCGGTCCCGTCCTGCTTGGCAAGAATAGGAAAAAGTGTGAAGTTCTCATGTATGCGTAGAAGAATGCACGTAAAGTATGCACTTTACGTGCAGCCAGATCGAATTCTGTGTACATTGTGTACGCTCTATATTCATTCTGCAAAGGTCTCAATCCGACTGAGGAAAGATCAGGCTATTTACTGCGCACCTCGTGGGCGATCCGACATCGCAGTTTTGAGACTTGTTCCTATTTTTGACGAGCAGTACGTCAGTTATTAGCAGTAGACAACTTTTGTTTAATTTTTGTATATTTACAGTATTTTATATAATAGAGTGTATAATAGCGCAAGGTAAAATACTAAGGATGGTATTGCTATTGTCTATTTAACTGTATTGTAATAAAGTCGATAGTAGGTAAAAAAAAAAGTATTTATGTAATGTTAAGCGACGTGTTCCCAATACCTACCCCCTTTTTTTTTAGGGCTATTTTAGCTGAGTTTACTATTTAGCATTAATTTTTTGCTCCATATGACGCCCTACAATAATGTATATGACGACTAATAATATAAATGTACATGTATGTGTAATAACATAATAAAATAACGTAACAAACGCAAAATAAAAACAGTATAAAAAATTAACGCTTCATCGTTTACCTTCCGTGCAAGACCTGATCAGGATTTTATCTCTTGAACGCCTTTCCTTTATTTACTGAGATTTACAATTGTCTCGAATTGTAGAAACTAGCAGTTGAAATTTGGAAAAAGAAAATTGTATATTACCTTCTACCCAACATTTGAATGCGAGATTGGAGCTTATTGGACATTTTCTTTAAGGCTTGTAAATAGCTAGAAATTGTGAAAATGCGGTATTTTCTTTTTAAAGGCGCTGTTAAAAATAAAACAAATCTCCCATCGTACTGGGAAAGAGATACCTAAAAGGCAATGGTTTGTATACAAGACAATCGTAACAGTTATACTTCCTAACCTATGATACCTATGATACGGGATAAGATATCGTTTATTAGCATAAAATATGATATTTTCAACTAACAAAAGTAAAACAAGTACGTTTTCTAACGGATACTACAGGCTACTATGTTTGTTTACAGAACAGTGACACTTAGTTCAACATTTTGTTATCAAAATTATCTTTTTCATAAGAAAAATTAGTTTCGATTCTAAGATTTTTTCCCTGTTGGTACCACTCTGTATTGTGGCTCTAATATTTGTACATATATGTAAGTGTTTTGCTATAAGTGTATTAAAATTGTCACGTATAACCACTAATGTAATTAATACTGTACAGAGATTGATTATACCTTAACGTACTGTCAATGTAACCACATCAAAATAATTATTCAAAGATAATTGAGTGCTCATGTGTTGTGGAATGTATGTATTACGTAATTGCGAATTTACGGTAGTCGCGTAAAACATATAATTTTGTTAATAAAGAAAAATCGTTATATCAGGTTAGGTACATCGTATTGCAATATGCTTAATTCACTTTATTTATGACTGCAATATATAAACTAAACTGTATGGATAACTTCGCAATTCCGTGTTTTAATATTTAGATACCATTTATGCCCCACATTCCCCTACTTATTTTATAAATTCATTTCGGGAAAGTAAATTGATTATTTTATTTCAACATCTATATCTGACCCATCGTGTGACCTCACATGATGTTTGTATATACTGGTTTTTCATATAAACGCAGAGAATAATAAAATATGTTCAGAAAATACTTCGGAATAATTCTAGTACGGCTGTTTATTTTTGTGGTATTTTAATGTTCCTATTTATTGTTTCGGTGTATAAAAACAAACAGTTTTAATTAAATATTACCCCGTTGTAATCACCAAATAAATAGAGATAATGATCATCGATCAACCTTATAAAACTAGACGCTCGTCAAATATCCAGATGTAGAACCTTATTTGTTTACTGTTGAACGGAAGTGATCCATTCAAGAAATTACAGCTAGAGAATTAGGCTAGGACATTACCTTGTCTGAAGGGCTCGAGTTCATTGTTCATTCGTTCGTTAACGGCTGTTTTGTCTATTTCCCGTTCACATTTTCCCGTTCCATGGCGTTGTTTGAAAGACGATCACCTCACATATGTTTACGATTCGAAATTGGAACGTTCCACACTCTTATCTGCCAGCGTGTGATGTGGCAGCAATATTATGATTTGTCCATGTATATATACCCGGCATACGTTTCACTATAATTTAATACGTGTACATATACAGTACTGATAAGATTCATTTGCTCACATTAGCAGAATTGATGGCGTAAAACGACCGCGTACATACTACGTGCTTTCATGTTTCATGAAACGAAAACGAAAATAATTTACGTTATGCGTGTCTGAGGAGCCACTAAAACCCTGACGCAAACTTTAGGTTAACGCAAGGGGTATTTAGTAAAGGCATACGGTAGGGCGACCAGACCAGTCGTTCCGGTTTCATTCATGCGATAGCTACTACATTAGCTAGCCAACCGTCAGTGGTGCGTTCGCAATAATTGCGAAGGGTGAAGGCCCTCCCTTTCTTAAGGGTCAAGTTACTATTGTTACACATACAATTATCGACTTTGAGTCATATTTGGTTACATTGAGCCGTATACGAGGGCGGGGTTGAAAAGTTTCCGGCCTAGCTGATGGCCTAAAGAGTTAGCGCCATCAGGTCTAATTTTTGACTCGTATTCTACAGTACTATCCCTGACTAGCTTGTATAATAACTTTCAGGTCAATTGCTATTAATATATGTTTGACAGCCTATTGAATAAGACGCCTCGCTTGCTTACGTGAAAATGGAAACATTGAAGAAACATGCGGTCATCAAATACATCTATTTGAAAAGCTTAACATCATTTCAAATCAAACAAAAAACGGATTCAACACTGAGGGACTCTTTTCCATCATATTCATCAGCCAAACAGTGGATTCCTGAATTTAAGGAGGGTCGCACGAGCACTGATGTGGTGAACCACGTTCAAGACGCCCCGTTGAGGTTACAACTGCCGAAATGATCCGAGAAAATTCATAAAATTGTGGTAGAGAACCGCAGATTGAAAGTGAGTGAGATAGCTGAGACTACTGGGATGTGAACTGAACGTGTACGCAATAATTTACATCAACATTTGTGCATGGAGAGGCTCTGTGCTAGGTGGGTGCCACGTTTGCTATCATCGATCACAAATTGCGCCGGACTTGACCGGACAAAACTTGAGGACTTTTCGACCGAGAATTTAGCACTGTACAAGTGAAATCCCAGCGAATTTTTGCGTAGATTTATAACTGTTGATGAAACTTGGGTCCACCATTACACTCCTGAAAGTAAACAACAGTCAAAACAATGGACTGGAGCAGGTAAACCAACAACAAAGAACCATCAATGGTGAATACTACGCAGAGTTATTAAATCGTTTAACTCTTAGCGGGAAAGTGGCACAAAAAGTAGACCACCAAAATTTTCACCCAACTGATGCGGTGGCGCTAAATTTAGACCAATTAAAAAAAATTCTTACTCTCGCACCTGCACAGAGTTTAAACCCCCATCAGTGTATCGTATTTTGGCGCATGGAAAATAGTGAAACGGGGCGTATGATTCGTAGAAACCTGTTTGAGCGAATTGTTAGTGAATTTCTGTTTACATTTGAGTAGTTCATGTGCTTGTCATAAACTGGGTGTATATTTATGAAATATTATGTTTGTTTCATCAATTTGTGTTTAAAATAGTGTTAAGTGCATAATCGCAAGTAAATAGGATATATTGTGCTTCTAATATTTCTTATTGATAAGTAACAATTAGAGTTTGATTGTTTGGTTCAATATTTGTACCACCGTTCCACTAGTGTGTTTTTTTATGAACATTTCTGAAAAATAATGTGTTATGTGTGAATAGGAAATATCGGACAATGACGATCTACCATTCAGTCTAGTAGGAATGAGCCAGGAGGAATTAGAGAGAGAGGGAGCTTGAGGAAAATATTGATGCCCTTCGTCATCTCGTGACGAGTCGGTATTAGGAGACATAAAGGAGGGGGGCACAGATGGGGATATAAATGCAAATAATGATGTGAGCGAAAGTGATACAAACGACAATGAACCTCTCTATCTGCACTTCAAGAAAGAATAAAAGAAAATGTACATATAATTCAGGAACCACTCATATTTTGTTTCTGTAAAAGTTTTGTTAAAATATATATCTATATGAATAAAGATATTAAAAAATGTGTTTGTTTAATTTTTATGCAAACGGAGTGCGGTACAAAAAAAAAGACCTCCAGCTTTTGCAAAAGTCTTACGTACTATGATAAAATATCTAGTGATTTTGATTGACGTATCATATTTTACAATCAATTACATTAAAAAAACTGAAAAGGCAATCTGTTCCAGTTGAGTAAAATTGTATGCCAAATTCCTGCTCCAGTAAGCGCTAAGTGACGAAATGAAGGAAAAATTATGTTGATAGAAGAGATCTTGTTCCACCGTTACAGTGCATCTGCTCATTCGTGAGTCATTGCAATGGCTAAAATCAACGAATTGAAGTTCGAATTGTTTCCCCATCCAGCGTATTCACCAGATTTTGCCCCCAGCGACTATTATTTGTTTCCTAACCTCAAAACATGACTCGGAGGTAAAAGATTCACAAATCTTTTGCAACGAGGAAGTCATTAATGCTGTAAATGCGTTTTTTGAAGGGCTCGACAAATCCTTCTAAAAAATGATATCACTGCATTATAGCATCGTTATGAAAAATGTATTATTTGATGAAGATTATGTTGAAAAATAAAATAATTAAAAATAAAAAAAAAAGATTTTCTTCATTATGCCGGAAAGTTTTCACTCCACCCTTGTATTAGGGTAAATATATAGCGATCACGGAAAGATTGGAAGAAATTCGATAAAATCATTACCAGGCAGGTAGGAAAATATGAAATGGAAATATGTCGAGCAGCTGTAGGTTATTTTTGTTTTCTAGATGAGATGAGTATTTTTTGATATACACTACCCCCGAAAAGTTTTCGGACACCTATGATTTCCACAGGTTGATAAGAATTTCAAATAAATATTTGTGAAATATATTTATATTTTAAACATAAAACATATTTCAAAGGTTTTTACAACTCAATATAACAAAACTGAATAATAAACAAAGTCAAATTTTGGTTTCATCAAAGTAGTCCTCACGGTAACAGCTTTGCGACTCTGGGCATTCTGTCAGTTAGTTTGCGTAGGGTCTCAAATGTAATAGCCTCCCAAGCATTCTGTGTGCACTTAAACACTATCACTTGTGGGAGACATGTTTCGGACTGCCCTGTCTAGCTCATCCCACAACAGCTCTATTGGGTTACAGTCGGGTGACTGTGGAGGCTAGTCTATGTTTTTCAGGTCACCCATTGATTCTTGGACAACCAAATAGCCCCTGCAAAGTCTGGATGAATGCGTGGGGTCATTATCCTGCTGCATAATGAACCCCTTACCAATAAGTCTTTTTCCAGATGGGGCAGCGTGTTTCATTAGAATTTGATGGTACTTCCTTCTTCATTATACCCTCTACTCGAACTAAGTCTCCTATTCTGTAATTGCCAAAACACCCCCAAACGAGCACTGATCCTCCTCCGTGTTTTAAAGTTGGCAAAACACACTGTTGAAAACATTCGTTCACCTTTGCAACGACGTACAAATGACCTACGCTTATGAATAAATATTTCAAATTTTGATTCGTCGATAAATAAACACTTGACCCACTCTTCGGAACCCTAATTTTCATGTTTCCGTGCCCACTGTAGCGTATTTGTCTTATTTTTAGGATGGAGGAGAGGTTTCCGAGGGGCCACGTGACCATTTAGTCTTGTGTTATACAACAGCGTCCATATGGTTTCATAGCTGATTGGCTTTTCTCTTATTTTGTTTACCTCTGCCTGTATTTGAGTCACTGTTTTCCCCCTGTCGCGTTTGCTGATAACTATAATATATTTATCTTCGCCAGGAGTCATGAACTATTGTTGCTGAATCGAAAACGCATCACTTACGTGGTGCGTTTTCGGTTCAGCAACAATATATTCATATCTTTTTTGTTATCTAATCCCTGTTCTCGTTTAAAATATGCCTTACAGTAATTAAAAAATTACCCAGTTTACATATATCCATCCCTATTTTTAAAGTGTCTTGCCACCTAACTTAGGGAGAATATCTATTTTCTTCAGTGTCCGGAAACTTTTCGGGGATAATGTACATATTTTTCTTTGTGGTCATTACTGTTAAGAGTTATGCCCTCCGTCGATAGTGTTCGGTACGATCTATTATACGTTCAACTGTAAGTAAAATAAAAGAATTTTTTTTTAGATTTTGTTAAAAACATGGTACTAGCATGATGACGTATCACCACATTATTGACGAACTGTGCGTGCTTACTGATTATTTATAGTTTTTCCTAGTAAGTTGATTGGTAGAAGACGAACCATTGACTGGCCAGCTAGATTTCTGCATCTAACTCTGTTCGATATTTCTTGTGGGGGGTGACCTTATACAAGGTATATCGTAACAGGCTAAATATTGTCGAGGCAACAAAACGATGAATTTGGAACGAACTAAGGCTAATTAACGTTAATTAATGTTTTACACGAATTTCATTTTCGACCTGCACATTGTTTAGAGGTGAATTTCAGACAGTTTACACTTAATTTATTTCATGATTTTTGTTATTAATTTTTATAACATTCTTCGGATTAATTTGCTAGAATATATTTTTGTTGCTAAAAACAATTGTGTCTTATTGTGTCTTAGAAAACTGTTGATGCTATCTTAAATAGTAACGACGACAAAAATATACGTATACGTATCCAAACGTGCTCATTATTACGAATAAAAATAAACTGTTTTCTTTATAAAAATAAAATACTTTATAATATGGTTACCACTATTTATATCTACATGAATTTGACACGTTTCTCAGATTTGTTATGAGGTTCACACATGCAAATGAGTAGACCACCAGGCAATCAACATGGCTGATCTTCGGTTCAGACCGGATTGGACTCTTCCACTCCCAAAAGTTAACCTTCGAGGCTTTCAGTTGGCCTATTCTGATGTAATACATACATTCTTGTGGTAGTTTCTCTATAAGGGAACCCATTTTCGCTATATCAAAAAACTGTCAAAACAAATTATGTGTAAGCTTAAATAAGTTTATACTAGATATACTTAGTTTTAACTATAGACATCTAGACTTTAACCCCACAATAAGTTGTCAAAAGAATGACGTTGACTGTAAAGAATCTCTTATACTACACCGAGAAAAATGTTTATTTGTGATTAAAAAATGCGTTTATTTGTTTAACGGAAATCTGCTATATTTTTATCTAACGTAATGAAGTTTATTCACAAACGGACGCAAATTTAATCAGCAATTTGGGGTAACCTGGTCTTTACCCAGTCGCATTGAAACCTTTGCAGAGTGAATATCGAGTATGTATGAATGTACACAGAGTTCGCTCTGCCCACACGTAAAGTGCATCCTTTTCCCTCCGAATGCTGCCTCACTCTTCTACGCATACATAGAGGAATCTCACATTTTCCTATTCTTGACAAGCTGTACCTGTATTTGACATAGGGCAAGCCGGACATTGATTTAGACTGTGAGAGGTTTACAATTCAATTAAAATATTATGATAGATGTTTAGGGATGTTTTATTGCATAAATTTTAGATAGTTTTTGAACTTTACAACTCGGTTTCGGGAAACAAATTACATGAGAGTGATCCAAGTATGATTAGATGGAATGAAAACATCACTTCTAGTGACCCCATAATACATTTCATGAATTCTGTGCAACATCAACATAGAAAACAGGGCGTGCCCTTGCAAACTCATTTAGTTGAAATTTATTGTTAATGCTGATAGCCTGTAACATTACGCCTGTAATATTCGTACTAGTTAAAGAACCATTTCGAAAGTTTTGGTACAAATACAATACACAGTTCCAGTGACCAAGTCGCAGAACATTATGGAGCGATATATCAACTATACACGACGACATTATAGAGATTACACGTAAATTATAAAACAGGCGATTGTGGTTATGTATTGACGAGATGACGGATCGATCGTAAAAAAACTTTATTGTAAGTAGTGTAGGACGTGTACTGGACCTTCGGCAATCGAGATTTCCATTGCTATTAGCTAGAAAAAGACTCACTGAGTGGACTGGCAATACAGTTTCGCAGGTGGTGCTGGAGACGTTGGAAAAACTTTAAGTATCAACAAGTCAAACATTGATGTTTGGTGATCGATGATGCCACGACAATGACTTCAGTAGACCGTTCTCTTTCACAACACGATTGTAGATTGTTACATGTTATGTGTAAAGTGCCTGTTTTACCTCTTGTGTGGATGTATAGATGCAGTGATAGTGCATCTACACATCCGTTAAGTGCAAAAAGTATTTTACGTATGCCTGTATTACATCAATAAATGTTTGAACGCTCGTTCTCCAAATATCAGAACATACGAGGCTGAATAAAATATAAACGAGACTTTTGGTCCTGGGCATGCAATAGTAACGCGTGAGGGTTCCCGCTTCGTGGGTTGCTGGATAGGGATGTCAGGAGGGGGGAGAGCAGGTGGGCGACCTCGCTCGTTCCTTTCAGTACCCGTCGTGACGATGTCTGAGCAGGAGGTGCCTTCGTCAATTGCGCAGCGTGTTATTATCAAGTTTCTCGCCATGGAAGGTGTAAAACCAGCTGAAATCCTGACGAGATTGACTGCGCAGTTCAAGGAAGTCACACTGTCCCGCGCTAGAGTGTTTGCATGGCATAACTAGTTTGTGGAGGGTCGCACCAGCATCACCAGCGACAACATTGTCCGCGTTCAACAACTTCCTGTGGGCGACAGGCGTCTGACCACCAATGGGAATAATTGCATCCAAGGTGGGAATAAGTTATGGAAGCGCTTTTTCGATCATCACAGAGGAGCTAGGGTTTCGTAAGGTGTGCGCAAGGTGGGTCCCTCGCCTTCTGATAACTGAGCAGAAATTGCATCATTTTCAGGTGTGTGAGCGTCTCCTAGCGAAGTTTCGGGAAGAGGGAGACTCGTTTGTCACTCACGTTATCACCTGCGATGAAACGTGGGTGCACCACTATACCCCTGAGTCGAAACAAGCGAGCAAGGGGAGTGGAGACGTCAAGGGGAGGCTGTTAGCAAGGTTTTGGTTACAGTTTTTTTTGACCAGCGTGGCTTGTTGCACCTCGATTTTTTGCATGATCGCAGAACCATTAATGCGGCGTACTACTGCGACATTTTAAGGAAGGTTAGACTTTCATATCGCCGCAAACGACGTGACCTACCATCGAGAAAAGTGAAACATCTCCATGACAATCCTCGTCCCATACAGCAGCCCTGATCAGAGAAAAATTGAAGGAATTGGGCTGGGAGACACTTGAACACCCTCCCTATAGCCCCGACCTATCGTCCTGCGACTTTCACCTCTTTGGTCCTCAAGGAAGCCATGGGAGGGCAAAGATTCAACAACGATGAGGAGGTTGAGGCCTACGTGCGCAATTGGTTGGAGACACAACCAACTTCATTCTACGAGCAGGGCATTGCAAAATTACCTACACGCTGGTAAAAATGTTCAAATAAAATAAATAAAAAAAGTCTCGTTTATATTTGATTCGCCCTCGTATTTTTACCACAGCGAACAGCATTCTCTGATTGTGAGACAAATACGGAAACATACCTGATGCTACAAAGTATTTACGGATCATCTCCAGTTCGTGATGATGAGGCTAGTTCATCACGCCAGTTAAGAGGGTAAGTACATACAGTGTTATACATATTTATTTGTAACAGTTTAGTTCGTTTGTTACTAATTACTTTGTATTATTATTGTACTGCTCCTCTTACGATGCGTACGTCTATGGCGCGCAGCACATTTCCCACAGCCTTACTTATATATTACCAAAAACTATAAAGATCGAATTAAAAAAATTGAAAAGTTATGTAACCAGCACAATAAAAGATGGAGAGGAGTAACGGGTTGTCGAATAACCAAACTCTTCATCGAATACTCAGAGATTGAGAAATGGGCCCAAGAATTCATTAAATTGAACAGGCACAAAGCCAGAACTCTGGTGGGAATCATAACGGGCCACCATAGTAGCCTGAATGCATATAAGCACAAGCTGAGGCTGACTGATAGCCCGGCGTACAGATACTGTAAAGAAGACGAGGAAACCTCGATTCATCTTCTTTACACCTGCCCCGCACTGGAGGAGAAGAGGTACCTTATATTAGGGACCCCTGTTATCCTAGAGGAGGCGAGGCTTAAGGCGGGGGACGTGCCTAAATTGCTCCTTTTATGGGATAGCATTTTTGGATAATGACCCGGATAAGAGGGGATCGCCAAGGGACTACCCATGCGATCAGTGGCTGATGAGGCCCAAACCTATATAATATAATAATAATAATATGTAAACCCTATGACTGACGTCCTATGAAGAGTGGAACATATAAAGGCGAGCAATTGCACAACAAAGAACGCAGATATGGCACCAAACAACCTCCTACACAATGTAAATATTATCTATACCTTATCTTACATCTGCACATTGCCATAATATTTGAATTGTGTACTGTGTGGAAGATAACGACTTCCGGAATAATTCGTAATTATAGAAAGTTATATCTAACATTGTATCCGTTTTTAATAAAAGAATTATCTCAAATTATGAAATGGGTGTGTTTGCACCCATTCATGATGAGACTTGTGTAAGGGACAAGTATTTTCATTGTAGCGAAAATAGATAAAGATTGGGTAATAGTTAACTGATTAAATATTCACATTGTTGTTGAAAATATGCAAAAGGCTGCAATCGCCAAACTTTGCTGTTTACTTATAAAATAGAATTGGATGTGTCCGATAATGATTGTTAATAATAGGCTGTTGAAATATTAAAATTGTTTGTGTGAGAGATATTTGCCGTATAATTTAAAATGAATAAATATACAGTGATTTTATGATAATCGGAAGTTCGATATCATATCAGACATGTTGAATACTTCTCAGATTGTCGATTTGATTTGACACATTTTGATCTACAAGACAAATCAATTTTATTTTTGCAACAGTGTCAAGTTTATTATTTTTAATATAACATGCTATATTTTTATTGATTTGGGATATATTTAAGGTAGTTTCTCAGGAAATACACTATTATATATTTCATTAAATTTCGGGTACATATAAAGAAATAGACTTCCCGAAGGAAATTGCTTAAATGCTTAATTTTTTTCCCATACAATAAAGAAGATATTCACTATCAAAGTTGGAACTTTTTGCATGGTTTAAATGTACCAGCTGAAGTTACACATTTTACATCATAGCTTGAAAACTTTTCTATACATTGTTTTCCAAAAACAACTCATATATTCATTAGTTTATTACGAATATTTTGAATTAAAAAAACCGGTTGTTGCTCGAGTTGTTGAAAAGATAAACATTTTTAAAATATGCCAGTTCAAGCTTTGTTCGGTAAGTCGAGGACTTACTTATCCATTAGCGCCTGGCATCGCAGCGCAGTGCATATTACCAGTTGCCACTTGCGTTCTTACTGCACATTCGTCACAAACAATATCTAAAATTGAATTTAGCCCTAAACGACTTTCCTTTTTTTTATTTTTTCAAGGGAAAGAACGTTTTTACATTCACAACATCTTAAATTGTTGCAAGCTCGCTCAATTCAACAATACGTCGTCCAATGCTTAGGTTGCTGCTCTGTTTACTTTTCGTTAAGATTCATTTTTGCAATACAATTTAAACATTTCTGTATTACTTTCTGCTTTGTAAATTTTCCTTTATTGTCCCGCAACTAATCACGACAAAAATTCATTTTTAATTTTTATATAAATTTTCTTTTCCGCTCCGAAAATGTTTACACAGGTTAAGTATGAGACATACTGTTTATTTCATCGCTATTTGCCAAATAAAAAACTCTTATCTTGCCGATAAACGGAATAGTCTACCTGAGCCTAGCCATAAAAACAAGCCACGGTATGTTTTGAGATTTTTTATTTGGCAAATAGCGATGAAATAAACTATACACAATCACAACAAATAAAATACGACACAACGCAACGTTTCAATGTGTTTAGTTTCAATTAATAAACATGTACTTCTGTGTATACGTATACATACAATGTCTGAGTTATAGAGTACAGTCTCTGAACAAAAATAATGAACAGTAGACTACTGATATTCCAAATATTGTAATATTGCTTTTGTTCTTGTTAGTCAAGTCATAACCATTGCTCTCTTGTTTAACACTTTTATTGAAGTCGGATAATTATCATTCAAAGTTGACATTTTGAATGAGAAATTCTGAAAGATTAGTCAGATTGATTGTTATATTGTGTCTTTTAATTAAATAAAAGAGAATACCGTGCACATTCAATTCAGAGCCTAACGCAGATCTAACAAAAATATAAACAGTTTTGAAGCCTTAACTTTGACTTTTCCGCACGTAGAACATCTCTATCTCGAAATTGAGTGACCGAGAAAAAAAAATAAACCAACACATAAATGCAGAATATGTGTTTTATGCGTCAGTTTTACTTTTTTGAAATAGTCCACCATCGTGCTTTCTCATGACCCATGGACAGGGTGGGGGTGTCTTATCCATCTCAAAATCAATAGATGTTGTCTGGTAGACGTCCCTAATCAGAATCAGTCGAAACCCGATCGATCCGACACGATTTAATTGAGTGATCGTGCTAACAAAAAAAAATTCTCAAATAGTCCACCATTGTGCTTTCTCATGACTCATGTACATGGTAGAGTGTGTTCTATCTACCTCAAAATCAATAGGTATCGTCTAGGGGATGTCCCCGATCAGAATCAGTCAAAACCCGATCGATCCGACACGATTTAGTTGAGTTATCGTGGTAACAAAAATAAATGTCGACGACAACGACACACACACAGCAAACATTTTTTAAAAACCATTTTTTTTTGTTTTTAGGTCGAAAAACGAAAAATAAACGCTAGAAGAAACTCAGAAGATTTTTTTGTTTTGTTACCGTAATATAAATAACATGTTTTTCCTGTAAAATGTAGTTTTCGGGGATATTAAGGTAACAATTTGCAGTCCTAGTCGATTTCGGGTGTTAAACATTATTTGTCGTTCTAGTAGGGAATATGTTTTTATTAATGCCCACAGGTTAAAATGATAATTTACGTTGCTTGCTAGCGATCATTAGCTTTTATAAAATGACATATCAGCCATATTTTCTCTGCTGTGTATACCATAATCAATTTGAGTCGAATGTCAAATTATATGAAAACTTGCTATTCTAAACGGTAGTTTCGAATTGTATACCTCTGCTATACTATATAAATTTAGTAAGAAATGTATGTATGTACTTCATGGAATGAACATTCGTTGTGTTGGACGGTACGTTGATTGGACTTAAGCGCTTACGAATTAAAAAACTGTGTGGGAAACAGATAATATAGTTAGTCATTCATAATATATCATATTTATTTATCAAATATAGGTGGCAGTCATCATGTTAGTCATCATATTTATATGAGACAGGAAGTATCTATGGTATTTAAAGTATTTGACACTCATGCAGAAGCGCTTATTGAATTATTATACGTAGGAGAAATAAATGCATCATTATAAAATATGCCGCATTAGATGTCGAGAATATAAGTCGTTGTTATACAGTGCTTTCGGAAAGTAATGAATTAATTTATTAAAAATTCAAGGAATAACTTTTTGGAAAAACTCTCGCATCCATTACATTTTGTTTGTAGTTGCGCATTTTTTAAAATATAATTAATATATACAAGATGATTCCTGTAGGAAGTAGGACGTCATCGATATTCTGTTTAACGGTAGCCCTCTTTTTTACGGAATGTGATAGAGCGCATTTTTTTACTTACGCTACGATAATAATTACATTAGCGTAAGTATAGGTTAGATAAAAACAAAAATGTGGAAAAACGTTTTTTAAATTTCAAAATACTAAACTTGATGACGATAATTATTTAAAAAATGAATTAAAGAAAATATTCAAATAGTGCACCGGTGGCTGCCTGACTAATCTTAGCGATTGACAATGTTTTATTATTGCTGCTAGATTAAAAACTTGAAATGGCATAGAAAACCCTGATGGATGATGAAGTATCACACTTAAAACCCTCAGAAAGTGAATGTGTGGCTCTCTTGTGTGGAATCTTTTTGATCTGAACCTAACTGATGCAAGATATTTGGATTTTCTTTAAGACGACCTTATTCCTGCACCTTTCTTATCCTTATTTTCCGAGATCCTTATCCTTATACTTATCTTACAAGAACCTTATCTTTCGAGGAATTACTTTTTCTTGTAGCAAGATGGTGCACCTCTCTATTATGCAGCACCTGTCTGCGCTTATTTAGATGGTATGTTCCCAAATCGTTAGTCACAAAAGGGGACTGATTGGACGGTCAGGCAGACCGCCTGATTTAACACCCCTAGATTATTTTTGCGGGTATACTTAAAAAGGAAGGTATACGTCACTAGGCCGGAGAATTTAAAAGATTTAAAAGCAAGAATTCGTCACGAAATTTTTAGAAGGATTTATTAATTGTTTTGGTTAGTGTCAAGCAGTCAACGGTGCACAATTTGAACATTCAGTTTAGTTGACTTTTTAAATATTCATTGCTATTAAATTCGGTATTTTGAAATTGCAAAATCTTTTATTTTTTAATCTAACCTATACTCATGCTAGCCTCTTTCACATTCTGTAAAAAATTTTGCCATTAAAAAAATATATGGTGGAGGTCATACCTCCTACACGAACCATCCTGTATGTACCGATTACATATTAAAAAATGTGCAACTAAAAATGAAATTTGACGTATCTGAGAGTTTTCCCCAGAAGTTATTCTTTGAATTTATTCATTATTTTACGAAATCACTATATTAATGTAAATTCGTATTTTTACATAATTAATAAGCAGATAAAAGAATGAAGCGCAGTCTTATTATTATATTATATGCATTACACATAAATGAAACTAATACTGACAGAAAGAAAACAATTGCAAAACCACACTATAATTCTAATAATTAGAGGCTTCTAAATATACACTTTTACTACCCATTTTATGATCATGACATTTTCTGGCCGAAGTGCATAAAATCTAATTTTAACAACACAAGACATCGTCATATGCTAGGACCTTTGAGAATCGAGTTCTCGTACAACTATGACAAACATTTATAATTATAACATATAATTAAGTAGACCTATTTCTAAATTGATGATGCCACTTACATATGTTACATAGTTTTAAGTTGCGAATTAGCAATTTAGAACAAAATTGTTTTAGTTGTATGAATTGTGAAAAAAATTTTGAAGTTTAATAGGTTAGTTTAGAAAGTAGACATTTTGAAGTCGGTTATAAAGATATATTGTCACATTTTTTAATATTAATATATTTTAATACGTTTACAAAGAAAAAAATAATGAGAACGAAAGGTTCAGAAAGAAACAAAAGAATGAGAAACAATCTGAAAATAAATTTATTGGAAAAAGTCCAGATTTATATTCCGTCCTACGTTCGTAAAACTCGTATATGTGTTCGTGCTTATTTAGTACATCCAGCGCCAATGCTGCAAAAACGAATGGTTCCGAATTCTAACGAGGATTAACAAGAAAGAGACAAACCTCATTATATTGGTTTAACGGACCGTGAGAACTAAAAATATAGCTATCTAACCTTATTCCCTACGATTAAATAATTAATAAAAGAAGAACTGGCGACAGCTTAAATATTTGATAAAATTTCCATTTAATCGGATTTCATATGGCGATAAATTATACATTAGACACTGCTTGAATCAGATAAGTCTCCGATTCAAGTAAATTTTTAACAAGCAGTTATTCTGGAAACTTGAATAGTTGTTGGAATAGAATTCTAGTTGGAATAAAGAAAGAATAGTTTATTTTTTTTTTTAATATTGATTTTCCTTTATTTTAATATTTTATGAATTATTTATTTATAAAATATAAAATCAAACAGGAGCAGTGTTGATTGAGGGAAGTTATCTCGTGATATTAAAGCTGATATAAGCGTTCATGTACATGTAATATTCTCAAAGATTTGCAGATGCAACAGGATAGATCGTAATCTACGTATGGCTGATTATATTAATAACATTCTTTCTCTTATCTCTTTTTATTTATTTGTTAGTGAATAAGCAGCTGAAAAAGTTGTGTGCCAAGCTTACTGGCGGAGAAGGTTTCTGTTTATTTTCTAGAAATATTAATACTAGAACAGTAGTAATTATTTATATTACTACTATTCATTATTTTTCTGTTTTTATTTATAATCTGTCATTATTTTTCCAGGATTTCCAATTATATATTTTGCCGTACTTGTGAAATTCAAGGATAAATGTTGACACCTTTATTAAATGCAAACTGCCATAACGAAATATCTCTTCGGAGAAAAGTGTGATCCACATGGACGTGGCTGGTAAAAATGAGTATCAATTGGTCTGCAGAATAGACTAGTATAAAATATGTAATATATCTATGTAGGTGGAATAAAGTAGGGTGGAAATAGATGGAGTTGTTAGAAACGGTAAAATAGTCGAGGTGCGATTAAAACCCAGACTGACTCGGATTCTTGAGACGATTTGAATGCGGATTAGACATTTTATAACTTTTGTGTTTAATGTTCTGTCCTATTTTTATCTCCTTGTTTTCGTACAAAGTGTCGATTCATAACTCAAGAATCGGCACTCTCGGCCCAGGCGTTTTTTTTATGTGAATTAATGCTAATAGAATTGTTTTTCATTGTGATTATATTAAGAAAGTTATAAGCATATTGTTGAAGACAAATTATATTTACGTATACATTATATCGGAGACTATACTCGTATTATTTGCGCCCATTTATTTATTTTATGCTGTAAAATTACTGTGATTACTTGAGAAGTGTGTCGCCAAATAATTAACGTAACAAGTAATTAATTCTTGTTGAAGTAATAATGTCTGAGAGTATTAAACTTTAATTAAGTCAAAGAGAAGTAGACCTCATTCAAATTGATATTAGTTTCACATTCTTAGGTATACTGAAATATACATTATAAAATACAAAACAAATTACGAAATTGCGAGAGAAAACTATGTTCAATTTTATATCAGTTTAAAAGTAAATTTGATAAACATGTTTAAATTGGTCCATTTATTATATAAATCTAATTTTATGGTACAGTTTTATTATATGCAAATTATTCTGAATAGAATATTATGTATTGTATATGCTAATAATTCGGCTATACGGGATTTTCCCGTTTTATTTAATTATGGACATTAATTGCATGTAAACGAATCTAAGCGAAGTTTAATGTAGTTTAATTGAAAATATATTGTGTAACTGGTCAAAAAGTTGATCGAGAAACCAAAAATGGGAATACATTTCCCTTGTCACTATACTATAGCTACTGATATCTATCATATATTATGTGAAAAATATATGATATATGAAAATTTTAAAACGAAAATCACGAAGGGGAACTACACGCAAAGTCCTACTGTTAACATACAGGGTATTCATAAATGATATGGCGCCAACTCACTAAAATACTCAGAAAATTACTTTCTAGGCACTAGTGTTTGAAGACACTTACTATTGTTTGACTTACTTTAAGCATATAAATTTGAAATTCTGAGATGAGAAATCTGTGTGCACATGTAAGATATTAAACAGTATCTGTCAAATATATTTTCGTTATTTTTAAACTTAAAGTGCACGTTCTCAGGAATATTCTTGTAAAACATTCACTGACCCCTAAGATTGTCCCAGCGAGGCTCGGGCGTTAGATAAACAGTTCACTCTATCCCAGTTCACTCCACTTCGTTCATGAATAGTGATTAATTCAGGAACTTTCCCGTTATGTGAGAGGTCTCTTCAATATGACATTCTTCTGCGTTGGTTTAACGATATAGATCGAAACTCCCAGATTTTCAACGTTAGCTTTTAGATTCTTCGTCATCAGGCTTGATGTCGAGATGGCCGTTGGAATAAGTTCTACTCTACCCAAGTCTCATATGTTCTTAATTTGATGGGGAGCTTTTCATATTCTTGCATTCTGTATTTCTGATGTGTTGTCGAAACACATCAGAAATAATATGTGTTGTTGAAATTCTGTTGAAAACACGAGCAAACAGTGTCAGTATCACAGGAAAGCCCTCGTTTGTATTAGTTGCGCGTTGTGTTTGGACGGCTTCTTCAATGTATCCTCCCTCAAATCTCAATTAATATTGGTCTGTCTTAATATAACATCTGTTTATCGTTTTCGGGGACAGGCTGGGCTGGGCTATAGTATTGCGGTGGGTTAAACTACGGGTTATATTTTTGCGCTATCTTCGCTACCTAGCTGTGCCTTTCCAAATATGCCGAATATGCAGGGCCGGACATCCCCCAATTATATGGTCAATTATGTGCTCTGGTCTGTTACACTTATATCACTTGTACTCCACCTGCTTTTTTAATATACACTTCTTGTAGTTGTGAGTAGGTATTATGCCGTATTGTATTGCTAATATGAAGTCTTCGGTTTCAGGGTAAAAATATCGTGCCTTTAACCAGTTCAGCGAGCTCCGCTTGTCAATTACTTCTGTTCGTGGATAATTTTTTGGCGTCATGTAATGTCTGGTCTTATTGGCGCAATATGGACGCTCCTCTCACTGAGTTTCAATGCAGTATATATTTGATCAACTGTTAATCTGCTCTGAGTTCATTACTGCCACATGGATGGTAAGCTACTCCTCGCATCCATTGTTTCCTTCATACAGCCTTCTGTTCAACTGCGATGATGTGTGCTTCACAATATTGGTATATATCTACATTCAATGTGCCGGTCAGCAAATTGTATACTACCGAGCATAGGTCTGTAATTTTTTGGCCCCTGTCTTACTCGTTTTTTGTGTAAAATGTGTTGTGTTATATTTCTATATTGTAGAGATATGATGGTAGACTTTCTAGGTTGCTTCCTACGTTAACTATCTTCGCCAGTGCCTATGGAACGCAGGGAAATACTTTGCGTCAGTAATTATGGATGTTATCAAGACCCAGTGACTTCTAATTTGATAGGTTGGTAACTGATTTAATAATGGCATCCTTTGTTATGACTTCAGGCATTTGTTGCAACTCTGTTATATCATCCTCTAATCCTTGTAGACACGCGCTCTTTGATTATATTTGATGCGATCCGACCGTATACGAGTATATCCCCGAGTATTTATTCACTGCAAGTTTGCTCGAGCTCGTCATTTGTTTTAACCTTTAGTTGTACAGTGTACAGACAATTGTACAGTGGCAGAGCTAAGTGATCTAAGTGCCAAAGACATTTTTTCTCATTCTTTATACCAAAATGTTCTACAAATCAAGGACAATGCAGTGCTAAATGACCTATATCTTCTGATTCGTTGTGGAAGTAGTCCCAACTGAGGCCGACAGATTTCGTTTGTGTAACTCCATTAGTATATTCCGAGCTAGTTGATCTAAGTGCCACGCATCAGATAGAGGCATCGCATTAATTGAGAAACGGGCTAAATGCTCAAAAGGTAGTGGTTGATGTGAAGAAAATAATCAAGTAAGCTCGTCCCTCAAGGTCCTTTAAAGTACTAGACATGAGTCAAAAACCATTATTTGATTTCGACAAAGCTTCAAACCAATACATTGATACGTCCAAGTTAGGTATAACCCAAGCTTCTTGGCTAAGAATATCAAAAGAAAATCCTGCCGTAGTTTACTACAAGAAAAACTTAAGTGATTACACTTTGAGATATTGATTTTGAGCATTGAGTACTATGAAAAAACGTAAATCTGCAGTATCTTAGGTTTGCTGCTCTCTTTGCATTGCCCAAGAAAATACCTCTTAGTGCCAACAAGAAAAAGGGCATCACGGACATGCTCGATTTCATAAACGAGAAGAACAGGAACTTTTGCGAAGACGCTCTGAGTACCCAAGAACTAAAAAAAAAATGTGGAGATAGATCATATCCAGCATAACAATCTGGTACTTTTCCAAACATTTTTCACGTTTTAGACGACACAAAATTTTTCCTCGACTTTTTTTTTGTAACATTCTTCATTGTGTACATTCCTAATTTGATGTTTTTTCTACAATAAATGTTAATGAAAATTGTATATTTTTCTTCATTTCCCGAAAATTCGGTTTTTGGCATTTAGATCACTTAGCTCTGCCACTCTACAATTGTTAAAACTTAATTTAAACGTAATTTTTGTTACCCATTTTAACTTATTATATACGATTTAGGACAATAGTTCTAGTAATAAAGAAATTGGAGTGAATTCAATGCAATTCAATTTGGGATAAATAAATATAGGGTTTCCATGTAGATCTACCAGATTATTGCGGCTTTTTTTTAGTTAATTTATTTAATAGCCACGCAAAATATAACAATTTCTGACATAAGATATACCAACTTTTTTTATTAGGTAACATTGCAAAATATTTTTTTTTCGGAAATCAATCGCTCTAATAGTTTATCGATAAAAACACTAAATGAACCATGTAGATTGATTTGCTTTACTTAACAACTTTCATATTCAAGGAGGAATTTGTATTACCATGACAAAATAAATTGCATATTATATAAACGAAAATATGTAAAATATGTACTTTGCATAATTAAAATTTATTGGAGTAAAATAGAAAGGTAATTTGATATTGTTCTGCTATGCCGATGTGAAATTTTAATTAATTTTAATGGACTGTTTTTTTCAACTAATGAAAACACGGACAAGAAATTGGGTAGTTTAAAAAATATATGTACAATATAATAGGAGTACAATTTTGGTAAAATTGTTTGTATGCGGAAACATTCACATAACAAGTAAAATTGCTCGATTTCATCAGTGGGGAATTTCCGACTTATATGTGGATACATATGGGACAATGAGTCGGTTAATCAGCGTTTCCGCTCAATCGATCGACATTCTTAATAGTTATTAAACGGGAAAATTAAGAGTACAGTAATTTATTATATATTACGTGTACATTTCACGGTTTATGTCTTATGGTTAAAGAATTTCGACGATATTATCCCAGAGTAAATAACACAGGTCTACAAATTCCGACATTTTGAAAGTTGACTTGGATTTGATAAGTGAATTATTTACGCTGATTTCACATCTACCTTCTGCTTTTACCCCTCACGTAAGGTTTTTGATCAACAGAATAATCAGAATAAAACAAAAGAAAAAATTACATTTTACTAAACATAGTAAAAAGCAACAACATATAGTTTTGAGTCTCTAATAAATTTTTTTCTTTAATTTTGTTATTTCTTGTCATGTGACACAAATCACTCAACCATTTTAACATTACACTGAAAATTTTTTACAGTTCTAGCAACCAATTAAATTTCGTTATTTCTTGTCATGTGACACGAATCACTCAACCATTTTAACATTACACTGATAATACCCAGGGAAATTTTCAATCACTATGACAACAAAATTATTTAACTTTGACAACTTCATAATAACTGCCAAATAAATTTCAAAACGTGCTGATCAAAGAAAAAATTCCAATAAATACCACGTAAATGAGCATAGAAGCGTAGAAGAACTGGCATTGATACTGAAAGATTGGGCGGTCAATATGAGGAAGAAAAATGAAAAAATAGAATTCAAAGAAGCAACAGTAAAAACTATGTGGAACGTTTCGTGCAAACTTTTACAAGAAAAGTACTATAATGACTATAAGATTATGATTGACCCATTTAAGAGCTTAGTATTTAAACCTGCCCGAGATGCCCGCGATGCAAACCAGGAAGAAACTGCAAGCAGATCCATGCAAACGTAAGACCAGTTCACTTTCATTAAGTTTGTCTGAAATAAACCAAATAATATTGTTCTGGGATGAAAATACCCCTGAAGGTCTTATGCGTAAATTCTACCATATTGCTGCTACAGAATTAGCGTGGAGAGGAGACGAGGCAGTTGCCTGTCTCTTGGATTTTTTTCAAATTGAGAAAAATAACGATGGCTCTCCAACAAATCGCATTGAATATAATCCGGTATTCAGTAAAACTTGCCAAGGCGGTTCAAAAAGCTGCACAAATAGTAAATGGTTGATTACCAATAGTGAAAGTCAAAACTGCCCTGTACGCCTTTTTCATAAACTGATATCAAAACGAGGCGAACATATTACCTCACCACGGCTGTTCTTAAAACCAAATCAACACTGGAAAACGGAAACCGATAGATGGTACGACAATGTCCCTGTTGGAAGGAATACTATTAATGGATGGACTAAATCGTCTGCTGAGGCTATTGGCCTGAATGTAAAGAACAAAAAGATAAGGAACCATTCGAACAGGTCAACTGCTGTTAGCGAATTAACAAAAAATGGTGTGGAAGAACAACAATTGCTGAAAATTACTGGTCATAACAATTCAAATTCTATAAAACCATACTTAAACATCGACCAAGAACACCACAATAAGATCATAAATACTATGCGTGGTAATAGATCTTTTATAGTAGAAAAAAAATAATCAATCTAATGTTGCGTTAAATTTTAGTAACTGTACCTTTACCAACTGTACTTTTAATAAATAAATAATTGTTTTGTTGTGTTCCGACTTTTTGATTTTATTTTTTCGAAACATTTTCTGACCGGATATCCCTCTGACATTGACAAATGCCTCATAAGTTTATAACAATCTCAAGCACGTTGCTTGGTAATATATTACCAAGCAACGTGCTTTCGATTGTCATAAAATTATCTCGTACATTATCAATGTCTCAATAGCTGAAAATCTCTTCCTTTTTAATAAAAAATTCCTTTTGTAGTTTTTCTTGTGTAATCATTCGTTGGATGTTCTCTTTTCAACAGTAATCTGCCATCATCCCACATGCCATCAACCCTGGTACCTCATTTTCAACTTCTTTATGTCTTGATGAACCCGTCACCTTGCTCCTCACTAACAGCACCAAGATTTTATGGAAAGTAGTCCAGATGAGCATGCAGAAAATGAATTTTTATGCTCATATTATAACCAAGTTGCTTAAACTTACTCTGCATTTTGTTGATAAATTCCTTATACTGCGTGCGGATGTTTATTATTTCCTAAAAAATTTTGTGTTACATTTTTAAAGCATATCCAAGATTCTATTTCAATTTCTGTCATTGTTTCATCAAACTGTTGATGTTGTATTAATTTTCTTATTTGTGGTCCTACGAAAATGCCTTCCTTTAATTTTGTTGCAGAAAGAGCTGAAAATTTGCCACATAAGTACTTAAAACAATTCTCATTTGTATTTTACTTTTATTTACATACTGCTTCGTTGATCCCAATTTAATTTGAAATAGAAGCAAAAGAATTTTTTGTAATTTGTTGTTTTGATCAACCAAATTTGCATATATGTATGTATAACGTTTTTTTGAACCAGGTATTAAGTTTATAACAAAATATATTTGGTGAATTTTTACAACTTCTAGGCATTTTTAAAACAAAATAAAATCACACGACGTGATGTCACGAGTAAACGTACACACATTAAAAACGTACTACAGCGACCATGTAAATATCCGAATAGTCTAACACCGGAATATCTCCACCGGCCAACTCTGTTTCGACAAATCCCCACATTTGTGTGTACGTTTCAAACGATTAAACACAGGGGAGCCGCGCCGCAAAGATTGAGGCAAAATTTTATAGAACCTCAGTTAAAGACTTGTACAATGTACATTTACAAACACTGGTGCATGCTGGAAACAAAAAAACAGTGTTTCTATAGTTCATGGTATGTAACTAAGCCAAAAAGTAAAAAACAGTCTGATCACAAAATTTTTGTTGGCCTGTGTAATTAATATCATCTACAAAAGTAGGGGTTTTCAAATCTTCCAAACGTATTCAAAATTTCAGACAGTGTCTCGACATTTCTGAGTCACCACAGCCAATCATTACTCGTAGTGGAACATGGTTACAGGCAAAATTCTATTACTTTGAGCACAACATTATTTTCCAGAAAATAAAGTCTGTAGTGTTATAATTTAATCCTAAAGATGTAGTTCCTGTCAAGGAAAGTCAAGCAATATTTGCAAGATATTCAATTGAAGTAGATTTACAAAATTATTCATGACACTTATAAGGGATTAGTGGGGGCAATAAAAAAATAACAAAATACTTCGCTGTTGTTAGTAGCGTTACTGCGAATAGTGGATGCTGTACATAGACACATGGTTTAAGAAACGCAAAAACTAATAATATGTCTGCAACTACAGACTCATTACATAACTGCAACGATTATTGTAATTAGGCCAATATTACATCACTAGATGGCGACTGGTCGATCTCTTCCTATAAGAAATTTTTTTAGCAGCGGTGAACATCTCTCGCTGAAACTACTGTAGAAACATACGTAATGCTGCAGATGTTTCGCCGCTGCAGATGTTTAGGAGAGTAAGTGTTTTTACAGTGTTATATAAATTATAACGTATAACTAAGTACTTATTTTATAAAAACCGTGGATATAGGTAATATAAATGAAATTATTATTAAAATAAATTCAGGTCGGGTAATATAGTCAGCGGCTCTATCGACTCTCTTCTACCAACCCATATATTTGGGAAAAATTTCATTGAGGTACGCTTGTACTACAACTTCATAGTTTGAATATAGCAGATAGAATGTGGACAGAGAATATAATGTGGACAGAGCAGAGAATCCTTCAGGAAGACCTCATGTCTTCCTGAAGGATTCTAAGTAACGTTCCCCAGTCACTTTACCATTAAAGAAGCAAGGTCCCATACTCGCGTCACCAATAATTCCACCACATATATTCAGGTTTTGGGGATGTTGAGTATTGATTTTTCTGTTCCACAAGACTACAATCTTGTCTATTAATAGTACAGTTAAGGTAAAAGACGGCTTCATTAGAAAAAAAAAAACGATCCGTCCTAAAACTAGTGGGTCGGTATCTAAAAGGCTCACCCACCATCTCCTAACAAAATTGGACTCTATGGTCAAAATCATCCTCTGCTAGTTTATCGTACTTTATGGTTTTATTTTGTAGGATGGTATTTTTTTAAAACTGAGGTATTCATATTTGACTTTTATTATGGTTTGAAGCGAGATAGCGATAACATATATTATGTGGACTCCTACTTCTAGTAGTACATTAAGCTTTCTTTCTCCCGTGATCATGGGTTTCCTACTGGTGCATGATATTCAGATTCTATAAAGGGGAAGGTAGACAGAATACACATGCACGCAGGCCATCAGATCAGGCCCAATGTGCTGCATGTTGGCGCATTTTACATATTGCCTATTTCCTGAAACTTATTTATAATTCTATTTATTGTTGATTCTGTAAATAGCGGTCGATCTCGGTATTTTTGATTAAATAAATAGCAAACTTTTTGCGTTGTGCTATTTCCATCACCATATTCAAGTATGATTAAAATTTATATTCGTTGTTTTTCGTTTATCCTATTCATTTCGAATAAAGACAATAGAAACTGTGTTAAGTTTAAATGTTTTCTTCGAAAGTTGAATTGGAGATGCGAAAAATGTATAGTTAAAAACCCCAGTCGGATGAAATATTATGAAAAAATTATAGTTTCACAAATAATGAATTTATGCCAGATATTCGGTATGCACTATACAACGTGAGTGACTTAAATATCATCCTCTCTAACTTAAAAGTGGATTCATGTAAAGTTATGAGAATTTCCGTGAAAATAATTTACGTCAAATTAAAATTTTTGAACTTTATTATCAAATTGAATCATGTCATTAGTTTTGCTATGAATTATTATTTTGATAAATTTATCATCGAAGTAATTGTTCTTAAAAATGGCGTTAAATAAAATTGTTAAAAAGGATATGTACGATGTTTATGTGGAATCTCGACGAAAAGCAAAAATGGTAGTAAAGACATACAGAATAAGATATTCAGCAAAATATGTGCTTAATTCCACAACATTCAGAACAATTGAAGAGAAGTTTGAACAAACGTCTTCAATGGAACCTATTAAAAGAAAACGAAATCGACCTGTCAGAATTGAGGCAAATGACGTAAATATTTTTGCCTAATTTGTAGTTCATCCTCATGTATGGTTAAGTGGGTTACCGAGAGGAACTGTCTCAATCGAGCATATCTAGAATTACGTCACATATCACCCCTTTCGAACATGAATGGTACAAGAAATATTTCTCAAGCCTATCAAAGACGACTAATTTTTTTAACTGGTTTTTAGGAAAGCATCAATAAGACAATTTTTCTATAGACAGATGCGTCCAAATTCTCCAGTAATGGGACAGCTTACGCTAGAATGCACTATTACGACACGAGAAATCCAGAAAAAAAAAGGGTGAGGCACACTCTGCACAAATGACCAATGAATGTTTGGTGTGACTTAATAGGTGGAGACTTATTTTTGTTTTAAAGAGTTTAACGGGAGAGAGGCACTTAAAAGCCGTTAGAAACCATTTGGAAATATTGGAAAATTTACCCGTTAATAGGTACAATGATATTTATTTTAGTACACGATCTGCACACAACGATTGAGCAGTAAAGGGATATTTGGGGACTAGATTCAGCGATAATTTAATAACCTCTAGGTGTTTAGATGGCCCTAACAATTGGCCGATAAGAACACCAGACCTCACACCTCTATTTTTTGTGGGACTTCCTCAAGCGTAAAGTATGAAGAACTAGTGAGAGATGTTCAAGGCCCAAAGGACAGAACTCAGGAAATTTTCGGGATCATACGTGAAGTTGTGCTACATAGAACTACGTACAGTACTGTAAGTGAACTCAGAAATGTGTTGACCAAGATGGACAATACGTATAACATTTAATTTCAAAGTATGTATATTATGTTGCTATTGTTTCTGAATATGCTGATATTACAGTTCTAGTTAAGACTACCTAAGCAATATATAAGTTATTATTAAAGATATGCCTAGCAAATATGAGTGCCCAGCATAATTGAGTTGGTAGTGAATACATCTATAGGAATATGTAAACATATATAGGGCGTATCACTGACTTAATTTTCCATAAAACACCAAAATACTATACGAGTACACTACACTCGACGCGCGTTGCACCAACAAAGTTGGCATCACCTGCGAATGATTAAAACTCAGTTTTAATCATCTCCAGATGATGCCAACTTTGTTGGCGAAAGTTTATCTTCACACCAAAGGTTTCGACCTACTTCGACCTATTAAGATGGTTTCACGGTCAACAAAACTGAATCTCTATCATAAGGTTAGTGCTAAGGTTAGATTAATAGGAGCAGACATTTGGTTTCTAAAAGCCTGCAAACGTCGATCACTTTTTCCAAACTTTATTCGTATTAGAATTTCATCTGCACGCATCTCAAGTAAGATCAAAAAATTTGCGAAACAAAAATGGCTAAAACTAGAAATCAAGTACGAGTATATGTATAGTAAACGAAGTATGCTGGAAATACAAGCATATGGACTTTACAAAAAACTTACCCATAAGTTGAATAATTTAGAACATAAACGGTGATGTGACTTTCAGAGGAACATGTTTCTATCAATTAACACAAAATTTATTAAGAAAATGTCGTCACTAAACAAGGAATTAACAAAATTAATCAGTGATCAACAAGCAATAGTTTCAGTAAAAGAAGAGTTCTTCAGAAAGATATTTCTATTGTAGAAAATCATTCCTCCCAATCGTTGGATAAAGAAGAAATTGATTTCCTTAACAAGGGGTTCAATTTTGCATTACCTGTTTCTGAAAAGAGCCTAAATGAGATTGTTGCAAGTATAGAAAGTTCAATTCAACATCTTCCTGATCCTTCTAAAGGATTGGTGAGAAAAGCTTACAGGAATCAAATCTCCACAAATATTATAAACAATAAAAAGAGAAAATCCACGAAGAATAGAAAAATTATCAAACGATTGCGAGAGAAGGATTGATTTTATTTAAAAGCTGATAAAGTTAATAAGGTTGTTTGGATAAAAATGACTATTATGAAAGGGTAGACAACCTGATTAGTAACGGTCTCTATAAAAAAATTTCCAGAAATTCATCACCAAAAATGATCACTGAGGTAAGAAATACACTCAAACAGTTTTAATCAACTCCAGATGATGCCAACTTTATTGGCGAAACGCGCGTCGACTGTAGTGTATAGTGTTTGGGTGTTTTGTGGAAAACTAAGTCAGTGTTATCTTCACACCAAAGGTTTCGACCTACTCCAGTAATAGAGCGTATCACTAAAACTTACTACTTACTAAGTTTTCTGCTACCTTGTATAATAAGAACCGTTCTTTAGGAAATTTTTAAGTTGTCATGTAAAATACAAAACTGTAAATTGTCATAAATTTACATAAATTGGTTTTTAAGTAAGAGGGGGCGACATTTTAGGCGACTCACGTTGTATATAACAGTATAACGCGACACCGACTTGCCTGATCACGGGAGCACATTTACGTCAGATTTTCCCCAATACGCCGAACCTTTTTGATGTCCATCCGACATACCTACTTCTTGTATGAAATTCCTAAGTGCGAGGTGCTCACCTCAATTTGTAACCGGCCCCTGAAGGCCTCCGAATATTACCAATATCCGACCAGCCCGTCGGTCGTCTTCACTGGAACATTCCACGGCGCGGTCTGGTCAATCACCTCGTTAGTTTGCCCGTTTTCTTACTTGATATTCTTTTCTCGCGTACACAGAACGTATTGGTTGTTTTTTAGAGCGGTCTAAACGAGCGTCTAGAAGTACGCAACTGCCATAAAAATTTCGTGCATTTTTGTCTATAAGAGGCGCCGACGTCGTCGACTGCACGGATTTTATTCGGCAACGTCACTTTGTAATAAATGAACCAGCAAACTGTACGGCACTTAATTAGGGTGTGGCTGTTCTGAGCCTACTTCATCTGCCTGCCTTTGGGTAATGTATTAATTTCTTTGCCTTCAATGCCATTGATAAAATTAGCTACATTATGTATGAAAATTAGCTACATTATGTATGTAAGTTTCTTTTTAAGCAGATTCCAACGAGTGGTGAGGGGTAAGGGGATTAGCCTTATGCTCGCCATGTATAAGGAATCAGTGTTCTAGCTTACAATCGAAAAATGTTTATGCGTAAATTTCGAAATTAGCACTTGATTGTGTCGCCTTTAACGCATATTCTTTCATAAAAACTCATAAATAACCATATATCATACAAAAACACAAGCGTTTTTGCAAATTGACAGATTTGTGATTTTGTCATCTGCGAGCACAACTAACTTCAATATCACCGCGTTTACGTTGTAAAGGGCGCTTCGTTTCCAAAAGTCAGTTAAATAAAATCCGCATAACGTCTGAAACCGGGAAAAGTAATGCGGGGCGAAAAGCGATAGTCGAATCAGTAAAGAAACAAAAATTGTCAAATGTTTGTGTTGGCGAACCCAGTGGTTATCGCATTGTCCCTAAGTCATTTGGGATAAACGATGAAATGCTCCTCGTGTGATTTGTATTTATCCTTTGAAAATACCGTAAATGAAGCGAATTATTACATTTACACAAATCAATCGATGACGCTAAATGCTTCGATCTTTAATTTGCAATATAAAATATTCAATACCTACTCAAATAGTGTCACATTTCATGCCGGTTGCGTCATTGGAAGTTACAAAGTACGATCCATCAATGTAAAAAACACGGTATATCTCAATCATTCCGAAGGTACTTTTCTCGTCATTCCTCAAAATGTCTCATCATAAGAACAATGCATTTTACATTTTTTCCTCTTAATCCAAATGGTAAGAAATTTTCAAAAAATTCTATGAAGTTCTATTTTAAGCTGAAGAATATGTTAGCATCCTGAGGATGCCATCTTGGTTGGCGATAAGCGTATTGAGTGATGTGTTTCGGTGTTTGTAGAAAACAAGTCTTTCTTGCTACATCAAAGGTTCCAAGTCATTTCTAGTTACAGATTATAAACATATGTAAATGTAGCTCCTTTTTACAATTGTACAATTATCCATGTAACGTAATTTTACAAATGTGTAATTGTGTCCGCAACAGGCAGGGACAATAAGGTATCCATACATAGTATTGTGTGCCCGTTTCAATATATGCACTGGAAATCAACTTCCTGTTTATGAATTCTCGTGTCATCCTGAGATGTCATAATACAGTAGAAATCGTGTATAATTTAAAACGACCTTCCGGTTATAATAACGCTTTTTTAGATATTTACCTGGAATGGCATATAATCACTTCATGGAAAACTGATAAAAGCGCCTCTATTTAAAACGACAAATCCTGATATAAAATCGAAATTTAAAGTATTTTCACATTACTTATAACGCTTTATTTTTTCGGACACTTTCAGGACCTCCGATATATTCAATAACTTTAATCAGTTTGTATAGATATTTATTTTCTTACAACTCTTAGAAGCTTTAGTTTATCTGATATTTGCTTTCTTAGTTGGGCGTTTCAGTGAAAGGTTGAACATTAAATTTTAAATGTAGAAAATACATACAAAGTTTTCTATACTAGACTATAAAACGGATGATCAAATGTCGATCTAGCAAAATAATTTAAAGTAAGCCATTCTGTAATTTTTATGACCGTGAATTAGGAAACAATTAAGGACCTTTTTTTCTTATAAAACTTTTCATAGCAAGGAATATTAAGAGGATTTAAAATGCAAATATCTAATAGAATTTCTATTTTAGGACCAGGAAGCCAAATGCAAATAATGATTTTGCAAAATTATTAATTAAAAATTATTTTAAATGTTCTAAAGGTGGTTGAATTGTTTTAAAACTAAACACAATATAACTTTTGGAAGAATAACAGATGAAGCAGCTAGTATTTTAGAAGTCAATTGATCTTAGCTCCAAATGGCTTGTTAAAAATTACACAAGAGCTATTAATACAAAAACACTTAATGCACATGAAACAGGACTTTCTTACAAGATGATCTAGATTCAAACTCCAAAAAAAGTTTTGAGGAGAAATATATGTTGGCGGAAAGCTTTTTAATGAGAGATCATGGCACCAGTTCCTGCGAAGGTGATTGTACTGAAAAATGTAAATTATTACTGATTAGAAAATCCAAGAATCTGTGATGTTTTTGAAAAATGGAAAAATGCTACCGATTTCTTATAAGCGTAATCGCAAATCGCGGATAACATGTGATATTTTGACCACATTTGTTCAACATTGGGACAAATAATTAATGAAGTTAAAGAAACAAGCTCTAGGTTGATCATATGAAATGCGTAAAAGTTTTACCGCCAAATTGCACATCAGTATTGCAACCGATGTAGGTATTAGGTCGATCAAGGCGTATTAAAATCATGAAAAACCTTGAACTCCAGAGACAATAAAAACATTGTTTTGGCACCAATGAGAAAGATAGATTACATCATTACAGTATATCGAATGTACACAGGGTTCGATCTGGCCGCTCGTAAAGTGCACCCTTTTCCCTCCGAATGCTGCATGCATTCTTTCTCTTAGGCATACAGAGAAAACCTTATAATTTTTCCTGTTCTTGCTAAGCTGTACAAGGTCTTCGTGAAACAAGAAAAAATTTTGTGTATCCTTAAAAGCCACGAAACTTGAATGCATTAGCGTATGGTGCAGAAAATAGGGGCTCATGCAGTGACTGGTGGTATTAGTAGTAAAAATATTTATAATTAACTGCACTCAAGACAATAAAATGTGCCAGGTGCGAACGTTATTTACGTTTACACGTATTTATTTATGTTTTGTGGAGGACTATCTATAAATATCGCGCTTTAACAACTGCAATGACGTGTTATGCATCTTTGATACTAAATCTAAATCCATGAACCCATCTTACTAACAGGTGAAGACCATGTAATCATCTTAATGCACAGTCATAGTCGTCTTTAGATCTGTCCAAGTTTCGTGTGTATAAATATCTTGGTATATATGTGTATTTATTTATCCATTTTTCGAATTTAACGGAATACGCTAGGGGAATTGTCAACGTTGCCAAAAATGAGAAAGAAAAATTTCTAATATTTTTGACCTCGTCACAAATGTGAGAAAGTTATTTAAGACTAAACGAACAGTAATTTATACTATGTTCTATCGTGTATACACTACAATAATAACATAAAGGGATAATTTTGTAAACGTAGTTTGTTTTAGTTTTAGTCAAATATTAAAAAAGTATTCACAATATACCTTGAGTCTATTGATACATTTTCTTTTATTGGTGTTTAGCAACATTTCATTATCTTTGGCGGTATTGTTTATAGTTTTGATATTTTCGTTGACAAATAAATATGAAATAATGTTATCATAATTGTTTGAAGTTCATGGATTTAATTTAGTTCGGCTTCGAGACGCCGACGCGGCGCCGTTCTGATAAAGTAAGATTCCAAGTTCAAAGGCAATCATCACAATTTCAATCTAAGTTACCACTAAAAGAAATACATATTATTTTTATAAATACCGAAAGATATTATATCGTTAGACGCGCATTTCACCAATCATGTTGGTATTATCGGGAAATAATAAAAAACTGAGTCGAGTATTAATCATTTGACGATGCTTGCTTGGCGAGACGCGATCGACGTATTCCGGTGTTTGGAAAACCATTTTCCAACAACAATAAACTAATAATACTATATATAGAAGCCTAAACAACTATATGTTGCGAAAAGCTTCTATTTCCGAAATAAAACAATGCCTTATGAAAACAACCGAAATATTTTCTTTTTTTCTTTTAAAGACATAATATATTCTACCCTATTTTAAAATATTTTCGCCCCTTGATGATAATCGATAACCCAGTAGTTTTCTATCAGTCTATTAAACGTTCAAATTTGCTGACAACCAAATATTGGGACTAGCACAAATATATTTCGCATTGAAAAATATTTTAATATAGGCAGCTCTGCAATAAATTTCATATTTGTTTATTGAGAATTTGCAACATTACTAGTAAGTAGTGAATTTTTTTAAAATGTATACGTTTTTTTTATGATTTAATTAGCATAATGGAACGTGCAGAAGCCAGCGAAAAGAAATTATTATTCAGCAATATCACGCGAGTAAAACAATGCGTAACATTTCTAGTAAATCGACTATTCCGAAGACCACAGTCTATAAGTTGTAAAAAAAATACGGGGAATCTGCCAATGCTGATCTGTGATGAAAATGCAGAGCAACTAAAAACAACTTAAAAAAAAATTAAGAATTTCGTTACAATATGCAAGTCAGTGACAATAACTTAGAAATAACTGCGGCATTTCAATTTGACAATTGAGATGAATATTTCTAGAGAATTCTTCCGAATACACATTCATAAATGTGGTCTGGGATTTTATAAGGTATTTAAGTTTAGTATCGTCTGGTTCATTCACTACCTAAAAATTGGTACAAATTCTTATTTAGGCCAAAGAAAATCTGCTATTGATCAGGTTCAAAATAAAACCTGATATAATTGGGCCCTATACAAATTTCTGTGGACAGAAAATGACAAATAAAATAATATTCAGAGATGAATTAACATTCGATGCCTGCAGTAGAGATCACCATAACCAGTAATACGGAATAAAACAGAAGCTTTCCAAAAAGACTAAGTATTTAAAGGGGAGGGAAAGGAAGAGGAGGAAGAAGTTCCACAGTATGGTTTGGAAACTTTGACATTTATAGATGGCACTGTAAATGTCAAGGAATATCACGAAATCATTGAAAACTCCCTTTTACCCAGTGAACAAAAATTGTTTTCCGAGTGGGTATTTTATATTTCAACAGGATGGAGTTTCATGCCATATGGCAAAACCCACAAAAAATGGATTGAAGATAACCATATTTTTGGTTTGGTGGGTTTTATCTTACCCATCCAGCAGTCTGGATTAGAATGCGATAGAAACAGTATTCAGATGACAATATTTAAGAGACATTTCTGAATTTTAAACAAAACTACAAGAGATCTGGGACAATGCCAGAATAATTTATTATTAAAACTTATCTACGGTTATCAACGCCCGAATTATAGTTAGTAGATCATATTGTTGTTTGTCATATAAAATAGTTGTCTCAGTTCGTTTCGAGTGTGTTATTTTAAAAATAAGGCGTTGTCCCAACAAATAATTCTTAGGGCTGGAATTTTCGAGGAGACATCACTTTTGAGGAAAACACCTTGTGAACTTAGTTTGAAGAGCTAAGCTGTGGCATTCATGATAGTATGTAGTGTTTATTTCAAATCTGGAGGTGGAACAATAACAAGAAAATTGTTTGTGAAAATTAACGAATTTTTTCAAAAATTCTACATACCTACTATTTTATTATAAAAGTTTGACTTCGTGCAATGTATTATTAGTATCTATAATATTTCTGACAGGATATCTGTCAACGAGTTTTTTATGAAAGAAAATGTGAGCTATATTTTTTATTTTTAAAAGTTTAAAAATAATTTATCCGTCGAATGTTTTTTTAATGGGTTACAGCTTTTGTCAGGTAATTTTGATACTATTATGATATAATACACCAATCACCACAAATAAGTCATTCGATTGCAATAAATACATACGAATTTAATTAATCTTTGAGAACATTTGTGTAGCAATAAACCGATTATATGTGACACTACGGAATTTAGAAAGTCTTATTATATAAAACTAATTTTACAATCTCTATTAACCCTTTCCTTACTACACTCGAATATTTTCGGACAGAAATTCGGGTGTAGTAAGGTGTGTTTCGGGTGATTATCCCTGCCAGTCTACGTCGGAGTATACTCAAACAGACCAAACTCTTTTCCTACACTAAATCCAAATATATGCGCTTTTGCCTATGCTCTCTCTTGGTGTTTATTTTTTAAGCATGTACAGCAGGTTACGGCCTACGCGTGTAACCTGTGCAATGGCATATTCAGTAAGGAAAGGGTTAAAATGTTATATTCGCGAACATGAACTCTAATTTTACGCCCGCATGACAAAATATTTGGTTTTACTTTACATGTTTCGTAAGCTCGAAGAAATTCAAGGAATCATAAATAATACACGAATAGTCTTGGAAGTGATTTGGAACCTTAAATGCCAAAGTGAAAGGAAACACAGGTGATCAATTTTCGTTAAAAACTAATACTATTACTTTTAACAACAGTTTTCAACGTTTCAGTCTACCGATTATGTGAATTTGGATGGCGAAATACATCCGATATTTTATGAAAACTAATTAATTGTCGTGTTTTAGGTACCTAGTATATGAAAAATACATAAATTAGTATTCCATCAAGCTGTATTTTGTGTATATAAATTAATACATAAATATTTGGAAATATAAGGTATATAAAGATACGGAAATAAATTATTTTCAATTTTTACAACTACAAATGAATGCAGTATGTAAATTTAGGGCAGTTTCTCCGGAAATCCACTTTTCTATATAATTTTATATTTTTATATATAAAAATAGTAGACATATTTTACATCATAACTTTAAAACTTTTCTATTAATTTTTTTCAAAAACAACTCATTTATACGTTAGTTTATTACGAATATGTTGAATTAAAAAAACCTGTTGTTGCCCGATTTGTTAAAAAGATAAACATTTTGAAAATATACTAGTTTAAGGCTTGCTCGGTAAGTCGAGAACTTGTCAATTAGTGTTTAGCAACGCAGCGGTATGCATTTTACCAGTTGTAACTTATGTTATTGCTGCACATCCGTCACAGACAATCTCTAAAATTGAATTTAGTACTAAACGACTTTCCTTTTCTATTTTTTCAAGTGAAAGAATATTTTTACCCTCACATCATCTTATATTCTTGCCACTCGCTTAATTCGTCATTGGGATAGTTATTTTGTAATAACTATCCTAATGACGAATTTTATAAACTTATTATTCTGAAGGTAAAATTAATTTGTGCAATATCTGTACTTTATCAATGTATTTTATGAGTCTCTCTTTTCAATTATACATACATTTTACCCCATCTAATTGTATAGATCAGATGGGGTAAATTTTTAAAAAGATTAATAAGTACATCAATTGAAATAATCCTTATTAAAATTATTCATTAAAGGAAAGCAAAGGGAAGATGTTAAGTGGAAATGTATAGCCCCGTCAAAAATAGTACCACGAATACCCGCCCTTGTCCACATAATTTATTTATCGTGCCATCTACACATTTTCCATTTTAAATTAAAAAAACATTTTCATATATGTCAATAAAAAACGTTGAATTTTTAAAAATACCGTCGCCAAAGAGCACTATACATTTCAGAACATCAAGTGAGAACGATTTTGAGTATGCAAAGTTGGAACAAATTAGATAAAATTGTTACTGGGCAAGGAGGAAAAAAGGTGCATTCTCGGACAGATGCACCTTAGATAATTTTAGGTGCACATTTTTTGGTATACACATTTTTTTTAAACGCCATCACTGTTGAAATTGTGATATAATCGACAGCTTTATTGAATGGAAATACCCGTATTTGAAATGCCATTTAAGAGACTACGATATTATGTATAATGCGTCAATTTGTGTGGTAGGTTACATAATATTAGTCTTGAGAAATGTGTTAATTTAATTTCTAATAGCATGTGTTTCCATCCTTTCATTTCAATACTGGTTGTAGAAATTTTTTTGAGAACTGAAAATTTCTGCTGTTTTTGTGTTATTGTTTTTACGTTATTTGACGTGACTACTCTTTAACCGAAACCAGCAAATTGAAATTTTGATGATGGTTGGCTATGGAGACAGGTAATGGAAACGGAATTTTGGTACTTTGAGAGACAATTATAGCAAAGGTCGTCCTACGGTTCCGGAAGATAGACAGTTAGATCTGTTACTAGTGGGCAGGAAAACCCTCATTAACCAATCAGTCATTTCTTAAGTTAATGATAGAACGATTTAATAATAATCTCCATTTCCCAAACCAGGTTGTTTTTCCTGAGGATAGGTTGAGGAGATAGGAAGCCACTTTTCCGTGAATAAGAGTAGAATTGCAGGTAATCGACTCCCGGAAAACCTCGTTGGATGTTAGAGGGACATAGGCAGTTTCATAGGTAGTAGTACGAAAATTGTAGGACCGATTTTTATTGACGGTGCATTAACTGTTGAAAAGTACTTGGAAATGCTACAACAGCATATAGTTTCTTACTTGTGGCACTGTACCTAATTTGGGGATTTTTGTGAAGATCCCCAAATACTAGAACAGTCAATATATTTTATAAATCTTGCATACAAAATGCATATCTACAAAACAAAATCGACCTATCTGAGTAAATTTTTCTTACGTGCCCGATAACAATTTTACCAAGTTTATTCCAATCTTTATAAGCTTACTGTATAAATAATATATTATACCGGTCTTAGGATTAGTTATTGTGAGATAAAAATTGTCAAGGCACTATTGCTAACAAAACAAATTTCTTCAATATATATTTTTACCTTACCAATTCATAACAAAACAATTGAAATGGCATTAATAAAATTTCTCTCAATATGTTTTGAGAAAACATAATGGGGAAATATTTATAATACTTCTTAGCAACATCCGCCACTTATATATTCCTGTAAATTCGAAAAATGCTATACAATCCAAGATGTTTATACGCAAAAACTCAGCCAGATCTGCTGTTTTAATAACATATATATGTTATCGGTTTGCTATTGCAGAACAAATAACGGTCACTTTCCATAAATAATTCTAGGAGGAACGAAATTATTCGAAAGATGTAACGTTTGATTTGCAGTTTGTTCAACATAAAAATGTTTTTCTTTCTAGATTGGAAAAAGCACAATGTGTACATAAAGGGATATAGACAAACATTTGATTTACTTTGTTTTGCGATACAGTTTTGTATATGAGAAATATTTGTATAAGAAATGTGTTTACATTTGATGAATGAAAGATTATACCCAGAAACCGGGGATAAAACATGAAAAGAACAATGTTTTTTATTTAAATGCGTTATTTGTTTTCACTGACGAACAATCTTAAATACAAGCATGTTCTCGATAGAATGTAGTTACATATTCAAGTACGATAATTATTTATAATTAATATTTCCTAATATAGTTATCTGCTGAAAAGTTTCGTAAATATTTATTCCTATTTTATGTGATTAAATTATTATTTGATATGCATTGTTTAACTTACAATTAGTTACATTAAGAGAAATAAGTGATAATGTGTTTTGCATTTGATTGTTTATAAATAATTAAACAAATAAATTGTTTTTAAAATTGTGGAAATAAAGCATGAGTTATATCGTGACTGTTTTTAAACGAGTTATGGGGCAAAATCTAATTTTTGATAAGATTTCGGTAACTAACTACTTTTTCCTTATCATCCAAACGGGGTTTGAGGGGTAAATATCCCAATATTTACAACAAGAATTTATTTAAATAGATAGAGCGCCAGAGAAGACAATCTGGCTTGGGAATTATTTATTATTACATCACTTGATCTTAACTTTTACTGTTTCTTAAAATTTAGAAACAGGAAATATAAAATTCTCAATAAAGTTATTACAACCCCTGTGTCGGCAGGGAATAATGCAAATATATACAAGCTATTAGAAATTAAATAAAATTTACCGCACCATGCATAAAAAAGTGTGCTCTCTTAAATGATATAATCAGGTAAGTGTTCCCATTTAGAAAAATATAGATTGATCATAACTCCAACAGTGGTAACGTCAATACATATACCAAAAATATGCGCATTTAACAAAAAACAAAATCGATTTGCTGGAACATTCTTCCAAGTTACCCGGTAATGATTTTATCGATTTTGCAACTTTTACGTGTCTACTATAACGAAGGTGTTGTAGGTTTGGGTAAATAAAACACGGAGTGAGGGGAGAAATGTTCTATTCAGTATGCGAACCAAACGACAACTAACTATTTCTTTTTGTGTGTTACAAATATAGAAATAAATAGGGTATTAAGATCAAAGTAGTTTACAGTAATAAATCGTCATTAAAGACGCCGCTAAGAAATCAAAACGTACTGACTAATGGATTGACCTTAAACCAGTTATACATTTTGCTGATATCCAACACTCCCACTCAAAATTATAAAAAAATATATAATAGGGTACATATACAGGGTTGGAATACGTAGATGTTTAACGTATGTAAATAAGTATTGCCACACACCTCATTCAATCTTGTAGCAGGTACGGATTTTGTGAATATATCCGCTTGCTGCTTTCTTGAGGAAACATGAGAAAGAACAATATTACCTTTTTGTATGTGTTTTCTTGTAAAGTGATATTTAATGTCTATATGTTTGGCCTTTTGTGGTTAGTGGGGTTTTGGCAATGCTGATACAGCCCATATTGTCTTCATAGATTACAATCGGGTTGTAAATTTGTATGTTTATGCTTGTTAGTTATTATTTTAACCAAAGGGATTTACGAACACATTCATATAGTGCAATATATTCCGCTTCGGTTGAAGAGGTAGCAACACCTATCAACATCGTTACTTCCCCAATCAGAATCCACATAACCAATTTGTATCTTATTATAATCACTTTTAGTATAAATGAGTTTCAAATCAAGAGTACCTTTCACATATCGTAACACCCCTTTTTAAATATGCTAGAGCGTTTTATTATTTTTGTTTTGATATTTACTTATATTACATATTGCAATATTTAATGCATTAGCTAAATCAGGACGCGTGTTTAACATAACGTACATGAGACATCCAATAATATTTCTACAAGGAGCATCATAATGTTCTTCAGACATCAAAGCTAGATAATCTACTTGTTGTTGGTAAAGGAGTTTTGATTGCATTACTATCCATCATATTAAATTGGGTGAGAACATTTGTTAAATATGTTGTTTGATTTAGAGATATAGTGCAGTCAGACCGTACAATTTCTATATCCAGAAGCAAACGAATTTCTTCCAAGTCAGTCATTTCAAAAAGCTGCTTGAAATATGTTCTAAAATTTGTCATTACATCAAGATCTTTAGTAATTATTATAGCTATGTATATCGTCCACATATATAACGACAGAACGACATAAATATTTTCATTAATATTTTGTCTATTTAAATGATAAAGGCATGGATCAACTTGAGAAGTTATAAAACCTTTTTCTTTTAAAACTGAATCAAAACATTCATACCAGCATTTAGATCCCTGTTTTAAAACCATATAATGCTCTATTAAGTTTACTTACTTAATTTACGTTAGGTGTTACACCTTCCGATATCTGCATATATTTTTTGCTCATGTAACATTTCATGCAAAAGCATGGTTTTCATGTCTATTTGATGAATTAGAATATCAAACTGATTTGCAAATGCATATTAATAATCTAAAAATGGAAATTCGCGCCACTAGTGCAAAGGCTTCCTGATTTTTTCAGGGTACTTTTGATTAAAACCCCTTGTCACCAGACGCGCTTTATATCTTACAGAATTTCTCAAAACGTATTGTTTTAGAGCAAACACCCATTTGCAAATTATTATATTTTTATTTAAGGGTTTTGTTACAGTTGTCAAGGTATTATTTATTTGTAACGACTTAAGTTTGTCCTTGATGGCTTGCTCCCACTGTTTGCAACTTTTACGTGTCTACTATAACGAAGGGAGTCGAGTTTAAAATATCCAGCACGATATGTGCTGGATATGTGCACGATAGAATTTATTTCGAAAATTTTAGGATAGGGCTGAAAAGAACTGCAGAAGCAATTCCCATGCAAGATTTCTTTGTAACGCCCATCATAATTAATTTGGATACGAAAAGTTTTATCAAATGGATTTCCATGTATTTAAATGTTGGTCTTCAGTTATCATGTTCTCAAGACATTCAACAAGTTATGCATGTTTACCTTATACTGCTGGAATAAATGACAGACTGAAGAAAGTATTATACAAAAAAAGATGGGTATACATGTCCTGTCAATTCAGAGGGTACTTCTGGATTGCTTGAACATGGAAGGAATAGGTACTTGCTTTGAACAAAGATACTTCTTCTTATAGTGCAGCTGCTAGCGATGGTTAACGAACCTCCGATAGCAGATGCACTTTAAGAAGTATCTAGCATCATCACAACTACCTGGACAAAACAGCCCCATAGATTTTTGTGTCAGGACATGTGGCGTCTACTAATATTCCTCTTTCCCCTAATCTTTACTTGAACTATCAACTGGAGAAGTGTATATTTGGTATTAATGGTATTAATTATTTCACGCTCTTTTGTATTTTACTTCGGATTGAGTAATCCTGTCCAGGGTATACGCCAAATTTTGCGGTACGAGTAGCACCACATTTCGAAGGTTTGCAATTTGTCCATGTGATTCTTTTTGAGAGTCAGGTTTATCTGGTTTTGATTCTGTGGAGAACAAAGATACTGCTAACACATAATTATTTATGAAATGTATCTGTTATACGAGTTGAAACGTTTACGTAGAAAGAGCTATATTGGTCAAACAGGACATCCCGTGGAGAGTAATGAAACATAAAAGGGAGACAAGCAGAAATACGGAATAGATGATGCTACTGACAAAATATTAAAGAGAAATTCTTATTATTGTCTACATACTATTGAAGAAATATTGCAAAATATGAAAAATAAAGATAATTTTAACAGAAGGTGGATATGGTCTTAGCAATATTTAGAGATCAGCTTTGTCAAGCACCAGTGGAGTAATGGTGAACCAAGCACCAGTGGAGTAATGGTGAACCAGGCACCTCTACAAGGAGCAGACGATAGCAACATCAGTCTTCGAGAAGAATTTAATCAGAATAAGTTAGGATTCGATGACAAACATGACATAACCCGAAAGAACTTACTTCACTGGACCGTGTTCGGAAATATTTTCATTCTAACGCACTATAACATTATTTGTATAACTGTATTTCTTCTAAAATAATGAATTAGTTCTGCACTAAGTAGTCTTAAACTGTTTATTAAATATTTTTAGTTAGCATTAAAAATCATGATAGTAGTTTCGAAGATATTCTGCAATTTACATTAAGATATCAGATCAAAATTAATATTTTCAAATTAGCTACAGAGTGGGTTGTTGAATTGATTAAAATACCTATATCAATTAAATAGATACCGTGTATATTTTCTTATATCAGTGTATACTTTGTAATACTATAATTATTATGCACTTCACTATATTATTAAAATAATGAAATGTGCGTATTTCTGGTACTCTGGACTTTTACAACTTTTATGCAGTTGAATATTATATCGTCTATGATTATATTATAAATAATTGGTAGCTAGCAATTGATCATAAAATAAATTGAGGATTATGTAAATATCTCTGTTTTTGTCAAATGAAAAACTGTTCTGCTTCTTGTTCAGTCCTTTACACTACTTTAAAAAAAAATCGTTACTGTCAAGGTCGTTCAAACTTCTATCAGCACACTATTATTTTTCCTTCGACCGAGAGGAAGATATATTGAATTTATCACATCAGGTTTTGGAGTTCAGTGAACAATTTCAGATAATTCAAAAACTGGCATCATATAAGAGCCGAGAATTTTAACGGAAATTGATGATTGGCTGTGTGTGTTATTATGTCGTGTACAGCTTGCGACAGGCTACTAGGTGAATCCTAACATGTGTACTCAATGATAGATTTTTATGCCAAACTCGCAGAAATTTGCACAAGAGACATTTATATTCTATTTATTTGATTACTAAATTTGAGACCGACATTGTACATTTATCAGTGTTGCCTTTAGCCTTATTTGTGCGTTTAATGTCTAACAAGAAATTCTAAGAGCATAACCAGTGGCGTAACTCAAGCTACAAAGTGGCTGTCGAATATGATTGCTTGTGCGTTTAATGTCTAACAAGAAATTCTAAGAGTATAACCAGTGGCGTAACTCAAGCTACAAAGTGGCTGTCGAATATGATTTCTTTTGAGTTTATCTGGAGCGTCTGGGGCTATTAGCGCATCACAAAACCTTTATTGGTATTTCCATTTATTATGTACTTCATATTTAACAATAAAAAAAATTAATATTTGCTACAGTTACTTGCAAAATACTGTCGTCGCATACAAATATTAGCTGTAATATTTATACGCTTATTTCAACTCCATTATTTATCGGAATGGCCTTTTTTATGGCTTCTGGGAGAAACACATTTATGTTTTCGGAAACTTTAAATAGCCCGATGGACTGTTGTCAGTAAAGGAGAAGCCCTATTAGGAACTATTTCGGTAAAAATTTGTAATATCGCCCGTCAATCGGCAAGCAAAATGCCATTTTATTTTTTGACCTTGGCAACCTCGAAATTCCCTATTTTTTATTGAAGTAATGGACATCAACAATAATATATCAAGGACATATTACATTTAATGCATTTTATGTACACAAAATACAGTTCCTGTTTGAAACGGAATAAAATAATGCTTTGTATGTGGTTCTCTATTCCATAATCCTATATTCCCACCATTCGTGCTGTTTGTTATATTACGGTGACTGGTTACATACCCCACTCCGATGTGTGTTTATTTGAAGAGTTCACCTGTCAATTCCCCTTGATTCAGTAATGAACCTAGTAGTGTGTGGCTTTCTGTATGTTAGTTGAAATTTAAACAATATGCTGTGTTATGTGAGTGGATATTTTTTGAGAAAATGATCGGTTGTTCATAAAATAGTGAACCATTACAATTGATGCGGATTTTATCAAAGTGGACATTGTAGAGAAACCATTTAAACTTGTAAAATGTAATCATTTACTGTCGCTACATATGTGTTGGTATTTATGTTGTAATAACAAAACAATGTGTGATGAACATACAGGGTATCCGAATAAGAGTAAGTAGATTTTTTTTTAAATGACAAACAATTTTCAAGTTTTATCCTATATATGTTGTATTTATACCTGATAGTTATGAATGGAATACTATATCATTTAAACGTCTACTCCTGCTAGCCATACAGATACGTATGCTTTTTATCACATTTTGCATGACCTCTTCGCATAATGACCTTTTCACCTTGTATACCGGCGATAGCCTCTCGACCGTTTACTTTGAGTTGCTCAAGAGTCTGTGGCTTGTTGGTTTAGAAGATTCCTTTCAAAAATTCCTACAAAAAAAGTCTACGGAAGGAGAATCTGGAGATCGTCGATGTTGTTAAATTTAAAAATATGCAACGTATGAAACAACTATTCAAAATTGTCATATGTCACGTACTATGCATTTCATTGCTGTTTGCCAAATAAAAAACTTATCTTGCCGATAAACGGAAGTTTACCTGAGCCTAGCCATAAAAATAAGCCACGGTATGAGATAAGAGCCGTTTGGAATTTTTTATTTGGCAAATAGAGATGAAATAAACCAAGGTCTCCAATTTGGGGTGCAAGCATGTTCCGATAGAGTTTGCTCGCAACAGAATTGTCATCAGCGTCTTTTTAAAAGTATTCATGGTTCATACCAATTACACCATCCAGCCCATAGAACACACCACATTGTCGTTGAGGGTGTAGTTTTTTTGTGAATTTTCGCTGCCTCAAATACGGCTATTTTGTTGGTTTAAGCCACTGAGGTGCAAGTCCGTCGCCCATGATTATTCTCTTCTAACTTTCAGGGTTATTTTCAATGGTTTCTAACATCCAATTGTGGTAGTTACGACGCCGCGTGTTCGTTGTGTGTATATAGATGTCAGATAGCCAGTGGCGGCGGCGCTAGCTTTATTTTGCGGTTGGGCGAAAATAGGCAGGAAATATTTGCAGATGGGCGAGGACGTTAAATATATTATTTTATGTGCGAATATGATATAATGGTGCTATAAGAGGTTGGGCGACTGGTTGAAAGAAAAGGATATTGCCTGGGCGCTCGCCCACCCCTGTCGCCGCCACTGCAGACAGCTTGAGTCCATTGAAATTTATATGGATATAGGTGTATATTTTTACGCAAAATGGTGTATAGTAATGACCGAGATAGGCCCAGTTATTGTGAATGACGTCTGATGGATGTGTCCGGTATTTCAGCTACACTTTCACGCACGGCAACGATGCTTATTTTCTAATGAATGAGCATGCTTCGCTGCTTGGTGCCTTAGGCGATTTGCCTAAAATCTAAAAAGGTTCTTCAAATACCGCCACAACACGCTGCATTGTGCTTATTGCAGGCACATGATTCCGGCCTAAAATTTTACTATATAGTAATATACGCCGATTCACCATAATTGAACGCTGATTTAAATAAGTTTCCCGGCGTGTATTTATCTATGATGAATTTACCACGTCTCTATTGACAACTGTCAAATATGGCATAAGAGAACCAATAATTCGCGGCAGGCAATTCAAATCTGCCTGCTCTCGATCGGGGACCCTATGCTTGATTGAATTTTGAGAGGCGTTTAATTCGCGTCGTATAAAAGTCAACTATTGAAAATTGGGTCGATTCTTTCCGAACGCACAAATTATGCTTACTAATATCCGCTCGCGTCAGTTACTTTATATCGGAATGATGAAATCGTTATACGAAATTGTAATAGCCGTACAATGAACTCTCGATAATCGGTACCCACCCATTTTTTATATCGACCGTATCTTAATACCCGACGTCGATGCGGCAACATGTAAGGAACGTTTTCTTCGAGAATGAAATAATCTCCCGTCTTAGGCCTCCGGAAACATCTCAAGTGCGTCAAAGTACCGTTCGCCGTCGTTCGCCCAATTTGCTGCAAACTCTCCACATCGGCATTCATTGACCGTTTCACTCTACCACGAATTACCCATCCCCTGCTTCGTGCGGAGGCATTCACGGCGCGGTAGGTCTTCTCATATATAACTTCACTTCTTCGACGTTCCCATTCACCTGAAGTCGACATGCTTTGTCGGTGAAGTGGCACCTCAGACGGTAAGGAGGGAAGGGAGGTGCTGAGGGCGTACTACGTCCCATTTTCGAGGAATTCAGGTTATCTCCGGATTTAATGAATGCTGGGCGTCTGTTGAATATTTCCTTTCGTTTGTTACGCAGTTCGGTTGGGTGTCTATAATCTTTTTAATTCCAAAATAATAGAGTACCTTATTAACTCATGTGATGCATACCAGATATGTAAATATGAAACCGAAATTTGCCCATAGATGGCCTACCTGCTAGTATAGTTACCGTCATACCGCGTCATTGGCGCCATTTTCTTGTTTTGATATCTGATAAAGGTTTTCATCTCACCAATACAAGTTTCATACATCATTTTTAATAGCGTTGAACATGTCGAATTTTGTGTTTGGAAACTACGATTTGCGGACAGCATTGATTTTCTGTTACCATTTGAAGAAAACTGCTGCAGAATCGCATCGAATGCTTGTCGACGCCTACGGTGAGCATGCTCTTGGTAAATCACAGTGCTTTGGGTGGTTTAAAATTTTTTTAAAAGTAGTAATTTTGACGTGAAAAATGAAGAACGTGGAAGACGACCGAGAAATTTTGAAGATAGCGAATTACAAGCATTGTTGGATGCTCAAATGCAACAAGAACTCGCAGATCAATTAAAAGTGACACGAGAAGCCGTCTCGATATGTTTGAAAGCCATGAGATATGTCCAGAAGATGGGAAAATGGGTTCCACATGAACTGAATGAAAGACAGCAGGAAAACCGAAAAACCATTTGCGAAATGCTGCTCGGCAGGTAGAAAGGAAAGTCATTTCTCCATCGAATTGTGTCTGGCGATGAAAAGTGGATATATTTCGAGAATCTTAAGCGCAAAAGATCATGAGTAACTCCAGGCGAACCATCGACATCGACTGCAAGGCCAAATCGCTATGGACGGAAGACAATACTCTGTGTTTGGCGGGTGTGATCTATTATGAGCTGCTAAAACCTGGCCAAATCGTTAATGCTGAATGCTACCGACAAAAAAGATCGATTTGAATCAAGCTTTGCGTGAAAAACGACCAGAATATCAAAAAAGGCAAAACAAAGTGATTTTGCTTCATGATAATGCACCATCATACACAGCAACACCGGTTAAGGAAACGATTGAGGCGTTTAGTTGGGAAATACTTTCGCATGCGTCTTACTCACCAGACTTGGCTCTGTCCGATTACTACTTATTTGCATCGATGGGACACGCACTTGCTGAGCAGGGCTTCACTTCTTACGAAAAAGGCTCGACAACTGTCGCCACCTGTCTAATACTGAAACTAGTTCTACGTTCTACAGCATAGCTATTCCAGTATCACTTGATATTGCGAAATATTTTTTTAATCGCTGGGAAGTAATGTAACTACAGCAAAGAGCAAACTACTAATCTTAGACTATTCTGCTTATTTTGTAATGCCAGGCTAAAAAAATGCCTAGCCTATTGGATTTAAGCATTAGAAACAAAGAACCAATTTGGAAATTTTTTGTTAAGAGCGAATTTTAATGTTAGGTATCACCCAGTTTGATATTTATTTTAAAAATTTTGGACTGATTATTATTATATTTCAAGATAACTAACACGCATATAACATGTTATGTTATGTAAACCACCTCCATGAAGTCATTACATATTTTTGTTAATACGAAAAAGAAAATAATACTACACAAAAAAAAATAATTTTTTAACATCAAAAACTATTATGTATGTAATTAACAAAAATGGTTTTTCGTGCAACATTTCCATATTATTTTTTTAACATATAAATCTAAAGAATTATCTTGTATAGATTTAATGAAAACGACGTGTTTTGTTACAAAAAAAACTATTTGTATTTGAGTAAAAAGTATTATTGTTACTGTCGAAAACAATATCATAGCATATATTAATGTCCCGTGGAAAATGCAGAATTGCAATTTTGTAAATGCAAGTTACACAGTAAACACCGTTGAAATAGCGAAGCCATGAATAAATAATTTATCAGACTCTTGACTTTAAATTAACCACATGCATCTTTATCATCTAGCGCGTTTGTGGTATGAGTCATTGTCTTTTAGTTTCCCGTGAAATTACCACATAGAGAGGTCTCGCTATGTACATATTTATTTTTATACTTTATTAACAAATTTCTTATCATGGTATAGAAATTACAAAATAAAGATTTTCTCTAACCCTAGTAGACGCTAGACGTGATTAGATTAAACTAGTTTACTATATATGATTATTATTTTTCATCGATGAAATATTTGTAATAAGTAGAACCTTACAGAGCAGGAAATAATTACATATTTTATTAATATATGGATTATTACCACGGGAAAAATGGCTTTCTAAAAATACTTTCCGAAACTCAGAGAAAATAGAGAAATCATTATTTAAGCAACAAGAGTAAAAATAAGTTTATAAAATGGGTTCAAAGGTTTTTGTAAGGACTCGAACGTCATACCCACTTATTTTTACACCCAATTGTGGTCACATACATTTTTCACATTCTCTTCTAAGAAAATACAGCAGCATGTTTTTATTTTTCAAATCGGGCAAGTAACTGTAAATATAGTTAATCCTGCCAAGCTTCACAGATCTATTCAGTCACTTTTGAGTAAACGAGTTGAAGGTTGTTAAATCCCTTTGTGCAAATGCACCCTTCTTGGAAGGGTGCAAATCCCTTCCAAGAAGGGATACATGGTGTCAATTTTGTTTTATATAGTTATATAAAACAAAATTGTTTATTTTTATTATATAGTTAATCGGAAAATATAAGTTCTAGGTTGTAATTCTATATTAGTGTAGTCAATGATTGGTTATTTTTTGTTTTTTGTTTAGAACCTACAATAAATTCTAGAGTTCTGGCTTGGGGCGTTTCTTGTAAGACAGTTAATAATTAGCCAGCTATTGATGAATGCTTTTCTAATTTTTTGATCACGTCAAATACTAAGAGTTAAAAAGTATCTATAGATAATATCTATGTAGTGCGTCTGGCATCTCCCCAGATACCTACATTATTTATATCTCCCTGAATTATAACCTGGGTTTGAAGGTTTTCGTAAAAACTCAAACGAATGTTATACTACTTATTTTTATACCCACTTTCTCACACACATTTTTTACATAAACGAGTGCCTATAAATTCTTCCACATCTAGTTTCCAAGAAGGGATACAGGGTGCTGATATGTTTGGAACTCTTTTCAATATATTCAATAGGAAATTTCTTTAGTGTTTACGTTGAAAATAATACATCGGATTTTACTTTCCTGAAGGTTTTCACATAGAAGAATGATATAGTCACTCTAATATTCAGCGAGATACATACATTCCTCGAAGAATATGTTATCAGCAGTTTTGATATCTGGCAATTCGATGACCTAGAAGCATTTGTAATTCTAATGAAATTAATGGACGACCTTTGCAATACTTCTTAGAAATTCAGAGAGAGAGAGAGAGAGAGAGAGAGAGAGAGAGAGAGAGAGAGAGAGAGAGAGAGAGAGAGAGAGAGGGGGGCATTTATAGAAACTTTTTACACGAATGAATTCATATGGAAGCCGTAGGTAGATTTGTTTGTCTTTATTGACCATTGTAATCGTCAAAGGTATTATGTAAGTGTGAAAAAATTACATACATTTACAAAACCTTTTAATAAATAGTTGTGAACTGTTAATTGAAAGAATCTTCAAAAAGGATCCTCTGGTATAAGTACAAGTACATATATGGAAATATCGGAAAAACCTACAGGGTAGTACGAAATTTTGTACATCCAACTAACACAATATTGAATATTTAAAACCCGAAATATAATCTCTCATTAATCTTCAAAATTTAATTGTAAATCTTCAAAAATGTTACTTCATGTACTTCATTCATGAAATGTTTTTTACTGTATGTCGTATCGTGTAAGGAATAGTTAACAGCAATTAAGATATAATCACCTTACTGCACCGTTCATTGGTACAGCATATGTAACTATCTAGTTTATTATAAAATGTGGTGTCACACTTTCTAACATTGATTTAAGATTTGAGGTGATGATTTCGCTATACGCTATTTCGGTTTCGCTACTGACTCGTGAAACACTGATTTTTCAATAATCTTCAAAACATTTTTCTGAGATTTTCGTTTTGATGACATGAGACTCAGTCCATAAATCCATAAATGAAAGTGCATAAATCAGAACTTCTCTTACCAGGATAGATTTATGACAGATCATTTCTTGTTTGAATTAGTTACCTACAGAAGATGTTTCTGGCGAGTTTGAATATCTATAATTTAAAAGAGGAATATCCACAGTTTGTAATTGCTTGAAATATTCGAATAAGTAAAATAACACATCTTTTCTACGTGTTTTACACTTTCCTACAGCCGTTCGTACAAGTATAAAATCAATGTCATTAAAGAATGCCGACATATTGTAAGTTTTAATTAGGTTGTTCAAGGAATGCCTGTGACACTGAAACAATATTGTTTACAACACTGCATTGCTACTGTTAGTGAAGTATTTATACATTCTTAGGTTTATTTAGATAAGTTTTACGAAAAACATAGATTTTAGTAAAGTTACGGATTTACTGGCTTTATTAAAGACAATAGATACAAACAATAAAAAACGAAACTGTCAAGAAAAGGGTATTTTGAAAAAATAAACCCAGGATAAAACCCATGCATTGAGATAAAATAAGGTTATCTGAATGTCTTCATACATCCACTCTTATATTCAATTCCTCAAATGAGTATTGTGGCATGTAAATAATAAATCACATATTTTAGTAGTGTCTCTTTGTTGAAGACGAATTGTTGAAGATAATGAGCAGTGTGCTTGGTTTGCTAAAATAATGGCCTAATTTTGGGCATGGACATTGAAATGTGTTTAAGTTTCTACAGAAAATTGTTTAACGCCCTATAAAAATCCATTCGCAGGGATGTTCTAATGAGTGTGAATTTGGCTGTTTGGAGCTCTTTCTGAAAACGTAATAATTTAGATATTGCGATCGCGATTCGTCACAGGAAGACAACGATTCTAAACATCATTCCCATAAAAAACGCATAAGGTTTTATGAAGACGAAAATGCAACATACTCACGTTTTCATTTACACATAGTTGTTTCGTAAATTCTTCAGCTATGGGAAAGGTTTGGCACAACATATGTGGAGGCACATGTCAATATGAATCGACAGTGAGCATGACTGGACTACATAAGTAATACTTAGTAGTATGAAGTGATACAAGAACTCGAAGGACTACCAGGTATGTAAATATGAAAAGGAATTTTTTGTATAGAAAATACACGTTTATTGTATGAAAATGATAAAATATATTTTATTCGAAGTATTACTCATTGCTAGCTATACATGTTTCCCATCTCTCTGACAATTTGTGGATTCCATACCAAAAAAATTCTTGCTTTTGAGGCAAACCTGTCATCGAGCCATTTTCGTAAGAAGTGAAGCCCTGCTCAGCAAGTGTGTGTCCCATAAATGCAAATAAGTAGTAATCGGACGGAGCCAAGTCTGGTGAGTAAGCCACATGCGAAAGTATTTCTCAACTAAACGCCTCAATCGTTTCCTTAACCGGTTTGCTGTGTGACGGCGCATTATCATGAAGCAAAATCATTTTATGTTGCCTTTTTTATTCTGGTCGTTTTTCACGCAAAGTTTCATTGAAAACGATCATTTGTTGTCGGTAGCGTTCAGTATTAACGGTTTGGCCAGGTTTTAACTCATAATAGATCACACCCTTCTGATCCCACCAAACACAGAGCATTGTCTTCCGTCCATAGCGATTTGGCCTTGCAATTGATGTCGATGGTTCGCCTGGAGTTACCCATGATCTTTTACGCTTAGGATTCTGACAAATATCCACTTTTCGATGAAGAATATACACTATATCGAAATATCACAATTCGATGAAGAAATGACTTTCTTTTGTACCTGGCGAGCAGCATTTCGCAAGTGGTTTTTCAGTTTTCCTACTGTCTTTCATTCAGTTCATGTGGAACCCATTTTCCCATCTTCTGGATATTTCCCTTGGCTTTCAAATGTATGGAGACAGCTTTTCGTGTCACATTTAATTGACTCGCGAGTTCTTGTTGCGTTTGAACGTCATCTCATTCAACAATGCTTGCAATTCGCTATCTTCAAGCTTTTTGGGTGGTCTTCCACGTTCTTCGTTTCTCACGTCAAAATTGCCATTTTTGAATTTTTTAAACCATCCAAAGCACTGCGATTTACCAAGAGCATGCTCACCGTAGGCTTCGACAAGCATTCGATGCGATTCTGTAGAAGTTTTCTTCAAATGGTAACGCAAAATCAATGCTGTCCGCAAATCGTAGTTTCCAGGCACAAAATTCGACATTCTCAACGCTATTAAAAACGATGTTGTATGAAACTTGTATTGTGAGATAATAACCTTTATCAGATGAAAAAACAAGAAAACGGCGCCAATGACGCGGCATGACGGTAACTACATTAGCAGCTAGGCCATCTATGGGCAAATTCCGGTTTAATATTTACATACCTGGTACATGAAGTGGTGAAGTGATCAAAAGTACTCTTTCTGGTGGAACAGACACAAGATTCAACTCAGCCCTTCTTCATTTTATATTTGATTAGTTTTCAAATGAAAAAAATATCATGTGCAGCACAGTACACGTGATAGAAGTGAATACTTCTTTAGAATAGAGAATGTGAGATTAAGAGTGAGAGAGAGAGAGAGAAAGGGAGAGGGATAATTTCAAAATAAATATAACAATATAAAATTTGTGTAAAAAATATTCGGTTTATTCATTATCTACACTATCATCGGCTGGTGGTTCAATTGGTAATACTGATATGATTGGTTTGTGAAATATGAAATATATGTTCGTGATTCTATATTTTCTAGATAACGTGTAAAAATTGCATCTATTGTTGTTCCGGATTTTGTTGTTGATTCTTTAGGATTGTTATTTATAAGCAGACCAAATGTTTCTCGAAGAAAGTTAATCAACGCCAAAGAATCATTGGATCCGAAATTTACATTGAAATCTCCCCCGAGAATCAGAGGGATTTTGTCTTCGCCTCTTCCCAGTGCATTTGCACCTGTGTGGCTGTAAACCAGTAGGGAGCGGTGAATGAAATATATTATATCTTCTAGATTTTGGTTCGGTGAGATATAGATGGCTGCGATGACGGTATTTTTTCATCGCTTCGTACTGAGTTTATATCGCTCTCTCTTGCTCCACTCCCGTGTGGCGTCAGAGTTGTACGTACTCGCGCGCATGCGCGTCATACTATATTTTCTTCTATTGCCTAGTATTCAATGAATACGTGGCTCTCTCTCCCTTGCTCGTACGATACTTCCTAAACTATTCCCCCTTCGAGCAACTTAGACCTTGGACTTGGCGTATGAGTGGGCGTTAAAGACGAAGGAACGCACAAAAGAAAGACGCGGATAGCTTAAACTGATATATATGATGTATAGCTCTCTTTCTCTATGTTATATATCTGTGTACTCTGTCTTGTAACGAAGCCTGTGTTTTAGGTATACCAAATGTATAGCTCTCGTTCTCCTTCTCTCTACGTTATATCTTTCTTCTCTCTCGTGTAACGAAATCTCGAAACGTTACATTTTTTCCAATTCACTCTCCATTCTCGTCAAATATCAGAAAGCCGCCAAAGAAGTATTCACTTCAATAAGGCCAATACAAGTTGTCGAGAATGATTAATTATTGACTATTTGAACACTAATTACTAATCGGCTCTCAGTAAAATGCTTCCAGTCTTTTCTTCATTCGATTGGCACGCAACGTAGGCAGTGCGCTGGCATAAAAACATGGGGGTCATGAATCCACAACCCGAGTTATTGCCGACTAGTTAACTGCTAGACAATGCAAGGCAATGAAAAACAAATTAACATCGTGACGGTTAACTCGCAGTTATGCCTTATGTATGCAAAGTAGCACATTTAATGCGTTCATTCGCCATTGGCATCCATAAACAAAGCAACGAGCGAATGTTTCGTGCATTCCTCGAGACCAAACGTCGAATTGATCATGGATATGAGTCAAGTTGTAGGGCGGGTCGCATATTATTAGTGAATCAGTGACAGCCCGGTTTACGCCGAGGTTACGGGCTACAACGTTCGCGTCCATTATCATATAGATGAAATTTCGAGTCCCGGATTGCGTCGTTCTGTTGCCAAGGAGAAGGCGTTACGCGTATACTTGTACGATTCGAAAACGTTTGAAGCCCTCTCGACCACGCGATTATTTTCAACAATGGAATTACGTGCGTTGTCGAAGCAAATTTATTGCCAACAGCGTAAAATTGTTTACAGATGATAATTTATATCGCGTTAGTCAGTAGGCATTGGTGCTTCTAAAGAAGGATCTAAAATAATACAAGGACAACCTTAACTGGAATGAACTATGTGACTCAAATAGGAAGAATTTTAATATATATATATATATATATATATATATATATATATATATATATATACATATATATATATATATATATATATATATATATATATATATATATATATATATATATATATATATATATATATATATATAAGTATTCATTAAAAGGGTTGATTTTTGATTTTAATTGTCCACACTTAGGTGAATGACCGTTAGTTGTCTTCACCCTGAGGAACGTAACTAGCTTCAACTTTTTTCTTTTAATATTGTGCTGTCGTTTCGTTTTTCCGTCTTAACCACTTATGTCACGGCCAATGATGTCATGCGCACAGCTGCAGTCTTGAAGCTTTCGTCCTTATTTAACCCTGATATTTAACTGTTGTTTACTGTCGTCATACTCGTGAACTAGTTTTATTATTGTTGTGTGCGAGCTTAATTCAAATTGAGTGAAATACCATTTTTAGGCACGTGTTGCTTTTTTCTTTTAAAAAAGGCAAAAGAGCCGCTAAAACTTGCAGCTAGTTGTGTTCTGTGTGTGGCAAAAATTTATTCAAGATTGAACGTGTCAAAAGTGGTCCAAGAGATTTCGATCTGGCGAATTTCTCCTTACGGACGGAGGTCAGGCCGACCTAAATAAGTCATTCCCGAGCATTTACGAGCCTTAGTTGAAGATCCTAGTCTGTAGAATATAGTGTACAGAATCACCTTAAACAATAAATCTTAGGTTTGTCAGTAGACTCGATGTTTGGGTTCCTCACGAACTCAGCGAATCCAATTTAATGGATCGCATCAACATCTGCGATATGTTAAGGACTCGTCAGCGTAGGGAATATGGCTACTGGAGATGATAAGTGGGACCATTCACGACGTCAGTCGAAAAGGATCGTGGGGAAAGTGTGGTGAACCTTCTTAATCCACACCAAAGGCAGGGCTTCACCCTAGGAAAGCTTTGTTGTGCGTCTGACGAGACTTCAAAGGAATCATTTATTTTGAGCTACTCCCGAGGAACGAAGCCATAGATTCGGACGTTTACTGCGAGCAGCTCCAAAAATTGAGCCTAGCCATGCAGGAAAAGCGTCCAGGACTTGTAAATCGTAAGAAGGTCGCTTTCCATCACGACAATACTCGACCTCACATTTCTCTGCAGGCCCCGAGAAAATTGTTGCGAGTTATAGTGGGATTTTTTACCTCATCCACCGTATTCTCCAAACCTCACGCCCTCGGATTTTCACCTATTCCGTTCTATGGATAACAGTTTACGAAACTTAATATTTGCCGATGACGATGAAGTCAAAAATCATTTAAAAACGTTTTTTGCAAGCAAACCGGAAAGTTTTTATGAAAATGGTATTATGTAGCTTACTGAAAGATGGGAGAAAGTTATTGAAAATGGAGGAACGTACATTATTGATTAGAATAATTTGTAATAACTATAATGTTAATAATAAATGCTAATGAAAAAACCGAACGAACTTTTTGGACAACCCGAAATAAAGCTATATCGAGTGATACCTGACATGAAAGATAGAATCGAGAGGAATACAACGCACACTTAATATCTAAGTTTTTAAAATTATTAGGTATCCGCAAAGTGAATAAAAACTTTTTATATTAATGATCATTTGAACGTAAAAAAATGTTCAAAATGGGTATCGTTTCTCTCTTGGCCCAATACTAGTCGACGATAACACTCATTTCTTACATTCTGTAGCATTTTCGGAGTGATCTGTCTAAGTCCATGTCTTATTCTTTACTGCAGAACCTTAATGTTGTCAGGAAGGTCTTGTTTGAAAAACTTATTTGTAAAGTAACACCCACAAGATAAATCATATAAGGTAAGGTGCGGAGATCTTGGCGGCCACTCAATTGGATTTCGTCGTCCAATCCATTCATTTTGAAATATCTCCTCCAAATGGTGACGGACGGTTACCGCGTTGAATATTAAACTATCGTTGACCACAGTGTGGGGTCAGCATCTTGCCTGTATAATCCTATACAAAGTATAAGCCTCAATAATTGCGGATATTCTGTAAACACTGTGTTGTTGTTCTGTGTTGTTTAAGGGTAGGAAAACCCTTTTAAAAGTTTTAACCATTTCCTGGTGGTTAGTTTGGCTGACCAAACGTGCATCGAGCGTTGTATAATCTTTTGATGTTTGTGGAAAGCTAGCCTGTTTTTTTTTTCCAAAAATTAAACTCAAAAGTTACACTTTCAGCTTGAGACTGATATTTTTAGGCGCTGCTTCTATTTATCCAATTTATGTCACGAAGTATTCTTAACACGATTTACTACACACATTTTGTTAAAAGTTCAGTTAATTAAATCTTTTATGGTAAAAATAGGCAAGCAATTTAGTATATTCACAAGACTCAAACATTGAATCTGTGTAGAAAAAAAATATGTGTAATAAATCTTATTCCATTTAATAGCAATTTCCCGAATTTGACGTCATTAGGCTTTTTTTAACAACAATTTATTTACTCTATTCAATAAACACTAGTTATTATTAATTTATTTAAACAATTTAAGTGCGTAAAGATAGTTAACTTTTATGGGTCCGATGGAAAGCCGGCGCGTAAACAAATTATAATTATTGTAGATTAATCCATGAGACAAATAAAACACCGAGGTGTGCCCCGGGTGGTCTCTTTCCTTGATGAGAAGATGTCATAATTATGCATTCTTTATCTGTTACTTTTTAAACGAAAACTACTTCTCTAAGATTTGGTTCCATAAAACTGAATTACGAGAAGAGATTCCGTTTTATGACCAATAAATTTTTATTATAGATAATTTCTGTTTATTTAGTAGCACAAAATGTTCCTTTTATAACCTGCGATATGGAGATTTTTCAAGCCGTTCATCAGAGTTTGAAATCAATAGTAACTAAGACCTGTTTTTGAGCAACAAATTATTTTATCGCTAATACCCTGATTTATAAAATAGGTATATTCGCAATTAAAGAATTCAGGAGCTTTTACACCACCATGTGGATGTTCAGAAAAAACTTCGATATATTCATTCCCCCCTCACGTTCTATTGCGGAACAGTTAATCTTGAGATAACCTTGACAAGGTGACATTGCGAAGGTTACTTTGGACAAAATTACCTTGCGAGTGTCATCCTCGACGGCTTTCCGTGGCAGACACTGACAAATTAAATTGACTAACAACATCTTAACCTCTCAGAGTCTGCCGCAGAAGCTATACAAGGTAACATTTACAAGGGGACTTTGTCCAAAGTGACCTCCACAGAAACATTTAAACTCATCAGCTCAAGGCGACTTTATTAAGGTCATCTCAAAGTTAACTGTGACGTCGTAAAAAGTAGGGGCAGGTATAGAACCGGCATAGCCTCTCTACTTATCTTGGTCAAGGGTAGTCGTGGATCAATCAAATAATTGTCGAGTATCGTTGACAATAACTCTTTGGTCATAAGAACATTTCAGGCAGTTATGGTGAAGTTTTATTTATTGTAATATTAAGCAGCTTTTGAATTGTGGTTTTCACCACAGAGCTTAAAATTTATATGATTGAAGCTTATTCTCGATCTGATGTGCTAATTAATGGTATCTGGGAATACAGAGCGTTTGTATAATTTTCTAAAGAAATTCGTAGACAGTAAAGGATTTCTATACATGCTTTAATAAGAATGTTAAGGTCATTTTAAGTTTAATTGTGACGTCATATGACGTGATAGGGGAGATCTGGAACTGGCATAGCCTCTCTACTTATCTTGGTCAAGGGTAATCATGGATGAATAAACTAATTGTCGACAACTATTTTTTGATTTTGATTGATATTTGTATTTTCTAAGGCAGTTGTAGTGAAGTTTTGTTGATGTTGTAATATAAAACAGTTTTTGAATTGTGGTTTTCACCATAGAGCACAAAACTTACATGATTGAAGATTATTTTCAATATGTTGTGCCAATTAATTAAATTTGGGAATGCAGGGCGTTTGTTTGTACAATTCTCGAAAGAAATTCTTAAACATTAACACCAAAGGATTCCTTTCTATTCATGCTTTAAAAAAAGTGTTTGCGTGCTTTGCTTAATTGTTTCTGCGACTCATCAAAACGGTGTTGGCAGACCAACCGTTCGTAGAAGTTATTGACGACGTTCGTCAAAATGTCTGTCACAAGAAATAGACCTTTCTTGTGGTACGTACCAAACCATTCTAAAGAACAGGGACATGCATCCATTTTAGCTGTAATCATATAAATCCTTTTGCCGGATGATCATCTCAGATGTCTTGGACATTGCCAGTGATTTGTTAATAACTGAATGAATGATGATATACTAAACTTAATGTTATATTCAGTTTCAGTTTTTGGAGTACGTCAATTTTTAAAATACGCGAATGTTGAGCACTGATGATCCGCATACTTTTATAAAATTTCTATAACATTCTCACAAAATTTATATTTGAAGACCAGTTTCTCACAGAAGGACAATTGGGCCCATCGTTTTCAGTTCCACCATTAATGAGGAGCGGTACAAAAACAACGTATCGACTGAACTTATTCAACAACTACACTCCCTTTCAGCATAACTATTTTCAGTAAAACGGTGTAAGGGTATATACTACTCGAGATAGATTTTTCCTGCGAGTTTTTTTATGACCGGTTGATAAGTTTGTATATTTAAGTTGAGATTACTCTGGGGGTCTCATTGTTTGGCTATTATGATCTGTGAAAACAGAATTGTTCTCACTAAAAAAAAAAAAAAAACTGGATTTTCAGAGCAGTATCGAATTTGCAAGTACTGGAAGAAATCATAATTAGAAATAATGGAAAATGTTTCTGATAGCATGAGAAGATGCGCAAATTTGTGCATTGAATAACACAAGGGATACTTTTAACAATTACTTTAATGAGGCTCTTTTATCAGTAAAAGCGTTATTGGTCTTTACTTCTAATCCATAAATCTGCAGGTATTTATTATTTGTTTTACCTTTACTGTAGAAATACTAAAACTCTGCACGTTTTTAATGACAGTAAGGCAGGCAACTTAACAAAGTTTAAGTTAAGATGGACGTTTTCCAGTTCATGCCACCTTTGACGACGACACTTTCCGTTATTTCAGTTTTTAATTATGTCAGTTAATCGATGTCTCTAAATAGTAATTGGCCAGATGAAAGTTACTGAAAATACTTTAAAAGTATTTGAGGACGACGAACTTGAACGCAATTATAAATTTTTGCCATTATAAACACGATATACAAATGACTGTCTAGGTTGGGCATATATGTACATGTATCGGACTTTCCTCCTTTTTTTTTTTGAATAATAATATTTATAATTTTAAACATACCGTATAATATTTCTGTTTTGACGTTCATGCACTTGAAAACCACAGAACTTAATCAATGAAACGTGATTTAGTGTTAGTGACTCATAGCGATATTAAAAAATTGTTGGAATTAGTTTAAGTCTCGAGGTTATGACCATTATAAGCTTGGCTGTAGTTACGTTAATTTTGCTATAATTAGTAAATTGTTTCTTACACATTTAGATGGAACGTGCAAGGAATCTGAGCGATTTTCATTCTTTAAGGACTTCCAAACTTATAATTTGTACTTCTGTTACTAAGAAGCTATCTATTAATTTATATATCTATCTATTAAATTTGTCGGTCGAAGGTCGAACGACGGTAAAGTAAGCATTAAAAATATTGATAAAGCTATATAAATAACAATAAATTTTGATTTATTTTGGTTCATTGAGATATATCGCATACGAACTTATTATGTTTAGAACTGTATTATACAGGGATCATATTTATTTAAAATTCAGGAATTTTCTTTCCCGCAGATACGATTCAGACCCGTCATTTTTTAATTTAGTTTTTAAAATGTTTTAAATTAAATTTCATGTATACAGGGTAACTTAGAATGGAGACATTATACCATCACATAGTTTAACTGTAAAAAGAGTACATATATTTTCAATTTTAATTATAAATAAAGGGCACTTATGCAAAAACAATGTCAACAAATTTTATCCCAAAAATTTTGGATAAAACACACACAAATACTTAAGTTAACTTCAAATGATAATTAACATAACTGTCAGTAAGATTTAATGTAGGTAACAGGCAAGATTATTTTCAGAAATGTTAGTGAAGCAAAATTTATGATTTTTCAACACTTATTAACAATAGATCATTGTCAATAAGTGATGAAGTGATCAATAAGACATTGGATATAGGTTAAGATGAAATACGATTAGAATTTTACGTCCAAAAATAAAATTATTTCTTCATTCAGACAGGCCTACCAGGAAGAAAATGTGTGAATTTTATAATAATTTATTCCAACCTTTACGTATTGACTCTAGGAAAGTTGAACTGTGATGTTGGCCAAACTTGCCAACAACCTTTTTTTAATTTTAGGTATTTCTAAATAGGATTTTTGAAGTAACTCCCTTAAAGGGCATAATAAACGTACAATTACGCTTATTTTACGTTATTTTCAATATCTTAATGATATCAATATTACCCAATGAAATATTGGGCATCTTGTGTACTATAATCGTTTACTGTATCCTATACTGTATTTTAAACCTGACAATTACATTTATTTCCCGGTATTATACTAATACGTTAAACCACTCAAATACATGTATGCGTAATGTCTTAAATGAAGTTAGGTCATAATAAAAAAGGTCAAATCTAATATTAATAAATTCGCCAAAATAAAGAAACACCGCGAAGATCTCTACCGTAATAAATAGCAACCTAATCCATCATTTCATTTTAAAGCGTTAATACCTTCATTATTTTTGACGTAAAATGATGATAGGTAGCCTTTCAAAAACTAAATGTATCACATCACGTTGGATTCTTTTTGATTGATGGTTACAATTAATTTGAGAGAAAATCCCTGTGGTTAAATTTAAATTTTATTATTACACGACTTGATTTCACGATTATGTAAATTTTTTATTTATTATATTTACTTTAACACACCGTACTGGTTCCATTTTTCGAATATTAAAGGAGATTAAACCAAAGTACAATTTAGTATCTTTAGTAACTTTTTGTCGTCAAATAGATTTTAAAATCTATTTAGGTAAATCAGGTAGAAAGATGCCTTGTCTTATGAAAGTAATGATGTATGCACTACCTTTACACTTTTATTTAAAACATGAAATAAAATACAGACTAACTTGTTTGGGCAATACGTTAAATGTTTTTTTTTCCTTCGAATTGTGACGTGTTTGTTACATTGAATTTGATGTGACATGAAACTTTGTATCCCAATAGATGTTCAGAGAGAAGATAGCGTGAGTAAATTCAAATAAACGGTTTTAGTAGATTAGTGGCAAATTTTAGAGAATATGGTTCTTTTCAGAAATCCATTCGTTCTCGACGAAAACCACGTAAGACGAGAAAGTAAAGCGTGTATTGTTGACAGTTTCTGAAAATCCCATTGTAATAAATTTGAAATTTGACGAGTTACTGAAATAACGAAATCTGTTTCCAAAGTTTATTTATGGAAACATCGGCTTCATCCATATGAATTAATTAAATAAGTTGCCAAGGACCTAGAGTAGACGATGAAAGGTGTAGGACAGCCTGCGGTATAATAGCAAATGATAAAAGGGCGATAAATATTCCCTTTATAAAGTAATTTGGTTAGATGAGTATGGTTACTAATAAAAGTATTCTTGATCGAAAAATAGACATAAATAAATCAAAATTTATTTAAATCGGCTAGACACGAATACCATTTTGGTTTTAATGTGGTTAAAATTTTTGGTAAACAAATTAGACCCTTTTATTTACCATATCTTATTAATTGCCCAACGTTATAAGAACTTGCTTGAAACTCATCTTGAAGACGCTCTAGACAACTTACCTCTCGCTGATATTCAGAATCGTTGGTTTCAAAAGACGGCGCTCCAGCACATAATTCTAAAGTTGTTCGTGAATATATATCGAATCGGTTCCCAGAAAATGGATTGGTACTTATTCAACAGAGTCCTGGCCTGCACGATTCCCGGATATAACAAAGCTAGATTTTTTCTGTGGGAATTTATCAAAAACTTCGTATACAGGCATAATTTTGAAAATTACAGGCATGTGTTACCGAAACAATTAACAGCATTACTCCACAAATGATAGCTAGGGTTTTAGACCCTAGTATACGATGTTGTTATCTGTATTAGAAAATTGAAGGTTCCCATTTTCAACATTTATTAAAAGTTTAATATCTATGGCATAAATAATGCCGACTGTTTTTTAAGCCACCCACTTTAATATTTGTCCACTTAATTAGGTAAATACATTATGCATGTAATTAATTTTTAATATTCATTAAATCATTTGTGTTGTTGACTTATCATCTTCATTTCATAAATTCTAGTAACGACTATAAATAGAGAAAAACATTTTTTAAGATCCATATGTATAATACATAGTCGAATTTGCAATAAAAAAAAATGCATTGAAAATCCTTGAAAACATTACAATCTATTTAAAAAATACGTTGATGATGGATCTACCAATACGAAACGTCGAAGGACGAAAATATCATTGCCACCGTAAATATTGTTATACAATCAGGCTGTTTTGTTAGTGTTTCCTTATTTTTGATAATAACGTGAACAAAATCAACTCAAAAATTTAACTTTTTTCAAAATAATTCAAAAATGAAAAATAATATTTGCTATTAGTTAAGGTCGCTGGGACAGTATTCTAATTACGCAACTTTTTCCTCATTTAACCGAATCTCCTACCATTTCCAAGATGTCCATGCTGTACATTCTTATCTTGGACACAGTATTTAACCCATAAAAATAACTACGTATATAACACCTAGCGATATTTTCCCGGTATTTATACATCATCGATTCATATACTCTTGCAAGGATGTTCAGTAGAAGGATTTAGGTAAGAAAATAATAATACCCATTTAATATTTGAAGAGTATTATTATTACGAGGTGAGAACTGAAATTTCCATTTTCGTAGCTCGCCGTAATTTTGCACTGACCTCACTTTTAAAGTAGTTCCGTTTTAAGCTCTCTCAGCATGTTAACTACAATGTGAGAGTAACTTTCTTTTGGGTAATGAGATCTTGCAAGAGAAATTTCAGGTCTCCGACGATTTTACCGTCCATAGAATAAAACATGACGTTGATGGGCTAGTCTAGACGAAACAAACTTTATGTAGGTTATGTGTTAAAACTTTGCAGTGGCATACGAATGTATTACAACATGATACATTTATTAACGAGCATTTTCTTGAATGTGGATAAAGGCACCCAACTTATAAGTACATATAACTAACTGTAAGACGTTTAATCTATTTTTTATTTTTTTAACTTATACCTTTTGTATGAATAATTGACAAAAATATTGTTTGACAAATCGTATTTGCAGTTTTGATGTTTGAAAATTTGAACATTTCTTCCTGGCGAATTTAAATATACAGGGCCGGGAAAAATATTGGCTCAAACTTATATTTAATGACACTTATTATTCTTCCTGCAAGGAAGATTCCTTAACATATATTATCTAATAGAACAGGCTACTGATAGATAAAGAGCGCTTATTGCTCTCGAACTATAACGTGCTTACGGTTGCTACTGCGCATTTGGCAAAATTTTTGGGACGAAAGCGACGAAATCTAGTTAATTTAGCGACGAAAAAAATTAATTTGGATGGATCGGATGGATTTAGCTATTATTGATTTACGAAAGTATCAAAAAATGTCAAGAAGACCTCAAACAGTTGGCTCTGGCATGGCAGACTGAATGCGACTGCTTATCAAAACCTATTAGAAGATTACTTGTTACTACGTTTAACCCTCACTGAAGATGATGGTGTAATATTTTAATAGGATAATGCATCTATTCATTCTGCATGGTTCACAAAAAAACTGGTTTCAGCAATATGGAATCGACCTTATGTCATGGTCAGCATTAAGTCCTGATCTTAATCAGATAGAAAATCTATGAGGGGTTATGGCAAGAGCAGTATACAATCCAACAAAGCCTTCAATCGAATGTGTTGATGATGCGTCGTGTGATGATGAAGCGTCGAATTGTAGCTGCCTGGGACGAAATCCCAAAGACAATTTTAAACAATTTAATAAACAGTATGAACATTCGCTTATTAAATGCAACAAAAAATAAGGGTAAATGGCCCAAGTATTAGTCCAAGGAAAATATAAAAACACCAGTGAGTTTATAATTCTTCACAAATCTTTGTTATTCACGAATACATGACATCCTAAAAACTCGTAGTATAAAACACTGATTGCGCGTAATATAAAATATATAAAATTATATTCTGTTTTGACTTTTACTCATGATATAGTCCAAATTAAGGAATAAGTCTATATTTTTGCACATCACTGTATTCGGAAACAATTATTTCGCCAATGGAACTTATAGAAGATTTATAGGATATAGAACAATATAATTGAATTATGTGACACAAAAAATAAAACTCATCAGGATCCTAACATTTTAATGAAAAGTATATCCACAATGTATAAATAGTGCTCCATTTACAAGCCGTGTACAACCTACATGGTTCTAGAAATAGTCATTTCATGGAAAATTTACTTGCAATTTATTATGATTAATTTATAAAAGTATGGATTGGATTATAGGAAAATTATTAACAGAAATTGACGTATCCTCGGTCGGGTTGCCTTTTCTAAGAGAACTTCAGACTTGCTCCTACCGGTAGTATTAAATCCATTACTTTAAATATACTAGTTCTACAAGGATGATCAATATTGTCAATTAAAATTATAATTTTTTTTATGTTATTGACGATTTTTTCCGAGTCATGTGCGGAGAATTTAGTAATGATACAAAAAGGACTATACAATTGGTTAATATATTAAATTTTAATCATTTTCGTGTTCTATGAAGAAATAAATCTGATATACGATACCTACATACGAGTACATAATTGTTTACGACAAGATTGCTTTTGCAAAAATCCGTTACCTAGGCCACAAAAAACTGCAAAGCATTGATACATGAATGAAAATACTTTACTGTATTTCTAGTAGTTTCATTGTATCTCACACTAACAATTTAGGACTTATAGTGCTTCAAGGCGATTTAAACTACTATATTTATACATGGTACGATAAAATACCCACACTATGGTGACCTTATCAGTTACAATAAAAACCCTTATGGAAAAAAGTAAAGTATTGTAACAGTCACAAAGTCACAGCTATTACCATCAACTACAACGTTACTATGGAGGTTAGTGTATAGGGTTTTAGGTTAGTTTCTGGCACAACTTTATAAACAGATACCTCAGATACTACCAGTACAAAAAAGTGCCCCACAAAATAGAAAAGCTGTAATTAACATTTTCTACTTCTTTACGCGAATGGTAACATACTTCAACATCACATACAATAAATAGGTAGGTCATGGTAGCTCATAGCAAGTCAATACTGGGACATTTAGTCCACATCCTGTTCACGTCGTGAACAGGTATACATTGTTTAAGCCACGTAGTATCGTGTCCATTTCGAATTCCTGAAAATAAACCCAGTGCAATTTGTATAACGCCACGCGGCCATTACATTTTTTCAGCTAGCACTATAAAAAATGACAGACTATACCCGAGGAATACGCAGCTACTATGCTGTTGGTTTACGATCTATATGTATGATGAAAATAGTGTAGCTCCATGACGGGAATATTCAATAAGATTTTCAGGGCTAGTTTTGGTTTTAGGTTGATTTAATTAGTATATGGATTATTTGTTGATCTTGTCTGAATAGTAACGCAGTCTTACCATCGATTGCATTAATTCTAAAATGTGGGATGAAGTGTTTTTTCTTTTCACAAATGAATTATGCTGAAGTATAAAAAAGAAATATAAGTGTGTATTTCGTATTGATATGGCTGCTTTAACTCGGAAGTACTATCAAAATAAGACACGCATTAACTTAAAATTGCACTTTCCATGTCAAAAAATGTGTCACGATTAGTGAGAGAGAGATTAGCGTAAATAGCCGGCAGGACATGGAATATCAACGTCAATTGCGCTAGCAGTATTCGTAGTTGTATTCGATCTGAACCTAACAATTTATTAACTCGACTCAGTGGTGTTGTGCTGTAAGACACAGGTTTATTTATTGAATTATCTTATTTAAGTTTTAGGATTCTAGCAGTGGGGTCACTACTGTGACTGTAAGAATTGATTAATCAAAATACCTAGGAAATTAGTTCATTATAAGAGAATTGAGGAAAACATATTGAGAAATATTTACGTCTCATGGGAGAAATCTAATTTATAAGTGTTATGAATCGAATTTTCAGTTCCACATTTCCAAGAATTACCGTTAACATTTTTCGAATCGTCCTTGTTCTGTAAGATTAAACAAACCTGTTATTAAAACAAAGAGGTTTTTTCGTAAAAGCACGAACCGTGTGAGTCAACAATATGTTAAACTTGCGCATTTATTGTTTCTGAGTAACAGTTACCGATAATGATAATTAAAAAACTATAAAGAAAACCATTTAAATCAGCTAAATATGTATATAGAACAATTTAAATTGAAAATACCGATTATCAAAGTTTACTAAATAACGTAAAGGCGATATCGTTTTTTTGATTAGGGATTTTTAAATATATCAACTTATTGTTAGTAATAAATATTATACTGATAACGTCCATAAATAATGCTAAAACAATGTCACTAATGTAGTAAGTAAGTGCAGGTTTTACACCTTAAGAAGTTTTTACACCTTTTAGGGAATATTAACTGTGTAAAACTAAGTCTTTGATATTTATTATTCGAGGGAGAATGTTTTTTTCTATGAGTAAATTTATATAGGTGAATCAAATATAAACGAGCCCTTTTTTAATTTTTTTTTTATTTGAACTTGAAGAAAAAAAGAATAACAGCTCATTTTTCTACATAATCTCCTGATCTGGAAACACACTTTTCCCAGCGCGTAGGTAATTTTGTAATGCGCTGCTCGTAGAATGAAGTTGGTTGTGTCTGCAGCCAATTGCGCACGAATGCCTTCTCATCGTTGTTGAACATTTGCCCTCCTATGGCTTCCTTGAGAGGACCAAAGAGGTGAAAGTCGCAGGGCGATAGGTCGGGGCTATAGGCAGGGTGTTCAAGTGTCTCCCAGCCCAATTCCTCCAATTTTTCTCTGGTCAGGGCTGCTGTATGGGGACAAGCATTGTCATGGAGAAGTTTCACTTCTCTCATCGGTAGTTCACGTCGTTTGCGGCGCTATGCAAGTTTAACCTCGCTTAACATGTCGCAGTAGTACGCCGCATTAATGGTCCTGCGATCATGCAAAAAATCGAGGTGCAACAAGCCACGCTGGTCAAAAAAAAAAACTAGCCAAAGCCTTGACTTGGCTTTTACTGGCCTAGCCTCCCCTTGACGTCTCCACTTCATGCTCGCTTGTTTCGACTTAGGGGTATAGTGGTGCACCCACGTCTCATCGCAGGTGATAACGTGAGTGAGAAACGAGTCTCCCTCTTCCCGAAATTTCGCTAGGAGACGCTCATACACCTAAAAACGATGCAATTTCTGCTGTTGTCAGAAGGCGAGGGATCCACCTTGTGCACACCTTACGAAACTCTAGCTCTTCTGTGATAATCGAAAAAGTGCTTCTATAACTTATTCCAACTTTAGATGCAATCTCAGAGGGTGGTCAGACGCCTGTCACCCTCAATAAGTTGTTGAACGCGGACGATGTTGTCGCTGGTGATGCTGGTGCGAGGTCGGCGGTCATGGTTCTCATTTTCAACTTTCTCACGACCCTCCACAAACTGTTTATACCATGCAAATACTCTAGCTCGGGACAGTATCTCTTTCTTGAACTGCGCAGTCAATCTCGTCAGGATTTCAGCTGGTTTTACACTTTTCGTGGCTAAAAACTTGATAACACGCTGCGCAATTGACGAAGGCACCTTCTGCTCAGACATCGTCACGACGAGTACTGAAAGGAACGAGCGAGGTCGCCCACTTGCTCTCCCCCCTCCTGACATAACTACCTCAACACCCCACGAAGCGGGAATCCTCACGCGTTACTATTGCATGCCCAGGACCAAAAGTCTCGTTTATATTTGATTCATTCTCGTATTTTAGTGTAATATCCATTCAGCTGCATGCAATCCGATAACCTAGACTAATGTAACAAGTATGTAACGATTTTTCCGAAGAACAAAAATGAGAGCAAAGCTATTTCGTACTATTCTGCAACCAGACTTAATTGAGGAAGGATAGTTCTTACATTATTTTTATTCTCATATTGCAGATTTGCTACAATTTCATTTTGACATATGACAATTATACACAATGACAATTTCATTTTCATAAACTCGACAACAACATTAGACTTCGGAGGTAGTATGATATGAATTATCAAAAGAAAATACAAGGCTGTAACAAATTGGGAAAACCACTGACTATAATGCCTTGTAACATATTACTAGATTATGGCTTGTAATATGAGAGCATACGGTGGGCATTCAAGCCAGTGGCCTGATAGGGTCCACAATACGGACAGATAACCGATCGTATTCTCTTAAGTAAACTGGACTCAATATTGGAAGTGTGTGTGTTGGGTCCGAGTCCCAGCGGGAAGGGTTTGGTACTTTTCTCTGAGCATGGGCGTATTTGTCCTCATCGCTCATCATCATCATCATCATCATCATGAGGTCATCAGTCCTAAGATTGGTTGGACGCTAACCTCCAGCTTCTCCTATCTTGTGCTAACCTACGCATTTCGCTAATTGTGTTACAACCTACATCCCTTACTATTTGCGAGCAGTAGTCTAATCTAGGCCTACCTCTGCCTTTCTTCACTCCTATTCCTATTCCTATCTGCCTCCAAAATATCGCGCACTATTCCCCCATGTCTCAGCAAGTGGCCTACCATTCTATCTCTTCTTTTCTTTATGTTTTTCCACATACTTCTTTTCTCGCCGACTTCCTCTAATACTTCTTCGTTTCTAACCCTATCAGTCCACGGTATTTTCATCATTCTTCCGTAACACCACATCTCAAAAGCTTCTAATTTCTTCCTACTTGTTTCCCCTACCGTCCAGGTTTCGCAACCGTATAGCGCCGTGCTCCATACATACGTTTTCAAAAATCTCTTCCCTGTTTCTAAGTTTATTACCCTCGAGCATAAAAGTGCTTTCTTTTTGTTGAAAGCTACTCGACCCTGCGCTATTCTTTGTTTTATATCTTTATCGCTTCTTCCATCCCAATTTATTTTACTTCCTAAATAAGTGAAGTCTTTAACTTCCTCCAATCTTTCATTATTAATTTGTACTTTCGTTTTTGCTCTGCTCTCGCGCCCTCTGCACACTAACACTTTAGTTTTGTTTTTATTCACCCTCATTCCGTATTCCTCTGTCAACACTGCCTCCATTTCGTTCAACGCTCGTTCATTCTAATTCCTCTTTACTAGATGCTAATACTGCTATATCATCCGCGAATCTCAGCATTTTTAGTTTCTGTTCCTGTACTTTAATCCCGAAATTCACTCTATCTTTTACGACATTAATCGCCTCTTCGATGTACAGATTAAAAATTAGTGGTGATAGCGTACATCCTTGTCTTACTCCTTTCCTGATACCTACTTCCCTTCTTTCCCCTCCTACTTCTATAACATCAGTTTGGTCTTTGTATAGATTGTGTACTACTCTCCTATCTCTATACTTCATTCCCGCGCTCTTTAGTATCTCGAACATTTTTTCCCATCTTACATTATCAAAAGCTATGAGTAATTTTTTCCTCCGTACTCTAGTGTTTAGAGAAAGAAACGTACGTTTACACTTAAGTTAAGTAACTATTAAACAAATGTATTCATGTTAATTTGTGCATTATCACAATATATAGGTACAATGTGGTAAATAATAAGCAATGGTTCCTTGCGCTCTTAATGGTCCATAGACGGTTTAATGGAATTCATCGCCGTTCGGGTTTGATTCCAGGCTGCTGGTCCGCAGTGGACACCATTATCACAAATTAGTTGAGTGGGAACATTTCCTTAATGTGCTTTCGTTTCAGTACAATTAAATTGATTTTTAAATTGAAACCTTATTATCTATTTATGTCGCACATTTATACATTTTATCTTTGCATCCAATTTTTTATTAACAATACAATTAAAAATTGAAAAATACATGTTGTTTGAAGATAAGTCAGCTCATATATTTAAATTTAAGGATAAAATATAAGTAAATGATAAAGTTAATGTGTTCCTATATAATCAACCTAGTAATTTAAGTAGTTATAATTAATTACACATATGCTATACACTGTTGTGATAAAGTTTAGCACAATATTACTAATATCGTTATTAAATAATATTTTAAAAACTGTGAAACATGTCATTTTTATTTGTAGACATTTACTGACGTAAAATATTTTTAAAAATTTTGTATGAGCTGCGTCGTCATTATACTCTTTTTAAAATTACAACCCCTCTTCATTTAACAAAAATTAATTCTTTAACATTTTCCAATAATTATGGGATAGCCTATTAATTTCAAAAAATAAAACCTGCCATGGGTAGGGTATTTTTTTAAACCTTGTCTGATCGTGCAGAAACACGAGAAAGGGGTCGAGAGTCGTTTTTAGGTATAATTCAATGCCTGGCGGGGCTTTATCCCGAGGAGTAGTTGTCTCCTATAGCGATTATGTAATAGCCTTGCTATTCGAGGACTACTTGATAACCGCTTGGCGGTTTTGGTAGTTCCTTTCTCGATTTCCGACTTATATGTTATTGCCTATTTACTATTTATGGTAGTAAGTTTTTTTCATTCGAATGCGTTGCTTCGGATCTTCTAAATTATTCGATTTATTAAAATAGACTCGTGACTTTAAGTAGAGCCATAATATGAAATCCAAAGGGTGAAATCAGATGAACGTGCTAGTCATTCAGCGATCGAATACAATGAGGAGTCTCTTAAGACTAATATCTGTAATTATAACGAAGTATTGTTCTATTCAAGGAAAAAAGTGCTTAGATAAAAATAAACTAATAAATTTGGGACAACGTAAAATGATATCTTCTCCAAATTGTATACAACGACCTGAATCACCCTCATTCAACTCTTGTACTAGGTGTACTTTATATAGGAAATCAGGGTGGAACGTCCTTCTTCTTACAATTTTCCAATTGTGGAATAGTAAGTATGACTGTTCTTGAACTTCAAACGGTGCATGTCATTTTTCAATGTAATCGTATTTTACAATTTTAAGTACACCCTCTCTATCTTATAAACGGCAAACAGGCAACCCCTAATATGGGGTAACGTTGTACTTAATTCACTTTAAGGAAGAATTTTTTGTAAACGGCATTAAACAAAATAATACATTAATATCCCAACAGAAACAGAAAATCTGAAAAAAAATTTGCGTGTCTGTCAATGCCTTTTTGAAAAATAACCTTGACATGTTTGTTTTTAAAAAAAAATTTAGTAAGAAAATTACGAATATATAGAACTGAACACGGTTACATTGATGAATGTTTGGTGGTTTGCGCATGTGAAATAAGCGTGTTCGGTGGGACATTCATTTCGCAAATGAAGTTCAGTAAAAACTATATTATTTAATGATGTCATTCTTCGCATTGCAAAATGTGATCTCCGATATGTTCTGCAGCAAAAACTTGTCTTTATGCTGGCTATTAAAAATAAGAAATTCAAAATGCACCATAAATTAGTCAATGCTAAAATGTTATTTGTAAGGAAGATACTATTTGGAAAAAAAGCTAAGTTTTATCGACTTCCTTCTATATTCTATATGTTCTATCGATTAAGTACGTGATTTGATACTTACGGATTTTTTTACGTTTGCAAAATATTAATGCGATGAAGATTAAGAAAGGGGTATACGAGTATTCACATTTATTTTATAGAAGTTGGTTAATGAGCAATGTTCAATTATTTCGTATCGCGTATTTCCACTGTTCCAAAGTTGCCCTATTGTGCAACGGATTACAGCCGCCTGGTCGTTTTTTATTGTTTTTTTTTTTCTATTGTTAATCCATGACACGATCGGCCTTATTTTAGCACATTCTTGAACAGATTACTTACATAGTGCTGGGGATTGTGTGATGGAAGCGGTACGAGATTCGGAGGGTGTTGCGGGGATAGAATGACGTGGCGTAATGTTCCACTCTCGTCGACTATTTGTTGAACTACGTGACCAGGGGGAACTTGCACTGGCATTGCTATGGGGGGCGACGAATTCGTCGACACCATCGGAACTGTCACCGGGCCTGAAAAAGAAGAAAAGAAAATGTTAGATTTTCAAATATAAGGTCACCAGTAAGGAGATTTGCTTATACCTTTTAAAACGTGTAATAATGGAAATAATTTTAAAGCCTGACGATGCACAGAAGAAAAGAAAATAAAACATACCGGTATCTGCGGTTAGTATAACAAAAATTATTATAAATGCATGCATTATATTTTTTATAATAATGATTATTATTTATATTCAGATTTTTACATATTTCATGGCGTTAAATACAAATACTTTTTTTTTGTGGTAATGTCAAACTGACTGAAGTCAATAGGGTAGTACATGGGCACTGCCCTAATTTATTTCAGGTTAACTTAGCACACGAGATCCATTGAAATAATACGCAATTTTGGTCAATGAAATAATAATTCTAATATTTATAAATCAATAACTCAAATAATAGTTTTAAGTTGTTCGTAAATATTTTCTATATGCAGTAATAGTGATAATTTTCAGTATTATATGTACAAATATTGATGTCTTTATTGCACCATTATTTCAACTCGATATACGAGGGTGAATCAAATATAAACGGGACTTTTGTTCTCACGGTTTAAAAAGAGACGCTACAGGAGAGACACTTTCAGATCTCATGGGGGAACATATGTGGAGGGGAGAGAGCTCGTGATCGGTCAAGGTTCACCTATTTCTTAGTTATAAACACATTGTCGGGTAAGAAAGATCACCTGTCGGTGGCGCAACATGTTATCAAATTTTTGGCCTTTGAATTAATTCTGGCCAAAATTCTTCGGAGATTAACTTTTCAGTTTCAAGAAAACATCATTTTGAGAGATCGTGTTTGCGTAGCACTAACAGTTCGTTGAAGGCCGATAAAAAACCGTCGAAAACCTGACCCATCAACGGCGGCCTCGCGCCAGCATTACAGAAGTACACATTGAAGCCGTCCGAAGGCTTATTCACGGAGATCGTCGACTTACCATAGCTGAAATCTCTCTAGAATTAGACGTAAGCCCTAGCAGCATACAAAAAATCATGTTTGTCAATTCCATCTCGATCGTTAAGTTGAAGCTTTTTTGGTGAACGCATAGTCACTTGCGATGAAACATGGGCGCATCATTTCACGTCTGAATCCAAACAGGATTCAGTATGGAGTGGAGACGAAAAGACGAGGCTGTTATTGCGATGGTTTTTTCATTTTCGTGGCGTTTTATTCGTAGAATCTTTACAGCAACGTCGTACCATTAACGATTAATATCATTGCAAGCTATTGGACCGCGCAGAGTAAGCTTACCGGCAAAAAACACCAGTTCAGGATATCAAGACCGCATACGGTAGCTTTAGTGTTAAAAAAAATCGAGTCACTGCGTGATTTTTATCTGTTTCGATCCCTAAAAAAAGCCTAGGGGGCCCAAAATTCTCCGATGACGCGCCGGTGGAGGCCTTCTGCGCCAATAGCTCTCTGAACGGCCCAGAACTGTTTATGATCAAGGGGGATTAATTAATTGAAAACGAGATGGGAACGATGCGAATTGGGGGGGGGGGGTAACGAAAGCGGGAGAATGGAAAAATAATCACTTATAAAATTAAAAAAGTCTTGTTTATATTTGATCCACCCACGTACTTAGAGTATATAGAGTGCAGTGTCTGTTCAAATTTATAATGTTTATAAATATCTATTATTGTATGGGCTTTAACAGTAAAGTTTCCTTTCCTTAATGCACATCGTTAATTGTAAAAGGATACAGGCTGATATAAGCATACAAAGGATGGATTTCTAGGGACATTTAGAATGGACTTGGCATTAATTTAGTTTTATATTTTCAACGCGATTTTTCGGTGGGATTCAAGATTCAATAAATCAGTCGTGAAGTTCCCAATAGGTATCGGTTTATATGCCAGACACTGCCTCGTAAACTACGTGTCGATAAACAGGAAATTCCTAACAGTTTCTCAAATGTTTAATGAGTCATCATTGCCGCACACATATGCGGTCGACTATTGTCGACGACTTATGTCATCTGTTCTGCTTTCTTGAAATTGGCGCTAATATCAAGCAGGATATAAGACCCTCGATTTGTCTGTGGTATCCATATCGGTCGGAATGAACCGTCTAGACACATTTCATAAGCTCCCTGAAAGGACATTGATAGTCATGGATAAGAAAGTTTTGGATCTGAAATACGACGAACCGAGAATATATTCCGGCTTTGCCGGATTTCTCCTTTGCGGCACCATCAAAGGTAGGAATCATATCGATTTAACATGAAAGTCGCTAGTCTATTTATTTGACGAGTTATACTTGAAACGTAACAAACATGTTGGGTGCATTTAATCTATTTGTTTGAAGACTTATGACATGACCTAATTTACAGAAAGGATGCTCGTAGGTACTACAAAATAAATATGATGTTTGTTCGTCGATGGGGAAGTTGATTTATTTATCGTTAATTAAATACAAAAAGCTCTAAACCAATTTAAGTTTCGGTTCGATAAATAGGTTAATATTTCTGGAAGCGATTTCTGCCGTATGTCCGGCAGTATAGTCAGTAATCCTCCACACGAGCATAAAGTTTATAATAAATATAAAAATAATAGCTTAACGTTAAATTATATGACTTTATTATTGCAGCTAATATTGCTGTCGCTACAGAATAACTTTGGAACTAATGATTTTCATGCTCTGCAACAATAAGTATTAACACAAATAAAAATAATCCTTGCCGTGTGTACAATTGTAACAAAAAAATTCAGGATAAAAAATTGTTAATAATTACAAGTGAAATTACATCTAAAGTTGTATTGATAGTTTTAATGGCAAACTTTGTGTAAAATGCCATCGTTCAAAGATTGGCTTTGTGTGTGTATAGAATAATGTGTCTATTTTTTTATACTTGGCACATAGACGGTGATATTGTGCAAATATACTAAAAAATTAAATATATATTTTTTAAATATCTAAAACCACGTAGTATGTATGCTGTAAATATTATTTTTTAGCATTTTAAACGTTTTGCATTACAAATATAAATGAATAACAGCGAACGTAAATGCAATAGAATGATATAGACATGCCGTTTATCGAACTTAGGAACAACATCCACTATTTATTACAATGTCGAGGGGAAATGCAGAGTTCAAGTAGTTATAGTGAATATATGTATGTGCAAAAACTTACTTTATTTTATTTTATTGAGATCTTATTTCAACTCAGTTTGCTTAGGTATCGACATACTCCAGAATTTTAACGTTTGAAGGTGGCGGTAGTTGATGGGAATTTATTTAAAACATGTCAAGAATTCACTAAATTTTATAAGTAATTTGTAAAATTAACATGTTTAAATAATCTTATACCCTTTTCGTTAGTTTAAATTATAATCAGCAGGAAGGGTAATTCGTTTTTTACTACTTACTAGTCGAATTTGCCCAGACCCCGGAAAAATAAAAACATTATACAAATATGTTTTTATGGTGACTAAAAACAGTAATTGGAACGCTCTCAAGTAGAACTAACGCAAACTGTCGAAGCAAAACGCAAAAACAAATTCCAGTTCAACCACCATCTCGAGACTAATTCAAATTCAAACACCGACACATATTTCAACAAATATTTCAACCTACAGACGGTCGTATTTGCGTTTATTTTGCAGGAATACGTTTTGTTTAGTCGAAAGACATCTGCGGACACAACAAAGTGTGTTCTTTTCCATATTGTCCTATTCGAATTGTAAAAAATACCTTTGAAAAAAAAAAAATACCAGCCAGTTAAATTTAGTGGGATAGTATTTTCAAAATATTGATAGGTTTAACGCAATTTTGGTTAAATTTCAGTTTTGTTTAAATAAGTGTAAAATCTACTATTAAAACGTAATATTTTATTAGCCGCATTATGCTGTTAATAGTAAACGAATTTAATGATGTTGTGAAATGATCCAGTTGACATGTATATTAGTATATAATTGCCGTGATTAAAAAAATAAAGGATCTGGGGGAAAATAATCTATCAATATGAGGATTGTAGGAACTGTGGTAAAGAACGTTCGTGGTATGAACATGTGGTAAATCAGCATACAAAATTAGTGTTCCAGAAGCCATTATTTGTTTTGAGCAAAAAGTCCTTGGGAAATCCTTGGTTATGCAGTGTTTGCATCGAATGTGCCTTGACGTTTCATTAGTCATGCTATCTCTGAATCAGCAGAAATCCAAAGACTGAATCAGACTCTGGATTTATTCTGAAGAAGCTGATGTCATGATCAACGAAATAGCGACAAATTCGACGATAATCACGGGACAACCCAAAGAATTTAATTAATTGGATAACATACGTGAAAATCTACATTTTACCAAACGACCCACTGCTACTCATATTACTGATAATATTGGAATCAGCTCACACTCACACACAGTTATTCAAAGAGTAATTTGAAATCACTTGTCGATAATCCTTAATTAACTAACTAGAAATTTTGAATCAAATAAGTATTGTGAATAGGGATATTGGAAGAGCAACTCCTGTAATATCCGTATTAAGGCGGTAATTTTTAAGTCCAATTGCTTAGACCTTGAATATCGTATATTTATAAATTTACGACTGTTCAATTCATACTTTCAATTTATGCAGGATTTTTAAACAAATAACAGTTAAAAATTGACACTCCGTACACGAAACAAACAAAATAACGATAAACAGATTTTCAAGTTTTTTATGACCATGCATGTGACAATTTGTTGATAATTATCTCATTGATATTTATGAATTCAACAGCGCCACCTACCAGTTCGTGATTTTTCCCGATGCGAGGTTGCTCCAAGGATTTTTGCACATACTAAACATAAAATTTCTCTTGGAATGTTGCGGTCGTTGAAGGCGGCCCTAGATTCATAGGAATTCACATACTATGGAGGCATAAACGAAGACACGCTGGTAGATAGCAGTCATGTCCTCGGTGTCTTATCTGTAGGCTAGGATAAACTACATATATTCACAGTGTGAATTTCAATACAGTGCTTGTAAATTTGAATTCACGTGTGTCGTAAACTAAAGCGAGTAAAAGCCAGTCATTGTTGGTCTGTAGGCCTTCCACGTTGTGTTGTGTTCGCAAGATAGCATCCTAAAGTATAATTAACATGCTAGGCGGGAGTGAAGTGCCGAGCGTGTTCAGTGGGCCGCGACACTGGTCCCGCCGCGCCGCCCGCTCTGGGACGGTTGTTGCTCCTAACAGATATCACTGGTGATGTGTGGGTGCTGGCAAATGGATTTTTGCCAAGTATACTAATCGTTAAGATAGATAAATGGGAGTATATCGCTGTAGTCAGCAAAACGCCTGAAAATACGGACTTTTCAGTTTACGAACGTTTCTAACACAGAAGATCGGTAATAATTGAAAAAGATGCTTGAACGTGTCGCTTTACAATTTTGAATTTATGGCGGTCTTCGGGGTGCGTGTAGAGAAAAATTACACTAGTGGTTATGTTGTTACTATAGCTACGTTTAATTGAGTAAATGCTAATACCGATAAATAAACTCGGTATTAGCATACCGAAGCGAGTATGCTAATACCGAAAGACGAGCCGATGTTTTGGGGCGAGATGCGGGAACTGAAGCGGAAAAAACTTATCCCAAAAGCCAAAAAGAAAAGATAGCCTGGTGCTGTTACTACCAGACGTCACACTTATCATAAACCATTGACCTAATCTGCAAAGGTTTTTAAAAGCGGATGGCTGGGGCATAAATCACGTAGCATATTGCCTGGGGTGATCGCATTTTTACCCCTGAGAAACATATGTGTCCTGGTTCAGAGTACTAGCACAATATACAACGGTTTCTACTTTCTAATGTTTACAAAACTTAAAACTAATATATACAAATACCATCACGGCCGTCAATAGGCGTATGCGGAGCCACGTGCGCCCACAAATTGGTATATTTTGAATCATGGAGGAAATCAAATTAACTTCCATTTCCCCGAACTGATATTAATTTTGATATTGTAAATGGCGAAATGTTTGTTTATTAAGTAAAGTAAATATTTACACATCAACATAAAAATGATGTCAAACATAAATTCAGCCTTCGGTCTTAGATCATTTTTTGTATATTTGTGCTCTGCAGTGCTTACGTATTTGCACCAGTCCATTTTGTCTCAGCAGAACAAAGGTTTTCGCAAACTAAACATTATCTTTACACCATCGTATTTAAGTCTGTAAATGCCCATATAAACTTAGCAAAAACATTCGTATCAAAATGCAAAAATGGAATGTGCCTTGAGTTTAATAACTACTGCGAAAGTCGATCGAGCGGAGATGCTGATTCACCAACTCACCATCCGCACATATACGGCGGCAGTCACGCTGACCAAATCGACTACCTCTATATAACTCCTGTTCAATCCTTCCACTTCAATGCATTTATGAAGTCGATATATAAATTACTTTTGATAGGACATTTTAAATTACTTTTAGGTGAATATATAGGATAACACTGTGGCCATCTATCTGTAAATCGTGGTATATTAGGATAGAGTCACGATATGCAGTGAAATTAGACAGCAATTCTCTTGGTATTTATGGGTGAAATTAGTCCGATCTTCTGCCGTATTCTGTCTTATAATCTTGACGGTTGTTTGGTTTATTTACATAAATTCTATTCACATGATGTAGACGGCTAATGAATGAGTCGTCTTCTTCCAATCGATCTATTTACGAATGTTGTATTTAGAAATTAACGAACAGCGATTGCATAGTGGGTAGGGGATCCGTCTTGTTGAAATTAAATTCCATCATTCGATAAGTAAGAGTCCTCTGGGTTGAAAAACAGAACAGGTAAAGCAGGAAAAAGTTCGATCTGAGGAAACTCTGTAGCCTTTTCAGTTTGGTGTCCCTTCAAAGAGATAAAGTCCTACAATTCGACTAAGAACAAGTCTTGCTTATAAATTAATTTTTCAATGATATGTGTGGATCTCATATCCAACGCAGACTTTCTGTCGTCCAGTATCTGCCTATTTACATGATTATTTAGAGTTTAGACCGAAAGTCTTCATCAGAAAAAAATTATGTTATATTTTGATTGTGTTTTGATTCCGAATTGAATCAAATTACATATTGCTGAGTGTTCATTTTCTTCGTCCGTATGTATTGCTGACTGTGAATCCTATTTTCAAAACCATCAGAGGTCCATTCCATTTTAAACGAGTAGATGAGGTATATAACATGATAAATTTCAATTAGTTTTGACTAATTAAACCTCTATTGATCCCTAAGTCTTAGTATGTTAATGTAAGTTAGTATCGTTACTTATTTTTGTAAATAAAGAAAACTAGTTATGATAAAAAATGCCAATGGATTTATTGAAAACATCTTTTTAGCACCTATCCATATTCGTAGAAAACTATAATGTATTTATAAAATACAAATAATATATTTATAAAACAGTATGCTTTGCCTTATCCACATTATCCCTTTGCGTTTTCCTGTGTTATAGTTTTATGTTATTCTATTTCGCCCCAATTATTTCGCCTGGCATCAGCCATGAAATAGAAGAGCTACCAGTGTTAGTCCGGTTCTGGGGTTTAGTCGAGTGATCTCTCCCAAGTAACGTCATTAAGATGATCTTACATATATCGCATTAATTGGGCCATTGTGAATTTCTATGCCGTCGCTGTTTAATTTTTTTATCTATCTGTGGTTCTTGAAGGATTCATTCGTTCATTTATCATGTTTATAAAACACATGTAGGTATCTTCTGCTTTCAATATCATGATATTTTTTTATAGGCGTATAATGTACACATCATACGAGATACGCTTCTAGCATTTCAATCTCGATAAACTAGCAGGATGATGAAATAGCCTCGTAAGTTAGTATATCAATGACATTTGATCCCTAACCCTAATATTTATACCTCAATCAATCATCAAATGAGTCAATCCACTGTCAGTAACGAACATAATTTGAGCATGGTCTGTCTGTAACAACCGAAAGTTGATGAGTTTATATACAGAAGTTAAGTATTTAGTCCCATTTTTTAATGCGATTAAGGATATTTATATCTTTTTCCGAGTTGGTGTTTCAGGATGCAGCTCAAATCTATGGTTATAGAAAATGTGTATCGTGTGAGCTTATTTAACTAATTATTCTGTCATTATCTATATTTAAATATGCTTAACCACCTACTGTACACTGTTGTGTAGATGGAATATTACGTGAATACAAATCTAACAAACTTCAAAGGATTGAAGGTTTAAGAATCTTAGTGAATGTTTATTTATTCTATTATTTGAAATTATAAAGGTGGAACTGAATTTGGTCTCTGATAGTACTTTACTCATTGTCCTTACGTTTATAAGACTTTGGCAATTTATGGAGGGTGTCTCGGTTGCAACTATAGGATTCCAATTTGTGATCTGTCAAAAATATGACGTCAATAACTAACGACTATTATCTATAATCCATACGACGTCAACATGCTGCGATCAACAGTTCAACAACGAATAGTTTGTGTACAACTGTTATATGAAATTGGGCGATCATTACAGTTGTATTAACAAAAACTCGTACAAAATTAGGACAAAAGAAAGCGCCTACAGAGTTAACAGTCAATAACTTAATCAAAAATTTGAAGAGAAGCGCTCTGTCATGCAGCTAGTGGCAAAGCGTCCCTTAAGGCTGTAAAGCTAGCTAAATTGCACATCATTCTTCGCGTACTCCCCAGTTGTATGTACCCGCGTTATGGACAATTTTGCTAAAGGAATGACATCATGCCAGATGGGTCGAGCATATCGAGCATATGAACGATATTATTTTCTATTTGTAACCGTATCGTCACCATTTCATTTTGAAGAATAAAAAACCTCAGATTGTTGAATATTATTAGTTTTATTCACAAATCACATCACATCACATGTTCCAAATGAGACACCCAGGCATGTTGGACATCGTACGGTTTGTAGATAACAGTCGTTACATATTAACGCTCTGCCTTTGGCAGAACACAAATGGCGCGCAACTCAAATCCTATAGTTCTAACTAAGACACCCTATATATTGACAAAAATATATAACAATATATTGACAAAAGTCTAAATCAGACTGATAGTAGTTTTAAACGTTCTTAACGTGTATACTATTACAAAGATTAAAATTAATTTCTTATTTGTTTCTATTAGTTACACTTTAATTATCTGTGTAAATTTAAATATTTTTACTTACTTTAAATGTTAATTTCCCAAATTATAGACCAAGTAAAACTCGACATTTCTGAATTTTATCCTTAATATGCTTAAATTTTTATCTTGGGTTTGAAGTGTTCTACCGAAAAATATGATGATGCCCATCACTTTCTGTAATATGACAGAGGCTGCTGGTAAAAAATTGGCATTTTTTTCTCTGAAACCTAAACAAGGAAAATATCGGTTGTATGACCTATTCCCTAGATGACTCTCATACTTTCCATTTAGTTTATGTCATTATTGTATTAAATATTGTAATAATATTAACTAGGTTAACATTTTGGTATCTTGAAGTTATTTAATGCTTTAATCTGTTATTGCAATGCTTTATAGTATTTTAGGTACGTTTTCATCAAAACTTCAAAAACAATCCAGGAAAATTGGACGGAACATGTAATATATATTTAATAAACATATCACATCCCCTATGCTATATAAATGTGCTCTCTTATACCTGACCTTGTAAATATGCATTTATTGTATAGTTTAACATATATTTATTTTAATGTTTTTATTTATTTTTTAGTACCTTTCAATTGATCAAACTGATTGAATTTCACATAATGATTTAAACAATTTCACAATCAAGTATTTGTATTGAATTTAACTATTTACATTATATTCATCTAGGCAATCTCGATGTGGTTGCTTGTGATCAAATATATTTATTTTATTTATTATATTTATTTTAAAAGTTATAAAAAATGTTTTTACAATTATTTAGTAGATAAACACTGACTGCTTTTTTAAATTTTGCTGTAGTCAAAATTATTTGAAGTAGTAATTTTGTAAAATAAAATATATAGCAATGGGAAACAACTACCGACTGTAAGTCGATACGTAAATACGATACATTATAATGTAAGGTGTATTTAGGTTTTACAAACTTTAATAGCAAGTGAATGTTAAGACCTGAAATTTTTAAGGCAGCATTCGTGAAAAAAGTACTTTCAACTATAAGAGTGGCATATGCGAGTAGATACTGTTAACTTTATGCATCGCATAAAATGTAAAATTGTGTCAGAAATATGATTTGTATAGTTTAAAAAAATTGTAACCTATTAGTAATCAATATAAATAGCAATGATTGCATTCAATCTGTATGTTTAGGAAAAAACTTTCATATCAATAGCGTTTCATAGGAATGTCTTTACACACTGTATTCTAATTACATAATATTAAATGCGTTCATACGTTATCACGTTGACGACATCTATTGCGGTAAACGACGATAAACAAGTAACTTCTTCGGCGCAATTTAGATAACAGAAATAACATTTCCGCGGCTGGTAAAATTTCAACCATAAAATTAATGTCAAGAAATTGTTATTTAAAGTGATGTAATGGCATACTTTGTATTCATATCAGCTGCGGCTCGCGATGGCGGGTGTAGGGCATTGTACTTTGGGTCGAAATTATACAATATTTTACTCGATGCTTACGGCGTACCTAGTATTTAAATGGCTCGTAATTGTGGTTATTTTAGCTTTAATTTGATCTAAAAAATTGCTTTTTTCTATCAATGTCTGATATAATTGCATCTGATGTAGCCAAACAATGTCGCGAAAAATGTAACTTATAATATACAAAACACTAACCGAGCTTTCCACAAAATACCAAAACACTATACCCGACGCGCGTTTCACCAACAAAGTTGGCATTATCTGGAGATGATTAAAAACTCAGTTAAAATAAAAACTCAGTTAACTTAAAAACTCAGTACAAAAGATCAGTTTTTAATCATCTCCAGATGCCAACTTTTGTGGAAAAGTTAGTGTTATCTTCACACCAAAGGTTCCAAACTACTCCAGGATTATAATATACAGTCTGTTCAACAAGAAAGGACCCGGCAATTTTTGAAGAATGGGCTACGTCACCATTATTAATTAACTTCATTGTCGCTCAAAACGTTGCAGTGAGCAGATGTTTTTCAAAATGAGTGCTGTGTACGCGAAACGGTATGAGTCGGTTTTCCTGTGCACACACCCGAAAGGACAAAAATTATCTTATGCCGCTGCCGCTAAAGTACTTAAAAAGTCGAAGAAGTTCGTTGTGAAATGGGTGCACCGGTATGCATAATTAAAAAAACGTCAATGACTTTCCAGAACGGGAAAAACTGAGAGCGACATCGACATCCAGAAAGCAGAAAAATTATTACTGCAGCTATTCCAAGTTAACTCCACTCTGCAACTGCGCGAAGTAAAGGTTAAACTAGCTAAAAAAGGAATCAACATCAGAATAAATACGATCAGGCACCATTTACGACAGGCAACGGTACTGTACCGTTCTACGAGCTCGATATCCCTGCTCCCCGAAGCACACATGCAAAAACGCAACAGCTGGGCAACTGAAAATATCGATCGCGATTGGTTGAACGTAATTCTTTCTGATGAAGCGACTTTTTAGGGGTGAGCGTGCTTGGTCTGCCCGCGGTACAAATTTCATTCAATGTACTGTCAAACACCCTATAAAAGTCAATGCCTGGGGATGTTTCTCGGAGCGTGGATACGGCTGCTTGGAGCTCCTCACCAAGAATTTGAACGCAGAGAAGATGGCCCAAATTTACAAGTGTGGCCTCCTAAGATCAGCCCACAAAATATTTGGATCCAATAACAAAGATTGGGTCTTACAAGAGGACAATGATCCGAAATATCGTAGTCACCTCTGCAGAGTCTGGAAGGAGGAAAATGGCATCATTACGATGGATTGGCCCTCCCCATCTCCTGATCCAACTCTATTGAAAATGTATGGACCACCATGAAGGCCAAGCTTGCAAGGAAACCTGTTTACAATTTGGAGCAGCTTTCAAAGGTTCTTCGAAAGATATAGCATAGCGTTCTCTTTCCACTGATTACGCCGAAAAACTGGTCGAAAGTATGCCCAGAAGGTGCCAGGCCATATCGACAACGGCACCGATTTTATTGTTTATTAATTAAAAGTGCCTTAGCATTTTCAATGTACTTTATGTAAAAAAAATTAGAAATAAATATCTTGTACTTTTACTTATCATTACTTTTATCTTGTACTTGTACTTTTCAAGAAATCGCGGTTCCTTTCATGTTGAACAGACTGTAAATTTAAATAAACTTTTTGTCTCAAGAACTATCTACTTATACACAGCCAAAACTTATTGATGACATTGTGGAAAATTATGACAATAAGCGGGCTACTTCTCGATTACGAAAAAATAAAAGTTGTATGTGCTAAGGAATAAACCATAATTATTTGTTGTATTTCTTCCCGCTAAACACGAATCTAAAGTCAGAATTACGGGTCACCGATCAAACTTGCAAGAAAACCTATTTATATATATTTATGTCTTATTTTGACGGAATAACCAACATAGAAAAATGAAACTATAAATGGGTTGCAGCTCTTTTGTCGTTATCGTCAATTGTTGGTCAAGTGGTGTTGTGGACAATGTTCCCGAATTTCATTTTGCATTGGGGAGGTCGGGTTCCATTGTGAGTGGCGGACAAGAATTGGTCGGGATTTTTTTGTATGACTACTTGACTTTTAGTTCAAATCCGAAGTAACATGGATGTTTATAGGTATGGCCAGTCGAGGGTACATTATCCCATAACTATTTCCAAGTTTCTTAAGTTAATATCACTTAGAGCTGGCTTGGATTGCCGGCTCGGAGTACTCCGGCCTGGATTGCCGGGTGTGGGTTCGACTCCCGCATAAGTCTGTTGAGGGTTAGGTGAAATGAAGTGGTTAGGTCGTTGGGTGAATGTTGTGGGTTAGGTGAAGGAGTAGCGTTGAACTAAACCTGACCCCCGCAAAGATCAGTCAATATTGTTAAGAGGCTGCAATATTTTAATTTACATTACGTTTTTGGCGGTTATTTACGATATTGTACAAAGTAAAATAAAAACGATAAAAATATTTTTTGTGTATAAAAATTCATACGAATCTGCATTCTTGTCTTATTTTTTCATATCTATTTTACGGAAAAATTAATATCGACTACATTCCATCTGCATAGACAACACAATACGACAGATATTACAGCCGTTACAGCAGTTTTTCTACAGCCGAATCTAAATTAACATTAAGTAACATATTGCTTAGCAACACGTATGCATAGTTATTTTTATAAAACAAGGCTTTCACATACGTTATTACTTTTCTTTCACTAACTCGTTCTGTACTCCATAATTCTTAGTTTCAAAAAAAAAGAGGGCTGCAAAATTATCACTTTGCACTAATAATAATTATACCATAATCATCAACATTATGTGTGCGATATAAATTTATTCAGATGCATTAGTAATTAAACATATGGTTATAATCTTTCGGACATTTATTTAATCAGATTATGTTGGTAGCTGATTAAGGGCACCGACGACGGCTTGGGAGCGCCGGCGATGAACAAAAAAAAAAACAATCAATTTTCATACTTGAGAATTATCAACAAAAATAAAAACATTCTTAAAAATATTGTCATTTCTTTTCTGTCTGGTAGATTTGGTCACATATGCGGGTCGAATATGTGATTTGGCCGTTGTTTTAGAGAAATGTGATCCAGTAACTCTTTACAAACCGCTGATATTGATTTATCAACGGCGATTGCAATTTTTGAATCACTAATTGGCTACTTTATATCATTACGAGACCGAGACCAGTTTGATAAATATGAAGATTTGGGCAAACAACTATCCAAAATTATGGAATATAATAAAGATCAAAAAAGGATACAGCAGAGAAAGCTTCAATTTGACGAAATTTATGAAAATGAAACCAACTTCAACGGCCAAAGTAATAGGCTAGATCAAGAATTAAAGAAACGATTGATGGCTTACGTAGAAATAGAAAAATAGTTCGGGCTTTTAAATAAATTTAAGATTATGAATGACAACGACATAAAAAATGACGATTTTTCAAGTTGAATATTCAAACGACTTGGACGAATGTTTTGCTGAGGAATGTATTGAAATCAAATATTTTGTTGAAAACAGATAACATCGTTAACGTTGGAGACATGTTAGTATTTATCAAGGAAAAACATGTTATATCCATGTTTCCTAATGTGGAAATTGCATTAAGAATTTGTCTTACTCCACCAATAACAAATGCGTCAGAAGAGAGATCATTTTCTACTTTGAAAATGGCAAAAACATATTAACGAAATGCCATTAGTCAATATCTATAATTTATCTATGCTATCAATAAATCATGACTTGACTAGTGTGCTTGATTTTACTGATATAAATAGTTTCGCCAGTAAGAAACCCAGAAAACGTATATAATAGTTATTTATAATAAGCGTTAAATGTTATACATGTGTTTATTGTTTTGTTCGTGGGGTTGCTTAACTCGCTTACTCTCGATTCTCAAACTTCCCCACTCACAAAATAAAATATAATTTTTAACACCTGATCATATCATAAATAACTATTATACCTACTTGTTTAACTTTTTCCATTTAATGTTTTTTTTTCGTGTGTGCTGAGTATATATTGTTTTTTATATTATATTACAAATAAAAACATTTTCAAAGTTTTGTAGTGGGAAGGAGGGGCGCTATAATATAGTTGCCTATGGGCGAAAAAAATCACAATCCGGCCCTGACTATGTTGAAGAATCACACGAATATACTTCATTGAAATTTGATTGATTTGATCTTTTGACAAGACTCATTTAGTTGAACTATGTGGTTTATTATGTTAAATACATACGTCCTAACAGTTTTTAATTCAAATATGGTCACAGTTTTATATCATCGGAAACTATTAAAAATAAGCGAACACACGCAACGACGGTAGACATTTTTGAGGGTGAACACCCGCACGACCGGCTAAAACTAACAAAAGGTTGCGAGAGATAAAATACCTCCATAAAGGAAAGGATGTTGTTCTGCAAAATTGGAAGGTCACCGTAGAATAGCGCTTACAGTACAACGCCACCGCCAAGGCCGTCGCAGTTGCTGGCTCCAGGTGACTGGTCGTTACAAGTACGTCATCGGTATGCTACGTGTTCAACAGGCAAGGGTATTAGCTTTTTTAGTCGTGTAACTGGCTGGGAGAGTATGTAAGTAATTGCTCGATAAAGTTTTTGTATGCGATTTTCTCCCTTTGAGGTTTATCGGAATAAAGACAACTTTTAGAATTAGTCACGAATCGTACGAAAAAGGAATTTATATATATAATAGAACTTGTTGATCGGTTCTGGGTTCAGTCGATTTTCTGTAAATAAGTAATGTGGAATATTGTACATTGGGAACGTGTATGATGGAATAAAACCAGCATTATATTGAATTTGGTTGGATAATGCAACCGCAAGATTATGTTCTGCTAGGATATCGTCAAGATATATTAAATGACGTACCTATGCCATTTTCTAAAGGTTCTTAGATTAAACTAACTTTGAAGAAATAGGTTTGAAAGAAGAGAATATTATCTAAGGCCTACTACCACAAAATCTTCAAAAACAGGAATATATGGCATACAATTTAATTTTTTTGAGTTTTTAGAACTTATTAATAAAAACTGAACAATTTCCTGCATTGAATTTTAGCTAGCTCATTTAAGATCCCTTCTGAAACATATCTCCTAAATATTCAATCTCCAAAATTATTGTTTTAATAAGTTGAGAATACAATGGGCATTCATTTGCTTGACGCGATAGCGTCGCCTCCAAAAGTGAATAGAAGTGCCTGAAGTATTTTGTTCCCTCCCCTCTGCAGCCTGTCTTTAGCAAAAAAATGTGAATTTTTGTGCGTCAGTTTTAAAGAAAGTAAAGTAGTAAATTTATAGACATCAAAATTTGAATATATCATGATAGTTTTTTCTTCACAACGACCAAGTGTAAACGAAGCTTTTACAAGGGTTTAGTGACGCATATTAAGAAATAGTTCCATCATATTTGTATAGGGTGTCGCAGTTGGAATTTAGGATTTGATTTGCACGTCATTTGTGTTCTGTTAAAGATACTGTGTCAACATTTAACGACTGTCATCTACAAACCATACAACGTCAACATGCCTCTCTTCACTGTGATAGCATTACCAACTTCATTTTCTAAGTATGGTCCAATTACTCGACCACTTCAAATGCGCACTAAACCGGACATCTCTGTGGATGTATTTCTTTTTCGTGAACAGCATGTGGATTTTCAGTACCCAAAATTCGACCATTTTTGCCGGATACGTCACATTGAACATGAAGTCAGTCAAGATGAATATGTACTTCATCGCTGAACAAAATTTTGTTGCAAAAATCAGCATCACCTTCTTTCATTTCTAACACCCAATTAACAAATATACGACGTTGTAAATGGTCTGTAACGTTTAATTGTTATGACAACTAAATTTTGTATGCTGACAGATGCGCAGATCTTTCTTTAAAATCCGATGCGTGGTCGCTCCTGACAGATTCAATTGTTGTGCACGACGTCAAATTGATGTGTTTAGATACTCTCGTACACTTTATCTCACTGCAGCAATAGTCTTATCTGACCGATCACGAGGACGTATTGGTGTTGCCCAATCACTAACAGAACCCGTCTCTTCAAATTTATTGATTAAGTTACGAACTGCTAACTCTGTAGACGCTACTAATAGCAGCTGTAATGTAAATAATCGCTCACTTTCATAAAACAGTTGTACACAAACTATTCGTTGTTGAACTGTTAATCGGCTGACTATGACAGCTAATACTGACGTCGTATGGTTTTGATGAAAACTAAAGGTTAAAATATAATAAATATTTATTATAAACGTGTAATGTACTTAATACAATATTAATTTAAAGGTTTCGGACTGATGATTGACGAAAAAAAAACAGATTTAATTGCAGGAATAGAAATAACTTAAAACTTTACTAACTCACATAACACATAAGCATAAGCTGCTAAATATGCATCCATGGTTTGGGAATGAAATTGGAAATTTACATTTAAAATTATTTTTAGCATTACTAGTACCAATAAATCTTACATTACAAATTCCATTAATTCGTGTTTTCATATTTACAACGAGTTATAGAAATAAAAATTCCCAGTATATATGTTTTTATATCTAAATTACATTATAGGAATACGCATTCGCCCTGTAGTACCTAATTTGATTGTTTTAAAACGAGAATGTATGAAAAAAAAAACGTTAGAATGCTCAACCCGTCCCTGACAAGTGTCAATTATCTCAGGCGAGTATCGAACCCAAACGTCAGTTCCAAATAAACAATCGATGACTCTCACTCTCATGGTACATAAAATTTTGACAGTGATCTAAATATGACAACATCTTACTGTCATTTACTAGTGCTTTGAAAATACTTATTTTTAAATCCAACTTACAACAAATGATGTTTTGGTGTAAAATGTATTATATACTTACGTTACATATATAGATATTATCCTGTTATAGACGTATAGTATATGTTATTCATCTATAACTATATTACTGACCTGGACCTGTAATATAGGATGTGCTAAATAATTAAGGCAATATAATTAGGTTAATAATGGAAGTCATTATTTTCTAAGTTGTACCTATATATAAAATTTGTGACTATATGAACTTATTTAGAAGTACAAGTAATCACACTCAACTAAATAATATCTCAATTTAAAAGTAGTAAAAAATATGAATTGAGTTCTAATAATTTTGTCGTGAACTTTACACATTGTTAAATTTGTATTGACAAATCTAATTGTACTTTATAAATCGAACACAAAACATACCGCTTAATATTCAGTGGTACGTTATACGTTTGAATATTTAATTTATAAGTAGCTATAAATTTGTAGATAAATTGGTTTTAAAATTATTGGCTGATATCCAAGGCCTCAACATGTCAAATTAATAAATACGTATAATGTCAGAACAAGAAAATATCACCCATTCTTGAAAATGTAAACTAAATCAGTGTACTGATTAATTATGTTTTGTTCATATAACATACATTTTTATAGTTATAATATAAATACGTATTGTTAGTTTGTAATCATTTGGCAATTGTGACTAATAAGTACTAGTCACAGTTCCTTAAAAAAAATGTTATCGTCCACAAAAAATGCATATTATATTTGTCGGTGCAAGAAGTAACAATAGAAGTACTCTAACCTGATGATTTATGTATTACTTTATGTAAACTATGAAATAGGTATTGTTGCATATTTTTTGTACACCGACAAAACAGTTTACTTATAGTAAACCTATTAATTTATTCGATTTGCATATTTAATAATAATAAGAATGAATGTATATTATAAAATGTATAATACAATGATCAATAGGTATATTATTTGTTTGAATGTGTTCGTTACATATTTAACAAATTCTGTATTTTAAATTTAAATTAACTGACTTTCATGAAAATAAATATCATTTGATTGTATTATTTTGTCAATATAATATATACAGGTTTAGATTTTTCAAATTTTTTATTTCATTTATTAATTTTTATAATTAATATCTATGATATTTTAGCTATTTGCAGCATATCTGAGTATGCGGCATATAGGTCTAAATTGCAGAACATTCATGTTATATATAGATCTAAATTAAAGATCATGTTTTCAGAAGTAAACTATGATATAACAGAAAATGAGGGGGCGAATAATCTGCACAGGTATAATGAAATTTTGAAGTGAATGTAGAAACAAGCATTTAAAGTTGGTTAAACTTTTTAACATAAATAAAATATGTATTTACTAGTTTTTTTTTTATTCGCTGTCATTTGTTGTTATATATGGCAACAATATTTTTATAACTAACACTTTTATTTTATAGCGAGAAGTTGTAGTCTTCATAATAATTTTTTTACGATTGTTTTAATAGAACTAGCAGCATGATTCTAATATGTAGCACCTACTTTCCATGAACTTAATTTCTTGCAATTGTATTCCGCATATTTTCAGCTGAATAATATTTTGTTCATTAATAATATTTGTGAATTTCAGATGACGAAATAAATACACGATTCAATTAAAAATTTAAATATTGTAGATTATATACATTTTCGTTTAGATTTTTTTCTTTTTTCAAAAGACTTACTTATTCTAGGTTTCTTTAAGAATACGAGTATTACTTTTTTATAAGAACGGCACTATCCAAAATGTATATATAATATTTACTATTAACCGCGACTAGTGAAATTCTTTAATAACTATAATGTGGCTGACGATGATCTTGTTATAGTTATTAATGAATTTAAACATCTAATACAAACTGCTAAATAAAAACTATTTTCCTTTAAAGACGAGTACATCTACATGAAAAAAAAAATTAAATGAATACGTTTCGTTCAATAACTTTCGTTTATATTCTGTGTGAAAACGTTGAATACACAGTTAACGAGTATATTAATTCATGATTATCGGTAATAATGATAATAGTCTAGAATATACAGTGAACACATAAACGTTGGAATAATTTTTTCTAAAATTCAAGTCTTAATTTTTCTTCAAAAAAAAAACCGCTTAGATCCGTCAGTTTTTCATTTTTGTTACGTATGTTTTACACTAAATGTTATATAAACGGGGTAACCTATCAAGAAGGTATCATGATATTTTTTTGTATTATACCCTTTATTTAAATTGAACTAGTGTCAGTCAGTAAGTATTAAAAACTATTAATTTTACTTAAACAACCCTCATCCGAATTTTACGTGGAATTAAAAAATAATTAAATAGGCGTAACCACTTAAAAACGAGTTGGTGTTTTTCGTTATCAATATTTTTAGGTTAGTCTGTATGCATGAAATTTAATTTAATAAATATGCAAATAAAATGAAAAATTAATGGGAAGAAAAATGGCTAAATATTACTAATTTATTCCAATCTTTACGTGTTTATTATATAGTTTATAACGACAGTAGAATAGTTTATTAAATAATGTTACTGAGATAACGAACGGACCCTGATGTCACATCCTTTTAGTAATTGCTTATATAAACTTTTAATAAACGCCGGTCTTTCTTGGTCCAGAAAAGAATATTGCAGTAAAAATATTATTAAATTACATCCAGCGATATCCGGAATTTTATGGTACGCTATTCTAAATATAGAAAGCAAGGTTATAATCCAACCGCTCTGTATATCTTAAGTGTTATTTTATCGCGGCAAAATAATAAAACTTGTTTGCATTTCTGAAGAATTCTAAATATAGGTTTTAATGGATTCCAGTTTTGTTTCAGATCGAAAAAATGTATGTACCGCCTCTAGCAAGTTGCTTAATTAGAAGCATAATTTGCATCTAGTTTTAAACGATCACCATCCCCGGGAGGATACGTCTTATAAATCAGCACCAAACTGGTAGCCATAAAACGCATCGTTAATAACTTAGATGTAGCCACGTTACCACTTGCTTGCGTTTTTTTTTTATTTAACTTTTATAGCGGTAATTAAAATAGCAACTGCTTCGCAAAATTAATCAGTGGAATTTCGTAAGTCTACAATTAAACTTAAAAATAAATACGAGTGGGTATCCAAAAAGAAAACGAGAATAATTGTTCTCTTTTTTTAATTTAAGATAACTTGAAAACATCAATCTCTTTCAAAACACTGTCCATTAGATGATATGCACTTGTCCCAACGGCTTTCCAGTGTTCGAAACATTTTTTATACTTTTCTGAACTAATGTTGTTCTGAGCCTGTGTAAGTGCCTTCAGCGATTTTTTCTTAACCTCTTCTACACCCTGAAAAAGATTTCCTTTTAGGTTTTTCTTCAATCTCGAGAATAGGAAAATGTCGCAGGGGGCTATGTCGGGCGAGTAAGGGGGTGTGAAACTATTGTAATACCGTTTTTTTTGCCAAAATCTGGCTGATTTTCAACGCTGTGTGGACAGACGTGTTGTCATGATGAAGCCCCCCCCCCGGTCCCCCGAACACCACAATTCAAGTAATTTTTTCTTACTGCCTTACACAGTCTCTTTAGCATTTCCAGATAGTAGTTTTGGTTCACTGTGGCGCCCTGTGGAACAAATTCAACGTGAACATAACTCCTTTGATGTCGAAAAAAGAAACCAGCATGGACTACACATCTGATTCACTTGCCGTTTTTTGGGTTTGAGTAATGAAGGTGTCAGTGTAATGAGTAATTTCACTGGCTGGACTGCTGTTTTGTTTCGGGGCCATAGCCGTAAGAGCAAGATTCATCTCCTGTAATGACTTTCTACAAAAATCAGGGTCGGTCGGTGCCTATTCTTTTAATTCCTGGTATACTCGGGTGGCTCTCCCTCTGATTATTGGAAAGTAGTCGTGGAACAAACTTAGCCGCGATGCGTCTCATGTTCAAATTCAAATTTTTAGTTAGAATTATTTGGCATGAACTCCAGGAAATTCGAGTTGTATTCTCCACTTCGTCAATTGTTCTGCGAGCATCAAACATGATGACATATTCTTCTATTCTGGACGTTGATGGGCGACCCGAACGGGGTTCATCTTCAAGTGACATTTGATCACCTCTGAACCGGGCAAACCACTCGTACGTGTACCGATTTTCAGTCACGGGTTCATTTTGGTTAAATATTGTACTATGTTACATCGAGAGTCACTTTTTTCCAGGATTTCGAAATAAAATAATATTAGGTGTCTCAATTTGGATCGGGAAATGGTGGGAGGACAACGGCACTTAGGCCCCATTAGGTCCCTTGTATATTAAGGTTATCTCGCCCAGGCCGTTAACCATTCTATTCTTGCGAAATAAGTGGTGACGTCGCCCAGAAAGTGTTCCCGATTGTCGAATATAACAGAAAAGTTGTGCTGTACTTTGGCTAGGGTATCTTAAAAATTTCTCAGCAAACTAACAGCGTTCCATTTCATTTCACAGTTCCATAAATTTCCTATTCCTGTTATCTCCAATTATTTGCTTTATCGGTGCCATCGATAATGTACTAAACGAGAAGGGTCCATGAATGCTCAGACTAGCAGCCATCCTAGTCAATCTGTCAGCTTCATTCTTGCCTCCACACTGGGCGTATTTCTTGACACAGTACACTGACACTGTTTGTGTGAGCAATGTTTGCTAATGCATGGTGGCATTCCCATAGTGATCCTGTTCTCATTTTATGGTTCCGTGGGGTCAGCTATGACTGTCTACTGCCGTGAAGACTAATTATTTTGCCTGTTATTTGCCTACGGGCTACCTTTAGGGGCTACAGTATCTGCCAACTCCGCTTGTACTATGTTGGCACACTATTCAAGAACCTCTTATATCCTGCATCCTTTTTCTTATAGCCATCTGTGAAGACGTTTGATTGTTTCTTCATTGTCGCTTTCATTCTTACTTTTCAATATGTTTATTGTGTAGGATGTTTAAAAAAAAATGAATTGAGGGGAGGTTCTGTCGCAGCTAATATTAGGTGGAATTGTTGGAACAAAGCAGCGTTTCACTCCTATGATTGGTGGTGACGTTTAGGTTGTTGGCCCTAACATAAACACTTATTTTATATATCTGTAAATTTTATGTTGTCTGTAATATCATGTACTTAATAGTGGTGTTTGTATTACATCAATCGATGGGCTTGTGATGTACATTGCGAGTTTAACGTCGGTTAACCCATGGATAAAGACCAGCTCTAATAAATGGAATAAAAAAGGAAAATTTATATCATATACTGAAAAATCTTATTCCTAGTTCCAATATTCTCTGGTACTCAATTTAAATTGTTGTCAAAGTTTTATCAAAGGCAATTTGTCACAGGCAATTTGTCACACAGCACAATAAGGTTACATTTTAATTAATGTTTCTTCTCTAGGAATTGAAGTCTTCTTGTAGTTCATGTTTTTCCGAACGTAAAAAAATATTTATGTAGATACTTATATATTTTGTGAAAATAAAAATCCTTGTAGAAAGAGTTTTTCCTTTTTTCATATTCTCTCTAGATTAAATACTTTGATGTATATAGATTATATGAAACGAGTTCTTTATGTTATGATTCTTTACTAAATTGTAATAACACATTTTACACAAATTCTAAGCATCCCATCGAAATATCATCCGGTTGAAAGACCACTCGGCTCATTTCGATTTGTACCATTACAATTCATCACGATATCGTGCTTCATGAACGTGATGCTGACATTTTCACGAGTAATTGCGGTTTGTTAATGACTGTACTAGTTTCAAAACACCGCTAAGATATTTACCAAGAGTTACACTGACGAAGTCCAATCCCCCGTCACATCAAAGGCACATGCTGTTAATTGGAAACTCGGTGAAAACTATGGCTTGTATCCATGCCATCATCACAGTTTGATAACGTATTTAAATGGTTATTATAAAAATATTCACTGGGTATGTATTACAAAACTTGTAATACATTAATTACATAATTAAAAATAAAAAAAAAATTGAATAATAAATTGATTTTAATTACCTACTAACTACCGAGTGAGCTAATTTCGATGTTTTTATATGGAAACTCGTTAATTATAGGCGATATGAAAAAATGGATCCCCCTCTCTCCAGTATCGATCTATTTTTTCGAGAGAAACTCAATAGTGAAAACTAGAGTTAGTTATTTGTTTTCGTTCTTGAGCAATAAACCAAAATTCGTTTTCTTTATTGCCGTCTGAATGACAATATAAATTTGTTCTCATCAGTGCTGTACACGATCCGCCGATACAGAACAAATGCCGCAAATGGCATTTGTCATGGATCGGCGTACCGTGTAAGGCACTGATGAGAAGTAATAAGTTCCAAACAGCTGTCTGTCGTTTGGTTCCCATCCTACCCTTGGTGGGTTTTATTTTTTGAAACCTTGTCTGAATGTCTGATCGTGCAGACACGTGAAAGGGGTGGAGGATCGCTTTTAGGTATAATTCAATGCCTGGCGGGGCTTTAGCCCGAGGAGTAGTTGTTTCCTATAGCGAGTAATAAGTTTGTGAGTTTCGTAAGTTCGAAACAGCTATCTGTCGTTCGGTTCCCATCCGGGGCAGATGTCGAATTCTACCCATGGCTGGTTTTATTTTTAAAATCTTGTCTCAAAGTAGTCATAGGTTATGAAAGTAGAAATCTACCAAATGTCCGTTGTCATTATACAAGGTGTTCTGAAATGTTTTCCTCACTTGTTTGTTGAATATATTGGAAAACAGTAGTGGTAAATGCGCGCGCGCATGTATTTATTAAGACACCAGACAAGATGAGGTTGCTGTCCATACTACAAATTTAACAATGAAAGCCATTGGACTGATGTTCTCCGAAAAAGTGATCTAATAATATTAATTGACCTCCCAGAAGTCCCGATTTAACGCCGATGGATTTCTTATTATCTTACGAATCATGTAGGCGAATTATCGCAAATTTTAGGTCGCGCCTCGAAGAGGTACAACAGCGTGGAGGAAGGCACCTTGACGATGCGACTTTTTATATACAACTTTCTTCGTAATATTTCATCTTTTTTAATAACCGAGTTTTATTCACCCAAAAAGAGGAAAATATGCCAGGACACCTGTTACTTGTAAGATATTCTAAGTTCACTATAAGCTTCAACAAATAATAAACGGTTCTATTTGAAAAATTAAATCTTCATTTTAAAATTTACAATAAACTGATATGCTCTAACACAGTATGTGTTCTGTCTGTTTTTTCAATTTTATATGATTCGTGAATTATAAATTCGTCGACTAAATTTGAAAGTAAAAAAAGCTTCACTGTATAATATAATTAAATTTTCCCACAGCTTATGCGTAAAAAATTATATTTAATTGTTTCTGTATGACATGTTCGGTTGTTAAAAAAGTATCATTAGTGTTGCTATGGTCAATTAACAGGATATATACCTTACACGCTACTATCTAATTCTATTTACAGTAGTAATTATTAGAACGTGAATTTATGGAAATTAAAAATAATTTGCTTTTAATATTTACCAAAGCGGTATGACAAAGCGGATTGGTATGAATAATTATGATTCAGTTCTTGACATCCAAAGGTTAATTTGTTTTGTTGAGGCAGTAACTGGTAGCTGCATTCAATAGGATGCTTTATTTAGATCGTTAACATCGTTCAAATGTGCATTTAATAAGAGATGGATTGTAGTCTTGTATGTATACGAGGAGCATGGTTTTAGTTACTTTTATGTCGAATTGAGGAAAGTTATGACTACTGCCGCCTAGTGATACGGATAAATGAGCGAATATACATTTTTATATCGTACGCAGCCAAACTTCATTTCATTATACGGCAATTAAAAAAAAACATGCGATATATAATTTGTTACTGACCAGCCATTCTCAAATTGTTTGAATGCAAACATAACTTGAAAATGCATATGAAACAATATAACACGGGTAGCGAATTTCTTAAAAACCGCTTACGGCGTCATTTAGAACTCACTTTTTACCGTTCATTACTATTTTGGATGATTCGAACCAATTTTTCCCTGTTTAATCCGAATGGTTAAAGATTCGCGACGATTAAGATACGGAATATATTCGAATTACTATTATAATTAGCATCACTGCTGTCAAATCAGTTTTTAACTCTGATATCCATAATTTGTTAATAAAAAAAGACTACATTAGAGTTATTGGTATCTGAAGAAAATTGATGATTCAGTATTTATTTGTCATTTGGATAAATCAATCTTATATTAATCGTGTAGGGATTTTTAATATAAATAGTGAGGGCTGATTGTCAGTAAGGTGGTTATGAACCCGCATTGTACACTAGACGTTACAAATCAGGGGCGTGCATTAAATAACAGAACACTGACATTAAAAATTTATGGAAATAAATTTAATAGGTATATAGTTATGGTACCATATTATTTATTAAAATATATTGGAAGAATAATTGATGAGAACGAATTAACACATTTTTTATAGATTATATTAATACTATAACAGTAAAAAATCACATAGCTTTAAAAAACAATGGTAAGACATTTACCTGATTTCTTGTCATTAGACTTTTGTTTGCAATAACTTAAGTACATGTACATATAGTTTACTTCATTGCTATTTGCCAAATAAAAAGTATCAAAACATACCGTGGCTTGTTTTTATGGCTAGGCGCAGGTAGACTGTTCCGTTTATCGGCAAGGTAAGAGAGTTTTTTATTTGGCAAATAGCGATGAAATGAATAGTACATATGTATATGAGTTTTAATTTCGATTATACCAAATGTAACTTCAAGCATTCACATTTATTATTTCAGGCAGTTTGGAATGCGACTAAGTGGTGCAATTTATGTGTTGTCATGAACACACATCATCAGTATAATTATTAAGTATCGAAATTTGTTGCAGGGTAACAAATACAAAATAACTTTTAATCCGTGGGAAGACGAATGAAGGCAACGACCACGACGAAAATATAGTATTTTTATTTTAAAAATAATATTTTGACATTGAACAAAATTGAATCACGCCTAGCCTCAAATCATGAAATTGATTTTAATTACTTTACAGTTTTTATTGGGCATGGTGTAAATGTGTCTTTAGCAGAGGGAATAAAATGAGTACCTACCTACAAGGGAAGATAAGATAGTGGTGTGGTAAGGAAATTATGAGTCAACATTAAAAGAATTTCGTAGCTCCAATATATACGAAAATAAATTACGTGGGTGTAACGTAGATAAGCGAAGGCCATGCCGTGATAAAAATATGACAATATTCCATTGTGCAGAGTAAGCGCCAGATATTTTTAGAAACATTTTAAACAGGACGCGTTCTAAGAACTGTGGGGGATGACATCTCAAAATTGTGTGTGCCCTGCATCCTGTATTACATTTTTTCATGTGAACATTTATGAAACATAAGTCCATTTTTAATTTTGCTATATGTAGGCAAACTAAAATATTAAATACAACGAAAATATATTTTTTATTACCCGACTTACACTCCCTATCCGTTACCTAGGTTAGAAAGTATTATTGATTAATAGGAGAGGATTAGAATACAGCAACAAAAAATCGAAGATCAGTTTTTCACAAAACGACGAAAAATTATACGGCACTTGACGTTCATCTCGCTAATCAAATTGAAATCAACACAGTATTAATAATTTTCCGATTATATTAAAGTAATTGGAAAATCGAGACCTTCGAGGCATTTTTCAATGTTTTGTGGAAAACTGGTCTCCTGTTTTTTATGTTTGTTTTTGTCTAATATCGGTCTAATTCAGTTATTTTTCAATAACCGAATGCAACGACTTATTTTCTCATGTTTCAAGCTTTGTGCAGCGTCTATTGGTTGAAATAGTTTATTACTGGCGGTGTGTAAATTACCGGGTTAAACAGTGACAGTTTACACCATCTATGGGTTCATAAGAAAAATCTTGCATCTTTTAATCACGACTTGGTAAAATTATGTTCACGCTAACAAGGACCTTTAATGCTCCAACTACGAATTTTATTAATTAAGGAACATATTTAGAGTAAGAAATATGTTTATAAAAACAATACTGTTGTCTCCTTGTGCCTTTTTATTTTATTAATTGCATGTGTTTCACTATACAAGATGTCACTATTTCACATAGCTTCACTATTCACGATATGATGAAATTTGAAAAAAACATCTTAAAGGTTATTTATGTTCCTGGCTATTTACAAATTCCTCAGTAAAACTGAGAATTTTGTAGATTGTATCTGATATACGTAATTTATTAAAGTACTAAGAGGATGAGGCAGCATACTCCGTTCATTGTCGGACCTGCGCTGTTCGAAGTCAAGCAACGGATTGCACGGTTGCGACTTGGATGGGTGACGCATGGTCTTATTCTTATGGTGCCGCGGTGGTGCTGACTTGGTATTTGGTAACAGGGTGGCAACTGGGCCAAATACTGGGCACATTCATTGTCTTCGTGAGTTCGATTCTCACCAGAGGGAACTTTGGCACTTCCCTCAGGGCTGGGTGTTTGTCCGCGTTTATATGTGTAACCTTCCCCTATAAAAAACCTGCTTGTAGGCTTTCTGGGGAAGGATGTTCTAATTTCTGTGTGTCCAAACTAAGAAATAAACAAAGCTGAAGAAATACTGGGAGGAATCAAACAATATAAAGATACTAGCTATAGTTACATATATTATCCTGTATTATATTACGTATGCTACATTATACAGTGCATGCTTAAAGTCTCTTCCCGTCTCTTTACTTTATATTTACTGCTCATCAAGAATAGGAATAAGTCTCTATCGGACCTCCCATAAGGTGCACAGTAAATAAGCCTGATCTAAGTACTATTCATTTCATCGCTATTACGCAAATAAAAAACTCTCTTATCTTGCCGATAAATGGACCAGTCTACCTGAGCCTAGCCATAAAAACAAGCCACGGTATGTTTTGAGATTTTTTATTTGGCAAATAGCGATGAAATAAACTATAAATAGCCGAATGCTGCCCTCACTTTTTCTTCTACGCACACATAAAGAAATCTCACACTTTTTGATAACATGGCATGTATTTTAGAAGCAAAAGTTTATTTGGATTCTAATTATTGACGAGACTGGAAGAAATGCACATGCAGCTGAAAGAATTTTCAGTGAGGGGTATCCCGATCATCTCTAGAGCATACTTACGACAGATGCTGCATAAGTTTAAGAGAACAGGACGAAAAAAGAACTGGAAGAGGCAGAAACATTGCAGAAAACTAATAAATAAATATTGTCGTTGAAGTAGTAGTGAATCTCACATAATATACATCTCAAACTGTTGAAGCTTATGGAGTATCTGTAAAAACTGTAAAGGTTTTTAAATAAATAAAATTTTTACCCCTATAAATTATAAATGGTTCACCAGTTCGTAGAAGATGATCTCGACCGCAGACTTTGTGAGACAGTATAAAAAAAAATAACCCGCGAACCTGAAATTCAAAAACAATTTGCTTTATAGATAAATGACCGTTGTTCCTAAATAGTAATATAAATAGCATGTAATATACATAAAATATAAATAATAGGATGGTGCTTTTCAACACTCTTGTGGCACACTAAGAATTTATGCCAATAAACAGTATCCTAATAGGCGAATTGTATACCGAGGTACAATAGAGTGGCCTGCTCGGTCTCCAGATCTAAAGGCCTTAGATTTATTTTTATGAGGCTACTTAAAATTTAAGATATGTCCTACAAAATCCGTTAACGTTGAGGTTTTGAAGCAAAGAATAACTGAAGAATGTAGGTTAATTTCTGCAGAAACGCTTAAACAGGAGCTGGAGCTTTAGAAGGAGCTTCCAAATGAGATGTTACTCGCACATTGTAATCATTTAAAAATTAATTTCAAAATGTGCCGCAAGATCATCTTTGATGATTAAATCATTATCTGTTAACTAAAATATTACATCAATGTATGTATGTCAATTTTCGTTCCTTGAGATCTCGTCGCACCAAAGTTAGGGGGGGGGGGACGGGGCGGTGAATTTTCAGACGTGTACTGTATATGTATATATTAAACTTTTTAATTATCCTCTAAATGGTATCTTAGATGATAATTAAAACCCTATACGTATAAAATAGCCGTATTTTGTATATTTAATAAATTCGATTTCAAGCAATAGTGAATAAATATTTTCCAATAAGGATAAAGAACATTATATTTTGTTGCATTTAACTCATATGTCGTGTACATTTAACTATTTTACCTTTCACCCCTAATGTATATGTTCCACATCTTATATTGGATTTGTTGTATCTTGTTTGTCTAATAATACAATTGAAATGAAAAGATGTAGAAATAACTATGCAATTTATAAAACTCCTAATTTTCTTTAGCGTAATCAATATCGAACTAGCTGTACATGGAAATAAGTCAAATATATAAAAGCAATATAGTAAAGATTATAGAGAAAATATTACACGGTTTTTAGGAGCACCCATTCTACTATAGAATTATTTTGCTGATAACAAGAGTTTCAACATTTGTTATTGTTATAAACTATAATTCCCCACTTCTATGGTAAACTGATAAACTCGTCCACCTATGGAAAGATAACTGATATCCATTTTCAAAGTTAGATCTATTTTACATTTTACCGCCTTAACCATACCGACTCAACCAACCAATAACAATAAAGAGTGGCGTACCTTTGTTTACATACATTGGTCGACTCTCCTTTTATTTCAGTTACCATCCGGTAGATATTACTATAAAAGTATAAACATCGCCTTAAAGCAAATTAACGCAGTTTTTAAATACCAAGCCTTTCAACTAGCGTCTACATTCAGAATTTAAGTTAAAGTGTATGGGAAACATTTAACTCTGTGCAGAATTCCATCTAGTATTTACCCAATATACAGAGGAAAAAATCATCTTTAGCGACGAGGCCCATTTTTGGACGAATGGATATATGAACAAGCAGAATTGTCGGATTTGGGACGATACCAATCCACACGAGATACATCAGCACCAAATGCATCCCGAGAATGTCACTGTTTGGTGCGGATTTTGGTCGGGCGGAATCATCGGTCAGTACTAATTCCAAAGCGAAACTGGCATTGCCATATCCGCCAACGGCGAGCGCTACAGATCGATGATAAGCAACTTCTTGTGGCATAAACTGGGTGATATGGATACCGATGACATAGGTTCTAATAGGACGGCGCTACGTGCCACGATGGACATTCTGCACGAGCGATTTGAGGGCATGGTTATCTCGCGCAGTGGCGACGTAAACTGGCCACCGAGATCGTGCGATTTAACGCCTTTAGGCTTCTTCCTTTGGGGCTATCTTAAATCGCAGGTCTATGCAAATAAACCGCAAACAATTGATGCCCTCAAAGTCAACATAATGAACGCCATCTCCGGCAAATTCAGCCAAATTTATGTGACAAAGCCATCGAAAATTGGACTTCCCCAATACGCTACCAAGCAAAGCCGTGGCGGACATTTGAACGACGTTATATTCTATACTTAATGCCATAAAATATTCTTTCAAAAAAAAATTTAGTGGATATCTCATACACTTATTTTATTTACGTTTAAAAATAGAGCATCCTTATTGAAAGACCCTTTAGTCTTACCACGAAAATCTAGTGAATTATTATAAGCGCTTTTACTTATTTTGCACAAAGGTTGTTGAAAATAACCAAGTACATACCACAATTCCATGTGTCTAAATTTAAATCGAACACACAATGATTTTATGTAGCTGTCTATAAATACCTGTACCATTCAACTGATTTATGATGATGATAGTTTTGATGAGAATATTCGCAAAGCAAGTTTTACGATGATGCTCATTGCACAACACATACCGCAAAGTGATTGGAAAGACTTGGCAACAGTAATTCTTGCGTATGTTTCTGACGCAAACTTATTTTGGACTGAACAAATAAACACTACACACCCATGTATCAACCCGTTAAAAAACGCAGGTGTCGATGTTTACAACTTGGTTACTCTGTTCTCTAGGTCTCTAAATTCCACACTCATTGTCATCTCTTATAAGTAAAAAATGAGCTAAAGATATCTTCTTTTGTAGAGATCTGTTTGTTTAATTCGTATTCTGTTTGTTTAGTTTTATGTATCTCAACTTTATTTATAATACATTAGTCTTTAGTGTGTTACAATCATTTCCAAAATACGAGTAATAACAGTATTTTGGAGATAATTTTAACGGATTCTATATGCTGTTTTTTAGTTCATTTGACAAATACATAATAGTTAGTAATAAAAGTTAAATAATTGACCAAAGTGTCATTCTTTATTGATAATATTGTAATGAATACCCTCTTCTAGAGATCGTATAGTTGGTGTTAGTAAACCGAGAGTAAATTTGTATGTCTGTGACAGTTGAATTCATTAAACTCAAAGTTTCTAAGCGATAAACATTATTTTTAAGTGCACAAGCTAATGTCTTCCTTTCCACTGGGCAAATACACTACCGCACTCCAGGCCGAGCTAGTTGCAATTCCATACGGTGTTCTGGAGGCCGACCAAAATCGGACCCCGGAGAAGGTATGTATCTGCTCGGATAGCACGGCGGCATTGGCAGCCTTGAATTAAGCAACGACAAAGTCAAAGCCAGTAATTATAGACCAGCTTGAAGCATTGAACCACTTGACAGGGAAGGGACCGGTGGAACTCTTATGGATACTTGGGCATAATGGCATTAAGGAAAGTCTAATTGCAGATGACTGTGCCAGATTAGGGACCAGGGAAAACCTCTATGGACCAGAACCTGCAGTGGGAATAAGTCGGAATCTGATCAGAGACCGCATCAATGGCTGGGCAAGAGACCAGCACAATAAAAGATGGAGAGGAGTAACGGGTTGTCGAATAACCAAACTTTTCATCGAATACGCAGAGATTGAGAAACGGGCTCAAGAATTCATTAAATTGAACAGGCACAGAACCCTGGTGGGAATCATAACGGGCCACCATAGTACTCTGAATGCATATAAGCACAAACTGAGGCTGACTGACAGCCCGGCCTGCAGATACTGTAAAGAAGACGAGGAAATCTCGATTCATCTTCTTTACACCTGCCCCGCACTGGAGGAGAAGAGGTACCTTATATTAGGGACACCTGTTATCCTAGAGGAGGCGAGGCTTAAGGCGGGGGACGTGCCTAAATTGCTCTTTTTATGGGATAGCATTTTTGGATAATAACCCGGATAAGAGGGGATCGCCAAGGGACTGCCCATGCGATCAGTAGCTGATGAGACCCAAACCCATATACAATAATGTAATGTAATGTCTTTAGTTTATACTGTCCTATTTTCTTCAATAAACAGTATTTCTATTAAAATACATAAAAAAAGTGACATCGATGGCTGACTTCATCGTTTCAAAATATATATCAGCTGATAGAAGATTGAATGTTATCAAAATGGCATTTAAGTTTTTTCGTGTACAGCTTAAAACAAACACTTATATTTATATTTATATTACTTAAATGTTCCTTTTAGCAATTGCATCCCCAGTAAGACACGCTCATGTTTCACGATACAGTTTCTAAAAAAGAAATATTGCTTACTCATTCATAGACATATTACATTACATTACACAACTATGAATCTATGTTTTTCCTAAATGGCAATGTGAATATATATGCAATTGTATACACCAGCTGGTAATTAGATATTTTTATTTTTGTAAAGTAAAAATAAAAATGCTGTAATATGAATCTAAATTATGTCGAACGGAATTTATATTAATAAGTTGAAAATCCTTCCTTGGTAATTTTCGTGCCATTAAAAATGGAGGTTTTAACAGGAATATTTGAACAAACAGCTATGTTGGGATCTACACGGAAATTTCCGATTCAGACAAAGCATAGATGAAAAGGTTTTACGTGTTCAAATTCACCTAGTGAGATATGATAGGATATCAGTTCAAGCCACGCTTACACCACACACGTTTTCAATATATTAGTAAAGCAAAAGTGATTATATTACTACACGTTTTCCCTCTCAATATTTTCGTACTATATCCTATCCAACATTATCCATATTTTCCCTGTAAAAGCGTATCTTTGTGTAAACAAATCCGGTTAAATATAAACATTCCGGCGAGACTAAACGATCTATTTATAAGTTAAGAAAAAATATAGTCCGTTATTAAAATTCACTAAACATGTTTTCGATGTTTTTCAAATATTTTTGGCAGCTATTAATGAGATTTACGTTGAAATGCATGTTTATGGTGTCATAGAATTGTATAAATCTCTTGGCGATAGACTTCTATGAAATCAATTTTGAATAATTTGAGACAAGGAACAACTTAATATGTTGGTATACGAAATTCTATATATAAACTAGCGGGCTTTTGTTAATTTATATACTGCCAACGTATCTTTCAGAAAGAGAATAATTTGAAAAATACGAGGGGGAATCACATAATATAAACCGGAATTTTTTTCAAATAAATTTATTGTCACAGTAAGAACATTTATGAATACATTTTTTATATTTACATAGCCTCTTCCTTTATCAATACATTTTTCCCAACGGATTCCGAAGTTTTTTAATGCCGTTATCGAAAAATGAAGTTGGTCGTATCTCTAACCAATTGCGCACAAACGCTTCCACGTCTTGGTCGTCAAAATGGCGTCCTCCAAGTTCCTCGAGTGGCCCAAATATGTGATAGATAGATACATGGTGACAAATCCGGACAATAGGGTGGATGTTCGTGTGTTTCCCAATGGATTATTTCCACTTCTTCTCAAGTCAAAGCAGCTGTATGTCGCTGAGCGCTGTCGTGAAGAAGAATGACACTTCGGATAGGCATATCTCGCCTTTTCTGCCGAAAATCCAGTTTTGCTTTATCAAGTAGCTGGCAATAGTACGCTGCTCATGAAGGAAATCAATGAGCCGTACGCCTCTGCAATCCCAAGAAACAGTGGCAAGAACTTTACCTCCAGAAAGACGAGTTTTGGTTTTTCGAGGTGGGTCTTCTTCAGGTCATCCGAAATAACGATTGTGCACTTCCGTATGATATTCCGACATCTGCAGCAATTTGTGTTACTGTAAGACGCCGGTCAGCTTCAATCAGATCAACCGGATTGTACGAATGTTCGCCTCACTGATACTTGTCTCAGGCATGATGCTACTGACAGTTAATCGGCCTTGGCGGGTGGCGCCGATGGAGTCCGCTCCTCTTCACATCCCCACCTAATAATACAAAGACAGCCTACCTAACGAGTTAAAATAAAAATTCCGGTTTATATTTGATTCACCCTCGTACTTTAAAGTATCCGTATTTTGAAGAATTTGACAATGTGTACAGTTTATATATACCGGATGGACAAATTTCGATGTTTTCATGTGGAATCCCGTTGACTATAGGATGAAAAGATTTCCCTCTATTCTCGATCTCTTTTTAATGCTGAATTTGTGTCCCTATTTTAATAAAGTGTTTCAAGATATTTCCATTTTTCTTGCCTTAAAAAATATTAATTTTTATTACAATCGGGACACAGATATGGCTGAAAACAGAAAAATGTCTTTTTTTCTATGTAAATCATAGCCAAGTATGACATATTAAAAAAAATTAATATAATATTTTACATTATGAATGGTATTAAAATATATAAAAAAACCGCCTGGTGGTGATATGAACCGATACATCAAACATCTACCACTGGTTTATTATTTGGATTTTAGTACCAACGGCGTTTTACATTTGGTGGTGGAAATGGCAAAACAGATACGAGTAAGTTATTGCTTATAGCAGCGAGGACGAGCTTTAAGCGCTGCAAATTAAGTATTGAATATTTAAGTATTTAATGCGACAGACGATACTAGCTGTGTATGCACAGGATATAATTCGTTTAAATTTGAAAAAATAAATTTAACGATGATATTTAATAACCTTTTAAAATCATAAATAATATACAAACCAATTCTTGGATGTAATGCTGATTAAATACTATCTTGTTTATAAATACTAACATATCAACTCTTCTCCATTGTGTATTAGGAATAAGTATAAATAATATTCACTGGAATTTATACAATTTCCATTAATTTTTTTTCTTCATGTAAATAATTATAAATGTAAAGTTGATATGAAGATTATACTGAATATTTTTGTTACACAATCGTATTTACAACCTTTCGGAATTTAGTTTTATCTTGATTTTCGTTTATATTGAAACATGAAATTCTCCATAAATAATGTTATAATTAAATAACTGCGTTTCCAAAACAGTTGTAATTATTTCCATTCCACATAACACTAGCTCTTTTCGAAAAAATTTTTAACCGATGATTGTATTTTTATACAAAATTGGGAAAAATAAGTAGAGAAGTGAGTTTCTTCATTTAATTTTTTTATTACAGAGGATTGGATTATTAGAATTGGAAATAATACAGCTTTCCAAGGATAGGAGAAAAAATCACGCACTTTACGCGCGGCCAGATCGAACTCTGTACACATTCATACATATTCGATATTCACTCTGCAAAGCTCTCAATGCGACTGAGTAAAGACCAGGCTATTTACTGCGCACCTCATGAGCGGTCCGATATCGCAATTCCGAGACTTGTCCCTATTCCTGACAAGATGTAGATATTTTTGTCATTTCAACCATTCAAAAGGACATTATATACGGTTAATAATAATTTAATAGTGCCTTCAGCGCCTCAACAAGGGCATACTGGGATAATATTTACGTTGTTAAGAACAACTTTTTAATAATATAAAATAAGAGTATTAATATAAAAAAACCTCTTAAACGTTAAAAACCCCTAAAAGTTGACAAAACCTCCACAGTGGCATAAATTGGCTTTTATAAAAGTTTTTTACCTAATTGTTTTTATTCGAATTTTTAATTCGTTTATAAATTAATAGTAAGTAATGTATAAAGCTATTACTGGAATACACCCTGATTTTCTAAAAATAAAGAAAAATTACTTAATAGGTATTAATAACAGCAAAAAAAACTTAATTAAAGTGTTACTATAAAATCTTGAACTGATTGTAGTATTTTCGTCTTCTCATCGAATTGAAATTATTTTCAGCTCGCTAATATATACAACTATAAATATGTGCTTTCTATAATCTATATATTGCCAAATAATATAAATAAAAACTTAACTACGTGAGTTAGGTAAATTTTATTTTAAGAATATACATATAAACAAAGTAGTGGCGTTTCGTAATAGTAACGTTTCCGGAAACTTTCAACTAGATATTTGTTGTGTGTTATATCTACACGATTACATAAACACACTGACGTAGATAATTTGATTTTCATTTTTGGTACGATACATTTGTTTATTTATTATTTATGATTGGAATTATCGAATTATGTTGCGATAGAAAAAATCCTTATTATTTTTGTTCCTTATGTTGTAAAATTGTTGCGTGTCAGTAGACTATTAGCCTTATTATATTTTATTATTATTACATATTTTTTAATACATTGTAATTCTTTTGCGGTATATTTTTGACAACTTGAACAAATACTGATAAATGTTTTGTAATCACTGGTTTAGCGCACATTATTATAAATTATAAATAACACGGGAGAATACAACAGGTCCTCCATCTATGTCGCAGACGCTAAAGCAAACCCTCGACTTTTATAACAACATCGACCAGTGATATGAATGTCCACCGCATTCCTAAAGAGCTTATTTAAGCTTATATTAAGCTTTCTGGACAGAAAGTTATGTGCACAGTCATAGACAGGTTTGAATTGGGAATACTTCATATATATTTTTTATAGTTCTCGATAGTATTATTCATTATTACGATATTATTATTATTCATTAAAACTCAGTGGGAATGTGCTAATATCAATTAATATTGATGTTTGCATAGATGCAGTTGTGAATAAGTGTTAAAAAGGTTGTTTCAAAAGTGTGCAGGTAACAGGTACATATAGAGATAATAAATCTTTTTGTATTTCCATTACTGATAATTTAAGACAAAATCGCAGATTACCTAATCTTTGTTTAATACAATTATTGTTGAAATTCATGTTAATGTTTATTCTTCTTGTGTTTTGGAGACTGATAACGATTTATCACTATTAGGAAAATGTTTGATCGCTGTGACTACGTAGTAAATGACAATGTGGAAACAAAATCTTATGTTCATTTTAATTATTTTCAATTATTGATATATGAATGGTGGTAGTTGACACAGTAACACAGTAGTGCCGTACTAATATCTTCTTAAAACCAGTTTTACCACCAATAAAAATTTTAGCACGAATAAAAAAATGTTATTTATTATGTTTCTTGATTTTTCACAATGATTTACCACGTTTTAAAAAGAATTTGATCAGAAATTTAAAATAGAATCGAAGAAGGCGTGCGTGGGATGTTAAATAATATCAAATATTAATATACATATCCGAATTATTCATAAATATAAATTGTCTTTTTTCTTACTAGGACGAAATGAAATTTTTTTTAGTTACTGCAATTTCCGTAAAACACAACATATATGCGATAGTCATTTACCTGTATTTCATTAACCTTTCAACTAATGTGAAATATTCATTCTATTCATACATACAGCCTATCAAGAATAGGAACAAGTGTCAAAACTGCGCTATCGTATCGCCCACGAGGTGCGCAGTAAATAGCCTGATCTTTACTCAGCCGAATTGCGAATATCAAGTGTACACAGAGTTCGATCTGGCCGCGCGTAAATTGCATCCTTATCCTTTCGAATGCTGCCTCACTCTTTCTTCTACGCATACCTAGAGAATCTCGCACTTTTTTCTATTCTTGACAAGCTGTACATATCGCGTCGGACTACATTTTTAATTTTCCAGCGGTTCCAAAATTGGTATCAACAAAAATTGCTCATGTATCAATTATAATATCGGTCGTTATCATTATATTCGGTTGTCCAAAGAGTCGTTTAGTTTTTCCGAATTACCACTTACGTCACGGCCTATGATGTCATGCGCACAGCTGTAGCCTTGAAGCCTTCCTCCCTATGTAACCCTGATACTTAACTCTACTTTTGTGTGAGCTTAATTGGAAATGAGTGAAACCGTGCTTTTTAGGCATGTGATGCTTTTTTATTAAAAAAAAAGGCAAAAAAGCCGCTGAAACTTGCCGAAAATTGTGTTCTGTGTACGGCAAAAATGTTACTCAAGATCGAACGTATCAAAAGTGGTTCAAGATTTCGATCTGGCGATTTTTCACTCACGGACGCCGTAAGGTCAGGCCGACCTAAAGAAGCCGTTCACGAGCATTTAGGAGCCTTAGTTGAGGCAAATCCTCGCTAAACCATACGTGAGCTTGCATAAAAAATGGGGACATCAAAATCTAGAGTACATAATCAGCTTAAACAACTTGGGTTTGTCAGTAGACTCGTTTTGGTTTCTCACGAACTCAGCGAATCCAATTTAATGGATCGCATCAGCACCCGCGATTTGTTAAGGATTCGTCAACGTAGCGATCCCTTTTTGAGAAATGTGGTTACTGGAAATGAAAAGTTGATCATTTATGACGTCAATCGAAAAAGATCCTGAGGAAAGTCCGGTGAACCTTCTCAATCCACACCAAAGGCAGGGCTTCACCCCAGGAAAGTTTTGTTGTCCGTCTGGTGGGATTTCAAAGGAATCATTTATTTTGAGCTACTCCCGAGGAACGAAACAATAAATTCGGACGTTTACTGCGAACAACTACAAAAATAGAGCCACGCCATGTAGGAAAAGCGCTTGGGACTTGTAAATCGTAAGAAGGTAGTCATCCACCACGACAACGCTCGATCTCACACTTATCTACAGACCCGGAAGAAATTGTTCAAGTTAGAGTGGGATGTCTTACCCCATCCACCGTATTCTCCACATCTCGCGCCCTCGAATTTTCACCTATTCCGCTCCATGGATAACAGTTTACGAAACTTCACATTTGCGAATAACGAGGAAGTCAGAAATCATTTTAAAACGTTTTTTGCGATCAAACCGCACATTTTTTTATGAAAATGGTATTATGAAGCTTACTGAGAGATGGGAGAAATTAATTGGAAATGGAGATGTACATTATTGATTAAAATTGATTATTTGAAATAAACTGATAAATATAATGTTAATAATAAATACTTATGAAAAAACCCAACAAACTTCTTGGACAACCCGATATTATAAGTTCCTTATTTGCGAAGTACAGTTACTTAATTTGCATTCCGTATAATTTGGCATTGATATTTAACCGCAGGAATTGGCGAGGTACAGTTAGAGGAAAATGTGTATAATAATCTCAACAGACCAAGTAAATCAATAGAAGCGGAAATACGCATCTTACCCGGTAATTTTATGGGTAGGAGCAAGTAATTGATAGCCAACGACGAACAATAACTTAGGAAACAGGTAGGTCTAGCCTTCTTGACGTCTCCTGGTTCGTGCGGCATAAAGGCATTCCGCAAAATACTAGAAAGGGTGAGTCACAAAAGATCGCCGTCTGTTCAAAGACAATTCAAAGTAAAGGAATCGTAAATAAAATGTTCTTATCCGGTTTCATTCAGAAGTCGGAAATAGATTATAGAGATGAATAGATAAAAAAATATTAGTTTTGTTTCCATGTAACAGAACATGATTTATAATCGAATACCTATTCCTATTGTGTAGATTTTATATTTTCTCTTTTACAATTGCATATTTAAAACTTCCTACTAGCATTTTTTTATCAGTATAAACTTAGCAGAACAACTTTGAAAAATGGAAAAATGCATGGGCTTATTATTTGCCGTTAATTAATCGTGAAAGTGATAATTTAACCGTTTTTATTATTTGTAAATTAATTACGAAAACGTAACGATTAATTCCGAGAGTCGTGTGAAAATGTCTTATGGGGATCAGTTTCCGTTCAGGAATTTACTGTTCGCGTTCTTTTAATTAATTGTGACATCTTCGAATTCGCCGTATCACATTTTGCAATTTTTTCAGATGTTTGGATTTTATCCCCCGTAACTTAGCAGAACAGCTATTAATCTTAATTAATCCGTCTTCTGGTCTTTTGTGGAGATGTAAATAATTTTTTTCTCGTGTTTAGGTATTTTCTCTCGTTATTTTCCGTTTTGAGTTATTTTACTGATTTTTAGCTAATTTTTTTTTCAAATTTCGTTTATTCCATTTGTTTACGGTGAAAGCGGCAAATTCCTATATATGTACTTACTTTTAACAAATTTTTTTTGACATGTTCTGCTAACTCCATGTGAAGTTAGTTGAACATTAAAAATTTTTAAAAAATCAAAAACTGTTAAATTATCACTTTCACGATTAATTAACGACTAATTAACGGCAGATAATAAGCCTATGCATTTTTTCATTCTTCAAAGTTGTTCTGCAAAATTCATACTTACATTTTTTTTCGGTGATAGGTTATCACTGCATCAAATAGTCAATGATTTATTTTTGTAAATAAAAAAAGCGGCAACAATTTCCTACTTTGTTAACCATCGTTGTCCAATCTAATCTTTGTCGAAGAGGTAGGAGTAGCAGAATTTACCAGCAGCAGCAGAATTTAGAATTTTTGGAAACAAAATGAAATAGGTGGTCATTATCTACCAAACAAGTATTACAGACGTATGTTTCACGTGTAAAAGAAGTGGAGGACATACGATTGATATTGTACATATGTAATAAAAATTTGTGGGTCTGTTGATGAAAGTATATATGGAAATAATAATGAATTAGGATAGGTGTTAGTGCTTATATTAAATCTAGGTGAAGTAGGAAGACATTCCTATTTACTGTGACTGTAGATTTAAAAACAATAAACATCAATCAAATCAGCAATCCAACGACCAGTCATGGGCACATTACAGGAGTTTTGTGTAACTGCAAATGATATATTAACTAACGTTAGTGACAGATGGAGTTGCATATATGCATAAAGTTGCTACATTACTTAAAACCTGCTTATTTGGATTTATTGTATATTAACGAATTTCATCCATGATGCCCAGGAATTTCTACTTGCCCACAAACGGTTCTAATCAGATGGGGAAGATGACTGAACACGGATTTTTAGTTATTCGCAAACCTTACAAGTAGAACAAAATTTACACACAGTACGAGAAAACAGTTTGGTAGCATTGTCATTGACCAATTACAAGCTGATTTTATCTTAGTTGAGTCTTGGATATATTAGTTAATGCAGACATGGCCTTACAGCAGCTAACGCTGTTCAAGTTTTTACAAAATTGCATGGTATGCCAGGGAAAAATTCAGACTTGCACCCACACCACAGTGAGCCCAAGTAATTTTTTTATTGATTTTTTTTTAAAATTCGTAATTTGCCCATAGGCAATAAACAAATGTTAAGATCCTAACGTATATTATTATATTGAAATTACAAGCGAATAAGTAAATTAACTATTAAGTTATTAGACTACTATTACGATTATCTAACGACATTATTCTAGTCAGCATGAATTCCGTTCAGACGAGTGAAGCATTTTAAGCGTTAGGTTGGAAAATTATTGTCTAAGTAAGTCAGGTTCGCAGCTAGATCATTTAGATGAGCTTCAAAACGTGACAAGTACTTTGAACTCACACGCTTTGCCATGGTCGGTCGGATATTGTTCTTAATACTTTGGCTTGCAGTCTTTGGAGGATTTCTATATTGGAGACACTGGCGGTATCCAAAGCTGGACACCATATTTATTCTCTAATTAAAGCTTAGATTTGGACTCAAGCGCCATAATAGCTTAGATAACATCAAGCTATGTTGCTTTCTCTTCATAAATATATACATTTTCCAAGAAAGGCCTCTATCCAGGTATATGCTAAGGTATTTTGCGCTATTTTCTTGAGGCAGCTGTTCTTTATTGAGTATAAGTACGTCAAGTACTTTGACGTAGAATGTATGTTCATGAGAAAATGTATTCTCATTGACTTTTATTCTCCGATGATTTAACCAGACCTGGAGATTGGTTGATGCCGTTGCAGTCTTGGCTGGTTGCTAATAGCGCTATATTCTCATCAAAGGTGACAGTTATGGTTGGTGCCGATGTTGGTATGTTGGCGATGAAAATGTGATACAAAACCGGTCCAGGAATGTTACCTTGAGGTACCCCAGCCTCTACTGGAGATGACGTTACCATTTCATCCTGATATTTTACTAAGAAATATCTTCTTAGAAGATAACTTTGTAGTGTTGAATAAGTGTGTGGTAGTATGTTCCTCAACTTATACAGTAGTGCCTAAGTAATTCATAGTGTATCCGAGAACTTCAAAAATATGCGTATGCTCTGCTTCACAACTCGGTACGTGGGACGTTTATTTTCAAAAAACAAGGCAATATGTACAGGCATATGTATATATTTTAAGCAGACCGCCGAAGGAATATTAGTTAGTGCTGAAGGTGTACTCGTATGCCTAGTCTCATAGATTGCAGGGTAATGGAATTACTTTAATACGTCGAATTTGAACCCGACTGAAAAACTCCAGGCTAACGCTACTAAAAATGAAGGAAAAGTTGACGACTAATTTATGGGATGTCGAAGAATGTTAAAGATGGTATTAAAGGAGTGTACTTAGTATATTCCGCCGTGTAGTTTACCATAAAACGTTTGCCGATTAATTAAAGCCAACCCCATGTAATAACCATATATGTACATAGTTATTGTCCTGGTATTACTAATATTTAACAATATTTTATCCTAATATAAGAATATCTAATTTATTTATTTCGTCGTTCGTGATCGTATCATGATGAAATTTATTATCATGTTTTATCCAGCATTTATTAGAAGTAACGCGGGAGTTATTTTATCGTAATATTATATCAATATTACTTAACAAATATAAAATCAAAGCCAAGCCCATTGTTTTACCGAAAAGTTTACACGAGAATGGTTATTCCTTTCTGATTTCGTGAAGACATTTAGATTAAAATAAAGTTCAAGGTTTTATATTACATACCACTTACAAAACACCTCGACATTTTAATTTTCGTTCCAAAAGCCTTTTAGAAGATAGATCAGGGTCTGGCCTATTCGTTTATAAATATCAAACAATTGTAAGTTTATTATATGGTAATTTTATAGCCGGTTTCCATAAAAAAAAAATGGGTAAACTCATTTAAGTTTGAAAACAGAATAAATAAAAATAAACTTCATAATAGATTTTCTTGTTTCAAGAAATCTTTGTAACTTACAAGTTAATTATAGTGAACAACATAAAAGCTTAAATAAAAATGTTAGTGTTGTGTTAGATATTGAGAAAGCCGGGGATGTCATAAAGGCATCGCTATTGGCTACGATGGCATAGATGTGTGAAGAAAGACAGGTGGATAATATTGCACAATGAAAAAAATTCACGCGGATTTCTAGGAAAAGTTCAAAGGTCAGTAATCTTGCAAGGGAAATTATTCACCTTTGTATCTAATATATACGAAGGTGAACTATATTATAGTTTAGACAATTAGTTCATGTAAAAAGTACTATTCTCTGCTGAGAACCATACTTTTCATTAATTTTTTTCATACTTTTCATATATTTTCATACTTTTTATTTATTTATTTATTTTTTTGGAGACTATTAGAACGTAAAAGTCGTTCACCCTTTTCCAAGGAAAAGGAGACGTATGTAGGTATTCTAATACTGAAATATGAAAATTCATACAAACCAATTACAGATGTCCATAAAATTAACAGCTCAACTTTTTGCGAATCGGTCTCGCGTAACATTTGCTGTTTTTTAGCCGTTAATTAATCGTGAAAGAAAAAATTGCCGCTTTTTAATTTTTTTTTAATATGGGGTGTGCTAACTTCATATGAAGTTAGTAGGTCACATAAATAAAAAAATAATAAAAAAAAAAGTGAGGTAACTTAAAATTTGTCGGCTTTTTGCTGTTGAAAAATGGCTATAAGGAAAATATTGCAGGATTCGTTTTATAAAAAAATATTTTGTCGAATATAAATTCCTGAAAACTAAGGCCCCAGATAGACTTTTAAATGAAAATAAAATAAAAAGCTAAGACATGTCGTCATTGACTTGAGAATTCGAGTCGTTCGAACTAAAATTTAGTTTTATACTCGCGAATGAAGGGGTTGCCTTCCTGAATTTCTGTGGATCGTTTATTTATGTCAATAGAAAATTTATGAAAAAATCATATCCTTTGCGATTAAATCAACCAAGTCGAACGGCAAATTCTCAAGCCGGAAACGAGTTGAAAAATTAATTTCTAATGCGAAAAACTCGGAAATTTAGTAATTAAAACTACGTACCTTTTAATTATTAAATGTAACCTTTTAACAAAAAATACATTATGTCTAATATAACGCTAGTTTTTTTTACTATGGGAATAATTACTATGTAAGTAAAACATAATCTTAGAACAATAATGACCACCAACGCTTCTAGATGACAGTAAATAGGTCTACAGCTCAGGTCATTAAGTTAATCCGTATTTGCCATCCTGTGATTTTAATCTCTTGTATGTATTATTTAATTCAAATTACTAACGATTCAAGAACGCGTTACAAACGTAATTTGAGCTTAAACTTATTATCCTCCCTACAGAGGCAATTTATATGAGTATTGTTCGAGTTGTTTTGAACCGTATAAAAAACAACCGGTTATATCGTTGCTTCCTATTTAAATTATTTCATTATACACACACTTTAGAAGTGTTGCATGTGGTACGTATATTAAGCAGAACTGTTTGTGAGTTTGCTTTATACGAAGATGTAATATGGAAACATTTGCGACAAAGTTATTTTCTGTATTTCGTCACTAGAAAGTCGTTGTTTTTCATAATATACTATTAGAGTACGAAGCAGGATTTTTTTTAGTACACATTTATTTTATCTAATCCTTTTATTATCCTCCAATCGTATTTACAGGGCACAACGTAAGGGAATGTATTGCATTTTAGTGTAGACTAGAATACAGAATAGGTGATGTGAATGAATTCTGGCTATTTGGTATAAATAGAGGTTTACCAATATATACCAAATGCTTTTATTTACTTATAATACCTATAAGTCTATACACCAAATGCATAATATATTCCGTAAATAAATCCTCCAATATTCTTTCAAGTTCAATATTTCCATAAAGAAAAGAGAAGAGGATAAGGACGAATTTTGTTTCAAGCGATTTGTCAGAAAGTAACTTAGATATATAGAGTTCCAGAAACAGTTTGCCAAAAGTGCCAGAGGTTGCAGCTGATTGATTATTTTTTCTCAAAAACAAATTTTTGTACTACTGTTCTTGCTAACAAATCGCTTTATATTTTGTAAGAGATTTTCTGTACCGTATGACACATACACGATTACTTAAGAATCAGGTGGGTTCTAGTTAGTTCTAAGACTTTCGTTTTTTAAAATACCTTTATTGCCCTTTTTGTGTATGGTGGTATATATGGTGTCCCAGCGAGAGTTAGCCGATTATGTTTCTAATTATTGGGCAAATAAATAACATTTCTACAATACTTTTGGGTTCAATTGTTTACTTAAACTATGCCATTAAGAGGCGGCCACATTGTAAGTGGCCGCCTCTGTTTCTCAGACAGCAGTGAATTATTTTGATAATGTTTTCCATCACTTCGCGGCATAGCTGTGGCCCTATGTCCGCAATAACTTTGGTAATGGGGTCTTATGGTCTTATGGGGTCTAATGGGGCCTTAAACGCTTAGCAGGTGCTTCACAACGACCCATAATTGCATGTAATCTTCTTTCAGTGCTCACAACTGAACCATTACTTTCGTAGTACGCTTTAACAATAAAGGTCGATTCATACTAGGCGCTCAGATCCCGATCCGCTCACAGTCAAATATTTAGGGTAGTATTTACACATTTTACATTCAATTGGCGCTCACTTTTAATCAGTATGAAACATGTCAACACATTCCTATAGTAAGATGAATAAATTTTCTATAAGAGATTTGGCTGCAATTGCCATATGTTTGGATGGTGAAGAGCAACAATACAAGAAACGCACGAAGATATGGGTTCATGACATTTAGACAATTTTTCAGTCTATATAAAGGCCTTGTAGATGACGAACAAAATTTTTCCAATATTTTCGCATGGCAAAACATACATTTCAATACATTTTGAATAAAATTACAACACACTGACGCAACGGTTCGTTCAAAACCGTTCGCTCGTACCGTGAGCGAAGCACCAAATATGAATATTTCCAATTAGATAGCACGTCACAATATTTTATCGCGCCTTGAGTGGAGCGTGACCTGAACTACGCTGCTGTGAATCGGCCTTAAGAATGCGTTGCTGGACAGTATAGCGCTCCATTTTGTAATGACATACTCTCCACGTAATAACTACGAAGCATCAACTTCCAAAACCTGCCGCAAGAGTAATGACGGCAAGTTTAAATCGGCTACCTCTCACTGGGACACCCGCTAGTTATCTTAATTTAAGGTATTTTATCTCGGTATTTCCTTTTAATGAAATTGACATATATTATGCTTGGTAGTAAATGAACAAAATGTCAAGTAGCTTCCTTTCCTCACTATGAAGTCTAACAGTTAACTGGTTATGATAAAACCCTTTTATTAGACACTTAAGACACCTTTAAAACTTTCTAAACCTTCTTATTCACGAAGACAAATAATAATGATATCTGAATTCGCATTAATTTTTCCTTCGTTATTGACTTTCGCGTCTCATCTGTCCCATCCTTCGTATGCAACAGATATTCCTTATTCATTTTCAACTTCAACTCATAGATTGAAGCAATTGTTAGAGCTCTTTATCTTGATATCTCCATAATACCTAATTAAAAATGTTGGACACAATTAACGTTAAATATGCATTGCTAAGCTACACTATACAGTATGTTTTTACTGCTTTTCCTGGAACTGTATTTTGTAACTTAATATTAATTTGCATAAATTAAGCTGCCTTAATTATTTTTTAGAAATACTGACGAAAATTGTGTATATTGTGACCTGCATTGCCTTTATAAGGAACAAGCAATATTTCTAATTATCCACTGCGCTCGCTAATTAACTTTAACTGTAAACTACATAATGCTGGATGATAATGATACCGAGAATAGGAAGTACTGTGCTACAGTAAATAAATTTCAAGGATGTTAATTAAATAGAAATCTGAAGATATCTAGGCTCTTCTTTGAAGTGGAAATGTTAGAAGTCTTGTAAATAAATTTCACAGAATTTAGGAAACATAATTTGTTTTGTGAAATCTGTTTGTGTAGATAAAAATATAGCACACAAAATTGTATATATTTAAACAGAGTAACATTTAAGTATTGAAACCATTCGTTACTTTCTTTGTTGGTACTGAATTATTATAAAACTCTTTGGATCTAACCCATTTTGGCCAACGATAATTTTATTACGAAGGACGTCTATAGGCAACACATACGTAGGAAATAGGACAAATAAACAGACACAAATTGACTAGGATATAGTAAATGCATGTAAGTATTTGATGAAAATTATAAATATTTTTGGAAAGCAAAAAGTACCAAAACAAAGAAAAAAAAAAGAGAAGGAAACAACCTTTACACTGTTCACGTGATTGATGTCTAATATTAAATGCACGTAAATTTTTATAATCTATTTGATAGAGCTAACAGTTAAGCTTTGGTAAAACTTTAGAATATTGAGTATGAGGTGGACAGGCTTACGAAACGATTGACGAACGAAAATGAAAGATGGATAGATATAATAGAAGACTTCTGTACTACCACAAAGTGTAAGACAATTGGGAAGTTCTTAAGAATTAAAAAAAAAAACAAAAATTAGTTATGTATAAGTAAGTTAAAGACTAGTTAACTATAATATTATGTATAAGTAGATTCGGGTATACAGCATCTAATTACTTATACCTATTTCTCTTCATGGTTAGTAAGCCATGATTTACTATATTAAATAGAATAACGGATTGCTGGACAGGGGCCTTTTATTTTTGTTGATGCTATTCTTACAACTAAATATATGAATATTTCCAAAAACATTAAATTAAATTATCAGCTAAACCTTTTCATTAATTTTATGATTTTTATAAAAAGGATATCAACTTTCTTTTATTCTGTATCTTAAGTGAACCACTCAAGTGATATAATAAACAAATGTGTATCGGGCAGACCAAAAGAACAATGGGAACAAAGTTCAAGAAACATTTACATTTAGTATACATGATTCAGTAGTTAAATTCGTAGCAGCCAGTGTACACATGAAATTTTAAGGGAACATATTTTTTTATTTTGATAAAAATGTTATCGGTTAATTTAATGCGCGAAAAATACATACTGGGAATAGTATACGTTTCTAGTGTGCAATAGATCAAGTATACAATACAGTATAGTTTACTTAATTATCGATAAATTTTACAAAATTTTATAAAATTAAATACTGGCAAGTATTTTTCTGTGTCAACTGTGTCTCCAGTCTTCGCCTAGTTGGTTGACTTATTAGATTCTTGGTTAGAATGCTACTCTTGGGATGCGCCTTTAGACTAGACTTCGTAATTTTGGGAGGATTTGGTTGATTTTGGAGGTTTGATCTCTTCCTTGATGGTTGCAATTTGGAGAGCGTAAGCTATAATGCGGTTTGGTACATACCAAGGGGCGTTCGCGATTAACCGAAACACTTTTGACTGGAATATTTCCACTATTTCAATGTTTGATCTTGGGGAGCCTGCGGACTCCAAAAGTTGGATGCCCTAGTTCCAAATAGATAGATAATAAAATCGATTTATATGTAGTTTGCTATATATATATATATATATATATATATATATATATATATATATATATATATATATATATATATATATATATATATATATATATATATATATATATATATATATATATATATATATAGATATAAATTTAATTTTATATCTTAATCCATTATCTAGTGATTCCGCGACAGCTGCTTATATTATAAAATAGCCATTTTACATTAGACTGATCATTCATAATATAACTAATGAATTAAAATATACCTATGCTGGTTTGAATAATTTTAGGAAGCTCTGCTAATTAGGTGCGAAATTGAAAACAATAAAATAAATTAATAGACAAAGACATCGTCAAAGAAGGAAATAATTCATAGTTTTCGTTATCTCTTTATTACTCTGGCCTTCATCTAAGTCTTTGGCCGTAAGTTAGGTTTTGTGTTGCAGTAAGTAATTTACCTCAATATAAATTTATATTATTACCGTGACATCGAATTTGGCATTTAGTGTGATTGTGTTTCTTAGCTTAAATTCGTCTCAATGCTATCGGCGATTTTGCGATGGCAAATTTCAAGGCGCAACGCACCGATATCAAATTCTGTTTGCTGTCAAAGAAAATAGCGACAGATACAGTATAAATCTTTCAGAAAGCTTATGGAAAATACATTCTTCTAAGCCAGCCAAGAAATTACTAGTGGTTTGCCCGGTTCCGAAATGATCAAATGCCACTTGAAGATGAACCCCGTTCGGGTTAACCCTCAACGCCTGGAACAGACGAAAATGTTAAAAAATGCGCATATAACCCCGAAATAAAACAGCAGTCCAGCCAGTGGAAGACATTCATCGCCCAGACAAAAAAAAATTTCAGGGCAAGTGAAATTAAACGTGAAGTCCCTGATGATTTGCTTTTTCCTGGAAAATTATTACCTGGATGTGCCAAAGCGATTGTCTGAGGCAGTCACAAAGAAACGACCTGAATTGGGGAGACGGGGGACTGGTTTCTTCATCATGACAACGCGCCTGTCCACACAGCGTCGAAAATCAACCAGTTTTTGACAAATAAAAAAAAATGACAAGACAACGGTTTTGCAAAAAGAAAAACCTAAATCGAAACCATTTTCAGGACGTAGAAGAGGTTAAGAAAAAATCACTGGAAACACTTAGAATTAGTTCAGAAGCATATAAAAAATATTTCGACCAGTGGAAAACCTGTTGGGATAAATTGATGTTCTCAAAATGTTATTTACTGTTAGATTAAATAAAATTAATAATTCTTGTTTTGGGGAACGTGGGTACCCCCTCATACATATTATTAACGTATATTATTTATTAATAAGAACGACGTGTCATATTATGTGTTATGAGAAGGCATAATAGTACGTGTTACTTATTATTAAGATCACCCTCATAAACAGTTTTATATTATATTAAGGCACTTTTAACAAAGAAGGTCTATTTCGAATAATATCCTTCTCTATTAACCGTTAACTCTATCGACTTACACTTGATAGCCAGGCTGTATTTTATTAAATTTAACGGACTACGTACCGGAAATAGGCGATTTATTATTATTGATGTTATATTTAGTTCGCATTTCTTTGCAATATCAAAATGCCTCAATCATGAATACATACTGATTTAGTGCCGCCAAATAATTCGCTTATTTCGAAGTCTGTACTTGAGAATTATTCATTTCATTTACTGCCAAACCACAAGTAGATTAGAACACAAAAATGCATTTTTAGCGTGGTGAGGAATAGGATAAAAACCCACCACAGTTATTAGTAATGCGAATTGAACATTCCTGTACATAATTTTTCGTAGATTAAAACCAGACTATATTATTTTGAAGGCTTCCTATAGATTATCAATTGTTGACTAAAATGTACCGTTATCAGATTCTTGTTCGGAAGAGGAGTTAGTTATAGTATTAGATAAGATAAATAAGTCAATAACTGTGTTAAAAACGAAATACATAGATTAAAATCACTTCGTCGAAATTTTTTTTTCACGATGATTGTTATAAACTGTGGAACACTCAGTTATACTATGCTACTTATTACAGTAACTGCAAGTATAGGGTGTTGTAAATATAATCTATATATACGAAATTCCATTCACCTTTTCACCATCGCACATATACAGCGTGCCAAGAATAGGAAAAAGTGTAAGAATATCTATGTATACGTAGAAACAAGAGAGGCAGCATTCGGAGGGAAAAGGATGTACTTTACGCGCAGCAAGATCAAACTCTATACATTCGATACACACTCGATATTCACTCTGCAAAGGTCTCAATGCGACTGACTAAAGACCAGACTATTTACTGCGCACTTCGTGGGCGGTCCGATAGCGTAGTTTTGAGACTTGTTTCTATTATTGACAAGCTGTATCTAGAATACTTCTAAGAAAATGTCTAAGTTGCCGTTTGTCTGCTCTATACACTGAACTGAAATATTAGATTTAAAAGATATAGATACACGCTTTGACATGTCAATTTTTAATCTAAGATGTACGTATTTTAGTTTACTAAAATTTAATATGAAATCTACAGGGTGACTCATGTTAGTTCAGTTTAAAACTGTTATTTTTCAATATACATTCATATTAATGGATTCCCCTTTTATGAGCTAATTTAAAATCTCTTATGCCCTAAATTAATAAATAAAGGGGTTAAAATTATGTAAACATACAAAGGTACGTAAAGGAAAGATTCTTAAACCCGAGATGATTTTTTAATCTAAGACGATTTTCCTTGTCCTTATAAATACTTTTTTTTTCCAAAAAATAAAAATAATCCAGGCTATAAGCAATAAAAGAAAGTCAATAAGCAAAATAGTGATATTTTGGTAAATCGCCTTTTGAAAATACATTTAATGCTTAATAAAGAATGTGACATTTAACAGAACTCGTCTAATAGAAATTTCGATGACAATTGGTTATCGAGATACGTCTAGAAATCAAGTGAAAGTTGCTAAAATTTTTAATCGTAAGCATCCTGATTTCCCGAATATTCTACAAACAAGCTAGCACTATAAATGAGGTATCTTGTTTGTATCTTGGTAACTATCCTTTGGAATCAAATATTTTTATTCCAACTGAATGATGAACATAGGCAAGTCTGAAATTTGTTGCAAACGAGATATAATATCTCTGGAAAGTGGGATTTAAATCAACATTTCTTAAAATAACACATATTTGTATGCATTGAAAAGAAACTGATTCATGTCTATTATATTTTCTGTTAGACCACTGATGTAACTCAGCGATGTCTTGATTTACGACTCTTATAACAAAACTCTGTAAGAGTTATATCTCTATATAATAATCAGATTCAGATTGAAGTATGTGTTCAACAACACATTATTTTCAGTGAAATATATTTTTATATTAATATCCATTAGTAAATGTTGAAATACAATTAACAAAAAACAAATAATTTGAATTATATTTTCAAATATCCCCACTCTATGTATTTCTGACCAATGGTAAGCTAACATACTCGAAAACCTTGTGAACGTATTCTTACTTCGGTACTACAAGGATATAACAAAAATCGTTAAAAGCAGAATTACAATTAAATTCTCGGACACCGGGTTATTGAACGATGCGGTTGACCGATTTATGGACTTTTAAATGGAAGGAAACTCAAGTTGTGTCGATACCAGTATATATACATTTGAACAGAAGAGTTGTCTAAGATGATATTCAATAATTTAGAGTTAATAATACCATTACGATCAATTACTACGCCCTCAGTTATTACTGAACGCGTAGTTGCCAATTGGTGGTAAATAATCAACAGTTATTTAATTAAACCAATGCATATATCACTAGCACTACTTGGGGATTGTATTTTTCGTACTAGATGTAGAAAATTCTTAGAAAAAAAAATTAAAGTTAAGTGGTGAATTAAAAATGTCCCCTGAACGTAATAGTTAGCATTAAATATCAATTAATGAAACATTTAAAATCAATCGAGGACAGGCATAGTTAATGGTTAGATTTTAACATACAAATTGTCAGTTGCTTACATATCTAGCGATTGCTTTCTATTTCTAAAAGTGGAAACTACTAGTTTATTATAGGGGTAATTATTGATGCACATTAGGAAGACAGAATAGAGAGAAATATATAGAGTGGTCGATGGTAAATATTCTGTAAGATATCAGATCTGAAAGACATTGAACAGCATTAAATTAAATTCAGCCTCAGAGTAGTAATGGTAATTACCGTTCCTCTTCATATATCACTCATTAAGTGGTAATGGTAACGTAATAAACGTTTTTGCTGACGACATTAACGTTCTTAAGAAACATGAAGGCCATCACATCCGCCTACTCTAATGCTGCAGAAATTTCAGTACATATTGCATTACATACTTTGTTTTATAAGTTTTTGTAGTATAAATACATGAAAATAAATATAAATATTGGCAACTACTCATACCTACATAATATGAGATTGTTAGGGATTCGGTGACAATTTCTGGTGCTTCGTCCAAACGAAAAAAACCTTAGGAAGCTGTTTTACTACTTACAACTTTTACGATAATTATGTCTTTTATTTGTTAGTCATTCACAACTGTGATGTTTTCCATTTTCTTCAAAACGTTATGCCGATTATTTGTGATTATTAATTTTTTACGATGGGTAAAATTTTAAGGGAATTCCGTGGTCGACGACAGGATTGGGAAAATTCATTAAAACGATTCGCAGAACTTAAAACGGATTTGAGGAATTCAAGGCGGAAATCTGAAAAAGTAAGGGGAGTTTTGGGACGCAAAGAAAACGTTTCATCTTCGATGGAGATTATAGAAAAGATTGGCATCACTGAAGAAACGTCATTAAAAATACCTAAGTGGATACTTGCGTGCTACAGCAGTCGGAATTGTGAACTAAAGTTGTTTTTATTTCGAAATTTCATATTTTGGATAGCATATATTAATTTGGGTTATACTTTGAAGTATTATGGGGGTGCGTAGATGATGAAAGTACATCTGGTAGAGTTGACGAAGCACCACGGTCCTTTTTGAGTCCACCTCGTACTGTTTACAGTATAGTAGCCGTCCACTAGTTTCGCGAATACGTGAAAAAAAAGTTCGACGACATCCGCTTAATAATATAAAATGAATTATTATGGCCTTCGAAGTATAACCCGTTATTTTCGTGCTGTTAGTTCTAGGCGTAGCGTATTTTGTGTGCTTATGTAAACTTGCTCGTGTTAATTGTGTTATAAATATATATGCGGTATAAAGCATCTGTAGCGCGAACGTGCACTAATTAGAAAGCTCTACATGTTACTCCGGGATGAAAAAACTAGAGAAGCGAAAGAAAAGTTTCTCACCGAATTCCCCTTGTATGGCGCAAACGTGCGCGGGGCACATTTCAGGATGCGCCCCGGGCACGTAATAGTGGTTTTCGTGGTAATACTCTCCATAAGGGGAATGTACGGGGGAGCAGTACATATCTGCATTCTGTTGGGGTTCAACGCTTTGGCTGGCCACCATTCCTCCGCGTCGCCCACCTCCACGTCTTTCGCGGTAAAAGCCACGTCGCGACACTTTTACAACACTGCCACCACTTTTAGCACCCAACATCCACTGACACCGTGGCTAAAAATCACCTCACAATTGCCGAACAACACTGGATCGAGAACAGGCCAACGATACGAACATTTCTGTGAAAGGAACAAAGTATATTAATACTGGGCTAGGTGACGAGGAGAAACTCGAACGGGTAACCTCTCGTACCGACGGGTCTGGCGTAACTGAACTGAACCAATCTGACTGGCAGCCGGAGTTTTCTCTATGTCGGAGGGAGGAGTACGCTACTTCTCGGTTAAATTTAGACGGCACATCATTATTTACAGTTTACGCAAGTGCTGTTCAGCGGAACATGGTATTTTACATTATTCTGCTATTGCTCGTTTCATGTTTTTCGGCATTTCGACAATTTTAAATCGAATGCAAACTGAAATTTAGTGTTGCATTTCTTATCTAATCGCATTTGGCAAGGATAAACGGCCGACATTCCTTTCTTTAAGGATATCGGAAAATCGTAATGATAGATGTGGCCTGACGCAATATTTTTATGAAAGTAGAACATACATACATATTTATCTATATGTGAACTACTACAAGCTTGATTATAAAAGCACTTAAATCATATCGTTAAAGCACTTAAATCCAATTATTTGTTTTACAGCATTCCTGTTACAGGTAGTATAAAAATTAACATTCTTTTTGTTGAGACCGTCTGGCGACCTTGTACATATCCTTCAATACTTAATTGTTGAATGGATAAATGCCAGTAATAGTTTAATATCAATTGACTAGTAATGGTTGTTTCTCATTAAAGAAAAAAGTAATCCGTTTTACAGTTATTTATTGTTTTTTCTCTTTAACAAAATAACTTATCAGTATGGGTTGAGAGGTAATGAATTCACGAAAAAGGTGGATAGACACACAAGATTGAACTTATTGTGTGACAGTGTGTTATTTAACAGAGAATGAATAGATTTTTACTAAAATTTACCGGATTGACTGGCGAACAAATGGTTATTGTAAGATTTATCTTATACCGATTAAGTTTGAATAAACTTACTCAGAAGAAATTGAAACACTCATATGTTGGACCATCGTAGAATGAATCAGAATTGGATATAATTAATTATACGTAATTATAAGGTTCTGTAAGGTAATTCTAGTATTTCGTTCTCTATGTAATCTCAATTATTAATTATAATCCGAATTTACAGGGTAGCTAAAAATTTACGAGTCATTACGGAACTTACTAATATTTTTACTTTTCTGCACTCAACTATACCAGAGCGGAAAAGTAATGTAATCGTGTAAAGAAAAATGGAATTTTTTTTTGATTTATTTTTCGATATTCGGCCTAAAAACAAAAAAAAATGGTTTTTACAAAATTTGTGTACCTATGTGTGTGTGTGTCGTTGTCGTCGTCATTAAAATTTCTTGTTAGCACGATAACTCAACTAAATCGTGTCGGATCGATCGGGTTTTGACTGATTCTGATCGGGGACGTCTCCCACGCGATACGTATTGATTTTGAGGTGGATAGAACACACTCTACCATGTTTATGGGTCATGAGAAAGCACAATGGTGAACTATTTGAGAAATGTTTTTTGAGAAAGTGGTATTGTTCTTGGATAATGCAACATCTCACTCCAAAATTGTATTGGATAATGTCAAACTTATATTTCTTCCACTAAACACTACCTCACATTGCCAACCATTGGAGTAAGGCATTATTTAGAACTTCAAGATGCTCTATAGAAATTATTTTATTAAAAGGCTTTTAAAATATATGGATAGTGGCTGTTCTCTTCAAGAAATAGAGAAAAACATTACCTTAACCAACGCCTTAATATGGATTTCTGTGGCCTGGCGAACTTTGTCCGCGATGACAATAAAGAAGTGCTTTTCTAAAGCCGGATTTACAAATATAGATGCGGAGGATTTTGAAGAAGATAATATTCCGCTAGTACAATTATTGTTTCCTGCTTTAAACGACACATTTGTTAGTTTGAAAGAATTTGCATTCTTTTTCATGCAATTGTTTTCTTTTAAATGGCGCCCCTATTTAGCGACCAACATATGATTCCCCGAGAGTGGTCGGTATTAGAAGGTTTTACTGTATATTATACTAGCGAACCCGGTGAACTTCGTTCCGCCTAACAGTCAATGAATGAGCACATTTAGGATTTTAAAATTAATACAAAATTAATAAGTTCAATTTTTTATTATATTAGTGTAATAAAATATATGGAAATTGGTGGGTTGCACTCTTCAGTGAAGCACCCTGTGATATACGACATTTCTCGTTTTGTTATCAGGCGCAAGAACAAATAAAGAAGATGGTTTTCCGACTCGTGAACATGCCATGTACAATTGACCATGAGAAAAACATGCATTTTCTAGATTTAGACCACAAACATTCAAGGATTTGCCTTGTGATTTGTTAATCGTCATAACAAATGCAAGACGAATCGGAAATTGAAGTCGTTTAAACTCAAACGGCATATCGGTTGGGATTATCAGAATCCCCGGAATGAGAACTTCTTCACCTTTGAATTTTCCTTTGAGTATCGTCGCGTAAATCACATTGATCATCAGTTTAGTTATCACCAAACGCGTTCCGTTGCATAGTTTTGGTTGGTTTAGGTTTCGAAGCATGATTACTACCGAGCCAACCTTTAGTCGTAAATTGTGCGGTGGTAAGCCAGGCACATCCAAGGAGTTTAAAAATTCAATAGGATAGTTGGTGGCTTCATCTTTATTTGTTACACAGTCAATAGATTTGAATGAATGAAGTGCACCATTGATTCTATTCTGAATTACGAAGTTTAAGTCATCCACATCTTTATTCTTAGCTGCCAAAACTACTCGTTCACTCAACCATTCGTTATTTTTGTGGTTAGTAATGATGTTTGGGAATACTTTGTTGATGAGTTCGTCTTTCGATGAGACAAAATTACAGAAATTTGGAGGAAATGAAATCAATCCACTCGATTCGTCGACAGGAACTCGACCATTACCGATAGTCAGCAATTGCTCAGAGAAGTCTTCAGCAGACGTATCATTCAGCAATGAAACTCTCATGCTTGTTGTCAGCTGAAGTTTCTTCACATAGCGGCATAGATTTGATGATTTGAGGCAAGCGTTTATTTCATCGGCAGAAGTTGATCTTGGAATTACTGGCAGTGTTTGGCGGAAATCGCCAGACAGTAAAATCATTGCGCCTCCAAAACATCTCGAGTCATTGCGTAGATCTTTCAATGTTCGGTTAAGTGCTTCCAATGCGCTTTTATGCGCCATTGTGCATTCATCCTAGATGATGATTTTCGATGCTACTAAAACTTTGGCCATTGCGGAGTGTTTTGCAATATTACATGTTGGTTGTTCAATAGTTTGAAGATTTAACGGCAATTTTGATGCTGAATGAGCCGTGCGGCATCCTTCTTTCTAATAATGTTGCTGCTATTCCAGAAGAAGCAACTGCAACCGCAATGTTGGATCTCGCACGAACAGTGGCTAAAATTACTGACATGAGGAATGTCTTACCAGTTCCACCAGGGGCATCCAGGAAAAATAAACCACAGTTTCTATCATCAATTTATTCATTAATGTATCATAGACTTCCTTCTGTTGGGGATTCAACAGGGGTACATTCGTTTGAACTACTAAGTCTAATTCATGGCGATCATATTCACGTTCCCGTTCCAATTCTCGATTAATAGCCTTTCTCGTGCAATTTCTTGTTCTTCTTCAGTGGTTTCATTCGCGATGTTTCGAATCCTAATTGCATTACGGCTTTGTCGGGAAAAATTAGATCTTCTCGGTCGCGGCATTGTTAATAGTAATATCACAAAACCATTATTTTTAATTCATGCACAAAACAAACACATTACCGGTCAACTTTGCGATATTTTTAAATCAAACCATAGACAACACTACGTGAACTGTCACTTACGTTTTCCGGTCAAGTTTGCGATATTTTTAAAACAAACCATAGACAACACTACGTGAACTGTCAGTTACGTTTTCCGGTCAACTTTGCGATATTTTTAAAACAAACCATAGACAATATTATGTGAACTGTCAGTTACGTTTTGTTATAATAAATGAACGATAAACGTGAGCTGTCAGAATGAATGAGAGCTGTCAGTTGCGTTTTGTTATAACATATCACTATTATCACTGATGTTTTGCCTCTTTTATTCTCATTCTTTTTATTAATTAATATCATATTTTAATACTTATTATCCTAATCCCGACGAAGACAAATCCAAAAACACAAAAATCATAAAAATTGGTCCAGCCGTTCTTGAGTTATAAACGGTGTAACTAACACGATTTTCTTTTATATATATAGATTGTACATAAATTGAGATAGAAGACAAGCTTTTCTGACAAATTAATTGACTGACTATCAAATTTTGAGTGAAGTTCTTCATAATTGTTTGAAAAGTTTAGTAATTTTTATAGATACTTGTTTCTTTTAAGTGTATTGGAAAATTACCTTAGGTATTACTTTAGGTATTTTATATATTTGGTGAAATAATCCCAGTAAATAGACACTTCTTTGAATCGATTTCTATCACTCTATTTCTATTTCGCTGCCGCTAGTATTGCATGCCATATTGGGCAGCATACACCACACGAAGAGCAGTGAGACGCTGAAAATCGGTTCTTCTCTTTATAGTGCATTAGAGGTTCGCTATCAATACAGGTATTTAGACTTTATTGACGCCAGCTAAAAATACTTGACTTGCACTAACCAAACCAGTCCCATCCCATCCCAATCAGGATACTGCGACTACCAATATTTCTCTTTTCCGTAACATTTTCATGAACTAGCAATTGGATACCTGCGCATTGGGATCTCTCATTATATGGCAGGTATTGAAGTATTCTTTAAAATATTACCTAATTATTCCGCACTCTTTCTGAATTTTAGTTAGGACTTCAGTATTAGTAATCTTCTATGTTCACGCCACATTCTGCGGTAGCACTTTTGGAGGCTTGCAATTTGTCCATGCGATGCGTTTGGAGAGTACATTCTTCAACTCTATATAAAAGCGTGGGAAATAAGTAACAATGCAGCATTTTCATTCTAAGTCATATATTAATATCCCGACTAGTGAAAAATTGTTTATTTTCATAAATATTGATATAGCTATTTCTATTCTCGCTCCTATCTCCTTTGTTTGTCACCTGATCTTTATATCTAAGTTACTAGGTATCTATATACAAGGTGGACCACGGGAGCGGGAAGTTTTGGAAATGTTATTTCGTAATTATGTATAGGTTGCTGTGGATTTGCTTGTCACCTTATCTGTCATTTTATGCCATTTAGTAATCATGGAACAGTGGTCCGGTGAACAACGTTCGTTTGTGATTAAATCTTACTACAAAAATCATGACTGTGGTCGCAGCGCAGCGCACCGTCAATTTCCAATTCATTTCAATATTCCTCGTCACGGAACAGTTGCATCTGCCCATGCCATAAAGGAATGGATTCGTACATTTGAAGAAACTGGATCAGCTAAAGATGTCAAACATAAGGGACCAAACAGAAGCGTCAGAAGCCTTGATAACATTGGTCGCGTTAGAGCAGCTATAGAGCGCAGTCCAAAACATTCAAGTCGAAAACAAAGCCAGGCTTTGGGTTTATCTAGGACCACTTTTCTTCAAATTCTGCACAAGGATCTCCATTTCCATCCTTACAAAATCCAGATTGTCCAAGCACTGAAACCAACAGACCCTCCTGTTCGCCTGCATTTTGCTGAAACGATGTTAGAGCAAGACATTGATGTTCACAATTTATGGATGTCTGATGAAGCACATTTCCATTTATCCGGCTATACCAACAAACAAAACTGCCGTTATTGGGCTTGGAAAATCCACAGGAACTTCACCAACAGCCGTTACACAGCCTGAAGGTAACAGTATGGTGTGCAATGTCTTCAATGAGAATTATCGGTCCTTACTTTTTTGAAGAGCAGAATGGAAATTCTTTGACAGTCAATTCTGCGCGCTATACTGAAATGATTAATCAGTTTCTGACACAGCAATTGAACATGTTTCCACAGAACAACCCAAACAGTTGGTTCCAGCAAGATGGCGCTACTTCTCATATCGCAAGAACATCAATGGATGCTCTGCGAATATTGTTTCCAGGTCGCGTTATTTCCAAACGCGGGGACATTCAGTGGCCCCCAAGATTGGCAGATCTCACGGAATGCGACTACTTTTTGTAGGGTTACCTAAAAAGTAAGGTCTTTATTGATAAACCACGAGATATTCGGGAGCTCAAAATGAAAATTAATGAAGAAATTGCTAACATACCACTGAATATGTTGCGTCGCGTTATGCAGAATTTCAACATTCGACTTCAAGAGTGTGTAGAGAGAAGAGGGCGCCATTTGCCCGGCATAATATTTAAGAAATAAAAATGGAGAACACTTATCTTTCTATAGTTGTACTTTGTTTTAATTAAATACAGTTACTTTCTGGATTACATTGTCTTTAAATCTTCCCGCTCCTGTGGTCCACCTTGCATCTGCACATTTTCTATAACGGTATTTGTTACTGTCAAGTTTATCTAGTTCCCATTCTGTGGGGATTTTGTTGGGAACCACCATTAGTTAGTTTTACTAAAATCTATTTTTAGACCGCATTCGTTACATCGATCATTTAGTTGTTTTAGAAGATGTTGGGTGTCTCCAAGATTGCTCGTTAACAGGATAGTGTCATCTATTAACAACTTCTTTATTTATAACTATTTCTATTGATTCTTCTTCTAAGGTTTCGTTAATTGATAAAATTGATAACTAATTGTTTGACTATTTTTTGAGAATATTGCACTAAACAATTCAACGTGAACTTGTCATAGATTTATTTTCTCGATAAATGTAACGTGTCTATTCTAAGTTAAAGGTTGACAATGCATTTTGAAAATCCCTAGATTCTAGGGAGTAAGTCGTCAGATTAGCAGCACTGATGAAAGCGCTAATTGTTACTGTACGAATGGAGTTTTATGAGAATAGAAACCCATTTAAATAACTTCAGTGTAGCTTTTTGTGCGACGTCGCCTGCAGCCAGTCTGGATCTCTCTGTACAATTCCTTTCACGAACATTCTCCAGTTCACCAAATGTAAATAAATAGTACTCCGATCTATATTTATAATATTTTCTCATTACTATTCCCGCTGTTCAATAAACTTGTAACAACTATAACTATAAGAAGCATTTTATGTGTTTCAGTTGTGAGCACGAGGAATGCTTTAATCACTTGAACCTTTAGTGTACTTCGCTAATACAAGTGGAGCCCAGAAATAACTTGTGTTTTTACAACTGTAATGCTGCTATCATAATATATGTTTTTATGTTTTAAAAGAAACTAAGCCTGCGAACTGTGGGGAGTTGATTGTCATGTTTGAAAAGTTGCAATGCTGACGTATATAATAGGACAAAAAAATGGATATCCAGATTTGGGAACTCACAAGGAAATATCGTAGAGTGTGGGATATAGTTTACTGATAGTGTTTTGAAATATTCATTTGGGCCTTTCATTGAAATAATGAGAAATCACCAGATATTGAGGGAGGGATAAAATTTTAATTCTATCTGTACGAGTCGCATGATTCGACTAAAATATATGTACGTTTTTTATAATGTCTTTAAGTAAATTTCACTTACAATTTTCTTTAAAAGTAACTAACATTGTTAATTTAAAATATTGCATTACATTTTCTTTCTGGGTTTTCCTGGTTGTGTTACCAACGTTGCTATTTCTTATATATCACTGAATATTTGTACGGATTTATAAAAATGATTCGAAAACTGTTCAGCAAACATTCTGTATTCAGGGCCCAGAGCCCAGTATTAAGGGTGTCACTCTATGCTTGGACTGGAGTCCCAATGGTGAGAGAGGGGCATAGGAGTGTTTTCATGTGTCCTCGACTATATGTGTGACCTCATTTGTATGTCAAATGCAAGGAAGACGATTTCTATGCCCTAACATATGTATCATTTATGAATAATTTTTCAAATATTTATCAAAAAGTGAAATATTCACTTATTTTATTAACATGTCACGTAGGTGTTCAACATATTTTTAATTTGTTAAAACTAAATGACAATAGTTAAGATTTATGATTGAACATCATCGGTTATTACTATAGGTAGTGATTCTCTAAATGTATAGTTTCTGATTGCATGTGTATGTTTTTTAACTCCTATGATTATAATAACCGACAGTGTTCAATCATAGCTCCATATATTTATCTACTGACATTAACATAGATTTAACGAAGAACAACTAATGAAAGTACTTAAATCATAAATATTGGTTTTGAAGAAGAGCTAGTACATAGCAATAGGTTTGTAATTTATTTAACAAAAAACAAAAAAAAACCGGCGACCTAATCTACTGTGAATAAAATCTTTGACCAGTTTACAGAATTACTTATAGGCTGACTACCTAAAGTACCTCAAGATGATCCCATAAATAAGCCCCAGATAAAATTGCAAGAAACTATTTTATTGATAATTTTAAACGAGGAATTTAATTTTGACTCTGAAGTGAAAATTTAAAATTTATTCAACAAATTATTTCTTTTTTCTGATGATTTCACATTATATATCTAAATGGTTACGTCAAATGACTAATATACAGGGGAAAAAAGATTATAATTTATTTATGCAATGTTATTTCCTTAAACATTAAATAGCAAACGCTACTTAAAATATGTTTGGGCCAAATTTATTTAATTTATTTTATGTTAAGTTATAAAACTCTGACGCAGTGAATCACTTACAAATCGCCTTTAGGGTATATCTAAAAATGTCTTGTTATTGTATAAAATTATTAATTTGATAGCAATATCACAGTATCAAAAATAATGAAGTTGGTAACACTCTAAGTAAAAAATTGTATAAGACTGAATGCTGGGCAAAAATAATCAGATCAGAATTGCACATCGAGGTATTCATCTAACTAGCAAAAGAAAATGACGTACCGAATTTGTTTCCTTCATTGTAAAAGCAGAATATGCTAGATTGAGTTTTTTATGATAATTATGTGATAACCCATTTCAAACTGCGGACCATAGTCCGCTTTTATTTGATTGCTTATCATTTCTTTTCTTATTTCCTCTAAATAAGTTATGCTTACATTATGTAGATAAAATGTTTTAAAATAACGTGATACAAAAAGCATGGTTTAAGCTTAGTAACACTGAAGTCAGATTGATGTATTATAAATTAATTAAACATAGTGTTCAAAAATACACGAGTTAACGGATCGATTTTACCATATAACTCGATGCCATCTTTCATTTTCTGCATTGTCAGCGGAGCCATCTCTGTATAATCGGTCTCTAAAAACTAGTATCTAGAAAATTTTGCATATGCGTAATGATAGGTTATAAAAAACAATAAATGAAACCAGTTTTTGATACTATACGTGTGTATTTCTGGATATCTATATGTAGTCTTTTTGGTCAAGTGAACCTGACATTTCAGCGAATGGCTCTAAATGAAAAATAGATTAGCTTTATGTTACATTTATTATTAGGTATATGAATAAAATAGGACAAAAAAAAAACACATAAGATAAAATTCGTCGTGGATAAAAAAATTATCGGTAGTAATATATAATTTACATACATATATAAATAAAAACAGATTAGCATATATTTTAGATATTTATGGTAAGTATTTTACTGGGATAAATGCATCATTATAATACAATTTATATAATTATACCAGATGACAGAAATAATCTTGGTGAAAGGTGTCAATCATGTTTTGATTGTCAAGTATTGTTAAGCTGTTTTAGAGAAGTTTTCTTGATAATGTCATATTAAGTAGTGCATTAGATTATGGTTTTCATCCCAGAGGAATAAATGGACACGATTGAAGCTTATTTTCAAACTAGTGTGCCATGGAATTTGGGCATATAGTCTTTATGTTTGGAGAATTTTCGAAAATACTTTCTATACTTAACAGTAATTTTAAAGTAATTCTATGCGTGTGTTAAAAGTTGTACTGGTGTAGTTTGACTCTATGATGAATATGGTTCTAGTAAATCAACAATTCGTATAGAAAAAGTTGTTAATGACGTTCGCCACCGTGTGGAATATAAAAATGTTGCAAGAACAAGAACAAAGAATTGTTGAAGAATGTGCAATTAATATTGCTATTATAGTCGCATATTCTTTTAATGTAGAAAATTCTACAAAATTTTTAGTAAAGTTTACACGCCTCCTCTTACTTTTAATAGTAAGAGGAGGCGTGTAAACTGGTGGAATAAACGAGGCGGGGACGATTTCAACTGTTACTTTAATGGCTTCTTAATCAATAAAACAGATAAATCTTTCTTTCTAGTCTTTCATTTTATGAATCAATAACAATTTGATAAACCTTGATAGAATTATTTCAGGAGGATAATATATCAACAAAGACGGAGGACGTTCTTCATTTCATAACTAATTTTGACCAAAATATTTTTGACATCTCTGTACTATTACAATGGTATACTCTATATACATTATACAGGGTATTCAGAAAAGGTAGGGGGTATTTGTAAATTCAATAAAAAAACCTACAAATTTTTTTTATACAAAGTTTTGGAAAATTAAGTGTCAAATATTAGTAAGTGTCCAAATGTTGACCTTCACACTGCTGGCACTCCTCTAACCGAAAACGGAAATTAGCTGCCAGGCGTCTACACATCTCTGGAAACTGCCATCATTTCGGTGCGGATGTTGTGCTTCAATTGCAGCAGAGTTCATGGTTTGTTTTCATAAACTTCTTCTTTAAGGTATCCCCATAATAAATAACCAAGGAGTGTAAGAGCGGGGCTTCTCGGAGGCCACTTGATGATTCCAGATCACTTCTTCCGGGAAGAGTTGCTTGACAACCTCAAGTGATTGGTTTGAGGTGTGGTTTCCACACTAAAACCCTCAAACTCCTGCAGTTGTGCAACCAAAAAAGTTCCTTAACATGTCGCAATACCGTTCACTGTTTATCGTAAGTGCTCGCCCTCACCGGTCTTAAAAAAATAAGGCTTAATGTTCACCAGACATAGCAGCGCGCACAATAACTTTTGGACTATGTAGTGGTTGTTCATGTCTCTATCTTGGATTTTCGTTGGCCCAGTAGTGGCAGTTCTGTTTGTTTACGTGACCATTTAAGTGAAAGTTCGCTTCGTCACTAAACAGAATGTTGGAAAACGTTGAAGCATTTCATTTGCAAAATTCAGTCGGAGAGGATAGTCGGTAACGTTCAATTTTTGAACAAACTGAATTTTGTAGGCTGTAAATCTTGCTTCATAATCTTGTACAACGACAATTTTTTAATGTTAAGTTCTTGACTGCGTTTGCGAACTGATTGAGACGGATTTTTACGCACTGAAACTATCACTTCTTCAATAGTTTGTTGGATTCAAACAGAGCGCAGACGACCTGGATTGTGAATTTTTACAGTCGAACTGCTATTTTTATTTTCAACATTCAAATCCATTTTCTGATGATATCGTCCTTCGGTGCATTCCGTACATTGAATTCTGCACGATATAAACGTTGAGCTGTGACTGTCGAATCACCATTCCGATAATAGGCACGTACGCAAAAAGCGCGATGGTTTCCCGGGTACACTTCCATGGCTACTAAATCTCCAAAGAGTAGTGCAACAACCTATCCTTACCGCGCCGTTACATGGACAGTACATATACAAATATCCCCTACCCTTTCTGCACATCCTGTATATAGTACCGGCTAAGTAATCAAAACGTAGTAGAAAATCGATTTCGTAGTAAATATCCATATTTTGTTGTTAAATAACTGTTATTGTTGTGTGACACTTGACTAATAACATTTTGCTGTAAAATTCAGTATAACGCATGAAACTGGCTGCAGATATTTAGAGTTGTGTTCTCCTCGCAGGAACAATAGCACACAACTCCCCTTTGGTAGGTGTAAATGCGACAAATTGCAAAGAATTTGTTATTAATATCTGATATAGGTAACAAATAATTGTTGTACTGTTTTAGTTTGAATAAATGTGTATAGTTTATTTCATCGCAATTTGCCAAATAAATAATTTCAAAATATGATGGCTTGTTTTTATGGCTAGAGTTAGGTAGACTGTTCCGTTTATCGGCAAGATAAGAGAGTTTTTTATTTGGCAAATAGCGATGAGATGAATAGTACGTTGTTTATAATTTTTGCAAATAACACGTCAGGTCATTACGCCACTAGTGGTGTAGTGACCTCCTCCAGATAACAAAACTCCTCCAGCTGTCAATAAATTATACAATTTGCATTATAGAAGGAAGTAGATAGTAATTATAAACAATGTTGTAGATAAGATTTTAGAGTTATATACTTGAGCTATAAAGGTTCAAGATATTCATAATCATAGATCCCTTATCACATCTTAAAAACAAAGCAGATGCAAAACATGAAAAACATGAAAATTAATTTGTGTCACCAACCATTACTGTGTTTTTTTGTGATACAAAAATACATTTTCCCATATTTGTATGTAATGTATTTGTATACATTCATTGTTGTTATCTTGGATTTATTTTGATATACAAAAAAAATGATCAAGTCCATTATTTAAATAAGCAACTCGGTACTTACTGAATAATGATTACTAATATAGTTCTTGGAGTAGGTTGGAACCTTTGGTGTGAAGATAATACTAACTGAGTTTTCCACAAAACACTACACTCAGACGCGCGTTTCGCCAACAAAGTAGGCATCATCTGGAGATGATTAAAACTCCGGAGATGATTAAAACTCAGTTTTAATCATCTCCAGATGATGCCAACTTTTTTGGCGAAACGCGCGTCTGAGTGTAGTGTATAGTGTTTTGTGGAAAACTCAGTTAGTGTTACTAATATAGTTGACAAGAATTCCCGTATTTTCTATAAATTGTAAACCCATCTTGTGTACCCATTGAAATTGCGTCAACATATTTATACGAATCGTATAACAATATCGTCCATAAAAGATCATAATAATTTATAGTACTTTGATTAAAATATAATTCAATCACGGTATTTTTTCGTAAATTGATCCATAAAGAATGTTGCAGTTACAGCAATAACGGATATATATGATATATAATCCTGCGGAAGTAATTTTTTTTTATTTATTAAATTGTACTCTTTAAATTCATTAAATTAAACAGTACTTGTTTTACCTATTTAAAGGAACTAAGTTTAAATCTGTAGGTAGTTTTGTTCTGTAAACTCTAGATTTTTTGCAATTCCCCATTTTCATATTCGCGAAATGACACTTCGTATAATGACATGATGACAAAAAAAAATCAGTTGCCCAAAATAAAATACATACATATATTCAAACATGGGTAGGTAGTAGGTAAACATGGGTACAAACGATTTTTATTTTACATTAACATATATGTATATTTTCACATTTCAATATATGGTAAATGCATTAGATAGAAGGCGATTCGTAACAACTAATATGGATACAAATTTAGATACTCCTATTCAGGCAAAAATTTACGCTTGTAGCTCTTGCGCTTGTAGACCACACCTCAGGGTAATCTCGTTTAAAGGTCTCGGCCCACTGCACCCCACCATACTACGACCGTAACCGTATCGACACATTGCATACAAATATAATTTACATTGCTGATCCGGGCATGTCACGCTACGGTGTTGGCCGGTGATAGAACGGTCTAGTGGGCGTTGTCTGATACAAGTTTATGCAAATTGTACTTGTTTGAATGTGTCGATACGGTTACAGTCTTAGTATGGTACGGTGTAGTGAGCAGAGACCTTAATGCTCCAGCAGTAGGCTGCTGGACTACCACCACCATAGTTCTAGTAGTAGCACTAGGTTTTAATGGAAACGCTCCCCCTGTTCATCACTGACAGCCCCAAGGTTCTTTGGTTCTGTCAAGGTTCTCTTAACACTCATATTGCAACCAAGATTTCTAAAAGCTAACATCTTTGTAGTAACAAGAATTTTATAGTTTGGGGCTTTTTTGTTTCCAAGGATGTTTTGTACAACTGCTACAAAAGATGGCCACGCTGCTTCCAAATCCTGCGTATGCAGGTCTATATTATCTATTTACAGTATTTACACACATTCATTTTCGAACATGTAAGTATAAACTACTTGTCCACAAACAAGCAGAGACCTGCTTAAATACGGACCACGCTTCAGATGTCTCTGTTGAGTAAAAGTGGGGTACCAATTTTTGTTTTAATGAAACTATTTCACATTTAAGGTTGTTGGTACAGGAAGTATTATAATCAATAAGCGAAGCATTTCTAAGGGCACAGTACCCCGCACAATGTTATAGGATGGGTGGTGTATCATCAGGCTAATATATTAATTTAATATGATACGCTTAACAACAACATCAACATCGACATCAAATTGCATGGGAATCAGAGCATGTAGCGAAAAACCAATTTCTGATTTGAAATCAGCAATGAAAATCTTACCAAAATCAATTAAATTGTAAAAGCGGACGACATGTTTCCCAGTGTAAGTAACTGCCTTCTTCTTCAATTATAGATTCTATCGACTTTGGATTAATAATACAATGTTCTGTAGCTTTGTTCTTGAATGTATTTCCAAGTATTAATTATGGCATCAGCAAGCATCCTTTGTAACTCCTAGTTTGTAACTCCTTCCCTATACATTTTCAACTACATCATGACTATGAATGATGAGATGAATATTCACAGGTTCATTAAATCGTATTTATTCATGCCATACGAGTATCCTCAATGAATTGTATTATACATTATTTGGTACGCCTCGTATTCACATTACTATTATTACTGTCAATATTTCCATTTTTTGTAGAACAATCTATATTGTTTAATCCTAATAAATAAGTAAATGCTTTGTTTCGTAGTATATATTTTAAATATTAAAGTTTAGAAAGGAGAAATACAAATAACAGTACAACAAAGGTTAAAGGTTAAATAGCAATAACGCAACAGTCTTGTACTTTTATTATAAATATCCGGGTTTATAGAAGGATAACGAACAAGCGATCTGTGTTTTAATACGGTTAAATAATTCTTTTAACATGCCTACTTTACGTGTCGACGTGCTTGCTAACTTCACTCAAGTGCAGATGTGATTCAATTCCTGGTTTCTCGATTATATAATTAGGTTATAGAGATGAGATGAGTTGTCGCGTTTCCACCCACGTATACTTATCGAATTCACATGGCCCAAAACATGATTCAGACAATGAATAATTTTATTTACCAGACCTACTATCGAAATTTAACAGCTAACAGAAACAATTGCTTATAATAAGGTTTTATAGTTTTTTTAACTTGTACAATGTAAGCTATGGCATACGTGTTTATAAAACAAACATTATGAATTTATGGTTTCTTTTTTCATTAAAAGTTATTAGTAAAATTGATATTAGCTCCTTGACATAAATCTTCCTGTAGAACAACCGACAATTCATAATCGTATAGCTTGAAAGTTTTGTGTATGTATGAAATTGTATTAAATATGATAATTAAAAGTATGAAATAATAATACCTACATATAATAGTATAAAATATATTTTTTATTGAGGCACGATTGCAGATATGAATTGCAATTGGAAAAAATTTCAATGGTGAGACCTATGTATATGTATGAGGTGTTGTCAATCTAATATATGTAGTAGAGTGAGTTGTTTTCCGTGTATGTGAGGAATGTACAGGGTTCGGCAGAGATGTAGGACTATTTTCAAAAATCAATAACTCTGTTATTTGTTAATATGTATGTTATATGTGTTTTATAAGAAAAACACGATGCTCGGGCGTTAACGCTCCACGGTGACTGAAACGGCATCTCCTGACCTTCACATATCAACCTTTCTGAAAATTGGTTCAATTGACCTCAACCCAATGAAATTGGTTCTTCAGTGAAATAGTGAATAATGATATAAGATACCAGTCAAGTAGTTCAGAAAGTGAACAAGGAATTAGTGACGAAAAATTGGCATTAGCGGTAGAAAATATACAGGAAAAATAATGGGTTATTTTATAAGATAAAGATAAGTGAGACAAACAAAAGCGGGTTGACCCAGGAATTTACTTGTATGAACAAGAAAAATCAGTACTATTCACATCGCGATGAAATGAATTTATCATGTCTAACAATAATCGTACAATGCCCACTGGAATATTGGAACCCTTTTATAATCAATCATTACTTCAATGCTTACTTCAGTAGTTTTAGTCTTATTGAATTAATTTCAGATAACTTCCACAAATAAGTCATTTTAATGCTGTTTAATTACTTGCTGATTTTTTGTAACTATTATGAATTTTGGTCAGAAGTAAATTAGCTGAAATGTTAGTACTTTCTATACTAAATTGTTGCAGTATTGTTTACTTTTCTGCTTGGACAATCACACAAAATTATGATTACAAAAGGTTAAAGAACTTAATTAGCTTAAAATGCATAATCTATACAAATATAACACACTAGGCACAAAAATTAAGGGATGTAAAAATCCTAAATTTTTAGATGATTCTTAAAGGGCTGTAACTTGGAGAGAAATAGTCGCACAGCAATTTAAAAAAAAAAGTAAATTGGAATTCCAAGTTTCTAGGTTTTGATATTAAGTAATTTTTTTTTACCATCAGCAGTTTTTAAGCAATCATAAGAAAACCATTGGAAAATAATTTCCAAATTTTGTATTGCCTTTCAAAAGGTCCCCGGACTTACGAATTCTTTTTTCAGTGATTTCAGCATAAAGCTGAAAAATAGCAGCAGAATTAGATGATTTTACTTTCATTCATTTGAACGGTGTTAAAGCCTTGTACGATGATTTTTCGCTGAGTTATCGTTGTGCAAAGCAAAAAAGTCAGATTTGACTGGTAATTAATTACTCGGGAAATAATGATTGTACAAAAAATTCAAGTAGGGTTTTAGAAACTGCAAAGTATTCTTTACAAGTCGTAGTTATTGGTTTTTGATACAAACATTTCTTCGATGCGGGAATGTTGATTGAAAAAAAAAGGTAAAAAATGGCGAACTTAGGGATATTCGCTTAACTTGGTTTAACTTTGCAAATAATGAATAGACTAAGGATGTTGACTGTTTTTTCAACGTCAAAGTATTCCAAAGAAACCCTGAAAATTACAAAGCGCTGCGACTTTTTTTCATTGTGTTCGAAATGATTCAATTTGTCGTTTTTGCTAAAAATCAATTTAAAGATGAATCTCTCATTTTTTATTAATTTTTTGAGATTGAAAATGTTTTTTAGCAATAATTTATAATTGTAACGTAATATATAATACGTATATAATTTATAGTTTTAACGTAATATATAAATAACGTAGTATAGTAATAACGTCTTTTGAACGACGATAACTCAGCAAAAAATCATCGTACAAGACTTTTAGACCGCTCAAATTAAAGAAGATAAAAATTGTCTAAAAAAGCTTTTTATCATGAAATCACTAAACAGAATTTATTAAAACCCTTGAACCTATTAAAAGGCAAGCAAAAATTTGGAAAAATTTGTTTCCGATGGTTTTCTTACCATTACTGAAAAACTGCTTATGGTAAGAAATTTTGAACTCTACATCTGAAACTAGAATCTTGTAGCTAAAGTTTGCTAAAGTTTTTTTTTAAATCACCCTTTGAAAATCACCTAAAAATTTAAGATTCCTTTTACATCCCTTAATTTACGTCAAGCTTCATCGCCATCGTATCTCCGAAATAAATTAACATTTAGGTATACATGATATAAATATTCGATTTCCTACTCTTGTTTTCTTCTACGTTATCGTACCTCTTTGCTTCAATGATCATTTTCTTATAATGCAGTCATCATTTATAATAATCTAAGTGATTATCTAAAATTTCTTTCAGTAAACAGCTTTCGAAAAAACGTAAAATTGTTTTATAGGGCAACGACTATTAAATGTTGGTGGCATTTAAGTATTGTTAAACGCAACGTTTTTTATCAAGTTTAACAACATGTATATATTCTCTATTTTCTCTAGATTTATTTTTTTTGTCTTTTGTAAATGTATTTACTTCGCTATGTAGTGTGCTGCATACCATACTGCTTTTTTAAGCATTGTACATTACTTGGTCATCGATTTTGTTGTATTTTATGTTTTGTATTTATATTTAACATGCAGCGTTAAGTTGAATAGCCTTGGCTAGACTTTGTCCTTGTAAGAGAAAATTGTTGCATATTTTGCTAATATACAATTTTCACAAATAAAGTTGATTTACTTTTATCATTGTTGTTGTTTGTATGTTAGTTGCATAACGAATGAGAAGTAAGCATATTGTAACTTTATTAATCAATTAATCTACCACGTCTTTACATGTCCATATAATAGTTCAACTCTGTTTTACGAATATATATATATATATATATATATATATATATATATATATATATATATATATATATATATATATATATATATTCATTTTAATACGTACATATATGTTTCAACCTTCTAAGCCATTCAATTCATATATTCAACCAAGAATATATGATAATATAAGGATTCCCGCATGCGATAACTCATCTAAAACTCTCACCCGATATAATTGAAAGGTAAAAAAATATCAAATACGTATTTGTATGTTATATGGGGTGGATATCGATCCTCTAATTTGTCTCAAGGTAAAAGCTGGAAAAAACATGATATCGTGATATTTTATTTCTATATACGAAAAAAAAAACCTGTACATAACAGTAATGATTGAGTCACCTTTATCAAATTCTTACTCATTGTTGGATATCACAGATGGAATGATATGTACGTATAATTTTATTTGAGCCGAAGTCATAAAACGTTCATATTGTTGCGTCATATATTGAGCGTCAGTTTTAGTCATCGAGTGAATTGATTCCAGTGGATTGACGTCCAGGTTCGCTCAGTAACTGAGGTAATTGAATTCAACTTCTAAAAATTCTTATACAAGGGCGGATCACATATAAACTGGACTTTATTAAAAATAATATTGATCAAAAAACAAAATGCAAACATATATTTTTCTACATAGTCTCCTGCTCTACAAATACATTTTTCCCAGCGAGAAGGAAGGTTTCTTATCCCAGTATCCTAGAATGAAGCTGGTTGCGTCAGAAGCCAATTGCGCACGAATAATTCCTCTACGCCATGGTCATCTTCAAATCGTTGCCCCCTAGAGCTTTTCTAAGCGGCCCTAACAAATGAACATGTAGCTGTAGGGAGGATGTTCAAGTAGAGCCCAGTGTATTTCCTTCATTTTTTCGACCATTCGAGCTGCAGAATGGGGCTTGGCGTTTTCGTGAAGGCGGATTGCCTCTCGAATCGGTGGGTTTCTTCCTTTGCGGCGATATGCAGCCCTCACTTGGTTCAATAGCTTGCCGTAGTAAGCGGCATTGATTGTGCGTCGCTCGTGCAAAAAATCAATGAGCAAAATGCCGTGCCGGTCGAAAAATATGGTTGAAAGAACCTTGCCAGCTGACAGTCGAGTCTTGGCTTTCACTAGGGCTGCTCCCGTCTTTCTCCGCCACTCCATACTGGTTTGTTTGGCCGCAGGCGTGTTGTGGTGGAGCCACATTTCGTTGTAGGTGACAATCCGACTCCACAATGCATACCTTCTTCCACAAACCTTGCTGTAAGCCTCTGACAGATCTCCAAACGTCTCAACTTCTGATCTGCGGTCAAAAGGCAAGAAACCCACCTGGCACACACTTACAGAACTCCAGGTCATTCTTGATGATCGCTTGACAGCTCCCATAACTTATTGCGACCTTTTCTGCAAATTCGCATACGGTCACCCATCGATCTCCTTTAAGAATGTGGCGAATCGCGCGAATGTGTTCGTCCGTAGTGCTGGTTCGAGGACGGCGATCGTGTTCCTGATTTTTCACTCGTACTCGCCATTCCTTGACCTCTTTATGCCAGGCTAACACACAAGTCCTTGACAGTGTTTGGTCCCTGAAGTGTGTAGTCAATCTACGGAAAATTTCCGCCGCTTCAACTCCTTCATAAACAAGAAATTTTATAATAATGCGTTGCGCAACAGCGGAATGCACCTCTCCGACATCGTGAGCGCTACTAACGAACTCGTTGAGAGTGGGTAATGGCCGGCTCTTCCCATTCTTAATGATCCCACCCAAGCATACTAGAACCTCGGACCCGGTCCTAACAACCATATGCGCTCAGGAACAAAAATCATGTTTATATTTCATCTACCCTCGTATATACCGTGATGTAATATGAAAAAAAAAAAAAAATTCTAAAAGACAAAAGGGTAAAAAAACCCGAGGGCCCATTAGATCTGATTAAAATTATAACCAATGCAAGGCAAAATAAACCGCTTACTGTAAAACTCACTAACAGCTTTCTTGACTGGATGGCACTAGCAAAGGAAACATTAAAAACTGAACACTTACGAACAGTGTCGTGATGAAATGAAACGGGTGTTCTGTACAGGGCCGATCCTAGTGTATTAGTCGCCCGCGTGCAAATTTCAAATGTATCCAAACTACTGGCGCCGTAGGGGCCGCAAAAAAATTGCGCCGCAAGCGAAAATTTTGAAAAGTCTCAAGATCACGCGTTTTCCTGACACTTCAGAATTTTTATGTAAAATCCGTTTATACAAAAATATAGACTTTCACAAGAAAAATTTTTGGAATTTAATACATTTTTTTTGAAGAGCATTCATGTTTGCCGTCATATTCTTTGGTTAAGAGAAAAGGCTTGTAAGGTGAATTTTCTACTAGAGGGTCTATAACGCTTAAAATATTTTCCGAAAGAGTTTCAGTCTAAAAGATAATTTTGTATTTCTTTAGAGGTTCCTTTAAATACTGAAGCATTTTGTAGATGCTCGCTTAAAGTTATATCAAGCTCAGCAGAAAAAATTATCAAACCACGAAATATCCCCGGGTTTTGAGAGGTTTCAGCTTCGTCATGTCCTCGTAGCGCCAGTTCAAAGGCCCCACAAAACTTTATGCAGTTTATAATTTTTGACAAAACGTATCTCTTTTTTGTCACATTATCATTATGCTTCTGCACATTTTTCCAATAAGCTGAATCTAGCTGCGCTTTAATATTAGTTGTTCCTAATAAAGCTAATTCCATTGTATTATGTAGATGGCTTTTGGAGTTGTCGTGCTTTTTTATTTTTTCAGTTAAGTGCACCAAATCTGTCACCCCTACCTCCGTTCATGCTTTATCACCGCCAAAAAGTAAACAAGGAAAACAAAATAAGGCATTTTTTGTTGCACCCACAAATCCAATTGTTCTTCGAATAAATGTCTCTATTAAATTGACGTTTATATGCTTTTCCGGGGCTAACACCTGCAGTCTCAATAACAATATCGGGCAATGGCCTATCATTGTTTTTTAAATCAATTTTTTCTTCATAAGAGTATTTAAAAAATCGCTTCACATGAACTAAATTATAAACTAAATCCATTGTCACTATCACAGTATATTAATATTAATAATTAGTACAATAAATCACTACACAAATTCACAAAACAGTATTTAAAATCTCAAATTAATACGAAATACGAAATAGGTACGATTTACGCCCGCCCGAGTAGGAAGGAGTAAACATTCATTGATGTTGCCTTAGCTGGAAAAAATACAGCTCACTGACCGTGTAAATTCGCGCATTTACGAGCGCCAAGTGTGGATTGTCGCGGGAGTTGAGGGGGAGGACAGGTGTGCCGAGCCGTGCTGAGAACCACCTCGTGTGGCCCAGTTCAATGTACCGCGACGCGCTCGCGTAGAGACCCAGATAATTCATCTGGTCTACTACTCAATAGAGGACGGCGGGCAGAATGCGACTTTAACGCAATAACTTGGTTAGCTGCACCAACTAACCAAATTATTTTATTAATAAATTTTAGTAATTACCTATTATGTCGCGAAAATATACAAATATCTAATTTTTTTGGCAGTTCTGCAGTTCTGCAGCACCTATACACCAGTCGCCCCTGCTTACGAATATCACAGGTCATTATAATGAAATTTACCGCAGACTTACTACGGCAAGGAGTAGTTGAAGTAAAAAATAACTACACTGATGTATGTATGTGCATATCGTAGGGTACAAATTTCTAAGTTACATGTTACCCTTGGGAATTTTGAGCATCTAAATGTGAATCTTTCCGGTTCAAACCTAAAATGGTCTTAGCCACTATCAAAAATACACCAAGTCCAAGTCCAGAATATGATAACCATATTTAAAGTAATAAAATCAACTTTTTTATGAGCAACTTATTGAAAATATGAAAAAATATTCAAGAGTTTAAGAACTATTTGTAAAAACTTTTTTTTTCGCTTAATACATATTATTCCTAGTTTCTCTTATGTGCACTATTTGAAGAACTTAAGCCGCTTTGATTAAAAACTACGTATTATAAATTATATTTTGTTTCAATATCCATTGTTTTAGAGTATTGTTAATCAAAATACTCGTTTCTGAGATACTAAACATATTTTCAAGCAAACAGTGTTTTTATTTGTTTAAGAATAGAATGTTTTTCGTCTCTACCGCAAAAACATATAATTGGCACTTGGGACCTTTTGCATATTTCACTCTTCAATTAATGGCAAAATCAAATGTGATTCAACATTCTTGAGTTGGTGAAATATCATTAAAAAAACCGGCGCAAGGCACGAGCGTAAACAGAAATGACGTTCCTGCGGAACTCCTTTTCATACTTGTCGTTTTAATGGTAGTACGTGATTATGCGTTGTTTTCCGAGACATAGTTATAAAAAATAGAAATGCCGATTAAATGTGTAAGATTGGAAAGTGTGCAGATTGTCTTACGGTTGCGAATGTAGGGCAACGCAGCGCACTGCTTCCTGGTGCGATTAAAATCAATTTAATGAGTATCTTTGACGTCGCGACAAAAGTACCGTATATCAGTCACCGCTGCATTTATAAACAAACATTTGACAGGCGCTGCTAATGACACCAAGAATTTAACCCGTAGTAGATTCGTGAACTACTCTAATGCGTAGTATGTAACATAAATAGCTGATTGGAATAAGTACAATTTCGAGGACGATGCCAGAACATTCTTTGATTGACGTGATGGTGATGATAAAGAGTTGCAATATTCAATAACTATTGCGTTTTATTTGAAATCATCGTGATATAACGTCGTTCTGTTCTCGATTGATACGTTGAAATATCGTATTGGAGGTTACGTAAATTCCGTAATTGTATATGTCAAGTCAGATATAATACGTCTTTCATAAACTGTCTAAATTGAAGAAAAGGAATGGGTTATTGCAAATGGCAATTCTTTATGTATTTTCCCAGTATTTGGGAAATAAATAAGTATTTCATCCTCATTGCATAAAATAATTTTAGAAATTTAGTAGTAGTAGAAAGATCCTAAAGTATATTAAAATAAGAATGAAAATAAAACTTTTTTATTATAATTGTTTTCCAAAATATAAAACACATACGAGCATATATTTTATATTGTTTGCATTATTTTTGTATTACCTACTGCCTTCTTAAAATTTGTAAAACATCAATTTTTTCTGGTTTGGTAAATGTATGTAAAAACGTAACGCAAAATTATTAGAAAAATACCATTATTATTTTACATTAGTTATAATCATAGAATCTAGATAAGATTATTTTGTAAATATGAAATTTATTTGATGGTCGATATTAAATTAATTTACAGCTCTATTAACGAATGCAATAAAATAGTCAGAATTTAATAGTCACACAGAAAAAAGTTGGCCCCATTTTCCAATCTTAAATTGTATTTTTAAAATTTGACATCGACTCAACTCGATAACATTTGCCAACTTCATAACGCCATTTTATTAGTAGTGATGCTAACTTTGTTATTTTAAGTATCCACTCGGTATATTTCTTTCGATTTTTATAGATGATAACTAAAGCTGTGGGAAATGTGCTGCCTGCCAGATACGTACGCATCGTATTATGTAATAGTCCATATTCAATGACTTATAAAAATAAACAGTTTTAAAACCCTAAAACGGACTTTTCCGCACGTAGAACATCTCTATCTCGAAATTGAGTCGCCGAGAAAAAATAAACCAACACATAAATGCAGAATATGTGTTTTATGCGACAGTTATACTTTTTTCAAATAGTCCACAATCGTGCTTTCTCATAACCCATGGATAGGGTGGGGTGTGTCCTATCCACCTCAAAATCAATAGGTGTCGTCTGGAAGACGTCCCCGATCAAAATCAGTCAAAGCCCCATCGGTCCGACACGATTTAGCTGAATTATCGTGCTAACACAAAAAATTCTCAAATAGTCCATCCTCGTGATTTCTCATGACCCTTGGACAGGGTAGGGTGTGTCCCATTCACATCAAAATCAATAGGTGTAATTTAGGAGACGTCCCCGATCAGAATCAGTCAAAACTCGATCGATTCGACATGATTTAGTTGAGTTATCGTGCCAACAAACAAAAATCTCAAATAGTTCACCCTCGTGCTTTTTCATTACCCATGAACAGGGTGGGGTGTGCCCTATCCACTTCAAAATCAATAGGTGCCGTCTGGGAGACGTCCCCAATCAGAATCAGTCAAATTCCGATCGATCCGACATGATTTAGTTGAGTTATTGTGCTAACAAGAATAAATACCGACGACAACGACACGCACACACACAAACTGGTTTAAAAACCATCTTTTTTAGTTTTTATGCAAAAAAAAAAAACGAGAAATGAACCCTAGAAAAAATTGTACACGATTACATTACTTTTCCGCGTATAGTGGAGTGCGAAAAAGTAAAAACTCAAAGGAGATTACTAATTTAGAAAAATAAATTTTCATCCTAACAATCATTCGCTTCGACATTGTCATCAATACCAGAACTGGAACTCGAACCCAGGCAGATAGCGAACGGTAATAGTTTGATATTTCGAATATTACTATATGTTTATTTCCAAAATTAAGCTGTTAGTAAGTACATTGTTGAAAATCCGCCGTTGTAAAACTTCATCACTTGTAATAGTGTAAAAATGGTATAAAATTTCTCAATTTTTGGTATAAAACTTAACACCAGTGTAATTAGTATTTTTTTACATAATGTTTATACATTTTAAGTGTAAAACTGATATAAATACACTACAGTATACTACATTTTCTCCACGTAGGGCACATTATAATCCCTACGTGGTAACTTCTTCACGTTGATACTGTTGAAACATGAAGCAATATGGCTGTTCGTGATTTCAGATTAACCACATTATTATGCCGATTGTGTGTCCCAAGAAGAAAACATTAATTGTGTTTTTTACAGTGATGGCTGAATAATATGGTGAATTTTGAATGGCTGGATGATTTCACCGAATAGATGTTTATGTACTTAACCTATACTAAGCACAATAAAGAAGGGACGTAAAGAAAATCATAAATTTTTAGGTGATTTTCAAAGGGCTGTAGCTTGGAGAAAAATAGTTACAGAGCAATTAAAAAGAGTCGTGTTAAACATTTTTTATCATCAGCAGTTTTTGAGTAATCATAAGAAAACCATTGGAAAACATATTTTCCAAATTTTTGCTTGCTTTTCAAAAGGTTCACGGACTTCAATAATTTTTTTTTCGGTCATTTCATTATAAAGCTTTTTTAGACAATTTAACACCATTTAATATAAGTGGTCTAAAACCCTTGTATGATGATTTTTCGCTTGAGTTATTGTTGTTCAAAGCAAAATAGTCAGTTTTGACTTTTTTGTGAAAAAAAGATTTTATTTTTATAATAAGTAACATTTTTTCATGAGAAATATGGATTATTGCGAAAAACAAACATTTTCAACCTCAAGGAACAAATCAAAAATGAAAAAATCATCCTCAAATTGATTTTTAGCAAAAAAGAAAGTCAACATCTTTAGTTTATCCATTATTTGCAAAGTTATGTCAAGTTAAACGAATATCCCTAAATACGCAATTTTTTACCTCTTTTTCTATCGACATTTCTGCACCGAAATTTTTTTATCAAAAACTAATAACTACAACTTACAACCAAGAATAGTTGTAATCATTATTTCCCGAATAATTAATTACCATAGGCAAAACTGACTTTTTTGCTTTGAACGACGATAAATCAGCGTTAAATCATCGTAGAAGGCTTTTAGACCGCCCAAATTAAAGAGGATAAAATGGAGCTTTTTTACATTCCTTAATTTTTGTGCCTAATGTATTCCTGCGACGATGAAGTAAACCAGGTAGGTAGTAATATTTTAAAATATTATTTTTGTATCTATCATGTCTTATTTATTGCATGCTTATTATGTAATAATAAGACGTAAATATTATGAATTATGTTACAAAATTTTTAGTTTCAGCGAGAACTAAAGAATAAGAATAATTTTTAACAATTGCTAAAAGTAATGTGTCTATTTCTGATTTTTGAATAATCAACTTATGATCAAAGGATTTGTCTGCTTTAAGAAGCAAACAGCCATTATTATGTCCAAATTTATTAAAACTAGTAATTATTACTGTCAAGGAAACGAAATCCTGGACCCCGATTTAATTTATACTGTTGCTGGAAGTGACGTATTCGCCATGCCCCTCTGGGTATACTCTAGCAGGCCCTGTCGAGAAATCACGCCACCCTGTGACGTCATAATTTTGTACGAGAGCACCGGATCAGAGAGTATAAATTACGGAGATTTTGGCGGATTCCATCTTGCTTAACAGCGCTTCGAGTAGCCTATATTTCATATACGCTATTACTTGTGCAAAGCTAAGGGTTGAGTAGTACCTGCGACTTGTATATTTTTTGTGGCCCTGCCCATAAAATTTTTACATTAAAAGAATACCGTTACACGCAGTCACCAACTTACGCAGCATCGTAACGGCTTCATACGTATCTCTGTAAAGATATCCACAAGGTGCTTCTGAGAGAGTATCGTTGGTTAACTTGCATAGTAGCAAACCCAGCTGCCTGCCCAAGGTAGGGAACTCGGCGGAAGCTAGCAGAGTAATCGACCGAAGTTAACCGTTACATTTGAACTAGAGTGTTCTCGACAGTTTGCTCGACATCGTGTCCTGGTATGCCTATTCAATAGGATACTTGGGAAGATTCTTGCTTACGACAGAGAACGTCCCAAAAGGAGGTTTTAAATAACCGTACATCCAACATCCATCGGAGTACCTTAGCAAAGAGGGGTACTCAATTCCTGGTTTCTCCGTAGGCTCGACGGTTCTTCTAATCGTCCGCCCCGACTCCTTTTCATTTCCCCTCCGAAGATAAGCAAACGAGTGCCGCATTTTAAAATTTAAGATCCTTGTATGTTTGCCAACAACAGTGAGAGCGCCCAACCATCCGTGTCGTGAGTCGACGGTTCTAGATTCCAAGTCGGGAATCGCCGTCGTGCGCCGGGAGTGTGTGTCTAGGAGGTACCGGACCAGAGGCCACTAGGGGGTTACCGTACTAGACGAATTGGATCAAGGTAAGTCCGTTTCAATTATTTTCTAGGCCGCGACCGCCCGTTCTGTTTCCGACGCTGTGAACAGACTCCCTGGACTACCGCGAGTAGAGGTTCCCGTGCCCCGGTTGCCAATTACGACAAGTAAGTTAGTAATATTACCACCTAATTATTACAATGTATAATTATGTCGACGCCGATGTCATCATCGGGAGCACCTATGCTGGCGCCACCACGGCATGCCACGGAGGTGCTGAAGTGGAGGGGACGTTCCGCGAAGGGCAACGTGTGCGTTGAGACGAGGCAAGGCCTTTCGTACTCCGCACACGGGCACCCACGCCACCTACCATCTCCCATCCCCCAAGAGATGAAAGCGAGAGAGAAGAGAGTGACGGAGCGAGAGGAGGAGCCTTCTATGAAGAGGAGGGTACGCGACGTCGACATTACGTCTGAAAAATATATTAAATTATGACAAATTCCCTGGACGATTTCGTTGGTAATATTTTATATTGGCCATTTTTATTGTGCATTTACCAATAATAACATGTTAGCCTTATAAAAATGTACCCAATTATTAAATAATGAATTTAATAATTAGGTATTTTCTTGATTACAAATTAACACTGTTTAAATTATAATTTTTATTTTCGGTCAAGTACTAAATCCCCTCAACATAAGAAGAATTATTTGTAAATATCCAGAAGCATCTGGATATCAACAAAGCCACATTTATTACTTATTAAGCCAGAACATTTATATTACGATAGAATCGTAATATTAATTAAGAAAGCTCGATAATACGAGAGTACTACTTCAGATATGATTCAGGAATTTGGTTACGTTATGGCGAATATATAAATATTTTATTTTAGCATATACATATACACCGATATTTCATTAGTGCAGAAAATAAATTAACTTGGTGTATTAAAAAGAAGGATATTGTAAAGTGTATTCTATTTCAAAAGTATTTCATTTTTCTTCGTTATACAATTTGGACAGTGAAAGGTGTAAAATTGAAATAAGGCTTATGCCAAAAGCTGGTAAAGTTTACATCGGGCGTCGCGTGGTGTTGACTTTACTCCATTCCTGGGATGAGAATTCATAGAAGTGAATGACAAAATTCTATTACGGCCTTGCATTGTTCAGTTCACACCAATCTATGTCCCTATATATACCCCGTTTGGTGTGAAATTGGTGTAAAACTTTACGCCACATTTTAGACAGTGTAGGAGAGTAATCTTGGAAAGTAGTCTCTGTCTTCTCCATGTTTTCCATTTAAATGAATAAGAAATTCACTATTCACTCACTTTCTCGAGCAGTCAGTTTAAATGAGCTAAATGTGAATGAAAAAAAGACATCATTGTACCTGTGCACGAATAGACACACAAATCTTCGTTGACGAACAAGACGAACTAATCGAAGTGCGGCGGAACTTTCTTTTGAAACTTTTATTTTTAAACTTGATGAGTTGCTCCTTACAAGAAAGACTTTTCAATTTGAATAATAAATGGAGGAAGCTTTGTAAAGCCCGAACTACAAACAAGTTACCTAATTTAATGTCGGAGATATGAAAACAGCCGTCGAGAATTTTTATGGGTAAGGTGTAAGTATAATAAATATTCCATTAATGATCCGCATATAGAATTTAAATTTTTCGACGTGAGTCACAAGACGTTCGAAACGACTTTTTCTAATCGAGTCAGCGACTGTAAAACCCATATAATTGTAGGAAATAAATCAAGGCCTTAGGCATTTTGTTCCACGTAATCAGTAGTGCCTGAATGTATTAGCAGTTTAGTATTATTTCTCAGTTCTATAGATTTTTGATTTCTAGGAGAGAAACCATGGACTCCATTATTATGTTTCTTCTGTCGTGTGGTATTACGTGACATCCTTGGGAAAATAATTTTGTTTCAAAATTAATCGGTTTGCGATCGTAACATATATGGCAATCGATAAATTTCGGTTGCTACAAATTAAAAATAAATCCATTTACTAATACTCAGAAATGGAAATATAAGTTAGAATTTGAGGTATATATAGGAGAAACTGTAGCATTCTTAGATACATTTCTAAGGACTTTCATGGATAATATTCACAATTATGAATATTGTGCGAAAAGTATATCACATACATACAGACATTTGTCCTAATCATGAGAAAGTATATTTATCTGTCAGTGTATTCAGATTCTTGCAGTTGAATGCAATCAAATAATGATATAATACAGAGGTTCCCAACCTTTTTCAGTTCGCGGCGCACTTACAGGTTTAATATTTTGTCTCGGCGCCCCGTAGTCGTTAGTACTCGAAATAAGGTACAAGGATACTAGGTAGATAGGCACAAAAATTAAAACATCCGTAATAGAAAGCTGAGTTTTTATATTTCCGTTGACACGCAAGAAACATTTATAATTTAAGAAAAATAGGATATAAATTACAACGACAACTTAATTAATGTGACGTGTGAGCTTGGTGATCTCCACACATTTTTTCAAAGCGCGGGATAAGGTTTGATACCGCTACTCATTTCATGCTCCACATTTATCGTTGACCGATATTTGCTTTTTATTACAGCTACAGCTGAAAATCCGGCCTCACATAAATAAGATGTTGCAAAGGGGATGAGATTGTTTAATGCTTTTGAACTTAAAGTTGGGTATTCATTTTGGACCGATATCCAAAACTCCACCAAAACGGAACACGTGAATCTTGTTTTTAGGCTGCTGTCGCAAGAGAGTTCAATAAGACTCTATTCTTCTTGCGAAGGGAATTCTGGTGCAGCTTGTGCATGGAAAGGATCTTGGATCCACGTATATTTTTCGACACCGCCTTCGGCAATGTACTTCGAAAACCATTCTGTGAGCTTCGAAAGGTGTTCCGTGAACAGAGACATTAAGTTTTGTAAGACAACAAGCTCATTAGATGCCGCGTATTTATACAACTGCGGAAAACAATCTTGTCCGCCATCTTCATTAATATTTTTTATCCACAACTGTAGTTTTTTTCTAAACACCGCAATCTTCTCTAATAACTTCAAAATGTGCATGTTATTGCCTTGCAGAGACAGAGTCAAATTATTCATTTTGTCAAATATATCGCACAAATATGTTAGTTTTGGCAAAAAGTATTTGGAGTTTGCATGACCTTCTTCTTGTAAAAAAGTGTGAATTTCTTCACGTAATTCGAATGCATGTAATAAGACATTTTCATGTGAAAGCCATCGTGAACTACAGTAATATAGCAGGGCTGTGTATTTAGCTCCCATATCTAGTTTTTTGAAAAATCTGGCTTTTAGCGGTTTGGTTTTTATGTAGTTTACTACGTCAGTGACACGCTCCAATATTTGGTTCAATTCAGAGCTCATTGACTTCGACGCAAGCGGTTCCCTATGGATGATGCAATGGGTCCACATAGCATGCGGTGCTTTTTTACGAATAAGCGCTTGTATTCCTCCATACCTGCCAGACATTGATCGAGCACCATCAGTACATACACCGATACACTTTTCCCAATCTAAATCATTATCTGTTATGAACTTGTCAAGAATTTCAAACAAATCTTGAGCCTTTGCGCTTTCCGTAATGCTTTTACAGCATCAATTTTTGCATCAACTTGCAGGGCGAATTCCTTGTCTTTCATATTTTCTATTAATTGTTGATTGAGATCGTCAGCTATGTCATGGATCCTTCGACTAATAGTATTGTTAGATAAAGATACTTTAGAAATTAGTTTTCCCGCCGATTCTCCCACCATAATGTTCACCATGTCGAGAGCAGCCGGTACAATAAGTTCTTCTGCGATAGTCTTCTGTGAGGTTTTTTTGCATTTCGCCATACTGTATACCACCTTGAATCATGCTAACAGTGCGTTGCTAGTTACTGAGGCTTGTTGAGTGAACACGTTTTTTTGTTTTTGTAAATTTTGCAACTTCTTATTAAAAGAATTATGTGATTTTTCAACCATAGTAGGGTGAATGGTCTCAAGATGTCGCTTCAGATTACTTGGGAGCTAGTTGGAAGTCGGGCGGGTCAAAGCGCTGGAGGAGGGGGTATCGACGATTACCGAGCGTAAGTACCTATCGGCGAGTGAGCGACGCATGCAGCGCGCGCGATTTGAATTGTTTATTTTGCAGCCGCGAATACTTAATAAGGCAATGGTAAACAAGAGTGTCTCACGGCGCACCAGGTCGCCGAGGCGCACACTTTGGGAACCCCTGATATAATATATTAATACAGAAAATGAAAGGTAGGCGAACTAGATTTATATTCTCCTAGATCCAATTTTACCCCGTGGTAAATCAGCTGATCAGTCTCATATTATATAATTATAGAGCAAATCTAGTAAACAATACTTATATAGTTGGCGTATCATATATTTCGGTAATAAATACGCTTCCTGTTGCTGGTCATTGATACGGAAACTAGGCAAACGTGCTAATATATGCGAGGAATGTAAATAAACAGCGAAAAATAATAAGGTATAACGAACTTTTATTAAGCCTACGATTTCTACTGAGAAAGTGCCGTGCATTATACAACTTAACTTGTTACAGACAGTGAATTAAGGATTTTTGTTGTTTCTATGCAAACCGCGTATACCGAGGGGATACCCTCAAGGCTTTATATTCGCCAATGTCTTTGGAATTCTCCGTAAAGCCGGTCCGCTCGAGAATTTAAACAAAAACCGCGAGGGGAGCGGGAATGATATATTAATAATTTGTTTGTCTTTGATGTGGAACTGGTTTGAGTTAGGTTCTTTAACAGTACAACGGTGGCTAAGAGGTCAAGCAAAGGACACCGAGGTGGGTGGTAACGTTTACGAATTCTGAACGTTCTTTTCTTACTGTTTTGTTTTTTTTTTTTATATGGAACCACCGTTCTGTTACTCCCGCTAAATATGTTATGTTAATATTTAAGCTAATTAATCCAGATTGCAAGTACAAACAACTCTCTCTATAAATATTTGCTATCAAACACGATTAAGTCTTGAATTAATATTGAGTAAGTCTTATTTGAGACTAACGACTAATCCGCATGCTTTCGTTTTCTACGCAATCGGTAATTTTCGGAGTCGGTGTTAACTAGATACACTATTCACATACTATCGCTTGTTTTTCCGAACCCGTAGTTTCTCTACGGTGGCTTGTATGTCTCACAATCAGTTGAAACTATATAATTTGAATTGCGCGCCATTTGTGTTCTGTCAAAGGTAGGGTGGCAATACTTAACGACCGTCATCTACAAGCCATACGACGTCAACGATTGATAGTTCAACAACGAATAGTTTGTGTATAAATCTTTTATGAAAGTTAGCGATCATCCGCAAAAAAATAGGACAAAATAGAGCACCTAGAGTTAACAGTTCGTTATTTAAATGAAGACATTTGAAGAGACGGGTTTTGTTATTGATAAGGCAACACCAATACGTCTTCCTCGTGGTCGGTCAGATGAAAATATTGGTGCAGTGAGAGAGAGTGCACGGAAGTATCGAAACACATCAATTCGATGTTCCCTATAACAATTGAATCTGTCAAGAGCTACCACGCATTGGATTTTAAAGAAAAATCTGCACATGTTAGTGTACAAAATTCGGTTGATATAACAATTAAAAGTTACATATCATTTACAACGTCGTATATTAATTGGGTGTTAATTTGGTATTAGAAAAGAAAGACGGTAATGCTAATTTTGCAACAAAATTTTGTGCAGTCATGAAGCACATTTTCATCTTGACGAATACGTCAGTAAACAAAATTGTCGATCTTGGGGTGCTGAAAATTCACATGCTGTTCAGGAAAAAGAAATGAATCCGTAGAGATGTACATCTAGGGGCGCATTTTGGGTAGTGGGGTAATTGGACCATACTTTGAAAATGAAGCTGGTAATGCTATCACAGTAAATGGGGAACGCTATCGTGATATGTTAAACATTTCTTTTTCCACTAAATTGATGATTTGAATTTGAATGACATGTAGTTTCAGCAAGACGTCAAAGCAGTTTGTCAAATATTATTAGATTTATTCACAAATCACATTGTATAGTTTCAAATGAGACACTCTATACAATAAATATAAGCATTTGTTTAAACTATAATAAGTAGAACTGTATAATTGGTGCCGCGCACATGTGGCTTCCGTATGGGAAGTGTAGCGGGGGCCTCGAGCACGTGACGCGGACTTCAATTCACGCTTATTTAATCTAACTTTCCACTTTTTCACGTGCAGATGGTACATAGCTGCGCACTGTGGCCCTAGTCGGTAATGGGTACTTAGGATTATATTTCTTCCAAAAGTCCTTAAATGTTGGTGTGCCACGTAAGTGGTAAATGACAGGTAATTAAAATGAGAAGTAGATCAAAAATGAATTCCGTTTTCCGTGGTAGGCCCTTTTTTATATTAATATGTTCCATACTATTTATATGTCTTTGGCAGTCTCTCTTGTCCCAACACAATAAATATTTTTCACGAACTTTACACACTATTTTCGCCCCATCATACATCAAATCAGGAAAGACCCGAATAAACTTATTCACATTATCGGCAAGCGGCCGTTTCTTCGCCTTTGGCACTATGGATATTTTTTTGTAATGCACGCACGCTGTACAAATTATGTATGTAATTACCATCGCAAAATGATTTAGTTCTTTCGCGAAGCAGATGCACACAATTTTAATGTTAAACAGTAACTGGATACCTAGCACAAATCGAGTGTTTTGTGATACCTAGTTTGTTTACAGCGTGAATTGAACTTCACGTCACGAGCTCGAGGCCCCCGCTACACCCTCCCATACGCGAGCTACATGTACGCGGCACCGATTGTACAGCTCTAATAATAAGAAATATATGCGTCAGTGACGAACTTTTTAATGTCTACTGTTTTCGAAATTGGTGACAAAATCAAATGTCAAAAGCAATGTTTTAGTGCACACGGATTTAAAATTAAAAATTAGTGCACACGTAAAACTCTCAAATCCTTACCAAAGTATGACTACTCGCTATTTTCGAGAGCATTGAACAAGAATTGGAATTCGATTTTTGGCGGTCGTACACAATTTTCGAGAAAATTAATTTTCAACTTTTCTGCACGTGACACCATTTTCATTATCAAACTATAAACTTTGACTTTACATTATGTACATATCTAACATAATTATAAGTAGATGCTACAACACTTCCTTTATACATATCATACATTAAAACCACCATAAGACTTATTATTCATTACATTACGATTTTCTTAATTTACTTCTTGCAATGTTTACAATTTTTATACCGCCAGTTTTTATCCAAGCGCCCTCTATTAAATCGATGTGATTTGATCACTGAGCATGCCTAAAGTTACGACTTCGTGGATCAGTATACAGGGGTTCTATAAGTTATAAATAATATGTATGTGTAATATAACTACGTACATAAAGTATAACTAAAACAACTCATCTTTCCGAAAAGTTATTTAAAATGTACCTATAATATATGAAAAAATATATGTACATACAACATGATGTTTCACAAATATATATTTATCACGACCAGTGTTAGTTTACAATATAGATTAAGGGGGCACGTCAGTTTTGTCGGCTCAAAAAATCAATTTTTTTTATTCGCATATTTTCAAAGGTTAATGACTTGAGAATATATTGCCAAATCCACTTAACGGAATTCGCAAAAATGGCTTATATAGACATTTTGTTTGTGTATAGTATGCACGACGTTTTTTTCAAGATGTAAGTGTTCGAAGTACTTGGGAGAATAAATAATTAAAGATACAATTTGAGGACAATACGAGTTTATTGATACCCTGTATAACAACTAAAGTACGTACAAAGAAATTAAGATGTGTATTCTAACGTATAATCTTTCAGACTGACTTGCTAAATAATCAATTTTTATTTCAACGACATTTGAACAGTTAAACATTCGATATTGAGTTACCCGAACTCATAAATGCTGACCTAATGTTTATGTTTAATTTCAGGCACCGCATGAAGACTATTTTTAAACCTAAAATAATTATTGTTGAATGTAATATTCCAACACCCCCTCGCAACTATAATTATTTTTCAATCAGTCAACCAGACCACCCTTGGTACTTAAATGTTCTAGCTTTACTTTATTTAGCGGCTTGGTTAACATATCAGCTATCATTTTTTCAGTCGGACAATACTCGAATACAATAACCTGATTTTCATACAATTCTTTTAAAAAATGATACTTTGTATCAATATGCTTCGTTCGATTGCTAAATTTATGGTTTGCTAGCTGCTTTAAACAGCTTTGATTATCTTCGTACATAACCACTTTCGGTTCTAAATTCGTAAACTCCTTTATCGCCTGCTTTAACCAGATTGCCTCTTGGCATCCTTCGGCCAGTGCTATGTATTCAGCTTCGGTCGAAGATAGTGATACGCAACTCTGCTTTCTGCATCCCCAATTAATAGGTGCACCCCGAAACATAAATATGTATCCACTATTTGACTTTCTATCCTCTTTATTTTCCGCCCAATCGGCGTCTGCATACCCATATAATACATTATCTGTACTGTGTTCTCCTAATATTAGCCTTTTGTGTTTTGTTTTCTTTAAATATCTCAACACCCTTTTTGCTTCATTCCAATCTACTTCTCTCGGATTTTTGTTGCGTTGACTTAATATGGTTACACTAGCTAATATACCTGGTCTCGTATTCACTGCAATATACAATAATCCTCCAATAATTTGTTGATACTTTTCACTGTTCTTCGTAGGCTCCCGTCCGTTAAGTTTATAATATCCAACATCCAATGGTATATTTGATTCTTTTGAATCTCTCATTCCAAACTTATGCAATAGCTTGTCTATATACTCTGCTTGATTTAAACTGTATATTCCTTGATCGTTTCTTGCAATCTTTGTGCCTAAATAATTTTTCAGTAACCCCAAACTTGTTATTTCGAAATGACGCTTAAGTTTTTCTGCACACAAGTCGATAATTCCGATATTTCTTGCTGCAATCAATATATCATCTACGTATATTATTATGTAAACCTTTTGATCATCAATAACCTTAATATACAAACATGCATCTATATTACTTTTACGAAACTTATCGCTTGTCAATACTTCATCAAGTTTTTGGTTCCAAGTTCTAGCAGATTGTTTTAACCCGTACAAACTCTTTTTCAATTTGCAAACAAAATTTTTGTTTCTTTCTTCAAATCCTTCGGGTTGTTCCATGTAAATTTCTTCTGTTAGTTCTCCATTTAAGAATGCTGTTTTTGCATCTAGATGTTTTATTATTAGTTTTTGATTCCATGCCTCTGTTAACAATATTCGAAGAGTTGCTTGCCGCACTACAGGCGCAAACACTTCATCGTAATCCACACCGAATTTCTGACTAAAACCTCTCGCTACCAATCGTGCCTTGTACTTGTTCGAGATCTTATCTTCACCTGTCTTTAGCTTAAACACCCATTTACATGATATGATGTTTTTGTCTTCCGGTGTAAGTACTAAATCCCATACTTCGTTATTCTTCAAAGATTTCATTTCCTCTTCCATAGCTTTCCTCTATTTTTCGCTATCACTGCTGGCAAGAGCTTCTTTAAATGTTTTAGGTTCTATTTCCCGAAGTTCAGCTAACTTTGCTGTGTAGCGCTCAGGTGGAACTCCTTTATTTATTCTATTTGATCTACGATCACCTCCGTGCTCTATGTAGAACTCTTCACTTGGTTGATAGCTGTTATCGCTGCCATAAGATTGTTCTGTACCTGAACTTTCATATACATTAAATTCCTCCGTAGCTTCTTCTATTTCTTCAGTTTTTTCGAAATCTGCGACCTCATGTCTCCCAGTGTCATTTGGCTCCGTTCTTTCTTGCTCCTTTTTGAACTCAATAGTCGCTTCTTCATCTTTTATCTTTTTTTCTTTAACACGAATATTTCTTTCAGGAAATATCGCACTACGGCTAATTTTTATACGCCCTGTATCTAAATCTAACAATCTATATGCTTTAGATTCATCAGAATATCCTACGAAAATTAGTGATTCTGCCTTTTTATCAAATTTATTTTTAATTTGTTCCTTTGGAATATGACTATACACTTTAGATCCAAATATTTGCAAATTCGACACATCAGGTTTGACTTTATGCCACAACTCAAACGGTGTTTTCTGTTTTAACTGAGTAGGTAGTCGATTTTGCAGATAATTGGCTGTAACAACTGCTTCCCCCCAAAATTTCTTTGGTAAATTCGCATCGATTAACATGCACCTAGCCATTTCGACTAGCGACCTGTTCTTTCTCTCTGCAACACCGTTTTGCTCTGGAGAGTACCCCGCCGTGTACTGTATCTTTATGCCCTTACCGCTTAAATATTCCCTTAACGCATTATTTACGTACTCGCCACCCCTATCTGATCTAATAACCTTTGGTACCCTGCCTGACTGATTACTCATTAACTCGATAAACTCTTTAATATATTTTTCAGTTTCATTCTTATGTTTCAATAAATACACAGTTGTGTACCTTGAGAAATCGTCTATTAAAGTAAGAATGTACCGTTTACCCCCTGGAGTAACAGTCTTCATGGGACCGCAAACATCTGTATGTATTAAGTCAAGTATATTAAATGTGTTGCTTTGAGAAAATTTCGGGAAACTCTTACGAATAATTTTACCTTTTACACAGCAGTTGCAAGTTTCCCTAATCCTACAATCCTTAATATTAATCCCGATTGCCATTTTTCTTTCCATCAAGCGCTTGACTGCTTCTATGTCCCAGTGCCCAAAACGTCGATGCCACGTATGCTGACAGTTACTGGAGTGTTCAGTCACGATGCTCAGTGCCTGTTCTACAGTTGACAGCTTGTACAAGTCGGGCGCCGGCCTTGCACTCGCAATCACTTTTCCGCCTGAGACAATTTTACAGTTATTGTTGTCGAACTGCACGTTATACCCCGCACTAGTTAACTTTTTCACAGAAAGTAAATTTGAATCTAAGTCCGGCACATACAACACGTCGTCGATTTTTAGCTTATTCACTCCCGCACTATTCGCGCACTTGATGAATCCTGTTCCTATACCCTGAACCTTGGAGTGTTGCCCTTTCTCCGCTAACCTCACAACGCCTTTTCTGCTACCGTCAAATTGGGTATAAAATTCTTTGTAGTTTACCATGTGACTCGAAGCTCCTGAATCCACATACCACGAAGCAGAATCCCTGTTTACGTCAGTTGAGATTGAATTTACCATAAAACACGCATCATCACTGTCACCAGTATTAATTTCAGTAACTTTATTGGCCTTTTCTCTTTTATACGCTTTAAACAGTCCCGTTTAAAATTACCTTTCCTGTTGCAAAAGTAAAATTGCTTTACATCTGTACTTGCAGTTTGATTACTTTGGATCCTTTTATTATATACTGATTTCATGGCTGACTCGTTTTGACTTTTCAAAGCTCCTTGACGCCTCCTGTACTCATCGATTAATTTACTTTTTACGAATTCAAGCGTGAATTCACTCGATGACTTACTTTCCAGCGCTGTGATTAAAAAACTGTATGAGTCTGGAAGACTTCCCAGCAAAATGCCTGCCGCAAACCTGTCCTTAATTTCTTCCCCTAAAGCGGCCAGTTTATTCAATAATTCCAAGAATGAACTTATGTGTGCTTCCATATCACCATTCTCATCTAGCGATAGCCTGCAAATTTGCTTTAACAGAAAAACCATGCTAGATAAACTCGATTTTTGATGATACTCCTTTAGTGCTTCCCACGCATCATGCGCGTATTCCTTATTTCTGATATGCACTAGTTCACTAACATCGACAAGTAAGGCTATGGTTGATAAGGCCTTGTCATTTTTCTTCTGCCAGGTGCCGTTTCGTTCCTCCGGTATTGGTAATTCAGTCGAAACTACATCCCATAAATCCGCATTTATTAAATAACATTTTCACTAAATAGTTCCAGGACTGGTAGTTTTGCCCGTTCAACTTTTCGATGTTATACTTAGCACTTTCCGCCATTTTCCAGTTGTCTATACAACAATAGTTATCACTCGCGATGTACCTTTTAATTATTCTCCCTTACAAGTGAGCTTACGCGACGCACCTGGGCCCATAACCTGTTCGAAGTACTTGGGAGAATAAATAATTAAAGATACAATTTGAGGACAATACGAGTTTATTGATACCCTGTATAACAACTAAAGTACGTACAAAGAAATTAAGATGTGTATTCTAACGTATAATCTTTCAGACTGACTTGCTAAATAATCAATTTTTATTTCAACGACATTTGAACAGTTAAACATTCGATATTGAGTTACCCGAACTCATAAATGCTGACCTAATGTTTATGTTTAATTTCAGGCACCGCATGAAGACTATTTTTAAACCTAAAATAATTATTGTTGAATGTAATATTCCAACAGTAAGATCTGTAAAAATGTGTTAAAATAAGGGTAATTTAATACAGTTTAAATTGATTCCAAAACTTTAAACGCGTTTTTCTCAAAACCATGTTTTTTAAGGCGGTTCCTAAGATATCTCAATACAGAATAATTCGATTTTCTCCCCTTTTTATTATTCTAAAGCTTATCAAATTCCGCGTCGTTTGACATGGGCTCTTTTCGATATCTCAATTTTTTTCATTCTTTGCCACGCCTGCGCCTGAAAGTGAAATTTTTTGAAATAAAACGCAATGTCAACTTTGATTGTTCGCCATTTTGTCACAAATTCGAAATTAAAAAAAGTAAAAAATGTCCATGTCAAACGATGTGCATTCTCATACACTTTAAAACGCTGTATCAATTTTTGATTTCAGATGAATGGTACATTGCCAATCCTAGGAACTATGAGCATGGTGCATGGTCCGATTGGGAACGGCAGAATTCACGGAACTGAGGTGGGGTGGGGGAGGGGAATTTTAGCTTAATACAAATTTTTCTTTAAAGATCAATGTGTAAACTTTTATGCATAGTAAACCGTATGTTCTTATTTTTATTAGTTGCTGAGATTAAAATTCTTAAAATTCATTGAAAAAACGGCGCTGAAAACTGACGTGCCCCCTAAATTATTTTGAATACGAATTACTTGCCAACTTTTTTTAAACTGTATACCTTTATAATATTTATTATTATTGTAACTTCGTATAATATTTTGTATTATTTAGATTCCTTGATAATATTTTGGGAACATTAAATGTTTTAGTTATACTTTATACATACATTATTATCCATACATGATTTTTTGATTATTAGTTATATTACATATACATTCATATTATAATATTTAACTTATGTAGTCCCTGTATACTGATCGACGAAGTAGTAACCTTAGGCACGCTCAGTAACCAAATCACATCGGGTTTAATAGAGGGCGCTTGGATAGCAGATGGATGGCTGCATGAAAATTGTAAACATTGCAAGTAAATGAAGAAAATCGTAATAAATCTTTAAATAAGCTTTATGACGATTTTAGTGTATGACATGTATAAAGGAAACATAGCATCTACTTACACTAATATTAGGTATCTACGTGAGTAAAAAGAAAGTTATTTGAGAAGAAACAGTGGCGTCACGTGCGGAAAAGTTGAAAATTAATTTTCTCGATAACTACTAAACTTTTAGGTACAGATTAAAAGTGTAAATTATGTACTTGAACTTGATTTAGATATTTTATAATTTGACATCTAAAAAAACGAATCTACATCTACATACAAACAATATCCACATGCAAAAGTTTCAAGCAAATGAGAAATATGTTCCTTGTTTCCATTTGTTTAAAACATATTACGAAAAAAACATACTTTTGAATAAATGGTTTTAGTCAATTGTTTGCAAAGAGTAACCGAAAATAAAATACGCGACGCTCCAGTAAACTATTTGTTCAACGTGCTCACTTGTTAAAAATGTTCTTGTAATTCATTGTTTAACGATGTGAATCTTGCAGGATGCAGATGAAGCAAAGTTGGATGACGTGACGTTTCTCCTTTGTTATTTGTAGGAGTGTTCTGAATGCACATTAGAGATCACTATAAAACGATACGTGATCAAGTCGTAGAATTGTGTTTTGCTCAGTATCAGGAATGTCAAATAAAAGTGGTGAAGACTGCGTGATTGGCAAATACTTATATCTTATAAAATGGTATTATAAATATATCAAAATACACTACAAAAATTTGATCTCCGAGGATATGTTTCGTTGAGAATGACTCCATTATATACCAATACATGTTATATCAGTCTGACATTTCAACGATCAATCGGGGTGAAACAGATTTACATTACGCTACGATTTATGTCAATTGACAGTAATATGAATTTTATAACTGCAAAGAAAGAACACCAAAATGTATCGCTTTTGCTCTGTCAATAAGTAGGATGTCTGAAAGTTTCCGGAATTAAAACAAGTACTATTCATTTAATCGCTATTTGCCAAATAAAAACTCTCTTATCTTGCCGATAAACGGAACAGTCTACCTGAGCCTAGCTATAAAAACAGGCCACGATGTTTTGAGATTTTTTATTTAGCAAATAGCGATGAAATAAACTACAGACTGGTGATGTGTAATTTATATACAGGGTGTTTGGTTCATCGATAGAATTTTTCAAGGAGTGGTAGAAAGGGCCGTTTAGAACTTCTGTAACATCTTTTCCTTTTGGTATATACTCATATACCAAGTATTAACGGATATCGAAGTGTCTGTATCTTTTATTTGCATTTTTCTGTGGTTCTATATTATAAGTATTAATAAATTGGAAATCGATTTGACAAACCCTTATAAATATGTAAGTATTCACTACGTTTATTCTTTTGAAGCCAAAAAATAACCAAAACAAAACAGAAAAAACTAGATAATGGAGAGTGATATTTGATCTCGTAAATAGAATAATAAAAGATGTATAAGACATATGTATATTTAATTTCACCTTTATAAACTAGGCCCTTCGTACGTCTCCAGATATTAGAACCAACAGGTGTTAGGTCCGGGAGCCTACGAGGCCACAGTATCGGGCCACTTCTCTATATTTGGAAATATCCGACTATTTGGAAATTGTTCCTTTAAGAATTACTTTACTTAACAGTGCTGGCTATCTTGCCCTATAATTTTGACATTTTATCTAATTAAAATATAAATTACTCCCATCTAGAGGCAATTGACAAACGAAAATAAATATCAGCTTACTTTATCCTAAGAACCTGTTGCCAGATCAGTTTATTTGGCAATTTGTATGATATATCGAGAAGAATACCAAAATAATGCAAACTGATGCATCATTAAAATAACCATAAGACGAAAAATGTCAAAGATATTTGAACTCTTCTAGATTTTACATTATTTTATAAAAACAGCAGTCAAAAGTTTGGTTTTGTTTTAAACTTACACGTAAAAAATCGAGGAAAAGGGGGGCAAATTAACGCCGATATTTCCAAATCTTTATCACTTGCTATATAGACATAAAAGATTAAAAACAGTCTATATGGTCTCTCCTATCACCTCATCAAAAGTTTCTATTGATGTATCAAAGACCGCGATGTGACAAATAGAGCATAACTTGCTACATCAATTAAGAAAATATACACTCATACATTATCAGCTTAAATCGTGCTCTGCAAAGGAATTGACACGGAATAATTTTCCTGATACCTATTACGATCTCATAAAGTGGTTTAAAAGCCTAAAAGTCCAAAAAATTAAAAACTGTATACGGTGATGAAAGCCCTTCCATAATAACAACATACTAGCGGTGAACACAAACATGATGGGGCGTCCTTGGACGTCGAACAAAAGATTGGGGGTTCTGCAAGTGGAGTTTCTTAAAGCATTGTTGATTTTATCGAAAATCTCATTAGACACTAAACGGCTGTCCTACCACGAAATAAAAAAACATTGTCGGGATGTGATCAGCAGTAATATAAAAAGGTCTAGATGATTTTCTAGGGCGCGTCGTTACATGCTCTCAAGAAATTTAAAAGCGCCGACCCGAAACGAGTGTTTGATATTTTTATCGTCGACGGAACTGATATGTCAACATCGTTAACTGATATCGGTATATCAAGTTCATCCTGATATACCGATGTACTGAACAAAAGCAACAGTCCAAGCAAGTCTGTGCAGGTGTTTGATTTCGAAGAGAAGTCAGGCAATGGTCAAAACATGTCCGTAGTGCTGGAAATACCCTCATTAAACAGATTTCTCATTAAACAAGAAAATGATGCCAGTTCTTGTTTAATGAGAAATGGGTATCTGCTAACCCACGTTACCAGAGTAGAGTTGAAGCATAAGGCATAACATAACTAATTACCATAAGGGCAGTTAGTACATTTGTTCGATAAAAACAACTGTTTCCAGCTGTTTAACTGTTTCCTACTTCTTGTAGGTATATTCATTACGTTATTACATATTACAATTGGAAATGATTAGAAAACATTTCTTTCTTTAAAAGAGATGGTCAAACCTGTCTCACCTGGAGGAGGTGGGAGAAATGCTGCATGAGAGTGAAGTTTGTGTATATGTGGTGCAAAAAAAATTAAGTCGTCAAAATGTATGAAGTTATAAGGCTGCTTCTAAGGATGAAACCATTCTCAATTACCAGTGGAGTATAAGAATGGAATTACGGCGGTAGAATTAAACAAGTGAGTTGACTAAACATTTTCTAAGATAGTATTGGTGTTTCTTTTTTAAAAATAATAGATGACGAATCACAGCTAACTTGAAATATAGTGGGTTCCAAATATTTAGGGAATATAAACTAAGGACCATAAAGAGAGTAACACAATGTATTCAAAAACAAGAATAAAATAAATGTATAAACATAAATGGACACACATTTTATCAATAGAAAAGGATATTCGAGAAGAAATGATCGATTTTATTCCATATGACACAAAAAATATCAAACAGTTGCCCATAAAATTTTAAGTGCTAGTTTACTGAATTCTGTCGATCATCCATTTTTCGGTTATTGGGAGGAGACAAGAGGAAATTTTTAATTTCATCCATTTTTCGTTAAACAATGACCTTCTAACACAACTAAAAATTTTGAATGGAGATGAGTCGACATGGAGGCGACGACAGTCCTAAAGGGTGTCAATTTTCTAATCTGCATTCTGGACTTTAAAAGTAGGACAACATGACTATGACTTACGTATGATCATGGTGCGTAACATTATAATATTAATGTTTCCTTTGATTTTTCCATGTAAAAGTATGTAGTAAAAACCACCTCCAATGAATCGGATGATTAAATATATTACAAGTCCAAAATCACATCAGTTTGCCTGTTAGATATTTTCACGTCCACGCAGTAGAAACAGTAAGGTAGGAATAGACTATGCTAATAAATACAACAGATTTTATTTGCACTTGAGAAATATAAGAACCGTACACATTTATTCGCAATAACAAGAAAACTAGTGACAAAAGAAAGCATAAAAACATGAAGTAGATAAATCTAAAATTTTCAGTGTCTAGTTTACACTGCGTTGTAAAGTAAATTACCACTGTGTTATGTCACTTCTATTTTTCAAAACAGCATATATACGCCTAGGCATTGTGCCTACAATATTTTGGCAGTCTTCTAAAGAAAAAAAGTCCCATATTTCTTGGAGTTGATGTCGCAATGACTGAAGTGTTTTAGCCGGACGATTACGCAATTCTTTTTTCATTCGATGCCATAATGTCTCGATCGGAGAAAGATCAGGACTACTCGAGGGCCAACTTAGGACGGAAATATCGTTTTCCCACATCCAGGATTTCACACATTTGGCTGTATAACAAGCCGCGTAATCTTGTTGAAAGAAAAATTCCCGGTCAGCTAATTGCAGAGACTCGATCTATGGAAAAATGCACTGATTTAAAATGACTATATATTTTGCTGTGTTTATGGTGCCTTCAACAAAGTGAAGCACCAACGCCATTGGCGGGCATACATCCCACACCATAATTGAAGCAGGAAATTTCACTTTTTTGCTGAAGACAGTCTGTTGTAAGCCTCGGTTTTCGTTCGAATCACCTTACTCCGCGAATCTCCTACACAAAGCTCAAATTTTGATTCGTCGCTCCAAATAACCGACCTCCACTGCTCCAAAGTGCAGTTTTTATGTATTTTGGCCCATAGTAAGCGGTTTTTCTTCTGTTTTTGAGTGAGTAGGTGTTAACTCTAGTTAATAACGAGAAGAATTACATGCATGCATTGAAGTATAAAACCAAAATTACCCTATAAAAATTGAATCCAATTTTCTTCAGTGCCCTTAAGTCGATTTAGAATATTGCCTGCCTGTCGCTTCATTCCGTATAACTGTTAGAGCACTGCAATTGGCACGACGGTTTTTCTTTATGATGATTCCAAAATTCTTAATTCTGCAGCAGTCACTGTGGTTTTTCTACCAACACGTGCTTTTCCAACTGTGGAACCCGTACTTTATACAAACGCACAATGTCTCTAACAGTATAACGGGACAATTCTAACTCTTTTGCAATCTGGTAGGCACTTTTGTCCTGATGGTGTAGTTTTATCAAAACTGTCCGTAAATCTTGCGATAATGCTTTTCCACGCGCCATTTCGACTCTGTCAACGAGGTCGTTTGCAAGACATAAAACACTATCGGCAGAGGTGTCGTGATCTAGTTTTATACAAAATAATGGTTTGACGCCAATGTTTACACTTCGACTTCGGTGGCAAAATTTACTCAAATCAGACGTTTAAGCACAATCATATTTTCGAATGCGATGTTTTTGTTTATTATTATATCCGATCCTACTTGGCATTAGGAATGAGAACTATCATAATAGTCTTCTTGTGTTAAAACGTTTATAGTTTATTTAACTAAAAAGTCAGTACGGGTGAATTCATGTGATTTTGGGATCGTATTTGGATTGGTTCATTTATAACATCTACGTTGATTTCAGTTTTGCTGCTTTAAAATTATTTTCCAACACAGATACACGCAAACGTTCATCATGGCTTAATTTTTATTATAATTTGAAGTTCAAAAACTCCTCAAGTGTTCGTTCATTCACCGGCGCCTTCACTCTACTTGTGATTCTAAAAACAGGTTCCTTAAGAAGCCGACCAAGATGTACTTGAACCACCATCATATTTCACGTGTGTCTGGTCTGGTCGCACAAAAATAACTGAGGCTAGGCGTCGTGATAGTTTCCATTTTCTAAAATCAATCGTGGTAAAAGAATTCGAAATATTTATCGTCGATATAGTACGGAGAATGAAATTATTAAGGGGTGTGACATGACAGACATAGTTTAAGCAGAGCAAAGGTGAAGGCGTTCGTGTTCTCCACTAACTTACATTCGCGTCACGTAAGCCATCATTTTGACTTTACCATAGCAACAAGAAAACCAGCGGGTCTATATCTTGAATGTTAGCGACGGCCGCAGGTAATTTTTATAGATTTCGGCAAAGGAAAGGATATGTCTTATAAATGGATGCCTTGATTATGAAAGGTAACGCCACAAGGTAAGAATAAAAATGTGTAATTTGTATGACCTTTTTTGTTTAGTCAGCGGGAACGTAAGAGTCTTAATTGCATCTAATAGATCACATGCTATTATGTACTAAAATCTCAATATAATACAAGGATATAAAGTTGTTTAATAGTGCGCAAGACTTCATTTTACGATTGGAATAATACAGCTTGGTGGTAAAGTTTTGGGCAATATTCATAATTTTGTTATTAAATGATTTCTCGCAGACCTTCGTAACATGCCAACCATTTAAAAAAGTCCATTAACTGAGGGGAAAAAGATTTTGTATTTGAGCAACTGCTGTAAAGTTATCGTGGTATTTTTTAAATTGTAATCCCCTCTATTATTCTTACAAGTACAACGGGACTTTATTTCTTGTCAGACCGTTATAGACCGCCATGCATGTAAAGACTTGTATCGAACGTTAAATAATTCTTGAGCTGATTATTTCCATTTCACCTCAAATTCGTTGCTTTAAACTATCGAAATTATTTGGTTTATTGAAACAGACATGAAATTTTAAGTAATCGCATTACAAGAAATCTAAATCAAATTGTGTAAATGTGGTGGCCTTTAGATAGTTGTCGCTCTAGCCATCTGCCCAGAGAAGTATTGTCAAGAGACGACACACCAATATATGGAGGAGCTCCGTCTCTTTGAAACCAAATTCCTTGGTAGGGATCATTATCACTCTTATGAGTATTCGGATAAAATACTGCTAAATTCTAAATATCTAGCAACCAAGACACTATCAAGGAAGAAAGACACTAAGAGACGATTCCCGATGATTATTTCCACTTTACATTTATTTTACCTTGATACTGGCTATGTGATTTAATAACGAGATTTTTCTTGAGACCAATATCTGCAGTTATGACGATGTACTGCTTCATTAAAGGAGAAAAGCGCTTCGTTAGAAATTAACAAAACAAAGTTTTAAAGAAATCCCCGATACGAGATACTGAAATTGTAAAACATTTTTATTTACAAGTTACAATGTCACTTCATTTTACAACTTTAAATTTAGCCCCCTCTATATTACAAACGGTAAATAGGAAACCTCCTAATATGAGGCACTACTGTACTCGGCAAAATTTATAAAAATAATTTTTAGTAAAAAAGGAGGAGGCTGGAATTAAAATTATTATAATGATCCCACAATTCAAACATAAAATCTAAAAATAAAATTTGTTCGTCAGTCTTATTCAAAAAAATTATTTAATACCAAAGTTCTGAATATTATGCAAAACTTTATCACCACATTGTATGATTCAATTGCTTTTAGATACATACATATATATTTCCACATTTATAATACTATACTGTTGTAATAGTCCCAGTAACAAACTAATAAAAAAGAAATAGTAAATATATTTTTAAATTATGAATAAAAGGTTATAGTGTTCCTAACGATGTATTTACGACACATTTTGCATTCCCAAAAAAACAATAGTTTCCGTAGTTCACTAAAACTGAAATTTTTAGTAGGTAATTGAGGCTTGATGAAAAATGGTTTGTTAAAGTTGTCTACAAACATCTAATATCTTAACACTGACTTAGTTTTCCACAAAACACTACAGTCGAGGCGCGTTTTGCCAACAAAGTTCGCACCATCTGGAGATGATTAAAACTCATCAACACTCCGAGTTATATCATCTCCAGATGATGCCAACTTTGTTGGCAAAACGCGCGTCGAGTGTAGTGTATAGTGTTTTGTGGAAAACTAAGTCAGTGTTATCTTCACACCAAATGTTTCCATCTATTCCAGTATCTAATGTCTTGCAAAGTACGACTTTGGTAGGGTTACTTTATCTTAAGTCGGTTTCTCTTTTTAAAACTTATTATTTAATGTACTAGCAGTCATCGGCTAAACAATAGTAAAGTCAGGGACGTAGACTTTCCTAACTCTCGCATAATTTTTATAGTTTATTAATTTCAGTAATTAATTATACAAATGGGAAAACTACAACAGCGACATATTAAATAGATCAAGATGCATATAGCAGTGCAGTGGTACTCTTATACCACTTTTTGTTACACAGGGTGGGGCATAGGAACCTGATGGTTTTTGAAATGAAATAGATTCCTTTTTACCTTTTTACTGATATATTGTTATTATTTTAAGCCTACCATTATGCCACATAATTTTTTTAAAATAATATCAGTGAGATGTGTTCCACCGTTCTGCAAACATTGGTCTAGTCGGCTTCGAAGATTTATTGTTATTTGCTCGATCATTGCCATACTTATCATCAGAAATTGCCATAATTTCATCCCGAATTAATAAAAATTGTCAAGTTCCTACGCCCCACTTTCTCTTCAGTACAATACTTGAGATAGATCTAGCACCTATCGGCTATTCCCTATTTCCCAAGATAAATATGGTAATGAAAGGCACTCGTTACATGTAAGTCAATATGTTACGACGAAGCAATTAAATAGGATTCTTAAAGATGAATTTTATACAGCTTTCTAACGTTTGTATGAATACTCATATCGGTATGTGATGAGGACAGATGTATATACAAAAATGAAAAATAAGTTTTTTTTTTGCATTACACTGGGAACTTCTTGGTTGGAGTATAACCAAATTAACTGAGAAATATGATGGAACACCATATTATGGTCAAAACATTTTAGATAATAGGATTTTTTATATGGAAGTTATACATTTTCTATAACAATTCAATGGAATGATAGTGACCCGGTGAAGAAATGTGGTTAAATGTCATAATCACCAACAATATTCACAATTTTTTTTTCGCGTATCCTTTGTCTTAAGTATTCGGGTTTTTATTTGATCAAGATTATGTCAGATTGGACTACTTATTTGAAGTATTTAAAAATTATTGTTCGCTCCTTGTTTTCTAACAAAAGATATATATGGCAGCCACAAGAACAGTGTACGAAGGGCCCCGAATGCCTGAGTGCATGCGGACTCTGTTCACTTTCCCTCTATAGAATGAAAATACGCAATTTTTTTTAAAGTTGATGTGAATGGAGTAAATATTCTTTAGGGTCATATGGTGTATTGGTGGACTTTAAAACAATTTTAATTTCGCAAGAATTGCTAATACATTGCCATTGACAAACAAATCTCATGTATTACGATTTTAGGAGCCGGTTTTAGGGTTATAGGTGGACACAGTCTTACGTGGTAAGTTATAGGGTTTTAAGTGGATAGTTATTGAGAAAAATTAGGTATAATGATGAGACTGATTCTGAATGCTTCTACTGACTTACATATTTCATTGTTCCTTTACTTTCTAGCGAATTAAAACTACACAAATCTGAACGTTTAAAGACTATTATCTACATTAGTTTAGATTTTTTTTTAAGTAACACATTACAATGGTAATAGAATTCTGATGACCTATCTATTATAAATAGCCATGATTATACATAACTAACATGTACATATTTGTCGATATCCGAATAACATATCAAATTACATTATTTCTATCATTTACTTATAGTAATAAGTACGCACAATAACAATATAACCAAGGCGGTTGAATTTTATGTTGTTCATTTGTACGTCTATTGTCAGTTTTTTTATTATTCTTTTACTGTAAATGGTCTATCAAATTGTTTTCAAATATGTAAACTATAGACTCACCATGAAATCGTCACGAACGACATACTATTTCATATTGATTTCTTAAACCGATAAAATGTATCGCAAATCTTGCATCGTGCACTTGCAAAATTAGGATTGGCGTCATATATAGGTTAATATACACACTAACCACAATATCTTTATTACCTCTAATATCCGTCATATAACCACGATTCTATTGAGATTTATTGATCTCATCATGGTCCCGTGCTTTATTGACCAACACCATGATTAACTTTACAATTACTATCGTTTATGTTCCAAGAAACCATGTTTGATTATATTCTTTCTGGGTGGTTTATATTACATTATTTTTTCGCCATTGCTATGCCGTTTGTTGATGAACATAATTACAGAACACAAAGGAGTGATGTTGAGAAGAACAGTTGAAGCTGATATGATAATTGAGGAATAAAGTCAATGTCTTAATATTGGACCTTATAGTAGGAATGATCGAATAGAAGGGATACATGTAGTGGGGCCAAGTTATTTTATAATAATAATGCTTAAAGAACTTAAATAATAGTGTTTCAATAAAGAAATACTTTTCATTACAATAACAACAGAGAAGTTAAATGAAAAAAAAAAAACAAACAAAGATCACCTGTATGTATTATTCAAACTGTCTGCCATTATGCCTAATAGTAAGGATATATCGCACAGGAAGTTTGACAACTCTTTGCCTTATTAATATTATCTAGGCGTATTAAGTAAAATGTTTCTTGAATATAATCTATTAGAAAATAATTTAAGGGCGCCATGTCAGGGGATCGAGACGGCTAATGTGCTGGCTTATGCTTCTAAGTCACTTTTCTCCAAATAGTTTGTTTAAGCAATTGACATATACAAGTGTTGTGGGAGAAGCCTCAAATTTATTCTATTAACTTTAACGGGCTATATATAAATTGTGCAAATAATGGTGGTGATTCTTAGGAATTGACAACATTTCCCTTATTAAGAATTTTATCAATGAAAATTGGACCTACAAGGGCGCCACTTCAGTGTATCCTCTCTACATGACTAAAGTTTGTTTTTTGAACATTACCTTCAAGCATGTTCAAATACACAAAAGGTACATTCGACAGGTCAAATTATTTCTCTATGAACCCTTGTATTGACTTGCAAAGCATTGAAATAAAAATTACAGAACTGAATGTTATCTTCTTAAATGTGTAAGTTTGAGGTGTATTTGGCTTAAGTTTACGTTTTCTTAAACACTGTATATGGATTTTAGAAATTATCTTAAATTATGTGCAATTTCGCTGATAATGTCTTGGAGTTTTTTTCAATATACGGCAGGACCATTTAGTTTTAGATTTTCACCCCGAAATCTCCGTTCGAACATATTCTGCTTCTTAAATGATCTGAATGTACATTTGAAGCATGTATGATTTATGTTCATGTTTTCTTAAAATACCATGTAATGTCTTTTGAGATGATCTAATATTATGCATCTAATAAGTTATCGTGCAATTTCACGAGTGAATGTCTTGGAGTTTTCTTCAATATAGGAGAATATTTAGTTCTAGATTTAATTCCAAACTGTTCGGCTTCTTAAATGACTCGAATGTTCTTAAACATTGTTCTAACGTGCCAGTTGTTTTATGATTTTGAGCTCCTCTCGTGTGAAAATGTTCCTATTAAGTCTGCATTGTTTAATAGCTGTTTCTTTTTACTTTCAAAAGATACTTGCAATATGCCACTAGTTTAGTGGATAAAACTATGCATAAAATATAAGAAATTCATACTAACACGCGACTTTCATTCACAACTTGATAAATGTTACATTTGTCGGTTATGCTTGTCGTTTGTTTTTCATCACTTTTAATGGCCCATAATGTGGTATAGTATTTTTGTTGATGCAACTTTTTATATATTTGTTTTCTCAAAATTATGCGCGGAAATATAACCGTGTAATATACCATTGACTTAAAAAAAATACATAATAGCGAGCGTTATAAAAATATATATCTTTGCCACTAAAACAAAATCGACCGACTATCTAAAATCTCAAAGTAAACTAATTTGAGGTCCATTAACAATATGAACTAAAAGTGTATGCCAGATTATAGTATGTTTGCCGTGATTTTATTTTTTTTTCTTTATTTTTATATTCTCATCATAAATAACGACGCTCCAGCCTTAGCGATTTCTTGTGTGTCATCTTGTACTGGGTTAGTCACCTAAAATTGACCCCCCCCCTTTATTTCTCTTAATTTCAATCGAATCGAAAAATTCAAACAAGGATTCTACATGATTTTTTATAAATTTTTAGAATATTTAAACAAATTTTCGAAAACTCTGCAAATTGAAAGGGGGCGAACAATTTTTTATTTTTTTTTTAAATGGAACACCCTGTATTTTTTACTTAAAAAAGTTACCCACAGTTTTCTGATCACAAAAATATATAATTGTTGTATCTTGGTAAGTATAGCTCTTGAGATATTCATACAAATATATAGTCACATCACAGGAATAAGTTTGGCATAAGACCATAAATCAGGAGAGCTATGTTTTTGAGATATAACGACACATCTTGTTTTTTAAGAAAAAAAATATGAAAATTCTTTGATGCGGCAACACATAATAATTATAATAAACAAATAAACCTTTATTAAAATGACAATAATAAAGTTTAATGAACACAAAACATAAATAACGAAATAATGATAAAAAAAAACAATGCGCAACAATAAATAACATAAAACCAATGAACTTTATTAAAATTAAACATATCTATATGTTCTCCACGTATCCTCCGTTTCTATCAAGGCACAGTTGGCATCTTTTAATAAATTCATTTCTAACGTTTTCAAATAAATGAACATTTTGCCGCAAATTTTCTATTTTTGACTGATACAGTCCTTCAACTCATTCTAGTTATTATATACCGAATTTTCGTATATGTTTTGTTTTAGCGTTCCCCACAAAAAGAAGTCCAAAGGACTCAAGTCTGGGCTATTAGCAGGCCAATGTATAGGACCGTATCTTCCTATCCAAAATAGATATTTGTCATTTAAATATTCCGTTACGTTCCGTACAGAGTGTGGAGGAACACCATCCTGTTGCCAAATAACAGAATTCCTGGTTGCAAGGGGAATATTATCTAAATAGTTCTACACTTCACCTCGAAGAATATTCAAATACTGAACTGCATTCAAGGATTTTGATGAATACCGCACCACACATTTACTGTATTATATCTTTGGGTTTTTATCTTTTTTTATAATATGTGGATTTGCGGGCGCCCAATAATGTGCATTTTTCCTATTAAAAAGTGCAGCCGTTGAAAAGCTACTTTCATCGGTCCAAAATAAGTTTTTTAAAAAGTTATTGTCGTTTTCTGCTCTCTCAATCATCTCTCTACAAAAAGCTCTTCAGTCGGCAAAGTTATTTTCAGTTAAAAGCTGAACTGACAAAATACTATAAGGCTTATATTTGTGACGTTTTAATATACGTCTTATACTTGCTTGAGAAATATTAAATTCTTCTGCAGCAGCGTTAGTAGATTTATTGGGGTGTTCGGTAAAAAAAAAAGTAAAACGTCCATTTCCATATCTTCTCCTGCTTTGGGCTTCTTTCTTTCTCGTTTCCTATCTTTTAAGGATTCGCTGTCCCCGAACTTGAGATAAATATTAGAGAAAGTGTTCTTGGAGGGATACTTCAGGATATTTTCTTGCATATTCTCTTTTAGCTATATATTTGTTTTTATTGCTGGTTAAGTAAATTTCTAATATTTCTTTCCTTTCGACTAATGAATATCCCATATCAATATATTAGATATATTAACAAATTTTAAATATTCAAAAGAATTATAAAAAATAATGTAAAATCCTTTCTTGAATTTTTTGATTCGATTGAAATTAAGAGAAATAAAGGGGGAGTCAATTTTAGGTGACTAACCCGGTACATAACTATAAAACGGTTCTTTAATATCATATGACTTCTATTATTATACAAAACAAAAGAAGCTATTATGCTCACATCACCTCATTTCAGAATATCACGTTATTAAACATTATTTGGTCGGTGACGCCATACTTAAATCTGCAGTACAATAATATAATAATATAAACAAGAAAAGTTGTAAATCTAACTTCTACAAAGGAAGTAAGGGTGCACCATTGCACTGACTACGATGATGACAGAGTATAATCTGCATGGAGAGCATGATACCACGTGGCAACCTAACCAATATGCTGGTATTAGAATAGGAATTTCATTTAAGTGATGAATATGCAATGCAATTTCGCTGTTATGAAACTAATATTATAAAGCTATGACAAAATTTAATAAACTTATGACAAAAATTAATCTATACCAGTGATTATGTAACCTATTTTAGCAGCACAATTTAAATATATAATATAAAAATTAATTAAGCAACAAAATAAAAAATTCTAGAGCACTATAAAATCTTTATACTTTCGTATAAATTGTTTAAAAATTCAAGGCATAACTTTTGGAAACATTCTCGGACCAGTCAAAATTTATTTTTAGTTAGGTATTTTTTAAAATAGAAGCAATATATACAGGGTGATTCGTGTAGGTGGTCTGACATAATTGAAATATTTTTTTAAATAGCAACCCTCTTTTTTATTACGGAATGTGAAAGAGCACATTTGTTTGCATACGCTACACTAACAATTACATTAGCGTGAGTATAGATTAGATAAAAAAATAAGAAAAACAATTCTGCTATTTCAAAAGACTAAACTTAATGGCAATGATTATTTAAAAAATCAATTAAATGTTCAAATTGTGCACCGTTGGCTGTCTGACAGTAGCCTTATCGCCGATAAAGTTTTTTTTTAATTATGTTAGATAAGAATTTGAAATAGTACTTACTTTTTTTTGGTTTTTGGAGTTATCTCTTTAAAAAATATATTTTCTACCTTTTGTTTGGCAAAAACAGTATGTTTGAAATATTTATTGAGTTGTAATTTTGTCATTAAGATTTGTCACCCCTTGATTACTTTTTGTAGGGATGCGTAAAAACTAATATATCCATTACTCGGTCGGAGAGTTTACGAGTAGAAAATTTAAAAGTAAGAATTCTTCACGAAATACAACGTATACCACCTGAAGTTATTGACAATGTTCAAAAAAAGAATTTATTAATCGTTTTGGCTACTATCAGGCAGCCAGTTATGTAAAATTTGAACATTTAATTTAGTTCATTTTTTAAATAATCGATGCCATTAAATTTAATATTTTGAAATTGCAGAATGGTTCTTTATTTTTTTCACTTTCCTATACTCAAGCTAATGTAATTATTATCGTAGCGTATTTACAAAAATGTGCTTTTTCACATTCCGTAATAAAATAGAACGTTGAGATAAAAAAATATATCAGCGACATCATACTTCCTACACCGATCACCCTGTATGTATTAATTATATTTAAAAAAATGCACAACTAAAAATAAAAGTTGACGGGTTCCAGTATTTTTTCCAAAAGTTATTCCTTGATTTTTTAACGAATTTATTCATTATTTCACGAAAGCACTGTATATGATAAGAACATCGTTTTTAACACTTACTTAGTTTAATATGCCGAATTCTCGCATTGATTATTTTTTGAATACTAAGCTTAAATGGTAAAAAAATACTCGTATATTCTCATGCACTAATGAGTGGTTTTGAGTGAAATATGTAGATAGTATTTAATTGCAAGTACTATTCATTTCATCGCTATTTGCCAAATAAAAAGCCCTCTTATCTTGCCGATAAACGGAACAATCTACCTGAGTCTAGCTCTAAAAACAAGTCACGGTATGAGATAAGAGCCGTTTTGGATTTTTTATTTGGCAAACAGAGATGAAATAAACTATAAAGCTATCGTTAATCAGTCAATGAACAATAATCTTAATCAAATAAAAGAGAACATTACTGATCTTTATTAAATTCAAAACAATGTACTACTAAATACTGTTATATCATTCTTATTCATCATAAATTAAAAAAATTATGTAATGATTATGAAAACTAACTGTAACAGTAATTAGTCGTAATTAAACTGAATTAATTATTAGCGACTTAAGAGGAACGTCTTGATGAATGCGAAATACAAGCCTATTTTTGAGAATTTATGTAGATAATGAAATATTTTCAACAGACAACATTTCCCATGACACGTGTTGTACAACTTTACTTTATTATGGTAAAATTTCTGTATTTTATTCCCAAATCTGATGTATGTTCTGACATTTCTTCATTACGTAACCTAAATCATTTTTCAGCCTCGTAAATTAATATTATACTTCCAAGTTATTCAATCGATGAAAATTATTCTCAAAAGTAGTTCGCACAATTACAACTCAAACAGTAAAAACACATTATATCAAACAGTAAAAATATATATATGTTAATATACATGGGCTAAATAATTTAGAAATAAAGTTCATAATTTATTACGGATGTACTACGCCGGTCATGATAAAAGAATTTAATTAAAGACACGGATATGTATAAGGATCTGAAAAATAGGTTTATTCGTAGAATATACCTACTTAGGTACCTCATTACTCTCCGAAATATTTATTGTTTATTTTAAAAACATGCAGGTCATAAAATTGTTATATCTTATATCTATTACAGAACTAAATGGGTTCGGTTAATATCAACAGGTAGTAAAACCTTTAAAAAATAAACAATATAACAAGAAGTAATAGGTAATAGTTATATAGTTCAGGTGAAGTGGTCTCTGATGTGAGTTCCACGAATCCCGAGTTGTAACCTACGCAATATATTTATTTAATTCTTCATATGCAAGTAAGAATATCCTGTTGAATATCGATATAACCAAGTAGATGTTCAAGAGTATAATAAAAGTTATTTAGTTATGGGCAAAGATATTTTCGATACACAATATTAGTGCCTTGTAAAAAATTTACTTCCTGTTTAATTTCTTCTATTGTATTTTTCAATAAATTTAGTAATGATAATAACAATTTTCTATTTGGTGACAAAAGAACATATCTTATAATAACTGTTCTCAGGTATAATCAGTGAATAATTAGTGAAATATTTCGAACGAACTCCCATTTCGTTATATTTGTTTAATTAATGATTTCTTGTAAATTGGGAAATCATTTTGTATATTATAAAGAGTATACAGTTATATTTTTTTAGATTCCATGATACCTACATTTCTAATGGAAATAAGTCGTCCTCGCAAATCCTACACATTTTCATAATTTTTCAAGTAATCTGTTTTTGATAATACGAAGATGTCTTGAAGTTATTAAAACTATATTACGATTATAGGTTAGGCGGCTCTATTTTTCAAAGGCCTAGCACATTCAGAGACCTCGGCATAATTTTTGAAAAATATTTGTCTTGATGAATTACCGCTCACGTAACTAAAGTAGTGTTTGAAGCGTTGCATACACTGGGTTTCTTAGTAAGGACTAGCAGGGATTTCTCAAACACCGATAGATTGAAAATCCTTAAATCCTATATGTACTTTGCTTTTGTCCGATCTAAACTTGAGTACGGATCTTTAGTATGGAATCCTTATTATCAATGCCATATTAACAGCTTGGAAATGGTTCAAAGAAGTTTTCTGGAACTACTATGGTTCAAAACAGACACTGTGTATCCACCTATTGATTTCCTCCAAAATGGTCTTTTAGCAAGATTTGCAATGACAGCACTTGACGTGAGGCGGGAATGTTGTTCTCAAATATTTCTATATTAGCTTATACACAATATGCTTGACTGTCAAAACCTATTTATTAGGCAAGCTAAATTTTTATGTACCTCAATTGCATGCTCGAGCATCCAAAATCTTTTACCTCTCTATTCCGCGTATTAATGTTCTAAAATTCTCACCCTTGTTTTTAATGTGTATTAAATACAACAACAACTGTGATAAATTCGGTATATTTAATTGCACTCTTCTGTTTATCAAACGTTGTTATGCTTGATCCGCATTCTTATTTTTCATATATTGTTTCACATACCTAGGCATTAAATATGTATATACGTATTTGTATTAAATTTGATTGTTATGTTTCTGAAATTTATTAATCTAATTAGAATGTGAATACTCACTGTACTTTCCTAGTGTGTAAATGGGTTTTCCTGTAGAGTAGTTGTAATAAATAAATAAGAAAATAAATAAATAAAACCTAATTTCTGTTCCATTAAAATTATTTTCGTACAATAACAGTTGATGTCTGCACCAGTGTCATCAATCTGATAGATTTATTGATTTTAGAGAGTTCTTTAGGGATTTTAGGGACGAGGGGTAAGTGCATACATTTATCGAATAAATAGGTTTTTTAGGAATATAGTTTTTCCTAAAAATAAAAGTTATATTATATTCCCTGCATTGGTACAATCCTTGTCAAAATTTATATATTATTATTAAATAATAAGTAGATAATAAATGAAATATGGCCAGATACAATATATGTACATGCGTGTTTATATTTCAGATTTCAAAAAGTGCCTTGCTATATGTGACCAGGAAACATACTACGTATGTAGAGAATACATCGCACTTTTTTATAATTTATATTATCTTCCACTTTTACTGCCATTCCGTGTTAATAAACTTTATCAAATCACTATGCAAAGTAGAATTGTCGCTGCTGGGACGTCTACAAGATTAAATAACATTATAACTTACACGAGTATGTCGGTGAAAGCAAAGAGTGTCGCTGGCGGTGTTATATCCTGATGTTTCACTTAGAACTTTTTGTTAACGTCCAACTACAAGATTTAATATGATGAACACGCTGTTTGCTTACATGCTAATCGTAAAGAAAGTAAACTTTACAATGAACGACTCCTTATCGGTTGTAAAAAAGATGTTAATGTATAATATTTCATTAAATTTGGTTTATTTATTAACCACTAACACATTTAAGTCGTAATTATTTTCATAAAAATGTGTTATATTAGTCTATTTCGTTACAAAACAAGTAAAATGTTTCTCTCTGCTGACATATCCATTGACTATACGGGGCGATTCAATAAAAATGCAGATGAGATTTAATATATTTTTTAGTGGAATATACCAGTTGTGTTTTTTTTTATAAACAGTTCTTCTTTCTATTTAATACTCAAGTTTTATTGTTTCAAAAATGCCAATCTCTTTTCTCATAGATACTACTCCTCTTGAAATTTGTCATTCTTTTTGTTATTACCACTATACATTATATTTCTGGTCTTTCAAGAAACTTTCAAATGTAATACTCAGGGCTTTCCTTGAAATTGAAGAGAATATTACATACAAAATTCTTTATTGAATGAAATATTGTTATTCTATATTTGGTAATGAATTATTTTTCGAAGTCAAAATATTAGATTAATAATTATTTTTTAAATTAGAGAAATTTAATGTTACATTTATGTTCATATATATAATGCATTACATTTGCATTATATATATGAATAGAATATATACTGCATCCAGCGATCTGGAGTGCAAAGTTACACCAAATTTTCAATTAGAAACACCAATAATTAGAACTCCATTCTATAGACACATCAACTGACTAAATAGGTGGACGAATATCTGAAATAAGGTGTAACATATAACTAATAACAAAAAAAAGTTAGACGAATCAGGGAATAAGAAAATGTAGAACAGAAACATAAAATAGAAATATAAAATGTGCAAGGTTGAATTCCGTGCATTGAAAATAATAAAAAAAAAGTAAACCAAACGTACGTGAAGATAAAATGACAGTTATTGTAAATTTAAAGTTAAAAAAAAGAAAAATCCTCTATGTATATCTCTTATATCTTCATATGCTCCATTGCCTTCTCTTAATTATTGTAACGAATTTACTAGGAAGTTCTTTATTTCTCGAACACTTATTTACAACTCAACTACTCACAAGTCCAACTAACTAATTAACTTTCTTTCTACTTTAACTTTATAAACTAACTTTCGTACTGTATATCACTTTCTTCGCACTGTATCGCTCACTATCGCGGTCCAAATTCAACTAACTCCTGGCCGGACGATAGGCAGTGGAACGTCTCTCCAGACGTTTCTAGATAAAGAACTTTGGGGAACCTTATAGAACGCACTGGAAGTCGACACCGCACGCTCTCGAGGTTTCGAATATTCCCGGCATTCGGGCTCGCTCGAGGCGTTCGTGACATTATTTATCCCTTTATATTTTCTCGTATTTTTTACTATTTAGCGGTAGAATTTATATCTTTAATAAGTGTACTTTTTATGATTAGCCTTAGGAGATCGTGATCGACAAATTTAAACTTAAATTATGATACTATACTTATAAAAATTGTTCGAAATGGCCGCTTGCAGATAAAATGCTCCATATCTTCTTCGTATTCAATCTTGAACGTGTTCAGGAATGTTTGGGATGCTCTTATTGCATTACAACTAGCTATTTTGTTGTGATTAACTTAAAATCATAAAAAAACGCTTGTTAAAGAAATCAATTTTGTCGTTGTATGGTAAAAGATACGAAAAAATGTAGAGAGAAAAAATGAAAATAAGAGAATGGAGCATATGAGCTTTATACAGGGCGACATATTGCTCTTTCCTGAAAAAAAAAACAAAACCATAATACCCATAGCTCCACCACTGACTATTTCCGAAAGCTGAAACATTTTTATTTTATAATTATCAATATACTAAAATCATACATCAAATTTGTGAAAAAGGTTAATTTTAGCCATAGAATGCGCCAATGGATTTTTTGCATGTTCTTAGAAAATAGTCCGTGTATAAATATAATGCGACAATATCTAAAATATATGAAAAAGAAAGAGAAAAAATAATACAGGTTTATATAGGGTGTCTCAGTTGGAACTATATTATTTAAATTGCGCGCTGCGTTCTGTCAAAGATAGAGCGTCAAGATTTAACGACTGTCATCTACAAATCATACGACGTCAGCATGCTGCGATTAACACTTCAACAACGAATAGTTTATGTACAACTGTTTCATGAAAGTGAGGTCATTTATAGGTGTATTAAGAAAAATTCGCAAAAAATAAATCACCTACAGTTTAACAGTTCATAATTGAAATCAAGACATTTGATATATATATATATATATATATATATATATATATATATATATATATATATATATATATATATATATATATATATATATATATATAAGGTAATACCAATACGCCTTCGTCGTGGTCGGTTAGATGAAAATATTGCTGTAGTGAGAGAAAGTGTACGGGAGTATCCAAACACATCAATTCGACGTCGTGCACAACAACTGAATCTGTCAATAACCACCACGCATCGGATTTTAAAGAAAGGTCTGCATCTGTCATCATACAAAATTCAGTTGATACAACAATTAAAAGTTAGTTACAGTAAAGTTGTTATACAGTAAAATTGGGAAAACAAAGACGGTGATGATGATTTTTGCAACAACATTTTGTACAGTAATGAAGCACATATTCATATTGACGTATACGTCAGTAAACAAAATTACCGAATTTAAGATGCTCAAAATCCTCATGCTGTTGACGAAAAGGAAATGAATCCACAGAGATGCACGGTTTGGTGCGCATTTTGAAGTGGTGGAATAATTGGACCAAAATCTGATAGTGCTATTACAGTAAATGGGGAACGCTTTCGTGGTGTGTTAAGTAAGTTCTTTTTCCATGAAATTGATGATTTGGATTTAACAACATGTGGTTTCAGCAAGACGGTGCAACGTGTCATATAGCACGTGCAACCATAACTCTATTGCATACCAAGCCTGATCATGTTATCTCGCGGAATGCTGACATCAATTGGCCTACAAGACCAGGTGATTTAACATCACTGGACTTTTTCCTTTGGCATTATATCAAGTGACAAGTGTACGCCACCCAACCAATAACAATCGATGACCTCAAAGCACACTCAACGTGTTATTCGAGAAATAGAGCCAGTTTTATGTGTTTGTGTAAAGGCGAATTTTGTTAAACGAATGATATTATGCCAGATGAGTCGAGACGGCTATATGAATGATATTCTTTTCCATTTGTAGTCGTATCGTCTCTATTTTATGTTGAAGAATAAAACACCCCAGTTTGTCAAATATTATTGGTTTTATTCACAAATCATATCCTATAATTTTAAATGAGACATCCTTTATACTCGTATATCTGTGGTAAACTGTGAATAAACTTTAAATAAGAAGCGAAACGTCAATATAATAATAAAAAATACACGTTAATTCCGTGCTTTTTATGTTCATTACTGGTTCATAATTTTTAAAATTATGAACCAGTAATGGTTCATAAAATTTTTGTTATTATCCTTTAAATTAATGCTTAAATGAATATAAATGTGGATAGAATTGACATTTTTTTGTAAAGCGCGTGAATCCAATGCGAAAATCCAGGGAGAACGTATAAATACAAATTACTTACAACGACGCTAATTCTGTGTAGACCCTGACGCTCTGGCATTTTATCCAACATTCCCTACCTTTCTTTCATGTCGTTTAATAGGCCGATTATTAAAGATATAATAGCCATAAAAGCAGTTCAGCACTTTACCAGTACAACTGCGGTCGAAACAATGGAATTCACTTTCTAAACATTTTTGATTTTGTCATAGTGTCGTGCGTCATTGTTGCCAATTTAAATTGCCAACCGACGCGGCATGTCATACTAATGATTCACAAGATAATCGAGTAATTTTATACGTTTTGTTTGCGAGATAGGAGACAGCTAGCTGATTCTTCTACGAATACATATGTACATATGTTATATGCACTTAATGTTTTAATTATTCAAGGACGCGGATGCTTTAAACTCACTGAACGTTATATAAGAACGTATATCACCCATAATAAATCTTCCATAGAACAAGTGTTATTACCACTTATGTGGCAGAGTTATTGCCTCTTGTACGCGACAAAGTGTCGGACAGTATTATCAGCACTTCGAATATCTTGTGATGTACAGATAGAGCAGTTATTTGGTTAATAAAAGTAACGGTTCTCTATGACTTTACGACTATCGTAAAAATTCGTTGAACTAGTTTTGAAGAGATGTGAGTTAGGATAACGTTGGTATGTATGGGCTGTTAGTAAATTTTATTGGAAATCCTCTTTCCCACAACCTTTCATGTGTTTAGCGTAAACAAAGTGTGAAATAGAGTAAGTCGTTGTGTTGACCTTTACGGTTTTATAGGTTAATTACTTACTTTGTCTCATTCATTCATGAAAGTGTGCGCTAAAACCCTATATTTACACACTGGCGGGTAATAAGCCATGTAGGTGTACGATGTTGAAAAAGTTTTTACATTATTTTCTCTATATAATTTCATGTCTTAATTACGACCTTCATTTCAATATCTATTTTTCAAATTTTACGAAGACCATATTATACGAGGGGGTACCCAAAAAAACGAGAATTATTTTTTGTAGGCAAGTGGGTTGGCAGTACTGGGCTTTCCTGCTTAGTACGTTTACTAGACACTATTCCTGACTAGTTGGCCAATTATAGTTCATGTGAAACCATCGTATCGGACAGAGTGATTTTTTTTAATGCCGTTCAACGCTTTCTGCGATTTTGCGATGGGAAACTTTACGGAGCAACGTGCCAACATCAAATTCCGTTTCCTGCTAAAGAAAACGGAGGAATATACAGTTTCAATGCTTCAGGAAACTCATGAAAAATAAGCTCTAAGCCAGGTAAGAATTTACGAGTGGTTTAACGGTTCAGAAGTGGACAAATGTCACTTGAAGATGAACCCCGTTCGGGTCGTCCCTCAACATCCAGAACAAAAGAAAATATTCAAAAAGTGGACGATGTCCATCATGTTTGATAGCCGCAGAATAATCGACGAATTGGAGAAAATAACTGTAATTAACTGGAGTTCATGACGAAGAATCCTATCTTTTTATTCCATGACTGCTCTTTGATGGCCAGTGAGAGAACCGTCTGAGAGTTTGTCAGGAATTGAAAGAACAGACACAGTCCGACCATGATTTTCTATCAAAAGTCATCACAGGAGATTAACTTTGGTGTTATAGATATGACTGCGAAACAAAACAGTCGAGCCAGTGGAACACACCTTCACCACCCAGACCAAATAAAGCACGGCAAGTGAAATCAAATGTGGTCCATGATGGTTTGGTTTTTCGACAGCAAAGGAGTCCTTCATGTTGAATTGGTTCCTCAGAGCACCACAGTGAACCAAATTACTATCTGAAAGTGCTAAAGCGATTCCATGAGGCAGTGACAAAAGCGATCTGAATTGTGGAGCTCAGGGGAGTGATTTCTTCATCATGACAATACACTTGCCCATACAGCGTTGAAAATCAACCAGTTTTTGACAAAAAAAACGGCATGATCTTAATGCGACAGAGTATGGCCGTAACAACACACCTAAACGTTACACCCACCCCTGTAGAGGGAGCTGAATCGCTTTTCGCCTGATACCCTGGGGCCCTGCCTATCACCAGGCGAAACAGGCCGTGCTCCACCCCGAGATGCACAGCACTAATCTCATCCCAGCGATTGAAATAGGAAGACTTCGCGGAGCGTGGTGAAGGCGTAGATCGCTGGATAGACCAACACCCTCATATCCAAAGACTCCCGCCTCGAGCGCGGGTCCGCGACGGATGAGATACCCCCGGGGTTGACAGCTGGCGGGAACAGGAAAAACGTTAGAAGACAAGAAGAGGAGTTCGAAGAGGCTCCAGCCGGCGGGGTCCAAAGAGTCAGGATCAGGGAAGGTCAGCCCGGACTCCGGACCCTTCACCCATCCGGGCTGTTTGTGTCGCTCTCATCACGCGGAGGCCACACTTTTGCTTGGCGTGGAAGCGAAACCAGTGAAAACAATGAGATAATCAAATATGTCGGATATCACGTTACGTATTATCGTACAAATAAATAATATTTTACCTGTGTTTCTTGATATTATCCTAATATCTATTAAATGGTTGAAATGGTGTTGATTTGTGGCGAATGTTTACAAAATTCGGTGATCACATAACGTTTGTACGTGGAGCATCTTCCTCACCATGTACAGAATGCTTTGCTGCAGTATGATGATCTTATTATAGCGTGTAGAATTTTTGAAAATGGTTGGTAATAACCAACAGGGACAATATCTCACTGACTCACGAACATTACCATAACGAAGAAGATGGTAACATTGAACAATTATTATGATTGTATAAAATGTGTGAACGTGACAATTAACTTTTGTAGTATACGATATATTCTATCAAAGTAACATCATCCTTTAAAAAAATTTAAAAAACTATAAACATCCTATATATTATGTTATTGTCGTAACACTCCAGTTTGCCGGGAAACGATTTATCTCCTCCTTCCCACGTTTTAACACTAATTATAAGACTGTAATAATCTGGTAACATGCAAAATAATTGCGTTAATAAACCTGAATTAAAAACTTTCTTACCGAGTTATCTAATATTTGGATTAAGTACAAATTTTTATTTCAGTTGAATGAAGTTGAAGCAGTTAAAATACAGGATGCCTTCTATTCTATTTCGCCCACATGTAAAAATGTTTAAAAATTGTCTCAGATGAACAACATAAAGTTTCTACGAATTCAAAGGAATTTTATAAATATTGGTTCGTCATTAAGAGAACCAAGAAATTTACCCCGCTGATATAAGAGCTGCTACAACAAACGCTGTCCATCGTCGTATACAAAAGTGTCTGGAAGTTAATGGTCAACATTTGGAACAATTATTACAATAGTTTTAAGATTTTTATACATTTTATTAATTATTGATATTATTTCTTATTGCTACTTATAGCCTTTATTACTGTTATTGCTGCTTAGGTATTATTTTTTCTTAATACTGACACTGTTGTTATTGTTCTCTTAATGACGAAACAAAATTTATACAGTTCCTCTAAATTCATAGAAACTTTCTCTTGTTCATCTGCGACAAATTCGGATACTTCTCATTAAATATTCTACAAGTTCTGTTGATAATCTCATTGCACTGTCCATGAATAATAAACAAATCCATTAAAACTGTATTTGTATAATTATTTTCTGCCATATTTGTGCTACATCTATTCAAATTAAGTGCAAATATTACTAATGTCAAATTTATTTAGAAAAATAGCATGTCTGTTGTTATTACAAAATGATAAAATAAAAATTTTATGGCCCACCCGTTATGACAACATACCTAAAGATATAATATTCTTGGAAGGGTTACAGAGAAGTGCCTATAAATCAAAAACGGTGCGCATTAGGTATAGGGGACATTAACATTTTTAAATAGGTAAATGTATCACCTTTCCGAATTAGTAATAATATATTGAGCATTCCATTTAAAAAAATTGACTTTCGTGCATTTCTCTAAGTCACTTATAGAAAGCATTCTCTAATTCACCCTGTATGATATTGGAAACATTTGATTAATGAAGAAGATGCCCCCAGGCCTTGCCTAATCACAACTGAAAAATTATCTTTTAATTGCTGCGTAGGTAGGAGAAAACACGATTTACTGAAAGTAAAATTTTTGGCAATAAATTCAGAAAAAAAATTATTATCTCGATAACGGCTTGAGATAGATATAGGGAAATATTAACAAAAGTTACTCAGAAAGAGACGATAATCCAAAAAATGCAAAAATATACAGAGTATTCTATATAAAATGTTGCCGGTTTTACGTATAAGTGGCAGCACCGCACTTTCGAAAATATTTTAATTGCATAGATCATACTCAACTATTTTAGTAACCAAAATTTCAAAGCAATTGGTAGATCCGTTCTCCATATACATTTAATACTCCATCCACGTGGCTCACCCTGTATAGTGATAGCCTACACATCAGTACTAGATTCACAGCAATTAATGGTTACCTCAGAAGTACTTATGAAATAGTAATTGCATAATAAATGTCGTAGAAACACTGATATCTGAAACTATTTATAAATATTTCATGTAATAAATGTCTATTTTCTATTGAACTACTTGTATTTATTTCTAAAAAAATTATATATATTGCAATTTCCAAATAATGGACATGAAATATAAAAGACATAAAAGAGATAAATGGTTGTCGATATATTTTAAAAATAGATGTATATTAAAAAGAAAGTATTGAAAATAGCAACGTGATAGAGTACTTAGATTTTCTTGGCGTGAAAATACTTATTCGGAGTATTAAACTTGTGTGTGAATATGATATGATCCGAAAATAGGATTATATTTTGAAAATATTCCAAATAAATATTTAGAAGATTTTATATCTTGAATCATTCAAATGAATATTTAGAACATTTTATATTTGAAATTAATCGGTGATAAATGTGGCTTATTATGCTTATCTCACAAGGTATATATTTCAAGAGTTCAACCACACAGTTCCCCTAAAGTCTTATGCTGTGGAGGGAAACGTTACACATACTAACGGGGACAAATGCACTCATGCTCAGGAAGAGCCGCCAAATTTGAATATCTGGGGTCCAGTCCATCAGTCCGGACCACAGTAGGATTAACATTGTTGTAGCCACCTCTATAGGAGAATTCAGTAGATCACCCATTCGTATTGTAGGCGCAGAGCGAGCACTTTATTTTTATTATCTCTTATTTTATTAGGATGAGGCAGCGTACTCCGTTCATTGTCGGACATGCGTTGTTCGAAGTCAAGCAACGAATTGCACGGTTGTGACTTGGATAGATGACGCATGGTCTCATTCTCATAGTACCGCGGTGGTGCTGACTTGGTAACAGGGTGGCAACTGGGCCAGATACTGGGCACATTGTCTGCGTGAGTTCGATTCTCACCAGAGGGAACTTGGCACTTTCCTCAGGGCTGGGTGTTTGTCCGCGTTTATATGTGTAACCTTCCCCATACAAAAGCTTGCCTGTAGGCTTTCCAGGGAAGAATGTCAAGTTTACGTGTATCCAAACTTTAAACTTTATTAGTCATAATATAATTATTCTAAGAATGTGTATATAAGAGTATTAGCTTCACACCCGCCCTAAATATAATAGAACAGCTTAAATGTAAATACATAGATGATAGTACATTAGTTCTACCTCTTAACGTTATCTTTCCAATGTGTAAAGTATCTAAAGTCTATTGTACATTATTACCCGTATTTTATTAAAATATGCCTATCTACGCAAAAACTTAACCCAGAAAGTTCCAACATGTAGCTGAATTACTCTGTAGTTCATTTGATAAATATTTATTGATAATCTCCAAGGTTTACACTCGGGATTCGTCAAGGCACGATCAAGGCATTTAGCGGTCCTTGCCTTGCCCGTATAGTGTGAATCGACCTTTACTATTAGGTTGATTTCATAATTATCAGGAGTTTTTTTTAAACAATATTTATTATGAAGAAATAATCATAAAAATTCAACAGAAACATGTTTAAATGATTATTCTGGAGCATATTCACCTTCAACTTCAATAACTGCTTCTCATTTGCTTGGCAAACGGTCGACTCCACGGACAAAGAAGTCGCGGTTCTCAGAGCCAATTCACGCTTTGACGTGGTCAACCAACTCATAATCGTTGTAGACATTGTTTTCCCGCCAGTTCTTGAACGAGCGATTGACGTGGTATCTGTGTGAGCTTTGTCTGGTCAGTATGGCCGATGTGGGAGCAGATCTTGTTCCTTATTGGCGACGGATTCGACGACACGACGATTTTGTTCTTCTTGCGCAGTATTTTCGTTGATCCGATTTATTGACGTCGGAGAGTTCGTGAGAGATCCATCCAGACAATTTCCATATTCTCCGAGCTTTTTGAGGCGACGCATGGTGGATTGGCCGACATTGAAGTGTTCGGCCAGCATTCCAGTTGTCATGCTTTCATCCTTTTTCACGGCTCGGCTGCCAGAAGTGTCTGATCCAAGCTGGTATCATTTGATTTGAAACGGACACACTATTCCCGATATCAACCTTCGCTGATCGCCAAAAAGTTCGTTGAGATCGTTCATTTCTCGACACTCATTTCTATCAACAATACAGAGTATTGTTGATAAGAACAACAATAAAGAGTTCGTAAAAATACTCTTTGTTGTTACAATAAAGAGTATTTTTTCGAAAAAGAAACGAAATGGCAAGTTTCACAAAGAAAAAATGCGCCAATATAAACGCCGGATAATTATGAATCAACCTATTATATTACCCCAAAGAGGCGTCCAGTTAATTATTAATTCAGGTAGAGTGAATAGTGTGCACCGTATATAATGCATGACCTTAGAATATCGCCGATTATTTTAAACGAGAAATTACAACGTCTTTAGTAAGAATACTTACTTAATCATCAAATGTTAAATGGTGTTCAGATTGCACTAACGCCGCTGAAGAAATCACGTTTGTTTAAAATTCTCTCGCTTTTTTAAATTAAATTATACACTATGTACTGAAAAACTCGTTTGGTGGGAATCTTGTGCATAACTCATAGAAATATGACCAGTATTAAGTGTAGCTGTGAGCAGTACGTGCTACTGTCTTTCAACGTCAAATGTAATTGTATTGGGATGTTTGTATAGACGAACTTAAATAGTGGATAAAAATAATAAAATCAATATATCAGTAGCGATTAGGAACAGAAACAATCTATTATCATTAAAGTTTATATGTTGCATTGTAGACAATGGCGCTATAAGCCATCTAATGGCGTCATGAAACATGTCCAAGTGGACCTTGAGTTATCTCTTCTAGTTGATTGTTTACGAAATTATACGAGAAAAAGTTTCTAAAAGGATACCAGCGAAATGTGTTGGCACATTGATGGCAGTAAGTGATAAAATGGTCAAAAATTTATTGTGCTAAAGGAAAATAACACAGCCCATTAATAGCCTATTTTATCCACATATTATCAATATATTTCAATGAAATATCAAAGCTATACCGATCTTAATAGGGTACTTGGACAAATTTTCCCGTTTGATCAAATTTTGATGAGAACGGAAATGGTGAAATGGTTTAAAATTAACATTTACAAATTTTCTGGTTTCATAATTCTTTGTCAGAATTTATAGTCATCACTCAGCAACCGCTCAGAGTGCAGCCTTGAAGAAGTAACTTGCAATGGTTGACAAAATGTTGCCAACAAGTTCAAGGCTGTCATGGGAATCTATTAAGAAATCAAATAATCTCCTGCCTGAAGTAGTTCTAAGTCTCTACAAGTTCAGTCTCTACAAAGCGAGCACTTTATTTTTATTATCTCTTATTTTATTAGGATGAGGCAGCGTACTCCGTTCATTGTCGGACATACGCTGTTCGAAGTCAAGCAACGAATTGTACGTTTGCGACTTGGATGGATGACGCATGGTCTCATTCTCATGGTGCCGCGGTTGTGCTGACTTGGTATTTGGTAACAGGGTGGCAACTGGGCCAAATGCTGGGCACATTGTCTGCGTGAGTTTGATTCCCACCAGACGGAACTTGGCACTTTCCTCAGGGCTGGGTCTTTGTCCGCGTTTATATGTGTAACCTTCCCCTACACAAGCCTGCCTGCAGGATTTCTAGGGAAGAATGTCAAGTTTACGTGTGTCCAAACATTCTTTGTCAGAATTTATAGTGTTTCTCTTTCTTTTTTTTCTCGATTTCCGACTTATATGTTACAGAATTTATAGTCATCACTCAGCAACCGTTCAGAGTGCAGCCTTGAAGAAGTAACTTGCAATGGTTGACGAAATGTTGCCAACAAGTTCAAGGCTGTCATGGGAATCTATTAAGAAATCAAATAATCTCCTGCCTAAAGTAGTTGTAAGTCCCTACAAGTTGTTAGTTTAGTTAGCAAATTCAAAGATGCAGTGATTGAATTAATGTGGTTATCTATTAATATTATAAAAACCATAAATAATCATGTTCTAACGTTTCCATTCTTTCAAATCTAACTCTATTTTCTATCTCCTTCAAACTTTAATTTACATATTGAAAGAAAAAAAATTGATCCCGAAGTTATGGAAAATGACTACTATGAAATAATTTTACTTTTTCATTGCTTTCAACCAGAAAAAAATAAAATCTTAGCCTTTTCCCACGATGTCTATTTACACAGAAGATCGGAAAAAGAAAATCAGATACAAGTGATTTTGAATCTACTGAATTAGGTCAGCGACTAACTGGTATATTTATAATATAATTACAGTGAATTAACAGATCATTAGTTGGGCTGGTTTATCTATTCAATACTATTTAGCAGTGACAAAAATAGGTTAGTATATTATGCCTAAGATTTTAAACAGGATTTATTACATAAAACAACCGAAATAATGTTCGGAAATTCACTATAATTATAAACACATTTTCGACAGCCTTAATTAAGTACTTAAGTGGTATTCAACAACCTATTTAATTAAGTAGATCCCGAATATTTTGTACTTCTTTAAAGTGCTACGCAAGTGTTAATGAAATACGTTTTCAAAGAAATATATTAAATATAAAAATGAGGTAATACTTACTGGTTTATTTATTTGAGGTCTTCTTTTTGGAAATAATTGTAGCCTTTGTCACGTCTAAAGTAATTTTGTGAAAACGCGAATTTATTGAAGTAAGTTATTTTAATTAAGCAATATATTATTCCAATGCTATAAAAACGCTACGAGAGTTGGTCATGTTAAGTTACATAAAGAAAACAAAAGATTATGGAATGCTTCGTCGTGGAATTACTACTTACTGCATCAAGGTCGAGCCATCTAGAGTATCTTGTACCTCACGAAGTGGTTTCTACAACGGTTCAGAAAGCGGTATATCATGCAGAATTCATGACGGACATATTGCTATATAGTTATGAATATTCAGGCAGAAGAACTTTCGTTAAACGATGTATTTGTCGGAATACTGTTAGTCATCCAATTAGCCTTTCCACAATAGTCAAATATACACTTTTGTAGGTATTGCCCTTCAACGGCAAACATTGAATTTATTTGTTAGCAAACCATTTATTAATTTTTTATTTTAATAATGAACTTTAAAAAATAAATACTTCAAAAAAGCGGCTACTATTACTAGTAAAATACTGATTTAGCAATATCGATCAAGACCCGAACACCCAACCCAAGACTCATTGTACAATACACTATGTTTTGTATAGACACCGACAAAAGTGATGGTAAATCTTTGAATTTAAGTGGAAATAAATGAGAGAAAATAAGTATTATATGTATATATATAGTTAGAAGCCATTGTAACAAGTCCTATATCATAAACTCGTTAACACCTTTATTTAGAGACCGAATACTATCACTGAATATGAAGATGAATTATGATCTATCACTCATACTCCCAATATGATGCCCTATCATGATAACCTTTAGTATGTAAATAGGATTAAAAATTAAATAATTAGACTGCTTTACTCGTTATCTTAAGTTACAATATATTATGACATTTGATACATTGTAACATAACATAAACTATCGTAATTGTAACAACAAAGTGGTTAAGTTAAATAAATACGAAAGTGGAAACTCGTGCCAGTAATTTACACAATACTATGTATATTATATACATATTGTATGTAGTTTGGAATGTTGAAACAACGTTGTGAATTTAATCGACTCTATTACTAAGTACCGTAACACTAAAGTAGTTTTCCATAAAGCGCCAAAACACTATACACTACACCCGACGCACGTATCGCCAACAAATCTGGAGATGATTCAAAACTCAGTTTTCCCATCCATCTCCAGATGATACCAACTTTGTTGACGAATCGCGCGTCGCGTGTAGTGTATAGTATTTTGTGGAAAACTACGTTAATGTTATCTTCACACCAAAGGTTCCTACCTACTCCAATACTAAGTACAGTAAGGCTAAGTACAATAATCTTGAAAATACAATTATGAACATAATAGCACGATAACTCAACGAAATCGTGTCGGATCGATCGGGTTTTGACTGATTCTGATCGGGGACATCTCCCAGATGACACCTATTGATTTTGACGTGGATAGGATACACCCCACTCTGTCCATGGGCCATGAGAGAGCACGATGGTGGACTATTTGATATTTTCCTTGTTAGCATGATAACTCAACTAAATCATGTCGGATCGATCGGGTTTTGACTGATTCTGATCGGGGACGTCTCTCAAACGACACCTATTGATTTTGAGGTGGATACAATACACTCCACCCCGTCAATGAATTATGAGAGAACACGATGGTGGACTATTTGAGAATTGTTTTTGTTAACACGATAACTCAACTAAACCGTGTCGGATCGATCGGGTTTTGACTGATTCTGATCGAGGATGTCTCCTAGATGACACTTATTGATTCTGAGGTAGATAGAACACACTCTAGCATGTTCATGGGTCATGAGAAAGCACGATGGTGGACTATTTGAGAATTTTTTTGTTGACACGATAACTCAACTAAATCGTGTCGGATCGATCGGGCTTTGACTTATTCTTATCGAAAACGTCTCCCAAACGACACCTATTGATTTTGAAGTAGATAGAACACACTCTACCATATTTAAGGGTCATGAGAAAGCACACAATGGTGGACTATCTATTTGAGAAATTGTTTTTGTTAGCACGATCACTCAATTAAATTGTGTCGGATCGATCGGGTTTCGACTGATTCTGATTAGGGACGTCTACCAGACGACATTTATTGATTTTGAGGTGGATAGGACACACACCACCCTGTCCATGGGTCACGAGAAAGCACGATGGTGGATTATTTGAAAAAAGTAAAACTGTCGCATAAAACACATATTCTACATTTATATCTTGGTTTATTTTTTCTCAGCCACTCAATTTCGAGATAGAGATGTTCTACGTGCGGAAAAATCCATTTTAATGTTTTAAAACTGTTTATTTATTTATTGCAGTTACCGTTACTTCTCTTCGATATAGAGATATACTAGAGAATTTTTCGCACCAGAACATAAAAATTTTGCTGGATCTAACAAGGACACATGGTTATGTCTGTGAGTTATTGCAAATTCTAATTCGCGCCTTTGGATGGTACAGCGGCGTGAAGGAATATACAGTTTGTATAATGTATCTTTGCGCGTGTATCAATTTAGTGACGACGCACGGATCACATGCTTCACCACTCGCAATTGTTACTAATATGCCACAATTACCAGAACATATGTCTAGCGACATATGTTTCAATCAACTACGTACGGCATAAACAGTTAACAATTTGCTGAACAAGATGCAATTATGAAATCACGTCTTAGGCTTTATTCCATAATTTAATTCATCGGCGTCTCAATATTTCTGTAAAATGTATTTCATTTTTGTTTCATTTATTTTGATTCGTGTTCAATTTATTTCATTTATTTTGATGGAAATATTATTTCCATTGAATGTTTTTGTGGAGAAACTCTTCATTACTCTGTCATAGGTTGACAGATTTGTATTGTACTAACCTGTGTTATCCTAAAATGTGTTTGAGGCGCGACACTGCTTAAAAATGTCAATTGATTGATTCATACGATTGTTACTTGTGATGCACACGCAAAGAGTCATTATACAAACCATACTTTGACGATCATACACAACATTTTTTCATACACAACATTCCCTGCATTGTAAATTTAAGTAAGAAATAGTGAATGTAAATATATTTTTAATAACTGAGTCTTTTTCACCCAAAAAGGGGAAAACATTCCAGGACACCTGTTATAATAGGAATCTCTTAAAAGACGATAATTTATGGATACAAATTAAAGATATACACAACTGACTAAAAACATAATTATTTTCGAACATTCTAGTGAATGTGAGATACTGGAAGCAGTACAAGCGATTACACCGAACAAAACACGTACCCAAATCGAATTAAAATGTGAGATACACAATGAGATTTTTATAAAAATCAATAGTTCTAATACTCGTATATATCTAGTATTCTTGATATATGAAAGGAGAAATCGTAAGCAATTGACTACAACCGATTCTTTGTTATGTTGTATAATCAGCCTACGACAAATACTGAAATTCATAATTATCATACCAGAAATGCAGATGACCTCCACACACTACGCTTTCGAGTCACAAAAAATAATTGGATAATAAGTTGTCTATAAATTATAATTATCAAATAATTTAAAATTTCCACACAATATTTATAAAAATAAATCAAATGTAAGCAATTTCCTTATACTCGTACATACATAGTTTCTATTCTATCGGTGAATGTGCATCCGTCAAGATACGGTAATATTTGCTTAATTTTGGTAGTAAGTAAATTAGCAATTTCAAGGTATTTCCTGAATGATAATAATCGCTTGAACAATATGTTATTTTATGTACGTCCATTTTTGTCGCAAGTCCTATAAGCGTTTTTATATTGATATACATATTAAGTATATAGTACAAGCGAAAATTGTAATATAAAAAGTTGTAAAATACTTTTAGTAAATCTCTTATTATGTTATGAGTTGACACAATTGAGAATATTTAGTTTATTACATACCACAAGGTCAAAATAAAAGTAAACTGAATAATAATTCCTTTCAAAAAATGTGTTGGATTTAAAGGGTTAAAATCAAATAATGAACAATAATAAAAAGGAAAACTGTCTATAAGTTGATTTGTGTCTGTAATTAATTTAATCATCATCATGAGTCCTAAGACTGGTTAGACGCTAACCTCCAGCTTCTCCTATCTTGTGCTAACCTACACATTTCACTAATTGTGCTACAACCTACATCCCTTACTATTTGCGAGCAGTAGTCTAATCTAGGGCTCCCTCTGCCTTTTTTCACTCCTATTTCTGCCTCCAAAATATCGCGGACTATTTCCCCATGTCTCAGCAAGTGGCCTACCATTCTATCTCTTCTCTTCTTTATGTTTTTCCACATACTTCTTTTCTCGCCGACTTTCTCCAATACTTCTTCGTTTCTAACCCTATCAGTATTTTCATCATTCTTCGGTAACACCACATCTCAAAAGCTTCTAATTTCTTCCTACTTGCTTCCCCTACCGTCCAAGTTTCGCAACCGTATAGTGCCGTGCTCCATACATATGTTTTCAAAAATCTCTTCCTTGTTTCCAAGTTTATTACCCCCGAGCATAAAAGTGCTTTCTTTTTGTTAAAAGCTACTCGACCCTGCGCTATTCTTTGTTTTATGTCTTTATCGTTTCTTCCATCCCAATTTATTTTACTTCCTAAATAAGTGAAGTCTTTAACTTCCTGCAATTTTTCATTATTAATTTGTACTTTCGTTTTTGCTCTGCTCTCGCGCCCTCTGCATATTAAGACTTTAGTTTTGTTTTTATTCACCCTCATTCCGTATTCCTCTGTCAACACTGCCTCCATTTCGTTCAGTGCTGATTCTAATTCCTCCTTACTAGATGCTAATACTGCTATATCATCCGCGAATCTCAGCATTTTTAGTTTCTGTCCCTGTACTTTAATCCCGAAATCCACTCTATATTTTACCACATTAATCGCCTCTTCGATGTACAGATTAAAAATTAGTGGTGATAGCGTACATCCTTGTCTTACTCCTTTCCTAATACCTACTTCCCTTTTTTCCCCTTCTACTTCTATAACAGCAGTTTGCTCTTTGTATAGATTGTGTACTACTCTCCTATCTCTATACTTCATTCCCGCGCTGTTTAGTATCTCGAACATTTTTTCTCATCTTACGTTATCAAAAGCTTTTTCTAAATCTACAAATCCTATTTAAGCGTTCTTTCATTTTTCTATTGTTTTCTCTAACATTACTCTTAGCGCTAGAATAGCTTCGCGAGTTCCCTTATTTCGCCTAAACCCGAATTGGTTTTCTCCTAGTATTTCCTCCGCTCTATTTTCCATCCTCTTCTGCACCATTCTGGTTAAGATTTTTGACGTATGGGAGGTTAGCCTAATCGTTCTTAAGTTCTCGCATTTGTCGGCTCTTCTCTTTTTCGGTATAGTAACGATAATGTTCCTCTTATAATCCTCCGGAATCTCGCCCGTCTCGTATATGTATTTTATCAGTTCAAACATCCTATTTACTACTTTCTGTCCCGCACATTTCAAAATTTCCGCCTGTATTTTATCTACACCCGGCGCTCTATTGTTCTTTAGCCTCCTTAGTGCTATTTCAAATTCCTCTCTCAATATAGGTTTTCCTACATCTTCCCTATCGATGCTAGATTCTTCCTCTAATATCTCTCCTAATTCCTGACCCTCGTATAAATTTCCTAAGTACTGCTTCCATCTATCCGCTTTCTCCTCTCTTCCGATCAGTATGTCCCCCGATTGACTCCTAACGTTTCTACTTACTGTTCTTATATCCCTGAAGTTCCTCTTAATTATTTTGTAAGCCTCGTCGGTCTTACCTACTTGCAGCTTATCTTCTACTTCTTTGCATTTATTAATTGCATTAATTTAATAACCAACATTAATTTTATTACATTTTTTTAGTGTGTTCTATGATTGCATACTTTATTTATTTAACCATAACTGAGAGGAACTAAATCTGGTGATCTAATAGTCTATTCAATTAGTTTTCTTATATTCTACTGTAGCTGTAACGATAATTATTAGTTTGGAATATTGGGCTACTGTGAATGAAAATTGGCAAGAGTGGGATTAAAATTCCTAGTAAAAATGCTAATATCTGTGTTTAGGTGATATTTCATTAAAAAAAAAAAACAGCGGTAAGATTTCCCTTAACAAATTCAATACATCATATTCATGTGGTACCAAGGTACCATATACTCTTCATACGACACACAAGCATACCCTCGGTGAATATTTGCGTATGCAATATTTTGTAAGTTGTGGTATTGCTATAAAAAAATGTAAATTTATATCTCTTCAGACATATTATAACTTGAAATGGATGAATATGGATTTCTCTATTTTGCTCACTATAACTTGAGAAACTCGGGAATTATTACTATGATACTGCTTACTGTGAGTGTTGTGTCAGGGATCTACTCAGATATCTCGCCGCAGTCGATATGCCATGGTGTTGACTTGAGATATTTGAATCGGCGTAGGTGCAGGAAATTCAGTTTAGCTTTCTTATCGCGTTTGACATCTATATATTATATAAATGTAGTAATACATATTATATAAATTATCTTAACTTATACGTAGTTCTTTATATACGGCACCACTAGTGATGGAATAATTCAAGTGCGCGACTTTACAGATTATAATTAATTATATCAGTTAATTGAGCCACTTATTATATTATTGTCACCTAATTCAAATATCAATATTTTGATTAATTACCGCCAAGTTAAACCATAACTAAGTTATTTTTTTAATACTATCAAAAGCAACGAATCGATCTACATAACGATATGAATGACCCATAATGAAAGGACTTACCAGCCACTGAAAACCCAAGTGTAAATTTTAAAATAAATCTTAAATAATAAAATTACAACTTTTTCAACTTGAGCAAACTGCTAACACGTACATATAGGTTGAACATTTAACTTTCCTTTTTATTGATTTAAAATTAACTTCTCAATTGGGTGTATTTTCCTTTCAAAAAAAAAAATGGGTTTATACTTCCAAAATATACCACCAAAAGTGGATTTTTTGGATTCTGTAAAAAAGTTTTTGTTGTTATTCAAATGAAAAATATCACGGAGCTATATAACTTTAATGAAGCTACTTTATAGTAGCTTTAAAAAATATTTAACATATTTATTATGCAAGGGAATTTAAATAGAATTACATATTTTCATTTTTCCAAAAATTTTACTGAATTTATACTTCTTGGATAATTGTGTACAGACTAAAATTATTAATATGCCTAAAAGTTAAAATCGCCTTCATTGCAGGTACTTTCTGTCTGCCATTTACATTAAGGATGTTGGGATAGTTAAATCTGATTTTACCGATAACTTAATGACCATTAATATGACCATATTTCATACAGTTTAACTCCAAGCTGTTCTTGGTCATTTGATGAGGAAGAATGCGCTATTTCTTCCTCATCAAATAACCAAGAACTTCGCAGTTATATAAAAAATTTAATAATTTATAAATTCAAATAATGTCAATTGGGATAATAACGTATACATTAGTCACTAACTAGCAAAAATGTTTGCTAGCTAGTTCATATTTGCACATACCTACGTACCTTTTCCGGTAATCAATCATGTTCGCTTTCTAGAAAATAATTAACGTTACAGGTTCTGTGTCTCGCTTTGACTCACTTCCCATTCAAAAAATGCCACCGTATCATTATAATCGTACTTTCAACTGCCGTAAGTATGGTGCTTCTCTCATCTGAGCGTTACTGAGAGGTTAATACCTGTATATACAAGGAATGTCTACTGGTTGTAACAAATATATCTTTGAAATATTACATGCTATACTCTATTTACTCAGAAAGATACTTATTTGCGGTTGCTATGAAATGATAACTACGGGAATTACATGACGAATTTTATGTGCATCTATTAATGTTAATTGTGAAAGAACCACGCGGATTTCTGTTACACGTTTCTTTAAAGTTTGTGCTACTCAGGTGTATATTGTGATGTCTTCAAGACCGATTAGGTGATTTTTTTTATATATACACATATTTCTGTAACTTATGATGTTACTAACCACAATATGAAGACAAGGGAGACATACTTAAATGCTTATTTGTTCATTTCGTTAATGTAACCAAACAGACAAGTATGAGTTGAAAACACGGATATTCTTGAGAACTTTGTAACGAGTGTCCCAGCGAGAGGTAGTCGATTTAAACTTGCCCCCATTACTCTTGCGGCAGGTTTTGGAAGTTGATGCTTCGTAGTTATTACGTGGAGAGTATGCCATTACAAAATGGAGCGCTATACTGTTCATCAACGAACGCATACTTATTGTCAAAGTGTACTACGAAAGTAATAGTTCAATTGTGGACACTAAAAGAAAATTACGTGCAATTATGGGTCGTCGTGAGGCACCTGCTAAGCGGACCATTCAACGCGTCATGGCGAAATTCAGCGAAAGTGGCTCCGTGTGTGATAAACAAACACCTATACGTCACTATGGGCAACGCTCAGTTGAAAATATCGAAGCGGTGCAAGTGTAACTGCAAATAACACCATATCCGTAAGACGTCGTTCCCAACAATTAAATCTCTCAAAGTCAACATTACATCAAAGTCAACATTCTCTTGTGGGGCTACGTTAAAGGAAAAATCTACGCCAATAATCTTGTTACGATTGAACAGATGAAAATAACATTAGCGAAGTTATTGCGGACATGTTTCACAGGCCACAGCCACAGCCATGCTGCCAAGTGATGGAAAACTTCATCAAAAGAATCCACTGCTGCCATAGCAGCAGAGGCGGCCACTTACAAGATATTGTATTCCATGTCTAATGGTATGGTTTAAACAAACAATTGAACCTAAAATTATTGTAGAAATGTTATTTATTTGCCCAATAATTACAAATATAATTGGCTAAATCTCGTTGGGACACCCTATACTTAAATTTATATGTTGATTAACATATTCTACACACGATTGGCTTAAATATTTACAACTGAGACGATAGTATATAATAAACGAATATAGCTATATCAATACAACTTTAGTCAAATAAAGAAGGACACTCAAAATTGAAATATTTCACATACTTCAGTGTCCTCGTTTATTGGACGAAAGTTGTATGGATATAGATCTATTATATTATTAAATACTAGCGTCTCAGTTAAAATTTCAAAAATTTAAGCCAATGGTGTCTAAAATATGATAAACAACATTTTAAATTAAGTACAAGAATACTTTTGTGGTCAATTCATACTGGACTGTTTTAAATTTGTGTGAAGAACAAATCTTTTATCTCGTTAATATGATATAACAAGATGTTTGTAGGTAATAAAGATGCAGTTCCAGACCAGATTCCTGCAATAATCGTTACGCTCTTGGAGTTATATTAAAAACCGTTCTTGATAATCTATATTAATACACAAAGGAATTTGAAAAATGTTATCTCTTTAAAGGTTCCTAAGGAGGAATATTTTTATTATTTATGCATTATGTACCAATCAAAGTTTTGTATTTGTTTTAGAGCATTCATGCGTTTGCTTTGTTGTATGCGCTTAACAGCGAACCATTATTTTAATAGCATATCTTTTCTGTTCTAATGCAGCTACATTAAAGCTCTCAGAAAGCAGGCTCTGCGTCGCCTTTACAAGTCGAATTAATAAAAAGAAACAATTGATTTTCCGCACACTTAGCTTTAACACATTATCTAATAATAAAATGGAATTTAATTAACCTGAACGTCAATATTCTCGCCTACCCACTTAACGTCTCATAACAACAACAACCGGGGAATTCGGGGAACTTTGTATGAAAAATCTTCTAAAATTTATTAGAGATCGAACTACAGGCATTTTCTTAAGTTATTTTAATATAAATTAGCGTGATAATATATTTAAAAGTATTCTGTATTATTAATTACACAAGATACTTCGAGTAAAGTGTTCCTTAAGTGCAATTTTTTATGCAAATTTACTTTCCACGCATTTGGGAATTCACCTTTTATGATATGCACGCATAAAAAGTTTCGGTACCAAAATATTTGTTATTGTTGTAAAATTTATTTGTCTAAAATCGGTTGTTTTGTAGCATAAAAAAGTTACTGCTCGTCAAGAATAGAAACAAGTCTCAAAACTGCGATATCGGACCGCCCACGAGGTGCGCAGTAAATAACCTCGTCTTTAGTCAGTCGCATTGAGACCTTCGCTTGAGTGAATATCGATGAATATATATTGAAAGTGAATGTGAATGTACAGAGGTCGATCTGGCTGAGCGTAAAGTGCATCCTTTTCTCTCCGAATGTTACCTCACTTCTTCTACACTCATAGAGAATCTCATACTTCTTCCTATTCTTGACGAGCAGTACTATCTCTGGTTAGTATCCAACTTGCTTGGGAAATTTATTTTGTAAAATATGCATAAGTAGTAGTAATAATAATAATATACAGTAGGCACAGAAATTAAAGGATGTAAAAAAATCTCAAATTTTTAGGTGATTGTTAAACAGCTGTAACTTAGAGAAAAATAGTCTCAGAGTAATTTAAAAAAAAGTTAGTTGAACCTCCAAGTTTATAGTTTTCAGAACTAGAACAAATTTTTTTACTATTAGCAGTTTTTGAATAACCATAAGAAAACTATCGGAAAAAAATTCCAAATTTTTACTTGCGCTTCAAAAGGTCCACGGACTTCAGTATATTTTTTCAGTGATTTCATCATAAAGATATCATTTAGATAATTTTATTCTCTTTAATTTGAGCAGCCTAAAAACATTGCACGATGATTTTTCGCTGAGTTATCGTCGTTCAAAGCAAAAAACTCAAGACCTGAAAACTGGAAACTTGGAGCTTCAACTGACTTTTTTTAAAATTACTCTGAGACAATTTTTTTCCAAGTTAGCCTTTGAAAATCACCTGAAAATTTAGGATTCGTTTTACATCTCTTAATTTAAGTTTTGTGCATAGTATAAAAACAGAGAAGAATAAAACTGTGATAAGAAAGTATTCTGCTATGTTATTGGGCCAATTGCGTAAAAAAGTCGCCATAGAACAGTTTTTAAGCGGCGCCTTGTAGGATAATGCGGGGGTTGAGAAGTCTCTGAATGCATTTCAAAACAAACAATGAATTGGGTTTTGAGTTAATCGATCATCCGTACTTATCAGAAGTGCTTCCTTCAGATCATAGTCCCATTCCAAAGCTGAAGGAAGATATATTTGAAAGGAAACAATGTTTAATCAAATGACGTTATAGTAATTGTTGCGAAGAACGGATTTATAGACCAAGAAAAAGTTTCCCCAAAAACATTATTTACGTTGAAAACAAATTTTTTTAAGAGTGTTTATTTTTGTATTAGGCCAAGAATTTATTAATACCCACGTTTGATTAAATGAACATTTTGTATGCGAATATTTAAATCCATTTTAATTTAGAATTTTAGTTTAGTACGTTTAATATTACAGTTGACTGTTATTGTTAAGAATGAGACGGAACATGCAATGTATCTTATTGCACCATTCTCTGTGGCTGTTAGTTTAATATCCATATGGTGTATATACTTTTAATAACATCGGCTTCACTCGTTTTTGGAAAATTCTATATTGGATTTGTTTTTTTTTTATATTAAGCCTTTAAACAAACCATTTCACTAAGTAAAGTGGATGCATTTGGCACAATAGAATACTATATTGAATCAGCAGTACTTGGTCTAGTAGTAGCATTTGCCATATGTCGGCGATAAAACTAACTTTAGTTAAAATGGCACTAGTATTATGCTTATTAATACAAGCAGAAAATATCTGAAAGCAGATGGTTACAATTCATACTCCTCCATCTCTAACAGTTATAAATGTGTTTTTAAAATTTCTAAACCATTTGATTCAATATAGTCAGTCACAACAAATTAAATCGCGTATAAATTATAAAGTTCATAGAGACGTGTTTGAAAATTTAGTCTTATATGTTTGTATATACTATATACATGTAATATTATGTATACATTCATGCATTAAATATTCATATATGATTCCTAGCCGACAGGCACTTTTGAAATATGATCATCATCATGAGGTCATCAGTCCTAAGACTGGTTGGACGCTAACTTCCAGCTTCTCCTATCTTGTGCTAACCTACGCATTTCGCTAATTGTGCTACAGCCTACATCCCTTACTATTTGCGAGCAGTAGTCTAATCTAGGCCTTCCTCTGCCTTTTCTTCACTCCTATTTCTGCCTCCAAAATATCGCGGACTATCCCCCATGTCTCAGCAACTGGCCTACCATTCTATCTCTTCTCTTCTTTATGTTTTTCCACATACTTCTTTTCTCGCCGACATTCTCTAATACTTCTTCGTTTCTAATCCTATCAGTCCACGGTATTTTCATCATTCTTCGGTAACACCACATCTCAAAAGCTTCTAATTTCTTCCTACTTGCTTCCCCTACCGTCCAGGTTTCGCAACCGTATAGTGCCGGGCTTCATACATACGTTTTCAAATTGAAATATGATACAAATATTTAAAAATATATGTAATAAAATTAAATAAGTCTTATAATGTCAATAACCTCATATCAATTAAAATAATAAATTGCATAATTTTCTTAAATATGTATTATAAAATCCAGTAGCTACTGATAAGTTACTAACTTCACCAAAACATATTGTCGTCTACTTTGTAGTGATATAGCACTAGCAAACTAGGAGTTTGTTTTGGCATCGAAGTTTAGACAAGGCAGGGATGGGAAGTAATATCAATTATACCGAAAAAATATAACAAGTTAGAGTAAAGGACACAAGATGCATAATCTCAAGTTTATGACTTACCAGTTTCCTTAGTCGACGCCATTACAGCTTCCATATTTCTCTATTAGGTTTAATGTACCCTTACCTGGAACAAAAAATAAAAATTAAAATAACTTGTCATTCAGCAATAATAATTTCAGTAATAATAGTTTAATATAAGAATATTTTACATTGTAAGTATGAATTTTTTTATTTCTTCCTGACTTTTTGAAAATAACAAGACGTGCTGGGAGAAGGTCGAACTTCCGATGCAACAACAAAAATAAGAGATTAGTTTACTACAAACACTTTTATTATATGTGGTTTCACAAGCGTTTCATTAACCGAGTTGGCATCACTAGCAGATAATTAAAAGTCACTCATCTCATCATTGTTCTACTTATCTCCTGATGGTACCAATTTGGTTGGCGAAACGCGACGTGATATATAATCTTTCGATAGTTTCGATGCGAAAAACTAGTCCGTATTATTGTTTACTTACAAGAAATGTGGCCTCCAAAAAATTAATTCAATAATTTAGACATGTTCTAATAAAAATCAGAATGCAGTTTCCTATATTAAATAGAAAAGTTTATACTGTATTCGAATATAAATATTCAACACAAGCGGTTTTCTTAAATTGAATTACCTTATTAATATTTTTTCGATGTTTGGGAAATATTTTTAGGTCAAGAATATTTTTATTAGCTTAAAAATATATATCTTATTTAATATAAAATGCGGAGCAAAAATATTTAACAACACTTGATATTTACTTGATATTTCAAAAAAATATTTTTATTGCTTTAATACTCCTTGATTATTTTAGGGTCAATAACATAATACAGTATTTATTTTATTGAAAAGGGAACTCATTTAAAATGAAATATTATTTTGCCTTCAAACCATTGTTTTCTGTGCACCAGTTATCTACGCTGTAAGAGATACTTTATGTCAAGATTAGGACTTAAAAAATGTGTACCACTTTTGGCGACCTTGGAGATGATAATTTGAAGTCTCCCACGTAATATTTCTGGTGAGTGTAAATTTGGTACGAATTGAATTTGTACTTATTTAACTGACTCGCATTTATCATAAGCAATGAGGACAAATTCTGACACTTTCCAAAGCTTTTTCAAATTATTATTGATTTTCCTTGTACTGCTAGTATTGGTAGTACTATTATTCGACGTATTTAGTTTCTGGCAAATATTAGGTCTGTTGATTGAAAGTGTGATTAAACTCGAGAAAGGAAATAATGGTTGCATAAAGCCAATCCCGAATGAGTATAGTATTGCCTATAGTATTTATCTTGAATCAGTTAAAGTATGAATATTGGTCTTTTCTGGACTTTCAAGTGGTGTGTATATTTGTACAATCCAAGTTAGAGCTGATGATACAAGCTTTTGCACTGTAAGTTGTATGGTCTAAGGATCATTTAAAAAGAGACAGATTACAGAAATCGCAACCTGTACCATCTGATGATGTAGAACCATCTGTAAATATTTTTGCTGATAGAAAGTTACTTAGAAACTGATAGATAATCATCTGGTCATAGCTTCCATCATTTATATATGTCGTAAACATATTTATTTAAGAAGAATAAGCTCATATTCATCATATAAGAGGAACGTGCAGGAACGTCTTCCCATATTACAGGGAAAGAGTTTCGAATGTGCAGAATATTCCAGGAATGATTCGACCCAGGAAGGACTGTTCCTGATGGTTCAATATTCATTAATTAAAGTAAGGGAGAAAACTGCCCAATACATATTCCTATGGGTTTATATTGAATTATATCGACAGCTTTTGGGAGTTATTTAATATAGTTTGGTTGCTTTCATATAACTTGTCATTTTAACTACATTGTAGAAATATATGTACTTACAAGAGTTTTTTTTTATTTCAATTACTTAAGTTAAAATGACACGACGAATATGTCAATTAGAATAAGACATCTCAACTGATATGACAGGAAGAGTAAATAATTCAACACGATAATAAAAACGGTTAACGTTCTATCAGATTCTAAAAGTAAGGAGTTGGGCTACGGAGAAAGGGAATGGTTATATTTGAGAGTGTAAGAGATGTCACAACCACTAAAATTTAATACCATTTCAGACATCTTAACAAATGTTTAAACGGTTCCCGAGCAGAGATTTGAAAACGTTTAAACCAGAAAACTAAACTATTAAGCTATCGTAAGATATCGTAGACATTAGTGTGTTACCATGATAATCTTAGATTTCTATAGTAGACCTTGACGTCAAATAAAGACGAATGGATTACATACGAGAATCAATAAGAATTGAATAATCTGTGAACAAACATCTCTAATGATTATTTTACTGTGAATTCCGTAAATAAACATATTGTATTGTTTAAGACTTTCCTAGTAAAATGTTGGTATCGTCATTACTTGTTCAATATAAATCGAAGCTGAACGAGATAAACTCATAATCACAGAAAACAACTATTATGAAGTTACGAGCATTTCCTTGATCTAATTGTTATGTCTGGTGATAAGTAAAACTGTCTGACAGATTTAAATCATTTAAGACTAGTGTACAAGGTGGTCCAATTAAAGTAAAATGTTTAGACTTAAACGTTAGAAAGTACTAAAAAACATACGCACCGGACAATGTGTCTATGGGTTTCGCACATAAAACAATTTATATTATATTCTCCTTAATAACAACTGATATGACAATGTTTCTGTATACCCATATTTCGATAGCAATGATATCTACATCAGCAGGTTATGTTTATTCTTATTGGAGTGCGAACTCGAGACTGAATCTATTTTATATCACCTATTATATATATATCATCTTCAAGCTACTACAATAATGACCGTTTCGTTTTTACATAAACCATATGCAAAGTGTTCCTTACGCCGTATTTTAGATCGTTTACTAACCCCTTTTTGTCCTTAAATTATACACTAAAGGGGCCTGTTTGTATACGCATATATGCATCTAAACACAGTAACACGTACATACATAGTATATATACTTACAGTGAGTCCGAAAAGTAACGTGAATTCGATAAAATTGGTTACCAATGTTTTTTCTAAATCACTCGGACATGTTAAAAAATGTTTGAATTGCCACAATTCTTTAATTTTCTCGACTTAAGCAAAGTTTGAAGTTCTAAAGAATGTCTGAATCGATATTTTTTAAGCCCATTTTTGATTGCTCCATATAACACTTTATTTTGCGTAAAGTAAAATAAGGGTTATGATGAGCACGTGAATTTTTAAAATCAACCAGGAATCTAAAAAAAGGAAATGGAAAGAGTTATAATCAAGTCATTGAAATATAACAAGACAGTATTAGCAAATTACTTATTGATTTTCATAATTTCATTAAGAAATCATTATGATTAAGATAAAAGCTAAAGAATTCGCGCTAAAAGAATTCGAATTTCCATTAAAAAAATATCGATAACGACACAATCTTTAAAATACGTCATAACCTTAAGTGACAGTGATTGCCAAAAAAACCTACCAATTTCAACGAATATATACATTGCTTTTCAGACTATATACAGTGAGAATCTTCTTATATAAGTGTATATAACTCACTATATACAGTAAGAATCTTCTTTACAATAACTCAAGAACTGCACTTTGTTAAACGAATTATCTTGTTCTTAAGAAAAAAGTAACTATGACATATTCCTAAAAGAAAATAAAATAATGTAAAACTTGACAAGCGCTCACTATGATTTTTTGACAAAAATGATGAATTTTTTTTATCTAAGTGAGTTTTCAAGAATAACTATTCAACTTATCTGCAAATGTCATAGAAAATTTATAGATCTTTCAGAGGCGCATCTAATCATGTATTAATTTACAGAATGTTCCATTTGAGATCACAAAAATTGTTGACATTGTATTAAAATGTTTACATATCGCTTAAATGCTATTTGTTCAATATTTAGTCAAAAAATAATTTTACTGGGGCTTGCCACAACCTTGGAATTTGGACTAATATGAGCGACAAAAATGGAAAAGAGAAACCTATAAAGCTAAATATCTCGAAACTCATCCATATTTTCAAAGGAGTATCAATTATGTAATGTATATGTATATCGGTTATAACATAATGGCAAAGAGATATTTAAATAAATTCTAATACAACATAACGATTAAAGTGGTCACACTTCCGCCAATTTTATAATACTTTATGGAACTTATCCTATATGCATCAATTTAATAGATTGCGAAAGAAATAGGTAACACCAAAGTTCCACCGAAGTTTTTCACATCATCTATAAATGCCTCTTAAATCACTTTTATTGAGCAGTCCATGTGGCGGGCACCGTACTACTTTAAAATTGGGACAGGACCATAATTATTTCGAACTGATCTATTTAATGAAACGTGTATATCAAATTGAGGCCCAATTATGTGGTCATCTTAACCAATAGACTGCTGATCTTTTAAACTTTCTTGTAGTTTTATTTAAAGGTCAAATTGATACCAATTCTTGTACAAGCTACTTATTTACGCAGGTAGATTTAACAATGTTCAATACACACAAAATATAATAATTCGGGTTTGCCAAGTCATGACCCCAGACCAAATATAAAATTGTATGTGATTTTCTGCAAGTGTGAATACCATGGGCATCATATCGTGAATAGGAGTCAACAATTTAACTTTTCTTAATTCATGCAGAGGAGGAGTTGCAAGCGCTGGGAGTTAAATACCCATGAAGCTGCTTTTTAAATGTGGAAAGGTGATAGCAACACCTAATAACACCAGATTGTGCTCCTATAAAGATATTAATAATTAATGTGGTCCTAGTATAAACTATTTATTTAAGTTTCATGGTCCTCATATGCATCGTGTAAAAATAGTCAATAATTGAATATTATCGCAAGGTGGGTATTTATAGTAATGTCAATAATACAGTAATAAGACAGGTATAGGGCATATAATCAAACGGTTGTCATAAATAAATTAACAAAATAATAATATGCCCTTTATATTCCACAAAGAAAATATTGAAAAATAATGTTGCTATTTGAAAAAACAACCCGCCCAGGAAAAATGTAACACCATGTATAATGGCAAATATCAGCCAAAAAAATAATAATTTGACAAAAAAATGGAGAATAAAATTAAATGAATCAAAGTCTGTATTAGTTAACTGTACAAACAGAGCTTATCAACATATACCCGTAATCATAAATGATAAACGAATTCCGCTTTCAAATACAGTTAAATATCTTGGTATTACCCTTGATGCTAGGCTACGCTGGAAAGCCCATATCAAAAAGAAGAAAGGACTTATTAATTAAATATAGAAAAATGTACTGGCTGATTAGAAGAAACACCACTCTAACTATTCATAATAAGCTTATGTTGTATAAACATATACTTAAACCGGTATGGACATATGGAATTCAGCTGTGGGGCTGTGCCAGTCAAACCAATGTCCCATTGAAAGGTTTCAAAATAATGTACTAAAGAACATCACAGATGCACATTGGTACATTCGAAACAGTAACCTTCATCGGGACCTCGGTATGGATACTGTTGAACAAGCCAGATCTAAGATTTGTAGGAGTCATGACATGACTCCTCCAACCAGTAACGGCGCTAGGATTTGTAAAATAGGTGGGCACAAATATTGGTAAAAAAAATTTGGGTTGGGCACATATTTGGGATGTGTGTCGGGGGAGGGGGGGGGGGCGGCCTCATTCATTTTCAATGCAAAGCGAGATATGTTAAATATAAATATATTTAACATAACACAATTTACAAAAGACATTAGTAGTACATTAGGTAATCAAGTTAAAATATTAATAAAATTATTTTAGTTTTGTTCCAAATTCCTCAACAATCTTATCCAAATCCAAGCTTTTACTTATTTTCTTCTCTATATTTAGTACAGCCACATTACTTCATCTCTCATGTTTCATTTTATTTCTTAAACAGTTTTTTTAATCTTTTCAGACGTGAGAAAACGTCTTTTCACATGCCGCACTAGATACAGGAATTAGGATACATATTGTACATAATTTATAAATATCATTGAATGCCAATTTGTATTTATCCAGCATGTCGCATAGCTGTAAAATATTGTTGATTTTAACACTTTGTTCGTTTTAAAATTTTGAAATAGTAGTAGTCGAAATTTTATATTTTTATTGTTTCATATTATAATTTTGTAGATAGTAATTTTTTTGGGTGGGCACTGTTACTAGGCCCACCTAGGCCCTCCCCTGGCGCCATCACTGACTCCAACATGTTAGCGTCGAGACGATCCAAGTCCTTGATAACGCAGGCTTGCCACAAGACTTAAAAGAATCAAACCCTTTGAGTTAGTTCAGTGATGTGATAAAGCAGAGCATTGTGTGTCTTAGTGTATACGTTAATTTTCTGGTGTACCTAGTTTATTAAAAATCTAAGGATACTGTTGAGTAGGACCTTAGTTCTAACTTTTTAGATAGTATTATAAGTAAGAAAAAATTTACTTATTGATCTTTATGATCAGATTGTAATTCCCGTGAATGTCCTAAGGAGTATTCATAAATAATAAAAAAAATGTATCATGGGCAATATTTTTTTATATTGTAAAACTTGAATTATGCAATTTGTAAAAAAAATACTCCCTTTTTAAACAAAGACATTGGACTTCTAAACATTAGGTGGTGTACATATAAACTCATACGTACTCATACAGTACATATACATTCATATATATACTCCTACTTCTTCTTTCGTGTTTCTTCAATCAGGTATTTTAGTAAATAAAAATGGTAACTAAATTAATGAGAAGCAATTTGACCACGGTATGGATTTAAATCCGAATTTAATGTGACTTAGGGGTTCCAAAAGCTTTACATTGGACTTGTATATATTAAATTCAGCATTTTTGATTTTTTTTATTTTGTCGTATTTCAAGTGCCCATGTATGCTTTAAGTTCTTTAGAGATGGCATTTGAATAAGAGCGAGATATTCTGCTGACGAATATAGTATGTCTATCGAATTATGAATATATAGGCGCATTATAATATCGGTTGTTGTTAAGGAGAGTATAATAAATGTATTGTATTTTAGATGCTGTTAAATGATCTCATAGGTTTATGAGGATGATAAATATCCTCATAAACCTATTCTTGTAAATTCTTAAGTGTAATAAAACGTTAACAAAAATCGAAATATTCACGATAAACATGAGTGAAGTATTAGGTTTCTCTAGTTTTATTTTTCAATAATAATACCTATTGTCTGTAAAAACCATATAACAGTTCATCAAAAATAATTTCTTAAGATTCGAATTGTCTGACGTAAATATATTAAAATTCGCTAAAAAAACGGTTGCTTTATGACAATAATTCTAGAAAAACATCTGGTAAAATTAATTAATACTGTATTATATGCACACAGTTTATTTATTAATTAATTATACATTGTTTAATTTATTCATACATCACATATATACAGATACAAGAGAAAGTTACTGCGTTCTGGATCATTTTCTCAAAGAAATAATTGTCAGGGATAAGTGAAAAACAAGATTTCTCTCAGAAGGATAATACAGAAAATAACGGGGTAATCCAAGCAGACCCAGTTGGAAAGAAATCCTCGAGGGAAACATATAGGAATCTGGTGAAGGTTGGATAGAATCATATTAAGCTGTACAGCAAAGGTCAGCTTTGCTGTACTAGTTCATGAATTGTTTATACAAAATTAACTTAAATATTACGCCCACCATTATAATTAATTATTGATATAATCAGCTTTTATTTTGTATATTGAGTCTACCGTAACACCGAGTGTAAGTGCAAACAACATAAATTTATTAGTTCTGGGCTATAGATAATATATAGTGTTTATATGCATTCTTCTATGTTATATATGAGAAAATATGCCATTCAAGGTACATTTTAAAATGGCTATCGTAAATTTACTAGTCTTAAAGTGTTTCATTTATTAATATTAAAGTGTTTGTTTAGGCCATCCACTATCTTCAACATACTATTGTTGAACATATATATTGTTTCTTGCTCAATAAAACGTACCGCTAGCTAGTGCCGAGGACGCCTGTCGAAAAAAAATCATACTAGGTATGGGTTTCCCCTTTATTACATTATTACATTAACCCTTCCTGTTAATGTAATAAAATTAATTCCCTGTCTCCAACCCTAAAGCTTAAGGGTTTGCTCTACATTTATTTATTTAAGGCAACGATTTTCTATATTGTTATATTATTTGCTAATATCGCTTATTTTGAATTTATCTATGTTATATATTTACGTCGTATTTGGATAATATTGTGCGTTCTTATTATTACATTTAATTATAATTGGTTACTAAAACATAAAGTGGACATTACAATTTTACTGTAATTGTATATTTAAGGTTAGGTTTTTTTATATGTGCGACTTTATTTATACGGAGGTGAAATTTGGCTTGATGCTATTCTTCCAACTAACCCCCAGACATTCACAAAGACACAAACAAACGCAGGCGACTGATGTGGAACTGGAACCCACGCCTGGATTATTCCGAGCCGGAAATCTAAGCCAGCTCTAAGCGATTGACGTCATTACACTGAATCAGTCCAGGGAGCTTGGAGGATTCTGTGAAGTAATTAATGTAATTATGGAATAATTTACCCTCAAAAGATCTGGAACCATATCTACCTATAAACATCCAGGTCAATTCGTGTTCAAACCGAAATTCAAGTGGTGATGAGCAAAAACAGCGACCAATTTTTCGGGATACCGACGCGAAAGGCTAGAGCATTATCCACTACACCAATATATCGACGATTGGCACATTTGAAATTGCTTATTGGAGAATTTAATTGAATTGGTGTGTACTTATGTGTGTTTTACAACAATGAGGTAATACAAACAGAGTAACACAAACGCTTATCTATATTTACTAAGCGGCTCTTTTCGTGTGTGTGTCACGAAATTTTTAGGTCGATGTACGAAATGCTTTTCGTTCGAATTTTGGCATTTTGACAAAATCAATATAAATCGACCCTTGCGAACAACGTGGTAACTTTTGTTTTTTGATCCGAAGCCTCTAGAAGCATGCTCCGGGAGGAGCCTTCGATATGAACGACGGGGCGGCACAATATTAATGCGATTTGCTTATTCGTTTTATATTACTCACTGATTGCGTATTTATTAATAATGTATTACTAATATTAAATTTGTACCCAAACACTAAATAATAGAAACTCGAATGGTATCTGTTCTAGGATATTGACAATAGTGTGATGAACAACAAATAATTACCTACAATAGACTGAAAATGTGTTAAATTTTACTAGTCACTGGAAGATTTCATTGAATTCATATGTACTTATTTACATGACAATGAAGTAAACAAACTAATTTGTAAGCATATTTTCTCTTGGGCATACCCTATTTATTGTCTGCTTATTATTAATAATATATTAATGTTGACAATAGTCTATTCCATAATATTTATTTACTGTAAAAATTAAATTCCATCTTTATAAGAAGACTTATTGGTAGGGTTACTTACCAAAGGCTTCTGAATATTACCGAGTTACATTTACTACCTGCTGACTCTAAAGAAGCTCAGCACCGACACGAGGGCATCGAATATGATATCTACGTCGTACAAAACTACATAAATGACATTTTATGATGACATTCTTTCAGATTATACATACATATAGCGTTTCTCAAAACGTATTATTAAGTTTAATCCCAGTAGTATCTATATTTTAATACTTGCGAAGGTCTAGATTCTTATGAATTTCTAACATCTTTCTCATCAAAATTAAAAAAAAAATCGATTGTATAACATGTATAACACACTGAGTATAAACTTTAAGATGAACTTTGCTACTATACAGATGATAATGTACAGGAAACCGAAAGGTGAGCGCTATGCTCGAGCCCCACACGTGCCACAGCCAAGGGTGGCACGTGTAGGGTGTACGCCGCCGCTTCAATTTGGTTAATTTATTTTAATTAATTCAATGGTTAACAACCTTCTTACAATGTGGAAACGTCCGATTTTGGGCAATGATATCGAGCTCCGTTTCAGTTTTTATTCAGTCTTTAATAATAAAAATATATCTAAGCGCGTTTAGATAAACACACTTTCTTGTTATTAACAATATTATGCATACAATCACACCTGATTTTATATTTTCTCCAAAAGTATACAAAATATTATCATTTTGTATTTTTGCCCTAGTACAGGCATGCAGATAGTCATCGATATAGAAATTAAGAATATTGTTGATCTTTGATTTAGATCCATATTGAGGTCAGTTGTACAGGGAGATATTGTGATTATCATTTTGTTCACAGCGCAGTCAGTGTCAATTAGAAAACGTACGGGAACAGTAGAAATAACAAAAAACAAATATTTACGTTCTTAAATACTGCATAAATAATGACAAGTAGGTATCTAGAAATTCTTTGGTCTACGTTGTATATACTTAACAAAAAATATGTACTGGGTTAGTTTAAAATAAAGGTATCATTTAGAAGGGTATGACATTAACCAATTCAAAGATGTTGAATAATGCAAAAAAACATCGAACGATTTATGTTATACCATTTAACCACTTTTGTGGATTGGAAACTGAGCGCTTAATATTGGAAGCTATTCCGGTATAATGTTTGAAGTGACTCGGGAAGGTAATGTCGAATTATAACGTAGCTATACACAGTAAAGCTCACTTTTTCATTTTTTTTTCTGAAACTATCTGAATTTCATTAGTAAACATATTTTAAAAATCTCAGTAAGACATAAGATAAGGAACTTACGTTACGTACCGTAAGGTAGGTTTAGTTTTCTGGGGAGAGCCGCGAAGCCCTCTAGTTAGAAGAAGATAATACTTGATGTTATCGCTTAATATCTCCTGTAGACCGGGTTTCCAAGCTTGCTTGGGTCCAAGAAAAAGTGTCCAAATGCGAGATATTTACGGCATGCTAGAGCCGGACACTGGCATATCATACGTTGAGGTCTCTAGAGGAACACACAACCCCGTGAGTTCCCGGACACTGTCCCTACGACCCCTCAGGAGCTTTGCCGCCCAATCCCCTAGATGTTTCGCTAGAGATTAAGTCTTTCAATATCCAACTATTTTCTGATTGCTCTCTTTCCGAGGCAGTGTGTAATACTGACCGCTGGTTCAGGTTCCATTAAGTCAATGTCCATTCCTCCCTGGCCAGCTTGTCCGCTTTCTCATTGCCCCGGATTCCAGTATGACCCGACCCCCAGAATAACGTCAGCTTCTCACTCATAGCTAGTGTTTCTACTGCACCTCTGCATTCCTTCACCAGCCATGATTTTACTCTTGGAGCTTCTAAAGCATCTAGGGCGGCCCTGATCTCAGCAGGATATGGTAATGCGTTTATCAATCACTTCATTCAGCAGTTGCATTATACCCGTATACTCCAGCTCCAGTCTTCCCCTTGGCCTTGCAGCCATCTGTGAACAAGATGTCTCTCTGTCAAGATGTCTGTCCACCTTGGAACTATGTTCAAAAGTGTAAGATATTTTCATCATGTCCTGCGGCATCAAGTAGATGGGTCGATCCAGGATTCTTTAGGGAAATGAGTATGCCTATCTCATCTCCCCCATCCCCTGAATGTCACTCCTACAAGCTGCTTCCATAGCGGCCGCAATGATCGCCAGATACAACGGGGGCAAGTCAGTAAGAGCCTCCAATGCTACCGTTGGTGTGGCCCCGTCATTCTCTTTAATACCAGTGCATGAATCTGCTCCAGTTCATTCCTGGACGAGACTAGTTGGGCCTTGGGCCACCACCGCTTCTACCGCTTAACAGAGCCAAGAAACCTGCTGCTGATCTCAGTCTCTAGGTGCAGTCGAATGGTCTCCTGCACATTCAGAAGTTTGAACAAAACTTCTTCATAACATTAAGGCAAGCTGTATCACAAAATAAAATAAAGAACACATCATTTCATTGTAGCCACTATTCGAAATGAGTGCTACAAACCGCAATGTGTCTAATAAAGTTCAACGTACACGCACAATACAATATCCTTTTCCAAACAACACTTGTTATGTGCCCCCATAAAAGTAACCTAATGGATTCATATCCCGCCTTCATCATGTAAATTATTTTACGAAACGTGGAGGATATGTTTAACTGTTCTTTAACATTGAAAATATATTGATGAGGATCATATATAGGAATGTAAAAAATGATAATCCTACACGATTTTAAGAGTTTATATAAATGTTTTACACGCGTAACGGGATACCTTCTATATGCTGAACAATTAATATTGAAAACATGGTAGTTAAAAATATGTTTGTAAATATCATAATACAATACTTTTAAAGAAAATTCACCGGAATTTAATAAAAACGGTACAGTACCGTTGCTAATTGCATACTATATTAAATTATATATATATATATATATATATATATATATATATATATATATATATATATATATATATATATATATATATATATATATATATTATTAATTATAGTAAAATATATTTTGATAACAAATTGTGTATATATTTCCAAGTAGCCCTTCTCGTAATGTCGGATAAAAATGAAAGTACTGAAAGGTTGGGTATTTATCAAGTTGTCAGGATTATTTAAAAGCATAGTAGACAAATATGAATTGTAACTAGGGTAATGTAGAGATGTTTGATTAAATGTGAGAAATGACAATACGCTATCCAATATAATTTAGATAACAATAATCTGATGATCATGAGTATGTAAAGGAGGACAATATAGAAAGAAGTAGAAAGTATTGAAATGGCAGAAAGCAGCAATTATGTGTGAACATTTGTGGATATTTATTCGGCCATTAATTTGGTTTACGTAGTTAAGTGGTTGCTATGCAGATAGTAGCATTTAGTTTGTAGCGATTTCCTGAACTTTATTAAGAAGCACGAATGTAAGAAGTCAGAAGTCAATGGAGTATAATGTTTAACTGTTTAGTTTTTTATGTTCGTAGTGTAAATTCCAAACATTTTATATAACAAAGCTGTGATGTCATTAACTATTCTTCATGAAGAACGCGTCCAACTTTACTACCAAAGTGTGTACAAGTTTACTGACTAGTAATGTGGATAACCTTAAATTTAATTCCAAAACTTATGTGTTTATGTTTATCATAAAAGTATATTTCTTATTTACATGGGCAGTTACCCATATTCAGTTTTCTGGGTTTTGCATTTCAAATCAATACTTGACTTTTTTAATTTAACATAAATTTAATGACTTAAAATTGACGGTATTTATTGGAATTTGAAATTATACTAGTTAAAATTGCCCTAGTTGTAATGGTTCTTTGAATACTCTCCCTTACTTTTGACCTAAATTGATATATTATGACTTATGACCAATGTGGAAGCTTCAAGCAAATTTTCCAGGCGGACAGGGTCGGCGCTACCCTCCCTAGAATTATAATAGCACAAATCTTACACTAATGCATTACTGCAATTAATTATCATTTTCATAAAACTGTCCACAACATAGTTAGGTATTTAAAATAATGAATATAAAAATATTTACAAACCATATAGTAATATTCATAATTAAAATTGCAACAAGCATCTGCTAACTTTTTTCCACTGGCTTACCCATACAGTACGTATTGTAGATTAATTTATTTCTACTAAAACTTAAAGTTAAAAAATTAAAACTTAACATGGGTAAAAGAAAACAAATAACATTCACGCCCAATAAAAATGGACCAAAGTCAGAACCGGTGAAGCTGCTAGGGATCATACTTGACACAATAGTGTAAACTGGTCTGCTCATCTCGATAGTCTATGTTCGAAATTGAGCATACAGGTATCTGTCATGAGACAGCTGCGGCCATCTGTAAATATATAATACGTAGTATGTATAATAATATGTATAGTATAATAATGTCATGAGAATAATTTATTTCGCCTTGTTCCAAAGTCGTTTGGCGTATGGAATAGTATTATGGGGAAATTGTAGCACAACTCAAAAGACGTTTATGAAATTTGCGGTTCGTCTCATTGAGGGCGCACCGTACTTAGAGAGCTAGCAAAGAATTATTTAAGAAATATAAGGTTCTACCCTTGGCAAGATTGTATTTGCTGGAGCCACTTCTTTTAGTACACAAGAACTTACACAACCTACTAACGAATGCAAACGTGCACCAGTATAATACAAGACATGCTGGTGACCCAAAGATCCGCTATCCAGAATTCATATTACAAAACAAAACAGTCTAGAAGTACGGCTCTAAAATGAATTTGATCAATACAGCAAATATGATAATATTAAGAATATGTCTTGTAAAGCTTTCCACCTATATTTAAAGAAAATTTTACTCACCAATTGCTTCTATAGCATTGATGAATTTTTATATAATGTATGTTTAATTTAATGTTTATATTTTTGACCACTTGTTTGTGATTATTTATATTTACCTTGTGTTTTTTATATATTGTAACTACAAATGTACGTATGTATTGTCAATAAATTATTTCTATTCTATTCTAATTCTTCTATTCTAGTTTTTAAACGACCTACTTCCATCTAACGCTATTGTAAGAAATTGTGAACATATTACACCTGTAAATGATATTCAAGCTTCATGGTGCCTCTCGATATTGATTAAACTTAATTAATTTAACAAAATTTATGTAATTGAAAAGTGAAATTGAATTACTCATACAACATAAAATGTAGCCCATGGGAAACTTTCTTATGTTTAAAGCTACATAATACCATTTGCGTATAAAATATATGTATATCATATAATACGATTTTTACTTCGTTCAATCAGCGGCTTTATCAAATAAATGAAAATGCGAAATACTGGGTAATATGAAATACGCTCATAGAATATTTAGGAGTTTAAAAACGGATGGTCGAATAAACGAAAATAATATTGCTTATTCTCATGGTAAAGCTAAATGCCAAATTGATATTATATTTGTGATGATACCTATGATGCTCTAAGTGATTGTCGTACTTATTTTTATTTTAGCATACTGTTGATTGATTTTCTTACCAAGGCACGTACTTTAGAATAGAAAGTTAATGCGATTCTAATTATTGGCGAGACTAGAAGAAACCTAGAAACAGCTGAAAGAATTTTTAATGAGAGATATTCCGATCGCTCTGTCCCTACAGCATACTTACGGCAGAAACTACAGACACTTCAGAGGACAGGTGGTATTCAGGATCAAAAAAGAACTAGATGCCCAGGCATTTCAGAAAACCAACAAAGAAATATTGCCGCAGAAACAATAGTGAATCCCACACAATGTACATCTCAAACTGCAGCTGTTTGTGAAGTATCTGCAGAAACTCTGCAAAGGGCTTTAAACTAACGAAAATTTCACCCCTACAAATTATAATTTCATTGATTTATCAGCTCACAGAAGATGATCGTGGTTGCAGACTTCAATTTTGTGAAGAAAATAGCTAAAATTAATCAGAAAAAACAGCATGTGAACCTGCATATTAAAAAAAAATTACTAATGAATCGACGTTTTTCCTAAATTATAATGTGTATACTCAGAACGTAAGGTACTGGAGTGATAAGAATCCTCATATCCTTCCTTAGAGCCATACACCATTTGCAGAAAAATGTGGGCAGGAATCTTGGGTACACATAGTTGGACCTATTAAGTATTAGAAATGTTGCTATCTAGTCGATAATTTTGGAGATTCTATAGGAAAATCCTGATGAATTTCTAGATCTGGAAATCATATTTTAACAGGATGGTGATCATTCACATTATTAAGGCTCAGTAAGAATTTATCTTAATGAACAATATTCCAATAGGTAGGTTGGACGTTGGGGTAACATAGACTGTCCTGGAGCCTGTTCGGCCTCCAGATCTAACGCCCTTGAATATATTTTTACGAAGCTACTTAAAATTTAAGGTGTACGCAACCCGTTAACGTGGAGGTTTTGAAGCAGAGAATTACTGAAGAAATTTGGTTAATTTCTGTAGAGACACTTGAACTGAAAACTTTTATAACAGAACGTTGTATTCCCAGTACATTTTGAGCATTTATTTTAAAATTTTTATTTAATTTAAAAGATGTTTGGTACAACCTTTGACATCACTATTTTGTTATTTCTGAATAAATGTTTTATTTTATATGTATATATTAAATAAAACTTGGTATACGTAGATGCAATTATCATTTCGTAATTATCAGGTCATTTAGACGTATGTAAAAACGCCTAAATGACTTTTTGCGTATCTGCTAGAAAAAAAACGGACACTTAAAAGTTTATTTATTAATAATAAATGTAATTGATTTTTTTAAATCAAACAATAGATGTCAAAATAAAAATAGCGTTTGTATAGGGAAGGGGCATCTTCGATGCAGCACCAAAAACAGGAAATCAGTTTTTCACAAACACTGAAATCATCAAGTCTGCAAAACTAACCTCCCGTCTTTATTCACAGTGTTGTTACACTTTCTATAAATTGTTTTTAATGATTCCTCAAAAAAGGAAATCTATCCGGCGAACGTGGTGGAGTCAATTCTACTGTTGTATGAGATGGTGTTCCATTTAATTGAAAAAAAAAAATGGGGATTATTGGCAGACTATAAGACTATTTTTCCAAATTATATTTCTAAACAGTCAAGGATCTTTATAGCGTAGTTCATAAAAAATACCAATTGCAAAAATTTAGGCGCCAGTCAGGATCGGGTTTTTCGACGTGTTGTTTTCTATTATATACGTCTAAATTTGTGCTTCCTTAAAATTGGTAATGTGCGTCGTCTTATCCCAAGGCTTCAATTTGACGATATACAACCACCCTACTAATAACAGTGACGGCAACATATTCAACTTCTTCAATATTATAAGTTTTTTGCTATTGGTTAGTTAAATTCCCTATGCTTAATAGGATTTTATATTAATTTACCAAAAATAGATTTCTAGGTCATCTTTTTACTAGATAGCGATAAAATACATTCCGGATACTACTTCAGAATTCTAATAACTAGTTACACTCATTACATTACAACATATTAATTTCTCCATAATTTTACTTTTCCGCACTCCACTATATGCGAAAAAGTAATGTAATCGTGTACATTTTTTTTTATCTAGGGCTTATTTTTCGTTCTTCGGCCTAAAAACAAAAAAAATGGTTTTTAAACCATATTGTGTGTGTGTCGTTGTCGTCGACATTTAATCTTGTTAACACGATAACTCAACTAAATCGTGTCGGATCGATCTGGTTTTGACTGATTCTGATCGGGGACGTCTCCCAGACGACACCTATTGATTTTAAGGTGAATAGGACACACCCCCCCACCCTGTCCATGGGCCATGAGCAAGCACGATGGTGGACTATTTGAGATTTTTTTTTTTGTTAGCACGATATTTATATACCAATTCGAACTTTTAAACCGGAACATTGTAGACAAAAAACCTAAGTAACTATTCAACAACTAAATATACTAATTTTGGTTAAGATCTAATCATTGCCATTCTTCAAAATGACATTGAATTGACCCCACGTGTTGTATATGGTTGAAAAGAAAAAAAGAAATGCTTTATTCGACATGTAGCGAAAACTCAAAAACTAATTTTGGTTCATAGCTCGAATATAAAAGGAAATTCAATTCTATCGTTGAATTCCCTCTAATAAAAAAATATAAAGGGGTCCATTTTTTCATACCCCGTAGCGTAGAGTGAACGAGATTCCCTACAAAAACGTCGAAATTTATTCAGCCGATAGAATTAATATTTTGCAGAACACTTTCTGTAAGTAGCCCAGTGGAACGGAAAATATTTACCTACGACATTGGTGGCTTGTCAACATATTATTTCCACGTTGTACTTTATTATTCAGCCACTGAATGTGTTGTTATTTAATTATCTCGTCTCTTTGAACTTTGTTCCTTTATCTGAATCGCGCTTCAATGGAAGAAAAATAAATGCGCAGACATAATGGGGAATTTATTAAAACATACAGGGTAAAAACCTTAATTTCAATATAGAGTCTCTTAATAAAAATCATTGAAACAGGCTGGTTTCAATTTTTGCCCATTTTGGTTGCCCACACTTGGAGTAATGAACTTTAATTGTCTTGACACTGGAGGATGTAACTTTCTACACCTTAGCAGACGTATGGTTTGCATAATGGTTCTTTGCGTGTGCGGCACAGGTAACAATCGTATGAATCAATCAACTGACATTTTTGAACAGTGTCGTGCCAAAACAGTTAGTACAATACAAATCCGTCAACTTGTCACAGAGTAACGAAAAGGTTCTCCACAAAAACATTCAATATAAGTGATATTTCCATCAAAATAAATAAAATACATTCAACAAAAATAAAAATAAATCAAACAAAATTGAAATAAATTTTACAGAAATATTTAGACGTCAATGAATCAAATTATACAATAAAGCTAAGACGTGACTTCATAATTGCATTTTGTTCGGCTAATTATTAACTGTCTATGCCGTACGTAGGTGATTGAAACATATGTCGTTAGATATATCTGCTGGTAATTGTAGCATACTAGTAACAATTGCGAGTGGTGTAGCATGTGATCCGTGCGTCGTCACTAAATTTATACACGCGCAAAGATCCATTATACAAATTGCAACTGCCTCTACTATCTCCGCGACTACAACGCACATGTTCTTGTCTTATTTTGAAAGATTATTACCTTGAAAAAACTTAATTTTTATGATTTTATAGTAAAAAGGTGTACAAAATATGTACCTTCCTCTTTACATATTGTGTTACGAGAAATATTGATAATTGAATACCTATATTTCTCATCACGTGAGAGGTTAACCTAGAAAGAAACAAATTGTTGACGATGCAACTAAATTAAATGTGTTTTTAGATATTCAAGAGAGCTTTGTGACCCAGCTCAACAACTGGCTCGTGATGTTAATGTTAGTCATATCACAATTTTGCGATTTGTACATCTTCTACAAGAAGTACAAACGCACTTAACAAAATATAAATGGTTCAGGGACTTGCTGAAGATAATCCCCCAATTGGGTTTGGTGAGTTAATAATGAATTCTATTATTCATAACCAGATATGTTCAATTAAGTGGCCGCCAAGATCTTCGGACCTTATCCCACTTAATGTTTTATTATGGAAGCACTTAAAAACAAGGTTTTTGAAATAGAACCTGATACAATTTGCGGTTTTGAAAAAAAAACAACATTGCGGTTCTGTTGTTCTCAATAACATATCAAATCAGATAGTCATTTCGGAGATGCGTTTTATTATCGACTAGCTTTGTTAGGGAAGAAACGTTACCCATTTTGACAATATTTTACGATTATGGTTTTTTGCATGAAAAATTTAGAAAACAATGACGCGTGAGTTGTAGTTATCTGGCCGCCCTTTTAAATAATGTGTCATTCGACGTACTTTTACACTAACAAGATTAATTCAAGTTAAGGTTTCCACTCTGTATATTTTTGATTATATTAATCAAATAACCTTCAACAGGATTTGCATTGCGGTTCTTAGAACACTTTAAAGTATTTTGTTCCCATAGGTATTGGTCTAAATTAATCAATGTATCTTATTAAGCGATATCTATTTTTTGAGGCTTACACAATTTTATCCAAAATACTAAATGAATTACTCTCTGTATGTTCTGAATTAAAATAAACATTTCATTGAAGGTATATATAAAAGTATATGATCGGAATGTTGAGTACGTGACGTGTTGATACATATAGAAAAGAATTTATTTAAATCAAGCATGAGTCAACGGGGTAAGTTGTGTTTCTATTTGTAATTTTAAATGTGTTTGAAATTTAAATCATTTTCGTGGTGTGTGCAAATTAAATAGTGGTTTAAATTAAACGATTTGTACGATTATTCAAGACATAAATTGCTAGCTAACAGTAAAAAGTGTTTAATTAGATGAAGTAAATTCACATAAGTACGCCAGTTCAGCAAGTTTATTAACCTTTTGTACCATTTTACTTCTTCATATTTACGAATGAAAATTGTTTTCATTTTCGTTTGGTAAAATGAAGAAAATCTTGAATTAGGGTTTATTGCTTGTTTTATTTTTTTTATAATTTGTATATCTCCCCGTTGAACTAGCTAGCATGAAATGTATGTCAGAAAATATTAGTAAACAACAAAAAGAGTCATAACACTTAGTCTCTGTATTTGGATAGTATATATTATAGGAACAAAATGTTTGTATTTTATTCTTAGTTGAATCATCGTTTGAAAATGATATAATTGTCGAAACTGCAGTCACGCTTCTGTGAAAATATAGTGGTATAAAAACATAGTAGTTGTTTTACTCATTTCCGCTGTGAACGAAAAGAGTAGTTCCTCTCGTTATATTGTACACATATGCCTTTGCCAGCCAAAACCGAAAAACGACAAAGAGAAAAGTTTCTTTCAGAATATTCATGCTCAGGGTTTTGTCTACATATGACAGTTCATATTATAAAACATTGGCGAATGGGCATACCCTCGACATATTGCAAGGTTTTAGTTATGGTCACTATCATTTATACAAATGAAAATTTCCGTACTAAACAGTTCTGTCCATCTATGTTTCACTTTCAGGTATTCTCTCAAATATATTAAACGAATCATAACAGAATTTTAAAATAAAGTTATTGTAGTTGTGCAAATTTCTTTTACCTACATAATTTTACCTCAAACTAGAGGCTCTTTGACTTTGTAGACATGCTGCGGAATTGGTATGAACCGGAGCGACGCCACCACCTGACCCTCTCCCGGATTTTAAAGGTCCGAGGGAGAGGGTATTGCTCACAAAGAAGATAATAAACACAGTACCAAACTTTGTATAAATAATATGGAAATTAAGAATAAAATACAATGTAATAATGCCCTACCAGCATCAGTATTATATACTGCAGGTGTCATATCAATATTAACTTCCGATCATACGATGTTCTTATTCTTAACTGGACTTATTACAGTTGTTTCAATATTGTCATTGTTAGTTATTGTTAATAGTTAGTAGTATAGCAAAACCAGTACCAGACCACCCTCGGATTTGTCCGCGGACATTTGATGCGGATGGCATGTAGTCATTGTTGATCTGAAGAACTCTTGGTACAGGTATAGAACAGGTCTGTACAGGTGTAAAACAGGTCTGTACCGGTTTAAAACAGGTATGGTGGTATTAGGGAAAAAACAAGATGTCATTAAACAGGTTACCATACCTGTTTTAAACCGGTACAGACCTGTTTTATACCTGTACAAACCTGTTCTATACTTGTACCAAGAGTTCTTCAGATCAACAATGACTACATGCCATTCGCATCAAATGTCCGCGGACAAATACGAGGGTGGTCTGGTACTGGTTTTGCTATACTACTATAGTTACTTATGTTTTATGTTAAGTTAGGTGATTTATTAATATTAAGTCGAACTTAGAACTTATAGGCCTCTTTGACAACGAATTCATTTTAAAAGAAACAAATAAGTCTTTAATATGGAAATTTGACATTTGGAATGGATATTTCGGAGAGTTATCTATACCAATAGTTAAAGTTATAGTTAACTATAACATGCGAAATTGAAAGGATTCCTCATGCCATTCTCGAAAGGAGTATGGATGATTTTGCCACCCGTCTACAAATATGCTTCGACAAAAATGGACGCCACTCAACTGATGTGATTTTTCGCAGCTGATTTATGTTATGTATTCTTCAATGGCAATACACACTAATGTACAAAAACAATAATTTTTAAAACTCGTTCAAAAATTAGCTTAGGTCATTCTTTTCAAAAACACCATACCCCTCTGACGGAGTTATTTGAGTAACGACTCGTCAAAACAAATGTAAACAATGATTAAATTCAAAATTAGAAAATTAGTTCATTACAATAATGTTTTATTAAAATTAAGAAACTTAATAGTTCGTATGCTAATGCGACCCAACATTAAATACGAACGAAGGATTTTTTTTTTAATTCCAAGACTTTTATTACGCTTTTTATTTCCTGTTGATTTCAAAAAGTCACTTGCTCACAAAAATTATCATGTAATAAATCCCTTACTTTATTTTACTGCATGTAGAAAAAAGAGTTCTCTCAAATGACGCAATAAAAATGGGGCTTTTAGTTAAATAAATTAAATATCGAGATTTAAAAAAGAAAGAAACAGTACCAACGAAAGGCTAATTTTGTCGATTTCATACATTACTTTTAGGATTAACTGTATATTATCGACTAGAAGTAGAATATTTTTTATGGGATAATGAAACACGATCTCACAAAAAAAAACAATAAAATAATTCTTGTAAAATAACGCAAATAAGGTAACATAGCAAATCATTAAAATGTAAATTGCATAAAATCTATAAATATTCTGGAAATGTTAATTTTCCTTAGACCATAAACGTTCGCTAGATTATACTAGCATTTTTTGAAAATAGGGTTGTATATAATCAGAATCAGACAGGAACAGCAATGTAGCGCATTCGCGACTGTATAACAGGCTTAAGGCATAAAGTACAATGCCACCGCGTGTATTGCATCAGATAAAAGCTATATAATAACGTAATAAACCCAATTCAAGTTAATTATAATGAGTAATAGTCAATAGAACATGGAACAGTAATGGTGCTAAAAATCTCGGACTTTCACTAGCGCTACGCGTAACATACAGCCTCCATGTAAAGCCAGCAACCATGTTTCCTGTTGGAAAGAATCACAATTCACCAGCGAAATTCCCGCGGTCGGCGCAACAGCAGACAAAACAATTGTTAAAAAGTGCAGACGGAAGCACATATCAGTTATGCCATGGTGCTGGTGCCAATGCAGAAGGTGTTGTCCTTATCGCACGGATTAATTCTCCGTGAATCTGTGTATATACACAGTGGCTCACAAAACAATGGCTCGAGCTGCCCATTTGGATGTCGTGCGTATATCTCTAAACTCGTTTCCGTGAGGGCGATATCAGGTTTGGTCAAACATTGTTCTTACATAAAGAAAATGATTAGTCGCCATCTAAAGTCGCAACATTTATATAGTAGATGGTCCCTTAAGAAATGATTTAATGGATATGTGTCAGTACTGTTGCTATAAATGTCTTAATTTGGCGATATGGATTTTGCCTTATTCATTAATCTGTCAACATATTCTCTAACATGATTATCTTTCTCATTATTTGTAATCTGTAGCAGTTTCCGCACGTTATATATTATTCAATATGCAGTTATTCACCCAGGATAATGAACTTATATTAATTTTGTAATTTGTTTGTTTCACTTGAGCATCCTGAAATTTTATGTGACTTATTCTAATGACGGCTCATCTTTAGCATCGAAGTGTACAACTAACGACTTTTTTTAATTTCGCAAATAATGAAACGCTGCTTCTAAGTATAAGAATCGTCTGTGGAGGTTTTGGAATACCAGGACACTGTTTATGAAATTCCCGAGTGTGTTTAAGAGATTTGAGAAAATCGTTGAACTGCTCTCGTTTAGGAGAACAAAACCCGCCACAGGTAGGATTCGCCATCTGTCCCGGATGGAAACCGAACGACAGACAGTTGTTTCGAACTTATTAGTTCTCATCAGTGCCGTACACGGTATGCCGATCGAGGACAAATGCCGAATCAAATCTGTGGAGTATTCATGTAAATCGATATGATCTATGACACCAACTTATAAGTCGGAAATTGAGCAAAGAACTACAAAACCGCAAAGCGGCTTTCAAAGTAGTTCCCGAATAGCAGGGCTATTATGTAATCGCTATAGGTAACAACGATTCCCCGGGCTAAAGCCCCGCCAGACATTGACTTACACCTAACAGCGATCGTCGACCCCTTTCTGCACGATCAGATAGGTTTCAGAACCTGTGGCAGGTTATCTTTTTCAGAACCTGTGCCAGGTTTTCTTTTTCTGAACCTATAGCGATTACGTAATAGCCTCGCTATTCGGTAACCACTTTGCGGTATTGTGGTTCTTTTCTCGATTTCCGACTTATAAGTTGCTGCTCTAGTTTAGGCTATTATGCCATCTACATCTGAAAAACACTAAAATAATTTCTGCTTTAAGATGTAGTAGATGAAGTTTACACGTAATATGTATTACACGAGAAGACACATTTTTGAAGGCCGTACTAAATTGCTTCACTAGTACATTTTTATAACCTTTTGACTGGTAAACGATTTGAAAAACTGCTAGATACACAGACAACGGTTGAAGTGGATCAAGTGTACGTACGTACATTGACCACAAAATGTTTTTTATAATCCACTGTCTCATTAGCTTAGCCACAAACTAGCCTACACTAGCCACCACATTTTATTGTGTATTTGGGATTTAATGCTTGTTCAGCGTTTTCCAACGCTGGCGCTGCCTGAAGACCAATCAGTATGAGAAGTTGCATCAATTACTCCTAAGCAAAGACATCGACCTAGAATACAGTAAAGATCTCACAGACTGTGAGAATAATCAGTAAGTTAAACCGGGGTCAAAGGGCTTTTATAAAACTTGAAAACCAACAAACTGGGGAAATGTAGATTCGCCATGGCGTAAAGCAAGGATGTGTTCTATCGCCACTCCTTTTGAACATTCATAGCGAATCTATTTTTCATGAAACTTTGGAAGAAGAATCAGTAGGAATAGTTATAAATGGAGAAGAGACATGCAACACCTTCTAGGAGAACTAAATGTAACGAATACGGTCTAAAAATAAATTTTAGTAAAACTAAGCTAATAGTAATTATTAGAACCCACACAGAATCAAAACTAGATAAACCTGACAGTAGCGAACACCGTTATAGAAAACGTGCAACTATATAGATATGTACCTAAGATCCTGGAAAAGTCGGGTGATCAAGCAAAGGAGATAAAAATGTGAAGAAAAATAGTTATAATATTTATGAAAGAGAAGTGTTTCACTAATGAAGATATTAATATAAGACTTGGGGATGAGGATGCAGCGTTGTTATGTATTTCTTACGCTATTCTATGGAGTTGGACCATGGACGCAAAAAGAATCACAATGACAAATTGCAAGCTTCCCAATTCTGCTACTGCAGAATGTGGCGTAAACCCTGGACAGACATGATCACCAATACCTATATAAAAAACCCTAGTCCTAAATAAAATGTAAGAAGTGTGCGAAATAATTAATACCATAAAAAAGAGAAAGCTTCAGTACCTAGATTTAAGGTTTGACTACTTTTCTCTATTTATGTGTTACACTGTTTATATGCTTTAGACATAAACTTGAATCAGAAAATTCTCATATAAACCTTTTCATATTGGACGTAGACAGTCACGGGTTACTGCAAAATTTTTACACGTTTACGTTATGCGAAATTCACAGATATGAGATGCAAATATAATATCTACATTGCAATAACGAACAAAACATGAAGTGGTCCAACATGCTGGCAAAGCTGAACTAAATTGATTGCACCTACATCGATTCAAATATTTCTATCGTCTACGTGACGATATTTCAGCTTCCGCTGACTTCCACAGCACTAACGGCGGGCAGCTTTAGTAATTGTATTGTATGTGACGATAACAAAGTGTTCGTTGATTAAAAAAAAATGTATGACTTAAAAGTCACACCTATTCATATGAGTACTGAATGTATAATACCCTCTATCGAAAAAATGCAGAATTAGTGTTATATGGTTACATCAGGAAATCCCCGAAAAAATATAGGTTCACATATTGCGTGAAACTGTTGACATCAATCATATAATGAAATCAACAAGTTAATAGGAAGAAGTAAGTCAACTGTTCGGTAAATTGTTTATAAAATAAAAAGCGATGGAGCTACAATCCATTATAAATAGAAGACAGGACGATGAATAATTTCAAAGGATCGTGAAGAACGATATATCATAAATTAAGAATAAATCAAATAGTTTACAATCCTTAAAAAAATATATAAAATAGGTTTGATATAACGCCTGGTGAAAATTTTTAGTTAAATAAATGTGTATTGAATGCATATGTATATAAAAATATTTATGTTTTATGTAGAAAATATATTTTACAATCCTTGCAAAAATATATAGATTTGATTATATGCTGACTCTCTATTTGTGGAGGGCTAGACGTTATGATAAAATAGAATTTTTAGCCATAATAATAACATTTTATTTACGCAAGTGTTGTGAAACAAACGTTCGTGAAACCTCATGTTTGCTTTTGTAATGGTTTCCCAAATATCCGGCGACGATCACAAAAATGGACCACACTGTACATACATGCAAAATATTACGCACAAGTAATAACAGAGCGAAATGTTTTAGCAAGTGGTTATGTACGTACTACTTGATGTCTCTCATAATAAAATCCTCCGGATTATTTAAATACCAACGAATTAGTTGCATCCTTGACATTTCGGATTGTAAAAAATGAGAACCGCAGTCACCGTTGTGGATTAATCGCGTGATTAACTCCCATTGGAGTGGAAAGCACGCTGAAATAATTAAAAATAAATAAATACTGCCTGGAAAATGCTATATGAAGACAACGTAATTCTTATAGAACTCCACTTCTTTTTCACACCAACCTTAATAATCAATCAGAAAGTAATTTGATAACAACATAAGAGTTTTGGAGTATATAGATCCTGATGTTAATTGTTAATTGCTAATATAATTGCTTGGTATAATTGGTAGTTGCTAATTAATATATAATTTTTCTCATTTATAACTAATAGAGTTTCTATAACTTAGGTGATGTTAGTGGTGCGAGTGTTAGTGTTCTTAAATTATTAGACATTAGAGATGATAGAATATGAGATATTCTGACTACTAACAATAATGTCCTGGTCTTTACTGGAGTATCGTACATCCTATACACGGGGTATACATTTTACACCGTGTAGGTTAGATTATAAATATTATAATCTTTACGATGTAATTATTTTAAAATACGCATGCATGTGACCTTTCAATCGACAGTCAAGAACAATCGTTTGTTCTTAAAACCTGAGGTAATAAGGTTGTGATTCCTGACTAATCAAACTATGCCCAAATGGTACTCTCGGGTCTAAGAAATAAAGTTAAGAGCAATGGGTAAGTAACCAGTTAGACAACTGAAGATTTTTCATTTCTTACAGTAACTCGATTTCACCGAATTAGTAAGTATCTATTTGTGTTTGTAAAAGCTGTAAGAAATCTGTATGTATCAAAATATTTATAGGTAGGTACTTTACAGAAAAAATAAATAGTATTATTAGTATTATTTTATTTTCCCCAAGTGATCACTTAGTGTACATAAATAAACCAAACTCATATATTTGCTTATACGACAATCGGCCGCTTGCTAAAAATATATGAAAGCAATATATAAATACAAGTAGTAATTCTTCGTATGTTTAAAAAAAATCGCAATGTAGTTAACAAAGTTATAATAAGGAGCTTATCTGTTGGAGAGCTCAAAGCGGCGTGAACGGCAGATAAGGACACACAAGGTGGCTGCTAAATTCTGTTGATGTTGATGTTAGCAGGTGAAAATTTTTGTGCCTCCCGGTATATGCTCTCCCCAAAATAAAGCTTCCGGAAGGAAAGGTTCAATTCTCTCGATTCGTGTTCCCAGTTCTGGTGGAATAATCGAGAACACTCGGATGGTGAAACGAGGTACCAAAAAAACACACGTGAAATAAAAAAACAAGAGAGAAGAGAAGATAAAAGGTAAAAAAATAATAAAAACCTCTAGATGTGGGGCGGCTTATGTGTAGCCCAAATTCTTTACTATCTGGGAGATTAGACGCACGTTAGATTAAGTTCAACAGAATCCAACATAAAGCCGAGAAGAAATCTTCCTTCCGTTGGAAGAAACTCCAACGAGAAAATTTGAATGGTGGGTCTCTAATTATGAATCCCAGCAACCTGGAGTGCAGTAAAATTGTACTAAAATATTCGACCAAAATCACCGACCATCTAAACTTGACGCTATAGAGTTATAGACATATCAACTAACTAAACGAGCGGACGAGTAAATGAAATAAGCTGTACAAGAAGTGATAAAAAAAGGTTAGATTAACCAGGGAATAAGAAAACGTACAATAGATACCGACAAACACAAGATAAAAATGTACGATATTCAGGGAATTGAACTTAGAGGAAAAGAAAATAGAAAACTAACGTATATGATCTTTATTCAATAAAAAACGTATATGTAAAAAATATGCTCTTTCCTTAAAAAACAGGGGTTGATATTAAAAAGTATCCATGACGTCGTACCCTCTACACGAATCACCCCGTATGTATTAATTATATTTTAAAACATGTGCAACTAAAAATAAAATTTTTGGGGGGGGGGGGGTTCGATAGTTTTTCCCAAAAGTTATTTCTTGAATATTTAATGAATGTATTAATTACTTTACGAAAGCACTCTATAGTACAATTGCAATCAACACATTTGCCAAAAATGTCCATAAATCATTTACAAAATTATTCTTTTAACCAAATTTTCGGCTCAAAAACGCCATTTTTTAAATGATAACATACTGTGCGTTGGACATTCGGGAGTGATGTATTTCTAAATGCTATTCTAATTAATAAGCTTGGAGGAAACCATTTCAATTACATATTTTTCACAGAGATATATTCAACATGGGTCGCCTTCTTTTTATAACATGCACAGTTGTTTTAATTCCATGAAATATATCAAATATTACGCAAGGCCGCGTTAAAAGTTTTAGTGAACTGGTATCTAAATATCTTTTGTTAGGTTTCACATGGTATATACGTATGTACGTATACAATAATAATAAGGTGTAATAATTCAAGTATACCATCAAGCAAATCAACTTCATCCTTGGAAAAAGATAATGTCTTCCACCTTAAATCTTCCAAATGAAATCATATAGAAATTCCCACATCCACAAGTATAAAAATATCTAGGATTGCACATGGACCACAAACTCAACTGAAAAGGGAATGCCATTAAAATAAGATAGCAAATAGGTTTGAAGGCGAACGAACTATACTGGCTTTTTGGGCGAAAATCAAAGTTGTCCTTAGAAAATAAGTTGCTGTTATATAAAATTATAATCGAAACTTAATGAACATATAGGATAGAGCCCTGGGGTTGTACCAGAAAATCCAATATAGCTATCATCCAAATAAGTCAATCTAAAATACTACTCATGATAACTAATTCACCCTGATACAATATGTTAAATCAAATCCTCCGTGAAGAGTTTCAAGTTCCTTATCTCAAAGACGTTATAAAAGAAAATAGTACAAAATATTGCAATAAGCTAGAAAATCATCCGAACACATGAATCCATTACTGCATTGGATGCAGCCTGATGCATCCACTATTGGAACCATCAGTCCCGAAAAGGTTAAAACGAAAATGGCCAACTGATCTTACAAGACACTGAGGACTCGTCACTGGAGGAACCCTCATCACGTCATAATGGGGTATTAGGGTCTTCAAGCAAGGAGATTAGTTTACAGCATATATATTGTACATCGAAGAGGCGATTAATATCGTAAAAGATAGAGTGGATTTCGGGATTAAAGTACAGGGACAGAAACTAAAAATGCTGAGATTCGCGGATGATATAGCAGTATTAGGCATCTAGTAAAGAGGAATTAGAATCATCGTTGAACGAAATGGAGTGTTGACAGAGGAATACGGAATGAGGGTGAATAAAAACAAAACTAAAGTGTTAGTGTGCAGAGGACGGGATAGCAGAGCAAAAACGAAAGTACAAATTAATAATGAAAGATGAGGAAGTTAAAGACTTCACTTATTTAGGAAGTAAAATAAATTGGGATGGAAGAAGCAATAAATATATAAAACAAAGAATAGCGCAGGATCGAGTAGCTTTTAACAAAAAGAAAGCACTTTTATGCTCGGGGGTAATAAACTTAGAAACAAGAAAGAGATTTTTGAAAACGTATGTATGGAGCACGGCACTATCCGGTTGCGAAGCAAGTAGGAAGAAATTAGAAGCTTTTGAGATGTGGTGTTACCGAAGAATGATGAAAATACCGTGGACTGATAGGGTTAGAAACGAAGAAATATTAGAGAAAGTTGGCGAGAAAAGAAGTATGTGGAAAAACATAAAGAAGAGAAGAGATAGAATGGTAGGCCACTTGCTGAGACATGGGGGAATAGTTCGCCATATTTTGGAGGCAGAAATAGGAGTGAAGAAAGGCAGACGTAGGCCTAGATTAGACTACTGCTCGCAAATAGTAAGGGATGTAGGTTGTAGCACAATTAGCGAAATGCGTAGGTTAGCACATGATAGAAGAAGCTGGAGGTTAGCGTCCAACCAGTCTTAGGACTGATGACCTCATGATGATATATACTGTAATTCTGATTGCCAATAAAAGAAGTATACTATACTTTTTCTTAACACAACTGTCACATATTTGTAAAAACTCGATATAAATTTTACACGGATTTTAAAGTTATGCACATCATAATTTAAACAATAGCCACCTAACTGCTGTTCATTATCGCCTATATTTGTAAATGAGAAGTAATAGTTCAATAATATAAATGTTATTGAACTATTAACAAAAATATAGTGAATAAACTTTATAACGGATAAAAAAGATAATTTTACCTTTACTCATAAAATTTAAATAAAGATAGATACTAAAAGTACTAAATATACAGAGTGTAACATAAAGGTTGGGGATAAATTAAACGGTGGGTTTGTCAGTAAAAAAAAAAAAATATTTTTTCATATGAAGTTATGCGCTACGGGTTCGTTTCCAAGCTACAGGGTGCTATAAAATTTAAAAAAATTAGTTTTTCCCTAATAACTTTCGATCATTAAAAGATAATGGAACGAAATTTTAGCCGTAGCTTAATTTGATAATGCCCTAGTAACAAGAAAACATACACTTGATAATGTTTTTGCTACTTTCATTTTCCTATGTTAGCAGTGGGAAAAAATGATGTTTACAAAAGTTTTAATTACGGGAAAATGACAAGAGACACAAATAAAATGTAAGAAGGTAATTTTGTTACCTTTTGTTGTTGTTGTTATAAAATAAAAACTGGATCTTAAATAAATATTAAAAAAGTATTTTTACCAGTGGCGTATCACAATTTTCTTCGGAAAATCCTACGGTACAATGCGTACGCACGCCACTGAGTAACTTACGAAGTCAATATTTTTTCTGTAATCAGGGCATTATCAAATTAAACTACGGCTAAAATTTCGTTCCACTGTCTTCTAATGTTCGAAAGTTATGAGAGAAAAACTAAATTTTTTCAAATTCTTTATCGCCCTATAACTTGGAAACGAAAACCCCTAGAACATAACTTCATATGAAAAAAGTCTATTTTTTTTTTACTGAAAAATTTATTTTTTTTTACTGAAAAATCCACCGTTTAATTTATTCCCGACCTTTATGTTACAATCTGTATATTAAGGCTGAACTCACTGGGTGAATCTAAATTGTAATCGCAAATAGGCAACGAACTATTAAATATGTATAGCAAACACAGCATGTCAGTGAACTTGTAAAAAAACGAAACTCCGGACGGATCTGTAAACAAAAATAATATATTTGGGTGTGGCCAATATGTTATGTTGACGTTTTAATAACGTTAATAGATTCGTTCCCCAAGTTGGTTTAATACGCTCCGATATGTTCCGCACATATCTTTAAAAATAACATATTTTTTTTGGTTTTGATAACAAATATTATTAAGTGGTTGATATGGATATGCAGCTATGAATAGTAACGTCTGAATAAGATAATTTGTATTTCTGTAAGATAACCATCGTAGTTACAAAGTTAAATGCTGATTACAATTAATATCATCAGCTAATTATAACTAATAGTAAACAAAGTAGCACAACTGCTTAATCTTCTGGGTATAAAATTAATGATGGAGGTTAGATTCTTTAATAAATATCCTTTAGTTTTACATTAGCCAGAAAGAATGGTTAAAAATGTTCTGAACCAGAAAGAGATGCTTCTGCATTTTGGACACTGGCGGAGTCTTTGACAATATACTCATTAAAATTATCGAGGAGAACAAGAATATTAAAGATGACCACTGCAGATCTAATTTCCATCCTCTAATTTCCATTTGCATTTCAATTACTCCTCTACTATTCGGTATTCCCTCCGAAATATATCGTGAGATGGTATTTTCTCTCAAAAATATATATACGAAATCTATACGAAGATATAAAAATATAAAAATGATCTTATTATAATTATAAAATAAACAGTTTTTAAACCTTAAAACGGACTTTTGCGCACATAGAACATCTCTATATCGAAATTAAGTGGCCGAGAAAAAATAAACCAACACATAAATGCAGAATATCTGTTTTATGCGACAGCTTTACTTTTTTCAAATAGTCCACCCTCGTGCTTTCTCATGACCCATGAACAGGGTGGGGTGTGTCCTATCCACCTCAAAATCAATAGATGTCGTCTGGTAGACGTCCCTAATCGAAACCCGATCGATCCGACACGATTTAATTGAGTGATCGTGCTAACAAAAAACATTCTCAAATAGTCCACCATTGTGTTTCTTATGACCCATAAACATGGTAGTGTGTTCTATCCACCTCAAAATCAATAGCTGTTGTCTGGGAAACGTCCCCGATCAGAATCAGTCAAAACCCGATGGATCCGACATGATTTAGTTCAGTTATCGTGTTATCAAAAAAATTTCTCAAATAGTCCACCGTCGTGCTTTCTGATGACCCATGGACAGGGTGGGGTGTGTCATATCCACCTCAAAATCAATAGGTGTCATCTGGGAGACGTTCCCGATCAGAATCAGTCAAATTCCGATCGATGCGACACGATTTAGTTGAGTTATCGTATTAACAAAACAAATTTCTCAAATAGTCCACCATCGTGCTTTCTCATGACCCATGGACAGGGTGTGGTGTGTCCTATACACCTCAAAATCAATCAGGTGTCGTCTGGGAGACGTCCTTGATCAGAATTAGTAAAAACCCGATGGATCCGACGAGATAGTTGAGTTATCGTGCTAACAAAAAAATATTCTCAAATAGACCCAAGGGAGGGGGTGGTGCGTGCTATCCACCTCAAAATCAATAGGTGTCATCTGCGAGACGTCCCCGATCAGAATAAATCAAAACCCGATCGATCTGACACGATTTGGTTGAGTTATCGTGCTAACAAGAAATTTTAATGCCGACGACAACGACAAGGACGACACACACACAGACAAAAATTTTTAAAACCCATTTTTTTTGTTTTTAGGCCGAAAAACGAAAAATAAACGGAAACATTTTTTTTTTTCATTTTTCTTTACACGATTACATTACTTTTCCGCTAGTATAGTTGAATGCGGAAAAGTAAAATAAACATTAAATTAAGTATTATTAAACAGCCTTAACTTACATAAAACTTGCATAAACATACGTTTAACTTACATAAAAAGATAAAGGAAACAGCAGGCCTATATAAAAATAATACGTTAGGAGCTATAACAGACAAGAATGGAAACGCCATTTGGGAATTAGATGACAAGATCGCAAGATGGAAAGAGTACATCGAATGTATAAAAATGAAGATTCAAGATAAAAAGAAATATCGGTAGAAGAAGAATAACCGATTATCACGAAAAACGAGATAACGAAAGCCATTCAAGGAATTAAAAACAATGAAGCCCCAGATTCCGACGGAGTACATGGAGAAACGGTATATACATTATTTTATAAGTTATTTAATAAAATATATCAAACTGGAGCTATGCCAAGGCTGATCCACTTGCAGATAGCCCAGAAGGATTGTTGTAATCCTTCTGGGCTGTCTGCAAGTAAAACAGTGTCATCAGCATATCGAATGTTATTTATGGGTATGCCATTCACTACAATTCCCTCTTCTGTGCCATCGAGCGTTTCTCTGAACAGGTGGTCTGAATATATGTTGAATAACAGGGGTGATAATCTATATCCCTGACGTTATCCCTGAATTTTGTATGAATCCACAAAGGGTAGGAATTCTTAATCCAGGTCCTCTCAAGACGTAGTTTCTATACCTCCTGACGATAAAGTGTAACTGTATTACTGACGTCGAAAACGAAGAGCAGCCAAATCAGGCTGCAAAATCAAGATCTATCGGCAAGCAAATGAGTGTTGTATGTTTTAGTAAGCGTGGACTGACGAACATTGTAATGTCGGAAAAAAATAGGATAGTTACTGTAAACTAATATATAGAAATTTTCCTTCAGCAAGCAAATGAGCTTTGCATTCTTTAGAGTAAGCGTGGGCTGACGAACATTGTAATGTTGGAAAAAGATTAGGATAGTTACTGTAAAATAGTATGTAGAAATTTCCATACTTCGAGTGTACGATGTACTTGTAAGCTTGGTCCATCTGTCCAAAGTCATAGATGGATTAGTGGTTCTTTCACCAAGGCAATACTTCAGCAACAGGTCGCTACTACATATATTTATAGAATCGGGAACTAAAAGTTCTGAATCGCCATTTTTATGGCCGTATCTACAACTCCACTTTATTACCGTACTCGGGTTATATCTAAATGGCCGCAAGTTTGCTTCTACTGTCAGGTTAATGGCCGCAATTGAAGACGAATATAAGTTTATACTCAAAGAAAATGGCAAGACTGTTTCACTGGTCAGTTTCAGCATATTTTGAAAAGTTAAAAAAATGCATTTACATATAATAATTTAAAATGTTCTATGTATTGTTAAATAAACGTTAAATGATAATTAAATTTTACAATTTTATTCATAAAAATTGTAGGAGGTGAACAAACCGTATCTGAACACTTGAAATATTAATATTCGAATGTCTCTAACGTATATCCTTTCGCTGGGTGTCGAACGGATGATCTCAGCTTGTATTGATTATCCGGCGTTTGTTTATAAAACGCCGATATACAGAGCGCCTTGAGTTTGCCCTGTCTGGAGATGAAAACTCCTTAACATTCGACCATTCTGCCTTGGTTCGTCCCGGACCACACCCGCTGAAACATACACCTGAAACTAAATTACGCCACAGTATCAATGTTATCAACATCAGGGTGGAAATGACCTTGAAATTTCCCAGACAGAATAAAATCAAAATGTACTTCGAAAAGCACAAAAGGTCATAATCAAATGGACTCAACAAACTTTATCCTCAAAGTGCACACACGTCGGGGACTCGACAAGAGCATCACTTGGAGTGCATAAGAGATATTCGTATTCTCATGGACTCGACAAGATGATTACTTGGAGTGCGCAAAAGATACCAGTAATCTAATGGACTCAACAAGATATACGGAGTACACACAATCAAGTGCCTAATGGACTCAAGAAGTACTCTTGGAGTGCACACACATTGGGGATTCGACAAGAAGATTGCTTGGAGTGCACAAAAGATACCAGTGTTCTAATGGACTCTACAAGGTTTATCCCAGAGTGCACAAAAGGTTAATACCTAATGGACTCGACAGGACTTCTCTATGTTCACCAATTGTTATGTATGTTCACCAAAACAAACAAACAAAAGAAAATATTCAAAAGCACACAGGTTTCAATTACCTTGTGTATTCAACCTCCACTATATTTAATTGTTCTCAATACAATTTCAAAGGTACACAAGCATCACCCACCTTGTGCACTGTCCTGTTTATTAATATTCTAATAACGACATCGTCGTAAAACTCTAACATCATAAAAGAGAAAAAAAAAACAATAAATTTGATAATAATAACAAAAATATGTTAGTTTGCCATTCTAAAAATGGGACCTAAATACCTCACCTCTAATTAGTTGCTTGTGGTCTGAAGAGCTTCGTTTTGTCGCTAGAAACCACATCTCCAAAACGTCTTCTATTTTTAGACACACTTTGAACTTGGTATCGGTCATTGGAGATAACTTGTTGTACTCTTACAGGACCGATATACCTCTAGACTAGCTTACCGCTTGCAAGCCTCTTCGCGATTGGCGACCTTTCAATCATAACCATATCACCAATCTCATTTTTATCGCAGCGTCTTTTCATCGCGCTGGCATTCTTAGTTATGTTTTTCCCAGCTTTTTTGCATACAAGTTTTAAATAATCCTGCCTATCTGCCAATAAACGTGCTTTTTCACTAGCACAATACACCCATATATTTTATTTAAAACAGGAGTTAAATAAATAGTTACATAAACAGGTACGAATCCCACTTCTGATATGTTAAATAAATGTTAAATGATAATTAAATTTTCCATTTTTATTAATAAAAATTGTAGTAGGTGAACAAACCGTATGTGAATACTTGAGATATTAATATTCGAATGTCCTTAACGTACAACGTACATTCTTTCGCTGGGTGTCGGCCGAACGGATGATCTCAGTTTGTTTTGATTATCCGGCGTTTGTTTATAAAACGCCGATATACAGAGCGCCTCGAGTTTGCCCTGTCTGGAGATGAAAATTCCTTAAGAGTATATTATAATATTGTAACCTTTATATAAATGTATTAACTTTGATTTTAGGATATCTCAAAACTCCTAAGAGAGTAACTACATTACGATTACACTGGCCAACAATTTCTTTATCACATGTTGTTGCGAGAGATTTTTCAACTTATTTCAGTAATACTTTCACCGTTGATATTAAATTTGAAGTTTGCTGTTCGCTACATGCTCTGGGTTTCCATGTAATTTGATGTTGAATATAGAGCGTAGCACAAAGTTGGTATATTAACCTATCCCCTAACATCTGACATTTTTTGTGCAGGGTATTATATCCTTAGGAATGTTTCATTTATTTATTAGCATTCACTTTATTATTAATTAAAAAAAAATCTATTGGTACCCCACTTTTACTTAACACGGACATCTAAGGTGTGGACCGTATTTTAACAGATCTCTGCTTGTTTGCAAGTAGTTTGTACTTACATGTTTGAAAGTGTATGTGTGTAAATAGATAGTACAGACCTGTATACGCAGGTTGTGACTTGCATACTTAGGAAATATGTAAATGTCAAATTGAAATGTATAGGTAAAAATAATCTGTTCTTACCCATATTTGAATATAAGTATTTTATTTTAAGCAAATGATTTTTTTGTCATCATATCATTTATACGAAGCGTCAAATTTCGTGAAAATGAAAGTGTGCATTGCAAAAAATGTAGACCTTACAGAGTCAATCTACCTACAACGTTGTCAAGAATAGGAACAAATCTCAATATTGCGATATCGGACCGGACACGAGGTGCGATCACAAATCAAACAAAACAAACGAAAACAAACGTCACCTTGTTGGTAATGATGTTTAGTATAAACCACTAATTTAACACCCAAATGTATTAATTTTGAATAATGGTACCACAAAAAGCCAGAATAAGTGTAGATATCCCAAAAAATGTTATTAATTTAATTAATAAAATAAATATAATAAAATTAAAAAGTGAAAATAATGACGTAATCAGGCGCAATGTATCTGACAGACCCGGGCGGCGCATACAAGGCCATGCACTATGCACTAAAAACATATCAACACCATATCGAGAAGAGTGGTTTGGAGATAGGAAGCTATGAGGGAGTTCGAGTTAATATTCGTAATATACATGAAAGGGCAAAGAAAAAAGTGACAGATCGGCTGCGCACGACTGAAGGTTAACAGAAAGTTAGCTGATGAAAAATTTCAGGAGTTTTATACTATACAATTCACGTTACATACTATACAATTCGTTGATGCCAGAACCTGAAATGAGCTTTGGCGCCAATACAAATAATACTCTTATTTCTTGAACTTTACTATATTCTGCATGTACAGGTGTATACATAAACATAAACATACATATATAAACTTTATGAAACCAGTACCGTCACACATTATTTCCTCATACACGTAACAATAATATATAAAACCATTACGGCGCCACCTGGTAAACGACAATCAATAGCTGCAAGTAATTATTTTTGAACTCATTTGTAACTGTAATAAATTACTTTTTTTCCATAGCAATTTGTAATATTTTAATTGATTATCAAATTCAACAGTTTCATAGCAGCTTGTAATTTGAATTTAAAAAAGAAATAAGGCAATTATTTTTTAATTACAAATAACTTTCCCGACTAGCGAGTATAAAAACGTATCTCGTGATTGTTGTATCTAGTTCACGGAGCACATTATTGTAGTCAGAAGGAAAATATATATATATATATATATATATATATATATATATATATATATATATATATATATATATATATATATATATATATCAGCAATAACGAATGCGTTGCAAACATACGTTGGAACATATGTTGTTCCATTTTATCTTACCGTTCCACAAAAATTATATTTTAGGAAACTGGTATGCTAGTTATATCGCTGTATTAATATCAGGAATAGTTGTAATTAAAAATTATGAAATTTCGCACTTGAAAAATAATAATCAGAATGATTAGCTTCCATGTGTGATTCCTTGGTTTTCGGTTAGATTCCATGTCAAATTGGAATATGCTGATAATGTTTCGTTACCTATAGCAGATGACTTGCTTCGAGTAGTTCTAGGGAGAGTTGAAGATTCATTTACCCTTTGTAAATTTTATTAATGTTTAAATCATTAAGAAAACTAAGTAGTTTATATTAATGACTAGTAAATAATTAATACAATTTATGATAATACTGTCATGCGTGTTACTGAGTATTCGAAATTATAATGAGCTAATGTTAATAACGGATGTAACCGTGAAGACATGAATAAAGTTTAGAAGTAATTTATATTCAATATAGTTATTTCTTGGAAATTATGGATGCAGTAAATTTGGCATTACATATATGTTGATTTTGCCTGTGCTTAAAGCAGTAAAGCAAAAATAACAAGAAACTGAGGAATGTTTGAGTGGATGAAGGGAGATATTGTTGACTTTCAACAATATTTTGTGTTAGCGCGTATTACATATTTTTCTAGTTATAGAACGTTCATTTTCAAAACATACATAAAGATTAATAGAAATTGGAAAATTGTACTAAACTACATTAATTATGTATATTAAATATATATATATATATATATATATATATATATATATATATATATATATATATATATATATATATACTGTAGAAAAGAAGTCTGCAAGGCCTGAAAAATCTCATAAAATGGTTCTTTCTTGCAGGAACGCTCAAAGAGGTCAAAAAATATTTTATTTTCCGCCTTTTGAAATATTTTAGTTCTATGTACAGTGGCGTAAGTTTGCAGGATCAAAGGGGGCGCATTTACTCTTCTTAATGGCAACCCCTATGTTTTGTTCGATAGAGTAAAATAGTACATTTTTTTAAGTATTGTTGTAAACATTTTATTAAGTTGCATAAAGAAAGTATTGAGAGAAATTTAAAGTTTTAATTGTGGCATAAAGTTTTAATTGTGAAAATTGATTTATTTATAAACAAAGCAAAATAAATACATTAACTAATAATACGTTAAAACTGTTGCCCATTAACTATTTGACCATGTCCTAGTTTCAAAATTAATTCATCTTTTACTCTGCTGAGAATTATTTCCGACCCGATATTGCGGATATTAATTTTCTTTCAAATTCGTTCATTTAACTAAATTTTCGGGTTCCTTTTAAATCATCTGTGTTTTCAGGTTTATATGCCATATATAGCCTCAGGTTTTTTTAATGGCCCCATTCTGTTACTGACTATACCTACCCAAACGTTCACATTTTTGAAGATTGACTATGTAACTTATGGATTCATCACGGATCTTATAAGGCTCAATACCTACGGTTTTGTCTATTTACAGTTCCATTAACGAAAAATGTGGCATCGTCAAGAAGAAGAATATTTTTCGGAACATATTGTCATTATTACAACGTAATTGCATTTCATCGCAGAATTACACTAGACGTTCAAAATCATGTGATAATTCTTTTAATAAATAATTTTATATGTTATAGTTAGTTACATTTACAATAAAATTTTGTGGAGTGGTTATATTTGTTCGTTGATATATGAAAGGCTCAGCTTCCTCTACTGAAACGAGTTTTTTCCAGGTTTTACTTTTTCTCGGAAACAGGTCTTTTGCTATTTTGATTTTCTGTTCTGCTGCCAGGTCAAACGGAGCGTATCCAATTAGCTTTTTCGAAGGGATCCTGTAGCCTTTTCCCCAGATATCCTCCTCCAGCTCTTTGCATAGGTCGTTCCAGTGCTGTCTTTTCGATTTATTTATCAGTTTTCTCAACTCCTTTTTATTTTTCCTGAATTCCTCGAAAGCTCGATCTATCACAGCCTCATTTCTTGGGGTCCTCTTGCTCTCACGCGTAGCCACTCTCTGAAGTCTGAGACATTCTTTCCTTTTCCTTTCTATGTCGTCGTTCCACCAGAAGGGTGTTCGTGATCTTTCTATGCTTGTTAAGCTCGTACTGTATACTTCCTTCATAACTCGGGCTAATTCTTTTACGGTCCCTACGCCGGCGGAGATTCTCCAGGCCGCCAATATTTTGAACAGTTCCCAGTCACAACTCCATCTCTTTTTCGTCCTTTTTTGAGGTCTATCGTCTTCGGTTGTTATATTAAAGTGTATGTATCTACGTTCGGTGAGAGTTTCCTCCTCTAACACTTCCCAGTCCTTTACTTCCCTTTGTATTTTTGCTGTTGAGCAGGTGACATCAATGAAAGACTCTGTTTTCCTTTTAACGAATGTTGGCTTTTTGCCATCATTTAGGACGTTTAGTTGTTTTATCCATGTACTCTCCTCTCTTATCTTGAGCTGGAGAGCCCCACGTGGGGGATTCAGCGTTTATATCTCCTAGTATGATTTTTTCTTCTGTGTTCCTTCTAGCATCTTCTATGATATTATCCACTTGCTCTTTGTATTCTTCGAATCGTCTTTGATTATCACAGATTGACTAATTGTAAGCAGTCTTTTATTGTTAAATTAGTAGTATAGTTGTGGAATTAATAATTCCATTTATCTATCTATCGCTCCAATGTGATTCTCATAAGAGTTAAATAAAAGATATTTACAGGAAAATTCCCAACTCTAACTGTTATGATATAAAAAGTATATTTCAGAGAAATACCACTACTGGAAAGATTATTTTGGATAGCAAAAAAATCATCGAAAGCAGTTGTTTAATTATTATCGTACCTTATTTTATAAACCATTAATTAATAACAATTGACGGATATCAAAGATATTCCAGTATAATTGATGTAAACAAAATATTTTATGCATTCAAATATATATTGCGGTTCACATGGTTTTAAATATTTTTACATCATAACAAGGCCAGACAAAACAGCGGGTCAGGAACTTTGCGCGAATTTTTCCATCATCTGAGCAAGGCCTTTCCATATACTAATTTAATATTTATTATGTGAGAGGTATAGGTCAATACAATGATTGTTAAATATAATTGATTTTTTTTCTATTTGTTAAGAAATATTGGTAATCTAATACAAAATGTATTATGATATAGACCACAAATAGACATTTATTTCTTGGCTTTTATATGTCTCAGGGAATTTTACGCAAATTTTATAGATCAGTTTATATAACTACAGGGAAAAAAGTGCAATACATCATGGAAAAATTGTTGTCATGCTCAAGTTTTAAATTTTATATATTGTTTTTGCTTTGTGCAATAACCAGGAATAATATATTTTAAACACCTATCAAACAGTGAAATACTTTAAAACCCTTAACAATAGTGGATACGCATGGTATACGGGAAAATAATGATGAATGGGCATCATATACTTCATATAAATTCATGCACTTAAGATGCATCCATGAATTTTGATGTTTTCTTGTATTAGCAAAAAAAATCGAAATTAAATAAAATATCCACTGTTCGAAATATTTCCTGATATTTGGAACTCTAGTTATGATTTTTACTTGGTTCGAGCAACATATACACTTAACATACTTATATGTTTGAAAAAATCCTCAGTCTTCCTTCAATGCTCAAGGGTCATTTCTGTCATACGAATGATAATTTTGTTGAATATTAATGCCTTTCATTGAGCAGCCAATAAAGAACATTTATTTTCGTGGACGATATCATGAAAGGGTGATACTCGATTAGATGCGAGCAGATTCGTATCATCAATTACAGAATAATCAAGGAAGCAATAAGAAAAATTATGCAAAATTTACTTACACTAAACATAACCAGTATTATCTATAATAAAATTGAACCTTAAACAAGAATAGAAACATTAAAAGAAATACTAACATGTTAGTGGAAAAAAGTGTTATTTATATATTTTGATACAATCATAGCGAGACTTTTGAGTTTTATTTCTAAATATAATTTATTGCAAAGCATTATGGAGTTATAAGTAAAGGAAATGTGTAACGTGCTTGTCGAATGTTGGTGCATAGTTAAGGTTTTTTGGTGCCTGACATCTATATTATGAATTACACCGGAATTGATCAATTTCAGTCTCAGATAAGAAATACAGATAATTAATAACAGATGGATAGAACTATATTTAATTTCCATGTACTTACCATATTTAAACATCGAGGCTGTTAAAAAAGGAGACATCAAGGAAGTATGTACAATAAAATAACACCTTATTCATAATAATTAAACTCAGTTCTTTAAGGCAATATTTATTTTCTAATTACAAAACTCATCTATTTCTAAAAAAAAGTTCCGAGGTTTAACTGTCAACGAATTAAAAAAATATTTTCCTACGGGAAAAATATTGCCATTAAGATTTACTGAATTTAAGTTTTAATTTTAGGATTTACTGAATTGGTTGGAACGACGATACTTTATTTGCTTAATGGAAAAAGCCGAATTTTGAAAATAATAATTTTCAACTAAAGATAATATTATGAACATACGTATAGCGATATGCATTCGATAAATTGCAGTACCAGCTTATAAAAGAAATAAACCTAGAAAACCGCAATGTATTTACTGTTTTTCAAAACGAGATATTGCAAATATCGGTACCAGGGAAATCCCTAAAATATTCTATGAAATATGGACACTAGATCACCATTAGAGAATAATCAACGACCACCATTTGTGTGTTCAAAACAATAACAATGTTGACATAATTAAGAGATTATTAGAACTAAGATGCAGTGAAGGGGTTGCAACCTTCGATGCAAAAACAAAAAAGGATATAAGTGATTTTTAAAATGACTATAAACTAAGACGATTAAACTCTAGGTTTCATTTTCTCCTGATGATGACAGCTTGATTAGCAAAACGTGCGTTATGTAACGTATTATCTTTTGGTGTTCTTCCACTGGCAGTGTCACTGGCTTCCTTCTTTTGTTACTACATTGAAGGTCTCCGGCCCCTTCCCAGGATACCTAATTGACTTTTCTTGGGTCGATTAATTACTGCTTGCTCACCGATTGTTCCTATATTATAGGTTTTGGAATTTTATAGGTATTAGCAGCTTTCCTTAGACTCCAACCCCTTAGATATTGGCAGTTTTTCAATTACCTGTTTAATGTAATTTACTAGCCTGTTTAGTGTAATTTATATATCTTTGTGTATTAAGTTTTCGTTCATAATAACGTGGCATATTGTGTGAATCTGTAATAACAATAACTATTAGGATAAAAAATGCAGTGAATCAGCATTTTTCATTACTATTTTGGCCAATAGGATGTGTCGATGTATATGTTATGTTTACCTAAGTCACATTATGAAAATAACCCTCTTACAAGATGATTAATCCCGCCCAGCAAACGTAATTTTTACCAAGCAAGCAAACAGACAACTTGTCGCAAAGGGGTTATGAATCATATAGGAAGCTTTTTCAGTTCAAATCGTGAATTAGATTTATTTTGCACTATAGTGAATAGTTATAGAAGGTACCAATCATCAGATATATTACTTTAGCAATTAATTACGCAACATACTGATGGTTCAAGAATGCTGGAAGGGTTTCGATGTGGATATTTTTCTTTGAAGATCCAAATCTTGGAATCAATAAATCACTTGGTGCCTATGCCACAGTATTCGAAACTGAGTTGATGGGAATATTACAGGTGACCAAAGAAATTACTAAACAGGGGATTAGTAGTAAAACCACCGGCGCGGCAGGCTCACAGAGTACAGCCATACATTGATGACTCTAAACAATTGCAAGATTAATTCCGAGTTGACTCTACAATGTAATGAATTGCTGAATGTGCTTAGGTGAACAAGAGATGTCACTTTATGTTGGGTGAAGGGATACGTGGGAAACAAGGAGGTGAGCACCTTGACATGTTGGGGTTCTAAGGACTTTTTGATGGAACCTGGACCAGCACTACCGCTTTGAAAAGCTATTTCAAATTCCACCAAAGAATACTGGCAAAAGTAACATCGAGACAGGTGGGCCGAAATTTATAAATTGTAGAGAAACAAACATATTTTTACACAACATTACAGGTAAACAAGCATCTCCATGTTGTGGGTTATACTGATAGTTCTAAGTGGAGATGATGCAACCTGAATTCGCGCTCACACCAAAACGAGGAGATATATTGGGGGACTACTACACAGTATCCTTCTTCAATACACCCACGCAGTGAGATGGTGAGAATAATGTTTCCAACAAAATAACGGCTCTCATGGGGATAGGACAATGGGCCCTATACGATGACATTTGTATATATGTACTGCGTCTATCCTCTTCCCTTATATAATTCGAATAATTACGCAACAAGTATTGATTTTATTTTCTTGTAAATTACACACGCCGTTTGCCACTGGTTAATACGACAGTAATTCAAAATCGTTGCACTGGCGTGGATATCACGCATCAAATTGAAATATTTAGATTTCGATAACAGAAATTAAACTCAACCAGTAAAATAAATCTCACTCCAAGCCAGGGAATGTTTTAGTAATGATGGTCTCCTTCTAAATCCATTCTGTGGTCCCAACATTTTTGCAGTAAATAACCTCTATTAGTGAAACTAATAAGCCTCTTTATCAGAGATTTATTTATTAGAATATCTGTAATAATTACCCCCATAACTAAGATACCTAGCGTTGATACCTCTACAACCGATATTATAATATTATAGATACATTTCTGTTTGTACAGGTAATGACATGTTTGTTTACAAAGTCTAATTCTTCACAGCTTTTTGTTCACCGTATAATTTTTCTTTGAGCTTCCACATTCCGCATTTGATTACCTTATCATTTAGTTTGTTACTGTTATAGCCCGGAAATTTATTTGAGAAATGCTGAAATGAAAGTTAAATTCTGTATTAGCTCGTGAAAAACTGAAGATAGTATCGGTTTATGAAAGTGGAAAATTGCGTGATGAACTTTGGACGAATTTAATGTGCCGAAGTACTCCGTAGAATCACTCAGAATAAAGATCAAATTCAGACTCAATGTGCTGTAGGATAAGGAAAACTAAAACGAATACGTTTATCAGAGTATCCTGAATTAAAGAAGTGCTTGAGAACATACATGGATAAAACAACTAAAACGGAATACAAATATTCCGATAAGTGGACCGATAATTAAAGGAAGGCTCAAGAGTTTGCAGGAAGGCTCAATATTCATAATTTCTGTAGCAGTAATGGTTAGATGGAAGGAACGATATAGTCTCAAAAAGTAATACTGTTGACAATAGCACATGTAGTCAATGGACTGAGGATCTTCCAATTCTATTGCGTGATTGTTCTTCAAATGACACTTTTAATACAGACGAAAAAAAAAGGAGAAAGAAAAAAGAGAGAAAGAGAGGGAAGATAACTATGAAATCAACATTGAAGACTGGAATCTAATTACTAACGATAAAAATTATCAGCAGACAACTTTTGATGAGTTTGTAAATTGAGACATTAAATTATTAGTTTCAAGATAATTTTCTGAAGACGATATTGTTACTGCTTTCCTTTCTCTCCCACCTCCTAGAAAAATACAGAAGAAGAGGAAATAGGCTTGGAAGAATATTCAAGGATTATCACAAAATGTGAAGCAGAAAAAGCACTGGAAACATTGCATAACTAATTTGAAATGTCAAGGATCAATAACCAAACCATATTGATAAAATGATACTGAAAGACATCTTATGGCAAATGCTTCCAAAAGACAAACCAAAATGATAGAATTTTTGAATTAAGATTCGTATTGTCCTACTCCCACATCTATTTATAGAACCCTTTGTAAATGGGACAATTACTTTTGTACTTGGATATCTCTTAAACTGGGTAAATGGGATACCTCTTTAAGCGAGAAGAATTTACTGATCCCTTGAGATTACATTTATCCAGGGTTCACTGTAATTATAATGTTTAACGTTCAGTTGATCCTTATATGTTTCAATGGTATTGTAACAACACCACTACTATTTTCTAGAACGTGTCTGTAGGTACTTAAGATCTACGTTTGATAGCGTTGTCTCGTCTCCGCCAGATAAATCTTATGATCTTATTAATGTACTTATACGGTGCTTTCCTATTCTGTGTGTTATATTAAGCCTTCAAGTACAATAACTCGACGATATGGCTTATTATAAAACTTCACCGTTGGTTAAGGTTCCTATGGCCGACTCGAAATCCATAGACGCGTCTGGCATGATGTCATTCGGCCTTCGAATTAAGGCAGAAATGTGAATGCTTTCAACAGAGAACCGGCATTCTCAGCCGTAAATGCAACAAATTTTGTTATGATATTGTAAATAAGATTTTTTATCGCATCAGGGCAATAAAAATGTGGCGTTTATAACAACTTCCGGTTCGGATTCCGTTATCTGGATTAAATTGAAATAATTATTATCTTTTTAATGCATTTTTATGGCGACCTTCAGCGAATTTTAAATAACGAACGATATTATATAAACGTATTTGAATGGGAAAGCATTTGGCAATTAGTGGCCTTTTTATGTATGTACCTAATTAAATATATATTCCACTACCTCAAGAATGGACATACATACTTCTGTATATGATAGAAAACGACTCAATGAACTTTTAAATCACCAGTAGTAGGTTACTGAAAAACTCTACACACTAAACTATTTATTAAATTCGATACAGGACGTTCTTATATTTATGCCCAAACTACATGATTTTTCGAGTTTATCAACACCTTTATACAGGATCTTTCAATAGGGATGCTCGAAATTTGTTATATTATAGTAGCCATGTTGTTAAAGTAACATCTGTCAAATTTATTATGAATTGGTCAGTAGTATATGGCAAATCGCCATGGAAGGTTATAGCGTTCAACAACGTGTGCATATCATCACATTTTATTTTCAAAATTAGTGCTCCGTTCGAAAAACGTTCCGCGCAATACGTAATTTTTATCCTCGCCACAACCGTCCCGTCAAGTCGATTATTCGACGTTTGGTGGTGGCCAAATTCAAGCCAACAGGTTTGATAAATGATCAGCCAACATCTGTACGTCACCGAAGGGCAAGGTCTGCTGAAAACATCACTGCTGTGCATGAGAGTATACGGGAAAACCCGAGGCAGTCAATTTCTCGTCTTTCACAAGAACTTGGTCTTTCTGCAACTTCAACTTGACGACTTTTGCGTAGGGACTTGGGTCTGCACCCGTATAAAATCCAACTGACACAGAAGCTTATCGTAAGCCATAGACAATAGACATTGACAACGTCGTGTTAGCTGATTGAGCTCTGGAGCAGTTGGAAATTGATCTAAATTTCGCAAAAAAAATCATCATTAGCGACGAGGCCCACTTTTGGATGAATGGCTATGCGAACAAGCAAAATTGTCGGATTTGGGACGATACCAATCCACACGAGATACGCCAGCACCAAGTACAGCCCGAGAAAGTCACTATTTGGTGCGGATTTTGGTCTGACGAAATCATCGGTCCGTACTTCTTCCAAAACGAAACTGGCATTGTCATAACTGTCAACGGCGAGCGCTACAGATCGATGACAAGCAACTTCTTGTGACCTAAACTGATACTGACGACATGTGGTTCCAACAAGACGGCATCACGTGCTACACAGCGCATGCGACGACATGAACTAGCCACCGAGATCGTGCGATTTAATGTCTTTAGACTTATTCCATTGGTATTATCTTAAATCGCAGGTCTATGCGCATAAACCGCAAACAATTGATGCCCTCAAAATCAACATAACCATCCAGCAAATTCAGCCAGATATTAGCGACAAATTCATAGAAAATTGGATCTCCAGAATACGTGCCACCAAGCAAAGCTGCGGCGGACATTTGAACGACGTTATATCCATACTTAACGCCATAGAATATTTTTTCAAATAAAAGAAAATTAGTGGACACAACTTGTTTTATTTAAAAATCGAGCGTCCTTATTGATAACCCTTTAGTTTCAAATGGTCCAAATAAAACTTCCATTTATTACAAGATCCTACAAAAGGAGAATGTGTGCCGCTTCAATCGAATGAAGCAAATCTGACCCACCAAGTATTTTTAAAAAGTAAATAATTTGTTATTGTGAAACAGAAATAACATGTAAACACGTCACTATTGGAAAATTATTATTTAGTTCCTCATTTACAAACATATGTATGTTGCGTAATCACGTATATTCCACATTATGACTAACCTTAAAACGTTGAACCCAACATCAGTTAAATACAATTAAACGCGCTCTATTTCTAATGCATATTACTGTATTTTTGTTATTTATATGTTCGATAAAACGTGTGTTTTAACAAATATTGGTTATTTGCTTAAAACAGTACCCAATCGAACGAGGACAAGTAACGGAATGCGAATTGACACGGCTCAATGTATGTCGAATGCATTGCATTCTTTTGTGAAAAACTTAAATACAAAAGACTACTAATGTGAACAACTTGTTGCCATTCAGCCAGAGCCAGACGAGCACCGAGCGCAACTATTTGACCGTTAAATATGTATTTCTATATTTAGTACCTAGTTTTAGTAATTGAAAATTTTGAAATATAAGATTAAAAATATAGTTGCAATTAAATATTTATGCAAGTTGAACATATTCAATGTAGGAAGAGAAAACATTCATGATACAATGGCACATTTTGCTCGGACAGTTGTTTGACGGAACGTATCAACAGTGTATATTTTGTATCATTATATATACTTAGTAGCATTAGTAGCACTTTATGTTTCCAAAACCTTCAACGACAACATAAAAACACAACTTGTTTTATTTACGTTTAAAAATTGAAAATTCTTACTAAAAGACTCTATATATAAACATTGTACCACATATCAAGTTGTGTGTGAGATATCCACTCACTTTTTTATTTGAAAGAATATTTTATGGCATTAAGTATGGAATATAACGTCGTTCAAATATCCGCCGCGGCTTTGATTGGTGGCGCGTATTCGGGAGGTCTAATTTTTGTTGACTTTGTCGCATAAATCTTGCTGAATTTGCCGGATGGCGTTGGTTATGTTGACTCTGAAGGCATCAATTGTTTGCGGTTTATTCGTATAGATCTGCGATTTTAGATAGTACCAAAAACAATCTAAAGGCGTTATATCGCACGATCTCGGTAGCCAATTCACGTCGCCGCTGCGCGATACAACCATGTCTTCAAATCGCTCGTGCAGAATGTCCATCGTGGAATGCGCTGTGTGGCACATAGTGCCGTCCTGTTGGAACCACATGCCGTCGGTATTCATATCATCCACTTTAGGCTATAAGAAATTGCTTATGATAGATCTGTAGCGCTCGCCGTTGATGGTTACGGCAATGCCAGTTCCGTTTTGGAAGAAATACGGACCGATAATTCCGCCAGACCAAAATTCGCACCAAACAGTGACTTTCTCGGGATATATTGGGTGCTGGTATATCTCGTGTGAATTGGTATCATGTCAAATCCGACAATTTTGCTTGTTCAAATATCCATTCATTCAAAAATAGGCCTCGTCTCTAAAGATGACTTCTTTGGCGAAATTTGTGTCAACTTCCATTGGGCTTCAGAGCCCAATCAGCGAACACACGGCATTGTCTATGGTCACTTACCTTATGTTCCTAGGTCAGTTTGATTTTATACGGTGCAGACCCAAGTCCGGACGCAAAATTCGCCAAGTTGAAGTCGCAAAAAGTCGAAGTTCTTGTGAACGACGAAAAATTGACTGCCTCGGCTTTTCCCGTACACTCTCACGCACAGTAGCGATGTTTTAAGCATACCTTGCGCTTCGGTGACGTACGGGTGTTGGCTTAATCAGGAAACCAATTATCAAACCGATTGACTCGAATTTAGCCATCAAATGTCGAATAGTGCACTCGGCGGGACGGTTGTAGCGAAGATACAAATCACGTAATACACGGAACATTTCTCGAGCGGAGTACTGATTTTGAAAACAAAATTAGATGATTTGCTCATGTTGTTGAACGCTATAACTTTCCACGGTGACTTGCCATATGCTTATGAACAATTCACAACAAATGTGACAGATATTGCTTTAACAACATGGCCGCTATAACCTAACAAATTTCGAGAGGCCCTATTTGAAAGACCCTATATATTTATTTATTTTATTTAATCTTTATTTTTATGGAGGCGAGGTTTAACTCGGAGTTACTCCTCCGCTTTACACCCGAAGAGTCACACGGACACACACATATACACCCAGCCCACTGATGTGGAAATGGAAACTACGCCCGGATTATTCCATACCGACATATCGTTATCAAAATATTAAATATTCAGACAAATGAAGTTGGTCGTTTAGAAATCATATTTTTAAACGGATCAATTGGTTGACACTAATATAGAAAATATCTATGTCGTATAGGTTCATTAAAATAAAATATGAATACAAGTGATCCATTGCCAGAAAAGCTAAATAATCTAGAGTATGAATTAGATAATTCATGTATAATCAACATCAAATTAGTAAGAATGTTATAATAATAGAACATTTTTATATTGATAATTTTTTTGTTACATTAGATACAACTTATGGCAAGTCAAGAAAATGATGACTAATTGGAAAGTCTCTTTATTTCTTGCTTTTTTGGACAAGAGTCTACTTGTCTTGCGACATTGTACGTATTTAGATTGTCTAATACTCTTTTTAGAACATATTTAAAAAACATGGAGGACATGTACAGAAATGTCAAATGATACACAACGATAATTAAGATATTAAATATTATTAATACATCATGCCAATATCAAACAAGAATTATGACTAATGTTTAAAAAATTGTTAATAGAAATAATATAAAAATTGTTTCTAAAACAATAGACTATTGATGTATTATAAAATGTCACATATTTTATCCCATCATATATGCATACCTACATACTACATACTCGTCAGATACGATACAAATGGATACACTAATGACAATAACAGTTATTTTATTTTTCACCGTCTTATTTATTTTTGTCTTTAATATGATGAATAACCGATCTATCTATAGAATGTGTTTTAATAAGAAATATTTTTACTTCTATTTTAAATTTATTGTCATAGCTAATGTTTTTTATGTATGTAATTAAATTGTTATATATACTCGTACTTTGGATAGGTGTGGGGGAAGTTGATGCCATGTGATTTTAGACTATAGGAACGGATAGATTTGCTAGATTTTGAGTGATGCTGTCATGTAAGGTATTGGGAAGGATTACTACATTTTTAGTATTGGGCTGGTAAAAAAATCTTAAATATTGTTAGTTTTATTAGTGAATATTGCTTTAAATATCTGAACTCAATATCAGTAACTGAAAATCGGACGACACGAGACCGGTGAATGTGGTGGGTGTGGAACCCTGTTTCAAATTCGATTAAAATTTGTTGAGTTTCCTTTATCAGAAGTCTGTGTACATTATCATAAAGAAGGTGAACGGAGGCGCAACTGGGAGTTTTTCTTGATTTGTTTCTACAGTTGGTCAACGTATTCCATGGCGTTAATCGTCCTGTCTTGAGAAAGCAGTTCAAAGTACAGCACACCATAGGTATTCCACCAGCCACAAAATAAAACTGTGCATGAGTGGAGGGCTGCTTTTGACTGTCCAGGCGATTCTTGTCCTCGATAAAGCTAGAGAGCGAGACGTGTATATTTTGATAGAAGTTCCAACTATCGTTTCCTGTCACCAGAATCTTGAGAAACTGTTTACAGGGTGGATGGAGAAGTAATGATTGGAAAACTGTCATACGGCATTTTTTGTTATTTTCGGTGACGCGGTATGGAATCCAACAATTCAATCCAGCATTATTAGCAGCTGTGTTTTTGTAATCGAGAATGTCGAGATCGTGAGGATGACGAACGGTTGATGGGTGGTCGATTCTGGGTTCACATTACTGCAACGGAGTTATTTATTTCTTATTGTTCACAGTCGAAGGGCATCCAGGTTACTATTAATATTCGAGACTGGTATCCCCCGATCCAAAGTAATTAAACCAGCACCAGCGGTTGATTGTTCGGTAGAAGACCACATTTTCGTTGAGTACGCTATTGAGGTTATCGGTTGCAGTATTTGCATTGGAGCCATGGTGTCATTCTTAAAAGATGAAAGTACACAGTGGCGAAGCGTCCATTAAGGCTGTAAAGCTAGCTAAATTGCACATCATGCCTCGCGTACTCCCCTCTCCTCTCACTGCACCGCGGATCTTAAATACTCATTGCCCGTTACCGGCATGCTGACGCGAAGAATGATATGCAATCCTGCCAACCTCACAGCCTTACTGGACGCTTCGCCACTGAAAGTACGCACTTAATATTGACAGATCGAAGCCATTTCTAATGACAACGTAGCATCGCTGCCGTTGTCTTACATCCTCAAGTAATAGCGCCGAGAAAAATGTAGACATTTCTCTCAATTCCTAATTATACTTCTTATTAAGTAAATTATTTAAATATTTGCAACGTTTTTCTTTATCAAAAGTATTATTGATCTAAGGCTTTGGTAAATGAATAGCATATGTTATCACCACATGAAGGCTGAACCAAAATGTCTCCCTGTTAATGGGTTTCAAAGAGGTCATAGTTGGTTGCGCGAGCAGAAATCAATAAACAATAAATAACATGTTTTCGGGCGTTGTTAAAAAAAAGATCGAACCAAATAACCAAGGGTACTAGGAGCTATATGTGAAGTACTGCTAAAACTTCGAGATTATTATCTCACATCATTGGCTGTAAGAGATCAATTTACGTCGAATTATGAATCAATAGCTTAGTGACGAAAGTTGACCGATAATCATGCGAAGTGCATACAGACGATTATTTTCTTTCTACCCACATCAGCATTACCCCTAACTTTCAAAATAAAAGATTGGAGTGGAGTACGCGTGATGAAAGGCTACATATCCAGTGTTTCATAGAGCGGCATGTATATCACACTATGAGTGGTATGGTACGGGGAACAATTGCCTATGATATAAGGTGGTGGTTGATACTAATTCGAGTAAATATGAAAGCTTAGCGCTATATAGAGAATGTTCTACAAACTAGTATTTCTTCCATTTATGAAAACCCTGTATTTGAGCAAATTAGTTCCCCAATCAGTCAATCTTATTCCATGGCCATCATCATTTCCAGAGCTGTTAAATCTGCGGCACTATCTATAATCTCTACGGCATAAGGCTATCATCGCCTGGGAATTGCATACAAGTGTATGGCATATAAAGAATGTCCAATTGATTATTAAATTTTATTTGGTAATTCTGAAGTGTCTTTACCCCAAATTGTAATAATTTAACTGTTATATAATTTAAAATTTCAACACTTACTTGCAATACAGATGTATTGCAAGTAAGTGTTGTAGATACACATCTACAACACTTCGTGTTGTAGATGTGTCGTAAGATGTGTAGATACACATCTTACGACATCGTAAATTAAAAACGAAACAAAAACAAAATTATAACGTTACAATATTGGAAATTTAATATTCAACTTGATAGAATTATATCCACGAAAATTGTCAATCATTCAATTCACTCTTAGTTCGTCATTACTATTAAGGCTTATTTTCCTATAAAAATAACAAGCTAAAATCTAGAGAATTCTTCCCAGGAATAATCTATGCACGAATTATCAATTAATTAATAATAATTAATTAAGTATAATATTTGATGTACGATTCAATTACAAAGATCTTATGTTCAGACTGAAATTTAACTACTCTTATTAAGAGTAAGGCTTTACGTTATTCAAGTTGAAAAAGTACTTGTCAACTGTGAATATTAAATGAGATATGGATCTGAAATGAGATATGTATTCTAAGTGAATATTTAATATTATCTATAAGTTCTAAATGTAATTGTCATTTAGCGATACAAAAATACACTTTATATGGGCCAGTCGTAAAATTCTCTTAATAACAATTCATATTTGTGACATTGACTAGAAAATGGGACAAAGAAAAGAGAACATTAATCACCTCTAAATTGGAATCTAAAGATCTTACGGTATTATATTATTTTTCTCCATCATAATTTTCTATTCTTGAAACTTAATCTTTGATTGTAAAAATGTATTAAAGTTGCTTATTACTCCTAGATTTAATATTTTGTTAAAAGCATATCTTTGTCACAACCTCAAATGTATACAGCGCCATAATAAGTTTAACAAACTTTTAGAGATACTGAGTATTAACTCGTTTGGAAAAGGTTAAAGCATCGTAGAAAGCAGCAAAAATGATAAGCTATAACCGGCCTTTTAGCGTCTTGTTTCGGTTTATTAAATGTGACAAGGCATTAAATGGGAAAAACTCTTTTAGAATTTAAGATTCAACTCTGAAAAATATGGAAACAAAGCAATAGCAAAAATAAACTGCGAAACTAAAGATGCAGTGTCATCCACATAATAATCTTCGATTGGGTTTATCGTACTTTATTTTATTTTTCTTTTGTATTAATATCAAAGTCGTACATAATGTGTAATCGAAAATATATCTAAAGTACATCCATAAAACACACTAAAATTATATCTATAAACACAATCAGTATCTCTCTTCTCAGAGTTTGACAATACGAAATACTTCTCATTAATCATGATCATGATTCCAACTTTATTTGAAAAATGATTACGTGCTGCTGCGTGAAAATGTTTGAGATTTTTTATAACTGACTGTATTTTTAACAGACTATTGTTCGACTTTGTTTTTCTTTTTGCACTATGAATCGATGATTTAGTGACTTCACTAACGATAATGAAGGATTTAGGACATTAGTCTATTACAACTTTTATGAATAGTTTGCAAATCTGCTTCAAGATGAGCATCCTAAAATTTCCCTTGACTTTCCTTGAAGGCAGTTGATTTCTTCGCATCAACTCTTCATATTTGTTCCATATTAATTGCGTCTAAAAACTACATGTATGCGTAGCTTTGGGAAACTACCTATAAATATGTTCCACAGCATGTAAGAATCTGCTGTGCTGTGAATATTTAGGAGATTTGAGAAACCCTACTCTTGTATGTGATATTAATCCGTTTAAGCTTGGATAACATTTTTTTAATTTTTTCTGCCACAACACACACTGTTTACACTCAATATGCAAGGAGTTGCCATACATGTTTGTTAGGCAAAGAGCCTACAGAATGCATGGCTCCGGCACTATCAGTCATAAATATTAACAGTTAGTTTCTCGAAAGATACATTTTTCTAATGTATTTAGCAGTGCCCACGTAATTGACTCGTTAGTACATTTTTGTAACAGTCTACAAGCCAGTAAGAATGAATATGACGGTTTAAGAGATTCTAATGTACGTACTATAACACTAATTATCGATTTTTTTAGAATCTGTTGTCTCGTCCACATATAACCACAGTTTTGTGATTCAAATTTAATCAACTTAGTCATATCGCAACGTTGTCTTTCTGGAATAAATACATTGTCTGTACAATGTATTTATTCCAGGTCAAAAATAAATTTTGATATTTTGTTTTATGTGAATTTTCTTGCCGTGTACTATTTACATGTTTCCTATACCCTCTTTTGTCGCAGCACATCAAAGGTGTATTGCAAACTAAGTAAATTATTTTTGCATTGTCGTATGTTAAATCTACCTTTCAAGTCAATGATTGTCAATGGTTGTTTGTTATCTCTACGTGCGCTAGATATAATTATGAGCAATTATGCACTAATCGGCAATATACGAATGAAACCATCACACAGTAATTTTTAATTAATTGATAATTAAAAAAAGTTCGAGCTATATCGACTATAATGGCTATAACGCATATTGACTGTGTAAAGACCCAGCAGGAACTGCAGACCACCGATTAACCGGCGCAAACAGCCAGCGTGATAAACTCGGTTGGCGCCATTGGCACTTAAATAAAAACGCCATCTTTACCGACACTTCTACTGTTACTTTTATAACCGGTTAATTAGATCGAGCGTGATTTTTTTTATTTTTTTCTCTGCGTGCTTTCGCTGTCTACATCTACGTGCATGTGCATGTGTGCGTCGCTGCTGCTGCGGGGCCGGCCGCCTCTATGATTTAGTAATTAGTAAATTTAGTAATTTTACAGCATATCATAGTAAAAAATAATTATACACGTTCTGATAAACATAATTAAAAAAAAAAAATATTATAAAATTCCGTTAATTTTAACCGGAGATTTTAATGTTAATTTTGCTACTGATCGAGTTAAAAATTTAGTATCGTTCCTACAATCAAAATTACAATTAAAAATGATTAATAAGCCAGAAGAAGCTACAAGTCATGGAACTGTACTTGATGCAGTCTTTGCAAGATTTTTAGATGACATACAATGTAAAAATTCCGTTGCTTATTATAGCTACCATAAGCCAATTGTTACTTTTATATGATTAAATAATGATACTAATAATGTACATACACAAAATTCTAATGTACATATTCAAGAATTGTAACTAAGAATAAAATATATTTTATAATCAATAAAAGATTTAATTAATAAATAACCTTTCCTTACATTATCATATTAATATACATAAAATTTAAGTAATAACCTAAGCTTTTCTCAAGTTAAACAATTTCAATATCAAATAGTTCAACTTAGATTAGTTTAAGTTATCACTTCTGTCGGGCGTCCCGTGACGCACACGTTTTTTTTTTCATTTATTCATCATTTATTTCTAACATATTGTTTATTATAGGACACAGTACATGTAAATTTAGATTCCTCTGAAACAACTAAACAATACAAACTTGTGCGTACTCGATAACAAAATCTACTTAAAAATAAGTTTCCAGTATGAAGGAGATTTCTTAGTTATTGTGGACCAACCTCTACCTTTTTTATATATGGCAGGAATGTATTTAACTTTTGACGTCATAAATACTTATAGTACAATTATATAACGATTAATTTAACATGTTAGTCTGACGGATTGTTTACTCTAACTTGGTGGTAGTTTAACCCTGCAAAACCAATGTACAATTTAAACTGCTACTAACCACAACTGTCCTTTCTATTTGAAGACAAACTAAATTCTTAAAATAAAATCACTAACATGTCTGTCACGCTCACCATAAGGAGCTATTCTATTAAATGTCTTAACACATGCCGTCATTAAAAAAAATATATATTTTTTGTTAGTTTTACTATTCAAATTCTAATGCAAATATTATGAATATTTGTTAGTTGAAAGCATGTTTGTCCATGTTGAAATTATATATTGATCTGTCAACAAATGCTTAAAGTATATACTTTCATTTTATTTTGCCGCATGATTGATATTATGTAAAGCTTCTTTGTAAAAAGGTGATGCTAATTTTTATCGTATATAAACTACCATTCATTGTTCCCAAAGGTGTAAAAAGTATGTAATTGTCTGGCATAAAAATGTAAATGAACTATTTGGCAATGAACGGGTTAACTATCAAAACAACTTTCTCTATTTTTAGTTTTAGTCTGACAGATATTGATGAACCGGATAAGACAAAAATGTGTCAGTGATTTTATATCATATCATTAATTTCCAGTATTTGACAAATAAGGTCATTTGCAACTCCTCCAAATAACCTTGCGCGAGCTAATTAACCGACACGGAACATACGAAATGCAAGTTGGAGAGAATACACGTATCCATAACTACTCCTAGATTTCCCTATTCTAAACGATGCCGAAGTTTCATTCCCCAAACTTGCCAGATAAAGACAAGTTATATTTACAGAATAACTGCACAAACAGAAATTTATTAAAACATTTCCTACCCTTGCAAATAAAGCAAAAAGATGCTGAGACGGTACCGTTGCATGCACGTCCACCAAGCTAAGACGAAAAAAAAAAAAAGAAAAAATGGAAAATTAGATCTAAATTCGATAAGAAAAATTTGAGCTTTCAGAGTTGCGATTTTGATTTCAGAACAAGTAGAACAAGTGGATAAATAATGGGGTATTCATCATTTATTCAAAATAATGCATTATGCATAATGCATAATAGTGCAGTATTTCAAAGTGTAAGTTGGAATATTGCACTGTAATAAATTTGTTGTTGTAGATCTATACCACTTTTAATGCTGTGGAAATTGTTTTCTGATATAGAAATTACTAATACATTTAAGGGAGTTTGACCTTTACTCGCAGCTGGTTTCATTGTGCATAACTATTACCTTCAATATTTTTAAAATTATTGAATCAATCCTCACAATTTTGGCACCATTTTCTTCAGAACCGCTTTCTGAACATTTTGATATCAATTACATATCTAGTATAAATATGCATTTGATTAAACAACTATCATATTCAAGAAACTACAAAAATACTCACGCTCAAAAAACGGCCCGTGTTCGGTACATTTTTCTAATAATCTATTTATTGGAATTAAACGCTTTTTGTCTTAAATTAAACATATAAAGGTAAAGTGAAGTTTGTCTCGAGAGATTCTGTCAACTACTTAATTTATGGCTATATTGCCTAAAGATAAAGAACTGTGAAAATCTTCGTACCATTTTTTTTATGCTAAAACTTTTGTTCTTAGGTTCTGTCACGAATATCCAAAAAAGGGCTCGAGACAACCTTAATATTTTTCTGCTGGTCATTAAAAAAAAAATAAATAAGTAGATAGGTTCAACAGATCCGGAGAAAAGTGTACCGAGAGGAAGCTTTTTCGTACTTTTGGGAAATTTTGAAAAGCTTTTTTGTTTATTTTGAAAATGCGCGAATTTTTCTTATTCTTTCGTAATAATATATCGATTCTGTAGTTACACATAAAGCTGTGCATATCGATACTTACCAGAAAGTGCCACACAACCTGTTTAATTTACAATGAGTTGACACTAATGTGGCACCAGCCATAATGAGTGCCATAAAACCTATTTTCAGGAACTTGGCAAAACCTGAATTTCTGAGGAAATGCGTTTGTATGCGCCCTCAGAACCCAAATGAGAGAGAGTTTCAACAATGTTATTTGGTCTCGTGCGCACAAAAATGTGTTTATAATGAGGAATACTCTAATCCTTTGCGTGTTCGATGCTGCAGGATCATTCAACAATGACAACATATTTCGGTAAGTAGATTGTTATACTTGTACTATAGCAATTTTTTCTTTTAGATATAAAGTGTTGTAGCATCTTGGTATTTATCCCAGGAAATTATGTGTCGAGAGCTAAAGAGCTGCCGAAAAATTGCAAGTCACCAAGGCTAAAAAGGTATTCAAAGATATTGGAAAAAAAAATTCGCCAAAAAAGGACGACAGCTAAAAGAAAACTTGAAGGTGAATTTACTCAGGATGTAGGAACCTTCTTATGGAGGCGGGTCAATTTTTATTTTTTTTAAATTGTAAGTCTATAAAATATATTTTAATAAAATAAACAGTTTTAAAACCTTAAAATGGACTTTTCCGCACGTAGAACATCTCTATCTCGAAATTGAGTGGCCAAGAAAAAATAAACCAACACATAAATGCAGAATATGTGCGACAGTTTTACTTTTTTTAAATAGTCCACCATCGTGCTTTCTCAAGACCCATGGACAGGGTGGGGTGTTCTATCCACCTCAAAACCATAGATGTCATCTGGTAGACGTCCCTAATCAGGATCAGTCGAAACCCGATCGATCCGACACGATTTAATTGAGTGATCGTGCTAACAAAAAATAATCTCAAATAGTCCACTATTGTACTTTCTCATGGCCCATGTACATGGGAGAGTGTGTTCTATCCACCTCAAAATCAATAGGTGTCATCTGGGAGACGTCCCCAATCAGAATCAGTCAAAACCCGATCGATCCGACACGATTTAGTTGAGTTATCGTGCTAACAAGAATAAATGCCAACGACACACACAGACAGCAACAATATTTTAAAAATCTTTTTACTTTTCCGCACTCCACTATAAGCTGAAAAGTAATGTAATCGTGTAAAGAAAAAGTCAAAAAACAAAATGTTTTTTTGGGTTTATTTTTCGTTTCTCGGTCTAAAAACAAAAAAATGGTTTTTAAAAATGTTTTGCTGTGTGGGTGTCGTCGTTGTAGTCGGCATTTATTATTGTTAGCACGATAACTCAACTAAATCGTGTCAGATCGATCGGGTTTTGACTGCTTCTGATCGGAGACGTCTCCCAGACGACACCTATTGATTTTGAGGTGGATAGAATACACCACCCCTCCCTGGGGTCTATTTGAGAACTTTTTTTTTGTTAACACGATAACTCAGCTAAATCGTGTCGGTCCGATCGGGTTTTGACTAATTCTGATCGGGGACGTTTCCCACACGACACCTATTGATTTTGAGGTGGATAGGACACACCCCACCCTGTCCATGGGTCATAAGAAATCACGATGGTAGACTATTTGAGAAATTTGTTTTGTTAATACAATAACTCAACTAAATAGTGTCGAATCGATCGGGTTTTAACTGATTCTGATCGGGAACGTCTCCCAGACGACTTCTATTGTTTTTGAGGTGGATATGATTCACCCCACCCTGTCCATGGGTCATGAGAAAGCACGAAGTTGGACATAAGTTGGTTGAACAAAAATCACGGAGAGCCATATTGCCTCACGTTTCAACATTATGTGACTCATAACAACAAAAAGCAAAAATTAATTCTGTTGGCCAAGTATATTAATTTTTTTTTTGTTGAATATGTTTGAATATGTTGAATTTCCTGAAGTCGCTGGATGATTTCACCGAATTGATATTATGTATTGATATACATTATAAGTAGAGCTGTATAATCGGTGCCGTGTACATGTGGCTTGCGTATGGGAAGGTGTAACGGGGGCCTCAACCACATGACGCGGAGTTCAATTCACGCTGATTTAATCTGACTTTCCACTATTTCACGTGCAGATGGTACATAGCCGCGCACTGTGGCCCTAGTCGGTAATGGGTATTTAGAATTGTATTTCTTCCAACACGTAATTAAGTGGTAAATTACAGATAATTAACATGAGAAGTAGATCAAAAATGAACTCCGTTTTCCGTGGCAGGCCCTTTTTTATATCATATGTTCCGTACTATTTATGTCTTTTGCAGTCTCCCTTGTCCCAACACAAATCTTTTTCACAACCTTTACACACCCTTTTCGCCCCATCACACATCAAATCTGGAAAGTCCGATAAACTTATTCACATTGTCGGCAAGCGGCCGTTTCTTCGCCTGTGGTACTGTGGACATTTCTTTTTAACGCACGCACACTGTACAAATTATGTATGGAATTACGATTGCAAAGTGATTTTGTTCTTTCGCGAAGCAGAGGTACACGGTTTCAATGTTAAACAATAACTAGATACCTAGCATAAATCGAGTATTTTGTGATACCTAGCCTGTTTACAGCGTGAATTGAACTCCGCGTCACGAGTTCGAGGCCCCCGCTACACCTTCCCATATGCAAGCCACATCTACGCGGCACTGATTATACAGTTCTAATTATAAGTGTACATATAAGTGATTTTTTGGCATTGAATTTATCTTGGAGACCTCTATCTTTTGAGACCATGTAGTAATAATAATATGAGACATATGTAGTAATATTTTAATTATCTTCGTATAGAAATAGAGCAAAAAAGAGCAAAAATCTCAAATTACAGCTCTCATATTCAATAATATCTATTCTTGATCTAATTGAGGTTTATCAACCTATACGTATTAATGGTATCGAATTGATCTTGGTGACCTCTATCTTTTGAGACCAGTTTACATCGAACATAAAACAAAAGAATTATTTCGCTGTTACACTCTTAACTGAGGCACCCTGTATGTAGTAATATTTTAATTATCTTCGTATAGAAGTAAAGAGCAAGAAAGGGCCAAACATGTCGAATTACAGCTCACATATTCAATGCTATCTATACTTTAATGATTCCACGCAAAAATAGTGGTTACTTAAATTATTTAAATATAACCGCACTTACATATAAAAAACTTAAATAATGCTATATTGTTTACTACCACAATTATTGTCATCTCACTAAATTACAGTAACGACTATTACTAATGATGAGTGAAATTTAATATTATTGGACTAATTGAGGTTTGTTTGTACGTTTTTCAACAATAATGAGAAAATTAAATATTTTCAACAATAAGAAAGTTAATAAAATTATAAATAGTTTGAACCAAATGGGAACAGTTGGTACACAATAGACCGACAATAAATAAATAATCATAACCTATGATCAATATACAGATCATGCAATATGAATATTAACGTTTATTGTAGTGAATAAAATGTACAATATTAATTGTTTATAAATCAATTTAAGAAAATGCGAAAAAGGGACATTCATTTTTAAAGTAAATAAAATCATGAAATATGTGATATTAAGTCCAATTGAACTATATAAAATTTTTGCACTCTGAAGAAACTGTAGATGTAAGATAGTATGAATATCGAATATACGATTACTATTTCATGCAGTTCTGCTAAATCCACTCAACCTTATCTCGGGTGTAAATTACCTTAAACTTTCACTTATATACTAGTTTATAATATTACATCCTGTTATTGATGTTCCCAATGGTGTTTATCATTATTTTTCTCTTGTTCATTACAAATGCTAGTTTTTAGTTATATACAATATGTATGGCAGACAAAGGAAGATTGGAGAACTTATGAACAATGATTAAGCAGGAATATTTCGCTTTTCCTGCTTTAATTCTCATAATTTTTAATTTAGCAGGACTTTTAGATATTTCAAAATGTTTTCGTATTTTTATCTACAGCAACAAGATATGCGGTATATAATGGCAAAATAAGTAGGAAAGGTGGAACACATCTCTACTGATGTTGCTATTGTCTATTCGTTTCTTATATCAGGTTCAAGGATATATAAATGCAAATTGTATACCAACATCGGTTTTATGTTATGGATATTAGAGGACATATAAAAAACAGTTTTAAAACCTTAAAACGGACTTTTCCGCACGTAGAACATCTCTATTTCGAAATTAAGTGGCTGAGAAAAAAATAAACCAACGCATAAATGCAGAATATCTGTTTTATGCGACAGTTTTACTTTTCTCAAATAGTCCACCCTCGTGCTTTCTCATGACCCATGAACAGGGTGGGGTGTGTCCTATCCACCTCAAAATCAATACAGTCGTCTGGTAGACGTCCCTAATCAGAATCAGTCGAAACCCGATCGATCCGACACGATTTAATTGAGTGATCATGCTAACAGAAAATATCTTAAATAGTCCACCATTGTGCTTTCTCATGACCCATGAACATGGTAGAGTGTGTTCTATCCACCTCAAAATCAATAGGTGTCGTCTGGGAGATATCCTAGATCAGAATCAGTCAAAACCCGATCAATCCGACACGATTTAGTTCAGTTATCGTATTAACAAAACGAATTTATAAAATAGTCCACCATCGTGCTTTCTCATAACCCATGGACAGGGTGGTGTGTGTCTTAGCCACCTAAAAATCAATAGGTGTCATCTGGGAGACGTCCCCGATCAGAATTAGTTAAAACCCGATCGATCCGACATCCAAATTACCCGATTAATCGACCCGATCGATTTAGTTGAATTATCGTACTAAAAGAAAAATTCTCAAATAGACCCAAGGGAGGGGGTGGTGTGTGCTATCCACCTCAAAATCAATAGGTGTCATCTGGGGGACGTCCCCGATCAGAATCAGTCAAAACCCGATCGATCCGACATGATATAGTTGAGTTATCGTACTAACAAGAAATTTTAATGCCGACGACACACACACAAGCAAAATTTTTTAAAACCTTTTTTTGGTTTTTAGGCTGAAAAACGAAAAATAAACGAAAATATTTTTTTCCCATTTTTCTTTACACGATTACATTACTTTTCCGCTAGTATAGTTGAGTGCGGAAAAGTAAAAATAAATACAAAATTAACGTCAAGAATGCATTTAGTACAATAAAATTTTTAAATCTGATAATCTGTTTTAACATCTTATATCATACAGTGGGCCTAAATCCCCAGTGCAGAGTATTTGAAAAAATTGGGCAAAGGGTTTTAAACAAACAAAAATTTCACTCCTATATATTCGAAATGGTTTACCAGCTCATAGAAGATTATCCCGGTTACGGACTTAAATCTTATGAAGTGACAGCAGAAAAAATAGCCCCGAACCTGTTATGCAAAAACAATTTGTTGTACTAAATTCATATTTTTCCTAAATGATAATGCGGTGAAGAATGTAAGGTACTGAAGTGACATGAATCATCATATCTTTCATAAGAACCATACATAATTTTCGGAAAAATCAACATGTGGGAATCTTGAGGAAATATATAGTTGGACCTGTGTTTTTAACGGGAGAGGTGTATTTGAATATGTCTTAGAATGCCGCTATCTATCTAAGCGCTAATTTTGGAGATTGTACAGGAAAATCCTGATGAATTTCGAGATCTGGAAATAAATTTTCATCAGATGACGCTCCTCCACATTACTATAACGTAGTAAAAGTTTATCTGAATGAACAGTCTCCTAATAGATGGATTGAACGCCGCCGGCGCCGCACAGTGTTTCCAAATCCCGATTTTGCGGCCAAAAGTCCCAAAATCGAAGGTCAGTATTCCGGTTTTCTTTCATGGCATGTTGTAGAGGGGACTTTGGGACATTATAATTCCGAAGGATAAGTTTCCAGGTATATTTTCTGAGGCAGTGGAACAGTTAGAAAACTGAGGTCGTAGCAGCTGCACGTTTAGCGCACTCATTACCCCGCTGGCAGAGCAATATTGTTAAGTGTGTATTTCAGTATCCAGTAAGTTTTTTACTAAAAAATCGTTAATACAGATACGTACATTGTATGTTTTAATTACAAAAATTCATTTATTTATTCAGTTATTTTTATGTTAAGAACGGCATTTGGGATATGACCCTGTAAAATCGCGTTTTTCTCGAGTCTTAGCAATTTTCGTTTCAGTTTCAGTTTCGATTTACGTTGATTTTCGCCGCCATTTATCATAAAGTGGAAGGTCTAGGCTTTCGATTGGTTATAAATTTGGCTGCTTTTAGGTGCTCTAACACGAGTAACAGCCGTGTTAGTTTTGTCGCGCGCAGTCTGGAAATTTCGGCCTTTGACGTGGCGGCGCAGGTCATATCAAAAGGTTCATACCTGACTTTTTCAATGCTTATTCTCTCGGGGTAAATTATTACCGTAAATAATTGTTCCTTTCTTTATTAAAAATCAGTATTTACGTCAAATAACTTACTACATATTGTATTTGAATATTTCAAAGGAAATGGCATAATCTGATTATTTTTAAACTGTTTTCAGATCATTGACAAAAGATGTCGGTTATAAATGAAATTGTTCTCAATAGTAGAGACATTTCTTATGACAGAGGAAATTTCAACTGCAAAATTCTCCAATAAAATACAAGCTATCGAAGAAGCTTTGCATTTGAAAGCAAATACCTCATTTAAACTCTATGAGGACTCCATTAATCGTATTAAACTACTTTTATACAAAATAAAGGACTGATGGATCAAATCGAATTTTATTCACGAAAAATTTCACGAGAAAACACTATGAAAGATGTATTCCATTGGCTCCTGGCATCATCAGAGTTTTTAATAACTGGAATGCGAAAACTTCGAACTAAGGAAAAAACTTTAGCAAAGAAGCAATACAATCAGAATTATCATATATTTCGTCAGATGAATTTGACTTGGAGTGCTTAGAAGAACCCTCGACGAGCCACAATAGTTACTTCGTTATATTAAGTAATGTAATTAATAATTTATCAACGTATGTCACTTAATAAACAATAAAAATGTACTGTTGCTTAAAAAATCTACTTTCCTATCTATTTGTACCAGTAGAATGATTTTTTTAGTTAAAACATTTTTTAACATGTCCGCCATTTTGAAATTTCAAAATGCAATTTCATATTTGAAATCATTGTTTACAAAAAAATTCAGTACACTGAACCGTTCTTGTTATAAACAATTTTTAAACAAATATGGTGGTCATTGTGGGTCCGCCATTTTGAATTTTAAAAAACAAATTGCATTTTTGAAGTCAGCGATCTGAAAAACTTTTGGCCACAAAATCGGGATTTGGAAACACTGTGCGCCGGCGCCGGGGTGAAATAGTGTATTAATGTGGCATATTGCGCTTACAGATCTAATGCCCGTAAATTCATTGTTATGGAGTTACTTAAAATTCAATACCTTCAGTAGTTTTGAGGCAGAGAATTACTAAAGAATGTAAGTAATTTCCACAGAAATACTTAAGTGGGTAAGAGTTTTATAACACGATGTTGTACTATCAGCAAGAGAGAGTTGCACATGTTCAGCATTTATTTTAAAATTCTTTGACGATATTTGATACTGACTTTTACTGTTATCATTTTGTTTAATTTATTTTTAATGTAAAGGACGATAATATAATTAAGGACGAACAGAAATTTGATTGAAAATTTGGCTTAATGAAGGGTAATGGACTCATCTTGTATCTAAGACCTTAACTTAGCATATTATACTATTATATTGAAACTATGAAAATATTCGAATTTATTATTGCATTCCTATGTTCTTATTCATTCTTAATTTTAGTTCTTTGTTTACTTTCTTATGAAAATAGTAGACAAACGTTATATTGAATTGCGAACAAATATTTAATATATCAACTACTTCACATAAACTATTTACCTTTTATTGTTACCTAAGACGTATGTAGGATTCCAGTATTATAAATACACAATAAATCAATAATATGTGATAATATAAAAATTTAGTCATAACGTATTAGGACTAAAATATATATAATTGGTAATTTTATTATCGTATATACCTATATAATGCGTAATATGATAAATAATACGAGAACACAATTAAATATGAACAAGAACATCTTACTCTTTTGTCATCGATAATAATTTATTTTCTACTATTCTCACCATTCACGTTCAAGTCAAAAAAAAAATGTATACAGTACACAAAAATCAACCTAAAACGACAAATATACTGGTATATATATTTGCACTGCGATTATATTTCCGTAATTTTCCATCTTATGGATATCTGGCAAGCCCAACGAATTGAATCACAACGAAATAATAAACTGAGCAATTTAGTGATGCTGAAGGAAATGCGATTAACATTATGCTCTCGCAAATGTAGTTTTGGAAAACAGCCATCAGATACATATTATGGGCTCATTTACGAAAATTTATTAGCAGGGCTTCTATAAATTGTTATACTAAATATTATCAGCCACTAATGAAATCCAAAAATGTAATAAATCTAAAAATTAGCTGAGAGTCAACAATACTCAACGTAATTGTGTTAATAGTCAACGGGACTGATTATCAATATTGTGCTTTCGTAAAATAATGAATAAATTCGTTAACAATTTTGGGAATAACTTTTCACAAAACATCGAAGCTGTAAAATTTTATTTTAGGTGATTCGTGTAGGAGGTATGACGTCATCGATATTTCTTAATGGAATTTTTATTACGTAACGTAAAAGAACGCATTTTACATACGTTGCGGTAATAATTACATTAGCGTGAGTTTAGGTAGGATTAAAAACAAAATAAGAAAAACGATTTTGTAATTTCAAAATACTAAATTTAATGGCAGTAATTATTCAAATAATTAAAAATTGTGCACAGTTGACTACTTGACAGCAGCCTTAGCGATCGATGTTTTTTACTGCTGTCAGATAAAAACTTGAAATCGTATCGAGAAGCCCCGATGGATGATGGAGTATCGCATTCAGAATCTCCATAATAGTCCCTTCAAATTAGGAAAATTGAGGGAAATTTTTCCTACAGCTAAGCGACCTATACAGAAAGTTAAGGGTTGCTTTTTAGATATAGACATAAGTATATATATATATATATATATATATATATATATATATATATATATATATATATATATATATACATATATATATATATATATATATATATATATATATATATATATATATATATATATATATATATATATATATATATATATATGCGTTCTTGGCCGTTTTTTCGGTTTTTTGCGTTTTTCTGAAAAACTATGCATTTTTGGGAAAATATGACCTGATTTAATGTCGTAGATTTTGCGATTCTCCACAATTTTTGTTCTTTTCATTTTTTTCAAATTCTGCTTAGTTGCGCCGCTAGAGCGCGCTGAATTATTTTTGAGTTATTTTTCGACTTTAAGAAAAAACCATGCATTGTAGAGAAAAATATCAAGATATTAAAGTTGTAGATATAAAAATTTCCGACATATTTTGTTCTTTTGCTTTTTAAAGTCGCACGGGATTTGCCACTAGAGGGCGAAAACCGTTTTATTTTTTTTTGTAATACTCTTGTGCGAATGAAAAAGACACTAGCGCATTATTTTTTATTTATAGGCAAAACTATGCATTTTTTGTAAAAAAAAGTATAAAGATCATTTGTAGGAAGTTTCTTGCTCTCCAACTTTTTATGTGATTGAACTTTTCTAAAAAATGCATAGTTTTGCCTATAAATCAAAAATAATACTCTAGTGTTTTTTCATTTGTACAATAGTATTATAAAAAAAAGAAACGATTTTCGCCCTTTAGTGGCAAAACCGTGCGACTTAAAAAAAAACAACAAAATGTGTCGGAAATTTCTATATCTACAACTTTGATCTCTAGATATTTTTCTCTACAATGCATAGTTTTGGCTTAAAATCGAAAAAGAGCTCAAAAATACTTCAGCGCGCTCTAGCGGAGGAACTAAGCAGAATCTCGAAAAAATGAAAAGAACAAAAATTGTGGAGAATTGCAAAATCTACAACATCAAATATATATATATATATATATATATATATATATATATATATATATATATATATATATATATATATATCTAAAAAACAACCCTATTTTTATCATGCGCTAGGTAAAAAATATGTTGACACAACCCCAACACCACTTTCTGTATAAGTCGCTTAGCTGTAGGAAAAATTTCCCAAAATCAGTGATATTTTGTCTAATTTGAAGGGACTATAAAGTGAATGCGTGGAACGGCAGTCAACGGAAGAATTCTCGAAAGAGTCCCTATTCTTTCCCTAACTGGTACAAGATATTCCTGCACTAATAACTTTATATTCACAAATAGAGGAACTTGATCTTCGGAGAAGTCTCCTTTTAACAAGATGGATGAATGGATTATGCCGAATCTGTTCGCGCTTATTTATATGAGATATTTCCGATTCTCTGGATAGGGAGGAGGGGGCCTACTCAGTGGCCAGCCAAATCGCCAGATTTGACACCCTTGTATTAATTTTGTGGGGATAGTTAAAAAACAAAGTATACGTTACTAGTACGGGAATTTAGAAGATTTAAACGCAGTAATGCGTCACGAAATACAACGTATAACTCCTGAATAATTGACAATATTCAAAAAGAATTTATTAATTAATCATGTTGACTACTGCCAGGCAGCCAACGGTGTATAATTTGAATATTTAAATTTAGTTGATTTTTAAATAATCATTGCCATTAAATTTTGTATTCTGAAATTGCAATTTTCTTTACCCAACCTATACTTATCCTAGTGTAATTACTACTATATAGTAGAGTATATAAAAAATGTGCTTCTTCACATTCCGTAATTAAAAAGGGGGTTGCTATTAAAAACAAATATTGATCACGTCATACCTCCTACACGATTCACCCTGCATGTTGTGTTAATTATATTTTAAAAAATCTGAGAGTTCTTTCCAAAAATTTACTCCTATTTAATGAGTTTATTCCTTATCTTATGAAAGCTCTGTATGTAATTAGAAGAATTTTAATTTGACAATTTACGTTAGGTTTTAATTTCTCGCTAATATGGAAATGTATGTATGTGTTGGAGATACATCAGTATACTTTTATCAGTTGTCGAAAGGGGGATATTTTTAAATAATTTATTAGATATCAAAAGGTGCATGATCCAGACAACAATATGAACACTGTTACAGGATGTGTATTAATATGTTTTCTTTTAAACGCAATTACGTTATAGAGAAAATACTTAATACTATAATAAAATATAAGATACTCTAATTTTAGTTATTATATATTTAGTATAATCTATAATGTTCGTAATTTTAAAACAGAAACTGTCGTAAAAAAGACGAAATTGTAAAAATCGACAATGAAAGGTCAATAAGGCTAAGTAATCTATTCATCGACTATTTTCCTCTGAAAATGATATATCTAGTAGAAACAATGAAGTTTGAGTTGAAATGATATTTTTCTTCTAAGAGACAAAAAGTGTTTCTTATCTGGACAAACAGGCCATATACAAGCTAGAACAAATTTGTCTAATAATTTGTTAATTAAAACTGTTTTCTTGGTAATACATATATGTTTTATAAGTTAAATCACACTAACTAGCAATAAAACAACAAAATAAAATAATATTTTAGTAAACATTTAAAAACACTATATATAATAGTGACATTATTAATATTCTTGTATGCAATATTTTACAATAAAACTAATATTTATGTATTGTTAAAATGTTACATTAGAATATTGAAATATTAGTATGCAGATTATATTTCATACTATACCCCCTTAAAATGTTCGAAATACAACGGTGTCCCACATCAGAGGTTTCCTATTTACTGTTTATAATAAATATATCGGGTGTTTTTTGAGAAAAATACAAATAAAGTAAATACGATTGTTGACATAAATTTCATGTATTTCAATTTTTTTTTTATTTTTTCAAAAACTTGTTTTTTCTTGTTAGTAAATTCGAAATCCTAATAAGGAGTATCGTTATACTCGGTAAACATTTAAGAATTCAATTTTGCTGTATATAATAACATGTACGACCTATTATCTTGGCAAGACGTATAGCACTTTATATTTATATTATATTTAATTTGCTATAACTTTAATTTCTCAAAACTTTTCCGACAATTATTATTAAAAAAAAACGGTACATGGAACTGAAGTACGAAAATTCGGTAAAAACTCGTAATTTGTTTAAACAATCTTGATTATTTTTGAAAAATGCGATGGTAATTCTGTTAACAACAGCTTAAAGTGTAACTGTCAAATTTCAAATGAATCTCTGGATCGGTTCTCGAGATATGACGATCACTGTTTCGGATTCAAAGCACGTTGCCTCTTTTTAAGGTGATGAATTCTTGTGCTGGTTTCATCTTTCTTAGCGCGAGAAATTTTGTGCGTGTACTTTATTACAATATAGTAGGAAAAAAATGCATGAAATAATGATTCCTCAAGTTTATCTCTGATTAGTTAAGTCGGTTATTGTTCCGTACCTGACGAGGGCTCATTGAGGGGCGCAGGTAGCAGCATTAGCCGCCCTCTACCCCGTAATTGAAAGCTTTGCATCTCTGTAAATTTTAAAGATATCGACTTGAAACTTTCGGAATATATTCTTAAGCCTTCATATATTATAGCATGAAGGCTTAAGAATATATTTACAAAAAAAAATTAATGAAAAATTTTGAAGATTTTAGGTGGATGTAGCCTCTTAATAACTCTTTGAGAATATTTAATGTACTATTGTCGACTCGTGCCTCAGGCTGTCAAAATAATATATTTCTACTATAGTATACATGTACAAGACTCGCGGAAGACATGCCAGTGTCGATAGTAAAATAATGCATACATAAGAGGCAAGTCACCTTTATGTATACTCGTATTTGAATGGTATAGTCTATTACATTACACAATAACAAATCCATCATCGTTATTATTAAATAAATGTAATGAACATGTTTATCTCATGCAAAAGCGTAAAACCTTAACGTACACTTACAATTAGCCGAAAAATGTATATATTAAATTATTTATTCTACTGTTTTACTTATCATATTTTACTATAACATTTGCAGGTTTTATAAAATGTGTTTTTTTCTACTATAAAGTTTGAATATTATATGTACCACTCAGTAAGAGGATGTGTTCATTAAACTAAGAATTATTAAGAAATGCATGTCTCGAACAATCAGGTTGCAATAATAGTAGCGACGTGCACAGAAAATGCTTTTACAAATCTTCAAAATGTTTCCCGAACCCGAGGACATTGTAGTTATACTAATAATATTGAAACATGTATTCGATATTTTGTTTAAACTAGCATAAATTATTTCCGTCCGTTGAAGATTAAAGCATAACAATCGTTTATTAAAAATTTTGGAAAATGTATGGCGTCTACAAAAGCTTATTTATTTTGCGTTGAATTTGGCACACTTCCGGTTTTCTTACGGAAATCGAATTTTGATGCATCCTCTCTGAAACACGAACGGAAATTATATGTTTGGCGATAGCAAGGATAAAAGTGCATTTTGCCTCGACCGGTAATCGAACCCGGCTCTCCCAATTTCCGGTTGGTTGCTCTGACCGCTGAGCTATCGAGGCACACACATTATTCTTGCTCATGCGCCAGTTTAATGCGTCACTACAGTACTCCTTCCCTAGAGACATGGTTTGTCTCGATACAATTTAACGGAATGTGACCGTGTTCGCCATTCTTACGAACCGTTGTTCGGTAACCCCCGGACTATAGGGCGATGGATAGGACGGGAATCGAATCCGCGAATTTGAGATGTTAAGGGAGGTTCGAGTACTGAAACGAATCACATCACGTCGGGGTCACCACTTTGGCGATAGCAAGGATAAAAGTGCATTTTGCCTCGACCGGTAATCGAACCCGGCTCTCCCAATTTCCGGTTGGTTGCTCTGACCGCTGAGCTATCGAGGCACATTATTCTTGCTAATGTGCCAGTTTAATGCGTCACTACATATGTATATATTACATACATACATACACACACATATATATATATATATATATATATATATATATATATATATATATATATATATATATATATATATATATATATATATATATATATATATATATATAAGTAATATAACGAACAATTATTATCACTGTTTTTATTTTTGTTATCTGTCCGTCTGCGGTTCGTAACTAAACATGTTATGCATCCGAACCACAGATAAACTTATTATTTGTAACCCACGCCTGATGATAACGAACCCTTTAAATTCAGAATCATCCGGCATGGTAATCAGAATGTAATTAGACGTCAAATAAAACGTTTCAACTAAGTGTTGTCTTCTCTATAAAGTTAACGTAATTCCCCGTTAACATATTTGGCGCAGTCGGTAGGATATTCTTCGTCATAGTCGCTAACTCTGTGCGATCCTGTGGTGGACTCCAGTCCTTTGCGAAGAAACAAACCAACAAAACGAGATAGAAGACTCCAGTGTTCCAAACGTAAGTCCATTTGCATTCTCCTTCTTCCCTTGTATATTTTTTTGTATACGTGTGTTGAAGTAAAAATCAATTCAGAGTTTTCCCTTACTTTGTGGCAGAAATAACTGAGTTTACCTATTTTCTTGTGGTATTTTTCTATTGCAGAAGAATCCATATAAGAATTATTTTAGTTTACGCTCTTGTGGTATTTTTCTATTTACAGAAAAATCCATATAAGAATTAATCCATATAAGATTTATTTTCTTGTGACATTTTTCTCTATTTTAAATATCTTTAGTAATATTAAAAAAAAATTTTTCTCTCTTTCTTTCTTTATACACTTACCTATACAAACGGTAATATTTTTGATAGTATATTAGATCTAGAATATTAATACCTTTAATAATACTTTTATTTTTTTCTCTCATTTTTTTTATGTATATTTACCTATAGTAAAACATATAAAATCATTTTAGTAGTACATTAGATCTAGAATATTATTATTTCGCAATAATACATGTCAAAACCGTACCCAAGTGTAAGACCAAGAAATATTTCATTAGATAACTTAGAAAACCTTAACATGGACACTCTCGATTTACAAAAACTACGTAACCTCGCAGAATTCATTCCACATTTTAATGGGAACGAATTGACTCTTTCTAATTTCTTTGACGCTGTTGATAACTTAATTGAAGCTAATCCAACAAACAGTCTACTACAACATAAAATAGTTTTAAGCTGTATCAAACAAAAAATTACAGGAAAAGCGCAACTATTATTAGCTAGCCGTCCTGATATAATTACCTGGCCTCAAATTAAAGCCCTATTTACACAAAATTTTAGCGACAATCGTAATATATTAACTTTAGAACAAGAACTGCAATTTACTAGATTAAACCCAAAAGAAACCTTGCTAGAATTCGGAAACCGACTAATTGAATTAAAATCAAAATTAATAACGAAAATTCAAATGTCAAATATTACACAAGAAGAGAAAAACGGGCAAACCTCATTTTACCAACGACAGATTTTTAATAAATATAAAATGAACTTACCCACTAATTATGAAAACATGTTACGAAATAACCCCATTATTGATAACTTAGAACAAGCAATGACATTTATCGACGAACAGGTAAAATATGACGAATTTAAACAATTATCATTAAGTCAAGTTAAACAGAAAATAAGCCCAACAAACATAACGCGACCAACATATTCAAATCACAAGCCACCATTTAACAACTCAAATAATTACTTTCAAAATTCATTTCCACAACAAGGATTCAATGTACAACCAAGGGAAATAAAAAGACATTTCCCTACCAATACTCAAGTCTTCGGGAAAGCAAACGTATTCAAACCAAACTTCAAAACTCCGCATCACAACTTATACAAACCGACCCCTATGTCAGGTATAAGTTATGCAAGCTCGAAACCGACAGCTATTCAACACAAACATCCCATGAACCAAAGGCCTACATTTTCCTCCGAAGAACTGTTTCACCAAGAACTAGATATGATACCACCAACTCCATTATTCGACCCTTATACAGGACAACCCCTTGCACATTCGGAATTAGAAATACCAACAGAAGAAGTTCCCTCAACAACGTTTGAAAACTCTTACGAAGAAGAAAACTATGACCAGCCTTCACAAGAAGAATGGAAAGAACAAAATTTTCACATGGACACCACTCAGAACAACCAAACATAGAAACTCACAAAATTTCAGTAGCCGCCCCTTTATCTTACATAATTATTCAACAACCCCCGTATCCACCTTTACGATTACTCATAGACTCCGGTGCTACTAACAGTATAATTCGACCAGACATAATTCAAAAAATTTGTCCAGAAGAGATCTTCCAATACACATCTAAATTAAAAACGTTAATCGGAATCGCTGATTGTAAATTTAAAGCACACATTCCTGCCTTTTCTGAATTCAATTTTCAAAACCAACCATTAGAATTTTTGCTTTACGATTTCCACAGTTTCTTTGATGGATTAATAGGATTAGATTTGTTAACTAAATTTAGTATTCAGTTAGACTTTTCGAACAATGTCTTAATTGGTAACAATTTCCAATTACCGATATATTTTCGAAAACCACACGAATTAACCAGGCGAGTAACTATCAATGCCTTCGAGATACTAAGAACGGAAATACCAGTATCAATAGACGACGGAGAGATACTAATCCCCGGACTAACGAACAAAAATTTAAAAATACCTCAATCAATATCTAAAGCCAATAATGGACTAGCCCTTGTAGAAATATACAACTACTCAGATCAAACGGAAACTGCATATTTTACAAAACCCATACAGGTACAACCTTTTGATGATTTCGAACCTTATAGCCCTGGCATCACTACACAAGATTCCCAACTAACAAGAGACCAAAAAATCAAACAAATTCCATCTCTAATCAGGATTGAACATCTAAATAAAGAAGAAAGAAACCTCCTGGTAAAACTATGTAAGGAACATCCAGATGTATTTCATTTTCCGAACGACCCACTAACCTTTACGAATCAAACTAAACATCACATAAAAACTACAGACGAAATACCTGTACATACAAAAACATATCGCTACCCCCACGTTCACAGAGAGGAAGTTCAAAATCAAATACAGAAAATGCTAGACGATAATATTATACGCCCTAGTTCTAGTCCATGGAGCAGCCCCATTTGGATAGTTCCAAAGAAATTGGACGCCTCTGGACAACGTAAATGGCGAATCGTCGTAGATTACAGGAAGATTAATGATAAAACAGTAACGGACCGGTATCCAATTCCTAATATAACTGATATTTTAGACAAATTAGGTAGATGTCAATACTTCACTACGCTGGACCTTGCCTCCGGGTTTCACCAGATCGAGATATCTCCAGAAAGTATACAGAAAACAGCATTTAATACGGAAAACGGGCATTATGAGTTCTTACGAATGCCATTCGGCTTGAAGAACGCACCTGCAACCTTTCAAAGGGTTATGGACAACGTCTTACGCGATTTACAACACAAAATATGCCTCGTATACATGGATGATATAATAATTTTTTCAACGTCCCTTCAGGAACATATGCAAAATTTAAAACTAGTATTTAAAACACTACAAAAAGCAAACCTAAAGATCCAACTAGACAAATCGGAATTTTTAAAAAAGGAAACATCCTTCTTAGGACACATAATCACACCTTCAGGCATTAAACCTAACCCAGATAAAATAAAGTCAATAAAAAGCTTCCCTATACCAAGAACGGCTAAAGAAATTAAGTCTTTCCTCGGATTACTTGGTTTCTATCGAAAATTTATAAACAATTTCGCCAAAATAACTAAACCTCTAACCAGATGTTTAAAAAAGGGAGAAAAAATAACGCATACTCCTGAATTTCTTGATACGTTCAATCTCTGCAAAAATCTGTTATGCAACGAACCTGTATTAGCTTATCCAGATTTTTCCAAACAATTCACATTGACTACAGACGCATCCAATTTTGCCATCGGTGCCATATTATCACAAAATGGACACCCTATCAGCTATGCATCAAGAACTCTTAACCCAGCTGAGATAAACTACAGCACAATAGAAAAAGAACTTCTGGCAATTGTTTGGGCCACCAAGTATTTTCGACCATACTTATTTGGGAGAAAATTCCAAATTCAAACAGATCATAAACCACTACAATGGTTATTTAATCTAAAAGAACCTCAATCTCGACTAGTACGTTGGCGCCTAAAACTAGAAGAATTCGAGTATGATATCATATATAAGAAAGGCAAAGAAAATTTAGCAGCTGATGCTCTATCGCGAATCAAACTCGACAATGAAATTAATACTTTCGATAATGATAATGACAATATATCCACAGCACCCCAAGTCGATGATTCAGACTTTCAGAGAATACTCGACGAAATCATAGAAGAATCTGAACGTATAGCCCCTGAGAAAGCAGAGCAGATTTCACCACACAACAATCATGACAATGAAACAGTACACACTTCCCTCGAAAACCCAATTTGCACTATTCCTATATCGGCTCAACCTATTAATAATTTTAAAAACCAAATTATTATCACCCGTGGACATCTCCTACAAGACTACGGATATAGTAAAGAACACCTTTTCATCATCATCATCATTAGGTCATCAGTCCTAAGACTGGTTGGACGCTAACCTCCAGCTTCTCCTATCTTGTGCTAACCTACGCATTTCGCTAATTGTGCTACAACCTACATCCCTTACTATTTGCGAGCAGTAGTCTAATCTCGGCCTACCTCTGCCTTTCTTCACTCCTATTTCTGCCTCCAAAATATCGCGGACTATTCCCCCATGTCTCAGCAAGTGGCCTACCATTCTATCTCTTCTCTTCTTTAAGTTTTTCCAGATACTCCTTTTCTCGCCGACTTTCTCCAATACTTCTTCGTTTCTAACCCTATCAGTCCATGGTATTTTCATCATTCTTCGGTAACACCACATCTCAAAAGCTTCTAATTTCTTCCTACTTGCTTCCCCTACCGTCCAGGTTTCGCAGCCGTAAAGTGCCGTGCTCCATACATATGTTTTCAAAAATCTCTTCCTTGTTTCTAAGTTTATTACCCCCGAGCATAAAAGTGCTTTCTTTTTGTTAAAAGCTACTCGACCCTGCGCTATTCTTTGTTTTATGTCTTTATCGCTTCTTCCATCCCAATTTATTTTACTTCCTAAATAAGTGAAGTCTTTAACTTCCTCCAATCTTTCATTATTAATTTGTACTTTCGTTTTTGCTCTGCTCTCGCGCCCTCTGCACACTAACACTTTAGTTTTGTTTTTATTCACCCTCATTCCGTATTCCTCTGTCAACACTGCCTCCATTTCGTTCAATGCTGATTCTAGTTCCTCCTTACTAGATGCTAATACTGCTATATCATCCGCGAATCTCAGCATTTTTAGTTTCTGTCCCTGTACTTTAATCCCGAAATCTACTCTATCTTTTACCACATTAATCGCCTCTTCGATGTACAGATTAAAAATTAGTGGTGATAGCGTACATCCTTGTCTTACTCCTTTCCTAATACCTACTTCCCTTTCTTCCCCTTCTACTTCTATAACAGCAGTTTGCTCTATGTATAGATTGTGTACTACTCTCCTATCTCTATACTTCATTCCCGCGCTCTTTAGTATTTCGAACATTTTTTCCCATCTTACGTTATCAAAAGCTTTTTCTAAATCTACAAATCCTATATAAGCGTTCTTTCCTTTTTCTATTGTTTTCTCTAACATTACTCTTAGCGCCAGAATAGCTTCGCGAGTTCCCCTATTTCGCCTAAACCCGAATTGGTCTTCTCCTAGTATTTCCTCCGCTCTATTTTCCATCCTCTTCTGTACTATTCTAGTTAAGATTTTTGACGCATGGGAAGTTAGGCTAATCGTTCTAAAGTTCTCGCATTTGTCGGCTCCTCTCTTTTTCGGTATAGTAACGATAATGTTCCTCTTATAATCCTCCGGCATCTCGCCCGTTTCGTATATGTATTTTACCAGTTCAAACATCCTATTTACTACTTTCTGTCCCGCACATTTCAAAATTTCCGCCTGTATTTTATCTACACCCGGCGCTCTATTATTCTTTAGCCCCCTTAGTGCTATTTCAAATTCCTCTCTCAATATAGGTTTTCCTACATCTTCCCTATCGATGCTAGATTCTTCCTCTAATATCTCTCCTAATTCCTGACCCTCGTATAAATTTCCTAAGTACTGCTTCCATCTATCCGCTTTCTCCTCTCTTCCTATCAGTATGTCCCCCGATTGACTCCTAACATTTCTACTTATTGTTCCTACATCCCTGAAGTTCCTCTTAATTATTTTGTAAGCCTCATCGGTCTTACCTACTTGCAACTTATCTTCTACTTCTTTGCATTTCTCCTCTATCCATTGTTCTTTCGCTTTTCTACATTTTCTAATGATTTCCCACTTTATTGCCTTATACGTTTTCAGTCCTTCTTCGTCTCGTCTGTTTTTGTAGTCTCGTCTCTTTTGCATTAAGTTTAAGATTTCGTCCGTTATCCAGGGCTTCCTAGCTTCCCTTTTATCGTGTCCTAAAACGTCCGTAGCCGCGGAAGCTAGACTATTCTTGATACCCTCCCACTCAGTTTCTGCGTTCTTGATTTCGTCCTTACTCGTTTTATTTATTAATTGATCTGTTTTCTCCTGGAACTTATCTTTCATATTCTGATCCCTCAATATGTCTACATTTATACGTTTCTCATCCTTCCGGGTTTTCATATTTTTGAACTTTAATCTAGCTTTCATGACTACCAAGTTGTGATCGCTGTCTACATCTGCTCCTGGATAACTCTTACAGTCTTTTACTTGATTTCTAAATCTCTTCCTAACCAGAATGTAGTCTATCTGATACCTGTCTATCCCTCCTGGCATTTTCCATGTGTACCGCCTCCTAACGTGATTCTTGAACAATGTGTTCGCGACTACCATCTTGTGCTTCTCACAGAATTCTATCAGTCTGCTACCTCTCTCGTTTCTGTTTCCTAATCCATAAGGCCCTACAAATTCTCCTTCTTTCCCCTCACCTACGACTGCGTTAAAATCTCCTACTATTATTAAATTTTCATGACCCTTCACAAATCCTATTACCTGCTCTATGTCCGAATAAACGGCTTCTAACTCTTCCTCGCTGTGGTTAGAAGTAGGCATGTATACTTGCACTATTACTGTTTCCACTGGCTTCGAATCTAACCTAACCATCATTACTCTCTCGCTGTATTGTAGGTAGCTATCTACACACTGTCCTGCGTTCTTCCGCATAACGATCCCTACTCCCGCGTTTCCATTTACCGATCCTGTGTGTATTACCCTATAGTCACCGCTCCAAAAATCTCCTACTTCCGGCCAGCGCATCTCACTTATACCTACTATATCTAATCCTAACCTATCCATTTCTATCTTCAGATTTTCTAGCTTCCCTGCCTGTCTCATGCTTCTGACATTCCACGCTCCGACTCGTGAAATGCTACACTTCTTATTATGATTGCACTCGATCACGTCTCCCGGAACAGTCCTCACCCGGAGATCCGAACGGAGGACTATTTTACCTCCGGAGTTTTTTGTCCCAGGAGACGCCATCATTAATTTAGGATAAGCTTTCTGCTAGCTGTTCTGAGGATTATAATGTGGTGGTTTCCTCTTGCCTTCCACATCGCAGTCGTGTGTGTCATAGCACCATACCAACCCCCACGGTTTCTGCCACTATGACTACTGAAAGAGCTGCTGCCCTCCTTCAGGGACTTGTCTTAGTCTGGTTTTTCAATAAGGACCCCCCCACTATGGTTAAACCTATGGTACGGCTCCTTAAATCATTAAAACGCGCAAGCCGACCCACCCGTTCCAGTTTGCACTAGAACTTCGTCAAGGTTCAAGTCCTATCGGATCGTCCTATCGACACCTTTTCAATAAAACAAAAATTCGCCATAATCTACTCCTCAATGAAAACTTACTCACAACGAAAGAAATGGAAATATTAGCTTGCATCTCAAAACCCAACGAGTTAAACTGTCTCTATTTTAACGACATAAAAGTACAAAGGTCCTTTGAAATTAATATCCCTAAGTATTTTAATGATAAAACCAAATTCCAAATTAACAACAAATTATTGCTAGACATTGATGAAACTGAAGAACAAGAAAAGCTCATTAGAGTTCAACACGAAAATAATACCGTACATCGTGGCATAGAATCAATAAGATTAGCCCTATCAGAAAAATACTACTGGCCGAACATGAATAACCAAATAACAAGATTCATTAATAACTGCTCAATTTGCAACCAAGCCAAATACGACAGACAGCCCCAAAAACCGCCATTGCAAAAAACTATGACACCAAACAAACCTTTAGAGATACTTCATTTAGATACGTTTTCTTTTGATACAAATCTATATCTCACTATCTTCGATCCCTTTTCAAAATTAGGACAAGCCTATCATATAAAAAGTAGAACAGGGTTAATTATAATAGATACTTTTCTGAAATTTATATCCCACTATGGAAAACCCAACCAAATTATATGTGATCAAGGCACCGAATTCAATAATTCTTTACTAAAAGAATTTTGTAAACTACACAATATAACAATACACTATACTAGCGTTAGTTCTTCCACATCAAATGCTCCAGTAGAACGATTTCATTCGACCCTCATCGACTCTATTCGAACTTTAAAATTACAAGATCCAAAAATGAACCACGAACACCTGATATCCCTCGCCCTATTAGGATACAATAATTCAATACACACCGTCACAAAGAGGAGCCCTTTCGATATCTTACTAAATAAAACCTCTACCGAGTTAACACAAGCCGAAATCGTCACAGATTACGTTAATCGTCATAAAATATTACAACAAAAACTAAATGAAGAAATAAAAAATAAAATAGAACACAACAAAGAAAGAATAATAAGTCGAATTAATGAAAAGACTAAAGATCCCGAACCACTGATACCTAATCAAGAAATCTTTATTAAAAATCAACGCGCACAATATTCCAAGACAAAACCAAAATTTGTCAAAGTACAAGTTCTTTCAGATCATGTAATAACTCCTAGTACGTCAAAAGGCAAACAACATAAAAGAAATATAAAGAAAACAAAGAAACTGACACAGGATTCTGTTGTTGCAGGACCCTCAACGAACATCACAAATGAAGACTCTGATTCTGATGATATTCCTCTTGCTCAACTATTCAAATCAAAACCCAGTAACGATAAAAAACCCAATACTCCTCATCAAGCTAGGACCTGCTAAAATAACAAATCACTTTCATGAATTCATTCAACTATTAGACCTAAAACCGATAAAGAAACAACTCGATTCACTCTCTGACCGACTGATATCTATGAAAGACAACGACAAATTTCTAGACCAAACAATAATCCAACAATTTAACATAACTCTTCTAAATGCAATAAATAAATTCAATTCACTAACTTTTCAACCTCGACAAAAACGCGGACTCTTGAACTTCGTAGGAACAATAGAATCAAAACTCTTTGGAACTATGTCAGACGACGATAGACATCGAAAAACGACTTAAAACATTAGAAATAAATCAATATTCTACAAAATCCCAACAGAAAGAGCAATTATCAATTCTCAAACATTTAACATTAAATCTGGAACAGGTTTTAAAAATTATTAACGAAAACGACGAACACTTAAATCTCTTGATCGAAAATCTAGAAAAATTATCTCAGACACTAAAGAAACATGAAATTTATCTTGTCTTACAAACTATTATAAATAATTGTCTCATACTCAATAATTACTTAAGTGAATTGGGCGAAATAGTAATGTTCTCCCATATAGGGATTATATCAAATGACCTCATTTCATATAACCAATTAAGAGAAATCTTTAGCATCCTATACAAAATATATACACCACAAGAAATAGTAAAAACTCAGTTGCATAATTATTATCATCTGATATCTCTAAAAACACACTTAAATGACGAAAAATTATACGTCCAATTTTCCATACCGATCTTCCTTCCCCAAGAATTCAATCTTCAAAAAATCATACCTGTACCTTTTAAAAGAAAAATCCTTATTACCTCATTCCCTTATATTTTGGAACACAAGAAGGAAATCATCACTTCAAATAAAGAATGCACTCACACCGACGCAGCTTATTTATGTTCACAAACAACCACTCAAGACAACTGTATTCGAGAACTAATCCAAAACAACAATGCCAGTTCATGCACTTTTGTTTTACCTCCTAGTAAAACAATAATTGAAGAAACTCAACCTAACCAACTACTAATACACGCCACTCAACCGACAATAGGTAAACTGGCATGTCAAAACGAAGAATCCATCCAAGTGCCTGCCTACGAACCAATGATACTGACTCTTCACAAAGGATGCCAATTTCAAATAAATAATGAAGAATTTATATACCAAAGTACGAAACGCTTAAAAGCCACCAGATTTCTTCCCCCGATAAATATGACATATCAAGAACCGAGATTCGTAAATATAACCATGGAAAACGTTCCCTTGGAGAAAATACACGAACTCTCCCGAGAAATAGACAACTTAAGAATCCAACCAATTATAACTACGGAAGAGAACCGGCATGTCAAGTGGATAGTCTATGCTTTACTAATCCTGCTCCTCTTCGGAATTGGTTATTTCATTTGGACCAATAACACGAAGTTGCCCAAGTTGCTCCTACAAGTTTCCAGTTCATTCCAAAGGAAGAGGAAAACCCACAAGGACCCAATGGAGTCCCTTAGTCCTCCATCTTCGGCGGGAGGAGTAATATAACGAACAATTATTATCACTGTTTTTATTTTTGTTATCTGTCCGTCTGCGGTTCGTAACTAAACATGTTATGCATCCGAACCACAGATAAACTTATTATTTGTAACCCACGCCTGATGATAACGAACCCTTTAAATTCAGAATCATCCGGCATGGTAATCAGAATGTAATTAGACGTCAAATAAAACGTTTCAACTAAGTGTTGTCTTCTCTATAAAGTTAACGTAATTCCCCGTTAACATATTTTATATATATATATATATATATATATATATATATATATATATATATATATAATAACTTTGAAACTACATATTCTTTTTTAATATTGAGGAAGTACATAATTTGGAATATTTGGAGGTACGTAATTTGGTTTAAATTATATTTGCAATGACTACACATTAAGAAATAAATATAAATATCAGTTAAACAGAGGTATCGTATTTGTGTATAGATATTCAAGGCTGTTAAAAGATCAGATGCAATCACAAAATGATGTAACGTTTGATGAGAATAAAATCGAGTGACCCAAATAAAAGTGGAATTATCATCTTTGTGTATGACTTTATTCTTTGTTTATAATAATAAGCTTGGGCTTGCTTGATAGTTTAAGTTTGTATCTAAACTATGTACTCTGTCAAATACTCTCGCTAAAGCAAATATGTCAAACTTGATTAACTATTGAAAACTGATGGAATATTATTGGAACGCTATATTAATTGACAGATTTATCGATATGGATTATCGAGTCAAATCTAACAGTCGATTTTGTCATGATGTCTAGTCTTTTAACATTGTTTAGAGAGATATGTAGTTTTTGAAAATATATTAGGAAGACAGACAATATGTTTTATATCTCAGAAAAACATGGCAAAAACGAAGAAGTATGTTTCAACAAAATAGGCCTCACAACGGTAGCTACAAATTAATCTTTGATATAACTATGATCTAACTTCATCGGTAGCCACTGACACAATAATAGCGTTTTAGAATTCATAGAAATTCCTGCGGATATCATTACACCTACAAATTGTTGTCTTTTCTGAAACAAGGGATCTAAAGAAATATCACGTCTTTGTATCGTTTAAAAATGCGTAGTTTATCTTTTTGTGTAATATATTTACATTTAAATCAGATCATTCAAAATTTCTGATGTGAAGAAGCTTAGAAGGTATCTACACCGAAGTGTAGATCTAGCTCTACACCATCATTCCTTCACTTCTGCTGTTAAAGAAAAACTTATTTTAAACAATTTAAAATTCTAATCTTTTAATAATCCTCTGGCAGAACTTCTCAGGTTCCAATTTCTTATCTATTTAATTTCCCTCATTCTCAAACTCGATTGTAGGACCATTACTTGACTGCAGGCTAAATTAGCTATATATTATTATTATATAGTTATGATATCATTTAACTGTTTTCGGTGTACCATTTTTTTGTCGTCCTTATATTAATTAAATTTCTGGAAACTTACCCGTAAAGTAGTAAAGACTATTTTTGAACTTTCTTTAGAAGTAATTTTCATGAAACTGTTTTAAAATATCGGAGACTCTGTAACCGGGAAGCCGTAAATTACTTATGAAAAGTCAGTTTTCATTTGGTTGTAACACAATTATTGTAACAATAATTTATTTAGGCACACAGAAACTTACCCTAAAAGTATGAGGTTGCAGAGGGGAGGTTACACATAGAGATCAGGACAGACAAATGTTTAGATGGTGGTACCAAACTCATTCTTTTGGGATTTTAAAACCAAGCATACAATTCCACCCTTAGTATCAGGTCCAGTTCCAACTTGGGTCACAGTACGAATGATATCACCAATTCATGTTATAGACGTGGAATAAAGTGTTTTTATTAGCTCCGCGTCAGGTAACTAATCTGGATAGCCACCATACACTCGAGTTATCACAACTAACTTTAGCACGAAGTCAGTTCTCATAATATTGACCAAAAACTAACCATCACGATAAAAGAAATAACCGCATTAATATAGCATTTCAATAATGTTTCAGCGTTTAAAATTTAGTTAAGTACAAACACGCCTGCTGTACTGAACATGTCCATAACATCAATATCTCTACAAAAAGTCAACATAACTGTAACCTTTGGTTTTAAACAGCCGATAAGCAAATAACAAAGTTATAAGCGATTTTTCTTAGCGCATGATACACCTACTATACTCGTAGAGTATCGAGATAAACTTTCGGACAGATAGATCATTTCTGTTAATATAAATTCAATTTACTATTTCATTTGATATGTAATATGGTAACATACTTTCAAAAATAAGGTAACATACGACTTAAAGAAGTTATTGTTGATGTCTTTCCATTTCAAATTTAGTAGAAAATTATCTTAATACAACAATATTTAAGATATCACCCGGTATATTATCACAGTTTCACAAACATAATAAAAAATATTTAAAATCGTTTATTTACAAAGAAATTTAAGAAAAGCTAATATTAATACAAAATAAAGATGCTTCTTAAAGTAATGATAGCGAGTTTAATGCAGGTCATAAGTATAAAATCTCATAACCCAATGTGTCCCGTGGATCGACTGTGACCTAGTAAAATATTTCTATAAGCATCTGGATTGTCATTATTTAACATTCAAAATGCACATGGCTGACCTTCATAAAAACCCCGTACATCTCATGAATGGTTTTTCTAAGTACTGAATGACTTAAGCGATTTTGTGAGCCTTATTTGTAGGGCAGATTGTAAAAAATAACAAATTCTGATTTAGCCCAAAAATACGCTAAATAATTTACATCTAGTAACCGCGATGGTTCTCAAGTATGTCCTTTTTACGTCACCATTGCTTATATAAACATATTCTTATTTGTTGTTTTATTTATGTGTCTTTATTTTTACAGGGGCGAAGATTAGCTTAATGCTATTCTTCCACTTAATTCCGGAGATACAAAAACACAACTAGCCGAGTGATGTGGGAATCGAACCCATCCAGATTATTCTGAGTTGACAGGCTGTTTAGGTATTTTTGCATTACTTTCATTGCATAACATTGATTAGATATTAGTTATGAAAGTGCTTCAATGTTGTTCATCCCCTGACGAAAGTGTGTGTTCGACGAATTCGTTTAGTTTAAATGTACTCTTAATGGATGAACTATATTTATAATATCCATAACGGGTTTTCGCTGATACTGCCACACAAACTTGCCAGATTTCGTACTTGAGGTCTTTCGTTCTCCTTGCAAAAAACACATATTTTATTATTATTGGTGCAGATTTATTTCCATCGGCCTTTAGTCGAGTTTTTCTGTTTTTTAAAATATACACAAAAGTAGTTTTTTATATAACTTTAGTGCACTGAGTCTGCACTAGAGTTGTTTATATATGTTATATAAACAGGGACTACATGATGCCAAATTTTATGAAAAACAAGTAATGTCAAAAAGTCGGCAAATTTAATTTCAAATCACGTATTCTTGAAAATAAAATAGACAGGAAAATGTGTTTCCTACTTTGGGGCACGCTATATAATATCAACTCTTTAAGCCAACCGATTACTTTTGAAATATATCCGGTTGCTGAAAGTTAAAGTATATTATTGCAGATTTTAAAACTTTAAAAAATGTTTATTAAAGTAATTTTTTACTACAAATAAATTTCTCTTTAATCCATTCAGTCAGAAACCGAATTCTCCCACACGCCTGTCTAACACTATACATTAAACAACTTGGAAGCGAGTTATTGAACCCCGTGTTTGTAATTATAAAGTAATATTTAACTGTATATATTATAAATATTTATTTTAACGAACTTAGTATTCAACGATATACCAGAATTATTAACCAATTTATTCTTATAAACCATTCATAAATTTTGCCGCAGAACTGATAAAACGTCCGATAACCCCGGCTACTGATAGAATCTTATTTTGCAACGGAAATCACATAACGCTAGATACCAAAAATAAAATTAGTCGAACGGATATCTTGATCTCAGTAGGTTATTTCCCAATATTACTTAAACGATATAATCGAAACATTTCTTTCACGGTCATTGTATCAACATATCATAACAGATTATAATATTTTCTAGATCGTCTATTACGTCTTAATAAATTATAACTCAAAAAATTGTATGCACTGCTTTCGTAAAAATTCAAGGAATAACTTTTGTAAAAGAAATATTTTATTTTTAGTTGCGCATTTTTTAAAATATAATTAATACATACAGGATGATTCGTGTAGGAGGTATGATGTCATTGATACTTTCTTTAATGGCAGCTCTCTTTTTTCAACCAACGGTGTACACTTTGAAGTTTAGTTTAGTTGATTTTTTAAATAATCATTGCCATTACATTTAGTATTTTAAAATTGCAAAAATGTTTTTCTCCATTTCACAATAAGGGGAGGGGGAGGTGCATTAAAAAATCATACCTCCTACACCAATTACCCTGTATATATTGTTTATTTGAAAAAAAAAATGCCCAACTAAAAATTTAATTTGGTTAGTTCGACAGTGTTTCCCAAATGTTGTTTCTTGAATTATTAACGAACTTAAGCCCTGTATACATATATATGTGGGTACATCCTTTTTATAGAGAATAAATTTCTTGGATGATACCTAATAGGATTCTTTTCCTAATATTTTCAGTAACTTATTGTACATATACAATTACTTTTCAATTTAAGTATACTTTCCAAAGTACCGTTTTGAAAAGATTTTAGTATGATAGATCATATTTATATCCCAAATATGTGACTTTTTATATAAGCTTACTTACTGGCTGAAGTATACATATGCACTGTATTTAATTGGAAAACTGTGAGGGTTTGTTATAACTTGATATTGATCAAGTCAATTAAATGTCTCAGTAAATTTCACCCGTATCTTTAATTTTTAACAATTCCGTGGTACTGTAACAAAATAAACGCGGAATTCTCTAGTACTTACAATTAGTAATGTAGCAGGTCATTTGTCTTATAGACAGATCTGGCAAGTAGTAGAGCAAGGGGGCTACCAGCTCACCCTCGGATTTGTCCGCGGACATTTGATGCGGATGGCATGTGTCCATCGGGAGTGACCAAAGATGTGGGTGGGGTCGCGAAGAGTTCTTGTGGATGATCAACAATGACCAGAGGGTGTAGAAAAAAGCGGCGGAGGGGGGCGAGGGGAAAAAAGCATGGTTAAGAAAAAAAGGGGCGTGGCTGCGTTAAGAAAAAAAAAACATGGCTGTATTAAGAAAAAAGAGGCGTGGATGCGAAAAAAGAGGGTGGGGGGAAAAACATGTCTGCATTAAGAAAAAAAATGTGGTTAGAAAAAAGGGGGCGTGGCTGCGAAAAAAGAGGGTGGGGGTAAGAAAAAACGGTGTCTGCATTAAGAAAAAAACATAGCTGTATTAAAAAAGGGGGGCGTGGCTGTTGAAGAAAAAATAGGGTGGGAAAAAACATGTGTGCATTAAGAAAAAAGGGGCGTGGCTGCTTAAGAAAAAAAGGGGGTGGAGAAAAAAGGGGCCGTGGCTGCGAAAAACATGACGTCTTATGATTGGCGAATAACAGAAAAAATGTCTGACGTCTAATATAGGATGAGATAGCACAGAAAGAGCTTAGTAAAAAAAGTGTGACGTCAGAGCCTAAGATAGCACGCAGAAAGAATGTAGACGTCTATGATTGGCGAATAACGGAAAAATTTGTGATGTCATAGTCTTAGAGTATAAGTGTTGGCTGTTAAGACAAAAAACAGAGAAAAATGAATGTCGAAAAGGCCTTATTTCACTACATTTACGGTGATCAGTCATCAGGATAGCAGAAATATTCAAGACGTATGCACATATATTTAAATGAAATAATATTTAGTCCCAGATTCGACAAGTCTAAACTATTCAGATAAATAAAGTCGTAAATTTTGTTTGTTATTATAATAAAATATCCGATATCCGATAACGAATGGTGTTGGTATACGGGATAGAGTTTCCATATAAGGTTTTATTATTTAACACATTCAATTCAAGATTCATATGTATACAGGGAAATTTGAAATAATTATCTTCAGGCTAATTAAAAGTAATATACGAGGGGTATCGGAAAATAATAAAAAGACATAAATGTTTATAAAATCATATTTATTAACATATAAAAATACAATACTAATTAAAACTATGTAATAAAAAATATAAGAGCATAATATATAATTATAATACAGTATGTTTATTAATAGCAGTATAAAAGCACATTTTTTTATTTATAATAGGATTCAAAATTTTCGCTGCAGCTTCTATCCTGCGTTGAAATCGGTATCGGTCCAAGACAAAAAATTCCCAATATCTTAATCTTGATGTTCTATATGCATAGGCCCACGTGAACATTATATACGTTTGATTACGACTCTCATCGAACGTAACTCGCTTTATCTTCTTTTCATTACTCATTGTGGTAGTTTGTACGTGGACATCTGACGCAGTCAAAAGGGCCTTATCTTAAACTTTATCCGATTTCAATCGAATAAAGACTAAAATTCATTAAAAATTATTGCAAGAGAGAATACTTTAAATAGGTTAATAAATAAGAAAGTTATAGACAAAGAAACTGTATTTATAGTAAAAACAGAGGTTTTATTTGTTCTAAGTTGGTACTAAAAAGCCACTATATTTGGGTTGGTACACCTGTATGATGGTACGACTTGAAAACGTAACTAAAATGTTTGCTGTGCTATTGTAGACTAAATAAGCTGGTGAATAAACAAAAATTATCTGCAAAATGCTGAGTCATTTTTTTCTTTTAACCTACTTGTCGCTTATTACATAGAATGCAAATTCAACGTTAAAAACAAGTCTTGACTTGTTGAACAAAGTGTCGCCAGCTGGGTTAAGGAACGTGACTTAAATGTAAACAAACTGGTGTTTTGCCACTATTGTAGACTATGATTAAAGCCGATTAACATCTGAATTGAGATCAAGGTCATAAATCCAAATCGTATTAAATAACATCTGTCTTTTAAAAAAAAACACGTTACGTAAACAAGTCTGTCTAGTTAGGAGCTGTAATTTATATATTTTAAAAATGAAAACTGTACACACAAGTGTGCAAAATAAAAACAACAATTATTTTAGTAAAATATTTAATCAACTACATCTTCACTATAAAGATTATATTTTACAATATATTCAAAAGGTATAGTTTTTCTAATTGAGTATAATAATTTGAAGAAACCAGCTTCCAGTATTCCTACGCAAAATTCGTCTAGATTGATGGATCCCAGTAAAATTTGATTACATAAATTTTCAACACGACCATATGTTTCTAATGTATATTCAGTGTGATTATAGTGAACTACGGTATCAGTCTGACAGTCTTTAATATGATACATAACGTTGGAAGGCTCACTGATACTGAGTTCCTTGAATTTTTCTTGTGAAATATCTTCGTAGAGTCTTATGATGGCACCTCTTAATTCAGCATCAACCATTTTTTGCTAATATTTCTAATAAGACACTTCAGAATTAAAATCGAAGAACAGAGTGTAATGTAGTACAGTAGAATTGTAAGTGATTGTTGACTATTATAATCATTGAATATATCGACAGGGGTCACGCATGCGCCTTTAAAAATGTTCCAATCTAAATCTCCACTTGTACCATTTTGAAATTTTACTCTTATTTTATATCTTTTAGCATCATTTGGTATTGAAGAAAAAAACGTTGAAATATGATTATTTAGAATATAAGGTGTCATATTTTTCCAGTTGTTCTTTGTATCAAAGTAGACAAACATTTCTTTCGCATCATATGGACGATGCACATAAAGAACATTTTGATATATAGCATATAATAGAATAAACTGATGACCTAACGGCATCATGATTAATTATATACTATGCATGTACACATAGGCTATACTTATTTATTAACATTTTCCCTCTATATTTTTGTTGAAGGAATTTTTTCATGCTGTGGCGTAATATTCAAATTGGTAAAACTAATGAACATACGCTTTTTTTGTTCATAAAAGCTGATAGTTATTTTCAACTGCTCTAACTTTCTGTAATGTTCATTCAATAATAACTTGTATTTATCTGAAGGATGCATCTTACTGCTCAGACGTCTAGTAAACAACTAAAAAAATTATGGTAATACACACAAGGAGATAAATAAAAAAATTTTAGAGACCAATAGTTTTTTTTTTGTATTTATTTTGGTAAATTTGAATACAACCAATCATATAGTTTTACACTATTTCTTATACTACACATACATTTAAAATTATTATAATGATGAATACATTGTGGAAAGTCTTTTAAAAAATTTGGTACACTGGTGATATATTCGACATTAACTACAATAGGTGACGTTGTTGAAGTTTCCGCTAGTTCATGTAGCTTTCGTTCAAGAAATTCCTTCTTTTGATGTCCCTTTACGTAAACTATGTCGACGTCAGCCCCATTCAATAGGTGATCGCTTAGAATGTCATTTAATATGTCGTAATTTACATAACCGCTGCTATATTTTAGACCATGATGAAAACGTTCCAAATAGTTTACTTGTTTCTTTACTTCAGAACTTAACGTACTGTATGCCATTGGAGGTTTCAATAAATAATGAGCCCTTTGCATGCCACTTACAAAAGATATTTCTTTGGCATGAAATTCAGGAAGGCTGAACCCTTGCACATCGACGACAATCAACTTCATGATGTTCTCAGATACAATACTTTTAAAAGACTGAATTACTTTATTTGATACAAGTTTATTTTATGCTGCATTTCTTACGATTCCACTTAGGGGTAAATATTCGATTACGCGATCATGAATAATTATACAGTATGCCTTGGTATTCTGGGGAAATGATTTTCTGCTTTCAATTTCCAGTTTAACATCTACAGTGGAAGATTTTATAGAATCATTTCTTTTCGAACAGTCTATGACAAATATTGCCCGACCGCTGAAAGCATCAAAGTCAAGTATCGGTTTATTATTTGAGGCGAACATTTTAGAGAACTGCGTATACATATAATAGGCTTCAGCATATTTTTTACAGCTAAAATCTAATTTCATATCTTCATAGGGATAATATTCAGAGTTCAATGTTAATTTAATATTTGATATATCGATATTATCCAAGTAAGTAACATCTTGCATGCTTTTATCTTTTTTATTTGTTTGAAATGCAACAATAACGTATCTGGGGCTCTCCACATTAGTACACGTTTTAACGGACCATATTTCTTTCGTAGTGCTAGTGGTCAAAGCTGGTAATTCATGGAATTCCCATTGTCTATATGGAAGTAGAAGTGGCTTATCGCTATTTATTTGAGAGAGCAAATTTAATTTCAAAACATCATTCAGAAACACATGCTTGACTTTTAGCTCTATGCTGGTTATTGTTAGTTCGCCAATAGTATCGTCATTCGACACTTTAAAACAATTATTATCATTTCGAGCTCTAATTAGACGTAAAACTTGTTTACCGAAAATTACTCTCTTATAATCATGAAAAAATCCAAGCAAATGCCACAACGGTATTCTCAAAGAGAATGTTGTTTTTGTAGCATCATATGTTACCAGCTGTCCTTCAGGGTAATTCCAACCAGCAATACTAAGAGAAGTATCATCTTTTTCATAACATAAATAGCTTTTTAATAGGCTCACAGTTCCCGGATCTCGTACTTTATCTAATTCCTTTCCATTTAGTTCATAACTAATTGAATCAAATAAATATGCTCCTGCATTATTAGTGAATTCAACGGTGCCAGTACCCTCAACGTTCTTCTTTAAAGTTCCCTCAATCGATAGGGCGGCTTCGCTCATCAATAATAATGCATCCTGTTGATAAATAGCAATTTCTATTTCATCGTTGTTTCCAAATGATTTTACAAAAGGGTGATACGTTCGAATTTCATCTCTGACGATGGACTCATCGTAACTGGGGTCTTGAAATAACTGTAGCTGTTCTAACATTATAGCCCAGAGATTTTAAATAAAGAATATTAGCAAGAGTTAACGCTGAGGTCTTCTTATTACTCCTCTTCAAACACCCTCCACTGACTGAATGCCACAGATTAGAATAACTATCGTTTATATAGTTCTTTTGTTCAAATAGTAACCTCATAGTCCCTTTCTTAATTCTAATCGTACTATAATTTCTTCTCCTCGAAAATTAACTGGCTCAGAATTTTGATCAAGTATTTTCAATGTGATATTATGTATATCTGTTTTATTGTTTATTGGTAGAAAAATTAGGTTATAGGGTTCAATGTCTATTGCGTATCCGGGATCGACTTTCAATCCAAATTCAAAAATGGTGTGTGATGGTTTATTATTGTAAAATGCTCCTGTTGTAAGGTTGCAGTCCACGTGGATTGTTACCACCTTAACTATCTTAACAGGTAAATCTGACTGATATGGAATATCAGGTTTTAGAACTTGAGAACTATAACCTAATAAGGAGGCTAAACTGTCTTTGCGAGTAAAGTCGATTTCGAGCTTACTTTTAATTTCACACTTAAGCGTATTATTATTAGGCTTTAGAGAGAAATAGTCTTCAGTCTGTGCTACACCACTGGGTATTATTCGGGTCTGCAGATATGATTCAATATCACTTATTTCATATGAGCCTGTCGGTATGTGTATAACTTTTTCTTCTTCACCACCAAGTTGTCGGTAATAAAACTTATTATTTATCCCCTCTTCAATGTTTGGTATACTATTGTACGTGTGAAGTCCTATTAATGCTAACGAATAGTCGTACTGAGGATCAAGAATTATTGGATTATAAAAGTCCACGGAGAGAGTAGAACTTCGACTTCTTAACGTGAATATTTGAGACATAATGAATGAAAATCACACATGTTTATTATTTTTATAGAGAAATTCTAAACACAAATGTCCACAATTAATCGTATTGTATGTCTGATAAGCATCAGAATTATATTTAATTTTACATTTCGAGCCAAGGTACTTGACTAGTTCGATAGGTGGTTTTAAAGATCCAAAACTATCGAAATATAAAACAGAATTGTTCATTTTTTTGTAAGCTACCCAATGTGTTCCAGAGCCTTTTACGCTGTCTAAATTAATAATGGCACTTTCGTATTTTGTAGGTGGTGTAGTAGGTAAGGCGTCACGCATAAAGACACCTCTGAAATATGGAATTTTTAATTTTTTAACATATTTTACTAAATCAATGTCGGAAAGAGCTCTATTGGGTAGCTTCAATGGGAGTTTTTTTGTTTTTTCAAATATAAGCCATATCCTTTTTTATACGGTTTCATGTAGAGTCCGGATCCTCTTTTCCCTAACGCTACTGCCTCCAAAACTCTATTGTGTCTCTCGTCTTCTTCCAATTTTTTCTTAGAATTTTTAGCATCTATTACGGTCTTCGCCACTGCAGCAGCTCCTCCCGACAGAGCTCCTAATGCACTTAAGCCAGCAAATATCGGTATCAAAGGTAAAATACCACCAGTCTTCGGTAATGGTAGAATACGAGGGGTATTTATTTTTCTCTTACCGCCTGCATTCTTGACTGCAATTCGAGCTGCCTTTAACGTCATTGCAGCATCTTTTTTTAAATTGTTACTTGCATGTCTTTTCAGTACTTTAGATATATTTGTCAGGACAGCCTTTTGGAATGCGACTTTTCTACGTCCCCCTACACCCATACTTAGTTTACGTTTAACCTTCATTGCGTTGGTGACAGCCCAAGCGGTGGCTTTCTCACCTAATTTAGCGTCCTTTGCTTTAACACGCTCCCAAGCACGTTGTTCGAGTTGGTAATCTGCCTTGTGTCTATCTTCTAAATTTTTGTTTTTACTATATGCAATATCGTGCTCTCTGCAAGCTTTATCGAGAGGGTTTATACCTGCATCCCCTCGAGCGAGTCCTTTATGTAACTTCGTACCAGGCCCGCAAAATTGGTATCCCGGAACATGCAATTCAAAGGCTAACTTATTAATTAGATTATTGACTACTCCACGTCCTACTACGTGTTTACGTGATGCCATATGGATTGTGAATGATGATATCTGACATTAATCATATATATATATATATATATATATATATATATATATATATATATATATATATATATATATAAAGTATTACAGTCAGTAAAATAGTTCAGATGTTACTATGCGTGTTCAAAGACAACAGGTGTCCCTACCCGTTGAAAATTTAGATCTGTTGACAGACCATTGTGTGAGAGGAGAAGAAAAACATGGAAAGTTATTTCCTAGTACTCTAAGAGCTATTATATGCGGACCCAGTGGGGCAGGCAAAACCAATTTGCTTCTAAGCTTATTATTCAATTCTAATGGACTGTGGTTTGAAAACATATACGTTTACTCTAAATCACTTTTTCAACCGAAATACAAACTATTGGAGCGGGTATTGCAGAACGTAAATGGAGTTGGATATTTTCCGTATGCAAGTAGTGAGAGTATTATCGATCCATCTGAGGCTAAATCTAATTCAATATTCATTTTCGACGATGTGGCATGTGACAAACAAGACAAAATAAGAGCATATTTCAGTATGGGTAGACATAAACTTGTAGACTGTTTCTATCTCTGTCAAACATATACGAGGATACCTAAACATCTCATTCGTGATAATTGTAACTTCATCATTTTATTTAAACAAGATAAAATCAATTTACGACATGTGTATGATGATCACGTGGCTCCAGATATGACATTCGAACAATTTGAAGACATGTGTAGAGAATGTTGGAATGATAAGCATGGAGTAATGGTCATCGTAAAAGATTTTGATTTACATGGTGGTCGGTATCGAAAAGGTTTTGATCAGTATATAAGCGTGTAACGTAAACTGTGTCTGTTATTATTAGTTAGACAATCGAACTGAAGAGATAACCTCTGCTTAAAAACAGGTCATACCGATCATACAGCCCCATTTAAACAGCTCATACAGCCCCATTTAAACAAGTCATACAGCTAATAGGCTCAGTTTAAAACAGATTGCTGCTAAGGTTGTAACAATGAAGTCTAATAAAATAACTTTTGAAAAGTATAGAGTATCTAAGGTTAAACCATTGGATCTATCAAAGAAAAAATTGCTTAAAGATAAAATTAATAAGGCATCAAAGGCTATCAGAAAAAAGTATCTAGCATTAAAACTAGGAAAATCCGACGAAGACGAAACTCTTAATAGACTCTTGAAGCCCATTATCGATCCATTAAAAGAACTCAAATCTGTAAATATATTACAGAAAACAGACACGAAGCGTGTAGATTCATCGCAACAAAAAAAGCGTGACTCTAGTTCAGCAGAGTATACATCAAATGCAGATATTAAGGATGACATATTGTCTCTGGATCCTCAGTATGAAGTAGGAGATGCTAACTTTCAGGATGGCAAAACGAAGAAAACTGCTCTTAATGAATATTTTGAACAGTATCCATCTTTAGCTAGACACTATATAGAGGGGTTTTTTACTAAACGCAAAGACTATGATAAAACCTATGGCATTAGATTGGATTTACAAATGAATAAACTGTATATTGGTAATATGGAATTAAAAATTGGTCGTGCCTCTGAAATAATTATTAATGATAAAGTATATGATGGCAAAGTGGGGTTAGACAATCTACTTTTTATGAAGGATCCCACAGATTATGATAGAAATGATTTAACTGAATATAAGGAAATTTTGCAAATTACCAATGTACATAGAAGAAATTACGAACCGACTGGACAAATTAATGGAACTAGATCTTTCAAGTATATTAAAATAATAAGACCATTATTGGATAGTAAAAAGAAGAAAAAAACACAGTCAACTAGTGGATTCGGTCTGAATATGGTTTACAATCAAAAGCCAATCGAATATGTTTATTGGGATGACATCAATGAGCTTGTTGATAGACTGAAACTTTTGAATGCGTCAAAGATTGCAGGAAATACTGATTCACATGACAATGAAATATCAGCTATCATTAGTGAACTACGTGAGGCTGGAGTTATCTATTAAATATTTGATGTACATACAATTTGAGTCATTATCAGGATGAGTCTTGATAAGTTTGGAAGGTCTTCGCGACGTAGTAGTGAAATTAATGATTCATATCTCAGCCAACCACAACGTGGATTTGTATTTACCGAAGATGGAAACATCAACATTGAAAATTTAAAGCTGTGTAATGTTCTATCACCTACTGACGAGGGTGATGCCGTTAATAAGAAATATGTAGATGATCATATAAATTCTATTCTATCAAACAATATTGATGTGCTATTTGAACGTTTAAATAAGTTTAAGGATAGTATAAAACATGTGACATCAGATTTATATCAACAGAAAACATATCTAACAGATATAGGAAGGACTATTGAAAAATTAAATCAAAAAGGTTTAGATAGTGTTGGTGGAAAAGACATTGAATCAAATGCAATCAATGAAACAATTTACAGCCAACCCGATGAAGAAATCTAGAGAAAAAATTCAATTGGTTAATGAGCTTCATAAGCCTGCACGCAAAAATTTCAATCGTAGACGTATTATAATAAAAGGAATAGACGATTTGTGGCAAGCAGATTTAGCCGAAATGTGTAATTATGCTAAAGACAATCACAGTTTTAGATACATTCTCATAGTGATTGACTGTTTTTCAAAATTTGTGTGGGCTACACCCCTAAAAAATAAGAGTGCACTAGAAGTTACACAAGCAATGAGTGGTATTTTTAAGGATAGCAAGAGGAAATGTAAAAATTTAAATACGGACCAGGGTACTGAATTTTATAATGCTCACTTTAAAAACTTGATGAAAAACTATAAGATAAACCATTACAGTACATTTACAGTAAAGAAGGCAGCTATAGTTGAAAGAGTTATTAGAACGTTAAAGGAGAAATTATATAAATATTTTAGTTTAAATGGCTCATACAGATGGATAGATATACTCCCTGATATTGTCAAAGAGTACAACAACAGTCATCACAGAACAATAGGAATGAAACCGTTAGATGTAACTAAACAGAATGAGAAACAAATACTTAATTCAGTTTATAACAATATTAAGTTGGTAGCATCGCGACACTACAAAGTTGGAGATATTGTACGAATCAGTAAGAATAAGCATGTCTTTAAAAAAGGATATACACCTAATTGGACAACTGAACTATTTAAAATTATTAAAGTACAACTCACCAACCCCACCACCTATTTGCTCGAGGATATGCATGGTATTCGAATAAGCGGAGGTTTCTACGAAGAAGAACTACAGAAAACGAAAACTCCCGATGTGTATCTCGTTGAAAAGGTATTACGTAGACGAGGTAAACAAGTTTACGTAAAATGGTTAGGTTTCGACGCATCTCACAATAGCTGGATTGATTCAGATAACGTACTTTAATCAAATATGCATTGATTCTTATGGAAAACACGAACATTTTTACGATTGCAGAGGGGCCTTTTTTTTTAACAATTAATTTAAATATGTATAAAAAGGGGTTGAAACCATAATCATTCATTAGTCTACAGCAATTATGACATCAGTAACATCTAGTCTAGCCGATTCTGACTATTGGCATGAAGTGGATAGAATTAGTGCACAATATGAAGAAGCTGCGCAAAATGAGGGTCGATATCTTTTAGAATATAATACTGACATAAAAAATTCTGTATATAAAATAACTACAGGATTTAGTGTTGCAAGAGGTTATGTTCCTGCCGTAAGAATTTTACTGAATGTGAATCCAGACTTCACCACATTAGACAACATCTCATTTAACAGAGAAGATTGGGATGATTTTATTACTTACCTTCAACAATTTGTTGTGGATTACTTTGATGTGATGACAGAAGAACAACCCGAAGAAATAGAAATGAAGTTTTCACATTATGCTTTAATATCATCGCAAATTATTGGAATCAAATTGTTGAAAATGAGTAACGGCTTCTGCACATTTCATTTATCTGACAAAGTTGTTCGTGAGCTCATCTACACCAATAAAATTGTATCATCTCATATGGACTTACTAAATAGTTTAAGTTTTGAACAGTTCTATAATAACTTTTTAAATGTAGCTAATAATATCTTAAGTGAATCTAATTATGAATTGTCACCATATACTGTTATGTTAAATTTATGTGACTTATATCCGTGTAATATTCAATCATACTGTATACGTGAATGTTTATTTTATAATAAAGATAATATTCTTAATGATTTAGATAGAAAAATGTATGTACTGAAAACAAGTGCTTAAATAAAAAGAAATTTATATAATGTGAGTTTTCTTTTTTTAGGTTAGGGGAAATAAAAAAATCATGATAATTTAAATACATATAATGAAATAATAAAGAAAAAATACATATAATAAAGAAAAAATACATATAATAAAAATGTGATTACATAATAATAAATTAAAAAATACATAAAATTGGTTACATAATAATAATAATAAAATACATAAAAATATTAAAATATAACAACAGACTTGAGAGATTTTTAAATTTGATGTAAAGCAAAAAAAAGAATATCAGCAATGAAATTACGACATGTCCATTATGGAGTAGTGCCCCCAGGGGAGAGTATCATGAACTTCAGGAAGGGTGTACCTCTTATCGTCGAAGGGATTAAGAGCAATTTTTGTTTGTTCGACGCTGTATACTTCATGTAATTTTGCTTGTATACAGCGTTGAGTTTTATTTAGTAAACACTCTTCGTAAGGCTTTTTGTTTACAAATTTCTCCAGACAGTTGAGATAATCCTCAAAAGTAATTTTATTTGCCACAACATTAGACTTTACACCTTTTGCTTTCTTAACTACTTTGTTTGATTCGACTTTATAGGTGTACTGCTTAGAACGTAGCCCTATGAAATGAGTCATTATTTTCCCATTATTTTCATCCTTCATTAAACCAGGGATTTTTTTATTTACTAGAGGAATATTCCAACGATTATCTTGGGGATAATCACTAGTATTAAATTTATTAATGTCTTTTTTGATAACATCTTCATATACATCATTACACTGAATTTCGTATAAGAGACTGTCTGTATCTGTGTACAAAAGTTTACATTTTTCCACGGGGAATTTTGTTAACATGTATTTATAGTGAAAATCATATACGCAAATTTTAGAAATATCTAAAATAGACATTCCAATATACAAGGGCTTATTGAATATAATGCGAGATTTTTTCATTTCAATGGCCATAAGATTATCGCCGAAAATGGATCTGCTTTGGAAATCAGGACTAGCAATCAAATTTTTAGCTCCGTACCTCCCTTCCCATTTGTTTACTAGCTTAACGATTCGATGTTTTCGAACATTCTCCATTGTTTTACCAAACGTAGCGTTATTCATTAGTTTATAATTGTTTTTTTCAAAGTTTGACTTTGCTTGAGTTCTCAGTGATGTGTTTAAGTCAATGTAGGACTTCAACCATGGAGACTGTTTGAACTGTAGAACTCTGTGGATATGTGTTAATTTTATTCCATGCTGTAGAGCTTGTTTAAGATTTCTATAGTGAATAACGTACTTTTGCTTACTATAACAGGTAGTCATTAATTTAGAAAATTTTGAATTTGGTGGAGTTCTGTGTTCCGGACAGAATGGCAAATCTTTATGTAAATCATGTAGATCTTCTGGGTATTCGAGATCGACCTCTAAAATATAACCAATTTCAGAGTCATCAGGCACACTGGTGATGTCTATGTTGCAATCTGTCCACTGGAATTCTCCGTATGGAAGGAATTCTCTCATACTCCAGCCATATAAATTGTTTATATCGAAATAAACAATGTATGTGGATGGCTTGCTGGCATCATAAGTATCTAAATACTTGTTGTTAGCCTGTGAAAATCGATTGCAACATTGACTCACCCCACCTCGAATACCACGCTCAATAAACATTAAAATATCTACATCTTGAATAGTTTCTAGCCTACACCCTGTATATTTCAGCATGCAATCAAACGTATAACCTGGTATCGAAAAATAGTGGCTTGGGTCGAGGTTGTACGTCTTGTAACAAGTACTACGAAAAGTTTCAAAAACGCAAGTTAATAGCATGATATCTGTTTTCATATAGAGATCGCTGTAATCGCCTAGAGTACTCATACCGAATTTATCCCAAACAATTTGCGCATGTTCATAATCAGTCTCCTCTATGTTCTTGTCGTTTAGTTTATTGTAAAAGTATTTTATGTCAGGTAATTGCGTTTCATCTAGTTTTTCTGTTATCCAAATAGTCATAAAAGAATACACCTTTTCGTGTTAATAACTGAAATTTTTCATCGTCCAAGTCCAAAAATTCACGTTTAAGATTTTCAAAGTTTTCGTTGTTCAATGTGGAAGCTAGTTCTTCTAGAGAACAACCCATGAATCTGAAGGAGTCTATAAATCTAAATTTCAATTTGGTTTCATTATCGTGAACTGTGAAACTAATATATTTTTCCTTATTCTCAGGCAATAAAGTAATATGATTTCGTTCAGCTAAGAACTTTATTATAAAGTGAGCATCGTAACCTCCGAGGTTATGGAACACCACGGGAATAACAAAAGAATTTTTATAATTTAAATTACATTTATTGTGAGCAAAACCTCTGAAGTTTCCGGTGAGGTGACAGTGATCTCTAACAATTTTATCTGTTTCGGTAAATTCTCCTTCGCAAATGTGACAAGTTTTACTAGCATCCTGTAAACTAACTTCAGTATTCATGGGCTCCACATGTTTTAATTTCGAGGAGACAAATTGTGCAACATTGCGTAACTCTTCTGCAAACCAAGACATCGATTCTATTCCTCGAGCACTTTTATAATACGACCAGTCATTGTTATAACCGCATTTGAAATAATATCCAGCACTGTAGGCTATGTGTTTCTGATACCTGCTCGTTTTGTAATGACTATCATCACCATTAAATTGTTCAAGCAAGGATTCGAAATCTGCATATATAATAAACGGAAGCATTTCTCTGTATGCAAAATTTTTAAATTGAATGTACCGTTCTCGAGAAAATTCAATTTTACAATCGTTAAGTTTTTCGCAATCTACAACATGATTATTTAGCTTATTCTGAGATGTAAAATAATTCAGACATCTATCGCAAAAATATTTTTTAATTTTTTTTTTAGAGAGCTGCCTACATAAAAGTCTAGATAAGTCTTTAATATAACAATAATGATATTTAATTTTTAGCTCTTCATTATCTGACATCGGCGGCGGCGGTTCAAATTCATTTATTTTTGGAAAATATTTATTCTGAACTAATAATAAATTTACATGTTTGTCTAGTTTTCGCTTGGTTATACGGTGGAGCACAACAGAAAAATTTGATTTTGAATCCATTTCCAAACCAAATACATTAACAGAGATTGCATTATTTTTCTCAAATTTGGAAATTTGCGGTAACGTCATAGGAAATTCAATATCTTTTACGTTTAATACTGTTTTATAATGAGGATATGATGATGTTCTATCAGCGTTTTTTTCAACGGGATGGAGAGCACTGACAACGGCCCATGCGAAGCAAGCGTCATCGTTGTTCTTAACATTAATGCAAGCCTGCTTTTTTGCAATTTTTTCCGGTAGTTTAATGTAGGATGAACCGTTCCCAACTTCATATTTATTTATATTAATTTCTAAGCTAATTATTTCATTTAAAGCCCACCCACTGCCAGATTCAGAAAATTCAGATAAAGCATTAAAAATATCATCCCTTACATTAGATTCAAACCATTGACGTAAATCCCTCCCTGCATCAATTACCTTATTTTTTGTATTAAAATATTTTTTTTCAATAATTTCTATGTCTTGTGACTTTCTTATAAATTCGGCGCAGAAAGTAGTATTAACTTTAAGCGCTGGTACTTTTTTCGTGGCATTCATTATTCTAGTTTTGAAAAGGTGAAAAGCATCATTGAAAAATTCGTTCAAATATTTATGTTTTAAATTAATGATTACTCCAGTACGAACTCTACTATTAAAAACCGATATTAAATCTTCCCATTTGACCCGATTACTACGTTTTTCTTTTACCAATACCGCTCCCCCATTATAATTTATTTTTTCAATGATACTTTTAAACCTTTTCAAATGTCCTAAATTAGTCTGAAGGTTACGCAGTACACCTACTGATAAATTAGATCCCTTGATAGCTCTAGTTAAAAGTCTAATGTGTGATTTTACCTTTTTTATCCATAGCACTCTCTCCTGCGGGGTACAACAACCATTTCCTAAAAGTGTTTCCACTTCTTTGAACTTTTTAATAATATCATTGCTGATATGCTTAATTTCTTCAGAGTCCATAGCTGTGTCTGCGTGTATTCACTTGAAGGGTTCTAAAAGTAAATGATGATATCTCTGTCTGCGTGTATATTTTATATAGAACTATCTGGGCTCACTCTTTGTTTTCAGCTAAAAAAATTACAAATAAAAACTTAATATTTAAAAATTGTGTGTGTGTTTACTTACTTTTGATAAACTTGAACTGCACTCCCATAGAAGGCTTATTTACATCCTTCAAACCTTCATAAATTATGCTGTACTTCCTTTCACATTGAAATTCATCCAAATTTTCTCTTATTTCATGCAGCACTCTTCTTGGTAAGAATATATTGGTCTCTTGTAATTCAAGTAATATAGTCTCACCGTACCGAGTTTTCACTATTCTAGCCCCATAAATTGGCTGTGGAATATTTTGTTCCAAGTCTGATATCTTAAGAACTTGTTTAGTTTCTAGAAGTGAAACCTTGTTTAATTTTTCTAAATCCATCTAAAATTAATAGAATATTTTCTTGTTAATTTTATTGAAATTTAATAAAAACAATTTTTTACTCACGTTTGTTTCCCGTAGATAAAGCACACAAATAAAGATTTTATAATACGTCACGTATAGCGTATAAGTATAAACACATATGATGAATTATGCCGGCTGTAAACCTTTTATATCATCTGTGACGTCAATTTTTCATACGTCACCATCAGCACGTGTGAAAAATAATGTTGAGTTGACAGTTTTTATTTCGTGGGATTCATATTTTGTATATGTTATAATTGATAGGTTTAAGTCATAAATTAATTTTTATTGATTTCTCCACAGATTAGAAATAAAATGTTTTGTCTATCAGGCTGAAATTTTGCTATTTGTTTACATTTAAGTTACGTTCCTTAAACCAGCCGGCGACGTTTTTGTTTTGTTGAGTTAGCAGTTTTTTTATTTCGCAGAATTTATATTTCGTATATGTTATAATTGACAGTTTTAAGTCATAAATTAATTTTTATTGATTGACCCACAGATTAGAAATAAAGCGATCTGGCATTTTTGCAGTTTGTTTACATTTAAATCACGTTCCATGTAGAAATAATTCGAACGCCAACGTTTTTGTTTATAATAAATCATTTTGATAACCCAAATATATACGCAACGCAATCTAATCTGAAGACGTTGATATTATTGTTGGATTGCTTACTCTTATTTTTTATAATCACATAGACGTTGTTTGTGTTTCTCATATTACCAAAAATTTTCATACGTGACTTCTTTATTGCATTTACGATATTTTTATTGAAGTTATAAATTAATTTTTAATGGTTCATTTAATCACTTTAGCATATTTCAATAGACGTTGTTGAATTTTCTCATATTACTGCGACTATTTATACTTACGCTTTGATGATTATAAAGTGTTTAGGTTAAACAAAATCTGCAATTCGATATAAATACTGAAGTCTAACGGAATCCTTTTTATTTAAATATCAAATCTAGTTCACGAAAGATGTCGTCATCTGAGTGTTTGAATATTTTGCAAGAGAACTTTGAAGATATGTAAGTTATTTTTTTTTCATTATTCAACTTATTTTACATTATACTTACTTTTTTTAGTGAATTTAATGCTTGGGTTCGTATGGTTCAATTAACGAACCGATATACGCCACCGGTAAATCCTGAAGTTTACTTCAGAGAAAAGTAAGTAATTTTTTACATAGTTAATTCATTTTTTCAATTATAATTATTTTTACAGCAATTTGGATCCCCCTCCTTACTGGGACCTACCACCATACATTGATGATGACCTGCCTCCACCTTACAGAGATCTACCACCTCCTCTGATTCCAATACGAGATCTACCACCTGGATTTCTATTCCCTCCAAGTTATTCTCCTACGTCTCCACCTTACTTGGAGGAAAAGTAAGTTATTCTTTTATTTTGTATTTTTTTTTTCAATTATATTTCTTTCAGTGATCGTGATATCGACTTCATTGTCGTGGACGACGACGACGACACCGACGATGAGACGGTGATTGTCATCTCCGATGATGAAGACGAAGTCGTCGAGATTAGCGACGTGGAGGAGGATGAGGTTCGACCAACTGTAATATGTTGGGCAGGTCATCAATAATGTTTTTTTTTTTCAAAATTATTTTTTTATTAAATTGTTTTTTCTCAAAAATTATTTTTTAATAAAAATTACATTTGTATTGAAATTAGAGATTTGATTAATTTTTTTACATTAATATTTTAAGTTTTTTTATAATACTACAATATTGTATCTTAATAATTTTCTTTAAAGTTATTCTATTATGTTTAATATTGAATCTAAATGTAATGCTAAATATATGTACTATTTTTTTACCATAAATATATTTTCTTTGTCTATAACTTTTTTATTTATTAACTTATTAAAAATATTCTTTCTTGTGATTATGTTCAATTAATTTTTTAATGAATTTTAGTCTTTATTCGATTGTAATCGGATAAAGTTTAAGATAAGGCCCTTTTGACTGCGTCAGCCACTGACCTTGCGTCCCCACCCCTTTGCCACCATGTTTTTTTCTTAACGCAGCCACGCCCCCCTTTTTCCCCCACCCTCTTTTTTTTCTTAAGCAGCCACGCCCCCCTTTTTTAATACAGCTATGTTTTTTTCTTAATGCAGACACCCTTTACCCCCCACCCTCTTTTTTCGCAGCCACGCCCCCTTTTTTCTAACCACATTTTTTTTCTTAATGCAGACATGTTTTTCCCCCCACCCTCTTTTTTCGCATCCACGCCTCTTTTTTCTTAATACAGCCATGTTTTTTTTTCTTAACGCAGCCACGCCCCTTTTTTTCTTAACCATGCTTTTTTCCCCTCGCCCCCCTCCGCCGCTTTTTTCTACACCCTCTGGTCATTGTTGATCATCCACAAGAACTCTTCGCGACCCCACCCACATCTTTGGTCACTCCCGATGGACACATGCCATCCGCATCAAATGTCCGCGGACAAATCCGAGGGTGAGCTGGTAGCCCCCTTGCTCTACTACTCTGGCAAGTACAAATCCTGAATGGACTACTTATGCGTGGAAATGTAAACAACATGTTCTAGAAGGAAACAGTCTTTATCTATGCTGTTGTCACTAACGATTTTTGTCTAGATTCTATAGGGGAGCTAATAGATTAGCTAATAGATAACCTCGGGGAGATTTTGATCCATCTTATATAAAATAACATTTTAAAGGAGTTTGCATTTTTAAAATTATTATTTACATCTTTTTCTTATGCATTTTTAAAATTATTTACATCTTTTTCTTATAAAAACATTTTATTTTATTTATTTGCGATATTGGATAAACTTATCAATAGAAAATTTTCGTCATTAACTTAATGAATACAAGTTTAATTTCATGCTAAATTCTAAAGAATATTGATATAAAACGTAGCTGTCTTGATTGCTGTAAATTGATATTGATGTAAAACATAAACTTAGTGATTTGAGCATGGATCAACTAACTTATTTCAAGTGAATTTTAATAACATGGAATACGACTAAATATTACACGAGTGTATATTACGAAAAGAGTAATATTACAGGGGTTTTAAGTCGTATTAAATATTCTGGGGGAATAGTTAGGTAGTAGAGAGGGCTAATCCTACTCTAAAAGAAGTAGCAAGAATAGAAGGGTATAAACAGATCCAGTTACAAAATCCGTGGACGTGTTCCTTTCAGATTCATGATATGTATCTTCACAGCATTGTGCAAACACAATAAACTTGGAGTCGTGGTCATACGGTTTGTATAATGATTATTTGCGTGTGTGTCACAGGTAACAATCATATGAATCAATCAACTGAGATTTTTGAACAATGTCGTGTCGAAAATACATTTTAGGATAACAGTACATTTCCATCAAAATAAATGAAATAAATTTAACAAAAATCAAAATAACTGACAAAATAACAAAAATTAAATAAATGTTACAGAAATATTGAGACGCCAATGAATGAAATTATACAATAAAGCTAAGACGTGACTTCATAATTGCATTTTGTTCGGCAAATTATTAACTATCTATGCCCACGTAGTTGATTGAAACATATGTCGCTAGACATACGTGCTGGTAATTGAGGCATATTAGTAACAATTGCGAGTGGTGTAGCATGTGATCCGTGCGTCGTCACTAAATTGAAACACGCTCAAAGATCTATTATACAAATTATACATCGGTTTATTTCTCTTCACTTCGCATAAGTAGTCCGTTCAAGATATAAATTTACCAGGTCTGTATATCGAAAGGTAGCTAGTCTGGAAATATTTGAAGTTGAAGTAGAAATATCCTCATCAATCTGCCCATTGAAAATAATTTGAAAGCTATTAAAAACAATAATACTTTCGGAAAACAAACAAATGTTAACATTGAAATAAGTAGCATACTAATTTCTGACCTATTGAATCTATTACTCACAAATTGAAGTATTTAATAATGTTTAGAAGCAATGCATCAGTCTGGTATTGAAATATCCTATATAAACATAGGACAAATAGAAATTGGGGGAAATGCAGCTAAGGGGTTAGTTGAAAATTAAAAAAAAAATTATAATAGTAAGAATATAAGCTCATACATCATATTAGGTCATATATTTGATAATCGACGGTTATAATTACTGAAAGCCTGAAAATGTGACCTCATCTGATTAGATCATTGTGTTTACGAAGCCGTTGTTATTTGAAAATAATTAAGCGAAAATTTAAATTCGTGGGTGTCAAAATATGTGCTGTATTAATCTTCATATAAAATTGTAAACACACCTTTCTTTTGGTGTAAGTAATTTTCTGCAACAATATTATATTATAATACAATAATACTTTAAATATTATTATATTATAATATTACATCAATCACTTGTATCTAAGACTGTTAATTATATTTTACTACACTTTAACCAGTTTATTATGGGTAGGATTAATGATATTTGATACAAATGGCTGTATGTACCAATAAAGTATTTGGTGTGAAATATTCAATTATTATATTTTTTCGTACATTCGTCATACATCGTTTACATTTTCCCTCATTATTCTGTTTGTTTACATAACAATTATTCTCTCATTTTAATAGTATTATATTTTCTCATAACTTTATTAAAAATGCAATTTTAATTGGTTCTTAGTATAGTGTATATATAAATATTGATTAGAAATAAAGATTTATTATTAAAATTCACTGAATATTTACATATATTTGCATATACATATATGTACACTGTGGTAACCACTAACGGAATAACATTATTTTCGGTGTTATTTTAGAAACTTATGAGAAATGCTTAGGCAGCTTGAATTATACTTTAGCAAGTCTTTTAAACGAAATTTATACACAACATAATTAATTCATGGAGGTGCAGTACAAGAGATATGTTTGGTACTGCACTTTTATAGTGCAGAGTGCAGTAAAATACCCTGCATATTTTTTACTGGATTCTTAATGATCTAATTTTACGTTATAAAACTGATATTATTGCAATGCATTATTTGAATATTATTGTTTGTGTAATTGTTCTATATACTATAACGTCTATAATTATAATACATATTCAAAATATTGTCCATTAGCTTGCTGGCGTTGACTTTGTAGTAAACGTCTGCCTAAATGTCTCTAAAATTTAAGGTAACATTTTTCTTATTGCTGTTTGTATTTCTTGTTTGATATCACTCATATTATCTGGTTTTGATGCATATATTTTATTATTGAGGAGAACCGCACGAAAGAAGTCCGACTGCATATGGTCTGCTGATCTAGGTCTGATGATTACTCAATAACATCTCTTTGTACAATTCATTTATTAAGAAAGGTTTTGTTTATACATACATCATAATGAAGTATTGCCCCATTTAAATGAAACCAAACAATTTTATTTGGTAAAGTCGGATTCTGTGCATTTGGATATACATAACGACACGTTTGTCAGAGCAGGATATACACAACTTCATCTCTAATAAGACTTAAATATTTTTTAGGTGTAAAATTTCCGTTAATACAAGGTGGACCAAAAATATGCTTGGCGATAATTCTTGTCCAAATGTTAATCTTTTGAATATGTTATGTATCTGTTTCACGCGCATCAGGTGAAGATTTTCTCCTGACCATACAATTCCTACAGTCCTGCCCCTTTGTTTCCCTATTCAACGTGAAAGTTGATTTGCGTGAAAAAAGAATGACACTAAGGATTACCTCACTTCTGCTCAACTTTTTTAGGAGTTACAACTATGATTTGGATCGTCTTTTGGTAATTCCCGGGCAAATTATATTTCATAGAGATGGAGTTTATCTAGGATTAGTTTATTCTGAACGCTTAATAAAATGTAATGCAAAGTTTTACTTCGCAGAGGGTAATTTTTAAACTACTGATGTAGCGACACGTTAAATTGGCAACATTAGCAAGGATAATGAGTGTCCCTTGATAGCTTAGCGGTTAGAGCAACCAACCGGCAATTGGGAGATACGGGTTCAATTCCCGGTCAGGGCATATGCACTTTTATCCTTGCTATCGCCAAAGTGGTAACCCCGACGTGTGTGATTCGTTCTAGTACATCGAACCTCCCTTACATCTCAAATTCGCGGATTCGATTCCCGTCCTATCCATCGCCCTATAGTCCGGGGGTACCGAACAACGGTTAGTAAAAATGGTGAACGCGGCCAAATTCCGTTAATTGTATCGAGACCAACCATGTCTCTAGGGGGGAGTACTGTAGCGACGCGTTAAATTGGCGCATTAGCAGGGATAATGAGTGTCCCTCGATAGCTCAGCGGTCAGAGCAACCAACCGGGAAATCCGGGTTCGATTCCCGGTCAAGGCATGCACTTTTATCTTTGCTATCGCCAAACTGAAATAAGGAGATTATACTCCACCCCATCTGCAAATACCTTATATAATAAGGACTAAAGAAATTAGGTCAAAACAGCTATTCTCCTGGCAATATGCTAAACGCCGAGCCGAACCGGTCTGGAGTTAGCGATATTCTGAGATAGGTGACACTTTGCATCTTCCTTGTGGTTTTTAAACAATCTGAATCACTGTATTTTAGTGCTAACTCTGTTAGACAAAATACGGCAAATTTTGTCACTTGATTCAGCGCTCGGCGTTTGGTATATAGTTAGGAGAATAGCTGTTTTGACCTAATTTGTTTAGTCCTTATTATATAAGGCATTTGCAGGAGGTGGTGGGGTATAATCTTCATATTTCAGTGGTTTTACTTAATAAAATGTCTACTATATCATATCCTTTTCTACAGAATGAGGTTTTTTATTTAAAGGTTTTACAATTCCAATTCTCCTGAACTATGCATGAATTTTGGACAACGTTCCTTGTGGGATATTGGGTAAATCAGGATACTACTGATTAAAAACGTTTGCAACTTTCACATGATTTCTACACATCTTCGTAAATGATCGTAAAAATTTGTATACAAGTTTCTGTTAAACAATGTATTGTTTATTATTAAACATAAAACTACTGTTCAAGAAACGATGTCACAATCTCTGTAAACATCTATTTACCAATTTTCTTTTATTGTTTATAGTTGTTTAGGTTATTCTTGTTTAAAGGGAAGACTTGTGAACACATATGTAATACATGTCTTAGATTTAATTTATTGCTGATATTAATTACATACAGTGAGCCCGAAAAGCAAGTATAAATTCGTATTCGTATAAATTCGATAAAAATGGTACTAATTTTTTCTTTTTTAGAAAATCACTCGAACAATTCAAAAGATGTATTGAAGTATCAGTTTGGGAGTTACTCTTTAATTTTTCCGAGTAAAAGCTATGACGTTATCAATATTGTCTTAATGGACATTTTCTATTCCGCCATTTGAAAGAACCTCCCTTTAGAGGCAGTAAGGGATGGTTACATAAGAATTTTAGTGAGTCTTGAAAGTGAGTTTTTGATATCAATAAAAAAAAGCGTTACCTATATCAAAGTCATTGAAATAAAACAAAATCCTCTATTCACATTTAATGTTGGGCATTACCATATAAATTATGGTATGGTAATTAGTATTATATTTACATGGTAATTAATATTACCATATAAATTATATCGTTCAGTATTTGTTGAATGTTTTGAATTAGAAATTTCAATAAACATTATATTTCCTTTGATTTCTCGAAATATTAGTCAAATATGAGGTAACCAATCCCTTATTTTACTTTAACGTACGTACAAAAAGTGTTGTTTCAAATGGCTCAATAAAACATGGAGCTTTTAAAAATACGGCTCCAAGGAAGTCAAGAGTAGGTAAAAATTCTCAAAAAAAGGCTCACAAAAAGTAAGAGCTCTCAAACCTTGATCTTGATTCGATTCCAAGCACCAGCACTGGCAATGTCGGTTTTTCAATGTGTATCCCCCACCCAGACAGCTTCGACTTTGAATTTGGGGCATCGTCTAATCCATGTAGTGTGTTTTATGTTTCAGGTTTATCTTTTATGCTATTTAAGCCATATGCGTTACAACTCGTTGAAATTGGTTTATCAATGAGAATTCGATCGTATAAAGAGATGCAGGATGTTTATGTATATAAAAAATTCATCCATCTTGTTTGGTCACTTATATGAGTCACTTTGTATATTTAAAATTCCGTTTAAAATCCATACTTTTGATTCTAAATCGACCTGTATGAGCGGTTCTCATAAATCTTTGCGTATATCTGCCTCGTACATATCAAACCATTGGTTTTAGTTTGTACTTGCTGACATACAAATATTTATTTTATATGCGGATAGTAGTAATAATTGTAATGGTTCAGAGAACGTTAACCTCCTTATCATAAATTATTTCCCAATGCGAAGTGAATGGCAAGTGAGAGAGAAATATTTATATGAAGCGTAAATACCGAATTACATCCAAGTAATAGATTTTACATTCATAAACGAGTTACTTACTATACAGTAAGGCACATTGAATTAGAAGATAATCGTTATTGCAGTACTTGATCTTGGGTGTAATTTTAAATTGGGTGTTTTATGTCCAAAATATATACAAATATGTAGATGTAATAATTTTTTTATTTAGAATACTTTATGAAAATAAATTAACTTAATCAGGACTTCAACGATTATAAAAAATGCAAATCGTCAATGTTATTTATCCCAGTATATACTGGTTCTATGTTGTTGAAAGGATTTAAAATTTACTATTATACAGGGTATGGAAGATAGTCGGAACTCTTTGTTTTCAGTAGTTTAATAGATAGTTTTATTTATCTCCTGATTATGCTAACTTGATTAGTAAAACGAGTTTGAACGATCGGTGTTTGTAAAAAGCTGAGTCTCTTGTTTTTTTTTTTTGCTATACATATTAGTTTACATCTTCATATAAACGATACACATCAGAGAGTCCATGAACGTTATTTTCTTAATTTGTAAACCAATTCCCATGTGTTATTTATAGAATTTGTATTCAATAAAAGTTTTTTACATTTTTTGCAATTTTGTGTTCTTTTTTTGAATAGTATTTTATTGGTAGTTTAAAATAAACTCACCCGTGATGCAAATCAAATTATATTATTATAAAATTACAACAAATAAGTATCCTTTCGAAAATATAAGCTACTGTACGAACAATTAATTTTTAGTAAATAAGATTTTGTCAATATGAACCATTTGCGTAAATATTTATGAAGGATTATTTACCCAGTTTCGGATTACATCGGGAATCGTAATTACATATTTATTCTAATTCTAATTATTCGTAATACAAATGTACACTTCCGAAGGTTGATTTGTCATTTATACTCGCATGAATTACTAATAAGTAATGCCATCTATTTAAAAAATCAACACATATGCTTGTTTTGTATATAATCATAAGTGAACGTACTGAGATAACGTATAACAGGTTCAGGAGTATTACGAGTATAAAACGTGGTCGATATACAGCATCATTTTGTTTGGTCATATTTTCATATACTTAATACAACGTAAAGAAATATTTTCATACCTATGGTTTAAATTAAATTGTTGAAGTTATTTACAATTTCATGTACAACATGGTACGTAAATACGGGAAAAATTGGTTATTTTGTTCCCACGCTGTTTAATAACAAAAAAATCTAAAATAGACCAATCTCTGTTATCTTTAAATTTGCCTGCACAAGTTCCTAGGCTGAGTTGACGCATGTATCATCAATATTAAACGTAGCAAGCAACAGTCGTATCGTCCATCAGTTGGATGAGTGGCGGATCGACTCGCCTATAATTTCTAACTGCTGGTATGTGGAAAGGCTACATAACCATAAGCAAGACGTGTGTAAATAAGATGCGAAATTACAGGTTTTTTGTCTATTATATAGGGTTTCATTGTGGCATAAATATACATATACATACCCATATAATACAAAAAAAAAAATAACTAAAACGCCCCATAATATAAAAAAGTTGTAATTAACATCCTTATTTAGCAATACTAAAATGGCAGATTTTAATCACCGGGAATATGCAGATATGCTGTTAATTCACGGCCTGACTAATGAAAATGGTGTATCTGGAAGTCGGGAATGCGCAATAAGATTTCAAGGGCTAATTTTAATGTTAGGTTGATTTAATCGGTGTTTGAACTACGTTATTCGTTTACCGAAAACCGTTTATGAATACATTATATCATTTTCCATTTCATTTTTTTCTAACTTGTACATTAACGTACATTTACATTTTCCTGCGAATGAAATTTGTTTTTTTTTTTGATAATGTGATATTTTATCTCAACATTACATTAAATAGTATCCATTGAAACACTAATGGCATTGTTGCATCACACTAGAACATTAGGTCAGTATGTTCGATTACAAATATCACTTTAATTATTACAATTACTAGAAAATTACTAAATAGCAGTAGTATAAGATATACCTAATTGGAAATAAATAAATACTTAATTATGTAATATTTACTTATCGTGTGAAAAATATTGTATATATTTTTCACGCGACTCCTGTACAACTTTATATATTTTGCTTAATATGTCAATTGTTAATCTGCAAAACTCATTTGAAATATTACTATAGAAAATATTATATTTAAAGCTTGTATCTTGTGTTATATCTAAACTAATTTTTAAAGTATTACAAATAGAAATCGTTCCTAAATCCGTGTGCTGTAAAGCGGAAGGGTGTCAAAAACTTGTTGGGAATCCAATCATCGAGCATACAATGACCCACCACCCCGGACTACAGTACGAATTACGTTGTTGCAGCCACGTTCATAGGAGAATACGATAGATCACCCATCCACGTTACAGATGCTAGAGTAAGCACTTCATTTTTATTCCAGTCAAGCGTAGGATATTGAACTAAACACCCGCCGTATTCTCTAAACTACTTATAATGAATGAAATTGAGTAATGGAAGTTGTTCATATTTTGAAAGATGCATCCATGTAAAGCTACGAATTCGTGACTAGTCCGATAAAATATTTCAGTAGACCTCTTTGAAGTTACGATAAATTAGAGTAATATAACAATAGGCTGGAGGATCTATTAGAGTAATATAACAATAATTGATAGTTTCGGGTCATATAAATCAGAAACAGAGCGAAAATACACACGGATCTGAAAAAATATAGGACTTGTTTGGTTATTAGTAAGCCCCGAATTTGACTGTCGACACGGCGTAAATAACACATACGGACTTGCAATGAAGAGTAAATTACATATAAAAATTATACATATATTAGTTTACTTTTCATTGCGTGGTCGTTTAGGAACAAATAAGGACTTGTAATTGTATTCCTAAAAATGCGTAGTCAAGTCCGGGGATAGGGCAAGTCATCACGTCACCGTATTGTCAAAACAATCTGGACAACACAGTAGTCTTTCAAGGTAACATCACCACACACCAAACACTATTTACGCGTATGGTCACATGAGTATATATTATTAGTAGCTGCTCTAAATGTTCAGCAGACAAGGAGCGACGTCTGTCAGTAAATATCCATTTATAATATGAAAGACTACTTCTGTCTGCTGTAGAATATCTACAGTAACTGCTATAGAAGAAGACTCCAGGTTGTTATCTAAAGATGCAGCAATTTTTTTCTTTACAGCCTTCGCAGTATCCCCCTCCAACTGAAAAATATACTGCCGAAGGTCCAAGGTCCCAACAGACAACGTTTGTAGCATCCACTACTGAAAATTCATCTGTCTGTGTTTTTTTCTCCAACTTGTGCGCGAAAAATTGTCATGTACATATTAACACCAAATCTTGTTGAATAGCTGGATCCGTTAAAGTTTGTTGCGCATAGTAACAATAGCAATAGCATCACTTGGATACAACTGTTGAAATACCCTGGTGATATTCTCAAAATTGCAGTATAATATGAAGCTGCATTGATCCACGTACCTCACCGGGTTATGGCAGGTGATGGAGGTAACTGTGTATTAGGAAGTTCTTCATTTCTGTGAATAATACCACCCTTTACGGGGCTTTTAAAAATACTTGTTTGACATTCGCTATTAGGTGATCAACATTCGGATAACGGTCACGGATTGCTTCTGCTACGCGATGAAGACCATGCGCTAGGTACGTTACATGTAACATATCGTAATTATACGTTCCGTTCAAAAGTCGACAAGCCACTTACATGTATGGCGCAATATCCGTAAGAAAAAGTAGAGCCATGTTTTTGTTTTCCTCATGTTTAGGCGCCCCATACTTTCTTAACGTCTAGTCAACTAATTTTGCAACGGCTTCAGCATTCGTCTTTGTCAATATTATTGATGATATTACATGTGATTGCGTTGCCGATATATCGCTCATTTCCCATAAATATTCATCCTCAACTTCTGCATAAACAGTAGATTTGATAGTGGCAGCAGCTTGCGGTAGATAATTTTTTCGAAACATCGATTACGTGGGCACGTTTACTTTGTCAAATTCCCCATTTAAACATTTCTCTACAGTCTTTAAAACTAAGATTGTCTAGTTGGGTTCACGGGATATTACACCCAACCATAAATTTGACCAGTTCGTTATAAAACGTCGTGTGTCTTTCACAAGCAGTGCTCTGTCCAGTAACCGCGGTTTTATATTTTTCGGAACACCAATGTCTAACAATATCCGATGTGCGGGTATACGCTATGGATGTATAATATATTATAAGATTGTCATATTTCTTTACGGTGTTTGTATTTGTAACAGATATTTCACAACACATATAAGTCCGACCCTTAAATGTCCGCAGTCAAATCCGGGGTTCAATTATTAGCTATTTATTTTTATATCTATTTATGCCATGCAGTAAATAGTATCACTGTATTGTTCACGATTTTCACTTGGCAACAGCCATCTGTAGCAAGTCAGAGTGTAATTCGCGAATGTCTCGCAATCAGTGACCTTTTAATAAATATCTTTTAAGTGAATGCGGTCTGTCTTATGCTAATTCATTTTATTACTTCTTAAAATTGTTTTCGAGATCCACTTATTGAGAACTGTTTGATTTGCGTCATCGAGGTTTCCAGTATACACGGAAACGTTTCGTTTCGTGTAAATCCTAACTTAATTTTACTCCTTGTCTTGAAAGTACGAAGATATTAAATAACATTTCTATGCAGATATATAGTTCGTAGGATTATGTAATGAATTCTGTATTCTAAGACGATTCACTCTTCATAACGTTCTGTATTAATTTTCTTGTGCATTTCAGATATGAAATAGTTTTTATTAAGGTTTTACATTTCTTGTATATATATATATATATATATATATATATATATATATATATATATATATATATATATACATGTACGTTATGTAATATGAGTTCACTGTGGTTGTCTTCGCGCAGATATGTCGATGTTATATACTTTATACATTACTTCACACCTCTTCACTGTAGTTCATGTTATTTATTTTCCCATATCAATATATTAAGTTAATTACACATGCTGTTAACTAGAGTGGCCAATTTTTGGGTATGGGTTCCAACGGCGCCGATCGAGCTGGGTGGTTGCACCGGCCGGTGTTGCTGTTAGGTCTTCTTGCGGTCAATATCCGTTGTCGAAATAGCTCAAACGCTTATTGATCATTTATTAATTAACCGGTTATTATACCGGTTCTAACCCATCCCCGCCACTATTTTCTAGTACGTCACATTTCACTTTGAGATCAGCTTCACAAAGTCATCTTACGTAAGGGACTTTGAATCATTTCTATGGGGGGGGGAGGGACTTTTGGATAAAGCCACCTTGTGAAGAATTCCATTGACTGGTTTCTGCGGCAGACTCTGACTCTGTTGTCCATCAATTTAATCTCTCAGTATCTGCTACAGAAATAATCCAAAATGAGTTTTCGAAAGTGGCTTTGTCCAAGGTGGCCCCCACATAAACCATTCAATGACTTTCGCAAGATCACTTTGTCGAGGTTCACCGTTACGTAACAGTTGGCGATAGAGGGAGGTCTAGAATCGGTAAAATCCCTCTACTCTTGTGGAAGAAGGAATGTTAAAATGTTATCCAGTAAATTGATTAATATAATATATGAGTATGTACAAAAGCAGTATTTACATAAATGCAAAGTGTCAAAGAGAAAATAAAAAACTATTAATTTTACAATTTCAAAGTACATAACCAATCCAACAGCAAAAGTTGAAAATTATTATAAAGAGGTGACTATTCATAAATGATTGACACTTAAAATGATAGCGCCACATGATGAAAGTTGATTAGATTCTTGGGTTTATTTGAAGATATAAAAATTTGTATACTCGTATATAATATAACATTATATTGACAAGACTGCCATTTACAAGACCTCAAAAATTCTTTGCAATTGTTCATTATGACTAAAAAAACTGTTGAATTTTCAAGGATTGAGGAATCAACGACTGGTACAATTAAGCTTATCAACCATATTTTCCCTATGCAAAGAATATTTTGATTAATAATAAATTGAGCTGTTATCAAATGATACTTCCAATGGTAGAGTTAACATAATGACTTAATTGCCTCATGAAATATTTGAAAAGGAGCGTAATAGGAATGCTAATAAATTGGATTGCTAATCAATATAACACTTTTCAAAAGCTGATGGTAAAAGCAGACTGAAAAAGATAAAGATCTTCCAAGGAGCACTAGATACGTATAATCATTAATAAGAGGAAAATAATGATCAACAAAGACAGAATAGACAAACATATATAAATAAACTGTTTTAAAACCTTAAAACGGACTTTTGCGCACGTAGAACATCTCTATCTCAAAATTGAGTGGTCGACAAAAAATAAACTAACACATAAATGCAGAATATGTGTTTTATGTGACAGTTTTACTTTTTTCAATTTTTCTCAAATAGTCCACCATTGTGCTTTCTCATGACCCATGGACAGGGTGGGGTGTGTCCTATCCACCTCAAAATCAACAGATGTCGTGTGGTAGACGTCCCTAATCAGAATCGGTCGAAACCCGATCGATACACACGATTTAATTGAGTGACCGTGCTAACAAAAACAATTTCTCAAATAGTCCAGCATTGTGCTTTCTCATGAGTCATGAACATCGTAGAGTATGTTATATCCACCTCAAAATCAATGGATGGCATCTGGGAGACGTCCCCGATCAGAATCAGTCAAAACCCGATCGATCCGACACGATTTAGTTGAGTTATCGTGTTAACAAAAACAATTTCTTAAATAGTCCACCACCATGCTTTCTCATGACCCATGGACAGGGTGGGGTATGTCATATCCACCTCAAAATCAATAGGTGTCGTCTGGGAGACGTCCCCAATCAGAGTCAGTTAAAATCCGATTGATCCGACACGATTTAGTTGAGTTATCGTGCTAACAAGAATAAATGCCGGCGACAGCGACACCGACACACACACACACACACACACACTATTAAACTGTCATATTAAAATACGGACTGATGTGTCGATTAGATGAACATGTTTTAGATGAACATACCGATGATAATGTCTCATTTAATTTTTAATTTTAATAGACCATTATGATACGTCGACTCGATGAAGACCGCTCTATTTTTGCCCTAAGTGATAGAAAATAAGTATTTTAAGAAGTCACGGTGATCAAACTAAATACAGCATCCAGAATGGAATTATAAAATGTGAGGAATATGGAGAATGGCAGTAATATATGTACAATTATTTAATATAAACCCGAAGAAATCGCAGCAAAATAGAGGAAATAAATATCCATTTCTGATACACCAATGAAAATTATGAATAAAAAAAAAAAACTAAGAGTAGTTTTGTGTTACTGAAATAATGAATTGTAAATGATGAATGATACGGTGCAGTTTTGGTTTACGAAATCATATCCTCTTCATCAGATTTCATAAATTTTTGCTAAGGGCTGTTGCAGACCTAAACCAGAAATAAGTGACCTAATTTTGTCAGTATAAATTCCGCTTAGTTAACGTTAAAAAAGAAAATTTAAAGTGATTGATGAAAGAGGCCTTAATTGAAGCCGTGACAGTCTTCGGGCCTAAACACCTCCGAGTATTTTTCATCAGCACCGTGCCAGCCTCTTATCAAGAGGCCGACTTCAAGGAAAAGTTCTTAAAACAAATGATGCTCCGGCAATAATAGATCCTTTACTTAGCGGCTAGTGTACGTACTTAATTGTTTCTGTAATTTATTCTACAATTAAGGTGATTATAAATGCATAAATGTAAGAGAAAATGTATTCAAGATTTAATTAATGGTGGAAAACGTGCAAGAAAATTGATGAGATATTTATGATAATAAATAAACGATTTAAAAAAAAATTATCTTAAAAGCTCTTAAATGTTTGTCACATTTAAGAGCTGAAAGGGTATTTTGTGAATTATTGTGGTACAAAAATTTTCTAATAAAATTCCTTATGGAAAAGTAATATATTTGTTGGTCATTATTCTCGCTTGTGCCGCATTATTTTTTAAAGCACCTTAAATAAAAACTCAAAAATATGGTTGTCATAATCAGTTTCCATATTATTATTATTCAAAACTTCAAAAAGTAGTGGTTGTAAATAATTTCCAAGTTTAAACTAGGTAATACAATAAGCAAAAGCTAAAGGCTTACATAATGTGTTCTATAAGCTTTCTAGACTAACCCCTTTTGATTCTTTGTCAAAATCTCATCTGCTTATACGATGTAGTTAAAAAAATGCATGTATATGATGGATAGTGAACCAATATTACACTAAGAAAAGTATTTATTTGAATATATATATATATATATATATATATATATATATATATATATATATATATATATATATATATATATATATATATATATATATATATATATAATATTGAATCAACTTACTTTTACCTACTTCTTAAAAAACAGACAGGATATTCAATGGTTGCTAGATGAAAATCTTTGATTTCCAGTACCTATTAATAAAAATGAGAGAAGCAGCTCCTTGCAATATTAGAACCGTACTATTTTCCCTTACTCGCCCGACCTAGCCTCCTGTGACTTTTACTTATTCCCAAGAATGAAAAAAAAAACATAAAGGGAAATCGTTTTTAGGATGTAGAAGAAGCTAAGGGAAAATCGCTGGAAGTACTTATAGTACAGCATTAGATCAGAAGAATATAAAAAATATTTCGAGAGTGAGAAAACTGTTGGGTTGTGCATTTTTTTTCCTCGTCGTATACTTTTACATGTTGTTTTAGAACTTGTATGTTGTGTAAAGTTTATGTCGTTTATTAGTTTGTATTTATTAATTTGTATTGTTTCGACAATACCCGTATAAAGAATATATTTAATAAAATACTAGCGCAATATCTATATACCTATTTATTTAAAGAAAACTAATGTATATTTAACGCGTCACCGTGTTTTTACATTTTGGTTGAAATATTTTAGATTTGCTAATATTACTCCTATCTATTTATTTAGGTTTATTAGTTTGACAAAATTTGGATGCTCAAAAAAATAAAAAATAACCTTTAATTATTACTACAGGGGTAAGATATTTCTAATTTTGATAAACATGTTTATTTTCCGTAAATCATAAAAAATAATTAAATGTATTTAACGATTTTCCTTTCATCTCAATAATTTGGTAATAAAATACATTAAATTGATTGCAGCGCATAATAAGTCACAAACGTAGCCTCCAGTCTACCACACAAGAAGTGACCCGGTGATATTTCTGGTACATCTTTATTTTTCTTAAACAGATAAACTACTCTGTGCTGGTGCCGACGTGACGGCCAGAACGACAATTAAGCAATTTAATCTAAATAGTTGTTCAAATGTTATAATCGCTCTCGCGAATATGAATGTTTCATAAATTGCTTCTGAATGGATTTGCTAAAATACTGGCATAACACTGACAATATCGTTATTTAAACAATTATTTAGGGATGTGATTAATCAATGGAAATAATTTAATAATTTTGTTAAAGCTTTTTTCTGTGTTTTTGTTTATTAACGAGAAGGAACGTTTATACAGCGAAATATCCATAGCGTGGATATTCGTACAAAGAACCAATAAACTCCGCCTCAAAAATATCTGGCCATTGATTTAAATTTTAATGTTCTTTTCACATATACATATTGGAAAGGTAAAAATATGGCTGATCAATTAAAATAAAGCATTGACGTGTAGATGGTATGTTGCCCTTAAACCAATTATATTTTCAATTGTAATTCGAATGTCAGATTTATCATCTTTTACAGTAACATTTGTAACAAAATTTAATTAACTGTTGTTGTTTTTTTCTGGAGTTAAATTCACATTAAAGCTGAAACGCAAAAATGTTACGTCTTACTCAATTTCCAACATTACAATTCCAACTTATGGAATTGTAATACCCCAGTATATTACCAACAATGTTATTCCTTGGAAGTGTATTAAAAAAATTAGTACCTAAAAATTTAATACCTAAAAAATTAGGTATTAAATTTGATTTTTATGGGTTTATTACTTTTTAAAACAATTTTGTTCTTATTGCAGCACCGACTTCTTTGTCATTAATTGCATTGTACTTTGTTGCATGAAATACTCGAGTACAATTCAAGTTCCCTAACCAGCATATATAATAACGTCAATAAGCGTATCAAAATTTCCAAAATATTTTTATAATTTTTAGATAAAGTAATGTTCTTTCCATATTCTCTATGGGCATATCAAGGTATAAGCGGATTTTCTCTGGGATTTCAAGTTGCTGATGATAGCATGCTTATTCCAATTTTCGGCATTCCCCCACCACTTAATTTTGTATACCGACTGTATCACCCCATCACTTCACTTTGTTAGTACCAATTCTCAATATTTCCCCACCAATAAATAACTATATCTGAATTTAACATTTTGTTTATTTTACCATTCGCATTGCCAATATTTCACAAAAGACTAAAAACTATAATAGAAAAAAGATTTCTCCAAGTAATGTATTTATCTCATAATAAAGTAAGTGGATGCGTACAAGATCTCAAAAATGTTGACAAATCGTTTTACATAATATTTTTTATAATCGTAGAATTAAAATCAAGTGACTTGTAATCCGCGATATCGACAATACAAGAAATATTTCGTGACTCTGGCATGGGATGCAGACCACAAGATGATCTACGGGAAAGATACCTATGACAATGAATATCTTTAGGAGACCGAAAGAAAATATGCAGATGCTACGTAAAAGAATTCCGACAAATTTTTGTAAAACATTCTTATAATTATGGAGTTAATCTCGAACTTAATTAGTTAACACTGATAACTTCTTCATGACGTCAGCATTTCATTCAGATGCAGACATGCCCTAAAAATTTTTATAAAATATTTTTATATTTATAGAATTAATCTAAAATTTAATTAACCAATATTGATAACCGTTTCATTGTATAATATATATTTTTGTATAATTATAGAATTGATATAAAAATGTAATTAATATTGATAATCCTTTCATGACGTCGGCATTTAGAAAATTGAGCGGTGGGGGATGCCCAGAATCGGTATACAGAATTTAGTGGCCGGGGGATGCCCACTAGCACTCTACTAGCAGGGTACTACCATTCTACTGATGATGTTGGCCGTATTTCGGACACTCCAGAATCATATGTTTAGTTCTTAAATATGTATTACAAATAGAGCATAAAGTTTCTTGAGTACCGGTTAATAAGAAATAGCTGTGAATAAAATTTGTTTGTTCAATTCTTGAGAGTACGGTTTGTTCTCTTCCTTGTAACGATAAAGGTTTCCATTTGTAAAGTTTAGGTTTTACTTTTTTGAGCTTTGAACTTCTGCAACCCATTCGTTTACCATAATGTATAACTTTTCGCTTGAAATATATTTTTATATCAAGATTGACGGATCATAACATTATCTTGCATTTAATACTGCTTCTATTTTAGCTCTATCAGCTAATTCATTACTATAACTTACTACATTACTAGCAGTCCAGAGTAAAGTAACAATTCCGTCTCTCGGAAGTTACTCGACCATTGTGTTGAGAGAATATTTTGTATTTTGAGGATTTTGGGGACTACCACTATAACGGGTCAAAAAAATTGATTTTTGACTTTTACATTTTCGTAAAGTATGTACATTTAAAAATATTTCAGGTAAAAATAATAAAAACTAACGACGCTACAGCTATGTTAGTGGAGCAGGTAGCGCAGTAGATTTTGACCGCGCTGTCTGCGACACTGACTTATTCAATACGGAGGTAGATATGGTCACCTAGCACCCTAAATCAAGAATTGATGAAATATGGTAATTTAAAAAATTTTACTTTTTAAATAACAATTTTTTCATGTAAAATGTGTACTTAAACTTGCACTCAAATGCCCGAATTGACTTTTTTCAAAGGAGTGCAAACGACAACTCGAACCCTAATAGTCCTATTTTTGTTATTTTTTAAAATTTCTTTGTTAAGGTTAGATCTAAGCGTGGCCTCTCTTCAAAGTATTTAAAATTAATATTTTTTTACCTTGAAATGAGCAAAAACTTTGGCAAAAATTATAACTTTTATGAAAGAGTCTCTATTTTATCGAAAAATAAAAAAAATACCCCTCACTTAACTATAACTACTTCCATACATATACAGATTGTTTTCTTTCCGGATGAACCATTACGGAACCAGTACATTTCCTAATAAAAATGTGTACATACAGTTCAAAATATCCTTAATAACATATTCTTCTTTAATCCTAGAATAATTGTTTAAATAACAAAACATAAGTAGTAAAAATTAGCTATTTTTTGGCCCGTTACAATGATGATCCGCCTTAAAAGATCTCATGTATAGGTGCTATGATAGGATATGCATAGCAGTGAGAGAGCCAATGCATATGAGTCTATCCTCGCGTAAATTAGTTTATGTACAGATTGTCAAGAATAGGAAAATGTGTGACATTCTCTAGGTATCCGTAGAAGAAAAAGTGAGGCAGCATTCGCATTGTTTATTATTTATTTCGCAATATTAAATTGGGATTTCTATATTTATTTAGAAAGAAATGTAAGGAATGGAATTATATAAAAAACACAGATAAGACTTTATGGAGTTATGGATTTTTCAGTGACTGTACACTCGATATTCACTCTGCAAAGGTCTCAATGCGACTGAGTAAAGACTAGGCCATTTACTGCACACCTCATTGGCGGTCCGATATCAGTTTTGATACTTGTTTCTATTCTTGACAAGTTGTATAACGTAAAGCCTGCCACATTGCATTGAAGTTCAGCAGTGGATATGCTAGCCAACTTCGGTAATGCCCAACGGTGCGTAGCATTTCCATCTGAAACTATTCTACAAGTTCTAAACTCAACTGCGGAAGATGTCAATAAGAAAAATAAGTTAAAAAAGGAATAAACAGGTAGCGAGTTTTAAAATTTAATGTCAAGAAATTGAATATAGTAAAAAAAATCGATCATTCAATATAATTCTTTATATAATTAAAACTGCAACTAAATATATTAATATGAATTCATCTCAGTACGACATATATAAAGGGATGCCTCCTTTATATATGTCGTACTGAGATGAAAGGTATTGTGTAAAAGGTGCTGATATATAGAAACTCTAAATTTCTCTAGATGCTCTATGACCTGAAAAAAAAATTGGCTAGCTCTTAATAGTCGATTATATGTTATTGTAGATATATAGAAATGTAGAAATAGAGATGGAGTTCAACATGGGTATACATACACATCCAAACTTAAAGGCCAAGAATGTTAAAAACACTAAATTAGTTCTTACTTCTATTAATGCCAATAAATTATTTCTAAAAAATAAAGGCATACTCGAACTTATATCTTAGAAGAAATGGAAAATACACCATTTTTAGAATGCTTGTATCTACAAAATTACAGTATATAAAATTACATATCCTATTTGGGTGATAGTAGTATATATTCATATCATTAACATTTAAACACTCCTCAAGAATCCTGTAGAATATACTCGTATATCAGATGCTGGCAAGTATTCAGCAAACTTAGGCTTTAACATGATATGCGACATAATCAAAAAACATATTTATGTTATGACAGATTAAATTTGACAAATGCGTCGTCTGTAAAGCGTAGCCATCATTAATGTCAACGACTTAGACTTCATCGTTAGTAATTAGTTGAGGAGAAAGAGAAAACATAAGGTAGATCCTAAGTAATCGTACTTTTTTGAAAGGAAAAATGTAGTTATAAACTGTTTTTAACAAATAAATTGTATGAAATAACTCACTGTTCTATTCTAAATAAAGGGAGAAATTATGAATTGCTCTATTAATTTAAGCCTGGGAAGGGGTCTGTCGGAACCTTCGATGCAGCAACAAAAAACCAGGAGACCAGTTTTTCATGAATTCTGAAAGTTTGCAGACGTGCGTTTCACCAACCAAATGGGATCATTGGGGATGACTAAAATTAGTCATCTTTAATCTTTTAACTGAGTTTTATTAGTTTTAACCATCTCCTGATTATGACAATTTGGCTAGCGAAACGCACGTCGAGATATGTGTAATTTTTTTGTGTTCATTATTAAAGTTAAGTGCACAAGGTGGATGATGCCTGTGTGTACCTCTGAACTTGATGCCTATTGTTGATGTTATTCATACATTATTATTAAAGTTAAACGCACAAGGTGGGTGACGCCTGTGTATACCTCTGAACTTGATACCTGTGTACTTTTGAAATTATATTGAGAGCAATGCTATAGTGGAAGTTGAATGCACAAGGTAATTGGAACTGTGTACTTTTGAATATTTTCTTTTTTTATTTTAATGAACATATGAAATAGTAATTAGAGAAGTCCTGTCGAGTCCATTAGGTATTAACATTCTGGGCACTCTGGGATAAACCTTGTTGAGTCCATTAGATCATTGATATCTTCCCGCACTTCAAATAATCTTCTTGTCAAGTCCCCAATGAGTGCGCACTCCAAAAATACTTCATGAGTTCATTAGGTATTTGATTATGTGTACTTCAAACATCTTGTTGAGTCCATTAGGTCACTGGTATCTTTTACGCACTCCAACTGATGTTCTTGTCGAGTCCCCGACGTATGTGTACTCTGAGGACAAAGTTTGTTTAGTCCATTTAATTATGACCTTTTGCGCACTCGAAGTACATTTTCATTTTATTCTGTTCGGGAAATTTCAAGGTCATTTCCACCCTGATGTTGATAACATTGATACTGTGTGGCGTAATTTAGTTTCAGGTATATGTCTCAGCGGTTGTGGTCTGGAACGGACCAGGACGGCCGAATATTAAGGAATTTTCATCTCCAGACAGGGCAAACTCGAGGTGCTCTGTATGTCGGTGTCTTATAAACAAACGCCGGACAATCAAAACAAGCTGAGATCACAGAATAGTTGTTCCTTATTCTGTGCTGAGATCATCCGCTCGGTCAACATCCAGCGAAAGGATATACATTATACCTTAGATACATTCGAATATTAATATTTCAAGTGTTCACATACAGCTTGTCCACCTCCTACAATTTTTGTTAATAAAAGTATAACATTTAATTAACATTTAACATTTATTTAACAATACATATGTATATTAATGTGAATTATCTAATGAAGATTTCCTATTGCCATGAAATTGCACTTTGATGACAGTGATAACTCAATGGCCTACTTCTATAGTTTAATATTTGCACTAACATTTAGTTATTGCTATACTTATTTTGGTGGAAGTGCTGACACTCTCACAGACTATTATTTAGATTATTGACCTACCCATAAATTACTAAACACAGACGCAAACATTAAATTAAATGTCAAGGAAAGTACATCGGTTGAAACAATTATTAAAATAACCATTTAAATAATGTTTTCTAACATAAAGTGAAGCAGCCTGTTTCTATAAACATATCTAGGCACAACTGGAAAATATAATTAGTTACATTTTGGCACTTCAGAAAATAACTGTTATGGAAGCATGTCTGTATAATTTAATATCGTTTCGATGCCCAACTGCAAGGGGAAAATCAATGTAATTTTCATTTAAATTATTTTGAGATGCATTTTACGAAGAATTGTCACAGAATAATTGTTTAACGATTAAAGACGTACAGGGTGCTCCCTAACCGCATGGATATATTGTATGTATCTTACTGGAGGTGAACGAATAACACAAGTCAACAAAGATTTTGTGATCGGACTCTTTTTGACTTTTTAGCTTCGTTACATACCACGAACTACAGAAACACTGTGTTTTTTTTCTATTTCCATCATGCACCAGATTTGTAAATGTACATTGTACAATAATTTGTAGTTTGGTAGCATGTATATTGCATGTTAATGTACTTTGTGGCGACCCTGTGTTTCATCGATTTGAAACGTACACACAAGTGTGGGGGATTTACCGAAACAGAGTTGGTCGGTGGGAATATTCTGGTTTTATACTATTCGGGTATTTACATAGTCGCTGTAGTACGTTTATAATGTGTGTCCGTTTACTCGTGATATCGCGTCGTGTGTTTTTATTTGGTTTTAAAAATGCCTAGAAGTTGTAAAAATACACCAAATATATTTTGTTATGTCTGTGGTTGCTTTCTTTTTGTAAAAATTTCAGGGGTAATATTACACCACTATTACAAAAACAATATTACTTGTGCTTTAAAATTAAGCTTGGAGATCAGGATAAACCTGGGTACCCCATATCGTGTGCAAAGTATGTGAAGAAGGATTAAGGCATTGGAGCAATGGAACAAGGAAATCTCGATAATCGATTGTAGTTTTGTTTAAAAGTCAACTTTGATTTCATGTTGTTTAAGTTGAATTGTTTGGGTTGTTTAAGGTCCATTGGTTATACGAGTACTGCTGTTCTGATAATTTCAGAACAATATGATTTTCAGCAACTGCAGCTGTCGATTTTTTAATAAATCAGTGATTAAAAATATCTACCTTAGTAACTAATCGTAATGGCTGATAATGTTATTAAAAGGTTTTCGGGTTGACATATTTTTAGAAGCATTTAGTTGTCAACTAAACATTTTTGATTTTGCAAATGTCCACTATAAATGGTATCTAGATCACCCTTATATGTGGAAAAATAAAATTGTGAAATCAAGTGAGCCGATTGTATAGGGTCTCAGTTAGAATTATATAATTTGAATTGTGCGCCACTTATGTTCTGTCAAAGATAGAACGTCAATTTAACGACTGTCATCTATATACCATACGACGTCGACATGGCGCGATTAACAGTTCAACGACGAGTAAGTTGTGTACAACTGTATTATGCAATTGAGCGATCATTTACAATTAATAACGCGAGATAACATGATCAGGAAATTTGGTATGCATGGTTGTACGAGCTGTATAACACGTTACACCGCTTTGCTGAAACCACGTTGTTCAAACCCAAATCATCAATTTTGTGGAGAACACAATTGTTCAACATGACACGATAGCGTTCCCCATTTACTGTGATTATTACCAGATTCATTTTTAAAATATGAACCAATTATTCCACCACTCCAAAATGCGTACCAAACCATTTCTTTTTTTTTGCGAACATCATGTGGATTTTTAGCACCCCCAAATTCGACAATTTTGTTCACTGGCGTATCCGTTAATATGAAAATGTGCTTTATCACTGAACAACATTTTGTCGCAAAAATCAGCATGTGCTTCTTTATACCCAATTAACAAATGTACGACTTTTTAAATGGTCTGTAACTTTTAGTTGTTGCGTCAACTGAATTTTGTATGCTGACAGATGCAGACCATTCTTTAAAATCCGATGTGTGGTGGCTCTTGACAGATTCTTATACAGGGTGAGCCGGGAGGAACGGACCAAACTCCAGGAGTGTATTGTACGCGTGAAAATAATGTAAAAAACTCAACTGTCGTTATTCGATTTTTATTTGTTTTCAAGTTACAGCGTAATTAAAAATATTTATCTAGTATAAGTATTACAATATGCCACACACGTATTCAAATTTAGAATGTGCAAATATGGTGTTTGTTTATGGTTTTTGTAATGGGAATGCTAGAGCTGCTGTTGAAGAATATCGTCAACGGTTTCCACATCACAGACATCCTAATAAAATTGTATTTATCAGCTCACGAAGAATTAGTATTCAATTGGGCATTCCACAAACAAGACTAATAAACTCACTCCACCAGCAAGGCTTGCATCCATACCATGTACAGAGAGTATAGCACCTACAAGCAACATGTACACGTGGCGGCATTGATAATACTCACAACTGTCATGTATGGTCATATGAAAATTCCTACGCAACAGTCGAAAGTAACTTTCAACATTCGGTAAACGTGTGATGTAGTATGGTCGATGATTATTTAATTGGCCCTTTCATTTTCGAGAATCACCTCACAGGAGACAACTACTTAAATTTTTTACAAAATGAATTACACGGACTACTAGAGGATGTTCGTTTGAACATTAGAATGCAAATGTACTACCAGCACGATGAAGCTCCTGCACATTTCGTTTGTCAGGTTAAGGAACATTTGGACGAAAGGTTTCCAGGGCGTTGGTCCTATTAGTTGTCCTCCAAGATCTCCAGACCTCACAGCACTAGATTATTGTTTATGGAGCTGGTTCAAAGGTGAAGTGTATAAAGTAAAAGTGGACACTCGGGATGCATTAATTCAACATATTAGAAATATTGCAGCCGATCTTAAACAAAGACATAACTCAACTAGTAGAACTACAGGCGCCCTTCGTAGAAGAAGCAAACAATGTTTATAGGTGAATGGCGGTATTTTTGAACATTTATAACGCTATGATTACCAAAACGCTAATGTATGAAATGCAATACAGTACTGCACCAGCCGGAATCAAATAAACTTTAAGAGATGACTAAAGCATAATGATATAATTCAATTTATGTTCTCAATCAGCCGGTTTGCATATGTATATATATATATATATATATATATATATATATATATATATATATATATATATATATATATAGTCCACTCACAGAAATATATAATTCTGTTATATCTACATCTGTATTTATCATATGATAAAATGATAAATAAGTGTAAGTATTGAATCTACTTCCTTCATACAGTCTGCATTTCATATCTAAACAATACCACTTCATAGAGGACGAGGTAGATGTAACAAGTACCCGAGATTAGATTAAACCAGTATTGATCAATGATCAGTAGATAGATTTGGAATAAAGGAAATAAATATTTACTAGAAGTCAAGACAGTTCAATGGCCAATATAATTATAACAATAACATTTCGCCTTTTATGTGTGTACCTAGATTATACATTTAAATTTCAGTTCCAATGTCCTTTTACATATTGCATTTTTCAGAATGTCTGCTAAATAATTCGTTACTCACCTTTAGATTATTTAAATTGTATATGAAAGCATTATAGTTTTGACATTATTTCACCTTCAACCTTATAGCTAGTTACAAGCCAATTTTTCATTCGTGTTCATTGTGATTATTTTTTAACCATTTCCTTATTTTTTGGGATAGACACATTATCCACATATAAATGCAAATTAGTAGGTTAAATGGTAGGGATAACGCTGCGAGATATCAAAAATGATCCTAGTCAAAAGTGATATTTGGACGCCCGTTTCTCACAGGAGAATAATGGGGTCTTTTTGCCAATTTCAAAGCCAATGTGGAGCAGAAACATTTATAACAGCTTTTTATAACCAAGGTATTTTTATAACTTCAACATTTCGGAAACTTTTCATTAAATCTTTATTAAATTAAATGACCAAATTATGGATAATTTAGTATATAGATTAATAGAGACTGTACTACATTTAGTGGATGATAATATAGGGCATCTCAGTTGGAACTATAGGATTTGAATTGCGCGCCATTTGTGTAGCCTGTCAAAGATAGGGCGTCAATATTTAACGACTGTTATCTACAAACCATACGACGTCAACATACCGCGATTAACAGTTCAACAACGAATAGTTTGTGTACAACTGTTTTATGAAAATGAGCGATCATTTACAATTGCATTAAGAAAAATTCGCACAAAATTAAAACAAAATGAACCACCTACAGAGTTAACAGTTAGTAACTCAGAATAAGAATATAATTTGAAGAATCATACAATTTGAAGAGACGGATTATGTTATTGATAGGGCAACGCCAATAGGTCCTTGTCGTGGTTGGCCAGAAGAAAATGTTGTTCTATTGAAATAAATTATCCAAATACATGAATTCGGCTTCGTGCACAACAATTGAATCTGTCAAGAGCCACCACGCATTGCATTTTAAAGAAGATCTGCATGTGGCAGCAAACATAATTCAGGTGACACAACAATTAAAAGTTACATACCATTTACAACGTCGTACATTTATTAATTGGGCATTAGAAAAAAAGTGATGCTGATTTTTGCAACACAATTCTCATCTTAACGGATGCGTTAGCAAACAAAATTCGAGCGTCGAATTTGGGGTGCTGAAAATCCATACGTTGTTCACAAGAAAGAAATGCACCCACAGATATGTTCAGATTGGTGCGCATTTTGAAGTAGAAGAGTAATTGAACAATACTTTGAAAATTAATCTGAAAATGAAGTTCAATAGACACTCAGGCATGTTGCAGTCGTATGATTTGTAGATGACAGTCGTTAAATATTGACGCCCTATCTTTGACAGAACACAAATGGTGCGCAATTCAAATCCTACACTTCCAACTGAGACACTCTATAGTAATGTAAAAATTCTGGACAATTCAGATTGAAACCGAAGAAAAGTGACCAGTAAGTAATAACCTGATTAATGACAAATGTATTAATAATATACCCGGACATCAATCAAAATTTTTAACTGGACTTCCTAATAAGTTACTGACTTTCTGATCCTTCAGTACAAATAATTTTAAAGAGGTATCATGCTTATTCTTATCTACGCGTTAAAAATTTGTAGCCATAAAATTGCTACGATGAGTGAACATTTTTGTTCTGCGACACATTCTTGGTACACATACTAATTGTAAGATGTATTTTAACTTTTAAATGTACATATATTGTAAATCAATAAACAGTTTTAAAACCTTAAAAACTTTGTCGCACGTAGAACATCTCTATCTCGACATTGAGTGGCCGAGAAAAAATAAACCAACACATAAATGCAGAACATGTGTTTTATGCGACAGTTTTACTTTTTTCAAATAGTCCACCATCGTGCTTTCTCATGACCCATGGACAGAGTGGGGTGTGTCCTATCCACCTCAAAATCAATAGATGTCGTCTGGTACACGTCCCTAATCAGAATCAGTCGAAACTCGATCAATCCGACACGACTTAATTGTGATCGTGCTAACAAAAAAAAATTATCAAATAATCCACCATTGTACTTTATCATGACCCATGTACATGGTGTCGTCTGGGAGACGTTCTCAATCAGAATCAGTCAAATCCCGACAACGACACACACACACAGTAAACATTTTTTAAAAACCGTTTTTTTTTGAAAGGCCGAAAAACGAAAAATAAACCAAAAAAAGTTTTTTCACTTTTTCTTTACACGATTACATTACTTTTCCGCGTATAGTGGAGTGCAGAAAAGTATTAAACTACAAGGATTTTCAGCAATATTTTAGATGTACGGATTTTAAATGTCCTTATTAACTTTGATTAGGTAAGATTTAGTTTGGTTTGGAATAGTTTATAACTTTAATTATGCGAATATAGTTATGTTTGTTATACTTTCGTTATGTATGTAAATGGATATTCCTCATGTACGCGGCCATATCTCGGGCGTCTACACGAGGAATTCTGCGTGGGAGAGAGAAACTGAATTCTGAATTATCCTCGCAAGGGTAAATTTTGTGTAGGTAAGCGTCTGTGGCTGGAATTAAGCGGATAAGTCTAAACAAGCACTGTTAATTAATTGAAGTTTCTTTAAATTGTTTTAGTCTCGTTATTTAATTGTTTTAATTGCTTTCTTTTTATGAAGTATGATATATATATATATATATATATATATATATATATATATATATATATATATATATATATATATATATACGATGGTATAAAGACCTGGTTACTCGTTGTAAGTAAAACCTACTGGATTTTCTAAAGTTCAGTATAGATTTTGGACAGAATTTATAGAAGTTTTCTCGCCATGAGATCGTCATGGGAAAAATCCGCGTAGAAAAATATACTGTTATTATTGGACCTAAATATTTTTAGGTTCAAGATCCAAACAACTAAAATATTTTTGCTTTTCTATATTTTGTAATCTAGTCTTTGTCTAAAGTTTAAAAGATTAAATATTTCTCTGTTGAGGAATATGTACAAATCTGAGTTCACATCACGAAAATGGCGACCATGAGAATTAAGTTTAATAGGGAAATGGATCGTTTAAGATCATTCATCGTTCACGGTGTAGTTACATAGAACATGACATTAATATGAAGACGTTTTAATTCATGCGATAAACGTTATTAATTCGAATTAACTCATTAAATTATAAACATACATTTAAAGGATTCTACAATTCGAGAACAATGAACATATGTATAATTTTCGTTGTATGAATACAGGAAGGTCATGACTTACCTCTACCGACTTTCTCATCACATTATACAGTTCTACTTGACGTCAACATTACTCCATAAGGTTCATTATTCACTTACCTGTAAAAGAAAAAGAAGTAATTAAACTAAGTTGATCTGAAGCATTAATTATAGATTGCAATACAATAATTTTAAAAAATATTTCACAATCGCAATTATTTAATGACCACTATATCTACTAATCCACATCGTCATGTAACATCTAATAAGGTATTACCATTTTTTTAAATATTCATGTATATTTGATATTTTTATACAGCCCAAAATTTTTTACAAACCCTCCATTACTCCTTTAAGGAGTAAGCATTCTTTACTTATTTAACATGTAATATACAAGTTGTTTATCGTTTTACATCCTATATGAAGAATGGTATTCTTCTTCAGCTTCTGAGAGTTTACTGACGTTGATTTAGGAATTCAAATGCTTTTGGATACAATATGGAGACAACCTACTTATCCAATTAAACTACCAAATGGTATAAGCGGTATTAATTTCGGATACAAATCCATTTATGAAGTGGCTATGTTAACTGTTTTACATGGTAAGTTATATAGACCTGTAGCGCGACAAATGTTCTCTTCTAATATACAGGGAGCATATCTATGACAGAAAAATACAAAAATGACGAGTAATCCTGGTTATACTTGGTGATATAAACGAACATTTTTAGTTGCTTTGTAGTAATTTTATGTAACTAATGTACTACATTTTTAGTAATATGGTGTATGAACCAAAGAATGTTTACTAGAAAAAATATAAAAGTGCAAGTAACAGCGTTAGACAGAGTTACGATGGTAAGAATGGATTATATAAACAACAAATACATTTCAGATTTAAATAAATTACCATTCATGTTATACTACATGAATACTCAAATCAGTTTTGTATGGTCTTATATGAGGGAGTACCCACAAAAAAAAAAATAATGAGAATTGGGAAGTGGATTGGCAGTGCTACCCTCTCCCGCTAGGTACGTTTACTAGACACTCGTCCTAGTCAGTTGGTCAAGTATCGTTCATCTGAAACCATTGTGGCGGACAAAGTATTTTTTTCTTAAGCCTGTCTCAACGCTTTCGGTGATTTTGCGATGGCGAACTTTAGAAAGCAACGCGTCAACATTCATTTCTATTCCTTGTTAATGAAAACAGCGGTACATACAGTTTTAATGATTCGGGAAACTTATGGGAAATAAGGTCTAAGCCAGGCAAGAATTTGCGAGTGGTTTGCTCGGTTCAAAAGTGGTCAAATGCCACTTGAAAATGAACCCCGTTCGGGTCGCCCCTCAACGTCTAGAACTCATGAAAATGTTTAAAAAGTGCGCGATGCCATCATGATTGATCGTCGTAGAATAATTAACGTATTGGAGAAATAACTGGAAATCCGGGAGTTCATACCAATGAATCCTAACTGAAAATTTGAACATGAGATGCATGGGGGCAAAGTTTGCTCCATTACTGCTTTCTGATGACCAGAAGGAGAATCGTCTGTGCCATGATTGAAAGTACCGGCACAGACTGACTTTGATTTTTTATCAAAAGTCAACACAGGAGATGAATCTTGGTGTTACAGCTATGACTCCGAAACAAGACAGCAGTCCAGCAAGTGGAAAACACCTTCATCGCCCAGACCAAAAAAATCACGGTAAGTGAAATGAAATGCGAAGTAAATTATGGTTTCTCTTGACATCAAAGGAGTCGTGCACGTGGAGTTTGTTCCTGGGAGCACCACAGTGAACCAAAATTACTACCTGGTCAGTGCTAAAGCGATTGCGTGAGGCAGTGAGAAAGAAAACACCTGAATTATGGAGATGGGGGGACTGAGAGACTTCAACATGACACTACGTCTGCCCACACAGCGCCAGCATTGAAAATTAACCAGTCTTTGGTAAAGAACGGCACGGCAACGGTTTCGCATCTCTCGTATTCTCCGGACCTAGTTCCATGCGCGATTGTTTCTTAAATTCGCGAAATTCATTCTTAAGAATGAGGAAAAACCTTAAAGGGAAATCGCCTTCAGGACGTAGAAGAGGTTAAGAAAAATCGCTGAAGACACTCAACAGCATTACTTTAGAAGAGTATAAAAATGTTTCGATCAATTGGGGTAAGTGCATATCATCTAATGGCAAGTATATTGAAGGACATTGATGTTTTCAAATTGTTATATTAAATAAAAAAAAATGAACACAAAATCATTCCCGCTTTTACTTTTCCGTACTATACTAGCGGAAAAGTAATGTAATCGTGTAGAGAAAAATGGAAAAATAAATTTTCTTTTCGTTTATTTTTCGCTTCTCGGTCTAAAAACAAAAAAAATGGTTTTTAAAAAATTTTGTCTGCGTGTGTCGTTGTCGTCAGCATTAAAATTTCTTGTTAGCACAATAACTCAACTAAATCGTATCGGATTGATCGGGTTTTGACTTATTCTGATCGGGGACGTCTCCCAGATGACACCTATTAATTTTGAGGTGGATAGGACACACCCCACCCTGTCCACTAGTCATGAGAAAGCACGGTGGTGGACTATTTGACAATTTTTTTTTTGTTAATACGATAACTTAACTAAATCGTGTCGGATCGATCGGGCTTTGACTGATTCTGATCGCGAACGTCTACCAGACAACACCCATTGATTTTGAGGTGGATAGGACACACCCCACCCTGTCCATGGGTCATGAGAAAGCACGACAGTGGACTATCTGAGAAATTTTTTTCGCTACCACGATAATTCAACTAAATCGTGTCGGATCGATCGGGTCTTGACTAATATTGATCGGTGACGTCTCCCAGATGACACCTATTGATTTTGAGGTGAATAGGATACGCTCTATCATGTTCATGGGTCATGAGAAAGCACAATGGTGGACTATTTGAGAAATTCTTGTGTTAGCACGATCACTCAATTAAATCGTGTCGGATCGATCGGGTTTCGACTGATTCTGATTAGGGACGTCTATAAGACGACATTTATTGATTTTGACGTGGATAGGACACACCTCACCCTGTTCATGGGTCATGAGAAAGCACGACGGTGGACTATTTGAAAAAACTGTCGCATAAAACACATATTCTGCATTTATGTGTTGGTTTAATTTTTCTCGGCCACCCAATTTCGAGATAGAGATGTTCTACGCGCGGAAAAGTCCGTTTTAAGGTTTTAAAACTGTTTATTTTTTTTTGGGTAACTCCTCGTATGAGAATAATATATTTTAAATTTATATTAACGATTGTATTCGCGTGTATTTATCTGCTGTGTTAAAAGTATGTTAAAAAGGGGTGTAAATAAGATAGACCCATCGACGATACATTGGTCTTATTTGGATTTGTGAGACGAGCAGAACTATTGTTTTTTTTTCTCCCGATTCGTTTTGATTAAGGCTATTTCATGATCTCATATGGTATGTACATATGTTTAGTAGAACAAAACGTTGTGGAATTCTTGTTAATAATAATAAATGTTTATTATATTGGCTGTGATGTATCCACAACACCAATATATTTTACTGCTGTGCGAAATTAACTATACACGGAATTTGGGAATTAATATTAGCTATTTTTTCTCATGAAGTTTTTCTAGGCCTCCTTCAACTTGTATGCACAAGCACATGACAAACAAATTATGATTTGTCTTGTTGTACAGAAAACTCGAATATGTTGTTTATTTTCTACATAAATGAAGTTTAGACAGATTCGACATGCACTCAGGCCATCGTCTTGGACTTATTGTACTACCTCCATTAGAGCCGCCGATGTGAGGGTAAACACCAACCTCATTTTGACCCACCTGGATTGTTAGTAAGCGTCTCATCGATTGAGGTTACTTCTCGAATAAGGAGTCAGGAATTGGTTGTATGTATGTCTTGTGTTTCCGTAATGTTCATTCTCCTTCCAAAGCAATGAAATTATTATATGGAGGGAGAATGTCTATTTTTATAATGACATATTTTTTTTATTTCAATTGGTAGTTTCCCAAAGGAAAAAATTCAATTTAATAGCCATAGATCATGAAAAGTTATACAATAACATACATATATGTTCGTATAGTGAAGAACAGAAAGAACAATGTAATAGGACAATTACTAAATTTGAAGATATACATATATCGATCTATACTATATTTATTACATTCTTACTTTCGTATTGAAACGTACATATATTTCTAGAATTTGTTTTTAGTCAGCGTAAAAGAATGGGAAGAATGTCAACACACTTCAGTTCATAATTCCCAACCTATTATTCTGCTTTATTGACATGTATTACTAGGTGCTGATAAATCAAATTCTTATTACGCAAGTGTAAATAAATTAATACTGATTCAGGAAAAATATTTCAAGTTGTTTGTGGAGAACCAGAAGGGAACATAATAGAAATGTCTTCCCTCTTATAAATCATCAATTTCAAATAGAAAAGAACCTCTTTTTGAGGCCGAAGCTATCGAACTGATATTTGTTTTCATGATAAAAACTAAAGTGTAAGATTCAACGATACTGTTCATGTAAACCAAGTTTTAATAAACAGTTTTAAAATCTTAAAACGGACTTTTCCGCACGTAGAACATCTGTATCTCGAAATTGAGTGGCCGAGAAAAAATAAACCAACACATAAATGCAGAATATGTGTTTTATGCGACAGTTTTACTATTGTCAAATAGTTCAGCCTTGTGCTTTCTCATGACCCATGAACAGGGTGGAGTGTATCCTACCCACCTCAAAATCAATATATGTCATCTGGTAGACGTCCCTAATTAGAATTAGTCGAAACCCAATGGATTCGACACCGATTTAATTGAATGATCGTACTAACAAACAAATTCATCAAATAGTCCACCATTGTGCTTTCTCATGACCCATGAACATGGTAGAGTGTGTACTATCCACCTCAAAATCAATAGGTGTCGTCTGGGAGACGTCCTCGATCCGAATCAGTCAAAACCCGGTTGATCCGACATGACTTAGTTGAGTTATCGTGTTAACAAAAAAAAATTCTCAAATACTCCACCGTCGTGCTTTCTCATGAATCATGGACAGGGTGGGGTGTATCCTATCCACCCTCAAAATGAATAGGTGTCGTCTGGGAGACATTCTCGATCAGAATCAGTCAAAACCCGATCGATCCGACACGATTTAATTGAGTTATCGTATTAACAAAACAAATTTCTCAAATAGTCCACCATCGTGCTTACCCATGACCCATGGACAGGGTGGGGTATGTCTTATCCACCTCAAAATCAATAGGTGTCGTCTGGGAGACGTCCCTAATCAGAATTAGCCAAAACCCGATCGATCCGACACGATATAGTTGAGTTATCGTTCTAATAACAAAAATTTTTCAAATAGACCCAAGGGAGTGGGTGGTGTGTGCTATCCATCTCAAAATCAGTAGGTGTCGTTTGGAAGACGTCCCCGATCAGAATCAGTCAAAACCCGATCAATCCGAACACGATTTAGTTGAGTTATCGTGCTAACAAGAATAAATGCCGACGACACACACACAGCAAACATTTTTTAAAAACCATTTTCTTTGGTTTTTAGGCCGAAAAACGAAAAATAAAGGTTACGAAAAAATTTAGTTTTTTCACTTTTTCTTTACACGATTACATTACATTTCCGCTTATAGTGGAGTGCGGAAAAGTAAAAATACTGCATTCAGATTTGTAAATATGACACACTGAAGTTAAGAATTTAGATCCTATTTTATAAAACCTTTCTCAACTATTACTTGTTAGTATTCATTGATTTATTAATATTATGTTGCTACTACACTAGGCAGGAACATTAAGGGATGTAAAAATCCTATTTTTTTAGGTGATTTTCAAAGGGCTATAGCATGGAGGAAAATAGTCGCAGAGAAATTTTAAAAAAAGGAAATTGAAGTTCCAAGTTTCTAATTTTCAGATCTTGAGTTCAATTTTTTTACCATCAGCAGTTCTTCAGTAATCAAAAGAAAACCTTCGAAAAAAAAATTTAATCTGCTTGTTTTTCAAAAGGTCACGGACATAAATAAATTTTCTTCAGTGATATCATCATAAATCTGTTTTAGACAATTTTATCCTCTTTAATTTGATAAGATTAAAAGCCCTGTGCGATAATTTTTCGCTGAGTTATCGTCGTTCAAAGTACAAAAGTCAGTTACATTTTTTTTGGAATTTTTTTTCCGTCTTTTTTCTTTCATTATTTAACATTTTTTGATAAAAGAAATATGAATTATTGCTAAAAAAACATTTTGAACCTCAAAAAATTAATAAAAAAATAAAAATTATCCTTAAATTGATTTTTAATAAAAACGACAAATTACGAACACAATGAAAAAAAAAAACAATGCAGTGCTGTGAAATTTTCAGGGCTTCTTTGAGATACTTTAAGGTTGAAAAGAAGCAGTTAATATCCTTAGTTTATCCATTATTTGCAAAGTAATACTAAGTTAAGCGAATATCCCTAAATATGCAACTTTTTACCTATTTATCAATCAACATTCTGGCACCAAAAATTTTTGTCTATCCAAAACTAATAACTGCGAATTGTAAAAAATACTTTACAGTTTTTAAAACTGTACTTGAATTTTCTGTACGATCATTATTTCTCGAGTAATTAATAACCAAAATCAACTCACCTTTTTGCTTTGAACGACAATTCACTGAAAAATCATCGTACAAAATCATCGAGTACATCGCACTCTTAGATTAAAGACAATAAAATTGTCCAAAAAAGCTTGATGATGAAATAACAAAAAAAAAAAAAATTATTGTCCGTGGATTTTTTGAAAGGCAAGCAAACATTTCTATTTATTCCCGATGGTTTTCCAGTGATTACTCAAAAACTGCTCATGGTAAAAAAAATTGTAACTCAAGATCTGAAAGCTAAAAACTGGGAGCTTCAATTTGTTTTTTTTTGCGATTATTTTTCTCCAAATTACAGCCCTCTGAAAATCACCTAAAAATGTAGGATTTTTTTACATCCCTTAATTTTTGTGTCTAGCTTTAATACTCATTTATGACAAAATTTTTGGAATTGAACTACTTGCTTAGTATACCAGTAGGGTGTATTAAAATACATCCGTAATATATTTTCATTATTTTATTCATCTTAACTCTAAAATCAATGATATTGAGACCACCACCACTTTTAAAATAACTGGAAATAATGTCCCAAGGACCTATGTCCTGCATGTATGCAATACCTTTGGATTGCTTCGATGTGAAAAAATATAAGAATGAAGAAATATTAGGTGCTATCAGTGACATATACCAGGTGTGGCTATAAAATAACGAGACTGATGCTACTACAGACGAACTACGCATGTACCAAAATTGTACAACCAACAGCTGTGTAGTGTAAAACCTTCTCTTTCAATTGTTGCCCCTCCCGTGTCTATAGACATATTAATCTGCCCATGGTCTTTATTTGTATAAGATCTGTTGTTCTTTTTTGTTTTGCCGGAAAAATGATGCTCCAAAGTGTTTTAATAGAGCAAGTAATTTTCGTTAAATTTCTGAAACTTGAACAAACCGTTACTGAAACTGGTCTTTTATTAAAACGCATTAAACTGGCGCATTAGCAAAGATAAAGGTTAATTTTGCCTCGACAGGGAATCGAACCCGGCTCTCCCAATTTCCGGTTAGTTGCTCTGACCGCTGAGCTATCAAGGCACACTCACTATCCTTGCTAATGCGCCAGTTTAATGCGTCACTACAGTACTGCCTCCCTAGAGACATAGTTTGTCTCGATACAATTTAACCGAATGTGACCGCGTTCGCCATTCTTACGAACCGTTGTTCGGTAACCCCCGGGACTATAGGGCGATGGATAGGACGGGAATCGAATCGAGATGAATTTGAGATGTAAGGGAGGTTGCATATACTGGAATGAATCACATCACGTCGGGGTCACCACTTTGGCGATAGCACGGCTAAAGGTTCATTTTGCCTCGACCGGGAATCGAACCCGGCTCTCCCACTTTGGCGATAGCAAGGATAAATGTTAATTTTGCCTCAACCGGGAATCGAACCCGGCTCTCCCAATTTCCGGTTGAGTGCTCTGACCGCTGAGCTATCGAGGCACACTCATTATCCCTGCTAATGCGCCAATTTAATGCGTCACTACATAAGTATATGATAATGAATTTTTATCACATGCACGGGTACTTGAATGGTTGAAGAGTTTCCAAGATGGCCGAGAAGACGTTGAAGAAAACGCCCGGGGAACCCCCTCCCACGTCAAAAACGGATAAAAATATTGAAAATGTCGGTAATTTGATCAGATCTGACCGTCGTCGGTTAACTATTCGTGCGATTGCTGAAACTATAGGAATTGACGAAGAATGCGTGAGGCAAATTTTATATAATAATTTTAACAATTGTATGCGAAAATGGTGCCGAAAATTCTCACAATCGAACGAAAAGAAGCTCGTTAAAATATTTGTACTGAAAATATTTGTATATTTGTCTGACCTAGCACCATGTGACTTTTATCTGTCTCCCAAGGTTAAATCTGCATTAAAAGGAACAATATTTCAGACCCCTGAAGCTGTGAAAGCAAAAACCGGCACGCGTCAAGAACGAGCTCACAAAAGAATACTTCCAGCACTGTTTTGAACAATGGAGGATTCGCATGGAGCGGTATAGGGATGGAGGGAGTGTGTATATTCAAGGGGATAATAATTAGACATATATAAATTTAAAATAAAAAGTTGTACAGCATCAGTCTTGTTATTTTATAGCCACACCTCGTATAACAAAAAGGACTAATAACTACATTTATGCTCTTTTACATAGTGTAATTTGTTCCCTTCATTTTTATTTTATATATTTGTCTTTCATTTATTGTACCTGTCATATCCTAGCAGCTTCTATTGTCACAGAAAGTATGGAAAAATAAGGACAGATTTACATCATTAGCCCCCTAAAATGTTGACAGGTAAATTAAATGAAACCACTAAATGTTGACACGTAAATTAAGTTTCCATTTTGTTCTTTTTTTAAATCAATACTTTTTATATAGACGTTTCTTAATTAGACATTTATTAATTCAGAACAAAGCACACTTGGTTATAAAAGTGGATCCATTAAACTTGTTAGGGAATAAACTTCTTTGACAGACTTAAAATGTGTAAAAATGTACTACTAACTACGCTTGAAAATTGCAATAATGTTATGTGTTTTCCATGCCTGAAAGAAAACAGTGTATAAAATTGAAACAAAAATGAAGTTGTACAAATTTATTTGCGTTATAATCATTATATTATGAAATTGAATATGTTCGAAATATTAGATAGACTCTTCTCGATATGGTGTCGATTTTTTTTTAGTGCATTCCATGGCCTTGCATGGGCCACCCGGATCTGTCAGATGCATTGCGCCTGATTATTCATTCCCTGGCCTTGCATGGGCCACGTCATTATCTTCATTTTTATATTTTGTTAGATTTTTTTTATTATTTAAATTAATAGTATTTTTTGGGATCTGGAAAGGGAGCTGAGGCAGCACGGCTGAACAAGATCCCAGCCCGCAGCCCGAAAGCAATACTGGGATCGCTCAAGCTCAATAATGGTAAATTCTCGGAATCGGATGAGGAAACCTTACACCATCTCATCAAAGCACATTTTTCGGACTTTTATAGGTCGGAGACGGGAGACATTTCCGACCCGCTAGTAGGGGCACATAGGATCTGGGCGGTAAATCGAGAGGGAGACGACAGTGAACTTGTGAAGGAAATCGAGAGTCACACCGGCTAAGATGAGGTGGGCCTTGAGGTCCTTTGACCCATATAAATTGCCGGGACCGGACAGCATTTATCCTGTACTTCTGCAGAAAGTAGAAGAGATAATCCTCGGTCCGCTTATAAGGATCACTAGGGCCATCTTGGCACTGAAGATGGTTCCGAAAGTGTGGCTAGGCACAAGGGTTGTTTTTACACCTAAACCGGGCAAAGTCGGGTACACGTCCCCTAAGGACTTTCGGCCGATTAGCCTTACTTCATTTTTACTAAAGACGGCCGAACGATTAGTTGACAAGTACCTTCGGGATACTGTCCTAATAGAGAGGCCGTTTCAAGCGAGCCAGCATGCTTATCAAGCTGGTAAATCAACAGAAGCAGCTCTGGATAAGGTTGTGTCATCGATACGGTAACAACTGGACTCCGGAGGATACGTTGTCGGCACCTTCCTTGATATTGAAGGAGCCTTCAACTTTACATCCAGGGAGGTGATTAGCGGAGCACTAGACAGATGCTACACCACCAGAATAATCGCTGAATGGATAGACCATATATTGGGAAACAGACAGCTTACTGCTAATAAAGGCAAGACTACCATCGAGGGCCGGGTCGACTTGGGCTGTCCACAGGGAGGGGTATTGTCCCTCCTTCTGTGGTGCCTAGTAGTAGATGAGGTGCTTGAAAGGTTAAAGCATTACCAAGTAATTGGCTATGCCGATGACTTAGTAATAATAAGGGCCCTGTCCTGGAGCCGATTCTCGATATAACGCAGGAAGCTTTAAATAAGGATGGGAATTGGTGCAGGGAGAGGGGACTCTCGGTAAGTGGAAGTGGTGTTCACCAAGAAATATAAGAAATATATAACAGAACATGTCTGCTGAAATTTGGTGGCCAAGAACTAAGCTATAATAGCGAAGTGAAATACTTAGGAGTAATCCTGGACGGGAAACTGTCATGGGGACAACATCTAAGTTACATATGTTCCAAGACCACAGCAACAGTTTGGCAACTGCGAAGAGCCATTGGTAGTAGCTGGGGCTTAAAACCGGAAACTATGAAATGGATGTATGAGGCAATTCTCTGCAGACTGACCTTGCAGCACTGGTCTGGTGGGAGAGAGCCTGTTTAAAGTCGGAAGCCAACCGACTTAAAAAGCTAAGAGGATTGATTCTTCTGAACCGGAACCCCAAGATCAACACCGATCGAGGCGATGGGGATACTGACGGGGATATTACCTCTTGATGTCACCCTGAAAGCGGAAGTCGCAAAGGCAATGCACAGGGTGGGAAACATGAATAGGAAGGTAAGGGACCTGAATAGATTCTCAAGCGAGCTAGCTGAGGAGGGACTCCTATGGATGCCCTCTGACAGTACGGGTGTCCGCTTTCTGTTTGACAAGAAATATAATCATCAGTAAGACCGACTGGATGGAGGTCGCTCAATGGAGACATCTGGCACACGGATGGAGCTAAGAGTGGAACAGAGCGGGTGCGGGGATGTATAGGTGACGCGACGGGATAGGTAAAACCTTCCCCTTGGGCAATATACACTACCGCACTCCAGGCCGAGCTTGTTGCAATTACATACGGTGTTCTGGGAGCCGACCAAAATAGGATCCAGGAGAAGGTATGTATCTGCTCGGATAGCAGGGCGGCGTTGGCAGCTCTGAATTCAGCAACGACAAAGTCGAAGCTGGTCTATAATTGCTATGAAGCATTGAACCACTTGGCGTTGAAGGGACCGGTGGAACTCTTATGGATACCTGGGCATAATAGCATTAAGGAAAATCTCATTGCAGATGACCTTGCCAGACTAGGGACCAGGGAAAACTTCTATGGACCAGAACCTGCAGTGGGAATAAGTGGAAATCTGATCAGAGACCGCATCAATGGCTGGGCTAGAGACCAGCACAATAAAATATGGAGAGGAGTAACGGGTTGTCGAATAACCAAACTCTTCATCGAATACTCAGAGATTGAGAAGTGGGCCCAAGAATTCATTAAATTGAACAGGCACAAAGCCAGAACTATGGTAGGAATCATAACGGGTCACCATAGTAGCCTGAATGCATATAAACACAAGCTGAGGCTGACTGACAGCCCGGCCTGCAGATACTGTAAAGAAGACGAGGAAACCTCCATTCATCAAAACCTAATATAAGGTACCTCGAAGATGTACCTTATATTAGGGACCTCTGTTATCCTAGATGAGGCGAGGCTTAAGGTGGGGGACGTGCCTAAATTTCTTCTTTTATGGGATAGCATGTTTGGTTAATGAACCGTATAAGAGGGGATCGCCAAGGGACTACCCATGCGATCAGTGGCTGATGAGGCGCAAACCCATATAACATAATAATAATAACACATTTGGGTGTTAAATTATTGGTCTATAGTAAATACCATTACCAATAATGTGCCGTTTATCTTTGCTTGGAACATGCTAAAATGATGAACAGGATTTATAACTCTCAAAATAGGCACTTATAACTTTCCTTTGTAATTCACGTCCAATATATTTGTTTATATATAACTTGATGGCTTTTACATGAAAAAAATAGGTGGTTTGTTTTCTGTAATCAAAATATTGATCAGTACTAATTAATGTTTGTGTTTTGTCCTTAAAACAGAAAAAAAAACAACTTGTCAATAGCTGATTCTCCTATAAAAAACTTCGAAATTTACATTAAGTGAGTTCCTTTATGTAAATTGAATTATTTCGATTAAAAACTAGTGTGAAATATTTATTATTGTGTTGTATTAATAAAAAAAAAATTGTATTAATAAATTGTGTTATGAAATAGGCGTTTAATTAAGTCTCCACCTCATTACAATCTAATTTGTGTAAGATTTGATTATGGGATCTCTCATATCTATTGCGCCCGAATGTGTTTGGATTTATACTGTGCCCGACGGAAGGTTAACTTTAAGGGAAATATATCGACCCCGCACAAGGAATTTACAGGATTGAGGGAAGCATCCTAAAGAATTATCTCATCTTCGTAAATTATCGATACTATGGTCTGAATATTTAATGTTAAACAGTATCTGTAAAACGTGATATTTTCAGAACTTGCTGCACAATATACTAATCCATATTAATGCTAAATTTCGAAAAACAATATTTCTATTACGTCCACAGAAAGGGGTATGTGAGACTTCTAAAACGATATAAAGAACTGAATTTTGAAAGAAGAGGATTTTAATGCTACAGGTGAATTAATAATGGCCAGATAAGATATATAGAATGTTTTACGCTAATGGAAATGTTGATTATTATTGAAAATCTTTATTCTCTCGTTTCGTGATCTTCACGACGATAACGCTGTTTAATATTCATATTATTCAAACTCGAATTACGGATCATTAGCAGCCGTAAGGTGCCAACGTTATCTAGAACCGATAGGTGGCTATGGCTACATAGCTGGCGCGGCTGGTGAGGTCGCCAGGAGGAACGTCGAGAATCAGGTGCAGTTAGGAATTCCCCGGAGGTCGCGGGGATTCCGGGGGTGACCAAGTATGTGTGTTGATGTGTTGAATCGGCCGAATGGCCGTCGCGCCGTCATCCGAGGCCAACACCAACCTGTTGCTGCATTTCATTGCAACGCGCGGAGAAATGGATTTCATCCGCATCGTCTGTGAACCGCCGGCGCCGCCATGCAAGTATAGACGAGGAGCTCCAATTAGGGTTACCATCTTTTATATGGGCAAATAGGGTACAGTGCCACAGAAAACTATTTGTACAGCGTTGAATATATTCTTTTAAGGGGATATTATCACATCATTAAACCTTCCGTCGGGTGCAGCCGATCTGTGAGATCCGGCAATCAGTCTTTTCTTTGCCCTTTCTTGTGTATTACGAATATAAACTCGAACCCCCTCATAGCTTTCTACAGTCGGACCGCTGCAACTTTACCACTACGTCACTACCACGTGGTAATATCACAGACAACCCGCTACCCCTATGAACGCATTTACTATAATAGGTAAACAAGAGACAGGTGATGTTACGTATGTCTTCGGTCTTCGGAGATGACCTGCATATATCACCGACAACTGTTTTCATATTTTCACGCTGATCGGCGAGAAGACAAATAGTAACATCCGTTATTAGATTAAAAATATGAAACTTTTCTATTGACTAACGTGGTGTAGATAATTTTCGAGTGATATTGACAGTTGTTTGACATCTGACTGCTAAGCTCGTTTCATTTTCTGCAAATTCTTGAGCCTATTTACTAATATTTGTCATAGATCCGTTCTTCTTAGAGCGAAACTAGTTTCAGAATTGGAGTTGATGTAAGTAAGCAATGTTTTTTATGACATTTATATGCAAGTCTTGTTGTAGATGCCGGGAAAAACATAAAATTCTCAAGCACAGCAAATGTGTAGAATCTCCTGGAATACTTTGAACATGAGAAAAGAAACGGATGCCCTTTAATATCTGTTAGTGCTGTTCAAAAGACATAGATTTACAAATATCTGAAGTGATGTGTGTACTTGTTAAATTTTAGAGTAGCAGAAGCTCTTAAACTTTCGAAGAAAACAATATACACTATTAAAAACGCAAAGAAAACCCGGTTTTTTCTTCGCCCGGAAAAACAAGACATTGCCTAAAGTCCATGACGAGGGATCTGCCTAAAGGTACAAAAATGGCAGTACAAGATACTTTATACAATATGTATGAAAAACGTAAGTATGTTCTGGCTATATTTATTTTGTTGTGTAAATACAGGGGCATTTACTGTGAAGGCCAAAATGATGTGATAAAATTGTTTTTGTTTTAGGGCAACATGTAATTGTTGGTATTTTAAACGGAGAGGTTAAAAGACGAGAAATAATTCATGAGGGAAAAACATCACTTATAGCTACATTAAAAGAGGTAGGTATTAAATTCAAGACGGAAGACAATCGATGAGCTTTAACCGAAAGAGTTAATATAGCAGCTAAGAGAGGCAGGTTTTTAAAAAATCATTGTGATAACATGAATTCATAAATAAACATGTGGAAGGAATATTTAGCAATACGTAGTGAATATGCGAGCCTTTAGGCGTGACATTTTGCTATCGCTAATTTCAAAATAATGTCCTATTTAAAACACAAATAGGTTTTTTTGTATACCATAGCCAGCAATGAAATTATTTGTTTTATGTATTGTTATGAAAATATTTGTTATACATATTTAACTTTTTTAATTGTATAAGTATAAAACCACTTCTTTATGGTAGAATAGCATCTTTATCATCTTGATAATGATTGTGTTAGTGAGATCTACAATAAAGACATATTTAGTAAAATATTACATTCGTTAGTGTTGATTTTTGGCGTACCTACTGTTTTATAAACTAAATAAAATTAGTGTTTTTTTTTGTGAAGGACGTTTATTGCCAGACGTTTTCTGTATGTTTATTTTATTCGATACCTAACTAAAATGACATTGTTTTAGCACATTAGAATTTGAATTTTAAGGTTAGTTATGCTTTCTTGACTTTCTTCATATAGTTTGGGTGCAGTTTAGATACGAGAAACTCTTGCAGAAGGTGCACAATTAAGGTCAGTGTACTGTAACAAACTAAAATATACCAAAATAAATAATAGTGATGAATTAGGCGAATATGTACTAGTAGTTTGTTAATACTTGTAGTTTCATAACTCTCCAAGTTCCACAATAGAGCCAAAACTCCGATCGGCGGAAAGACCCAGTTATCTTGACAATCACAGACCAATTTATATGTACGAGTATATTGTGTTTTTCCACATAATTTTTGCAAGTATTTTTTACGTTTGACCCCATGGCTTATAAAGTTTGTCGCCGTGATAACTTATTTGAAAGGCATTTTCTAGTTTGTTTTGGTGCCGGTAATACAGTTGACCGTAAAGGCGGTAAATTTAAATGATTTAATTTATGTAAACAGTCGCTCATTTGACTCTGATTTTTCATCTTAGTTCATACGAATATCGCTTGTGACGTAGTGGTAAAGTTAGAACGGCCCGGCTGTAGCTCCAAACCACTCTTCTTGATATGATGTCGATTTTCTTCTTAATGCCATTCCCTGGCCTTGTATGGGCCACCCGGATCTGTCAGATGCATTGCGTCTGATTAGGTCATTATCTTAATTTCTTTTTGTTAGATATCTTTTATTTAAATTAATAATATTTTTTGGGATCTCTACACTTACTTATTCTGGCTTTTTATGGTATTATTATCCAAAATTAACACATTTGGGTGTTAAATTAGTGGTTTATATTAAACATCGTTACCAACAATGTCACGTTTATTTTTGTTTGGAACATGCTAAAATGATGAAGAGGATTTATAATTCTTTACACTTAAAATAGGCAGTTATTTATAACTTTTCTTTGTAATTACGTCCAATATTTTTTTATATATAACTATGACTTTTATATGAAAAAATAGGTGGTTTATTTTTTGTATTAAAAATATTGTTCAATACTAATTTATGTGTGTTTGGTCCTTAAAACAGAAAAAACTCCTCAGTGGCTGGTTCTCCTATAAAAATATTCCAAATTTATTGTTTTACAAAATGAAGTGAGTTCCTTTATGTAAATTTCATTATTGCGATTAAAAACTAGTGTGAAATATTTATTATTGTATTGTATTAATTAAAATAAGCGTTTAGTTAAGTCTCCCTCTCATTAAAATCTAAATTGTGAAGATTTGATATGGGATCTCTTAGTTGCATTGCGCCCGAATGTGTTTGGTATCAGACTGCGCCCGACGGAAAGTTAAATTAATAAATGTATCTAATATTCCTGTGGTTGAATATACTAATATTGCCTTTTCAAATGGTATAGCTACTATTTAAAAGAAAACAAACAGTAAAAGTATAATCATCTTAATAATAAGCTGTATATTCAGCAACAACAATGTATTTGTACACCGCACAATTTTAATGTACGTATGTATGTACAACATGACGCAATATGGCGTGAATGATTTACTCCACCTAACACATAAGGGGTTGTTTGGCAGCGGCACTGAATGACTCGGAAGTGGTTTAGACTCGATGCAGGTAGAATGGCACCAAAAAGCGCGAACATACCACTGCCGAACGCAACGATGTAATAAAATGTTCAAAAAGGGATATTCCTACACGGGTACCATGCGCGAACGGCAAAAAAACCATTTCTCTCTGAAACAAATAAAAAGGAACGGTTGGAGTTTGCAAAGCAATAAATTAACCCAGCTCCCAGAATTTTGGAATGATGTTATATGGTCAGATGATTTTAAATTCAATGTTTGGGGGTCAGATGGTAAATGGCTAGCGTGGAAAAAACTTCGTACTGAACTCAACAGAAAAGATATTTTACAAAAGGTGGAGAGGGAAGCGTAATGGTGTGGGGATGTTGCTCATCAAATGGAGTGGGAAATCTGCATATTATCGATGGGATCATGGACCGGTACATTTACTTGAAAATTTTAAAACAAAATTTGCATGAAAATTGCCGTCAAACTGGGCTTGGAGGGCCATTATTACTTTTAACAGGATAATGACTCCTAGCATACTTCACATATTGTTCGGCAATGGCTCCTGTACAATACACCCCACACCCTTAAAACTCATCCCCAATCGTCAGATTTAAATCCAATAGAGCATTTATGGGAGCAGTTGGATCATAGTGTTTTAAAAACTGTTTTCCAGCAAGAATGGACAAAAATTGTTGGACAATCTACAACTAAACTAGCTTCCTCCATGTCAAAATGACTTGAAGCTGTATTGAAAAAAGGGGGTCCCACCAAATACTAGATTATAAAAAGCTTGTTTATTATTTTCGATTCAAATTTAATCGACAATGAAATGGTATTAACAGCTCTTGACGTAATCATAAGATTAAAAAATGTAATTTATCTGTTTTGATGTAAGTAAAGCCAAATTAAAACATATTCTTAAATAAAGAAAAAGAGAAAGAAGATATATTAATCGGAGTCAACGTAAACCAAGAACATTTATAGCTGAAATGTCAATAAGAAATAGAAATATTTCGTGAATTTCTGTAAATCCGAGTTATAGAATTTGTTTTTTTTTGTAGAAAGTTCCACTCTATATAAGTAACAATAAGTCAATGAGTATAAGAAGTAAATGTAAATACAAGTTAAGCGGTAATAAAAAAGAATTAAATAATTGCTTAACAGCTGAATTACTTAATGTAACATATTTAATTAGAACAGCAAGTTCTTTACACTTAAATTTTCTACCGATAAAAAAAGTAGAAGTATAAATGGCTTCGGTAGTAATGCTCTATCGTTGGTATCCATATATTTTTTTCTTTAATTAGTAGTCAGTTATATAAATGCAGTGAGAATTTATTTTTCCCATATAAAAATTACAAAACCATTATTATTGCCTTAACCACAAAAATGTCTCGGTACAATAAGTTTTTAAATCGCTTTAAATATGATTTGTAAAATCAGGAATAAAAACAAGGTTCGTAATTACAAAATCTAATTTAAATTGGCTTAAAAATGAATTGCTACGAATACCTACTTTCGGTATTGATTAAACACAATAAATAATATATAATATATAATATGAAATTATTGCAAGCGCAGTATAATTATTACTATGTTAAAATCATCCAATTCAGAAAATGCTATCTAGGAAATAATTAGCAATTATATTGCTCGCCTCTTTTATAGTATAAAGGCGGTTAGCAACATATTGCAGGCTCTATTTGAACTAAATACTCCGATAATTATTATGTCAATTTTGCTGACTATCATTACCTGTAGATAGTGTATGTTTGAAATTTATGTAAACAATAATATAAAAATGAATCCTGGAGTTTCTCTTGAATAATTCATGCCCAATTTCTATATATGTACACCGTGGAAAAGAAGTCCGAAGTACCTGAAAAATCTCGCAAAGTATATTTCTTGTAAATGCGACTGAAGGTGTCAACAGGTATGTTAAATTTATCACATTTTTAAATTCTTTTGCTCTATGTACAGTGGTGTACATTTGCAAATTCAAAGAGGGCGCATTTTTTAAATGTTAACCCCTATTTCTTGTTGAATATAGTGAAAGAGCACATTTTCTGAGTATTTTCTTTGTTATAAAAATTGTATTAAGTTGCAAGAGAAAAAAAAGTTTAGAGAAAAATGCAAATAATGTTTTGATTGTAGAAATTAATTTATTTGTAAATAAAACAGAATAAATGTACAAAACTAATAATATGTTCAAACAGTCACTCATTTGACAATGCTTTAGTCTCAAAGTAAATTCATTGTGTGCTGTCAATTATGTCCTGGCCCGATACTAGGTACGTACTTCCTGTCAAAGTCATGATAATCTTGTGGATATGTTTTAAAGAGTAAACGGATACCATATTCTTTAAAACGTATTTACAATCTGAGAAACAAATCATCACATCAACTCTAATCATTGCTTAATGTGTTTTTATATAATTATTGATTCTGCCAATTAATTCGCTTATGTGCATAAAGATATTGCACACGGCGTTTCTCCTTACTGGTAAATAAAAGCCGATAAGAATTGCTGATAAATATCTGTATTTTCCTATCTTTAAACATTGCAAGCTCGTATAAAGTCCATAGATAATATTAAGTAACCATGAAATTAGAAATGACGGTATTATATAATCAGCAATTTTAAGTTTTTGTCAATACATTTTACAACAAAAGTTAAATATCGTTTTATATATTAGGCAATATATCATTTCCTACATAGGAATTTTTAAATACAAAATTTGAGATTTTAATATTTCAACACCGAAATAATATATTTTCTACATTTTTAATGTATGTGAATAGTGCTTTCGTAATGAGCAAACTCGTTAAAAATTCAAGGAATAACTTTAGGGAAAACTCTTACTACTACTACTGTACTAGAGTACCCGTAAAATGTACAGGTACTAGAGCACCCGTCAAATTTAATTTTTAGTTGCGCATTTTTTCAAAATACTAAATTTAATGGCAAGGATTATTTAAAAAATCAACCATAACAAATGTTCAAATTGTACATCCTGCCTGTCTGACAGTACTCTTAGCGACCGATAATGCTTTTATTGCTGTCAGATAAGAACTTCAAATTGTACCAAGAATCCCCGATGGATGATGGAGTATCTCACTTAAAATTACCAGAAAGTGGATATCAGGCGCGGCACAGTCCACACGGAAGAATCCCTATTTCTATGACGTGAACATAATTGGTGTAAAATATTTGGATTTTCTTCGAGGCGACCTTATTACTGCACTGATAACTTTATATCTAGATGCAGACGAACCTAATCTTCCGAGAAATTACTTTTTCTTTTAACAAAATTGTGTACGTCCCTATCATGCAGCATATTTCCGCACTTATTTAGATGAGGCAGATGTTTCAAATCGTCGGATTGGTCGAAGGAAGAGTCGATTAAGTAGCCATCAAGATAGGCAGATATGATACCCCTAGATAATTTTTTGTGGGGATACTCAAAAAGCAAAGTATACGTTACTAGGACGAAGAAAAATTTATTAATCATCTTGGCTATCAAGCAGTCAACAGTGCATAATTTGAACATCTAATTTGGTATCTTGATATTGCAAAATTGTTTCTTTTTTATGTACTCACGTTAATGTAGTTATCACAGTAATGCATGTAAAAAAATGTGCTCTTTCACGTTTCGCAATAAACAAAGGGGTTGGCAAAAATATATTGATGACGTCATACCTCATACACGAATCATCCTGTATGTATTAATTATATTTAAAAGAAAATGGGTAATTAAAAATAAAATTTGATGAGCCTCGGAATTTCTTCCAAAAGTTATTCCTGGGATTTTTTAAGGAATTTATTCATTACCTACTTTCCGAAAGCATCATACTATATAATAATGTGATAAACTCGCTCAAATATTATATTTTTTGGATTTACTATTTTCAAAAATTGATATCCATTTAGTAGTCGTAACTAAATTTTAGCATTCAGCTGTCTAATATCGAAAACCCATACTAAAGTTGCCGCAATAATGTGTCGAGTGATAAAGAATTTAGAAAGTCATTAACATGATCTAAATGTTTACTTTTTATATCCCATAGGTACTGCAACTGATACTTTTCAAACTTAGTGTGTACAAATGCATCAGTAAAAGGAATTTTCTGTATTACAAAATTGTTTCTGGACATTTGTTATAGTATTTTTTTTTTTTAATTCGCTTCTATATAATTACAATTTTATTTAACTCAAACATTTGGTGGAATAGGGTAGATTTGAGTTAAAAACATTCCCTTGTCTTACATTTGTCGATATTGGTCCACTCATAACCTGCATTTTAATAAGAAAATGAAATATATGAACTATATCCAGTTTCCAAGAACAATAAACAATAACTATTCTCTTTTAAATAGAACGGTCGGTTAGTATTAATATATTAGGTAGTGATGCTTAAATGTCTGCCTAAATGCAGTATATATTTAGATTGGTGTTAAATAATAAGTTAAAAAAAACGACTTTAAAACAAATAACAACTAAAAAGCAAGAAATAAATGTTTTCTATAACAATTTAATACTTATTTGTTGTTCCGTTTAATGTAATTAAGAAATTATTGTTTACTATGTAATTATTATTAATTGTTTTATATAATTTTGAAGTTGGTGCCAAGTAAAACATAAAAAAATCTATACCTTGCTACTACAACAAAGTTTATATTTGAAATTGCCGAGGGCCGGCATTCGCATTACTAATATGGGATGGCACCGACTTAAAAATTATATAAAATAATTAATATGTAATTATTACATGATAAACAATAATTTCTTAATTACATTAAACGGAATAATAAATAAGTATTAAATTGGTGTAGAAAACATTTATTTTTTGCTTTTTAGTCAAGTTACGTTTTTTCTTGAAGTCGGCTTTTTTTTAACTTTATTTTACAATTTTAAGTGATAGGTAGACCTACTAAGGATGCTAAGCGAATGAGAAAATGACGGCAACTTGAATAAGGAGTTCCGTTGTGTATCTTCGAAGTTCAAGGTCCACTACCAATGAAATTAAGATAGGACCACCTTGCCGCTATACTGAACCCAACGCAAAATAATTAAAATCGGTTCATAAACACAAAAGTTATACCCAAACGTACATAAAAAATATATATTTTATATATACAGACGAATTGAGAACCTCCGCCTTTTTTTGAAGTCTCTCTCTTTGAAAGGTACCACATAAAAAGAACAAACTTTTAATAGAATATCATTCATATATTTTTTCGCAAATAATATATCACTAGCAACGATACGTAATGAATTATTTCAAATTATGTAGTTTTTTTCATCAATCACATTAAAAATAGATACGAAATCCATAATTTCATGTTTATTTTAATAGCACTCGCATTGTCGTGGCTGTACCGATCAAGCTACTTCATGCCAGCGCAATATTAAAGTAGTCCCCCCCCATTTATTCCACATAGTTTTAATATGGTCGTGCTAAAAAAAGTCGACTAACAAAAGTTTACTTTAGTAAAAGTTGTCTGGATATGGCAGAAAAGAATATTTTCAATTATACACAAAACCGTTTGGAAACGTCTGACATATTGGACTTGCTCTTATTTGGAGGCATCTCATTTAAACTTCACGTATTCCATTATTTCGTTAGGTACCTATCTATATCTATGTTGCTCAAACATGCGTAACTTCTCGTTAGTAAATTTTCATGTACGTTCAAATATGTTGCTGATGATTTTTTTTTATTTCAAATGCCCTTTACGGGACATTTACTATAACAACCGTATAACAATCTGATCGTTGAGTTAATCAATGTGGTTATGAATTAAATTGCTACCTTAAAAACGTAATCTAAGGATTTACTCACTAGTGTTCATTTCTTTTATTTCCTTAATGTCTAATAACACTTAACTACACCAATATTAACGTCTATCATAACCGCACAATATTCTGCTTCTCACTAACTAATAATCACTTAGCCAACTCAAAAGACTTTATTTCCTTGAGTCTTCTTGTGATATTGGAGTTATCGAGAAGCTCGTTAGCCTCGACATTCCTGTTTTGGTGGAGTCGCTGTTCATGATTCCTTGTAAATTTGGCAATTTATGTTTGGTCAACAGTATCCACCTTGAGGTTACGATGGAGGTCACGGTTTTTGACATACCAAGACGCATTGACGATGCTCCACAGCACTTTATTCTGGACATCTATGTTAATCTTGCTGGCACAACCCCAGAGTTGTATGCCATAAGTCCTGTATGATATATAGGCTGCAGTGCCTACCAAATAACCAATACATTTTCTTGAATTTTATATCCAGCTTAGCCTTTTTTTAACATCCAACGAAATCTTGCATCTAGTGTAATACCCAGATATTTCGACGGGCTGGTATGAGGGATCTGGGCATTATTTATGCTGATTGGAATCTGTTGCTCACAATTACTTGTGAAGTTTATGTGAACTGAATTGGTTTCGTTCAGTTTAATACACCAACTTTCGGTCCAGTTATTGATTTGGTTAACTGATGTTTGTAGTTTATTTGCAGCTTCTTCATAGCTTTTACCTACATCTAGAATGGCAGTATCATCATAAAGGTAGCTATGGTATCTTGTTCCAGTTGTGGTATATCACTTGTGTAAATCAAGTACAAGATGGGTCCTAAAACGCTTCCTTGTGGGACTCCTGCTTTGATTTGTTTCAATTCGGAGTATGCTTCATCTTGTTTAACTCTGAAGAATCTTTCAGAAATGTATGATTCCAGCAGTTCTGAGTATTGCTATGGGAGTAGCATATTCAGCTTATATTTTAAGCCATCATTCCATACTTTATCAAAAGCCAGCGTAACATCTAGGAAGATGGCTGCGTAGATTTCTTCGCTTTCTATCGATTTTTCTGTCAGTAATTTTATGAGCCTTGTGTATGGTTGCGTGGCTTTTTCTAAAGCCAAACTGATGATATCGAATTAAGTTTCAGCCTGTTTAGAAGTATTTTTCTCAAACAGTTTCAATAAAATAGGCAGTAGAGAGATTGATCTATACGATGAAACGTCATTCGAGGCCTTGCCTGGTTGTGAATCATGATGACTTCTGTAACTTTCCACACCTCAAGAACATACCTTAGTCTGAATGTGGCATTAATAATAAGTTTTAGTTATTAAGCTTAGTCTGAATGTGGCATTAGTAATAAGTTTTTTTAGCACTTCTCCAGTTATTAGTTCAAATCCAGGAGCTTTCTTAGGATCAATATTTAATTTTATTTCTGTAGCAATTTCTATTGGAAAGGTTGGTCTAATGTTCATATTTTCTCTCGCATAGACTTCCCAGTTTAATAGTTCTCCTTCGTTTAGCTGGAAGATGTTTTTAAGGTGTTCTACGAATCGATTAGCTTTCTGCATATTATTTCTGGCCCAGTTGCCATCTGCATTTCTGATTGGAGGTATCATTGGCCCTTTTAATCTCTGAGTGGCTTTCCAGAGTGAGTAGTCGGTGTTTCTATCATTTGTCAGCTCACTTAGGTAATCACTAATGAATTAATTTTTAATTCTTTATATCTCTCTTTTTAGCTGTTGTGTGGAATTAGCATTATTACGGTTAGACTCATCTGATGGAGCTCTGAACTGGTGCCATTTTGGAGTTTCCTTTTTTCAAAGATCAAATCTCTTATCTCCTTAGAATAATTGTTTCTCTGTGTTCATGGATAATGGGATGGGTATTATTCCATGCTGACTATTGTATGTTGGAAACGAATGGTTCTACCTCTTTATCTATCTGTTCTTTTGTTCCTAACGGTACTGATAAATTGATTGCATTTTCTAGGTCCAGTCTGAAACTTTGCCAGTCTGGTCACCTGTTTGTTAATCTAGGAGCATTTTACAAACTAAGTTTCTTTAGTCGCGTGCAAACAGACAAGGCACGCGCCTTGTCTGTTTGCCTTGTCTGGTCCACATGTTGCGAATTACTTACTGCCTACAATTTTGAAAATAGTTAACAAAATCTGTAATCATCTTTATTGGCTGTATTAGCTACAGTTGAAACATATTTAAGTTGAATAAATGAAGGTCAAATTTGAACCAAGGCAATATGCCTTTCCTTATCACAAATAAACTGTTCACTGATAAATTTCGGTGACAAAATTATTGTTTTAAAACTATTTGTTTTTGTTATTAGTTTTATCGAATATTTTATTAAAAATATTAGACCAAGAGGTTTAGTTTATTCATATTGGTATAGTAGTAAATCTGTGTGCACCATTAGTGCATTATTTCCCTAAATCCTAGAAATAACGGCCGCATTCAATGCACTGTCTGAACAGCATTGTCTATTAATTACGTCATTTTCTTGTCACATTATTGAATTGCCTCACACCACTTTTTATTCTCAAATTTATTCGCTCAGTGTAAATAATAACGGAATCGTATCAATAGGTTCGTAGCAATAACCCTGATCTATTCAGACATTTCAAAGATACGGGAGTGGCTGCAAATATCAGGGGCGATATTGCATTGCGTTGCCGAAATGGCGAATAGATAAAATGTGAAGTTTTGATGAATTGGTTTAAAGTGCCTGTCGGCGGTATGCCGGAGCCAACGACCCCGTCATTACTGAGACTTTCACCACCTGTATTCTCGATTGCACTACAGTAATTGCACTTGCGAAAACTGAGATTATACGTACAAGGTGATCAACTTAAAATATGAACTTTTCAAAGCTATCTATGAAATATAAAAATATATTTCTACAGGTATTAGGCGTCCAATAATATGCTGAACAAATTCTTTTTGACAATATAACTCGGTTTATTGAAGTAATTCACCTAGCATGCTAATCTAGAAGTATACAGGGTGCCCAATACATATGTATTAATGTTGATAACGAGTTAAAAACATTCTGTATGAAGAAAATTGTTCAGATAAAATTTTTTTAGTTAAGTTTTTGCTCCGTTTGGCAACCTTGAGTTTGTTTCTGAGACAATAATTTCATTGCCATGGCAATCAATTTAGTTTTTTCAAAGGCACCACACTAATTTCTGTTTTTATTTAGATACTAGAGTAGGTTGGAATCTTTGGTGGGAAGATAACACTGATTTAGTTTTCCACAAAACACCAAAACATTGCACACTACCCTCGACGCGCGATTCGCCAACAAAGTTAGCATCATATGGAGATGATCGAAACTGAACTGCAGTTTTAATCATCTCCAGATGATGCCAACTTTGTTGGTGAAACGCGCATCGAGTATATATATATATAGTGTTTTGTGGAAAACTAAGTCTGTTATTTTTATTTGGAATCAATTCTTTTCGTTTGTGTATGGACGTGCAATATGTGTACAAGGTTTATTTTAAAAGTTTTGAAAAAAATTTAGAATTCCAGTAAAAATGCAAAAATTCTAATTCAAAAGCGTTGCTGAACAGAGGACGGTGATTTTTACCCTTTTGCATGTAACAACAACTTGTCAACGTGACATAAGTCATACAAGACTTTTAAAATGTGTCTTATCAGCAAACTAAAAATTGTCTGTGTAATAACTAACTTCTATTTACTGAAAAAAGTAGAAAATAGTACATTAAAATTAGATGACATTGGAAACCAGTAATTTAAGGCAACGCATGCTCGAAGTGGCCACTCACAGAGAAACTACCAAGATCCGGTCTATCATAAAAACTATCAAGTACTTTTCTAATTTATTCTGGAGAAATTAACGCAATTTCGTTTCTTATGCGCTGTTATAATTCGGCAATATTTTGGCGACGATTTTTATACACCTCACATATTTTGTGATTAATGCTTTATGATTTTAAGTGCCCCATAAGAAGAAATCGCAAGGTGCATGGTCAGGCGACCTCCCTGATCATTCTATTACCACCTCGGACTATCTTAGTTAGGATAGAGTTCGTTGAAAAGGTTACAGGTTTCGATTTATATCCTTTTGCAATCTCCGTATCCGCCTATTATTAAAATTTTACTTATATCTGTCCCTCTTAAATGAACCATTTTTCACACTGAGAGTCATTTTTTTTTCTGGTATGGCTTATGTCTCTTTGACAAGTTGACGTTATATACAAAAAGGTCAAAACTTACATTAGGCACCGCCCTCTTTTCGGTCATGCTCTTGAATTCGGATTTTTACATTTTTACTGAAATGCTAGGTTTTAAAAAAATTGTGATACAACATATACATATTTTAAACGTGCGTACACAAAAAAAAACTCCACCTAGGGTTGGTTACCGGGTGGATTGAGTAGCCTGGTAACTATCACTGCCAGTCCCAAACTCGGATAAAGAAGGAGGGTTCCTAGGTCAGGCCAGCACCCTACCTAGAGTGAAAAAGTACACTACTCATAGAACCTCTTTTTTTTTTCTTTTTTTGCCTCTGCAGGCAAAAAAACGAATAAAAACAAACAAATTGCTTACATAGAAGAAGGAAAAAGAAGAAGAAGTACACAAAAAAGGAGTTTATTCCAAATAAAAACAGAAAATAGTGTGGTACCATTAAAACGAAAAAACAAAATTAGTTGCCTTGGAAACGAAATTACTGGTTCCAGAACAAACTCAAGACTACCAAAAGGAGCAAAAAACTTTTTTGTTTATACAGGATGTATTTAAAAAGTTAAATTTTATTTCGTACGTATTGAGCACTCTGTATATTAACCAATATACAGAGTTTGATACAATTTGGCCACACAGATTGGGCACCCTGTATACACCTACAGTCAGGAAATTTACGACAAATAGTTTTTTTTTGAGATTTCTATGTTTCAGATCAATAATATGCCGCTCTTAAACAAATAACGTGCCATAACAAGAAAATATTGCCAAATCTTGATCATTGAAAACGCATTAGATAGGATTTAAAGTTATTACGCATCAGGGGAGAAGCAATTTCTTATGTGCAATAAATATTCCCTTTGAAATAAATCTATCGGTTAATATTTCATATATTTTGAAGTGCTGCCTAAAAATATTTGTTTATGTGAAATAAATCTTTATGATTTATTTCACATAAATCATAAATATAAATAGATAAAATATTTAGACTGATGTTAAATAAATCAAAAGTTGACATGTAGCAAAAAGTAGAGAATAAAACTTTTAATAGAATATTTTACTACGAGTATATATTTTCCTTTCCTAAAGTATATGCCGTACTCCACTGATGATGGTATGTAATGTTTAATATGTCCTAAATGCGATCTGTTATCACAAATATGATAGTTACCCTTTCATTTTCTAATCTTTAGTATATTGATTATTAATCTAAGTATATGGTGACGGATATTATATATCTAGATAATGTGCCTAGTTTTACAGATTTTGCTGGCGTTACAGTCTATCGCGACGGTAGCAGTTCGCCCGGTCGATGTTCCTGACCACCCGTGTGTATGCGGTTTTGTTGTTGTTTGTTTAATTATTATTTGACAGTTTTTATTTGAATATTATTTTGTTGCTTTGTTATTTTATGGGATATTTACTAGAGTTACTATGTGTTTTTACTTGTGGGTATAGGATATATATTCAGGGGTTTTACACGAGGTTATGGTGGGGTTGGAGGAAATTGGGTGATATAGAAGGTGTGTGGGGGGGTGTGCGGGTGTGCGTGTTTGCCTGTTTGTGCCATATAGGGCAAGCGTACGTCAGAGAAGGTCTAAATATATTGCTTTATATATTAGTATTTTGTTGTTCTGTGCTAGTGGGCGCTTGTTTAGTAGAAGGTGGAGTTTATTTAGTGTAATATATTTCTTCTGTATTGCTTTTGTTATATGTGGTACAAATCGTGCCTGTCTATCATTAATCCCAAGTAGTCTGTTCTTTGTTGATTTCGAATTTATTTATGGCTTATTCGTAGTTTGTGTGTTATGTTTAAGTTTGTAAATTTATATGTAATTTGCTCCGATTTTGTCTCATTTATGTTGACTTTCCACATCTTGAAGTAGTCTGTGAGATTGTTCGTATCTTGTCTGAGTTGCTATGGCAGTTTGATCATGAAAGTGCCCAGACGTGCTTCATAAAGTCAACTTATATATTTTGTCCAGACTGCAGCAGTGAGAGTAGGAAATTGTTATAACGGAAATAATTTTTTTAACCAATCATTTTGTACTTCTTTGTATGAATGCGTTATTGAACTAAATTCTGCAATTAAGTGGATGTATGAAGAGTCTAAAGACTGCGTAGGTTCGTAGCGGTAAATTTATTAGAATACGTTCATCGAAATAGAGGAAAGTAATACGTATTTTTTTCCATGTAGTCCAGTAAATGGCGGATGCGCCTGGTATATTAGAAGGTTTCATAAGGGAAGGAAAGTTTTATTAGAGATTGCAAATAATTTAATTATAAATGACTTTTTTTGTAGTGGTTTACACAATAAACCAATATATTATTTACGTCGATAAAGGGTTTTATACGAGTGTGGATCACATATAAACGGGATTATTGTTCCTGAGCGTCTACGGTTATTAGGACTGGGCCCGAGGTTCTAGTATGCTTGGGTAAGGGCATTACGAATGGAAAGAGCCGGTCATTACCTACTCTCAACCAATTCGTCAGTAGGCTCACGATGTCGGAACGGCAGGTGAACGCCGCTGTTGCGCAACGCATTATTATAAAATTTCTTGTTCATAAAAGAGTTCAACCCGCGGAAAGTTTCCGTAGATTGACTGCACAGTTCAGGAACCAAACACTGTCAAGGACTCGTGTGTTTGCCTGGCACAAAGAGTTCAAGGAAGGACGAGAACGAGTGGAAAATCAGGAACACGATCGCCGTCCTCAAACCGGTTTTACGGACGAACACATTCGCGCGGTTCGAGATATTCTTGAAGAAGATCGACGGGTGACCGTATCCGAAATTGCATAAAAGGTCGGAATAAGTTATGGAAGCTGTCAAGCGATCATCAGAAACGACCTGGAGTTCCGTAAAGTATGTGTCATGTGGATCCCTGCCTTTTGACCACAAATTACAAGTTGAGACGTTTGGAGGTCTGTCAGAGGCTTATTATTAACAGAGGATGCATTCTTGAGTCGAATTGTCACCTGCGACAAAACGTGGGTCCAAACAAACCAGTATGGAGTGGCGGAGGGAGGCAGCCCCAGCGAAAGCCAAGACTCGACTGACAACTGGCGAGGTTCTTTCAACCGTTTTTTTTTTTGGACCGGCGAGGCATTTTGCTCATTGACTTTTTGTATAAGTGACGCACAATTAATGCTGTTTACTACTGCGAGCTATTCAACCAGGCGAGGGCTGCATATCGCCACAAAACACGAAACCAGCCGATTCAAAAGGCAATCCTCCTTCACGACAACGTCAGGCCCCATACTGCAGCTTTAAAGGTCGAAAAACTGAAATAAATGCATTGATATCCATTTCAATATCCTCCCTACAGTCCGGACTTATTACCTTGCGACTTTCATTTGTTTGGACCGCTTGACCGAAACTCTATGGGGGCAACGATTTGAAGATGTAGAATGGATTCGTGCGGAATTGGCTCCTGAAGCAACCAGATTCATTCTACGATACTGGGATAAAAAACTTTCCTTCTCGCTGGGAATAATGTATTTGTAGAGCAGGAAACTATGTAGAAAAATAATATATCTGCCTTTTGTTTTCCAATCAATATTTATTTTAAATAAAGTTCCGTTTATATTTGACTCGGTCTCGGACATGGTGTCCTATTCAAAACGCCTTAAAGAACATTCGTAGATGTAAAGATATACCCCATGTTAACTAGTAAGAGTCGTATTTTGGGAGTATTCTTTGACTCTGTCAAGACTTGGTTGTTGACTTGAACTAAATACATAAATATCTTAAGAGATTCTAAATTCTTGCTCTTGAAGGTCTATATATTGAGAAGTAATAAATTGTAATAATATTATAAATGTCTTATATTGAACCTTAAGTAAATATTTAACTCATGCTGCTAAAATGGAGTTTGTTATTATTTGTCCGCAGAATAAGAATTTTGAGAAAAGTCGTTGATTACACTCAATTTTGCTGCATATATTCGTCTTATAAAAAAAAACTCATAATGATTATTATTTCTAACTATATATCGTACATAAAGACTATTAGAAACAACGCTTCATAACCGTTATTGCTTGCATATTAATTGTCAAGATCTGGTATAATATTTAGGTTTTCTAAAGTTTGCAGAATTTGACGTCTTTCCCCGAAAGGCTCAGGTTGATGAGAGGAAGGTTATACGTATAGATGATGACAAACACACACATGCTACAATGCATACAATGATATCTCCAATACTGGGTCCAGTCCGCCACCTCGAACTATCCAATACGCATGCCATTTTTGCAGTTTTGCAGTTTTGCAGTACGATACGTTACACTTCCATATAGTAGCCGCGGAGTAAAGTGCATATCTTTATATCAGGAAAATAACCTAGATACCCATTTTATTCCCTCCCTAAGTACCAGTGGTGGTTTTATTGTAGGTGCATTTGTGCAGTGAGTTCCCTTAAAAATTCCTACAGATACCTATTAGGTGTTTACTATACATTACATTATCATTATACATAGAATGTTCCGATATCTATCAGTCTCGCTTACAGCTTGTTAGATGTCGGCAGAGTCGCCAGCCCTAGAATTTATCAGATTTATCTACGGGATATTAAATCTGCAACTCTAAATACATAGCGCGTTCAGTTTTCATCTAGCACACATCAGAGGACCATTTAACCATGCGTTAGAAAGAGAGGACTCGGGCGCGTGAAACAGGAGATTTCTATACGCATATATATGAGATTTGCGAATGCACGGCCTCGCAAAGCAAAATTTGTTCTGTAACATTTGACGCAAGTGTATTGCATCAGGTTGTCTATTGTATTTTCTTATGTTGTATTGTCTGTTGAATCTGAGCTGTTTACATGGTCACGTGTTGTTTGCATTTTTATAACTACAACGAGAGGGAAGAGATATCAATGGAGGCATATTCGGTGGAATATATAACGGAATTTTAATATGCGAAGTGTACGAACCGTTTCTGAAAATTCTGAACTTTTAAAAGAATGCTTGGAATGTATTTTTGACACTGCAATTTTTTGAAATGATTACAATACACAAAAACCAGCTCAAATGTTATTGAGTTATTTAAATAATGATAACTTTAAATACTGGCTCGCGTCTTTCGCCAAGGTCATGCCTCATTGTGAAATCCTTTTTAAAGTGGTTCAGTCTCGATCATTGGATGCTGTCAAGATGAGCAGTTTGAATAATTTTGAAGACGCAATTATAAAAATCCGGACAACTAATTCCTCAAATTCGCCTAAAAAAAAAAAACAATACGATCCCATAATGACATATCATCTTCTGCATAAACTAAGGAAGTGTGTGATATATTAATTACCCAAACTAAAGACAGATTTGAATTTAAAGAACACCTGTTAGCGTCAAAACTATTTTTCCGCAATAAATTTAGTGACTATGAGAAATAATTCCCCATTCAAGATTTTGACAATGTAATGAAAACTTATGGATTTTTGGGCAAAGTTAAATTAAAAAGTGAATTAACGGTTATATTAAAACAACAAATAAATACAGCAGGGAAGATTTTTGTGAAGCAGCAAGTTGCTTAGCAATTTTGCAAGTATTTATAGATCGAAACCTGACGTACTGTTTTAGGGATCCTGTTCTATTATTAAAATTAATTTGTACCATACCCATAAGTCTTGACAGTGAACGCTGTTTTTCGACGCTTAAAAAAATTAAAAACTTTTGAGAAATACAATGGCACAAGACCGACTAAAATTCACTTTTCATGATAAGTATGTAGAAAGTGCTAATTGCAGCGATTCCAGATTATTAAAATTTGGGTTTTAATGATCTTCTAATTAACGTTTTTGCGAATTCCAAGAACAGAGGAATGGATGTTCTATATAAATAACCTCAGGCTTGGACATAGGTAAGTTTATTTTAATTTTTCGTTTGCTATTATTTTGTCGATTGCACCTTCAGTCAAAAATTACAACGGCCACCACTGATAAGTACTCCAGTATAGTAGAATCATAAATAATCATGATATACTGAATATAAATCATCATGATATAGTGAAAAATATTAATGATATAAATTTGTCAAGAACTAAGAATCCGAACGCAAATAATCATAAAGACATAGTGCAATAATACTAATAATACGAGTGACTACGAGTCAATATACTTTTGACTACAATATTGGTAACTGATTTCACAAATCCCGGACACTTTGTTGTTTTAATTTTAACTTACAACTTGTTTTCAAAGAAGAATGCATTAATGTCATTCCCAAATCTTTGAGAAAACTCTACAGTTCTCTGGTAAATTGTAGAGTGTATGGAATGGCCGCAACCTTGCGATTTTTTAAGCCTTCTCTAAAGATTCTGGAGATAAGCAATGTTAATGATTTTCGTTTCTTTTTCAAAAGTATCGTTACTCAGTGGAAAACTTAGTACATGGTGGATCAGAAAATTTAAACTTGACATTGTAACCATGAAAACTATCTCGAAAAGCATTAGGAATGTACAGCTCATCAAGAATAGGAACAAGTCTCAAAATTGGGAAGTCGGACCGCCCACGAGGTGCGCAGTAAATAGTTTGGTCTTTACTCGAATTGAGACCTTTGTAGAGCGAATATCGATGAATATATATTGAATGTGAATGTACACACAGTTCGATCTGGCCGCGCGTAAACAGCATCCTTTTCCCTCCGAATGCTGCCTGACTCTTTCTTCTATGCATACCTAGAGAATCTCAGACTTCTTCCTATTCTTCATGAGCAGTACCTAAGAATATTAGTTTGCCATGTGTATACATGAAATTGTAATCTGTTCTCCCATTTCTAATGAAAATATGGATGATTAGTATAGCAAGAAATAGTACTTGTTTATTGTTTTCAATTCCATATATGAAATTTATTGATGCATAACATGATGTTTTTTATTTAGAAAACTGATGGAAAAATGATCTCCTGTATTTGTTGCCGTACCGAGGGTTGCAGCACTTTGATGATATACTGGATATTTCGTATTCGCACTTGCTGAAAAAGCAAGGTTATGCATAATGACAACGTTATTAGAAAAAACATCGTAATTGTTAATAATGATACCTGTAACATATAAGTCGGAAATCGAGGAAGGAATTACCAAACCGCCAAGCAGTTATCAAAGTAGTTCCCGAATAGCAAGGGTGTTACATAGTCGCTATAGGAAACAACTACTCCTCGGGCTAAGGCAGGCATTGAATTATACCTAAAAGCGATTCGCGACCCCTTTCTCGTGTTTCTGCACAATCAGATAAGGTTAAAAAAATAAAACCCGCCACAGGTAGGATTCGACATTTGTCCCGGATTGGAACCGAACGACATACAGCTGTTTCGAACTTATTATTGATCGGCGTACCGTGTACGGCACTGATGAGAACTAATAAGTTCGAAACAGCTGTATGTTGTTCGGTTCCAATCCGGGACAAATGTCGAATCCTACCTGTGGCGGGTTTTATTAAAAAAAAATAATGATACCTAATTGTATGTCCTTAAAACATAAAAAATCTGTTAAACATACCACAGAATGTTAATGTTTTTCGTTACAATAATTTTCTCATTACATTTTTTAATCTTCAAACAATCCCAATGATGGTGAATATATTGATTTTACTTTGCTTAATTATTCTTACTTTTCTTCGCTTTTACTGTTTTTTATGAGCTTTTAATCTTTAGATAAATATTATATATACAGTTTTTTTACATAAACACGGTTTGGATTATTATATCACATCAATGATTAAATAATAAAATGTACCCGCCTTTAATGGCTCACGCTGTAGATGCCTATTTAAAACCGCTCTCCGTATATTGAAGCTATTGTTCCAATGACACTTGATAAACATAACAGACATTCTTCTTTGTTTGGAATTCAAATTACTTTTCGGACACTTCCTGTATTTAAATGGCAATAGCTATTGCACACAAAAATATTACTAATCGTTCAATTTTATCGATCGACTTAAAGCTGACCGTGTGCCTATAAGTACATGTTAATATTATATGTTAATAACCCTATTACGACATGCATGCATAAAGTTCTTAGCATAAACCTTAAATTGTAATTGTAGAATGTTTTATTAGGATGCTCATTCTTTATATTGTTAATGTTAAATGATGAGTTGAACGTTTCATATTTGATAGAAACTTTCACGGACCACGTGGTTCGTCGATGTTGTGTAATATTTTTTGCCCTGGCGGATAGGTAATAGAATTTTACGTTCACCAAGTAATTATTGGTGTAATTTTTTTGAGCATTGGTCAATTCATTATATGTAATTGCGATGTGTTATATATCTACTATAGTGTTATTTATCTACTATAGACTAAATCATTTTAAAATTAAAAATAAAATTTTTAAACAGCGCAGCGGTCAGCAACATTTTAGATATTGCAGACCACTAAATTCGCAATTGAAAATTTTGCGGACCACTAACATAATTTTTAAAGGTGCGAATTAATGTGAGCATTGAGTTTGATATACATGTATGTACATTTATTTATATATTAATAATTTTAACTGCATTTATTTGACGATAACACAAATTGATCTACACATATCAAAAAAGATAATTATATAATTTCAGATACATATTTGTGTTAGATACACATTTACCTGCTGATATCTTTTGTTTACAGTGTCTATGAAATACAAAGTTTTTATATTCATATAACCTGCAATATAATATTAATTTTACATAAGAGGTAATAAAATGACACTTCGTTTTTGCATATTATATACATATAAATGTGTTATCTATTTAAATGCATGTAAAAATATTGAAATTAACATAAAATATTTCTTCTAAAGGTACTCCCCTTTAGAAACTTTAAATGGTTTACTTGCATTGAACATTAGACTTCAGTTAAGTCAGATTTATTAGATATAAGTATAATGAAATACTTAAATTGTAACATTGCAATTAAACTGAAATACGTATCGACATTAAAGTTTAAAATAAATTAGAATTAGAACCAGGGGTGCGCCGTAGTCAAATTTGACGCCTAATCAATTGTGCAGAATTCGGTATTCTTATTTAGTTACCTTTTCTGTGCCGCTTATAGAGCAGGGGGTTAATTAGACGCCTTTGAGGTAGATGTTTTGCAAGCCACAGTAATATTTTGTAACAAATCAACTCGCAATATAACATTTTTGTTCTATTTTACATATAATAATACAGCTTAAACAACATTTATTTTTTACTTAAAGATTTTAACAAGCCCAGCGAATTTAAATAATATTTGAATTTCTTTGTGGACCATTAAAATTATGTCATGGGTTGCCGAGTGCTGTTTTAAAAGAAGAAAAATATAGTTTAACGTGTACACTCTACATAGAGAAACAGTATTGATGTATAATGTAAATGTATTGGACTAACTTATTTTGATTTTAAAATTAATAATAATGTTTTTAAACGAGTCAGAAAAGTATACTTTAATATGGGCATATACACAGAGAAAAAGTATTGTTTGACTTAAATAAAAATTATTTGCTTTAACATACTCTTCCTTTTCAATATGTGCGTTTCCTTAAACTATTAAAGAAAGTTATATCAATAAAAAAATCCAATAATAAAGTAAATTGTTATTCTTTTAACTGAAATTATAATTTCGAAAAATATTTCTTAAAGAATTAAATGGTACCCATATTCACACAACATATTAGATTTGTATTCGAGTAAATACTTGAAATTTAACTGAATGCAGTAACAGTAAGTGGTGCAGTGGACAACCCTCCGGATTTTAATATTCAGTTGGGATCCCAGGTTCAAGTCCGAGCGAGCAAGAATTGGTAGGTTCTTTTATGACTCATTGAGTTTCGATTCGAATTCGAATTGACATGGAGCTTTATAGGTACAGCCAGATCTTCTGAGGATAAATTATCTCATAATTACTTCGCAGAAGGTCTCCAAGTTCCCCGAATTGACTTATGAACTGCGTAATCTTATGCAATGTTTTTGTTACATTTACTAAGTAATATTACATTTACAGATGCAGAAAGTATAAAAAAATGTATATTTGTTACATTTTAGATGCAAATGACTTGTTTATTACATCGTTAATGATTGTAAATCATTCCTTTAAATTCGATAAATCAACTCCTTCGAAATACAGATTTGGATTCCATTTGCAAATAATTAAATTATTTTTACCACTATAAGGTGGAGTGAGTGATTCATTAGTTTGCTGATAGCGATTTTTATTATAATGACAATGACAATGACAATAAATATATCTGTGTTGGTGATAGATCAATTTCGACAAAAGTGTTTTTATGTTGCGATCTCATTGATATCTACTAGACTTATTAGAAATAAGTTAAATATATTTTAGATGCGAATCTGAAAGTAAATATGGAAAAAATAAAATAGAAGGAAATTGAAACTTTAAGATGTAGTACTACCAGTAAATCAATACGAGCTGTGCTGTTTGAGAAGTTTAACAATAGTACAATTCTACATATTTACGTATCTATTTTATCAATAATGCAACATTTAATTTTGTTATCAATTATGATTAGATTGGTGGCATACCATATATCGTGTGTTATGATATATCATTCGTTTGTTCGTGCCTCTGTTTGAAATATTTCTTCATAGTAAATACTAATGAAATGTTTCTATTTAAAAACCTTATCGGGGATTCTATTAACCAGCGTCAATAATGTATTCATCGTAATTTTAAGCTCTGTTTATAAAGGGTGGTCCAACCATAATGCACGATGTTAATTGTGAGTCACACCTTAACGTCAAGTTTTTTGCCCAACTTAATTTGACATTTCTTTGTTTCAGTGTTTGACAAATTTTACCATGGAGAGGTACACAATTGAGCAGCGCGTTAAGATTGTTGAAGTCTTTTACGAAAATGGGCGTTCAAATCAAAATCCATTTCGTGCACTTCGTGGCTTTTTTGGTCAGCATAATCGACCAAATGTGTCCACAATCGGGAGAATTGTGCGCAAATTTCAGCAAACCGGGTCCGTAGGAAATGTGAAAACACCTGTGCATGCTCGCCCAGTTCGTCCTGCGGAAAACATTGCTGTTGTTCGCGATAGTGTAGCAGAAGAGTCGTCAACCTCGACTCGTCGTCGTGCCCAACAATTGAACATCTCACGAACATCACTGATGCGAATTTTGAATAAAGATTTGAATTTACACGCTTACAAGGTTCAATTGACTCAAGAGCTGAAGCCTACTGACCATTTCAAGCGTCGTCAATACGGCGAATGGTTGGTTGAACAGACATAAGTGAATGGTGACTTTACAAAGAAAATCATCTTCAGTGACGAGGCACACTTTCACCTCAGTGGATTCGTTAACAAGCAGAATTGCCGCATTTGGGCAAATGAGAATCCACGAGTGATTGTTGAAAAGCCGATGCATCCACAAAGAGTGACTGTTTGGTGCGATTTATAGGCTGGCGGCGTCATCGGGCCGTACTTCTTCGAAAATGAGGTCGGCCAAGCAGTTACAGTGAATGGTTTTCGCTATCGCGAGATGATAACGGACTTCTTGTGGCCATAAATTGAGGATATGGATCTGGACGATATGTGGTTCCAACAGGATGGTGCCACTTGCCACGCAGCCAACGAAGCAATGGCACTTTTGCGCGAGAAATTCAATGGCCCTGTTATCTCACGTCGTGGCGATGTTAATTGGCCGCCACGATCATGTGATTTGACACTGCTGGACTTCTTTCTTTGAGGATATTTAAAAGAAAAAGTGTACGTCAATAAGCCAAGAACAATTCAAGAGCTAAAGGATGAGATAATTCGGCACATTAACGACATTGAACCTCAATTATGTCTCAGAGTCATTGAAAATATGGACCATCGGATAGAGGTATGCCACCGAAGCCGTGGCGAGCATTTGGCCGATATTTTGTTTCACACATAATTGTCATAGATTCTTCTATCATAATAAAAAATATTAAGATAATTCTCTGAAAACTTTTTGTTTTATTTACAATTAACATCGTGCGCTTTGGTTGGACCACCCTTTATTTAAGGGGGTAACACCAATGTAAATTTTTCAAAAATTTTAATTTTTTTTATTGGCTTAAAAAATTCTGTGAACCTTTGAGTTTCTAAAGCCATAAAACCGACATATGGGGACCTGAGCCGAAACGAGTTGCTAAACCGTTGCTTGGTAGGCTACACGCAAAATAACAATGAACGTTTTAATGCTACTGTTTGGAAACTGGCTCCAAAATCGTATTCAAGTGGCAACCAAGTTTTGAATATAGCGACTGATATTGCTGTGTGCACTTATAATAATGGTCTGACTAATATTCTTCGAAATATGAAAGGTTTGGATATTGGTGTCTAATCATACAATTTTTGTCTAGAAGCCTATGCTAAGCGGATCAAGCACGCCGAGATGTCTTTGACAGATGCAGCGAAAGAGGCACGCTCTAACATAAAATGTCCGAGGACAGAGAATAAGGAAGAATTTTTAAAAATAGAAAGGCAGCTTTATGGTCTTGGGATAGCAGATTAATGGCAAAGATTTTTAAACAGTTGGATTTTTCATTTTCTTCATGTCTATAACACATTTTAAAACTAAACGCATTTTTCTCGAAACATGATTTTTCAAAACGGCACGCAGCATAACTCCAACAATTATCATTTTTTTCATGCGAATTTTTAACAATACCTTTGAAGTAATATTTTGAAGTGAAATACTACTGGAATTTTCGAGATGTTAATTTAAACATTATTTATTGACAAATGAAGCCTTTTTTTAAATTAACGTTATTTATTTAGGTACTCGCTACATCACACAAAAATCAATATTTTCAAAATCCCTTACGTATTTCACTAGCTATAAACATGTAAATTAAGTAAATTTTTTTTCCAGATTCAAATTTGCACTAGTTACACTGCGTACCGCACAGCGCCTTAAATTCCATATGCCTCGCGAGAATGGCTCCAGTGTCTCCATGTTTTGAATATTTTTTGATAATACATAATTATTTATATTATATTTAAATATATGCCTAATAACTTCCTTAAATATTATTATCTTATTACCTTTTCTTCCATCCAACAAAAAATTGTCCAAAAGCTCTTTTTTAGCTTATTGCAGTGCTGTTACCCTTAATTCAATTAACTTGGAGTCTCTCTTGCTCGACCTGCGCTGTTTATCCCAAGTCTACTCCACTAGCCAGAATATCGGTGTTAATTGTTTATTAGTACTATTCGAAGCGCTTATGAACCTGTCCATACAAATGACTAATCTAATCAATCATTACACACAATTGACTGATGAGATTCGAGGGATCAGAGTAGAATACGCGTGGAAAAGTCGACCAGAACGAAGTTTTAACATTTAACTAAACCCATTGAATAATAATCGCAGTGGAATGCGCTGTGCACTCGGCTTGCATTCTCAACCAAGCAAAAACTGCAAGATTTGACCCGAATTGCATCTTAATTGCAGGCTTATGTATGATCTCAGGCAAAGCACTGTTATTAATGTTGGGTAGTTATTAATTCTTTTGATATTCATATCACAATGTCGATTTCTCTCGACTAGATGTGTTGTGGTACAGGATGTTGGTGATATTAAATACTTATTCAAGATATTCAAACTTAATAAAAACTATTAACGAAAGGCAATGGAACATCCAAGTATAAGGAATGAGTTTCAATTCTAGCTATTCTATGCTTAAATTCAATTCAATGTTTACCAATTTAATAATTTCTTAATTGATTAATAGGTATCTAATGTTATTAAATTACGCTTGGCTTACTGACTCGGGAATGGTAGGTAGCTCTATACGCTACAAGCGGCAGAACGTGGTACTACAAAAAGTTCGCTCACCACAGCATCAGTTCGGTTTCTTTACGGTAGCCCCTCGTAGCAACAAACGACCGATCAAGTTTATTATATTTTTTTGATTCTATATAGTTCTTATGTAAAAAAAGTGCAGATAAAGCGCTGTCAGTCCGCTATATTTCAACGTCATCCAAAACAGACAAGAAAGGTGGTTAATTATTCCATTGGTTTATAAATCCAAAAAAATAAATAATAAAATAGGCAGAAATTCGAAAAATCGAAGAAATTCTAGACAAAGATAAAATCAAAACATAATAAATTAGAAACAGTGAACAATACTTAAGGCTATTTTCTGTGTTAATTTCTATTTTATTGTATATAATGCACGAAGGAAGTTTTATCTTATTGCATATATTATATATATTTCCTAAAATTAAAAAAAAAATAAAACCCGCCACAGGTAGGATTCGACATTAGTCCCGGATCGGAACCGAACGACATACAGCTGTTTCGAACTTATTAGTTCTCATCAGTGCCGTACGGTACGCCGATTCAGGACAAATGCCGAATAAACTCTATGGCGTATATATCTTTATCGATACGATCTAAGCTATTATATAGAGCGTTTCCTAGAGCGATTATGTAATACCTTTGCTATTCGGGAACTACTTTGATAACCGCTTGGCGGTTTGGTGGTTCCTTTCTCGATTTCCGACTTATATGTTACTGACAGAGATCGTATCGATAAAGATGTATACGCCATAGAGTTCATTTGGCATTTGTCCTGAATCGGCGTACCATGTACGGCACTGATGAGAACTAATAAGTTCGAGACAGCTGTATGTCGTTCGGTTCCGATCCGGGACAAATGTCGGATCCTACTTGTGGCGGGTTTTATTTTTTGAAACCTTATCTGATCGTGCTGAAACACGAGAAAGGGGTCGAGGATCGCTTCTGGGTATAACTCAATGCCTGGCGGGGCTTTAGCCCGAGGAGTAGTTGTTTCCTAGAGCGATTATGTAATAGCTTTGCTATTCGGGGAACTACTTTGATAACCGCTTGGCGGTTTGGTGGTTCCTTTCTCGATTTACGACTTATATATTACTTATATATAATATGACTATTGTATAAAATGTATAAGTAAATTATAACATTGTCAGTGTCATATATATAGGTCTATAAACATTCATGTATTATTGGGTGTTCCTCAGGGTCCAGTTCTAGGCCCCTTAATGTTTAGTATTTTTCTAAATGAAACTATCCTGTCTATAAATGTGTAGTTCTTTGTGTACGTGGATAACATATCTGCTAATATGTTGTCCGCGTTAATAATTGGTATATGTGTAATAATCTTCCTGTAAACGTGAAAAAATATATCATGTCTTTATTAGTATAAAACGGGATCTGTTAATGTTTGATTATACCGTACAAGATGTTGTTCGTATCAGAACGGCCTTGCCGTTATTTTTGATAACAGGTAGGTAGTCTTTCAATGACCACTTTTGCATGACTACACCATGCATGCCCGTAGATTATTTTATTTTTATGTAACTTTATATTTTATATACATACATTGTTTTACATATTCTTTTCTTCGGAAATTGGTTTTCCCGTAATTGGAAGATTATTTTGTGGTATAGTGTATCTTAGATAAGTAAAATGAATAATACATTTAAGTACATACATAACTGAAGCGCTATATTACGGTTAAGTGCTTTCATCTAATAGAGATCCTGTACAGGAAGGTGCCTATAAATTAACGCTAACAGGTGTGTAGAGCTATATTGGTCAAACAGGACACACAAGATCATTACAGAATTAGAGAACATGATAGATATGCTAGACTTCATTAGGTGGCTATTTAGAACAAAACAAATCACTGAAATAACACAACGTATTCCCATAAATCAAGGCGGTTAGTACAGTAACATTGTTATTCTATATAAATCGATATCAAAATATTGGACGGAAGCACACAGTAACTGACCTATTATTAAAGAATCATTGGAAATTGTGCTAAGAAACAACATTATTACGCAGTTCAAGTATCGCTTGACCAGTTCATGGAGTTTAACTAGTTATAGAATGCCACTGTTAACTCAATACCAATGAAGAATGAAGCAGTGTACATTTTAAACATTATAAAAATAAAAAAGGTCCTATTTGTCTTTCCTAACGATTTAGGGACTTTTTATTGTATACATCCTTATCAAATTTATTCCAAATGATTCCAAACTCTCTTACGCTGACTGTGTTGCTATTAAATAATTATTTCATTTTATAAAAGCTTCCATTCTTAGGCATCGATAAAAATATTTATATAAATACTTGAAATTCTATGATAAATATGTATTTAAATTGTTATTACCAGTAAGTTTCCCAGAAAATATAAAAGGACACCAGGAATGTTTTCGTTCAATAAATCATGGTGATATCAGTCATACATTTAAAAAATGCTCTACGTTAAAATTAATAGCTTTGAAAGGTCACTTAATTGTAACACTTATAATAACCGATATGACACAAAATAAGAGAGAATAGAAACAAAACGTTGGCCTTCGTTAACTTGTACGGGACATCAGACAGAACAGAAAAAATCTTATTTAAAAACCTTTACTGCTACAATGAAACAAAATTAGATTGATTTAATGGATAAAAATAAAAAAAAAGTTTAAATTTATACAATGCCTGTGTAGAAATTTAAAAGCTATAAAGTATTATTGCTACAATTTAGTTAAAAAGCAAAACTAAGGTGGTGTTTATTAACATTTGTATAGGATATTATATATTTAATGAAAGGAAAGTACTACCTGTAATTTTACAAAACAATTTTTCTAGAAATTGTTCCATATTCTCTACAAATATAAACTGGACAAAATTAACCCATCAGTGAAACTTTACGTTATTACTTTTATACGTTTACGTTTTCGATAATATAAATCGTGATATAATTAAATGAGTTCAACTAAAGTTGAACAAATTAGAATGGGATTATCGGGCCAAACATGAATAAATCACAGAATAAATAAATAATGTCAAATTCAATGATATAAAAATGGTATTTATGAAAAAATACGTGAAATTAAATCGTAAGAATTTGAATAGATGATGTTCTCTTGCATTAGTTGACAATTTTCAGTGAAATCCAAACTCTATATTTGACAAAATATCACTTTTGATGAAGTAACCATTGATTCATCTTTTGATATTTTTTTCCAAACCTCGCAGTAAAATAAATTAAAGTTTGACAATGATCACACAAGTTTTTGTGTGATTCTATGACAAAATGAGTGTAAGCGAGGGCGTGGACGAGAGGCAACCACGCAAGCGCCATGTTATCCACCTGGTGTATAGTTAATGTCTGCTTGCGTGTGGCAGCGATATAGTTCCTCCAAATTAGGAAAATTAAGGGAAATTTTTCCTATAGCTAAGCAACTTATACAGAAAGTTGTGTTGGGGTTGTGTCAACATATTTTTTACCTAGCAGATGATAAAAAAGGGTTTTTTTTTAGATATAGACATATATATATATATATATATATATATATATATATATATATATATATATATATATATATATGCGTTCTTGGCCGTTTTTTCGGTTTTTTACGTTTTTCTGAAAAACTATGCATTTTTGGAAAAACATGACCTGATTTGATGTCGTAGATTTTGCGATTTTCCACAATTTTTGTTCTTTTCATTTTTTCGAAATTCTGCTTAGTTGCGCCGCTAGAGCGCGCTGATATATTTTTGAGCTGTTTTTCGATTTTCAGCCGAAACTATTCATTGTAGAGAAAAATATCAAGAGATCAAAGTTGTTGATATAAAAATTCCCGACACATTTTGTTGTTTTATTTTTTTAAAGTCGCACGGCTTTGCCACTAGAGGGCGAAAACCGTTTTACTTTTTTTTTTGTAATACTCTTGTGCGCATGAAAAAGACTCTCTAGCGTACTATTTTTTATTTATAGGCAAAACTATGCATTTTTTGTAAAAAAAAAGTATAAGACAATTTGTAGGAAGTTTTTTGCTCTCAAACTTTTTATGTGATTGAACTTTTCTAAAAAATGCATAGTTTTGCCTATAAATTAAAAACAATGATCTAGAGTGTTTTTCTCATTTGCACCAGAGTATTACAAAAAAAAAAGAAAACGGTTTTCGCCTTCTAGTGACAAAACCGTGCGAGCGACTTTAAAAAAACAAAAGAACAAAATGTGTCGGAAATTTTTATATCTACAACTTTGATCTCTTGATATTTTTCTCTCCAATGCATAGTTTTGGCTTAAAATCGAAAAACAGCTCAAAAATACTTCAGCGCGCTCTAGAGATTAGATTACTGCTCGCAAATAGTGAGGGATGTGGATTGTAGCACAATTAGCGAAATGCGTAGGTTAGCACAAGATAGGAGAAGCTGGAGGTTAGCGTCCAACCAGTCTTAGGACTGATGACCTCATGATGATAGCGGCGCAACTAAGCAGAGTTTCGAACAACATCAAATTAGGTCATGTTTTCCCAAAAATGCAGTTTTTCAGAAAATCGTAAAAAACCGAAAGAACGGTCAAAACGCATATATATATATATATATATATATATATATATATATATATATATATATATATATATATATATATATATATATGTCTATGTCTAAAAAACAACCCTTTTTTATATTGCGCTAGGTGAAAAATATGTTGACACAATCCCAACACAATTTTATGTATAAGTCGCTTAGCTGTAGGAAAAATTTTCTAAAATCAGTGATTTTTTGTCTAATTTTAAGGGACTAATATACTACATGTTATGTGATGCTAGGTTTAAAAATGTCTACAAAATATTATAAAAATGCAGTTATAAAAAAATAGTGAAACTTGCTTAAGAAAAATTTTAAAATAACTGATCAGCGAAAACATTATGAAGTATTTTCTGGCTTATTTACTAATAAAGATTGACTTTGATATTGCAATATCGTGAAGGGATTGGTTAAAGAAATTCCATGCATTTCTTGCATCTATTCATCTCATGCATTCCGATTGGTGTCTTCTCTTAGATAGATCTCCAGACATAAAAATTGCCTTTCTTCACAATGAAACTAAGTTTCCATTTCTTCCTTTGGCTCGTCCCGTAATAATCAAAGAAAATTCCGAGAGTGTGAAAATTGTGCTTAAGAAAATCAAGTATACATACAATAGGCTCACGGTAGATAATTTTAAGATGGCCGGCTCTCTGATGGGAATACAAGGTGGGTTTACTAAATATCCCTGATACCTTTGCTTATGGGACAGCCCAGCAGACTCAGTGTATTACCAATAGTCCTCATGGCCTAAGACAAACTACTTCCAAATAGAGAAACAGCGTCAAATGGGAACCAATTGTGACCCTAAACAAGTGTTGATGTTTCCATTGCACATAAAATTAAGCGTTATGAAGTACTGCAAAAGCTCTTCGTCAAGATTCTGAAGCATTCAATATCTGAAGAATTTGTTTCCGAAGTTATCGGAAGCTAAAGTTCAGACCGCAAATTAAAATATCATTAATAGCCAGTGATGGATTTTCACAGCTACTTAATAGTCATGAAAGAAATCCCTGAGCTAACTTTAAAGCAGTCGTTATAGTTTTCTTGGAAATAAAAAATCTGAGAACTATATTGAGATTATTTCAACCATGCTTGATAACTTAACGTGCATAAATTACATGTTCACTTAAATAAATTTAAAGACAACATGGGTGCCCGTTCAGAAGGGCACGGTAAACGCTTTCATCAAGATCTCATGTAATTTGAACATCGTTACAAGGCGACACAATGAAAATATGAAGGGTGCCTACATTTGAGGGCTGATATGAGAAAGTTCATCCAATTACAGAAGAAATATGAAAAACAGTCATATCTAAACCAATAAATGTATTCGATAATAGCGATTTATTATTTTATTTTTATATTTCATAAATAAAAATGATTGAAATTAATAACAAAGAGTTTTTTCATCATTTTTACATGCAATAAATGATTAACAATTAAGACGCATGAAAATAAATATATGGAATATGGAAAATATGGACCCATAAAAATAAATAAATATGGACGCATAAAAAATGCATGAAACTTTTGTTGAAAATCGTAAAGTCATTCTGTTCACCACAAAAGCAAACTTTTTCGAGTTTTTCTAATTCTAGTATTTTTAAATAAAAAAACATGAATATTGTATTACAACCGTTTTAATATAGCGCCAAAGAAATAGCCCCGTTTCGCTCGATTTCGATGCAACATTCTGTGATGATAGAAGGATTGAAAATAAAGCATACATATTGTTTTATCTGCTTCTTATCTTTTAGGAGTGAACTGGGGTATATAAATTTACGCTCCAAACCATTATAGGTTAATATCAGAAACGACAAGAGCTACAAAGTGGAAAACATGACATATATTGCATTTAAAATGCAAAATTAAATTCATTTTCCACTTGTAATATACATTGATTTTCACACACTAATGTTTTATAATACGGGTATATAAAGTTACCGGGTTTTGAATATTCCCCCATTAACTGAATGGAGAATGTGAAAATTTCACATCATTTTATATATGTACTCGTATATTAACACTATTTTTTCTTTATTTAATACTGAGGAAGACATAATATGTGTAGATCCCAGACTAAATTCATGTTGAACGGTGTCATTTGAGCTTATGTTCTCCCTGATTTTAAATTGAGGGAATACATACGTGGTAAAATAAGTAGCTCATTAATGGGAAGCTTATTTTGACAAGTAAGTAAAAGCAAGGCAATAACTAATTATTAATACGCCAACCATTATTCTAACTACGGCCGATTCGATCTATTCATCTGAATAAGCATACAGTTTTTTTCTAGCATGTATATATAGAGCGAATTAAGCACTTCAATGGCCCAATTAAAAGATTATGCGGGCGTATGTACAAAGGTCGTTAACTCTTGATATACCGACAATTTTAATGGTTTTATCAGCAGTTTACATTAATAAAACCTAAATTTAGTATTTTACGGCATATAGCCAAGTACTTTTTGATAGATATTATTAGTTTATGGGCAACAGCCGTAACGCTGTAGTTGTAGTTATCTAGGGATTCTTATAGATACGGTTCCATTATATCCTTACAAAATACTCACACATATGACACTCAACTAATATAGCCAATGATTAAAAAGTGTATAACTTATTTTCTTATATTTGTATAATGAAGGAACTCACTATCACTATATACGTAGCCTCACTATTTTTCATTTAAGTTAACATATTGGCTCGTATTTATTCGTTGAAAATAGTTTTTAGATGGCTACATAAACATAGTAAATACTATTTTTGTTAAATAATATAGAGGGTGAGAGAATATTACGTTGTATATATTAACCAAACGGCTGTCTTCGTGTGTGTGTCACGAAATTTTTAGGTCGATGTACGAAATGCTCTTCGTTCGAATTTCGGCATTTTGACAAAATCAATATAGTAAATCGACCGTTGCGAACAATGTGGTAACTTTTGTTAGTTGATCAGAAGCCTGTAAAGGCATGCTTAGAAGTGCCTTCGATATGAGCGAGGGGGCAGCGCAATATTATTGCGATTTGCTAAAGGAGGCGTGGATACGGCCGATCAAACAACTTCTACTTCGCGTAAAATAAGACGTTGGCTTATAGTCCTATTCTTTAGGGAGATAAATATAGCTGGGATAAACGTCTATAAAATATATCTGAATAACAAGATTGACAAGCCCTGCACCAGAAGAAAATATCTTAATGCTTTGGCCTATGGTTTGATGGAACAATATTTGATTACAAAGGACTATATTCTGGTGTCTACTCAAGGAGTTGTCAATTTTTCTTTCCAAAGAAAAGAGAGCCCCCAAGAAGCAGCCTAACACTTCAGCTCGCACAGGGCGAACCACCTTCTACTTATGTGGTTCTCACAAAAACAGTAAAATCAAAGTTACCTGTGAAAAGTGCAAATACTCTGATTGTAAAATACATAGTCAGCGTACAGTAAGTAATCTGTCAACGGTGCCTCACCAACGAAAACGATGAAGAAGAATACTAGTATTACCTTCTATTTGTTTTATTTTATTCTACACTTGAGAGCAAGTCAATCGACTCAGCAACATGCTCCAACTTTGAGAGAATAATATGTACCCTCTCCAGTACCATTTGAAGTAAAGTTCAATGAACTGTTTGAAAGTTTAAAAACAGTTGCTTCAAATGATACCATTTCGATTGGAATCGGACCTGTTCTGGCAAAGTTATGAGCCGAACAACATGTGTAACATAAAAGAGTTGAAACGGAAAGGGTGAATAAGAAACGAAAAAGAAAATAATCCTCAGTTGAAATGCATTTAATTTTCTTTCTGAATACTTGATGTTGCCACCCCTTCTCCTAATAACATTTTCTAAGTGATTACGTATACATCGGATAACTTTTTTTATGCTGTCTTGAGGGATTGCTTCCCATTCTTCAACCAACGCAGTTCTCAGTTCCACTACGCTCCCTAGTGCAGGATTTCTTGCCCTAACTCTTCGCTTAAGTTCATCTCAAACGTGTTAAATTGGATTCAAGTCCGGGCTCATCGGAGGCCAGTCCATTTTCCGTATACCGATGTCAACCAGGTAGGTAGTGGTCACTCGCGCGGTGTGGCAGCGAGCATTATCATGCATTCGCATGAAGTCCTCACCAACAAATCCCGCATACGGAACAACATGTTCCTCCAGAATATCTCTGATATAGTGGTCCGCTGTTAATCCTCCTTAACGTCCTCCACCGGGCACGAAAACCAACTCAGTTTTTCCGTGCATGGAAATGCCCGCCCAGAACATGCAAGAGCCACCTCCATATGTGACAGTTTCTTGAATACAGCATTGAGAAAATCGCTCTCCTGGTCTTCTATAGACCCGACGTCTCTTATCGTTACCATGCAGGCACATCCTGGACTCGTCTGTGAATAATATCTGACTCCATTGGCCGTGGTCCCAAAAGAGATGTTCACGAGTAAATTCCAATCGTCTTCTCTTTTGGACTGCGGTCAGTTTGGGACCTGTAGCTGCCTTTTTGGGGTCAACTTGGCTGCCTTCAATCTTCGTCTCACTGTTCAAGCGATAGCAACCACACCTCTGACCTCCCTCAGCTCTTGTGTGAGGTCAACACCAGTCAAATATCGATTTCTGAGAGATCTTAACACAATAAATCGATCGTCCCTCTTCGTTGTCTCGCGTTAACGACCGCCTCCTGGCCGGGGGACGTAGCTATCGGTTTCTCGGTACCGACGATACACTCTTGACACAGCTGATTGACTCAAATTCAGTCGATTTGCCACGGCTCTCTGACTGAGACCCTCTCTCAACAATGCAATTACCTGGGCTGCTTCGGCAGCTGTGGCATCCATTTTCTTGTAAATCCTTCGAGCACATACGCATACGTTAACTTCAAATTAGCAAATGGAGACGAATACCAGGTTGCAAGCGCCCTCTATGTCTGACATAATCGTCGCGCATGCGCATTCCAATTAACAAGGTTTTGTGTTACACATGTTGTTCGGCTCATAACTTTGTCAGAACAGGTCCGATTCCAATCGAAGTGGTATCATTCGAAACAACTGTTTCGAATGGAACTTTTTAAACTTTCAAACAGTTCATTGAACTTTATTTCAAATGGTACTGGAGAGAGTACATATTCTCTCAAAGTTGGAGCATGTTGCTGAGTCGATTGTTTTGCTCTCAAGTGTAGTTCATAGAACAATCTGAGAGCTCTCTTCTTCTGAGTATAAAAATTTTCTGCTGTTTCTTTTGAAGCTTTTAAAATTATGAAGGCAGAATTGTGTATTAAGCCTTCATAATCTGCATCTTTATTTTGGCTTATGTGTGTGCTTTCATGATGCACAAAAGGCTGAATTTTAGTTCCTAAGACGACTGATACTTTGTAAAAGTAATGTTGATAACTGAAACATTCGTCCAAATGTTATTTTGAATGAAATACTTATGATCCTTTGAAAATATAAAAATATAATGTATGGAGAACTTTCTTCTTTGATAGTTCACAGAACATACCTGGAAAAAATAAGATAGACTTAAAAAAATAATAATGAATAAAACCTTGAAATGAGGCCCTTTTTCCACCACGCGAGTATGAAGTGACTTTGGAGAATGCGAGTGCTTGAGAGTTAAATTTAAATATCGACACCATCAGTCATGAATGCCTTCTAGTACTTTCTCACGCGTCAAGCAGTGTTTAGATCCATCCATTAAAACATTTATTTAATTCTTCTATTAAATTAAGTCGTAAAGTAAAATAAGTAAAATAAGTATTAAATATAATAAGCCTGATTTATAAATCTAATATAATTTTGAAATATGTTAATAAAATTGTATTAAAAGTATGAATACAATGAAATGGACCTACTTTTACTAAAACATCCATACTCAATGGAAATTCTCTCCGTAGGGAATCAAGCTCGAGCATATGATAATATTCCAGACGCTATTAGGGACCACAGTATGAATTTGTTGCATAGTAAATTGTTGTAGATCAGATCAGATCAGGTCATCATCCATTCAGTAACCAGTTAAACAGCTATTTTTTCATCTAATTTGAGGTTAACACTTACCCAGATTGGACAATGGGAGTATATATCGTATTATCTATACCTGCTGTATTCTGAATATGATTATGTAACCCCTTATTGGATATTTTCAAGTTCATTCATAAAACTTAGATACTGGAGATGCCAAATGAGGCTACAATATTCTGGTTTTGAACTAACCAACGCAAAATGTAACGATTTTAAACGATGTGTTTCAGATATAGAATCACGATAGTTTATCATCAAAGTACACACCAATATCCTTAATATTTTTAGAACGTATTAAAACTGTACCACCAAGAGAATAGTCATATAGCAACATTGAGGCAGCCACCTAAAGAAGAAAATACTAAGGGTGCTTCTTTAAGGTATTGGAGCAAAATTTACATTGACTAATGTTTATTGATAATTTATTATCCGAACACCACGATACAATAAGGTCTATGAATTTTTGCAAACTCAAGTGATCATCTAAGCAGGTTATATTTAACAATAATTTTAAGTCATTGGCAAAAAGAAAATGTTGTAATATTAGAGAAGAATCGTTAATAATTAAGCCAAGAAATAATGGTCTCACACTTAAGCCTCCTTGAGATGCTAAGGTCTGGGATTTAAAGTCATTATATAAAATAAATAATGCACGCCCGCATGTATAATGTAGGTATGCCCGAATAAATATAATTTTACTAAGTGAAGAGAATTACTACTGAATCCATATAATTCAATTTGAAATTAGTATATTATTATTCATTCGGTCGAAGACCTTCGAAAAATCGGTATACACCACATCTACTTGACCTTTATCATCCATGTGATTTGCGATTATGTGGGAAAATCCTGCTAAATCGGTAACTGTGAAGCGTTTTATTACAAACCCATGTTAATTAAGAGATAACACTGGTTGCACATCAAGATAAATGTGGATATATAATAAAATTTCGAAAACTTTTGCAAGATTTGATAGAATAGTAATTTGGCGATAATTTTTTATGCATACATTTTATGTATACATGGATTGCCAGTTTTCTGGTAAACCCTAATATAGGGCAAATCCTTGCTACTTTCCAAACCGCAGGAAATATGTGGGTAGAGAGTATCAAATTAAACAACAAGAAAAGTGGCTCTTTTAAGGCCCCTGGGCAATCATTAATAAGAAAACTCGGGATCCGATCATCCCCATAGGTAATTTTGTTTCACGTTTATATAAATTTTACTATATTGACACAGGTTGAGTGATTACCAGAACTGATGTTTATAGCCTGAATTACACCTCGTCAGGGGAATACATACGTACAACTTTGTTTGGAGCATTAAACAGTTCATCATGGAAGAAAATCGTTGATGGAATACTTGTCGAACTTTTCATACTCTGAACATAAGACGAAAAACATTCGAGATTACACTTAAAGTTTTGCTGAATGTATGTTAAATACCAGGTATGTAAACATGAAACAGGAATTTTTTTGTATAGAACATACAGATTTATTGTATGAAAATGATAAAAAATATTTTATTCGAAGTATTACCCATTGGTAGCTATACATTTTTTCCATCTCTATGACAATTTGTGGATTCCATGCCACAAAATTCTTGCTCTTTTGTGGCAAACCAGTCATTGAGCCATTTTCGTACTTTTTTGGTAAGAAGTGAAGTCCTCCCTGCTAAGAAAGTACGTGTCACATTGATGCAAGTAAGTAGTAATCGAACGGGGCGAAGTCTGGTAAATAAGCCGCATGCGAAAGTATTTTCCAACTAAACGCCTAATCCTTGACCGGGTTTACTGTGTGTAATGGCGCATTATCATGAAGCAAAATCACATTGTGTTACCTTTTCTGATATTCTGGTCGTTTTTCACGCAAATCTTGATTCAAGTCTATCATTTGTTGTCGGTAGCATTCAGTATTAACGGTTTGGCCAGGTTTTAGCAGCTCATAATAGATCACACCCTTCCGATCCCACCAAACACAGAGCATTGTCTTCCGTCCACAGCGATTTGGCCTTGCAGTCGATGTCGATGGTTTGCCTGGAGTTACCCATGATCTTTTACGCTTAAGATTCTGCAAATATATCCACTTTTCATCGCCAGTCACAATTCGATGGAGAAATGACTCTATTTAGTACCTATCGAGCAGCATTTCGGAAATGGTTTTTCAGATTTCCTGCTGTCTTTCATTCAGTTCATGTGGAACCTATTTTCCTATGCTCTGGATCTTTCCCATGACTTTCAAACATATGGAGACGGCTTCTCGTGTCACATTTAATTGATCCGTGAGTTCTTGTTGCGTTTGAGCGTCATTCCCATCCAACAATGCTTGCAATTCGCTATCATCAAACTTTTTTGGGTGGTCCTCCACGTTCATCATTTCTCACATAAAAATTGCCATTTTTGAATTTTTTAAACCACTCAAAGCACTGTGATTTGCCAAGAGCATGCTCACCGTAGGCTTCGACAAGCATTCTATGCGACTCTGCAGCAGTTTTCTTCAAATGATAACAGAAAATAAATGCTGTCTGCAAATCGCAGTTTCCAGACACAAAATTCGACATGTTCAACGCTATTAAAAACGATGTTGTTGTATGCCACTTGTACTGCTGTGAGATAAAAACTTTCATCATATGTCAAAACAAGAAAATGGCGCCAATGACGAGGTATGACGGCAACTACATTAGCAGCTAGGCCATCTATGGGTTAATTCCGACTTTGTATTTACATACCTAGTTAGTATATGCATCAATTATTCGTGCTTTAATAATGCCTCGTAACATCTTAAATTCGATAAGATTAGATAACTGATGACTTTTTTAAAATTTGGTACGATAAGAATACATAAATTAAAAAAATATTTATTTCTTTTTTTTGCTTTCCAAAGTAATGTCAACTTTCCAAATTATTCAATGACCTATCGTTGAATCCATGTTATATCTAATGAGACATTTACAAATACTACTGCAATACCACATAATATTTTACTAAGAATCGGTTAGGTGTACCGCACAAAATCCAATTAAGTAATAATTACAAGATATGGGTAATATTAACCGGCATACTTTTACGCTGGCACCAAGAAAACCTTTCAGTTTACGTCTATCTAATTCGAATATGTATTACACATTTCGTAACGTTGCCATTCTAGAGCACAGAAACCAGCCGAGCATTTTTCCACCTCATATATTCAATTACACGTTGCATATAATATGATGTTATGCATATGAAAGTATATGGAAATATCCTAATTACGCAAGTTATAAGATAATTCGCAGATAATTCAATACAAGGAAATCCACTAATGGATTATCAATTTAATTACTATTTTTGAAACGGCCAATTGTTTCAAAACGGTACGCTGTTGCGACGATAGGTTTACATATATGTAAGCCGATGAACGCATAAATGGCGAAATCTTCGAAGGCTAATTTTATTGTTGAAAATTGGGAAAGTCGGCATTCTTATATTGTTTTTTTTTAATTAATTATTTAAATATACGACTAGGTTATCACCACGTGTGGACGTTGTACAACTTTCTCCTCAGTTAGTAATACATCGATCCATTATGTTCGTAGGAGATTAAACATTATCTGAACATAATATCGCATTGAACAACTGGGAAACGCCAATAATAATAATAATAATATTGATTGACAAAATATTCTTGCCATGCAGAAGGAAAAAACATACTGGAGTATACAACAATGACTAAGTCTGGCTTTGATATGTCTCTACTCAGTCGCTATTGATACTTTGAAGGGAGATAAGTTCTATAAAAAAAAAAATACATTTTAAACATCTGACACAATAGATATTTTAATAGATATTTTAGAATTATAAATCTATAAAAAACATTTAGCTATGCGAATTGCTGTTATCAGTCATAAAACAATAAGTTCAAGTGGGGTAAGTGCGACCAGTTTTTTTAATAGTGTCACTTTGTAGCACTGTAATATCCAAGATTTAAGCTTAATCCAATTCAAAATTTGTACAAAACATTATTAGCATGTTTCAAAACACTTAGTTATTCTATACTGAATTATCGTGTATCGTGTATCATTGAAGTAATAAAAAAAATTAAATTTGGTGTTCCCGATTGCACTTTCCCGTTTTAAATGGGAGAGTGCAATCAGGAACACCAAATTAAATTTTTTTAATTGTAAATATTTTTTGCTTGTAAATATCCCATTAAAAGTCGTATAAACATGACAGGATAAGTGCATTATAAAGGGTTATGATAAAGAAAAATTGCTAGATATAAATTTTTGCCCAAATTTTATTTTCAAAGGAGTTGTAAACTTTTAAAAGAAAGTAACTTTAACACTTAGAAAAGTCAAAATGACAAATAACTATTGGAAAGCTGAGAGAATCATTTAAAATGAAGAAGACAACACTGAAAAATAATTATAGCCTCGTCTGATACTTGGCATTGTCAAAATTTTACATGTGTGTCGATGGCCAATAATTAAAGCATCATCTACATTTGGAAATACATACGAGTATGTGGTATGTTCATTGTGATTTGTTGTTGTTCAACTCATAAAAATATAATAATATGTGTGGTCACTAATTTCTAAAACTTTACCAATATAATATTTATTTTTATTAGTAATACCGTCTGTGAATTCGACTAAAATAAACTATCCAACGCAAACGTTGTGGATACATATGTTTTCCAATGTAGAATATAAAACCTGAGATGAAGAGGTAATTTTTGGGATTCTGTGCCTTCTAAATTATTATTTCCATTTGTACAGTTTTTTATGACATTTATATTTACCGACATTTTACATTCTACGTTACTAACTGTACCGTAACGTGGGGTTAGTTTGCTCCTTACAGGCTTACTTTGTACCACATGCCGAAAAACTTTAAATTAATTATACACTCAAGATGTAGTTACCTTCCATCAAATTGAGATCAGTGAATTGAAGGTGCTAGATGGCGTTGATATATGCCACCAGACGGTGGTTTCCACCTCACTTGCACCACATAACCTCAAATTAAATTTTAATAGTAGAACGTAACTATTTTTTCGCTCGAAAAAGTCTCTGTATCCAGAAGTTATTATCAAACATAAACAGGTAAATATGTGCACACTGGATTTTCAATATTCCCTTTTCTCATTGCTTGTAAAATTTCTGTTAATTTCATATCACAAAAATAATAAATTTGGTAATTGTGAAACAATTCATATTTCTGACAATTGTGGGGTTACTTTGCTCCACCGGTTTTGTGGAGCAAAGTAATCCCACGACTGAAATTATTCCAACGGCTGTACTAAATTCGATTTATTTGTTAAAGCAATGCCTAGAACCTACCAAAGAAAACTGGGTTCCAGAAGATATGCGGATTATACAGAAGAAACATTGCAAGCCTGTTTAAATGAAGTCAGTCGTAGAGACATATCTCATAGAAAAGCAGTGGAAAAGTATAAAATTCCTAGAAGGACCATTTTTAATAAATTAAAAGGTAAACATAGCTGAAATCCGGGCAAACAACCTGTCTTTAGTAAGGATGAAGAAAATGAATTTGTAAACTGCTTTATCTTTTTGGGGAATTTGATTTTCCAATAAATGAGAGAGCTGCAGCAGATCATAAAAAAATATTTAGACCGAAGTGGACGACAAGTTAAACTATTCAAAAATAACATTCCTGGCCGTGAATGGGTCAAAAGTTTTTTGTCTAGACACGCTAGACTTTCACAGCGGTTTGCAGAAAATATTAAACGCCCTAGAGCTGCGGTAGATGAAACCAGTTTAAGAAGTCTTATTGAAAATTTAAGCGGTGAAATAAAAGATGTTCCTGCCACACATATTTGGAACTTCGACGAAACTAATTTTTGCGATGACCCGGGTAAAAAAAAGTTGTTGTGAAAAGAGGGTGCAAGTATCCGGAAGCCATTTGAAATTCATCAAAAAGTTCTGCATCAGTTATGTTTTCTGGAAACGCTGCAGGAGAACTCCTCCCGCCATATGTGGTTTTTCGAGGTGGTCATTTGTGGTGCACATGGATGGAAAATGAGCCAAAATTCTGCCGGTACAATGTTAGTCTTAGTGGATGGTTTGATGCGTCTATCTGTACCGATTGGCTTGAAACCCAAATGATACCGATACTAAAAAAAATTAGATGGAAAGAAGATACTTTTATGTGACAACCTTTCATCACATTTAACTGTACACACGCTAAAATTGTGCCGTGAGAACCAAATCAGTTTGATCTGATTACCTCCTAACAGTACACACTTAACCCAGCCACTAGATGTAGCACTGTTTCGACCTATGAAAATAGCGTGGCGAAAGGTGCTCTCTGATTGGAAAGACACTGCGGAAGGCATACGTAGTACCACTATTCAGAAGCAACAGTTCCCATCGCTTTTGAAGAAAATGTTGGATATCATTGCACCAAACGTGTCGGATATATTAAAGTCTGGATTTAGAAAATGTGGCATTGTTCCATTGGATGTAAACGAACTTTTGAATCGCATTCCAAGAACTAGCTGCAATCCCGATGACACTCACTCCGTTTTTTTTGCAGAATCTTGAATCTAGAGAGTCGACTAAGACTGTAAAGACCCGTAGAAAAAAAATCAATATTCCACCTGGAAAAAGTGTGTGCGTCTCTGAAAATGAACAGAGTAATGAGGAGATCGTAGCTAATGAGCCTACTAACTCATCCACTGTAGCTAAAAAATATAAATTGACGACAGAAGAATGCAGTGACTCCGAATCTTCAATACAACTCAACCTCAATGATAATTCTTCAGACGATTTTGATCTTGTTGAAATGGTCGCAGAGGAAGAACGAGAACGTCAGTTTGTCGAAGATGTGGACAGCCAACAATATATAAAAAACTCATGGAACGACGTACTGGGATCAATACGCCCCCCTGTACAAATTTCCAAAAGGGACAGTTTCGAAATCCCTGAGTTAAAAACGTTGTGGTAGTCACTAATTACTTGTATGGTTTGAACATATCTTTTATTATATTTGAATGTATCTTTTATTTCTTAATATATTTTTTAGAGGTTTGAATGTATCTCTTATTTTTACAATAAAATCATAAAAAAAATTTCTCGATTTTTTTTTGTCATCGATATATTCAGTGGGGACAAGTTTATCCATGGCGGAGGTTACATTGCGCCACTTATAATTTACAGAGTTACAGCTTATTATTCTGTGGTGCAAAGTCACCCCACCCATTGGTATACTTTGCTTCACTAAAAAAGTAAAAAAAATTAATAGTTACTCAACATTTTTCGGGCAGCTATTAGTATGACAAGCTTTTTTAAGCTGTTTTGTAAGAATAGTCAATATAGGAAATTTGTATGTACTCATTATCAATTTATTTAATAACGTTTTCCGTATTTTGTGGGAAAAATACAGCAAACTAACCCCACTTTACGGTATCCTTTAATTTTATTTTATATGTCCGTCGTATACTAGAAGAACTGGACGCTCGGGACCCATAGTAGGGATTAAAGTTTTCATTTCATTTGGCACCTAACTATTCAACACATTCAGACCTTTAAAAATAATAAGAGGTGGTGCCTTCTTTCCGCTGGCACTGACGGCAGTTAAGCACGTTATATTCTTTGCCGCTGCCACCTGTAGTCCTGGAGCTTGGTCTTCCTTTCTGTCTATCTTGGTTTTTGATGGGTCAGTGCATACCGATGTCTCGTCCAGATTCCAAATCTGAGTACTTTTGTCAAATAAATTTAGCTTCTCTAATGTTGAACGGAGTAAAGAATAATCATTAATAATGAAGGAATCAGTTCTTTCTTCAACAATTCTTTTTCTAGAAAATTCGACAGATTGTGGTTTTTTGATGGACAACTGATGCCTACGCTTGAAATTAAGGAACCAGTCCTCTCTAAGCCGATTATTCTTAAATGAAATTTTCAAATTGCTTTCCGAAACAAATTTTATGCAGTCTAGAACTTCCAGTCTATTTAGATCAAACCCCCATTTTTCAAAAATTTTCAAATAAGACGCTAACTGTTCCTCTGCTGTTATATGTGCTACCCCCTTATTGGTTTTACGAACATATTTCCTAATCATAGTGGTTCTGAAATGAAATAAAACATAAAAATAATGCGGAGCAAATGCAATCAGTTGACCACACTTTCCCGCGCAGTAGTGGTTGCACTTGCCCCACTACTGAAATTAAGTGGGGTAAGTTCAATCACAATCGTATCTATAATTTCTTAAAACATCGTTAAATAAATCATACTCAAGATCTAAATAGTTTCACGTGCAGTTGTTACACAAATCAAATAATTCACCTTGGTTTTAAAAGCTTAATAGCACTCTTTTTCTGGATCTCGCACATTCACCACCATTTACAATTGTCATCTGCGTCATTGCCAAAGCCGCGGTCAGGAAAGTAGTGTACATTTTTATTTGGGATTATGAGATATGACAGAGGTTTCCCAAAATGTTTCAAAACACACCTTTGTAAACATTTAATGTTGCTCTATATTAAAATTCTACCACGTGATTGCAGTTTACCCGATTCTGCACTTACCCCACTTAACCTTAATAATACCAATAAGATCTCATAAAACCTGTTCTTATTACAATTGACGATCTGACACGTCTAATATAGGGTATCTCAGTTGAAATTATAGGAATTGAACTGCGCTCCATTTGTGTTCTGTCAAAAACGGGACGTCAATATTTAACGACTGTCATCTACAAACCATAAAGCATCAACATACCGCGATTAATAGTTCAACAATGAATAGTTTGTGTATAACTGTTTTATGAAAGTGAGCGATCATTTACCGTTGCATTAAGAAAAATTCGCACAAAAGTAGAACAAAATGAAGCACCTACAGAGTTAACAGTTCGTAACTTAATAAACAAATTTGAAGAGACGGGTTCTGTTATTGATAAGGCAACACCAATATGTGCTCCTCGTGGTCGGCCAGAGAAAAATACTGTAGCGAAAGTGTACAGGAGTATCCAAACACATCAATTTGACGTCGTGCACAATAATTGAATCTGTCAAGAACCACCATGCATCGCATTTTAAAGACAGATATGCGTCTGTCAGCATACAGAATTCAGTTCAGTCAACAACAATTAAGAGTTATATACCAATTACAACGTCGTAAATTTATTAATTGGGTGCTAGAAGGTGATGAAGGTGATGCTAATTTTTGCTACAAAATTCAGCGAGACGCCCATTTTCATATTGACGGATCACGTCAACAAACAAAATTGTCGAATATGGGGTACTGAAACTCCACATTCTATTCACGAAAAAGAAATGCATTCAAAGAGATGATACACAGTTTGGTGCGCACTTTGGAGTGCTGAAGTTATTGCACCATAGCTACTTCTTTGAAAATGAAGCTGGTAATGTTATCACAGTAAATAGAGAATGCTATCGAGATATGTTAAACAATGTATTTTTCGACAAAATTGATGAATTGGATTTAAACAATATGTGGTTTCATCAAGACGGTGCAACGTGTCATACAGCACGTGCAACCATAACTCTATAACATAAATCACATCCTATAGTTCCAAATAACTCAGACATGACTGAGTCATGACGACAGACTCCAAAAATATGACCCAGGCATGTTGACGTCGTTTGTAGATGACAGTTGTTAATTATTGGCGCTTTATCTTTAACAGAAGAATGTCTTGCATTTGAAATGGCTCGCAATTCAAATCCTATGGTTCTAACTGAGACATCCTATACTTATTAATCTTAGGAATTCCGCAGAAAGGGAATTATAAAGTATGACGGCATTGAATGTAAACCAACGATAAAGCAAGGACGTCCGATGGTGTGACATATTTAGTTTATCTGAAGCATATGGGAATAGGGATCGTTTATTAAATTTATCATAACATTTCCAAGGTGATAAGTTCTATGATTTTCCAACTTCAACAATTTTAACTTAGGAAAAGTATGGGATCACATTTTCTAAATCGTATACAAAACTTTTATACTTTATTATTTTCAGGATAGATCCTGGCATAACTTTAAATATACATACATACATACCTCGGATACTAAGGAATACAAAAGAAACCAACGAAATAAAAAAAAAGTTGTAACTAATATCCTTCTACTTCTCTACGCTAAGGGTAATATTCATAGTAACATACTCGACTTCATATATATAAAGTGAGTAAGTGCATTGACAATGAGAAATTTAGGTATGCTAATTGCACCCCCTGCTCATGAGAACAGGCATATGGTATTTATATCGTATCCATCCCGAAGGAGGTCACATCACATGATAGGAAAGGGAGTGGGAGAGGAAAAGGGAGAGTTTCCTATGTTGCCAACACAGGAAAAATTATGTTTGCAAAACTCTCTCTACGATTGAAATGATTGATTTTTTTATTTGTAGATTGATGGGGAATCTTATGATAGCATATTTTTTTCAGGGTTCGGTAATATACGTTCGGGTATTACAATGTGTCCCAAAAATTTTACTTTTCGTTTTAGAAATTCTGACTTGTCCAAATTAATTTTAAATTCTATCGTTTTTTTTCTATCGAAGAGGTTTAATATTTTCGATATGTTTTTGTAAGGAACTTGAACATATGAGGACGTCATCTATGTACTCATATATTAAGCATTTGTCTTCAAAATCTGCTAGTGCATTATTAATAGTGGTTTGGAAGCCTACCGGGGATATTAGCGTTAAGTTCAAAAAGCATTCGTAAAAATTCATAATGTTCATTATGTGTGCGGAACATTAACTTTTTTATGTTCATGGAATGCATTTCAATGTAATGATATCTGCTTGCGAGATCTAAGGCAGTAAAATATTTACTGCGTCCTAATTTATCTGAAACGCCTGTGATGTTAAGAACTAGAAATGCATCTGTATGATTATTTAATTTACCCTTCTGTAATCTTTTATAGTTTTGAAAGTTTTTCTGGTATTACTCATTTTTTTCAGAAGTTCAAATCATTAAAATAACTAGTTGTAACTATTTGTTTACTTTCAGTTACATATGCGTGGATGTGTTACTATTGTTGAGGTACATAAGATCGGAATAAAGACAGCCAACATCATTCGAACGACTAGTTTCAAGCGCAAAATATTATACTTGCTTGTAATATGTTACTTGATGACGTGAGGTACTGTGGACCGCTCGTCGAGGAATTTTGGGATTGGGAAACATCGTCAAAAAGAAGCCCAAGCTTCGCATTTACAAGATCAGCCGTGTTCTATTTTTTTTTTCGATGAAACGGAGGCCGAAATGTTGCCTAATACATCGTCTGGCTGTTGCTGGTCGCATGATCTAAGTGGTTTTCACCGATGTGAAGATTTTAACGATTGAGCTGCTCCACAACCGCCACCTGCTCAACAAGGTTCAACAAAAGACCGCAGCTGCAGAGACTATTATTCGCATCTATTTTCTGACTTCCAGGGCACCATCCGGAGATTGCTCGGATCGGGATATGCGCCACCGAAAGACGTCGCTGGTCTTCATCCAGCGTAACGTCAAAATCAATGCAGCCTGCTCTCAACAGCTGGTTTTTGGGGACGCACTGAAGACGTGAGTGACACAGCACTTCAGCGAAGATGGTTTCATACTTCGGCAGGACTATACTATATGGTAAGTGTAGTATATGTAGAGGCATCTTTGGATGTCTTCTCGAACTGGATTTACTACTTCATATAGTATGTGATACTTATATGATAGACATAAATACATACATACATGATCTTAGGAAAGAAGATAGTTTACAACATGGAAGTTAATTACCTCCTATTATTATTATATTATATGGGTTTGGGCCTCATCAGCCACTGATCGCAGGGGTAGTCCCTTGGCGATCCCCTCTTATACAAGTCATTACCCAAAAATGCTATCCCATAAGAGGAGCAATTTCCCTGCCCTAAGCCTTGCCTCCTCTTAGATAACAGGGGTCCCTAATATAAGGTACCTCTTCTCCTCCAGTGCGGGGCAGGTGTAAAGAAGATGAATCGAGGTTTCCTCGTCTTATTTACAGTATCTGCATTCCGGGCTGTCAGTCAGCCTCAGCTTGTGCTTATATGCATTCAGGCTACTATGGTGGCCCGTAATGATTCCTACCAGAATTCTGGCTTAGTGCCTGTTCAATTTAATGAATTCTGGGGTCCATTTCTCAATCTGAGTATTCGATGAAGAGTTTGGTTATTCGACAACCCGTTACTCCTCTCCATCTTTTATTGTGCTGGTCTCTTGCCCAGCCATTTATGTGGTCTCTGATAAGATTCCGACTTATTCCCACTGCAGGTTCTAGTCCATAGAGGTTTTCTCTGGTCCCTAGTCTGACAAGGTCATCCGCAATTAGATTTCCCTTAATGAACCACCCTGCCAAGTGGTTCAGTGCTTCATAGCAATTATAGACCAGCTTCGACTTCGTCGCTACCAACGCCGCCTTGCTATTCCAGCAGATATGTACATACCTTCTTCTGGGTTTGATTTTGGTCGGCCCTCAGGACACCGTATGTAATTGCAACTAGCTCGGCCTAGAGTACGGTAGTGTATTTGCCCAGGGGGAAGGTTTTACCTATCTCTTCGCGTCGTCTATACACCTCTATGTAATTAGAAAAATAAAAATATGATTTGTAACAAGAAGTATGAAACTCAACTTCTTTTTTAAAATAATTGTTGTTCAAAATAAAGTGAACATTTGAACGCAAATAAAGTTCTCTTGTGTAAATATGGATTTGTTTTTCAAGTAACAGTTCTATGATTGGCGCTCTTATAATGGACAATTAAAATTCAATTAAACTTTTTTCACTTGGCTAATCTACAAAATATAAAATAACTGCCTAGGAGCCTCGTCTATTCTTACCAATTTTACAAATAATAGGAAGCGAACGAAGCGCATATTGATTTATGTTAGAAACTCCCGAGGAATACTGAGAATAAGTTTAAACTGGAGATCTATTGAGAGAGATTAAAAGCGCATTCAAAATAACTCGATACACTTTATAGTCTAAAATCACAGTAAAAAGTGCAATATAATTCGATATTGTAACAATAACCATGGGAGATAGTCACGGAATGAATACTTGAAATTTCGAATATGATGTATGTATACATGTTTCATAAGTATATAATAATTTAGACAGTTATTATTTTAATTAGGTTTTCTTTATTCTAAAACTTTCTACTCATGAGATCCTAAAGTACGTTTGTAAATACCGACATTCAGAGATTTTTTGCTCATGTATGGACTGTGATGATTCAAAATGATATTTGGTAGGCCTAATCTGAAATTTGATGGGCGTCGTGTAGACTTGAGGTATTTGAATAAATGTAGGTGCAAGCAATTCGGTTTAACTTTGCCGTCGTGTTTGAATTGAGTTCGCATTAAGATAAGCCGATATTAACATGCTGATGACAACATTCTCTTTTAGTGTCGATCAAGAGTGTGAATGCAATTAATTTATTTTTTGTTAATTCTGTTAACCATATAGAAAACGACACAATACAATTAACTAAAATGCGAGGTGGTGGATATACTTTCATATTAATAATTAAAGCTGCCCATCGAGCAATCATGTAAACAAGTAAATAAAAAAAGTGGCTGAAAGCCTCATACCTTATTTCATCATCATCATGAAGTCATCAGTCCTAAGACTGGTTGGACGCTAACCTCCAGCTTCTCCTGTCTTGTGCTAACCTACGCATTTCGCTAATTGTGCTACAACCTACATCCCTTACTATTTGCGAGCAGTAGTCTAATCTAGGCCTTCCTCTGCCTTTTCTTCACTTCTATTTCTGCCTCCAAAATATCGCGGACTATTCCCCCATGTCTCAGCAAGTGGCTTACCATTCTATCTCTTCTCTTCTTTATGTTTTTCCACATACTTCTTTTCTCGCCGACTTTCTCTAATACTTCTTCGTTTCTAACCCTATCAGTCCACGGTATTTTCATCATTCTTCGGTAACATCACATCTCAAAAGCTTCTAATTTCTTCCTCCCTGCTTCCCCTACCGTCCAGGTTTCGCAACCGTATAGTGCCGTGCTCCATACATACGTTTTCAAAAATATCTTCCTTGTTTCTAAGTTTATTACCCCCGAGCATAAAAGTGCTTTCTTTTTGTTAAAAGCTATTCTGCGCTATTCTTTGTTTTATATCTTTATCGCTTCTTCCATCCCAATTTATTTTACTTCCTAAATAAGTGAAGTTTTTAACTTCCTCCAAAATAAATATATATATATATATATATATATATATATATATATATATATATATATATATATATATATATATATATATATTTTCCTTCTTCATGTATTACAAGTATAAATGAGCAAAACCATAATTCTTAGTGAAAACCTGCAGTCAAGACGGTCAAAAATTCCCTTGTCCCCCATTCCGTTCCAAGAGAAGTATTTCTGTTCTTCTATTTAGTTGGAAAAGTGAAGGCATTCTGAGAGTAGCATTTTGCGGTTTTTAATTTTGATATCTCAAGTGGTTGTTTCAGAAAATGTGGTTCTGTGGAGATCTTCGGACTCGTTGTCGCTCCCTTAAATCAACTACAAGTATGTAAGAATATGCATATGTTATTTCTTACATGTTTTTTCTCTTTGCAAAGTTTTTGAGAAGGTAACAAAAAGTATTGATATATAAATGGGTATTGATTTCTTAAAAATTATAAAACCCCTTTTTCCGCGTTCTCCGCTCTCTTAAGCTATTAAACCCTTCGTCAAAGTGACCTTTTAAGCAAATTTCTGCCTACTGAATTGCTCAAGCTTTCAACCCGGCCTTTGGTTAATGGCAGCGATCGCTACATTATTTCGAATACACTGCGATAACGTCACCCCCTATGTAAAACAGCCCGATAATTTTCCTCAAATGCCACGTACTTGTGACATTCAATAAAAATTATGGTAATTCTACATGCAAGAGGGATGTTACCCCATGCGTGTATACAAATAAATCGTGCTCAAGGCAAGCTCTTCATTCTTGAATGAGCACTCACATATGTATATGTTTAAATAAGGACGCTCGATTTTTAAACGTAAATAAAACAAGTTGTGTGTGAGATATCCTTTTCAAGTTTTCTTTATTTGAAAGAATATGGTATTAAGTACGGAACATAATGTCGTCAAAAGTCCGCCGCGGCCTTGCTCGGTGACATCTAATTTTCGGCGACTTTGTCGTATAAATCTGACTGAATTTGCTGGATGGTGTTCGTTAGGTTGACTTTGAGGGCATCAATTGTTTGCGGCTTATTCCCATAGACATGCGATTTAAGATGGCCCCAAAAGAAGAAGTATAAAGGCGTTAAATCGCACGATCTCGGTGGCCAGTTCACGTCGCGGCTGGGCCAGATAACCATTCCCTCAAATCGCTCATGCAGAATGTCCATCGTGACATGCGCTTGCCGTTGACGGCTATGGCAATGTCAGTTTCGTTTTGGAAGAAGTTCGGACCGATAATTTCACCAGATGAAAATCCACACCAAACAGTGACTTTCTCGGGATGCATTCGGTGCTGATGTATCCCGTATGGATTGGTATCGTCCTAAATCCAACAATTTTGTTTGATTTCTTTTTTGCGAAATTTAGGCCAACTTCAAACTGTTCCAGAGTCCAATCAGCGAATGCACGGCATTGTTTATGGTCGTTCACCTTAAGTCCTGGGCCAGTTGGATATTATATGGGTGCAGACCCAAGTCTCGATTCAAAATTCGCCAAGCTGACGTCGCGGAAAGTCCAAGTTCTTGTGAAAGACGAGAAATTGACTGCCTCGGGTTTTTCCTTACACTTTCACGCACAGCAGCGGTATTTTCAGCAGACCTTGCGTTTTGGTGAGGTACGGGTGTTGGTTGATTATTTATCAAACCGATTGACTCGAACTTGGCCACGAAACGTCAAATAGTCGACTCAGCGGGAAGGTTGTGGCGAGGATAAAAATCACGTAATGCGCAGAATGTTTCTCGAATGGAGCACTGATTTTGAAAATAAAATTTGATGATTTGCACATGTTGTTGAACGCTATAATCATGGTGATTTGCCACTACTGAGCAATTCACAATAAATTTGACAGATGTTGCTTTAACAACATGGCCGATATAACCAAACAAATTTCGATCAACCCTATTGAAAGACCCTATAGCTTTGTTACGTGGCTAAAATATTTACGGTAGTTTATTTGGAAACATTTCAAAACACTTGACCTTTCTTTTATAATGCCTTACCATGTTGCTTTTATCATTCATAATTCATAATTATGAATAATATTCGAGGCGACAGACACAGTGCATTAAGTTTATTACACAGTATTAGTGAAGATGCGAAACATAATTATTATTCTCTTTTAACTGACACTGACACTAAAAAGGAGGGGGTACACTTTCTATAAAATTGGCCCAAATGATTCATTAAAAATCAAACTTGATAAGTATAAAAGAAATCTATGTATTTTGGTAAAAGAAGAATTGACCTTTACATCCACCATTAAATAAACGGTATCTGTTGCAACGTTTCTATTAAAAGGAAATGCCAAAGTCGACCTGTCTCATGATTTTCAGCAAAAATCGCTTATATTTCAATGTAATTTTAATATTTTCGTACACAGCGAAGGGAGGAAGCACAATTATGTTGTGATATTATTGTAATAAATGGTAAAATCCACAACATACCAAAAAACTAAGTTGCTTCTACGCTTCGCTTGTATTAAAAAATGAAATTTTGTAAGTTCGTACGCTGCAGAGCATATGAACTACAAATGTGAAGGTTTATATATACTATATGTCCACAACGAGAACTCTAATATTTTGAGAATCAAAATTCAGTTTCGTCATACACCTTCAAAGCAATATAACATGTGGATTGAGTACAGTACTTAAACTGTGTTGTCCTAGTACTGCCAGTGTAAAGTTGGAGCTCGCATCATCGGCTGCTGTGGTGATATAGCTTCGGTGATTTGGTTTTTGGCATACGATAGGTATATTGAAAACAAACGACCAAATATCAATTATGATGAAAACGTGATGGATGCCATAACGAAACAATCCAATAATGATGAAGATAGTGACTGATTATTGTAAAAATATAAAAGTATCACATTATTACACGAAATTTTACCATAATATTAAATGCATTTTATGTATTATGACATGAAGATCTATGATTTGTTTCCCCATTGTTTTTTTCATTTTTAATTTTTTAAGGAATTATTTAAACAATTGTAAAAATATATTATGGAAACAATTATCTCTTAATAGCATGTTCTTATTCCAATATTAACAATTTGGTTACTTCTAATAGTTTTACCATGGGATAAACGGGTTAATTACTAAAACTGCTTACTGTGACCGTTACATCAGTAGTGTTATATCGGGTAACTCCGCAGAAGCCGAGATGTCGTGGCGTATACTTGGGATATTTGAATCGGTGCAGGTGCAAGAAATTCAGCACAATTCAATATAATATTATATAAATATAGTAATAGATATCATCATTCTGGTACAACTTATACATAGTTGCTTAACTACATAATTAAAAGGTATGTATTACCATTCTACTTCGTGGAGGTAAAGAAAGTGGATTGAGTTGGTTATCTCTTATCACTGATATGCAAAATTAAAATGTCTGTAACTATATCCAAGGCATCTCTGATGCTTATTATATCTTGTACTAACTAAATAATCATCTACATATATAACAGGTATATAACAGGTATTCCGTTCTTATAAAGACAAAATAGTATCCAAGTTTCTTAATTTCTTATTATGTTCTTCAAGATCTGGTTTCAATGAGTATTTGGGTTATGACCCTTTAGTTGCTGATTTTCGATTTATAAGCAATCATCAGTATTTTAGTTTATAAGAATTCATATCTACTAAAATTTGTTCTTTCATATTCAATCGATATCGTGTGTGAATATCGATAAAACATTTTTTTGAGAATATATTATATTCTCACAATATGTTTACAATGTCGCAGAAAATAAAGGTATACACAGTGGCAATAGTTCTTACCCAAGTTTTACCACGGCAAATTTTCAACAGTGTATGAAAATATTATTAAACTTACTGCAATATTTTTAAACAGAATATTTCCTGCCTTCTTTATTTTTATAATAGAAATCAGACAGTCATGATTCGATAGGTCAATAATGGTGACAGGTCGATAGGAGACAGATAAGAGTTAGTAAACATGGAGCGCTACACGATATAATAATGCGTCCTTATTGTTAAACACTACTATCAACATGGTGAAACTTTGGTTGCTATGATTCGTAAACTGCGCCCAATTTTCGGTAGAAATAGTGTTCCAAATTTATCAACTATGAAATGAATAACCGAAAAATTCGAAAATTGTGGATGTGAAACACATGACACGAGCTCATAGTAGTGATTCAGAGCAAAACATCCCGGCAGTTTGTGAGGGTGTGGCCGAGAGTCCAAGGACTTTGATTCGTCGTCGTGCACAATAATTGGACATTTCAACAGCTACTTTTCGCTGTATTCTCACTAAAGATTTACATCTACATGTTTATAAAATCTATTTAAATTAACAACCTCTACCAACAGACCATGCGCAGCGAAGGTAGTTCACCAGTTGGTTCATTGAATAACAAGAAGTGAATGCTGATTTTGTGGACAAAATCATCAGTGACGAGGCCCATTTTCACCTTGGCTTCATTAAAAGGCAAAATAGCCGCATTTGCGGCTCACAAAATCCACAAAAGGTTCATGAGAAACAAATGCATCCCCGGGGAATCAGTGTTTGGTGTGCATTATGGTCTGAAGAAATCATTGGACCATTTTGCTTTGAAAATGAGGCAGGTAATGCATTAACGATAAATGGTGAACGTTATCGTGACATGATAACCCTATTTTTGTGCTTCAATTGAAAGATATTGTCCTTCAAGACATCAGCACATTGTGAGTTCAGTAGGACAGTGCCACTTGCCATACCACCCGTGAAACATTCAGGGTCTTGTACAAGTCGCCCTGGTCGTGTCATCTCCCATTTTGGTGACTAGAATTGGCTGCGACCATCTTGCGATTTATCACCTATACACATTTTCCTATGCGGTTTTCTGAAAAAGGTTTACGCCAACAATCCCACGACCACCCAAGCATTGAAGGTCGAAATTGAACGCTGTATGAACGAAATATCGCCACATTTAAGCAAAACTGTTATTGAAAATTTCGCCAGAAGCATACTCGTATGCCACCAAAGCCATGACGGCCATTTACCAAATGTGTTGTTCCATACACAATTTCCAAATATCTACACTATAAACCAATAAATATATCAATACCTTGTTAAAGAAAACCCTGTTTAATTTAAAATTCACATCTTGCGCGCTTATTGTATCACTTTTTAGAATAGTAAGTAAATCATTTTATTGAGGCGTCGTTTAGTTACCTTAAGTAATTCACTGTGCAATTTAGTCGACATCAATCCTATTTCTTTCATTTCATTTCTTCTATTTCATTTTTCTTAGTACAAGCCTGTCACATAAGAGCGTAGCAACGATTATCCGCAGCCAGTAAGTCGTAGTCATTTACCTTTTTTCCGATGTAGAGGAAACTCTTGCCGTTTTTGTAGTGCCATTAATAAGACGTCCAGTCTTCTCCAGCATCGATAATTGCCTGGCACCTCCGAGGCATACTTTCCACAAGATTTTTGGCGTATTCCTTTGGGAAAGTCAACCAAATTTTTCGAATTCGTTGGGAGAGCTGAGCTAAATTGTAGGGTCGATTTTTACGGAGCTTCAGCCTGATAAAAGCCCACACATATTCGATGGGATTTGCAACGGGCGACTGAGATGGCCAATCCAAAGTGACGACGCTTTTCTGCTATTTTCACAATTTGCACGCTTTGCTCCGATTTTTTGGATCGTAGTCCTCTTGGAGTATCCAATCTTCAATGTGTTTCTTATGCCAGCGTTTAGCAGACGGTAATAAAGCTTTCTGGTGAACTTTGTTTACTTTTTCGTTGTTCAAGTTGTCGGTGAAGAGATACAAAGTGCCGAAATCCTTTCTTGAAAGGCACCCCCAAACATGGGCCTTGACGGGGTGTTTTACAGTCCGTTGGAGCAATCTGCTTGAGGGATGTGCCCAGGTACTTTTGATGCTCGAAAACGCCTAAAAAGATGATTCGTCGGTGAAGATTACACTGCTCCAATAACGATCCAAATTCTCTTGAGCCTACGCGAGGCGTCTCGCGACGTGTTTCTCACTCAGCAATGGTTTCAACAATGTGCTCCGATATTTAACGTTATTTTCGCGCAAATGACTACTAATTGTTTCGTGAGATATTTTCACACCTTTTTTGCTCAGTTTTTCGACCCCCTTCACGAGTCAAGGCAGGATTTTTGGCATAAAAGTCGAGAACCATTTCTTCGACTTCATCCGACACTTTTCCAACACGCCCACGATTCGGAAAGTAATCGAAATTCCCAACCTCCGAAAACCGGTTCAACCACTAGTTACGAACTGCCGCGACATTTTCATGTATTTTGCGGAAGCTGAATGTGTCATTATTGATCCTCGGGTGTGAGAATACAAAAACACCGCCTCGTAGCGTTTAGCGCAAATTCTCCTTGACCTACCAGAATCAGACTGAATCCAAGTAACAAGTGTTCCTTTCCATACTGCGAAAACGGCAAGAGCTCCATCTACATTAATATAAAAAAGGTAAATACCTACGACTTACCGGCTGTGGATAATCGCCGCTACGCTCTTATGTGACAGAGTGCATGTTGAGGGTTACAGTTTTTATTTTTTGTAGTATATATATGCAGGTAGAGAGAATTAAATCAGTTATGTTCTAATTTGCATTTTATTAACATTCCTACTATATTACAATATATATTAGGAAACGTTGGACCATCAAGTTTTCTCCCTCGATGACGTGGTAAAATAAAATGTAAAAATATCAACTAAAATGTAATAGATACATACCTGCTTTAAACTGCCAAGTTTCATAATTTAAATTTCTTGTCGCAACGTTATAATCGTATTTTGCGTAGAATTACTTAATAAAACCCAGACAAAGGAAAATAATATTATAGGCCTTCTTAAACCATTATCCTATATATAATAACCATTATTACAAGAAATGGCTTTTGTCGATAAACTGTTTATTCCGTAAACCATAAAGTATTATGTAAATTGCATGCGGTTTTCCCACAACTTTATTAAGCTCTCCTTGCAATTTTATTACACACAGGTTTTTATATACAGGGTGGCTCACTGGAAAGTGAGCAAGCATTTTAAAAATAAATTATGACTGTAGAATAATTCAATTCAAGATATTTAATTTATTCTTGAGAAGACACTAGTTACTAGTTGGATTAATAATTTGTTGATTTGACAGATTACGCTTTCAACAAATCAGTTGCATATTACTGTTCTATGACTATTCTAAATATCTTTTTGGTCTGATCAAATTATCGGTTAAGAAAATAAGAGCCTCGAAAACACGTTCCGCATGCGCCAAAACGTTCACGAATTGAAACTCCTGTGGTTTAAAAGCAATCTAGAATTTTACTTAAAATTGTGAGTTTGTCCACGACTATGCTGCTAGCATTCGCATATGCACTAAAACTATTTTTCTTCTTTAGAATTTCTGCGATTTGAAAACAGGCTAGACTGTTATTAATGAAATTTATTTTGTTCACCGTTAGATCGAACCTTACATGATTTGGTTCTGGACTAATGTCACCAGTCACCAACCTTACGTGAGGTATTACGTAGATACCTTACATAAAAACGGAAGGTATCTACCTTCCGTTATATTACATTATATAGATGTTATATCTTATCTAGTAGTTTGCACAGTATCACCCTTTGAAATATCAAATATCAAACAAAATCGGTCCAGAGAATATTGAAAATCCATAACTTTAAATCCATATTGCTTCCGTCCAGTTCAAACACTGTATGGAAATGATAATTATAGAAGACAAGAATATTGCCGTTTAATGTTGGAAAGACAAACGGAAAATGAACTATTTGTATGTGCGTATTATTTTATAAGTTATTACAACTAATGTTACTACTACTAATACTATGCTACTTCTACTACTACTACTATGCTATTTCTACTACTACTGCCAAACTTCTATTACTCTATTACTAGGTACTTAAAATAATTACAGATTCTATAGTGTGGACTGATGAGGCCAGTTTTTCAATATGTGGTATTTTTAATGGAAAAAATACTCACCACTGGTCATCAGAAAATCCACACGCGTTTATATCAGTTCATCGACAAGGTCGTACAATCAACGTTTGGTGTGGTATTTTTCGAAACTCAATTATTGGACCAGTTTTTTTTTAAGGCAGTTTAACTGGATAAAAATATATAGATCTTTTAAGAGGAGATATTTCTGATTTAATAATCCAATTAAATGAGCCGAATATTGTTTGGCAACAAGACGGTGCTCTAGCACATAAATCAAATGTTGTCAAGCGACATTTAGATAATACTTTTATAGAGTGGATAGGTTCAAATGGAACTATTTTATGGCCAGCCAGAAGTCCTAACCTGACCCCACTGTATTTCGTTCTGAGGGGCACTTTGAAAGACCGGGTATATACGGAAAGGTCAAATAACGTAGAAGAACTTAGAGAAAAAATATGTCGGAAGATCAGAGACACGAACGAGACTCATATCTTGGCTTACAAATAAAATTAAGGAGGTAAGCTCTCTGTATTGCACAAAATGGAGGTATTATAGAACATCTTTTATAATTTATAATTATAGTTTTTAATAAAATGTTACGTTCCATCCAGAAATATGCTTTTTAATATAACTATCATAACATCAAAAATAAAATCTAATTTAAACTATCAAACTCTGTTTATAACAATTCTCGTAATTATTGTTTCAAATTTTCCATGGCGATTTTAATTTTGTTTGATATTCGATATTTTTGAGGGCGATACGGTGCAAACTGCTAGAGCAAAGATATCATCATCATGAGGTCATCAGTCCTAAGACTGGTTGGACGCTAACCTCCAGCTTCTCCTATCTTGTGCTAACCTAAGCATTTCGCTAATTGTGCTACAACCTACATCCCTTACTTTTTGCGAGCAGTAGTCTAATCTAGGCCTACCTTTGCCTTTCTCCACTCCTATTTCTGCCTCCAAAATATCGCGGACTATTCCTCCATGTCTCAGCAAGTGGCCTACCATTCTATATCTTCTCTTTTTTATGTTTTTCCACATACTTCTTTTCTCGCCGACTTTCTCTAATACTTCTTTGTTTCTAACCCTATCAGTCCACGGTATTTTCATCGTTCTTCGGTAACACCACATCTCAAAAGCATCTAATGTCTTCCTACTTGCTTCCCCTACCGTCCAGGTTTCGCAACCGTATAATGCCGTGCTCCATACATACATTTTCAAAAATCTTTTCCTTGTTTCTAAGTTTATTACCCCCGAGCATAAAAGTGCGTTCTTTTTGTTAAAAGCTATTCGACCCTGCGCTATTCTTTGTTTTATATCTTTATCGCTTCTTCCATCCCAATTTATTTTACTTCCTAAATAAGTGAAGTCTTTAACTTCCTCCAATCTTTCATTATTAATTTGTACTTTCGTTTTTGGTCTGTTCTCGCGCCCTCTACACACTAACACTTTAGTTTTGTTTTAATTCACCCTCATTCCGTATTCCTCTGTCAACACTGCCTCCATTTCGTTCAATGCTGATTCTAATTCTTCCTTACTAGATGCTAATACTGCTATATCATCCGCGAATCTCAGCATTTTTAGTTTCTGTCCCTGTACATTAATCCCGAAATCCACTCTATCTCTTACCACATTAATCGCCTCTTCGATGTACAGATTAAAAATTAGTGGTGATAGCGTACATTCTTGTCTTACTCCTTTCCTAATACCTACTTCCCTTTTTTCCCCTTCTACTTCTATAACAGCAGTTTTCTCTTTGTATAGATTGTGTACTATTCTCCTATATTTCATTCCCACGCTCTTTAGTATCTCGAACATTTTTTACCATCTTACATTATCAAAAGCTTTTTCTAAATCTACAAATCCTATATAAGCGTTCTTTCCTTTTTCTATTGTTTTCTCTAACATTACTATTAGCGCCAGAATAGCTTCGCGAGTTCCCCTATTTCGCCTAAACCCGAATTGATCTTTTCCTAGTATTTCCTCCGCTCTATTTTCCATCCTCTTCTGCACTATTCTGGTTAATATTTTTGACGCGTGGGAAGTCAGGCTAATCGTTCTAAAGTTCTCGCATTTGGTGGCTCCTCTCTTTTTCGGTATAGTAACGATAATGTTCCTCTTATAATCCTGCGGCATCTCGCCCGTTTCGTATATGTATTTTACCAGTTCAAACATCCTATTTACTACTTTCTGTCCCGCATATTTCAAAATTTCCGCCTGTATTTTATCTACACCCGGCGCTTTATTGTTCTTTAACCCCCTTAGTGCTATTTCAAATTCCTCTCTCAATATATGTTTTCCCACATCTTCTCTATCGATGTTAGATTCTTCCTCTAATATCTCTCCTAATTCCTGACCCTCGTATAAATTTCCTAAATACTGCTTCCATCTATCCGCTTTCTCCTCTCTTCCGATCAGTATGTCCCCCGATTGACTCCTAACGTTTCTATTTATTGGTCCTATATCCCTGAAGTTCCTCTTAATTATTTTGTAAGCCTCATCGGTCTTACCTACTTGGAGCTTATCTTCTACTTCTTTGCATTTATCCTCTATCCATTGTTCTTTCGCTTTTCTACACTTTCTAATGATTTCCCACTTCATTGACTTATAAGTTTTCAGTCCTTCCTCGTCTCGTCTGTTTTTGTAGCCTCGTCTCTTTTGTATTAAGTTTAAGATTTCGTCCGTTATCCAGGGCTTCCTAGCTTCCCTTTTTTCGTGTCCTAAAATGTCCGTAGCCGCGGAATCTAGACTATTCTTGATACCCTCCCACTCAGTTTCTGCGTTCTTGATTTCGTCATTACTCGCTTTATTTATTAATTGATCTGTTTTCTCCTGGAACTTATCTTTCATATTCTGATCCCTCAATATGTCTACATTTATACGTTTCTTATCCTTCTGGGTTTTCAGATTTTTGAACATTAATCTAGCTTTCATGACTACCATGTTGTGGTCGTTGTCTACATCTGCTCCTGGATAACTCTTACAGTCTTTTACTTGATTTCTAAATCTCTTCCTAACCAGAATGTAGTCTATCTGATAAATGTCTATCCCTCCTGCCATTTTCCAGATGTACCACCTCCTAACGTGATTCTTGAAAAATGTGTTCGCGACTACCATCTTGTGCTTCTCACAGAATTCTATCAGTCTGCTACCTCTATCGTTTCTGTTTCCTAATCCATAAGGACATACAAATTCTCCTTCTTTCCCCTCACCTACGACTGCGTTAAAATCTCCCACTATTATTAAATTTTCATGACCCTTCACAAATCCTATTACCTGCTCCATGTCCGAATAAACGGCTTCTAACTCTTCCTCACTGTGGCTAGAAGTAGGCATGTATATTTGCACTATTACTGTTTTCACTGGCTTCGAATCTAACCTGACCAGCAAAGATGTATATATTGTTGTACTCAGAAAAGTACGTAGATCTCAAATATCGAAAAAAAAAACACAGGATGTTCTATTTAAAAACACGCAAGTTTGGTCTAGATCTCCGAAACACGAGATTGCATTTTTCTAAATACATGTCTGAAATCGCAATAAAATTTCTTATAACTTTCGTATTTAGCATTTTCTTTTATTTCATAAAATAAAACAGTTAAGGGGGGTAGAATGTTATGTGGAAAACCCTGTACATCAAAGAGAGTAAAATTTGGTGTGTGGTGTGTGAAACAAAAACGTCGTGTTTCTCTTGATGCGACTTTAAATGATGTGTCACTCGATGAAATCTTTTGAAAGAAAAGAGCTGAGGGTGATTACAACAGCAGCACCGCAGGGTGAAATTAAGTAAAGATCATTACCCCTTGAATGTGGACCACCAAAGTTGAAAATGGACCTATTCAGGAATTTTTATTGAAATACATGGAGTATTTCAATAAAAATTCCTGAATAAATGAAAATCCGAGTTACATAATATATTTCAGTTAAGATTTCTACATATTTTTGACCGAATTTGCCAGCTGTCCCTTACACTTGAAATAAAATTGAGGCATGTGAATGTTGCTCAGAAAATTACAACTTTTAGTGAATATTCATTAATTTTCTATAAATAAACTTAATTGCATTGATGGATATATGGCATAATTAAAAATATGACTTGTCGAGGTATCCATTTCATTAATCATATTCATTTATTTAAATCAATATAACCTAGCATTTAACTATTCGCTTATTTATGCACAAACGGATTACTTACAAAATGAACGAAACATTAAGAAACAATTAATTAATTCATACAAGAAAAAGAAGTCGCTGACAAGCACAACTTGTTAGCCTTCAATTGTAACTATATGTTATATTATAACTACGAGTATATTTAATAATCAATAATTGACTAGTGCACAAACTACGTACATAAGTCAAATAAAATCAAGTATGTATTCATTAAATGTAATTCATTTGTGTATAGAAGTGATTGTTTACTTTAATTATGTGTTGTTTCCTTCATGTCTATTTATTTGTAATACACCATTAGAGGATAGGATTATTTATGGTTGCAATCGGTTTTAATTTATGGAGAATTTAATTTGGAATAAAATTCTCCAGATTAATATATGTTGGATATTTTTTAACTAGTTTTAATGTTTGAGATTTGCCTATGGTTCATATGCATGGATAAAATGGAACTAGGGAGAAACTATCTGGGTTTCTAATTTTTTGGGTATAAAGTATAACGGAGAGTAAGATATACACCGACACTGTTGAACATTTTCCGGGGTAAAGCTTTACCACTTTTAATGGTGCCAAAATGGTGCAACATTTCAGTATTTCTGGTATAAAAGTTAACACCAGTAGAATTGGTAACATTTTATAGTACAATTGTAAACAGGTATATCTTAGGTATAAAACTGATATGTATAAATACATCACAATGTAGTACACTTTGCTCCGTCTGGAGCAGATTATAACCCCTGCGTGGTAACTATTGTAGAGTACGCTTAACTGTGTTTTTATGTTAATACTCATGTTAAAAATGTGAGGTAATATGGCTGTTCGTGATTTCTGATTAACCCACTTATATTCAAATGTTGTTATATGATGCACGAAGCAAAGTATGTTGGCTAAGTTTACTAACAATTTTTGCCTAGACGAAAAATCAAGTCTGTTGAAAACTGTTATTTACTGCCTACTTATTATTTAATAATAATCATATATACATTTTGCCAAGGGTATTACAGTGAAGTCTTCCTTAACGAACACCTCCAAAAAGCGGACCCCTCTTTTAAATGGACGAATTTCTTGGCACCGCTTCGAGCTAGTGTATTTCAAATGGCATGGACTCTTGTATTTAAAATGGCATGGAAAGCGGACTCTTCGTTAAACGGATATGGACAGGACGATTCGGTAACTTTAAAAATAATCTTCCCTTAAGAGGACAGCAGAATGCGCGTGCATGTAATATCTACGACTGGATGACTAAGGAGATCGGGGAATCACGTAACCGGGTGCGTGCTGCTCTTCGATGATTTCTTTAATCCGTTTGGGCTATCGACGATTAGAAGTAGATATCTAATTTATGGTAAGTTTATCACTTGAATAGACGTACAGAATATATTTTACCGGTTTAATTGAATTTTTCATGCAGCGTTACCATGGCTACCACTACAACTAAAAAACGCATATAACATTAAAAGAAAAAATTCAAATTCTTGAGTTTGACAATATAAACTTGCCGTACGTAAATTTGGCAAAGAAATTTGAAGTAGGAAAAGTGGAAACATTGGTGAAAAGCGAAGTTTTATGAAACCTGGAGGACTGAAAATCGACCAACTAACTTATGAGTGATTTGTAAAATCATGGAACAAAAATATCCCTCTATCATAAGAATCCAATACCAATCACAAGAAGCAAAGTTAAAGAAATTGCAGATATATTGGGCAGTGAAAATTTCAAAGTGTCTGAAGGATGGCTTGAAAAATTTCGGCTTGAAAAATCACTTTTAAATGCATTTCTGGGGAATCCGCCAGTGTTATCGAAGAAGATGCTGGCAATTTAGCCGAAAAATTACCATCCCTAATTCGAGATTATGACCCAGAAAATATTTACAACGCCGATGAGACTGGGTTGTCTTTTCGCTCATTGCCCAATAAAACCTTCGCCTTGAAACGAGAAAAATGAGCCAGCGGCGGAATGAGCAAGAACCGGTTGACAATATTGCACTGTGTCGGTATGGCCGGAGATAAAGAACCGCTACTGGTTATCGGAAAGTCAGTTAGACCCAGAGCATTTAAAAACTGGGTAGTAATTTATTACCAGAAAAGAAAAATTCTACTTTTTATGGATAATGCTTCTTCACATCCCAAACATTTAAGCTAAGCAACATAAAAATACTGTTTTTCACCTAACACTACAGCAATTTGCCAGCCTTTGGACCAAGGTATTGTCCAAAATTTGAATTGAATTGGATACTGTTAACTCTGTACAAAATTTAACCAAATTTATCGACCATTTAGACGCTATATATTTTGTGAAGAAATCTTGGGATCAAATCACTGACGTAACTGCTTCCATCAAAAACTGCTTTTGCAAAGCTAAATTTTGTTTATATTTAGAGGATACTACACCTCCAGAAGAATTGACTCAGCAGATGAAACTTCATCGGCTGTCTATGCACAAATGCAGAGAACATTTATCGTAATCGGCAACAACAACGTTAATCCAGACGATTTTTTAATTTGGACGATCATCCTTTCGTTGAAGATGATGGCATTGATTCTGCAACAAAAAATGCTGCTTCGCAGTCTTCACATCCTGAGGAGTCGAAGATGAAACAGAGGATGTTGTTTTAATAGATTGTTCAATAAAGAATCAGATATACGCCATGATGGCAGTGAAAAATCTGAAAACGTTTGCAAAACATCAAGGTGACTTGAAGGCTTATGAATTTGCAGCAAACCTGGAAATTCATTATGCTAATTCAATATTTAAAGGCAAGCATAAAACACAAACGACGTTGTTGGATTTTTTCCCCAAAAAGTAAATACACAAATATGTATTACAAATATATAGCTTACTTATACACTTACTTTTGATATAAATATATTTAAATATGTATGTATTTAGTTATTAACACGTGTTTTAAAGTTTAGTTTGTTCTTGAATAATAAATTTGATTGTTCACTTTTATACCAATAAATTGAAGCAGAAAATGTTATTGTTTCTATCTAAGAGGACATCTCTGTTAACCGGACAAAAATGGTGGCACTGTCTCTGTCCGCTTATAGGAGATTTCACTGTATTTAATTTTTAATTTCAGTAAAAATTAAATTCCTATAAAAATTATTAAAAACTGTAGATTTTAACGTGTCCGTTTATGATTTCTAAATAATTGACTTATACCCAAATGGTTTACCTATCAATAAGTATAGAAAGAAACATTATAGAGTCATGGCAAGTTTATTGAAACTGATACATACTAGATGTCTGAAATATTTTTTTCATTTTGACAAAGGCGTGATATAAAATAAAGTGATATGATTGCCATTACTATTGTCCATTGATATTATCTGACTTTATTATTGTCCAGTTATTAATAATAATATATTAATATTAACAAGAAGGTACCCAGTTATTAAATAATGAATTTTATGGATAGACCAGTACTACTATATTAAAACTGTTTAAATTTAATATTTTTATTTTCCCTAAGTACTAAATTTCGTTATTACAAGAATAATTATTAGTAAATATTCAAAGGCGTCTGGATATAAACAAGGCACATTAACACGGAAGAATATTCACATTAGAATAAGATCATAATATTTAATTCGGAAAGCTCGATAATATAAAGCAGTATTTCAAACATGATAAATAGGAATTTAGTTGCGTTAGTCGCTAATATTTTCTAAATTTATTGTTCTATTAAAAAAGTATTAAAAGAACAATATAATATAAAGTGTATTCCATTTCCAAAGGGTTTTTTTTATTGGACAATATCGACAGTGAAAGGTGTAATATTGGAATGAGGTTTCTAAAACGTGGTGAAGTTTACACGCGATTCATGACATTTCATTCATGAAATTCATCAATCGTTAAATATACAAAATTCCTAGTATACCAAAATTCAACCTTAAAATATGGATGACCGTAAAACCGTAGTATAGCATGTCGCATATTTATACCAGCCACGATATAAACTACCCGTAGAGGGTATTTGCTAAACTACGGGGTTACGAAGCTGGTATGGATGTATGTATGTAGAGGGTCTTTCAATAAGCACGCTCGATTTTTAAACGTAAATAAAACAAGCTGCGTGTGAGACCTACTCATTTTTTTTTATTTGGAAGAATATTTTATTGCATTCAGTATGGAATATAACGTCATTCAAATGTCCGCCACGGCTTTGCTTGGTGGCACATATTCGGGAGGTCTAATTTTCGATGACTTTGTCGCATAAATCTGGCTGAATTTGTTGAATGGCGTTCGTTATGTTGACTTTGAGGGTATCAATTGTTTGCGGTTTATTCGCATAGACCCGCGATTTAAGAAAGCCCCAAAGAAAGAAGTCTAAAGGCGTTAAATCGCATGATCTCGGTGGCCAGTTCATGTCGCCGTTGCAGGAGATAACCATGCTCTCAAATCACCCGTGCAGAATGTCCATCGTGATATGCGCTGTGTGGCACGTAGAGCCGTCCTGTTGGAACCACATATCGTCGGTATTCATATCATCCAGTTTAAGTCATAAGAAGTCGATCATCGATCTGTAGCGCTCGCCGTTCACGGTTATGGCAATGCCAGTTTCGTTTTGGAAGAAGTACGGATCGAAGAATCCGCCAGACAAAAATCCGTACCAAACAAGTGACTTTCTCGGGATGCATTTGGTGCTGGGACTGTACCTTGTCTGGATTGGTATCGTCCCAAATCCGACAATTTCGCTTGTTCACATATCAATTCATCCAAAAATGGGCTTCGCCGCTAAAGATGATTTTTTTTTGGCGAAATTTGTGTCAACTTCCAACTCTTCTAGAGGCCAATCAACGAACACACGTTATCTATGGTCGTGTACCTTAAGTTCCTGGATCAGTTGGATTTTATATGAGTGCAGACCCAAGTCCCGACGCAAAATTCGCCAAGTTGAAGTCGCATAAAGGCCAAGTTATTGTGAATGACGAGAAATTTACTGAAATTTGGGTATTCCCGTACACTCTCACTCACAGCAGCGATATTTTCAGCAGACCTTGCGTTTTGGTGACGTACGGGTCACCAACGTATTGGCTGAATATTTATCAAACCAGTTGACTCGAACTTGGCCACCAAAAAAGTCGAATAGTCGACTCGGCGAGACGGTTGTGGCGAGGATAAAAATCACGTAATGCGCGGAACTTTACTCGAACGGAGCATTGCTTTTCAAAATAAAACTTGATGAGTTGCACACGTTGTTGAACACTATAACCTTCCATGGTGATTTACCTTACACTACTGAACAATTCACAACAAATTTGACATGTTGCTTTAACAACATGACCGATATAACCTAAGAAATTTCGAGCGTCCCTACTGAATGACCGTATATACGTACACAAGTATATAATATTATTACTGTCACAGATTTTACGTTAAAGACAGTAACAAATTTTTTAAAAAGTATTTAGGATCATTTAATTTCTTAATAGATTCCATACATCTTGTATGCACAACACCATGTATACGGCATAGAACATAACGAACTAACAGTTAACTTATGTTAAATTTCTATCTTAAGTTCTAACTTATTTTCTTTATAATCCAATAAAAGCTGCATAGAGGTCTCTATGGATAATTATTTTCCTGAAATTGATCTTGTAAACAATACTTATTGTACTTTACAAGTTCAATGTTTCTTTCTACGATATAAATCTAATAAACATATTAAGTATGCCATATCACTATATTTATCAAAATACTTAATTCTAGTGAAAAAATAGGAGTCTGCAATTAAAAAAAAGTGTTGTATGGGCGAGTTTCTTGGGGGTTCACACCAAAGAGGTTTAAAACAGGTATCAACGAAGAACCTAAATGCAATTTACAATGCAATTGGCATTGGTTTTTATCTAATTTTTCTGTGCTTTTAATAATTTTGTATGCAAAGTAAGTTCTGGGACAACTTGCATATATCTTGGTCGTTGGACTTTATATTGATTATACTGAAACAAATCTTATTTGCAAATAGAAATTATCGTTATAATTGTATACAAATCTGCTGCAGACAGTGTAATTATTATTCTCTAAAATTGTCAATTAGTTCATGTAAGAAAACTACAAAAAATGTGTTTACGTATTGGAAATAAATATTAATGTTAAAGACACGACAGTAACAAATCGGAAAGTTAGTACTTTTATTAGATAGACAAGAAAACGTTTAGTTCTTTGAAAGTATTTTATTCTTAATTACTGAATATTTAATATAAGTTAAAGTAGAACATTGTTTATTTATTGCGCTTTGATATATAAGGATAGACGTTTTTTCATTAACAGAAATTTATGGCGTGTGAATTATCAAATTAATTATTTTCCTATTGTCTAAAGGGTATAGGAGATATAAGATGACCCCGCAACTATAGGCACTTTCTTCAGATAGCTCGTATTCAAGATGAGATATATTTGCAAAATATTAATTACAATCAATATAGATCAGTATTGATAATACACAAGGTGATATGAATTTTCGATATTTGTTTTCTCCAAGTGGGCGTCTTCGATGAAAAAAATTAATATATTATTGGCATACTAAAGAGTAGGGTTAACTACCATAAAATAGTTTTTAGGGTCGTTTACCCTCGCCCCACATTCTTCATAATTCCTCAGGTAAAGCGCTTTCTGCCTTCGCATACCATGCATTTTCGACAACTTGATGGAAAAGGTACACTATAGTTAAAAAAATAATTTAAATTATAATGTAATTTTGCGCTTAAGAAAATAAAATAATTTTATAAATACATGTCAGTAATATTATATGACTAAACATATGATGTCTAGTAGTAACATTTAACTTGTATGCAACTCTTTGTAATGTTGCCATAGTTATGTAGTCTGATATGGAAACTTACAATAAAATATATTTTTTATACATCTTTTAAGTAGTGTTGCAATACATCTATACAATATCATCAAAATTATATCATACCAAGAAGTTGACACCTGTTAGCTTACACCTTTGCATAAAATGCATATATCTTTGGCAACCGGTAAATAACTTTGACAGAAATAAATAATGGAATACTTCAGTAACATATAACTTAGAGGACAATAAAAAGTTGTTGTTTCCATAAAGATAATAACTCATTATGAGTACAATTGTTCAAATCACAGGTGCTAGATGTTACATTAAAATTTTGTGATATTAGAAACACTAGCCATTTTAACAATAAGTTAGTTCTTGCAGCCTGACAATGAAACATACTGTCTTTTCGAGAGCCTAGTCTAGGTATGCGCATTTTAAGCATGCTAGTAATGCGGGTGTATATTTACTAGTCTGAAACAGATAGATAATATAATTATCTATGCGAAATGACAGATACTTTAGGAAACGGCGTTGAATGTTTTCAAGTTGATTAGTATCACATAGATATCGGGGATATCAAATAAGGTCACAATATTGTAATTTTGAACGAACTAACGCAAAATATAAAGATAAAAGTGTTAAAATAAGCTTCTTCTTCTGCGCTTCACGTATTAGGCACTGTTGCCTGTTACGGTACCTTCCATCGCTTCCTCGGGCGGCCTACGCTTCTTCTTCCTGTGCACCTGTAGTGTATGGCTTTATTTGGTAGTCTTTCTGTGTGCATTCTAGTCAAATGTTCGTGCGGTTTTCTTTTATTCTATCGTTTAAGTTAAATATCTACATTTATTATTCTGTCATTTCTTGTACAACCCTTCACTCTTCTCAGAAACTTCATTTCTTGTGCTTGTATTCTGTTTTCGTCTTTCTTTGTCGTTGTCCATGATTCACTTCCGTAAGCGAGTGTTGGCACCGCTAGTGTCTTATAAAACTTCATCTGAGTTTCCTTCCTAGTTTTATTTTTAAAGTTTTTTGTAATTGTTCCGCATATGTTGGTGAACTTATTGATTTTTTGTTCGATGTGTTTACTATATTCATAGGTGATGTCACATCCTAGATATTTAAAATGTTTAATTTGTTCAATTGTTTTATTATTTATGACTATTTTACTTCTGAATCCTATCTGTTCTTCACCTATTAATTCTTCCATTATTGATCGAAGTCTGTTATTCAGAATTTTGGTGTAAATTTTATAAGCCGAATCTAGCAGACTTACTCCTCTATAATTGTTGCAATTGTTTTTGTCTCCTTTTTTAAACAGTGAAAGTACTTTTGATCTTCTCCAATCTTCTGGTATTTTCTTTCTTTTTCAGCACTCATTGAACAGGTGAAGAAGTCGTAGGTGTAGCAACAGACCTCCGTATTTCCATAGCTCAGTGTTAATGTTGTCTAATCCCGTCGCTTTTCGATTTTTTGCAGTCTTTAACGCTTCCGTCAGTTCTTTCATTTCTATATTGTCTAGTCCTCTTGTGTCATTTACAGCTATTGGGGATTCCTCTGCATTCTCATCATACCATAGTTCTTTGTTCTTAAAATAAGCTAGCAGCGCTATTAAGCTGCGTCCAAACATGCAACAATGAAGCATATCGTAGCGCCGCCGCGCCGCCCCGTGACAATTTAAAGGGCGCTCACAGCGTGACATCGTAACGTCGTCGCGCAACATCAGAGCGTTCCGTGGCTTGTCGGCTTTTCAGCGTTAAGGTGCGTCCAAACACGCAACACCAAAACGTATCGTAACGCCGACGCGTAACTTACTATTGTAACATAGTATCGCAATAGGAGACATACCCTTCAGCCGCAACAGGACACATACTTTTCAGCTGCAACAGGACATCGAGGCGTAACATCGGTTCGCAAAACCACGCCGTTACATCCATCGTAGTCGTTGTAGTCCCGTCCAGACATCTAAGAGCGATGCGTAACGCCACCGTGGTACAAGCCTTTGATGTGACGCTGAAAAACCGACAAGCTATGGAACGCTCTGATGTTGCGCTTCGACGTTACGATGTCACGATGTGAGCCCTTTAAATTGTCACGGGGCGGCGTTACGATACGCTTCGGTGTTGCATGTTTGGACGCAGTCTTACATTAAAGGCTTGTACCGCGGTGGCGTTACGCATCCCCCTTCCATGTCTGGGCGGGACTACAATAAATACGATGGATGGAATGGAGTGGTGTTACGAACCTCGGTCACGCGTCGATGTCCTGTTGCGGATGAAAAGTATGTATGTGTCCTGTTGTGATATCTTATCACGATGGTAAGTTACGCGTCGGTGTTACAATACGCTTCTGTGTTGCATGTTTGGACGCACCTTTAAATTATGTTTTTAATGTTGAACCTTCTCTAAGGGATTTTTCACACAGACAGCCGCAAGGTTCTACCTCGCGAGCTGGAGGAAGGCGCGGAAGACTGAAATGCAAAGAGTACAATGGAGTGTTCACATGGGGAGCACGGGCCTTTAAGGCGCACGAGTGAGAGCCGATATGGCTCGTGGATCTCGAGCCGGGCGCTTGGAAGGTAGTCGCGTCTCTTCCTCGAAATGCAAAGAGAGGACTGGGGCATTCACACGAATGGCGACAATGGCTCTCACCAGTCTCTCGCTCCTCGGCGTTAAGTCAAGATAGATTTTGATGACCTTCCCGAAGAGCTCATCAAATGTGGTCAATGACATTCCAAAGTAATTGTAAAACTTGTTGCCATCTCGTTGAAGTTCTTGATAAAGCATGGCAAAAACACCTACTTCGTCGCGCCTTTGGTTGATATGTTGGACCTAATACGTTCTGCACCGTTGGCGTTTTTGTCCGAACATGTACGAACTATTGCGACGCGTGATTTGCGACTGACGCAATGGCAGAGCCCTAGCCGAAGGGCTCCCCACGTGAAAGAGTGGAAGGTAGGAGCCGAAAAAGCTCAAGTTCGCGAGGACGAGCCTTGAGGCTCTTCGTGTGAAAGAGCCCTAACAGGCCAATAATATACATTATTTTCTAAACGGTTTCTTCACCTTTACACATTTTGGTAAAGCAAAAAATTGATAATATTAACCAATATATTTATTTTCAGTATGGATCTGTATTGTAGATTAATATTTTGTAAATATATTGGGGTGGGATACCACCAAAACCAAAAACTATTATTTCTAAAAACTAAAGCTCATTTGTGTTTGCAACATGTTACATGATCTTTCTCTCAGTGTAGGGAAACACTAAATAAATGAAATCCTATCAGAAAGCTTATATCATTATTGTTAATAAGTTTATGGGAATTTTCAGGCATGTGAAAATCACATTCACAATCCTCTAATCCGTGCAGCATAATTAAAATATTTTATAATAGACAAATCCTTGCGCGATACATACGGTGCGTCTATAAATTGTAATACAATTAGTACACAACCGTTAGTTTCGCTTTGTTCACTACACGTCCGAAGGTCGGCTTTTGTACTACTAAATCCAGCCTTATATAGCGTTAACAAATGATAGCCGTTCATATGTACAATATCCCCTCAAATGAAGAAATAAATAAAGCTCGCGTCGTTCACGCCATACTCATCGAGATGTAGATGTATAATAAGCAATAAATTACTGTGTTTGCTAATAATTGTTTTGACTTAAAACTAGTATACGTTGGGAGCACCTGTAGATGGATATAGTGAAAGGCATTATATATAAATAGTAAATACATTTCTTTTGCATTTTGTACTTACGTAAATCTAATTTTCATGGTATGGATGTATATCTACGATTAGCCACTGGTAGTTACATATTTCCTTAGGAGCGTGAAACTTACCTAGAACAAAGGAATTTTTTATTAAACAATGGAACAATAACACGTAATTGCTTATTATTTCGATATATTTTTCTTTCTGTGGCTGTTTCGAAACACTGAAATATTTAATATATTATTTTCTTTGTTGGGCATACGACTAGAGTGTAGTTGAATTTGTCTACAATGGCAGGTCAGGAAATTGCTATAAAAAGTAATTCTTTTGTTCTCACGGAGTACTACGACTGTTTTGCTGATCAGCAAATCTATTTAAAAAATCGAACAGAACACAGGTCAACATAAATTAACTCTCATTTGGACGGATACCAAGGGTGTCCAAATTTTTGTGCATTCAAGAGAATTGTGACTCATGGGAATCAAAAGAAAAACAGGAAAAGTAATCACACATGGTTTAAACCATGTTTTACCTTTTATGTTAAAAAATCATATAGGCCAGGCAGATAATTATAAAGCATAAAATGTATAGCGTAACCGAAAAAAAAAAACATTGTATCACACTTCGTCATTATATTTATACTATGTACGTAGTGATTGCGCAAAATTTCGTAAGCTGCCGATTGTTACTATAGAAGAGCACTGCAGCTACATTGGTTTGTAGCTGCGTTGTTCCACAGCGTCAACGATAAGGACTAGAATTACTAGAAGACTAATTGTATTATACTATAAATATGAACTACTAATTTACTGAAAAATGTTGGTAGTATTATTAAAGGTATACTACACACGCGATATAAAATATCATCTTTTACATATTCTTTAACATCCAAAATTCAAAAACAGTCCCATTTTTTCAATCACGTTTGGTTTATGATTGTATAACCCTGTGATATTTAGTTTATGAGTTTGAGGCTACTGCTTCATTTGACGACCCAAAACTTGGTCGATCCGGTAGAGCTGTTAATGTTACCTCAAATGAAAATGTTCAATTACTTAGTTGAAGAGTATTTCAAGACCAACCTCGGCGCCTCGATCGTCCAACTCGCAGCTCAGCTCAAGTTAGCTAGAGAAAGCATCAGATGTGTTGAGCATTCCATCTGTAACCTCTCTTAATATAAGCATCACTGACCAGCATTGATTGTAAACTGATATGTACTATTAAAAGGCAGATTATTTATTTATGCGTACGCATCACTGAATGAGACGACATATAGATAGATTTAGATAAATAGACTTAGATTTAAAATTGTCAATCTAGAATTTTTTTCAAAATCACAAGTTCTATATATTCTTGAATATAATTCGGAACTTTCCTTCCTAATCCATGTCTGTTGTGATTTTATTCGATATTGGGTCTAATTTCAAATTACTAAATACACGTATTTTTGATTTTTCCTGTAATTAATTTAAAGTCCTTTATTATCTTTCTTTATGTTTACACAAAGAAGGATAGTGATTTGATGTTCATAGCATTTTTCTTCAGTACATGTTTCACCTTTAAGGCTAATAGTATTTTCCAACATAATACATGTAAGTGAAAGATCTTCCAGATCAATGTAGAGATTTAACTGTCGTTGAAATTTCCCTCTAACTAAATATTCGTATTGCAATCATATACAGCATTTTAACGAGATACCTCAATGTCTTCTTATGACAGGCATAATGGACATTTGGCAATGTGTTCCCACAAAGACGTAATTCGGCTTTCCAGAACCTGTGTTTATTAGAAAATCATCCACGATATACGTGACAAATATTGTCGATGAGTTTCAATTGAGGCGCATAATATTTATTATACACTACTAAATTATAATTTTTTACACTATAAAAATTCTTCGAACAAAATGAAGGCGCAATTTAAAAACATGTTTTTTTTTTAGTGCAAGAAAATGTAGTAAGATAATAATATTTAAGGAAGTTATTAGGCATATACTTAAGTGTAATCATCAAAAATTATCAAAAAATATTCAAAAATGGCGACACTGGAGCCATTTTCGCGAGACATGTCGAATTTAAGGCGCTCTGCGGCATGCAGTGTAATTGGTGCAAATTTTAATCCGAAAAAAATTCACTTAATCTATAGATATCCATAGCTAGTAAAATACATAGAAGATTTTTAAAATATTATTTTTGTGTGACTAGCGAGTATCTAAATAAAAAACGTAAAAATGTTCGCAATCATCTGCTAATAAATAATGTTTAAATTAACTTATCGAAAATTTCTTACGTATTTCATATGTTTCGAGAAAAATGCGTTTAAAGTTTTAAAATGTGTTATATATATGAAGAAATGAAAGATCCGACTGTTTAAAAACTTTTACCATTAATCTGCTGTCCCAGGACTATAAAGCTGCCTTCTATATAAGAGGCTGCCTTCTATATAATCAAATATAAACGAGCCTTTTTTTATTTTGTTTATTTGAACTTGAAAAAAAAAAGAATAACAGCTCATTTTTCTACATAATCTCCTGATCTGGAAACACATTTTCCCAGCGTGTAGGGAATTTTGTTATGCCCTGCTCGTAGAATGAAGTTTTTTGTGTCTCCAGCCAATTGCGCACGTGGGCGTCAACCCCTTCATCGTTGTTGAAACTTTGCCCTCCCATGGCTTCCTTGAGAAGACCAAAGAGGTGACAGTCGCAGGGCTATAGGTCGGGGCTATAGGGAGGGTGTTCAAGTATCTCCCAGCTCAATTCCTCCAATTTTTCTCTGGTCAGGGCTGCTGTATGAGGGCGAGCATTGTCATGGAGAAGTTTCACTTCTCTCATCGGTAGGTCACGTCGTTTGCGGCGATGTGCAAGAGTAACCTCGCTTAAAATGTCGTAGTTGAACGCCGCATTAATGGTCCTGTGATCATGTAAAAAATCGAGGTGCAACAAACCACGTTAGTTAAAAGAAACTGTAGCCAAAACCTTGCCTGCTGACAGCCTTGACTTGGCTTTCACTGACCCAGCCTCGCCTTGACGGCTCCACTCATTGCTCGCTTGTTTCGACTCAGGGGTATAGTGGTGCACCCATGTTTCATAGCAGGTGATAACGTGAGTGAGAAACGAGTCTCCCTCTTCCCGAAATTTCGCTAGAAGATGCTCACACACCTGAAAACGATGCAATTTCTGCTCTGTTGTCAGAAGGCGAGGGGTCCACCTTGCGCACACCTTACGAAACCCTAGCTCCTCTATGATGATCGAAAAGGTGCTTCCATAATTTATTCCAACCTTAGATGCAATCTCATTGGTTAGATGATGCAGTCTCATGCAATCTCAGACGCCTGTCACCCTCAAGAAGTTGTTGAATGCGGACGATGTTGTTGCTGGTGGTGCTGGTGCGAGGTCGGCTGTCATGGCTCTCATTTTCAACTTTCTCACGACCCTTCACAAACTGTTTATGCCATGCAAATACTCTAGCTCGGGACAGTGTCTCTTCCTTGAACTGCGCAGTCAATCTCGTCAAGATTTCAGATGGTTTTACACCTTCCGTGGCGATAAACTTGATGATAACACTCGTGTGTCAATTCTACTTGAAATAACTATAAGAATATTTTACATCTATTATAGGGAATATTAGGGAAATATCCGACAGTGAACTAGGAGAACAAATATCATATAGTATGAAAGTTTCTACCCCACTTCAGATATTACAATGAATATTGTTAAATCAGCAGATTGTGATTAGATTGCCCCTTCATTATTGTCTGTTAAGTTAATCATCTTTTATATCGCAACAAATTTCACTTTTGGCCGAGTCGCCTGTGCTAAAAGGATGCAAGATGCAAGTCATTGGTAAAGTGTTATAGTGGGCTAGTAGCGCCCTTTCACTTGCCATTAAATTTGTCTAACTACTACTGTTATGGTAGCTGTTACGAATAAAATATTATCCCGGGAAATAACTAGAGATTTCATGATATTTATGAGCGGTGCATTGTATGCACCGTAAAGAAACTACCTGAATAGTTTTATAGTCGCATAATCATAAAATATTTATTAAAATAATAGTCTGTTGAAAATTTACCAGAATAAAACTTTGCTGCTTTTGGTCGTATGAAAATAGTGTAAAATTTCTAATTTTCTAGTATAAAACATTTGAATAATGTTTTACGTAAGTATAATTTTACGTCGCACAATTTTAGCACAATCATTATGATTGTAAACTTTAATACATTTTGGCTATAAAAGTATTACAAATACATTACAGTGTAGTACATGAAATTCCCCATAAATATTCTATTGTAGGCATGTGACCTTTGTGTTCACAGTTCACAGTTGTTAAAAACCTGAAGTAATTTCTGATTAATAAACTGCTATAAGAAACAAACATTTAAGTTAAGAGTGATGATCACGTTTAGCAAAAGTATCTATCTAGATAATTTACAATGTATGCAAATTCGTCACTTGAGATGTTGATGACACAGTTGTTCTCTATTCTCCTCGCAGAATAGAGGAGAATAGAACACTATGTGCGCGACATCAGCGCCGCGTAGAATTCACAACTTTCGCTAACCTATGTGTTTCTGATTCCGCTAGCCCATGGATATTCTAATTAAATTAGTAATATTAAAATTCACGAAAATCGCATTAAATTGAATTGCACTGCATCAGCTTTTATGGACAAAGACCTTAGCAAGCATTTTCATTCAAATAAAAGGATGGAGGTTTCATAAAACATGCAATATATTATGTAGTGAAATCTTTTATTTTGAACATTATTTACAAGCGTTGTATTTGGAAAATACTGCTGCCTGGTAGCAATAATGTGACACGTGAAAAACTAAGTTTCACTGGAAAATATCTAGGCAATTTAATGTAGATTTGATGTAAATCTACATAAATAAATAAAAATAAATATAATTAAATAAGAAATGTTTATAAAGAATTATAAGAATTAATGTTGACTATTGATAATAAATGTTAATGTTTTGTTGGTTGGTTAAAGGTATAGGCAATGGAATGGGAATCATTGTAGTTGCTATACTAATTATTTGGTAACGCAGACAGATAAGCTGATCGAATGATAATTAACAATGACTTAAAAAAGAGTCGTTTAAACGAAAATCTCTTAAATGTATTTGAGAACTTCACAGACAGTGTCCTGATATCCAGGGGCGGCGGGTGTATAGGTGCTGCAGAGCTGCAGAACTGCCAAAAAAATTAGATATTTGTATATTTTCGCGACATAATAATTACTAAAATTTATTAATAAAATAATTTGGCTAGTTGGTGCAGCTAACCAAATTATTGCGTTAAAGACGCATTCTGCCCGCCGTCCTCAATTGAGTAGTAGACCAGATGAATTATCTGGGTCTCTACGCGAGCGCGTCGCGGTACATTGAACTGGGCCACACGAGATAGTTCTCAGCACGGCTCGGCACACCCGTCCTCCCCCTCAACTCTCGCGACAATCCACACTTGGTGCTCGTAAATGCGCGAATTTACATGGTCAGTGAGCTGTATTTTTTCCAGCTAAGGCAACATCAGTAAATGTTTACTCCTTCCTACTCCTCGGGCGGGCGTAAATCGTACCTATTTCGTATTTCGTGTTAATTTGAGATTTTAAATACTGTTTTGTGAATTTGTGTAGTGATTTATTGTACTAATTATTAATATTTATATACTGTGATAGTGACAATGGATTTAGTTTATAATTTAGTTCATGTGAAGCGATTTTTTAAATACTCTTATGAAGGAAAAATTGATTTAAAAAACAATGGTAGGCCATTGTCCGATATTGTTATTGAGACTGCGGGTGTTAGCCGCGGAAAAGCATATAAACGTCAATTTAATAGAGACATTTATTCGAAGAACAATTGGATTTGTGGGTGCAACAAAAAAAAAATGCGTTATTTTGTTTTCCTTGTTTACTTTTTGGCGGTGATAAAGCATGGACGGAGGTAGGGGTGACAGATTTGGTGCACTTAACCGAAAAAATAAAAAAGCACGACAACTCCAAAAGCCATCTACATAATACAATGGAATGAGCTTTATTAGGAACAACTAATATTGAAGCGCAGCTAGATTCAGCTTATTGGATAAATGTGCAAAAGCATAATGATAATGTGACAAAACAGAGATACGTTTTGTCAAAAATTATAAACTGCATAAAGTTTTGTGGGGCCTTTGAACTGGCACTGCGAGGACATGACGAAGCTGAAACCTCTCAAAACCCGGGGATATTTCGTGGTTTGATAATTTCTTCTACTGAGCTTGATGTAACTTTAAGCGAACATCTACAAAATGCTTCAGTATTTAAAGGAACCTCTAAAGAAATACAAAATGATCTTTTATACTGTATATTAAAAGTATGTCATGAAGAAATAATTAAAGAAATTAACAAACCTTCATTTTTGGCAGTTATGGCAGACGAAACAACTGATGTATCTGCAAAAACTCAGTCAGTGGTAGTTTTAAGATATATTCTCGATGGTGAACCGATTGAACGTTTTTGGACATACCTGAAACCTACAAAATGCGACGCTGAAACTCTTTCGGAAAATATTTTAAGTGTTATAGACCCTCTAGTAGAAAATTCACCTTACAAGCCTTTTCTCTTAACCAAAGAATATGACGACAAACATGAATGTTCTTCAAAAAGGTATTAAATTCCAAAAATTTTTCTTGTGAAAGTCTATATTTTTGTATGAACGGATTTTACATAGAAATTCTGAAGTATCAGGAAAACGCATGACCTAGAAAATTTTAAAAATTTTCGCCTGCGGTGCAATTTTTTTTGCGACCCCTACGGCGCCAGTAGTTTGGATGCGTTTGAAGTTTGCACGCGGGCGGCCAATACCCTAGGATCGGCCCTGTGCAGAACACCCGTTTTATTTCATCACGAGCCGCCACTTCTGATATCCCTGAACCAGCCCATTATTACTCGCTGGGGAACACGGTTACAGGTAGTATGTTGTTATTTTCATAATTTCCAAAAAGGAAAGTCCGTAGTGTTACAATTTTATCCAATATAAAGAAACAATATAAAGACGTTACTATCATGAAAAATCAAGCGATATCAGAGATCCTCAATTTGAACGAAATTTGCAAACTATTCATAACAGTTACAATTACAGTTACAGGGACTTGTGGAGGCAATAGAAATATTACAAAATCCTTCCTTGTCGTTAGTGAAGTCACTGCAAATAGCAAATGCAGCACACACACACAGATACACGATTTGAGGAACGCAAACAAAATATAAGCGTTATAGCAAAGTTTTATTATATAGCAAAGAAGTTTTTCAGTTGTAAAATTTCTCAGATTTTGCCAGATTGTAACACGTGTATAGTGTTTCTGCGTCTACAAATCATTTGCAACGATACTTTTAGTTACGCCAATATTACATCACTAGATATAGAACAGTCGTTTACTTCATATAAGACTATTTTTTTCTACGGCGAATATCGCTCGCTGAAACAACTGTAAAAATATACTTATATGTTGCAGATATTGAACCGCGCTAATCCAGCTGATAACGCTATTTAGGAGGGTATTTTTATAGGGTTGTAGAACTGATATCATAGAACCAGATGCTTATTATTTTATTATTTAGTATTACATATTCAATTTTATTTGAATTTATTATTTTTATTGAAAATTTATTATTTATCATTACGAAGCCGTGAAAGTGACGCCTCTGGTGTGCTGACGAAACGAGCAGCTGTAGTTATTATCTTGTTCGTATACAATGATATAAAAATTGTTTTGTAACTTTACTTAAAAAGTCTCGAAATGTTTGATAAAATGTTGGACACGAAAGCAGCGCTATAAACTTATGTAGTTTAAATTTCCTTCAGTGCAACAAAATGCATTTTGCAGGTGGTACTGCAACGATTTTAGGTCAGGCGTCGATAAATAACAGCCTAATTAAAATTCTGCTCATACTGCCGATCTTAAACTGGGTTAGTTTGTTTTAACAGCGTTCGCTGGTACGGATTTGAAAGCGGAAAGCATTGTGAATCCATGTGGGTATTTTATATACAAATATTAATAGTTTATGACTCAGGTGAAATCTGTTTCTCTGTGAATTTCTGCAAAAGATAGAATCGTGAAACTCCATGAGGAATATCCGTGAAATGAGATTTTAATTTAAAAAGGGCTGTAGAATTATATAGTGTGGCAGTAAATTACGAAATAGATTGTTTTCGCGTTCTCTATTATGATAAAGAAGCATTAATTCTGGTTGTTTATAACAAAAGAATAACACCCTTGATAATTAATACTTGTCAAGAATCGACATTGAAAGTGCAAAAAGTCACAACATATGTGTTAACACCGCGCCTAATATTTTTATTATATTACTTTTCCGCACTCCACTATAAGCGGAAAAGTAATGTAATCGTGTAAAGAAAAAGTGAAAAAACTAAATTTTTTTTGGGTTTATTTTTCGTTTTTCGGCCTAAAAATAAAAAAAATGGTTTTTAAAAATTTATTGCTGTGGGTGTCGTCGTTGTCGTCGGCATTTCTTGTTAGCACGATGACTCAACTAAATCGTGTCGGAACGATCGGGTTTTGACTGATTCTGAACGGGGACGTCCCCCAGACGACACTTTTTGATTTCGAGGTGGATAGCACACAGCACCCCCTCCCTTGGGTCTATTTGAGATTAGCACGATAACTCTATTAAATCGTGTCGGATCGATCGTGTTTTGACTAATTCTGATCGGGGACGTCTCCCAGACGACACCTATTGATTTTGAGGTGGATAGGACAGACCCCACCCTGTCCATGGGTCATGAAAGAGCACGATGATGGACTATTTGAGAAATTTGTTTTGTTAATACGATAACTCAACTAAATCGTATCGGATCGATCGGGTTTTGACTAATTCTGATTGAGAATATCTCCTAGACGACACCTATTTATTTTGAGGTAGATAGGACACACCCCACACTGCCCATGGGTCATGAGAGAGCACGACGGTGGACTTGGATTTGAGAAATTTTTCTTGTTAACACGATAACTCAACTAAGTCATGTCGGTTCGATCGGGTTTTGACTGATTCGATCGGGGACGTCTCCCAGACGACACCTATATTGATTTTGAGGTGGATAGAACACACTCTACTATGTTCATGGGTCATGAGAAAGCACAATGGTGGACTATTTGAGAAATTTGTTTGTTAGCACGATCACGCAATTAAATTGTGTCGGATCGACCGGGTTTCGACTGATTTTGATTAGGGACGTCTACCAGACGACATCAATTGATTTTGAGGTGGATAGAACACACCCCACCCTGTTCATGGGTCACGAGAATGCACGAGGGTGAACTATTTGAAAAAACTAAAACTATGGCATAAAACACATATTCTGCATTTATGTGTTGGTTTATTTTTTCTTGGCCACTCAATTTCGAGATAGAGATGTTCTACGTGCGGAAAATCCCGTTTTAAGGTGTTAAAACTGTTTATTTTATTTAAAGATAACATGGGATTGTCTTTAAATACTTCAGAAGTAATACAGAATTTATAAAAACTTATTGTCTTTGACCAAGAACAATTATTTGTCCATATCACACGTTTCAAGTGGACAACATTAACAATAGGGACCAAAACAGACGGAGTGGTACGTTGCATCAACTCGACGCATCGTACTCTCTGTAAAATACTGTCCTATTACTAGATATTAAATACAAATTTTGTGGACTTAATAATTTTAACAGCACGTTAAACATTCAGTGGGAATAAAACATACTTTTTTCTCGAAAGCTTAGTTTAGGTATGCGTACACTAAATATCCTTAGCAATGCGGGTGCATCCATATTATTATTGAACAACTTAAATAAAAATGAGAGACTAGTAAGAGAACCCTTTCAGAGTTCAATGACTGGATGTAAAATCCTTGTAGAAGCAGAGTATGATCATAACCCGTTACTCGATTTTTGAGTACTCAAGGACCTTAGTTTCACATTATATCTTCATTTTAGCTAAATTAACTACGTTTGTTAAAATAACGGAGACTTCTGAAATTGCCTATTCTTAGCATCAGTGGTTTGTTTATGTCGATTTAAAAATGGTCACCATACTTCTTGGACAACAAAATAGATATACCAAATATCCTTGTCACTTATGTTTATGGGATAGACGTGCAAAAGAAAAGCATAGGCACTAAAGTGCGTCTTTGAGAGACGCTGTTCACGAGTCATTAATAAAGAGAGAAAAAATAATACTGCCACTTCTTCACATCAAACTAGGGTTAATGAAACAGTTTGTAAAGGCACTGGGCAAGTCAGGTGATTGTTTTAAATATATTTGCCAAGCATTTCCAGCACTGAGTATGTAAACATTAAAAGCAAGTATTTTTGACTGTGTATAAATTCGAAAACCGGTAAAAGATCCAAATTTTAACAGATATTCTGCCGTTGTAGAATCTGATGCATGGTTTAGTTATTTATATGTATTCAAAAATTTTTGGGCGATTTAGAATACAAAATTTGTATTCCATTATTCCCATTATTCTTAATTTTCTTAGATTTCATATATAAAACAAATTTAAAACAAAAGAAATTGCTTATTTTATTTTGTTTTTCTTACTTTGCATTAATATTGATCATGTACGTTTATTTCAGAAACTAGAGCCAATCAAGAAAAAATAATGCAATTTTGCAGCATCAGAATATTTTCAAGTTAATTTATATGATTTAGATACCGAGATACTAAATAAGGCTACAGTAATTTAATTTTGATTTATTTTAATGTAGCTGTAGCTGTTGATTTTGAACATTTTAATATAGCAATATTTTAATATAGCAGTGTTGTTAAACGATGTCGTGTTTCTAATCACTTTTATATGCATTAAGAGCCACATGGTTAATATGCCCAGAAAACGATAGTTTATCATCAAAGTACTCACCAAGATCCTTAACATTTTCAGAATGTATTGAAACTGTATCCTCAAGAGAATAGTCATATTTTAGTGGTTGTTTCTGTAAATTATAGGAGAGAACTTTACATTTATCTATGTTTATTGATGGTTTATTCTCCGAACACAACGATACAAGGTCGAATAGTTTTTGCAATCTGAAGTGATGATCGAAGCAGGCAAGGGCGTAGCGCGAGAAAAGAATCTAGGGATATGATTAAACGATTTGCGTCAAATAATGTTCCATATGTATCTACTGAAGAAGAAAAAAGTTCGTCAGGAAAACGTTTCATGAATGAAGTAAATTGTGTGGAAACTAGATTCAAAATTTCAGTTTAGAAATTTCACTAAACCGTTCGCTAATGTTCAAAGTAATAACGTCCAAAATTTCATAAAACAATCGTAGGTAGGTGCTTTTCTTATCTTCTTCAGGAATAAAATCCAAACGCATTCTTTTACTTGGTGGTTGATTGTCTAACACAAATCTGTACATACAGCCCTAAATGTCACTAAACTCGTTTCTCATTTTTTGAATATGTTATGATTTCAAATCGGCGATCTTTTTATTGCAGTAACTAATATCTGATATTTTTGTCTGTAGAAGTTTAATCACTCTCTCGTAATGTGGGAATATTGCAGAAAACACTGCTAGGAGGAAATTAAAATCACAACCGCGCAATAAATTTAAAAGGCCTCTAGCACAAATAACGGTTTCTCGATCCCATTCCTCATTTTCGTTTTCCATAATTACTTGAAACAGCGCTTCCAAATCTTCCTTATGTTATGGCGACAGTCGCCAAGATGCGTTCACATAATCGCATAACTGAGTCCGCAAATAACGCAAATAACACCCACTCGAGGTTCCACTGTTGACTGCGTAAGATCACTGACCTTTTCGCCCATCTAACGCGGGAGTCCAATCATATTAAACAAATAATGTAATGTGATAAATATGATTTTACTAAGTGAAGAAGATTACAAATGAATCCATATAATTCTAATTTTGAAATTAGTATATTGTGATATGACTCACCTGTTCACATTATGATACTAAGAAAGGGAGGCAATTAAAATATTATACATTGAAATTAATAACAAATTTGATAATTAAAACTATTGTTAAATGTTAATAAACAAATTGTACCTGCTAGTATAAAACCATTAAGTAATAGTGTAAAAGACCATTGTAACCATAAGTACGTTGAAAGTACCTTTAGCAGAAATGACACACACTGATTTTCAATCAAGAATAGAACTATCATTTTATTTTAATAAAAACAGATTTTAAATTTACTCATAATACTTTATTTAGCGAAAACGATAATATTTTTAGTAGAATTTTTCTAAACGAGTGTCGTATTACTGTTAGTATTAATGGGACTCGTATACCAGTTGTTGACTCCGTGTTGAGTACGTAAAAGACCATTCACTTTGCATAATATATTCTTAAAATAACAAGAATAACTTGAATCACTTAATGTTATTACTAAAATAAATGAACTTAGCGACTGGGTAAATTCTTTAGTTGTTGTTAAGAAGACAAACTATTATTTCTGTGTTTGTCTAGACTTTTATTATTTAAATCAAGTTCAGGTTGTAAACGTTGTCTAAGATACCAACCAAAACGTTCACAATGTATGATATTAAATTTACGGTATGATTTACATGTTTCATGCAATCTGGGTAAATATTTACACGTCAGCCTCCTAGTTGTAATCCCAGTGGAACCATTTAAATAATCCGTTAGAAGAATAATTATGTATTCATATGAACTTATGAATGAGCATTGTTAATAACTTAGCAGTCATATTAGAAAAATATTTATTTATTTAAACCGTAAAACTGTACTATTTGTGATTTATGTTTAAAAGTTCTATCTCTATAACCACACTACGCAATCTAGGGGTGCCAAATCTGGCGATCTGACTGGCCACTCAATCGGCCCACTTCTCCCTATCCAACGATTTGGAAGCATCTCATCTAAGTAAGCGCGGATAAGTGCTGTATAATGGGGAGGTTCACCATCTGTTGAAATAAATAGTCATTTCTCGGAAGATTATTTCCCTACATCTGGATGTTAGGTTATTAAAGCAGGAATAATGTCGTTACGAAGAAAATCCACATATTTTGCATCAGTTAGGATCACGCCAAAGAAATAAGGAGACAGAATTCTTCCGTCGATTATGCCGCATCATATCTTCACTTTCTGAGGATTTTGAGTGTGATACTCCATCATCCATCGGGGATTCTGGATAGCTCAATTGACATGGTTGTTCAAAATAGAGGTAGCGTTCTGAAAAAAATATGTTTTTTTCCGAAATTATCATCATTGCATAGCTGCTTGCATATTGATTTCGTCGATCAAAGTCGTCTTCAGACAGGTCATTGACAATGACTACCTTATAAAGATAGTTCTTTGCTTTTTTCAGAATTTTGTGTACTGTAGACGATGCAATATTGAAATCAGAAGTGAATTGGTTAAGCGTTGAATGACAATTTTCTTACGTTAGCAACAAAACATTAATATAATCGTTTTCTGATGGTAACGGTCGACCAGATGTAGGAAGCTAACGAACAAGTCCAAATTCGTGGTATTTGGACTCAACGTTGCTTACCATGCCTTGGATAATAGGTTGCCGATCACAATGAATTGCATTGAACAATTTAACTACTTCTCTTTGGATATGCAATCTGTCTGCCAAGTCCGACCATACAAAGAATTTCAATTCTTTCTGGTAGAGTTAATGTAACCATTTTCTTACAAAATGACAAATTTACTACTCAATGAACACTTTACAGTACCTTTGCTACCTCTCACACCAATAACCCTGTATGTATGAATTATATTTTAAAAAATGTGCAACTAAAAATATAATTTTATGAGTTCGAGGGTTTTTTTCCAAAAGTTATTCCTTGAATTTTTAACGAATTTATTCATTACTTTACAAAAGCACTGTATAGTGTTTATTTCTCGTCAAATGTCAAGTTATTATTTTTTTTCTCTTCGAATATTTAAAGTTTCAAAAGAATTCATCCAATGAATTCGTAACTTCTCTACCACGTTCTTAAGATTCTACGAATAATCTCTGGTCAACTGACTAAAGCTACGGTTGGAATTAAAAAAATTCACATTCTATGGAAAGTTATAGTCTACACAGTATTCCTATATACAGTCTATAATAATTAAAAGGGATCATTATAGGAATACAAAAAAGTCCCCAATAATTCCCCCTTAATTTAATTTATAATTTGATTTGGTAATTTTGCCAATCACCATGAAACTAACTCAAAAGTGAATTCTTGTGAAGGCGTTTCAGGAAGGTATTTTAGTTCAATGAGATGAAAGCTATTCCGTATTCAGACTTTTTTTCGGCGAAATTGTGTAGATGTTCCAGATATGTAATTTTAAATATCCAATCCTCCAAAATTTTACAATAACATTATAACCCTAATATCTAATTTTCAATTTATTGATAGAAGTTTACGACGAAATCAACTATTTAATACGAAACCATCGATTGGTCAATAGAGATTTTATAAACAAATTACCCGTTAATGAGCATCCATTAGATGGCGGATGCTAATACAAGAATGTGCGAAACGACAAACCATAACGGGTTTCTACCCGCTATGCATTGCTGTCGGTGAAAGCAAGCTGTATGTTAATTCACATTTTAATTTGAAACTTTTAGACTGTTAAATGTCAAGGCATCACGAACAGACATTGATTGTGGGAAGTATAAATAAAGTAAAAGTGATCTTATTAGTATAATTAATTAACTCTCGATTTTGCAACGATCTGCATCGTAACGGTAGTAATATAAGGCTATTATAATACTAATAATAGCTAATATATGTAATTTTCCAGGTATATATAGATTTTTGACATGTAGGTGTGTACGTGTATTCATTAGTAACTGATTTAATTATTTTTAAAAAGTGACAAAATACATTCACGTTTTTTGTAATTATCTTTAATTAGTAATTATTTAAACTACAGAAATAAGGAGATTATACTCCAACCCATCTGCAAATGCCTTATATAATAAGGACTAAACAAATTTGGCCAAAACAGCTATTCTCCTGGCTATATGCTAAACGCCAAGTGTTGAATTACACGACAAAATTTGCCGTATTTTGTCTAACAGAGTTAGCACTGAAATATAGTAATTCAGATTGTTCCAAAACCATAAGGAAGATGCAAAGTGTCACCTATCTCAGGATATTGTTAACTTCAGACCGGTTTCGACCTTATCTTAGGTCTCGTCAGTGCAGTGTAAACGAGTATACCTTTGACAGATGAAGCTTACATCTAGCAGACGTTGCTACGTTCCACCGCAGTAGAATGTACCAAACATCATCTCTCCATCAGGAGTATAATATCCTTATTTCTGTAGTTTGAATATTACCCTCTGCGTAATAAAACTTTGCATTATACTAGTAATTATTTTGTAATTATTAAAAAGTCATATCTTATGGGTTTGTGAAACTGTCAGGTAAGATCTTGCAACTTTTTAATAAGGGGGAAAATATTACAGTAGTTCTTATGCTTTCTCGGCTTATATTCAATTACAAACTACCATTTACAAAATGCAGTCAAAGAACAGGTTAGTTACTACAAGAATAATCAATGCTACAAGATGAATAACTGAGATGGAAATAATTCGTAAATAAATCGTAAATATAGGTGTCCAGAACAATTTAAAATAACTTCAGAATATCTTATATGTATTTAAACTATATTGTTGATATTAATATTTATTAGGTTTTTAAGAAAAAGAAAATATAAACGTTTGCAGTTTTACCTGCGCCATCTACTTTAAACTAACATTTGACTTTTTTCTATTACAGACTGTTAGGTATAGGAAGGGTCCTTATTTTTGTTCATGCTATTATCACATTTACGTATCTTAGCAATTTCCATGGCATCTAATAGTCTATTGCTGGTTATTTTTTACTAATTTAATAAAGTTACTGAAGTGTATTCTATGACTGTTGAATGTTGGAAAACAGAAGATTTTTCTAATCTTCCAGACCATGTTCTAAATGAACCATGTGCTGTTTAAACCCACTTTCGGCTGCTTTTTTCGTCTGTCAAAATGAGCAATTACAATCTGTGGTTTTGGTTGATACAGTGATTACATTCATGGATTAGTGAACTGAATGTTCACTTCATTACGGCTCATTAGCCATGAATGGAAATAGTTAGAAGAGATTAAGTACATGGTCCGGTAGAGATGTATGAAGATTTTCAAAAATCAATAACTTATTTTTAACAAAACTAAAACGAAAGTAAATTTTTATTTTTTCAAAACATTCGTTACAAGATGCTATTTTGTTATCATGCGAAAAATAATAAAAAAACAAGTATGAGGAACGAAAAATAACGTCATCTAAGTGGCGCCTATTTTTTTAAAGTACTCCCGTAAATGAGTAGAAAAATTGTCCGGGCACCGCTGTAGCACATCGGCTGGAATAACTTCAATTTCCTTTATTATTGCAGTAGAAATTTCGGCAAGGGTACGTGGTTTCTCAATGAAAACTCTTTCTTTGAGGTATCTCCACAAGAAATAATCGCAGGACGGCAGGTCCGGCGATGGTGGAGGCCACTCGATATCACTCCATATGGAAATGAAGTGTCCACGAAAATGTTGTTTCAAAAGGCCATAGTCTCCGTGGAAATGTGACAAGCAATCCCGACTTGCTGAAAATAAACTGAAATTATGTTTATGTTACGCCTTCTCACAATCAGTTCAGGAATAAGAAAGTCGTACAGCATCATAACATAACGGTGTTTATTGACAGTCACCGTGCCAAGGACCAATGATGACGAATCAATTTACTGCACATCACACAGTAACTCAGTCCGAACGAAGTGGTTGTTGGTGAAGTTCACGTGGATGTTCCTACGACCAATATCAGAAATTCTGCTAATTTACAGCGCCCAACAAATGGCAATGAACTTCGTCACTCATTATCAGTACAATGTCATGTGCGAGCAATTCCAACATGGTTGCCCAGTGCAACAATCAGCGTATGCCGCACAGCTGATCGGCGCGGATTAGCTTCCACTGCTGCACCAACTCCTACGTTTTCGGAAGTTGTTACCGTTCGTTGTAGTCCCGAAAGTGTTCCAGGTCACAAAGATCCAGTTGTACAGCTCATAAACAACGGAACTAATATCAAAACTGCGATATTCGACCGCCCACGAGGTATACAGTAAATAGTCTTGTCTTTATTCACGATTAGTCGAATTGAGACTTTTTCAGAGTGAATATCGATTAACATATGTATATTTAATGTGAATATCGATTAACATATGTATATTTAATGTGAATGCACACAGAGTTCTATCTGGCCGCGCGTAAAGTGCATTCTTGTCGCTCCGAATGCTACCTCACTCTTTCTTCTACGTACACCTAAAAAATATTTTTTCTTAGTCTTGATGAGCAGTACGGAGGTTATTCGCTCACTTCAAAATCGTGTTCCAGGTAGGGACACTATCGTTCCTTCCCACATTGAAAATTTTTTCGGAACTTGCGTTGCGTAGCGACGACGAACAGAACGATCGGTCTCTATGAACGTGTCGTAAATAGAGACACGATACTCGAGCGTCCACGGGTCCATGGCGACTGACACGGCATCTCCTGAACTTCATATACTAACCATTCCCAAAACATTAGCCTCCCCTTCCCCCAACTGTTACATTTATTTCAAAAACGTTATAGATCTCTGTCGGAGCCTGTATTAGAAGAAGCAGCACAATAAACCGAAACAAATTTTCAACTATTCACTAATCATGAAAAAAAATAGTTACATTGAGTAAAGAAACATATTCAGAACGTATTACTAAATTATGAAAGAAATTTTGGTCTAAATAGAGAATAGAGGTAATCTAAAAATCAATTTTAAGTATCTCCCGATTATTTCATCTCGGTTAGCGAATTTTAACGTCTCGATCAAGTAACGTGTAATACTCCGATGTTCGTGGAAAATTGATCTCTTGTTTTTGTTGTATTAATTTGTTGTATTTGTATATCAATTAGAAAGAAAATCAAGAATAGAAACAAAATGATTAAGGCGTTATTTTTTATTGCTTAAACTATATTAATGGGTTAATTAATATTAGGATGGCAGAAGTGACGTACTTGGCGAAAGTTGCTCATTTAACTACTATATGACAGCAAAATCACAGACGTATTGAAGCCATATGTTATTCGCGTCATTGTTTTGTTATCTTACAATATCTTATGTTTACTTAGTCTCAACTGTGCTTTATTTTCTACATTAATATTTAAATAGTTATTGGTTTACTGCAACAAAAGTATTATTATTTATTTATAATTTATTTGCTACTATTCAAAAGAGCATGAATATATTTCAAAATATTTGTTCTTCGTCTAGTTAATTGTATTTCGACAGTTTCGGTTATTTTACATTTTGTGTATTCCGGAGCGACTGAATTTTAAAATATACTTTTCTGAATCCCGCTTTAACTGAACATACTCTATAGTGTTGTCGCCATTTACTTCCTTAGCTTCTTAAGTTTTTTTCGTCAATAGACAAATGTTCTTCCGTTTTATACCTTTTTTTCCAGAATTAAATTATTCTATATTCTTATATGAAATTGTCTATATGCATCATATAGATCTATCTATAGATAATCATGTCTACAGATACTGCAGATAGCTTAATAGAGTTTCTTTAGTAACATTGTTTCTTGTTTAATATAAAATATAAATAATAGCAACTATGGCGGTTTGCAGGGTGCGTGTGTAGTGAAATGATACTAGTGGTTACGTTGTTGTTATGGCTACGTTTATTTGAGTTAAATAAATAGTGAGCAAGCTAGTGCCGAAAGAGGAGAATGCTTTGGGGTGAGTTGCGGAAATTGACTGACTGAAAAACTTATCCCAAAAGCCGATAGCCTGGTGCGGTTATTAATACGAAGATATACAAATATCATCACGGCTGTCAATAAGCGTATGTGGAACCACGCAAGAATCTAGTTTTAAGTCCAGGTACTCTTTCTTATTTATATAAATAATTTACTAATTCCAGTTGACGATAGTTTTTGTATACTTTTTGCTGATGAAACCATTTTGCTATCTTGAGGAACTGAGGGGATGAGTAGAAGAAGAAGTAGCTTCTGCAAATGCTTGGTTCTGAGTTAACAGATTTAACATGGGGAAAACAAGAAAAATATAACATTTATATCCAATAAAATTGGGCTACAGTCAGAACTTGTGAAACTCCTAGGGTTCTAATATTTTATCATGGTTAGTCTGCTCATTTCGACAGTCTCTGTTGTAAATTAAGCACACTGAGACAACTGCGGTCTGTAAATAATAACGTTAAGAGAACAATTTATTTCTATTTGTTTCAAAGTCGTTTGACGTATGGAAAAGTTTCATGGGAAAACTGTAACACTGCTCAAAGGCATTTATGTTACAGAAGTCTATAGTTCATTTCATTAAGAGTATAATGATTCGGATTCCTATCCTAGTAGAGAACTGGTAAAGAAATATAACGTTCTATCCCTAACATGCTTGTATCTACTGAAGTCATTTCTGCCAGTGCACAAAAATTTGCACAATCGACATACAAATTTCAACGTACACCAGGACAACACAAGACAGGCTACAGAACTAATAGAACCGCCATCAACGTTATACATTACGCAACAAGACAGCCTAAAAGTACGATTCCATAATAAATTTGATCAGAGTATAAAAATTAAAATATTAAGAATATGGCATATATTCTTAATATTTTATATATGGAATTCTGATCCAGTTACATATGTTCGGTGTAATGATTTCATTCTTTTGACTACTATTATCCTTTGATAATATGTTTTTTTGTTTTGTATATATATATATATATATATATATATATATATATATATATATATATATATATATATATATATATATATATATATATATATATATTATGATTAATGATTTTATATCTTTATGACTATCAAATATATGACTACAAATGTATTTAGTGCACATAAATGATATATAAAATTATATTTTATTCTATTCAATATGTATCTGACAAATGACATTTAGAATTTTACGAGCAAGCGGATGAATATGACCGATATCAAGACTGCAGCTGGTAATGCACATTATCTATAATGTTTCAATAATGTAACTGACGTCACATTGACGTGAAGAGAAACTTTTTAAAACCTGCATAAAATGTAAATTAAATATACAGCGTTTGCGATAAATGACTGGCTTTTATTTATGTATCTATGTATGTTCAGAAATTAAAAAAGAAAACAAACATAGAAACAAGTGAAACGCACCTTTTCCATGGTATTCTTAGGAAATAATTACACAGGCCAACAAAGATTTTGTTATCGGACTCTTTTTGACTTTTTGGCTCAGTTACATACCATGAACTATAGAAACACTGCCTTTTTGTTTGCATCATCCACCAGTATTTGTAAATGTGCATTGTACAATAATTTGTAGGTATTATTTAAAATCGAGGTTCTATAAAATTAAATTTTGCCTCAATATTTGCAGCAGCCCTGTGTTTAATCGGTTTGAAAGGTTTATACAAGTGTGGGGGATTTACCGAAATAGAGTTGACCGGTGGGGATATTCCGGTTTGATACTATTCAGGTATTTACATAGTCGCTGTAGTACGTTTTTATTGTACATTCGTTTACTTGTGACATCGCGCCGTGTGTTTTTATATTATTTTAAAAATGCCTAGAAGTTATAAAATACACCAAATATATTTTGTTATAAACAAAAAACAAAGAACGTTCAAAGATTTGAAACTTGGATTCGTCACTCCAAATTACCTGGTGCCACTGTTGTAAGTCCAGTGTCTATGTTCTCCGGCCCATCGTTATCAATTGATTTTCTGTCGTTTAGTTAATAACGCCTGTTCTTTTGTTCGAAGGTGAAACCGGTAAGTTCAAAAGTAAAATGTAAAGAATCAAACTGTCTTGTAGAATTTGTATCATCCTATTTTCTTTATTGAGCGTTTAGTTATGGATACAGAAACATTTTTTTCAATGGTTTGTCTTCATAGTACCATAATTTCTTATGCACTGGATCGTCGCGCGTCGGTTTGTCGTTACAATCTTCTTCAGAGCTTGTTGATTTAAGCGTGAAACTGGGATGGTCGACCAGTTTTCTTCCTTTGGTCTGTTCATGCATTTTTTTTATACAAGTTGATAATGCACTGTAAATTTAGGCAGCGAATACGTAGCAGATACTTTCCGAGCCGAAATTTTATGAGCATTAACGATTAACTTTCGCATATCGTCGCTAAATATCATGCCACGTGGCTTTTTTTTTTTATTTTAGCAGACGCGTCCAAAACAACACACATTATAACATCCGTTTCACTTTGACAATAATTGAGATTGTATTTTTCTTTAATAAAATAGTTTTGAGAGTGTTATTACGTTTATTTAAATATAGTAGTTTCAACAATTATGCCTGGACGAACCATTATGAGCCTGGGCTCATATATCTGTAAAGGTTATATCGAAAGTCGTTGATACGCTAAAAATAGACTTAAGAAGAAGTTGGAGAGATTACTGTTATTAATTTTTATTTTCAAATCAAACGCTATTAATTAATCACGTTAAGATTAATTTTTTTTTGGGCAACATTGTGCCAACTCGTTTGAAATATCAATATGTCTACTGCATAATTATAATTTAATTTATTAGGCATAAATGTTAAATATGTTAAAACTAACTCGCCGTACTAGGCATATTTGTAGATTTATATAGTGTTGAATTTTGAAATAAGCTTTAATTGTAAATATTCTTAGAACTGAAGAACTAAAGTATGCAGATACACACATTTTAAATATGCTTTACGAGATATTTTGTGGTTTAAAAACTACCAGTACTTTTTGGCTATAGCATCTAGGGCCGTGATTAAATAATTATATCTCGTGTATATAAAGTTAAAATTTTATCTTTGTATTATTAACTATATTGGTACTTTAATGATCAATGATTTAATTACCAAAATTAATTTACAAATATTCAAAATATTTATCATTTCTTTTGACTAGTCCGTTCTTTTACAAGTCGACATTTTTACTAAGAATATTATTTACAGGAATTATTCATATCTGTACAATTATTCAATGATGGCTGGATACATCAGATATTCGGATGAATTCATCCGAATTGTCACATGCAATAAAGGGACATGTGTGTTGATTCGACGAGTGTACTTTTTTGTAGGGAAATCATGTGTCGAATTAACTTCTCCAACAAATTAAGCCACACTGAAGTATGATAGTGTGCTGAAGTATGACAGTAACATATAAGTCGGGAATCTAGAAAGAATTACCAAACCGGCGAGCGGTTATCAAGTAGTTTCCGAATAGCAAGAATTTGGTAGTTCCTTTCCCGATTCCCGACTTATATGTTACTGACATAGATCGTATCGATGTAGATGTATACTCCACGGATTTCATTCGGCATTTGTCCTGGATCGGCGTACCATGTACGGCACCGATGAGAACTAATAAGTTTGAAACAGCTGTCTGTCGTTCGGCTCCCATCCGGGACAAACCTACCCGTGGCGGGCTTTTATTCTTTGAAAAGAATGACAGTCGATTCGACCACGGAGATATGACGCCATTCACATCTTTCTTTTTTAATCTGCGTTTTAAAGAAAGTATGCACACAAACAAATTGATATCCTTCCTCTAAGGCATCAGGCTGCCGATGGGAGGGTTACATGTAAAGATGAGGATAAACACACACATGCTCAGATAGAGGTGCCAAATTCTCTCGGTGTTGGGACTCGAAGCCAAGTCACAATTATACCTAACCTTTCCCTCTGCAGCTTCACCCTTAGAGAGAAGTCAATTTCTATGTGTTAAAACTTAAAATAAGCATCTATAGAGATGGACGCTAGAATATTGTTTGTACTGTAATCCGGTGTAGCTGACTGGATCTAGTATTAAGTTTCAACACATAGAAATTGACTTATCTCTAAGCGTGAAGCTGTGGAGGGAAAGGTTACACATACAGGCAATGACAAATGCACCCATACTCAAGGAGGAGTACCAAACTGTTTCAGTCAGAACTCGAACCCAAGCAATGACCCCCTAATACAGGACCCAGTCCGCCACCTTGGACCACTTGAATTAAATTGTCGCAGCCACCTCTAAGAGAGAATACGATAGGTCACCCATCTGTGTAGTGGTCGCAGAGCAGCGTGCTGTGCTTAATTTAAGTGAAAATTAAATGTTTCCACGGATAGATCAGTATTTCGAATGAAAATAACTAGGTAATAACTACTCTTATATTATTTTTGTACTACAATTCTTCGCATTTTACTTAAGTAACTTTATTACCAATTGCAACAGTTAACCCTGTGTGGCCCGAATTAAAAAAATGTTTAATATTTTGTATTTTTTTCGATTTTACATATAAAATGTTTTAAAGTAATATTTTTCATAGAAATTACTAGTAATTTACCCCCTCATTTTGGGGGGGGGGGTAACTTTCAAGTATCTTTGGACATCAAAGATTTTCAGTATTTTACTCAGTATGCAATTTTGTATCGTCATTATCGTTGAAATGTAGTTTGGCTTTTAATTATTCCCAACGATTTCTGCTCATAGCGTCTGAAACCTTTGATACCTGGGTTTTCCTTTGCCAATACATTCGTGTTCGTGATAAAAACCATAAATAGACATAATAAAAATAATATCTATAAATCCTTGTAATTACTCGATTGTTAGGGAAAGATGTATATTCACATCACATTGAAGAGTATAGAGGTTACTTTACTCTGCAGTGTTTTCTAGTACAGTTCTATCTACTAACTCTTCAAAGTATCTTAGAGGGCTACCTGATGTGCCTGGTTGAGTTTCTAGCAAGCTATTTTTCCAAGCAAAACTGGTCTTATCAGCCAAGTTATAGTCTTCCAATTTAGGTCAGGTTTTCCTTTCTTTTTCGCTGATGGGTTAATTTCATTTCATGTGAATTTTTGTTTTATTAATTTTGTCATGGATAAATTGGGCTAGAGGAATGTCGTCCTCTGGGTCGCAATCTCACTGTTCTGAGGATAATCCTCTTTATTTTCTGATACAAGCACATCTTCTTCAACTTCTGAATGTTCTTCGTCTGTGCTACTTTGAATCTCTAACTTCAGCAACTCTGTATTGCTGCTAACCTCATTACACATATTTGCTAATAACTACCCATCATCTTCACTACTATCACTTAAAGCCCAATCTTCAGAATCTTCAACATTTTTTATTATTCTGGTAAGTTTTTATTTTTTATTATTATTCTTCAACGTTATTTATTTATTCTTCCATAAAATGTATGACAATTCATTTTTATGGCTGCAATTCAAAATCATTTTTATACACCTTATAGCCCACCATAACTTAGAAGTAATATACCTGTTTGCTAAAGTAAATGTCCTTATATTTATAATTTCTATAGGAGTGCTACAATATTTAAAGTCTGTAAACATTACACAACACAATAACAATTTCGTTTACACAATATTTTAAGTTTTCACACAAAATAAAATTAAAATAAATCACATTCATATGCTGTATGCCATCTTGGTAGCCAACAAATCTAGAAATGAGATTATTTTCAACATAAATCTTCAGATGGCGCTGGAACACTATTAAATGCAGTTCCATACCATTACTTTGAAACAACAGTGCGCTATAAAGGAGGAATGTACCTATAATTTCAATATTTTAAATAAAATGTATTCTGTTACTTTGAAGTTACATACGACCATAGAGGGCTAAGTAATTACCGTGATATAAAAATCGGTCTGAATAATATTAGGATAAAGAAACAATATGGCAAAATATTTACACTTTAAATAGGTCTGAATCTTCTCCAACATAAATTTATACAAAAATAATGAAATCATGTTTCAACATTCCGCACACTGTCTCAACACTATGGCTCCGGCCTTGTCATAAATATTTTAACTGCTAAATATCCCAAGCTGCTTGGCTTGAGTAACAAAGATTGTTCAAGAACTGACCTATCCAATACAATGTTATTATCGCTTAACAATAAAGCTGGCAGCTTTTAATTAAATCTATTGCCGTGGGAATTAACAAAGTGCAACGATAAAATACTTGTTTAGTATAAATTACGCCGAACAAATTACTTATTTTAAAGCCAATGAAGATGCTTAAAACTGGCCGCATTTCAAAATAGACATGCCGATCCAAAAGTGGTTTTTTAATAATCTACAATTTTCAGCAGTTAATGCTGAAAAGGCGATAACATTAGTAACAATAAAATAACCATAAGAAAGCAATGGCTAGTCTATTAAATGACACATTATTAGTTTCACTTCTTATAAATTGACTTGCCCTAGATACTGGATGTTTATTTGTATATTTTGTCGGTGAAATAATTATTTAATTATGCTTCTATCTTCCTATACATTCTGTGCATTCAACATAGCGGTAATTCACATAAGTGCTTATCAGAACAATAATATTTATTTTCCGTTTTGTGATTCATTATTTTCGTGGCTTTACAATATATTGATATTTCATATTCTTTTAAATATTTTAAATGGAAATATACTGATAAACGGGAATAATGATAAGTAAATTTTTGTTACACTTATCAAATAACTAGTGCATGCCATAAATGGTTAAGATGAAAGTAAAATAAGTTCTTTTTAAGTAATAATTTCAATGATATAAATAATAGGAATGTATATTTTATTTTTATATATTTCGAGAATGGGTGGAATTCATATTTGTTTTCCTGTTTCATGTTATCAAAAACTCATTAGCTGATAGATGGAAATTGATATATCTTTTGTTATATACTTTTTTACTATATTATAAATTACCTTCAGCCATTATTTTATTTATTTATTAATACTCCAATCAAGAGCTAAGGTCTATTGTAGAACGGGAAAACTTAACTCAACACAAAACATATATACATGAAGTCAAATAATAACAAAATATACAATAAAACTATTTTTGAAACACTGAACATTAAATATTACACAATATAGAATTGCATATGTTTGTACAAGTTGCAAATATCTACCCTATTTTGTATTGTTTGAAAATCAATACAAATTTTATATACTGGTGAAAATCAAAATACAGTAGTTTTAGAAGTTAAGATAAAAAACATGTACAGCTTGTCAAGAATAGGAACAAGTCTCAAATCTGCGACATCGGACCGCCCACGAGGTGCGCAGTAAATAGCCTGGTCTTTACTCGGTCGCATTGAGACCTTTACAAAGTGAATAATTTAATCTCGAGGATTAGAGAAGATTAGACAATACTTTTACTACAGGATATGTTATTGTCAAACAATCACAAACATTTTATTTATATTACTAAATATATAAATAAACAATAACGTTCAAATAAAGTATTTTACCAATATGACAGTTTAATACCTGTAATTAACTAATTAATCAGTTAGATCACGTATTCTGACTGTTGAATCATCAAAGAGAATTCAATAATATATATATATATATATATATATATATATATATATATATATATATATATAAATCTACAGGGTAATTCATTAAAAGAAGCATTTATTCCTTATATTTCAGATACATGAATCACAGTGTATATGAAAAATTTCGTTAAAATGATTATATCCCAGTGTCGAAATAATATGGAGTGACTCATCGATAACATATGGATGGCTCAGGTGTAAGAAGTGTGCGGGGAACGAAATTCAATAGGCGTATCAATTTGGAGGGAGCAAAATATAAAAAAATAACAAAATAATACCAAGACAGTTGAAAAGGGTTTTAAGTGAATTTGTAACAGTTTTTTAGTTAGTAAACAATGTAAGTATCGTAAGTTATGTAATGTACTTATTTCATGCTTACCCAGTCAGAACATCTCCTGTCAGCATATCCTGATAACAGATATTTTGGCAACATGTGCCATATAAAGGGACGTAGGAGCAGCAAGTTACACACAAGTGGCCCCTCTGAATCCATATATGGATTCCGAGGGGCTACCGCTTTCACTATTTAAACCTATTAGTATATTTATGCCACACCACTAACACAATCTTTATTTTATTGTATCAACAACACCGTCACAGTCACTATGTCTATCACTATACATATGTATATGCCACACTTATCACACATATTTTATTTTATATTACCAATCACTGTCACTACCAATCCCACTACCACTATGTTGCGTCGCACTGAAAATATTTTCTTAATGTCATTATTACAAGAATCACTCACTTCAGACAACACAATTTCCACTTGCAATATTACTATTCCACAGTTAGTCACTGTCACTATCAAAATCACAATGACTGGAACTGCTATCACCTAGATTGATTGTAACTAGATCTATCAACGCTTCCGCTTTTGTGTCAAGATCCCACATGCGTTGTTCCTCTTTCTTTACGTGCACAATGCACTTGGACCATGTTTCCGCAGTGACGCGGCTGATAGCATCGTTCAACAGCAATTTGACGTCTCCCAGTTTAAAAGTCCTATTATTTCGTGCTACGTCCGTTTTTATTTGCGCCCAAATCAGCTCTATGGGGTTCAATTCGCAATGATATGGTGGTAGACGAAGTATTGTCACATCACGAGCTTTTGCCATTTCATCTACTACATATTTAATGTACCGGCTTTTTTCTCGCTGCGCAATTTTTAATAGCTGCACTTTTAACATGGTATCGTCACAATCCAGATTTTTTAATTTTAACCACTCTAGGATCTGTTCTTTTCTCCATGCTGATGTTGGTAACTTTTCAATTCGCCGACTATGATATGGTACATTGTCCATCACGACAACTGCGCCGGGTTCTATGGAAGACAATATAGATGAAAACCATCTTTCAAAAACTTCACTAGTCATATCTTTATGATAATCCCCTGTTCGTCGCGATTGAAATACATTTAAACCATTTTCCAAAAAACCTGAGTCGCTTCCGATATGCGTGATTATTAATCTTCGTCCTTTTCCAGATGGTGCCTTCAATCTGGGAGATAATCCTTCCACAAATGCCTGTCGGTTATTCAGAACATTGCAGTCTTGCCACACTTTCGTCACGGTATGACCCTGGTTTACCCAAGTTTCATCCAAATAATAAATCTTCCTACCAGAATTCCGAGAATCTCTTAGCTTTTCCAAATAACTCCATCGCCATTACACAATTTCGTTTTTTTCAATAAAAAAACTCTTTCGGTTTCGTTTTAAATGATGAAAATTCATTTCATGCATAATTCTCAAAATAACTTTACGAGAAAACTTCGGTAAATTTTCATCTTGAGCGACGGCAGCATGTATTTTATTCAGCGTCGGAAGTTCATTAAAAAAAATCCGTGAATAATCCTACGAATTATGTATTTAACATCTTCGTCAACTTCAATGTTCTTCCTACCGCGGGTTTCTGTTTTTTTCTTTTTTGCACTTACTTCTTCTTCATCATACTTCATTGCACGGTACACACTACTTACACAGACTTTTGTTAACGAAGAGCATATATCAACTGCCTCGATTGTACTAATATCTGGGTTTCTCGCCCGAATTCCTTCGTAGACGTTTTTAATCATTTGAAGTTCTTTATTTGTTAAATGTCGCTGTTTTCGATTGGAATTCTTCGTCGTAGAACCACTACAACTTCCATCCGCTGCTTCCATATTAGAAAAACACTAAACACTAAACACTCACTTTTATCGCAGAATATAATAAATAAACAATTTCCCGAATCCCCAATCAATCGCACATAACCACAATGTAATGCCACTGGCGCGCCAAAATCTGGGCTAAACGACGCATGCGTCATTCTATCGATCGACATTGATCAACAACACCTCTACATAAGGACAAAGTGCTCACAAAATTTTAGCTCGTGACGTCATGAATGTAGGCCTTTCCGATATGGAGCGAAGATTTAGGAAGCCAGCTTACCGGTGGCGAAACACGATCGAAAGGCAACAGATGTTTGCAACGTTGCCAGACTACTACGATACTAGCGAATATTAGGATTCCAGTATATAAAGGATGTATCTCTTTCTCTTAAATTACCATTTTCTTCTTCAATATCGTAAAACACATATTTCCATAAGATGCTCTTTCATCTTTTTTTAATGTGGTATTTCGTAATTTATTTATTTAATTATCAAATACTACTACCTTGTTCGACTTCCCTAACAAAAATACTTTCCTTACGGAGCCGGCAACAGCACTTATCTGGTACGTTAACCTCTAAACTTCTAAACCTAAAAGTTGCTATAGTCAGCGTTATTTCTTACATTTTTCTGAAATCAGAACTATTTATGTGCTTTTAAGTGCGTGAAACTTGTACCTAATATTTCGTTGTATATTTAGGTATACAATTTATATTGTTAGGCGTATTTTTAAATACGTAAAACCATATATTTCGGACTTATAACCTGTTGCTTTCTTGGCGGTCCGTCGGTTTGTTTACAGCACAGTTTATATAAGTTTTTGTTCGTGTTTAATTGTATGTTTTTCTCTTGGTTTCGGCTAGTTTTGTGGTAATTGATACTTAGTGAAATTATGCCTGAAAAGTGTTGTGTTTCTCGCTGTAACGGAAACTATAAAAATGGGCGTAAAGTTCATGTTTTCGGTTTTCCAAAGGACGTAAGTTTACGACAAAAATGGCTAAAAGCGATACCCCGAGATAACATTCAGCCCACAAACAACACGAGAGTATGTGAAGCTCATTTTCCTGAAGGTAGTATAATAAAAAGTACAACAGTTCAAGACTCAAACACTGGTAAGATTTTTACAATAGATTTACTAAAACCACGGCTAAAAGAAGACTGTATACCATCTATTTTTTTAAATTGTCCCATTTATTTATCAAAAGATGTCAAAATACGGCCAAGTAAAGATGAAAAGTTCAAAAATATTGATGAGTTAAATTTGTCAAAAGCCCTTGAAATAAGCAAAAATTGCTCTCAACAAGACTTTTCTCAAATTAAAACGTTATTGTCTCAAATTTAAATAAATGATGATCACTTTCACGATATCAACGATGTATTGCCCTTAATTATATATTTAGGTGGTTATTGTTGCTATATTACGTTGGAAAAATTACAATGTGCCAGCTGTAAACAAAAATTAGTATATGACCAGCAATTTATTGTTGAGGACAATTTTGATCTCATTAATAAATTAAATCGTGGAGGACTTTTATATCCCCAAGGACAAGTTATAAATGTTGTATCTGTGACTTATATAATCTTCAATAAATTAATAAATGAATCTGAGGACACATTTCTAGAAATCTATAATAAAAGATCGTTCACGGTACATTTAATTTTGGAATATTGTATTGAACAGAAACATGTCTCACATTTCGATGGATGCGCTAATCATAATGGAAAAGACATTTTAAAAATTATTCTCAAAAGTATTTCCAATAGCCTGTTAAAAAATTATTGCGCTAAAAATAGCGACTATTTAAAAAAAGGAAATAAAAAAAGAAAATTCGATACATTAACGAAGTAGGCAATATACCTACCTATACATGCATAAATATTTTTTATAACTAAACGTATATAATTTGGGACCTATTTCTTTAAAAGTTTAATTAATGTATTTTCATGGCTTGTGTTCTATAATATATTTTTTATACCTAAACTCTCACTTCAACACTAAGTTATGCACGATGTTAGGTAGGTAAATGAAATTTGAAATTGCATAACATGAACATGCATACCTATATTATACCTACTAAGTAATAATAATTAAGAGAAGGTGTGGAATAGTTCAGTATATGTATTTATGTGTAATAATCTCTTTTCAGTAGTGTGAAAAATGTTTATTATACATAAATACATATCCTGAATTTTGGCGCAGGTGTAGGAGAGTTGGGAGCCTGCACTTAATACTACACCTAGTATTAAACCAAAACTCAAACATAATTTTTGGGATTTGTCAAGAAGCCTGTCATATAACTAGCGTTCCTTAAAATAAGTTAACTATTGATAGTTTTCATAAATATTAGTGTATGTATCCCCTTATATGATTAAAATTGCACGGCCTACATTGATGACGTCACACGACAAGCACTAAGGCCTTGTTATTCAGTGGGTGTTGCATTGATCCGTGCCGCCAATTGTTGACCAATCGAATTCAAATGTATTTAAAACCACCTAAAATGATAGGCTAGCTTTGCTACAACAGCGCACCAGGCGGTACAACCGATTATTATGCGATTTGGAATTCAATAGGAGAGGGAGTAGTTCGCATTGAAATACTGTTTATATAAAGCGGCACATGAAATTTGTATGCACGTAATAGGTGATTACACAAGAAATAGACAAACCGTCGAATAGTTATGGTGGTCTGATATTATATTTGACTCACTCCACATTATTTCGGCATTGGGGTATAGATTAAAAATTGTCCTGTGATTCTCATAAATCTATCAAATTTTATTCTATAAGTAGTTTCCATCCTGTATATATTTATTACCCTATCCTTTAGACTACGATATTTCAAAAATGTTAACTATTTATTATCTCCAGAAAATATAATATAACAGCAATAAAAATGATTATTTGTCACATATACTAGCTTACAGAAAAAAAAAACATACAGCATATGCACTGTTAAATATATTATGGATACACTAGAGAAATTTGAATAAACGTAGTTTTTTATAAACTGCGCATTATAATCCGGATATATGGCCTCCGGAAATAATAGAAAGGACCTCGACTTTTTTATGGAACATGATTTTCTCGTGTAACATACTCGTATTATATACATACTTTCGATGCCAGAAATATATATATATATATATATATATATATATATATATATATATATATATATATATATATATATATATATATATATATATATATATATATATATATGAGATTATTATTCACTCGTTTTCTCAAATTTCTGAGCTATTTACTTTTACATAATTATTTATTTTTTATTATGTTATATGAGTTTGGGCTTATCAGCCACTGATTGCATGGGTAGTTCCTTGGCGATCCCCTCTTATCCGGGTCATTATCCAAAAATGCTATCCCTTAAAAGGAGCAATTTAGGCACGTCCCTCGCTTTAAGCCTCGCCTCCTGTACGATAACAGGGGCCCCTAATATAAGGTAGCTCTTCTCCTCCAGTGCGGGGCAGGTGTAAAGAAGATGAATAGACGTTTCCTCGTCTTCTTTACAGTATCTGCAGGCCGGGCTGTCAGTCAGCCTCAGCTTGTGCTTATATGAATTCAGGCTACTATGGTAGCCCGTTATGATTCCCACCAGGATTCTGGCTTTGTGCCTGTTCAATTTAATGAATTATTGTGCCTATTTCTCAATCTCTGAGTATTCGATGAATAGTCTGGTTATTCGACAACCCTTTACTCCTCTCCATTCTTCATTGTACTGGTCTCTTGTCCAGCCATTGATGCGGTCTCTGATCAGATTCCGACTTATTCCCACTGCAGGTTATGGTCCATAGAGGTTTTCTCTGGTCCCTAGTCTGGCATAGTCATCTGCAATTAGATTTCCCTTAATGCCATTACGCCCAGGTATCCATAAGAGTCAATTCCCTGCCAAGTGGTTCAATGCTTCATAGGAATTATAGACCAGCTTCGACTTTGTCGTTGCTGAATTCAGGGGTGCCAACGCCGCCCTGCTATTCGAGCAGATACATGCCCTCTACTGGGTCCGAGCTTGGTCGGCCCCCAGAACACCGTATGCAATTGCAACTAGCTCAGCCTGGAGTGCGGTAGTGTATTTGCCCAGGGGGAAGATTTTACCTATCCCATGGCATCGCCTATGCACCCCTGTACCCGCTCTGTTCCCACTCTTGGCTCCATCCGTGTACCAGATGTCTCCATTGAGCGGTAATCCAGCTCGATCCTCCATCCAGTCGGTCTTACTGGTGAGAGTGATCTTATATTTCTTGTCAAACAGGAAGTGGACACCCGTACTGTCAGAGGGCATCCATAGGAGTCCCTCCTCAACTAGCTCTCTTGAGAGTATATTCAGGTCCCTTACCTTCCTATTTATGTTTCCCACCCTGTGCATTACCTTTACGGCTTCCGCTTTCAGGGTGACATCAAGAGGTGGTATCCCTGTCAGTATCCCCATCGCCTCGATCGGTGTTGATATTGGGGCTCCGGTTATACCTCTTAGAATAAATCCTCTTAGCTTGTTAAGTCGGTTAGCTTCCGACTTTAAACAGGCTCTCTCCCACCAGACCAGTGCTGCATACGTCAATCTGGGTTTGAGAATTGCCTCATACATCCATTTCATGGTCTCCGGTTTCAAGCCCCAGCTATTACCAATGGCCCTTCTCAGTTTCCAAAGTGTTGCTGTGATCTTGGAACATATGTGATTTAAATGTTTTTCCCATGACAGTTTCCCGTCCAGGATTACTCCTAGGTATTTTACTTATAAAATATTATAGCTTAGTTCTTGGCCACCAACTTTCAGCGGACATGTTATATTCCACTTATATTTCTTGGTGAACACCATCACCTCAGTCTTAGAGGGAATGACCAAGAGTCCCCTATCCCTGCACCAATTTCCAACTTTCTTTAATGCTGCATTATATCGAGAATCGGCTCCAGGAAAGGGCCCTTCGTTATTATTACTAAGTTATCGGCATAGCCAATTACTTGGTAATCCTTTAACCTTTCAAGCAGCTAATGCACTACCAGGCACCACAGAAGGGGGGGACAATACTCCTCCCTGTGGACAGCCCGAGTGGACCCAGCCCTCGATGGTAGTTTTGTCTTTATTGGCAATAAGCTGTCTGTTTCCCAACATATGGTCTATCCATTCAGCGATTATTCTGGGGATGTAGCATCTGCCTAGTGCTCCGCTAATCACCTCCCTGGATGTAAAGTTGAAGGATTCTTCAATAACAAGGACGGTGCCGACAAAGTATCCTCCGGAGTCCAGTTGTGACCGTATCGATGACACAACCTTACCCAGAGCTGTTTCTGTTAATTTATCAGCTTGATAAGCATGCTGGCTCCCTTGAAGCGACCTCTCTATTAGGACCGTATCCCGAAGGTACCTGTCAACTAATCGTTCGGCCGTCTTTAGTAAAAATGAAGTAAGGCTAATCGGCCGAAAGTCCTTAAGGGATGTGTATCCGACTTTGCCCGGTTTAGGTATAAAAACAACCCTTGTGCCTAGCCACACTTTCGGGACCATCTTCAGTGCCAAGCTGGCTCTGGTGCGTGTATCGGGATCATCTTCAGTGGTAACCTTGTGAAGGTTACTGTCTGCCCAAAAACAACAAATATTTTGATCAACACCACCTTTATAGTAAACGGTGACAAAAACGATGACAGCGATCCGAGCGATCTTCCTTAAATTCCCGAACCATTTGTACATATTCTGTGAAGGTGTATTTGTCCTTCTTTCAATAACTGCAGTATTCTGGTATAAATTACATTAAAATCACGAACTGGTTGTCTCGCTCGGATCATGGCGCTTTCTTAAACAACAAACAACACATTTAATTTGGTTTCATCGTCAACAATAATTTGCCTCAACAATTTTTCTTTGGTACATCTTTCACATGACCAAAGTCTCGGCAACAACACTCAATTTTACTGATTTCATCTGGGCTAATGGGTCGAATATCTGGATGTTAGTCTCTAAATAATTGAATAACCTCCATTTGAGTAGGAATCTTTTCGCCAAACTCGGTTATAATTAAAATTTCAACAGTTTCGCTACAGAAACATTTTGCAATCAAGTTTTCAAATACAAAATCACAAATGGCATGTGAAAAATAACAATAATGCAAAGATAAAATGCGAGATTCATATTTACAAATTTCTATAAACTGGGGTTAAGAAGGGCTGCAAAGCAACTATAAGACAAGAACAAAAAAGTGAAGACAAGAAATGTATATTGTCAATAAATATTTCTGATAAGAAAAAACATCAATAAGAAAAAATGGTACACATGTTGTCCAAATTTTATTATGCAGTTGTGATTTTCATAAAAACAGATTTTTTTTTAGTTTGAAAATTTTTAAAATGAGGTACGCACTGTGTTCCTTCCGATGCAACCTTTTCAATAATGTGTTATTCCCTATTTTGTAAGAACAGACATTTGACAAAGAAGTTGGGGGTTACACTCTTGAGGGTGAAGATAAAGGTCATCCCTAAGTGTAGACAACAAAAATTAAAAATAGATCTGTTTTATGATTTTTATTGAAACTCTATATCCAGGTTGCAGAGTTTACACCAGTTAAGATTTCCATCCTGTATGTTGGTTCACGCCAACATTTTTACAGGATTACAAGTTATCAATATGATACAGAAGATAATGCAACATGTGTTTCCTTTTTTTTTCTGTGAGACTTGATTATGATTTTGTTTGATCTCCTTCACCAGTATTTCACATACGGTTATGAAATGTTTTCCTGCTTCTGAATGTACCGTTTGTATCAAAATTCAGGCACAAAACATATATTTTTTATACGTTTTTTTCTGGTTAACTTTCATCTAACTTTATCTTATTTGCCAGCATATTACATACGATTATGACATTACTAATCTTTGACTTTGTCTGTCAGTGAAATCAGGCTGCCCTAATTTTTATTTTTAATCAGAAATTCAGATACTATATTATTCCAGTAACGCTGATATTTTCATATACTCCTTTTTAAAAATTATTCTCTTATAATAATTCACTTGGTAGAATTATATTAATGAAGAATTAAGTAAGCTTTGATGTTGTTAATATATTCACAAAACAAAGCCAAATTGTTTCTCAAGGGACATTCTTTTAAATTTTGTGTAGATTGTGTAGTAACGATTGACAGAGGTCAATCGTTATTATATTTTCCTTATGAAGCAATGAAAAAAAAACCTTTGTTTTGCACGTATAACAGTTCTCTTATGGGGATCATTTATCAGGTATTACGCATATACTTTTTATATACGAGTATAAATTTCGACGGTTTCCAATTTCAGAACCGACCTCATGTTTTTAGTTTTATATGAGATATCCCATATATTTTTTTGTTTTTGGTATCTGGAGCTTATTTTACGTATAAGTACTCATATGATTCATATATTATTTTCGATTTCTTGTGCTGTCGGTTAGTTAGTTAATAATTGTTTCGGTTTTCATAGCCATGCTCAGAGGACCATAATGATTAAACAAAATATATACTATTTTTATATCTGTAACTACATTTGTTTGCATGTGTCGATATGGTTACGGTCCTAGTGTAATACTTACACAGTTGACGTTATTTTCTAGGGTAATTCGGTGTGAACTTATTGGACTACTTTAAACACTTACGAGTGTTACACATGAATGTCGACTCACTCATTCATGTAGTCTTCTAGGAAACTTTTCTTTCTAACAGTTTTGTATGCCCAAGTTCTCTGAGCTACGTATTTTCGACACGGTACCTTGTGAGATATTGGGTATATCAAGATAGTTAGGATTCAATATCGGGATTAAACACACATCTTCTTAAAGGTTTATTTTATTATAAATTTCTATCAATTACTTGCCTCTGATGGAAATTTTGACACTTCGAAAAGTCGCTTTGTTTTAATAAACAATGCATGACTTGTCTCGCATTGTTTATTAAAACAAAGTGATTTTTCAAGAGGCCATTTACTAAAATGTCGCTATCGTAAGCATATACTTGCTGACTTTTTTATTCTTTGTAGTTGTCTTGTTCTTAGAAAAAGAGAAGTTTTTGTAGAAATGAGGATAAAAAACATCTTAAATTCAATTTATTAGTGGTATACGTGACGAGAAAAATAATCTTGGTTTAGGAACCTTCACTACGTTAAAAATATATCTCTATACTAAATTTATATTAATCACCCTATATATTTAAAGTCTTGCTTAATTAATAGAGGAACATACGTACCTTTTAGATTAAAAACTGACTTGTCTATTAACCGAGTAAAAACCAATTTCTTTAGCGACCAAAATCAATGTCTGAATTCCTTCATAAACGAAAACTTGAGCCGTATGCCATCTGAACTAAAGTCTAGTACGTTCGATACAAAGCCAATCTAACAGGAAGAAGAATACCGGAAGTACACTGTCCGACATTCTCCGGCGGCGTCTAGATAAGATAGGGCCATTGTATTGATGTCTGTCTGCAACAGCTGAATGCCTACTGTTTGCAATTCATTGTCAATCTCGCGCACAATGAAAGGCCTAATTACTTAATTCCGATATAATGAATGGGGCGCCTATTTAATAGTATCATGACAACGCAGAATTACAATAATATTAATAGAGATACAATAATTATGATATACTAGGTGAGTCGGATTTTTATTCTGTAACCTTCGCGGATCTATTAATCAAACCTTTATTTAGTGGTTGACAGGTTAGGTAAAATGAAGGTTATTACCGTCGGCACCCATTTTTTCCCACAACCATTCACTCAGCGCTACTTAAAAAATGTACCGTTACAGAAAAAAATATCAAAAAATATACTTACATTCTTATATAGTGTATGACATATACATATTTAACGCATAATAAGATAAAGATTTTTTTTGTCGTTGTATATATAAGGCTGTCATGAAATGTCAAGAATACATGAAATGTCAGGAAGTACATGAAAAGATTTATTAACAAATCACATGTATTTTATTCAAAATATTTACTCTTTTTCAACACACTTTTGCCATCTATTAACCAAGTTTTCTATATAAGATTTAAACAAAAAATAAACAAAGTCAGAAAACGCTTTTTAACGTCCGATTAATTTGCAAACATTTTTCTTCGCATAAAGTTGTCCAAGCTCCGAAAAAAATGGTAGTCTGTAGGGGACAGATCAGGAGAACATGGGGGATGTGGTAGGATTTCATAGCCATACTCTTTTAATTTGTTTACGGTCTGTAACGAAACATGAGGTCGGGCGTTATGCAACAGGCTAGGACCTTTCCTGTTCACCACGCATTAAGCATTTCAACCTTCCCGGTCATTTTTAAATACCTGAAAACGATCGTTCTACTTGTGTCTAGATATGCCGTAAGTTCTCTGACTGTTTGATGAGGATTTTCTTCCACAGCTTCCTTAAGAAGTTCATCATGGATTGATGTTGAAGGTCGTCCACGGAGATAATTTTCGAAGGTCGTATCTTCTGAAGAAAATTTTGTAAACCAACGACAAATACTTCTTTCGTTAGAAGCCAAAAACATGATTGATATTTGAATTCAAAAAATTACTGGGAAATTGAATGTTTCGATTGTCACATTTAAAACGATACTAAAATTTGAATGTCTACTTGGAAATCAAACAAACACATCAGTAAATAGAATTATCAAGTATTTGTTACAGATTGTAAAAATTGTGCTGGAAATCAATAAGTAACTCTGTAGTCTTCTCTTAAGATTATCATTTAAAAAATAAGATATCTCATGTGGTGTGACGACCCGATATCTAAAGAAAAATATTTATAAAAAATCACCTATTTCATAGGCGATTTAATAAAAAAGCACTCTTGTACGTATAAAATACACTGGTAAAAGGACTTGTTTCCTTTGTGTAGTTCTATTCTCCTGACATTAATTACCCATAAAATACAATAAAATTAATTAATAGAAAATAATAAAATCCATTGTACATGATTCCTCATACAATAAATATGAACTTGAAGGTGTTGAAGATTCAATGACCAACGATGTGGAAAGTAAATATACTTTATAAATAAATACATATTCTGAGAGACTGAGAGATGTTTCGATTGAGTGTGGTATACGGTTGCTATAGAAATGTCAGTCGTTATGTTAAGTTAACAAAAATGTTTGTTATATTCCAATACAACATTGTACGGATTACTCTACTACACCAACTATCGCTAGTACATCTTGCCTTCACGAATTTTTACCTGTCCTTACCTTCACGAAATCCTGCACTGTTATTAAAAAATACGTAGACCTGTTTAACGCTTTCACCAATTTCCTGTGAATATTGGATGCACTCTCATCGAGTACCGCAACATTTTTCATTTAATTAAGTTGACCATCATCACCGAATGAATGAAATTTCGCAAATTAATAAGCGAACTAATACACAAGTGTAATTCTAAAGATGACGGCTTTTCGATCAAAATTTAATTCGATATATTCGCGTTTTTCCTCTCCATTACCACCAATAGGCTTTTAATGTTGACGTCAATACCTATTAATATCGTAAATGACTGTCATAGTGGAAAATGATATTAACAGTTTTCACAATTTTAATTATTCAATTATTGTTTATTGAGATTTTAGAAAAAAATTTATGTTGTTCCTTTTTTACTATTTGAAATGTTAGTATACCGTTGTAGTATTATGTTGATGATAATAAATTGGCAGCAAATAGTTCTTGTAATTAATTTTCTATCTTATACTAAAGTAGACCCTACACACCTATGTAGATTACTACATCTTAAAAGCATGTATGTTAAAGGCGATACATTTTATCTGTCGACACCCATTTGATTCACAGCCATACTTTCAGCACATTGTCCATAACGCGGGCACATAAAACTTGCTCTACTTCCCGAATAAGACGTTGAATATTTGCTTTCAGTTCATTGGTTGTTGCTGGCTGGGTGAAGTTCACTTTTCCCTTGACATAACCCCAAAGAAAAAAGTCCTAGTGATGTTAAACCACAATGATATTGCAGGCCAATTCATTCCAGTATTTTGTATGCTGATAGATGCAGATATTTCTTTCTGCAATATTATTAAGAAATAAATAGGCCTGTTTAACGATTTCACCATTTTCTTGTGAATATCGTATGCGCTCTGATCGAATAACCCACCAATTCATATAGTTAAGTTGACCATCGTCACAAAATGAATTTGGCAATTTAAAAACCGAAATATTATACAACTACGATGGCCTTTGCGTCATCACTTCCTTTGATATATTCCTGTTTATCCCTCTCCATTATCCCCAGGCTTTTAATTTTGACATCAAGACAAATTTTAGCTGTAAAGTTTAAATTAACTTTACAGCTACAGTTACAGTTTAATGTTTTACACTGTTCAATTAATTTGTAATCATAGCCTGGATATTTCTGTATCATCTGCTGGTCATAGATGGTTATAGGTTATATCTTTATAACTAATACAGTAATATTACCCATAATATTGGGGGAGGGGGGATTGTCTACCAGATTAAATAGTCTATACTATTAATATCGGAAATGCCTGTCACAGTTAAAAATGACGGTAATACATTACAATTTCAATTAATAAACATTAAAATGAACAACGTTCATTTTTTAAGTTGACTTACTTTGGAACTTAAAAATATGACTTAAAAGGAAATTGCCACTACATAAAATATAAAATTTGCTTTGTTGTTTTTTTCTATTTGATCTGTTAGTATACAGTTGTAGCATTATGTCGGATAATAAGTTGACGGCTAATAAACCTTTTAATTACTTTTCCATCTTTTACTAAATTAGACCCATCACATCTATGGTACTACATAAATGACATACACTTGTCTCTTGCGAATAATTTTATCTGTTTAACATTCTTTAAAGCCTTCAGGTCTCGTATATTATTAGATCTATGAACGCAAAAAAAAATTATCACAGGATGTAAGCAAATCTCCGCTTCCGACTGAAAACCTACGTCGGAACAGTACCGCATTAAACACACGAAAATTTTATTGCGCAGTTTGAGTTTTCTCTAGAAACATTCGCGGAATATTAAATAGCAGTTTCGCATATTATGCAAATTTTTACTATCCCGTTTTTACCCAAATGCTTTGTCTGTATGGTTGGTTAGTGCAGCTCACGGAATACATATTAAATTTCTACCGTAGGATAATTTTTAACAACAAATTTGATTTTATAATTATGCTTAGGGTTACAATTGAGATTTGTCACTGAGAACTGGTACTCTATGGGAATAACAATTACATAAGGCGTTGGATGAATCGCAATACTCAATAACTAAATAAAACCCATTTTATTTGACTGTTGGAATAAAAGAACTATATAAGAAATATGTTTATTCAGAAATTGTTAGACTATGAAGAGTTTGTTTATTATAGTATGTTGTGGGAGAGAGATCGAATCTGTATGATTGGTACCAGGTATATGTGTATAAAGGGTGTTACATTAAAAGCGCAAGATTTGAATTGCGCGCCTTTTTCACTATCGTGATTTTCTAGGTTAATAATTGTGACAGGTTGAGAGGCAGATAGGAGTTAGTGAACATGGGCGCTACGTGATACAAAAACGCGTCCTTATTTATTTATTTATTTAATTCATTACAACTACTCTACAGGAAAACCCATTTACAGAGCAGGAAAGTACAGTGAGTGTTCACATTCTAATTAGATTAATACATTTCAGAAACATAACAATCAAATTTAATACAAATACGTATATACATATTTAATACCTAGGTATATGAAACAATATATGAAAAATAAGAAAAACAAAGATAAAGATGCAGATCAAGTATAACAATGCTTAATACACAGAAGAGTGCAGTTAAATATATCGAATTTATTACAGGTGTTGTTGTATTTAGTACGCATTAAAAACAGGGGCGAGAATTATAGAACATTAGTACGCGGAATAGAGAGGTAAAAGCTTTTGGATGTTCGAGTATGCAATTGAGGTACATAAAAATTCAGTTTGCCTAATAAGTTTTGACAGTCATATTGTGTATAAGCTTATATAGAAATATTTGAGAACAATATTCCCGCCACGCGTCAAGTGCTGTCATCGCAAATCTTGCCAAAAGACCATTTTAAGGGAAACCAATAAAAGGATACACAGTGCTTGATCTGAACCATAGTAGTTTCAGAAACCTTCTTTGAACCATTTCCAATGTGTTAATATTGCATTGATAATAAGGATTCCATACTAAAGATCCGTACTCAAGTTGAGATCGGACAAAAGCAAAGTATAGAATTTTCAATGTATCGGTGTTTGAGAAATCCCTGCTAGTCCTTATTAAGAAACCCAGTGTATGCAACGCTTCAGACACTAATTTAGTTAAGTAAGCGATAAAAGACAGATCTTTTTCAAAAATTATGCCGAGGTCTCTGAATGTGCTAGGTCTTTGAAGAATAGAGCCGCCTAACCTATAATCGTATATTATTGGAGATAATTTAGTAGAATAGGACACAATATTACACTTAGATACGTTTAGATCTAGTTTGTTACTAGAACACCAATTGAGAAGATTAGACAGATTGTTCTGCAGAAGATCACAATCATCCAGGGAAGTAATAACTTTAAATAATTTAAGGTCGTCAGCATATAACAGACAATCGACAGATATTATAGTGACAATGTCGTCAATAGTGATATTAAACAGCAAGGGGCCAAGAATAGAGCCTTGAGGCACGCCTGACGTGGCACCATACTCAAGGGACCTGAAACCATTGATTTCAACGTTGAACGTTGAAATATTGTAACGTTCAACTTATTGTTGAACGTTAGCATCAAAATAGTGAAAGTTTGGTTGCAACAATTCATAACGTGCATCGAGTTTCCGGTAGAAATAATCCTCCAAATTTATCAACCGTCAAGAATAATCGAAAAATACCAAGTACTGATTCAGTCGATGTGAAACACACGACACGAAACATATGACACGAAATATACGACATGAGCTCGTAGTGGTCGTTCAGAACAAAATATCACGGCAGTTCGCGAGAGTCTGGCCAAGAGTTCAGGGATCTCGATTCGTCATCATGCATAATCATTGGACATTTCAACAGCCACTTCACCGTATTCTCACTAAAGATTTGCATCTCCATACTTATAAAGTCCAATTGACTCAACAACTTCTACCAACAAACCATGCACTCCGAAGGGAGTTCACAAACTCGACTATTGAATAAGAAGTGACTGTCGATTTTGTGGACAAAATCATTTTCAGCGACGATGCCCATTTTCATCTTGATGGCTTCGTTAATAGGCAATAGTGCCGCATTTTGTGCTCAAAAAATCCACAAATGATTCATGAGAAACAAATGTATCCTCAAAGTATCATTGATTGGTGTGCATTGTGGTCTGAAGGAATCATTGGATTATTTTTATTTGAAAACGAGACAGGTAATGCATTAACGTCAAATGGCGAACGTTATTGCGACATGATAATCTAGTTCTTTGTGCCTCAATTGGAAGATATTGCTATTGAAGACGTGATTTCAGCAGAACCAATTGTCATATCATCCGTGAAAACCTGACGGTCTTGCAGGAGTCTTTTCCTGGTCCTTTCATCTCCCATTTTGGTGACCACAATTGCCCGCCATGATCTTGCGATTTAACACTTATGGACTTTCTTCTGTGAGGTTTTCTGATTTCTTAGGTTTACACCAACAAGCCCACGACCACCCAAGCATCGAAGGCTAAAATTGAACTAAAAGTGACATTTATAAACAACCATTATTAAAAACCTCACCAGAAGAGTACTTCAGTGTTACCAAAGCCGTGGCGCACATTTGCCGGATGTGTTGTTCCATGCATAATTCCCAAATACATTATAAATTAATATTTCAGGCTACATAAAACCATGTTTTATTTAAAATTCACATCTTGCGCTGTTACTGTTAACACCTTATATATTTCAGTGATGCGTATGAAATAAATCATAAATTTTAAAATGATTTATATCGGATACCAAGATGATTAAAAGAACGGTGTATACCTCCGTGTACAACTTAGATTTTGGTGAAATACAAATATTTTAGTATCAGTAAATTGAAATTTGAGGCAAATCGTTGAGGCATTACTTACTTATTTCTCTTTCAGACCCACCTTGAATGGTATATTATATAAGGTTAGTGAAAAATAAACCTATCTGGGTAATAATTGCTAAATAACAATATTTCAATATAATATAGAAATATACATACTATAAAGACCACTTATACCTAACAAAACTGAATCTAGGTATTAGTTAAACAAAAACTTCGCAACATTAATTATAGTTTATTTCATCGCTATTTGCCAAATAAAAAATCTCAAAACATAAACTTGGCTTGTTTTTATGGCTAGGCTCAGGCAGACTCTTGCGTTTATCGGCAAGATAAGAGTTTTTTATCTGACAAATAGCGGTGAAATGAATAATAGTACTGTTTCATTTGCCGCGTATATTTGTAGACGTATTATGCAATCTATTGTTTGTGGAAGTTATTTTGTACTAATCTTTTGGTACGAATTATCTTGAAAACATATTCGAACAGTGGTAATAATTAATAAAAAAGTAGAATTGCTTATTTCTAGTGTGTCGCTAAAACTGTGTATAACAAATATGAACTTGTATTAATACTAGGTACTACAACCGTCATTTAGTACCTAATATTAATGGTATTAATACTACTAAATAAACAGTTTTAAAACCTTAAAACGGACTTTTCCGCACGTAAAACATCTCTATCTCGAAAGTGAGTGGTCGAGAAAAAATAAACCAGCACATAAATGCATATGTGGTTTATGCGACAGTTTTACTTTTTTCAAATAGTCCACCATCGTGCTTTCTCATAACCCATGGATATGGTGGGGTGTGTCCTATCCACCTCAAATTCAATAGATGCCGTCTGGCAGACGTTCCTAATCAGAATCAGTCGAAACCTGATCGATCCGACACGATTTAATTGAGTGATCGTGCTAAAAAGAAATTCTCAAATAGTCCAACCATCGTGCTTTCTCATGATCCATGGATAGGGTGGGGTGTATCCTATCCACCTCAAAATCAATAGGTGTCGTCTAGGAAAAGTCCCCGATCAGAATCACTCAAAAGCCGATCGATCCGATACGATTTGGTTGAGTTATCGTGCTAACAAAAAGAATTCTCAAATAGTCCACCCTCGTGCTGTCTCATGACCCATGGACAGAGTGGGATGTGTCCTGTCCACCTAAAAAGCAAGAGGTGTCATCTAGGAGACTTCCCCGACCAGAATCAGTCAAAACCTGATAGATCCGACACGATTTATTTGAATTATCGTGCTAACAAAAAAAAATCTCAAATATTCCACCCTCGTGCTTTCTCGTGACCCATAGACAGGGTGGGGTGGGTCCTATCCACCTCAAAATCAATAGGTGTCGTCTGGGAGATGTCCCTAATCAGAATGAGTCAAAATCCGATCGATCCGACACGATTTAGTTGAGCTATCGTGCTAACAAGAATTAATGCCGACGACAACGACACACACACACACACACAAAATGGTTTAAAAACCGTTTTTTTTTAAGTTTTTAGGCCGAAAAACGAAAGAAAAAATTTTTTTACACGATTACATTACATTTACACGTATAGTGGAGTGCGGAAAAGTAGAAAAACTAGAGACCACTTTTCAACACCGAAAGATTATATGTTTCTCTACAAGTGGTGGCTATTCAGTTGGTTATCGTCGCCATTTTCATCTAAGGAAAATATAATCAGGAAGTAACCGGATATGAAAACCAAAATGGCATGAAACTTTGTCCTGTTAAAACGAATTTTTTTAGTGGGGAACATCGTCTTCCTCCCAAATTTTTTGGGGAGGAAGAAATGCATCTATATTTACAAAACATTTTTGTTTTTCAATGTAATCCGAATTTACAATTTTAAGTTCAACATCCTCTATTTTACAAATGATAAATAGGAAATATGTAATAGGGCATCGTTGTAATCGGAGAACTTTAAGGAACATCTTTCATAAAAAACTGTACGTCAATTAATGTCTTTTTAAAAGATACGTTGAAATTTTCTTCTCGAGTATTTAAAAAATTATTATTAAAAAAAACACAAAATTATGAATATTATGCTAAACTTTATCCCTATACCATATCTATCAGTTCTATTGAATATCTAGAGTTTAACTATTCTTCTATATACTTTAATATTCATGAATCACATAAATAATTTGTCGCATATCAATATCCAAGAGTCAACAAAGCTGATTTATTTAATAAAAAAATTAGATGTCCTTCATAGTATTAGTAATCCTTACGGATTCGCTAATGGTATATCTACAAGTAAGTTAAAACATTATGGATAAGAAACGTTTCTTTCTTTAAATCTTCTCTTTAATGCTCGCATAGAGCATTTAAATATGAATTCAAAGATATGAAACCATCGACTAAGAAGGGCGATAATAGCCGTCGTTATATAAGAAAGGTTTAAATTACACCAGTGTCACACAGTGTACAAATAAAGTTAATAAAACGGACAAACTCCCTTACAAACATTCTGCTCATTCCGGAAATATTTACATAGAGCCCCAAGTCAACAATGGACTTACCAAATAACACCATTTTTAATTAAAAACAAAGTAAATATCACCTTTTTATTAGCGGCTTTAAACTGTTTGCCTTTAAAAAGGAGTGCTTTTAAAGTTAGTCAGATATATGTGCATTCCTCGTCTCATAGTAGATAAATAATATGGTACATTAAATACATATCATCATAGTCGGATGAGGTAATTCATAAAATATTTTCCTGTTAATAAATCAGTTTTGTTTATTTATTTGAATGAAAACAGATAACATTTGTAAGAAATATTATGAAATAATTTGTGTATATCTAAGTATTTTTTATATCTGGTATATTTTGCTATACTATTAAGTTTGTTATTTCTTTGTTATGCTATGTAATTTCGTTGTATTTATGTAATTAGATATTTGGATACCAGGTATCAAATTCCGCAGAAGAATCTTGAGAAATTATATTTATTAGTATTGTAAAACCATATCTAAAATAAACTAAAATATCAACAAAACTGGAAATTCAAACTTAATAACTATGCTAATTCATAGACAAAACCGTTTAATTATACCTACTGTATTGCCTGATAAATTTTATTTTTCTTCTATATAAAAACTGTGGCTTTGAGTACATTTACATTCCAAATAAATGGATATGTTCTTTGTAAATCCCGCCTATACACATAAACATGAATGCCTCATCTGTAAGACTATGGGACATGCGCTGCGCGCCATAGACGTACACATTGTAACAAGAGTAATAAAATAATACAAAATTTTTAAATCAGTTTCAATAGAAATCAGTGGCGGCTCGTCGGGGTAGGCAAGGTAGGCGCCGCCTACCTTTAAAATTTTATGTCATTTCTCATAACAGCGCAATTACAATAAACTCTTAACGTCCCTGATAATACAGAAATATTTAATATAATTAATAATAACTACTTTATACTAATTAAATTATCTATCGCCGTCGCTGGTGCCGTAAATACCCTTTATATATACCACCGCAGTCCGCACGGCGCCGCGCTACACCGAATTAAATCATTTCATTCCTAAACAGAACAACCAGACCAGGCTCGGTTCTCCATCCCGCCGCCTGAAAATCGATAGCTAACACGTCAACCAGATGTTGGTAAGACGACAAACAGCGTTGTTGTAATGGCAAAATAATCGCAGCTCAGACGTCTGCAGCCAATTATACTCTTTAAATAAAGCAGTTGAAGACGAATGCAATCGCCGCCTGAAGTAGATCGGCGTTCTTCGGCAGATCCGAAGACGCCTTCGCATTGAATAAGCCGTGACATTACTGGGGATATTGGGTTATATATCTATTGTGATGATCAAATTGAAACATTAAATATCGAATCAATGTTGAAATATTTTGTGGAATATGAATTTCGAGAAATATTTCCAGTTTTTAAACTTGTTGTTTTAATTGCTACAATTCCAGCAACAAGTATATCGGTTGAAAGATATTTTTCTTGTTTAAAACGTATTAAAACGCATAGTCGGAACTCTATGAAGAATGAACGTTTATCGTCGCTTGCACTTATTTCAATTGAAAAGGAATTATTTAGCACACTTCAGAAATCTGATGACTTCACGGAAAATATAATTAACAAATTTTCATTAATTAAAGATAGGCGCATTAATTTAAATTATAAAAAGTAGTAGGTATCCACTTTGTAATTGTCAGCCAATAATGGCGATGGTTAAGGAAAGCTGTGAGGGGAGGAGGAGGCCTATACCCTAAAGCGCCCTAAAATAATGTATTATTGCCATCCCAATTTACATAATATAGGTATAATACTCAATAAATATATTTCGTTTATTCCAATTTATTTATACCCACAATAACTATTATTATTCACGAATAACAAAGAGGTATTAAGTTCAAAAAATCCTTGTGAAAGTCTATATTTTTGTATAAATGAAATTCAATCATTGAAATTCTGAAGTACCAGGAAAACGCGTGACCTTAAAAATTTAAAAAAATTTTAAAGGTCGATGAGGCTCATACGCCGCTATCGCCTACCCTAATATGGATACCACGAGCCGCCACTAATGGAAATATCTAGCAATTATGTCCGTCTTTCCTTAATAGTCGTAGTCTCGGCAGGATTGAACTGTAGTATTACAGGTTTCATTTGCTGTAAGTTTTCAGCATAATAAAAAGCTGCCTTCAACCATGTTCCCTAACGTGTCAGGATCGGCTCTGGTGGATCCAGAATTCCAGAACACTTCCTGTGAAACTCTCGAAGACATTTAGGAGATTTTAGAAACACTTTTCTTGTACTGGCTATTAATGCATCTACCTTGGGGAAAACATTGTCAAATAGTTTCTGCCAGATGTAAAGTAGCAAACAATTTCACAGCCTCACAAAAAAATTTGACGTCAGATTTACTCCATCAAGTAAGAATTTTTTGTCACGTCTTCAAACACGTTACACGAAATCTCTTGTGAATCCCCGAAAACTTCATTTTTATGAGTTTTTGATGTCATATCTAACGAATTTGTAGTAAAACTTTCAAAATCCAATATGGGGGACAAATATCTTAAAAATCTTTAGATGTTTACAAAACTTGGTATCTGGGGTTCTCTTAGGTCCCCGATAACGAATGTGAAGTTCAACTTTCAACAGTAAAAGTGACGGATCCAATTTGGCAAAAAACTCTCTGAGTGTCTACAAAACTTGGTAGTTATGTGCTTTTCAGGTTACTGATAAATGAATCTGAAATTAAACTTTCAACATTCAAAAGGATAATCCAATATAGCATACGAAGGACGAGTTTCTCAAAAAACGTTTTGCAGAGAATTTAAAGGTCACAGCTGAAACTAGGCACCAAATCAAACTGAGCTGGATCTAACTTCCAGTTCTCAAAATATGAAATAGGAACTTGGTATATAATAAGTAATAGGTTTTTGAGTTTATTGCTGGAACTTATTGTTGTTACTATTCGTATTTGTTTCAAAAATTCATAAAAGTTCTGTAAACAGATTTACTTTGGTAAACAATTATAGATGAAGAACTTTCCAACTGCAACTTTTTTGGCAACCCTAATTTCCAAACTGAAAATTGGAAGTGAATACTAAATGATATGATTAACTTAGGATGCGTTGGTAACTTGGTTGCTTGATGAATTCGCAGTTACATTTCTTACATTCCCATATCAATTATATCCCCAGAAAATTTGGGAGACTACAGCAAGGATGAAGGAGAACGATTCCACCAAAACTAAAAAAATGGAGCATCGTTATAGAGAAAGATGGGATGAGAACATGATGGTCGATTTCTGTTAGATGTTGAAAAGGGAGATTGTACTAGGAGGAGTGAATTCGAAAATAAAACCACTGCACTATGTCAAGACAAAAGACGATTCATGAATAAATCTTGTATCTCAAATATATTCATCAATCGAAAAATTTCTTCAGATTCGTTATGGGAGCCCTGAAAAACACCCAAATACTATAAGCAAATCAGTATGAACCTTTAGTAAGTTAACTAAATCGTACTACTAAAATGTTCTTACAATTCCATACTACTACAACTCGAAAAGTTTACTGTCTTCCCATATTCACTTAAATAAGAAAACATTACTACGCTACTTAGGAACAGAATATTACAAGAATAGTTTACAAGAATATGAGAAAGTCTATATACCTTTTATATATTTCATTTTGCTACGTTCCACTTACCTCTGATATACTGAATACTCTTTAAAAAAAAACGTGTATCTTGTGTCCACTTCTTGCTCAATTAAAGAATTTTGTAGTGATTAGAAAACATACCGGAAGTTGAAATGGAAACAATTAAATATTACAGTAAATATATAAAGGAAAGAATGTTTGAAAATAAAAAGTAAAAGCGTTACAATATTTTCAAGTACCCCGATATATACCACCTGTGTATATTTAGGAGATACATTATCAAAATGGAAATAATTGGGTTCACGCAGAAACAAATAAATTGGTACCAAACTGACGATAAAAATAGAATTATAAGGTCACTACATCCGTCAAATGAAATTTCAACCATAAGTTAATTTAAACGCTGTTTCTAGAAATATGCAATGAGCAAAAAAAAACAATAATTGTATGTCACCATTTACGTACACTTCCTAGGAAATATAACAATTATAAGTTGCAGAATATTTTCAATATGCTGGAATTCCCCGACATTTAGTTTACGAAGACAATAATTGTAGATAACAAGCACGAATGATTACATGGAATAAAAGGTCAGATCAAAAGCCAACTTGATCCGATTACACTATAACGCATAAACAAACAAACACATATGTGTATGTTTTATCCTTTTTTCATTGTAATTAACGAACATTACATTTCCGCTTGTAGTGTTGCTTATTAGTTGAATATAGTGTATTCCAAAAGTCAGAAATAGAATTAAAATAAAACAATTAGTACGAAAAATCGATGAGTAAAAAAAATTAGTTACTTTATCAAATTATTATAATTTTGTTTAAAAGTGACCTTCTTAAACAATAGAATACAACAGTAACGATATGGATATAGACGAGTTATTATTTATTTTTATACACTTCCTGAAACGGCTAAGTAGGAAAAATGGTTTAAGGTTTTTAATTTTGGATAACCAGTTTGGCAATCAAAAGAATAACCAAACTGTGGATTGGCGGATTGGCATTGTTAAGATTGGCGAAATATTTTGGCGGAAATCAGTTGAAGATTCCTATTCTAATTATTATCAACCATTGGATATACATATGTCCAACGAGAAAAGACGATTTATTGGTTTATAAATTTCACTCAAAAGTAACAAGACTGCCTTACAATAAGAAACTGACATTATTCTACTCATAATATACTACATAGTATTCTACTTGGATACGAAATATGAAACTATGTTTATATATAAAAAAATAAGTATAATATACATAATACGAAAAAGATTCGCCCATCATATATTTTGTGTACTATGTATTTTCATAGAACCCAATCCAGGAATATTAATATCCAATTTTTTTCTTAAATTTTTGTTGAATATTAAGAGGGAGAGGTACTGTTGCCGCTTAAATAATATTATTATAGGTATAGAGGTAAGTTGCTCACACACAAAATCGACAGACCTCCTTTCGAAAAATTAAGATTCTTTAAAGGAATTTTACATGTAGAGGCAGATAGAATCTAAAAATATTGTAGTAGTCAATGCATATGGCCAAGACTCCTGATCTTGGGCTTTGTGAGAGACGAGGCCCATTTCTGGTAGCCAAATTCGAGTCAACCGGTTTGACAAATAGTCAGCCAGTACCCGTACGTCACCGAAACACAAGGTCTGCTGAAAACATCGCTGTTGTACGTGAGAATGTACGAAAAAACCTGAGGCAGTCAATTTCTCGTCGTGAACTTGGCATTTCTACGACATCAACTTGGCGAATTTTGGGTCTGAACTTGGATAAAATCCATGTAAAATCTCGTCCGATCTGAATAAAATGCAACTGATCCAGGAACTTAAGGTAAACGACCACAGACGATACTAATCCACACGAGATACACCAGCACCAAATGTATCCCGAGAAAGACACTGTTTGATGTAAATTTTGGTCTGGCGTAATCATTGGTCCGTACTTCTTAAAAAACGAAAATGGCATTGCCATAACCGTCAACAGCGAGAGTTATAGAGCGATGATACCCTCAACCTCTTGATGCTCAACATCTTGTGGCCTAAACTGGATGATATGGATACCGACGACATGTGGTTCCAACAGGACGGCGCCACATAATTAATGCCCTCAAACTTAACATAACGAACGCCATGCAGCAAATTCAATCAAATTTATGCGACAAAGTCATCGAAAATTGGACTTCTCAAACACGTGCCACCACGCAAAGCCGCGGCGGACATTTGAATGACGTTATATTCCATACTTAATGCCATAAAATGTTCTTTCAAGTAAAAAAAATTGAGTGGATATCTCACACACAACTTGTTTTATTTACGTTTAAACATCAAGCGTCCTTATAGAAAGAAAGATATAAAATGAGAAGATGTCATAAGTATGAGAATACGATCAACGTTTAGTGTTATGCTCTGAGCCAAGTTAACAATGACTAAGTATTTCATCTCCCATTCATAAACGGGTTGAATTACTCAGGATAGTCCTGAGAATATACAATACATACAATAATACAATGAGAATTGTATTATTGTATGCTTGGATTCCTTGGGTCTCTTCAAAATTCCAGGAGATTGGGAAGTTTGGCACCTCTGCTGAGCATGGGTAGTCTTTGTCTTTAAGTATAACTTTCCCTTCACGTCTTAGTTAAAGTTTTAGAGGTTAATTCCTCTATGATACTATCTTACTGCATTTAATTAATTTCAGTCATGAGCGTTTACAAAGTGCATTTTAATTTACTAATACGCACACGATCGAATGTAACCTTTAATTTGTGTGATAGTGACAGATATACGGCTTATCGTGACAACTATTATCACTGAGTTAACATTGTTCTTGAATTTGTCAGATTTACATACATTCTAAGTTTGGTTTCATGGATATATTGTTATTGTCCATTGTACACAAGTAAGTGAGATTTATTGAAAAAAAATCCCTTGATGACTAGAGAATTTCAAAGTTCCTTAGTATCTATTAATTTCAATTTTTTCGGTAATATATCTTTACATAGAGAATAATAGACATACAGAAAAATTAATATTAGATTAGAAACAACGTCGATGTCTTACGGACGAAAAGATCCCATCTGCTCTAGCGTTGAACCAATTACCTTTGGATAGCAATATAGAAACTGATGAAGAAAAAGACGATATAAAAGAAACATTAAATGTGTCTAACACACACTAAAAGAACAAAGAAATGGTGACAAACTTTTCTATGATGTTCTTACAGCTTTTGTAAACTGTTAGTAGCGTATATTCTAGTTCTATGTAGTTCTAGAGTTTGATGAGTTATAAGTATCGTGACAATACTGTAAATAAAATAAAGAAGGGTCCACTAGAACATCTGCCTCTAACAGTCCATATAGTAGTACTCCTCAAACTACGGCAATATTTTCTGGTATAAAAAGAAGAAAATATAATTATAGTACGCCTAATTGATATTCGATTAGGAAATAGGGAAACGCACTAGCTAAATGTTTGAACAAAATAAAAGAGGTTGCGAACATGTTCATCAGATGTTGATATTCAAAATGTGCTCTATGTGGAGTCTTCTTGTGTGGCAATGAAAAGAAGAACTCTTTTGTTAAATATTTTTATGTTGACAGTTAATATTATTTTAATAAAACCTAGATACAGTTACATGTTCATAATTAACCCTCATTACGATGAGGTTTAGTTGATTAAAAAGGTAAAAGAAAATATTTTACTCTTATTGACACAAAACAATAAACTTGTATCAATAGAGAAATATATATTTTAAAATGTTATCATGGGACACAGAGTTAGACTTATAAAAATAAAACGTATTTTGTGTGTAATACATAGTAAGTGTGAATTAATAATTTGGGCGATGAATTAAATAAATTCATCCATGACCACTATATTAGGAAGGTTTAATACGTCTGTTTTCCGTGGATTAGAGGCTTTCTAATACACTCATGAGGTCATCAGTCCTAAGACTGGTTGGACGCTAACCTCCAGCTTCTCCTATCTTGTGCTAACCTACGCATTTCGCTAATTGTGCTACAACCTACATCCCTTACTATTTGCGAGCAGTAGTCTAATCTAGGCCTACCTCTGCCTTTCTTCACTCCTATTTCTGCCTCCAAAATATCGCGGACTATTCCCCCATGTCTCAGCAAGTGGCCTACCATTCTATTTCTTCTCTTCTTTATGTTTTTCCACACTTCTTTTCTCGCCGACTTTCTCTAATACTTCTTCGTTTCTAACCCTATCAGTCCACGGTATTTTCATCATTCTTCGGTAACACCACATCTCAAAGGCTTCTAATTTCTTCCTACTTGCTTCCCCTACCGTCCAGGTTTCGCAACCGTATAGTGCCGTGCTCCATACATACGTTTTCAAAAATCTCTTCCTTGTTTCTAAGTTTATTACCCCCGAGCATAAAGTGCTTTCTTTTTGTTAAAAGCTACTCGACCCTGCACTATTCTTTGTTTTATGTCTTTATCGCTTCTTCCATCCCAATTTATTTTACTTCCTAAATAAGTGAAGTCTTTAACTTCCTCCAATCTTTCATTATTAATTTGTACTTTCATTTTTGCTCTGCTCTCGCGCCCTCTGCACACTAACACTTTAGTTTTGTTTTTATTCACCCTCATTCCGTATTCCTCTGTCAGCACTGCCTCCATTTCGTTCAACTAATTCCTCTAATACACTATTGGATTAAAATTCATAATACCACGCTTCAATCAATCTGACAAATAATAAAAATCAAAACAATCAATAATGTCAAATCTGACGTTCTTTAAAACCAGAATTTTTCACCTCCTAATTGACCGGCTTTGTCCGTGGTCGTGGATGAACCGTTGAAGTACATTCGGAAATTAACAGCCTTTAATCCTCTCGAAAAAATAGGCGCTTTCGGCTGCGTCTCGAGTGTCCATTTTTTCTCGTGGATTTAAAGCTTGTTAATTCCCTTATATAATTAATAACTATAATTAAATATCGATACCTGTTGTGTCGTTATTCTATTATATCTTGCTTACCTCTTAATATCTCCAAGTTGTCCCCCATCTGAAAACTAATAGTCACACCGGGATTAACGTGAAAGAACACCACGTATTCGTTGCCCTGACTCTGGCTCGGGCCAGGACCGTAACTACCTCCCGGTATCTGTTGTTGGGGTTCGAAGCCGGGTCCAAAATGGAATTTGGCGGGCGAAGACGCGCCGTTGGTATTTCCGCTTGCGTCCGCACTGTCGGAGGGATAGGAACAATTGTGATAATAGGTGAAATGCTGAAAGGGTGGATGATGGTGGTGGTGATGGGGGTGGGTATGTACCCGCGATTTTCTTGGTATATAATTGGAAGAAGGGTTAAGTGGAGTGCTGGAAGATTGCGGTACAGCTGCAGAATTCGGCTCTGCCATTGGCGGCTCGTCTTTTACCTTCACCATAAGTTTTTAATCGAATTTACTTCACCACTTGATTTTCACCTGCAACAACACAAAACTATTTTACTAAATTACAGTTTTACACGTTTATATATACAAAATATAAATATACGTATAACAAATTGACATGTTAAACCCCGGAAGGCATCAACTTAATGTCTTACCATGTTGTACAACTCATCAAAAATAGGAACAAGTTTCAAAACTGCGATATCGGATCACCCACGGGGTGTGTAGTAAATAGCCTGGTTTTTACTCAGTCGAATTGAGACCTTTGTATAGTGAATAGCGATGAATATGTATTGAATGTGAATGTACACAAAGTTCGATCCGGCCGTGCGTAAAGTGCATCCCTTTCCCTCCAAAAGCTGCCTCACTTTTCCTACTACGCATACCTAGAGAATCTCACACTTTTTCCTATTCTTGATGAGCTTAGTAACTTTGGGCCTCGGGGTATCATACTGCGCCACGTTAATAATGTATATTTTGAACTGTGTGGTAGAGGTGTGATCGTATACAGGATTGTAATTCTTATGGGTTATAAATATCTTGTTCGAATAGTACATTTATGTTTCCTGAGCATGAATAAATTCATATACAATTCACCTTGAACAAATTCGATAAAATATTTAGGGGGTAAGTAGGAAAAAGAATATCAGACAAGTCGATTTTGTTACTGAGATGAGAATGTTTTGGTGTACTCGTATGTGCGAGGATGGCCTGAAAAGTTTCCGATTTAGCAAACATACATGACATTTTTTCTTCAAATTCATTTTTGTTTTTCTACATAGTCTCCTTGTATGTCTATACACTTCTCCCAGTGATGCTCCCATTTCTTTAACCCGTCCAAATAGTACCCCACGTCTTTCTCTGCAAAATGAATGTTTACGAAAGTGAGGGCCTCTACATTTGACGAAAATCTCTGTCCTCCAAGCGAAGCTTTTAGCTTAGGAAACAAAAAAAAAGTCGCTTGGGGGTTGATAAGGTGAGTAAAGTGGGTGGTCAAGCAGTTAAAACCCTAATTCGTGGAGTTTCGCCATGACTACAGCTGAGGTGTGAGACGGCGCATTATATTGATGAAACATATTTTTTCCTGCAAGTGTGGCCGTTTTTCCGCAATTTATACCTTCAGTTGGTCAAGTAATGATACCTAGTACACTCCTGTACTGGTTTTTCCTTTTTGAAGATAATCGATAAGATAACTCCATGACTATCCCAAAAAACAGTGGGTCATCACTTTCCTAACCGAAAAAACAGTTTCTGGTTTTTTTTGCAGCCGATTCACCCTTCGCAGTCCATTGTTTTGACTATATTCTTGTTTCTAGGGTATAATAGTGTATCCAAGTTTGATCAACAGTAATTAATCGGCACCAAAACTCTGCGCCTAAACTACGACAACAGAGCGTTGGAAATATTCATTCGAACACGTTTTTGGTCTAACGTGAGCAAACGCGACACCCAACGCGCGGACAGCTTTCTCATGCCTAAATTTTGATTCAATCTGTGACAAACACGTTCTTTGGACATATTCATAGTCTCTGCTATCTGTCTCACTTTAATTCGATGGTTGTCTAGCACCATTTGGTGAACTTGAGCGATGTTATCGTCAGTGGTTGTAGTTTTTGGACGTCTTGAACGTTCATTGTCTCCCAAGCTAATACGGTCACGTTTAAATTCGACTGTCCAAAACTTCACGGTGGTAAATGATGGTGCAGAGTGCATACACAACGTACAAATCCTCTTTGATTTGCATAGACGTATTGCCTTTCAAAAACAAATATTTAATGAGAGTTTGATACTCAATTTTTTCCATTTCCACAAAAACACTCACATCGACTCACTCAAATGATTGTCAAACAACAAATGCGCGTCCAAAATAGCTGAAATTGTGATGCGTACCTTTTAAAAGATGCGCAAACAATTTTCTAGCTTTTGTTGGCGAGTGCTGCCATCTTCATGTTGTGATGCGGAAACTTTTTTCAGGCCACCCTCGTATATTATTTCTTTAACGTCAATTTCTTCAACTTCAACAGTATGGTGCCCACAATTTTGTGGTGAATTTCACGACGACTGCGATTGTTTAGTAGAGGAATTCAATAGTTTAATTTTGAATAGCATGTATTTCCGTTATTTTGTTTCGACATTGGTTGTAGCTACCTTTATGAGAAATTTAGCTTTTGCTGTTTCTAAGTTTTGTTATTATTTTGTTACTGGACGTGACTTTTTTTAATTCTTCTACCTTTCTTAAGGTTATTTTTACGTTACTTAATTACTTGCTTTATTATGACTGTATATAATAATTCCCAATTCCCAAAAGATTGTTTTCTCTGACGAGGCCACTCCTTGTCTAAATCTCTCTGTTAGTGGACAGAATTTTATGGGTCCTAAAAACTCTTTTATTAGATGACAGAGGAATATATGCAGGCAAAACAATCAATGTGTATGCAGGAATTGTTAGTACTACAATCTAGGACTCTTTTCTATTGATTTATTAACTGCTGAAAAATATTTAGAGTTACTACAACAGAACATAGTTTCCACACCTATGGCACTATATTCGAATAATGAACATCCTCAAATTTTAGAACAGTCAATATAGTACCGTGATGGCGCGTCACCGCATTGTTTATAAATTATTGATGAATATCGAAACCGTTTTGTTCCAGCAAGTGGATTGGTAGAAGAGGAGCTATCAAGTGACCAGCTGTATCTTCGAATCTAACTCCGCTTGGCTATGATTTCTAGGATTATCTTAAATCCATTGTATATCTTAAAACCAAATACTACTGAGGCATTAAAAGACAACATTCGAAAAGAACTAATGCAAATTAATTCTGAAACGCTAAGTAACGTTTTGCAAAAACTTCAGTTTCGACTTATCAGCACATTATCAAGAGGTAAATGGCAATCTGAACACTTGGTTAATAGATTTTGTTGTGTTCATTCTTATTTTTCATACGATGCGCCTGATTTATTTGTTAAAATATTTTTGTTTCTCAAAACAATTGTTATGAAAATCACAAAATTTGGCATATAGTAGGATGGCATCATTAGATAAGGGCGACGATATTAAAAATTGTCGATGACGGCATAATTTCAACAGTGATTGCGTAAAAACCAATATACGTATACCAAAAAATGCCTATTTAAAAAACAAAATAGACCTATCCCAGCATATTTTCCTCTTTTCTTATTTCCTCAGTAACGTATTTATCGAGTTTGTTTCAATCTTTACATGCTTACTGTACGAGTACATAGAGAAAACATATTAAAATTGTAAAATAGCGAAAGGTTTTCATATAAATGTAGAAACAATAAATTCTTCTTACAATAAAATACAATACTTTACGTCAAGAACATAAAAAGTAACGTGATTTTTTTCTCGTGTGATAAATTTTTGTTGTTTTATTAGTTACAAAGAAACAAGCAATATGAGTTCTTTAATTAAATAATTGAACACTCATATTGAATTTTGCACACTTGCTCTGAGCTTCTTTCCTATCATAATCCTCCTGCATATATTATCGAGTAATATACTTACTATACATTTGCTTTTTTACCATCTACAAGCATATGGTTATGTGCTCTACATTCTGAACTAAAGGATATATTAATTATTAATTCACTAATTTTAAAATCACTTTTTCTTGGAAATCTTTTTTGTCACTTCTTTTAAATAGTCTACCTGCTGACACTATTTTTGTAAAAAGATGTTTTTAAAATAATTCGTACGTTTAATGTATCCACAATTTTTTTAAATAAACCCTTACAGGTTTTAGCTCCCGTATTTTTGTCATATCAAACTATTTAACATATTTTTTGTTACATAACATGAACTATACTGTGTATTAATGGTAGAAGTAAAAAAAATTACAAAAAAATTATCCTTCTTTTATTTTACAATTAGTAGTATTAGGTAGTACATTTCTAAGAGAACACAAAAATTGAAATATCTCGAAAAATATCAAAATGTATTATACATATTATAGTTTAATTGACTGCAAATTGTATCTACTAACACCTCTTCAAAGGAATACGTCGGGGTACCAGTACCCTGAATCGTAATTTTTGCGCTAGCCAGTTCTGTATGCAAAATATTGTTCAATACTAATTTATGTTTGTGTTTTGTCTAAAACAGAAAAAACTTGTCAATAACTGGTACTCCCATAAAAAATCTTCCAAATTTATTGTTTTACAGCATTAAATGTGTTTCTTTATGTAAATTTAATTATCGTGATTAAAAACTAGTGTGAAGTATTATTGTATTGTATTAATTAAAATAAGCGCTTAATTAAGTCTCCACCTCATTAAAACCTAAATTGGGTAAGATTTGATTATGGGATGGATCTCTCAGATGCATTGCGTCCGAATGTGTTTGGATTTATACTGCGCCCGACGGAAGGTTAAAAAGGTATTTTATTTCAGCGAAATAAGGATAGAAATATAAATTTCTTTATATCTCGTTGATATTTAACTACAATACAATATTATATATATTCTTTAGAGAACTATTAAAAATATAATCGAGACAAAACACAGGCGATATTTCATTTTAATATGGAGAATAGAGTAGCCGTCCCACGCACTGATCATGGTGGGTGTATTACATTAATTTAATTTTTCGCTCGGGTTCTCTATTTATCGGGGTATTATTAGGGGCGAAAAGAAAAAATATTGATAAACAAGATAATACAATATCTACTGTCTAGTGTTTGCTCATGATGACGTATTTTACAAGTACATAACATATTTACATCGACGGGAAAACGAGACACCGCCTCCATAGTGAAATAACAGAAAATGCGTGAGCGTTGCCTTTCCAGGATACGTCAGCATGATGCCACCAACGCGTACTTTTGTACCACCGTGCTTCTATTGACTGTGCACCAGGATCTAACTTTAAACTCGGGGATAACTTCTGTAATATTTTATACGTTTGCGTGAGTATCAGCTGACGTAATGGGCACCTCCAGCCATGTGGGATTGTTAATTATGAAACTTATATATAGGGTGCCTGAAAAAAAATTCCAAAAAAAAATAAAACAAGCGGGAAGCGTCTATATCGAAAAAGATTCGGCACTGCTTTTAATAAATTGACTTTCTATCAAGCTTAGCTCTATTAGAAAAGGAAGAGACTGGGTTTCGGAGGAACGGCCATTCTCTTCCTCCGAAGCCCAATCTCTTCCTTTTTGTAGATATTTTCTAGCCATCTTGTATATTTTAAAGTGGAACAGATATTACAACCACTCAAATTTAATACAATCTCAGGCAGAGATCTGGAAACGTTTAAACTGTGAAACAAAAACCACCGAAAAAAAATCCAAATTATTGTTTGCCTGTCAAAAGGTTCACGGACTTCCATAATTTTCTTTTCAGTGACTTCATTATAATACTTCATCATAATTTTTAGACAATTTTATCCTCTTTAATTTGAGCGGTTTAAAAGTTTTGTATGATGATTTTTCGTCGTGATGAGTTATCGCCGTTCAAAGAAAAGAAGTCATATTTTGAAAATTCAACCGAATAGGTAATCAGTATAACATTCCTCACAGGTCTGAAAAAAATCCGCATGTGAGAGCGTCAGTAAATCGAAAAGGGCAATTTGAATTTAGCATCTAGTGTGGTTTGATAGGAAACCGAACATTAGGACAATAGGTTTACGAGTGTCACGAAATTTGAAATGCCGCTGTTCTCCGTAACATTCTATTTTACAGTTTTGACATTTTTTTGAAAAAAAAATATCTTTTTAATTCCTTTCTTGTAATAATTAACATTTCTTGATAAAAAAAAATATGGATTATTGATAAAGAAAATTTCAACCCCAAAAAATTAATAAAAACTGAAAAATTCGTCCCTAAATAGATTTTTAACAGAAATGACAAATTCAATCATTCCAAATACAATAAAAAATATCGCAGCGCTTTGAAATTTGCAAGGTTTTTTTTGGATGGATGGTTCTTTCTGAATTTGAAAGGAAACAGTCAACATAATAGACTAGGATATTATCGATTATCAAAAACTAATAACTACAGCTTGTAAAGACTACTTTGCAGTTTTTAAAATCCTACTTTAATTTTTTGTACAATCTTTATTTCCCGAGTAATTAATTACCAAAGCGAAAACTGACTTTTTTGCTTTGAACGACGATAACTCAGCGAAAAATCATCGTACAAGGCCACTCAAATTCATCATGAGGTCATCAGTCCTAAGACTGGTTGGACGCTAACCTCCAGCTTCTCCTATCTTGTGCTAATCTACGCATTTCGCTAATTGTGCTACAACCTACATTCCTTACTATTTGCGAGCAGCAGTCTAATCTAGGCCTACCTCTGCCTTTCTTCACTCCTATTTCTGCCTCCAAAATATCGCGGACTATTCCCCCATGTCTCAGCAAGTGGCCTACCATTCTATCTCTTCTCTTCTTCATGTTTTCCACATGCTTCTTTTCTCGTCGACTTTCTCTAATACTTCTTCGTTTCTAACCCTATAAGTCCACGGTATTTTCATCATTCTTCGGTAATACCACATCTCAAAAGCTTCTAATTTCTTCCTACTTGCTTCCCCTACCGTCCAGGTTTCGCAACAGTATAGTGCCGTGCTCCATATATACGTTTTCAAAAATATCTTCCTTGTTTCTAAGTTTATTACCTCCGAGCATAAAAGTGCTTTCTTTTTGTTAAAAGCTACTCGACCCTGCGCTATTCTTTGTTTTATATCTTTATCGCTTCTTCCATCCCAATTTATTTTACTTCCTAAATAAGTGAAGTCTTTAACTTCCTCCAATCTTTCATTGTACTTTCGTTTTTGCCCTGCTCTCGCGCCCTCTGCACACTAACACTTTTAGTTTTGTTTTTATTCACCTTCATTCCGTATTCCTCTGTCAACACTGCCTCCATTTCGTTCAACGCTGATTCCAATTCCTCTTTACTAGATGCTAATACTGCTATATCATCCGCAAATCTCAGCATTTTTAGTTTCTGTCCCTGTACATTAATCCCGAAATCCACTCTATCTTTTACGACATTAATCGCCTCTTCGATGTACACATTAAAAATTAGTGGTGATACATTCTTGTACATCCTTGTACATCCTTGTCTTACTCCTTTCCTAATACCTACTTCCCTTCTTTCCCCTTCTACTTCTATAACAGCAATTCGCTCTTCGTATCTCGAACATTTTTTCCCATCTTACATTATCAAAAGCTTTTTCTAAATCTACAAATCCTATATAAGCGTTATTTCCTTTTTCTACTGTTTTCTCCAACATTACTCTTAGTGCCAGAATAGCTTCGCGAGTTCCCCTATTTCGCCTAAACCCGAATTGGTCTTCTTCTAGAATTTCCTCCGCTCTATTTTCCATTCTCTTCTGCACTATTCTAGTTAAGATTTTTGACGCGTGGGAAGTTAGGCTAATCGTTCTAAAGTTCTCGCATTTGTCGGCTCCTCTCTTTTTTGGTATAGTAACGATAATGTTCCTCTTATAATCCTCCGGAATCTCGTCCGTTTCATATGGGTATTTTACCAGTTCGAACATCCTATTTACTACTTTCTGTCCCGCACATTTCAAAATTTCCGCCTGTATTTTATCTACACCCGGCGCTTTATTGTTCATTAGCCCCCTTAGTGCTATTTCAAATTCCTCTCTCAATATAGGTTTTCCTACATCTTCCCTATCGATGCTAGATTCTTCCTCTAATATCTCTCCTAGTTCCTGACCCTCGTATAAATTTCCTAAGTACTGCTTCCATCTATCCGCTTTCTCCTCTCTTTCGATCAGTATGTCCCCCGATTGACTCCTACGTTTCTACTTATTGGTCCTATATCCCTGAAGTTCCTCTTAATTATTTTGCAAGCCTCATCGGTCTTACCTACTTGGAGCTTATCTTCTACTTCTTTGCATTTATCCTCTATCCATTGTTCTTTCGCTTTTATACACTTTTTAATGATTTCCCACTTTATCGACTTATAAGTTTTCAGTCCTACCTCGTCTCGTCTGTATTTGTAGCCTCGTCAATTTTGTATTAAGTTTAAGATTTCGTCCGTTATCCAGGGCTTCCTAGCTTCCCTTTTCTCGTGTCCTAAAACGTCCGTAGCCGCGGAATCTAGACTATTCTTGATACCCTCCCACTCAGTTTCTGCGTTCTTGATTTCGTCATTACTCGCTTTATTTATTAATTGATTTGTTTCCTCCTGGAACTTATCTTTCATATTCTGATCCCTCAATATGTCTACATTTATACGTTTCTTATTCTTCCGGGTTTTCAGATTTTTGAATTTTAATCTAGCTTTCATGACTATCAAGTTGTGGTCGCTGTCTACATCTGCTCCTGGATAACTCTTACAGTCTTTTACTTGACTTCTAAATCTCTTCCTAACCAGAATGTAGTCTATCTGATACCTGTCTATCCCTCCTGGCATTTTCCAGGTGTACCGCCTCCTAACGTGATTTCCTCTTGTCTTCCACATCGCAGTCGTGTGTGTCATAGCGCCATACTAACCCCCACGGTTTCTGCCACTATGACTACTGAAAGAGCTGCTGCCTCCTTCAGGGACTTGTCTTAGTCTGGTTTTTCAATAAGGACCCCCCCCCTATGGTTAAACCTATGGTACGGCTCCTTAAATCATTAAAACGCGCAAGTCGACCCACCCGTTCTAGTTCACTTCCACTCAAATTAAAGAAAAGAAAATTACCCAAAAAAAATTTGTGATGAAATCACCGAAAAAATTGATTTAACTCCTTGAACCTTTTGAAAGGCAATCAAAAATTTGGATTTTTTTTCCGATCGTTTTATGATTACTCAAAAATTGCTAACGATAATGAACTTTAAACTCATGATCTAAAAACTAGAAACTTGGACCTTCAATTAGCTTTTTTTTTTAATTGTTTTACGACTATTTTTCTCTAAGTTACAGCCCTTTGAAAATCACCTAAAAATTTAGTATTTCTTTACATCCCTTAATTTTTTTGCCTAGTGTATTACTTACATTATATCGTTCTATCTAGATATCCTGAAAAAAATGAATAATGTAAAAGAATATTTAAAAATTTAATTTAAAAATTTAATTTAAGAATGAGTAATGAGATTCCCTATTTTGAAAATTCAACCGAATAGGTAATCAGTATAACATTCCTCGCAGGTCTGAAAAAAATCCGCATGTGAGAGCGTCAGTAAATCGAAAAGGGCAATTTGAATTTAACATCTAGTGTGGTTTCATAGGAAACCGAACATTAGGACAATAGGTTTACGAGTGTCACGAAATTTGAAATGCCGCTGTTCTCCGTAACATTCTACACATTAAATTAGAGCCATTCATTGATGATAATATATTCCTTAGACCAGGCATGTCAAACACGCGGCCCGCCAATACATAAGTGGCGACTCGCCGAGGCTTCTTAAACATTTTTTGAAAAAAATTTTAATTAATTATTTTAAAGTAAATTTTATTTTTATTTGTGTGCAGTTTAATTTAATGCAGTTGCAGTACACAGTTTAAATTTTGCATTCCAATAATTTTTAATTTAGTGATTGAAAAAAAGAAAATATTAAATATTAGATTAAAAGATTAAAGAAAAATTATTAAATTAAATCTACCATACATAAATCTCATTTATGTGCATTTACGATTGAACAAACACTTTTCGGGGATGATGGTGTGGAGGAAAGTGCGAAGGTAGCTTTTCATTTGATGCATAACACTGGTGTTTCGAGCGATTGCGTAGTCACACGTGACGCCAGCGTCAACGAGAAAAAAGTTAAAACTTTTCAACTTTAAGCGTCAAAACTTGATATTAATTGGATAAATATTAGTTATTAAATAAAAAAAAATGTAATGGATTCTGGAAATGAGTTAAAAAATTCTGAAAATGTAAATTAGTTTTATTGCAAGTTACTATATTACCCTATTTTGTATAATACGAGTAAATTTTTTTATGTAGGATTATATACCAATTCATATTATACGGAAGTTCGATGGCTTTCGAGCCATAAAGTGTTAGAATGATTCTTCACATTGCTGGACGAAGTCATAATTTTCTTGGAAACAAAAAGTTATGAATGTGCTGAATTAAAAGATGGCTTTCTCAGTTGATATTACAAGTCATTTTAATCAACTTAATCTTAAGGTTCAAGACAAAAATCATGTTATTACAACGCTATTTGATAATATTAACGCTTTTAAGCACAAATTATTACTTTGGCGAAAACAAATAGAAAATGAAAACTTGTCTCACTTTGAAAGCTGTCAATATATATTCCTTAAATCACCTAAATTAAAATTTACAGAATATGCTCAACAAATTAGATTGTTAGAAACGGAATTCGATCGAAGATTTTCTGATATCAAAAGCTGTGAATTACAATTTCGTCTTTTTACTTCATCTCTATCTATCGATATTGAAATTCTTGATGAAAACTTACAGATGGAACTAATTGAAATTTAATGTGATTCTTTGCTGAAGCAAAAATGTATAGAAGTTGGAATTTCAGATTCTTATACATATCTATCTGTGGATCGGTTTCCTAAAATGTTTTCATTTGTTTCGTATGTTTGGAAGCACTTATTTACGCGAGCAACTATTTTCTTTTTAATATTATCAATTTTAAAAATTGCATCAACTCAATATATTTAAATAAATTTTAATGACTTGCTTCGTGGAAAACGATGTCAAATATCTTCTAAAAAGTAATAGTAAAATGTGACTTGTTTATTTCTTATTATAACTTTAATTTTTGGTTTTTATAAAAAATATAAAATATTTATAGTTTAAGTTTAAAAAATAACATGAAATATAAAATGTCTATGTATGTATTTTGTATAATACACAATAAAATGTAAAATATTTTTAGATTAAAAAATGACATGAAATATAAAACTATGTATGTATAATATACAATACATTGAGCTTGACATTGTGTCTAATAAATACATAATACATAATATAATCAGTCTAAAAATCGTATTTTATTTTAATTTCTTTAAAACTTGCGGCCCCCAACTTAATACAAAATAGATCATGTGGCCCGTAATATATGAGTTTAACATGCCTGCCTTAGACAGAATCAAATTACTTATTTTCAACTTGATGGTACCCCAGTCATACCTGGCATAAGATGGTTGCAGGATATAGGAAATAGATAGATCTCTCTATCTATAGATACATTTATCTTTAGTGAAATAACGAAAGTAATAATTTCAGGAAACAATGGTTAATACCTGATCAGGTATCGTGACATAACTCCGCCAACTTTTTGGCTTTGAGGATATTTAAAGAACGTCATTTACAGAGAACGTGTAAATAATATCCAGTTCAAAAAAATAGAGATTTCTCGTTTATCCGTAAGAAAACAGTTAGCGTAAGGCTCATTACACTGCAACCATTAAAAACGTACTTAGACTCTGTATTAAGTGAAAAAAATATATACGTTACTACTTTATCCTGTTTATTATGTAGTTGTATGCATGTATATTGAGCGATAAAATGCCATAGCTCGCGTCAATACTGCACATTTGCTTGTATTTTTTTATATCTACTAGAATGTAAATGTGATGATCAGTAGAGGTCCATTATACAGGGCGGTTCAACTAAAATCAGCGGCAAATTCGAAACAATTATTTGTAGAAAATATTAAGAAACTGATGAATTCGTTTTTCAAGGATACTTTCACGGATACAGTATTTCGGTTTCTTTAATTCAATAATTAAATGATTTTCTTCGGGTTTTAAAGGTTATAAACAAAGGGTATCTTGCAATACAATTTAAACATTTCTATATTACTTTCCGTTTGCAAATTTTCCTTTATTGTCCCGCAACTGATCACGACAAAAATTCATTTTAAATTTTCTTTCATGCTCCGAAAAAGTTTACAAAGTCAGGTTAAGTATCATACACAATCACAACGGATTAAAATACGACACAACGCAACGTTGCCATATCTTTAGTTTCAACTAATAAACATGCAGTTGTATGTACACGTGTACATGTAGTGTCTGAGTATAGAGTACAGTCTCTGAATAAAAATAATCAACACTAGTCTAATAATATTCCAAATATTTTACGTTTACCCGAGCATTTATTTTTTGACTGGACGGTACCGCACGAGAGAAACTACCTTAACTTAATAGTAAATTTACTAAATGTTTTTTAAAATTGTCATTTTTTATAAAGACAAATAAATAGTACACAAAGTCGCAGAAAATTAGTTGAGGTCTAGAAATGGACCACACAGTCCATTAACACATAATTAAGAAAATGGACTGAAATTTTGAAGACTTACCCAAACAGTAGTTTATAAAAATCAATCTGCTTCTTCAGAAGATTTATGTTAAATAGTTACTTCACAAATACTCTACAGTATTTGCGGGGATTATTTGCTAGATAGATTATTTTCTTTGGGAGATACTTATTATTTTTTGGATTTTAGTACAGGTGCACTATCCACACGCATCTATTGCGTCACTGCATAAGAGTCGTTTTGCGTCTTTTGCTATTTTCTTAGATTTTGTCATTCGCCTTTTATATCCCATTATACTCGTAGTTGCGCTGGTAAGGCATAAAAATATGTAGTGCGAGTATTGTAGATTATATTACATATTTGTTCTCAAATCAAATAAATTATTGAAATTCGAGGAAGCGTATTGATATAAAATGTTTCAACATAATCGATTTATTTATTGAATTGAATTGAACTAGAATAAATCGGTTTGATTTATTCTCGTTTAGGTATTAGAAATTTTAACGGTTAATGTACCTTATATTAAATAAATATGTATATATTTGTACTAAATACATCAGTTTCTAATTTTTCTAAATATTTAATTTTGTACGTTTTCATTCTTCAATGTGCATTTGAACAAAAATATTAAATATAGTTTTTAATTTTTCACTATTAGGGCAGATGCACCGGTTATAGCCACTGCCCCATTTATAGCCATTGCATCCATTATTGTAGTGTTATTTAGTTATGGTCCTTAAAATGTTTTGTCTAAGGCTTATTATTGCTCGGCTATATGTTCTAGTTTAATACAACATTTTGCGCATGGTCATTGGCTGCATAATCTAAAAATTGTACCAGTGTGTATACCACTTTGACCTGCACTTATTGGTGTCTCATCGTTTTTCTTAAGCTACTTAAGGTGAGTAAGGCAATTGTATTCAACAATATTTCAAGTTAAAATGTTCTAATACTATTTTTAAAGAACTTATATATTATATGGCATGTATTAAAACTTTTCACTTTACAATTTTTTCGCAGGATATAGTATTACTGAATGTGGCTATAAATGAAACACTCAGCAAAATGTTTTTCATTTATAGTCATAGCTATATTAGGACAACAGATTTCTCTTTTTAGCCAATTTGCTTTGAAGCTCCGACATATAGATATGACACCACCAAAATTCAAAAGGCAAAGAAAAGGCTAGACAACGAAATAAAGGGCCTATGCATCAGTGCACCCAAAAGCAACTCACTCTTGCACTACACGCAATCCAACGTGATGGATTGGCAGTAGCCACAGAGAGTAATAAATAGATTTGGAGTGCCTAGGACAACACTATGTGATAAATTAAGTGGAAGAATTTCGGCCATTATAGAACAAGTAGGAGAGAAATGCATCATAGGAAAAAAATTTATGAACTTGAACGTTGGATACCGACTAATGCCGCCAATGGCTTCCCTGTATACAAGGAAGGGTTGTGAGACAGGTTAGAGGTGGAACCCTTGGAAATGATTTGTTCGAACCTAATCGAAGCTAAAATTAGCTTCTCTTTCCCAGAGTGGAATATTGCAACTACAACGAATACAGATATACAAAATGATGTCAAAATCGATGAATACAAAAACGAACGCGCCGCAGCTGAAATATACATTAACAACGGAGAGAATAAAATGAATACACCTGACATTGATACAAATCCTGAAGAAACATTTGAATCCAATGAAATTAAGCAAGTCGTATGTTTGAATGTTGAAACGGAAACATTAGGCAGAGGAAATTCATCCGATGTAAATAACGATAAAGAAAATCGATGAATTAGAATTCACCATTCGCCTTCAGCATTAATCACTGATAAGTGGATTCAATTAGCACAAGCTAAAGCAAATAAATTTACACGAAAACAGGAGGAAAGAAGTGAAAGGAAACGAATGAAAGAAGAAGAGAAAAAAAACGCAACGCAAAAAAGGAGGCGCCTACAACAAAAGGAAAAGAGATGGATGAGTTGCTGTCTGAAACTAGGAAAAAATGCCCAAAGTGCCAAGAATAAGTGAAAAGAAGGTGGTGAAGAAAGCCGCTAGCAAAATCAAATCAAAAGTCGACTGGACTGTGGTCCATTTTTTCTTACCTGAGTATACATATTAATACATTTTTTTAAATATGCCATTGATTTTTATCGTTTATAGATTTGGTGGCTATATACAGTACATCTGTCTGGCTACAATTGGTGCCGAAGTGGCTATAATAGGAAAATAGTACTTGTTCATTTTTTTTTATTTATTGTATTTCATAGAAGTAATGCTTCATCTCTTTCTATAAATAGTAGCGAGTACAAATGTACAGGCTATCTCATAGCATCGTCGAACGTAAGAACTGTTTGACACTACGTCATGTACATTGAATCAATTTAAAAAAAATCCTTAAAGTGGCTATAACCGGCGCGTCTACCCTACGTCCTTGTAAGAAATCTATATTTATAAGAGATCTCGCAACTATAAAATATTGATATTTTTTCAAAAAAATTAAACAATTTAAATTATATCACATAATGATGTTTCACTGTTGTGAATATTACAAAGATGACATCTAAATATTAGATGAAAACGATAGTAAATGAAATATTTAAATATTCAAAACTTATTTTACCTTGTTTTACAAAAATAAGAAAAAAATGAACTAATATCATTGGTGGTTATTGAAATCTAACATATATGTGGGTGTAAAACACTATATTAATTTTTACAGTGGAATACTGTTGCAGATTTAATTAGTTGTAGGCTAGTTTGACTTTTCCTAAAACAAATTGTAATTTATTAAACTAATGCCTGTGGAAATAGTTTCATATATGTCTCCAAATGCCTGATATTTTTATGCATCTATAAAATTTACAAATTTTCAGTATTATTTTAAATACTCTCAAATGAAATAATTATTTGAATAAAAGAAAATAATATACCACGTTTTTAAAACGGACTGAAAAGTATAAAATAATTTCTTCTAGCCCCATATAAATTTCTAACCCCATACAGATATATTTTAGTTAGATATATATAGTCTTGAGAATTTGTGATTGTAAATTTTTAATAGCTATGAAAATACTTGTAAGATTTAAGATGAAAAACGTGGGGCGCATGCAATAGATAATAATGTAAGGAGTGTAGAGTAGCTGTCGTTGAGAAAACAAGTACAGTTCATATCATTTGCAGTGCAACAAACTTGTTAATGACTTAGGTGAATTGTTCATGCATCAATTATACAGGTCTGCGATGAAAAAATTGTAGGATCAATTCAAAATGTCGTAAGTAGGATTCAAAAAGTCAAGCAGACGTGGCCAATCAGAAAGGCTCTTATTCCTGGAGTTAAAAATGTTGAAAGACAAAGTTTAGTGGATCCTAAAAAGATCTTACTTCCACCACATCATATCAAATTAGGGCTAATGAAACAGTTTGTAAAAGCATTACCCAAAGAAGGAGAGTGTTTCAAGTATCTTTTTCCTGGTCTATCCGATGCTAATCTGAAACAGGGAGTCTTTGTTGGGCCTGACATCAGAAAACTTTTAAAAGATGGAAGCTTTGTCACTAAAATGAACTGAGAATGTCACTGAATTGAAGAAAAAAATGCCTGGAATTCATTTAAACTTGTAACAGGCTTTCTTGGAAACAAAAAAGACCCAAACTACAAAACTTTGGTTGCTGAATTATTACAAAACTACAAAATGTTGGGCTGCAGCATAAGTGTCAAAGTCCATTTCCTTCACTCACATCTGGACTACTTTCCAGAAAATCTTGGGGCTGTAAGTGAGGAACAAGGAGAACGTTTCCATCAAGATATAAAAGAAATGGAGCGCAGATACCAAGGTCGAGGGAATGTCAACATGATGTAGGCATGTTACTGTTGGATGTTAAAAAGGGAAAATTCACAAGAAAAAGTACCAAAAGAAGCTTTGATGGAGAAAGAAAACGTTTTTACAAAGACTTATAATAACTTTGCAACACATGTGCATCACTATTATGCTCATTTTAGCTAGGTTGTTTTTTTTTTTGCTTTTACTTCATGTTAAAATAATAAAAACAAATCCACAACTTTCCGTTTTTTGTACTTTTTCCAAAAACTTCAACTTTATTTTGTAGGCAAGCCTTACGTGATAGAAAAAAAAACAATGTCATTTTTGAAATCAGCGCAAAAAACTACTTAAAGACCAGTTAAGTAAATCAAAACAATTTTAAAATTTTTTTTTTTTGCAGACCTGTGTTATCAATTGCATGCTATATGGGGGCTAGGAGAAATAATTTTATAGTTTTTAGTCCGTTTTAAAAACGTGGTATATATATTTTTTTATTCAAATAATTATTTTATACATTTTAATCCCTTTTAAAAACGTTAATATCGCATCCACATCTGAACTATGTTGAAAGTTTCAAGTCTCTAGCCCATCGAGAGTTAGTTTAAAATTAATTGCAAAATATATACCGAACAGATAGACAAAAAAGAAAACGTGGCAAAAATATTTTTTAACTAACGATTTCTCTACGTATCTATAAACAGATTTTTAAAAAAGAACTTTTGGTTCCTCTTTCTCTTCTAAGTATTTAAATAATGTTGCAATCTTGGCGATAGATAAAGCAATTATTATAAATTTAATATAAAAAAATGGTTTGTGTTAAACAAAATTTAGCATTAAATGCTAGGAAAATCAATGTATATATTAATAATAAATGACAACTTACTTTTTTAATAACCACATGAAGTAAAGAGTATTCGTATTATATTGGTAAATACATTGTTTTTCGATTTATTGACCGTAGGTGTGACTTATATTTTATGTATCTTGTATTTCCTGGGATTTCAGTTAATTACGTCAAACTAAAGAAGTTGTTTACTATAACATTTCGGTTTTAATCACCATCATAAGAAAAAAATATATCAATTAATAAACTATAAAAAAGAAATATTTAATTATTTCGTGGTAACTATGAATAATAAAATAATTTAGAAATCAGTATTATAACTTATAAATTATAACAGCTTCTCTGCTGACGATTATTGAGTCGAAATATTGGAATATAATTATTTTATACCATTTTGGCAGAAATCCCAGGAAAAACAATAGAAATAAAATATAACCTGCTAAGTGCAACTATGATATATATTATTAACAAATATAAGCAAAATATACGCATAAATAAGGTATAGTAAATAAATAACTTTACCATACTAATTATTGATAAATTAACTTTTGTCTGCATTATATTAAGGTGCATATCAATAGCATACCTATTATCAGTATACATATGTAGATTATTTATAAATAACGTGTATTAAATAAAACTGTAACAGACTGTAATACTTACAAGAAACAAAAATGCATCCTGCCATTTTCAATATATGTATATTAAGTTAACAGTAATAATCATAATTACCTGTAATTAAACTGTTTTTTCGGTGTACTGTGAACCACAATTTTATATTTTCGTTAGACATGCAAAATTAAGTATGTAAATAGAAATACGCTATGCTTTATATTTTTCCACATTAGCTTTAACCAAAGACTTAATATAATTTCAATTGCACAACTTTACCCCACATTGTTTCCATACTATCGGCAAGACCTCAAAATCAATCCATATATGTATAAATCATACCAATATTGTCATAATATCTAATCGTTACATAATAGTTACATTAAGATGCCATTATGGCGATAAATCAGTAGCTTATTGTTCTTTATATAGCAAACGAGACCTGTAAGCGATAACAATAAACTTTTATTTCATTTCTTCATTCATTTATTTCATTCATGAAATCATGCGCATTACTCTGTCTTTTTTTAACAAGCAAAGCTTACGGGCTGTCGGAATAATAAATCTATTTTGTACATTACTGGCATTGTACGGACCGCTCACATAACCAGGATTCAGTTTGTATTTGTATGTAACGGGTTATACTGAGAAGACGAATTGCTGACACACGAAAAATGTACCATTCGACGTTTTTCTTTCGCATCAGAAACATCATCACTAGTTCTGTACTAAATATTATGGAGTGGATGTAAATATTCCCAATTCGACACCGACAATATACACACCTGGACAAAATTAACGCATGAGAATCATTTTTCATTATTTCTTATAATTTTATAAGTTTTAAATCCTTAAACATTTTCTTTTTATAGGTGGCCTAGGATATCGTCTACCATGACCGATAAACAATTGCAATTATATGACACATATGTATAAAGTAATATTTTATAATTGTTTATTAATAATATATTTAACGTGACTTGTAAAAGGCAGTAAATTCAAGTAATGTTTGTAATTGTGTTTTAACTTAATGGCATCAATTGAATAACACACTTTGCCCAGGACACTTATTGTTAGAATATAAGAGATGAATCGTCCACGCAACTTACGAGAAGATGAAGCGGTGAAACCGGTAACTCTTGTTAACGAGGAACGTAGCCAGCGATATGTAGCTAAATCGTTAGCAGTTAGACAATCAACAATTAGTGGAATAGTTAAACGCTTCAATGAACTTGGAAGTTACTGTAGAACCCCAGAACCAGGTCGTAAGAAGTCTAAAGATTCAAGAGATGAGGACGATATATTCTGCAAGTCGCTCTAAGAAATAGGCTTTCTACCGGTTTACAGCTAAACAGAGCCCTAGCAGCAGCTCGAAATGAAGCAATTTCTGAACGAACGGTCAGGAAAAGACTTACTGAAGGAGGATTGGATGGTAGAAGACTAACTAGTGTACCACCGCACATCAGAGAACATAGAGTTACTACACTATGTTTTACAAGAGAACACGTAAGTTGGTCCATTGACGACTGGAAGCGAGTTTTGATTTCAGACGAAACAAGAGTAAGTCTTAATTCACCAGATGGACATCAATGAGAGATGTTTGTTACTTACAATATCTCTCCGAGGATCCCACTCCAATTTTTGGTGGATCAATAATGTTCTGGGCAGGAATTTATTTCGATGGTTGCACGGATTTGGTTCCTATCCGGGGAAGAACCATACATTCACATTTCTACGTAGAAAATATCGTACAGGAACATGTTATGGCTTTTCCCCCGTTTGTCGGGGACAATTTCATTTTTATGCAGGATAACTCGCGGTTCCACGTTGCTGGAGAAGTACTGGATTATCTTCCGAATGGACCGAGATGGTGAATATTTCAACGATGGACTGGCCACCAAGAAGAAGAAGAAGAGCATCTAAAATTATCAATTATGCGCCACATACCTACCTCTAAGGACTATAAGATAATAAGGGCTGCCCCTAAGGGGAATAAGAGCTAGGGGAGGATCTACACTGTTATCTGATAACACTGCTTTCAGTGTATTTGACATTATTGTTTCTTTCTTTATTTAATTATATATTTTTCCGATAATGCCATTCTAATTGATTAAACATTAGTTGAAATCATTCAATTATATGACGTAGGTACTATGAATTAAATTTTCGAAGTAATAAAAGTATAAGTGAAGTGTGAAGTTTCACTGATGCGTTAATTGTATCCAAGAGTTTATATTATTCTCTATTATTTAATTGATGCATGTCTTTTTAATATAAATTTAAATATAAATTTTCCAAAAATAATAATAAACAATGTTAACGGTTTGTCAACGAAATTTAAACAATTGCATCTCAAGGTGATTCAAAGGTTCAAAAATATATCGTCACTTCAGAGCAGAAGTAGCCTAATTGCAAAATTTGCATTTTTAGTTTTTAGTTGCTTAGGATAGTTTTTGGCACCATGGATTCAGTGCACAAGTAGCCTATTTCTATCTGTAATACTAAGGGAACTGCGGTCAAATAAAAAATTATCCTATCTCAAAAAAAATATATTTTATAGCAGAAATATCCTAGTTTTTTGCAGTTAGCAGTATTTTGTAGTTATGCTACTTCTACTCTGCAGCGACGATACTATTCGTAAAACTCGTGTCCAATTTTTTTAACCTCTTATTTGTTACACTCAACGATAATTTTAATGTACAGTGCCATTCAAAAGTCCCCTCCCCCCTCTTATCTTTGGAACGATTATACATAAACTAGTGAAATTTGGTAACTGAATATTAAGGGTTGTAAACTTCCCTACTAGTGATGATAGATGACGTATGCGTCAAAGATGACGTCACAAGGTCATTGTGACGTCACAAGGTACTAAAACAGTTAAACGTTCGATCAACAATACACAGATTATTAAATGTATAAAAACTTTGACAGCTAAAAAAACATCAAATTGGGGAGACTTGCAAAAACGTCAGATTATTTACTATCCAACTATCCAGTGGCGGAGCTTGAATTTTAAATTTTATTATTAACTGATTTAATTCATCACAGCTTTGCGGTTTTTGAAAGCCAGTTGTCAAAACTGCCGTAAACAGACACAATATTACTATCATTGAATAGGTTTTTTCGATACCTTTTAAAAGAGGTGTCGCTTGCCATAGGGTTCCATTTAAAATTAATGGTCACAATGACCTTGTGACGTCATCTTTGACGCATACGTCATCTATCATCACTAGTAGGGAAGTTGACAACCCTTAATATTCAGTTACCAAATTTCACTAGTTTATGTATAATCGTTAAAAAGATAAGAGGGGGGAGGGGACTTTTGAATAGCACTGTATATGAAACGGAAAAACCGAATTTGTTAAATGTAAAATTATATTTTGCGCATCCACGGAAACACAACTACATTATAGGAATAATTCGTTTGTATAACAAGAAAAAGCTATAAAAGTGAAGCCAATAACTAACATATTAGTAATTTCAACTTACACAAACCAGGAAGTAATAGATAAAACTTTGATAATAAATGAAATTCCAGTCTTTTCAAGGTGCAATGTGGGCTTCACGAGATATTAAAACTCATATTCTAGTTCGTATTTGCACTCTTTGGAACGATCCTAAATTCAAGTAAACTTAAATTAAACCGCCAGATATTGCATCAAGCCCTACCTAACAATTCAATAATACTTGAAAGTTTTATGATATTACACACAGAAAAATGTCTCAATCTCTGGGGCGGTATATATAATAAGCCAAATGAAATTCCTTTTCATTCATTTTCATAATTATGTGGGAAGTACGGGATTAACTAAACTCGATTATTGGAGTTTCTGATACATGTCGATATCTTGGTAATGCATTGATGAAATGGTTGTTCGTGTCTGTTATGTATAGAAGTATAGAACAAAGTCATGTACATTGTGCTCGAAATTCGAATGGATGCATGTGGTGTTTCTTTTTTTTTTTTTTTTGAAATGTATAATACAGCAAAACAAATGCACTGTTCTTGTGAACGATTTTTGAGAAAGACAAATGTTCTAAGATGTTTTTATATAGTTTTTTTTGTGATATTTTTATAATCGGGGAGACACCCCGTATCTTATAACACCATTTTATTACAATTTATATATGCCTGTGTTTATTATTGTTTGTTTAAAAGTGGTATATTATTTAAATACTCAGTTTAGATATATACAGAATATGTACCTGTATAGAGATGCAGTTATAATTTAATGGAACAATGAGTACTAATCTTTAGAAAACAGTGGCCCTATGTCATTGCCAGTCAGATCTCCAAATATAACTCCCCCAGATTTTTTTTTGCTTTAGGAATACTTAAAAAACATCATTTACAGAGAACGTGTAAGTAATGTCTAGGAGTTACAGGCTAGGACATTGGCTGCATTTCGCAAGATTAACGCCTGTTAAATGTGACCAAAGGACAATTTGAACATTCAGCCTGATGTCTCGCTCTTATTTTTTATTATTTAGTTTTTGCCATTTTTTGAATCAAAATTTCGTTCCAATAAAATACAAACCCCTTAGAAAACCTATTCTTTCTATTGTTAAAATCATCAACTTCTTTGGCAACTGTACCATTTTTGATATACTACCAATCATCTTTTTAATATGTAATATGAATTTTTGAATTTATTTCAGTTCTCAGTTTCTCATGTTTGCTTTACATTTTCTTACAAATAAGTTACAAGAGTGTAACTTAACTTTTAGACTACAGCCTCAAAGTGTACAGCATTTTTCAGTGAGTTATAATGTACATACAGTCAAATTAAATACAAAAGAATAGCATTTCCTACCAACTAGTTTATCCTTGGAAGATCTAGTTAGATTTTACTAGCCCCAAATTTCTTCCCGAGTTGATTTACAAGTACTTACACAGCACCTTACTCCATTTAAGACTATATACTATTAAATTTACGAATGTTATTATTATTCTAGTATAACAATTTGCTATCTTACTGGTAAGATTATCAGTATAAGACGAAAATAAAGGCAGATAACCCACGTAATGATATTTTACACATGTGGTGTGGACATATATTTTTTTCAACAATACTTCACGAATATTTTGATTCTGAGAAAAATAAAAATTAAGTATATACTAAGAATAATTAATTATGTATTCTGTCAAAACATTGAAATCAGATCTACTTATATTGTCTTGTTATTATGATATTTCAAAACACACAAAATTATATATTTTTAGTTCAATATTAGGTTTATGTTTGTGACAGTAAAATAAGTAAAAATATACAGTTTTAAAACTTAAAACGGACTTTTCCGCACGTAGAACATCTCTATCGCGAAATTGAGTGGCCGAGAAAAAATAAACCAACACATAAATGCAGAATATGTGTTTTATGCGACAGTTTTACTTTCTTCAAATAGTCCACCATCGTGCTTTCTCATGCCCCATGAACAGAGTGGGGTGTGTCCTATGCACCTCAAAATCAATGGATGTCGTTTGGTAGACGTCCCTAATCAGAATCAGTCGAAACTGGATCGATCCGACACGATTTAATTGAGTGATCGTACCAACAAAAAAATTTCTCAAATAGTCCACCGTCGTGCTTTCTCATGACCCATGGAAAGGGTGGGGTGTGTCCTATCCACCTTAAAGTCAATAGGTGTCATCTAGGAGATGTGCCCGATCAGAATCAGTCAAAACCCGATCGATCCGACATGATTTAGTTGAGTTATCGTGTTAACAAAAAAAATTCTCAAATAGTCCACCGTCGTGCTTTCTTATGACCCATGGATAGGGTGGGGTGTATCCTATCCACCTCAAAATCAATAGGTGTCGTCTGGAAGACGTTCGCGATCAGAATCGGTCAACACTCGATCAATCCGACACAATTTAGTTGAGTTATCGTATTAACAAAAAAAATTCCTCAAATAGTCCACCATCGTGCTTTCTCATGACCGATGGACAAGGTGGGGTGTCTCCCATCCACCTCAAAATCAATAGGTGTCGTCTGGGAGATGTCCCCGATCAGAATTAGTCAAAACCCGATAAATCCGACAGGATTTAGTTCAGTTATCGTGCTAACAAAAAAAAATTCGCAAACAGACCCATGGACAGGGTGAGGTGTATCCTATCCACCTCAAAATCAATAGGTGTCATCTGGAAGACGTTCCCGATCAGAATATATCAAAACCAGATCGATCTGACACGATTTAGCTGAGTTATCGTGCAAACAAGAAATTTTAATGCCGACGATAACGACACGCACAGACAAAATTTTTTAAAAACCTTTTTTTTGCTTTTTGGCCGAGAAACGAAAAATAAACGAAAAAAAATATGTTTTTTCCATTGTTCTTTACACGATTACATTACTTTTCCGCTAGTATAGTTGAAATTGAGCGGAAAATTAAAAATCGTAATGTACTGTAGAATATTAAAACGTTTATATTTCCAAAATATGAATATTTACAACATATTATTTAATAAATAGTCAATTAACAACACGTTTAAATTGATCGCGAAAAACGGGCCACTAACAGTTTTCACAAAATACGGCATGCTTGCAAATTTTAACTGAAAACAGAACAGTCTTTTATTAGTTTTTCACGAACACCGAAAGATCATATGCGATGTTATGCGATCATGTTACTCGATATGCGTTTTGCTAACCAGGTTAGCATCATCAGAAGATGAGTAAAACTCAGATTATTAAAACTCATCAATATACATCATCAATAGATTGTTAGATTAAATGATATTGTGATAGTGCCAATGTTGGAAATTATACACCTAAATAATAATCAATATGTTTTTTTAACTTGGTTGAAGAGAAACGCTTTATAAAATATATACCTAAAGGTCAGTGCAGAACACTGAAAAACAATATGAATATTCTTAAACAATATTACATGATTGGAAGAAGTTAACTACACACATAAGGCCAGAAGAAAAGAGGAAAACTCCTATATAATATACGTATGTAAATTTAGTTTAGCGCTAGTGGGATCACAGTAACTAGGCAAACTTCAAACTTACCTCGAGTAGAGTAATTAAAATTAAAAGAAGAAAACAGTGTTCTTTTAGTTATAGGGAATATTTCATCGATTTATCAGAAATTATTATTACCAAAAATCCTTTGTTGGTGCAATGTTTAGCAAGACGCAACATACAAATGGTTATGAAACATTATATTAATCATGTCCCTTGTTCAAAAACAAATTATTTAACCTTCAAGCACTCGCATGTGCAGAAAAAGGCACTTTTGTAATTTTGTGAAGAGCACGCCTTGAAATCGAATGAAATCGCCAGATGTGATTATGAATGTTTTTGTTACGAATTTTGACATGAGATTGCGCCAGTGTCGCATATATTTAGTCAGTAGGTGGATCACAGTTCTATTCCAAATTAGACGAAATGCTTATAGCGTTTCATGGTCGTTGTGGGTTCATCCAGTATATGCCCCAAAAACCAGCAAAATATGGGTTGAGGTTTTACGCAATATCTGACATTAAAACGTTCTACACATTCAACTTGAAAGATTACTGTGGGAAGCAGCTTGATGGCCCATTCAGCATGTCCAAAAACCGATGGCTATTGTAAAACGATTGGTGGAACCAATAAATAATTCTGGAGCATAATTACCGATAACTATTACACCAGCTATGACTTTGACGTGATTGGACTGACGTGTTTGGAAAAGCAAGAGGAAATTCCCACATAATTTCTCGTAGATAAATCACGGCCTGTTGGGTTAAGTACAACTTTTCATTAGTAAGCCATGTCGCCAAGAAGAACAAAGCTGTGCTATTATTATCAACTCAAAACGACAAGGAAGAGTTTGATTCTGAAACTGGAAAGCCTTTCATGATTATTGACTATAACGCTATTAAAGGAGGCGTGGATACGGTCAATCATATGTGCTCAACACCTTCTACTTCGCGTAAAACAAGACGTTGGCCTATAGTCGTATGCCTTAGGGAGCTAGATATAGTTGGGATAAACTCCTATAAAATATATCCGAATAACAACATTGACAAGCCATGCACCAGAAGAAAATATCTTAATGCCTTGGCCTATGGCTTGATGGATCAACATTTGATATAAAGGGCTATAATTGGTGTCTACCCAAGGATATGTCAATTTTTCTTTCCAAATACAGAGTAATCCCCCAACAAGCAGTCTAACACTTCAACTCGCACAGGGTGAACCACCTGCTGCGTATGTATTTCTCACAAAAACAGTAAAATCAAAGTTACGTGTGAAAACTGCAAATACTGTGTTTGTAAAATGCATAGTACAGTGATCTGTCAACAGTGTCAACAATCAATCAACGAAAATGAGGAAGAAGAATACTAGTTTTACATTCCGTTTCTTTTATTTTATTCTAGTTCATAGAACAATCTGAAAGCTGTCCTCTTTTGAGTATAAAAATTATGTGTTGCTTCCTTTGAAACTTTTATAAATTATGAAGGCTTAATTGTGTGTTCACGTTTATTTTGGTTTATGTATGTGCTTTCATGATGAACAAAAAGCTGAATTTTAGTTTCTAACACGACTGATAATTTGTGAAAGTAATGTTGATGACTGAAACATTAGTCCAAACGTTACGTTGAATTGAAATTTTGAAAATATAAGAATATTATGTATGAAGAAGTTTCTTCTTTAATAGTTCACAGAACACACCTGGGAAAAAAAATAGACCTTAAAAAAATAATAATGAATAAAACCTTGAAATGTGACCCTTTTTCCACCACGCAAAAATTGAAGTGGTTCTGGAGAATTCGAGTGCTTGAGGGTTAAATAGGCAACACCTTTAATTAAAGAAAAATATTTACTGACTTCATATTGTTAATATGGAATTGAAATCTAAAAATCTGGTATATGTTCTTTTATCAAAGTAATTTACTTTGTGCAAATGTGACTATCAAATAAAATGCATAATATTGTAAAACGCAATATTATACTGAGATATATTTGGGGTTTGACTCCATAATATAATCATAATTATATATTTGTATCAGTTATTGTAAATAGCAATTGCATTGCTATTTAGCTAATCACTAAATTATTTCTGTTTGAAATAAACAACGATTTCTTATAGACAATCTAAACTTCCCCTTGATATATCAATAATTTATGGGTAATAAACTTCAGTGTATTTTTATAAATTAAGTTTAATCGCAGTTAAACTTAGAACATATCACACATTAATAACAATGATCTAATATTCATTTATTTATTCATAATAAAATGCGGCATTTTTGTTGTATGCTAGAACCGTACTTAAGTTACGTTAAGTTTATGAAATAGAAGTAGTAATTTCGAGAAATTAAGCATTTTAGACTACTTCGTAGTGAACAAAGTTAATTTCCAAACAATGAATGATGTTAAGATGGAAAAATAGTGCAGAAATAGGCAACGACCATTACAACTAATAGACAACGAACCTACTCACTATGCAAATGATTGTGGATGGATTAATTAAAACGAAAATAATCAAACAAAAGTAAACACTACAAACCAAAAGATTGAAATTAGGGAGGGATATCAACAAACAATAAAAGAACAGCTGACAAACAACGAGGGGGATTGCACACACCAATAGAGAAACATGAAATAAATTTAAAGAGAAACTTCTTACTGCAACTGAAAAAGTAGATGGTGGTTACCAGAAATTCAGGGAAAAGTTCAGGTAAAAGAAAAGAAAAACAATGGAAAAATACTTACAGACAAAAATGCAAGATCAAAGGAAATATAAAATTACCTAAACTGAAATTAAACATTTAATAAAGGAAGCCACAAAAACGTGCCTGGGAACAATGGGGACAAAAAATGAAAGAACACTATTTAGTTAGAACACTAATTTAGACACACTTTCAAGAACACTATGAACATCTAAAATTATTTTACTATACATAAAAACGCTTAAAACAAAAGAAACCATACAAAGAGGGAAATATTTTAACCACAGAAAAATAGATATTAGAAATACAGATAGAAACAGTATTTTGAGCAGCTAACAGATTTAAATCCGAAACAGCAAGCATTAACATATGAAGAAGAGAACGATTATGGAAACGACCTAGACCCAATAACTGTAGACAGAAGAAGTGACACAAAATATAGGTAAATTAAAACTGGATGAATTACCTGGATAAGAGGAAATTACATAAGGAATAATAAAATAAACAGGAGAATGGCCAAAAAAGAACTCTGTGATCTGTGAATTATTAAACGCCATTTTAAAAAGGAAAGAAATACTAAAATACGCCAATATTTAAAAAAGGGGGCACAAGAAGCTACAAAATATAGTTTTTACCAGAATAATAGAAAAAAATTTCAGGGGATAAATTAGAGACTACCATGGACGACCGTTAAGATGCATTCAGGAAAGGAAGGAATACACAGGACCCTATATTCATGCTGATATAAACTAAGGACAAAAGATACTAAGGAAAGGAAAGGAAATTTATTTCTGATCTATAGATTTAAAAAAAGTTTTTGGTAGAATCTCTGGAAAAAGAATTTGGTAAAAGAAGAAATGATATCTGGAAGTGTATGAGACAAAGAAGAGCTGAGAGAAATATGATAGCAATCCCGGCACTATATAAGAACAGAAACAAAATACAAATGCGCAATCAAGAATCCTAGGAATTCGAAACAAGAATGGGATTAAAGCAAGGATTTGTATTAAGTCCGTTACATTTCTCTACAGTCACAGACGACACCATACAATAATGCAAAGAAAATATATAAAAACTTGACAGTACGCAAATGAAATATGGAAAATGTGACACTACAAGAAATACTATGTGCAAACAGAACTGAGTAAAATAATCTCAGAACTTTCATCCTACGTACATAGGATAAGCAAAGAAAGACTAACAAAAATAATCTAGAGCACACAGAAACAATAGAATAAGATCCCCTGACTGACATGGGAGGATCAAGTGCGACAAGAAATGGCAAACCGCGAATTCAATGGAGTGAGATGAGACGATGGACACAGGATAGAATTGTTTTAAAAAGGAAGATACGGGAATCTCATAAGAAAATATAATATTCTATTATTTTGTATGTTATTATATTTACTCCTACACCTAGTAGCCCAGTCAAATTAGACAAAAAAATAGCAATCGGTGGGAAAAAATCCTAGAGTTTTGGAAATGATCTTAAATGCTTCCTTTAGACTTGGATTGATCCGAGGGTGGGGGGTGACCTCGAAGAGGGGGAAGGGTTTAAATGTCCCTTTTTTAGTTTCTCGCTTGTATCTCGGAAACTATCAGTCCTACAGAAAAATACTTTATATACAAAATTGAGGCTGAAAAAATTTCCCACAAGAATAGTAATGTAATGTTTTTGTCCTAAGACGTACGGTTGCCAAGCTATGAGCTTCTGAAATTTGGATGCTAAGTCAAATTGCATATTCAAGCGTTAAAAATCCTTCCAAACTAATTTCATTTGTATACGGTAAGCGTTTATATGGAAGTAGTGTGTGTATAAATCAAATTTGAAGTTTTACAGAGAAGCAAATGAATGGTGTGATGTTGCGACAGCGAAGGGAGGGGGCTTAGACGCGTCCCTCAGCTAGAGGATGGATTAAGATGTAGATCTGTTGGTTCTGCTGATTGCTTTAGCTCCAAGGGAACAAGAGAAAACGTTTTTCAAACCAGGGAAGGGGAATGAGGAAATCAGAATTTATTCCTCCATGGAATTGCAGGAGCATCTTGTTCATCCGCCGTTTTAGCGGCTGTGATACAACCTATGCAATTGTCCGAAAAGGTGAGTCATCGATTGCTAAATCATTAATGACGAACAGCAGCCTGTATTCCATCTCCCACGTCTTTTACGCAAACACTTCAACACACAAGGAAGTCACAGACGTAGGGGAACAGATGTTCCTAGCAATGTACAACGCCAGAGTAACAGACTAGAGTAACAGAAGGGTGAGGCCAGACCTCCCCTCTCTATCACCAGTTAAAGGCTCTGCACTGCAAAATTCATACCGAGTCTATTTGCAAGTTTAAGAATGGGCAACAAGCTGCTACCTATTGATTGGGGTTGGATGAGAGGGGCAGATGGAGATCTTCAACCCTTGCCTACCTTGCATCACGCTGCCCCAGCTGCTATGCTATCAACAATATTCTGCAGCTGCACCAAAGGCGGTGGTGCACGCTGTGGATACCTTAAGGCAGGCATCCATTGCTCTTCAATATGCGGTTGTGAAAGCGCGTGCACCAATGACCCTCCAGTTAAAGATCAGAATTCAGTATATGAGGACGACCCTGAAGACCCCCTTGACACCCTATAATGAACTGTTTGACCCAATACATTCGATTTACTTATTGGCTACAATTAAATTTACTCATAATGTAATTAAAATCATCAATATTAGTGTACAAGACAATTGTAGACTGTAATTTGGTTACTTTTTTCAGCCCTGTAACACTTAACAGGTTAGTTCTAGAACAAAAATGCATAAGACCATTTTTGTAAGAAATTCTGTTAGCTTCAATTTTTTATATAAAAGTATTTTTCTGAAGGAGTAATTGTTTTCAAGATACAAGCGAAAAACTAAAAAAGGAAACATTTAATCCCCTTCCCTTCCTCGAGCTCACCCCCTACACTCTAGGGGAGGTTTTACACACGTTAACCCAAATTTAAAGGAAGCGTTTAAGACCATTTCCAAAACTCTAGGATTCCTTCCACCGATTTGTCTAATTTGACTGGGGTATAGCAGCATATTGGATTTGTTTGATTAAATAAAAAATAAATAAACGTATGTGATAACGTAATAGCCAATCGTCTAAGACAAATCTATTACGGATGGTCCCAATATCATGTCACGACCATGCTGTGATCCTTTACATCACTGCTTCGAAAAATGCTAAATGGCAAAAGAGAAACACGACTACCTCTTACATTACTCGTTCTAGTGTGACCATATTACTTCATTATTAATTAATTACCAAAGCATTACAAATAGTCCGACCCTATTTTCTACGAATATGCCCTGACACTCACCAAGTTCTTTTCCGCTACCATACGAAACACAAAAAAGTTGCGTATATGGATTATATTTTTAAACACGAAGGCGAATATGAAATATAAAGTATTATAATACATGCAAAAAACCCTTAAGTAGGACATCAATGTGCAAATTATTGAAGCCGCTATACGGTTGAAGTGTTTTCTTACCCATAAATTTTTATACATCAGTGAGTGCATAAACAGTGCTTCATCATACACTTTCGCAGGCAAAGAAGCCTATTTATAGAATGTAAGTATAAATACCAAGAATTCAAACATTTCTGCTTAAGATGTTAGCGAAGGTCGTCCTCTCTAGTGAAAATAAACAAAAATAATCACGGAACAGGTTTCGCAAAAGAGCAGGAATAATAAAATAGTCCAACAAAACGCACCTTCTGCCTGTTGCTAAACCCAAATTAAAAATACATTTCTAAAGCGGATACACTCAAATAGAACTTGCACCGTCGTTATCGCAAAATTATATATTAAAGTTTTAATTATAAATATTATTAGAAATATTGTAATAATTATGTGTAACTTTGCTGCCTTCAGGTATTACAATTAACGTAATCCATTAGTTTGTCATATTATTTTGGTTATTTAATCGTATCTATCATGATAACTGATAGTATCTTATAAGGCAATGGGACTGATGTACAATATTTAAGTGGATTTAAAACTCTAAACATATACAATACATATATCTCTATATGCTAAATAATCCCTAATTGAAAAATACTTTAGAAAGTAATATTTTGGAGTAAAATATAAATATATCGTTTCCTAAGTTTTCCGTTTATTAACCAGGTTAAAAAAAGATCATTAAGTAACGTAGTAAGGAAGAAGTAACGGGTATTCTAGGACTTAGGTACATACACTGCACGTATTTTCCATTTACTTAAAATAGAACTTCAATCGAAATGAATAAAGAGAAATCATCACCGCACTCTACCAAGTCTCATATTTTAACAACTGTTCAATAAAACGCCCGATAAATCTTAACGTTGTTTTTTTTTTCTACATAATCTCATGATCTGGAAACACATTTTTCCCAGCGTATAGGTAATTTTGTAATGCCCTGCTCATAGAATGAAGTTGGTTGTGTCTACAGATAATTGCGCACGTAGGCCTCAACCTTCTCATCGATGTTGAATCTTTGGCCTCCCATGGCTTCCTTGAGAGGACCAAAGAGGTGAAAGTCGCAGGGCGATAGGTCGGGGCTATAGGGAGAGTGTTCAAATGTCTTCCAGCCTAATTCCTCAAATTTTTCTCTGATTAGAGCTGCTGTCTGGGGACGAGCATTGTCATGGAGAAGTTTCACTTCTGGTCCTGCGATCATGCAAAATATTGAGGTGCAACAAGCCCCGCTAGTCAAAAAAAACTGTACCCAAAACCTTGTGACTTGGCTTTCACTGGCCCAGCCTCCCCTTGACGTCTCCACTTCTTGCTCGCTTGTTTCGACTCAGGGGTATAGTGGTGTACCCACGTTTCATCGCAGGTGATAACGTGAGTGAGAAAGGAGTCTCCCTCGTCCCTAAATTTCGCTAGGAGACGCTCACATGCCTGAAAATGATGCAATTTCTGCTCAGTTGTCAGAAGGCGAGGAACACACCTTACGAAACCCTAGCTCCTCTGCGATGATCGAAAAAGTGCTTCCATAATTTATTCCAACCTTAGATATAATCTCAGTGGTGGTCAGACTCCTGTCACCCTCAAGAAGTTGTTGAACGCGGACGATGTTATTGCTGATGCGAGGTCGGCGGTCATAGTTCTCATTTTCAACTTTCTCGACCCTCCACAAACTGTTTATGCCATGCAAACACTCTAGCTTGGGACAGTGTCTCTTCCTTGAACTGCGCAGTCAATCTTGTCAGAATTTCAGCTTGTTTTACACCTTCCGTGGCGATAAACTTGATGATAACACGCTGCGCAATTGACGAAGGCAATCCTCCTGCTCAGACATCGTCACGACAGGTACTGAAAGGAACGAGCGAGGTCGCCCACCCGCTCTCCCCCCTCCTGACATACGTACCCAACACCCCACGAAGGGGGAATCCTCACGCGTTACTATTGCATGCCCAGGACAAAAAGTCTCGTTTATATTTGATTCACCCTCGTACATATGTGTATTACTACCATCATCGGTACTGTCTACAAGAGAACAGAGATGACATCTTTATGTGTGTAATATGCGATGGATAATAAACCAAAATTATATTATAATACTATAATTATATTATAATACAACAGAGATTCCTTGTAAAGTTATCGGACAATATCTTAATTTGAGACTCAACAACAATTATTTTATTAAATACAAACTCTTTAATACATTTATTCTGAACTGACATTTCATAAAGACAATCAGTCAATATTTTTGGAGAACTTTTTCTATATTTCTTATTCCATTTTCTTCAAAAGATTATTGGTCCATAAGATACCAATATTAATTTCAATCCAACATTATAAATATTTTAAAATACATACCTAATACAAAACACCTATTATAAAAAAATCCCGTTTATATTTGATGCACCCCCGTATTTCTAAATGTAACAGATCATTCTTCGACTTCATACCTCTAACAATGTAGTTGTAGTTAAACAGTTTTAAAACCTTAAAACGGACTTTTCCGCACGTAGAACATCTTTATCTCGAAATTGGGTGACCGAGAAAAAAATAAACCAATACATAAATGCAGAATGTGTTGCTTTTTTCAAATAGTCCACTATCGTGCTTTCTCATGATTCATGGATAGGGTGAGGTGTGTCCTATCCACCTCAAAATCAATAGATGTCGTCTGGTAGACGTCCCTAATCAGAATCAGTCGAAACCCGATGGATCCGACACGATTTAAGTGAGTGATCGTGCTAGCAAAAAAAAAATTCTCAAATAATCCACCATTGTGCTTTCTCGTGACCCATGAAGATGGTGTAGAGTGTATTCTACCTCAAAATCAATAGGTGTCATCTGGGAGACGGCCCCTATCGGAATCAGTCAAGACGACGACAAAGACAACGACAGCGACAACACACAGATAAACATTTTGTAAAAACCATTTTTTTGGTTTTTAGACCAAAAAACGAAAAATAAACGCAACGAAAATTTTTTTCCCATTTTTCATTACCCGATTACATTACTTTTCCGCTCTGGTATAGTTGAGCGCGGAAAAGTAAAATAGGCATTTAATAACATCAATTGCAGTTCAAGTTTAGATAAACCACTCTATAAGTACGACGCCCGAAGTCCTGTGTAAATTTAAAAATACCACCCTGTATATTAGTAGATATTTTAACTAACTATATTACAAAACTAAAATTATGTAAACACTACGTCTCGTATCTACTTGGCATTATTATTACCCCATAGGCAATCTTGAAAAAAATATATCGTCGGCTTAAAGTGTAAACCTGATAAAACCATTTTTTGTCCTTTACAACAAATTAAAAAGAAGGAGATGCTAGAAAGAGAGAGATATCGTATCGGCTAGGTAAAACAGCTAAATGCAAGAATGGTCGTAAGTTATCGAAATCGCGTGATGAGTAAAACAGGTAAATCCTTACATGTCGAAATTGACAGCTAAATTGGTGACTGATGCCACTTTGTATTCGGTTCTCACAATTATTTCAAATAATAGTGTTTTTTGTGTCGATTCGAGAATTTCATATTTGAAATATTACAAAGGTAAGTACTCTTAATATTGTTCAATATTATTTATTCCCTAAAATTCTAAGTAAAATAGTGACCGCAAATGAAATTGCCTCTAGTGCCCGTCAATCACCTGAAAATGAAAGTTCTGCTTCAAAGCCATTCGGTAAAAAACGTCGAGAGTTGGAATATTTTTTTAGACTGCCTGTTAGGGAATCTCATTACTGTCGTGCAACAACCGAGAAGAAATATTTACTACCATGGTGGAGTACGAAAAAAGCTTTATATGAGTTTTAACAAAAACGATTGCTGTGTATCACGAGATGTGTAGCCTCTATCCATCGCTGTTTTCATGATGGTATTAATTCCAAAAACTTTGCTTGATATTTTCCCAAGAAGGATCAATGCGAGAAATGTGATTTATATAAAGTTGGCAGTCTATCTCAAGCGGACTATTTAGAACATCAAAAAAAGAAAGAAGCCACATTAGAAAATAAAAACAAAGAAAAAAATGATTCATGACAAATTGTTTGCACGGTTGATCTACAGGCTGTGTTAATGGCATTCAAGTAATGGCTATCAGTAGACTGTATTATAGAACAAAACTTCAAGTACACAATCTTACGTTTTATAATCTAAAGAACAAAGACGGATTACGTTATTTATGGAACAAAACTGAAGGATGTTTGAATTCAGAAGAGTTTTCAAGTGCTTGGGTCGATTTAATTCAAAGGACAATGGAGCAGGCAGATAATGTATCAACAAAACCAATGGTATGCCAAAAAAAGTAATTATTTATAGTGATGGATGGATGGATGGGTATCAGAGCCGAAACTGTGCGATGTTTACTGCTCGGCTATCGCTATCTACAGCTATGGACCACAACATAGTAACTGAACAAAAGTTTATTGAAGTTGCGTACATTCAAATGGAAGCAGACTGTATGCATTCCACTATTGAGCGGATTCTGAGGAACAAAATTATCAGTCTTCCTGCGGATTAAGTGGGTGTCTGCAGATGTGCTAGAAAAAAAAACCAAAAACTATATTTGGAATATTCGGTTTAAAAAAAAAGTTCTTTAAAGGCATTCGTCCTGGTCATAGAAAAGGTGACGCAAAGTAATTGACATTCGGGCTTTACGATATACTCCAAGTGGTGACATTTATCAAACTGAGATTCCCTGATTAGTGTAATTAATACCATAAAGGAAATCATCGCAGGTCACACTGTTGCCTTTTGCTCGCTTACAACAATTGCATGAAAATAGAAGAAAATCACTGCAAGGAAGTCTGAGGACCTGCAATACTTAAAGGAGATATATCCTAACATCGTCATAACATAAAACTTCGTACCTACCACACTTAGAAAAATCCAGAAAATCTCCTTTTAAATATATTAAAATTGCTCAAGAAAACCTATTAAGTCACCAAAATGCCGATAAAAAATTTATTATTGATATCCGCTTCTTTTTTCAGACTAAATTATGGAAAATAATACGAATAAACGAACTACAATTTATACTTTTTGTTATCAAGCAATGCGAATAATTTTTATCAAATTTTTGTTTGTCCTGTAAAGTTTCTTAATATTGAGTTAATGATGATAATTAATTTAACCATCCATTACAAAACTATCCATGATGAATAGTATGGATTATAAATTAAACTGTACTAATAATATAACGAGTAAGCAAATCACAATAATACTGCGCCGCCCCTCGCTCATATCGAAGGTACCTCCAGAGCATGCCTCTAAAAGCTTCGGATCGAAAAACAAAAGTTACCACGTTGTTCGCAAGGGTCGATTTACTATATTGATTTTGTCAATATTTCGAAATTCGAACGACAAGCATTTCGTATATCGACCTAAAAATTTCGTGACACATGAAAACATCCGTTTAGTAAATAGAGATAATAAAAGTAGCTAATAAATAAATAAATAAATAAATATCAACATATCGCTTATCCAGTACAACACTGAGACAAATGCACAAGGTATAGTTTCGAGAAATTGCGCTTTAAAAATTTTCGATTTTTTGTTTTTGTTGTAAATTTTGAACAAACTGAAATTTCATAATTTTTCTTGCACATTTTTATTTTTATAAATTTAACTTAACATTGTCATACTGCAATCACAAAAAAATTATATTAAGTATTTTTTTTTAATTCTTGCAGATGTCTCAGTATTGCACAAAAGCAATGAAAAGTATTTTAAGATAGTGCGTTGGGTTAAATAAAAAATGCCTACTTTTTATAAAAATTTATTCAAAATTTCTGTAGCAAAGACTATTAAAATATTAAGTGCAAAAATAGAGAGAAGTTAATAAAGTTTACTCTGCTGTTAAGTTTCTGAAAAAATCTTAATATTCCTTCTTAATATGGTTTTCACTACAAAGAGAAAGTAGATGTTGATGTTTTAATTTTGATATTTTTGGCGCAGTTTTATCAGCTAAAGGCAAAGAGAGGTTTATATTTAATTTTCTTTTGGGATTCTTTCTAATATTTATAACCTTATACTCTGTTTCTGCATAGCTTGTTTTATAAAAAACACTGTTTTCCACATCATTCTCCATCCGAAAAACCTTAACGTCATTTCAATTATCATCTTGTTATTGTAAACTGAAGTTAACTCCCATTTCATCACAGACCTTCTTCCAGTTATAAAATTCATCTGTTGTCATTTCGTATACTTTGTATGGAGTGCCCGTTTTTTTTTTTGCCAATTTTGTAATCATTGCCATCTGAGAGGGAATAAAGATGGGACCACTTCTCAGCACTCTTGCTTTTTATTTTTCAATACACGAGTGCATTTGATCTCCCTCATTTTGGGTATGACCACTAATTAAATACTTATGGGTGATGGAGTTTATATATAACATTTTTAAACAGTACAGATACATGGAAAGGACAAACTTATTTTTATGTTGCCCAACGCAATTATCGGAAAAAAATTTATATATTTACCGCGACAATCGTTTTTTAAAAATTTATAAATACACGTTGCAATTTCATTGGCCCCGCTCTTATCTAGAGCCTCATGCCACAAATAGTAATATCCTGATTTATCGGTAATTTTGTATACTGTAAAGTTTATGCAGTTAAGTTTGCTTTTATAAGTAAAAGTCGATATCTCTCCGCATGGCAATGAAATTACAGCTTGCAGATCATAACAATACACAAGGAGGCTTGAATTTTCTTTTATGAATAATTCTTTGTCTTTATCTTTTTCATTTCTTGACATTTGTTTTGCTTGTAAATGTGTATCTTATTTTCCTTGCATATTGTTTTTTTATTAATGCCATTCCCATTTTGGTACTGAGCACATATTGCGCATTGATTTTTTTTAGGGGCAAAAAATCCTATATTAAATTCCTCGTTAAATATTGTTTAGGTACATCTTTTCGCTGCTGTCCAATTGTTTGTTTTACAATACTCAGTATATAATCTGTACATTGTAGAGATATTCAGTGAACCATCCAAATATTCCTTTTTTTGTTTGAGAACGACAATAATGTGATTCAATTCGTGGTAAGAGATTAATGTGGTTCCTAATATTCCCTCTTGCAGCTTCACTCACTTTCTTTTGATTATTATGCTTTCCTCTTTTTTCACTCTCTAGAAATCTTTCTGAGTTGGTCTTCTTTCTAATTGTGGATATGGTATTGTTGCACGCGTCTAATGTTCTTTTGAAAAAATCTTTACAAACTCGGATTTATTTTCCATTTACTTCAAAAAAAACTGCCTAGTTATTAGCTCTGATCTTCTCTTCCTTCAGCTAGTACGAACAATTATCTCAGTGTTTCGCCGATAAAACTTGCCGACGCACACTTTCTGGTCACAGTGCAATACTGGGTCATCTGCTTTGTTCCAGTGTTGCACTCAATATGAACGCTTCTTTCCGTTTATACAATAGTGAGTTAAATTACTTTCAGCCTGCTATAATTGGTTTAGCACATATTCCACTGGTTCATTGAACACATACGGGATTTTGCTGGCCATAGCAATATTATCCATAATTTTCAATTATTGGCAGATTTCTCAGTATTGCACTGAGCAAGCGATATTTTTAATCGATATTATTTTAAATGAGTCATAAGAAAGAAAATAAGGAATGTCAAGATGACGGTCGCTCTTACAGACCCCCGTAATAAGGAACGTACCCACAAAAGATTAGTGCTGGGGTAGGTCGAGCTCCCGTATTTTATACCTACTGATACTGAAGGTTATCCAATATTTTAGTTCGCATACCCATTACTACCCCGTCAGATACACTTGATTTTATATAGGACAAGTAATTTCATTCGAATAAAAATCGATGGACTGCTGCACCGTATTATCTCTTTCTGATATGGCTATGCTGTTCAAAGCTTATCTGTGTTATACTGACAACTACGTCAGGCTTGTATGCATTGGACTAATGTAATACGACCACTTGAATAGAAAATTGTTATCCTATCACCTCTCTTTTAATTTGACTGTACCTTGCTTTGGACATATTTGAAGGGACTGCGTTTGACAACCCACGGTTGATCCTGCAATAATTAGCTCCTACATAGGGTACATGATGATATAAAGCGTTACTGTATCGTGTTGACAGTTTTATGTGGAAGTCTAAAACGTACGAAAAATATTTCATTTTAAGAATAATAATGATCGTCCGCGCGTAGAATAAGATGTATTATTACAATGATCTTAATGTAAAGTATATTCTTAAAAATATGAAGAATATAATTTTTGAAAAGAAAGTCAATTAGAATAAATATTCCAATAAATCCTCTTCTTGAGCGAGAAAATGATCCAGTCTAAATTTGCATCAAAACTGTTGTCTAACATATTCTAACATATTAGAATTAATTTGGTATTTTCTATTGTAGTTCTTCCATGTGAGATCTATTTTCCTGGAACCCATAAATTTTTGTTTTAATATATGAAATATTGTTCAGCTATCCTACAATATTGTTGTACTCAAACAGCGTTTTAGGCAGGACATCTGGAATCACGCTTGATTAAATTTTGGTCGTACAATCCACCTAATTTTTGGAACATATTTTTGCATTTTTTTTTGTAAAAGAATTTAAGTGAAAGTATTTATGACCAGTCAGTGCACCCTCAATAAAAAATCAACCAGTCCCTTAACACCCCATACATATAATTACCATCTGGGGATATTGAGTTGACTTAACGTAAAAAACCTATGAAGATTTTTCCGAGATACATACAGAATGACTAAAGGGTTATGATAATCCCGTAATAATAAGGTTTACTTCTTCATAAAAACAATATTTTCAATAGGTCGCTACTGGTGGTTATAATAAATAATAAGCTAGGATAATATTATTAAATATCTCAGCTTGTGTACCGGTCCTGCCATAGCCAACTATCATCAAAATTTCAATTAGTTGTGTATCGCTTAAATCCACCATATTTTGAAAACTTATGACAATAGATAAATAAAATTGTTATGTAGCCTAATAACTAAGTACGCTAAACATAATACTAAATCTTAGTAAGAGTAAAATTCTCAAGAAAGTCACGTCAAGTATAGTAATTTAGAAACAGCAAAGAACAAAATTTTCAAAGAAGTAGCTACAACCAGTGTTGCGACGAATTAATAGAAATATGTGCCATTAAAAATTAAATTAATAAATTTCTCGAAATGTGTACGAAACAAAACAAAAAAGTGTACCTACCACAAAATTTTTGGCATCATCCGTAAAAAAATGTGCTTTCTTAAATGGTATCATCAGGTAAGGGTATTGCTATTCATAACAAATCGTTGACGTTATAAAATTCCAACAATAATGACGTAAAATATCTGTATATTCAAAAAGGCGTACCTAAAACACAAAATCGACCTCTTCGAGCATTTTCTCCTGTTTGCCCGGTACTTTTATCCAATTTGTTGCAACTTGTATATGCTTCTCTACGCATATTGCACAATCGCGTAATGCTAGTTGTCTAAATTTGCCAACGGGGTTTTTGAGAAATCATAAGCGCTATGAAATTCTTGAAATTATAAAATATAATACACGGAATAATGGATTAGAAAAATATATACAAGCATCAATTTCAAATAAGTTTTTGACAACCTGTGACCATGAAAATAGCACTGATTGTGAGTCCAAGTAACTACCGAAACATGTAACTACCCGCTACATTTAAACCACTGAATTAATTCCATCCACATACAAAATACAGAAAAAAAAGAATCGATACCTATAATCTGTAACCCTGTATAAAACAGTTCATTTGCCCAATACTACACATCTACAGCATCTATTTCCAATCCTGTTGCTACGCGATATCAATTGAGAGTACACTCTCCTTGTATAGCCGCCCCGTCGCTACAGGCGTCTGAAATTCCCGCTCCTGGAGGGGCAGTAAAACCGTCGCCGCCGTCTGCGGCCCTGTCGGTTCGACAAACGGGACTTGAGCCCTGTTTATTGAAAGCATTTACGACTGACGATTGCTGAATAATTTTTATAAATCACAATGATACGTGGAATACATGAACACGTTTATTGAAGTTTATTTCGATATAAAAGGTCTGAGTGGATCTTCAATCGTTATCATAAAGGACTTGCAGTTAAGGGAGGAGAATAAAGATTTATTATTGACTTGAGAATGATAGAGAGTTTGAAGTGAAGTTTGAGGTACTTCATTATCCAGAGGAATCCAGAGATTATTACAAAACTGCACTGGTGATGAATTATATTATATGCTGGTAGAAATAATAATACAAGAGTATTATAGTACTTCAAAGTATAATAAAGGCAAGATATAATATATGCAAAGTATAATATAGACCAGAAAAATAGTGCTAATCTATCTGAAAAGAAAAATTGATAAAATATACAATACCTAGTAACACTATGTACCTTAGATTATAGTTTTAAAAGTGTATTAATAACGGATATAAAATTTGTATTAGTACTAGGTATAATATATTTATTTCGGATTTTAATAAATTTTATGTTGATGTTACAATTCGTGATTACTGTATCTTTGTAGAATACGGGTTATAGGAAAAATCAATAATAATATAAGAAAGTTTACTATTTATATTCCAGTTTCATAATAATAAAAATATATTATATAACCAGGATCATATTAAAATCTTACACCAAGGTGCCACATTTAAAATAAAATACCTCAAACAACCATTGTAATATAACATAAAATCTTATCTCCCTGTTACTAGTTACTGGTCCTGACACCAACTCCCGAAAACAACTATGCCCGTAAAATCCCCCACCAAACCCCGAAAACAACTATTCCTTTAAAAAGATAAAGTTTTTATCTTACAACTCCTAAAACCAATGTTTTAGGGGTTGTTTTACCAATATTTTCACCAATATACAGGGTGATTCAGCTAACCCGTTCATTAAAAGTTTATGAACTTCCCATTGGAATTCATTTTTTAAAATTTGGAATCAGGGGTTAGCGAGGACGATCTATTCAACTAAAGTATTTTTGCTTTTCTGACACTTGTCAATTGTTAACATTTAGTTATTATTGTTATTATATTTTATTGTTTAGGCTAATGTAAGTTCCAAATCGTTTAAAATATGCTTTTTATTCATGGTGATTTTTTTTTCAATAATTTTGCACCATTGTTTATGATAAAAAATTAATATAAATGTTACGTTGTTTTAATTTTCATGGCCCGCTGGTCACAAGTAAATTAATAAAATGGAAAACTATGGTATCGAATAAAAAATACCTCGATAGCAAGAAAATGGTAGCAGATAGGTATAGGGAATCCTAATACAGATTGAAATATAACTTAATTTTCCATCACAGAAAGCAATAAAATACAGGGTGTTTCATTTAAGAAAATTGACTTTTGAGCAGTTGAAGTTTGTCAGAATGAACTAAATTTTTTGGACACCCTGTAAATAATAAAATATCAAACTACATATCACCTGAAAGCCTAATAGTCCGCCTAATTACAGCCCAAAATTTGCTACTATAACTTTTGTTTTGAATAAGTGACGAGCATTCCAATGGGATACTACAAAACCTAATTTAAAAAAAAAAATTAAAATATCTCAAAAACTGCTGAAGATAGGTATAGGGAATTGTTAGGAAAGTTCACTTAACATCAGCAGGGTAATTCAAAAATGTAATAATATACTGGGTGTTCTATTTAAAATAAGGAAATTGATAGCTACTTCCGGTATAATCGGAAGTGTCAGAAAAGCAAAAATACTTTAGTTGAACAGATCGTCCTCGCTAACCCCTGATTCCAAATTTTAAAAAATGAATTCCAATGGGAAGTTCATAAACTTTTAATGAACGGGTTAGCTGAATCACCCTGTATAAAATTTTTACAGATTTTCAAACAATACAAAATGGGGTAGATATTTACAATTCTAGTCGTACAGCCATACGTAATGCAATATTGTGAAATATTTAATGTTTAAAAAAATAAGTTTATTTTAGATTTTGCTATTATTCGATTAGTATGTATTTGAACATATGTATATATGTCTTGTGGTAAGTTTTTCCCATTCTACAATAGGCCTTGGTTGTTGACCAATGTATAAATATATAAATTATGTTTTAGACATTTCCATTATTTGAAAAAATGAACCAAAACATATTTTATGTTATATCAAAGTAACTTGTTAACTACATACTGACTTGCTTTTATTGCACATGATAAATTGGAAGGTATTCCTACCGGACAAAGGTGATATATTTCTGTTTCTTAGCCATTAGCCAATCTATAATCGGTATATTCCGTAAAAATTGTTTCAGAAATGTATATATTCCATAAGAGACTATTAAATCTATAGTTCATACAAAACAAAAAGCAATGCACGCCATAATCTGATATATCAGAGACGACCACCCTTGCACATTGCCAAAAATACTATACAACTCGAGGAAATGTCATAAGACTAAGGTTATATTATGTTAAAACTAACATTAAAATTTCTGATGATTAAAAACGAATGAAATTCTAAGTGTAGTGGTAATGAATTACGTCACATGATGACGTATATTGATTCTTGTTTTGTATGAATTATAATTTAGTAACTCAACAACATTTGTTCATCTTTAAGGACACGATAACGTAAAGAAAGTTATGCAAAAACGGAAATATTTGGGGTAAAAATAATGCGATTTTTATCCTAACTAATTAGTCTGTTTTGTTCCTATAGCGACAGTTAATTATATCTTGTTATTACTTGAGGAAAGGGGCTGGAACACTTGATGCGACAAAAAAGGAGACCAGTTTTCCACAAACACCGAAAGATTATACGTTTCTATACGTGCGTTTCGGTAACCCAGTTAGCATAATCGGGATACGAGACCTCTCCGTAAATATACTATTTAATGTTACATAAAATTTATCACATATTTCATCAACACATATGAATCACAACTTTCTAAAAAGGCCGGTATGTAAAATCATATTATAAAGAAATGGTGAATTTAGTTTTCGGAAGTTAAATTTAGTAATATTGTTTCTTACCAAACAATCATAAGAAATATTTGACCTAATAGGAACTTCCAGTGGAGGATGATGCTTATCGACAGACGACAGATACTAGAAGAAAAAGTGATTACTCGACTTGAACACGATATTTACTCATAACAAGATCCAAAATTCTTTGATTGGTATTTAAAATGGTATTGTATTGCGAATTCATGATATTAATAAGAGCCAGCAAAGATTAAGATTCTAGAAGTTTGTCACTCTAGATTCTAAATCTGATAATTATTAATAATATCTGTAATTGAAATCCCCTAAATTAAGTAAATGACTATCATCATCCAGTAAGTGGTAAATACTACATAGTGTCTTTCATCCAAAAATACCATCATTGGTTTCAAATGAAACATCAGAAGAGATGTAAATATTAATGATATACAAAGTGGCTTTATTTAGTATAACTTTAATACTAACTATATCAATTAATGGAGACGACTCTCGTAAAAAATCAAAGTTTAATAGAGGATTGACTCGATCTGACCGCGATTAAAACGCCGCCACCCCTAGAAGTACCCATGAGATGGGTACCTATCTTTTCTATACTTCGAAAAATAACTGTTAACAGTTTTAGTATCCAAAATCTCAGAATTCAACTATATTTAGGTTCATGCAATAAATCTAAATTACTTTCAATTATATCATTGTAATTGTATATATTTAAAACGTAAGCGTCTGACATTCTGATAAGAAAGTTGGACATAGCCCACATTGTTAGATTCTGACAATTACGTGTAGTTATATCTATCTAATTGCTATTTTGTAATAAGGGTTGTAGATTTCATGTAACTAATCCTTTTATACACATGAGGCATTGATCAGCATTCCATATAGTATGGATATTATCAGCGATATTTGCATTAGTACAATTTATACATTTAAAGACGGAGTTTTTACAGTTTGTTAAAACATGATTACCAGAACATTTAGAGCACACAGTTTTTATAACGTTCATTACATTTAACAAGAAAAGTTACAGCACCCTTGTCATTCTCAGTCATCTCCTATAAGAAATTTATTAACATAAAAAGAAAACAACCTAAACATCAAAATTATATCTGTTTATCACTACCTTAAGGGAATTGAACGAAGACAGAAAATAATTTAATTTTAACCCATTTAAAACGTGGCCCACTAGAATAAATTATATGAACACAAAGCTAGATCTACAGTATCTATTTAGTACAAAAATTTATATAACTAGCTTTCATAAAAAAATTGCAAGTAGCTTTTTCAATTTTTGTGATTTAATATTTGGCTGCTTCCATTTCTGATTTTATTTTATTCGATCTACGCTGACAGTATTTTTTAATAAACAGTTTTAAAACCTTAAAACGGACTTTTCTACACGTAGAACATCTCTATCTCGAAATTGAGTGGCCGAGAAAAAATAAACCAACATATAAATGCTGAATATGTGTTTTATGCGACAGTTTTACTTTTTCATTGGCGACTGTTTCAGTGCCGTATCAATATATTTGTGATCGAACGAAATTTTTTTTCTCATTCATTCGTATATGATACAAGCCGAATATATGTTTTGTTCGTACAATGCAAAATCGGCAAATTTTTCTCAAATAGTCCACCATCGTGCTTTCTCATGATCCATGGATAAGGTGGGGTGTGTACTATCCACCTTAAAATCAATAGGTGTCGTCTGGGAGGCGTCCCCGATCAGAATCAGTCAAAACCCGATCGATCTGACACGATTTCGTTGAGTTATCGTGCTAACAAAAGCAAATCTCAAATAGTCCACCATCGTGCTTTTTCGTGACCCATGGACAGGGTGGGGTGTGTCCTATCCACCTCAAAATCAATAGGTGTCATCTGGAAGATGTCCCCAATCAGAATCAGTTAAAATCCGATCGATCCGACACCATCTCGTTGAGTTGTCGTGCTAACAAAAAGAATTCTCAAATAGTCCACCATCGTGCTTTCTCATGACCCATGGACAGGGTGGGGTGTGTCCTATCCTCCTCAAAATCAATAGGTGTCATCTGGAAGATGTCCCCAATCAGAATCAGTTAAAATCCGATCAATCCGACACCATCTCGTTGAGTTATCGTGCTAACAAAAAGAATTTTCAAATATTCCACTATCGTGCTTTCTCATGACCCATGGACAGGGTGGGGTGTGTCCTATCCACCTCAAAATGAATAGGTGTCATCTGGGAGACGTCCCCGATCAGAATCAGTCAAAACCCGATCGATCCGACACGATTTAGTTGAGTTATCGTGCTAACAAGAATAAATGCCGACAACGACAACAACGATAACGACGACAACGACACACACAGACAAGATTTAAAAAAAACATTTTTTTTTTACTTTCAGGCCGAGAAACAAAAAATAAACGCTAGTATAGTTGCGTGCAGAAAAGTAATAATGTGTAAAACACACATACTTATCGGCATATAATAATCATAATTTACTTTATTGATATAAAATTCCAAATTCGATATTTCCTGATTTGCGTTTTTATGCATAATTCATAGGGTCATTAAATACCAGAAGAAATTTAAATCTGGTGCTGAAATAATATTATAGTTCACTTTTTATGTAAAACCTATATTTGAATAAAATAATCAGTTAACATTTTGGAAAAATTTATGGGTATAATTTGCTTTTTAAATTCGATCTGTTTCAACATTTAATCCAGCATGAAAGCAACATTCAGTTTGTCCTTGCTTCAAAATGCCACTTTTCTAACCGATCTCCAGGAAATACATAATATATTTGAGCCAAGACTCGTCGTAAGCTAGTGTTAAATAATCACGATCAATAAGTTTATTCCAATTTTAATTACGGAGACTTTCAGATATGGCGTTAAAATTTAAATTGCAGAAAATGGCAAATTCTTGAATGATCCATAATTTCACAAGACATAAAATTATCATAAATCTATCTGATACCTTGCGAATATGCCCACCTATCCAAAGAAGGCAAATAAAAAAATTCAAAAAAAGAAACCGCCAACCACGTTATGCTGCCTGTCTATCAGGAAATACATGAAATAATAGCAATTGCACCAGTATATAAAAAATATTGTTCATATTTGCAATATACAATTAGTCAGAAAAGTCTGGAATAAATACAATATTTTTAAGTGTGCATTGATGGGCAATTGGGCAGTTAATTGATGGGCAACATCCTTGGACAAATCGATTTCTTTTTCTTGAGAAAATTCATGTAACCATCTCCGATCAAAGTTTCTTTTCAAATAAATACATTTAACTCCCGTACATTTAACTTCCATACCTCAATTTCCTACCAGTATTCCAGTATCTATAATTTTATCTGTCCAAACTGTCATTTCAATGTAATATTTCCCAGTAGAATCCAAACGATGTGGACCGTCTTCACTTAATTATTGTACGAATTTAACTTTGTATCGATTATACTTGTTACTGTTCAAAATTCTGTGAACAGAAAAATTAGACTTACCATGTCTTGCAAACCTTCAGAAAAAATGAGTATTCAAGTTACTCATTTTTTCATGAACGGGAAATAAAATGTTTAAGCTATTTTCATAATTCACAAGGCTGGTTGATGCAGTTCTCGGAAGATCTCTAACAGTACCATGCTCTCTAAACTTATTTTCAATCTTGCTCACTGTAAATTGACTTGAGAATTTTTTTATCTGGTTATTTAATATCGAATATACCGCGTCTGCATTCAGGTATCGCCACATCCTGTCATCAATACTATTTTTTCTTTTTCAATTAAAATACTTGCTTATTTAAAGGGCTGCCAATACATTTGAAATTTTTGTAAATTTATTTTGGGCTTCATTTGTAAAATAAATGTAAAGCATGCTCTACTGTCGTAATCCTAAAGAACTCGTCTACATAATTATATTGTCAAATGTCCTAATGCACTATATTATATGTAAGTACAAAATATTGTGAATGACAAACCGGTCATATTTAATTCGAATGATATTCGAAATATAAGTCACACTATGTATATCAATCTATACATTGTATTTATATCTATAGCACGATCCTTAATTTGATTTTAAAAATAAAATTTGCTCACAAAGAAATAGACGTCTTCCCCTTTAATTATGGAATATATTACTGTAGAGGAAGAGTACACATGAAAAAAAACCCTAGACAATCAACCAATTCCTGGTATAGATGATAATTGCCTCAGTCAGTTTTCCCACTGTACAATTTTCACATACAATAATCAGAGAAAAAGTAAAAAAAAATGTTCAAATATTTTTATAGTCAATGATGTCTATCGGCAGATTTCATCACATTTATAATTATTAGTTGCATTAGTTACATTATTAAATTTTAGAATAATTTCCTTATGTTTAATGTTACTAAATCAAACATTAAATAATTATCTTCATTAAGGTTTCTCTATTATCTAAATTCTTCCTACTTAAGATCGATTCTCCAAATACCTCCATGTCCCTTTCGACAGAACGCCATTGTGTCGGGTCAACAAATTATTAGGTTCAGGGAGAATACAGCTAGCGCAGTTAACGATGGTATTCCGTGTACTGTCGACTATTGCATTACACTATCTCTTATTAATCACGACAAGCCTTTTTTGGCACGTAGAAAGTGAAATTTTCAAATTTCAAAATGAATATTTTATTTTTGATTCTTCGTTTAACTGAACTGCCATATTGACTGCATATATTGCCTCTACAACGCACAGGCAATAAACCTCCATTCAGCAAAAATTGATTATTGAACAGTTGAAAATTGATTTCATCCCGTGATATATATGTACTATTCATTTCATCGCTATTTGCCAAATAAAAAACTCTCTTATCTTGCTGATAAACGCAACAGTCTACTTGAGTCTAACCATAAAGTAAGCCACGGTATGAGATAAGAGCCGTTTGGGATTTTTTATTTGGCAAATAGAGATGAAATAAACTATATGTATTGTTCCTCCAAACTGAAGAATTAAAAACAGTCTATTGTAAATGGTACCGACCTAGAATGTTTATTAACGTCCGTACATACACTAAAGCTGATGGGAGAAAATGACAAATACAATTTTGATTTTGGTCTATTTAAAACTAAACTGTTGGAAAAAATTAACGCATTAGTGAAACTTATATTTAAATCATATTATCTACGTGATATTATAATTAAATGATTTCAACTAATTAGAATGATATAATAGGGGATAATACATAAATAACAGAAAAGATAAATAATAAACATAAATAATATAAATACCAGAAAAGAATACTAGGGTCAAATGCAATGAAAACGGTGTTAACGAAAAACTTTAGAAAAAAAATTTGGAGGTGAAATGAAATCATAAGAATTTAAGTTTAGTAGCGATAGATCCTCCTCTAGCTCTTATCACTGCTTCCATGCGTCTAGGCATGCTATTGATGAAGTGGTGAATGTTCCCTGATGAATATTCTCCTATTCGACAAGAACGGTTTGTTGGAGTTCCCTAATAATCATAGGGGCAGGTATGTGGCACCTAACTGATTTATTTAGTGCATACCATAGATGCTCTATGGAGTCTATCTTCGCTTCTTGGTGGCCCCAGTCCATAGTTGAAATATTTACAAACCGAAAGTAGTCCAATGCCTACCTCTCTAGAAACGTGAGGCCTAGCATTATACTGCATAAAAATTAAATTGTCCCAGAAACACGGAGCAAATAACATCACGTGTTCTTCTACGATGATTTCTACGTAGAAATATGCATTCATGGATCTCCTCCAAATAGAAACCAAATCCATGCGACTATAGAAACTAATTCCTCCCCAGAACATTGTTGATCCACCATTAAAATGGGTTCCTCGGAGAATTGTTGCGGGTAGCAAACCTCTCTCCTGGCCTCCTCCAGACTCGTTGACATCGATCTGGTGAATTAAGACTTATTCTTGTTTCGTCTGAAGACAAAACTCGCTTCCAGTCCTCAATGGTCCAATTTACGTGTTCTCTTGTAAACCGCAGTATAGTAACTATGTTCTTTGGTGATTAATGGTGCAACAGCTGGGTTGTACTATCAAATCTTCCTTTATTAAGCTTTCTCTTGACAGTTAGTCCAGAAATTGCTACATTTCGGACTGCTGCTAGGGCTCTGCTTAGCTCAAACTGATATAATGCCTGTACCTTAAGGCGACTTGCATAATATATCGTTCATCTCTTGAATCTGTAGACTTCTTACAATCTTGTTATGGGGTTTTGGAGTTGTTAAATAACCTGTATATTGATGTTATACAAGAATAAGTGAATTTAGAAAACTAAATATTGTGTTTTGTTAAGTATAGAATTAAGTAAGATTGGTATTTCATCTATGTACCCGAACTATGAACGTACTAAGTACTAAAATGCAGCCATATGATATTTATTTGTTCCAATGATTCTATATATACACAAGATTAGTCTATAGTAATGTCGTACGTATTTTTAAATTGAATAGACAGAGCCACTTCGAATAGCATATTAAATATACATAAAGAAGAAATGACCAAGTAGTGACTCAAGACTTTTTATATCCACAGATTTTTTTTATCCATGTTACTCCTATTTTTCTAACTTTCAAGTTCATTGAAACGTTTAACTGTTCGACTAATTGTTGATTGCTTAACTCCTAACAAATTAGCCACATATCGCTGGCTACGTCCCTCGTTAACCAGAGTTTCTACTTTCACTGCTTCATCTTGCGGACCGAGTCCAGTTATGCCATCCCCTTGCCACCTATTCATGGAGTAGTTGGCGACTGTCAGATACTTATGTAGTGTTAACAACGCTGACATTCAATAAATAACATCAGGAGAGTTCAGTATATACACATATACTAGTTAATATATTTTCTATTATTGTTTTATTAACTTTAATTGAGTCTTCACCCCAGTAAGACTACAATCTCCTCTTAATTGCGTGGACGATTCATTTCTTCTGCTCAAAGCGATTCACTTGATCACATTAAATAAAAAAAAATCACTAGGGTAACTGAATTTATGACTTTTTACAAATCACTTTAAACAGCTTTAAATGTATTATTAACAAATAATTACAAAAGTTACTTTATATTTGTCAATCAATGATAATTGCTTGTCAGTAGTGACAGAAAATATCCCAGGTCGCCTACAGAAAGTGTCTAAGGATTTAAAACGTCGAAAATTATACGAAATAATGAACAATTTTTGCTGATGTTGAAATTATTGTTCTTGATTTCTTCTCATGAAATATTTGCTGAAAAATTTTGTCCAGGTACAAATTTAGAAAATCTGAACTAATGTAATTCAAAATATTGACGTCTAGGCATTACCATTTCTAATTCCTTTCATTGTTCAAAATCTACATTAAAAAAATGGCAATTCTACATACGAGTTAGTTAAATTTCTAAGTTAAATTGACAGGTTTTTTTTTGATAAAATATAGAAAATAATTGACCATATGTTTCGTATGTGACATTTTCTCCCCATTACGTGTCTACGTTTCAGTGCATTATATACCCTTATGTCCTTTTCCATTATTTTATACATTATGGCAGAATGGGTGCCTAGTATAACTTTTTTTAATTTTTCACCAACATAATTTTCGACATACATGTGAGGTGTAAATAGTTATACTTTACAAGTGGAAATTTAATAATGCAGAACAATGTATAGTTTAACGTGCTTCCTGTTAAGAAATTATTCTTCTTTCAAATGAAAGAAGTATTTGCATGTTCGTTACATCCGCTTGGATTTGAAAACATGCCTACTTATTTACTTCGTATCCAATTAGATAATGAAATCCCACCTGGAACAAGACTCTCGTGTTTGAAAAGATGGATTATGTTATTATAAGAATAATAATAATTACCATTTGAAAACGTAAATCACGATTATGAAATCTGGTATTTCCCTTGATTGCAGTAGTTATTACAAACATTATAAGTAACTACATGAAATTTACCTTCACTAAAATGATTTATAGGAAAAAAACTAATGTAATTAGTACATAAAACTATTATTTAATTCGGCACCCACAAAAGTATATTAATTATTTATTGCCAACTTCGTTGTATATATATATACACATAAATTGCCAGACATTTAAATAAATATAAACAAACAGATCAACGGATATTTGTTTTTACAATTGCCAGGCTTGTAATTTGTTTGCATTCGTCTGCAAATTGGCCATTAAAATACTGTTATAATTTATAAATTTAGTTAAACATATGTATGTGCAGTATGTAAATATGTGATATGTTTAACAATTACAATTTTGACAGCATTACGCCCACATGCCTATGTTATGTTCGAATATGTCAACGTTTTTTACAGAAATTATGAAATAACATATGGTGAGAATTTATCGGAAGCAATTCCGAACAATTGCATATGATATTTTTATCAATTGATCTTATTTAAAGTGATGTCTACTCACCGTATTTAAAAAAAACAATTGACAATCTTCAATGCACGAACACACTAACCACCATGTTTATTGATTTTTGTTTATGACGACGCTTTTCACAACTTTTATAATGCAGATTTTACTTCTTTTGATATCCAGCGCTAGTTCATGAAGCTGGCTCCAGAAAGAAACCTGCAATAATGTGTGTACAATTTACGTTTATACTGGAGCGTTTATATGTTTACACCGAGAGATGGCGGAAGAGATTGAGTAGGAAACCGTTCTATGTAGGCATCTGATTTGTAAATAACCGATGAGTTGACTTTTAATAATTATTCTTGCCGCTAGATGCCACTGATAAAAAATAAAAAATATATATATTTTTTACATTACAAGAGTTCTAAAGAACTTATAGGAGGACAATTAAAGAAAATAATAAGATTAAGTTAAAAGAAAATTATACTATACAAGGTAATTGGATATTTGCTGACTGGATAATATTAGACAAAATATGAAGATGTAGACCAGACCCAAGGATTGTATACTCCCTATACAATCTTGGACCAGACCAGCTCCCTGGCACTGCAGTAGTTCGCTGGTAAATTACTATACCAGGGGCGCTAGTTGTCTTGCAGCGCAAAATTGCAGGTAAATTTGAACATAAATATTTTTAAATTTTAATATATAAAAGTACGTAACGGATGGTGTAAAATTAATAACAAAAGGAATTTACAGGAAAACTATTTGAGGTACAACATATTACGTAACGATTATTATTGTTTACCGTATAGGTGAAATTGAATCAGGTTAATTTACAATTGTAAAAAATATGTTTTCTTTTGTCCTGCAATAATTTCTTATTTACACGTAATATGTACACACACGTATACAATCTGTCTGAAAAACTTATTCTATGAATATTTCTGTTAAAATAAGAGAAATAAGTTCAAAATATTAATTCACGGAGGCAAATAAAGTTTGTAGTATATACTACGAATTATAATTTTGTAAATTGGGAGTAATCAAAGTATCGTTAAAGGGAAAATGAAGCTATCTATTTCACTGCACTATACCGAAAACAAAGCACCCCACGACATTTCCAACCGGGTCTTTTGACAAATTTTTACATGGCACTGCTCCCCACTTTAAGCGCCCAACTTTATATGGCCCCTGTGCAAAAAAAAAGGTGTATTTAGACTAATGCAATTATATTAATTACTTCGATTGAAATAACAATACAAAACTTTGAATAATGTCGAATCATAGTAATCTGTTAATGAAGAAAAATTTTTTAAAATACTGAATTATTCTTCAGTTAGTTAAATATCATTAAAGTACACTTGTAAAACGTAACCAAAGTCCGAACAGCACTTTGCCACAGTTCTATTTTTTCTTCGTTTGAGGGTAGTTTGAAATAATGCACTTTTTCGCCTTCTATGGAACGTTCTTTTTCGTAATTACATGCGGACACTATGCAACGTCATTTCACGCGATGCATTTTGTTTTTTACTTTCGACGGATCCTCCATTTTACACTATTATGTTTATACACTGCAGATTGATTACAACTCGATTCTTTACCATATTTCATACAAAGTGTTATTCGTGTGTTAACGATACAGGGGGAGAAAAGGTAAATGTCCGATATTTGTCAATTTGAAATAAATATGTACAACCATAATTGAAGCAAACAAAAGCAAAAGCATACAAGCAAAAATAGATGAAACTCAAAACCTATCGTGGAATAAAAGTTTGCCTTGCAGAGAAAGAAATATAAATATCCTGCCAGTGTGAAAAGAATTAATGTCAATTTATTAAGTATGCATACCTATGTTATTCCTGTCAGATCTGGTCTGTTGTTCGTCGACCTATACAAACACGTACATTTCTTGACTGAAAAGCTGCATGTTTGTTAATTAAATTGAACCTATACGCATAATGATAGTATCTGAAATGTGGTGTAAAATTTGACACCAATTTCACACCAAACGGAGTAAACGCGAGTTCGGTGTGAAATAAATACCGCAAGGCCATGGTAGAATTTTACCATTCGCTGTAGATTTTCACCTCTTGAAGTTAGCACCCCCCAAATTGTATTTTTAAACTTTTTTGGCCAGCTTTGTCTAAACCACCTTTTGTTTGAGAATGTGGAACGAAACTAATTGTTTTACCTTTTTTTAGTCCGCATCCCCAAATTGGAATTTTGAGCCGATTAGGACTTATTTTTTTGACCAAATTTTGACCAATTTTGACCAGCAATTGGTTTATTTTGACCACCCATAGACTATTAAATATTAATGTTTTAAAATTCTGAAAAGTGTGATCACCACCACCAAAATGGAATGTTGAGTAAATTGCTCGATGCTTTGGCCACGTTTTGACCAGCAAAAAGTTTATTTTGACCACCTTTTGTCTGTAAATGCTGAGCAAAGTCAATTTCTCGATCTTTTTTTAGCCCACACTCCCAAATTGGATTTTTCAACTTTCTTTTCGTTCATCATTTTGGCCAAGTTTTGACCAGTTTTATTAATTAGGATCAAAAATCTTATAGGCTAAAACGTCTTATATACCACTTCTTTTAAATTTATAAAAATTTAAAAGAAGTGATTCAAATGCATGATTCAAATTTTTAGATTGTTATTTTTTAATAATACAGAGATGGTCAAAATTAACCGTTAGCTGATCCTGATTTGGTCAAAAAAATTAGCCCAAAATCGACTCAACATTGGGATTTGGAGGAGAACGGAATGTCATGATTTCGAAATTTTCAAATAGTAATTTTTGAACAATACAAGGGTGGTCAAAATTAACAGTTATCTAGTCATAACTTGTCGACTTTTGGTCCAATGGGGGAGACTAAGAACTTTCAAATTTCAATTTAGAGGTGCCATCGCAGGTTTTCGAAATTTTCAAATAGTAATTTTGCAGCAACACAGGGGTGGTTAAAATTAACCGTTAGCTGGTCAAGACATGGTTAAGAAATGAGTCTACAATCGACTAAAAATTCCAATTTAGGGGCGCCATGTGATGTTTTCGAAATTTGTAAATAGTAATTTCGCAGCAACACAGGGGTGGTCAAAATTAACCGTTAGCTGATAAAAATATAGTCAAAAATGAGTCTAAAAATTCCAATTAGAGGGCGCTATGTCATATTTGCGAAATTTGTAAATAGTTATTTTGCAGCAACATAGAGGTGTTAAAAATTAACCGTTAGCTGGTCTAAACTGGTCAAAACTTGGCCAAGAAACTAAGCTCCAAATCGACTAGAAATTTCAATTTGGGAAGTCAAGCTAAATAAACGCTCAAGAAATTAGTTTCGATCCTCATTTTCAACCAAAAGATATAAACTGTATGTTGTCAAATCTTTAGTCACTATTTATATTTTTCTTCTTAAAATCTTATTTTCTTCTTAAAGTTAATTTCTTTATTGCAGTAAATAAATATTGGTGTATATTATGTATGTATGTGCTAGTGTAAGTCTAGAAAATATTTATATATTCCTGATAACACAACCAAATTCCTACCATAGTAGAAATAGTACTTGTATTATCAAGCTTTCCAATTAAATATTATGCTAATGTGAATGTTCTTCGTTAATATTCAGATACCTTTGGTTATTTATTAATAATTATTTATAATCAGGGGATTTAGTCCTTATACTGAAAATTAAAATTATAATGTAAGCAGTATTAATGGAGTAGTAACGTAGTCGAGAGAGTACCGAATTATGAAATTCATCATTTAAATTGAATTGTTAAGTTAATGTGTTATTATTAGTACAAAACAATTACGAAATTATCGGGTGAAATAGGATTATTACCAAATCTTATAATCATACCTGTAATTATAATTTTTTCTGTGTTTCTAAACATAGTAGTTCAAACCGCTAACAGAAATTTAAAATAAGTTCTTTTTTATGATGGTATAACCAACAATGACTTGTAACCCGATAAGAGTAATGGAGCAATCCTTATAAACAAAATTAATGTTAGACTATATATGTGACGACAATATGTTTCACTGTAATAACGTCTGTGGACTCGTGAGGTGAAACGGAATTGTTAACAACTGTTAACAATAAAATCATTTATCTTCCATTCTTATATGTGTCTATCCAATATTCTAACTGGTGAATGCCACCACCCTCGTGAAGCTGGGAGTGGTTGTATTATAGAGAATGAGTTATTGTTGTACACAATATAGTATGTATACAATAGGCACAAAAATTAAGGGATATAAAAAAATCCTTAATTTTTGGGGAAAACTTGGAGGAAAATAGTCGCAGAACAATTTTAAAAAAAGCTAATTGAAGCTCCAAGCTTCTAGTTTTCAGAACTTTCAGAATTAAGATCAGCTCTAAACATTTTTTACAATCAGCAGGTTTTGAATAATCATAAGAAAACCTTGAGAACAAAAATTTTTCAAATTTTTGCTTGCTTTTCAAAAGGTCCACGTACTTCAATAAAGTGTTTTCGTAGATTTCATCATAAAGCTTTTTTAGATACTTTTATCCTCTTTAATTTGAGCGGCCAAAAGACTTGTACGATGATTTTTCGCTGAGTTATCGTCGTTCAAAGTAAAAAAGTGTTTTTTGAGCTCAATTCAAGATCTGAAAACAAGAAACTTTCGACTATTTTTCTCCAAGTTACAGCCCTTTGAGAATCACCTAAAAATTAAGGATTTTTTATACCTCTTAATTTTTGTGCCTAGTGTATGACCTGAGAAAATTTTTTTTCAGTGGTTAAGGGTTGTTAACCATCTTGTTTTACGTTACGAGTCCACGGACGTGATACTACTATAAAATGCATTACTTTGAGAGGTATTTGACGAGACAGTAAACATTTTGTATGTATGTAAAGCAGGAAACGGAATATTATTATTTTAAGGGGTTGCTCATGCCTTAGTCGGGCTTGCAAGTTGCTGATGAATGTGTCATTATATAAAATAAATTACGTTCAACTTGTTTACGCTATTTAGACAACATTTATGTATGGGAGCGGAGGAATTTTTTTTCTTATCAAGGGCGACGTGAAACAGAATGGTCAACAACCATTGTTTCACGTCGCGCGCCCATGAACGTGCTTCTATGGTAGAATATACTGTATTAGGAAGTATCTTAAGGCTATCGTACACGCTAGATTTTTTTTTCAGAGTTTTGTCATCAGAGCCGCCAGAGACGTATAAACGCATGACATAGTGACAGAGGTGATGTCAGAGTGCTCTGCTGCAAAAGGCAGAGCTGTCAAAAGTTTTTCATCTAGCTTGTAAACACTGTGAAACTTACTCTGATGCAGTGTGTTTAGTTCTCTGTCACTCTGGTTGTCGTTGTACCATATTTTTTTCTCTAAGTATAGAGTTATTTGTTTCTCGTACGCAATATCTGATTTGAATGATGCCGACAACAGAAATATGAAAGGAATTAGTCGAAAGTCTAGGAGTATTTTCGGACCATGGTCAAAAGACGAAACCAAACTGTTAATACAACTGTACGAAATACACCCAGTTCTATGGGACATCACTTTACAGGATTATAAGAATGTGCATAAAAAATACTATTATTGCGGATATTGCAACTGAAATGGGAAAGGAACTTCTAGATATAAAATGGCAAAACTTGTGTCAATTTAGCGTAAATAATGAAAACGTGGTTGTGTTAATAATGTTGGTACATACTAGGTTCACCATTTCTCAGTTCCAAGTTCATTTTATTATAAAAACCACTTTTTGGTCTTCCTGCAAAATAATCTTTAGTCCACGCAACTCTATTCGCTTGCTTTCTGTTTTATTTTTCTTTCTCCTCTTCCAATAATAAATAAACTACATCTGCTGCCGCTGTCGTGACTGTTGCTGCAATCTTGTGAAGAATGTGAAGTATATATTTATTTTGTTTGTTCTCACCTAAAGATAAATCTCAGGTGTCAACAGACGCCAGAGATCATGACAGAGAGACTTTCCAGAGCTCTTTGATACTGTCCCTGTCAGAGAAAAAGTGCCAGATTTTTGTCTACGCGTAAACGCCAATGACAGAGCTCTGGCAGCTCTGATGTCAGAGATCTGGCAGAACAACTGTAGCATGTACCAAGGTATTTAGTCGGGCTTGCAAGTTGTTGATGAATGTGTCATTATAGAAAATAAATTATTTTTAATTTGTTTGCACTGTTTAGACAACATTTGTATGGGAGCGGAGGATATTTATTTTCTTATCAAGACCGACATGAAACAGAATGGTCAACAACAATTCTGTTTCACATCGCGCGCCCATGAACGTACGTCTATGATAGAATATATTGTATTAGTAGGTATCTTATGGAATTATTCTATTCTAAGGAAAACATTTTTCTTCTAATTTAAGACTCATTGAACCTAAAGCTACAGAAATACTTATTGTTGTAATCTTGTAAATCTGTTATAGGTTAGTTTTTTTCAGAAATTTGAATAATAGTGTGGTCAATATAGTAATATTCTTGTTAGAGGTGCTAATCATCCAGTTTTGGTTAATTGGCTACCAACTACCTATGCAGTGTTTTATACGCCAACTCTTGTACTTAAAAGACTATTTACGGGGCTCCCCAATATATTGGTACGAAATTTTCCATTCTCGCCTGAGGGGATTACTACAGTGATATTTTCTTATATCATAAATAAATCTCACTTGATTTCATTCAATTTATTTTCGCGCCTTTGCTGCAGAACAGTATTTTGTTTTCAAACCAACCCTCTTGTTCTTCAGATACTAATCCTCTGTAGTATAACTTTGCACATTTTAAAACATTCTATAGTGAAAATGAGGTTTCAAATTGGGTAGATTTCTGTTATTAGGTCGAATTCAAGATGAGAATGACGAGGGGATTTTCAAAGGGTCGCGTATTGGGAGACTATTCCCAAAACTAGTTTCTCATCAGCAGGGGCAATAGCTGTAGTTATAAGTTTCGTTACTGTTATACAACTGATTTTCATAGCATGTTTGTTTTTGAACGCATGTTTACATGAAATGGCTTATTTTCTCTAGTGAAAATATTTACAGGATCAATTTATTTAGACGCTCTTGTATTTGTAAATTAAGATAATACCACTCTGCAATATTCCATAAAATAGGCGTAAATTTTTGTCTCCAATTTCACGTTGGTACGAAATATTCCATTCCCTTGTGAAATTAACTCTACAGAGTTGTGATATTGTCATAAATGAATCTCGCAATATTAAATAGCTTTCGCTTCAGAATCGCATTTTTGATATGGAAACGACCTTTTGTACCGCAAATAGTAATTCCCTGGAATATGACTTCCCTTTAAAACTTTCGTTATGTTGAAACCGATTCTCAGACTGACTATACCTTTATAAGAAGGTCGAAATCAGGAAGGGAATGACAAAGGATATTTCAAAGGTTCGCATATTGGGGAACACTTGACAGGCTCTTCACCAGCAGAAGCAATACTTGTAGTTTGTATAAGTTTCAACACTAAACTCTTCGTTGGACGCAACTGATTTGTGAGATAGGGCAGACACTATTTTCTTTACCCTTCCGTGTGTATTACGAATATTAACTCAAACTCTCTCATAGCTTCCTGACTCCCCTTCACTTTTCTCGATATGGTGTCGATTTTTTTTTAGTGCATAGGGCCCATACAAGACCAGGGGCATTGTATCGGCTGCCCCGATCTGTCAGATGCATTGCGCCTGATTACGTCATTATTTTCTTTTATATTTTATTATAAATATTTCTTTTATTATTTAATTTAATAATATCTTTTTGAATCTCTAAACTTACTTATTTTGGCTTTTTATGGTATTATTATTCAAAATTAACATATTTGGCTGTTAAATTATTGGTTTATATTAAATATCATTGCCAAGAATGTGTGTTTATTTTTGTTTGGAACATGCTAAAATGATGAAGAGGGTTTATAACTTTTTATGCTTAAAATAGGCAGTTACTTATAACGTTTCTTTGTAATTCACGTCCAATATTTTTTTATATATAATTTTATAACTTACATGAAAAAATAGGTGCTTTGATTTCTTAATTCAAAACACTGTTCAATATTAATTTATGTTTTGTACTTAAAACATAAAAAAACTTGTCAATAGCTGGTTGCCCAGTAATAAGAAATAATCTAAATTTATTGTTTTACAACATTAAGTGAGTTCCTATATGTAAATTTAAATATTTTGATTAAAAACTAGTGTGAAATATTTGTCATTGTATTGTATTCATTAAAATAAGCGTTTAATTAAATCTCCTCCCCATTAAAATGTAAATTATGTAAGATTTAATTATGCAATCTTTCAGATGTATTTGGATGTGCCAGAATGTGTTTGGATTCATACTGCGCCCGACGGAGGGATAACCAACTGATTTTCATAATTTTTATTGTACACATGTTTACATGTATTTATTTCTTTATTAATTATCTGGATGAGGTAACGTAATATTAAATTAATGTATACTATATTTAACGTAACTTGATTCTGTTTTGGCATAAGAGAATTCACAGTTAAATAAGACATTAAGAAATGAACCCCCTAACAACTTATTTCTACAAGAATCATGTTTTTTAATTCTAAATTTATAGATTAGTTGAATATGACCCTATGCGAAGTTTACAAAATTCTATTGGGTATTGCATAGCAACCAACGTTCTTCAATTTTTATCTGCAAAAAATCGAACATTAGTCAGAATATAACACTGCACGTCGGCGTCGTTCTCTGTGCATGAATCTCTATAGAAAATATTTCGACTTACCTCAAATTTATTTTGCATTTGGCTCGTCTGTAAACGTATATAAGTCCATCGATATAGTCGATACTTCTCCTTGCCTTTGTGCTAAGCAATTACTTACTTATCTGATAGTCACTTCACTGTGAAATATATACTTAAACTTCTACTTGCCCAAGATTACTAAAGACTAACCTTAAACAATGTTTATCAGGCATAGAATAGCAACAATTCTAATTTATAAATGATAGTAATTATAAGTAGCAGTATATAATGTTTGAACTATACGAGGGGGTTCCCAAAAGAAACCGAAATGATGTTGCGGTGCGCGGAACTTTTGTAGTACCGCGTTCTGTTGCTAGGAGCAGTATAGAGCCACCATTCCTGAGTCAGTAAGCTAAGTGTTGTCGCTAAAGAAGGTTCCGTTCAGCTTGTGTGAATTTTTCAGTTTGAGTTGTTTTGTGTGCTCGTCCTTTTTGCAATAGCTGATTCTCGTGAACAGCGCATGGCCGTAAAGTTTTGCTTCTTGCTCGGAAAAACCTGGCACAGAAATTCTTGTAATGTTGAAAATAGCCTACATGGATGATGCTATTGGGAAAACTCAAGTATTTGAGTGATTTTCCCGTTTTAAAAGAGGTAAAATGTCAATTGATGACAAACATCGCTTTGGACGGCTCAAATCCATGAAAATGTTTAACAAATTGGCGAAATCATCCTGAAAGATATATGAGGAACCATTGACGAAGTTGCGGAGCTATCTGGAGCGACTTTGAGTTCAGTTCAGCGAATTTTAATTGTAGGTTTGATGAAGAGTATGGCTGCCAAATTCGTGCCTCAACTGCTGACTGCCGAACAAAAACACGGACGAAAAACAATAAGACCCCTCTACCGCATCCCCCCAATTCACCCGAACTTTCCACCTGCGACTTTTTCCCCGAATAAAAAGAGACATGAAAGGAAAGTGTCTTAGCGACATTGCCGAGGTTAACAAAAAAAAACGATGGAGGCGTTGTCGGGCACCACAGAAGACTGATATCTAAAATGTTTTGAAAAATGGAATAAAAAATTAGACAATTAGATACTGAATCTAGTATATATACTAGTTCCAATGGAGTGTACTTTAAAGGAGATTGTACGTTTTTTGTTTAAAAATTAAGTAAATTAAAACAAAATAAATTCAGATAGTATTCAGTATGGAAAGGGAACTGGACGCTCAGGAATTACAAAAAATCAACAAATAAATATTGTCGCTGAAAGAGCTGTGGATCCCTATATCTCAACAAAACTACAGCTGTTTGTGAAGTAGTTTCAAAAATTATGCAAAGAGTTTTAAACGAACAGAAATTTCACCAAAATGAACTGTAGGACAGAATATTTTAACATGAGCAATGCTTGAATCAGAACATCTTAAGGATGAAGTTGAATATCAAAAATAAATATGGGCCTAACATAGTCCAGTTGGTATATCGACATTTTATTATCTACAACCTCAAAGCGTTTTATTAACATGGCATTCATTGTATATTGTAAAATATATTTTACTAGTACTCATCAAGCACACAACAATTATATGGAAACCAATGAGTTTTAGAACACAAAATATTTTCTGAATATTATTTGCACTGACCAATAAAGAATTGGCTTAAAAGTGGTAATAATAAAATAATTCACTTTTCGTTCTTCATTATATTATATACAAAATCAATTATATGTATTTACAAGTAATTATCTAACGATAACAAATAATTAACATAATTAATTCTAAACAAATTTCGAGTTGGAATTAAAACAGGAGCTAGTGAGTACAACAAACAATTAAACTATTCAACATAAATACAGTAAAACGTGTGTATATATTTGGTTTTGTCCTTCATTCGCCCTTAAGTATATTATATACAAATATTTTGGTCTACAATACAATACGCCAATATGCAAAACGTGTTATGAAGTCGACTTTATACAAGATGGAAATTTGAAAAAGTTAGAGTCATTTCAGATATATAACAACACACTCACAATTTTGTTATAACTGAACCGACACCAGATCGCATTGTTCAAAACAATCGTCCTCATGTTCAGGAGTTACGTCTGGTCTCACAAATCGCGGAGAGCCATATCTGCTCTCGTTCTCTGATTGCTATACGGATATTTCTTGTATTTGCACCCTTTTCTTGATGGTACCGCTAGGGGGGTTGCTCGAGGTTCTCATCGGCGGAGGCGGCTTCTCCCTTCTCAATGTATTTTGGGAAGAAAGAACTTGACATGTAGGAAGAGACGGACTGTTGGGTATTGCTGAATAGGATGGAGGTAGTTCGTGTTTTTCTTTTCTGCTGATGATGGGTGATTGTCGCGCTGAACTCCCTGGCGTCGAGAGTCTTTGGGACATGGGTATTGTCTCGGTGGAAGGCGTCGAATTGGAGCGGGAGTGACGATTTTGGGATTGGTTCTGTCGTCTGCGGTCTCTCTCCCTCTGGTAGTAGATGCCGGCGAAAATAAGCATGTTAAGCACCAGGAGAAGACATCCAACGCCTACGGTTACTCCTAAGGCGGCGGTGTAGCTGTAGTAGTGTCTAGTTGCTAGTCGTTGAAGTAATTCTTCGCTGTCTTCGTCGATATCGTCTATAAGAAGAGAATTTACCAATATAAGTATAATATAAGTGTAAAATAAATGAAAAGTAAAATATAATGTAAATATCAAAAGGAAGATAAGATAAAAGTAAATATCAGAAACCAATGTTTTAATCTGAATAGAAGTGAATATCTTATCAGTTATCAGTATACTTTGTTCGGATATTAGACAAAGTATTAGGGCCAAAATAGATGGAGCAGTTCTCATCGATTCGACCGTCAACTTGAAATATCATATTGTCTACTCTAATTCTAAGGACTCCATTTATAATGTGACATTTTAGACGCCCGTCATTTTTAATGTGACACTATAGACGCCAGGAAGTTATCAGTCATCAAGCTGATAACGAGAATCATTTTATCTGTTTTTGCCCTTCAAGCAAGTAACTTTGATATGAATGTAAATAATAAAAGAAATAGAACAATGTATCGTATGATTGTATTTTTAAAACAGTGCCAAATGGAGTTTAATTTTTTTCACAGTGAAACAGGTTTACAAAAACAAAATATAACGTAAATATCGAGAGGACGTTAAGATAAAAATAAATATCGTCTAAGGAAACCAATATTTAAATGTGAATATAAGTGGATATCACTATACTTTGGTCGGATATTAGTCAGAGTATTAGGCACCAAAATAGAGCAGTTTCTGTCACCTTGACGTATCCTGCTGTCTACTCCAATTAACCAAGACTCCATTATATTCGACACGAGTCCACTCACCGCAGCAATGGATTCAGCATATGATTTTCCTGCTTTAGAGACATCTCGTTGAATCGACAAATCAGTCCGTCTTTTTAAATGTGACATTTCAGATGCCAGGATTATCAAGTAATCACTCGTCAAGCCGTCTCAACTGTTGACCCGCCGACTCGACGAGAACCATTCTGTCTGTTTTTGTTCTTAACGCAAATTACTTTGATATGAATGTAAACAATGGAAAAAATAGAACGATGTATTATATGGTTGTATTTTCAATACAGTGCCAGAAGCAGTTTAATTTTCTTCACAATGAAACAGGCTTACATTGGTAAGTGTAGTTTTATAAAGTTTAAACTAGTAGAGAATTCGACTGAATCTTATCAAAATTTCGGCCATAAGGAGATAAGATTAACTAAAAAGTATTTTATATTATACACAAAGACTGCTCTTTGCTTTCTTCGTTCTTTAATAAACCACCCTCAATTTTATTCAAAAGTTCTACTTCTTGTTTAAGAAACAGTTAATTGAATACTAGAAAATAAACCAAGAAATTTTGTATAAAGTCACAGTAAAACTATTTACACCGTATTTCTTGTTAAAAATATAAACATAATCACAAAATAATTCTTTCTTAAAAAAAACAGTGTCAGATTTTAGTTACCAAGCTAATAGCAACAGAGGTGAGTTTATACAATTATTATGGCGCATTTAATGGCATGAGAAAGGTAAAAGAAGCCTATATCTAATTTATGTCGATTACGAGGATAACGCCATAATGACGAGTACGTAATGTATTGAATGTGAAATATCTAAAACGACTTATTAGCTAATCCATCATCATTAAAATTGAAAGAATTAACACACGGCCTTGTAAAGTATTGCAAAGCCTTCCAATTTGTAAGCTGATGATAATGTTAGTAGAATAACTGATTTTTAACAGTTATGGATTTATTCTACTAGCTCATATTGAACATAGGGTTAATGATGTTAATATTATTGTTCGAAACGAATTCGCCTATATATAATTTTAGAAGAGCTATTATTTCACCCAATATGTTTATTTTACACAATAATAAAGTTAGCGTTTTCTAAAAATTCATTTATGCAATATGATAAACTTCATGTGTAGCTTCTTTAGATAATATCAGGTTTATTGAAATGAAAAATCCTAAATTAAAAGTCTGTAGAAAATTGAGACTGGTATTAAATTGTCTCTAATGTGTCTTAATATTGTCTATAGTAATGTGAGGATGAGGCAGCGTACTCCGTTCATTGTCGGACCTGCGCTGTTCGAAGTCAAGCAACGGATTGCACGGTTGCGACTTGGATGGGTGACGCATGGTCTTATTCTCATGGTGCCGCGGTGGTGCTGACTTGGTATTTGGTAACAGGGTGGCAACTGGGCCAAATACTGGGCACATTGTCTGCGTGAGTTCGATTCTCACCAGAGGGAACTTGGCACTTCCCTCAGGGCTGGGTGTTTGTCTGCGTTTATATGTGTAACCTTCCTCTACACAAAATCTGCTTGTAGGCTTTCTGGGGAAGGATGTTCTAATTTCTGTGTGTCCAAACTACTTTTTTTTTTAAATGTTTCTCTTTATCGCCAAAATAAAAATTTATCGCAATTTCATGTACCTGTTTAATCTGCTCAATATTTCAGCATCTATTCAACGATTAATATTTTTCTGTATTCATTTAACACAACTTTAACAAGAGAAGCTAGCCACCAGCATCTATCTTTTTGTAGTGCGTATGTACGTATGACGATTTTCTTCATATATAACTCATCATGACTTTATTTCAAGTATAGAAATTGTAATATTTGCAACTCATGAATGGGAATGTATCTTGCTATTTTTAATAGATACTTTAATGTCCGTAAAAAGAAAACATTGGTATAAACAGCATTGAACATTTCTTCAGGTTATTTCGCATGGAGGGTATTTGATCTTAGAAATACAATAGAGTACATAATATGAAGGACTTAATTATGGACTGAAAATTAGCTTGGAGGTAAACTATGTATAACATTTTATATAACAAAAAATAAATTTACATAAACGTTATATAAACTTTTATATAACGAAATTATCGTGATGTTTTTCTTTGTAGTTCCTTTAGCAACTGCCACATATTGCAAAATAATTAAGAAAAGCTTTATAACAAGTGAGTGGTGAAAATTAAGGTCGTTATTGACCAAAATCAGGCCAATTTTAGTTGATTATGTTCAACACTTCTGTGGCGTAGTACTCTCAAAAAAAATAATTTAATATAGATATTATTCATAGTGCATGTTTATTGTATATCTAATTTGTTAAAAGTATACAGGTTATTCTGTAAAAAATAATACATCATACAACTATTGGACATATTTCTGGGAAAAATAAAACTAAAATTGACTGGCATCGCAAAAGTTTGCCAATTATATATTGGTGTTTAAGGTATTTCTGGCACATTATTAATGCATTACATTATTTTTGGCCTATTATTAATGTATAGAATCTGTCTTATCGCATTTTTGAAACAATATATTACGTATTAAATACTTGTGCGTAAAGTGTACATATTTTTTTAACCAAAATGTAAGTCCTTATCTTTATCTTTTACAACTCGTTCATATTCAGATAATCATATTATTTTTATATTATATAATCATTACGAGTTATTAATAACATTGGTGACAATATATTTGAATTAAACAATTAGTTTCCTCGTTTGATGAAAAATTTAATTTTGCATTTAAAATTTCATAATCAAAAACTTAAGTAATAAGAAAATAAGATAATTTGGACGTTGTGGTCATCTTCTAAGCTTATTTTTATTGTAGTCTTCCCTTATCTGTAGTATCCATAACTTCCTGCATGTGCAGTACATAAAAACTCCCGTTAAACACTCTCTAAAACGTAGTCGCAGAACAGAATGGGTTAAAAGAGGTAGTTTATCGTAAAGTAGGACTATTAAGGGCGCCTAAGGATCGGCATAAACTTTTACGGTAACGCTAGGAGTAGAATTTAGTAGATAGTATTTTCAATCTGTATTATTTGAGGCAATTGTAAAGCATCCAATTAACATAAACTAATCATTGTGTAACGAGAATGTTGTTAATTAGTATACAGTGAACATTAGTATAAAGTGAACAGAAAATTATTATAAGACATTGATCCGCAAACCAGCACTTTCCAAAACCATCATTTGAATTATCAAAGTAAACTCACATTTTTGCCAAACTCAAACCCAAATTTGGCACAATTTGATATCATTATTATAAATTCTGTCTCGGATGCGGATGCATGAGGTCATTAAGTGAGTCACTGAATTTGGCCCACTTTATGAGAGTACAGCTCACGCATTACAGGATGGATCGTGAAAGTCGAATGTGCAATGGAAATAATCAGTAAATAAAAATGATATGAAATACAAACAATATTAACTTAATAAAATGTTTTAAGCTATGTTTTACATAAATCAAAATTTACTTTCATTCAAAATAAAATGTTTTCCACAAAATTGTTGCAACATATGTTCAATGTGATCACCATTATTTTTAATGTAGGCATGAAACCTTCTAATTAAATGTTCCTGCACGTGTTGGAGAATGCTGGGATTTAATATTTTGCGCTGGTTCAAACATTAATTATCAGAGATAATTTTAATCTTGAATTTACTGGGCATACACTAAACTTTTCATGTGGTCCCAAAAATAAAAATCTAGCGAAGTCTGATGAGTAATCCGGCCCAGTATTATGTTCATTTCTTTTATTCCATTGGTTGTCATAGTTATTATTTAAATAATACACCTGACAAGGCACGTGAGTTCCAGAGCTATCATGTTAATATCGCTTAGTGTATTTTCCCATATTCTCCAGTAATTTAGGCAATTCATTTTCGAGGAAGTTTAAATAAACGTCTTCCGTCTGTCTTTCCGGTAATATATAAGGCCCCTTTTCAAACTGTCACTAAGTACCCCAGCCTAAAAGTTAACAGAAAAGCGATATCAAATTGTAAATGATAGAGTTCAGCATTCGTGTTGTATAAGAATTTTTTGGTTGTCTTGTTTCAAACTATTGAGGACGCTTGAGAAGGTTGAGGGCCTTGCAGGGCTGTAGCATCAATGATGATGATGATGATGAGTTCCAAACTATTCACTGTTAAAATAAGAAGAAACCGTGCTTCTTACACCCTGTATATATTATAGATAACACATAAATGAATAAATAAAAATGTATAAAATGTATAGAAATTTACTTTTACAGAATTGCTGAAGATTGTAACTTAATTCTCATTCACAAAACTGTTTACCTTGATTAGATTCATTTAAAAATAAATTATCTAGTTAAATCTGATTTGTTATACGATATCAAATAAATTTATTGATTTTTACAAGATTATTTCCTTATTGTTTAATTCATCATGTGGGACCGGTGACAATGTAGTCCAATTTTTACTAAGGATTATGAAACTACAAATAAGTGGTTCTCTTTAAACTTTTAGTGCAGGTCGATTATGCATTTCAATCTTCTGAGGATGATATTGAATACGTTGAAACATCGGCTTTACTCGGAGAAAAGTTTAATGACTATGAAAGACAGTGGTGTGTTTTTGACAACGAAACAGTTTTCATAACTAGAAATAAAAATTTTAAAGGCATAAGTAAATACATTTTATCATTTTAATATACTAAAATGGCGGAAACGCAACCACAACAGGGGAAAACAATCGCGACGTTTCGGTGTCCTTAATGCCATCTTCGGTTTATTTTTTGATTTTACGTCCAGCTTTTAATTTTTTTGTGTTTTTCTGTATTCCTCTCTTCTTTCTCTATCACTCTATTGAATTTTTAATGAAAACAAAACTTTTCGTGGTAATTTATTTGGTGGTTACTGCATTTTGATAATGAAATGCTACTAGTAAACCATAAATACCAAATTATTTAGCCTTTTTCTATATTTGGGTTGATATATATGTTACGCCACGATAATTATTGCCAGGGAGATAATAAATTCGAATTATTACTTTTACATTCGTTAATATTTCAAGCTACTGAAATAAGGAGATTCTACTCCACCCCATCTGCAAATGCTTTATATAATAAGGACTAAACAAATTAAGTCAAAACAGCTATTCTCCTGGCTGTATGCCAAACGTCGAGCGTTGAATTAAAAGGCAAAATTTGCCGTATTTTGTCTAACAGAGTTAGCACTAAAACACAGTGATTCAGATTGTTCCAAAACCACAATAAATATGCAAAGTGTTACCTATCGCAAGATATCGCTAACTGCAGACCGGTTTCGACCTTATCTTGGGTCTCGTCAGTGCAGTGTAAGCGAGTGTACCTTTGACAGATGAGGCTCACATCTAGTAGACGTTGCTACGTTCCACCACGGCAGAACGTACCAAACGCCATCTTTTGGTAGTTTCTAGAACAATCTAAATCAGAGTAAAAACTTGAGATTATCAATATTATGCAAAGTTTTACTTCTTACATTACGTAAAAAGGAGAAGAAAGTAATTCAATTACCATCACCTTTAATTAGTAAATATAATTAAGAATTAGTAATTATGTAAAAAAGTAATTCAGTTAGTAATTATAATATAATTACTAATTGAATCGAGTAATTAGCTATTGTCCAGCTTTTCTGAAAGTTTAAAAAAATTGCAAGTGTTCATTACTTACGCATTATCTAGAATTGTTTCTTAATATTCTGGCTTTATTCTTACCAATCATTTCTGGGTCGGTTTCCAAATCATCTTCGGACGTCGAATTGGGCACGCATTCGGTTCCGTCGCCTGTGGCAATATGAGAATCCGTCATGGAGGCAGGGTGTAGAGGCGGCGGTAATCTCGTGAAGGATTCGGCCCTGACAGCCCCTGCAACATGTCCGCTATGTGTTATATTCGATCATATTTATATACATGGAAACGTATATCGAATTTAGGATTCATAGTTCTCAACATCACTCGAATATTTGTCAACACTATCGATCGGCACATATCAGCGACGGGATTTGAAGAGATTTATATCGAAAAGTTTTAAATTCGAACAGTTTTAAACTACGAATGATGTGAGTATGGACAATAAAGACATGAAAATTGAGGATATGGTACAGAGGGGAAAAATATCATACTTGTAGGCAAAAAGAAAAGAAAAAGAGAAGAATGACACAGCTTATTTTTGAACGAATTTTAAAATTTATTGTTTTTATACATTAGTCGTGTATTGCCGTTGAATAACATAAGCCAGTTGAGAAAAATCACATCAGTTAGGTCCTGTTCATTTTGGTCGAGGCATACTTGTAGACGGGTGACAAAATCATCCATACTCCTTTTGAGCATGGCACGAGGAATACTTCCAATTTCGCGCGTTATTGTTTCGGAAAAAGCTTCAAGAACTCGCGGTTTGTCTTTATAAATTTTAGTTTTTAAGTAACCCCATGAAAAGTAGTCACAAAGTGACAGGTCTGCTGACCGAGGAGGCCATTCCACATCCCCACGCAACGAAATCACACGCTCGGGGATACGGTATCCCGTTTTGGAACGCGATCAGGCCGACCAACATTAAAATGGTTTAGAAATCGTCGCCGTGTGAACACCACGGAACCACTAGTTTCAATGAAACTTATAAATAAAAACACGATGTGCCTAGTGTGCTATTGCCCAACAATTTGTAAGTTGTTGACTGTTAATATGTACTGGCTTTGTAGCTAGATTAGTAAATTGTAAACAACTAACTCAGCATGGAACAAATACTTAATTATTCGAACAATTATATTTGAGAGAAGAATGTTATACAGGGTATTCTTTTAAATTTAAAAAGTATTTATTTATAATTTTTAGGTTATTAAAACTAGTACATTAATATTCTATAAATACCCAAAGATTATAGGTCGGTCGATTCGTGTTTCACCAAATACGTTTCAAATTAACAAAAACTTTTAATCACCCACAAGGATGATGCCAACTTAGTTTACAAAACGAGCATTGAACGAGGTATAATTATTCAGTGTTTGTGGTAAACTGGTTTCCTTTTTTTGTTACCCCGTGAAAAGGTTTACTTCTCGCCTATGCTAAATTAGTTAAAAAAAACACTGTCCAACTTTTTTATCCTTTTTGCCTTTATCTTTATTATAGCATAACTCAGAAGTTTGAGAAGAATACATTTTTCAAGGCTAATCCTAGTGCTTCACTCCGGCAAGTTATAGCCCATCTTAAGTTATTTAGATAAAGTACAGTATGTAGTGTGTGTTATATCTGTGATCTCTATCAATACTAGACCATAATTCATTAACGTGGATGACGATGTCGAACAGAATAAGCTTCTCTGTTTCACCGAACACCAAATTTGAGAACAGGCGAATTGATCACCACAAAATCTTCGATGAAGATGAGGTTGACTTTTGGCTTGGAGGGTACGTTGACGGTCAAAACTGCATATCCTAGGAAATCCAAAATTTTCATATTCAGAAACTCTATGCATTTTTCGGAAGAAACGAGACATAGGGCGGTATAGCTTATGCAGGATGGGGCTTGAACTCATCGTTTTTATTCTGTTTTTAGACCACGAGAGAGTAGTTAGTCAGTAAGTATGTAAATTGGACACCCTATTTCCTCGACCTACACAGTCAACTTTTTCATTGGAGTTGTTTGAGAAATTAGTACTACAACTATAGAAATTGTATTATTGTTAAAATAAATACCATGAACTAAAATATGATATGGACATATAAACATATAATATGAACATTTACGCACAAATTTATTGGTTCCTTAAGCTATTCCTCTAACTTTTAGGGATTTCATATGGAACACATATATATCTAAATTAAAGTACCTTTTCTACTTGTTCTATTAGATACACTCGTTGTATTTTGTTGAATATATATTTTGTGAAAAATATTTATTTTTAACTTGAAATGTCGATCATGCTGTAAAATAAGGAGAAAAAATACTTTTTTTATACACAACTTATATCCAACTGACTGCAACGTATATTTAAATAAATATAACAAAAAGTTATCAATTTTAATTCTGTTGATAAGACATACAGCATTTTGTATTTTCGATAACTATTAATACACTTATTTTCTCAAAACGAATTTAATCTAAGAATATGTTTTGTGTATCATATATCCATATTTATATGCTTGTTTAAAGCTGTGAAATATTAACAAGAAATCAAAAGTACGTCAGTCACTCCGATGTAGCATTGCTGAACTGAAATGTATTTTTATTAATAGAAAGGTAACTACTCGCTAAAACTTCTCAAACATCGCTCAGATCCCAGATAAACACAAGTAAAAATATAAAAGAAATATGCCACATAAGTACATATATATGTAGTACTAAAGAAAGGAACATTTTATCCCTTTTTCGAAAAAACAAAGCAAAGAAAAACAATCGAGAATATCATGCAATGATGTCTCAGATTTATTTTGGCTACACGACCAGTATTCATTTAATCTACATGATAAATAACATTTTAATAAACTACAGCACAGTAAATGTATATTCGTAAACATTAAAGGCAAGAATATACTACAAAACAGATCAGAATAAAATACAATGCCAGAGGATCTAAAATCTCTCTTCCGATTTAATCTACTACGGTCTGACCCAATAAATTCAGGGATCTATCAACTTTTTTGTGACTGAACACTCCCAAGCAAATTTATTACTCAAAATACTTATTTATCATGTATTTGTACGATATATAAAGGCCCATATTTATTCTTAATAAGATGATATCCATGAAGTTATATCAGGAGTAATATAACGTTCCTTCTAATGAAACAAGTTTACACATTCAAATATAGTTGATTTGAACTAAATGGCTTTACATCGAAACATTTCTATGTTATAATAAGTGCATTAAACTGTGTTAGAGTACCTGAAAGGAGGATATAGAAGAAATAATTATTAGTAATAATATTAGTAATTAATAATTAATAGAAATAAATAAAGCAGCAGTATGAATATATGTAATTTTTTTTCAGAGAAACACGCAAACATGTCAATTTATTATCTTAGAACGTTTATATTCTTACTTGGATTATAATTAATATTACTTCGTATTTTCCTGGAAGTGAAATAAATAAATATTTATTTTAAATATGCAGGGTTGAAACTTTAACTAGAATAAATTATGTAACTCGAATATGGAGGATTTCATCAGTAGCATTCCTGCAACAGGTCTACTTTTAGTTTTGGTTGCCCATTCTTAGGGGGATCTTTACTTATCTTCACCCTGAGGGATGTAACCTCCCCTAAATTTTTCCAAATCTAAGGTATGTCAAGTGATACATCATTTGGAAGGTCACATCTAGAGACATACAACGTATACCTTGTTTTCTCAATTTTAAAAGCTATTACATAAAACATATTTTTATGATAATGATCACTGTATCGTAAAAGGTGCAGAAAATGTACACTGTTTCTTTTTCTTTATGATATCTTCTTATGAATAATGGTTTTGTTACTTGTCTTCACTTCCATATTTTGTCATATTTCTTTTATTTTGAAGTCCTGCTTAAAGTTAGTTCACGTGTAATTTTTGACTTTATATTTGAAAACTTCATTGCAAAATGTGTCATCTGGAGCAGGCTTGTCATATTGAAATTTTAATGATAAATGGGTTTAGCGAAAGGTAAAGAATTCAAACAGAGGCTGCGCAATTATTTAAGAACGAATATCCAGATCTATCATGCATTAGCCAAGGTACAACCTAGGAGATGTATCTAAAGATATTCAAAGCACTGTTGACGATGAAACCGAATTAAATTTGTTGTTGGCTATTAGAGAAAGCCTTATAATTCCAATTCGATAACTGGTTTCCGCCTTTGTAATGTTGTGTAATGTCATACTACAATTCTGAAATTATTAAATGAAGTACGAATGCAATCCTTACAAAATACAATTATTTCAGGAATTTCACATTTTGCGCTTTTATTGTAACACTCTTTATATATTATTACTTATCATTATATAATGTAGCCTCGTTAAAACATCTTTTAATAATGATAAATAATCAGCGGTAGCTGTTATTCTAATCCGTGTAATATCATATCTTTAGTTTTATATTATTCAAATTAACCCATTTATTTTCATTGTTAATAAATCTCTCGTTAAATCACTGAGTTCTAAATTTGTTTTAAGAATTTATGGCGAATCGTACTATAGGGTTGCCGTAAACTTGGCTACGTCCAACTATTACTCATGTTGGATTAATAATTAATGTATATAATTCTGCAAGATGCAATCGCAGTTTCCTTAGCGACGATATTACATTTTGTATTAAAATGCATTTAAACTTCAATTTATTAATACACAAACTTGCTAGCGATATTTTTCGTATATGTAAATACGAAAGTATGTATGGTATGTAGTAAGTCATAGACCACCCATGACTAATTTCATAGGCTTTGTTTTTTGCTTGATTTATAGTAAATTCTGAAATTAAAAACACTGTATAGATTGTGTAGATAATAAGTAGAAGAATAGTGATATTGTGTGAATATATGAGTTACATTCATTAAATTGCCTCTCGGAAAAGTACTCAGAGGTATTAAAACTGAAGACATGACTTTATGACTAGATAATAACTAATTAATATTATATTTTACATAGAAAACAGTTAATTCTAGAATTAATATTTGTTCACTTATATATAATTATTAATACTTTGTGGGATCCGTAAGACACTGCAGTTACTTCTTTCTTTGCCCTTTTGTGTGTATCTTATTAACTCGAACTCTCTCATAGATTGCTAGCTCCAAACAAATTTTATCGGTATGGTGTCGATTTTTCTAATGTATTCTCTAGCCATGTATGAGCCGCCCGGGCGCCCCAATCTGTCAGATACATTGCGCCTGAATACGTCATTATTTTCACTTTTATACTTTGTTAGATTTCATTTGTTATTTAATTTAATAATATTTTTTGGGATCTCTACATTTACTTATTCTAACTTTTAATGGTACTATTATACAAAATTAACACATTTAGGTATTAAATTATTGGTTTATACTAATTATCATTACGAAAAATGTGAAATTTATTTTTGCTTGGAACATGCTGAAATGATGAAGAGGATTTAGAATTATTTACACTTACAATAGGCAGTTACTTATATCTTTTCTTTGTAATTCACGTCCAATATTCTTTTATATATATATATAACTTTGTGACTTTTACATGAAAAAATATGTGGTTTGTTTTCTGTATTAAAAATATTGTTGAATATCAATTTATGTTTGTGTTTTGTCCTTAAAACTGAAAAAACTGGTCAATAACTGGTTGTCCTGCAAAACTATTCCAAATATATTATTTTTACAACATTAAATAAGTTCGTTAATGTAAATTAAATTATTGCGATTAAAAAATGGTGTAAAATATTTATTATTATATTATATTAATAGAAATAGGCGTTTAATTAAGTTTCCACCTCATAAAAATCTAAATTGTGTAAGATTTGATTATGGGATCTCTCAGATATATTGCGCCCGAATGTGTTTGGATTCGTACTGCGCCCGACGGATGGTTGGCAATTGTTTCCAGTATATGTCCGCGTATATTATTCTCTTAAATTGTACTTATGTTAGCTGCAAGTATTGTTGCCTGAGATGTTACGTCATTAAAGTTGCCTATCGTGCACATTGCATCAGGGGCAGTACGCTGCACTATGGGGCAAACAGCACTTTCGCGTCTCAAAAATCTGTAACTTTATTGTTTACAGATAAAATCAAGTGAAATTTGGTAGGTGTTTATAAGAAGGTGTGGTGTTGAAGACTGTGTAATTCTATTGCAGTATCTTTTATATATCTTGCTATATTTAGTGGACAAAATTGAGGAATAGGTAAAAATCAGAGTCAGTGCATTATTCCTTTATAAACAGAAAACTAGTAAGTATAAGACGTTAATAGACATGTAATATATTTGATTCCTTTTATATAAATTTAGTTTTCAATAATAGAAACAAATATTACGTATAGGTATTAGTATAGAGGTATGATAATATTATAATAATATTATAACTTATAATGAACAATCGTTATTTAGTAGGTGCATAATTCACAATTATTCCAGTAACTGCAAGGCTTCTTCGTCGAGCTCCATCAGCGTTCTTGGTGGGGTCATTCTTAAACTGGTTCTATATGGATCTGAGGTATAAAGAAGTGTATGAAATACATCTGCATTGGTATCTGATCGTGAACATTTTCGAGTATTATGTAACCTGTATTGCTTGTAATTTTTATTTCGCGATTCTAGTGCATCCTCTGAAAGCTGTCCAAAAGGCAATACTGCATTATAACGAATAATATTTATTTGCTCCGTGAATTAGTATTTTATGGACAGAAGAAGACATGTAGTACCAGTTGTATTTACGTACATAAAGTTCTGCAGTTTTAAATGCATACTCTCCAAATTTTTGGGCATTAACTGGTTGCCCGCATGCCATTGTCTGAAAGATAATATGAAGTCTCTGTATTAGTTCTTCATCAACACCAGTAATTGACGATGAGCACGCAGCATTTGCAAAAAATCTCCTCGCAGTATTACCGTCATTAGTGTTTCCACAACCTTGTCGTGGTTTATCTATAATCAATCCTAGTTCTGTACGAAACCTCTCTTGTACAACTTGTTTTTTAATTTCCTTCTGTTGTTTTTGATCTTCTGTAGTTGTGGACCATTTTTAAAATGATAAATTGTAGGAAATGTGGAGAATCAGTTCCATACAACGAATCCACGCATGTAAAGTTGAAAGACCAAATTCGAAAGTTTCTTCTCGTTCTGCTCTTTGTTTGACGCGTTCAAGATTAATCATTTCTTTCGATTTAGTGAGACAAACACTGCATGTAGAACTGGATGGTGTATTGGTTAATACCTGTGTAACTTTTCCATCGATCATAGTAAGAAAAAGTTCGTGAGTGATTGATACCTCCATGTCATTTATGTGAACAGACGTTGGTAAAAGAGAAGATATTTGTGCCTTTAGTTTACTTAAAATTGTTCTGGTTTTCTCTGGAGTCTCTTTGGAAAATTCTATTAAGATAGGGCGACAAAATCGTATGGATGATGGGGCTGCATTTTGCCAAATATTTTCCTTTGAAGAACTGTCTACCAGTCTAAGGGGAACTAAAGATGATATTAACAAGTTAGCATCGGATACTAACTCACTCTCACCAGAAAGAATTTGTTTATATTTACTTTGGCCCGAGGAACCATCGCAACCCCATTTACTATATAAAATTAATTTACGTACAGATGTTACATCAACTGACGATATATTTACCTTGTTGCTGTATGATTCAATAATCCTTGTAGTTCCACTTTAGCCATAATGTCGGTAATTGTAATTTGAGAGTTATCTGGGTAGCATTTACTTTTAGCATCCTGGAGTTGCTTATATGGCGGAAATAACTTGCATCCCCTATCTTTCGTACAGTTTATAAGATATTGGTATTGATTTTTTGACAAATCTAAATCAATAAATATGGCCAAATCTTCATCTGCTGTAAAAGAATTGACAAACGTATTTTCCTGTAGCAACTGCAGGTGTATGATTTCCTTTTTCTCTGAGGATGCGGAACGAATTAATTTTATTATTTGAGCTTCTTTACTTTCACCAATTGAACGCAATCCTTGTACATATGAATACTGAATTGAATCCAGCCCAGAATCCCGGAATAATTTAGTCGCTTTTCTCCTTTTAGTTTTTTCGGATGACTCTTCATAGCTTTTACAAGGTCTTCCTCGCCTTTTTCCTGATGACGGCCCAGGTTCCTCAGTGTCATCAAGTTGAACAGAAAATGTACGGTTAAGCCATTGTTCATTATTCTTCAAAAATCTTTCCTTTATTCTGGTAGCAGCAGCCCATCTCGATTTGAATTTAGGCAGTAACTGTTTCTGAATTTTTCTGACAACACAATTTAAATCATTTTCAGAAAGTGAAAACTTTTCGCGTATGTAATTTTCTGCAGTTGATATATGCTTCCCATGCTCTATGAAAGCAATACATAAATCGCGATTAGTAATTGTAAAAGTGGTCATTATTAGCAAGAATAGTGGTAACGTTTCTTAACTAAATATTATAAAATTCTTGTAAGGAACTTGTATGAAAATACGAAAAAGCGTTTAAAAAAGTCTAAACATTATAACCAATTGAACGAATTTTCTATGACGGCTACCAATACCTAAATGTGTCACTTAAACCATAACCAGAACGCGTTTTCTTCCTACTTTGATTCCAATTTTCTCAAAATGGAGCAAAATCGAGCAGCAGTTTTTTTAAGTCTCATCGAGAGGACCATATGGCCTATCATTTCCATAAAAGAAATCTACCCGGCGAAACCCTGATGATAATTAAAACCTTAGGTGAAGTTGTAAAATGATCATCCTAAACACTACTACTTTATTATTTTTTTAAGTAACAAATGAAAGCAAGCATACAAATAGATATATTTATTCTAAAGCTAGATGAAATGCCCTTTCCAACGATGTATAAGATATTAAATTTGAAAGAAAATTTAGGTACGTAAACGCTCATGGAAGTTGGCTTTAACGATGAGTAATAATTTGCCCTTAACAGAAACTTCCCCTTCACAGTTGTCTTACTCAGGAAATCAAGGCGTGAAAAAATAATCTTTCTAGGATATTAAGGCTTAGTGTCTTAGCTAACAGAAATACCATATTCGAGATCTTATTTTTCACTTTCAATTTTAGCATGTTTGATACGATATTGATGTTTTCGCCCCATAGTGCGCTGGGGTAACTTCGCGGCGGCCGACATGCCATCCTGTATACTTGAAATTATTTACTGGATGCAGGTATAAGCAATTAAGTTTAACTTTGCCGTGATTTTTGACTATCTATTGTTTTATTCGTTGTGACAATGCACACATTTATGTGCACTTTATTATTATGTGATGGTAGGTAGTGCACTTCCATTACCATCTGCGTATTTACTAGCAAGTGAAAGATTAGAAAAGTGTACCAGCGAAGCAATTCAGCTTGTTATATTAAAAAGGAACATTAAAATATTAGGAGACTCACAAATGTGTCCTAATTTAATACATATGACAAGTATACTCGTACTTCATGCATTATGTCTTACAGCAAAAATTATTCGAAAGTATATACACTAAAATATAATGATACACACTGAAATGATTTTTCTTAAATCTCCCAAATGGAGTGGGAAATTTCATAAACAGCGTCCTAGTATTTCAAAACTTCCACAGTTGATTCTTACATAATGAAGAATATGCTTACAGATAGCGTTATATATTTTTTATATCTTTGCAAAGTTTGCAATAAATGATGTTTTTAGTTTTAAAGAATTAACTGCTATTAGAGAATGTTATATAAAATTTAAAGATGGGCAAGTGGAAGCAGATTTAACAACCTTTCGTAGTAATTGTTTAGAACTAGAGAATATCGTGAATAAATTACAAAATGCTTTAGGTAAGTCATTACAAATAGTACGTGAGGTGCATAACGGGAGGTTCTCATCAGAGCTGATCAAGAAATCGACTTTCATTTTTGCATTTTCTGATAGCTAGTTATCCGTAGAATATATTCCCAAAACGGTTTGTACGAAATAATTTTTTTAAAAAAGTTATAACCAATAAGTGGAACCACTTTTTCACGCGAAAATGGAATTTTTCGTTTCGAGTTTTCGTTCGAAAACGCGTTTGGAATGGAAACGCGTTTTTCTCGAAACCATGTTTTTCAAACTGAGCGGCACAATATCTCAAGCTACTGAATATAGCGCTATTTTTTATTTCAAAGTAGATTAAATTTATTGGAGGACAAACTAAAAAATGATGATAGGTATTTATATTTTTTTGCAGCACTTTGAAGAGCGGAAGACAGCACGAAAAATTTGTATGTCCGCCATTTTTCCAATTTTTGACTATTTGTTGGTTTTATAGGTGTAAGCTCCAACAAATGCAATATATTTCATAAACATTTTTGAATCTCTGATTTTAGATTAATATTTACAAGTGCCGCCCACTTGGATACTTTTTTTTGAGGCGGCCATGTTTCAGCATAAATAAACAGTTACTATTATATTATTTTTCACTAAAAAAAAATTATACATATTTTAAGACCTATTAAATAAGTATAAAAAAATTGAGTTCTTTATTTACTTCCTTCCATGGAAAAAAAAAAATTCAAGAAAAGCGTGTCATTTTTGGGTCGCTAGATGAGAACCTCCTCATAAAGGGCTACAGATTTTAAATGACGAAAATGATATTCGTGATATTACACGAAACAGGAATGTCGGAAAATTGCAAACTAGGTTTGGCTACTAATTGTCTTGTTCTTGTTGCGAACTGAGTTCAAGTTAAAGAAAGATCCATTAAGAAGATGCAGTCGAAAAATAGATTTTAATGTTTAGAGAAACAAATGGGATTTCTCTTTAAAATTAAGATACGGTAAATTTTAATCTGGTAGTAGATCAGGTAATCAGGTAAGTTTTTGCGAAATCCACATTAATAATAATGAACGCCAAACATTTGTCATCAATACTATCAAAATTGATGTATGATATGTTCAGCAAAGTTCAATATACATAATTAAAATATATCGTATCATATCGTATTATATTTTATCGTATAGTATGGTTTCCCTCATCACTTTAGTGGTAGTTTCATGTTATATATTTCATATTATGATGTTATATATTTATATATTTATGATGTTATATATTTTATAACACATTTTATATTATAACTATATAACACATTTTATGATATAACATATTTGTTATATTTGTTGAAAATATAACATGTGAACAATAAATATATAAACTTATGAACTGTAAAACTACGTACAAATTCATGGATATTAAAAAGTACATATTTTGTAACTTGCAAAATGTTAAAACCGTCGTTGATGATGCTCATAAAGTAATAATCACTGTACTAGTGATGTGAAGTCTTATTTCGCAATCCCAATAGTTTTCTTGTAAAGTTTACGCTGTATAAATTTGTGGATCGTTAAAAAGTTTTGGACATATGTATTTATAAGTTCGCTAATAAATTTCAAGCCTGTCTGAACAAAGTAATTACTAAAGTTTTGACATAGTTTCTCGTGACTGAAAGTAAACAAGCACTTTTAAAGTATTTTAAGCTAATTGGAAATTCTGCAAATGTACAAATTGGATACGGCTAGATATATTATCTAGCAGCGTCTAGTCTAAAATTTGATATTACTATTATTTCGTGAAATCAGGTGTTGTAGCTTTATACAAGATTATAACAATGTTATGCAAGATACGATTGTACAAATACTAGGAATAGTACAAGTTTAGATAATAAAATTTATTATATACAGTATGTTCTTAACCTGCCATCGGGCGTAGCCGATTTGTAAAATCGGGCAGTCACATTTTTCATTGCCCTTTCGAGTGTATTATGAATATTAACTCAAACTCCCTGATAGCTTTCTAGCTCCAAACCACTATTGTCAATATGATTTTCTTTGTGCATTCATTGACCTTGTATGAGCTGTCTGTATCTATAAGATCCATTGCGCCTGATTACGTCATTATTTTCCCTTTTATATTTTGTTAGATTTCCTTTATTATTTAAATTAAAACTATTTTTTTGTTATCTCACTTACTCATTCTGGCTTTTTAGGATATTATTATTGAAAATTGACACATTTGTGTGTTAAATTATTGGTTTATACTAAATATCGTTATCAACGATGTGACGTTTATTTATGTTTGGAACTAGCTAAAATGGTGAAGAGGATTTATAATTCTTTACACTTAGTATAGGCAGTTATAAAACTTTTCTTTGTAATTCACGTTCAATATTTTTATATATAATTTTATGATTTACATAAAAAATAGGTGGTCTGTTTTCTGCATTTAAAATATTGTTCAATACTAGTTTATGTTTGTGTTTTGTCCTTAAAATAGAAAAAAAACTGGCTAGTAGCTGGTTCTCCTATAAAAATCTTCCAAATTTATTGTTCTACAACATTAAATAAGTTCCTTTATGTAAATTTAATTATTGCGATTAAAGACTAGTGTAAAATATTTATTATTGTATTGTGTTAATTAAAATAAGCGTTTAATTAAGTCTTCACCTCATTAAAATCTAAATTGTGTAAAATTTTATTGTGGGATCTATTAGATGCATTGCGCCCGAATGCGTCTATAAATCTTCTTCTATTAATCTGCTTCTATAAAGATTTGACATCCGTTCAATGAACTTTAGAAGGATGCTTACTATCTTGTCATTTTTATTAAATCTGTTCCATAATAGCATGTTACGCATACACGTAACGTATGTATAAGTTATATATAACCGAAGAAAGCTATTGTTTATATACGTCAAATTTATTTAGAGCTTACTCTTTCTTGTATTCATTTTTTAGTTACACATTCTGCACAAGTATATGTATTTATTTATCTGTTGGTTTTATAAATGGATTCTTTGTTTGACAATAAAGGACTTATTACTATTATTTTAACCTTAAGTGCTGACATCGGGCCGATTCGCCTGTACTCAAATTTTCGAGTAAATAAAAATTTAAAGAGATTATGTTAAAAGATCTTAGGGTCCCTTTATTGATCTTTGTCTATCTCTGTGTTTGTTTGGAAACGTTTCGTTTGATATGTTAACATTACAGCATAATGTGCAGAAACACCATCTGCACATTCACCATCGTCAAGCAATAAATGATGCGCATATTAATACACATGTTGATTTATTAATATTATAATTACCCTAACTCAATAATAACAAATAATTTATTTTTATTTGAAATAATTTGCTCTTCATCCATATCAGTGTAGAGATTAACTAACCTAGTTCTTTATGATTTAGTTTTTAATATTCCGAATTTGTAAGCAAATAGCGAACTGAAATCCTAATTATGATTGGATGTGAAGTAAAGATAAAACAAAATGAGAAAATGAGTCAGTAAAAATATAAAATGAGAAGTTAGCTCAAAGTTTGCGACATATTCAACAATGTTTATCCCGCTCAACAAATTACTTAATCTACCGTGAGTAAAGTATACCACAAATTTGAACATATTGGATCTGCACCAAAGGTTTTGTTAGAAATTCTTGTTTCAAACTGGCAAAGGAAATCTTGATACTCTTGTGTGAGTAAGTTAACTTAAATTGAACTTATTTTTCAATTATACAATTAGATATTGTATTATTAAAAAGTATCTAAGTAAAAGTATCTATAAAATAAGAGATACAAATTTAAATTTAAGAACTGATTTGACCTAAATTAAGGAATTGGCGAATGCGCCGGTAAACGCGCTGTAAAACTGTGTGGTAACTTCTAGCAGGAATATTATATTTAATGTTTTTGTTTAAAAATGTTAAGGGAATGTTTCAAAACAAAGGAAACATTTGTTCATTAAAGAAATATTAACAATATCTAATGCACGTATTAATACACAGTTGAATTAATGTTAAAATTACGGTAACTCATTAACAAGAAATAATTTATTTTTAGTTGAAATCAACTTATTATCGTTATCGTCAATATATTAGTGTACAAATTAGCTGACCATGATTTAGTTATCAATATATTGAATTTATTAGAAAAGCAGCGAACTAAAATAGTAATAGTGACAGGACGTGGAAGTTTGCCATATACTTACCAACGTTTATCTCGAACAATAAATTACACCATCAATCGTTAGTAAAGGGTACCACAAATTTTAACAAATTGGCTCTCCTCCAAAGAGTTTTCTTACAAATTTTGTTGTACATTTTCAAAGGAGATCTTGATCTTTTTGTGTTAGCATCCATATTTCTACCCCATATGATAGCACGAATATAAAGTTTTATTAACGTTTTGTAAATATTAATTTTCATTCTTTTAGAGAGTTGCGGAGTTATGTTAAAGACTATAGTTGCATTCATTAGCTTAAATAATTGTCGTTTTCCTTTATTTTCTGTTGTGTGTACGAGGTAACTCAAGTTTTTACGGAACATATACATCCTGGTGCAACGTCAAACGGAATATTCATCCACATTCATACAGTTTGTCTGTCACCACGGTGTGCGCCAGATGAGGCCATGATAGCACTTGAATTTGCAATAAACGGTATACTTATGTTACGAGAACAAAAACGCTCCATGTTCATGAAGCATAACAGGAAGACAAAATTTATGGAAAACTGACATATACATATTTATGCCAATCGTTTCAAATGTGTTGGCGAAAATTATAAAAATTTATGGAGTAGTTCTACCAGATTTAGGAATAACACTGGTAGAAATAAAGCAACTTATTGTATAACATAATAAAATACACAATATAATAAAATAATATGTAAAATATTCCTAGTCTCTCTTAGAAACATACAGCAGAAAACATAATTATGGTAAACGCAAGATGAAACAGCATAAATCTATAGGTATTTGCAGAGATAAATTTCATCGGTTTAATATTTAGATCAGTCAAACTGAACTAATTTTAATTATATGAATATCCATATCTAACAGATAAGAAATCAGATTTAAATTTAAGAACAATGTCGCAATTAAAGAACTGGCGAATGCGCCGGTGAATGCATAATGAAGCAGTAGAGTAATTTCTGGCAGGAAGATTTTGCTTAACGTAAAGTTACTGTTTAAAAATGTTAAATAAATGTATAAAATAAAGGAAATGTTTATTTCTTAAAAAATATCAACAATAACTAATGCACATATTAATATATATTTGAATTAATATTCGTATTAAAATTACTGTAACATTACTGTTCATTAACAAAATATAATTTATTTTTAGTTTGAATAAACTTATTGTGGTCAATATTAATGTACAGATTAATTAGTCATGATTTAGTTCTCAATATACCGAATTTATTAGCAAAACAGAGAACTAAAATCCTAATTATGACTTGATATGAAGAACAATAGAAGTCAACTCAAAGTTTGCGATATGTTTAAGAATGCTCTCTAATATCTCTAACTTACTTGAGTTGCCTCGTACGCACGACAGAAAATAAATAAAAACGAGAATCATTTAAGTGAACAAGTATTACTATAATCTTTGATATAACATTGCTCCACATCCCCCTAAAATTACCAAAATCAGTATTTACAAAACTCTACTACCATATAGAGTAGAAATACGGACCCTCACATAAAAGATTCAGATCTCATTTTTGGCACACTTTACTAATGGTTGATTACTTAATTTGTTGTTCAGGATTCACATTGTTAAATATATCACAAATAAAATATTAAACACATCACATGAAATTACTTCTATTTGTACTCTGTATGGCTGGAAGTAGAGACTTCCAGCCATAATTAAGACATCAGTTCGCTGTTTTGCTAATGAATTCGGCATATTGATAACTAAATCATGCTCAGTTAATATGTATATTATTATTGAAAGCAATAAGTTTATTTCAACTAAAAATAAATTATTTGTTGTTAATGTGTTACGGTAATTTCTATTTACTAAACGGCTGTTTTCGTGTGTGTGTCACGAAATTTTCAGGTCGATGTACGATGTAAATGCTGTTCGTTTGAAATTGGGAATTTTGACAAAATCTGTACTTTATTTTACTGTTGATATTTCCTAAGAAATAAACGTTTCCTTTCTTTTTGAACATTTCCTTAACATTTATAAACAATAGCTTTGCGTTAAACAAAATATCCCTGTGAAAAGTTACCTGACTGTTTTATGGTACCTTCACCGGCGCATTCGCCAATTATTGAATTGCGAACTAATAAGTTTTTAAATTTAAATTTATATTTCTCATTTGTTAGCTATAGATAGATATTGACATGATTAAAGTCAGTTCGGTTTAACTAAGCAATATATTAAACTAACGAAATTTACTGCTACTTGCCTTACAAATACCGTATTTGTGTTTTGTGCTATATGTTTCTAAGAGAAGTTAGGATTAGTTTACATATTATTTTATTATATCATGTAATTTATTATATTATATAATCGGTTTAATGTATAGCTTAGTTAAACTGAACTTACTTAGTTACACTTACAATATCTATATCTAACACATAAAAAATTGCAATTTAAACTTAAGATTTAATCTCAATTAACGAATTGGCGAATGTGCCGATGCAGGCATCATCAGTCACCAAGATACTACGGTAATTTTTCACAGGGATATTTTGTTTAGTGTAAAGTCATTGTTAAAAAAATATCAAGGGATTTTTTTAAAGACAGGAAATGTTTACTTCTTAAAAAAATATCAAGAATTATTAAAGCACATATTACACATTTGAATAAATATTAAAATTACTGTCCTTAACAAAAAATAGTCTACTTTTAGTTGTAATAATTTTATTACCATCCACACCGATGTAGATATTAACTGATCATGATTTAGTTTTTAATACGTCGAATTTATCAGCAAAACAGCGAAATGAAGTCCTAATTATGATTAGATGTGAAGAAAAATAGAAGTCAACTCAAGGTTTGTGGTATATCACAATGGTGATCCTGAACAATAACTAACACTGTACCACAAATTTGAACAAATTGGCTCTTCACCGAAAACTTTCATTAGAAACTTGTCTTTCGAGCCGTAGAGGGATATCTTGATATTTTTGGATTGAACAACAAAGTACACAATCAACCGTTAGTAAAGTCTACCACAAATATAAACAAGTCAGATTTAGCTCTGCTCTAAACATTTTTTTACAAATTTTTACATCAAACCATCGAAGAAGTTTTTGATATTTATGTGTGAGCATTCACATTTCTGCCTCATATGATAGCAAAGGTTATTTATTATTATTTTTGCATAAATATTGATCATGATTCCTTTAGGAAACGGCGGAGCCATTTCATATAAAGGGCTATTATAGTAGCATTCATTCGCCTAAATGATTCTCGTTTTTATTTATTTTCTGTTGTGCGACGGGACAACCCAAGTTTTTGCCGAACGTACGGTACATATACACACTAGTACAACGCCAAACGAAATATTCGTGTACACTAGTGCAGTTTATTTGACGTGTGAACATGGTGTGTGCCGAATGAGGCTGTAATAGCACTTGAAATTGCAACTACTGTATACGTATACGTTGCGATAAGAAAGGCGCTCCATGTTTATGAAGTATAAGGGAAAGATATAATTAATGAAAAACATACGGATACATATCTACGCCAACCGTTACCAATTTTGTTGGCGAAAATTACAAACATTTATAGAATGGCTTCACTTGGTTTAAGAAAAAAACTAAAAAAAGTAATATGTTAAATATTCCTAGCTTCGCTTCGACAGGAACGTATAGTACAGTTACGTATTTATAATATAAAGTAGTGGTAAATTCAGTTTAATGTGTAGATTAGTTAAACTGAATATAGTTTAATTTATCTATATGTAATACCTAATATCTATATGTAACAAATAAGCAAAACAAATTTAAATTTAAAAACCGACTTTATACGATTTAAATAATTGGCGAATGCGCCGGTGAAGACACCATACAACGCTACTGTAATTTCTTGCAGGGATATTTTGTTTAAAGTAAAGTTATTGTTTAAAAATGTTAAGGAAATTTTTCAAATAACAGAAAAGGTTTACTTTTCATGAAAAGTATTATTAATGCACATGTTAATACACAATTGAATTAATATTAAAATGACCGTAACTAATTAACAAAAAATAATTCATTTTTAGTTGGAATGCTTATTGCCGTCAAAACGGTACATATTAACTGATCGTTCGATGATTTAGCCTTCAATATGCTGAATTTATTAGAAACGCAGCGAACTAAAATTCCACTTATAACTGGACTTGGAGAACAAACAAAAATCAGTTCAAAATTTGCAATATATTTAACAATGTTTATCCCAAACAACAAATTACACAATAAACCATTAGTAAAGTGTACAACAGATTTAAACAAACTTGTTGACCTTCAAAGAATTGGTTTACAAATTTTTCTACAAGCCATCGAAGGAGGTCTTGATCGTCTTTTGTGAGAATCCGCATTGAGGAGCAGACATTCAAAAAGAGGTTAGTCCAACCTGTCAAAATGTTGAGAAAACGCAAAAAACCGCTATCCGTTTGTTAATGTATCTAGATTATATTTCCTTTTAATAAGTTATAGGTACGGTTAATACTATTCTGAAACTATGTTTTACACAAATCTTCACCAATTTTAAGTAAGCTATTATTATTTTTTTTAATCTAGATAAGTCCTTTTGAGTATCGAAAAATTACTTAAAGCCTTTTGTTTGTCAACGAAATTCATAGCTCTCTAAATAATTATTATAAGCTGTGAACTAGGTAAGTTAAAATTTCGCCTATATTCGAATTCATTTGACTTTACCAATGCAACATATAACGATTTTATGTAAAAACCACGTTTATAAACTCCAGCAAAATTTAAAATGATTGCCAGAATGTAATGTTACAGAACTTTAAGATAATACAATGTGGGTATTTTGTAGCATGATTAGGTCAAGATATAGACCAACAAAACATTTACCACGAAATAAAAAATTATTTTATTTTAAAAAAGCTAACACAAAGAGAATTATTGTTCTACAACTTAATGCCACCGTCATCATCTTGACAGTCACAAATCCATTCCTCCTCTGTCCTAGCTTCATCCTCTTCGGATAGTTCTTGGTTTGGACCATCAGGTGTAATAATTATTGGCTTGAGCCACTGCAAATCGGGATCTTCCGGCCAATTGTCCGACCCCAGCTGAATTAGTAATTTAGTTAAACTAGCAATTTTTTTATCTTGACTTCATGAATTAGCGGAACCTCTGGAAATGTAACTTTCTGTAACATTTTGCCCCTCTGCAGCAGTGAATGATATTTCTTAGAAGGATCCTCATTTCTGTAGAAGTTTTCAGTTTTAACCACTCCTTTTTTATCTTTGCGTTGAATTATTATACGTTTAGCTTCCGAAATTCCCCCAAGGTTAACCATACTCTTAAGAGCATATTTAATATTATAAATTTTCCAGTCGGAACCTAATTTGCGAACAGTGTCTACTTTAGAATAATACTGGTGCTCATGATACTGGTCAGGAGACTTAATGACACTGCAAACTCGTGTTAGTTTTTCCACCCTGCCAAAGACTCTATCTGCAGGCATGTATGAATGTCCTCGTACAGGAAAGTACATTGTAATGGACTTAATATTCGTAGATGCTTCATTGTGGAGTCAAACCATTAACATATGTATAATATGGCTGTTCTTATTTTGGCCTGAGCAGCCATCGGAAAACAGTCGTATATCTGATACATTTCGCGGAAACTGAAAATATCTTAGAAAATCTAATAACCCAGAGCCGATTTCAATACAACCTCGAGATGCTTGATGCTCTAGCCACGTATAAAATACTGGATTATGAGTAGAAATATAACACAGAAGGCGTGAAACGACAGCTGCTGTGCATAAAATGCCTCACCGATAGGTACTTTCGGCAGAACTTGAACTTGTAAATCAAAACACCAGGTAATTCAATTCTGAGGAGACTCTTTTAGAAACACATAAAATTGTTTAGATCGGAGCTTGTGAACTCTTAAATTAGTTATGAGAATTTGTTTCTTTTTCTCATTATTTTCCAAGGATACCTGCCCTTGGTGTCTTACACAAAAACTGCACACGTCTTGAGCTGGAGTATCAAAGCTAATATTAAAGTCTGTATTGAAAATGTGTCTAAAATATTTATAATTTACTTTGTACTCTTGACCAACTGAACCGTTGTAGAGTTTATGTAGGATCGCTATATTCAACTCTGAGGATAAGTAAAGTCGCCTAGATTTTGAACGACCATAGTGACTTTCTGTTCCTTTTAATTGTTTTATAAATCTCTGACTTTCAACTTTTTTGGAAGAAACATCTTTGACCTTGAATCCTCTCCTCGATTTTCGAAAATCCCATTACCAGCAGTTATTTGCTTCACTATTGTGTGGGCTCTCTTTTGATTTATACTGTATGTTGTAAGAAACATTTTTTGACACACATTTACGTTCCCATGTTCTGTTGTTAATTTATATTTTACGGCTACATTACGATGTCTAATAGAATCGTCTACATCTACTCCGTTTCGGTTGATTAACGGTGATTAAATGTGATAAAATTGTGTCTTGCTTTATTTTGTTTGCGTGTTGAAAAAATTTGGTACGACAACCTTATATGTCTTCTTTGGATACTGAGCTACATTGGTACTTTTGTTTCACGTTGTGTTGATATGGTATTTTAAAATTATAAAGCTCGCAATCCTTATATTATCATATATACAATAATACAGGCAGTCTATATCAAACAATATATAACCTAACACTCCAATTTTCATTTTTTTTTCTCTAACAGTCTAGTTCCGTCTCTTTTTTTCTTGTACCGCTATCCGTGTCTCCAACGATATGTTCTTCGTCCATTTTGTACAAAACAACTTTAATTAAACGCCTTCTAAAGACTATCACTTTTGTGCGTGTTAACACGGAATTAACTATTCAACAACTAACAGAACTGTCAAACGAAAATGACATCCAAATAGCGGTAATTGCATCAGACAGCACTAAACTCCTTTAGTTTGTCCAATGTGTGCATAGTAAATGCCTTTTGAAAGTCCATAAAATATTTACAATACATTTGTTAGGCGTTTTAATTTCGTTTGGATGTCCAGGACTCGTCAGCTTGGTCTATATGGCAATATAAAATGCAATGATGTACTTTTTGCGGGATTTTCAAAAATTGGACTTAACGCTTTTTGAAAGTCTGCTCTTCTTCTGCTTCATACGACAGCATAGGTTTTATTCTTTTTTTTATAAATACTGATCTTGATTCCCTTAGGTCCTAAAGTTTAGGAAATTGTAGAGCCATATTATATAAAAGGTTGTACTAGCATTCATTCGCTTAAGGGATTCTCGTTCTTATTTATTTTGTGTTGTACGAAGTATAACGGGAATTATTACCAATTTGCTGGTGAATATGAAATATTTACAATACATTTATTAGGCGTTTTAACTTCGTTTGGATGTTCAGGACTCGTCGGCTTGGTCTATATGGCAATATAAAATGCAATGATGTACTTTTTGCGGGATTTTCAAAAATTGGACTTAACGCTTTTTGAAAGTTTGCTCTTCTTCTGCTTCATACGATAGCACAGGTTTTATTCTTTTTTTTTATAAATACTGATCTTGATTCCCTTAGGTCCTAAACATTAGGAAATCGTAGAGCCATATTATATAAAAGGTTGTACTAGCATTCATTCGCTTAAAGGATCCTTGTTCTTATTTATTTTGTGTTGTACGAAGTATAGCGGGAATTGTTACCAATTTGCTGGTGAAAATTATAAAAAAATCTAGAATAGTTCCTCCAGGTTTAGGAAAAATACACTAAAATTGTATAACTTATTATATAACATAATAAAATATATAACATAAAGTATATAACCTAATAAAATAATTTTCAAAATACTTCTAGCCTTATTTAGAAAGAAGCGTACAGCATAAAATACTATTACGGTATTTACAAGTTAAATAGTGGTAAATTTCATTGGTTTAATGTTTCGCTTATTTAAACTGAAAAGTCGAGAAAGCTTTTCTACTTTAAAGCCTAGCTTGATTAGTTGTCGCATACCGTCTCTTTAATATGCCATTATCCAGTATATCGTTCATATTATTATATTGTTAAAGCTATGTTAATGTTCTTAATGCTGGAACGACTGTAGCAGACGCGTTTGCTTTACAAAGTCCTTGTTTTACTTTTATCGACCACCTGGGGGTTGCTTGTAATATAAAGACGTTACGCTATTAGTGAGATAAGCAGTTGCTGAGCTAGAAAAGTGTTAGTAAAATACAGAAGATGAAGTATGTTGTTATAGTATGAAAATTATACTCGTATGTATATTTTTCATATTATTAATAGCGTATTCAATTTTAGTTTTTAGATTATAAATTTATTATAAATAAATTATTGTAAACAAAATTTACCGAAAGAAGTCAGAGACATATTTATTATGGTTTTTGTGTGATATAATTAGATTGAAAATCATAAAATAACTTTTTAAAGCTGTTTACATTTGGTAGTAAATAACAGTGTTGCAAAAATTTGTACAAATGTTTTATAATTTATATTTAAATAGCTCATAATCTTAATAATCAATTAATTAATAAGCTAATAACGTTAACAGCACGAGTAGTAAAGTATAAATAGTCTTGAGTGTTCTGACGTTGTTTGCTTTATGAACCAATATTAAAAATTTAAGAATTAAAATGAAGTGATGAATTCTCTAACTGAATAAGTGTGCAAGACTATAAGGTAAGGTATCCAACTGAATGGGTATGTTTTATTTCTTCCTAAAATTAAAAAACAAATATGTGCTTAATAATTCTCTAGAAATGTTAAATGACAAGGTAGTCATCAAATATCGAAATATGAACCAATCTCATCATTTTAGCAGTTACAGTTAAAGTAGGTACATATATTAATTTGTGTGTTTTTTTAAAAACATTAGTGAGTACCTATATAAATAATGATTACATTAACTAAGTATGCACGAGTATGTATTCGTTAAATGTCATCATTTATGTAGGTACATTAAATCAAGTAGTTGATGAAATTACCGTTAGAGGAAAGATATAATGATGCAAAATCTAGTATATTCAGGAAGAAGTTTTTTTTAAATTATCCAAAAATTAATAACTTTATTGTGTACTAACATGAATATTTTTAAACACATTTTGCTATGAAGTTATAATCAGAAAGTTTTATATTCCGTGAGTGTCGTTTTGAAGTGTGAGAATAAAATAATCAGAATAGTGACTGACTTCTTCCGATAAGAATGTAATGCAGTCATGCAATAAAATTACTATTAATTTTTTTAGTACTATAATATATTCAGATAGTCATAAAAATATATTGGAATTCAAGAAAATAGAAAATATGCCTCAAATGACTTTAGTTGTTGAATTGTTTAAAGAAGGCACTATAATAAAGAATAATGTATGAACAGTTTTTGGAGAAAAATCAGAATTGTTAATATTTGCTGGATATCACAGTAATCCAAATCCCACCCATCACAAATCTTAAAAAAAATAAATAATATGAAAATTAATGCCGGCTTGCTTTTGCGAAATGGTGTCCATAAATATCAGATTTTATATCTATAATTTTTCAGTATTGAATTGAAGAATAAATTGTTTTGCATGACTATTGAACATTGCATCAACTGTCTTTATTTTATGAAGAACGATCTATTTGTGGTAAATTACAAAAAATATCAAGCTCAGTGCCTCTTCTCTATTTTTTCATTGTAAATATCGAAATTTTCTGAATATCATAATGAGCAGCATTGAATATTTATCAAATGTATTCCCCAAATCAATCGTTACAACTATTTCGATTTTTCGTTCATTTAAGTTCACTGTATTATTTTTTGAATTCCTAAAATACAACAAAACAAAAAATTGGTTTATATGAAAATTATTCAATAAATGGTTCATTAGGTAAGCAATTCTAAAGCAGAATTTAAGAGAGACCCTGCTATTGCAAACACATTTTCAACAGAAGCTGTCTTAATAAGTAACGGTTACGTGATACAGCCTTGTAGAAAGACTTGAATAATTAAAACATTTCTATAAATTAAATTGACATAAAGACTATTAGTATATTCTAGAGATAAAAAAATGTTTGCATTTTTCTAAACCATTATTTAAGGTTGGGTTATGTCCACTACAGAAGCCTACACAGGATAAAACTACCATGGGGAGATAGCTACTCCTAACCTAAAAATCTTGCTTAATCCTCATTCTTGTTGTGAGGTAGGAATATTTTATTTCTCCAATATGTTGTTGACAATACACCTGTACAAACCTCACCTAATGTTTCGTAACTTCTGCCACTATCATACAAATCGCTAAGAGATACAAGCGAGGTGAATTATGATAATTATTGTTAATTTTAGATGTCTCTTATATATTACCATGGTAACTACGATAAAAGTAATATTTTGTTGGGAATGACACGACTCTCGAATAACCTGAAATTTGGTTATATATCTGAATTAAAATATATTATCCTTGTGTAACTACAGCTTTAATTAAGTTACATAAAAATATTATTTACCTGCATAATAATAAGGCTCCCTCTCATGGAAATGATGGTGCCTCATGCTGACATCCTCGTCACCAGGCTGATGAAGTTGAGGTATGAGGTTCAGCCAAACTGCCATCTTGTGACCTCGATAATGACTCTTCATTTTTGGCTTTAACGCTGTAAAATTAAAATTGTGTAAACCATACCATCAATGAATAAAGGTTATGGAAGTCTTGTTAATGATTTTTAATATCATATTATATTTCTGAAGACATGATTGTCAGTAAAAATTAAACATGCGGTACTCTTATCAATGATTTGTATTATTATAGTTAAATCTGTCACTCGTTAGTTAAGGCATTCTTTCAAAATTCGACATTATTATTACATTAAAGCTTAACCATATTTCCTCAAATTAATTAAACAATAACAAATTTTCAAAAACATAATAACACCCGTCTCAAAATTATCTCGTGACAGAATTGACCCGTCGAATCCTTCAGTAAGTCTAAATAGTAGGTCTTTAAAGAATATCCCATACCAGACCTTGTCAACAATTTTGAACTGTCCGTAGAAAGGGAAATGTTGAATTTCGAAGATTGAAGTCGTTGAAATTTAGTCTAATGTGGTACTGCCTTGCAGATTATCAGTTTATTTCGCCATAGACCTTCCCATAAATAAACGGATTTCCATTTACTGAATCCTCCAACATATAGATTTTACTGCACCAAAAATAAATAAAAAAAATGTATAAGCAAGTAGATTTTCAATACTTGTAGCACAATCACTAGATTATTATTATTATTTATATTCATTTATTTTAATAAATAGGGGATCTATCTACAAACATTTCTTCCGTCTTATAATTAGACACCAGCTATAAACAAAACGCACACCCCATTTAGCCGACTGATGTGGGCATCAAACTCACGCTCGAATTACTCCGAGTCGTCAACACAGACCAATTCCAAGCGATTTAAATGATTATCCTGAATTAATTCAGAGACCTTCTACAGGGAAAATATGCAATATTTTACCCCATCTTTCACCAATCTGGGAGATCAACGTGAAAGATTTGGTAAAGTTGTCGACTACACCACCTGACCGACGAATTTGGCATAGAAGTATTATATGTTAAATCTTAAACAGTAATGTAGAAAATATCTATATTTACTAAACGGCTGTTTTCGTGTATGTGTGTCACGAAATTTTTAGGTTGCTGTACGAAATGCTTTTCGTTCGAATTTCGGCATTTTGATAAAATCAATATAGTAAATCGACCCTTGCGAATAACGTGGTAACTTTTTTTTTAATCCGAAGTTTCTAGAGGCATGCCTCGGAGGTGCCTTTGATATGAACGAGGGGGTGGCGCAATATTATTGCGATTTTCTGACTTGTTCTATATTATTGCATATGTATATATCACCCGATGCTACAGAGGACCCAATACAGAACGTTTAGAGGTTTAGTAATTAATAATGAGCATTAGTTGAAAATATGTCCATGTAAGTTAGATGGTTTTAAGTTGCGAATAGTAAGGTGATTTACGTGTATCCGAATATTATTTGATTTCTTATTAAAGCCGCTCATTAAACCCTAGGGGAAGGGGTTAAACCTTCCATACCACAAAGAAGAGGATAGGAGACCGAAAAGATGGATTTAGTATTTTTTTATATATAATCTTCTTATATGCATAAAATTTCGGTGTTTGTGGAAAGGGTCTCCTGTTTCCTGGTCTCCTATTTTTTGAACTGGTGTTCTGTTAGTGAATCTATTGACTGTCAACTATATGGTAAGTTAATAAAATAATTTACTCTTGAGACTTATCTTCGAAGTGATGACCGATATGGGAACGTTTGGAAATACTCTATCCATTATTTCAATCTCGTCAGTAATTCTCATTAACTCATGAAATAATTGACAAAAAAATATTCAGACAACAAATATAAATCTTGATTGTAAGATTTATAACAACTAGTACCGTTTGCAAGGTTAAATTATCTGGGAGAAAAATACTTTTGTCAAAGAAATCTCTAGACAATATTGGTGACCATTTAACTGCAAATTCATCTAAGCTCTTACATCAGTTTGTGGTTTGGACAAGTAAATAGGTATTTTTTTAAAGTACCCGTTAAAATAGCAACCAAACAATATATTCATATGTGTCGTATGGCTCCGTACATACGGTGATAAAAATGTTATATTTGCATTCGTGTAAAGTCCGTGTGGTACTGGTACAATAGTAATTACCTCTTGACTTTGAGAAATAATGCAACTACTGTCAGTTGCTCTATAATAATTTAAATAATTATGTTTCTTTGGGCAGAGTGCTATCTAATGGTGAAACATGGTTTCATCATTACATAGCACACAAAATATATAAAAGGTATAAATAAAATCCTTATGAAGCACTATGTCCAATCAATCTGAATCTCTTCATATGTATTAGGCCGTCCGCACACGGGTCAATCGGGGATGTGTTCGACGCGATTCCAATCGCACGAGTCCCTCCCCTCTATTCGACTACCAATGCAAGGGAGTGGGGCCCCGCACACGGGTCGTTTAGTGGTCGTCTAGAAACGCACGAATTGCTGCCTCCTCGTTTCAAATCTTACGCGATCGGAAGAGAAGCAGATAGTTCTAGTGGATCGCGCGACTCATGGAGGTAATTATGTTTATTTCTTGTCAAATTTATCTTGATGTGGCCATAATTAGTTGCAGTTTGGATGCATTAATCCCGTACATTTATTATAAATGTATATTTATTGTAAATGTATTTTTATTATTTTTATAATTGGAGGATTCAGTGGAAAGACGGCTTCAATCCGATATATTATTTCAAAAAAAATGCCAACTCATACCAATTTGAAATGTTTCTTGTATGAAATTAAGAAATATTTACCAAAACAAATTTTTCAAATATATCACCTTGAAGATGATAATAACAGTAATGAAGAGACCGATCAAGGAGAACCATAATATGTACTTTTATATATGTAATATATTTATTTACCACTTCATAAAAAAACTTCTATTATAAAATAAAGTTGTAGTATTAACTTAAGGTTTAATTTATTTAATAGATATAAATTAAAACACAATTAAATACCAAATACTTCATCATCATGAGGTCATCAGTCCTAAAACTGGTTGGACGCTAACCTCCAGCTTCTCCTATCTTGTGGTAAGCTACGCATTTCGCTAATTGTGCTACAACCTACATCCCTTACTATTTGCGAGCAGTAGTCTAATCTAGGCCTACTTCACTCCTATTTCTGCCTCCAAAATGTCGCGGACTATTCCCCCATGTCTCAGCAAGTGGCCTACCATTTTATCTCTTCTCTTCTTTATGTTTTTCCACATACTTCTTTTCTCGTCGACTTTCTCTAATACTTCTTCGTTTCTAACCCTATCAGTCCACGGTATTTTCATCATCTTCGGTAACACCACATCTCAAAAGCTTCTAATATCTTCCTACTTACTCCCCTACCGTCCAGGTTTCTCAACCGTATAGTGCCGTGCTCCATACATACGTTTTCAAAAATCTCTTCCTTGTTTCTAAGTTTATTACCCCCGAGCATAAAAGTGCTTTCTTTTTGTTAAAAGCTACTCGACCCTGCGCTATTCTTTGTTTTATATCTTTATCGCTTCTTCCATCCCAATTTATTTTACTTCCTAAATAAGTGAAGTCTTTAACTTAGAGCATTTGTACATTTGGACGAGCATAGTTACCTTCTCCCCTAATGTAGAAGTAGATATAAACATAGTAAAATAACAATACTTTGATATATACTTAATAAAATAACGACAATCCGATCCCTTCATTAATTATTTATCTCTATGAAGAAAAATCTTAAAATCGTTTATTTTTTCGGCTGTCGGAGTTACCTCTTCTTCTTGAGGTATATAAAAGTAGATATAAAAATAATCGTTAAAAAATTATTTTCAGCCACTTTTTTTTTGAAAATTTTTTGTTGAAATACGTAAACAGGAGAGAAGGTTTCTTCTCGTTTGAAGGACGAAAACCGACTGAGAGACAATCAACCCGTGTGGAGACGCGCCCGTTCTATGGATGGAACGGACGAGAACTTGTATACGCAATTCCAATCGCGTCGACCGCATCTCCGATGGACCCGTGTGCGGAGGGCCTTAGTATAAATATTGTGCTAGACAGCTTGTTTACTCAGAAACTACGCATATTTCTCTATAATAACCGTACATAGTTATATAAAGCTGTGTCTATATATTTTCATTAAACCATATGACATATTTTAGTTCACGCATTGATGCATTGCCGTTTGGTCGTTCATTATGGTAAAATCATTGTTTAGACCTGAGAAAGAAATTACTATTATTTTTTATATCTAACAATCTTTCGTAGCGTATGATTTCTGTTCAATGATCCATTATTTTATCGGTCGATTTGATAAATTTCGTCTTCCCGAAGGCCAGAAAATAGAGAGAGTACCGCTTAATTTTTGGCTCTATTACAGTAATTGAATTATGGCGGTAAAGTTGTCTGAGGAGATGGACCCTTAACGGCTCTGCTTGATAAATTGTGTATACTGGAGGTTTCTGGGCGTTCTTGTTTTCTTGTAAGCTGACTAACTCATTAAGTTCACCATCTTTACAGCTGGAGATTGTCACCAGCATGGAGGTGATGAATGGCTCATCATATTTCAAAATGTAGTGCTCTCGTTTAATTAATTCGAAGCGGAAAATTGAAAGTTGCAAGTTATGCCAAGAATGAATTAGCGAAGATTTCTCTAAAGTATGAACTGGAGTTTCTTTAATGATTACACGTCCCTAACGACAAGGGTGTAATGCAGTAGTAGACTTAATAAACATTTGTATTTTCTTTATTATTAAGTAAGAATAATGTAAGAATGAATATAAGAAAAATGAGATGTAATAGTTAACCCAGGAATATCTAATATGTTGATTCATTTTGAGTTAGATTTTTATTTCATTTGAGAACTTGAAAATTTTGGTGTTTCATATTTCATCTTGGAATCAGACTACTATAGTGATATCATGGTAATAGTAAATTATATCAAACATGATTATATGAACTATAATTTATAATATATGATGATTACAATGATTATATGAATTAAATATCCACACTTTGGCAGAATACTGGCACCTTCGCCATTTCTTCAAAATTGGGAATTGGTGTGAAATATATTTTCGACTAATTTTAACTATATCAGCATCTTTAAAGTTACAAATTAGTCTACAAACAGTACTACCAATAAAGGACATTTGTCTTGTGGGCCTTACTTTTTTACATTAGTGATACATTGTGATTGGTATTTGATCACTAAAACTTGATTAACACTGTTCGGTAAACTCCGTTAGAGTCTAATAAAACATTTACAGATATATGACTTATAGGGTAACGAGAAAGTTCTCCTGTATGGTGCATTGAAGATGCTTAAGTACTTAAGAACTGGGATAATACAACTTACTGACAAAAAGTACATCGCAAATAGAATCCCATGTCTCATATTACGTACCAATATATCTTATAGATAACTAATATAATTATAATTAATTAACATATTATTTTACATTAATTATTAACATATTTTATAATAACATAGAAAAAAAAGACATGTAATGATAATAAATTGACAGCAAGAATACAGAAAGATCCAGATAGATTGAAGATGGTCACAGAAAATGAGTCATAGAAAATTATTAGATAATATTTTATATCATTTAAACAGACAAGTGCACCTATCTTTACTAAATAAATGGTGACATCTTGAGTGTTTAACGTAAATATATTGTTAATGCTTTTAATGTTGATGGTGTTTTTCTGCCGCTCTTGAATTGTTATAAATAAAATTAATATATTATTAATTATTATTATTAATAAAAGTTATATATACCGACCTTGTATTGTCATTTCTTAATAAATTTTTTTCATGAAAATGGCACCGATCTATTAATAATACAACCTTCATGCTACATATTAAAAAACCTTACCCAATTCTCTAAACAAATTCAACTACTAACTAACTCGTATATATGTAAAATATGATAAATTCCTATTAAAGCCTCTACAGCTAGTGAGTGGTTATTAATAATATAAAATGAACACTGAAAACGTACTTAAATTGTATTTTTGGATTTTATAAAGTTTGAAACTATATTATTCGAGTTTAAATTTATATGATCCCAACTGTGAATATAAATTATTGTTGCCAACTGTATGGCTTTGATGCCAACTGGCTAACTAGACAAGTGAGCGACATATAGATAATATTTAGGGAATGACAGGGTCAATCGATCTAGATATCCGTGTATAAGACCAACATTATTAATAAATTATTGGTAATTGAGAATAATTATATATATTCATCTCATTGATATGAAATGCTTGGCATAATTGCCCTGATGTGGTTTGTATTAGAAATACTACTGTTGACGCAGTTTTGCGATTACACCGAAAACCACGAAGTACATCAATATTTACTATAGGTCGTTAAAATTAGACTGCATGTACTTTACATCTTAGATGAGGTATTATTATTTGAGAAGTATTTATTTTGTCAATGAATGTTCTGAATTTAGATAAAATATTTTCTTCATGAATAATTAGTTATTATTTTATTATATCTATTTGTTAATATATTATGATTTTAAAAGCGTATAATATATCAACTGATTTTTATTTAGTATAAAGCAACGTTTAAGATTTTGAGGTTATTTTGACCCCAATGTTACCTACGATGTGACCTTTTTTAAAAGCTGTGAACTATATACACATTTCTATAATTCTTTAATTTAAGTTACTAATATCTAAATTAATAATATTAAATCTTATAAATTACTGAATATAGAACAGTAATCTTTGATTCAATTAAGAATTATATTAATTCAGATAATTGTATTTCCTTTTTAATTTAAAGAGCTTCCTATACTATTTTAAAGTAGTATAGGGAGCAGTATCCTTTTGTAGCTAATATATACAAACATTCCCTTTATTTGTGTGAATTGGCTCAAAAAATCTCAATTATTGTTGAAGAAATGTAACTGTGAATATTTTTGTTACCAGTCCTCCCGTATTTTTCTGAAAGCGAAGCGAAGGTATTAGGTATTTCTTTGACACAAATTTAAAATCCCAAAATTTATCATGAACAGTAAAAAAATATTTTAAATTTCAAAACTATGTTTCGATTGATTGTAAATGTTCAGAAAAAATCGACTCATTGGAAGTTCAATGCAAAATCAATATTCGTCACACCTCGTTGAAATTAAACTGCATGTGCTTCAGAACTTATAGTAATTTTTTTAAATGATAATATGCGGATAGATAACTAATCGAATATATTATCAACATTTTTCCATATACCGTAATATATTCGACTAATTATTTGTCACAGAACAACTTGAAACATAAATGGTGTAACATACTATCCAGGCGATGATGGTATATCAACTAAACAAATTTAAAAATTTTTCTGTAGGTTCGTCAAGTTTACTGACATGGAAACTCCTGGAAATAATAGACAAGCGAGTCAATTAATTACTTACTTAAGTGATAGGTGCTCAAGCATTTGCTTGGTTTTTAATATCGATGATATAGTATATGCACCCAGTCAGCCTAAATAATTAGTACAATTACCCAACCAACAATATTCTGTTTCTCTATTATTATTCATATTACTATAACTCCTATATATATATATCAAAACATATAAAAACACAGTTTATATAAAACAAAATGCAATGCACGTTATAATGTACGTGATGCATCAGAGACGACCACTGTTGCCACATTGTCAAATATATTATAGAACTCAAGGAAATGTCATAAGACTAAGGTCATGTTCTAACTTTTCTCGACATTGTGTAGACATCAGCGCAAATGTCCGATTTATGGTGCTTGCGCTGGCTAATACCAGGTACTCTTGTTCTCAACAGAACAGTATTCTTATTAACTTGTGGCTAAAACACTTTAGAAATTGAATAAAGCCTAAACATCCGATAACTTTTGCAACGCACGACATATATCAATTGCTTCTAATGTCAAAATGGATGCTAGATTTAAATTTTTGTTAATTAAAAATGAATGAAATTCTAAGTGTAGTGCTAACTAATTATGTTACATGATGGCGTGCATTGCTTTTTGTTTTGTATGAACTATATACGATTGTACTAAGGAAATGTTAGAAGTGGCCAGTTATTTACTTATTTATTTTTTAAGTTTGTTGCATTCCTTCAAAAACAAAGTCCAAACATTATAAGAAAACATCTAGTATAGTCACATAACAGTTTATTAGTAATATTATTACGCGATATGGACATGTGCTGGAAAATGCTCCCCCTTTTAGAGAAATATTTATATTTCTGCCAATTTTAAACATGCATATTTGTAAATTCATATTTTTAGTAAACAAAGTAACAAAAAAATTTCCAACAAGAACGGTAGTAAATAATTGATAATAATGAATATTTCATTGCACAAAATATGATTTATATATAACATATTCGATGAATAACTATCTTTTGTACCTATAAAATAGTAATAACCCCCAATTTCACAATACGTTTTTGGATATTCAAATAAAGTCCTCGATACATTGAAAATTCCCGGTACGTGTGATATTTTTCGTCGTTTTGTATTAAAATTAATGGCTTTGTGAAATGGATGTGTAATGGAAATCAACTACGTACAAGGGCGATAAATTTACTATACAATAAGCGGAATGTATTCTAAATGTACAATAATTTTCAACCGAAATAATGAAGTGATTGTTATTAATTACATACCGCTAACCGATTGATGCCTTTTTGTACAGGTTAAAATGTTGTTCCTTTCTAATTAAATGTCTAAACTAATTGATGTTCGAATTTAGTCTATTATGGCATGAGCTGAATGACTATCGTAGAGAATTGTGAGAAAAGTAATATTTTAAAACTAAAACGTAAATATTTGTATGTCAAAATGTCAGTAAAATGATTTGAAATAAACTTGAAATATGTTAGAAATGAATACTCATCGTTGAGTAACACGAAAATCAATTTGCGAATGAATGAAAATATAGAAATTTACCATATAATTGTATTCAAACGTAAATAATACTTCTTTTAGGCAATCAACACAATAAAAATAGATTTGTAACCAATATATAAAAATATATATAAAATTTAACACGTATATTAAAACTATTTATAAACTTAACTTAAAAGAAATATGTATTTATTTTCTTGTTTAGCTTTCAAATATATCTCAGATCAATTTATATATCTATCTACCTCATTTTACTTTAATTTTTCTTTAATCGTTTCTACTCCTTTCTTTCCTCCTCACCTTCAAAATTTTATAAACATTATAAACATTCCGCAAATATTAGTTCTAGCTTTTAATATTCCGGTATTGAAATATGGTGTGATTATACTAGGCTATGTATAATGTGAAAATAACATGTTGAATTTAATTCAGAATAATTTGTTTTGTAAATGAGTACTTTGAATTTTGTTGTTATAGTAAATGATTATGTATCATTCTCGTTTTCTTAATCTATGAAGTAAATACATATTTGTTATATTTTTATTTATATATTATTATTTACTTACATTTTACGAACTATAGAGTGGGAATATTTGATTCAATTAAGAATTATATTAATTCAAGAAATCGTTTATTTTCTATTTTAAAGAATTCTGTATATTATCTTTATGTACATATTTTGTACTGTTTCAAGTTTATATCTGATTCACAGATATAAACTTGAAACAGTGAGTAGTGTTTTAGTAGTTCTGTTAAAAATTGCTATAAAGAATTGGACAAAGTGCGAAATAAAGTAAAAGTTTTCTTTTATTAATTTAATTAAAAATTAATTTGATTCTAATCAAACATTAAAATCCTGCCCTATTGTTCTTTTGAACTGACTATAATATCATCCTGCATAAAGTTATCATTCACATATAGGATATTATATCTAAGAAAGAGTACACCTAAAGTCATTATAATTATCATGTAATTAAATCCTTTCTTGCCTTATCATAAATTAGTCTAACATTGATCACGTTCATTACGAATTGCAAAACTTTAGATATAAAAACACTTCTTGGGATAGTAGCGACAGCAAGGTTTTAAATACAGAAATCCACCAAAGAATCGCTAGTAATCCTCGAATGATGATTAAGTAATCTTCGAATAATAATTAAGGAATTCTCGAATCAGTGTTAAGTAATCTCCGAGATATAATTAAGCAATCTTCAAGTACATAGTATCATAATAAAGAAAGGTTACTCCTTTTTTTATAAAAATATATGTCAAAAATGTAAATTGAAAACAAAATAATTTTTAAAAAGTTTATTAAATAAAAAGTGATACAAAATACATTAAGTTAGGTAAACGGCAAAAAATTATTTCAGGATATTTATAATATTATTACCGATGGCAAAAAAAAATTATGAAGCAATATTTGAGGAGATGAAATAAACTTAAGATGCCTTAAAGAGAAATTGCATTGAAAATTTGATGATATTAAGCAACAAGATTTATTATTAGAAGGGGAAAGTAATGCTGCGAAAAAATATCTTTCACAACAAACAGTCGAAAGGAACATTAGAAAAAACAGTAGTGTTCTATGTTATTCTTGAAGTTGAAAATGAATATCAAAGTTTATTCAGCAATGTACAAAATTTCATAAAACATAAACTGAACATTGAAATTGAAGCAATTGAAATTGTAAATATTTTTAGATTAAGGAAAATAAACAATGAAGAAAGGCTAATTTTCATACAGTTTCTTTTCTACAAGAAGAAAAAATAAAAGATTTAAAAACAGTTAGGTTAAAAGAAATAAAAATATAAAGTACAGATACAAAAACAATACAGATAAGTACTTGCAGGGAAATTAAAAGAAGTAAAAGTAAAAAATAAAGAGGCACAAATAAAAAGAAATATTTTTATGCTTAACGCAAAATTACGATTATTTCTCTCCATGAACTTCCAGAAAATTTGACAGGGAGCCAGAAACACCAGTTACTAAGATCGCAAGTTATATAGAAAACATAAATATCGGTACCAAGCAATTTATGCTGATGATGAACATAGTCAGGAAACAAATGAAGCTGAAATTGAATCAAAGAAGATAGTGATGGACTAGGAAAAATGAAACGCGAATTGACTACAGGAAATATCAAGACTAAATGTAACAAAAACGCGAATCAAGAAATATTACAAAGATATTTAAGAAAACGGGGTAAAGCCGACAAACTTAATATATACAGAAATTATGCATCTATATTTAATATTTAGTTAATAAATATAAATTCATATATATAAGGGATATTGAAGTTTGTAAAACTAAAAAAATAAACATATATAAATGAAATAACATATAAGATCTACGGTTCTTTCCTTATTCCATTACAATACAGGAAGTAAAATCTTTAATGAAACAATTATTTTCTTCCGCAATTTCAAACCTAATGTTACCAAAGAAAACTTAGGAAGAAACATTAAAATTATTATGTTTATTGTTAAATATTATTATCAAATAATATTATTAAATATTACATATTATATCCACTGTTACATTTTTGTTTTATTATTAAGTTTAAATGTAATATAAATATTTTATTCCTGTATTAAATGATTCTATTGATGTTTTATTGTATCGTTTATATTATATGTAATATTATTTTTATATTTCTTGCCAGTATATTGTTACATGGTTCTGAAGCTAAATTATTTTATTCATTATATATTACACTTAAATTCATTGTTATGTTAGTAATTGATTTAAGAATATTTTACATAATTGATTAAGAATATTTAAAAACTTAATTACTTTTATTTATTGTAAATACGCAAATACTTGTGTATAAATTGTCATTATTATATTATTCTGTTGAAGTAAGACATCTCTTTGTAGCACAATATACCTAAAGAATTCGTTTTCTTTGTATAAATTGTCAGTTATAGTTAAAAAAAATTAAATAATGAATGTTTTTATTACGAATCCTCCAGCACTTTTCTGAAAACGAAACAGAAATATTGTTACATAATTCTGAGGTGTAAATATCGCAAACTTTATCATGAACAATAGAAGGATATTAAGAAATGGCAAAACTATGTTTTCATTGCTTATAAATTATACATATGCGAAAATAAAATATAGTATATCTTACAGATTCAAGTTACAAAATTAACAATAAAAATTATTTCGCATAATGAAATATTTTGCCGACTAAACAAAGTGCACCTTCAAATATGTCTAATTAAAGTTTTCGGGCAGGAAAAAAATCATACTAATCTTACTAAAATTCACTTAGAAGTTTAAGATTAAGAAAAATAAATTAGACTATAAATTGACAATTATATATAAAAAAATCAAACTGTGACTATTTTTATTACCAGCCTTTTTCTGGACATAAGTATCCCAAAACTTGTAATGACTAATACTCGTAAAAGAATGCTTTAATCAAAACTGCATATATTTCATTTGCTTGTAAATTACAAGCAACATTTTATTTAAGAAAATAAAATGTTGCAAATCTTACAGATTCATGTTACAATTTCAATAATCAAAATTATTTCGCATGATGAAATATTTAGTTGAGTAAACAAAGTGTCGCTTCAAAATGTTTAATTAAATTAGTCAAAAAAGAAAGTCGTACACCACTTAAGTTCAAAATTAAAAAAACTAATTTTTTAGGCTTTCAAGACAACCAGAGAATCCCTATTCATCGTATTAATTAAACCATAAACTGTCAATTATAGATCAGAAAAATCAAACCGGGGATGTTTTTATTACTAAATTTTTTCCACCATTCTTTTATTTTTCTTAAACCGAAATAGAAATACAATTAGAGTACTTTTGGGATATAAGTATCGTAAAGTTTTAATCAAAACTATATTTCGATTGATTGTAAATTAGATATTTGAGAAAGTAAAATGTTGCAAATCTTATAGATTCAAGTTATAAAATTAACAAACAAAATTATTTCGCATAATGAAATATTTTGTATACTTTTGGGATATAAGTATCCCAAAATTTTAATCAAAACTATATTTCGATTGCTTGTAATTATACATTTAAGAAAATAAAATGTTGTAAATCTTATAGATTCAAGTTATAAAATAAACAAAGAAAATTATTTCGCATAATGAAATACTTTGTATACTTTTGGGATATAAGTATCTCAAAATTTATCAAGAATGATAAAATAATATTCTAAATGTCAAAAATGTGTAACGATTGCTTATCAACAATAAAAATTATTTCACATAATAAAAAAATTTGTTGACTATACAAAGTGTCTCTTTAATACGTCTAAAATTTTCAGCTAAAAAAAAATAAAATTATACGCCATTTAAGTTTAATATTTAGATAAGAAATTACGATTTTTAGGTTATCAGGTCAATAGTCAATAAGTTTTATTCTTTGTATAAATTAGACTATAAACTGCTAGTTATAGATAAACAAACATCAAACCATGAATGTTTTTATTACCAGTCGTGTTTTAGAATTTTTCTGAAAATGAAACAAAGATACGATTAGGTAATTTTGAGATATATCTATTCATTTAACAGCTCAGATTATCATTGTTTTACATAAACGTGCTAATAAATATGATATCGTTAGACTAGCATTAAATAGACTATCGTAAAGTTGTAATAACATGCAGGATGTCTCATTCAAAATTTTGAAGTTAATGTCACGAGACTGAAATGTGCCGGTGAAATAAAGTCCTTTTATGCCAAAAGTGGGCAACGCTTTCGACTGTTTGACATCTCTAATTTTCAAAGTTATTTTTCAAATAGGTTTCGAGATATCGACTAGCCAAAACTTCGTGGGCTACCCCGTATAATCTAAAAATTTCTCAGAATAACAAAAGAATGTTCTAATCTTCAAAATAATATTTCGATTGATTGTATATTACATATTTAAAAAAAAAATAGAATATTGCATATATTATAGAATCAAGTTACAAAATCAAAATTATTCCGCATAATGAAATATTTCGTTCACTAAACAAAGTGCCTTTTCAATATGTCTAATTAAAATCTTCGTCCAGAAGAAAATCGTACACCATTAAGTTTAAAATTAAGAAAACGTATCCTTCAATTAGGAGTCTCTGAACTCATAAATATCATTTTTCAATCCTCGTCCGTTCTCGTGGAATCCACTATACCATCAGCTTGCACCAAAGCGGCCGAACATATGCCTGGCAAACATTAATTAAAGTTTAATTATAGGAATACCAATAAAGTAAATGTGTAATAATTAATCTCTGCTAATATGACCTTGCACAGATATGTTTAGCGTTTAATTGCTTTTGATGGGTGAAGAGAGGGTGAGCACGATAAGCTATTGGCAAAGTTCCCGTTCAAACGTTTTAACGCTAATTGCTCCGCCACATTCCAGTACAGTAAATTATCTCTTTATTTTTGCCTTTTCGGTTAAAATTGTGTCAAATGAACAAAGCTTTGTCCAATAAAATCACGCATTATTTATACATGGAAAGCGAATAGGGCAAAAATTTATGGATCTGGCCGATACCGGTTCGCTATTGCCCGTTGTTAAATCATTTTTTCGAATCCATATTACCGGAACTAAAAGTTTAGGTGGTAGTAATTTCACGCCGGGCAATAATTCTGATAAACAAGGCGATAAAGACATTATGAATTAGTGCGAGGGCGGTTCGGTTCAAATAGGCAATTAAAATAATTTGTGGGACAAACTCTCAGAGCAAAGTTCCGCAATCATTCTCAATTGACCCTCTAACGTTACGTTCAATATGAATCGGCAATATTTATAATTATGAGTAATGGCAGTAAAAAGGCTGTATGTAAGTCAAAAATGCTTTAATATATGGTTTTATTACGGTACAGTAAGATAAATGATAGATTTAAAAATGAACCATGAATACAAGCTAACGATAAAAGGAAAAATGATAAAACTGTGCTAGTTAGAAAGGGACGCATACAGATATAAAGGTGACCCAATTCGAGTTTCCTATATTGGGAAGGTGCTTATCTTGGTCAAGTTAACATTTACGAATGTCTGCTCTCTAAGTGCTAGTAACTTGCACTCGTCACCAGAGATGCATTTAGGTTTAAATTCACCGAAGGAATTTATTTGGAAGTTACTTTTATTTGTTTGAATTTACGTTGAACCCTTCTTCACGACTTTTATCAAACTTTTAGTGGAACTTGACTCAAAAAATCTCAAAACATAACCTTAGCTTGTTTTTAGGGTTAGGCTCAGGTAGACTCTTCCGCTTATCGGCAAGATAAGAGAGTTTTTTATTTGGCAAATAGCAGATAATTTTTCCAAATTATTTTTTCTCTCTTCTGGAATTTCCAAAGTTTTTTTAGTACAGTTTTATTTTTCTCGTCGCCCTATTGCCATGACGTGACCCACAGAAATGGACGAATTGGACTACCTACCATCGTGTGGGCAAGTTACCCTCCAACTATACTATTTTTCCCTTCTTAGAGGAGTCTAGATGTTGCAGTTTGCCTTCTTTTTGTCGCCTAGAGTTAATATTATTATTATTTTTTTGTATATTAATCAGATGTAAAATTTTAATTTTAAATTTAATTTAAATTTTGCACTTCATTGTGTTTCTTCTATTATTCTATTTTATTGAGAATTTCTTAATATAAATGCTCTATATATATTTATTTTAAGTGTGTACTGGTGCGCAGTTGTGCAAGAGGGCTAATTTTTTGAAGAAATATCCATCAAAATATAAAACTTACAGGAATATGTAATATTGTATTATAACGTTTATTGAAGTTTCTCGTATATAATTTAAAGAAAATTATACTGTCTTAATTTTAACAAATGCTTCTATAAACTTTACTTTCCTACCCTTTTAAAGATTAATGAAAATATAAGTATTAGAAAACAACAAAAAAACAGCGTAATTAAAATGGATGGCATTACTCGGTTGGTCTAGAAACTTATTTCATCTAAGGGTCTCCTAGCAAGGCTGCAAATGAATGCTGGTGGCACTCTAGGAATCTAGATTGTAAGTTTCTCTGTGTATTTCTTTAACCCACCCTGCGGCTTATTAACATTATCACCCGCTTTGCAATTTTGGAGCTTTTTTGTGTTGCGTTTTTAGTGTGTTCCAAACTCCTGGCTGTATATATTCATTATTTATAATTTTTACGGAACAACATTATTTTATGTATTTTACATAACATTTGGTGATAAGTTACATAACAACAGTATCGCACAATTTTCTTCCGCCACTGCTCGTGGTTACATTTTAAGAATCCTCCTTTTTGTTGTTTCTAAACTTTGTTATTATTTTTTCATTACTTGACATTAAGTTTTTTGACGATTTTTCTTTTTACTAATGTTTTGTTTTGTTTTAAGTTATTTGGTTACTGTTACAGAATAGGTTTCTTAGGTTATACAACAATTTTACTTATCCACTGTTTCAAGTCCACGGTAAAATTTCTGATAAAATATACGGAGTATTTGAAAATTTAGAAAGCGTAAGATTTCTCTTAAGCAAAGGGCCCTTATTTATTTTAATTCTTTAAATTCGGCAATATTTTACGCTCTATAAAATTTGATAACCCTTGGTAGTTGATTATGCTGCTGATAACTCCTTAGGAAAAGCAATATTTTTTATAAAGAATGACTTTTCTTGAAAAATCAACAAGTTTACGTACCCCAAATGAAAGAGTACGGTACCCGATCTGGGAACATACTGATTATTATAATTTTAACAATTTTAGATGTATATACAGTAGACTATAATATAGATAAAATGTAAGTCTAAACGGTTACAAAATGCTTGGATTCCTTACAGAAATTCTAAATAGATTATAATGAATAATATGTTAAAACAACTATTTGATGCTTGATTGATTTGAGATTTAAGCTAGATTATGGATCTGTTTATGAAATCCAGAGTACAATGTTCATATGGGTAACATAGAAAGAGTTCAAGAGCCATATTTAAAACACGTGACTTTTCGTTGTGATGGATTTTATCCAATTAAATTTATTCCGCACGACAGTTTATTGAATAGATTTAAAGTTCAACGCTGATTCTAATTCCTCTTTACTAGATGCTAATACTGTTATATCATCTGCGAATCTCAGCATTTTTAGTTTCTGTCCCTGTACCTTAATCCCGAAATCCACTCTTCTACCACATTAATCGCCTCTTCGATGTACAGATTGAAAATTAGTGGTGATAGCGTACATCCTTGTTTTACTCCTTTCCTAATACCTACTTCTCTTCTTTGCTCTTCTACTTCTATAACAGCAGTTTGCTCTTTGTATAGATTGTGTACTACTCTCCTATCTCTATACTTCATTCCCGCGCTCTTTAGTATCTCGAATATTTTTTCCCATCTTACATAATCAAAAGCTTTTTATAAATCTGCATATCCTATGTAACCGTTCTTTTCTTTTTCTATTGTTTTCTCTAACATTACTCTTAGCGCCAGAATAACTTCGCGAGTTCCCCTATTTCGCCTAAACCCGAATTGGTCTTCTCCTAGTATTGCCTCCGCTCTATTTTCCATCCTCTTTTGCACTATTCTGGTTAAGGTTTTTGACGCGTGGGAAGTTAGGCTAATCGTTCTAAAGTTATCGCATTTGTCGGCTCCTCTCTTTTTCGGTATAGCAACGATAATGTTCTTCTTATAATCCTCCGGCATCTCGCCCGTTTCGTATATGTATTTTACCAGTTCAAACATCCTATTTAATACTTTCTGTCCCGCAGATTACAAAATTTCCGCCTGTATTTTATGTACACCCGACGCTTTATTGTTCTTTAGCCTCCTTAGTGCTATTTCAAACTCCTCTCTCAATATAGGTTTTCCTACATCTTCCCTATCGATGCTAGATTCTTCCTCTAATATATCTCGTAATTCTTGACGCTCGTATAAATTTCCTAAGTACTGCTTCCATCTATCCGCTTTTTCCTCTCTTCCGATCAGTATGTCCCCCGATTGACTCCTAACGTTTCTACTTATTGGTCCTATATCCCTGAAGTTCCTCTTAATTATTTTGTAAGCCTCATCGGTCTTACCTACTTGGAGCTTATCTTCTACTTCTTTGCATTTATCCTCTATCCATTGTTCTTTCGCTTTTCTACACTTTCTAATGAGTTCCCACTTTATTGACTTAATAAGTTTTCAGTCCTTCCTCGTCTCGTCTGTTTTCGTAGCCTGGTCTCTTTTGTATTAAGTTTAAGATTTCTTCCGTTATCCAGGACTTCCTAGCTTCTCTCGTGTTCTAAAACGTCCGCAACCGCGGAATCTAGACTATTTTTGATACCCTCCCACTCAGTTTCTGCGTTCTTGATTTCGTCATTACTCGATTTATATATTAATTGATTTGTTTTCTCCTGGAACTTATCTTTCATATTCTGATTCCTCAATATGTCTACATTTATACGTTTCTTATCCTTCCGGATTTTCAGATTTTTGAGCTTTAACCTAGCTTTTATGACTACCAAGTTGTAGTCGCTGTCTACAGCTGCTCTTGGATAACTCTTACAGTCTTTTACTTTATTTCTAAATCTCATCCTAACCAGAATGTTCTCTGGTCTGATATTTATCTGATACCTGTCTATCCCTCCTGGCATTTTCCAGGTGTACCGACTCCTAACGTGATTCTTGAATAATGTATTCACGACTACTATCTTGTGCTTCTCACAGAATTCTATCAGTCTGCTACCTCTCTCGTTTCTGTTTCCTAATCGATAAGGACCTATAAATTCTCCTTCTTTCCCTTCACCTACGACTGCGTTAAAATCTCCCACTATTATTAAATTTTCACCCTTTACAAATTCTATTACCTACTCTATGTCCGAATAAACGGCTTCTAACTCTTCCTCACTATGGCTAAAAGTAGGCATGTATACTTGCACTATTACTGTTTTCACTGGTTTCGAATCTAACCTGACCATCATTACTCTCTCGCTGTATTATAGGTAGCTATTTACACACTGTCCTGCGTTCTTCCGCATAACGATTCCTACTCCCGCGTTTCCATTTACCGATCCTGTGTGTAGTACCCTATAGTCACCGCTCCAAATATCTCCTACTTCCGGCCAGCGCATCTCACTTATACCTACTATATCTATTCCTGACCTATCCATTTCTATCTTCAGATTCTCTAGCTTCCCTGCCTGTCTCATGCTTCTGACATTCCACGCTCCGATTCGTGAAATGATACACTTACGGAGTATTATATTTTGTATAAATTATTAAATAATTGTATTGACTGTCCACACTTGTTATCAAAAATTAAGCGTCAGGTTTCCCGAATACTTAGTAAAACGTCCCGTACCCGGGCTATAAGATCACGTGGTATTTTTAAATTTTTCGTTACATTATTAAAGTAATTTGGCATATAAAACTTTACCTAAATTATGTACTAATCAAATGTACAAAATCTAATATTAAATCAAATAAAATAAATCAGACATAAATTCAAATATATAAAATCCTAAATTAAATTGATTAAAATTCTAATTTAAATTAACCGGAGCAGATCATAAATAAGAAAATTAAAACAAGTAATAATAAACTTTATAAACACAACGTAGTAAGGTTCCTACCACTAGAACAAAATTAGACAATCAGGCCAAATCTTCGAACTTGTACGTCCACTCTCTTGGGGAGGATCAACCAGGGGTAGCAGGGGTTCGATGATATCACATTCTGCAGGTGTGATATCAATATAACCTCTGAGGGTGGAACGTTCTCGTAAGGGGACGTTCCCAGTTTGGGCTTCATAAAATAAAGTAAGAGAGTGGGGGGTGTTTCACTGGTGCCGTAGTGACCAGAATTTTTATAGTTGGGATTTTCATTAAAAAAAAGGTATAGAATACAAAGAGAGAGGGGGTATGGGGTGTTTCACTATACGTAACATATTTTTTATCATTATAACTCCTAAAACTAATTTATTATTATCACCAATATATAAAATTTGTATATACAGTTGTATGTTAATGTAATAAATTATTATAAGCTGCTTTGCAAAAGCAAGTATGGTAAGTATATTTACAAAAAAACAACGTTTTCTGATGTGGCCGTATATTACTATGGATCTTTATGTTCCCCATGTGACTCGACGAAGATTGAGTTAATTATAATTTTCAATCAAGCCGCGTTGATAAGGTATGGAAGTTAAGTAATTAACTGCAGCAAAGTTTTCATAACAATAGATGGATCCAATTTTCTCACCTGCCTAGCACTGTCAACCCTTTGTTTATGTTTTGAAAGGGTGATTAATTCGTAAAGTTTAGTTCCGAGCTTACGTCGAGGTTTTAAAACCTTCGAGATTTAGTTTGTACGCGTATATAGTTGTGAAATGAAAACGCGGAATGTAAGACAAATTTTCGGTTGCATAATTTCTGTGTCAACATAGTTCAAGCAGGTAGAAATTAATAACGTGTAGTTAATTTAGGGGCCATTATTAACCAGTTTTGATTATGTGTAGAAATCTGCATAACCGAATATTATCTTTCATGATAGCTTAATAATATTATGTTACATTATTTTAGTGAATACTACTCCTTACCTTTATATAGGGAGTGAGTAAACTATCTGTCCCTAAATACATTAGTACTCTGAGATTCGATACCAGACTGATTATTGAACAAATGAATATCGCTTTTTGCATTTCTGGCAATATTAGTTTTAATATTAAATAGTGTTCAGCTTTCACAAAGTCGTGGAAAGTAAATAAATGTATATGTTTTATAAAGTTTCAAAAGGTTTCTGTTTCACTTATATAAGTTAAGTAACTAATTTCAATTAACGCTGATTTTAAAAATTCTTTATATATAGGCTGTTGAAATTTATCTATCATCAAGAATCAATAAGCGACTCCGGCGGCTGATGACATTAGGAAAGCTATTGAAGATGAATACTCTTTATAAGAACTTGGCTCTTATTTGCACTATTAAGCAGAGTATAATGTGGCAGACCACTTATATATGAACTAAAAGATATTTAAAATGTGTTTTAATTCTGTTTCAACAAAGTTGGCCTATAGTCAGCAGGTTATGATTGAAATAGTCTAATAGAGCAAGAGCCCGTGAATGCCAGACCTTCCTTATTTTATAAAAGTTGAAAGTTTCGCAGCTCAAGCTTCCGGCACAGGCAGGAACGATGGACTACTATGAAGTTTAGGTCATCATGGCTTTGGCAGGTAACAGGTAGCAAAGATGTATAAAACACCAACTTAAATTTATCAAATAATAAAGCGTAATTTTCTTATATTTTCTTCGGAATAATATTAGAAATCACGTCATCCATTCTTAGTCATAAATAACTACATAATAAAATTATTCGATCGATCCAAATATCTCACTCGCACCTACTCGGATGTATGTTGCCTCGCGCTCGCACCTATAGCTACCCTATATGTTTGTCTGGCCAGGGGTTAGAACTGTCGAAACTGTCCGGCTACTGAAGAAACATCCTTTAATAGTTACCCAAGTAACATGTATAAATTCAGATTTTATACTACAACGTAAGTACAGCTACAATTTATTAAAGTTTAAGGGTGTTTGGCAAGGGGTTTCCACGATATTAAGTGTCTGGCAATGGATGACGTGATTTCTAATATTATTCCGAAGAAAATATAAGAAAATTACGCTTTATTATTTGATAAAGTTAAGTTGGTATTTTATACATCTTTGCTACTTGTTACCTGCCAAAGCCACGATGACCAAAACTTCATAGTAGCCCATCGTTCCTACCTGTGCCGGAAGCTTGCCCTAAGAAACTTTCAACTTTTATAAAATAAGGAGGGTCTGGCGTTCACGGGCTCTTAGACTATAATGAAGATATTGACATACCTTTTTCGATGTTTGCTTTAAGAAATCTCCAGTTTATATCTTGATAATATATAGAAGTGTCATCAAAAGGGGAACTTATTATAGTGGCCTGTATTTTGAGAGACAACATATTATTTAATTATATAACACATGTCTCAGTTGGAACTATAGGATTTGTATTGACTGCCATTTGTATTCTGTCAAAGATGGAGCGTTAATTTAACAATTGTCATCTACAGAATATAAGATGTCAGCATGCTGCGATTATCATCAGATCATTTACAATTGTATTAAAAAAAATTCTCACAATATTAAGCACCTTCAATACGTAACAATTAGTAACATAATCAAGAAATTTGAAGAGACGTGTTATGTTATTGATAAAGCACCACCAATACGTCCTCGTCGTGGTCGGAGAGATAAAAATGGTGCTATAGTGAGAGAAAGTATACGAAAATATTCAAACACATCAATTCGATATCATGCACAACAATTGAATCTGTCAAGAGCCACTAAGCATCGGATTTTAAAGAAATATTTGCATCTGGCAGCATACAAAATTCAGTTAACACGGCAATTAAAAGTTACAGATCATTTACAACGTCGTACATTTGTTAATTGGGTGTTAGAAAAGAAAGAAGGTGATGCTGATTTTTACAACAAAATTGTGTATAGCGATGAAGCACATTTTTATCTTGACGTATACGTCAGCAAACAACTTTATCGAATTTGGGATGCTGAAAATCCATATGCTGTTCACGAAAAACAAATGCATCTACAGAGATGCACGATTTACGCTTTGATGCACATTTTGGAGTCGTGGAGTAATTGGATCATATCTCTTTGAGAATTAAGCTGGTGATGCTATCATAATAAATGGGGAACACTATGGTGACATATTAAACAATTGCTATTTCCACAAAATTGATGATTTGGATTGGAGCAATGTGTATCGGTAAGACGGTACAACGTGTCATACAACACGTGCAACCATAACTTTGTTGCATACCAAATCTCCTGATCATGTGGTCTTGCACAATGCTGACATGAACTGGCCTGCAGGATCAGGTGAGTTATCACCACTTGACTATTTTCTTGGAGGTATGTCAAAGGTAAATTGTATGCCACCCCACCAGGCACAATCGATGACCTCAAACCAAAGATTGAACGTGCTCGCATTATGGACAACTTTACTAAATGAATGACATCATGCCAAGCGAGTCGAGGTAGCTATATGAATGATATTATTTTCTATTTGTAACCGTGTCGTCCCCATTTTATGTTAAAGAATAAAATACCCCAGTTTGTCAAGTATTATTAGTATTATTCACAAATAACATCCTATAGTTCCAAATATAAGACACCCTTTGGAAAATAGAGTGGGCCTTCGAAATTGGAATTGTTCTGCTGCTGACAATTTATATTTATTTAAATATTTTATGTTTAAACATTTTAATAATACTTCAGATACTTTAGTCAAATTGGTGATTGAGAATAGTAGCCTGTAATTTGCTGTTATTACTACTTCTCCAATCTCCAATATATTTCTGTTTTAAAAACAGTATTTATTAATCCTGGAAGGTGCCTCAATTATTTGGTTTAATTATTTTAACGTTTCTAGACATAATGAATCAATTTCTGGCATCCTATTTATTCAAAGCATATACAATACTAATCACCTTTTGTTTATTTATAGATGATATGAAAGATATCACTTAATAACATCGTATAATGAGAAAAATTAGAAGAATGAACTATTTTTTGCACAAGATCTTACTCACTCCGGACAATGATTACTAAAAGCGTTAGCTATATCTTTCGCCCCTTTTAAAATGTAATTAATTTCGCTTCTTTTAAAATGCTATTTCCTTTCTTTTCCAATTAAAAGTTCCTGTACAATCTTCAGTCTTATTTCGTATTAATTTTACCGAATTGTATGCAGTCATATGAACATAATTTTCTAATATATTATAAAAATCAGACAGCTCATGTTGCCTTAATTCTTATCTTAGTTTTTCATAATCAATATATTTTCTTTCACTTTCTATGCTTAATCCCATCCCCTGTCTGTAACCTATCCCCTTTCTATGCTCAATGTCTATTCCCTCTTCAATTTTCAGTTATCCAATATTGCAAGCCATTGTAATAGTTGTATAATAACCTTATAAATTGGTTGATATTAATTTTAGATCGAACACACATATGATCATACAATAAACAAGAAGTTTATTCTTGTTAATTCAATATCGCTACTGTATTGACTCCATTTACAAAATTATGTGCACTTAAGATATTCATAGCTGTTATTATTATATATTCTTATATATACTGATATATTAATATTTATGTCACCAATAAGTGTACAAAACTGACTGTCATTGTCAAAAATACAGTTTAAATAATGTTCTAAATTTACGAGAAATAATATTACCGAGAATTAATAACATGTTTATAAAACATATATTTAGCATGTAAAGCATAATTCTTCAAACCACTCATCCACAAAAATTGAAATTTATTCAATAGGTTGATGCTTATAAAAAATAGTATTATATAAAAAAACAGTAAACTATGAAAACACTAGTATATATAAATTCGGTATACACCGTTTTGTAAATCCTTACGTACGTTGTGGTACATAATATTGAACATAGAAATTCTCTTGGAATAACTCGTTTTATTCGAAATTCCTTTCTGTTCCCAGTGCGATTATACTAAAGTAGGGAACAAGACATAGGCGGAGTTATTTCAATATAAACTCACGGAAAAGACCTACAAGGGGTTAATTTATGAGAGATACGGTAATGTAACCCTCGTCTGAATAGTCTCAGTTATGTAAGTAGGATGTAGTTAGACAAGGAATGTTTTCGTAGATTTTGAATTTAATTTTATATATTCTGTTTGAATTTGCATACAGGGAGACTCCCTCAAAGCAAAGCACCCCTCGAAAATTAATTAAGACAAAATGGTTGCACAAGTCGAGTTCTAAACACTGTCAGTCTTCCTTCTATATAAGAACCTATTTGATTCTAGAAATAGTAATGCTAGCCGAGTATATGGCATGACAGGAAATTCAAATCTGATCTGAACAGCTGTAGTTATTTTTGAAAACTTCAAGAAATGAAGATATTTGGTAAAGTTTTAAATTAAAGAAGTATATAGAATATATAATTGTGTATCTTTTTACTTAATTTCTTTAGATATAATGCCACCGCTGCTTTTGTTATGACTCTTAAATGGGGGACTCTGGTATATCTTAATTTCTGAACTCTGTAGAAATCATCGAAGAATTAATCAATTTGATTTATTTTGATATTTTAAAATAAAAACAGCAATAGTAAATAATAACATAAAAAAATTAATTAAGCAGATACTTAACTTAACACCCTTCTTGTATCTGACCATATCCCAAATGAAAAATGAATTTTTGTAGAACTTTATTTTAACTTATTTGATCGCGTCTTGAGAAATGTTGTTACATTTTTCTAATTTAACTCTATACTTTAATTCTTCGATATCTCCAGATTTACTTACACTACGTTTTAGTAATAGAAAGTAGATATACTAGCCTAGTGAAAAAATGTTACAAAAAACAAACTTATTTAAATTATTATACAATGTGTTCAAATGTGTGTAACTCCGAACTTATAAAGTCTATATCTTAAGTAGTATAGGTTTTTGAAAGCAGCTTTCCATAGAGAGTTCAAAAATGCGAAAATTAACGAGTTTCATTTAAGTAAACAGTAGAGACGTCAAAACCGAAGCAGAGATGACATCATAGCTAAAGACACAGCGTGAAAAGATGTCCAATTATAATTAAACATCAACCTACCCCACAAACTTCACAAAATATGTTTATATTGAGGTATTGTTCCGATGTAATAAAATGCTTTCATACTGTATGTAGACATTGTATATTTCACTAATGTTGAGCAGAAATTACAAATCCCGGATTTCATCTATTAAAACAAAATAATATATCGGACAAGTTAGTTACCAGTTCTTACATGATACACCAAAATTAACAGTAGATGGCTATAAACACTTCAGTGAGTGAGTAGTAGACTTAAGTAAATGATTTAGTGAAGTTTATCCTCATGTTGATAATTTTGACTTTTTATTATGAAAGTGAATCATATTTCTGTAATAGATGTTAATAAATTTACCAACAATGGTGTATTAGACGTTTTGAGGAAGCTAAAGTGCAAAACATAATTAAATTCCATGCTTTTCTTTTGTCAACGATTGTAGCTTTGTTTCTGTTTAACCTTCTTGATACTATTTAATTTAGCTCTTAAAATTAATATGTTTTCCAGTATATAGAAAATGGCTTCTATTTGGGCATTGGCTAAGCGTCGTGTGACTATTGGTGAACTATATATGTTTCTTGTTGATGTGTTTTTATAATATAATTTTCAAAGATATTCGAGGTGTCTTTGTATAATCGTATGTATCCGTACGTTATAAAAATTTATGAAAACCCATTCATGATTCAGTATTTTGTAGATTTATAAGTGTTGTTAAGTTGTCAAAGTATACATTGATTTTTCTAGATATTAGTTACTCTTTCCTGAATTCACACATTTATAATAAGTCGTAGTATATACCGCATAATGGTTTTAGATGCTCGAATCTAAGAATCACACGACCACAAGAATCTAATTTGAGACTATTATTATTTTTATGACTGATTAATGATATTAACAATGTTTTAGATTATCGTTCTCTTGCAGTTGGTAATGATTTGAAAATATATTATGCCGTTGATATCACTGAAGAGTGCACATTTTTGAAAAATCGACATCAATATATAGAACAGAAAATTATAATTTAGTGTAAGGTAATTTGAGTTAAATATTCAAAATGATAAAAGTATGGTTTTTCCTTAAAAATTTAGGAATGGTAATTGAATTTGAGTATGAAATGAATAGTTTGAAATTCAAATAGAAATTGAGTTGATATATATATATATATATATATATATATATATATATATATATATATATATATATATATATATATATATATATATATATATATATATATATATATTTAGGTAGAACTCATTACATAAAAATATTAACGATTATAAAACGATTCCACGATTGCTTTCATGTATAGGATAAAAGATCACATTTGGGTGACATATAGTAAAGTGTAATATTTAATATTCGTCTTATATTGGAATTTTTTTCTAGTGAGACACTATCGTATAAATGTCTTAATTTATACTATAAATTTTAATTTTGATGATCTCACCCTATCGAAATAGATTCTAGGATATAAAGTTAGGTGGTCATATTAGCCAGTCAATTGCATTTCCTTAGCCGATCCATTTGCCAAAAGAAAGGTTTAGTTAAATTATTCATCTTTCAAGATATTCAAATTTTAGACATCGAAATATCTTGTAGATGAAATAAAATCGTCCAAAGAAACACATAAAGGTTAAAATGTGTTTACCTAACTAATTATTGTTTAACAAACCCCGAGTTTTGGAAATTAATATGAAACAGATAGGTATGCACAATAAAATAGGAATCAACGTAAATAACTCAAAATAAATGCACCATGTAACAAGCCCTATTTATTAAGCACAAGCCCATTTCTCTTACTACTACTCATCAACGTTTGAGTAAAGTCTTAAGGCATTTGAGTGGTCAACTCGATAATCAGATTCTAAGTGGATATCCTTTGTGGAATTATCCAAAGGATATATTTAAGAAAAAAAAATAGCTTAAAAGCACTGAAACATAACAGAAGAAAAATTGAGAAACATTTCAACTGAAATCATCATACAACAATATATCTGATTTTATTTAATAATTTCTTATTGTATTATTTATTACTATCGTATTCTTTCCAGTAGTTATTATATACATTAACTACTTTTCGGCATTATAATCCCTACGTGCTTCAAGACTAATAAAACATTTATTAGGTTTAAGTTTACAGAAAGAGACTCATAAATGGTTTTCTACAATAGAAAATGATACGTTAGTTTTTTTAGAAAATATCAAATGATGTCATTGATATAAAATTAATAACGTCATAAATAGGTGAACATCATTAAATAAAACATAATAACTCATTATCTAATTTTCAATGAAATTAAGTATTAATTTTATTATATAAAAATGAAATGAGGGAAACGTTCTGGAAAATATAAACAATTTTAACCCCTCCACAAAATCGGTTGACTTTCAGTTGTTTTGTTTTTATTACTTTCTGATTATATTTAGGACCTTATAGAAAATATATTGAGACATCATTATAGTAACACTTTTTTATACGTTTAATGATGATATTGAATTTTTAAGGCTTCGTACCCCGGACCCTCGTCACAAACTTTTTTAAATTTTAAATCCTCAGATTCTTTCTTTCTGTAAATAAATCCCAATTTGGCACACGTGTGTGACACACATCTACCCTCTCATTTCCATTTACTAGTAAATAGCTTATAAAACTAGAGATTTTGTGTTATATATTTCAAATCTCAAAGACGATAAAGCATTGCTTGTCATCTATATAACCATGTGGCACGCCTTTTAATATTAATTCTGTCACATTGAAAAAGACTCGCTTAATGTATTTATTTCAATAACCACTGTTGGTTTCTTGCATCCTACCGAAGTAACAAATCCCTTAAAATATGGTAAAGCTCCTAGCATACGAATGAATAATTCAGGAATGTTTTCCATTTGTTCGGTTCGAGGGAATTGCACAGTAATCACCGAAACCCGCATGGATTTAGAAAATGGTTATTTTGTTAGTCTCTTGTTCTCTAGACATTATTCTTTATTCTGTACGTTATCTTATGAATTATACATCGATAAAATTACCGTTAGTTAGTTTATTACGTGTTAAATAGAAGTACATCGAAAATCTACGTTTTTGTATAAAAGTACAATACAAGGAAATATAGATTTTAAAGGCGTACTTGATTGAAATGAATGGTATAAGTCTGCGTTGCAAACTGCATTCCTTCACTATGAAATATCAGTAACACAATTTACTACGCGATTTATTTCTTTAAAATGTTCACTATTCTAAAGTAATTTAGAACAATTTTTGTAAAAATAAAAAAGAATTTAGTCTTTTTTATAGGAATAACAAACTATGCACTATTCATTTCATCGCTATTTGCCAAATAAAAATCTCTCTTATCTTGTCGATAAGCGGAACAGTCTACCTGAGCCTAGCCATAAAAATAATCCACGGTATGATTTTTTATTTGACAAATAACGATGAAATAAACTATATTTTAAACCAATTGAATTTAGTCGTTATATTAAATAAAAAAATAAATAGCTTTAACATCTTAAAACAGACTTTTTCGCACGTAGAACATCTCTATCTCGACATTGAGTGGCTGAGAAAAAATAAACCAAAAAATAAATGCAGAATATGTGTTTTATGCGACAGTTTTACTTTTTTCAAATAGTTCACCATCGTGCTTTCTCATGACCCATGGACAGGGTGGGGTGTGTCCTATCCACCTCAAAATCAATAGATGTCGTCTGGTAGACGTCCCTAATCAGAATCAGTCAAAACCCATCGATCCAACACGATTTAATTGAGTGATCGTACTAACAAAAAAAGATTCTCAAATAGTCCACCATTGTACTTTCTCATGACCCATGTACATGATAGAGTGTGTTCTATGCACCTCAAAATCAATAGGTATCGTCTGGGGGACATCCCCAATCAGAATCAGTCAAAACCCGATCGACCCGACACGATTTATTTGAGTTATCGTGCTAACAAGAATAAATGCCGACAACAACGACGACAACGACATACATACAGCAAACATTTTTTAATTTTTATTTTTACGCCAAAAATCGAAAAATAAATCCAAACAAAATTTAGTTTTTTCACTTTTTCTTTACACGATTACATAATTTTTCCACTAGTATAATTGAATGCATACTGATCTTCTTTGTTATTACTCGTTATAAAGTATAATATGGCTATTATATATTAGATATACTGCTTTAAAAATGCATTAAATACGAGTAGTATAAATGCATTAAAGCGAAGAAGTGGAGAGTCAACCATAATTAGTATATGTACTAGGTGAAGTTCGCGTTAAATAAGCACATTTTTTAATACGTATGTTTTCATCGTTGTGGATTAGTGGTAGTTTCATATAAGTTTCGGAAGATATGTCAGAATACATGATTTCTTGAAAAATTATTTTACAGAACACTTGATTATACTATAAGATGAATTGAAATGTTTAAAAGAATATATGTAGTAGTTTTAATTTATTTAGTATGTAATAAGTACTCAGTACGTTGATTTCCAGCAGCTACCCTATTTTAGACCAATAACATAATTGGTATTATTTTTAGATGAACGTTTTCGAAGTATTAAATAAAATGATGAATTAAGGATTATTAAATAATTATTAATTTAATATATAATGAAATCCCTGACACTAATGTTTTGTATTATGTTATTTGCAGATACCAGGTTTGTAGATTATTTGCAACATGTTTTAACTCTGTGTGCTCTCAATGATTCTAGATTTAAGTCCATTATACTATTTTCTTTAGTATATTTAATATCGATTTTCTATAAGGTCAAATATCGCTGGAAGCTGGAAGCGCAGAAAAGGTGGAAGACCAAATTAGGGTGGTTGTTCAAGAAGTATTTTTGCGCTCTATACAAAACTTCTTAAGGACTCTGATGATTTATTAGGATATTGTGAAGCTATGGAAGCTGGTTAGCTTGAATATGTATTATGATATTTTCCCTTTTTCCTTGATACTAAATAATACTCAAGATTTTATATTATTAAATATAATTTTCAATAATTAATAATTATTTAATACTCCTTACTTTACTATTTTAATTAATATTTAGAAAACAGTCGTATATACACTCTATATCATTGTTATTTTTAAAAACATATCTGTATGATATGTAAAATATAGGTTTTTTAAATATAATATTTAAAGAACACTACCGATGATGCCATACCGTGAAAAATAGGATATTTGTTCGTATCCATAGCTGAAACTAACATGCATCACTTAATACACTAAACAACTACATTCAACTTAGTTTTTTTTTGTACAACATTTACTTCCAAGTTCTACAATATAATGATAATATGTAATATATAAGTTATTTAATAAATGGGCTACTATTATTTGTAACTAACTCATTTTCAAATTTCCATTCTGTAAATTACCAACGTAATTTAGTTTACTAGCGTGTACCACTTATTTTAAATAATCATATATGAAAAAACGAGGGAGCTGAAGTCAGGTAATTGTACAACCCTCCTAATGATCTATGATTACTAATCTAGTTCTCCCAAAATCTTTGTCAGAAAGGATATTGTAAGCAAAAAATACAATGATGCTCATTCTTACATCCACCATATAATAATGTGGTCATTTATTGGAATTAAAGAAAATTGGAAGATATTATTTGGAAATAATATTTTTTAAAACCAGTCAGGGTAATTGACAGAATTACAGTCAACAGTATATGGTTTTGTATATAATCCAGATATGCCTTATTAGGGTAAGAATATAAGAAAATATTAATTGAAATAATTGTCGTGTAGAGTGGAACTGAAATTAAGTTCTTAGCATTTCGCAAACCGTTAATTATAGGTATAGTAGTAGGAATTATGGACATGGTTAACAAAACTTATTCAAGTACAAAATAAGAATATAAAAATGGGAACGTTATTCTATTTAAAGTACTAAAGTAGCATAATAGGTTTTCTTTCTTTGTCAAACCGTTTCGGTGACGCTTGCCTGTATGTAGATTGGATTGATTTGTATATTTTTTCACTTATTATTATGGCGATATTTTCTTTGAGTCCAAAGGTATATGGCAAGATTATATTTAGATATGTATCACTTAATAAAAAATAAATAAAAAATCACCTATAAAAATGCTGTTAAGTTACGGACCATCAAAAGTGTAAATAGCCGATGATAACAATTCTACAAACGTGATATTTATCAAGTTGTAGGTAAGGCTTGCTGTCAATGTGAATTTATTACTTTTTACATATACTTCTATTCATGAATAATAATGAACACAAAAATTTTAATTTGAAAGTGAAAAAATAAAACAAAAACTCGGCAGGTTAGAATAAAATTTAAGAATGTTTGAAACATTTAGGAAGCGAATAGGTTGTAACGGAGATTTCGGTATGAAAATATGGAACTAAATGTACAGCTGTATGCCGGAGAAAACTCCAAGACATCTACTAACGAAATTGCATATAATATTGGATCGTCCCAAAAAAGAGTACACAATATTTCAAAGAAACATAAATTTAAGTTTCACATACCTCAAATAGTCTACTCGATCGAAGATTTTATTTCAATACGCTAAAAATCCCAACTTTTACAGAGAAATAATTTGACTAGCAGTGGAATATAAGTAGCCAGCAGAATCCACAAGCCATAGTTGAAAGTAATGTTCATAGAACATTTATTTTAAATGTATGGTGCATTTATGCGTATGGTAGCATTTATATGTAAATATTGGGCACTGTATATGCTTATCGCATATACTCACTATTATAGATCCACTTTTAAGTGATGGAATTGTCAAAAAAGAGAAATATCAGTTGCTAACAAATTATCTTTAGAATTCTTTATTCTTTCTAGACTATTCACACTTGCCGTGCAATACATCTTTACATGTTGTTGAATTAGCAACCTTAGCTGGAATAAGATAATGTTAGACGTATTGAACATAATGCCAGACATCTAGAAAAATAACTGTAGGTGATTATTGCCATCTAATTCATCAGTGCAATTATATTGGACTATGTTTGACAGTTTGAGAAAATTGGATGAGTTTTCGTACAAAACTGGCACAATCATATATGTAGAAAATTAACAAACGCCATCTACCTGCTAAACGATAAAGTATCACGTGCGAATGTTATGCTGCGTCTCATTTCTGATCCAAATTTCCTTGCCTAAGCAGACTTTCACATAACATTACATGAGAGAGGTAATTATTGCCATCTAATTGACTTTCAGTTGACATGAGGTTGTTCCAGAACTGCATATCGCTTGTGCCACTTTGCTACAAAATCCTGTCTAATATTTTCAAAGCGTCAAATATAGTCCAGTATTTATACTTGCATTTATGATTCCTAATACAGCAAAGCACGTTTGCCAATTTTCAAAAAATATGGGTTATCGTTGTTTTTTTAATAAAAAGTATTTCCTGTTTTAAGCATTATTATTTAAGTCATTTAAGCCTTATTATTATAGAAGTACTTTAAATAAGGTCCAGTATTAAGACACTAATACTATACCTCAAGTGTCACATCAGTTTCTATTGCTTTTGCACAACGCTCTTTGTGTTCGGTAATAAATTATTTTTTTCTCAAAATAATAATCAAATAAAGTAAAAACAATTTGGAAAAATTAAATTTATAATTCATATTCAGTTTAATTCATTTTAGGAAATGCATTCCTGATCTGTCTTCTTACATATGGTTCAGCTACTCTACTCTTGCTATAATTTTTCTGTTTGTTGTGTGTATATTTCACATCCCGTATCGTTTGAAATACTTTTTTAAAATATAATGGAAGCCAGCTTATTTAAAGCGTTTTTTCCTTTTTATGCAAACTCAGGTAAAAAAAAACAAATTGTTTTTATTACAGACAATATGATTGAGTTTATAACTAAAGCTTATTTCTTTATACCTAGTTGTATGTCCTCCATGTTAGCAGATATGTATTCATAAAAAAAATCTTTTATATTCCGTATAACTCATATTTCTCTCTCAAATATAAAATAAATATACATAGTTTTATTTACATAAGCGATACCGTAACGCAAAGAAAGAAATATGAACCTTAAGAAGAACTTTTGAAGGTTGGGTAAACACAGATTTGACTAATTTGGGATTTAATATGAAATAATGACTTGAGGGAGAATGTGTATTATATTCTTATAATTTCATTTCTACCAAATATATACTTTATTTTATTACGTCTTTTATTCGACAACTATATGAATTTAATAAGAGAAGACGTATATTTGAAAAATTGTAATAATGTTAAAGGGAACCTCAAAATGTTTTCTTTTGTCTGTTTGCAGAAAAATAAGTAATTTCTCATTAGTTCTTAGAATGGCCTTAAGGAATTAATTTGTTCTCTATTTAACTTTTTCGCACGCAACTATACTAGCGGAAAAGTAATGTAATCGTATAAAAAAATTGTTTTTTCCGTTTATTTTTCGATTCTCGGCCCAAAAACGAAAAAATGGTTTTAAACAATTTTGTCTGTGTGTGTGTGTGTGTGTGTGTCATTATCGTCGTCGTTGTCGTCGACATTAAAATTTCTTGTTAGCACGATAAGTCAACTAAATAGTGTCGGAACGATCGGGTTTTGACTGATTCTGATCGGGGACGTCTCCCAGATGACACCTATTGATTTTAAGGTGGATAGGACACACCCCACCCTGTCCATGGGTCTATTTGAGAATTTTTTTTTAACACGATAACTCAACTAAATCGTGTCGGATCGATCGGGTTTTGACTAATTCTGATTGGGGACGTTTCTCAGACGGCAGCTATTGATTTTGAGGTGGATAAGACACACCCCGCCCTGTCCATGGGTCATGAGAAAGCACGATGGTGGACTATTTGAGAAATTTTTTTTGTTAATACGATAACCCAACTTTTTGCGTCGGATCGATCGAGTTCTAACTGATTCTGATCGGGAACGTCTTCCAGACGACACCTATTGATTTTGAGGTGGATAGGATACACCCCACCCTGTCCATGGGTTATAAAAAAGCACGACGGTGGACTATTTGAGAACTTTTTTGTGTTAACACGGTTAACTCAACTAAATCATGTTGTATCGATCGGGCTTTGACTGATTCTGATCGGGGACGTCTCCCACACGGCACCTATTGTATTTGAGGTGGATAGAATACACTCTACCATGTTCATGGGTCATGAGAAAGCACAATGGTGGACTATTTGAGAAATTTTTTTGTTAGCACGATCACTCAATTAAATCGTGTCGGATCGATCGGGCTTCAACTGATTCTGATTAGGGACCTCTACCAGATGACATATATTGATTTTGAGGTGGATATGATACACCCCAACCTGTTCATGGGTCATGAAAGAGCATGATAGTGGCCTATTTGAGAAGAGTAAAACTGTCGCATGAAACACATATTCTGCATTTATGTGTTGGTTTATTTTTTCTCGGCCACTAAATTTAGAGATAGAGATGTTCTACGTGTGGAAAAGTCCGTTTTAAGGTTTTAAAACTGTTTATTATGAAATATAAATAAAGTAAATTCTGCATTACGTATAATTCTAATTATAGTCCTCTTGTGCCAAACTCGTAAGGATACACTTGCTCAGATTTATGCTTCCGCATAAATGATTCACTTGATTATTCACAGACTATATAGCCTTCTAGGACATTACGTTGACTCATTTAAATATTACTAACCCTTTCTAGGGAGTAACAGATACAAAGGCAGCTTAGAAATATACAGATCAAGTTTTATTTATAATATAGCCACTACTTGGTAAATGAGTTATTATCGAAAGTAACAACAGTAAATGTTATAAAAGCAAAATAAGATTTTATTCTTGTTTATTTAATTCATTTGTTTATGCCACCATCGATGGAGTCGTGCAGAAATATATGAAATTTCGACAATTCCCAATGTTAACAACTGAACAATGGCATACGATGGTGATGGTGACACATTATATGACACGACTACATTTCATAAATAGGAGAATATCTTAATACGTCAGGGCTACCTGATCTTGTAAACATTGAAATTTTGTGTAAAAATAATACTGAATAATAAACACAGAATTTAGTTAGGTTGCTTAAATTATACCTGTTTAGTAATACCAGCTGAGGGGTACTACGCATTCTATGTAACAATATTATTTCACCTTCTGTCGGGCGCAGTATGAAGTCAAACACATTCGGGTGCAATGAATCTGAGAGATGCCCTAAGCAAATCTTACACAATTTAGATTGTAATGAGGTGGAGACTTATTTAAACGCCTATTTTAAATAATAAAATACAATAATAAATATTTCACACTATTTTTTAATCGCAATAATTAAATTTATACAAAGGAACTCAATTAATGTTGTGAAACAATAATATTGGAACATTTTTATAGCATAAGCAGCTATTGACAAGTTTTCTTTTTCACAGTTTTACACTATTGGGAACTATATTTAATACAAATCAACAATTTAACACCCAAATGTGTTAATTTTGAATAATAATACCATACAAAGCCAGAATAAGTAAGTGTACAGATCCCAAACAATACTATTAATTTAAATAATAAAAGAAATCTAACAAAGTATCAAAATCAAAATAATGACGTAATCAGGCGCAATGCATCTGACTGATCTATGCGGCCCATACAAGGCCAGAGAATGCACTAAAAAAATTAACAGCTTATCGAGAAGAGTTATTTGGAGCTAGGAATCTATGAGAGAGTTCGAGTTCATGTGCGTAATACACACGAATAGGCGAAGAAAACAGTGACTTTCGGATCTCACAGATCATCTGCGCCCGATGGAGGGTTAAAGTTAAGATACATGTTTTCACTAATACAGTATGCATACAGTACAATATTGAAGTAGTGGGTTGTTTTTTTCTAGGTTTTTGTTTCTCTCGTTTGTTCTTTCCCTAGCTCCTCTTAGTGTTTTATAGCGTTATACACTATATTACTTGAAAAATTACTTTATTTATATCCGTCCTATAATATATAATTGTTAGTACGTATATGTTATTATTATTATTTTAGTTTAGACTGTAACCTAATCTCCTTACAACAAACTGTAGTTTATTATGCAATATTATTATTATTATTATTAAGATAAATATTTTCGTTGGACTTCCACATTAAAATATGAATGCTACATTGAAGTTCTCAGTTTTGACGTAACAAATTCGTTGAACAATAAAGTGAATGTCAAAATATCTCTAAAATATGTAACATTTATTTTAAAGAAACACTGAACCACACTTTATCCATATAAGATATGTATATATCTTTGAGTTTAGGAACACACAACTTTCAAAGGCTTTCATATTTTTGTTTGAGATTGAAGCAATTACTTACTTAGCATAAGCATAACATTATCCTGACGACAGTTTTTGTATTCTTGTTTCAATACGCTCATTTTGTTAAGCTGTAAAATCAACACACAAAATTTAATCACTTCGATATTTTTTTTTACTATTAGTCAATATATTTTAAATCGGCTTCGTCGGGGCATTTATACACTATGTAAGAATAGGTCATAATATTTTCAGCTACTAAATCCAAGTATTTTAGGAGTTTCGTATTCCTAAAGTGATAAAACCTAACGTTTCAGGAGATGAGTTTTTCGAGCAAACAATCAGCGGCCCTTAGGAAAATAGTGTTGTCTGTCGGATTCTATTTTTTTCATGATCGATTTATTATTTTCATTGGTAATACTGAATTTTTAAGCGTTGAAAATTACCAAGTTACAAACCTTCGTGTCTTTACGATTATTTTCAGTGTTTAGTGTGTTTTTGTGAAAATCTAAAATCATGTCTCGTCATTCAAAAAACTATTCTTCTATATTTGTTTACACAAAAAAATAAAAATGAGTTGAACGCCTGAACTTCCTGCACGCGTTCAATTTTCTGATATAGAGGGAAGTAGTTTGGCCTCTTCGAGGCATTCTTCGTTGTCGTCGTCCCGAGGTAAACTTAGTATATTTGATGAATACGATAATTCCAGAAGCAATCCGGTTTATGATTTAGTAAATACAAATAATTTAGATGACTTTTTGAGTCCTTTACTAAAATGTTGTAAATGTAACAATATCGCAATAAATCGCCCCTCAGATTTATCATGCGGACGAGTGAGGCCCATGAAATCGGTCATTGACTTTCATTATCGTTGTTCCCACATGTAAGAGTCTATAAAATTTTAGAAGTCAATAAAAATTATTTTATGCAAATTAAATTATCTTGAACATGAAATGGTGCTTATTTAAGGATTCCACAAATCTTGTAGATTTTAATTTTATTTTTATCTTATGACGTACTTATGACTACCCATAATTAGGTTATTTACATATTTTTTCTTATAAATAGTCAAGCTGAGTACCCATGCTGTATAAGATTTTTTTATTTGATTAATTTAAACTATCAACTCTTGAAATAATGGCAGTTTTACCACCCGTATACTTGAAAGCTAACAGTATTTAAATAAATGGCGAATGCGCCAGTATAATTTTAATATGTGTATTAATAACAATATTTTTAATATAAATAATCGAGTTTAATTAAATACGTTTTTTCTGTTATTTCTTTCTTATTCGTTACCAATACATAATGGGATGGGAGTGTAATAATTTAACTATTGTTATAAGTATTGTAACAGTAAAACAATGCAAATGGTAAGATTTATTATAAGAATAAGATACTTAAATAATTAAAAATTAAGTGTAACGAGTGGGTTACGTTCTGGTCTTTTACGATGACATCCCGGATATAATACTGAATGTCAGCAAGAATTTTTCAGAGGTTTTTTCACACGACTACTTGACTTCTTGAGTACTTGAACATATATAGTATATACTCATAAATCCTATTTATTAACCAGAAGAAAAATCTTCTTCTCCTAGTTAGTAAATCAAGCCTCTGGTAATGACTTTGTCTTATCTACATAGAAAAGTAGCTGCATATTGTTACAAAATCCTTATGATTGCAAGTACAGATTTATATGATACGAATTTGATCAAATATTGTTTTGACAATAAAAATTATAAAATAGTGAAATTTTACTAAATGGGTGTATAAAATTTGTATAGAACATATACCATCCCTTGAATAGGATGTAAACTCGTTAATCCCTCGTTCCTTATATGTTAGACAAGGAATAAAGTATCACGCTACAAAAGTAGGCATTCAGACCTATTAATTTTTACTGCCCTACTACAGGAGAAAGTGTTGGGGAAAATTTTCAGGATTGGGTAGCTCCTCTGACACAGGCCTTGGGAGTAGAAAGAGGTCGCCGTTAAGTAGTAACAAAGAGCATAGATATTTTAGGAGCGTTAAAATTAATAAAAATATGGAAAAACTTCATCTAATTATATTTCGGGTTCATAGAAATAACATTCCATAAGAACATTTCTTTAAATCAAAATTGGAGTTGGTTCATCAATTTAAATGCTTGGAGTTGTACATTTGCAGATTAGCAGAAACCTACACATACAGACATACACCATGCCAAATAACTTAAATATCTCCCTAAAATCGAAAGTGTCCGGAAGGGGCATACACCAAACAAATAAAAAAATTAAAACCTATGTATACTATGAAGTGGATGTATTAATTCTCTTTGAATATGTGATTATTTCAGGATTATATCAAATATAGTGATATACTAGTATTAGTAGTATCTACTATATGACAAATTATTATTCTCCTTTATCTACAAAGCATAAGTTTATGAAAAAATCTATATCTTAGCTAAAATATGTGTATTAATTCTAAAGCTCTAAATATATTGCCCAATTCCAATGCTTTCATTCCTTTTTCATCCTCAGATCTGAAGATCTTCAAAACACGGACTTATCTAAAGATATTTTACTTATTTGATTACATAAAAGAAATCGAATTAAAATATAAATTTTCATTTAATTCCAAACTACCGAGAGATCCGTCGACCCTAAATGTCTACGTACAAATCTTTATGTTTGAAAATCAACAGGGCGAATGATATGGGAAGGTATACGAATACGAATAGTATTAATATTTGCTTTCAGCACTTTTCTTTGTGTAAAAACGGGGTTCCACAATAACATTCCACTAACCCCAATTGACATAAAAAGTTTTTAATAAAGCCCAATCTCCTTCGCAAGAGACTGCTTATTTTCTAAATTAAAAGCCAGATTTCAAAGCGTTTTCCCATGTGATATGCTCTGTCACATTCATTAGCTCATATATAAATTATTTTTTAGATACTTCACAAAATTAAACAGAAAATTAGTATTTTCTATTTTCTTTCATTAATGATGTTTCTAAGTACTTCCTAAGGTATGTTTATAAACTAAAAGACATGAAACTAAACTAAAAACTAAAGTGAACTAAATTAAACTAAAAAACATTTCATGATAATCATGAAAACCCTCATACTATTAGAACATAATTCTCAAATTTAAAATTAATTAAGCAATATAGTTTAGGCAGACAAGATTTCCCACAAAACATAAATTTGTTGATTTATTATTTCAATATTAAGAATTAAAAAAAATAAATCAGTGTTTGGTTTAACCAATCTTTAAATATAAAAAATATGGGAGGGAAGAAATAAAATTTATCCAGCAGAGCAAAATATTTCATTATTTACTTTTTTGTTTGCAGGTAACATTAATATTATGATATTTGCTCAGTAGTTGTATAGTTAATATATGGTACAAAGCCAACAGAAGGATGTGTTACTTCAGTAATGATAATAAATTAATTAAAAGTTAGAATTACATTGTAATATAATAAAGACTTACTTCTAAGAGGATATAACATATTCTAATCCATCTTTATAAAAGTCAGGATGAACAAAATCAAGGAGGATAAGGGAAATGAGACTAGACTGTTCCCTGGGACATATTTTATCAGCTGAATTACGACCATTACGGAGAGGATTATCCAATGTGACCCGTTGTGTACCACCTCCGTGTCTGGAAGTAATGGACGTCATTTTCCCTCTAAGAGAGTAGGATGGAATGACAAATAACTAACAACTCTCCTCCTCTGCTTCAGATATCTCAATTCTAAAGTCCTCAATGGCTGCAGAGGAGAATGAGGTAACATCAATACAGTATTATCTGAGCAGAGCAGGGCAACCACCGTGCACCTCGGTGAGCGTCGAAATACATTGGCTATAATCCAAGAACCATAGATAGTTGAATCTATAATGGCAGATTTAACCAAATTAACTGGTCGAATTTCGAGAATGTCCACAACTGACATATCGAGAATGGCCATTTACACCTCTCCGCAAATTCAAACTCAACCTTTCAATATTGGATCTGACGGCCGTCAATGTAGAATGTGCAGTAGCCGGTAACCAATAGCTATTGTCTTAGCTCAGAGTGTACCTCCCAATAGACTCGACTATCCTACCACCAAAAAAGGAAATGGAGAACCTGGCAGTTTTCTACCGCATCCGAAATTGGAATTGAAGTCGTTTTTTATTGCGACCCAAATGCACACCATATGGACTGCAGTAGCAAAGGTAACAATGAAAGAAGTCGTTTTATGATTATATTGTTAGTAACAACGTTATAGTACTATTGACTGTAGAAGCCAAACAATGATCGATACAACGTTAACTTAATGTGAATATCTAACTTAATCCAACAATCTCTGACTCTGAAAAAATGTTAGACCACCGTTAGATAACGTTTGACAGTACTCCTCTTAAGGCATCCAAGGAACATATTTCGAGATCCCCGAGGAACTAACAGGGATAAACACCTATGTAAATAATGGGAGAGCCTGAGAAAGGTTACCATAAGGACGCATCAAAGTACTAGCGAAATAGGGTAGTACATTACTTCCCTACAGGTAGCCATAAAGAAATCCTTTAAAAACTCCTGTCCTTTGAAGACGTTATAGTAACCTGAAGAGATCACCAAATTGTGGTGCCAGGAATTTAGTGACCTTAAGAAAAGGGCTAGGACATCTTTCAATAATGTAATAACCAGATTTAAGGCACATTGGGAGTCATACCAAACCCATTTAAGTAAGTTCAAATAATTAGTCTCACAAAGATAAAGAGTACTATGGAGAGTTTACTCCGAACAAATAGAAGACTATTCGCAGAGTCCTGAGCTTTGTAAGATTCTCGAACGATATGTACATAGACCATGACCTAAATCTGTTGACAAATGAGGATGGTAGGTGGAGGTACCAAACCTATTCATTTATACAAAAATCTAGCGCCGCTTATGCAGACTCACCTCCCGGAATCTGTGGTCAGTGTAGAATGAGCTAGTGAAGTTGACCCTGAATTGTCACATTTGGATTGGTAAGTAGTAAACTAGATAATGTTTAAAGGTAGAGTTAGATGGGAAATACAAGGATTCCTCTTCCAATCATCGACGGACATCGACGGTGTCTATCCAGGCCTGGATAAGCCAGTATTGTACCTGATTCATTTATCTAGGTCGCACTTGGTACACCAGGCATGGCCCGAAGGTATGATGTGAAGTGGAAGTAGTGTTCATCCCAAAAATAAGCAGGATGGATTATACTATTCCCAAATCATACCGGCCATATATCATTTTTTCTCAACTCAATGGAAAGGCTATGTGATCGATACTTGTGAGAGGCCATATGATATGAAGCTTCGTTACATCCCAATTAACATACCCTAGGGAATTCCAGCCACAGTGCTCTTGGTGTAATAGTTAGTTGGAAGGAGAAATTTTTGGATATCGAAGAATCCACCTGGGCTGTATTTATTGGCATAAAATGTGTATTTGATAAAACTACCTTCCCAAAAATTAGTCAGTATTAACAGCTAGGAATATACCGTGGATCGTTAGTCATTGGGGCTCAAGGGTGCTCTCAAGAAGAGCTATACGGATTGAAGAGGAAGACATTTCCGTACTAGGAGTGATCATAAAATTCTATGCGCAGTGTGGTGTTCTATCATCATTACTACGTAACCTAGTCCTTGACAGTGTCTGATGTAGCTAGGCTTAGCTAGTTCTTGATAAAGGCTCGTAATAGTCTCAATTCAGAAGGTTTCTGCAATATTGCATACCCAGATTATTTACCAACACTGCTTAACGAAAATGTACGAGGTGCTTCTGGACGATTGTCAGATAGCTAGATGTGGTAGGTTACTTAGGCGTTATTTACAAAAAATTGTGTATAGGAGTTTTAAGATATCTTAAATTTAATGAAAATAATTTCAACTACACTGCACTTCCGATTCTACTGGATGTCTTCTTCTTCTTCTGCGCTTCATGTATTAGGCACTGTTGCCTGTTACGGTACCTTCCATCGCTTCCTCGGGCGGCCTACGCTTCTTCTTCCTGTGCACCTGTAGTGTAGGGCCTTATTTGGTAGTCTTTCTGTGTGCATTCTAGTCAAATGTTCGTGCCATTTCGTGCGGTTTTCTTTTATTCTATCGTTTAAGTTAAATATCTGCAATTCTTCTCTAATATCTACATTTCTTATTCTGTCATTTCTTGTACAACCCTTTACTCTTCTCAGAAACTTCATTTATTGTGCTTGTATTCTGTTTTCGTCTTTCTTTGTCGTTGTCCATGATTCACTTCCGTAAGTGAGTGTTGGCACCGCTAGTGTCTTATAAAACTTCATCTGGGTTTCCTTCCTAGTTTTATTTTTAAAGTTTTTTGTAACTATTCCGCATATGTTGGTGAACTTATTAATTTTTTGTTCGATGTCTTTACTATATTCATAGGTGATGTCACATCCTAGATATTTAAAATGTTTAATTTGTTCAATTGTTTTATTATTTATGACTATTTTACTTCTTACTGTTTCTGTTCCACAGAAAGCCATAACTTTTGTTTTTTCTGCTGATATTTTCATGTCGAATTCTTTACAGATTTGTTCGAGCTTGTATATACCTATTTGGAGGTCGTCTTCCTTTTGTCCTATAAGAGTTAGGTCGTCTGCATATAATATTGAATTGAACAGGGTGTTCTCGTCAAGTCTAATACCTAGATTGTGTTTCTTTTTCCATTGTTAGATTATCTCGTCGATATATATATATATATATATATATATATATATATATATATATATATATATATATATATATATATATATATATATATATATATATATTGAAAAGGGTTGGGGAGATACAGCGGCCCTGTCGTACACCTTTATTTATTTTAAAACTATTTGTTGTTTCATTACCTATGTTTAAGATGATTTCTGTACATTCGTATAAACTTCTAATTGCATTTACTAGATGTTCAGGGTACCCTTTGTTTAACATGATAAACCATAGTTTTTCTCTGTTTACATTATCGAATGCCTTCTCTAGGTCTATAAAGGCTAGGTGTGTTTCTCTGTTAAACTCTTCTACTGGATGTGCTAACTTAAATGGAATGATTTTAAATTTAACATTCTATGTAGTATTGCATTTTTGACTTTCTATATCTAGAACTGGCAGTTGCAGGCTTTAGTGTAAATTTCCATAACTTTCTGAACTGCTATGGTTTGAAAAATATTTTCTTTTGTGAAAGTAATAAACTGCGGTATGTGTAGAATTAAAATAACTTGAGAAAGGCTAAGTGGAGTGTCATTTTTCACATTACAGTTTGAAAATTTCAAACCATGAAAAAATAGTTTCTCAAGTGAAGCCCCAGTTTACTATATATTTATTTTGTAGATTTTTAACTACATTAAGGTATTTATGAATAACATTTCTTTTTAGCATTTTTTCAGTAACTAAAAAAATTTCATTACATATTTTAACATTTATTTATAATTTGTATAATGAATCTTTGGGATTGTATCAATTTAGTGGCGACGCACAAATCACATGCTATACCACTGGCAATTATTACCAACATGCCACAGTTACCAGCACGTATGTCTAGCGACATATGGTTCAATCAACTACGTACGGCATAGACAGTTAATAATTTGCCGAACAAAATGCAATTATGAAGTCACGTCTTAACTTTATTGTATAATGTGATTCATTGGCGTCTCAATATTTCTGTAAAATTTATTTCATTTTTATTTCATTTATTTTGATTTTTTAAAAATTTATTTCATTTATTTTAAAGGAAATATTACTTCCATTGAATGTTTTTGTGAAGAACCTCTTCATTACTCTGTCATAGGTTGACGAATTTGCATTGTACTAACTGTTATCCTAAAATGTTATTTCGGCACGATACTTCAAAAATGTCAGTTGATTGATTCATACGATTGTTACCTGTGACGCACACGCAAAGAATCGTTATAAAAAGCATACAGAGGTATTAAAGGCATGCTATAAAAATATCAAGCATGCTATACTAAAGTAATGTTAAATAATCTCGTTAATATAGAATATTCTTTGTTAACAAGGATTCTTTCCACAAAAAGCTATTATTGCTATTTAAGTATAAAAATTGGACGACATCATATTCGGCATTTGAATATCGCCATTTATGTTTTTTGTACTAAAGACTGTATGCAAAGCAAATGGAAAATCGACGTATTCGAGGATATTGCTCAGTAATGTAAACTATTAAAAATATAGTGTTTATTCCAGACTGTTCTAACGCTTCTACATATTGACAGTACTTTAATACCATATTTAATAGAATAACGTATGAAGACATTTTTTAACGTTCAAATTGATTTTTCTGTGCCCGGAGCATTGCAGCAATTTAGTATAAACGTTATTCCGTTATTTTATAGACGAATGCAGACGTTTTACCACGAATAGGCGGTATCCAAAGACGTGTATTTTCTTTAAACTAATTAGTTTGCGATTCGGTTTATACCCTAGAGCAGTATAAAAACCATCCACCTCTACACGACACTAAAATTTATTGACGAGCACGAGGCGTAAATCTGAAAGACGGTCTTCAAGTTTTATTTCCAGTTAAATGGCAGTTTTAAGATGGCCTGCCGGTCTTTGTACTGGCCAAGTTGATTTAAATTAATAGCGTGTTGAACGAGAAGGCAATATTTATGTCGCTAACACTGTAGCATATATAAGCTAAAGCTCGGTGTAAAATAAACATCCTATTCTAAATTAATAGTCTAACTTTTAATGGAAAAGTTGGGTTGCCTAGACGGAAAAAATATCACAATAGTAGTAACAAAAAACGGAACTTCATCTTAATATAAATTGCTCTTTAGAACTCCGGATGCTATGAACTTGTTTTTCACAATTAACTTTTTATATCAGACGAGTACGATTAGGTACATACATACTACAGCTTGCTTTGCATATTTTTCTCAGCTTCATTGAAATGAGTATGCCAACTTCATTGTTAATTAATTATGTTAATACGACTGCAGCTTTAAAGGATTAGCCTGATGCAGTTTGGTGTTAATAAAATTAAATAATATTACCTCACTGCTTGTTGAATGTCATTTCGTTATACTTATTATAAATTATGGGCTAAATATAAACAGTAAAGAGATTCCTTTTCATATACATATATTGTCAACAATCTACCATGAATTGTATGATATAAAAGTGGAAGAATGGCATACCTCAAGGGTACAATCTAAGCGATTTACGATAGCAGTCACTCTAATATAAATTTCTGAATTAAAAAATGTGTATATGTCAATGATTTAATCCTGTTTTCGAGTGGTAATTTAATCCATATTTTACAAAAATATATACAGCGTACTATAGGCATATGCTATAAATCATAGTAGATGTGAAAGAAAGAGGATTTCGAGTCTTTGAATCGAAAAGAGCAGCAGTACATTTCAAATCGTTGTACAGGGTGACCACCGAGAACCGGATGTTTTTAGAATGCGTAGTGCGGAGCTTAGCGCAGTTGGATTGGGGCAAATGCGGTGTTACCACCTGCGTAATATTGTGCCATTTCAATAATCATGGAGGAATGGATAGCAGAGCATCGCGTGTTTGCATACGTTTATTCGCAATAGCGAGTCAGTAATAACTACACAGTGGCTTTTTCGCATTCACTTCAACATTGGTCGGCGGGGAGCTGTTCCGTCTCGCAACACCATCCTAGGATGGGTCAACAATTTGAGAACAATTGGCGCATAATGAAGAGAAAGTCACAAGGTCCACAGAGGACCGTTAGAATCCCTGAAAACATCGAGCGAGTGAGAGAGGCGCTCATCGAAAGTCCTACATGGTTCGCCCGAAAACATGCAATGGAATTGAACCTGCATAGCGAATCGGTTAGGAAAATATTGCATAAGGATTTCAAAAAATTAAACCAGCCACAGGTAGGATTCGACATTTGTCCCGGATCGGAACCGAACGACATACAGCTGTTTCGAACTTGTTAGTTCTCATCAGTGCCGCATACGGTACGCCGATTCAGGACAAATGCCTAATGAACTTTATGGCCTATACATCTTTATCGATATGATCTCTGTCAGTAACTTATAAGTCGGAAATCGAGAAAGGAACCACCAAGCCGCCAAGCGGCTATCAAAGTAGTTCCCGAATAATTCTGGGAATAGTTCTGGGTATAATTCAATGCCTGCCGGGGCTTCAGCCCGAGGAATAGTTCTTTCCTAGAGCGATTATGTAATAGCTTTGCTATTCGGGAACTACTTTGATAGCCACTTGGCGGCTTGGTGGTTCCTTTCTCGATTTCCGACTTATAAGTTATTGCATAACGACTTAAAATTCCATCTCTACAAACTACAGATTGTTCAGCAGTTAAAAGAAAGAGACTTTGAAATTCGTGAGGATTTCGCTACCAGAATGCAAGTGACTTTGGAAGATAATTTAGGTCTACAGCTTCTAATAAGCGACGAAGCTCATTTTCATTTAGATGGAACGGTTAATAAACAGAACTTCAGATACTGGGCTCCTGAAAATTCCCGAATTATCCATCAACGACCCCTTCATTCCGAAAAAGTTACAGTGTGGTGTGGCATTGGCCCTAGTTGCATTATTGGTTCCTATTTTTTTGAAGAGGCCGGGCGTACCGTCACCATTAACTCTAACCGCTACGTTGAGATGCTCCAAAAATTTTTTTGTGCCAGAACTTCGCAGAAACTGGATAAATCTAAGGAATGTGCGGTTCCAGCAAGATGGTGCCACGGCACATACTGCTAACGCATCAATGAATATTGCCCGGCACACGTTCCTAGGAAAACTAATTTCACGATTTTGAGATGTGCCGTGGCCCCCAAGGTCTCCAGACCTTTCAATCTGTAATATTTTTCTGTGGGGGTACTTGAAGAATCGGGTATATGCTAACAATCCGCAGAATTTGATCGACTTGAAGAATGCCATTCATGAGGAAATTATGAGCATCGATCGAGCGATGTTGGAGCGTGTCATGCACGATTTCGTGAAGATGGTCGAAAACTGCATACAACGTGATGGACACCATCTCGATAGCATAATCTTCCACGCATGATACACATCCTAAATGGCATTGTGTACGCTTCATTCTCATATTAATAAAACCTTATTATCTTGCAAATTCTTTGTGTAACAGTTATTTAAAAATCGTCCGGTTCCCAGTGGTCACCCGGTAGTACATCGTTGCGATACTAAACACTTATTCAAATTAAAGACTAGTCCAAGGCACACCGATTCTGTTAAAGGATCATACAACATTTTTAGGGGTAATATTTGACAAAAAACTGATCTGAAGTGATCATGTTATCCGATTAACAGCAAGATATAAGAAGGCGATGAATATGATAAAATGTGTATCCAATCAAAACTAGGGTATTAAAAGGGAAGTAATATATTAAAGTCTTATTCAACTTTAATTCAGTCGAGAAGTTATGCGGGAGTAATAGCCTGTGATTCATTTCCGTCTATATTTTATTGTTGATAAGAACTGAGTCACCGGCATTACATATAATGTAATGCGACTATGACTAATCCTTTCTTAAAAATAATGGTTTTCCATAGTCAGCTTTATTTAATTATAAATTCAATTTGCGCTCTTTGCGAAGAGATACAATTCCTCCAGTATAATTCAGAATAAGATGGCTGTAAGTCTCGTGCAAAGTAAAAAGCTTTTGTGAGCCTGTAGTTCTTCTTCAAACTACGTTTCTCCCGAAACATCATTCGAGTGTAGCGTTCTGATCAGTATCTAATTCTACCCTCTACATATTAAAATGTATGCTCCATAATGGTTTAAGGTACACTACCGGAGCATTTAGAGCTACTTATTTGTGTAAGTGTAAGTCTTTACGTAGAACCAGGAGTACCATCTTTTGATACAAAATTCAATCAAAATTTATTAAAATATGGAGCAGAAATTTGGGGAAATCCTATTTTCAAAAATTACATTATCCTGTTTACTAATACTGGCTATCAATGAGTGGAAGGCAGATCACAAATACCGCCATCTCTTTTACTAAACATGTGGTAAGAAATATATAATTCAGACACCCTAAAGCAGTGCCAAAAAGTTTTCATTAAATACTCCATGAACAATTCCATCACCTAATTCTGAATCAATCTTACTCGGACAAAATTCCATAAGAACAAAACAAATAAACAATTAATAAAAGCGCATTTCTATGAGATTATAATTATACTTGTATCGTATCATAATTGTATTGTTCGAATTGTACATCACAGTGATCTAGCAAGCTCTTCTTATCTGTGGAACATTAACATACCATGAAGTTATATGTTGAGACTCTCTTAGCTCTATCATGGCTATAACTCACAAATTCCCACAAGACCCATTAATAATGAGAGTAAATGTATTGAGACACCATATACTCTTTATTCATAAAGAAGTTACATTCTTGTGGTGCTCCAGTTATACAGAAATAATGGGCAACAATGAAGGTTATGGAGCTACTCAAATCGCAACTTTCGCTATTCTTGGCGATGATATAGCGATTCGTCCATAGGATGCTATAAGTTTTGTGAAACAAGAATGCAATAGGCCTCCGTCAATATTTTTGATACTAGTGCAAGGAGCGTATGCCCTATTTTCAACGGAATTATGGAGGCCATGACGACCACGCCAACGGCAGCGTTGGAGATTATACTGGACCAGCCCATCTTCGTGATGCCTCAGAACAAAATGAAAATATTTTACACCTTTGAACATAGGTTCAAAGTAGTTAGACCCAGAGGGGACTGGAGAAACATCATGGTCCCTCTGGCGAGAGTCATCTGGTTCACAGATCGCTCCATGGCGGAGGAGAAGACTGGGGTGGAGTATACGGGCATAATGGAAGAGAGGACTATTCGATTTGGTTGTTGAGGGGGAGGCGATAGTCATTCACACCTGCGTGCAAACGCAACTGCTAAGCAAATTAGTTGGTAAGCGCGTTCCATATGCTCTGACAGTAAAGCGACCCTGGACTCTTTAAATATTCCAGAAGTAAAATCATGGCTGGTGAAGGAATACAGAGATGCAGTAGAAACACTAGCGACACGAGTAATAAGCTGACGTTTGTCTGGGTGCCGAGTCATACTTGTATCGGGAGCAATGAGAAGGTGGAAAACCTAGCCAGAGAAGGAACCGAGAAGAGCTTAATTGTATTTGAACCAGCGGTTAGGATTGCACACTACTTCGACAAGAGGACAATCCAGGAATAACTGGAGATTGAAAAACTTAGCTGTCGGTGGAACACCCAGGCTGGCAGGCCTAGCCACTGCTGAAAATTATGCATCAAATATATTTATTTATTGTTATTTTAATCAGAATTCTTTCGACAAAACTATATAGTTTTACCAGAAAAGAATGAATATTATTAAAGTTATCATTAACCTTATCAAATGGAGATAATATTACAAAAACAACAATTTCTACTTAATCTGCAAGGCGGAATAATATACATGATGTCTTATATTGATTGTATTTTAATCAGAATTTCAATTAAATCGAACAGATTTATTTTCAGTATCATCTCAGTATCATCTTCAGTATATCACGTAATATTGTCAAAATATTCAATTCAATTAGATAGCTAAAGTATTATTTACAACTTTTAAATGAGCACATGTTTATAACTTTAATTCCTTTTATTTCCAATCCAGACAAATTCACAATTATTCAGATATCTGATATTAGCAATATTAAATAAACCTAAAATTTTGTGTTAGATACAATACAGTGAGGGGTATATTAAACAAAACGTATCGAATGCTTCCTGTAGGAATTATATATAAATCCTTTAAACTATTTAAGAGTTATATTAGACCATATATGTATAATTAAGAATTAATTATACCTATATGGTCCAACGTCAATAGATTTGAATGGCTAAATGACATAACAACTTAATGCAAGAATAAAGGTACGACTACATTATATATATATATATATATATATATATATATATATATATATATATATATATATATATATATATATATATATAATAGTATTCTAGAATTCGAAAATTATATCAATATTAAATCAATTGAATGTTGAATTTTGAATCAATTTTTAATTCAATTACTATTTTTCATAGTTGAAGACATCTATATTATTGACAACAAAATATGTATCATAAATAAATATTACGTGTCAATGTGTATGTACTAATAATAAATATTTATCTTAAATATTCATAATTCTGTTCTGAAATCTTTTTTTGAAAAACTGATATACGTTAACAGTATTAAAAAAATATCGACGAATAATTTTTTTTCAGTTTTTGTGTGTCTGCTGTGATGTTTAGGTTTCTCTTCATATAATAATAATGAATAATATCTCTTCCATATAACAATAATGAATTCTTTATTGCTTTCCGAGTACAATGGTATATTCGTTATATTAGGGGTTTTCTATTTACCATCCATAAGATAGAAGATATTAAACTTAAAGTTGCAATATACGGTGGTTATATTGAAAAATAAAAATAAGTTGACACTAGAGAAGCATCTCATATCGGGGATCTGGTAAACAGGTTTATTAAATATTAATTTTATACAATACGCTAATTTTATTTTCCAAAATAAAAACGCAATAAAATTAATTTTCGATTCAACAGGAAAAATTAAGATCCAATAGAATATGTTATACCATGTAACTGGGTTAAAAACATCAACCAAATTTTACATTAGGGAAATTATAAAAAAGTTCCACATTTATAAACCATATTTATAAAAGAGTTGAATGAGGATAATTTAGATCATTGCATAAAATTTTGGAAAGGCATGTTATGTTGTGACGAAAAAGTCTGTGGCTCTTTTAGAATAAAGTAGCAACTTCTCAGTGAGTGCATGGAACATTAAATCGGTATGTTCGCAATCATTGATCTCAAGAAAATTCTCAGAGGACTCTAAAATAGCATAGGTAGCGTTAAGGTAAAGTAAATAGATGGGTTGCATTGATACGAAGTCAGGAACATAAAAACTGCATTGGAAGGAAGTTAGGAAGTATAGGACCCTTTTAGGTCCTTATGCTTTTGAAGAAAATTTTACTTCTACTGGATATTTAAAATTTCAGCATTTGTACGTAGTTCCAAGTGTTGCAATTCGTTATTCAAGCAATCAACATTATGATGTTTTACATCAAGGAATTTGGTATCAACAGAACAGAGCCCCTCCTCATTTTGGTGTTGATGTCTGATAATTTTTTGCCAATACATTCTCTGGCAGATAAATTGGGCAGCGACGCCTAACTGATTAGTTTCCATATTCACCCAACTTTATCACTCTGTACTTACTTTTATGAGGTTACTTAATTTCGCTGAACTATTTTAATAAGAAAAATTATTTGGATGATTTGCACTGAATTAGAAATTGAGAATTCAGATTGAATTGAAAGGTTCAGTATAAAGTTGTTGTTGATCATTATGAATCTTGATTTTTACTTGGTTAGTCATAACAAAACATTTTCCCTTACTTATGAGGATATTGAAGAAATATCGATGAATTAATAGTTTTTGAATAGGTATATAATGAATTATATAGAATTCATATAATTTTCGATTACTTTTGAGGCGTAAAGCTAATTTAAGTATGTTAAAAAGTATACACCTAAACTGTTTTACCCCTTAACTTTTAGGTTTGAAATGAAATTGTAGAGAAATGTGACTGCATTTTATTAGAAACTTTATATAGTGAACATGTTGTTGGATGATTTAAACCGATTAATTAAATATTTAAACTGTGTCCATTTGTATAATTTCTGACTTGATATACAATATTTTGGAACAGAGCTCTTCTACTGGACTAATTGTAGGTATAATTAAATAAATATTCATATTTCTGTAACACTTCCAATATCGTTCTAAAGTAGATGCAAGTATGCATTTACCGTAAGTTTCTGCTAAATCCTTTTATATATTTTAAAACATTTTAAACTGTTTTCGTTTAATTTCTAAGCTGTTATTATCACATAACTAATCGATCATACCTTCCCCATAGCGATTAGATATATCTTTAAAAGAACGGAGAAGCAGGTTCTTGTTCTGAATCTTGAATTTAACTGAGTTATACAGGATGTCTCCTAAAAAACGCCGCAAGCTATATCTCCGTTATTTATAATCTGATTTTAAAAAACAAAAATCAAATGAAATGACTCTAAATACACTCTAGAGTGAGCATACCGCAGTGTTTTTAAACTTTTTTTTTTTTGAAAAGCGATAGTCAACTTTTTTTTTTCAAATGGCAATATAGTTTTTTTTTATTTACTATTGTGCATATTTCTCTTCTGAATCCAACGATGTAGGACAAATGGATATTTATGAAATATTTGTCAGAAAAATGGTGAAAATATTCACCGAAAGCGCAACAGGCGCCCGGTCGCTTAATTGATGACAAACGTATTTTGACTAATCATCTGTGTCGTGGAAAACAAAAAAAAGTTGATTAAATACATGCAAAGATAAACACGAAACTACATTAAACAAAGTTAAACGGCATTAAATACGAAATACATTAAACAAAGTGCAACAAAGTTTAACTCGAAACAACTAAAGAAACAAATTAGCAAATCAAATAAAGTTACAAACTTACAAGTGCTGCTCAAATTTGTTACCGGCACAATCAATACTGTATTTATCGCATTCAATATAAAATTGGGGAGTATTTCGCGACACGCAAGTATAATTCTTTGCCTCAGAATTTCTTCATTTTCTGGTCGGGTTAAATAGACATGATCTTGAAGATAACCCCACAACCAAAACTCAAGTGGAATATGATCTGGAGAACGGGCAGGCCATCGAATCGGTCCATAAGTTCCTATCAAACTTTCATTAAATGTGGTATTTAACCAATTAGTATTCATTCTGGCATTATGAGGTGTAGCCCCATCTTGCTGGAAATAAATTCTCTTGAGTTCTGCAATAGGTAGTACATCTAAAAAATTCTGAAGTTGTTCTGTCAATATTTGATAATATTTTTCTTGATTTAGGGCGCCGTCTATGAAAACAAATGGTCCAATCAATCTATTACCCAAAATGCCACACCACACATTAATACTAAACATTCGCTGAAGATTAGTTTCGACAATAATCCTTGGTTAATCCTTGTGTTTTCTTGGATCCAATGTCGGTGGATATTTCTATTAAAAATACCATTGACACTAAATGTACATTCGTCCGACCAAATAATCTTAGTGTGGAAAAGTGGGTCTCGTCGCACTGAATTTAAATACAATTGGAAAAATTGTTGTCTTCGTTCTCTATCGTTTTCCTCTAATGCCTGTACTTTTTGAGATATGTAAGCGACCGGGCGCCTATCGCGATATCGGAGAATATTTTCACCATTTTTATGTGACAAATGTTTCACAAAAGTCCATTTGTCATAGGTTGTTGGATTCAGAAAAGAAATCTACACAATAGTAAATAAAAAAAATCTATATTGCCATTTGAAAAAAAAAGTTGACTATCGCTTTTCAAAAACAAAAAGAGGTTAAAAACACTGCGGTATGCTCACTCTAGAGTGTATTTAGAGCCATTTTATTTGATTTTTTATTTTTTAAAATCAGATTATAAATAACGGAATTATGGTTGGCGGCGTTTTTTAGGATACAGCCTGTATCTTTGACGCTGTAGTCTTAATCTTCTATAAATTTTGCATTTGGCGTTTCTCTTTTAATACGTGTTGTGTCTATGAATAAGACACGGATCCATTATTAACGCAGTAATTCATTTAAATTCATTATCACTTTGTTCGTTATATTCGTACTTATAATTACCGAAAAATAAAATAGGACATCAGTTTCCTGGAGCCCCGGAAGATTACACGTCATTCGATGCGCATTTCGCCAATAAAGTTGGCATCATCAGAAGATGATTAAAACTCATATTTTGACTTCTTCTAATCTCTATTTATACCAAAATTTGTATTCCTTTTCAGTAAACCGCGAATAATTTCCTGTCTCATACAGTGTCCACTAATAAACTCATGCAGTGTAACTCTTTTTTTTGTTGATCTTCAAACACTAAAGGAATATTTCATTTCAGTTTATTGCACCAACCCTTCTAATATCTAATTTATTATAAGTATTTCTGTTCATGGTTAATGAATCATATTTTAAACACTGATCATGAATCCATTAATTCCACCATTCGCCGCATCAACTCATAAATGACGAACAGAACCTTTTTATAATCCTCTATAACTTAAGTCGGCCACGTGCTTCTTAAACCTAGTTACAATTGTTCTCTTCGTTTGTCCAATATTGATTACAATATTGGAAACTTATTTCATAAAGCCTTTCGTTATTTTAAATTTTATCTTTGGGATTTCCTAAACGTTGTTGCAATTTATTTGGTGAAGAGCGGACTATTATCATTCCCGAATCTTTAAAAGTTATTTTGAGTCCTCTGGTAATTTGTACGTTGGATGGAATTAATAAAATTTTTATGATTTTTGGAATCCTTTTGAAAGGTCGTTGAGTTAAAAATAGTTTACTTAAATTTACATTCTCTAATTGATTTATCTACTATGTGAGCAGAATACTTATTAATTCTCGTTATGCCTTTAATAACATTATTTTCTTCTTCGAAATTATCGTTAATAAGCGGAAAACCAGGACCAGAAAATAAACTTATCATTTTATGTTGATAGGAATAAGTCATGAGGAATTTATCTAAAAGGGCTAATTTTGTTCCTATACATATCAAATCATAATGTATTTTCCCTGTTTCTAATTACTATTACATTAAGAAATGGTATTTATGTGTTATTTTAAATTCAATATATAAAATTTTTCGATGTATTTAATTTTGTATCAATGCTATCTAAGACTATTGTCGGAGTAACGAAAACCATAAAAATATCATTCACATGTTTAAACTATACTTAGTTATTATATAGAATTGAAACTAATCAGAAAATTAGTTTTTTAACCAGTTCTCTTATGTCCTCTATTATCTGAACTAGGCAAAGCAGTTTCTTTAAAAAATCATTTTTAGGGTGCCCAATTTGCGATTGTATTAACTTTTTATAACATTCCGTCGAAATCAGTTTTATTTGAAACAGCACCGTGTATGGTGCAAAGTACGGTCGCGCAACTTTTCGTGTAACTGTGTGAATTGAGCCATCATTTCTGAGTGAAATGACGGCATGCATGCTTTATGCTATTGTTTTAGGAAACCGAACGTGGTATTAATCTCCCTCATATCCGGAAACTAAGCCAAATTTTTATTTCACTAACATTTGTAAATAGCTGCGAATTATATGCCTACGTGCTTTTTACACATTATGTGGAAATGTATGTCCGTACACATATATTTCCACATAATTCTCAATTCAGAACCTCGCAAAATGCACATACTAAATCATTATTATATTATTTAATTTTATAATTCAATTTGTTGTGTACTCTTACCAGTTATTGCAGATGATTTTCTTATCAACAGAAATGCCTTTATACTATGGCTATAAGCAAGATAGGGGGATAAACTAATATACAGTAAGGAAACTATTGTTGAGTTATTGTTAGTTATTAGTAAAGTGTCTGCTCAAAGCGCCACAACAGAGTCGAACTCAGGTCACTATTATTACACATTATCATGTAAGAGATAATTCATGGAAACTACATCATAATGCAATAATAAATATTAATGAATACTCTACTATATAGAAAAATGGGAAAAGAAATGTATACATCAAAAAACTTCGCGGTTTTATCTCGCGGGTAGACTGGTACTTATAATGAAAGTTAATGACTAGGTACTGGTCTAAGTTTTTTGCAGCATAATCTCGACGCCTATTACTTAACAGTAATTGACGCAATGATAAAGCCCTTGTCACCAAAGGGCAGTACGAAAAGTTAACTATACATGGACAACATTTTAGTAAAATAGGAGAAACCTCTTAATGTGTATCCATTAAAAACACTTGATGAACACATATGTTACAAACGGCTCTAGCCTAGTTTTAGAGCCAAAACGGCTCTAGCTGCTCTAGATTTTTTGTAAACACATCTTGCAGTTCTTTTAATGACAGTACTGACTTGACGTATGTTGTGGTTGTTTATTTTTTATTTAACAGCATCTAATACCATAAGTTGTTCTTTTAACGATAAGTCATATATTTCCCGTTTTTTATAGCAGTAATTAGGATAGAATGGTTACTATTAATATAATGGATATTATGTTAATAGTAACTATTAACATAACATCCGTAATAGTATGTTAATAGTAATATGCTTTGTAGTTTTACAAAGCTCTGCACTGTGTGTACCTTATTGCTTTTGTTGGGATCAAAGATGACAAGTTTTAGTTCCTCAAAATGCTAATCATAATAAGCTACAGATTCTGACTAAGTACTTCATTTTATGACCACTGATTCAGGAGGTAAAGGTATGTCTGGCAGAGATTCTCTAAATGTGCCACTGTGAGTACTGGGTTTTACAAAAAACCTCTTCACATTCGCTATTGTCTTGTCAAATAACGAGAAAGTATCTCATTTCTGTTATTGATTTGCAGTTAACAGATCTCCTACTTTTCGTATGAAAGCCGCTGCTTCCATTAATAATAGTTTCTGAAATATTGGCGAGTTAGAGAAATACATGTAAAGAACAAAATGAGCAAAGAATGCGAGGCATTATAGCAGTTATTTGGAAGATAATTTGAAATAAACCTCAAGACTACCATCTTGATATACATATCTAATTGGGAGACGAATTGTGCGGCCGACGCTAACATATGGCTTATGTATTTGGCAGTCCAGAGTCCGGCAAGAAATCACGGCACTAGGGTTACAGCACGTATAGAAACTTGATTGCGTAACAATTACTAATATCATGAAGGTCACATCCCTAGCAGCCTCAGAAACCGTCTTTCCATGGAATTCGATTTCCATTTGCTGCTAGGATATACTTCCAAACCACTCGGTCATATTCCACAGATTCGCTACATGATCTATGCAATGTGACTGTATGGTTTGGAAGTCTATCCTAGATTTCCTAGACTAAATTTTGATGACTTTTTGATGTTGGATATTTCAGACTACACTGAATGACCAAGAATATAGGAACGTTCTCAACACTGGATATTCTCTGAAGATGTAAACCTTGGAATTTGTGAGTCACTGGGCATTCGCACTTTAGTATTCTTACCACGCCAAGTTTAAATAATCTAGGTGACTACAGACATTATCAATCAAGACAGTAATAGGACAGTAAGTATATTGTTAGAAGGTCAGGTTTAATTCCAGTCTGATTCTGTAATGTAAAAAGTCATTCAATGTGTTGCGATAAATAAACTCAGCTTTATGTTGAATGAAGGGATCCATAATAAATCGTCGAAATGAGGAGTTGGATACGCGTATCCAGCAGAATATCAATGCTCCAAGCTCTTTTGTCTTAACCAGAACCAGCAATAAAGCTTTATCACTAGAATTAACAGACTATAAGAGAGAGCCATCTGAGAGAACGGCTAATTTACATTGATTATCACCAAATATACTTCTTCAATACGTACATATAAGGTGATGGCTGAGGAAGTGAGGTCGGTGTTATCGACACAATGGTGGTTCTGATGGGGGTAGTACAATGGGTGCGTTATGATGGCCTGAGTACATGTGGTCTCTGCCAACCCTTCCTCTTGTATAATCCGAAGTTATGGATAAAAATAGTAAATACTATTTTTAAATATGTTTAAAATGCAGAAATACATAAATTTTTATGTTTAAAATTTATATCCTTTAAAAGCCACTCCTTTGGCTAAACAGAATTAAGGTAACGGAAAACAGTGAAACAATGATAATGTTTAATTATAAACTTTATACAATTCATAAATTGGCACATAAATACACTTTTGATATTCTGATTTTAGATAATTTGAAATACGATATAATAGCGAGTTATATATAATATTAATTTCGGATAAGAACAGATTGCCCTTGGCCCCATTAAAATTTGCGATAGATATAAAGAGAAAAACACAATTCGGATAATTAAAAACTTAATTAATTTGCACTTACTTATACTCAGGTAGTATTGTGTCCCAATTTCGTAAGGATCCCAAGTGAGTCCTCTGTATCGGGTCTTCTCCCTGGGGGTTCCGTAATCCGGTACATCTTTGTGGACTCCGGGCCCGTTGGGGTCACCGCTCTTAGCGAAATTACTAAAGAAATTAAGCACGGCCTCCGCTACCCCCATATCCTGTCTCGTGAAATTCTGCGGGAAGAAGGGCAGTCCGCCCACCAGCGGCAACCCCAATATATACGTAAGGTCTTCTCCCCGGACGCTGCCCAGTCTCTGTTGAAAATTAATTATTAGATTAGGTGAGCCAATTGAAAATATTGGTTTAGAGCATTGTCTGCTTTTCTCTATTAGTTCAAGATTAAGTGCTACGAAGGAGGCGGGGTTTATTATAAAACTTACGAGTTTTCAGCTCCTAGAAATTTTTTATTTTAGTATAAAGATATATGTTGTGGTTTTGTTCTACAAAGAAAATAATTAAGGTTTAAGAATATTAAGTTATAAACTCTAACGAAATTTTAGTCAAACAACATTACATTTCTGTTTTGTGTCATTTACTTAATTGTATTATATCTCATTCATTAATGACACTTTAAATCATAAATAAATTGAGCGGTTCAATTACTATCGTAAACTATATCAATAGAACAGGCCTATAAACCAAACCGAATTCGTTAACATTAAGTCCGAAGTACCATCGATAGAAGGATGCGGAAGTAAGTTTCGTGGATAGCCAGTTCAGCGGCGATGTTATCTTAATTGACTTTTTGAAGATTACATTCAGCGCTACTGATCTGCGGTAGTAACGGAAGGAGAAAAAACTTTATTTATGTAAATACAATATAGGTATTAAGCCATTTGGTAGATTTAGTAGAGATAGTATTTAATGTTTGATTTTCTACCTGTAAATTTTATAGATATTTAAGTACAAATACTTAGATGTCTAATAGACTTATACAATATATGCGCCTTTAGTACATTTAGGATAGCTTATCTTTTACGACCTTCTTATTTTTTCTTTGGTGTAACGGCATTAATATCTATGATTATTAACTGCTATTATTGGTTGATGAAATTGATTGTGATTGTATTTGTATAGAAATTTGGTTTTATGCAAAAATGTTGAAAGTTTTCTAACATTACTAGATTTAATATTTAAGTATACTGTTATTTTATTTGGTAGATCTTTTCTCGCTCTGAATTCAGCATATTCTCTACAATGAAGGAGAATGTGTTTCACAGTCAGGTAAGTATTAGACATATCATATCTTAGCTATATGTTATTAGTAAGCATAAGCGAGTGAGTTAGTCTAGTGTGTTCTAAACTTAATCATGTAATTGCAATCTGTTCTTCATTTTTATTAACAAAACGTAAGTAGCTTAGAAACAAAAATGTTGTCCTAGCAACAGAAAGACATCACTACTTGTCAAGAGCTGTCAAGCAGTATTAGTAGATTTTGTGTTTGTAAAAATAGTAATAAGATTATTATGTCTTTACATTTTACTTACGACGAGTACGTTGATATGCTGCTGATCTATGGAGAATGTGAAAAAAATAGCAGACGAGCTAGAGATTTATATAGTTATCGTTTTTCCGACCGAACAGCTCCAAGTAAAAATACTTTTGCTTAAGTGGAATAAATATTAAGATGTGGTTCTTTTCCTAATGGAAAACGGAAAATGGAAAGCCTATTCAGAGGATAATATAATTAATATTCTGGCGTAACTTCAAGTAAATCCCCATATCTCAACCCGGTGTGTTCAGAAAGAATTAGGAGTAAGTAGAACTACAATCCAGAGAGTAATAAAAGATCATAAATATCATCCTTTCAAAATACATTTAACGCAAGGTTTAATCCCTGAAGATCCTGAAAGAAGACTTAATTTTATTGCTGAAATGTCAGTTAAAGTTACAGATGACCCGTTCTTTTTAAATAAAATACTGTGGTGTGATACTATTAAACTTGTTTTGACAACAACGCTACCGTTAATAGACACAATCATCACTACTGGTCGGCTGAAAATCCAAAATGAATGCGAGAAACTAATTTCCAGACAACATGTAATGTAAATGTTTGGTGTGGTTTATTCAACGGCCGTTTAATTGGGCCATATTTCTATCAAGAAACGTTGAATGACGAAAGATATTTAGATTTTCTCCAGAATATATGTTTCCCCATTTACTTGAAGGTATTCCCTTAAACGAAAAAAGGACGATGTGGCGGCAGTAGGGTGGTGCATCTCTTCACTTTGCCCAGCAAGTTAGGACATATCTTGATGCTACTTTTGCTGAAAAATGGATTGAATAGACAGCCTAGAAATTGAGACGATTTGCAAAACAAAATCATAGCAGCCAGCGTGCCAAATTGTTACACCAGAAATGATTGGAGCAGCATCTTACACGAATGTTTTAAAAGGATTTAAGTATTCTGTTAATGGAGGTGAACATCAATTTGAGCATCAACAGTAATGATTTTTATAATTATTATATCTTGCTGTGTAATTATTTATTTTCTTTAATAAAAGTTTTAAAAAATCATTCCGTTCATTTAACAGCTCAGATTATCACTGTTTTACATAAATGTGCTAATAAATATGGTATCGTTGGATTGGTATTAGACAGACCATCACAAATTTGTAATAACATACAGGGTATCTCATTTAAAATTTTGAGGTTTATGTCATGTGACCGGAAATGTGCAGGTGAAATAAAGTCATATGCCAAAAATGGGCTGCACATTCGACTGTTTGACATTGCCAATTTTCAAAATTATTCAAATAAGTTTCGAGATATCGAATGACCAAAATTTCCTGGGCCACCCGGTATAGAAACAGAATAACAAGGACAGTTCAGCAGAATATGAAGAAAATACGTTCATATGTTCTTTGAAAATTATATTTACAGGTTTGAAACTGCAGAAGATTCTATGGGATTACAGTTATCCACTATCAACATATTACTCTAAATTTAATTGCCTACAAGATGTATGAGCTAGTACAGAATTTATGAACTATTATACCACAATTCCTAAGAAGCATGGTGCATTTTCTGTCCATTTTTGTAGCAAAATGGAATCCAAGCTTTTAAATAAGGCCGTGGATAGCTATACAAAAGTCGAAGATATAACGTCCGCGCTATATCTCCGATAGTTGAATGAATTCTATTTATTTCTCTATACACACACATTTGCAATACCTTTAGAGATGATTGTGACAACACACAAACAATGTTCACATTACTTCCTAAATAACGAAAACTAAATCCAGAGAAAAATTAAGGCTAAAACAATTAAATTTCTCGGGCTGTCGGATGTTTAACGTTTATGCTTAAATCTATGAAAACTTTCACCCTAATTATTTTACTAATCAATTATAGCCCATAGTAATTTTCAGTGATTTTATTTTGAACAATAATTCTTTACAGTAATTAATTATAAATATTAAATAAAAATAATTCTAAATCTTAATATAAATATTAAATGATAAATAAAAATCTTAAACCTAAAGAGTAATAAAAAAAGAAAATAAATTTTTAGTACGACTATCGGAGATATAACACGGACGTTATATCTCCTACTTTCGTAGAGTTATCTACTGCCTTTAGATACTTGTTTTGTACGCAGTGTTGCCTATTAGCCTATGCATTTCCCAGATCCACTAGATTTAAATATGTGGGGATAACCTAAAGAAGTATTTTCATATTTTATATAAATTCTGGACAAATTATCACAACAGGTATCGATCTATATCTACTTCAAATATACAGGGAGCTATATATACAGGAACCACGTACAAGGTTGCAATAAATTTGACAAAATCATTACCCGGCGAATAAGAAGAAAATGCTCGGACATCTCTGTTTTGCTGTCTTAAATGTGCATTTTTCCCCCTAAGCATTTTTTAACATAATTTAATATTTTTTGATATTTTTCATATTTCTTGACATATGATCTCTTATCTGACGATATCATTTGAGACGGATATTTTTTATATGCAATATTTCAACAACATACAGATATGCAACATTTTGTGGTAGGTTACGTAATATTTATTTGGCAAATAAAACATTTTAGCAAATTAATCATATCAATGGTATAAAAACAATGATTAGCGCAAACAAAAATCATAAAATTAAATGTTCACGTTGTCTGTTATTCATGTCTTGACAACGTGCAAGTCGAAACAGAAGATCTTGTAAAACGTTATTCAGAATTTCCGCCTTAACTTGATTTACTTCTTCTCGAATTCGGTCTTTTAATGCTTCAATAGTAATTGGTCTGTTAAGATATACCTTGGATTTAAGGTAACCCTATAAAGAATACTTCACAGGATTAGATCCAGAAGTATAGCTGGCCACTCAATCAATGGCCTCTCCTTTACCAATCCATTTATTAGGCGGTCTAGATCTTATGCTGCTGAATCGTTGGATTACGTTTAAAAAATTATATAGTAATAGTTTTACGTTAGTAAACATAAAATGAGTTGTTTAACAAAGTGCGCTATTCGTCAAGTATGTCAGCGACATTTTTTATGTCTGATGTTTACGATTCTCTAACGAATATATTTTTATTTCGATTTTTTTCTTATCTATTATCCACTTTGCATTGTATAAATCGCAATCGTGTATAGTCTCTATGAATTATGCACATATCACCTAGATATGTATTGTAGTAATTTAATCATTGCAATAATAATGATTAGTGACTATACACACAATTATTAGAACTTACTATACCTATATAAATTCAATATTATCATATGCTGTAAACATAACAATTTTAGATAAATGGCGGATGCGCCAATATTAATTAAATATGTTTCATTAAATTGCCGCAATAGACTTTATTTAAGTATTCCTTTACTACTACTATATGATTCTTCTATTTATACTTCCATTCATCTTTAATAATATCTCACCTCTAGTCAATGATTAAAAAAGTAATCATCGATAAAAATAACAGTCATACTTTAATTGAGATTATCAAAAAATAAAAAGACTACAATTGTATAATAACATAGACATAAAACATGGATCATCGTGGCCCTTTATTTTATTTATTTATTACCCTTAGTTCATTGGATACGATTATACAAGTAAACTGATAAGGTTATTGGACGTAAGATGATTCGGAAGTTAGTTGAGCGGAAGAATATTATTTTATGGATTATATACAGATATTTTTCGATTTCTTGGCTATGGGAATGACTTATATTTCAAGTGTAATATATTTCTTGGGTCAATCAAATAGATAAAAAATATTTAGATTTTAATCAGCATTATCCGAGAATCGACCATCACGATTAATAAATTAAATTAAAATAATAATAAAATGATGAGTCATTTAACTTTAATTCAACTCACGAAATAATTCAGATAATTAGTTTTTTGATGAAGGTGATTGAAATCGAGATGTAAAACTGTGAAATTTCTTTCTTTATTTTACTTATCACAGGCGCAAGACATTCACAGGAGTACAATATTTGTGAACTATAAAAGAATTTAAGAATTTAAAAACAGTATTAATTATAATAATTTTTAATTGTTTTAAACAGAAATTGAATAAAGAACATATATTAATATATTGTTTTTAAAATTTTACACAGAAATCGACATTTTCCCATAAAGTCACATTCTCCAAAAAACAAGGTTACCCATAGCGATGAAAACAAACACACCGATGCTCTTGGAACTAGATCATAATGCTCAAGTAGAGTATAAACATGCAAATTACTGAAATAAGGCAATTATTATAACTCCACCCCATCTACAAATGCCTAATATAATAAGGACTGAACAGATTAGGTCAAAACAGCTATTCTCCTGGCTATATGCCAACGTATAGCGGTGAATTAATTGACAACATTTTCCGTATTTTCTCAGAGTTAGCACTAAAATACAGTGATTGAGATTGTTCCAAAACCACGAGGAAGATGCAAAGTGTCACCTATCTTAGGATATCGCTAACTGCAGATGGGTTTCGATCTATTCTTGGGTCTCGTCAGTGCAGTGTAAGTGAGTATACCTTTGACAGATGAGGCTTACATCTAGTAGGGGTTGCTACTACACGTTGCTACTAGTTGAAACTATCAAGAGATGGCGTTTGATTCGTTCCACTGCGATAGAACGTAGCAACGTTTACTAGATTTGAGCCTCATCTGTCAAAGGTATACTCGCTTACACTGCACTGACGAGATCGAAGATAAGGTCGAAACCGGTCTGCAGTTAGCGATATCCTGAGATAGCTGACACTTTGCATCTTCATTGTGGTTTTGGAACAATCTGAGTCACTATATTTTAGTGCTGACTCTGTTAGACAAAATACGGCAAATCTTGTCATTTAATTCGGCGCTCTGCGTTGGCGTAGAGCCAGGAGAATAGCTGTTTTGACCTAATTTGTTCAGTCCTTATTATATAAGGCATTTGCAGATGGGGTGGGAGTTATAATAATATCCTTATTTCTGTTAGTTTGAAAATTACCTTCTGCGAAGTAAAACGTTGCATTATATAAACATGCAATGATACACCCAATTCTGGACCCATCACTACTTCGGATCACAGTACTAATATCATTGTTACCTCCATAGGAATACATTAGAGTATTCTTGAATGCCCACCATATTTTCTAATGTTTGTTTATAATTTGTATATAATTTATAATATAATTTATTTATGTACCTTTATATATTTTATGTTGTATTAAATAAAAAAAGTTGTCGATCTTTGTAACTACTTGCTAATTTGCTGATAAATACTTGGATTTAGTAAGTCTACCTTGCACATTATTTAAGGATGCCTAAGATATTATGGTACTGCTATACGGATTCATAACAAATTCTAATTCTCAAATACTTCTAAAGAATTTTTTAATACAACTTTTTTCACAATAACACTGTATTTCACTAAAAGTTAATTTCTCAGTTTTTTTCATCAATTTCATCAGAATTTCATCAATTCCACTTAATATAATCAAACTTTGAATTGCACAATTTTACCTCAGTGTAAAATTTTATTATATATCCTACTTTTATTTAAAATATAAAACACTAGAACATGTGATAATGTAACAGTTGAAAACAAACAAAAAAATGCACTGTCCTCGCATATTAGTACTCCACTTCTTCCCTTTAGATACTAAATATATAATTCGAAATGGGTGCAATAATAATGAGAGTTACGTGAAGGTTCGAGTGGTTTTAAGTCACGAACTGACCCAAGATCTTATAAGTTGAAACAGGAAACGTGACTATTCACTCTAAATTTATGTTGAAACTTACGTTGAACTATCTAAAGGAATATTTTTAATATACTGTATACGATTATAATATTTATATAGTAAATGGAAAAAGTGAATATATCTACGCTTTGATTAATGGTAAAATATAATAAGAGTCTTCCGACGGCGACGTTATTTTTCTTGCAATTTTCCATTTAAAAGCGTTCATAATACTTAAATTGTTCAGTCACACCTTTACAAATATTTTAATAGAAAATTCTAATAGAGCTCTTTGATGCAATTATTTACAGCTATCTTAATACCAGCTTGTTATTCTATGAACATAGTGCTTTCACTTCAAAACTACCCATCCCCTGGTATTTTTTTAAAAAGAAAAATGATTTCTGGCAAAAAAAATATAAATTTATATATTGAAAGGAAAGTTTAAAATCTGTATTCGTGATCATAAGAAGAAGTAAGATTCTCTTACAAAATTTAAAACAATACTCTAAATTTTCACATTTTTACCATATATTTTCAACTGCAAATAATTATCGGCTCCATTGTAAAGTTTTTACATACAATACACATTCATTATTCTGACATACAGTTAGAGCCAAAGATGAGCAACGGCATGATTATATGAATGTCGCTGAGATTATTAAAAATATGTATGATTAAAATGTAAACATTAGGATTATTTTTAAATTAAGTAATTACAAAAGGCTGCGCTAGAAAATATTAAGAACCTTTATCTTTATGCCAGACAATCTTAATTTTTAAATTCTTCCAATACAATTTTTATCACAATTCATAGCAATTTTTTTTTACTCACTAAGTCTGAAAATAATTAAATTATATAAAGGATATACCTACATATATGTGAGATGTATTTATCTTCTAAATATATATGTAACAAGTATGTACAATTAATACATATATACAATTAAAACATATTTACTAAATAATGGTTCGTACATATCTCAAGACGGACATGATTTTATTATTTATTACAATATTTCCGATTCCGAAATATTTACTGATTGCCTTCATAAAACCTTATAAGTAGTTTTAAATTAAATGTATTAGAGTATTTATATGCAATAACAGAAATGTCCCAAATGAAGGTATGCCGATGGAACAATTTAAAGCCAGTCAGTTTAGTTCTTTCACCAGTTTCAGGCAATTTAATTTTCTCTCACCCCCTTATTCTCGGCTCACTCCCACTATAAAAATTTTAAATGGCATCCTCTATCTTATAGTAACATCGTCTTAATCATCGATTCAATTCAGATTAGAAAGCAAAAACGTGTTGATCCGTTCTCGTATTAGAAATCTACTTTAAAGTATTCTAAAGAAACCCTGAAAATTTAAAAGTGGTGCCATTTTTTTTCCAATGTGTTTTCGGAATTATTGAATTTGTCGTTTTTGCTAAAAATCAATATAAAGATAAATTTTTCATTTTTAATTGATTTTGTGAGGTTGAAAATGTTTTTCTTTTTCAATAATCCATATCTTTTTATTTATTACCAAGAAATATAAATTATTGTAAGAAGAAAATAAAGAAAATAGTAATTAATTGCCAAAGCCAAAACTGATTTTTTTGTTTTGAACGACGATAACTCAGCGAAAAATCATCCTGCAAGGCTCTTAGAGCATTCAAATTAAAGACAATAAAATGATATAAAGAAGTTTAATGATAAAGTTACTGAAAAAATATTATTGAAGTCCGTGGACGTTTTGAAATGCAAGAAAAATTTGGAAAATTATTTTCTGATAGTTTTCTTATGATTATTCAAAAACTGCTGATGGTAAAACTTTTAACTGATCCTCTGAAAACCTGATCTGAAAACTAGAAACAAGGAGCTTCAATTTGTTTTCCGTAAAATTGCTCTGCGACAATTTCTCTCAAAGTTACAGCCCTGTAAATACCATATAAAAATTTTGGATTACTTTACATCTCTTAATTTTTATGTCTAGTGCATACACAAGCATTAGAAAATGTGGTGGGCATTCTGGAATACTTCAATATAGTCCTATGGAAGTGCTGGAAACAATAACATTCGTATTGTGGTTCGAGGTGGCGATGTGGTTCCAGTTTTGGGTGTAGCATTCTTGGCTAGCTCTGTTTGTTTTCATTGCAGTGTGTAACATTTCTTTCTATAGCCTACAATTTTATGGCAAGGAGGTTGATTTCTATGTCAAATGTTAAAAATATATATTAATATATGAGTTTTATTAGATTTGTGTTAAAAAAAAATAAAATTGTTATAAGCAAATTTGTTTTAATTTTTTATACTTCACAAATATTGTACTTGTGTTGTATTTCCAGCAATTAGGGTGAGTAACATAAATAAAAAGAATTTCAATCTTACGTTTAGGTTTCAATTACCATCAGAGAAACAATATTCTGAATTATTCCGTAAGTTGAATAATTAAGATAGGTTACTCACAAAATGATCCAGAATATCGGTTTAAGAGCTTATTAATAATGGTAGTAGATTGTCGGAAAAAGCGTATTAAAAACGAATTTCTTTTATCTATTTAATTAACCCAATACAGACCATCACAAAATTATAATAACATATAGGGTGTCTCATTTAAAATTTTTAAGTTGATGTCACGTGACAGGAAATGTGGAGGTAAAATAAAGTCCCTTTATGCCAAAAAATGTACAACGCTTTCGACTGTTTAACATCGCCAATTTTCAAAATTATTGTTTAAATAAGTTTCGAGATATCAACTGACCAAAACTTCGTGGGCCACCCTGTATATTACACTTAATATATAGATCAAGAAATCGAAAAGTATCTATATATGATTCACAAAATAATATTTATCTGTTCAATCTTCGAATTAACTTACGCTCAATAACCGAATAAACTTGTATAATCGTAACCAATGCATTCAGGAAAATAAAATCAGGTACACTAAATTCGTTCAAAATATAATTACAAATTGAAATTGTTTTAATAGGTATTAAAAATAGAAATAATATGCTTTTGCTCATTTTGCCGTTTATTCCGTTGCAACTTCACTTGAGAACTCACATGATCCCTGTTTTGCGTCTATATTATCATACAGTTTTCCCTCTGGGTAAATACACTACCGCACTCCAGGCCGAACTAGTTGCAATTATATACGGTTATATACGCTGGGGGACAACCAAAATCAGACCCAGGAGAAGGTATGTATTTGCTCGGATAGCAGGGCGGCGTTGGCAGCCCTGAATTCAGCAACGACAAAGTCGAAGCTGGTTTATAATTGCTATGAAGCATTGAACCACTTGGTGGGGAAAGGACCAGTGGAACTTTTATGGATACCTGAGTATACTGGCATTAAAGGAAATCTAATAATAGGGGCCCCTGTTATTCTAGACGAGGCGAGGTTTAAGGTGGGGGACGTGCCTAAATTGCTCCTTTTATGGGATAGCATTTTTGGATAATGACCCGGATAAGAGGGGATCGCCAAGGAACTACCTATGCGATCAGTGGCTGATGAGGTCTAAACTCATATAATAATCATACAGTTGCAGTAATTATTTTTAAATAATTACAATTAAAATATAACTGATATTTTCATAGATCATGATAATTTATTTCATAGGTGATTATTTTGTTTCCTCGATAATTACAGCTTAGAAGGTGAATAAAAGGAGGAACGATACATTAGTGACAGAGGAATACATAAATGAGGTCTATTGCAAAAATATTACTAACTATACTATAATACTTAATTGATAGTGGTACCTCCGTAATTTCTTTAAAAACTGCCAGGAAGAGATCAATGATTCCTAATAAATATTATGTACTATTTATTTGCATTTGCATCCAACTATTTTATAACTACACCTATATAACGCTTTCGTAAAGTAATAAATAAATTCGTTAAAAATTAAAGTAAAAACTTTTGAGAAAAACGTTCTGACCCGTCAAACTCAATTTTTAGTTGCGCATGTTTAAAATACAATTAATACATACAGAAGGATTCGTGTAGGAGGTATGATGTCACCAATACTTTTGGAATGCGAAATGTGAAAGAGCACAATTTTATACATATGCTATGGAAATAATTACATTAGTGGGAATAAATAAAAAGGTTTAATAAAAAAAAATAAGAAAAATGATTCAAAATGAATGTACAGTTTCAAAGTACTAAATTTAATGCAAATAATTATTTCAAATCAACTAAATTATATTAACTAATTAAATATTCAGAATTTGCATCATTGGCTGTCTGAAAATAGCCAATATGATTAATAAATTATTTCTGAATATTGACAATAACTGTAGGAGGTATTCCTCCTACAGTTATTGTGAAATGATGATATGGTAATATCAGAATTTATTAATTGTCTTGGCTAATGTCAAGAAGCCCATGATGCAAATTTTAACATTTAATTAGTTGATGTAATTTAGTTGATTTAACCCTCTGCCGGGCGCAGCCGATCTGTGAGATGCGGCATTCACTTTTTTCTTTGCCCTTTTGTGTGTATTATGAATATTAACTCCCTCATAGCCTCATAGTTCCAAAGCACTCTTCTCGATATTGTGTCGTTTTTTTTAGTGCATTCCCTGGTCTTTTATGGGCCGCCCAGAAGTGTCAGATGTATTGCGCCTAATTACGTCATTATTTTCGCCTTTATATTTTCTTAAATTTATTAAATTATTTAAATTAATAATGCCTTTTCTGATCTATACACTTACTTATTCTGGCTTTTTGTGGTATTATTATTCAAAATTAATACATTTGGGTTTTAAATTTATACTTACATATCGTTACCAACAATGTGACGTTTATATTTATTTGGAACATACTAAAATGATGAAAAGGATTTACTATTCTTTACAATTAAAATAGGCAGTTACTTATAACTTTTTTTGTGTGTGTATTTTGTTCTTAAATCAGAAAAAAAAACTTCCCTATAGCCGGTTCTCCTATAAAAATATTCCAAATTTATTGTTTTACAACATGAAATGAGTTCGTTTATGTAAATTTAATTATTGCGATTAAAAACTAGTGTGATATATTTATTATTGTATTGTAATAATTAAAATAAGAGTTCAGTTGAGTATCCACCTCATTAAAATCTAAATTGTGTAAGATTTAATATGGGATCCCTGAGATGAATTGCGCTTGACGGACGGTTAAATAATTATTTCTGTTAAATATATTACTTTAAATTGTATATTAATTTTGAATAATATTTCTTAACTTTTCTTATTAAACCTATATTCACGCCAATGTAATTATTACAGCAATTATTATATACATTCAAAGATAAGAATCGTCCCGAAACACAACGCATACCTCTTACATTCATTGTCAATGTTCAAAACTGTTTTATTAATCGCCTTTGCTACTGTCAGGCAGCCAGTGGTGCACTATTTTTTAAATAAATTAGATTTTTTAAATTGTGATTTTTTAAATAATAATTGCCACTAAATTTAATGTTTTAAAATTGCGCAATCGTTTTTCTTAATTTTTTTTATTTAACCTGTACTCACGCTAATGTAATAATTACTGCAGTGAATGTTTAAAAATGTACTCTTTCATATTCCATAATGAAGGAGGAGACTGCTATCAAAGAAAGTATCCATGACGGCATAATTCATACACGAATCACCCTGTATATATTAATTGTATTTTAAGAGATACACAATTAGCAATAAATTTTACGGGTTCAAGAGTTTTTCCTAAAAGTTTTCACTTACCTTTTTAACGTATTTATTAATTATTTATGAACGTATTTATTTATTTATTAGCACTGTGTAGGTGTATACATAAAATAGATACGTGTAAATGCAAAAAATATTTTTCTTAGTTATCATTGATTTATTTATAGTAAAGTGTCAAGAAACTACAATTTTTCATATAACTGAGACTGCTACATAAAGTTTGTATAATGGATCTTTGCGAGCGTGTATCGATTTAGTGACGACGCACGGATGACAAACTACACCAATCGTAATTGTTACAACTACGTACGGCAGAGATAGTTAATAATTTGCACAAAATGCAATTATTAAGTCACGTCTTAGCTTCATCGTATAATTTTATCCATTGGCGTCTCAATATTTCTATAAAATTTTTTTCATTTCTGTTTTATTTTATTTTGATTTCTGTTGAATTTATTTCATTTATTTTGATGGAAATATCACCACTTACATTGAATGTTTTTGCGGAGAACCTTTTCATTACTCTATCATAGGTTGACGGATTTGTGTTGTACTAACTGTTATCCTAAAACGTATTTTCGGCACGACACTGTTTAAAAATATCATTTGATTAATTCATACAATTGTTATCTGTGACGCATACGTAAAGAGCCATTATACAAACTATAATAACCCCTGTCTCTTCTCCAGAGAATACATTACTAATAAATTGTTGAACAATTATTTTTATTAATCATTATAAAAATATGTTTGTTTAGTTTTTATACGAGAAAATGTCAATTAACAATTTTGGCGATAGCAAGGATAGAGAGTGCATCCCTTGACCGGGAATCGAACCCGGCTCTCCCAATTGCCGGTTGGTTGCTCTTACCGCTGAGCTATCGAGGGACACTCATTATCCTTGCTAATGTTGCCAGTTTTGCTAGTCAAGACACGCTTTGAAAGTTTAATTAAACTTCATATACATAAATGTAATCATGTTTAAGAAAGTACCGGAAATAACAAAGAATAAAAAAAATATACCGACAGATTAATGAAAACTGAATTTAATTTATCACATTCTTACGACAAAGTGATTTCGCACAACACAAACGAATACCAGAGGAAACAGATACAAATCAATTGACGACTTCCAGAACGACTTACCTGCGGATAATCGCTCTCTTTAGTCTGATAACCGAAGTGAAAGAAATAAGTCTTGGCGCCCCGGCGGGCGTGTAAATAAGCGACGCGCACTAAAGGCGACACCGTGTGCCCATCACTTAGAGCCTCCATTGTGGAGTCCCTGATATTGATAGGATGTTGAATGGGCTTATCCCAGTCCGTGTACTCGTTCCGGACGGCCGAGAATATCTCGTTTAGGTGGTATACGTAAGCGTTTCTGATGTAAGTCCGCAACACCCTATTTCGCTGGTCCTCCTCGAAGCCGTATTGGATATCGTTCGCGTTAAAATCACTATAACTCTCCGTCGTAGTCGTTCCCAACATCACTTCGCAAGTTATGAAGTTTTCGCTGGCGTGTTCCATTGCGAATGCCGGATCTTTCGACTCCGTGTCCACTGGCAGTGACGGGGCTATCCTGGGCATGAATCGAACAGTCTCTAATTGGACGTTGAGTAGGGCTTGCAGCGGCCTGCAATTTTGAATAATGTGTAAACAGGTTAGAATGTGTAGTTAGTTAATGCTAACGAGCTTTTAATAAGTACTAGAACTAGTGGAGTGGCGGGTATACAGCGACGATTACAGGCTGATTGGTATATGGATAGACAGTTTTAAGATAGTTTCTACGGAAACCCACTTTTCTATGGAATTTCATCAAATTTCGGATACACAAAGAATAAACTTCCCCAAGGAAGTTGCTTAAATGAAAAATTTTTGCCCGCACAATAAAGGGGATATTCACATTCCATCAAAGTTGGATCTTTCTGTATGGTTTGAATGTACCAGTTGACCAAAAGTTTTCATATTTTACATCATAACTAGAAAACTTTTCTGTATATTTTCTCCAAAAGCACTCATCTACATATTAGCTTATTACGATTATTTTGAATTAATAAAATGGGTTGTTGTCCGATTTGCTGAAAAGATAAATATTTTTAAAATATTCCAGTTTAAGCTTTGCTCGGTAAGTCGAGAACTTGTCAATTAGCGTCTGGCAATGCTGCGGCATGCACTTTGTCAGTCGCCACTTATCTTATTACGGCACATTTGTCACAAGCAATATCTAAAATTGAATTTATCTTAAACGACTTTCCTTTTTTATTTGTTCAAGTGAAAGAACGTTTTTACATTCACATCTTAAATTTTTGCCAAACTCGCTCAATTCAACAATACATCATCCAATGTTTAGGTTATTTACTCTGTTTACTTTTCGCAAGATTAATTTTTGCAATAGAATTTAAATAAAGAATATCATATGAAAGAGAGAACATTTAAAGTAGAATAGCACAAAATTACATATATCTTACTCTCTTACGTTTAAAGTAGATATTAAATAATCCAATGTAGATGGATGTATATATTTGTTTGTTTATTATCATATACTTTATAATATTGTGCATGACATAACTCTTGTGAAACGAGTACTGATAACTATTGAGAAATTTTGAGACTAAGAACGAGTTAAAACAAGTCTATTCAGCTTAATAGTGCATACTATATAGCAAAGTATTTAAATAGAAAAGCTTAAATAACGTTACTTACTATTTCATTTGATATTATTTTTGTTTTCATAATTTATGTACATGTGTTGTTTGTTTGAATGTATTTATCTTCGAATTATATGTTTAGCGCCTGTGGCGGGTCAGGTGTACTTTCATTCTAAAATACTTAACCCAATTGTAAAAATGATAATGTCTATTTCTGTGGAGTGAATTTAAAAAATATATTTGTTAAATGTTTTCCTCATGTTTGTTGTATGTTTGTGTTTGGTTCGTGTGAAGTACAATAAATTTGCCATTTACATGTCAAATATAGATCTGATATACTTACGACAATTATGAAAAGCTTTTAATAAATGCATTTGAAAGCATCAAATTGATGGGCCTTTAACTAAAGGTGTAGATGTAGATTGTCAATTTAATTAGAACGAAACAATAGAATTTCCACTAATTTCATTGGTAAGATATATATTATTTTAATAAAACAATATATCACATATATACAAATTCTTATTAACCGAATAAAACTTTGTAATTTACAATTCTTTTGTTTTGTAAAATACAAATACAAAAATTTTAATTTCAATTTAAAATAAATTAGTTTTGTTTTATTTCGGCTTATTGTTTTTATCGTTCTTACACAATAAAGGTAGATAATACATTATTATCACTATCAATTCCATTATTGCAATTCTGACGAATAGTAGGAATTCCTGAAGGATATTTCATAGCCTTATGAATAAAAATTACAGCAGTTTACCTTGAGCTCCAGTTTTATTTTTCTTTTATTGCCCAGTTGTTAGCAAATATATGTAGTGATTCTAGAAGATTGGGTTACAAAAGTGCAATAAAAATAAAACTTCGGTTAAACTATAATACTTTTTATCGTTTTCGCGGGAAAAGGAGTATAAGTTTCTGCCATAAAAATTTTCAGTATATATAGGCTTGGTTGCGTTGTGCAGCCTTTCCTCGTAGTTTGTTTAGATTCCTGTCTGTTTGTTAATATGAGTTTCATTAGTTGTCACTTAACTTAACCATATTTTTTATTGCGCGCGGAATTTTATATAGATTGCATATAGAAAATAATATATAATTCGTTAAAATTGTTACAAACTTGTATATTTTTTTGTTGCGAACAAAAACATATACAAAAATAAATTTTCTTACTTTTTTAACGACTATTTTAAATAACAGCACTTCGCTTTATATATAGTACTTTTATTAGTACTTATTAGTAGTATATATATAGTAATTTTATTTCAAAACCATTATTTCTCATTATTTCTTATAACAGGGAAATGACGCCTAGGCAAGAAACCCGTAAATTTAGACATTGAAAGCGAAGCTTAAAACCAGTATTCGGCGCAGTTTAGGTTCTATAATACAAGATAGAAGATGCAATTTAAAATTTTTAAGTGGAAGTAGTAAGGGGTGAATACTACTTCCACTTAAAAATTTTAAATGGCATCTTCTATCTTGGAATATATAATTTTAAAGACCCTAAAAATTTGTATTTAACGTTGTTTAGAAAACTGAAATCGGTTGATGTGTTATTGCAATAGAAGCATGAATAAAATAACAAATAAGACACAACATAAATTAATGGAATAAATTTACTTGTCTCAACACGATTTGAAATGATACTTGATTAAATGCTGAAAATGCCTATTATTGTTTGCTGAATAAAAGTACAATTTATTCTCCGATTCCTGTCGGACATTTTGAAATATGTTCGTATTTTTTTTGTCTTGAATATTCTGGCGTGGAGTTTGGTATACAATTTTCTTCAAATAACCCCACAGGAAGAATGTCAGTGGAGTTGTATCTGAATATCACTCCGGCCGTTCTTTTCGATCCCCCCATTGTCGAACATGTGTAATGTAGTGTGCTATATTCTATTGAAAGTGTAGATTTTGTACACCCAAAACTGTTCTTTCCCTTTACCGACTTGGTTTTCTAATGAATGTATTATAAAATTGCCTATTTATTAAATAAATTAAGTTCGATTCACAAGTAAAATTTTCTTCAACGAAAATAGGTCCTATTATTTCATTTGCTGCAATTCGAGACCAGATGTTGATTATATCTACAGTTATATTTATTTGGAAAGCCACTAACAAAAACTGTCGCTTTACTAATGAAATAAATATTCTTTATTGAATACAGGTCATTTTAAACTATCACCGTCGTTATTTCATAAAATCAAATCGTTATGCCATAGTCCTCTCCGTCGAATTGCTAAAGAATGCTAATTTTGTAAGAAATAGCTTTGTGTATGGAACTAACTAAAATATTTTTTAACTTAGCTATCTTTGGAATTAAAGTGGTAGGATCAATGGTAAAAGGGCTTAGAATTCAAAACTGTGGAGCTTCAGTAGGAACTTTCAGTGGCTTAATTATATTATTGCATACAGACCTAATCTAATTAAATCTTGAATAAGGTCAAGCATATGTCGGTCTCTATAAAAGTCTGACGACATAAAACTTATCGGTGTGGAGTCTGCGGCAGTTATTCCACAGAAACAGTGTATCCTAGTTTAATTGAACTCATAATAGTCCTCGGAATCTTCCAATAATTTATTTTGTGTTTTATTTAAATTATTTCAAACTTTCATTTAAAAAAATTAATAGTGATGGATACGAATCAACCGATTTCAGTTTTCTAAATGGAGCTTAGAAAAATTTTAAAAGGATGTATTATAAGACACGGTGTGCAATTTGTAAGTAGCGGTAATTGGGGTAAGGAGATTAAACCTATATGCGAAAACCAGTATTAAAGTTTTACCCAAAATTCCGTTAAAATAGAGGATTGCCAGTAAAAATAAAACTTTAGAACACACATACATTAACTTCCTCAAGTTAACTTTACCTGAAGCTTCAGGTTACGCAGACGAAGGTTACACATATGGATTTGAAGGATAAGGTTGTAATATTTTTTAATGTTTTTTACACTCTACCATATAATAATTACATACAGTAATGTATATAACCTCAATGTTTAGTTTGCTAAATAATCCTAGTTTCATTTAATAAAATGTTCATGGATACAATATTAACAGCTAATAGTTCACCATTAGAATAATGTTCGAAGAGATTTTCCCTGTCGGAGGAATGAATAAAATAATTTAATGTCCGGGTTGAACCGCATCTTTAATTGTCGTTACCTCGACGTTTAGGCTGCCATTTTGGACCCATTTTGAAGGAATAAGGAACTAAGTACTGAAGGAATACTAGGAAGGGTAGTAGTTCTTACCGAGGAATCAATTTTCGTACTCCTCGGTTCGAAATTTAGGAAGAAATTATGTTTAGGAATGATATGTAACTTGCCGCCGGGATCTCAACCTGCCTACTCCTCAGTGCTTGTTACTAGTTCCTACTGAGGTCTCAATCTGCCTATTCCTCGATTCGAACAGTTCGAACCTCCCTAGTACGGACTAAACTACCGTTGCTCTCTACGCCGACGACACCGCGATCATCGCAAAGTCAAGACGGGCCCACATGGTGACGAGATACCTCCAGAGAGCCCCGGACGAATTAGAGGAGTGGTGCGACAGATGCAAGGTGACCATCAATGCGAACAAAATCAAGGCCATTTTCTTTAAGAAGACCAGGGAAACCCCAACCAACGACATCATCATCAACCGAGAGGGCATCCCATAGACTGACACAGTTAAGTACCCTGGCGTGACGATGGATGCGTCCCTAACGTGGCAGGCCCACATAAGGAATCGTACAGGATAGCCAGGGGAAGTTGAGCTGGGGGTTTCCGTAAACGCCCAGACAACCCTCCGTCCTGAGTTACAAGACTCACCCTAACGTATCCCCATCAAAGTCCTACGCTGTGCGCGGGACACACCACAGTTTACGGGGTCTCCCGGGGACAGACAGCCGGTGAAGAAAGAAAACGAGAAGACAGTAAGAGCGCGAGAAGAAGACCCAGCCAGGGGTGTTAAAGGTAGGACGAAGGGAAGACTGTTCGGTTTTATTGCCGCCAGGCACCTCGCTCCTGTTTACGAGTAGCGCTTCCTGCGCTTCTCGTGCTGGGAGTGGGTGAGGCGGGGGAAAGGTAGACTCACACTTCACGAGGCCGTCCGGGTCTACAGCGATGAGTGGGTAAAGGGCAATAATCCTGTCCGTCCCGCAATAAACCCCTCATCTAGGCCACCGTGTCGCCAAATGCATAGTGGCGACAATTCAAACCCACGAGTAGGTATCATCTTGCTGTCAGGATATCAACCTTAAAGTAATATTTTCTGCATTTAATTCATTAGTTTTATTGCTTACCCTAATGATTAAGACAATTCTACGTTAAGTTTTAAACTAATTCATGCAACTTTGCACTATTTTCAATAGGCATAGTTTACTGCTAAATACTTTACACGTATATTGTAATTTAAAGTGTCAAAAATAAAAATAAATATACTAATTCGACCTGCCTTTGACTGTCCAATCAATCGTGGAGAATAAAATAAAATACAACTGCGCATTTATAAATCAACTTGTGATATATTTAACGACTACATCAAAGTACGCTGTGCACAAAATTATATTTTTATTTCCATGTCATGAAACGCCGTATAAAAAATCTATCCCTTTTTACACTGGAGGCGAAAAGAGTATTTCTCTTAGAATATACGTACTTGGTTTTTTTAGTATACCTGTGATAAATTTGCCTGGAGGTTTATATCACCCTCGTTTAAAGCATAAAGATAAGTATTGCAAAATTTTCATTGTAAAGTAAAATTAGGGACGAAACCCGTGTAGGAAAATATTTATGGTAAATAAAACGGCAGGATCCACTTTTTATCATTCATCCGTTATATTTATGGGGTTAATAAAGTTACCTTATCTGGAGACTGACCCCGAAAAAAAGAGAACACAAAAAAGTTGTAAAATATATTACCGTTAACTCCATATGTTTTAATAAAAATTTTATGTTACACCAGGCTTCATGGAGTATGTTTAACAAATGGAAAACAGTCATTTATAAGTGAATAATTCAATTATGTATTTTTATGTTAATATTAATGCTAACATTCTATAGACACAAATATATACTTCAATGATGGTAATAATTTCTCAAATTTAGTCAATAACTGTAATATAAATTATGAACGATTATATTAAGAGGCTACATCCACGTAGAAACATGAAAAAATAGTCGATCTTCGGGATGAATTTTCTTGCCAACTATTAATGATAAATAAACATGGTTTTTAAGTTGAAGATAAATATATTGGAAATATGGTGAAATCAACACAATTTAAGAATATTTAAAACCGGAAGCGATATGCCGCCGGACGTGGAGCATCTAATTCGCGATCCATTTGCGGTGACCCTTCTCCTGCTAAAATTGATCATCTGAAATCAAAGATCGCCTTTTTCGAAAATTGTTCTTAAAAAAGAAAACGGCACATGGAACTGAAGTACGAGAATTCGATAAAAAACTCAGTTATTATCGTAATTTGTTTAAACAATTATGGTTATTTTTTAAAAACACACTGTTCTGTTAACAATGGTATAAAGCATGACTGTACCAAGTTTCAAAGAAATTTATCGATCGGTTCTCGAGATATTGAGGGCATCGTTTCGGATTCAAAGGACGACAACTTTTTTTAGGATGATGAAATCTCGTGCTTGCTTCATCTTTCTTAGCGCGAGAAATTTTGTACACATACATCATTACAATATAGTAGGGAAAAAATGCATGAAATAATGATTCCTGAAGTTTGTCTCTGGTTTTAGTATTGATCACTGTTCCGCGGCCGACGAGGGAGCTCATTGGGAGGCGCAGGCACCAGCATTAGCCGCCCTTAACCGCGTGACTGAATACTTTGTATCTCGGTAAGTTTTAAATATATCGACTTTAAACTTTCAGATAATGTTCTTAAGCTTTCATATTATAATAATACATAACAAAGAATAATACATAAATGATATCGAAAATTTGAAGATTTTAGGTGGATGTAGCCCCTTAAATAAGAGACGTCCAGGTATATTGAAATATTGTACGTTTCTCGATGAGCGTTTCGCTAACTAAGTTATTATAATTGGGAAATGGCCAAAACTAATTTTAAAATATATGTAATTTTTGTTTATACCAAAACTTTGTTCAGGTTCAGTAAAACTTTATAATAATTTTCCGCCTCATGCACTAGTAAACTATTTATTCACTAATAAACTCACTCACACTTCACCATATTTGTTCATGGTCAGTGAATCGTGAAGGTATAATTTATTTTGATTCACTGGGCCATTCCTTCTGATACCTAATATGTTGTAGAAACACTTAGCAGGGAAGGGACCGGTGGAACTCTTATGGATACCTGGGCATAATGGCATTAAGGGAAATATAATTGCAGATGACCTTGCCAAACTAGGGACCAGGGAAAATCTCTAAGGACCAGAACCTGCAGTGGGAATTAGTCGGAATCTGATCAAAGACCGCATCAATGACTGGGCAAGAGACCAGCATAGAGAAAGATGGAGAGGAGTAACGTGTTGTCGAATAACCAAACTCTTCATCGAATACTCATAGATTGAGAAATGGGCCCAATAATTCATTAAATTGAACAGGCAAAAAGTCAGAATCCTGGTAGAAATCATAACGGGCCACCATAGTAGCCTGAATGCATATAAGCACAAGCTGAGACTGACTGACAGCCCGGCATGCAGATATTGCAGAGAAGACGAGGAAACCTCGATTCATCTTCTTTACACCTGCCCCACATTGGATGAGAGGAGGTGCCTTATACTAGGGACCCCTGTTATCGTAGAAGAGGCGAGGCTTAAGGCGAGGGATGTGCCCAAATTGCTCCTATTATGGGATAGCATTTTTGGATAATTACCCGGATAAGAGGGGATCGCCAAGGGACTACCCATGCGATCAGTGGCTGACGAAGCCCAAACCCACAAAACATAATAATAATAATAATATGTTGTAGCATGAATTTCCATTCATGGTTTGTGAATCGTAATGAGGTAAACATTCGATTCTCTGATTCATCAATGTCGTCATTCAGCGTATCGATCAAAATAATGTTAGATATGGGGCAATTATCTTTGATAATTCTGTCTTGGCTGTTATCTAAGAGTCTATTGCTGGTTATATTTTTTACTAACTTCAAACTATAGAGTATATTCTATGATTGTTTTCGAAATCATGTTGAGCAATGGAGGTTTTTTAACTTTCCGTATTTTAAATGGGCCATGTCATCGTTAAACCTAGTTATAACTGTTATTTCTGTCTGTCCAATATACTTTTGAATAGAGTTCTGGCAAGTTATTTCATAAATCTGGGGCTTTCTGTTATTTTAAATTTTATGCTTGGGATTCCCTAAAAGTTGTTGTAATTTGTCTCCACTAGAGTGTATTTATTTCATTCCCAAATTTTTGGAAAACTATTTTGAGGTTTCTGGTGAATTGTGGTGCATACGGGAATTAACATAATTTTAGAATTTCTGGGACCTTGGAAGTAAGGTGTCTTAAATCTACATTTTACAATGAGTTCTAGAATACATTACATATTCTAGATATATCTTATACTATATATACTAATATCAGTGGCGGCTGGTGACATATAGATAACTCGTGCAATCGCAATGCTTTAAAGATGTGTTCCGTAATTAATACCAGGCACAGGCCGAGCTGAAAATATGTCCGCTCTATTGACCGTTAACTCCGTTGAATTCAGCTTGCAAAGTGGTATTTTTGGAAGCAATTTAAAATTTATCTTTACTTGACTTGTGATTTAATTAATGTTGCAGATGATAATATAATGTAATGCTGTTTTAATTAATACGAATACATAAATTAAATGGAATTACTTTTCATTTTCTATTACAATCAAAATTTAGTCAGTGCTGCAGCACGGCAGCATTTGCATACCAGCCGCCGCTGATTAATATATCTAATAGATAGTGTTCCATAAGTAGGGGAGGTCGGATACAATTGTAACATTTTTCACATTTTTGTTACATTTGCAAATGCATATACTTTAACAAAAAAAATATTGCCGTACAAGGCATATATTTCGGTATAGTGAAACATAGTCTATACATTTTTTTTAGATTGGGGGTTTAACAAGTGGTAAGAAAATTAACGCAGATCAAATGTTACAATCGTACCCATCCATTGAAGGGACAGTTGTACCATATAAGAGGGACAATTGTAACATTGTTTAAAAAGCTTTATTTGCAGTGGAAACCAACTCAAAAGCATTCATGTGAGAATAACTATATGAATGAAAGAAAACAAATAGCATTGTATGAACTAACTAATCAATCAGTCATTATCCTCGTCGCAATTTAAACAGTAGAAAAAATCAGGACGTAATTTGTGGACACATTTTTCATGTGCCCAGTTTTTACATTTATTGCATTGTATTCACGTTTCGCTGACTTCTTTTATAAACGCATCTAAGCAATATAAGCATGCTGATTCTTCATCATCTGTGCTCTCCTACATTTCTTTTTAACTTCCAGCTAATGAGTTTGGATTTATTTCCTTTTTTTCTTTTTATTTCCCCTTTGGTCTCCACTAATTCTCTTTTCATCGAATCTGCTTTTTTTTTCTTCCGTAAGTTTTGCTCCTCTTCAAGTAACTGTTTTCCGGTGTATCTGTAAGAATGGCACTATGCTTTTTTCTTCTCTTCGTAGCCTTCTTTAAGGTACCACTGGCCTTTGGTAATGGACGGATAATTTCAAGCATTTCGAAGGAATCGTTGAGAGCATCTTTTAGCGTATTATCTGGTCTAGAACTCGGACCTTGTTTAACCAAACCCTCACTTTGATTTTGGACAATTTCACCTCTACCCTCATCATTAATTTCTGGATGTGTTAAAGGTCTGTCCGTCACAGATGAAGGTGTAAATTCATCGTCTTTAAAAATATCCTTGTTATAAGGCCAAATACCCGATACTTTGAACCCCGCCATAATATTAGTTGGTGTAGCCGCTTTTGGTAAAGCTTCTGCAACTACTCCTGGTATATCATAAATGGTCATCGTCTGCCGAGGATAATTTTTCATCCAGTTATCCATTGCAATATTTACGTTGTGCTTTAAACCATCATAAACACTCCTATCTAGGGGCTGTAGTTTATGCGAAGTATGGGACGGGAAAGACAACAATACAACAGCATTTTCCCGACAGAATTCTATAGTTTGTACATAGAGATGTGATTCATGGTTGTCCAACAACAATAATACTTTTTTTTTCTTTAGTGGGTATGACATGTTTTACAAAATGATGCATAAAAATTAAGAACGTATCTTCATTCATCCATCCAGATCCATTACTCACCAATACAACCTGGTGGACCATTGCTTATGAAAAACGATGATATCTTTTACGAGGAAAAACGAATAAAGGTGGTACTGTATTCCCTACAGCGTTAATAGCTGTGCAAACGGTAACTAAGGTGCCTCGTTCAGAAGACGTGACAGCTCCTACCTGCTTAATACCTTTTCAGCTACAATTTTACAGGGCTTCTGCCACAGTGGTGACTCCTGTTTCATCTACGTTGTAAATATCAGACGCCTCAAATTTATACCTTTCCGGCAAGCTTCCGAGATTATCAAAAAATTTTCCCACGTTTACCTTATTGAAATTAACAACACGTGCATAACTAGTGGCTTCCGGAATTCTAATAGACAGGTTTGGATGTCTGTGCATAAAATTTGTAAATCAGTCTTTACCAGCTAAACCTTTTTCAGACCATTTAGCAGGCTTAGGAGTATTATTTTGTTTGCAAAAATGGTAAACCTGCAAGAGGACAAGATGATTAAAAACAAAACATTTTTTACGTGTCAAGGAAACATACAAGCTTACGAATTTCCTTTGGTGTAAGTCCAAAATAAATAGCTGCCGAGAGCTGTATGTATTTTAAAAACGCTACCTCTTGTTCTTCGGACAGAATTCGCTCATGTGGGTTATAGCCCATTTTCGGTGACTCCCCATTCCTAATTTTTTTTACATTGCGGTGCAGAGTCACATGACAGATATTTAAGTCTCTGGCCACTTGTCGCTCAGTGCTATTTTGCGCCATAATAAGACTTGCAGCTCTTCTCATTAGTTCATCCGACGGCCCTCTATCCGTTTTTCTTTTCCTCTGTCGTGGCATTTTGGTCCTAATACACAAGAAGTTTATTGCAACCTCAGGGCTACAAATGTAACATGTTACAAATGTACCCACTATCATTGTTACATTTGTACCGCACTGCTATTTGCATTATTTTAATTGAATTTAATGAACACGGCAAATACTCGTATAACCTCAAAATGGCAATTGTGTGTTATACACATATGTCTGACCTAAATATGGCCAACTACTCATTTGGTATAACTATAAACATATTACGATTATGCAAAAAATTCAGACAAACTAAAAAATTACTTACCTCTGCAGAAAACAAATAATTTCCTATAAATCCTTCGTACACTAGCCAGCGTCACTCAAATCGTGACAGCTACTACATCACACCTTACTTGTTCACGTGATACGTTGCCAAATTTATATTGTTAGAATAAAATGTTTTATAGTCAACGTTACATTTGTACCGCGTTACAATTGTACCCGACCTCCCCTAATATATACTTTTTTACGTAATTGACGATTTTTAATTAAAATGTTAAAACATGCCAATTTTAAATTTCAAAATTATATGAGCAGAACTATATGTTCTGCTCAGTTACTAGTAGTAGTAGTTACTAGTCAGTAACTACTGAGATTCAGTAGTTATTAGCTTGGTGTAATAGGATGATATTTGTCCAAACGTAAGTTGTTTTTGTCAATAACGGCTTTATATTCCAGACCTTGAATGCCACTTCTGGAATACTTCAATGGTTTAATTTGGCACCATTTTTATTTATTTTGCTTGTTAATGAATTGTCTTTAATGGTTGAGTCACATCTTTTCTTTTTGACGATGACTTGAAATTGCTTTTAAATATGTTTTAGATGTTTATACGATCAAAACAAAGTCAATTAGTGTTGCAAACACTAATTGATTTTGTTGTATAATGGTGTTCGCAGATTATACTATAAATAAATATAGATAAATATAAAATGTGTATGCTTATATAACTTAAATAAGCAAATACTAATATATGAGTATTCTCTTGGCCGTAGAGTTTTAGTACCTTCTGAATATATTAGACAGATCTTGGATCTCTTAATGCATATGAAACCTTTAGTTTCATAATTGAAAAACTCGGTATCCTATAATAACACTCTCAACGCAAAATTATATATTTTATAATAAATTTTACATATATTTTGCATTCTAAATTATAATATTATATTGTTTTATTTGTTATTATCATTATCTAATATACAAAAATATGCAACTGATTTCTGCAGGTATCTGTTTTTTTATATGTGAAGAATTAAAAAGAATGGTTGCCAGCTCTCAGTCAGCCGCAACCTGTAGGTTGTCAGATGTAAAAGGGCAAATTATTGCAAAATTATTTATACCTATTGCGTTTTTCAATAAAATATTATACTAAATTACCGATGTTCTCGGTTCTCCAGTGAAATTCAAAATATATACAGTGCAGAATAATAGTCCATGTTGTTAGGTGATAAGCGTAGTCTCATGAAAGTAAACAGGAGAAGATATCTGCATTCTTGTCGTTCATCGATAATACTATGCCGAGGTTAAAAACAAATTGATAAATGTTCATACTAGCAACATATTCAAATTATTGTTCATCGAATAGCCGGCTTTGACATGAAATAGCAAATTCCTAAAAGTTACATTTTTATCAATTTATTATTAAATTATATGAATACATTTCATGATAACTCTCAATTTGAGTAGATCCATATAAAAACTTCAATTACATTTGAGTGAATTTAAAAGAAAGTTAGTTTGATGGCAATTGCTTTTATAAGAATTATATGTACAAAAATTATAAAAATTTCTATGAATCAATGTAGGTACCTAAAATAATTAGATAAATAAAATGTTAGAAATGATAGATGTACTTCTAAAATATGTCAAAGCGACTTAGATAAGAAATATGAGTTTAGAAGGACTAAAAACTGAATAACAGTGACTTAGTTTTCCACACAACACCAAAACACTATACACTACACTCGACGCGCGTTTCACCAACAAAGTTGGCATCATCTGGTGATGATTAGTTTAGTTTTAATCAGCTGCAACAAAGCTGGCATAATCTGGAGATGCTTAGTTTAGTTTTAATCATCTCCAGATGATGTCAACTTTGGTGGCGAAACGCGCGTCGAGTGTAGTGCATGGTATTTTGGCATTGTGTGAAAAAGTAAGTCAGTGTTACCTTCACATCAAGGGTTCCAACATACTCCAGTATAAAAACTGAATCTTTTTGATATACTTTCTGCTCGATATTGACTATGAACCCCTTAATTTATTAAAAAAAAAATGAGCTAGAAGCAAGATTGACTTTATTGGTTGTATTTTCCTGTAGGGTAAATACTGAAAAAAGGTTCATCTATGAAAACAATTTCATATTTTACTTTATATAACTAATCTATTAATATTTGTGGTGGTATTATTTAAAAATATAAAAAGTTACATTGCCGTTTTCTTTCATTTCATTTAGTAGATTTATATAACAATACATTTCCAAGAGTTAAGTATTTTTTATTAAGTATTAGTACTTATGGGAAATACTAATCAATTTACGAAAATAAATTGGATAGGGACACAAAAGTAGTATTCCTTTGTTGTTATAAAAGCACGAGCACTTTTATAAGACTATCATGTATCGTCTTCTCTGAAAAGAAATCAATTGCTTCATCTAACATTTTCTGTATTATATGGAAATTTCAAATATATCTACAACACTGAATCGCTGTCACGTAAAAAGCAATCATCTCAATACCGAACGAATTCCGGAGAGATTGTAAATATCAATACAAATATCAAAATTTAGTGTTTTGACATGAATATCAAGCGGAGTTATTGCATATTCATGCCAAAGCGAACGGACCATCAAACGCATGCATCTTGAAACTACTGCAATCCATAAATATCATATTTCAGTAGAACGTAACATGCGCTTGACGTATTTATGGGCCGCAGTGGACACGTTCTCGTTGCTATTAATTAACAAATTTTTTATTTGAATTCTTGAAGATGTATTGGAAAATATCACAAAATCGTCCCGGTGGGTATGTTACACAAAAAGACATACCTAGTAAAAATATCGAAAATTTACGCTGTTGGAGAATATTAATGAAAATATTATTTTACAGAATTTAATTATATTTTGGTAATCAATCGTGATTATATTATAATCACTCATAATATGGTTATAACATGATAATAACATGACAAACATTTGAAATTCTTTTTCTATAATTAATTACTATTTTATATTGTGACTTATGGCTATTGTGTGAAACGGTAATAGTTATATACGGTAATAGTCATTATATAAAATTATAATCTTTGCTGGTTAGATTTTCACTTTTTATTTGTTAAACATAACAATTGTTTCGCCAACACAGTGGCTTCATCAGATGTTCAGTACATAGACTAAATTTTATATTGTGGAACTGCGTTTATATAACTAGGGTAATTCTAGGTTTATTACTATGGGATTTCCTATTATTAAACTATTGGAAGTAAGTTATAAAATTTCAACGGATGTTATCTGTAAATTTTAAACACGATTTTTGGATAGCATGTATAACTAAAATAATTTTAATAACGGAGACTAGTTTGTTTCTATTTGATAATTTAATATGATACCATATTTCTTTGCTTTATTAATTTCTACTTTCTAAAGATAATAAATGTAATTTTAAGCCTTTCTTCACTGCATGTACAATTTTAAATTCTTCGTTAAAGGTATGGTCTGCTTCAATTAGATGAATTGCATATGTTGAATCTCTTTCATTATTATTAAAACTGTTTTAGTGTTCTGCTATTCGCGTGTTGAAGTTTATTCCTGTTTGTCCTATATATACCTTAGGGCAAGTACCGCAAGTCAGCTTATAGACTCCTGAATTGCCGAGCTTATAGACTTTTGAATTAACTTGCGGTACTTGTCCTAAGATACGCGAGTATAGTATATTATTCCCCGTGATAATGTATTGTTGATTCTGGCAATAAAATTGATGGAAAGTGAGGTATTAATTCATTTTTCATTCAGTCGATTTTCTTTCCTTCTTTGAATGGTCAGTAGTTTCTTTATGATTAAAATTGTTGATTTTACAAAATATTTTGTATAAAGTATTACATTGATACTATCTTTCTTTTTTACTATAATTAGCATTTCACTAATTTTAAATTAAGGTATAAACAGATTTTTAAATATTGTGGATCATATGTGTCAGCTACTATGATGTGATAACCCATTGGTGGTAAAGACATGGAAACGCAGGTTTTTTTAATCGACAGACCTCGTGCGTTATATTTCACTTCATTTACTATCTATGATTCAAAATGTTGGTTTATGCTTAAAGTTTAAATATTTTATTTCTAATACTACAGTCACCCTAAAGCACAGTGCCATATGAGAGATGATTGTATACCAGTACAAAATACATGACGCATATTGCACTAGGTGATAATATTTGTTTTAATTGTTGAATACAAAAATTGTTTAAATAATTTTATATAAATATGATCTATGTAGCATGGCCACTATATACCTAGGCTCCCAATAATTGAATTGGCAATATTTTTGTGTAAAGTGTTGAAGAGGATATTATGAGTCCTTTATTCATTTAGTTTTAGCTTATTTGCCGAAAATATATTCCTGACAATGTCATTTTGCATTAATTTAGAATTTGCAATGACTAATAATAGTCGTGTTGTCTGTAAACAATTAATACAGAAGTTAATATCCATGGATTAAATCAAATTACTTATGAAAATAAAAAATCAGAATGTATAATAGAAGAAAGAAATAATAAGACCAGGACCGACTCTTGGGGAATCCCATTTTTAATGTATCCCAATCCTGATTATTTCAGTCCTGATCATTATTTATATTTCTACACTGCTATATATTAGTGAAATTGTATTAAAATAAGTCTTAAATAAAATATTTTGCATCATTCCGTAATATTTAAAATTATTCACTGTAACTGTATCGAAAGACTGTGAATACACAAATTTTGTATTGTCACACAATACAAAATTTGTGTATTCACCATTATCAGGTACTCAATTACCGTCTCTAGCATTGCTAATATTGCCTTAAATGTAGATTTATTTTTCTTCAGTTTAAATTAGGATTAAAAAACATATTGTTGTGCTCATAACAAGCGACTAATATACGTTTTCTATATTTGTTTAACCCTTAACTACCGTGGTACTAGTTTAGTTACGCAGTAACTGACGTGCGGTCATGGTGACCGCAAATTTGTACAACAATAAAAAAATGTGGAACATTTTAATGTTTTTCTGTTAACAGCTGGGTGCGTTGTTGTATGTCTTGGAAGAATATAGTGTTACAACATGTATATATATATATATATATATATATATATATATATATATATATATATATATATATATATATATATATATATATATATATATATATATATACATTCTTTTTATAAAGAAACATACATATATTCTCTTTGCGCAACAATGTTGTATACATATAGTGATACCAGCTAAAGCTTTCAAAAACAAAAACAAAGAACATTTAAACCAAAATTATTCTTTTCAAGTTAAAGGTATACAGTCATCATTACAATAAAAAAAATAATGTTAAATAAAATTATGTGACAGAATCCACAATATCTAAATATGTCACAGATGACACTTTCAATTTTGGCATAATTTTGAGGAACACTCAAGACATATTGGTTTATTGCACATATAACACAGGTGATATGTTTTCCTTTTGATTCTTGAAGGACAAGTAAAACAACATTAGGAACACCTAATACTCGTTTAATACAAAAGGAACTTCACGAGGGATTCTAACATTTGCTAGTCGCCTTTAAAAATGTTGTAGTTTTACTAGCTCGTCCGCAAGTAGTTTTATGATCTGCTTTTTCTAAGACTGGACTATTTTCATATGCTTGGTAGACAACATATGATGTTATGCTTCTGGGTTCTACTGCGAGAAATAAAACTTTCAGAGGACCATTTATATCGACTTTTTCCAAAAAAATGTTTGATCCTATTAGAATCTTGCTGCTCGTATTCCTCTCTGGGCTCTTCTGTCTCCCTCTCCTCTGGTTCATTATCTATACTGTTCACTCACTTCACAAATGACTTCATTGCCAATCTCGTCTTCAATGTTGCTACTTAGTTCATTATATCATCTTCAAGCCACTTCATCGAAGTGTGGATCAGTTACTCGGATCCGCTTTGAAGGTCCCGCACCAATATCCATCGTAAATATAAGTTTTTCGCCAAAATAGAGGTCAACAGAAAGTTACATTAATAGTGATGTGCGGTCAACGTGACCGCTTTTTACGAAATGTATAATCTATGGGCAACAGAACCCGCAGCTAAATATGTTGCATCCTTTCCAGGTACACGTGTCACACTGAAATGAAGGTATATGGATGCGCAAGCCGATACAATTAAGTGGAGATACAAGATCATGAAATGAATATTTACATCGGCCACGGTGACTGCACAACGGTACTTAAGGGTTAAATTGAAAATGCGATTTTGGCATTATGTTAAGGAACAATAACGGATTGTGGATATTTATCAATTTCACTTAAAATATTTTGATATAGAAATGCAAGCTGGCAATCATTAATGTTCATTTCATTTAAACATGATTCTTTACAAAGTAATCTGCCTTTCAAGTACGCATTGCTATTAAACACTGGCATGTATAGTAGTATAAGTGTAGTGTAATATTTTCCCAATTTAGTAGATGACTATATCTACTACATCTAGATGATATTTTGTATGTACGTCCATTTCCAAAGTAGTAGACTGAAATATAAGTTTTTCATGAAATTGGCATCCAGTTTGCTAAACTGATGGTCCTCAGTAAGGATGAAATTACAATATGCAGTAAATTACAGGTTACACAAATAATATTAGATATATTATTTTGTGGTTAGCTAAGATGCAATAAACTTTTTCGATTTAATGTATATTTATGACATTTATCATGGTTATTATTATGTCTGTAAGTTCTCCTACTATAACAAATATACGAATGTGAATATGAATGACTAGATTTAAATATGAAAAACTATTTATGAATAATTTTTTATATAATATTTGCCCAGTTTTAATATATATGACTTATAAATGTGACAATGCATAAATAATATCAACTGCTGAATTTCTTTGTCATATATTTGTCAGGTTATACTCATATGTATTGGTTATTTTATCTTTGATTAAATGGGCATATTAAAACAGTTACACATTACTGTAGTACCATATGTAGTTCATCCCTTTAGTAAATAACATAATATTTAAAATCTGATAAAATAAATTACACGTATGTATAAACTATCGTGTAACTAAATTTCTTCGTTTCGATTTCATTTGTTTATCTTCAAAATCAGTAAAGTTATTACTATAAACTTGTACTAATTTATGGGTACGGGCACTTAGCCCGTACTACCTATATCTGACTCAGAGTTAATTAGTTTATTCAACTTTGGTTACCATATGTTACCGGCGAATTCGCCAGAATTTGATATCATGCTTGATCTAATGATTTCTATATCTATTAATATAATTCATTTCAATTTAATCTAAGAACATGATCATATAGAATAAAATTACAGATTACTCAAAAATTGATTAGTCGATTTAATTTCAAGTGAAATCTGTGTTGATATACGGTTTTCGTTTGATACAAAAAATATAAACCTGATACAATAAATGATATTTAAACATGCACGTGTATAAAGATGATCTGCCGCTTAAGTACGCATCAATTTATTATCACCGTTCATGTAAAAGAGGCATCACAAGTGAATCGTTGTGGGTTGCGAAATTGATTTAGTGAAAATGATCAACGTAATTATGTACAAATTGATATGCTACTCGATAACAATGATTCAGTATTCGATATTCGCACTACAAGTTTGTCTTAAACAAATAATAACTTATTTAGCAAACCCAGATTAATGCAAATATATTAAATAGGATTTTAAATTTTCATTTAATAGGTAAAGCACATTTATGTTTTTATAATGAATGTGGCCTTTGAAATAAACCGTTAGTTAATATACAACACATCAAATAGGGATGTCTAAATAACTGTGTTTATATAAAACAACTTTTACCTTTAACGTGATATATGTAGACTGATGTTAAATAAATCAGAAATTGTAGAATGAAGAATTGTATGAAATCAATATCATGTGCAGAGTGAGCGAAACTCGATGTCTCAGCTCTATTATAAGAAATGGAAAAACGATAGAAAAAATCTGAAAAGAGGTTATTAAATGGGATTGGGTAAGGTCCATTCTAAGCCGAATTTACATATTTTTCCATGTTTTGAAACTGAAGTAATGACGTCATCGAATTATTTTTTCCCAGAAGCATACCTATATTTTAGCACATTTAAAAAGAGCTAGTTTCTCTAAATAAATTTTGTAAAGAACGAAATTTGCTATTTCTTTCCGTTAAAGGATTATAAGCAAATTTATGAAAAAAAAGTGTTATCAAAAATTCGCAATCGTCACGATTTAAACAAGTAGTCGTTAAAAACAAAAAGCAAAGTCGCGTCTTTGCAAATCTCGCAAAGATTGCGAATTTTTGATAATACTTTTTTTTCACAAATTTGCTTATAATTGTTTAACAGAAAAAGATAGCTAATTTATTTCTTTACAAAATGTATTAACAAAAATTAGCTCATTTTAAATATGCCAAAATATAGGTTTGTTTCTGAGAAAACAATTTTTATGACGTCATTACTTCAGTTTACAAATATGGAAAAATATGCAGATTTGGCTTAAAATGGACACTGCTTAACTCCATTTAAGAACCCCTTTTCGAATTTTTTCTATCGTTTTTCCTTTTCTTATAATAGAGCCGAGACTTCGAGATTCGCTCACCCTGTACATATTCTGATTCTCCCATGATTTTCGTTGAAAGGCACAAAATGAAAATGAAAACAATTAAAGCAGTATATGTTACTCGATTTCCTTTTCTAATTTTACTATAATATATTCCATTAGCATTATGTACTATATAATTTTAAATTGATTTCTCTGCGCTGTTGTATTATAACAGAATTGAATACCTAATAACCAGCAATACTTATTTACTACAAAATGAAGTAAGTAAACATTATCCTAATATGCACCTATATGACTATAAATGTTACATTCAGGTCATGTAATCTATATGGTATATAATTTCAGATGATTAGTTTAACTGTATGATTCCCGAAATATCATGCCTACATCAATGTCTGTCTGCTAGCAGAATGTAAACGACTATTGTTTGTAAAGTATATCAGTTATCAGATGAAACATACAGTAACTGAAATGATAACTTTAATACATAAATGGGAGATGTTCAAATACAAGGGACTGAAATATATATTTTTTCATGAAAGTACCTGGTAGGACCATGCAATAAAGTACTATTTCGTAGTAAAAAATACTATATATTAGATATTATGGTAATACGTAGTTTTACAATGAATACATATATTTCTGAATCTGCCTAAGAATCTGCTTAAACTAATAACGTATTACTAATTAATTTTGTAATACATCTATTATAGTAAAATGCATTATGTTGACTACAATTTAGTATATTTATATTAAACATATTAAGGTTAAATAATCACTGGAGTAGGTTGGAACCTTTGGTGTGAAGGTTAACACCATCTTAGTTTTCCACAAAACACCAAAACATTATACACTATACTCGACGCGCGTTTCACCAACAGAGTTGTCATCATCTGGAGATGATTAAAACTCCAGATGATGGTAACTTTGTTAGCGGAATCCACCGTCAAGTGTAGTATATAGTGTTTTGGTGTTTTCTGGAAAGCTAAGTTAGTGTTAAATAATCACGTTTTCGTATCGGAAATAAACTGTCCTCTCCGTGTATGTATTTCATCAGTGTGTAATCATACTACATGAAATTTTAACTATGAAGAATGTAACCTGTTAGTATTTAAACTATGAATATTGTAACCTTAGCTGTTTATTTTTTGTTCATATATAAACTCCTGGAGATAAATTAACGCATCATGGAAATTTCACATTATTACGTTTATCTTTTCGGAGATTTAAATCATAGTACCTACATGATATTATAATTAAATAATTTCAACTGATGTTTAATAAATTCGAGGAAAATAATGAATAATAAAGGAACAATAATGTCAAATGCAACGAAAACTGTAAATAAAACACTTTGGGAAACAAATTGGAGGCGAAATAAAATCATAAAATTTTTAATTCAGTAACATGTAGATCATCCTCTATTATTATCATCACTGCTCTCATTCATCTGGACATGTTATTGATCACGTAGTGCATGGTGGAATGGGAAAAATATTCTCCCATTCGACAGGAACGGCTCGTTGAGTTCTCTAAGAGGCATAGGGGCAGATATGTGGCGTCAACGATCGTTTTTGTGCATCCCATAGATTCTCTATGGAGTTAATATCTGGGATTCTTCGAAGCCAGCCCATAGTTGGAATATTCTTAAATCGAAGGTAGTTCAGTACTTATCTAGTAACGCGAGCTGATCGTTACTCTGCATAAAAATTAAATTATCTTCAACAAACGGGATAAATGGCATCACAAATTGTTTTACAATATTTTATTATCCCCAGTATATTACATGATAAATTTAAAATGTTATACTATTATTGTTACTATTATTGTTAATAATGTTATTTTACAAAATAATTAAAAACATTATTAAAGTTAAAAACCCTCAAGGCAAATTAATTGTATAATAATTAATCGGATTTCAATCGTACTGCTGTTTACTGTCTGTACTAATTCCAAAGCTTAGAATTACGTCATTCGCAATCCTGATCTTCTCTCCATGGGTCTGGGGCCTCACCTTAGATATTCAGGTTCACCTGCACCTGGAGACTTATATTATAAATCTGCTTGGGATTTTGTAAAATTAACATCTTCCTTGGCAATAATTTCATACCACTTTTATTGTCAGTATGACTTCTTTCTTCTTAGTCTTCTTTTCCAGTGGCGAAGCGTCAATTTAAGCTGAGGGTAGGCTGTCCTGAATTAGACGAGGGAGGGGGGCAGCTCATTTTTAATGCAATATATTGTATATTGAATAGTTGAATCGCAAAAACAACTTACTTATATTTTTTTTTATATCAATTCCATTCGCTGTGTTTTATTTTCTGCAAAAACATCTAGTTCTTGAAATAAATTGGTAGGTTTTGCCGTTTTAATTTTTCAGTTTATCTTCTAAATGTAAATTATTAAAATGACCAATCTTATTAATTAAAAAGTCTACTAAATCGGCAGTGTCTAGGGCCGCCATTATCTTTAAAAATAACACTTATCACTACGACTAACGACAGTTCAAAACGTAACTCACTGTGTTACGCAAACTGATCGATCAGGCTAGGCTAAATTGCATATCATTTTTCGCGTACTCGAACCCCGGCCCACCTCGGATCTCTATAAAGTCAGTTAAATCCAAGACGGTAGAGAGCCAGCCCAGACTTTTAGTGCGCAGGCCTGCCAAGGCTTGCGCACTGTTTGTTGCCGGTATGCTGGCGCTTCAGTTTAAATGAAATGGAAATAGGTATGATAATATGAATAGAAAATGTTTATAATTCTGACAAAGGCAAGTTGCAATATAAAAACGGAGTTAACCATCTAAAATATATAGGGTGAGCTGCGCCTTACATCCTTAGTGGACGCTTCGCCACTGTTCTCTTCTCTTTATTAGTAGCGTTAGAGGATCTAGGACATCTATATAAAATGTTTAAGTATTTAAAACTTAATAGAAAAATTATAAGAAATAAGGAAAAGTTTAACTCTTGCGTTAATTTTATCCAGGAGTGTACTATAATTATGTATTAATAACATCATGAGTAAATGCTTTATTGATTTTGTTAGCTATTATAAAAAAAGAGCGCAACTTATACTATCCGTATTTAGTCTAGAAGGAGTTTAGTTCGGAACCTGTGAAATTATTGACCATCACAGTTAACTTTGAGAACGTGATGTAGACATTTTATAGTTCTCCATAAATGCAAAGTGCTACAAAAAGAGTAATGTGATACGTGCTTAGTTTTATGATATTTGGTATCTACCTGTTTCGAACACGTCTCTGGAGGAACTTCATTCTAGTAATGAATGTACTCGTAAAATGGGAGGTAGTGCAAATTGGTTTACTTTTAATTGGTTTAACTTTAATTCCTAGGGGAAAGATGTTTACATAACTATCACTAATATTTTTCAATTTGTATAGCACAAGCTTTAAAATTTTATAATTTCTCGTGAGAATAGATAATATTTTAACAACTCTACAGGTGCATTGTAGATTGAGGGCACATTTAATTTTTAATATGAAAACGCGTTTATTTGATTTTAACTTGTCCAACATAAATATGTTAAATTGTAGTTAGTTCATAGCAAACTTAGTAAGTAGTATACTATGTAAGTATTTGGGCATTAAAGATTTTGGTCATCTTCTTTATCTGAAACATGGTTGTTCATTTTAAAACTAGAACCTGCTATAATTCGTATTCAACAAGAACGTGTGTAGATATACACAATATAGTGATGTGTGTCACAAAATCATTATTTATTTTGCACAGTACTACAATTTATTCTCGTAAATATATTTTCCTCTGGAAGCAACGATATAATTTGATATTCAATAAATCCTGTTACTAGTACTTTTTTAACTTATGCTATACTTGTAATTAGCCTAAAATCGATAAGCACATATTGTATTGTAGTGATACATAACAAATTATTTGACAGTGTTAGTTTGAGCTATTACATTAAAGGCCTAACTTCTGCGGACTAATATTTGTTGTTGTAATTATATGTATACGCATAGGCAAATTTTAGAGCTGCCACTGAGCGCCATCCACCAGCGGCGGACAGATGACCTCATTTCGTTATGCGAAGGCCAGACCGTTTTTACATAACATATCCGGTTCGGACATCGCTAGTACGCTGTGAATCGGTTCACTGTTCCCGTGGATGAATTTCTATACAGTTATATGGTGCATTAATATTTTAATATAATCATGTCGGATGTACACTGAGGTAACGCCAATAGCTGATAAAATGCCAGAAATTATTCATGATTTCTCAGGCTTACGTTATGATGGGGCGAAAATTATATGTGACGTGTGTAAAATTAACTTAATGTGTTGGAGCCCACAAGATTATTATAGACGGCATACATCGAGTGTACAACACAGCAATAAAAAATAAACAGTTATAAAACCTTAAAACGAACTTTTCCGCATGTAGAACATCTCTATCTCGAAATTGAGTGACCGAGAAAAAATAAACTAACACATATATACAGAATATCTGTTTTATGCGACAGCTTTACTTTTTTCAAATAGTCCACCCTCGTGCTTTCTCATGACCACTGAACAGGGTGGGGTGTGTCCTATCCACCTCAAAATCAACAGATGTCGTCCAGTAGACGTCCCTAATCAGAATCAGTTGAAACCCGATCGATCCGATACGATTTAATTGAGTGATCGTGCTAACAAAAGAAATTTTTAAATAGTCCACCATTGAAATTTCTCATGACCCATGAACATGGTAGAGTGTCTTCTATCCACCTCAAAATCAATAGGTGTCGTCTGGGAGACGTTGCCGATCAGAATCAGTCAAAACGTGATCGATACGACACGATTTAGTTGAGTTATCGTATTAACAAAACAAGTTTCTCAAATAGTCCACCATCGTGCTCTCATGGACAGGGTGGGGTGTGTCTTATCTACCTCAACATCAATAGGTGTCATCTGGGAGACGTCCGCGATGAGAATTAGTCAAAACCCGATCAATTCAACACGATTTAGTTGAGTTATTGTGCTAGCAAAAAATTTTAATACCGACGACGACGACACACACACATCAAAGATGTTTTAAGAAATTTTTTTTTTGTTTTTAGGCCGAAAAACGAAAAATAAACCCAAAAAAATTTTGCTTTTTCACTTTTTCTTTACACGATTACATTAATTTTCCGCTACTACAGTGGAGTGCGGAGAAGTAAAAGGGTTTGCCTCAGGGACCGCAGTTTATGGTGGACTTATTATTAATGTTAATTTCCTGTAATGTGTTTTCTTGGTATACAGGACAAATAAATATTTCGAGAGCTTTGGAACAAATACGTTCCCGATATCCAGTTACCATATCGCACGGCTTTAAGACAGTATGTGCCTGTGTTACTCGAGGATATCATAAACAAAATTAAATGTGTGTTAAAAAATAAATAGTTGCGGTTATGTGTTGATGAAACGGCAGACGTTAAAAACATTCTGTGCTACATGTGGTAGTACGGGTGCTGGACCCTCTTAAACTGACAGTTCAACTGTTACTAGCTAGCAAAAGACTAACAGGGTATACTAGCGAAGTGATTACGCGGCTGGTGCTCGAGACATTGGACACATTTAAAATCGCAAAACGTCAAGTATTGATGTTTGTGACGGATAGTGCTGCGTCAATGCTTGCGGTAGACCGTTCTCTTCAAAACCACGGATGCCAGTTTTTACACGTTACGTGTAAAGTTCATGCTCTACATCTTGTGGCAGAAACCATTCAGAAATGTTTTATTAAGTCGATGCCTTAATAGCAAATACGAAAAAAAGTATTTTTCAAATATACGCCTTAGAGTATTTCACAGGACGTGTGGCGGTATTCCTAAACCTCTACAGTCGGTTCATACACCTTGGGGTAATTAGTTGAAGGCAGATTTGTATTATGGTAAGTATCTCCAGCAAATAAAAGCTGTAATACTACAATTTAATCTTGAGGATTATTTCTGGCTATCAAAGAAAGTCAGAAAAAATTTAACGAAAATTCCATTCAAACTGACTTACAAACTATTCGTGACAATGATAAAGGATTACACAACGCAATAAACAAATTACAAAACAGTGTATTGTTTTTAGCAGAGTCATTGCAAATAGCGAACTAAGTCCATTCTATGTTACATGGTATAAGTGACGTAAAACGTGAAGGTATTAGACAAAAGTTCGAAAGTGTATTATAAAAAGACACCGGTTTTACCACGTTAAAAGAAATTGATGCTAGTTAATCGACAAATCCATTAGGTGCATGCAAAGAGTACTTTAATTATGCCTGTGTTACGTCAGTAGATGTTGAACGATCGTTCTTCACATATAAATATACTTTTTCGCTAAGGAGAACTTTCCTCCTGGAGTCAACCATACAAACATACCTGATGCTGAAAAGTTTTCACGGATCTGGTGTAGTTTGTGATAGCAACACCAATCCATCTACGAGTGCTTCATAAATCTGGTTAAGAAGGTAAGTGTGCAAGAGCTCATTGTTTTCGTTATGTTTCGTGACTTTATGTTATGTTTATTATATGTATTATGAGGCGTACGCCTATGCCGCGTGGCGCGCTGTGCCAGCTCTAAAACTAACACTAATTCTAAAGTATTCTAGTCGCTTTAGTCGATGGTACTCTTGGTTGTTCTCTAGGAGGTTAACAGCAAGGGTAGTCGCGATAGGTATTTTGCACCCCCGCACTTGGGTTCATCTAATACGCTTTTAGTTTTTAAGCCACAATATTGCGCCTCGTATGTCACGAACTACCAGTGATGGTTCTTAGTATTTTAGACTGGATACTCTTTTAGGATTTAAATATTAGATATATTTGTAGTTCTCCATAGTTGGGTATCGTAAAACCCGTAATAGGTTTAAGAATTATTTTATACCCGGTCAGTGTACTGGACAGCGAGAGCTTACATTTTTTGCCGACTAACCAGTAGAGTTTAGAGAGTTTTAAGCCGAACTTTTTCCACTTCATAAATATATAGTGTTTCCAGTTTAGATTTCGATCAATGTGCATACCTAAAAGTGTAACTATGTCGGTCTGTTGGAGTAGCTACTCATTGTGAGTAATGCTAGGACATGGTTCTCTCTTCAGATTGAAAGTTGATTTTGATTTGAAAGGAGATGTTGATTTATTGACTCTTATTCTTCATTTCTTCATCCACTTCTAGATGCTATGGAGGATACTTGAAATTTATGGGTTGCATATATTAGGACTATCTTGAACTCTATGGGTTGAATATCTTGGCATATATTTGTAATTGCACAGTTGGATACATTTATTTGTAGTCACAATCGCGGTATCATCAGCGAACGTGGCTTGGTAGAAGGTTGTTACGAATACTAATTTCATTCTGACTGGAATGATAATTTCATAATTTATCTAATTATGATGACGAATCTCCTAATTTCTACGTAGAGTATTCTTCTTTGGACGTATTACCAGAATAGTTCCTGGACAGAAAGACAGAAAGACTACATCTGCCTCAGTTTAATGCTTGAATAATGAACAACATTAAGCAAAATTCACGTTTGTGGCATCTATACCAATATAACGTGGGTTTTCAAAAATCGCCGCTCAGTGATCTCCAGCAGATAATTAATATATCTATCCAGCTTTTTCAGATTGTATTTATCGAATCAACATATGATTTACAGCATATGATTTATCAAAGTTAGGAGTCATTAATAATTTTTCTTAACTTAACCAATTATAACTGACGAAGACATATTCAAAGTTTTAAAAAAGTTTAAGAATATATTAACATCAGGTCCTCATGGAGTCCCTACCATATCGTTGAAGGATTGTGCTCCAGTATTTTACCTTATACTTTCTATTATTCTCAGGATATTCCTTCAAATTATTTGAGATATGGAATAGAATTAGCGAAGATGTTTGACATCTACCCTATTGTCAAAAGATAAGACAAAATTATCGTCGAACATAGGCCTACAGTAATTCTCTGCAACTTGGCTATCTGAAATTGTTTTATATATTTTTAGTTGTCATGTAAAATCTCAGATTTATAATAATCAGCATAGATTCATATATGGCAGGTCTCGAATTATTAATCTCGTAAGTATAATAGACTTCAAAACTTCCACTATGGATCGAGGTAGTTAGGCTGATGTTATTTGCATAGACCTGTCAAAAGCATTCGATAGGCTTGATCGTCAACTTTGAAGTTAAGTGAAGTTATCTAAGTTCAGACTAACTTTAAATTTTCTTAATTTTTTCTCTTTCATACTCGAGCGGTAGAATTTTTGATGTTTAATTAATATCGCTGTCTTATGTAGCATTAGCAATATATTAATATCTTACCAAAAATGTTATCGAACATTCTCGCGAAAATACTATATGTTCAATCGCACCAATATGTAGAAGATATACCTGTTTACCCATTTAGAAATCAGATTTAGGAGAACCACTCATTATCAGCTGTTTAAAATACCTTTTGGACCATTCGAACGTTTGTGCAAGAAAAAGTATTTTGCGAGATTTTTCCGGTGTTCCTAACTTCTATTCCACAGTGTATGCATGTAAATAACGGTACTAATATTTAGACATCCTCTGATTATTTGTTAAGTAATACAATTTTAAAACACTCATCGACTTTAAATTCGAGAAGTTTTTGTCATCGACTAGAGAGGTTATCAGATATACACTGTTGAAATTACAAGTTTGATGTACAAATGAATGTTTAAATCTACTGGTTGAATGTTTAAGAATATGAATTATCTGCAGCCGACAAATATTAGTATCATATAGATCTGTGAACTTGCACGTTTTGAGAGAGACAGAAAGGAGAGCGAGTTAATTATTTTAATTATAAGCGACAGTTATTTTATGAAAAAAGTAGACGTATGTAACAAACGACCATTAGTCATAGTCAATTACCTTAGATTACAAAATTCTCTTCATATATAATCATATTTCTGAAAGTTTAATAATAAACGACATTTATTTTACATATTCTGAATACCATAAGTTTCAAAGGAATCTATATAAAAACCATGAACAAGATAATAATTACAATTAATGATCAACTGAATAAGCTATTCATATAACATTTTTTGCTTTATATTGTGATTTAAAATATGACGGTTTGGATGTATAAAATTTAAGGAACAATAATCTTTCTGTATGAATCAACTTGTGTGGATCTTTTTTCGATTATCCATAAGTAACACAAGGTTTCTAACAAGGTTATACACAGGAAAAATTATCCATCAGTAAAATAAGGCTTTTAGTAACATTAAAATAAATATAGTCAATGAAAAATCCCCAATGTTTTTACAAAAGGAATAATATCCAATTTTAGCTCTAGCAATTTGACAAAAGTATTAATAAGTGGAGATGACTTAATGCCAGAGATTGTGTTTCTTCGTGCATTTAATAAGTGACTTTTAATATAAATCAATACTTTAATTGGCTCTATCTATCTGGTATATGTAGAGACTATAGATTTGATTATTATCATCAGCATAAAAGTGGCTTACAGAATGCCAAAGATTTATGCTAATCAGCTAGGTATATAAATTAAAAATAATATAGAAAAGTAAAATAATTAATGCTAATAACGCTACCCTAGGTACGCTATAGTCTACTTTGATACTGAAGTATCAAACGTAATATCAAGTATGAAGTATTTATTTTGAGTATTTCCTTTTAGCGACGAATTGGTGAAAATAAAGACTGCATTTCCACAGTGGATATATTTTATTTCTCATCTATAAGTCTGTACTTAATTTTTCATTTAATATTTTTCAATAATATATATTTAGATTTTTTTATTTTCATTGCTCTTATGTTAAGGGTGTCACTATATGCTTTCATATATATGGGAAAACTGCCACCACATAAGTTCCTTTTTTCTCTGAAACCCCTTTACCAATCCTACTCGAATTTTGTATACACCTAATCGACTATGGTATCAGCATTTTGAATGAAAGATTTTATCTATTACTCAAAGAGATATGTTTTAATCATTTGCCAAAGTCGGTACCTTTTCGGTCATCTTTTTTATATTTCACAATTCTTTTTATATGAGCAAAAGGCTTTTCAAACAAACTTTCATTCAGTTTGTTCTTTTTTAATTCAACATCTTTTAAAAAATGATCATCACGATACTTTGATTAGACTCTGAAAAAAAAAAGAGAAATATTAATCTGAAAAAACATGACTTTCAGGAGACACAGTTACTCAAAAATAACCTTTTTAAAACTAATCACTCTTTTAAGTAATTCTAAATTAATTGTAAATGGGTATTTTTCGCCATTTTCAAAAAGTTTTCAGACTTTCATGAAAACAATGCTAAAATATGCAGCAAGTTCTCTACTTTCAGAATTAAATATAAAAAATGCGTTTTTTGACCCAAAATGAGCATTTATCGCAATTTTCTAGAAATTATTTTAGCCATTTCTAATCACTAGATATTCATGAAACCACCACTAAAATATGCGGAAAGAAAATATATAGTGACCCCGTTTTAAAGTGTAGGGATTAGCATTCATTCTATGTGCTAAAATTTTACATCATAAAACTTATGAGTATAATGTAAGTATAGTTTTAATAATTAGTATATAAGTTTTACTCTGCAGAGGGTAATTTTTTAACTACAGAAATAAGGAGATTATACTCCAACCCATCTGCTAATGCCTTATATAATAAGCAACTAAACAAATTAGGTCAAAACAGCTATTCTCCTGGCTCTATGCCAAACGCCGAGCGCTGAATTACATGACAAAATTTGTCGTATTTTGTCTAACAGAGTTAGCACTAATATACAGTAATTCAGATTGTTCCAGAACCACCAGGAAGATGCAAATAGTCACATATCTCAAGATATCGTTAACTGCAGACCGGCTTTGCATTATACTGATGATCTCAAGTTTTTACTCCGATTTAGATTGTTCGCGAAACTACCAAGAGATGGCGTTTGATACGTTCTACTGCGGTGGTAGCTTCATCTGTCAAAGATATACTCGTTTACACTGCACTGACGAGACCCAAGATAAGGTCGAAAGCAATCTGCAGTTAACGATATCCTGAGATAGATGACACTTTGCATATTCTTTGTGGTTTTGGAACAATCTAAATCACTATATTTTAGGGCTAACTCTGTTAGACAAAATACAGAAAATTCTGTCATGTAATTCAGCGCTCGGCGTTTGGCATGTAGCCAGGAGAATAGCTGTTTTGACCTAATCTGTTTAGTCCTTATTATCTAAGGCATTTTCAGATGGGGTGGAGTATAATCTCCTTATTTCTGTAGTATAAAACTTATTATTTTCATATACCACCGTTGTATTAAATGGACGGGATATATGTAATGGACACGTGTATTGCTGGAGTAGTATCACGAATTCATACAGGTTACCTTAATAGAAATTCAATAAGGTACAAAAACAAAGGTCATTCTTTGCCTCGTTTCATCTCCGCGCCAATCCTAATTTGGTGTCTCTCCTCGAGATTTATATTTAAGGGGGAGCCGCCTAATTTAGCAAGGATTAAAGTAAGCCTCTATTAACTCACCTCGATCTCAAACAGGGCGCTATATCAACGTCTTCGTCGGCTGAATCTGCGGGCAAGCAGCCAGTCTGTTGGCCTACGCTAACACGCAAATTGTTAGCGTTGTGGATTGTTGCCCAGGGACTAAGTGCGGTGCCGCTTAAAAGCACCACTCTTCTGAAAAGACCTGAAACAGAAAGTTATTTATGGAAGTGTGTAAGTTTCGTACCACCACATTTTGCTTTTATGGTCCGGGTTTATGAATTTATTTTAATCTCGAAATCGGGGCTTTGCGCGATAATAAATCTGTCTAGCGAAAAGCTGGAGATAAAAATGTGATGAAGAATCCACGGACGGAAAGTAAAAATGTGAAACACTTAAGTGGACATTTATACTGTATGTACTGTATGATATATTTAGTTAGACCAGCTAAATATAAAGAAAAAACATACTACGTATCCCAAAACGTTCTGTACAAGCTACATTTTTATTTATAAAATTGACAAACACCATCTATTTGATAAACGATAAAGCATTACGACAAATCATCCTGCTTCGCATTTTTACACAGATTGCTTCATCTAAAGTTTCTACAGGCAGGATTTCATGTACACCAAGTGAAGAGGGTAGTAAAGAATTAATACCATCTATTTGATTCCCAGTTCTGCAGATAATTATGCAGAACTGCATATCACGATTTTATCTTTATTCCTGTGCCTGTCATGTTGAAAATACTAGATGAGTTTTTATATCAAACCCGCATAACAATATATGCAGCAAATTGGTATATGGCATCTACCTGATAAACGGGAATTGCCGGTATACCGGTATATTTGCACTGATATTTCTTAATAAGGATGATATTGCGATATGCAGTTCAACTATATAACTATATGCAGTCAACTGAGAATCAATTCCATGGACTTAACGCTATATTCATATTATTTAAAAAGTCCAAAATATGAAATAAAAACCAGCCGTGATATCGAAAACCCTTTCTGCATATTTTAAAACTTCATTGATGCTTACGATATGGAGACTATAGGCACCTCAATATGAAATCTCAAAAGTTACACAATTTCCTTTTCATTGAAATTAAATTTTATATAAGTTTTATTCAGGATACATTTTTAAATGGTTCACTACAACGGAAATCACGAATTAAGTAATTTAACCACTTTTTACGTTATATAAAAAAGAAATATATCTATATCTATGACGAGAAAATAGCGCATACATCTATATATAGTTAAAACTCGGTAGTATCTTATCAATATTGAAAATCTTTTCTTTTATTTAATTTAAAAAAATCCTCGAGGGTGATTTTAGCTTTAATAATTTCCAGATTACATTGACATTCTGTGAAAAATCTGTGTGCTTAAAAAATTAATGAATAAATAAATAATATATCTAACATATTTTACTTTGTAGCAATAATTTATTGTACTATAATATACTTTAATTCATTGTTGAAATAAAACAATTACCCAAGGGTGTTTTCTACTATAACCAAGGACTAACAGGATTTATCAATAAATTATAGTGTTAATTTCTAATTTGATCTTAAATATTTTTCATAACATCAAGAATAACTTAACAATTTTTTTTCTGTTAGTGAGTGTCTTGAAATTTATTTAATGTAAATAATTTTTTCGAATAGAGTCTATCTAAAATCGACGAAGAATGTCGATTAGATAAAACCTATACTTGTAGTGAGGTTTTATTTCGCTTAGCACAATTGCGTTGAGATTTTATAAAAGAGTTGAAAGGAAGCTCTAATTCTCAATAAAATCTTAAGCAGTTAAAACGTGTCAGTCAAAAATGTACTCATGAAGCAGTTGCATAAGAACAAGAATTAAAGCCTGAAACTATAAACCTATTACGATACTATGTAATCCTAGCAAAGGTTTTGAAATTAATGTACGATGTAATATTCTGTCATATAAGGTCTCAAAGTATAGAGAGTCAAAACAAATTTGTTAAGGGGAGATCTACTTTAACTAGTTTGCTCCATATTTTGTTACTTTCGCATTGGATTAAACTCCATAGGTATATGTACTTTATATCCTTACTAAAAGAGCTTAGGATTGTCCGACAATTTTATTGTTTTTTTATAATAATATCTAGACAGTAGAAGCATTCTGGTTCTAGTTTTGATAAAATACTTGTAACATCGGATATTCTACAAGGATCTATTTTTGGGCACTTTCTATTTATCGTGTTTATAAATAATATACTCCGGGGCATAGATTCGAAAACTTGGCTGCATGTGGACGACTGTAAACTATTCCGTCAGATAAGATTTGAAGCGACCCTGTATTTTGCTTCAAAATGATATTAATTATTTGAATACATGGTGTGAGACTTAACTGTTACAACTAAATATCAGTAAGCGTAATTAGTCGTGTGTAATTAAGTGTAATTACGTGTAATCTTTTACACATAAAGAGTTTCCCTCTACTTTTGATTATAATATTAATAACATCGATTTAAACAAAGCTGGTGAATTTAGAAATTTAGGAGTAAGCTTTGATGATAGATTTAATTATATTAATCATGTATATAATGTAAACATAAATGATTGCAAAATGGATTGGATTCATTATAAGAAATTCTAAATGGTCTATAATGCCTGACACGTTATACTAATTAATGCTTCTGTAAGATCAAAGCTAGAATATGGACCTGTTGCATAGGACTTACCTTATAATGGTCATAAAGGTAACCTAAAAAGAGTACAGAGCAATTTTTAAAATACGTGAGCTTTCATTGACTTTATTTCGTTTTTTATTGAACAGTTGATGAAAGTTTATTGAACATATTAACATATTTAACAAATTCAACTTTATTTAAGTTGAATTCTTAGAAACTAAAAAAACGTATTTAACGGTGTAACGTTTTTATATAAATTATTAAATAATTTTATTAACTGTCCACACTTGTTATCACAAATTAACTTTCATGTTCCAAAATTTCCTGAACATAATATATACGTTTTCTTATTTTACAACCTCTAAAACTGTATAATACTTTTTAAAAATGTAAAATACTTTTATTTTCTCTAACACATAACATTTGTATAGATTTCCAAACAATACAAATTACGGCAAATATTTGAAACTTTAGTCGTACAGACCAACGTAATGCTATATTGTGTAATGTTTAATGTTCAATGTTTAAAAAATAGGATTATTTTATTTTTTGCTCTTATTTGACTTTATGTATTTATGTTCTGTGTTGAGTTTTTCCGCCCTATAATAGACCTTGGCTATTGAATGGTGGTTAAATAAATAAATATGAAGTAAAAAGGAAGCTCATACATATGGAAGACATACGTGTTCTATAATACTTTCAGATTTACTTCTTTCAAGAAAATTAAATCAAGAACCCTCATTTTACTACCCGTTGTAACCTTCGCAAACTATGAAAAATGTCTGTTCTTTTCCTGTAAACCACTAGTCTTCGCATTAATGAGGCATAGATTTTCTAGTCAAGATTTATCATAATGGAGATGATTTATTTCACTGCATTATTCTCCGTTATTGCTACTAAAAGCTGGCAATAAATTATACATCAGGTGCATATTAGCCTCTAGCCAAATTTATTTAACTATCAAAAGACTTTGTGAACTAGGTTAAGTTTCTATAGCGCTAATACTTTCCAAGTTATTTTTCGGTCGTTTTCAATGGTTATGGAGAAACCAGCAATGAAAGCGTTTGGATATATTGGATAACTTGATTAATTATCCTTAAATGGAATTTTAAGAGTGGCACTGAAGGTCTTAAAAGTAAAGGACAACGTAATGACCTCTTATATGTTAGTGTTTATATAGTCTTCATACTTTCCAGAGTAATTTTAATATATATATATATATATATATATATATATATATATATATATATATATATATATATAGTATAGTTATAGTATAGTATATATATTATAGTGACAATAGAAAACTAAAATTGGTATATAGTCTAACAAACGCAAGTAACTTAAAAACAATACAAAATCATAGAAAATGTAGAATTCTCAAAAGCTAGAAAAAGCAAAAAGTAGAACTTTCAAAAAAGTATCTACAACCAGTTTCGTAATACCTGTAGAAGGAAATTCATGGTATCAAAAAGTAGTTTAATAAATTTTTCGAAAGACTTGTCATGTAACCCACAACAGAATTTGCCTGACAGTATGTATAGACATGCACTCTTTGAATTAGTACCACTAGATGAAACTAATGTCATATAAATAAAACTGTCAGTATGGTAGAACTCCAATAGTGCTAGATAATGTATCAAAACATAGGCATTTAAAACCAAAATTGACCTGTTTGGACATATACTTCCTAGTTGCTCGGTAACTACTTTATCGAATTTGTTTTAGCCTTTGCATGCTCAGTGTATACTAATGGTTATTTCTGAATCTAGTACGTAATTACAATTTACTCAAAGTATATAAACTACTAAAACTCCCACAGTGAGTACCTGCATCCTCGAGTATCTGCATACTCGAGTAAGTTTGCTGCAGCCGAGATACCATCACGTACACTTGAGATATTTGAATCGATGTAGGTAAATCAATTCAGGTTAGCTTTTTTGTCGTCTTTGTTCAGCTATATATTACATAAATATAGTAACAGATTGCATAAATTATTATAACTTATAAATAATTGTTTATATACGAAGTCGCCACAGATGAAACATCGAAGCGAAGTGCTCTATATATTACAGATTACGACCCTCTCCTTTCATATTAAGCTGCATTTATTATATCTAATGTTTATTAATTTGTACTTACACTGTAATAAAATAATGTTTTAACCCAGTAGGTCACGCAATTATACTTGTTACCTTGTTAAATATTATAGCGACAAATTCACCAATATTTTATTTACACGAATGATTCGTACGATATAAACACAGGCTCTGATTTAATTATTTATTATTAATTACGTAATATATTAGACAATGATAAGATGTGATTGAAATAAAATTGAAGCCTACCCATTGACAGTCTTCGACCGCCGAGAATAAAATTCCACCGTGAGAAATATGACACCTATTTAGCGGTTACTTTGATATATACCGCCAAAGAGCTCCGCCTACTGTTGATTGATTGTAATTAATATGTCACCTGTCACCTTTGACGCTAACACCTCTCTGGCGGCATCCTTTGATCTCAATATGACGCGTGCCGACAAAGTTTCTCACGGTCATCAGAATTTTCCCACACTCAAGTGACCCTATATCTACTATACATTGCCATGAAAATAAAACTGAAAATATAAATCGTATACCTGCTGAAAGTATACGATTTGTGTATATACAGTCTCTATAAGCGTTTCCACTGCAACATTTTCTACCGAAATTATCACTGAAATATCTACGTTTTGTGAATGTTTTCATAACACGAGAGGCGTAAAAGCTTACGCCACAAATGACAATATTATATTTGAAAAACCATTTTTCTACCTGAGAATATATTGTTTATACGTTTCCTTATGACATGACATCAGAATAATGGTCCGTACGGTGAATGTTATTTCGGTTGAAAAATACATTATTTTTATATTTCTCCAGCTCTCAAAATAACATTTAATCATTACGGAATCGTTGTTAGTTATTTAGCTTTGAATTTGACAGAAAATGTATAAAGTAAATGATAACAACGCTGATAAATCAGTATAAAATATATAATATATCGTTAAATGTTAAATCCCATATGTTTGTTGCCAACAGGAGAATTTTTGGAGTTATACAGAAAAATAAATATTTTAGAACTTAAAATAAATACTACATGTAGAGGTGCATTTAACTTCTACGGTCTCCGATTTTTTGTTTAATGACTGGGAGCAGATAGACACATGCGGTTTGATTTACAATACGTGTGAAGTCTTTCGTATGAAGTAAATGCATGACAGAGATGGTAGCACTGTACGCACACAGATCCTTTAGCGGTGACGGCGAGAGTGAGGAGTGTTGTTGACACTTAAAATGGTGACGTTTTCGTTACAAGAACAGCATTCACACAAGAGTAATCATTCGCTTTCTCCACTTGCGTTGTGCGACACCAATTGAAATTCATTTCCAGTTGACTGAGACATGTGGTAATGGTGTTATGAATGTGAAAAATGTGTGTTCGTGGGTCAGACAGTTCAAAGAAAGCCGAACGTCGTGTGATAACGAACCAAAACAGGCTTGACCTCGCACCAGCCGATGTGACAACATGGTCGCGCGTGTTGATAAAGTTGTTTTGGAGTCCTACACGAGGACTTGAAAATGTGGAAAGTTTCATCCAGGTGGATACCACGTATGCTGTCGGACGACCACAAGGCTGCGCGCGTGGGAATTTCCCAGGTGATGTCGACACGTGATGAAGGCATGAATGGGACTCTCTTTTTATCAATTGTGACGATGGATGAGACATGGATGCCGTTTTTCAATCCTGAAACGAAGCGTCAGTCGGCTCAATGGAAGCTGACTGACTCACCGTCACCAAGAAAATTTCGGGTAAGCGCCAGTGCTGACAAAATGATGGTGGCAAATTTTTGGGGTAGTGATGGCGTAATCTTTACTCATTGCTTTCCAGAGGGCACTACGGTGACCAGTGCATCCTACCGACATGTTGTGAAGAACAAGCTCCTTCCAGCGCTGCAACAAAATCGGTCGAACAAGGCTGTACGTGTGCTTTTTCATCAGGACAATGCACCAGCACATCGGGCGTACGCGACACAGAAATTTCTTCTTGAAAACAACTTTGAAGTAGTTTCTCTTGCTCCCTACTCACCGGACCTAGTTTCTAGCGATTTTTGGCTTTTCCTAACGATGAAAAACACTGTTCGTTGTCGCACATTCACTAGTCGTGCCGCTATTGCATCAGCGATTTTCCAGTGGTCAAAACAGACTACTAAAGAAGCGTTCGCAGCGGCCTTGGAATCATGGCGACGAGACGATGTGAAAAATGTGTACGGCTGCAGGGAGTTTATGTTGAAAAGTAACAGAAGCTTAAAATTTTTTGTATGATTAATTTGTGAGAAATAAAGTCGGAGATCTTAGAACGCACCTCGTATATACAAGATATATATATATATATATATATATATATATATATATATATATATATATATATATATATATATATATATATATATATATATATATATATATATATATTATTTATATCAAATATTTATATAGCGTCATCAATACTTCAATATCGCATATCCATTATTGGATTCTAAGTTTTTCGCTCCATCAAACCCATTGAGTAGTTCTTTATAGTAAATACTGGTAATTTTGAAATCATTGAAATCGTAACACTGCATAACTTAGGACGCCTAGTAACAGTACATATCAGGACATTTAATTTACCAAAATATTTAATAATTCTAATTCTAATAATAATAATAATATTGTATTTACAATTCTAATAATATTCTATCTACAATACGGTCATAATTTTAATAATATTCTATCTACAATTATGTGCAATTAATACAATCATGTAATATAAATCAGGTAATTTATGTAAATTTCAATATATCACACACACACACAAACACAAACACAAACACAAATACACACACACATACACACACAAAATGGTTTAAAAACCATATTTTTTTTTGTTTTTAGGCGGAAAAACCAAAAATTAACCCCACAAAGAAATTTTATATAATTACAACATAACTGTTACGCGTATGGTGGAGTGCAGAAGAGTAAAAATATAAATGACAGATTACTTGATCTTGTCTTGTCCGACAGTAAATGTAATACAAGCTCTGACATTCTTCTTGAATGAGACTTATAATCCCACCTTTCTTACTATAATGTTCAGTTGCAGCATAGCAAACACAAAAATAAATTTGTTATACTAATACTAACTTTCCTCTGCTTTATATTATGTTATGTTATGCGAAGTTGACTGAAGTAAGTCAATAGAGTTTTGTGGTATTGATACTGCTTGTGATTTACCAGATAATAGATTCCATATTTTCCTTGTGTGTACCTAAAAAACGTATTCTTTAACATAGTTTATCTTTATGGTTTATTAAAGATATAATAAAAAAATTGGAAATTATACAAATTTGAGAGCAGTCTAGACTCTTATAGTAAGTACTACGACGTAATATAGAAAGTGGTATAGATAAATCTCACAAAAATTCTAACAAATAGGTGGAAAAAATAATACTCTTCTTTTATCTGCTTTTTTTAAATATGTATATTAAAAGAGGAATTTATCTAGCCTGCCTAAGAGCATGATATGTAAAGACGAAAATATTTTCGACCATCTTATTACAAGCAATAAGTTTGCAGAATTTTTTCAGCAATCACACACTTTCCCGAACAAAATGATGCTGCCGCTAATAAATTGAAAACTGGTAACAGTACATGCTAACTGGTCAATAATCTACTGTAGACAGTATATGAGGTACTAAAACAATTAAAATCTAAATTAGCCTGAAGTCTTGATACATACCATCATCTGTAATACACGATTGTGTCTTTGCGATATCTATATATATTGTTTTTACTTTATTTATTCATACATCAACATTTCCACAACATTGAACGAAAGCAAAAATGATACTAATTTTTAAAATAAGGGATAGATATTAATAACTAATTATAATCCTATTACTATACTGAATAATTTCTATAAATAAGTCTGTTAATAAGAAGATTTATTCCTATGTGAAAATAAAATCACTGAATGCCAACATAGCTTTTATAAAAATATAACGTATTTCATAGACTTCTCGAAAGGTAGTAACAAATATGACGAATTCGTATCAACAAGGGATGTTCCACAAGGGTATAATTTGACTCGTATTTAATATTTAACAATATCGTGGCTGACATTACCGTAAATTAACTTTTACTATTGAAAATCTGTAAAATTTAATTGTGTTGACGTTTTTCTATTACAGCCGTTATAATAATTTAATTATAAACAGCAAGTAATTGCGAAATATTTAAAAATTACTTATTACCTATTTTATATAAAATTATTATATTATTATAATGGCAAGTTCACATACGATAACGTAGCTAAGAATACTAGTCGTAACATTACAAAGGAAAGAAAATTAATTTTTAATTTATTATATATATCTTTATGGAGCTAGATAGTCGTAAGAAATGTAATTGATCAGTATGGGAGAAAGGCTTACAATTTAGAAACAATATTTAACAATAGACGATATGAAACATGAACCAAACGAAGGAATCGCAGATTAAACAGAAACTGAAATTACGAGAAACGAGTGGCTTAACACAATATACAACATCTTAGTCTTGGGAATATTTAACATTTACGTCCTCAAATTATTTTATTTCTGCTTCTCTCAGTAGGCCGTATTTTGTACTCAGGACATTATTCATATTTCCGAGGGAATATTATAAACCATCAAATCGTCCCACGGACCCTTTCAAAATATCACATAATATATATTTAAGTAAACAGTTTTAAATATAAAGATTAATATTTTTTTATAACCGTAGGGATATTCCTTATTTATATAACAATAAATTAAACGTTGAGTTAACAGTGCTTGCTGTAATATATTCCCATAGATTCTATGAATTACAAATGAAAAAACAGAAATAATATTTCTTAATCTCATTAATATATCTTATAATAGCGTTTAGCAGCACATGCGCCAAATTTTTCCGAGCCTAATAGCATATCTAAGAACAATCCTTATAAATTTATTGGTAATACATTCTACTAAAATGTCTTGATTTAGATGTACTTACGTATTTGGCCCTTAAGCATATTTATAACTCATCTGCATAAATGTAAGTATCTTTATTTTACTTTGTCTTTCAGATCATGAAAGAACCCGTAAATCTTAATGTTTAGTTCCTATGAGTGTTTGAATTAATTCGTACAACTAGCTTTCTGGTTAATGAGTTAATCAATTGCAAATTACACCAGTATTTACGTTCAATCATCCACTACAATAACTGAATTGAGAACGAATGTATACGCAGGATATCAGTGACTAACCGGCTGGCAACATTTAAATAAATGGCGAAGGCGCCAATATCATTTTAATACACAAATTACGGTTATTTTATTTTATTCGGGGTTATTCAAATATGCTATACATTTGAAGTCATAAATATATGAGTTATACTGTATATATATATATATATATATATATATATATATATATATATATATATATATATATGTATATATATATATATATATATATATATATATATATATATATATATATATATATATATATATATATATATATATATATATATAGTATAATATATACACTATACATATATATTTGTAATTTATTATATTAAAATTAGATTAAGGTAGTTTTGTCTTAGTTTTTGGCAGTTAAGTATTGCCAACAATATAAATTTTTAGAATCGACAATTAGAGTATTAGCATATTAGATTGTTTAATAGACTTTAAATAAGTATTTTACCTAGCATTCTTAACATCAGTAACATCATAGTAACTAATATAAGGCCATTATTTCTTGCTAAATTATTAGCATCATATTATAACAGTTACATGTGACTACCTTCCCGTAGTAATTAGAAGTTAAAAAGTGAAAACACAGCAGAAATAAAGAATAAATCATTTAAAATGAACTTTTACCATGAAAACACGGCAATGTTCTTAAAAAATTGTAATTGTAAAATCGCTTGTTTGATATATATATATATATATATATATATATATATATATATATATATATATATATATATATATATATATATATATATATATATATATACATATATATATATATATATATATATATATATATATATATATATATATATATATATATATATATATATCAAACAAGCGAAGGTATGTTTATGAATGTAAATGGTCATAGATGATGTTATACTGCGACATAAATAAGCGAGAATATTTTGAATTGCACTACTACGAATAAAGTAAAAGTAGTTGCAATTTTTATTCTATTATTTATACTTTTTATTTATTATCACCACTGTTATCGTAATATATTATACATGGTGTTCTCATAGAACGATGTAAAGTTTTACAGATGATAGGTAAAGACATCATTTAGAATGACATTAACCATATGTACCTTAGCCCAAAGTCTAATGGTTTTTAAGATACTTCAAATTTGAGTAAATGTACATGTTTCAGAAGAAATTGACAATTAAGCAGAAATAATCATTTTCATAATTGTCATTAATCTAAAGAGTATTTAATATGGAAGTTTGATATATTCACTCTTCGATAAAACTATTTAGATAAGGATCGAAGTTATTTAAAAAAAATGAGCGAACAAAACGTACTTAACGATATTACTATAGTGAAAATAAGAATATAGTGTTTGATTATGTTTTCACAACATAATATGCCTTCAAATTTTAAACCTATACTATATTACCTAATTAACATATGGCGCAATAGCAAAAGTGCTAATATACGTTTGATGTCTAAGTTTACAGATAATTTTAATTTTTTTATAATAATCTGTTAAATATAGCCATATATTGAGTTAAGAGCACTTGCTGTAATACATTTCCGTTGCCTCTATGAATTCTAAATAAAAAAAAAAAGAAATGATTATATTATAACGTCTAGTAACACATGTACTGATGCTTTTCGAGCCTAATAGCATATTTAAATATTCCGTAAACCGGTTCTTGTAATATATTATACTAAAATGCCTTGATTTAGGTACATCTATATCTTTGCCCCTTAAAAGTATTTATAACACATCTGTGCAAATGTACGTAAATATTATTATTTTATTTCATATTTCAGATCACGAATAAACCCCAAAATCTCAATGTTTAGCTTTTGACTACACGAACTAAATTGAGAATGAATTTATATGCGATCAGTGATTAATCGCGTAGCAACATTTCAAGAAATGCCACTGCCATTTCAACGTATGTGGATATTTTATTCTACTACATTTTATTTAACTATGTTGGGTATTTTTGAAATATGCATTTGTGTATTTTATAACATTACAATTAGATTAAGTTAGCTTTACCTTAGTTTTTGACAGTTAAGCATTGTCAATAATATAATTTTTTAGAGTAGATATGTAGTATATTAGCATATTAGACTGTTTAATTTTAAAGAACTACTTTATTTACTATTCTTAGAATCACTGGAATGTCAAAATAAGATTCTTAGTTTAGACAAGTTGTGGTAATAAACACTTTGGTAATTAGTACCCTACTAACTAACATGACGCTGTTCTTTCTTGCTAAACTGTAACACATAATATTATAACAGTAACACATGATTACCTCCCCGCAGAAATTAGAGGTTAGAAAATACAAATACAGTAGAAGTAAAGAAGTATATTAATGTGGTTCATTACAATATATCTTAGTTATTTATAATTACACTTTTGCCATGTCTTTTAAAAATTTTATTTGAGTATTTTTGAGTTAGCATTATATTCAGATTGTTTTTTTTTTTGTTTATTTTTATTTAGTATTTAAGTATGTGGAATTTATTTATGTACCTGCGTTGTCATTTTAATGACTTTCATATATAACAAACGAGCAAGGTTATGTTTGTTAGTGTAAATGGTCATAGATGATATTAAATACTACGACATAAATAGGTAAGAATGTTATAAATGACTACTATAAAAATATTTATTAGTCTTATATTAAGAATCGATTTTAAAAGATCTTTAAACAAATACAGTGAAAGTGATTGCATTTTTTATTTCATTATTTATATTTTTATTTTCTATCACCACTGTTATCGTAATCTTTAAAGTTATAAGCAACCGATAAATGATGTCATTATTTCAAACCACATTAACAAATATTTAAGCACTTAAATGTAAATATTTCAGTAGAAATTGACAATTAAGCAAGAGTACTTCTTTATAATTGTGATCAGTTTAAATATATCTGTTGTGGAAGTTTGATATATCTACCTTGGAATAGAATTATTTAAATAAATATCCAAGTAACGAAAAATATGAACTAATATACCTCACTTAACGACATTACTACAATGGAGATGAAAAAAAGTTTAAGATCATGTAACTAATCAAGGAAGCCAACTAGATCGAGATATTAGATAAGTGAGAAATTATTTTAGGTATTATTGTTATTTCATTATGTTTGCACATATTAGTAACTACCATTTAAATTTATTAGCATTTTTAACCAAATACGTACTTACATATTATTGTTATTTTGGTATATATGTAATATATTACCTGCCCTTCGAGAGGGCATAAAGTTTCAAAATTCTTCTTTGTTCAGCAGAAGCCAGGTTTGGCCTCCACTTAACTCACCTAAATATACAGAAAGACATGGGCGCATACACGTCCAGTCGACTGATGTGAGAATTGAACCCATGCTCGAACTACTTCGAAACAGAAGTATAGGTCAGCTTTAATCGGTTAGTCATTACTCTGGGCAAGTCAAATAGACTTGATGACATTCTAGGGGCTAACAATGGAATAACTCGGAATAATTATATGCTTGGAAGCTTTGGTCATATTTAGAAATATGTCAATCTGGATTAGAATGGTCCAGCAAGTCAAAATGACCCAATCTATATTTATATGTACCCTAACTTGAACTGCGACACCAATTTATTAGTAAATTTCATAAATGCTTTTGCGTAGCAATGCAATGCTAATATTTATCTGTAAATATCCATGATAATATCGCAAAGACAAATCAATTGCAAATATTGTAGTAATAAATATGAAAATGTCGACGTAAGACCTTCTCTTTCATGGAGAACTGCAATGAAATTTGAACATATTTAAGACCTTATGATGACAATCTTTGAGATAAAGAAAGTAAACCAGATGATTCTCACTACAGGATTTATAAAAATGATTTTATTTCTAAAAGTGCGCAAAGGTTTCTTAACAAGCAAAATGGGGAGCAATTAAGAAAAACACTGAAGGAAGATCATATAACCTAAAAAAAGAGGTGACTGTTTAAGTAACATTCGACATACTTTTATAGACAGTTTTGGCATAAAGCATTTTATAGCCAGAAAGTATATATATATGAAGATTTATTAAAAGTGCTCTATTTTTTCAGAATAGCTAGATGATATATTTAAAAGATTTATAACTTGGGGTTGATAACCACCAAAATGTATGTTACGGTTTTAAATAAATAGGCCCGTGTACAATACTTTCCTATCTGTTTATGCGGTTGTGGCCCCGTCCTATGTAAAACTGCTGCGGATTTGAGGGTTTGTGTGGGCTTGAGGGAACGAAAAAAGAGGTCAGACATATTAGTTGATTGGTAGAAGGAGTGTCCTTTAGTGAAGATTATTTTGCAAAGGTACATATTTGTGCATTTATAGTATAAAATAGTGTTCATTCACCCATTTTGGTGGATTTTCGTTAAAAGCAATTATAATCGAAGGCCGCGTAACAACGAAGGTATGATATTTTAGACTATGTGCCCGTAAAAGCGATTAAAGACAGTAATAACAGTCAGAGACTAAGTATTGTCTCTTATCTCAGGCCTTTTTATTTTTTGGGTTTTGTTCTTTATCTGTTCCCGCTGCTATACCAGTTACGTGATTTTGAGGTTAGAGTAGCTCTGAATGTCTGTTAGAGGTGAGGGAGCAGGTAGCAGGATCAACCCTGCCGAGCCGTACCCGGCAGTACGACCACTATAGCCGTACACAGGTCAACCATTTCAATCGGTCACCACGGAAGTTTGCAACACAGAAAGTAGCACGTGTAAGAAGTAGACGGATCAGTGTGATTGGGAAACATAGAATTAGGTTAGAGTTAGGTTATTCTGTGATATGTATATGCATGTAAGGATAGAAAGGTTACTACTGTAATTTCAATGCTAATATAGGCAGATTTCCCTTTTTTCTTGTATAATTAAAGTTTCTCTCTCTTGACCACGGCTGAAAAACGGGTGGCGCTCCTTGGCATCCACTCGCACCTCCACTGCAGCTAGCGGGTAGCCAAGGTAAAGGAGAGAAATCACGAAAGAAAATTCAGGACTTACTTTACCACACTTCCACCCGTACAACCCTTGCTACGGCACAACCCCTTTCTTGGGGCGTAGCAGGTGATGAATGAAAAATCTGTAGAAATTATTTTTTTATATAAATTGGTATCTATTAATTGTTAATATTATATATAAATAAGAGTTGAGCTTCGAGTATAGCGGAGTAAATTGGATAATAATTTTAAATCATTTTCTTTTAAATGATGTCTTTTGATATATTTTAAATATAAACTCCGATTGTATTTCTTCTTTCAACCACACATTACAGTTTTTTCTTCGTGTGTGTTTAAATAAACGTTTGTAGAAGAGAATATGTTTTATTTTCTGTTAATCAATTAATTTGAATTATAGTACTACATTATTTTTTATTTATTTGATTATAAAATAACTACTAATACCAATTTGTTCACATATACACTAAATTTGGTAATATAGCTCCTTTGTATCTATATTTAGTAAAAAAAAGATAGAAGATCACACACTATTGCTTCGTCCTACTCAGATTTATAAGAGACGCTTATGAACTTCGTGTTTTTCTGGAAAAATACGAATCAATTGCCTTTATATTTGACACATCCATTTCTCAGATACATATAAGGGTGATATAACTCTCCAAGTTTTTTTATGTTCGAACTTTTAAATATCTTTTTCACCTCATCAACCCTTAAAGTTTGTTTTACCGCATAAATTCTCCCTACTTTATATTCCCACATCATTTTTCATTTTATTTTATTACCGTCTTCACCATAAGTAAATTTCGATTAAAGTAGGTTTCGGTGTGGTTTACGTCTTCACAGATAAGTTAATATTACGCAAATAATAATTATTTCATAAGATATAATTATATGCTTGTTAACAATCTTATAATATTTGAGTGTTCTAATACTTATGAAGTAGTTCTTTCACATTAGTAGTCAGTAGATCTTTAATTATTTGTAAAATGTTGTAAAAGGAAGGCACATAATTTGTTTAAAAAAATGTAGAATATATTGTGTAAATTTAAGGACTAAGACAAATAAAAGTCTTTTATTTGTTAGATTTTAAAATTATAGATTATGTTATAAGTTAGATTTTAGAATTACGAAATTTTATTTGCAGTTCGATTACAGTTGCGTACTTAATGTGTGCTTGTGTTAGCTACTTTTATTTCATTTGCTAATTAAAATAACAATGCGGAAAACGTAATGAACGTTCTCAAACATCGTACTGTTTATATTACCTCACTGTTATCATAGTGTAAAAATAAACAATGCTATTATTTATATATGTCGAAGGTTCCTATTCCCTCTAGTGAATGAAATGAAACAAGAAGTATGTGTACTACCATACGCTATATATGTTTATATCCTTTTTACATCATTGGTCCATATGTCATCGTAATTTTATGGAGTATTTAAATTAGGATTTAAAATGAATTGAATTAATTGCATGATTATTTGTTCTAATAATCATAACAGCAATAATCTACGTTCTTATTATAAATGTAAATGTTACAATCATTTACAATTATCATTACTGGAGCGAAGTTTAATACAAGTTACTCTTTCACTTCATTCCGTCAGATAAGTAAAGTTAACATATATGTATAATGTTCGTTCAAGTAAGCTATGATATCAAATAGTTAGAACAATGTATTTACACATATAAGAATTACAGACTAGTTTATCTATCGGATAGTATTTTTGTATATATAAGTACAATTAATATGATAATCTCTAAAATATCTAGCAAATATATCTTCTCTTGCTAATTAGTTATAGTACCGGACATTTTTCAACTGTTATTGTCTAAATTGTTCCCGAAACTACTAAGGTGCAGACGTTGTTAATATCCTATGTACAAAAACAGAAGTATTATTGATATATCCATACATTATACATCTTTAGGCAATATAAGCAATTTTAATATTTACTTTATTTACAAGTTTATTGTATTTGCAGTTAGAGCAGAATAGAATAGCTTTTAATTCAATTGAATTCTATTTTAATTTATGTTTAGAATAATAGGATGTTAAATCATCATGAATCATATTCACAACTTGTTGGTCACTTTCATTTTTAAAACTGTAGATCAACTATATTTGTATGTTTGCATATTATACGACATTGAAAGCTCGTATATGTCACTCAATTAAATTGAAAATAGTAATGGGCGTAACATTTATCCCCGTGGGACTCAAGAATTAATTATATTAGGTTTAGAATAATGATATGTTTCCGAACGAACCTTTTAACATATTTGAGTTAAACATGATTCAAATAAAGAGATTTTTATATAATCCAAAGAGTAGTAAGAAAGTTTGACACATAATAATGGTTTACGTGATTATTTATAAAATTATTTAAAAAAATAGAGTCTTCAATGCTTTAAATTGATTGCTATTTATCATTATAAAAGTAATGAAAGTAGTTAAAATGCAGTAGTGGTACTGTACTATCCACGAAATTTTGACTGATGAAACGGAAATAGTTTATTATATGCGTATGTTACTTCTCTACATGTGTACAGTGCTCTTATTTGAAGAATACCCACCCCCACTATTTATTTTAGGAAGGAAAAACATCATCCAGACAAGAAATACATAAACTTAGATATCAAAGGGAAGCTTAAGGTCAGCGTCGGCTGCAGTTTGGGTTTCACCCCCTCACTTACAGCTACTACCACTTAAAAATTTTAACTGATACCCCATATCTTATAATACATCCTTTTCAGGATATTTAAAACTATAGTTTAACTTGGTTTAGTAAATTGACATCTTGTAACAGAAGCAAATATAAAATGACTTAAATAGAACACAACATAAATAATTAATGGCATTAATAATATATTCCATGGCATTTGGTGCTTTGGGTAAAGCAAACACTACAACTTCCTTCCATTCCTATAGAAAATAATGTTCTAGAAGACGACTATATACATATAGCACTGGGGAATAAAAAACAAACTTTTTATGTTGCCACAAAGTTAAGATCGGTTTTTGAATACTCGAGAGCCCTAATTTCACACTATATATTAATTTTAGCTAAATTTATTATGTTTGTTAAAACAACGGAGACTCCTGAAATTGCTTATTCTCAGCATCTCAAGCTTGTTTGTCAATTTAAAAAATGGTCACTATACTTCTTGGATAACAAAGTGGATATACCACATATCCCTCTCATCTCTGTTTATAGTATAGTTGTGCAAAAGAAAAGCATTGGCAGCAAACTGTTTGGCGTTTGAAAGACGCTATGCCGTTTGGAAAAACCAACATTGCTTACAAGTCATTAATAAAGAGAGAGAAAATAATACTACCACTACGTCATTATATTATATCTGTAATTCAAAAATATCTGAGTAATCATATGGTAAATAACTAGCAAGACCTAGTACATAAGATGTTACATGTTTCATTTCATATATAAATAAACAGTTTTAAAACTTTAAAACAGACTTTTCCGCACGTAGAACATCTCTATCTTGAAATTGAGTGGCCGAGAAAAAGTAAACCAACACATAAATGCAGAATATGTGTTTTATGCGACAGTTACTTTTTTCAAATAGTCCACCATCGTACTTTCTCATGACCCATGGATAGGGTGGGGTGTGTTCTGTCTACCTCAGAATCAATAAGTGTTGTCTGGAAGACGTCCCCGATCAGAATCAGTCAAAACCCGATCGATCCGACACAATTTAATTGAGTGATTGTGCTAACAAAAAAAATTCTCAAATAGTCCACCATTGTACTTTCTCATGACCCATGTACATGGTAGTGTTAGAATGAAGAATTTAAGAACACACTTTTCTTCAAGAAACTATATTTGCATTTTTTTCGGATAAAGTAATTTAACAGCATCAAGTCTACAATAAGAATGTGTTCCTCTCAAACCTCGACTCTCGCCATACCCTCGAGTCATCAATGCTTTGGTTATTAGAACGCCGAGAGCCGGGCACTAATACAAATAAACATGCCAACTAGGGCATAAAAGTGTCCATTATACATGTAAAAGATGTGTCCTTTTATAAATGCATATCGGATGTCGGTTCTTCCAAACATGTGCGTGCTGACAGGTAGAAGTGCCGCCGCCATAAATATTTTTGCTAGTGGTAACAGTAGAGTGGGTTCTATCCACCACAAAATCAATAGGTGTCGTTTGAGAGACATCGTCAATCATAATTAGTCAAAACCCGATCGATCCGACATGATTTAGCTGAATTATCGTGTTAACAAAAAAAATGTTCAATAGTCCACCCTCGTGCTTTCTCATGACCCATGGACAGGGTGGGGTGTGTCCTATCCACCTCCAAATCAATAGGTGTCGTCTGGGAGACGTCCCCGATCAGAATTAGTCAAAACCCGATCGAACCGACTCGATTCAGTTGAGTTACCGTGCTAACAAGAAAAATTTGTCAAATAGATCCAAGGGAGGGGGTGGTGTGTGCTATCCACCTCAAAATCGATAAGTGTCATCTGGGAGACGTCCCCGATCAGGATCAATCAAAACCCGATAGACCCGACACGATTTAGTTGAGTTATCGTGCTAACAATAAATTTTATTTCCGACGACAACGACGACACGCACACACAGAAAATTTTTTTAAAAACCATTTATTTTTGGTTTTTTGGCCGAAAAACGAAAAATAAACCCAAAAAAAATTTGGATTTTTCAGTTTTTCTTTACACGATTACATTACTTTTCCGCTAGTATAGTAGAGTGCGGAAAAGTAATAAATAGTTTTAAAACTTTAAAACGGATTTTTCCACACGTAGAACATCTTCCTCTATCTTGAAATTGAGTGGGAGTTATATTCTATGAAATGCTTATAGAGCAAAAGATAAGCTTAGTCTATTTAAGCAAGTTCCCCACGTAGTAAAGAATAATATATGATCATCAGTTCATAGTATTCACGTCACTGTTGTACTTAAGTCGTTAAATAAATTTTGATAAAAGTTCTAAAAATTGTAACAAGTCGTTTTAATGAAAATAAAGTGTTTTTAAAAAACCAAGTTCAAATTTGAAGAACATATCTGGCGCTGCGAACAGGATTCCAACACACCAACTCCAAGAAGTTCAGTGGTTCGTTTCAACGATTTGGCTGGGATCTACGACACCTTCCATCTGCAAGGACAACGTGACAACCCAAAATCCAGAGGACATAATTGGATCCAGATACCATCAGGGTAAGTTGCATTCAATTAATCCTTTATTCCGCATTTGTGTCACCAACAACTCAGTAACAAACTTAGCATAACACAGAGAGGAGGCAGTTTAAGGCTCTGTGGCGAGGTGAGCCAAAGGTGAGGTCGATACAGTGCACCATCCCATCCTAAGCAATATAAATCAAGTAATATTCGACAAAATATTCATTTAATATTCGCTTCGGAAAAAACGTGTACAATTATTTTATATAATCAGTACAAGTACTGAATAAGTAAATTATCTTCGGTACCTAATTAAGTCAAAAAACGAAAAACAATTTCAAGTTGAGAACTCATTTAGATTTTAAATAATTAAACAATTAATTCTAAGAATACATTATTCGTTTATTTTATTCATTTTCTTTCTCATTACTTTTTTTAAATAAAAATGCCACAGATAAATTACACTCTTATTAGATTAGTATTAGAAACAATTCCATCTTTTGAAGGAAATAGAGACCTTTTAGAAATTTTTATTTCGGCTGCAGATAATTTTTACAATCAATACAATGCTGCTAGTGCAGATATGAGTAGTTTTATTCGCCAAGCTTTGATAGGTAAATTAAAAGGGGATGCTCTCTTAATTATAGGTTCAAGAACTGAATTAAATACATGGCCTTTAATACGCGAAGAATTAAGAAACGTTTACGGAGAACAACTATCTTTAGATAACTTGGAGCAAATGCTCATGACATGTACTGTTCAAAAAAATGAACATTATCAAAATTTCGGTAAAAGACTACAAATATTACGCTCTAAATTAGCCCAAAAAATTACTACAATACCAATAACTAGTATGGATGCTGCCACTAAATTAGTACATACTCGGCAATACAATACTTTAGCTTGTAAAATTTTTGTTAGAAATTTAGATAGGCGTTTAAGAGATAAAATAATAGTTCAGGGCCCAAATTCTTTAGAAGCGGCAATGGCTCTAGTACAGGAGGATGAAAATTTCGAACTTTTTCAAAATCCAAACCAAAACCATTTCAAACAATTAATTCCGCGACCAATAAGACCTAATCAACTTTTACCAGGCCCTCATATTTCTCGAAATCAACCACAGACTTCTCAAAGACCACAACAAAATATTCAGTATCAAAATTATAGACCAAATTTTCCGTCGCAACCGATTAACTTACAACCAACTAATAGACCAATAAATTCACAATTACCTACAAATCGGCAGGTATTTGGCCCTCCACAAAATGTGTGGAATCCACAAAATAAATCGTTTAATCATAATAAACCGGTACCTATGTCCGGAGTCTCAACAATTCCTTCTAATGTGCCAAATAGACATAATTATAATCAACCAATGTCAACTAATACGAGGCTTACGTCGAAACCTTCACATTATGCAAGCAAGGACACAGAGATAAATACGTACCAAGAAGCTGATGCGGTAGAAAATAATATGGAACAATACGAAGAACGACTTTACACAGCTAGCAATGACCCAGAACCCTATTACTCGTCATATGATACTGATTCATATGAACCGGAGGAACAGCAGGATTTTTGCAACACCACGCAAACGAATTATCCAACTTAAATATAACAAATTTAAAAATAATCCCAGAAGTTCATACTTCCGGTGCCGCCCCTTTACCATATATTTATATACCGGCAACTGATCACGATCCAGAATTAAAATTATTACTAGATACAGGGTGTAGCATTAACATGTTAAAACCAAACTTAATTAACCACTTTTTTCCCGGTACTTTAAATTCCACGGAAACAAAGATTAAAACTACAGGAGGCACAGTAATTGCGAAAGAAGTAGCTTATATCCCTATATTCCAAATTTTATTACGAAATCATCCAAAAATACAGGATCCAAAATTTCATCATGCCGCCACTTATTATTTTAATTATGTACCTGAAGTTGTAGCATTTGAATTTCACGATTTCTTTGATGGAGTTATTGGAATTAATATATTAAAAGATTTAAATTTAGATATTGAAGTTTCGAATCAAACTATTTCAGACGGCTATATAAGTATTCCATTCTTGTATAGACAAAATTTACCGCTAAATAATGAAATTATAATCGAACCCTTTCAAAAACGTTTTGCAAAATTTCCAGTTCAAATAGAAAAAGGAACGATACTTATCCATGAACAAAACCCGTCAGGTTTGTTAATTAAAGAAGGTATCACAACCGTAGACAATTATTTCGCCCCGGTTCTCATTCACAATCATACAAATATACCGCGTACTTTAAAATTAATTGATATCACATACGAAAATTTAAATAGGAAAAATCATGAAATTTTTAATTTAGAACAGCTCACAGAAAATTTTGTATCTACAGAAACACCAATTTTAGATTTGAAACAAATTTTACGAGTAGAACACCTTAACCCGGAAGAAAAAAATAAATTGTATACACTGTGTACCAAATACCGAGACTTATTTCATAAAACCGATGAAAAACTAACGACTACAAATAAAGTATGTCACACTATCAGAACAACCGATGAAGTTCCTACGCACCCTTACATTTATAAATACCCCCATGTACACAAAGAGTTAGTCCGCGAAACAATTGATCAATACCTCAGGGACGGAATCATTAGACATTCCGAAAGCCCCTACGCTCATCCTATATGGATTGTAAACAAAAAAATGGACGCGTCTGGAAAAAAGAAATTTCGAATGGTAATAGATTACTCCGCGTTAAATTCTAAAACTGTTGACGATAGATACCCAATTCCTGATATAGATACAACACTAGCAAAATTAGGCAAAAGTCAATATTTCACGACAATAGACCTTGCTTCAGGGTATCATCAAATCCCTATGCATCGCGATTCAATTGAGAAAACGGCTTTTACGTGTGACCGAGGACACTACGAATTTTTACGTATGCCCTTCGGCCTCAAAAATGCGCCTAGTACGTTTTAACGAGTTATGGACCATATTTTGCGGGATCTAATTAAAGATAATATATGTATGGTCTATCTAGACGACATTATCGTCTATTCAGTTTCCTTACAAGAGCATATGATTCATTTAAAAAGAGTATTTGACGTTTTGCGCCAAGCAAACTTAAAAATCCAGTTAGATAAGACCGAATTTTTACAGAAATCAGCCGAATATTTAGGACACATAATTACCGATCAGGGTGTCAAACCCAACCCAAATAAAATTAGTGCTATTAAAAATATGAAAATTCCTACCACTATCACTGAAATTAAATCATTTTTAGGCCTTACCGGTTATTACCGAAAATTTATTAAAGACTATGCAAAAATCGCTAAACCAATGACAGCATATTTAAAAAAGGGAACCAAAATTGATATTAATAACCCAAATTATAAAAAAAGTTTTGATGAATTAAAAAATTATTTAACAAATGAACCGATATTGATCTATCCTGATTTCTCTAAACCGTTTGAGCTCACCACCGATGCTTCAAATTATGCGATTGGTGCGGTCCTATCTCAAAATAATAAACCGATAGCTTATGCATCGAGGACATTGAACAAAGCCGAACAAAATTATTCAGTAATTGAAAAAGAAATGCTTTCTATCATTAGTTTTTGCGCCTATTTTCGACCTTATTTATACGGTAAAGAATTTACTATTTTCACTGACCACCGTCCATTAAAGTGGTTAACCTCCATAAAAGAACCTAATTCTAGACTTTTACGCTGGAAAATCAAAATGCAAGATTATAACTATAAAGAAATCAAATACATCAAGGGAGGCAATAATAAGGTTGCAGATACACTTTCACGCATTAAACCAACAGGTGATGAAAATTCTTCATTAAACGGAGAATTTGATCCTTTAGACCAATCTGATAGATTAGCCGACTTCAATATTCATACAAATGAATCACAACCGATAGTTCAAATTTCAGAAAATGAATCAATTAATGATATTTCAGAAATAGATCGATTAATAAACGAAACATTAGAAAACCAATCTATAGACGAGACCCCAAAAATAAACGTGATACAAGATATTTTAATAAATCCAATAAATGAAATAATACCCCCAGATGAATTCGATAACGAAACAATTCATTCAGCCGTAGAAAATCCTATTTTCGAAATAAAAGTTACCGAAAAACCACTTAACTCTTTTCATAATCAAATTTTGTTCCATATCGGAAATGACACTCTATCCTCTTTTACTCGTGTTAAATCTCCATTTGAAAACTATACTCGTCACCTAGTAACTATCAGAATACGTAATTTTAGAGAAGATGTAATTAATTATATAAAAAATTACGTCAGACCAAAAGCCACATACGGTATATTAATTCCCGATCAATACATTCCTCAAATAACACAAATCATACAAACTCATTTTCAAGCGAAAAGTTTTAAATTTATTAGATCACCCGTATTCATAAAAGATATCGAGACATTAGAAGACCAAATTGAAAAAATTAAATTCCATCACGAAACTAAAACGATTCACAGAGGAATTACAGAAACATTATCTGCCCTCTCAAAAATATATTTCTGGCCAAAAATGAAAGACTCTATTACAAATTATATAAATACATGTGCATTATGTCAACAAAACAAATACGAAAGACATCCAAATAAAGTTATATATAAAAATACACCAATTGGAGAAAACCCATTTGAACATATATATATTGACACATTTTCCGTCGAAAAACAAAAATTCCTAACTATAACGGATAGTTTTTCCAAATTTTCCCAGGCTTACCCTACCACTACAAATGCTTTAGAGATACTTCGCAATTTGTTAATTTTTATTTCACATTATGGAATACCTATTAAAATTACCTGTGACCAAGGTACAGAATTCAAAAATGTACAACTTGAAAATTTTTGCAAATTACATAAGATTAACTTACATTATGCAACTGTCAGAAATCCAAATTCCAACAGCCCAGTCGAACGATTCCATTCGACACTAATCGAATCATTACGAATTTTACGTGCCGCACAAAAACAAGCTCCAATTACCGAATTGATGACGTACGCACTCATTGGTTATAATAACAGTACCCATACGAGTACGAAATTTACACCCTTGCAAATAATAAAAGGAAATATTAACTATCAAAATCCAACTGATTACACAGATCAAGTAATATTTACTAATTACCTAGACAATCATGCACAAAATTTAGAAATAATGAAAACCAAAATTAATGACGCACAAACCAAAGCTAGAGACTTATCCAAAATTAATGAAAACAGATTAGACCCATCGCAAATTACGGTAGGAAATGAAGTATTTGTTAAGTCAGATAGACGTCCTAAAATCATCCCTCGATACACTAAAGAAATCGTTGTTAAAGATAAAGATGCTATAGTAGAAACCGAAAAGGGAAATTACCATAAAAAAATTATAAAACCTACACGACGGACAGGTTTAGGAATAGGAACTAAAAACATTAATTTACTTGCAGGGCCATCCAGTCATGTTTCTTCTGCCTCTTCTAGTCACTCTTCTAGGAAGATCGACTAAAACAGATAAAATTACGGTTACACCTTTAAATAACCCTTTATTCCCTTTCTCCTTAGGAGAAGCTCATATAACGACACATTCTCATGTTTTTATCAAACATATTGATTTAACTAATTACGAAAACAAATTACAACAGATTCAAAATTTATTGATAGATACAAAAATATCTAAAACAAAAAGAAACTTACCTTCATTAGAAAGACTCAAAATTACAATACAAGAAACTGTGAATATTACATATCAAAAACTAGAAAATCTCAAGATAAAACCTAGAAATAAGAGAGCCCTAATTAATGTCGTAGGTAGAACTCAAAAATGGCTCTTTGGTACCCTATCTGATGAAGATGGAACACGATATGACAATGCAATAGAAACCTTAAGAAATAATCAACTTTCTATTTATAATGACTTAGAAAAATCAGTAACAGTCACGAAAGATTTTGTAAATGAAACCAGTAAGTTATTAAACAAAGTTAAAACGAATAATGAATATGTACAAAACCAAATTTCAACTTTGCAAATTACCACTGACGGAATAGCTTCATATTTAACGTCATATCATATACTAAACTCTTTAATGCAAAATTGTGAAATATTAATGGAATCAATAGATAATTTACAAATTTCAGTATCCTTAGCCCAAATACATACCTTAACTACAAATATATTAAGTATTAAAGAAATTAGAGAAATAAAAATTTTAATGAACCAATTATACAAAAATCAAATTTTATTCAAAAATGAACGAAAGTAAAATACATGGATTCAGAAATTCTAATATTAATTCACTTCCCTATCATAGCATCAATAACAATTGATTTATATCACTTATTTCCAATCCCAATAAATAACCTTACCTTGATATCTGAAAAACCTTACCTGTTATTGAATGCAACCAATCATCTATACCAAGAAGAACCCTGCCATTTTATTGATGAATATTGTATCGCAAATGCCGACAAACTGTTATCTCAACCCGACTGTATAGCCAATCTACTTCGAGGTCAAGTCAAAGAGTGTCCGTTAACCCCTATATACGTCAACACCGACTTGGTCAGCCCTGTCAACGCCGAATACATAATCGCCATCCCTCAAGAAACATTGAAAATACATCAAACATGCGACGAAGCAGGTTTTACGAACATTCATCAACCATCACTAATTCGCATCCCTTACCAATGTAAAGTCGACGTCAATAACGACGTATTCATCAACGATCAAACTAAAATTATAGGTAGTCCATACACACTCCCCCAAATTCCAATCGTTAGGCCGGAATCAGCACAACAAGAGGTCCATGTTTATCGAGAAATAGATCTACACCACCTCACTTCGATTGAAAAACAAATCAATCAGTTAGAAGTCAAACCGTTAATAGAAATGAAACTAATGGCTACATCTATCTGGACTTATGTGATTATATTTATATTAATTGTGTTATTACTTTACAGCATATATCATATTGTAAAATGTTATAAAACAAAAACAAACCCATTTAAATTCATTGTTAATTATAGGAAAGGAAAACCATCAGAGTCACTGGAAACAAAACTGAAAAATCAGTCAACTGATGACAAAAACGATGTTTTTCCTTGATTTTTCATACTACGTCGGGAGGAGTTATATTCTATGAAATGCTTATAGAGCAAAAGATAAGCTTAGTCTATTTAAGCAAGTTCCCCACGTAGTAAAGAATAATATATGATCATCAGTTCATAGTATTCACGTCACTGTTGTACTTAAGTCGTTAAATAAATTTTGATAAAAGTTCTAAAAATTGTAACAAGTCGTTTTAATGAAAATAAAGTGTTTTTAAAAAACCAAGTTCAAATTTGAAGAACATATCTTGGGCGAGAAAACATAAACCAACACATAAGCAGAATATGTTTTTTATGCGACAGCTTTACTTTTTCCAAATAGTCCACCATAATGTTCTCTCATGACCCATGGATAGGGTGGGGTGTGTCTTGTCCACTTCAAAATCAATAGGTGTCATCTGGGAGACGTCCTCGATCAGAATCAGTTAAAACCCGATCGATTCCACACAATTTAATTGAGTGATCGTGCTAACAAAAAAAGTTTCTCAAATAGTCCACCATTGTACATTTTCATGATCCATGTACATGGTAGAGTGTGTTCTATCCACCTGAAAATCAATAGGTGTCTTCTGAGAGACGTAGCCAATCAGAATCAGTCAAAATTCGATCGATTCGACACGATTTAGTTGAGTTATCATGCTAACAAGAATAAATGCTAACTACAACGGCGACACACACAGCAAACATTTTTAAAAACCATTTTTTTTGTGGTTTCTAGGTCGAAAAACAAAAAATAATCCTAAAGAAAATTTCTTTTTTCACTTTTTCTTTACACGATTACATTAGTCTTCCGCGTATAGTGGAGTGCGGAAAAGTAAAACATTCAAAACAAGAGAAGTTGCTTATATTATTTTGTTTTTATTACTTTGCATTAATATTTATTATGTGTATGTTTGTTTCAGAATCAGGGCCAATTCAGAGCCAATCAAGAAAACGTAATGTCATTTTAAACATCAATAATGTACTTGAATTCGACTCCCACAAGTCCAACAAATTGACTGTTCCCCAATGTAATATATATCACATGTGTTGTTATGATCGGTAAATATAAAATAATATTGCAATATCAAGGAGTCATTTACACTGGATAGTTTTTATGACTGTGTATGTAAAATTTTGTATTTATTATAATTCTACCAGTTATCTTGAGAACGATTTTGTTTATACCAGATGTACAAATTGCCCCATAATCTTTAATTGAAGTGTATTCAATATTTAAGTGCTTAATTAACTTTGTCATCCATATTCTGAATATAAACGATATTCTGTCACTGTATCGATTTTAGGTCATGCATAAATTTCATCATAAAAGTATTTACATCTCTGTGCTGGATTCGCACATAATTGTATTTTTTCGTCGTAGTATGGAAGAAAATACGCCTTTTTTTTTAACACAACAATCTATTCCAAAGTTTCTTCCTATTTTTTTTTTACAAGCCTTGTTACAAAAACTGGTTTGGAGACTAAGAAAGAACAAGTAATATGCGTAGTTGCTATCCCTATTACACATGTAATTATTCGACAATTTATTTCTTGGTTTTATTTAACTTAGGTGCGGACTACTCAATTACAAGTCTCGAATCGTTCTCTTTTCGCCTACTTGCGGGGAGCAGTCTATGGCTCCACGCAAATGCCCTCTGGTCAACAACTGTGACACTAATGAGCGGCGTAACAAATTTATTTTCACAACAATCTCTATAGGTATATTATTTCTGCTTCGATGCAGTTATTTCAACATTTACTGAATAATATACAAGTTCGCGATCTATAATTAAGTTACAATTGAGTATCTCTAAAAATAGTATATATGAAGTTTGCTCTATATGAAGTTATGTCAGTTTAACAATTATGTGTGGTAAAGTATTAAAATATATTGAATTGTGGGAATTAAAATATATTAAAGAGGAACTATGGAAATTAAACATTAAATGCCGCTTATAATAATTATAGTATCAAAGAACGGCACGAAACGGGATATAATGTTACACCTTTATATACGAGTAAATCATTATATTGATATCAGAATGCGACGTGTTATTATCTTTCGTATTGTCCAAAGAAATATAACGTTAACACTCACTGAGTTTTCCATAAAACACCAAAATACTATACACCACACTCGACGCGCGTTTTGCCAATAAAGTTGGCATCATCTGGAGATGATTGAAACAGTTTTAATCATCTCCAGATGATGCTAACTTTATTGGCAAAACGCACGTCGAGTGTAGTGTATAGTATTTTGGTATTTTATGGAAAACTAAGTGAGTATTATATTTACACCAGAGGTTCCGTCCTACTCCAGCAAACATAACGTTAGAAAACTACAAGTGGTTTTATTTAAGCAAATGAGTTTACCCTCGACCACTTAAATGAATTTCGCAGTTGAAAGAAGTCCCTTAATCAAAGAATAAGGGATAGAAACCCTCTTGTGAATAAGGAGCAGCGTTAACAATGTTAAACTAATATAGATCTTTAGTACTTAATTAAATACGTTAATAAAGTTTTAGCGACTGTGACTTTAAATGAAAATCCAACATTTTACGATTTTACTTCTTCTCTGTCTTTTACCAGTTATTTCAATAAGCGATGCTGAGTTTATGGGTCGAAATATGACCATCGTAAATATCCAATGTGACATATAAACGTTTCTATTAGTTTACTATAAACTTATATTACTTATATAACAAATAAGAATTTGTTTAATATAAACTTTTATTATCATTGTTGACATTTCACGTAGTAGACGAGTCGCATACTTCTACGTAAATTGAACAATCGATGCAGATAAATTGTCGATAAAATGTTACGATATTTTTCTGGTATATTTTATATCTCCACCTGGAACTGTTTTTACAATTTTTAGATACAAGGGTTAAAAAGTGAAAGGATCAAAATCTATTCATTTTCTACATAATTTCATAGTTGAAGTAAAATCCCTAAACATGTAAATTTCGTATTCCAAAGTGATATAATTTGAGCAGAATTTTATACCTCCCTCTTCACTTGATTAGAATGGAATGACAGTTAACCCTTTAAAATGCATATATGGAATAAATATACGCAATACCTTTTAATCTTCTTTTCAGTAGGTAATACGAAGTTTTTTGAAATTTTCAATTTTTGTTTGTTAAATACATTGCATTTTAATATCTCTAAATTTCAGTATAAATAGGATTATCAAATGAAACATTCAAAATTAACTATTTAAAATGGTTACCAGTTATTCCTTGACAATAAGTGTTACTTGGTCTATCTCAATGCCTAGTAAGAAAAGGAGATCAATTTTCCACGAAGACTGTAGGATTACACGTTTCTCGACGGGCGTATTGATAACCAAGTAGACATCATCGGGAGATGATTAACACTTTATGATGATTCGACTTTATGACTTTAGATGTTTATAATCAGTTTTAATCCTCTTCTGATAATGCCAACTTGGTTGGCGAAAGGCGCGTCGAGAAACTTGTAATCTTTCGGTGTTCACAGGAAACTAGTCTCCTATTTTGGTTGCTGCTTCGAAGATTCCAGCTCTTTCCCGTGATAACTACAGGATGTTTATAGCCTTTTATGAATCTTTTAAAGGATATAATATATCATAAACTACGAAAATAAACATTAACAACGATTATTCAATGTTGTTATCTCCCTCATTATAACACTACATAGCCAAACGCATTATAAATTTACAAATTAACAATTCCATTTCCAAATCCAAATCCAAAAAAAGGATTTTCATGTGTAAACAGAATGTTCAGTGAATATCTTGTTTTTATTGATTATTAGATAGCAAACAATTGTAAACTTCTATACGCTGATGATAATATTGTAGCCGTGTACAAAGCATGAACTCTTTGTACGCCGTATGAAAAACGTTCCGCGTACAGATGTTATATGACCACCTAATTTTGTAAATATTTACCATTAGTCAACAAATTCAATTACTCCCTATTACGGTAGTTATACGTCAATTTTTAATAGATATAATCACGATTTTTAACCATAATCACAATACGAAAACCACAAGTTTAAACACTACAACAGTTTAAACACACGCAAAATATTTATTTGTAAAACGCAACGTGATATGCACAAACTTATTTTCGAAATTTCAACATTCAACTTCTGTAAAGCAGAACTAAAAATGTCTGTTTGAATTGTAAAGCGAAACTGCAGTACTAGGGCAGCAATTATCTTAATGTTTAGGTTGTTGATATTCTTTAATTTATGTAGTTGATAGTATGTGGAGAGTTAATTAACCCGATAAAACCTCTGGTTAAGACTCAGGTACATCTAAAAACAGAAAATTTATATACGTGCTTATAACAGGATACAAACTCTGTTCGTTGGCTAATAACCCAATGAATGGAGTTTGAATCCTGTTCAATAATGGTTTCTAAGTTGATAAAACATAAATTAATTGTTGTAAATAATAGACAAGATCTAAAATGCATAAACAACAGAAAATACTATTTTTTGTCTAGTTAAACTAGCGCGATCATTAGTCGATTAACTATCTAATAGATATATTACCGACGTTCTCAATAAACGTTGTTCAAAAGGGGGCAATAATAGACTGAAATATAGACTGTGCTGTCCTAATTTACCTCGCGTATCGTGTGTTGTCTTTATTTACGTCCTGATTATAACTTGTTAATAAGAAATGTGATAAATATATGTTAAGTGTGTCAACACTTAATATATCTGTGATGTGGTCAACACATCAACCAGTATGGATTAGCTCCACTACAGCATTTACAGTTCTACTTATTAACCTCTCAGTGCCTCAAATATGTAATATTCCCTTAATAATAATAACGAGTAAGCAAATCGCAATAATATTGCGCCGCCCCCTTGCTCATATCGAAGGCACCTCCGGAGCATGCTTGTAGAGGCTTCCAATCAAAAAACAAAATTTACCACGTTGTTCACAAGGGTCGATTTATTATATTGATTTTGTCAGTGTCGAAAGTGTCGAAATTCGAACGAAAAGCATTTCGTCCATCGACCTAAAAATTTTGTGACACATACACACGAAAACAGCCGTTTAGTAAATATAGACAATATTATGTTGATTAGTATAATATTTTTTTATCAGCACATTTTTAACAATATATTAATTCTGAGTCAGTTTCAACTTAAAATTCCACGTAACTGTAGCTTTAAATACTTTTGATATTAAAGATAAGCTTTAAAAATCGGTTTTTAATTAGAAAATTTAAATGTTATTTAAGAGTCATTATATAACTGTTGTTAACCTTTTCTCTTTCAAATAACATTGTTTTATGTAATAGTATACTGTTTTGCTAGAATCTAGTGTCAGCGATGTAAACTATTAGTCAGATTATGTGTTGACTGTAGATATTATTACACTGGGCAGTATAGATAAGGTTATGATAGTCTATTTGGTGACGAATTTATGTACTATTTTATGTAACAAAAGGACCGGTAATCATTTTTTAAAATTAATGCAAAAAATATTCGAATCCCGATTGATTTCAAGCCAAGTTCGAATATAGTTCTCCAAATGAGAGAAACTATTCCACAAAACTCCAACTATTTGTTGTACTTTGATAATTAATTCTCTTCAGCCAAGTTGATAATAGTGCATTATGGACAACGAAGATTTCCCAGAATTATCATTTTCATCAGACTAATCTATGAAAATCAGTGGCAAAAGATATCTGGAAGGAGAATAGCCAGGGCTGATGGCATTAAATTACGTAGCTTGAAAAAAATTTGAATCTGTATATCCACTAAAGAATAGTATTGATTGAATAGAAGTATTGGAATGTATTGGAATATATTGGAGGTTTAATTGGAATGCAAAACAGTCGATAGAAATTGATCACATTAAAATGGTTAAATCCTGCAATTAGTTTATAAGTTAATTCTTGGATGTGCTAATTGCCTTGTACAGAATTCCCATTCAATCCAAGAAATACTAACTACGACTGTTTTCTGGTTAGACTTTCATCTTTCTGATATATACCTTGTATCCAAGTGGTTATTATATGTGTAGGAAAGATTGTAAAAATTGAGAATAGTAAAAAATTCAGGATGGTTTATTACAGTTTAGGACTAACGTAGCTGCTTGTTTATATTATGAGGGCAAATAACAAGGGTAAATTACAACCTCTAAATTCTGCAAGTTTTACTGATCAGTCTACGTAGCGAAAAGACACAGGGGACTATGGACTATGTAAATCAATTAACCAATTCCAAACTTCAATATAAGAAGGGATGGCTGAGAACATTCAACATATCATCATTACGAGTATCATTAGAGTCCAGAACATTTATGTATCTTTTCATGACACAAGGTTATTCTAGGCATACGTAAGTAATTACCACGGATTCACGGAATGTTGAAATGATGTATTAAATTTGTCTATATTACATTGTATTTTCGGTATTGGAAGTTTTGATATATAAAGCTACGAAAATATTAGTTAAAGGAAACTATACATAAATTCTTACAAAAAAATGTTGGTAGGTGGGTAGTTGATACATATTTTTGACTGTGATTGTACTGATTTTTTTTACGTCACAGCTGTGTTTACAGCGTGGCAACGATACAAGCGCAGAAGTCGGTGTCTACCGTATCGCGATATCGTAATTTTGTTTATTCATGGGCATTCTTTGATCGTGTTGTTCTTCAATATTGCATTGAATGTGCTAAAAATAAAACATAAAGGAGTTTTGAGGCGGGAAAGAGATGCTAAATGACGTCTGAAAGCGGTGAAAGCAATGAATGCCGCGAAAAAAGCTTTAAATCTAACCGCGAAATAATCAATATTGAACTCGGATCATCGATATAGATGAATTGCAACAGAATTTGAAGTGTTATTCATGTAAAAAGCTATTATCATTAGAAAACGTTGAGAGTGAAGTAAGAAGTGGTTTACTTGGGCAGTGTCATGTAATTCCTTGCCACATAACATGTCTTGCAACGTTACCACGGTGCGAATTACATGATATAAATCGAAAAAATTCGTAAATTTTTATTATGATTATGCGAGAACTATGTAGTTGATCAAGCACATTTTGGGTTTACATATTTTTGGCTAGTTCATAAATAAAATATTAGTTTTATATGAAAATTTAAAGAACAGTTTCTGAGATATAATGGAGTTACTGTCACTTTATTGCGAGGTCCGCATACTTCCCATGTTAACAAGGTCAATTTTAAATTTAAAGATTGAGAAAACGGTGTAGATGAATATTTTTATATTTCACAAAAGTATTTAGTAACTGTTCATTTAATAAATATAAAAATTTCAGAGAATTCTTAAGAAAACGGGAAACTACTAGTACTACCTTAAACATTTTATAGCTTAAAATATCCACAAAGAAACGTTAAAATAGAAGATAAAGAAAGATAATGACACTATTTCGAAAGTTAACAAAAGTGGTTTACTGTTAACAGGTTAATTATTTCCTTTAGTTTTAGAGTTTTTATTGCTACCAATGCCGTAAAATGAATGATGTATATAAAATAACTAATGCGCACAAGAGGCACATAAAAACTGCAACACTTAGTTCGAAATTAATAAATGCGACAAATTTATGGCACTTGTAAAATAGATTATTAGATGTAGAGTTTTACTATGCCATTGGTATGCTGCCAAAATATGCATTGTCCTAGTTTCAAGAGAGCTGAACATTTCAGACGCTTCTATCGCTTTATTCAATTCGATGTTAAGTTTTGCACGCATAATAAAGTACAGAAAAACCCCTTTAAAGATTACTAACCCTAACAATTTTATATTGGGACAAAACAAAATACAGACGAATTTCAGATATTTGACAATTTATTTTTTCTACTTATTGTTTTTTAATTTAATAATTTTTAATTAGTGAATTTACAATAAACGAGGTCATTCAGCAACAAAAAAATCAAAACACTTATTTATAAAAACATTATAACATGTAAGAATGATCAAAATATGTAAAAACTAGTAACAACTAGATATTGGGACAACATAAAGGAACTGCCAAAAATGAAACAACATAAGGCAAGTAGACTGCGAAAACAATTTTGCGGGGATTACAAGAGATATCAGTTTATTCTGAATTTAGTCTCTTATCATATTGAGTGAATCACTGCATGTATCAAACAAAAGGGTACGTGGTATCTTTACAAGTTCAAAAATTCATGAGTTAGTGCTTAAAAATTATTGCCGCAATGAAACAATACGCGAAGTTGCGGATGAACTTATTATTTCTAAAACGACAGCGTGGAATATAATTAAGCATTACGGAGAAACCGGAAGTATTCTATATAAAAAAGGTAAAAGTCCGGATCATCCAATAATAGTTTCTGATAGAAATAAAAGAATAGTAGTAAAAATATGCAAGAAAGGACGAAGAAGTACAGTAAGGCAAGTTACGCCGAATAGAATCACGAATGTGGACAAAATTTACCAAGAGAATGCTGTCGCAACTGGATATATAAATGTGGACTATATTGAGTAAATTTTATAAGGTTGAATTACAGGTAACAATTTAAAAGTGCCTTTTAAACATTTTAATTTTTTTGTAGGTAAAGGAAAAGCCACTATTAACGGCTAAACAAAACCAAGCCAAGATCACATGGGCAAAATCTAAACTGCCTTGGGCGGTAGAAGATTGGAGTATAGTAATTTCTAGCGATGAATCTAAATTCGACATTTGTGTTTTTAATAACCGCAAACACGTGATTTGCACTAAACATAACGCTCTTCACAAAAATTGCTTAAAACGCACGATAAAATTTCTTAAGAGTGTGATGATTTGGGGTTATATGGCAGCGTCAAGATTAGTATGCTTTTAATTTATTGTTGATTATTTAATCATGAATACTGCGAAATATTAACAATACTTCAAGACCATCTACTACCAAGTATTGTGAAGTTAGATGTTAGCGAAAGTTACATTTTTCAGCAGGATGGGGCGGCCTTTCATGCAGCCAAAACCACAAAAAAGTGGTTTGAAGACCACAACCTTACTTACTTACTTTAAAATTCTTTTATTACATTCTAAATGACTACATTTATATGATACAGTACAGTGATTTAAGTTCAATTGCGTGTCCTGGACACTTACACGTATAAATAAGAACTAAAATGCACACATATGCAAGTTGTGGCTACAAATACATATACACACATATATATATATATATATATATATATATATATATATATATATATATATATATATATATATATATATATATATATATATATATAGGATATATATAGGAATTCTAAGGTTGCCTATATTGCAATATATTCTTGCAACAACCTTTTATGGTGTACAAGATGGCCGTCTGTGCTGTCAACTATTTGTTTATTTTACTTTATAGGTTATTTGCATATTATTTCCATGTTTGCTGCGTTGTATTTAGTTTGTTTAATAATAGGTGTGACACTGTTATCTTCGATTAATAGGGCCATTCCTCCCCATCTATTTAATTCATTTATTTTGGTTAATATTCCATTTGCGTTTCAATTACTTATTATGAATATTGTACACCTGCTATATTATATTTTGGAGCTCGTTAAAAACTTGTTGTGCTGTTGTAAATAATACTATGGGGTCATTTACGTTACTGAGTATTGCATTGAAAGCTTGAAGAGCCTTAAAGGTATTAATTAGATTAATTTTATTATTCAGTGTAGTAAATTCTTTGGCTAGATCAGAATGCTGAGCGATACCGTCACCTACCCTGTTAGTTAAATGTATTTCTAGCTGCCTATTTACTAGGACGACCACAACCCAAATGTTCTCTCTTGACCTTGCAAGAGTCGTGACCTTAATGTCATTGAAACAATATGGCATAAAGTGAAAGGCATTAAGGAACAATTCACAATGGACATTACCAGAACTTAAAGCCAAAATAGAACAGATTTGGAATATATTTACCCTTGAACAGCGCAGATCCTTAGTCGATTCAATGCCCAACCGAATTCGAGTGGTAATAAAATCTACCCGCTAAAGGGAGTTGTTACTCCATATTAGAAATAAATATTATTACTTTGTCCCAATATTTAGTTGTCGCAAGTTTTCACCCATTTTGATCACTCTTACATGTTATAAGGTTTATTATAAATAACTATTCTATTTTTTGTGTTGCTGATTGACCTGATTTATTGTTAATTTCTGATTAAACATTATTGATTAAAAAAATAGAAACAAATAAATTGACAAATATCTTAAACACGGAAGTATTTTATTTTGTCCCAATATATAGTTGTTAGGGCTCGTATATAAAATAATTTATGGACAGTACGGCTAAATACCTTTAGAAGTGGGCGATACAAAGAGCAAATTGACTAAGGCCGCTCCGGTATCGTGGCCTATTAATGTAACGCGTGTAGGATCGCCGCCAAATGCGGCAATGTTAATCTTAATCCAACGCAGAGCCGCCGCGATGTCCTTGATCCCTAAGTTCCCTCCTGAAGGCTCCTCTTTATTCGTGGCACTGCCGCCCTCCGTTCTCAGAAAACCTGGAACAAAACAATAAAGAGCTTTACGGAACGCATAAACAACCATTTTAAAGGAGACGTAGATGGTGCATGGCGGCGGGTTTAGATTGAGGTTGGTCGTTTATTTTTATCCCAATTAAAGATACAGAAAATGCATTTCCCGCGAATGAATCAATTAGGGAAGGTCGTTAAGAAGACCGTGATATAATGTAAACATAGTAGTAAATACAAATGATTTTAACCCTTTAGTGCAAAAATATATATTACAATATACAGTGAGATCTAGATATGGATTAAATGTGACATTACATAGAAAATATGCTAAAGTTATTAAAACTGATTTTTATTGTATTCAGAATTGTATTGTATTGAAAATTTTTCAAATAATCGATATTTTTATTAGCTTAAAAATTTATTTGAACCTTTTAGAATATGAGGCAGATTCGTTTTCTCTACGCTCGTCGGACTGCTCCGAAACGACACCTGCGTCAAATGAATACCTACTGCGAAAGTACAGAGGTACAGTCTAATGTTTTACGTTATGATTTCCAACTTTTGTAGTACACAACAGATGTCGTTAAAAGATGTTTATGTTTAGTAGAAGCATTTAAAGAAAACGTGCATGGTTTTGGAGGAAAAGGTAAATTAACTGCCAAATGAATTGATCACTTAATAATTTACGAGTAAGCAAATCGCAATAACATTGCGCTGCTACCTTGCTCATATTGAGGGCACCTCAGGAGCATGCTTTTAGAATCTTCGGATCAAAGAACAAAAATTACCACGTTGTTCGCAAGGGTCGAATTATTATATTGATTTTATCAAAATGGTGAAATTTGAACGAAAAGCATTTCGTACATCGACCTAAAAATTTCGTGACACACACATACGAAAACAGCCGTCTAGTAAAGATAGATTATGGCTCGGCAATATATCGGAACCCGAACGCATTGAAAAATATAAACATGAAATCTGGGCAACTTTATTTCATAAGTTATCAATCGACGAAAATCTGCAGAACGAGTAATACTCAAGAGTCTTGGTGTGACTGAAAGAAGGCGCAAGCAGTGGATTCTTTGGACATCAAACCGATTTGTGAGTATTTGAGCCGAGAGGAGATGCTAATCCGTTGCTTGGGAGGCTACACGCAAAATAGCAATGAAAATTTCAATGCTACCCTTTGGAAATTGGCATTTTAAAGCCAATTTTTAGTCATGTGGCAAAAATCTTGAATATAGTGACTGATTACTGTATGTACTTTTAATGATGGTCTAACTCCGTCAGACCATCACTGTCAGACTGCCAGACTGTCACTAATGATGTCTGATGATGACCGATGGATTGCTCGAATTATGAAAGCTCTGGAGATGGGCACTGTCGTCCAATCATAAGTTGTTTGCCTAAAAGCCAATGCTAAGCGGATCAAGCACCCTGAGATATCTTTGTTAGATGCAGCAAAAGAGGCACGCACTAACATAAAATGATCGAGGAAAGAGAATAAGGAAGAATAAATAAATATAGAGGAGAAGATTTATGATCCTGGTTATATAGGTTAGTGGTATAAATTTTTAAACAATTAAATTTTTCACTTTTTCATGTCTAAAACACATTTTAAAACTTTAAACTCGTTTTTCTCGAAACCTGATTTTTCAAAATGACACGCAGCATAACTCCAACAATTTTCATTTCGTTCATACGAGATTTCAACAGTATCTTTAAAATAACATTTTAAAGTGAAATACTTATGAAATATTCGATAACTTAATTTAAACATTATTTATTAATGAATGATTGACCAGTTTTTTGTCGAAAATTCAACTTTCTTTTAGATACTCGGTAATCACACAAAAATCAATAATTTTTTGTATTATACTTAAATACGAGTATATGCCTAATAACTTCCTTAAATATTATCTTTTACCTTTTACCCAAAATTGTCAGAAAAGCCCCTTTCTTAGATTATTACAGTGTTATTAACCCTTAATACTACTTTCGTATAGTAGCTGTTGGTTTCTTAATCGATATTACCAATCTGATAACATAATCTCTAGATATTACGAATTTTTAGAATGCGGTATAAACCTATATCTTCAAACATACACGTAAATGCTTGTGACGATAAAAGTGCATACGTTTGTTGAGACAAATATGGCAGATATCATGATATCATTCCGTCATTTTCTGTACTTATTTTAGCAACTTCAATATTACCTACCAATATTTCGAAGTTTTTTATTTATAGTGAGCGTGATCTGGCATATTGGTTGGAAATGCTTGTCATGTCATTTTTCGTTAAACTTATTTTTTTATCCAAATAAATGTTTTTCAACCCTAAATATCAAAAGCGTTTACTTTGTCGATCAGGAATAGAGCAAAACTCGCGTAATTATTATTACACAGCTATAGTTCACAGATAATATATGACAATACAACAATGAATGTTAATGAATACTCAAATAAACAGAAGAAAGGGAAGACAAATGTATAAATAAAAAAAAGAGTTACCAACACACGTGTCAGTCGGTGTCTGTTTCTGACTCTCATGGAGATTGTAGTTTAAGTTCTCTGCAGGGAAACCTCGACGTCTATTACTTAACAGTAGTTTACCCAAAAAAAAAGTGATTTCAACGTCTACTGCCATCAAAGAACAGTACGAGACTAACTATACGAGTATATGGACTATAATTTAGTAAAGTAGGAGATAAATCTTGATGTGTACCATTTATAAATGAACACCTGTATTAAACGTCTGTATTCAGGATTTTTTGTAAACACATCTTACAGTTATTTTTAATTATAGTACCGAGTAGTAAAATAAAGTGTAAAGAATACAAACTATACATTATAGAATTAGTATCCTGTTTTCTTTATTGTTAGCGTTTTGTTGAATATTTAGAATACATAAGTATTTTTTTCAATGGCTTCTCTCCATTGTACTATAATTTCGTTTGCACTAGATCGCCGGTTTGGTATTACTCTTCAGAATATGTTGATTTAAGCGTCAAATGGGGGATGGTCGGCCGGTTTTCTTCCTTTGGGCGGTGCATCCAGTTCTTTGATAATGCCTTGCACTGTAGATTTAGGCAGCGAATACGTAGCAGATATTTTCCGAGGCAAAATTCTCGGTTTATGAGGATTATCAATTGATTTTCGCATATTGCCACTTACTGCCACTCCATGTGCCATTTTTTTTTTAGAAAATTTTGAGTAGACTCCTCCAAAACACACATTATAATATCCGTTTCACTGTAACAACAGTCGAAACACTATTTTGTTTTAAAACGCTACAAATGTTTCATTTCAGCAACTAGTCGAACTATTATGAACCGCAAATCTTAATGTTTTTTATTAACAAAATTGTCATTGACATATCGAAGAATAGTCATATTTCATCGTATTTAAGCTAAAAGTTTAAACTTTTTTCTGTTACCAATATTTTTCTTTAATAAAACAGTCTTGAGAGCGTTATTACTTTTATTTAAATATATTAGTTGTAAAATTTGTTGTATGGATATCAAAATATTTGATTTAAGTTATGTGGCGCAATCTATTGGTTGACTGGTGGAGCTATTGAACTATGTATGAGTTGTTTTTTCCTCCCTCTTGTACAGTCATTTATAGTAAGTCGAATACAGTGTTTCTAAGTAGTCAACACGTGTTTTATTTTACTTTCTCCCGGTTCATTTTATCAAAATTATGCCTGGCCGAGCTATTATAAACCTAAGGACGTATAAAAATAATAAAATAATAATATATAAAGCATGTATTATTGAACTGTAAATTGCCATATCTTAAGTAATTTTAATTTTGAAGAAGTTTTAAAAACGAAATACAAATATGAGACTTTCATTTAGTTCTCAACAAACGAATTACTGTTTGATGAAATATGTATGATTATTTTAAGTCGCTCATAGTTTTGAATGATGCATGGAGAATACCGCAGAGATACACGGAGTTCCAAGTAAAATTCTAAGAATAAAAATTCCCGTTAGTAAGTGTTCTTCGTAGACATGTGGGCACGTACAAAGACACAATTATAAGTTAGATGCATTCTGATGCTTTAACATAGACCAATTTCGTGTTCACAAAGGGAACGGTATGAAGTTATAATGTGCTCCTGTTTGCGGAATACTAATCTGTTATTCGTTATCTCGAATCTATTTGATCACCTTTTGCTCTACGTGACACGAGCCTTATTTAAAAGAAGGCGTGCTGGCGAGGCACGGCCTCATTCGTTAGGCAAATATTTGTTATCACGCTGTACCGAAGTTAATTACTATCGTATATATGTTTCTAAAGGTGGCCATAAAAGCATAATAATGTTGATATTAAGGGCTTTAAAAGCGGTTGAATCCCTGGAAACGAGTGATTTAATGTGAATAAAAAGTAATTAACACAACTAAAGGGGTTAAGTTCGAGCACAAAAGGCATTAAATACGCATCACAGTGTATAATTATTTATGAATATATGTGTCTTTCTTCACGTTAAAAGTAAAATAAATCTATGTGGGCCATAACTTGCAAACGTCATCAATTGAATATTTCATAAGGCGATTTCAGAAAACCGCAAAGAGCTTGACAAGTCAATAAACGTAGTGAATAAATTCTCCGAGAACATCACGATTCAGTTTGGACTAGATAAATACAGAATCACTGCCATAGAAGGTGGAAAATAGAGCAAGCGCCGTTCCCAAGTGATGAAGGCGAAATAGAAGCCATGGAGGAGGACGAAATCTACAAATACTTAGTTGATCAGTCGATCAGAGGTGCATATTGGATAACAAAACCATGAAAAATGAAGTAGAGAACAGGCTGAAAGAGAGAATCATGGGTATACTCAAATCCAGGTCATCGGAGGACTCTGTTCACTGAATTTAGGTCTCATCACCCAAAAAATTCCGTAGAGGGGTTCCATTTATGTCGCTCGCGCGCTGGAAAAAATAACTCAAAACACATGCATCAAGTATACAACCTTCATTCATATTTCACGCAGAAGTCCCAAAACAGTCCGCTACATGGAGTCATAGGGAACACAGAAAACCGTCTTACCCCACTTAACCTCCACTCACCGGGTCGCCAACCGTAGACCCGAAAGCAACAACATAATACATTAATAGGAAAGTGGAAGTCCAGACTACTCCACGGAAAATATTCCAACTTAATTTGAGGAGACAGAATTGATCACGATGCAACATTTAGCTCGCTAACGAACAGTGATCTCTTCCCAGAGACCGAGGGATTCCGGATGGCAATATAACAAGCTAATAACTACCCGTAATTATATGAAACACATAGCTAGGGACACCACGATTGAAACGTATAAATGCGGAGCATGCTTGGGGACTGAGGTGAGTATTGTACATATTGTAGGGGGATGTCCCGTCTTAGCCCTGACCAGCTACACGAAGCGCCATGACAATGTAGCAACGATAGCTCACTATCCCTCATAGGTACTTTTGATGCAAATTAAACCGGACTATCTTCAGATCCCATATTACCAGTATATACCCACATCAGTTATACTAACTGATACGGCCAAGCTATAATAGAATAGAACTGTCACCACGGACAAATTCACCCATAATAACAGGCCAGATATAATACTTACATTGGGAAGACAAGAATACCTAATAGATATCGCCATACGCCTACTAGAGGACATAGAAAGAGAGGGAAAAATCACGAACTACTTACCCATTGCTGAGGAGATCAAGCACATGTGGCAACTGGAGAAGGTCACCATAATTCATATTATGATAGGCGCTACAGGTGAGATATCTACCAGCCTGAAAGCAGCCCTATAGGCATTAAAGATTAAGGAACATACCTACCTCCAGATGCAGAAATCTGTAATCATCGACACTTGCAGCATCGTCCGCCGATTTCTACTATTGCAATAAAATGACAATCAAGCTAACCACAGGCCATATGACTGTCCACACATAACCTTCCAAAATTAGAAGACCACTCTGTAAATAATAATATGACTACTGACGCATCACAACTCACCAAATTTAAAAATCTTCATTTACATTTAGCTTTCTAGAGGCTATATCCAAAAAGACATGAACAGAATCAAGGACAAACAACATCTCAGGACTGCACAGGCAGCAGAAAGAGCAAGAGAAAAATATATACAAATATTTTCAACAGTCAGGAACGCTCTACATCATAAAGTTGTGAAAGTTGAAATAAGTTCACTATATTCAAATTGCAATTTGAATATAGTGAAACACGTCATGAAGTTATGTGTTGTTCAAACAGGTTTAAATTATTTTCACCATTTATTGTGTTTAATAAAGAAATAACCAAGATCGATCATATTATTGACAATTTCAGTACACTCATTATATTCCCGTGAGCCTATAACTGCCTAGTCATCAATATTTAAATATGTGGCGAAGGTGCCATTGTCATTTTAAAGAACAACATATTTTAAGTACGCTTTCATTCTACTGTATTATCTAATATTTAATAGTCACCTACACATATATAAAACTTCGACAAAATCGGTCACTCTATTCTTGCTTACTTTATCATGGTTTAATTAACGACGTGTGCACTGTATATTGGTGTCTCTAATACCTTACATGCTGGAAACTAAGAGAAACTAGAAATAAGTATGTAACCAATTGCTGAAATAAATGTTGTTTTACACAATTTGATTTTGAGGAATTCAAGTCTTCTGTAGGTATCTACATTTTGTTCTCAGAATGCGTCTACAGGCTTTCAATTATCCATAAAATTAAAAGGAGAAAATTCCTTTGCCCTGCGTGACCTCGAAGTTTACTAACCCAAATCCTGACACTCGATCCATTCAAATCGTGACACTTAAATTTTGTAACACTTGTAACGAGGGTCCAAAAGGGTACCTGCCGATAACCTGAAGCGATTACTTACAGATATCAATGTAAGCCTTCGGTGTGATGTAGATAAATACGTGATGGATTTGTGAGGCATAGCAAGATATAGGTATCCCCAATATCTTACGATCTAATATAACGCACTGTCATGTTTTATATAAATGATTCTGTCACAGGAGCTCGCGGGAGAAGTTTTCCAACTGGCATTTTTTAACCTTTACCTCGCAGGCATGAAAGATTGTCACTAATATCATTCCAAGATATTGCAAGCTACTGTTACTATAAATAATAAGTCTTAATCTGGTAATATCTATATATTTCTTATTATAATGCTGAAATTTTACCTAATAACAATACCTTTCTTATTATATTTAATGTGTATAGAATTTTTTATTATACGTCATAAATTATCTGCAAAGATTTATCTACGGATAGTGAATTATTTTGTATTTTATGGCTTCTACTTCTACTATTATTTTATATTTTAAAAATTTTGTTAGTAATTAAATGATTCCCATATCCATGTAGTCCATAATTCATTGACCGACTGTGAAAGTTCTAGAACATAAGGACACTGTAAAATTTTCGAATACGTTTAGAAAATAAGAACGCTTATCTCTGTTAAGCCTGTGTAATTATGATGAATAATTATTAAATCTACTTCCCATTGGGTATCATGAAATTTTATCTAATTCTTTCTAATGGGATTTATCTGTAAAACTATAAAAAAATTATTTTAATAAAACCGTTGCCTTTAACTGTGTTCCCCATCATACAAATTCAGCTTCGTAGTCTATTGATATGTTCACATTCTGATAAAACTCTCAAATTAGTTTTTCTGTAAGATGTGGTGGATAATGCATACACATAATATGTACCAAATTGTAATATATATTCTAAGGAACTGCCCTTTCAGAAAATAACTACAATGCTATCATTAATAAGAAGTAACACTTAATGTTTTTAAATTCTCGTAATCTAGTTAATATCAGATACTAAATTTCTTCGCTAATACGTTTTTATAATCTCTCACAGGCTACTAAGCAAGCAGATAATGATCAAAATAGATCAAGTGTACATACTATAACATTGTAAATAGGATAAATTTAGGAATATTGTCTCGTGCACAAGTAAGAACAGCTTTTTATTATGTGCTTGGGATTTAATATTACATTCAAGTATCTCGAGCACACGTGAATAATGTGTTCGCAGTGTTCTTTAACTGAAAAATTTCCATGCAGTTCCATGTAGTATGTATCCAATATTTATTTCGAAATTGTCGAAATAGGTCTTTATTGAATATAAACAACTGCAGAAAAATGAGATAGAGGAATTCGTATGATCTCTGGCTACTCGTTTTTCTTTATATATTGTATTATTCATATGATTTATATTCAATAAAAATATAAAGATTTCTTGAAGGCTAAGTTTCGATTTCAAAGCAAAGATATTATTTGACACCCGTCATATTTTGAATCAGAAAAATCCTATATGAACTTTCACATATTGTGCGCTAAAATCTGAATGTGACTATAAACCTTTGACATATTTACGCTACAAGAAAGTCAAAGAAACGAGATTGAATTTTTATATTAGTTTTTAGAATTCCATACTGAACATTGTATGGAATAAATGTTAACAAATAGTTTAAGTCGTAAACTGTTTATAAACATACGTCCAATGAGAAAGGGATCCTTGTTTACACAAGTGTCTGTACCCTGGACTGGCAATAGCTTATCTCGTTACGTTAATGCTACCATATCCATCGATTGTATTAATTAAGAATGTACTTTTCTGAAACAGGTAGGACCATATATTTCTTAATTTATTATTTAAAATCTATTGCAATCTACATTTAAAATCATGTTATCAATATGTGATTTTATGCTCATATTCAACAAAAAAAAGTTTATTTGGACACACAGAAATTAGAATGTCCTTCCCCAGAAAGCCTAAAGGCAGGTTTTGTGTAGAGGAAGGTTACACATATAAACACGGACAAACACCCAGCCCTGAGGGAAGTGCCAAGTTCCCTCTGGTGAGAATCGAACTCATGCAGACAGTGTGCCCAGTACTTGGCCCAGTTGCCACCCTGTTATCAAATACCAAGTCAGCACCACCGTGGTACCATGAGAATAAGACCACGCGTCACCCATCCAAGTCGCAGCCGGCAATCCGTTGCTTGACTTCGAACAGCGCAGGTCCGACAATGAACGAAGTACGCTGCCTCATCCTCAATACAAAAAAAAACTATATTAACCTCAAGAGATCCCAACGATCTTTTTACAGGATTTCTTTCTCCAAACCTTTTAGTTTCCAAACATTTCATCAATTGTTTTCGATTTTTTGTGTTTTGGGTAATATATGGCCTTCTTCAGATTACGTAGTCCAAATCGAACGGAGACAGTTTTGCGAAAAGTGGGCAGAATATCTTAAGAGACATCGGAATGAAAGCTTGGTGAGGTACATTATTGCTGTCGCTAACATTCCCAGCACAGAACAAGTTAATTTAGGACCTTTGAAGGACAGTGTCACTCATGTATCGGAGAAAACTTTGACACGATGGGAGAGGTGTCACCGAAAATTAAAAGTTTTTTGACCAAATATTCACGTTGGCTTGATATGGATGATTTCACGTTTACCATATCAGAACAAAACATCCAAACCACAACACAACGTACAGGACGCCCTGAAAAAACTTTTTTAGAGTCAAGTGAAAAAACTAAAAAAATTAATGATTTACTGGCAGTTGACTGCGTAAAATGAACTTATCAAGTAAAGAGAAAGATGTGCAACCTTTCTCTTTACACTGCTGGTAAGCGTGGTGTTTCAAAAATAGTAAATAAAGCGTCTACCTCTCAACATCTACAGTTTTAAAAAAATCAATGTCTACAAACGAACGATGTTTGTCCGCTGATGCAGCTTTGGCCTTGTTTGTTGACTGCAAGTTAACTAAAGCCTCATATAGTTTGTTGAGAGAAGCAGCGAAAAAAATTGGACATAATCTATACCCTCCATATCATAGACTCAAACAGACCGAAAAAGCATCTGATGAATCATATAATGGTACAAGTGAAGATGAAACAAGTGATAGTGACTGACCTTTATTTTTAAGATTTTTCCATTGTTTTAGTTACTTTTACTCCACAAGGAAATTTAAATTTTATTAGTGATATTGTTTATTAGTAGTATTTGTCTATAATTAGTAGTGTAGTACATTTATTTAGTACTACATTTATTTTTTCGTAATAAAGTAATTTATGACTTTGATTATACATTTATTTGAAAAGTATGTATTATGTATATCGAAAGAAAGGACTGATAATGATTTTACTAGAGAAACCTGGATTAATATTATTATAATTTGGTATAAATTAAACTAAAATACCAGTTTGTTACACAAATCATCCAAAAATACCACCTTTTAAAGTTTTTTTCTCAATAACTTACCAAATATTAGCCCAGTGTTTTGTAATGTCACTTTTCGGACTCAGCGACTAGCAAATCATTTAAAAATGCGTTAAAATAGTTTTGTCCACCTAAATCGTTCATTTAGCCCACTATGCGACGATTAGTTAAATATTCCAAAAAAGCTAAGCTGAATTACAAGTACCTATATCGATTTAAATATTTCAAATTTTCACATCTGGGCTGCCATGAAGTTATTCGAGTGTAACACCCCTGATGCAATACGCAGAGTAGACAGTTTTATCTATCACTAATTTCATTGTGAATGAAATTCTCCTTAAAACTAATTTCTGAAATGCTAGAAGTGAACACACTAGGCACAAAAATTGCGGGATGTAAAAAAGTAAGTAAGGAGATGAAAGCTTTTAGGCGATTTTCGATTTTCCGTAACTTGGAGAAAATAGTCGTAGAGCAATTTAGTAAATGTATAAAAAACTCCAAATTTGTAGTTTCAAGATCTTGAGCTCAAAATTTTTTACCATCAGCAGTTTTTGAGTAATCACAAGAAAACCATCGGAAAATTTTTTTCCAAATTTTGGTTTATCTTTCAAATGTCCACGGAATTAAATAATTTCTTTTCAATGATTTCAATATAAAGTTTCTATAGATAATTTTATCCTCTTCAACTTGAATGGTCTAAAAGCCTTATACGATAATTTTTTTCTGAGTTATCATCGTTCAAAGAAAACAGTAAGTTTTGGTTTTGGTAATTAATTACTTAAGAAATCATGATCGTACATACAATTCGGGTAGGATTTTAAAAACTGTAATGTATTACAAACTATTTAAGTGGGGAAATATCTCCGCATCATCTGCAAATAATTTAGTCCTTATACAATAAGGACTAAACAAATTAAGCCAAAACAGCTATTCTCCTGGCTACATGCCAACGACGAGCGCTGAATTAAATGGCGAAATTTGTCGTATATTTTGTAACACCAAATATACATAGGACAAGTTTTGGTATTCAAATTTCGATAATACAAAAGTATTGTAGAGAGTGTATGTTGTAGTTTCACTTAAGCAAAGTGAATAACAAATCATGCCATCAACACGTAGATAAGTTGATATTTTTCATGTTCATTGTAAGTATATTTACGATAAAAAATTACTCTTCTTGACAGTAAAGAAGGAGAAAGCTTTTTTTCGGACTTCAAACAAGTTAGAGCAGAGCTGTTTGATTTACTATTAAATTCAATCTAATTTTAATATCTATATATTTCACTCCATGTCAATGACAACAGTAAATTTTTCAATACCCAAATGTAACTTGTTTGTTAAAAACCAATTTATCTGTAGGTCATACTGCAGTGTATTACAGTCCGGTTTATAGCATAGTATACTTTTATATCATCAATATATGGCAGTGACTAACCACTGAGTCATAGGTTGAGGTCATTAAAGACTCGACAGATATTCATAAAATATCCTATATACGGCAATATGAACATTATATAATTTTGTGTTATACAAATATTAGAATTAAACTTCGAATGAAATAAAAAGGGTAAAATCGTCCATGAACAGTGAAATTCGAAGTCAACCTTGACATTTGCGAAAAATAAATAGAGAATAAAAGCGCTTGTTATAAACACAAGATGGAAATAAAACAAATACTCGTGAATATTTAAATATTTGATTAAGAGGAGTTTCTTATGTCACTTTATGTTGAAATTGTTTGTAAATCAAAATAAGATTGTTCGTAGTTCTCTGTTACCCATTTAGAACTGCTGTGGTTGTTGAAATTTAGTAGCATTTAATTTTCATATCACCTCGTTTCGTATTATATCACGACGATGTTCGCTTGGCATTTATGAGGTATTTGTGCTTCGGAATTTTAAAGTTAATTAATAATTTAGAGCGCGATAGCGTAGGTGTATAGTTCTTATAAAATCTTATAGCCTTGTAAAATCTGTAGCGTCTATTATTTGTCATGACTTATTTACTGTTTGTAAGTATTATATATTATTCTTGAGGGATTGTATGTAACTACAGAAATAAGGAGATTATACTCCAACCCATCTGCAAATGACTTATATAATAAGAACTAAACAAATTATGTCAAAATAGCTATTCTCCTGGCTGTATGCCAAACGCCAAGCGCTGAATTTCATGACAAAATTTGACGTATTTTGTCTAACAGAGTTAGCACTAAAATGCAATGATTCAAATACCCCCTGCAGAGTAAAACTTTGCATTATACTCGTATCTTATGTAATGTTTATTATAAAATAATAATTATATATATATATATATATATATATATATATATATATATATATACATATATATATATATATATATATATATATATATATATATATATATATATATATATATATATATATATATATATGTATATGATGAAACAACTTTTTTTTTTCAATCACCATATTTCGAAATGGAAATAACTGAATTTTGTCATCGCAAGTAACATTAAAGTGAATATACTAAAGTTCATTGGTGATTGTGCAATTTACTCATCCTTCATATTATATTAACAAATATATTTAACAAATGGTACCTTGGATATTTTGTTGAACCACCACTCTTGCAATATAGGAATCTTTTACTTCGGTTCTCTTATTAACATGTAGGGGATAATGAATCTATGGTTGTGCATCCTATCCGAGGGATGGTATGTCTTCCATACAAACCTCGACTAAATCTGTGTAGTTTGAGTCTACTAACATATCGTTCCTTCGTTGTTTTACTAGACAGCAAGTCAATCGGTCGATTTCGTATAATGTGTAGGGAGGGGACGTGGACGGTACGCCCTACTTCAGGTTGTCCAGTGTCGATAATTAGTGGCGCTACGACAGTTACGTTCTACACGTGAGGGAGTGTACATCGTATTTGTAACGGGGAAAAACTTTTACGTGGGAAGTGATGTTGATGGGTTTACTGTTAAAAGATGATCAAGGTATTTAAATAAAAAATATCTTGGCCATATTTAACAGCAAACTATGATCTTTTTTGCATTATTTTTATAATTGGTTTTGCATTAAAAAAAGTGCTTTCTAATAAAACGTTTAAAAATAAATAGATTCTCTTAAAATAATTAAAAATAAAATACAAACTCTTAAAAGTTAAAAAATATCCCCTTGAATAAGAAAAAAAACTAAAGAAAATTTTCGAAGATGCCTCCGTCTTGCGCCAAACAATAACCCAACCTGTCGCAAAATTCTGAACGAACGTTGGTCAGCATAAGAGGGCTAATAGTTTGAAATATATTTTCAATATTAGCCCTCAGTTGATTTAAATTATTAGCTCTTTCATGAGGATGCCCGTATAACTTTGATTTAATATACCCCCATAAGAAAAAATCATTAGGGGCCAAGTCTGGCGATCTGATTGTGCCATTGTTCAAGTTGCCATTGAATTACGCCTCTCGTAGATATAATTCTTTGGGGGAATATCGTATTCAAATAGTCAATGACTATTCTTGAGTTATGGGCCGGACACCCATCGTGCTGGAACCAAACGTTGTCAAAATTGGGGTTAATGTTTGCCAATGCAGGAACAATTTGGTTTTGAAGAAGATTCAAATAAGTCTCCCCATTTAAATTTCCATCAATAAAGAATGGTCCAATAATATCATTCCCATAAATACCAGCCCAAACATTCAATTTTTCGGGATATGGTGTCTTTGTATTTAACAGGCGATGCTGATTTTCAATAGCCCAATACCGTAGAATTGATGGATTGTGCCTACCATGTAACGGAAACGTGGAATCATCGGTGAGCACGATGTTATAAATAAAATTGTCATCGGCATTTGCACGTTCCATTACCGTGTTACAAAATTCCATTCTACGGTACTGGTCTTCATCGAAAATTTCTTGATGGGCTTCGTATTTATAGGAATGATATTTATTTTTCTTTTTAAAATTTTGTGAATTTTACCCACACTAAAACCAGTCTCCTCGGAAATTTTTGGGATAGAAATATTTGAATCTTCTTCTACCATTGCACACACCAATTCCTGCATTTCAGCATCCTCGTTAATTCTAGGTATCTTGTGGCATTTACAATCTAAAATGCATCCCGTTGACTTAAACTTTTCGATTACTGTCGATATTGTGTTCAAGACAGGGATCGGACGATTTACATATTTGACTGAGAAAAGGTCCCTTATTGCACGTAATGAATGTCCTTGAAGAGACCATGATATCAAATCAATTTTTTACTTATTATTTCTCATCAGTGCCGTACACGGTACGCCGATCCAGGACAAATGCCGAATGAACTCTATGGGATATACATATTTATCGATTCAATCTCTGTCAGTAACATATAAGTCACTAATAGGTTAGTAACTAATAAGTTCGAAACAGCTGTATGTCGTTCGGTTCCGATCCGGGACAGATGTCGAATCCTACCTATGGCGGGTTTTATTTTTTGAAACTTTATCTGATCGTGCAGAAATACGAGAAAGAGGTCGAGGATCGCTTCTAGGTATAATTCAATGTCTGGCGGGACTTTAGCCCGAGGATTAGTTGTTTCCTAGAGCGATTATGTAATAGCTTCGCTATTCGGGAACTACTTTGACAACCGCTTGGCAGTTTGGTGGTTCCTTTCTAGATTTCCGACTTATATGTTACTGACAGAGATCGAATCGATAAAGATGTATACTCCATAGAGTTCATTCGGCATTTGTCCTGGATCGGCGTACCGTGTACGACACTGATGAGAACTAATAAATTTGAAACAGCTGCATGTTGTTCGGTTACGATCCGGGACAGATGTCGAATCCTACCTATGGTGGATTTTATTTTTTGAAACCTTATCTGATCCTGCAGACACACGAGAAAGGGGTCGAGGATCGCTTCTAGGTATAACTCAATTCCTGGCGGGGCTTTAGCCCGAGGAGTAGTTGTTTCCTAGAGCGATTATGTAATAGCTTTGCTATTCGGGAACTACTTTGATAACCGCTTGGCAGTTTGGTGGTTCCTTTCTCGATTTCCGACTTATATGTTACTATACCGTCAAAGTTTTATCTAACATGAAAATCTTTTTTGGGGACCCTTTACTTTCCCTACTCGGGCATTCTACTCGGGAGATGGTATGTCTTCTACGTACATGTCGCCTAACTTTATGTAGCTTCTGCGAGTCCATTAGCGTACAAGACATTGGAAGTTATAGGCTTATAGTGGCTTGATATTTATAACTTCACATTCCAATAATATGGGTTGGAACACCGCCATATTGTGCTAGAATTGCAACAAGCTATTTTAATTTGGCTTATTCACGTAGGTAGATCGAAAATCGTAATGAGTGGGTTAAGTAGCCTATCAAAAGTTTATTCTTGGTGCTTTGGTGGTGTGGTTTTGAATAAAATGGTAACAAAAATCAAGTGGATGGTGTTGGTACATGAAAACCAATATTTTGTTATAACTTAAGACAACTTTTTGAACTTTGAATTTTATATAGGGTAAGTTTGGATATCCAAGATTCAATAGTACAAAAGTATTATAGAGTGTCTGTGTTGTTGTTCCACATATCTCACATGACCACCTAATTATGCAACCAACATGTAGATAGTGTGATATAACTTATGTTCATTGTAAGTAACTTTATGAAAAAATTGAGTGAATGAGGTACTATTTATTTCATCGCTATTTGCCAAATAAAAAACTCTCTTATCTTGCCGATAAACGGAACAGTCTACCTGAGACTAGCCATAAAATAAGCCACGGTATGTTTTGAGATTTTTTATTTGGCAAATAACGATGAAATAAACCATAAATAACCTGTTAAATCTTCGCATCTTACACCTTTATAGGGATTCATTTAGTCTTACCTAAAATAAGGGCGTACTTTGTGCTTCTAAATTATATCGACGACCTTAAAAATAAGACCAATTGGATGTTGCAGATTAAGTGTAGAGGTTCTTCATCGTGTATTCATAGGACATAATAAATGGAGGACAATTGTATTTTGAAGCACACAGGCCTTTTCGAACATGTGAAGTATTTAATAATGTATTATTTTCTTCTAGTTCTCTTTTAATATGTTATGCAGTCTAATTAAGGATAAGTATAATAGGTTATGTGGTATCATAAGTTATGTAGTTTATTATTGGCGAGTAATTAATTTTAAAAAATGTAGTTCAGTTTAAAAATTGGCAAGAATATTTACGAGAGATTTATTATTTAGAAATTAGTAAAGCTGTAACAGGAGAGTATAATGATACATTCCCTAGTGTTGACGATGCTGCGTGAAAGAATATATATAGGAAAATAGACGTGATATAGTCTCCGATATTGACGACCTTAAAAATACAAGACCAATTGAATGTTTCAGATTAAATGTAAAAGTCTTCATCGTGTATGTATTCGAGGCATAATAAAGAGGGGGCAGTTATATTCTGATACACAGAGGCATTTTTAAATAAGTGAAGTAGTCAATAGTGTCTTATTTTGTTCTAATTTTCATTCAATAAGTTATATAGTCTAACTAACAGTAAGTGTAATAAGTTATGTAGTATAAGTTATACACTTTATTTTGGCAAGAGTTATTAATTCTCTGAAAAATAATCCAGTCGAAAATTGGTTAAAATGTTTCCCAGATATTTGATAATTAGGAATCAATAATCAAAAAATCAAGTTGTAATAGAAGAGTGTAATAATACCTTATATAATAAACTATGTCTCTTTAAAACGCTGAAGAGAATATTGAGAGAGATGTCAAATAAAATAACGTTATATTGCATGTATGGAATAAGTGCTATTCTATGTAGCAACTATTAGTAAAACATAATACACATTTTTTTCAAAGATTTAAAAATATTTTATGAGCGTTGTACAAAGCTGATTGGAAAAGTTAATACATGGATCACAAAAGATAAAAAATATATCGAGGCACCATTGTGGTGTTTTGACCAGTTTTTTAGTTCACTATAAGCTTCTGCTAAACAATAGAAATTACATTAATTTTGACTGCTGCTCTACTACGTTCATATGAGAAATTTACATTACAAATTTGCTGAACATATTGTACAGGATGGCAGAATATATAAATGTAGGTGATAATTTAACAGAATACACGATCATACGGAAATGTTTTCAATTTTGTTAATGTACTCATATAATGTAAATTAAAGTATTTTGAGGTCGATATATACATTCCCTCTACGCAGTAAACAAAACACCCCTAGATAATTGCAGTCGAACAAAATCATTCTATATAGAAGATACAATTTCAGTAATTAATGCACCCCTTACAACATTATAACGGTAAAATATCACTTCTTTCGCAACATTAATTAATCTTAAAGGGAGCACTAACAATAATTGGTTTTTAATTTGTAATCTAACGCACCGTTGCTCTTCAAATATCGGAGAATGGGAAACTTGCTAGAAACATTAATTACTAACAAAAATCGTGAGCTGAATTTTTATCCTATCCGCACATCCAACTTTTATGAGTCTGCGATTGTTTCTGCTAAGATTAGATTAAAAACGAATTGTATCCGACGAGTTATCGCTTAACCAATTTATGGAATTATGTGAATGGAATCTGAATTCGGTTTGATTTATCGCGAATTTGATAAAGCAATGTGATTTGTAATTGGTAAAGGACAAAATTTCTTAGAATGTAACTATGATAAAAGGACGATTTAATACAATAACATTATGAATATTGTAAAAATTCTAAACATTAATAAATGATACTTTCGACACATTAAAAAATATACGAGCACAGTATTTTATACAACGGTACAAGTTGATTTTGTTGAATGAATATATTAACTTGTACCCAAAACAGTTAAACCTCGATATTGTTATGAGGACCCTAGATACCAAGGGGTACAAGTAACGAAAAGTGATTTTTGAGTAAATCAAAGACAAAGTTAACCCTTAATTGAAAATTATATGCAATGTTTTTATAACATATAAACACATTTGTAATAAGTTTTGTATATGTTTCTTTAGTTGTATGTTATGTTTCAGATATGAACTCAAAGTTTGTACTCAACAGTTATGGCGCGCCCTTCAGTGCGAATGAATTTCGGTAGATGGCGGTAGTGGTGGGGTGAACGGGAGAATTGGGACGAGTGAAAAGAGCGTCCGAGGCAATCGTCAGTTGAGTTGGGAAGGAATTGGCAAGCAGTGGTATGGCTAGGTTGTGTAAGCCAAGTATTGGAAGTTCTCCACGTCCCAACTAGATAAGAGTTTAGGATTTGGTGTATGCTGTGCACCACTAAGCTGTCGAGTGGTGGTATTCTGGAAGTCCCGCTTTGGAGCAGTCAAAGTAGTGACTGTGTCGCCGTTTCGACGTAACTTACAATCATCGTACCCTCAGATGACTGATTGTCATCGCAGTATTCGCATTCAACACTTACGTTTTCTAATATACGAAGATATTTGATAGTAGCTGTTTTATTACCGATAACCTACTCTATCATTATTAGGGAACCTACCCATTGCTCAACTATTTAAATAAACTAGTCTGGCATATTACACAGTCATTGATAACGTGATAATAATCGTCACTTGTACCCCTTGGATTCTAAAAAATGAGGAAGCATTTACTATATCTTTTGGATTTCAAGTATCAAACGAAGCTTTTATTGACATAGAATATTGTTACAATAGAATGTGTGTTTATTAAGGACAATAAACGTGACAATGAGATTAACACAATTAGTACTATTCATTGTCTGAGTCACTATCGTAAACGTTTGCTGGCTCTTCATTCTGACCAGTGGCCTCCTGGTTACTTTCTTCGGGAACAGGATGATCGTTTGGCCTATCATTACAGTTCAGGGCATTGAAAAATGCATTATAGATTGGGATAATGTATGGCAGAAGTGATTGCAGGTTGTCAAATTTTACCTTCTTGATTGTTGGATTTTCTCTCATTGGTCCCAATGGAGAAAGACATCAAGAGGTCGACTAGCTCTGAATGACTTTATGTTCAACTGTTGAAAATTAGGCATTTTGAAGCTCTCTGTGTAAAGAAATGTAAAGTATTTTTTCTTTCAAAATGCAGCCACTGCATTTTACTGATTCCGGGTACGTTTTTCCGGAAGTAGGGTTCCAGTGAGTCTAAAGACACAATGTCGTCATTGTCCATTTGAGTGACAATAAATTTTCTACTAGATTCCGTTATCGTACTGCCCGCATGCTTGGAACATAGATTTGTCAATGGTTCGTCTTTTTGGCTTTCTCTACTATTCCGAAATCACATTACATAAAGGAATGTCCTACAACAAGAAACTTTTGGTCAACTGTCTCTATTTGTGTTTTTCTATTTCCAAAGGCACGACGCAATCTCTTTACACTTACGGTTGCCTTGGCCTTCATGTCATAAGAAGATGTTGGCCTGTCCAGTGCAACAATCATGAATGCAAGAATTGCACGTCCAGAGTTGACGGCTGTAATATGCTTTTCTTCATGTTCTACTGGGTGTTGCAAGTGTTTTTTGTAAATCAAAGCAGACAGCTACTGTTGTTGGGTCATCCTTGAAGTTAGCCACATCATTATCTTTTGCGGCCTTTGCAGCGTCTGCTTTGCGCAGGTGAAAATATTTCTGGATTTTAAAGTTTCCAATGTTTTCCTGATCAATTCCATTATCAATTGTATTTTGGAGCGTATCACATTAATCACAAGTGCCAGTCTGAGGTCTTTTGAAGGAACAGTTGAATTGAGTATAGAAAATGTGCCGATAGTAACTTTCTTTCTCAGGGTTTAGATTTTGTTCCCTACACATTTCTACATACATCGTGTATGTAGAAATGTGTAGGGAACAAGTTTAGGTACATTGGAAGTATTTCACATTAGGAGACCTAATCCTGGAGTAGTGGAAGATACTTAATATGATTTTTTATTACTTCAGTAGCATGATTGCTTCTTTTACTGGACGAAACTTTGTGACTTCTCTTGTCCTTATAACTAACTGAGATAGGACTGAATATTTTTTTTTTTAATAAAATTAGTTATCCTTTTATTATTTACATTTAGGGTTTTTAGGAAGAAAACTTTGTACACTCTATGCCCTTCTAATATGTAGGTACAACTTCTTCCCTTTTGATAGTTTGTATTAGGTTTCCTTCTGATGGGATCTTCTAGGCTTACACATGAAAATATAAAAGATGTCTGAAGGTCCCAGTTCCCAGAATAATTAACCACAATAATTTACAATGAAATTGCACACCACTGTCAAGCATGGAACAATATAAATAGAGATCTGCTGACAATCAGTTGACAGCAGGGAAGATTTAAATAAAAGTTCCTAGAATATGCTGGTTGTTAATGTCGCTTACCCATACTAAGGAGGGTCTCACTTATTTATCTTTTATTATCCTGGGGAATGTAACCATCCCCCAACTATTTTTTTTAATGTAAAGACATGTTATAATTTGATAAATACAACGCGGATCTCCTTTTCAAAATTTTTCAAATTATTACTTTAATGAAAAAAAAAAGACTTTTTTCTTGACGTTTTTTATTATGAGGACTACTGACAATACGCAGTTATTGCCTTGTAGTTTTATCTTGTCTTCGTTGTTTTCTTTTGAAGCCTCTGAACCTCGTAAGTGTGTCCAGTAAGGTTAAGTAAACTAGACCAGTATTTATGAATGATGTAAGAATACCAAAATCAACATGCGTGAAATATTTAGACGTTCACCTCGACAACAATCTCCTTTGGACAGATCACATCCGAAAAAAGAGAAAATACTGGTCTAAAAATGAAGGAACTGGTTACTGGGAAGGAAATAAAAAATTAGAAAATAAAATCTCAATATACGAAGCGGTTATTAGACCAATAAATATATACGGCAGAGAAGTATTTGCCCATGCTAGTAAACTAAGTATTTCGATTATACAACGGGCACAACTTAAAGTCTTCGAGGCCATAAAAATGCACCATGGTACGTGACAAATCAAATGATATGCAACGACCTTCGCATATCAACAATCCAAGAAGAAATACATCAAAGAAGCAATAAGCATCACGGAAGACTAGAAATACATTACAACTCCTATTACAACCCCCATTACAACGTGAGAAATATAACAGCAGAAGGCTAGAGTTTGCTAAATTTCTACATAGATAGGTTATTTTCAATTGAAATATCAACACATATCAACAAACGAGTCATTCATGTTTTTAGAAACACTTTCTACCCTAAATACCACAAACAATTTTTAAATAATTGGCGAAGGTGCAAGGGTAATTCTATGTAATATGAATATTTTTATGTATTTTTAAGTTAAGAGGGTCAATGTAAAGAGTTTATTAAAATATTTTTTTTATTATTTCTTCTTCTCCAATCCATAACCCCCACATATAATAGTGATACATCGCTGCGATGATGGCAGTAAAGAAGCAAGATGATGACAGTAAAGAAGTACTTAAAGAGCTAAATAATTTAAAATTACTTTGGCGACTTCGCCATTTCTTTATAAATATTTTTCTGGGTATATGGTTAAAGATTGTGACGTTTTAATAATTTTATTCTAGAAGCGTTATTTTGAGCTCAATAAACAATATGATATTTAATGCATTGTTTATGCATAAATAATGCAGAATTTCATTGTATCTAAATTGGTAATAATCAGTTAAGGGGGATCCCAAGAGAATATTGGTAATGTTTTTAACCAGAAGTGTCTATATTTACAAAAAATAACAAGATATTGTCTCTAAGATTCATACATAGGTCTTGTTACATCGTTATGAAGGGGACTTGTTAAATCGTTAAAACGTGAAACACTATTTCTTAGAAGATGTGACATTTTATTAAGAGTTATATGTAGATAATCCAACATTAAATTCATGAACAATTGTAGAAAGATAATCAACCACGCAGCTGTTTTAAATTATCTTAATCAAGAAAAGAGTTGTCCTTATAAAATGGAATTTGCTTAAGAATTGTTAGAAGGCAATCCATAACTGTTTTTAGTAAATGATTTGAATGGATATCACCAGGGTATTTTATCAGTTGAATCGAACTAATGCTATTGCTATTGCGAATATTCAACAAACTTTAGCGGATCCAGCTATTCAACAAGACTGGGCGTATATACAGGGAAATTATTTGCGCATAAGAAAAGCAATTGCAAAGTTGGGAAAAAACACAGACAGATGAATCCTCAATAGTGGATGTTATATACGTTGTTTGGCACCTTCGGCAGGATATTTTTCAGTTGAAAGGGTACATTGCGAAGACTATAAAGGAACTTACTTATTACTGCAGTTTTGGATAACAACTCTGGGTTTTCTACTATAGCAGTTATAGAAATTTTACAACACGAAGAAGTTCATGTATCAAATCCATATACAGCATCAGTAAACTTTCGTTCAGTAGACGTTGATGTAAAACTTTCATTTTCACATTATAAATGGATATTTATTGGCAGACGTCGCTTATTGACTGCTGAATATTTAGAGCAGCTACTAATAATACACTAATGTGATCATACGCGTAAATAGTGTTAGGTGTGTGGTGATGTTACCTTGAAGGATTACTGTGTTGTCCAGATCGTTTTGACAATACGGTAATATGATGACTTGCCCTGTCCCCAGACTGACTACGCATTCTTAGGATATTATTTGATGTATCATGAAGACCGTTAAGCTTTAGTAAGGCTATTTATTGACATATTCTCTGTAGGTAGGCTCAACTGATTCCCAAATCCATTAAAACAATTTTTATTGTTTCTTTATATATTATTCTAATTTTAATTCAATTTATATTATTTAACGTACAGTATACTGCAATTTATTTAATTAGAATATTTGAAGGAGGTCAGGTTATTGCATGTGTTGAAAATATTGCAACACATAATAACACATAGGATTGATTCGGATATCTGTAAATTGTATTCGACCTATATGGAATCTACCGATTAAGCGTATAGTGTGTATATAACTACGCGAACGTAAAATAATTGAGGAAGTTTATTGATGTCTGGGCACAATTTCCCCGCAAAGATGACTAGGAAAGCACATTTTCATTTATATTCCTTTTAATAATGTTTTCCATGTTTCGTTTGCGTTTATAATAAGTATCTGTATTTTTATATATTTGTATTGATAAAGGGTAACCTCTCCCTGTCAATTCCCCCCAGGTTGTGACAGATGTAGTAAATAAAGTACTACTAGTGCATTTAGAGTTGTCCATACCGAAGTATTGTGTACCACATGTATATATCACAACAATATTTCCAGTTTATTCATCAGTTTTGATGTTAGTTACATAAGCGCGGGTACTTATTTACTACAATAGTTATTACACTGTAAAGCGGGAGATAATTGAGATACAAGTGGGGTAATAAGAATTATAAAACTAATGGAAGATTTAATAAAAGTGAATTGAATGAGGGTAGTTGAAAACGCTTTAATTGGTCTGGTAGGATTTAATGCAAATAAGATGAGTTCGCCAATTATAAATTAAATTTCTAATTGAACTTCTAAAATTTATGGATAATCTTAACATGAAGTCATCTATTAAAGCCTGTCTTCAAATCCCATCAAATAAACGAAAATTTAGTTCCGAAGCTAGTCGCTGCTAACGGTATTAAGAACTAATACCGATTACTTATTTCCTTTAGAATATCTATAGCATATTTATTACTTATATAGATATATAAGATTAGTATCTATAGCATATTTAGTATTTATATAAAATAAAATTTAATAATATTCATAGGTTTAGATGAATATATAAATGATGTGAATATATGAAGGCCTATTACGATGTGGTAGAATATTTTTGCAAGAACAGAAATTTATCGAATATGTTGAATATTATAAACATTCAAAATAAGGTTTCCATGATATAATACTGCATAATTTCGTTAAACCATCAATTGTGCCGTGAGAACAAGTCTTACCAAGGTATACTAGGTAGTAAAATAATGGTGATCACAGAGTCTATCACAAAATAAAAATCTATAGCTATAAATTCGGGAGCTCCTCTCATCTTCAAAAAAAATGAACTGGCTTAAAAGACCATAGTTAAGAATTCTAAAGAATGGTCGATGATTCAATAGATACCTTCTAATAAGACCCAATCTCATTAGATTGGTGTATTTTGTATTGGGGTATTTCACTTTTCCGCACTCAACTATACCAGAGCGGAAAAGTAGTGTAATCGTGTAAAGAGAAATGGAAAAAATTTCTTTTCCAACATTTATTTGTCGCTTTTCGGCCTAAAAATAAAAAGAAAATGGTTTTTAAAAAATGTTTGTCTGTGTATCGTTGCTGTCGGCATTAAAATTTCTTGTTAGTATGAAACTCAACTCAATCGTGTCGGATCGATTGGGTATTGACTGATTCTGATCAGGGACGTCTACCAGATGACATATATTGATTTTGAGGTGGATAGGACACAACCCACTCTGTTCATGGGCCATGAGAAAGCACGATGGTGTACTATTTAAAAAAAATTGGAAAAAGTAAAACTGTCACATAAAACACATATTCTGTATTTGTGTGTTGATTTATTTTTTCTCGACCACTCAGTTTCGCGATGGAGATGTTCTACGCGCTGAAAAAGTTCGTTTTAAGGATTTAAAACTGTTTATTTAATATTAGAAGTACTAAATATTTTGGTGTACAATAATTAATTAATACATGACTACCTTCATTATTCAAACCACATAAGAATTAAAAAGTGATAAAATAAATTATATCTTGCATACTAACATAGAATATTTGTAGCTTTTATGAAGGCTTTTAAAATTATCTTATCACTTGTGGAGGCACTAACAAAATTTAAAAGAATTCGACTGAATAATTTCATAGCCAACTTTTGATAGTCATCCAAATTTGGCTATAAAATATCATAGAAAATAAAGTTGGAAAACAATTATTCGGCCCATATTGCAGTATTTTACAAGTGATCTAATTTGGATTCTGGATTTTGAACATTGGACGTTAAATAACAGAGTTATGGCGGTGGCCGCTTCCCATGCACCCCACTGTACTATAATCAATATAAAATTAACTTCAATGGAACTCATATTTTTATTTTGGATTTATTAATCGGGTACATCGAAGCAAATATATTCAGTATTCTATTAGTTTGTAAACATTCATCAATTGTAAACATCCCATAATCTTGGAGAATAATAATGGATTATATTAAGCTACATATACTCGAGTTTATTGACGCCATTACGATGGCACTCGAGTTCTTCAAAACACTTCCTTGCTAAGCGCAAAAATGTTTTTTAACATTTCAATTTCGCAAAGTAAATATTTGGGAGATTGGAAGAGGCTCGGATAAAAAAGTGAACATTTTTGCTGGCTGGAACGTTTAAATTGGGCTTGTTATCCGACGCTGTCACGAGAAGGAAAACAGTCGTCGCAAAGGGTCTACATATTTCAAGTGGTCCATTGTCCGCTAGGAATTTTATTCGCGATGTTTTTATCTCTTGTAGTGCGACGTTATGCGACGCTACAAACAAGAGCATGTATGTACAAGGAGTTGCTTGTAGTCGTGCGCATTTATATCTTACTATACTGCATATTATTTATTACCCTTAGGATCCTCGTTTTACACTAAAGCAAAAAAAGTTACATTGTTGGTCTGCAATGTTGCAGTTCTAACTTGTCGGTATTTATTAGTTTGCTAACAACTTGCATGAATTATAGAATCACAGAGTTTGTGTATAAGCTACGGTGGGAAATGCGGCTTATGGTAGTACACCCAGAGAACGGCTTATTTATAATAACGAAATACACATAACGCGTTTTGCCCAAACAAAATGCAAGCCTAACCAGTAATATATTATTTATTGCTGTAAATTTGTTTGATCAGAAACATAACTTTAAATTTACTGTTATAAATAAATCTTTCTTTGAAATATATTCATAACATTCAGAATTCACAGATTCATATTCAGACAAACGATGTGTTATTTCACATTTAGTAAATCCTGTTTAACACTAATTTGAATTTATTATTCATCTGACTCTACTGCTTGACTTTGTCAGCGAAGCATTGCCGTCACATATATGCACACATGTGGGGATGGTGTCAGTCGATGAATCAGCATCTCAACTCCATCGATATATTCCACGGTGGTTGTTAAATATCTGTTTAGTGGTGCACTATGCATTTTGATGCAAACATGTTTGCGCTACAAAGTGTTTCTTTAAGTTTATGTGACGTTTATATGGGAATTTATAGAGTTAAAATACCATGATGCAAGAATAATATGTTTAGTAGGTATAGGGACGGTTGGGCATGGGAACTTTTTGAAGACCGTGGGAAAATTGAAACTTCGCCGCAGGGCTCCTTAAGCCTCCGCCCCAGGGCCCCTTAGGTCTTCGCCGTAGGTCTCCCATGCATCGACCTCGTGAAGAGGGGTTTGAGGGCGTGACTCATCAGCTTGAAGCCAGCGAGAGCGATACGGAGTCTCTGCAGCCAGCCGCGGTCGTTATAATGATAACTTAGAAGAGAGCAAAGGGGAGTGCGCGTGCTAATCTAACAATCGAACATTTTCGCAACCGTCTGCCCCAAGCTCATAGTCAGATAGGCAGATTTGTTGGAGTGCCACAATAAAAATTAATTAGGTACAACCTATTGAAATAACAAAATAAAAAAGATGTATAAAAAGTTCAAAAATAGCGATAAACCTTTGTTGTGCTGGGACAAAACAAATTCTAGGAAATATGTGAATAGTGTATTATAACACCAGTGGACTGAATTTATGTCCGATTTACTTTTTATGTTGATATCGTATATTTACTTAATCAACAAGCATTTCGGCTCTTCTGAAGTGAATAGAGTCCCATCATGACCACCGAAAAACATTGACGTATGTATAAACCAGATACCAAGTATTCATGTTTATGATTAATGCTATCACAAAAATGCATTTTGCAGGCACTTGCTTTAAACAAGAGTGTGGTAACTTCTTACATATTACGTGTAAGCTTCATACATTATATGTTAATTCAAAGATATTATTCAAGCTTAAATATGATAATATCATCTACAAAAGCGGTGTTTACCAAATATTCTGAATGTATTCGAGAATTTCACAGACAGTGTCCCGACATCCCTAAATCACCACAGATGGTCTTTGCTCGATGGGAACAACTATGGTTACATGCAAGATTTATTATTTTTTTCACAACATTAAGTCTGGTGTGCTACAATTTGATCCTAAAAAGGCAGCTGTTATGAAGAAAAGTTAGGCAGTATTTATCACTAGTGGAATCACTACAAATAATAGATGCTGTACATACACAGATACATTGTTTAAGGGACGCAAAAAATAATTAAAAATGTTATAGTAAGGTTTCATACTGTTTTAAAAAACATTCAGATTTTGTTAGATTAATACAAATGTATAGTGTTTCTGCATCTACATATCCGCTACATAATTGCAACGATTATATTAATTATACCAATAGGACTTCTGTTCACTATTTCCACTATTAAATCTTAGAAGAATACCTAATACTACGAATGTTTAACTGAGCTAATCCAGCTGATAACTTTGTTTAGATTTTCAGTATTGTATACATTATAACTAATAATCAGTTGAAAATAATTATTACTTATTTTACTTGAATTATTACGAAGATGACGTTTCTGGTACGATGACGAATTAAGCGGCTGGAAACTAATTAATCTACTTATATATTAGAATAATCACTCACTTTAATATATATGAAATATCTGTTCCTGAGCACTTATTACCCTGAGCATCTTTCACATAATTACGTACGAAGCTGGACATCTATCGAGACACAACAGTGCGCTACAATAAAAAAAAGTTGGAGGCGATTACATCCTCTAAGGTGAAGATAACTAAAGGCCATTATAAGTTCCAGAAATTTTTATTGAAATTTTCCATATTTGAGTTAAGAGTTTATTTCAGTTAAGGTTTCGATCGTGTATTAATTTGCAGAATACATAAAACCAGTTTTATGTATAGACTTTTATATTGTTAAACTGTACTTCAGTACCATTTTATATCACTTTAATGTAACACATCATATTTTCGTTATGTTAGGGCATGGTTGCACTTACAACAGTACAAGAAGTTTAAACAAAATTGATAGACTTATGAATATAAATGAAATTCTACATACGAACATGTGTAGATGATATAAGAAAATATATCTACACAAAATAACTGCAAAAGAAAGTAACATACCTTATATATATATATATATATATATATATATATATATATATATATATATATATATATATATATATATATATATATATATATATATATATATATATGATTAGATAATGAAATGTTAAAGTTATTTTCAGTTCCACTTTTCATGAGGTTTTACACATTATTACCTGAATTCAGCAACGACAAAGTCGAAGCTGGTCTATAATTGCTGTGAAGCATTGAACCACTTGGCAGGAAAGGGACCGATGGAATTCTTATGGATTCCTGGGCATAATGGCATTAAGGGAAATCCAATTGCAGATGACCTTGCCAGACTACGGACCAGGCAAAACCTTTATGGACCAGAACCTGCAGTGGGAATATGTCAGATTCTGATCAGAGATCGCATCAATGACTGGACAAGAGACCAGCACAATAAAAGATGGAGAGGAGTAACGGGTTGTCGAATAACCAAACTCTTCATGGAATACTCAGAGATTGAGAAATGGGCCCAAGAATTAATTAAATTGAACAAGCACAAAGCCAGAACCCTGGTAAAAATCATAACAGGTCACCATAGTAGCCTGAACACATATAAGCACAAGCTGAGGCTGAATGACAGCCCGGCCTGCAGATACTGTAAAGAAGACGAGAAAACCTCGATTCATCTTCTTTACACCTACCACGCACTAGAGGAGAAGAGGTATCTTATATTAGGGACCCCTGTTATCCTAGAGGAGGCGAGGCTTAAGGCGGGGGACGTGTCTAAATTGATCCTTTTATGGGATAGCATTTTTGAATAATGACCCGGATAAGAGGGGATCGACAAGGGACTACCCATGCGATCAGTGGCTGAGGCCCAAACCTATATAACATAATAATAATTATACACATTGTTTACAATTTCACGTTCCTGACTATACGATCTTAAAATCTTTACCTCAATTTTCTTTGAAAAGTGATAATACTAAAGTAAGAAATAGTACAGATCTTGCAAATATGCTATAACTTTACGTATGCGGTCATGCCAATGGATCCTTATAAAATTTATTAAGGTCATAAATCTGAAAACAAGATACTGCGTAATTATGTAACAATGACGTATCTAGTCCTTTCACACTGTGAACGATCGGAACAACAAAGTTGATATAATATTTCCTAGAAAATTTTGATACGTTTAAAGTGGCCAATGGCCTCCCTGGAGGAGGGCAGCAGCTCTTTCAGTAGTCATAGTGGCAGAAACCGTGGGGGTTGGTATGGTGCTATGACACACATGACTGCGATGTGGAAGGCAAGAGGAAACCACCACATTATAATCCTCAGAACAGCTAGCAGAAAGCTTATCCCAAATTAATGATGGCGTCTCCTGGGGCAAAAAAATAGTCCTCCGTTCGGATCTCCGGGTGAAGACTGTTCCGGGAGACGTGATCGAGTGCAATAATAGTAAGAATAGTAGCATTTCACGAGTCGGAGCGTGGAATGTCGGAAGCATGAGACAGGCAGGGAAGCTAGAAAATCTGAAGATAGAAATGGATAGGTTAGGATTAGATATAGTAGGTATAAGTGAGATGCGCTGGCCGGAAGTAGGAGATTTTTGGAGCGGTGACTATAGGGTAATACACACAGGATCGGTAAATGGAAACGCGGGAGTAGGGATCGTTATGCGGAAGAACGCAGGACAGTGTATAGATAGCTACCTACAATACAGCGAGAGAGTAATGATGGTCAGGTTAGATTCGAAGCCAGTTGAAACAGTAATAGTGCAAGTACATGTCTACTTCTAGCCACAGTGGGGAAGAGTTAGAAGCCGTTTATTCGGACATAGAGCAGGTAATAGGATTTGTGAAGGGTCATGAAAATTTAATAATAGTAGGAGATTTTAACGCAGTCGTAGGTGAGGGAAAAGAAGGAGAATTTGTAGGTCCTTATGGATTAGGAAACAGAAACGAGAGAGGTAGCAGACTGATAGAATTCTGTGAGAAGCACAAGATGGTAGTCGCGGACACATTGTTCAAGAATCACGTTAGGAGGCGGTACACATGGAAAATGCCAGGAGGGATAGACAGGTATCAGATAGACTACATTCTGGTTAGGAAGAGATTTAGAAATCAAGTAAAAGACTGTAAGAGTTATCCAGGAGCAGATGTAGACAGCGACCACAACTTGGTAGTCATCAAGGCTAGATGAAAGTTCAAAAATCTGAAAACCCGGAAGGATAAGAAACGTATAAATGTAGACATATTGAGGGATCAGAATATGAAAGATAAGTTCCAGGAGAAAACACATCAATTAATAAATAAAACGAGTAAGGACGAAATCAAAAACGCAGAAACTGAGTGGGAGGGTATCAAGAATAGTCTAGATTCCGTGGCTACGGACGTTTTAGGACACGAAAAAAGGGAAGCTAGAAAGCCCTGGATAACGGACGAAATCTTAAACTTGATGCAAAAGAGACGAGGCTACAAAAACAGACGAGACGAAGAAGGACAGAAAACTTATAACTCAATAAAGTGGGAAATCATTAGAAAATGTAGAAAAGCGAAAGAACAATGGATAGAGGATAAATGCAAAGAAGTAGAAGATATATGTAGGTAAGACCGATGAGGCTTACAAAATAATTAAGAGGAACTTCAGGGATATAGGAACAATAAGTAGAAACGTTAGGAGTCAATCGGGGGACATACTGATAGGAAGAGAGGAGAAAGCGGATAGATGGAAGCAGTACTTAGGAAATTTATACGAGGGTCAGGAATTAGGAGAGATTTTAGAGGAAGAATCTAGCATCGATAGGGAAGATGTAGGAAAACCTATATTGAGAGAGGAATTTGAAATAGCACTAAGGGGGCTAAAGAATAATAGAGCGCCGGGTGTAGATAAAATACAGGCGGAAATTTTGAAATGTGCGGGACAAAAAGTAGTAAATAGGATGTTTGAATTGGTAAAATACATATACGAAACATGCGAGATGCCGGAGGATTATAAGAGGAACATTATCGTTACTATACCGAAAAAGAGAGAAGCCGACAAATGCGAGAACTTTAGAACGATTAGCCTAACTTCCCATGCGTCAAAAATCTTAACTAGAATAGTGCAGAAGAGGATGGAAAATAGAGTGGAGGAAATACTAGGAGAAGACCAATTCGGGTTTAGGCGAAATAGGGGAACTCGCGAAGCTATTCTGGCGCTAAGAGTAATGTTAGAGAAAACAACAGAAAAAGGAAAGAACGCTTATATAGGATTTGTAGATTTAGAAAAAGCTTTTGATAACGTAAGATGGGAAAAAATGTTCGAGATACTAAAGAGCGCGGGAATGAAGTATAGAGATAGGAGAGTAGTACACAATCTATACATAGAGCAAACTGCTGTTATAGAACTAGAAGGGGAAAAAAGGGAAGTAGGTATTAGGAAAGGAGTAAGACTATCACCACTAATTTTTAATCTGTATATCGAAGAGGCGATTAATGTGGTAAAAGGTAGAGTGGATTTCGGGATTAAAGTACAGGGACAGAAACTAAAAATGCTGAGATTCGCAGATGGTATAGCAATATTAGCATCTAGTAAGGAGGAATTAAAATCAGCATTGAACGAAATGGAGGCAGTGTTGACAGAGGAATACGGGATGAGGGTGATTAAAAACAAAACTAAAGTGTTAGTGTGCAGAGGGCGCGAGAGCAGAGCAAAAACGAAAGTACAAATTAATAATGAAAGATTGGAGGAAGTTAAAGACTTCACTTATTTAGGAAGTAAAATAAATTGGGATGGAAGAAGCGATAAAGACATAAAACAAAGAATAGCGCAGGGTCGAGTAGCTTTTAACAAAAAGAAAGCACTTTTATGCTCGGGGGTAATAAACTTAGAAACAAGGAAGAGATTTTTGAAAACATATGTATGGAGCACAGCACTATACGGCTGCGAAACCTGGACGGTAGGGGAGGCAAGTAGGAAGAAATTAGAAGCTTTTGAGATGTGGTGTTACCGAAGTATGATGAAAATACCATGGACTGATAGGGTTAGAAGCGAAGAAGTATTGGAGAAAGTCGGCGAGAAAAGAAGTATGTGGAAAAACTTAAAGAAGAGAAGAGATAGAATGGTAGGCCACTTGCTGAGACATGGGGGAATAGTCCGCGATATTTTGGAGGCAGAAATAGGAGTGAAGAAAGGCAGAGGTAGGCCTAGATTAGACTACTGCTCGCAAATAGTAAGGGATGTAGGTTGTAGCACAATTAGCGAAATGCGTAGGTTAACACAAGATAGGAGAAGCTGGAGGTTAGCGTTTAACCAGTCTTAGGACTGATGACCTAATGATGATGATAAAGTGGCCAAAATATATGAACTGTTATTTAAAACCCTTGTTTTTACTTTCTATATATAATCAATAATGAAATATTTGAATATATTATAAGGTTAGTTGAAGTAATTATTTATTTAACAACCGGTTATATATTCACAAGTTTCAGAGCAAGCTAAACTTAATGCTCTTATGTAAAATTGATTCTATATAATAACATTGTGCTTACTGAAAACTAAAATTGCCAACTAAAACTAATATAATAGATGAGTAATGTATTAGTGTTAGATTATGGAAATTTTTTTGTAATGTTACGTGTTATTTAAATAAACAAATCTTCGTTACAACAATAACAGAGGAAACCAATCGTTTAAAAATTCGACATATCATTAGCATAAGCCTCACCCAAGAGTTTAATTTCATCATATATAATTTAGATTTGTAAGTGTCTTAACATTTTCACAAGTATAACTTGTCAAAATGTTCTGAGAACCTCCAATTAGTTTTTTATTTATTTCAAATCGGCAAGTGCAAGTTAACACACTGTTTATATGTTCTATTAAGTATATAAAACTTAATTAACATCACCGAGAATTTTGATGAATCGCTTGCATTTAACGAAGGAAATCCTAGACGGAGATATTAACCTTATTACATTTGTTTCAGACAAGCTTTGTGAAAGGGCAGATTTTCCAGATGCATTAGGTTTGGAAATTGTTGTTCTCGTATTCGGAAGTGCTGGTTGACAAGAAGCACAACTTCCTCTGCAATACTGAGGTTCTGCGCTGATTTCAAAGTAGATATAAATCGGTGTACTTCATTCCCTGTGATCAGAGATTCAAGCACAGTTCTACTAAATGCTCTTAATATCGATTTTACATTAGCGGTCGATGAATTTTCTTATTGATGTCATTTCATATCCCGTTATCCAGAATACAATTGTTTTGAAATTGATTTATAATACACGTTGAAAGTAATGCATTTGAATTTAAATTTAAGTCTAATATATAATATGAAGTTTTGTAAGTAAGTGAATTATGGTCGAAAATTTTTATTCACAAATATTTAAAATATTACATTTAATGAAGTTCACATATTTTCTCTGTCCTTAATTAATATCGCATTTATGACATCTAATGATACTAATTACAAGGGAAGTGGTTTATTGAAGGATTAGACAATATAATTTATATTGAAATGAGTAAAAAATTATATAGGATATATCGATTCAAAAGTAGAATTTTTACTATATTACTAAAATATAAAAAGGTACTGAAACAGAATGAAAAGATTCTAGGAGAATTGAAACTTATTAACTTTAATTTTGAAACCATTTGGATACAAGGGGACAAGAGCATATATTAAGGTCAATTTTACTCAAAGAAAGTTTTTTAAATAATACATATATAGTATTTAATCATATATAAATTTGGATATCTATAAAATTCCATCTTTCTCAACTTTAACAATGGGCTAAATTTTGCAAAGTCCTAATCGAAAAGTTTAGTACCGCCCCGTATTTATATATTTATATTTACTCTTCATGATTCAATATATAGACATAACAATTTTTAGTTAATTATTTAAAATTATTATAATTAACTAATTATTAATAAATGTATTATAATTATTTAAAAATTTTAGTTCACTGGAAAAATGATAAGAAAATTCATGAATAGAAAATAGAAACAATTTGCATTCATACTAATTTGAATATGATAAAGATCAACCGTATACCAACAATCAGTATTATAATTTATTATCAATAAAAATGGAAAATACCATCCCTACCTATAATATTAATATACCCCTTTAACTCCAATATGAGTCACCAAATCCTTTAGATTTTCGAAAAAAAAAGAAGAAGGAAATAATGACGATCGATGTGATTATTTTGGGAATACGTAACATGTTTGAAAATGTTTATATGTGTAGATGGTTTTGATAATTTTGATTCAGGTCTATTTGCTAAACTCTAGAAACAAGTGAGCTTTTTTGTGTTTTTTTTTTCTAGTCCTATTTTATATTTCTACTCCTATTTGCAAATTTTGATCTCTCGAATTCCCAAAAGTCAAGATATTATTATATAACTCAAGACCAACTTTCTTGGGGAAAAAAGATAAACAAAAAATGTTTACCCGCCTAATGAAGTGATTATTTTCTGTTTAAAAACTTTAAGAGTAATACCTTTATTAGCAAATTAACTGAATTAGCAAACAGCACGCCAACGAAAAAGAAACTAATAAGAAAGAAGAATAAGGAATCTATAAGACAAATTGTTCAGATTTCGATAGTGTATATATAGTTAAAATGGTCATGGTTTTAAAACTAGATGTTAGGAAATAATAGATCTTTTAGATTATAAAAATCAGAATCTACTTTTGCAAATGACGTATTAGAAAGTGATTACGATTTCTCGGATATAAACAACATGAAAGTCTTGTTTCGTCTTGTCACATTTTTGCAACAAAGGTTTAAAACTTTATTTATTAAAGACACTGGAAATTTATTATATGCATCTATTCATAATGAAAATTTTAACTTGTTTAGTGATCAAGTAGACGTAATGTACTCACCACGATATACCGATTCTAAATTTGATAACCGCCTTTCTGATAAACAAGCCTAATTGATGTTTTAGAATTTCTGATAATAACAATTATTGTATTTATGCCTAACGAACTATCACTTTAACATTAATTGTAATCCATTCAGATAATTAGTAAGTTATTTAGGTAGATATAAATCCACTGTATGTTATTCTCTGTTGAACAGGTATTTGATAATTGCCTAATAGTTAAAACTGCAGTCATATATGTTTTGTGTAAATATATATATAGCATAGACCTTGCTTTGCCTTCCGTCAGGCGCAGTCTGAATCCAAACACATTCGGGCATAATGTATCTGAGAAATCCCATATCATATGTTATACAATTTAGATTTTAATGAGGTAGAAACTCAATTGAATGCTTACTTTTTAATTAACGTAATACAATAATAAATATTTCACACTAATTTTTAATCGTAATAATTGAATTTACATACAGGAACTCATTTCATGTGGTAAGACAATAAATTTGGGATATTTTTATAGGAGAACCAGCTATTGATAAGTTTTTTTCTGTTTTAAAGACAAACTATACACATTAATTAGTATTGAATAATATTTTGAATAAAGAAAACGAACCACCTATTTTTTTATATAAAAAAAAGTTATACATAAGAAAAAATATTGGACGAAAATTACAAAGAAAAGTTATAAATAACTGCCTATTTTAAGTATTAAGAATTATAAATTCTCTTCGTCATTTTAGAATGTTTCAAACAAAAGTAAACGTCACATTGTTGATATTTAGTATAAACCACTAATTTAGCACCCAAATATGTTAATTTTGAATAAAAAGTCAGAATTAGTAAGTGTAGAGATCCAAAAAATATTATTAATTTAAATAATGAATGAAATCTATCAAAATATAAAATTGAAAATAATGACGTAATCGGGCGCACTGCATCTGATAGAGCCGGGTGGCCCATACAAGGTCAGGGAATACATTAAAAAATCGACACCACATCGAGAAGAGTGGTTTGGAGCTATGAAGCTATGAGGGTGTTCGAGTTATTATTCGTAATACACACGAAAAGGCAAAGAAAAATATGACCGTTGGATCTCACGGATTGCCTGCGCCCGTCGGAAGGTTAAAATAAATTCTTTGCATAATAAACTACCACATAGTAAAGGATTCGCCGATAAATCTTTTATTAAATTTTCAATGAGTAGTATTAAAATATTATGACTAGTACATAGTGCGCACATAATTATAAATTGATATCTAAATACATCTAAATATACAATAAGTTATTTATATATAAACACATTTAAATAGTATATAAAATATTCGATTAGATTTTTTTTTTATTTTTTACACCTTATACTACCCAGCAGATTCTTCAGTAGAGATTTCAACACTATATACAACGAAATATTTTCGATATAAGAATTATCTAAGTCCCTTAGGATAGCTGTAGTGTAAAATAGTTATTATAAAGAAACTGTTCTTTTAAAGAAAGTCAAACATTCGTCATATTTCTCAAAAAGGTTCCTCATGTTTTTGTCTAACATCATATTTCCTGTATTGGATAACAAACTATGTAAAAAACCTCATTAAATAACACACACATATTCAAGTTGTACAATTTTCTTTACAAAAGCGTATATTAAAATTTAGCCTCAGCTTTAGCAGTGACTGAATCAACCAACTATTTCAAATTATGTTAATACTCTAAAGCATTTCCACTATAAGCATAATACAAATACATTGCGTTGTTTATAGTTTACTCAATTCGAAACAGTGTATCGTACATTAACATGTTCGCTCAATAACCAGATTAAAGCATTATTCGTACTCTAATTGATTTAGCATGCATTTTATTTGGTTTGCATGGAATAATTATTATAACTATGTTTACATATATAGTGAAAATATCAGCACAATTGTATTTAAAAGTTTATGTAAAATATTAATAGTGTATATAATTTTTATTAAACATATTCATTAAGTGTGCAACTGGTTAAGGTTTTTCAGTCCGTTAAAAATTTACTATTTTTTTTTATAATTGATTCAAAATATTTTATAAAAAGAAGTTAAGATACCGTGTATATATTTTTAATTAACTTTATTCATACGAATACTAGGTTTAGTTCAATGATACATTTCAACTAGACCCATGGACCGCCACACAGAGACACCCAGGCGACTAATGTGGGAATCAAACCTATTCACGGATTACTCTGAGCCGGTCATCTAACTAATCAGCCTCAAACGATTGGCATTATTATCCCGAATATAGAAGACGAACATACAATTGGAGACCTGCGTGGTAATAATATAAAAAAACATAAAAGACTCCATATAAAATAGAAATCCCCTAAATCCAAAACCGAGCCATTTAGGTGTGGGATACACATAAAAAATATGGAAAACATCCAGTCCCACCGACATTGTAAGTATTGGCGCTTGCAATCGAGCCAAGATTACGACACTCAGTAGCTAGCAGCATTTGCCAAATAACGAGCTCTAACAAACTCGGCTACTGTGACGGTAATAATAGGACAATTTATCCTCAGAAGATCTGACTATACGTCTATCATCCATACCAATCTGTATTCGAACCGGTAGTCGAGTTACCTTTGTGAAAAAATGACCAGTTTTGTCGCTCATTCCTAAATTAAAATAAAACTTGTCATATTTAATTAAATACTATTTTAAATATTGGAAATTTGTGAATACCATACAAAGAGTCCTTAGAATCCGGATATTTCTTTATGTTTTACTTGGAAAAAGAAACATAGACTATGACACATATTTGCAAACTTTAAAGTTACTCTTCCTTTTCATATCACTCATGTTTTAAATTAATGGATATAAATTAATGGGTATAAATTTAATTATAATTAAATATAAATTAATGGGTATAAGGTGTTATTTTTTTAGACTTGTAACATCACAGTTTCTTAGTAATATTTGACCTAGTTATATATACTTTACATCATCGTTTAAACATAATCTTAATAGATCTTATACTATGACAATATGGTGGTTCTTTGGTTAGTCACCTATTTTATTCTTTGTCTGGCAATATTTCTAGCAAAATGTCTGAAGTGTCTGTCTGAATATCGTAATAATGATATTCAGAAAAAGAAGGATTATAATCCTGTTAAACTTATTACGTACAATATTTATTATAAATACTGTTGTCCTTGCTGCATACTTTTTCTTCCTGTTGCAGTTTTTATTATAGCAATAATTATCCAGCAAACAATTTTAACAAAATGGTAGATATGCTAATGTTATAAGGTGAACAGATTTTTTGTTGCACTCGAATTCATTCAAATATTTTTATAATTTTTGTCTCTAACCCGCAATCACCACATACATGGCTTCCACCAGGAAATATTATTTGTCAAAAGATATTCAGTGAACAAATTCTTGAAGAAAATCTATTACTGCAATATAATATCTAATAATTTAAAATGGTACGAGCACCTCCGCCATTTATTTAAAAATTTTAATTTAATGCAGTAGGTTAATACAGCATATTTTTTAAGAAATGTAACTACATCATTGCCAAAGGTATTTTGTTAAAAAGCAACGAAAGTGACTGACATTCAGTTGACAATCAAAAACAATTTTCCATATTTCAGTAATTATTATTGGAAGTTCTGGTAATAAATGATGTATAAATATAGTTTTAAAATTCAATACAATAAAGATCGCAGTAACTTGTAAAGTGATAAAGTAAAACTGCATCATTAGTAACAAGTAAAAAGGAAGCAAATAAGTAACCAGCAAATAAATCCTTTTAACTATCAACTTATTTGTAAAAATGGTGTTTTATACTTCCTTTGAAATTGAAAATATCTTTATCAACTGTAATCAAGACCAGCAAAATAATGTTGTTTGGCGAATGTATTAAGAATAGTAGACAGTATTCATACATACATATATTATCAGTATACCATGTATACTGATAATGTAGCCACAAATATATTTCAGTCTCAAAAATGTAGAACACAATTTGTAATGTAACGAGCTTTCTCAAATTATATAAAGATATTCATTGATGGAAGTTTAGAATAACTGTAAATGATTAGTATATTCTGATTTGATAAAACTTATTGTTTTTCGATTTGTGCAAATATGGCAGAAATTAAGGTAGCTTAACCTAACTAAAGTAACACCCAACTCAGAAAAACTTCACGCAAGGCAAATATTTTAGCTTACTGGCCAGTCAGTTTAGATGTCTCCACTAGACATGACCAATGCGGTCTCGAGGTAGTGTTCTTTTAGACTTTTTTTCTGTAGGTATATTTAAAGATGTGGCTTGCATTATACTACCTACAAGTTCGAATGACTTACAAAATAGAATTAGAGAGTCAATTAAGTGACAGATAATTAAAGCAGTATTACTAGTAGTTATGGCGAGCTTTTAATATTGCGGTTATGTGATAAAAATAATTTCGCATTAAAGTATGAAAAGAAAGGTATCTCTTATTATTTTTGTTTATTCACTGGTTACTTAGATAGTCATCCTTTCTTTTATTTAGTTTATTATACGACAAACATTTTTAAGAAAATGGCGGAGGTGCCAATGGTGTTATTAAATAATAGATATATTTTTGTGATAGATTGTCATTAAGAATCTCTCTACTACCATCATACCTTAGATTTTAACCACCGATAATTGTTATATGTGATGATTAGGGCTCAGAAAGAAAGAAAAAAATACGAGAAATATATAAATAAACACAATACCAACGAATTTGGCACAATGGCACCTCCGCCAGATCATTTAAAATTTTATGTTTGAATTTATAACAAGTGATACTTCTGCTAAGGGTATCTCGCAAGGAAACTTTTTTCTAGTTTCACAATAGCGTCTCTGACCACTGAACATTTTTTCTACAAATCATTAGCATATTCGTTTCAACTTGAACACCCTGAAACAACTGCTGTGTTTCATCTTTATTTACATTGCCATGGATTTAGTTTAAAACAAACATTTTATCTTCCTAAGCTGTTCACTGTAATTAATACTGTCGTCAATTACTGCAATTAATGTTAAATAATTTACTGGATTAACTCAAACAAATTCAGCAATTCACAAAAGTGTTTACGGGACAAATATCAAAACTACTTTTATGTTGACTATTAGATGGTGTACTCTTAAGTGTACATCCACCTAAAATGTTCAAAGTTTTCGATAACTTTTTTTGTATGTTATTATAGTTAGTTTGAATGCTTAAGAATATATTCTGAAAGTTTCAAGTCGATATCTTTAAAATTTACAGAGATATAAAACATTCAGTCACGAGGTAGTGAGCGGTTAATCAACACCCACTGAATAACAAGGCCTTAGTGCTTGTCGTGTGACGTCATCAATGTAGGCCGTGCAATTTTAATCATATAAGGGGATACATACACTAATATTTATGAAAACTATCAATAGTTAACTTATTTTAAAGAACGCTAGTTATATGACAGGCTTCTTGACAAATCCCAAAAATTATGTTTGAGCTTTGGTTTAATACTAGGTGTAGTATTAAGTGCAGGCTCCCAACTCCCCTACACCTGCGCCAAAATTCAGGATATGTATTTATGTATAATAAACATTTTTCACACTACTGAAAAGAGGTTATTACACATAAATACATATACTGAACTATTCCACACCTTCTCTTAATTATTATTACTTAGTAGGTATAATATAGGTGTGCATGTTCATGTTATGCAGTTTCAAATTTCATTTACCTACCTAACATCGTGCATAACTTAGTGTTGAGGTGAGAGTTTAGGTATAAAAAATATATTATAGAACACAAGCCATGAAAATACGTTAATTAAACTTTTAAAGAAATAGGTCCCAAATTATATACGTTTAGTTATAAAAAATATTTATGCATGTATAGGTAAGTATATGGCCTACTTCGTTAATGTATCGAGTTTTCTTTTTTATTTTCTTTTTTTAAATGGTCGCTATTTTTAACGCAATAATTTTTTAACAGGGTATTGGAAATACTTTTGAGAATAATTTTTAAAATGTCTTTTCCATTATGATTAGCGCATCCATCGAAATGTGAGACATGTTTCTGTTCAATACAATATTCCAAAATTAAATGTACCATGAACGATCTTTTATTATAGATTTCTAGAAATGTGTCCTCAAATTCATTTATTAATTTATTGAAGATTATATAAGTCACAGATACAACATTTATAACTTGTCCTTGGGGATATAAAAGTCCTCCACGATTTAATTTATTAATGAGATCAAAATTGTCCTCAACAATAAATTGCTCGTCATATACTAATTTTTGTTTACAGCTGGTACATTTTAATTTGGTTAACGTAATATAGCAATAATAACCACCTAAATATATAATTAACGGCAATACATCGTTGATATCGTGAAAGTGATCATCATTTATTAAAATTTGAGACAATAACGTTTTAATTTGAGAGAAGTCTTGTTGAGAGCAATTTTCATCTGGGTCATAATCAGGTAGCTCATAGAACTTATTAGCATTAATAGGACCAAAACTGCGAGACTGAAGTGTTAATATAGATTGAATTCTAAGTCTATTCTCTGCCTCATATAACTGGCGCACAGAAATATGATAATGACCACCTGCCATTTGCCTGTATTTACCAAATCTATCTTCAAGTGGGTCTGTTTAAAATTTCCCTAAGAGAACATAATTCATATCAAGTTCATTAAAACAGTATTTGGTAATTTCAAGCAGCCCATGAAAGGTATGACTTAAAGCAGTTCGGGTCTGTCTAGTAAGAGTCTTTGAAAAATTACTAGGTTGCCAAGTATCGAACCAGCTTAACATTTTTTCTAAGAACTCAATCTTAGATTTTCGATTTTCCTCTAAAGGTAGGGTAATAACCTCGGTAATATGCCTCTCATCTATGGCTTCAAATATTGACTGTATATCGTCCAAACTATGTGAAATAAACGGCGTTTTAAATTTTGATGTTGAAATACAAACTGACTCGCTATACAAAAAAGTTTCAATATTCAGGTTATAATTAATAACAATCGCCCAATTAATGCATGGGCCAGGTGTATATTCAATTTCAAAATAGTTAATCTTTCACCTTCTTAAGACAAACTTTGAGCAGAAAACCAGTCTTTTGGTAGTTTAAATGTAGAAAATTTTACTATAAATTCATCAAAATTGTCAAAATGTATGTTTTTTTCGTGCTTCTCAAATTCAATTTTGCATATTTCAAGGGCTTCTAACAAATTTAACTCATCAATATTTTTGAGCTTTTCATCTTTACTTGGCCCTATTTTGACATTTTTTGATAAATAAATGGGGCAATTTAAAAAAATAGATGGTATAGTCTTCTTTTAGCCGTGGTGTTAGTAAATCTATTGTAAAAATCTTACCAGTGTTTGAGTCTTGAACTGTTGTACTTTTTATTATACCTTCAGGAAGTTGTACTACCTTCAGGAAAATGAGCTTCACATACTCTCGTGTTCTTTGTGGGCTGAAAGTTATCTCGGGGTATCGCTTTTAGCCATTTTTGTCGTAAACTTACGTCCTTTGGAAAACCGAAAATATGAACTTTAGGCACATTTTTATAGTTTCCGTTACAGCGAGGAACACAACACTTCTGAGGCATAATTTCACTAAGTATCAGTTACCACAAAACTAGCCGAAACCAAGAGAAACACATACAATTAAACACGAACAAAAACTTATAAACTGTGCTGTAAACAAACCGATGGACCGCCAAAAAAGCAACAGGTTATAAGTCCGAAATATATGGTTTTACGTATTTAAAAATACGCCTAACAATATAAATTGTATACCTAAATATACAACGAAATATTAGGTACAAGTTTCACGCACTTAAAAGCACATAAATAGTTCTGATTTCAGAAAAATACAAGAAATAACGCTGATTATAGCAACTTTTATGTTTAGAGGTTAGCGTACCAGATGAGCGCTGTTGCCGGCTCCGTAAGGAAAGTATTTTTGTTAGGGAAGTCGAACAAGGCAGTAGTATTTGATAATTAAATAAATAAATTACGAAATACCACATTAAAAAAAGTGGAAAGAACTACTTATGGAAATATGTGTTTTACGATATTGAAGAAGAAAATGGTAATTTAAGAGAAAGAGATACAACCTTTATATACTGGAATCCTAATATTCGCTAGTATTGTAGTAGTCTGGAAACGTTGCAAACATCTGTGATGTCACTGGTGTCTCGATCGTGTTTATGCCACCCGTAAGCGGCTTCCTACATTTTCGCTCCATATCGGAAAGGCCTACATTCATGACGTCACGAGCTAAAATTTTGTGAGCGCTTTGTCCTTATGTAGAAGTGTTGTTGGGTTAATGCTGCTATGTGCGTTTCTCAATGAGCGCCTTCGTCGGGTGTGGAACAATGATCGACTTAACTAATCAACGATAAACTTGAGGAATCATTATTTCATGCATTCTTTTTCCTACTATATTGTAATAATGTACACACAACATTTCTCCCACTAATAAAAATGAAACAAGCACGAGAATTGGTCATTTTGTAAAACGTCAACGTCCTTTGAATCCGAAACAGTGACCGTCATATCTCGAGAACCGATCGACAGATTTCTTTGAAATTTGGCACAGTCACGCCTCAAGTCATTGTTAACAGAGAGGACAAAAGGACTTTTTGGACACCCGGTATATATAAATATATATTAAATTCAATTATTGTTTAATATTTAATATATACTTAAATATTTGAATTGAAAGAAATCTTAACTCGAATAATTTCGAATAAATATAAATATTTCAATAAAAATTATTGGAGATTTGGAATATACTACACATGTTGGAAGCTACAGAAAAAGATAAATCGAACACGTTACCTATAATATCTATCCCCGTTGAAAACTACTTATATCACACATGTTTATATATTCATACAACATCATTCATGGGTGAATTACCAACAAATTACCAGAGTGCATATAGTACATAAATAAATGACTTGATATTATCCTGGATGATATGAGATTCTGCAACCGACACCCCTCTCGAGGCATATGCAATTTAAAAATGCATAACACAGATTTCGTGCCATCTTATTTGTAGTTGCCGCCAGTATACAATAAAGTGAATCTCCAAATGATGGGATTTGTTTGTACGCTCGAGCTATACGCTTCGTAAGCAAATAGTGTATTAGGGAGTTAGAGCAGCTATGCGTAAATAAAAATATATTAGTATAGAAGAAAGAACACGTCTTCCTTCAACTGACAATTTTCAATACGTCGACGTAAACAAATTTATTTGGAGCTAAAAATATGATTTGGGAATTTACATTTTCGTGAAGTTTATTTCTCAGTAAGAAACAACTTTATTAGAATTATTTCTTTGTTCGTCAACAGTCAATATTTAATATACCTAATACAGTTAGGATATATTTGGGATAAACGGAGTTGGACTATTGGTAAGGACTAGGTAGATAATCGATAATTACGAGGGGCACTATTTATATTTTGAGCCTAATAATAGAAAAACATTAATTTGTCATTGAAAATTATTTTACAGTTTTTCAAAATATTCTGCTTCATGATCTATACAGTTTTTCATGTGTTCGAATCATTTATCAAAGCATTTTTTCCATTCCGTTTAAGATATCTCCAAAACATGGTTTTTGAACGCATCAATGGCTTCTTCTGCCGACGAAAATCGTTGGCCACACAGTTCATTTCTGACGTTGGGGCACAAAAGGAAATCATTGGGCGCCAAATCAGGACTGTAAGGCTGATGACCGATTATTTAGATTTTTTGAGTGCTCAAACATTCGGTTATTAGACGAGATGTGTGAGAGCTCGCATTGTCTTGATGAAGAATGATCCGATGGCGCTTATTTGTTTCCCTTATTTAACCGAAGATTTCCGGCAAACAAAGAGTTGCGTACCATTCAGAATTGACCGTCTTACGTTCCACTAAAGGCACTGTTGCCACATGATGACCATCTGTTACGAAGTGCTTCAAGGGCGAAAAACTTTTGTTGGATTTGGTTCATCTTGAAGTACCCACACAGTCGACTGCTGTTTACTTTCCGGCTCACACGCATAGATCCATGATTTGTCACCTGTTACAATGTTATTTACGTCTCTTGAAGCACCGCCACTGTACTTTTTGAGAACTTATTTGCACCAATCGATACGAGCATATTTTTGAGATTTTTTTCAAATTATGTGGGATCTAACGAGAACAAACCTTTTTTACAGCGAAATCGTCATTCAATATCTTATATATTCTAGTCGAACTGATGCCTAAGGTTGTCTCTATCTCAAAATATGTCACATGACGATCTTGAAAAATCAGTTTTGCACAGCATTAATCTTTTCTCGCAGAACAACTGATATTGGACGACGTTCACGACTTTCGTCGGTGAGCGAATTGCGGCCACGATTAAACTCACTATACTAGCGCTTCATAGTCGCAAAGGATGGGGCTTTATCGCCAAAAGTGGAAGTAAGTTGATCGATGCACTTTTGTCTTGATAATTGACGTCGAAAGTCGTAATAAATCATCGCACGAAAATTTTTACGAATTAATTCCATTTTTTCGCTGATACAATTTTCAAATCACTGTAAACATCACAAATCGCATTTAAATGATAAAATATTCTGAAGAAGGTTATGGTAAGACATGTTAAGCTTTCCATTGGATACGTCAGATGACGTCTGACAATACTTAGTATTGCCAAGGCTTAAAATATAAATAGTGCCTTTTAACTGACTAGGTTACACTGTAACGAGTAATCACGGAGTCGTGTTTTCCATTCATAACAAATAATAGCAAATGTAATAAGTCTAATATCAGTATTAATTATAATGTCACTATTGTAGGAACTTCGGGATTGTTGATGCTGGTGATGAATTTGATTATCGCCATTTAGTCGAATTGCTTTTATAAGCTATAATTCTGTCATACCTTTATTAAACGTCAACCTATTTCCGCTACCAAGACCTATCACCGAAGTCAGGAGACGAGCTATTCTCAACCTGGAAAGCTTGCCGAACATACGCTGTTGTAATGGAGTAGAGATTTTTTACTTACCTAATATGTAATAGACACGGTATTGTATCTTATTCGACAGATGGTATGTCTTCTGCATAAACCTCGCATAAGTTCTCGTAGATTCTGTGAGTCCATCGATATACGTTTCGCTAGATACTTATATGATATAAGGATTTCCCATCCTAGTAGTAACGGCGCCGGCTGTTGCCTGGTCGCATGTTATTGGTGATTGTATGCCAAGTTAGTCTAAGTTGCTGTTCACTCTTTGAATTATAAGTTTACACGTACTGTTTACAGCGGATAGAATATAAGACTTTCAAAAAAATTTATCGCACTTGTGAGAAATGTATTCTTCTTATGCTGAGTGCACTTTCTATCGGAGGTTCGATATTATATCTGGACATTATTGACGGTAGCCCGGTAGTAAAACCACCCTTTCTACAAATTTGGAAGAAATATGTACTCCAATTATATCTGCTATGTTCAAATTATGTTAGATAAACCTTTTCATGGGAGCATGAAACACCACAATGCATAGTATATGGTACAGAAATAATGTGTGTTCCTCTGATTTTGTTGATTCTTCAAACTTTTGTAAATACTAAATAGAAAATAAGAGACGCGTAATATTTGTTGTAAAACTGTTTGAGATGGTGAATTTTTCCTCCAAAATTAGGCAAATCAGAGAACTTCTGTACAGTTTTATATAAACGCGTTCAAGTCATTTGGGAATAGTTAACTGTAAGTAAGTTGTAACTTATAGATGCAACTATACAAATACTACTACCACATCTACCATTAAAATTGTTACACATTTTATTACATATGTAATAAAATATTGTTAACATTAGTATATTTAATATTTTTAATAAAGGAAATGAATAATATAGCAGAGGAAACTTTATTTTACTTTTTCAAAGTATAAATAGAAAACTTGCAAAATGTTTTAATTTTAATTGCTGTTACGAAAAACGAATGAAGGTAATTATTTCTTTTAATATTCAATATCTTTTTATTAAAAGAAAATTATTGCATCTTATATGTGAAGGCGTTTTTCTGTACGCTCAAGAAGTAATATGTTTCTTATAGAAGAATAAAAATATAAACAATTAGAGAAAATATCCTAGTGCTGGTAGCTATACTAATGTAACTATAAGGTATTATATATTATAAATATTACCTTGCTCTAGTTATGTTTACATATTTTACATGATATAAATACCTTTCGCATTATATGTATGTATGTAAGTAGTATATGTATTTTATGTTTTTTTATATACAGATCATTTAGCATATATTAATATATATGAAACAACTAACCAACAATTAAATAAGGTGCTACATATCTTTGTTTAGCTCATGCTCTGTTTAGGAGAAAATTGTGCGTTACATTCTTACCTAATATATAGTATTAAAGTGTTAAATACTAGTGATTTATTTAATGTGATAGAAAAGTCCTTTTGCATATTACTAATTAATCGTGACTTCCATTAACTACGAATTTCTGTTGCGCTTTGAATTATCCCCATGGAGACTTCTTCAATAATATGAAATTTCTTGAATATATTGTCAAATAATGTAACAAGAAAAATACAAACTAATTAAATGCAATATCAATATTATTATCGTTCTAGAAGGTGGCGTATTAAAATATGAATCTCGTTTCTTTCCTTTCCAGCAGACGACCCAAGCAGTGACTACCAATTCATTTAGTTTAATTCCGCGAAAAATTGACAATGTTATGTGATGGGAAACCAGAAAAGAAATCTATTTCAATTGGCAATAGGAATACGTTTTGTACTTATTATTTTGTATTGCCACTAGTTCTTCACGTTATTACAGAATATATATGCTGCATGTAAATGATTTTACTGCCTGTTCATATACCGAAGCACGAACTTGTTATACAAAAGTTTATACTTACTGTATTCGAAAAGTATTATAAACTACCTCTTTTATTCTAGTGCATTTTATATAATATAGTTTTGGGAACCGTACTTTTCCATACATACTAATAAGATAATAAAGCCGGGTCTGGAATCAGATTTATGAAGAAACTTTAATTGAATATGTCCCAGCTATGTGATTTCTACTATTGTCAATATTTCTAGTCAAGAAGTTTTAAATTACATTTTAAATTAAAAATATTTGTCCCTTGAGCATTGAAAATATTCGCAAATATACTCTAGCAGTGCTTACTTTCACATACATAGACTTCGCGTGCACAACCATATATTTATACTTTCAACCACAAACTAAGTATATTCTAATGTAAACGTATATGCATAATTCTATAGTAACGTTAGCATTTTTAACAATGAATCTTGTTCTTGTTCCATTCAAATCAAATCTCAACTAATTTCAAATTCATATTTGAATAGGATGTTAACATTTTAAGCAGACACTTATGATTACTTAACCTCGTAGAGCATTACTAAGTACTTAACGATTTTTTAATACTTAGTAAAGCTGAGTGTTTGAGCATGGAGCTCTCTTGACCACTTTATAATTATTAATTATAAAACAGTCAAGTAAACTCAACTATAATTTTGTGACTACGACTGTACTGCTACTATCCCATTCTTATGATTTTTATGTAAAATATACCTCACGTGAGACCCTCGTACAAGATGTAAACAGTCCATGTCGGTATCGTTCAAATATCACACTTGACATTTGATGAAAAATTCGATAAATATTTGATGAAGAAAAAAAAAACAATTTGATACGCCGCAAATTTAAAATTAATTTTTTAATAAGTATAAAGGAAATGAAAGTCAGATATTTTTATTCATAAGAGTGTTTTGTTAGAAATTCTTTTGGTGACTAGTTATTTTACGAATTGTAGAAATATTGTATGTATGGTATGTAGTAGTACGCATTCCGCTTCACACTAGAGAATGTTTATTCTTCCGAAATATGTCATAATACATAAGATCCAAATAAAACGTCTAGATGTATTATAAAACAAAATTAAAATTCGAATATAGACAGTGACTCATATTTTATAAATCAAGCTAAGTTCGAAATTTTATTTTGCGGTAATATATCTAGGCGCTTTATTTGGCTATGTTTTTTCATGTCTAATACCTAGAACTTTTTGATAGCATATTTAAAAACAATAAATAACAGATTATGTTGACCAGAAGGGCCGATATGTGTATACCCAGATGCTGATGAAATTATGAACAAAATATGAAAGTAAAACTCGGAAATAATGAAACATTACGAGGGTAAAGAAATACATAAAGCTATTTTTAAGTATAGGAACATAAAAACATTCAGTTACTCTAAAGCGCAGGTCTCTTATCATTCTTACAGTTTGACAAAGACTAAATCTGTGTCTCTGTGAAAAAATGTAAATTTTAATTCAATAAACTACGTAGTATCTACTTCAAACAAACACAATCTGTCACATAATATATTGTGTTATTTTCCGATTAACCCTAACAACAAACTCCCAGGAGGGGGCTAGAATCTTCGATGCTATAACAAAAACAGGATACTAGTTTTCCATGAACACCGAAAGATTACACGTTTCTCAATGCTCATTTCGCCAACTAAGTTGGCATTATCGAGAAATGATTAATTGATCAATAATACTCAATTTTATCATCTTCCGATCAATTTATTTGGCGAAATACGAATCGAGAAACGTGTAACATTCTCAGGATTCATGGAAAACTGTTATCCTGTTTTTTTTCCAACATAATTAATATGAAGGAGTTTTTTCATTGATTCTGTATATTACACAGTTAAAAAGTGCTTATACTTTATTCCTTAACAATAAATATAAAATATAAATAATTCTACTCTATATAATGAGAGAAAATTATATTTTACTGAATTACAAACGAAGGTAATAACAAATCAATCTTTTATATATCTACAAGAATTCACTTCAGTTTAGTGTAATAATGTTATTACGATTGTGAATTGCGATGCGCTGGAATAAGTGTTACACTATATGAGACTACTCATACATTGTAAAGTAACTTTTTGCAAATTTGTTTCCAGAACACGCAAGAGGGTGTCTATTATAGCTATGTTTTTCTCCCCTGTTTTAAGGGAAATTTATAATGGCTATAAAACTTTAATGTGACAATAATATTTATCTTTCGCTTCACGTATTATCTTAATGTAGGCTCAGAGTATAGGGGAAATGCATTGTTTCCTTTAAAAATGAATGGCTATGTTTGTTGTGAAAATAAAGAATGGAAGATTAGGTGGTGATATGTCTTTTACATTGACGTAGTTCTTAACGGAAAGAAAGTGGAGTTCTGCCTTTCCACTTATTGAAATCTGTATGTTTATTCTGATAAATCCAGTTCCTATTATATTGGTAATACAATTAACTTTTCACCGACAAGAAAATGTATAAAAAAGCATAATATGTATGCTATACTAAGAACGTGATAATTTTAATACCATTACACAAGATAAAACCATTACGCGCATTTTGCGTTTAATTTGGTAAAACAAACATTTAAATAAACAATAAATATTTCGACGTTTTAGGAAGAAAATAATTAACATATAACATTCTCCTTATTTCCTGGACTTATATCCAAATGTTATTAATTCAGTCCATAACATTGACATTATATTATTAACACATAGTAGTTAAAGGTATCATCATAAAAGTTATAATACATGACTTGTATAGTATTATATATTATCAAAAGTTGGCGCTCAGTGATCTTCCAGCAGACAATTAATATATTTAACCTGTTTAGTCAAATTGAATTAATTGAAACCACAATATAGGATTCAGTGAAGTCAGGAGTTACTAATAATATTCCCTAATTTACTATTCTAACTATAACGAGAAAAGCCTACACAAAATTTCGAAAGCAAAGCTGTGGCAGGTCTCGATAGAATTTATGTGTTCTTATTAAAATATTACGCTCTGGCATTTACTTTTCCACATTCTATAATTGTCTGTTTATCCCTTCAAACTAGAATATTTCTCCAGATATAAAATGAGTCGAAAATCTGCCCTACTTTCAAAAAAGAGGACAAAACAAATGTTAAAAATTGTAGACTCATAGACATTCTTTGCAAATTTGGCAAACTATTTCAAATTGTTTCACATGAAATTTTTTCATTTCATGTACCATCCTAGAGTATCACAATCAGTATGAATTGATATCTGCAGGTCTACAATTACAAATTTCGTAAAGTAGAACGCACTTTATAGCTTCCACTTCAGAATTGGGTAGTCAAACTGCTGCTATCTACATAGATTTGTCAAAAGCTTTCCATATACTTAATTACAGACTTATGTTAGATAAATAATCTAAAACGGGAATAACATATGATTTATTTATTTTTCTCATTTACATATATTTAAGATGAACAGCAGAGTAATAAGAGCAACACAATTTTAAATGTTCAATATTGTGGTTTTGCATCGCATAAAAAATATGCTTAATCAGGTGCGCCTCACGGATGAGTCCTCGGGATTCTTGTGTTCATTCTATTTGTTAATGATACTTTTATCGATCTTCAGGTAGATGTAGCTTTTAAGAGTTTCGGCTTGATATAAGAAACTGAAAATATATAGAAATTGGCAAACCACGCCATCTAATTTGTAAACAACAAAGCTTCACCTACTGAAATCCATACTGCTTCACATTTCTAACACAATATATAAAGCAAGCTTTGGTCGCTTAGCAGTTCTTTGTTGAATATACTGAGTACACTAAGCAACAAACCTAGAGTAGTAAATACTCAGTGAATTTATTTTACTCTATATATTAGTGATTTCAACATCCTCCTCCCAATTATAGCATGGCAAAGAGCATAGTTTAGTTATTAGCCTAATATATGTACAATTTTGGGTACGAGCTTTTGCTACTCTAACCTTCTTCTCTGTACCTACTATAATTTATAACACGAATGCTAATCGCCATTCAAGTGGCGGCATATTATTTTCTTTAATTATCATCATATCATTGATTTCAATATTCGGAAACTATTTAGGCCTATGTTGAAGATTATTTAAAAATTCAGTAGACCATATTTTCCAAAAATTTTGACGCATTTTTTGACAGTGTCACCAAAGGGTCAATTTATTCAATGAGAAATAGCAGCTTTTGTCAATGCCATCGAAACGTCACCTATCAGGAAATGACTAGGCGTTAAATAAGAAAAATTGTTGGCATATGTCGGTAATGGACATAATCGTCTTGCATTTATTTAGTATAGTATGTCCTCTATTTGGGACAATAATGTTGAGAGTAGTTCGAAGTTTAATGTTGACATACCAGTGACTTTTTTTGAGATGTCTTTTTATAGATTTTATACCTTCTTTCCACAATCATCCCCAGTGTGGGGTATTCGGTGACATAAATTTCCAAATAGTTTTTTTGTTTGATACAACAAACTTATTTACCTATTCTAGTGTATTATTTGATTTATAGAAATTAGTACCATGATCACTAAGAATGCTATTTGTAAATCATCTACGTGCAGTAAACCGTTTTAATGTTAAAAGAAAACTTCTCTAAAATCACATTAATTCTATATGTAAAGCTTTAGAAATCATACATGCAAGTAGAGATGTATATGCTTTAGTAACTTTTTGTTTAAGAACTCCTAAAATTTTTACGAGAATTGATCCACCAAAGTCTACCTCGATATTGGGAAAATGTCAACAAACAGACAGTCTATCAGATGATAATGAAACCATTATTTTTTTGCAAATAATACAATTTTTATTTTGTGTTTAACTTGTCTAAGACCGTTTATGGACCAATATCCAAGACCGAAATCTGCTATAACCGCCTGGGCACCTGGGTGATGTATTGCGCTCTTTCCTGTAAACAAGTTGAGTTACGTAATCCTGCCAAGGTAATATAATAGGATAGTTTTGACAAAACTGAACATTTGATTGAGATAATCTACCTGTTACCCTAAGAATACACTATATTATAAAGAAATGGACTGAGCTGAACTAAATTACCTAATTTTGTGGGAACATTAACCTTAATATTAGTCATTTCTTTCAAAAGACTATGACCTTGAATACATTTGATTATAATTTTTAACGAGCTAATTAATTGTGTAACTTTTTTACTTTTCGAACAATTATTTACAAATTGAAGCCAATATAAAATTATTCTTTGATGCCCATGGAAATTAGAAAATATTGGGAACAAATTCATTGCTTTAGGAAATTTATTTAATATAACAGTAGTTGAAACGCTTTATTCTGGTAGAGAATCTAATACCTTTGTAGTTATATTACTATGTTCAAATTTTAATAGACGGTTGCACACAAAATGCAGTTCATTGCAACACCGACTGCAAGAGATAAGAGATAAAGGATTTAAGCCTATAAAAGTATGATCAGCAGGATTTTGATTAGAAGGTAAATATGTCAATAATGTACGTGAACTTAATTCTTAGATTTATGATATCCTATTTGAGATAAATGTGATCCATCTTGTAGAAAAATGTTGCATCCGCTATAAAATAATCTTTGGATCAGTCCATAGAATTACTTTTGATCTTTAATCAATACACTGAATATAAACCGAGAGTAGTTAACACTCAACAACTCTACCCTATTTGTTAGTAATCTCAACATATATTTATACTATTTCTTTTACTAATATTGGATCTCACTAGAATTTCTTACTAGGGAATGTATTATATTCAATTAGATCAATTAATAATAAGAAACGGTTCACAATATATTGGAAAGTTATTATTTTGTAAGTAATAATATTATAAGTAATAAGTATAAGTAAGTCATTTGTAAGTTTATCTCTTGCAATGCATATACATTACCCGTTACTCTCATAATTCCAACGCAAATACAGACATCTACGCAAAGCATTACGCCGGAAATCCGGAATAATTCGTGCGATCGAAACCTGCCCCCAGGAAATCTGCTGCGCTGCAGATATTAAGCAAATCGTTCACAGATCTACTCCAATTTAATTGCGAATATATAAAACATACACATACTCCGCTGTGTTGAGCTAGGTTATCTCTAAAGGGGGAAAGAAGGGTAGGTATTTGTGTATTTAATACCATATATCTTCTATACAAGGTGAGTGTTCGAGTTGTAAATATAATGTGTATAATGGATCTTTGCGCGTGTATCAATTTAGTGACGACGCATGGATCACATGCTACACCACTCGCAATTGTTACTAATATGCCACAATTACCAGCTCGTATGTCTAGCGACATATGTTTCAATCAACTACATACGGCATAGACAGTTAATAATTTGCCGAACAAAATGCAATTATGAAGTTACGTAATTAATTACGTATTTAGATTACTTTAATCACATATGTAATTAGAATTACGTAAGTTACGTATACAATAAAGCTAAGGCTTTATTGTATAATTTGATCCATTTTCGTCTCAATATTTTTCTACAATATATTCCATTTTTGTTTCATTTATTTTGATTTTGTTTCATTTATTTCAATTATTTTGATGGAAATATCACTTCCATTGAATGTTCTTGTGGAGAACTTTTTCATTACTCCGTCATAGGTTGACGGATCTGTATTGTATTAACTGTTATCCTAAAATGTGTTTCGGCATGACAATGTTCAAAAATGTCAGTTGATTGATTCATACGATTGTTACCTATGACGCACACGCAAAGAATCATTATTCAAACCATAAATTTTAACCATTTAATGTCTACAGCTGGTAAATAATTATAATGAAAATCAGTTTTAATATCATCTCTATTAACGAAGTTATTACATTTTTAATATCTAGAACAATTTTCTCAATATTTTGAGAACATTTAAATATTCTCCTTAGAGAACAGTTTTAATATCATCCTTATTATCGGAGTTACTGTACTTTTAATATTTAGAAAAATTTGCTCAATATTTTGAAAACCACTGACTTATTGGAACCAGTATATTCATGATAAAATTTAAACCAGACATACAGCAGCCACAATTGCCAAAGCTCCACATTACATTGTCATCCTTTTAATGAAAAATAAATGGCGAAGCATTCATTTTATTATAAGTAATTTGTAATAAACCGAGCTGAGATATGGACTGCATTTCTAACAGATAAAATATTGACGTTTTAAGAGATATTTTGTACTTAATGTACATTCATAAGAAATATTAATTATAAAGAATATTAATTATAAAACAATCAACTACCGAGACAGAAATTTTTTTAACTTCTTACCTTGCAAACTTATATAAAACGATCTCTCCGTAGAAGGACCATTAAGTTAAAAAAAGTTAAGGTACTACTATTATACCATATATATGAGATCACTCCAAGATGAAAACTTATTTATCCACCGTAGGATACTGCACATCAAATGACACCATTTGTTGACGCAAAATTCTGTATTCTATAGCATAACAACTTCATATATAAGTCTCACCACTGTTTTGTATTGTTTGATATAAATTTTAATAGTTTTATATGAATATTATTACAACGAAAAGCTATTAACATTTATTAACTCGAATTTTAAAAATACACTACTAGTACTGACATGTCAATCTGTTATCATTCAGGAAATCATTATACAGTGTTTTTAGATCACTCAAATTAAAGTAGATAAAACTATTTAAAAAAGATTTATGATGAAATCAGTGAAAAAATGTATTAATATCCGTGGACCCCTTGAAAGCAAGCAAAAATATTTAATTTTTTTTCCGGTATTTTTCTTATGGTTCCTCAAATACTGCCGATGATAAGACATTTTGAACTCACTATCCAAAAATTACAAATTTGGAGCTTTAATTTTCTTTTTTTATAGTTGATTTCGTTCCTGTTCGGACTTACTTGGATGACTTATTTCCACAATGATTGATTTGGCTACGTCGAGATATAGCGAGGGTACCTCATTCTCCAGACCCTACATCCCTTAATTTTTTCTTTAGGAGGCATTTAAAAACCAAAATTTATGTCAATAAACCCGAAAACGTAGACGATTTAAAAAAAGACAAATTCGATAGGAAATGTCAGGCTGGAAATAATTGACCAGTACAGAATTAATTTATTTCGAAACTAGGATATTGTCAAATAGTTAATGAAAAACAATTTCAACACATTAGTTAATGTATGTATTTTGTTTGGTTTGCTTTTGCTCGCCCCTTTGACTCTGCAAACGTTTGTCACTGCATATAAAACTAAAGTATTTCAGAAGATCTCAAATTTAAAATAACTTCTGACCCCTTCGAGCGTTTATATAATATAAAAAATAGTTTGCGAGATTTTGCAGGTACTTCAGACTTATTTTCCACAGTATATGTAATATACCTACGTATTGATACATATACGAAATACCAGAGTACATATGCAGTTCGATTGGAAATAAGCCGACATTGTTGAATTTCTGCATGCATTCCAGCCTTGTTGTTTTGGATATTTCAAATGTGTCGAGTATTTCCCACTGCAGCTTTATGTGTTTATTTGAGAGGTCGAGGTCTGCGTCATATTGCACATAATTTCACGTATTTTGTTTTTTTTCTCAAACTATAAAAACACTGTGGTGTTTCCATTAGGAAACTAGCATGTGATTGATTTACAGTCTGAATGAATATATCCGTTTTTAATTTGTGTATGGGCACGCATTGCTTCTATTACTGTTTCTATTCATGTAAAATTGTAGTTATATTCAAATGCAGTTGGGTTGATCTACATAATATGGTGTTAAATCTAGTAGAATTATGAAGAAGCTCGTATTTTTTATATTAAATGTGTCTTATAAGATTAAATAATTTCTGATAAATAGAAAAATATTTATATTTGGCTTTTTATGATTTATGGATATTCCTGATAATAAAATAGCTTACAATATTGCCAAGAAAATTAAAAAAAAATTGTTTAGAACACTATAATATTGTATAACTTATAAAATTTCTAGTATATTATTATAGTGTTTAGAACACTATAATAACTTATAAAATTTCAATCTCTTATTTAATTATAAGTTTAATTTAATGACAGTATTGTTATATAAATCAAATTTTATTAATGGTAGTCTTAGTTTCCATAGTCGATATTACCTTCTCATATGTTTATTATTTCTTTCCTAATTGATAAATAACCATCGAAGATAATTTTAAAGATAAATTATGTTTAATTCTTGTAAATAATGAGGCTAATGAACTCGTCTTTAATCGACATGTTTGAAAAATTAAAATTGCCTGTTTGCATAATATTTTAAATAAACACCTTCCCTAGTCTTAATCCGATTCAATAAAAATGTCAAATTAAAAAACAAAGCGCGATAAAAATATATTAAGGTTTTGATGAATTTACATGACTAGGAGCGAAAATTAATATACATATTAAGATTTTATAAAAGAACTTGTTCGAGAAACTGAAAGCAATATAAATCTGAATTTTAATATTACTAAGTTTTACATTACATTTTAATGGGCAAATTATAACTATATCACCGAAGTTAGATCTGTTAAGGCATTTAGGATAGCGTCTTAAATGCCTTAAGAAATTCAGTTAACAAGCATGTACTTTTGTCAGTAACAGAAATCCATATTCATAGGACTGAAACTTTAAATACACATATTCGATGGTTTGATGAATCAAATATCATACTTGATTATATTAAATAGGTAAAATCTAAAATAATATCTGAGCCAGATGATAACATTTCTCCCTAGGGACTAGGGACTATCCTCAAATATTTTATTATCCGTTAGTTATTGTATTTAACTTATACGTTCCTGAACTTTTCTGTATTTATGGAAGCCACCTAATGGTTTGGATGATTTACAAGATGGCAGATCAATATGATATATTTAATTTTAATAATTAAATTTTTTTTTGTAATATTATAAGTTTTATTACAGGGTTTATTGGCGTCATAAGGCTAATAATATTTTATATCCGTATCACTTCATGAAAAAACGTTCAAAAACTACTAACTGCTAACATGGCATGCCTACTCAATACATAGCAGAATATTTAGTTGTGCAGTCCAAAACTGCTATAGTATACCTACGTATACCTATTTCTCTACAGTATTTTACAGACTTTATCACAATATAATTTTACATAATTTTGCGAAAATTAAATGAAATTGGGTTTTCATACTCACTTAAAAAGTTGTTTAAATCTTACTACTCCGATCGAAAACATGCAGGAGTATATTGCATGTAATGGTATTAAGTAATTACTAATTTTGTGATTCCTGTGGAGTACCTCAGGGCTTTGTTATCAGGAAACGTTATATTTATTTTGCCATATGTTACAAGAAATCGCATAAAATTTAATTTACAAATAAATTTAATTCACAAATAACAAAACAATAAAAGTAAACCACTAGCCATCATATATGTTTAAACAAATTTAAATCAAATGCTCAAAATAAGCACATCCTCTTGTTGATCTTAAATCTCTTCTAAATCAATATCTTTAAATTATAGATATTGATTATACACCATTCCATCAGAATTTTCCTCTAAAATATCCCAAGTTATACACTTCTCGCATTAAGATACGATTTAATAACGAAATAGGCCGATACTTCGAAGGAAACTGATTTTTATTTGCGTAATGACATCAAGTCATATTCAAAATATTATTAGAAATTAATTGTGCATTCTTCCTATCGTTGAAACCCGTGTACAATGTTCCCTCAGGTAGATCCACATATCTGTGAACATATGGTTGCCATTAAGCTCTCTATTCTAAATAATCTTTTTCAATATTAGTAAAGCAAAGTTGTATTTATCAAAATTCATTAGAAAGCTGGCGACGATTATTCTGTTTGAAACTTGACTGAATAATAATATTCCCAATCAAGTGTTTAAATTAAATACTTATAACGTTTTTCACACATATCGTCCTATGTTCAAACGGATTGTATGCAAAATGATTTTGAATACAAAATTATATCGGAAGACTATATCAATCACAAATAGTATTTTTTTAGAGCTTATGATTAATGACATGTACTTTTTCAGTTCATATGCTAAAAAATCAGTTCAAATACTATATAGAAGCCATTCAAATAATGTTAACAAAATTATAGAACTTATGAATGACTTACTGCCTTTTATATTTATTCAATAGTAAATATAAGTTGCCTTGGTTAAAAAATATTAACCAGACTTTAGAAACAAGAAATTTCATCCTTTAAATAACGGATATTCAATAATAGTACCTTAATCACTGATCAGATATTAAATCGACATTCTCAGTTTTATATTTACAAACTAAGTGAGGTGTATTAAAATATATATATTTTTGGATTTAATCTAAACTTCTTATGTTGCATTACAGTTTTTTCTATTAATATTATGAATTTTAAAGTCATATTGTAGGCGCGAAACATTATTACATTTATTAAATAATTTTTCCAATAAAATTCCAACAAATTTTTCCGCAGATATTGAATATAACAGGTAGTATGGCCATTAGTCTGGAGTATTCGAAATTTTGCGGATAGTAATTTCTGCAATGGGTGGACTATTCCTAATTTCAACTTATATGAAAATATTCCAGTTCAAGGAAAATTTATTACATATGTTGTACTCGTATATTTGCATGTCACAAAAATAGCATTTATATTCTGATGGATTAAATTTTAGTTGCTCAATTAAATTTTGTATTTCTACTTCTGTAGCTGGCTGCAAAAGAAACACTAAATTGTTCTTAAATATGTACCAGCCATTAGAAGGACAACCATTAACGTAAATTTGGACAACTGTTTGACTGAATAAATGTAAAAGAGGAGTAGTCATTCACAGAATCAGAATTTTGAAAATGTTCAGGAATATTGTCGTTTATCGTAGCGTTAGACACAACTTTGCTTTACTAATATTGAAAAAAGGTTGAGAATTAAGGTAGGGAGTTTAATGGCAAGTTTGTGAACATATGGTTGTTCAGGTTCACAAATCTGTGGATCTGCCTGAAGGGACATTATATAGGGTGTTTCGACAATAGAATGCACAATTACCATTTTGTTACATTAATATTATCCTTTTTACTATAGTATAATATTTCTTGTATATTTCCTGTTCGGTAATTGGATATAACTTGTTGTACAGTGTAGTAATAAACAAATGTAAATAAATAAGTAAATATTGGTGTTCAAAAGTAAACTAGTTTAGTATTTAGAGTACTAAAAAGTGTTGAATAAAAAGTAAACGAGAGCTAACACGATGGTCATTTTAGAGTTTTATTTCAATAGAGTGACATAAGGAAAGAAATTGTGCTGTTCTTAACTTAATAACTACTTTGTCATAAAAATAATTTAATGCTTAGTATATTCCAAAGTATTTTATGCAGAATAGTAAAGATTTTTCCAGATATTGTATTAAATTTTAAATAAAATTAATCAAACCTTGATGATAATAATGAAGAAGAAAATAATGGAGAAGCATTATAATATCTCCATATTCTCGGATTGCGTAACAAATGTTTCAGATTTCTACCAGCCCCATATAATGAAATCTAAGGACATTCAATATAAAAACCGGGCAGGCTATTATATTGTACACAGGCATCCAATCTACCAGTTGGGATACTGATCAGTATCATATACAACCAGGAGCAATATCCTGTTGAAAAGTTATTTTCAGATCTCGAAATTCATCAGGATTTTCCTCTAGGATATCCAAAGTTATATAATTCTCTCATTAAGTTTCAATTTTAAAATGAATTATGTCGATACTTCGAGTGAAATTGATATTTTTATTTGCTTAGTTAAGTCGTATTCAAACATTAATAGGAATTAATTGCCATTAATTATTTTGTTATTAATATAATTCTTTTTACCATATCTTTGTATCATATTTCTTGTATAATTTTTTTCTGTAATTTCATGTAAACTGTTGAACGGTGTAGTAATACACTAGACACAAAAATTAAGGAATGTAAAAGTTTTTAGGTGATTTCTAAGGAGCTGTTGTAGCTTGGAGAAAAATAGTCGCGGAGCAATTTAAAAAAAGTAAATTGAAATATAGAGTTTATAATTTTCAGATCTTGAGTTAAAAGTTCAGTTTTTAAACCATCAGCAGTTTTTGAGCAATCATAGGAAAACCGTCGGGAAAAAAAAATTTTTGCTTGCCCTGCAAAAGGTCCATGGACTTCAATACTATATTTTCAGTGACTTCACCATATAATACTGTTTTAGATAATTTCATTCTATTTAATATGAGTGGCATAGAAGCTTTGTACGAGGATTTTTGCTGAGTTATAGTAGTTGAAAGCAAAAAGTTAGCCTTGACTTTTGCAATTCATCACTCGGGAAACAATAACCACACAGAAAATTTAAGTAGTGTTTTAAAAACTGAAAAGTATTCTTTCTTTATAAGCTGCAATTATTGGTTCTTAATAAAGAGAAAATTTAGGTTCAAGAGTGTTAATTGAAGAAGAGGTATAAATTGAGTATTTAGGAATATTTATTTAACTTGGCATAAAATTGCAAATAATAGATAGATTAAGGCTGTTAACTGTCTCTTTTCAATCTCAAAGTGTCTCAAAGAAACCAAAAAATTTCAAAGCTCTGCAATATTGCACTAATCCATATTTATTATCAAGAAATATTAATTATTGTAAAAACATGAAAATAGAAATGTTTTCAAAAAAATAGTCAAAACTGTCTTTTTTGTTTCAAAAAACGATAACTCAGTGAAAAATCATTGTACTACACTTTTATGCCGCTCAAATTAAAGAGGTTAAAAATATCTAAAAAGGTTTATAGACAAAATCACTGAAAAAATTTATTCTGAAAAAAATTATTTACACTGAAAAAGTTCGTGAACTTTTTAAAACAAGAGAAAATTGTGAATTTTTTTTCCGATAGCTTTCTTTTCATTATTCAAAAAGTGCTGACGGTAAAAATTTTGAACTCAAAATCTGAAAACTACAAAATTGGAGCTTCAATTTGCTGTTTTTTTAAATTACTCTGCGACTATTTGCCTCTACGTACAGACCTTCAAAAATCAGCTAAGGATTATTTTACATCCCTTAATTTTTTGTGCTTAATGTAAATAAATGTAAATAAATAAATGAATGAATATAATCGTTGATTGAATATGCAAACTAATTTAGTATTTAGAATATTATAAGGTGTTGGATAAGTAAACGAGAACTATCATAATGGCCATTTTGGAGTTACTTTAATAGAGTGGGTCAATGAAAAAAAAGTTTTGTTCCTTATTTAATAACTGCTTTATTTGTCATAGAAGATAATTTATTGCTTAATATGTTCCATTGACAATTTCATCGCTAACCTTAACATTACTCCACATTGCCTTCATAATAACAACACCAACAATGGCATCTCCATATTAAATCTCATTCCCCGCGCTAGTTATAAAACTGGCTTATATATTAAATATTAAGTTAGTGGAATACAATAGCGGCTCACAGACATATCTTACGTAATTCGGTGCAGGAAGTATAATTTACGGGTTCTGGAATTGTAAAGGAAGGTCGCGATGTGGGCTTGATAAAGAGCAGAACAACGGAGTGACAATTAATACATTGTGGGCTTAACGAGTTTCCAAGAACGCTGCCACCCCTTTGCTTACTGCCTGCTTCCATGTACGTGATTACATAATGCGCCGTCGTTGGTTCGGTGTGTAGCGACGTACTTTTTCGTTTTATAGCAATAAATTATGCACCGACAAGTTTACAAGTTTCACATATATTGGTTATCGATTTTCCGCATGGGACGGTTTTGGCCTGAAAACTTATACATCGTATTATATCACGACTCGATATATGTTTTAGAGATACAGAGCGTTCAGCGTTTATGCGAAAGCACAATATCGGCATTAAAAGACTAGGTAAATTTATTTTTTACGATACTGCATAATTCTTCAGGTCCTACTATATGAATATAATGCCCGTTATATAAGGGGTTTATTTCTTCTCTGGAAAAAGGTGCAGGTGAACAATATATATGTTTTTATTATTTTTTAGATCTATACATGAGAAGCAAAAGATACTTTATGTCGATACTTCTATGAAAATATCGATGGTTTTCGAGATATTTTGCTTCATAGATTTTTCTTCTCAATTTTCGTCACTCATAATAGTTCAGAACAAAAATAATTATTCCATTAGTAATGCTTATGTTTAAGAGAATACATTTTCAATATTAGTTATAGTTTTAATTACACTATTTAGTTTTCTTATGCTACTCTAATAAGAGGGCGACAGACCATTTATTATTAAGCAATGGACAAATATAAATACGACTTTATGTAATTGTTGTTAATTACATTTCTAAAGAATATATGATTTTGAGTTATGAACAGCTTTCAAGTATTTATTTCAAACAATATTTTCTCCATTTGACTTTCCATTTAGTTAACTGTAACCATAAACAATTCGTATAATTACTAAAAATTCTGCAATATATTCAATGTATTGCCATACAGGTGTAAACCTTAAATGGAATAAATTCTGTAACACGGATATAGTGGATTTAAAAAAATAAACCCGGAATAGGTAGACATTTAATTGCTTAATTGGTAAAATATTTGTTGCGTCTACATAGTAATGATCTTTACTTATCTTCAGTCTGGGGGATAGTTGGTTGAACTGTCCTTTAATGTTTTTTTACATGTAAATAAATATCAAGTGACACCATTTGAAAGGTAGTACTGAGAGAAATACAACGTATTTCTCTCAGTACATTTTCAAAATATTTCAAACCAGGATCTTAACAAAACTATTTTTATGGTAATTATCTTCCCATCTTATATTTCTTGTCTTCACTTTTTTATATTGTTTTAGCTGTTTTGGAACCCTCTTTTAAGTCAGATTAAGGAAACTTGTGTATGATTTTCCCTATAGGGTTTTCTTATCCATTTTCGCAATGGAAATTCATAATATGTACTATTCATTTCATCGCTATTTGTCAAATAAAAAACTCTCTTATCTTGCCGATAAACGGAACAGTCTACCTAAGCCTAGCCATAGAAACAAGCCACTGTACGAGATAAAAGCCGCTTGAGATTTTTTATTTGTCAATTAGCGATGAAACAAACTACATATAAATAATTTAAAATCACAGCGGCACCTTCGCCATTTCTTAAAAAGAAATTAAGCTTAGATTTTATTTCGTATGAGGTAGATTATGCTCTGTATACTATATATCTATATATACATGTGCCCTTCACATTGACATTTGTTAAATATTCGTATAACAGGCTTATGTCTAAATGGTGTTATTTGTCTTAAGAAACAAGTACTGTGAGCTGTGATCAAGTTTATTAAAGATAATTGTCTAGATGTCTGAAAAATTTGTTAAATTTAAAAAAGTTAGTAGAGCATTTCATTGAGTACCTAGTTATCAATTTAAAGAAATGGCGTATGCGCAATGTAATTAATTTTGATGTGTTTAACTATAGATCTATTTTTCGATTTATTGGTTCTTAAATTTAATGGAAAAACACGAAAATGATGTCCATTCTTATTACATATTGTATTGACGTTTCGTCTCCTATTTAAGGCTTTCTCAAAACTGTACGAGAACAAAACAAATTGGATTAAGAAATCCTTTTCTTTAAACAATTAATACTAACAATAATATTAATATTATAGATAAAAGGAGATAGGAGTTAAAAATGATAATATAAATATTTTTCTTTTTTTTTTTGACAATAATTATGATAAAATATGATATATGTACTATAAAAAAAAGCAGATGACAATATTTCATTTATTCATTTGTTTCTTCTATATTTTGAATGTTGACATGTGTGTCGTCACATTGCTTCTTGGTGACTGTGAAAATATTTTCTCCACGTGATCGTATTTACTGGGAGTATAAATTATTCTATTTTAACATAAATCGTTTATATATTTAATGTCTAACGTTGATACTTGATGATTGTTTAAATACCTCTTACAAGTCCTCGAACTGTCCACATACTCAATTCACTTCATTAGAAAGTAACATTCTATTTTGTAAGACGTCCAAATCGCATATTTACGAGAATACCGACACAACTCCAAATTTGTCAATTTTGGAATAATTACACAAACATACATAGAAGACAACATTCTTTTTGCAGAAGAGCACTGGCACTCCTTATCAAGTAAATAAACTTTCACACGAATCTTTCTTTGACATGAAAACATTATCTAACCAAGATTTGCTCCCACTACTCCTAAAAGATGAAAACGAGAGTTTTAAAATTAGTGATAGAGATAGGAGTAATACAAGCTGATCCAGATTAGCTAAGCAGAGTAAGATATTATCCAAAATAATTTTTCTATAAAACGAGTTACACCGATGAAGAATTTCAGGAGAACTGGATAAAACTAATACATACCATAGTAGGGAGAAACCTGGGATTGATATTAAAAATATTCAGCTAATACTACTGCAGGAGCTAATACCAGCTTTTTCCAACAAGCCACGCATACCAGAGAAGAAAAGAGCCGGTTTCATGGGAATTTATTCAAAACAATCACATCATTTTTTAAATAACCACATAAATGATCATAAGTATAATAATAACAAAAATGTTTTACAAACAGCTCTATCAAACTATGCTAAATAATGGGATTACTGTCTTAATTTGCGTGAAACAAAAGTAATATTGAAAGAAGAAAATTGTAATGAAAGAATAAAAAGAGAAATTATGCACACTTAGAAAAATAAGAATAATATTAACTTCAAAATAGATACACAAAGTTTAAGTTAGATATATTATAATTTCATAAATAAACAACGGAGGCCCAAAACAATATAATTATTAATATTAATTAATTAAAATAACTAGAATACGCTATCATAGAATATGCATAATTAAAATTTTATTAAATTATGCATAACTAATAGCTATATGATCATTAGTGTATCATTGTTGGAATGTGCAATATTTATCATAGAATTTAACAAGAATATTATATAATATCTATGTAAGGGTCCAGAGTTAATATCATCAAATATATGGCACTTGATGTTAAAATAGAATATACTTTCAGTAAAAATTAGTCTCGTGGAATATAGATCTTTCCACAACATTTAAAAAAATTAATAAACAAAAAAATAAGTCTTAAAGTATATAACATATGTTTCACGTTTTCTTAAGTTCTGAAAAAGCCTCAAATAGGAAGCGAAAGGTCAATACAATTAAGAACAATAAAAAAATAAAAGTAATTTATTTCCATGTCAAATTCAGGAACCGATAAACCCTAGAATAGAGTTATAACTAAATGTTTTAAAATTAGTTCAAGAAAATAAAAAAATTAGACTATTGTTGTAATAGACATTTTTTATTTAACTATTTGTTTACTACCATTGTATTTTTACTTTCTAGTCTTTAATTGTCATGGCTAGAGGTGATCAGTAATTATATATAACCGGTATATATGAAAATGACTAATAAGAAAGTAATAATAGGCAACACATATTGAAGTAAACTAGAGTAGAACAAAATCTATATAGACTAAAGTATATTATCTACTAAAGTATATTGAATACCGATTTAGTCCAAATAATTCTTCAAAAAATAAAACCCATCCCAGGTAGGATTCGACATTTGTCCCGGATTGGAACCGAACAATATACAGCTGTTTACCATTATGTATCAACAGCTGTGTGTCATTCGGTTCCAATCCGGGACAAATGTCGAATACTATCTGTGGCATGTTTTATTGTTGAGACTTTATCTGATCGTGCAGAAATACGAGAAAGGGGTCGATGATCGCTTTTAGGTATAATTCAGTTCCTGGCGGGGCATTAGCACGAGGAGTAATTGTTTCCTATAGCGATTGTGTAATAGCCTTGCTATTCGGGAACTACTTTGATAGCGGCTTGGCGGTTTGGTAGTTCCTTTCTCGATTTCCGACATATATTACTGACATAGATCGTATCGATAAAGACGTATACCCCACAAATTTAATTCGGTATTTATCCTGGATCGGCATACCGTGTACGGCACTGATGAGACCTAATAAGTTCGAAGCAGCTGTATGTCGTTCGATTCCAATCCGGGGCAAATGTCGAATCTTACCTGTGGCGGGTTTTATTTTTTAAAACCGTATCTGATCGTGCAAAAACACGAGAAAGGGGTCGAGGATCGCTTTTAGGTATAATTCAATTCCTGGCGGGGCTTTAGCCCCAGGAGTAGTTGTTTTCTATAGCGATTATGTAATAGCCATGCTATTCGGAAACTGCTTTAATAACCGCTTGGCGGTTTGGCTTATATGTTACTTCCAAATAAGGCGATTATAATACTAAAACGTAACGAAATAATTTATATACTTTAAGTAATAGACACCACTTAATTTTGTGGTATACTTGTAAACAAACACACTGTTAAAAATAAACGTATAACATCAAATGCGAATTTTTACTATTATTTATCAACGCCAAACTATATAGTTATATGTATTTTAAGATATGTGTGTATTAATAATTATTTTCAGGTCAGTAGTTTTATAACTATGAAATATATACAAGAGATACGAATAAGTACTACTTTTGGACATTTAAATATTGCTAATAGGATAGATATGTATCTAACTTCCCAGCAAACCATTTTTACAAAATTGGTGGAGGCGCCGAGGCGATTTAATGTATTTGAATATTTTACTTTATTTAACTTTATTTAAATATTCATTGATATTGTTTCACATAATCTTCATATATAACGGTTGTATTTGATTTCCTGATAGCAGTGTGTGTAGTTTACTCTATTAAAGAATGAAATTTATTTAAGGTAAATAAATTTCTTTTGAATCAAAGAAACCTTTTCCTATGTGGGTGAAATTTTATAAGAATCATTTGAATTTTAACTTCGGTTTTGAAAAATTTAGTATTTATTTTCAGCACTTTGGCATCTCCCAATTTGTAATGACATAAACTGTCCCATTTTAGATTAAAATAAAGTTCATATTTCTTAAAATGTCACATTTAGCAAACTAATGTCAACATTTTAATATCATTTGGCTGTAGCAAACACTATATGTATTGTACTACACCCCTAACTCTGACTGAATACTATGCATAAGAAAACTAATTACTATTATGTATTTTTTTTATTTTCATAAGGTTAGCAATATTGCAGTTCTATAGTACTATTATTTAGGTTTAAAGACAAGGTCATTTGAAATTCATTTGAATATTCAAACCTGTTTCTAATGACAGCAATAATTATTAAAGAAGCATAAGCCAATTATGATAGAAGTGGAAGAATGCAAATAGAGCAAACATAAAAAAATATACATACATGTCTTCTATAGAAAGTTTCATTAGTTGTAGTTTCAGTTTTTCACAATGATAAATAAAAATCTGCAATATATAATCAATTATCTAATGATAAGATATATCAATATATTTAAAAAGTCATTTTCAATAGTAAGTATATTTCATTGTTAAACCAAGTTTTCGGAGTATAGGATTTAAAGTACACTCAGTTTAAGTCAGTTACTTCGATATTCGAGATATTTGTGTTAGCGGAAATGGAGCATGCAGATAATGCTGCACCTAAGGGAAAACTCGCGAGAAGCAATCCTATCTTTTCCATTCACCGCCATTTGGCATTGCCATTATTTATGGCTGCACTTTTCTATGTGCATTATTCCATTCTAAATTTATAGCAATCGATCAGTGTTGAAAGATCATATTGTATATTAAGCTTCAATTCACAATGCGATTTATATCCATATGAATTTATGCATTTCTATATACATATTGTAATAATAGAGATGTTTAAATGAGCGAAAGAGCGCTATAACATTTTTCTTAACTATTGTTTATTCGCACACAAAATTGAATAGGTCTCATCGAGTTCCGGACCAAGTGATAATAAACCCATTGTTAAAATAATGATATTGTCTCCTAGGGCAATATATCGGTTTGTATATATAGGGTTGTAAATATTGTCACTAAGGATACTTAAGGCGATAAATAAATTATATTAAAAGTCATGTGGTGTGATTCTATCATACTGATACAGTCATATCACGCATGACTCAATCACAAATTTTCAAACTAAGATTTGCAACACCGTCTACAGTTTTATGATTGGTCATTGTTAAAAATTCACGAGGATATATTTTCTGAATTGATTGGGCTAATAAAAATCCATATTTATTCAAAATTAAAACCTTCGCTGGTTAAATTTTCACATTTTATTTGTTAAACATAACAATTATTTCGGGAACACAGTGGCTTCTTCAAATGTTGAGTACATAGACTAAATTTTATGTTATGGAACTGCGTTTATATAACTAGGGTAATTTTAGGTTTATTATTATAGAAACTCCTACTATTAAACTATGGTTAAATAATAAAATTTCAACAGATGGTATCCGTAAATTTTAAACAAGCTTTTCGGATAGCATGTAGAACTAAAATAAATTTAATAAAGGAGATGTGTTTGTTTCTATTTGATCATTTAATATGATATCAGATTTCTTTGCTTTTTCAAAAAAAAAGTTTAAAAAAAATTAAATTTCAGCCTTTCTTCTCTACATGGATAATTTTAAATTCTTCGTTAAGGGTTTGGTCTACCTCAATCAGATCTATTGCATATGTTGAACCTCTTTTTTTATTATTAAAACTCCTTTTGTGTTCTGCTATTCGAGTGTTGAAGTTTCTTCCTGTTTGTCCTATTATACCTTAGGGTAAGTACCGCAAGTCAACTGATAGATTCCTGAATTATTTTTGGTATTGGTTTTATCTTTAGTATTTATATGTGTTTTCCAAAGGCATTATTAGTTCTTTATGCTATTTTGTTATAAATGTAGACATATTGAGGGATCAGAATATGAAAGATAAGTTCCAGGAGAAAACAGTTCAATTAATAAATAAAGTGAGTAATGACGAAATCAAGAACGCAGAAATTGAGTGAGAGGATATCAAGAATAGTCTAGATTGCGCGGCTACGGACGTTTTAGGACACGAGAGAAGGGAAGCTAGGAAGCCCTGGATAACGGACGAAATTTTAAACTTAATACAAAAGAGACGAGGCTACAAAAACAGACGAGACGAGGAAGGACTGAAAACTTATAAGTCAGTAAAGTGGAAAATCATTAGAAAGTGTAGAAAAGCGAAAGAACAATGGATAGAGGATAAATGCAAAGAAGTAGAAGATAAGCTCCAAGTAGGTAAGACCGATGAAGCTTACAAAATAATTAACGGGAACTTCAGGGATATAGGATCAATAAGCAGAAACGTTAGGAGTCAATCGGAGGACATACTGATCGCAAGAGAGGAGAAGGCGGGTAGATGGAAGCAGTACTTAAGAAATTTATACGAGGGTCAGGAATTAGGAGAGATATTAGAGGAAGAATCTAGCATCGATAGGGAAGATGTAGGAAAACCTATATTGAGAGAGGAATTTGAAATAGCACTAAGGGGGCTAAAGAACAATAAAGCGCCGGGTGTAGATAAAATACAGGCGGAAATTTTGAAATGTGCGGTACAGAAAGTAGTAAATAGGATGTTTGAACTGGTAAAATACATATACGAAACGGGCGAGATGCCGGAGGATTATAATAGGAATATTATCGTTACTATGCCAAAAAAGAGAGGAGCCGACAAATGCGAGAACTTTAAAACGATTAGCCCACGCGTTAACTTCCTACGCGTCAAAAATCTTAACCAGAATAGTGCAGAAGAGGATGGAAAATAGATTGGAGGAAATACTAGGAGAAGACCAATTCGGGTTTAGGCGAAATAGGGGAATTCGCGAAGCTATTCTGGCGCTAAGAGTAATGTTAGAGAAAACAATAGAAAAAGGAAACAACGCTTATATAGGATTTGTAGATTTAGAAAAAACTTTTAATAACGTAAGATGACAAAAAATGTTCGAGATACTAAAGAGCGCGGGAATCAAGTATAGAGATAGAAGAGTAGTACACAATATATACAAAGAGTAAACTGCTGTTATAGAAGTAGAAGGGGAAAGAAGGGAAGTAGGTATTAGGAAAGGAGTAAGACAAAGATGTACGCTATCACCACTAATTTTTAATCTGTACATCGAAGAGGCGACTAATGTGGTAAAAGATTGTGTGGATTTCGGGATTAAAGTACAGGTATAGAAGCTAAAAATGCTGAGATTCGCGGATGATATAGCAGTATTAGCATCTACTAAAGAGGAATTAGAATCAGCATTGAACAAAGTGGAGGCAGTGTTGATAGAGGGATACGGAATAAGGGTGAATAAAAACAAAACTAAAGAGTTAGTGTGCAGGGGGCGCGAGAGCAGAGCAAAAACGAAAGTACAAATTAATAATGAAAGATTGGAGGAAGTTAAAGACTTCACTTATTTAGGAAGTAAAATAAATTGGGATGGAAGAAGCGATAAAGATATAAAACAAAGAATAGCGCAGGGTCAAGTAGCTTTTAACAAAAAGAAAGCACTTTTATGTTCGGGGGTAATAAACTTAGAAACAAGGAAGATATTTTTGAAAACGTATGTACGTAGCACGGCACTATACGGTTGCGAAACCTGCACGGTAAGGAAGCAAGTAGGAAGAAATTAGAAGCTTTTGAGATGTGGTGTTACCGAAGAATGATGAAAATACCGTTCACTTATTGGGTTAGAAATGAAGAAGTATTAGAGAAAGTCGGCGAGAAAAGAAGTATGTGGAAAAACATAAGGAAGAGAAGAGATAGAATGGTAGGCCACTTGCTGAGACGTGGGGGAATAGTCCGCGATATGTTGGAGGCAGATATAGGAGTAAAGAAAGGCAGATATAGGCCTAGATTAGACTACTGCTCGTAAATATTAAAGGATGTGGGTTGTAGCATAATTAGCGAAATGTGTAGGTTAGCACAATATACGAGAAGCTGGAGGTTAGCGTCCAACCAGTCTTAGGACTGGTTGGACGCTATGATTAGGAATGACCTCATGATGATGGTGATGGTATTTTATTATTTTGTTTATTTAAAAACGATGCAATTTTTTTGAGATGGTTCCACTATATGTCATAATTTTGGTATTATGTGTATTTTCATCTGTATTTTTAGGATATTCCTGCTATATAATTTTATTATACGCTTTTTTAGCTATGATGTTGTCTTCTGTTCTTGGAGAGTAACCATTATTTAACACTATTTGTTTTAGTATATTTAATTCTTTATTATAATTTTCGTCAGACATTGGAATATTTAGGAGTCTATGTATCATGCTATTATATGGTGCTATTTTATGTTGACATGGATGTGTAGAAGTGCTATGTATGATGTCAGTATGTGAAGGTTTGTGAAACAGAGAAATCATGTTAGTTGTCGGATTTTTTAATGGTTAGTTCTAAAAAGTTAATAGAGTTGTCAGTTTATGTTTCTAGAATAATACTGATTTTGGGATGAAGTGAATTTATAAAGTTTAAAAAAATATTAAGATGTCGTGTAGTGCCAGTAAAACCATTTTCTTTGTGTGTATGTATCATGTTTTCTAAGTAATCCATAAATAGTTCCGAAAGTCTGGGGCTGAGGGATTGCCCATTATTAAGCCCTCATTATAAGTGTAAATTTCATTATTAAACTGAGGATATATATATTTTTTAATTTTATTTTCTCATGAATTATTATTTTTGAATATTTGCAGAGCTAATCGAAATAATCAGTACTCTTATTAAAATCATAGGTTGTATCAGACTCAACTAAATTGTCATCAGCATCGTTTTAAAGTGAATATATGTACTGAAATATGTGAAGCACATGCTGTTGGACAATACTTTTCAGTATATCTTGCAAAAGCATATTCCTCTCAACATTTTAGTTCCACGATGGCTTCAATTATAATGTCCTTTCACATAGCACTTTCATAATAATTATGTTGGTTAATATAATTAACGTTTAAACTTTTATTTAACAGTTAGATTCATGTATACATAAAGGCAGTCCAGTAGCCTTACCGGTAACAAGATTTCAAGATTTGTCTTATTTGGATTTTTTTGTGGTTATATTAAAGCTAAAGTTTATACTTACATTAGTGGACGTTGAATGCTTAAAGTTAAAAATAAAAAATCTTGAGGAAGGTATTTATAAATTTATAACGTAAGTTTTGATATAGGTAGCTAACAGTTAATTTCTAGATGACAGCATAATTGCTAGTTACATTAATGGTTATGTGTTTTGACTTATTCCAGTTTTTCATTAATACATGCTAAGAATAATAGTATCATAATAGCTTCATAATTAGTATAAAATATTTAAATATTTCCTTCAAATTTTCAAAATAATCATACGAATTGAATATTGTACATCAGGATGGTTAACCTTGTAGATACGAGGTTATTAAACAATTATTACCATGACCTATTCATTTACATATACCATGGAAAATTATTTGTGAAAATTATACACTAATTAGGTTTAATAGTTATAATTTTACCATTTTTTAACTTTTGTGTTTCGTATTAAATGTATCAAAATGTATAATCTTAATGATTTTAATAATTCAATTTACCTAAAGGAGATGCTATTGTTATAGGAAGTTTGTAGATCTTTCAGTAACACATCTGATCATGTACAAGTACACAATGTTTTACCTAGGTTATGTTTTATAATATTTGGTAAGGCAGTATTTGCACTCATTGTATATCGTATGTCAATTACTGTTATACAATATAATACTGTTATACAATTACAATTATATATCCCTTCACGTTATATCATCGTTCATCGTATCCCTTCATCGTTCACATTACTGAACAGTTTGCTCAAAAATAATTTTCTGAGCCATGACATAACGTTAGAATTTGAACTATTATACAAGTAACATATATTAGTGACAACATTAAAGAAGAAGAACATCTAAAGCCAAATATCTCGAAAATAATCGATATTTTCGTATCGACGTAGCCTTTATTTTTCATGTAATGAAAAATATATCATAATTTAAAAAATAATTTATACCTACTAATAAAAAATACACCACCTTGTAAAATAGGCATTATTTTTATATTATAGGACTTGAAAAATAATCCAAGTTCAAAAATAATAATTTTTGGACTTACTGGAGATATGTAATTTATCTTAATAAAATAATAATCTATCTTGTATGATCTTGGTGGGATATAATTTAGGAAAAGCAAATAGTAAAATTAGGGAAATATATTACAATAATAGGTATTTATTTTTATTTTTATTTCTCAACGAAAAGAAAGTTTTCGTTGTAAGTAAAATCAGTTTAATTTCAAATGTAATATCTGCTCAGCACAATAAATATCTATTTTGTTTCGCTCGAAAATATTTCACAGCGAAACATTTCATCTAATACCGACTCATTTTTAAATAGTACTATTGTTCTGTAGAACAAACTGTTACAGAAGTAATGAACAATTGCTGTATATTTAAAAAAAATATTGGATGAATGAATTGCATGTCTTCAATCTATTTGACCATCATCATCATCTGGTGTTTGAACGAACTACTGATAAAAATATATTTTACTGTATACGCTAAAATAGAATAATTACATGGTTGCATACATTTACGCGAGACCGACAGATTGCATTTGATAACACAGGAATCTGAATGCATTCAGTTCGTGTCGCTTGTTTCCATTTTCCGTCTGTTTGTGTCGCCGGTAAAAGAATAAACAGATAATATTACACCTAAGGGAAAACTCGCAAGAAGAAATACTATCTTTTACATTCATTGCAATCTGGCAAGACAGTAACTTATGCTTTACAATTTTTTACATACTCTATTCTGCTCTAAATTTATACCAGTCAATCAGTTTTTACAAGGTTTTATATGTATATTTCACTTTTAATACATTTTATTTATATGAATATGTGAATGAATAAATGAGTGAACATGAATATAGTATTCAGTTAATACAGGCTGCAGATCAACTTTTACCTAATTTTAATTCTAGAAGCTAAATTATAATAGCTCTAACATTAACTTCAATGCGAATATTTAACTTAATCCAATAATAATATATGTTAGTAACAATGTCAAAAACGTCTATTGGATAATTTTCGACATCTTATAAAGATGCTCAATAAATTAGTTCTGGATGCCCTAAAAACTGACAGGAATAAATACCTGTATCAACTTTGGGAGAGACTAAGAGCGGTTACTATAAGGATGCCCCAAAGTACTAATGAAATAGTACTAGTGAACAGTTTTAAAACCTTAAAACGGATTTTTCCGCAAGTAGAACCTCTCTTTCTCGAAATTGAATGGCTAAGAAAAAATAAATCAACACATAAATGCCGAGTATGTGTTTATGCGACAATTTTACTTTTTTCTAATAGTCCAGCATCGTGCTTTCTCATGACCCATGGACAGGGTGGGGTGTATCCTACCCACCTCAAAATCAATAGATGTCGTCTGGTAGACGTCTCTAGTCAGAATCACTGAAATCCGATCGATCCGACACGACTTAATTGAGTGATCCTGCTAACAAAAAAATTTCTTAAATAGTCCACCACTGTGCTGTAGTCCACCCATGAACATGGTAGAGTGTGTTCTATCCATCTCAAAATCAATAGGTGTCATCTGGGAGACGTTCCTGATCAGAATCAGTCAAAACCCGATCGATCCGACACAATTTAGTTGAGTTATCATGCTAACAAGAAATTTTATTAATACCAGCAACAACGGCAGCAACAACAGCGACACACGCACACACACAAAATAGTTTAAAAACCATTTTCTTTGGTTTTTAGGCCTAATAACGAAAAATAAACCTTAGAAAAAAATGTTTTACACGATTACATTACTTTTTCTCGTATAATGGAGTGCGGAAAAGTAATAGAATACATATATCTGCCTCTCTACAAGCAGTTATAAACAAACCATTTAAAAATTCCTGTCCCTTGAAGAGGTCGCAGTAACTTGGAAAAAGGTGGTCTCAGAAACAGTGTCCTTGAGAAAAGGGCAGAAACATCTTCAAGAAAGAGAAAAATGTCAAATTGTGAGACATATAAAGCCCATCCCAAAATTTTCACACACATTTGTGTGTAAGAATTAGTAAAACAAAGACAAAGAGAGTGGAGAGACTATTGCGAGAAAATAGATTGTTATATATTCATTTTAAACAATTAATCTTTTTAAAGCTCTATTTGTAGCTCTGACTCTTTCACTTTACTTAATTCAAGTGCTTCTCAATTATCCAATATCGAAAAAATCTGAGTTAGGCTATTTCTCATAAACGTTTTGGCTTGATAATTTTGCTACTAATCAATTTCATTATTATTTATTCGTATTATTTTGTCAAATTGTTTGTGTGGTTTATACATGCTATGAAGGGTTATGCATTTTATTATAAATACTGATAATAGTACTGTCAATATCTAATTATATTTCAATATTAGTCAGTTCAGTTGTCATCGAAATATTATTGTAAATAATTCAATAAGTGGTTGGATAATACAATAAGTGGTAATCCAGTGTTATATTCTTTCTGTGCCTGTGCTGTACCAAGGTTGGTACCGACTTGATATCTAATGTCGTTAACCTTACAAAAAGGCTAGGGTTTATCAAACGAGAGTATTTCACTAATTTATTTGAAAGGCTGTCATACACCAAATTATCTTCTACGTATTACTGCGTGGGTTGTGTCGTGAAATACTCTTACTAAAATTAAGAAAATTACATTGTCCCTTACTCTCCCCGTACTCTTCATCACCTGAGTTGATTGTATTGGTTTCATATCAGAACAAATGCTCACTGATTTGATAAACCAGGGAAATACTTAATTTAATAAGAAACAAATAGCATACAGAAAGAAGCGGAATAGAAGGCAATCAAAAATATTACTCAATTATGTCAAATTTTGAAACATAATTTAGGAAATAAATATTGTATCAACTTCGTACTGATCTATAGATGTATCCCGAAACTAACAACTCAATTTAAAAAGGGAATTACAACAAGTAAAATATTTACTAAAATAATACCGAACAGAACTGAAAATAATTGTAATTTTCTCCAAAATTCAAAGTCTCATCGCAGTGGTTTAGTCAAATCAGGCCGGAATTGGTTGAGATCTTGAAACTTCCGTATTTTGACTAACAATATTGATTTTCAGTCTACCGTCTGTACAGATGTGGAATACAGACATCTCTCCTTATTGTATGAACAAAATATAAATAATATAAAACAATAAAAATTATACACCCAATGATTACCAATAATAAAATATAGATTAATAAGTGTATCATTAATTTATTCCTCCGCCTTGCGGCACGTTTCGCGCTTTTTACAAATCTGATGACCTTGGAGCCACAGATTTCGACTAAATAAATGAAGCCAGCAGCTGTCAGAAGAATTCAGCTTGTACTGTATTGTTATTAAGCCGTTATAAAATAGTTTATAGAATGAATATTATACATCTTTGAGCAGTTATCATCTTCGGAAACATTGGGATAAATTATTCATCTTCTCAATATTGCTACCCCTATTGAATTTATGTATTTTAGAGTGTAAATAAAAAATGTAAAAAATTTAACCTCGATAAATTTTTATTATTTAAATTATCATTGAACCATAGAATATATATTATGCTTTTTCATAATCTAGGGGAAGTAATTGATGTGCGTATTTTTTTATAATGCCTTATAGTATGTTTCATTTGAAAGTCCAACAAATTTTAGGATTATTAACTGTGTCTAATAAATATATGTACGCATATTGATAAAACTAAACTATTTGCAACTGAAAAATTAATACAAGCGCGGGTACTTATATACAGATGCCTACCGCTTATATATGAATAATTATATTAGTATATAAGATTCTTATCAAATTTAAACTGTTCTCTCAGTGTACTTGGGTAATTCTTGTCTCAACAAGCTTTCAGTAAACCCAAGAGAGCTAAGTTTAGTGATATTCACAATGTCATACGTTGACGATAAGTCAAAACTGTTTCTATATAGCTTCTATTTAAACAAATATTCATGAGTATTATTTCTTTCATCACAGGAAGTATATGTATGCATATTCGTATAATATCTTTACGTTGACATTTGTGTGTAATATAGTGTAGGTAGACTAAAATATACGAAATACATTCTGACTGATGGAGGCCATTTAAAATATTCTAATTACCAGGTTTGGTAGGGACATTTTACTTACCCCGCAGATTTTCATCGGTGACATCTGTAATGTAAATATGTTTTAAAAATTAGAGCACTCATTTACATTCGCTTTAGTGGGGACAGGACTCAAAGGCTCTAAAGACCAGAGTTTCCCTCTTTGGCTTATTATTTTGCATAATCTAGCGATACCCATCCAAATACGTCATATTTATACCCGTGCTGCGACGCCCGACTTTCATATTATACCATTTATGTTTCACTTTATGAATTCGTTTTTGATAGGTCTTAAAATTTATAACATTTAGTGCCCTTAAAGTGCTGGAGTATGTATGCTTCCTGTTTTATATAAAGCTCTCCCCAATGGTTTCATTTGCAATTTCTACCCTTACCTTCAGATAATGGCCTGAATATTGCACAGAGCGGAAAGAAGTACCGAAATGCCTCGAAGCTATGTTGGGTAAAAGTAACTAGTTTTTAACTTAAATTATATTCTTTTTATGTGCCATTAGTTCATCTGTGCATTTCTATAACTAATATTTTGCTGTATTTATTGTAGTTAGGAATAATATATCTTTACTGATTGCAATATTAGATAAGTAAATAGAGACTCGCAGTGAACTTCTTACTTAGAACCATAAGCTTGTTTAATTTCTTCGTATATTATATATACAGTCTAATACATACCATTAACCAACATCAATATTAATATTAAATTATTGGACTAAATTAAAAGTCTCTAAAGAATATTCTTGTTTCTTGAACTATTAAATTATTACTGATTAAACAACCTTGTGGGCGTAAAAAATAAAAGGACTGATGATTTTATAATTAATTAAAGCTAATCTTCAAGTATTACTAAGATGAAATCCGCCCTGTTCTCTCATAATATTCTCTCATAATACGTGGATAATAATAAGAACATCTATCTAATATATTGACATTATCATAACCTATTCTGTGATTGTGAATGTATGTACATGTTCTGCTACTGTTGATTTATCTGCGTACCTGCGTCGATTTATCTGCCTTTGATACTTGTCTTGGGTATTTACTTACTTACTTGGGTATCTATCTGCCTTTATGTTCGATAATTCTGCACTGTATACTTCTGACTCTTTGATCAATATAGCCCTTACCATAGAAACACTTCATCTCGTACACACATTTCGGTAGCAATTCTTGAACAATATACTTATTGGGAAGAAATACCTGTTTAATATCTTTAACTATTCATAAATATATAACTAATTTTTCTATATAATGTACATTTATTTCTTCTGTACTTTATTTAGTCTATCTGTTATTTGGGTCAGTATAAGATATACCACTCTCATGTTCTACTTGTTCATGATCCTTTGTATATATTTCGGTATATATCTATTCCATTCTAGAGTTATTTTTATATTTCTTAATTCCTCTTTGTTTACGACCCTTTTTATATATTTTTGTTCATATGCTTTCCATTCTTGCGCTCTCTCAATGTTTCTTAATTCCTGAGGTCTACTTAGATCGTCACATATTGTCACCAAGAAGAATAATCTTTAATTGTATTTTTTTATCATATGAACAACTAGTAGCTTGATATAAAATACACCATCAGATCTGAGCAAGAATGGATATTTTTCGATGTTCGATTATGAAATTCATTCAAAATGATAAGCTAATTCATAAAGTGGATAGGAAGGAAACATACACAAACCATTTGTTATTTTTCATCACCATCCGTAATAGAAGATATACTTGATGAGAATATTAGTCCACCGAGTCAACACCATATGTCGTTCAGTTTTACATTGAAAGGTCTCTGTAAAGGCGTGGATATGAACGGAGATGTATACAAACTATCACAGAAAACGAGAACATAAATATGAACTAGAGACCACGAGCAGCCAATGAGTTATGCACGTCTAGCTTATATTACTGGAGTAATAATCTACCTAAAGGAAGATTATTACACAAAAAAAAAGATAGATGGGTATATTCGAATAAATATATCGTTCTAATAAGTATGTTTCCAGAATTATTACCGGGAGTTGTATACGAGCTGAAGTGTTCCTATGGATAAAGATATATTAGTCAAAAAGATAGGAGCATTCAACCAAGAATTATAAAACATAATAGGCATACTGGAACAGTTGACCATAGCAGAAAATGTACATACCAACAAGAACCAGGCCATAGATTATAATATTACAAATTCTTATTATTATCTGCATATTATTAGACAATCATAGAAAATTATAAATATAAAAGTCATTTTAAGGAGTACGGAAATCGCCCTAGCAATACTTGGAAATCAGTATTATATATAATGTAATATTATTCTATTAATGTTAGTCTTTGCATTTCTTCTGAAGAGGCTGGTAGAATGATCAGCAAAAGGTCAAAATGAATTAAATAATGCCTACTGTACAGTTACGAAGAATTTACTTCGTTTATATTACTATGGTTGTATTGTTCTCTATATAGTAGAAAAGGTCACCCGCGTTTTGTTCCTAAATCATGCAGATTTCAACAAATACGTTTTGCTACCCTTAATACTCTTACAGAGTCCATAGAATATAGTATTCCTGTTCCACCCCTTTGCATGTTTATGAGCGATTCGTTGAAGCTGATACAATGTACCTATTGATAAAATATGACACAATTTAATAAAAGACGACAATAGTAATATAGGTTCTGTAGTACTGCAATACATAAATATGCTAAATAAATATCTACTACTATTATTTAACTGACAATGCGGCATTATGTAACTGAATTATCTAAAAACCTATGTATCTTTGTGATAGTTCATGATTCACCGATGCTGGTATCAGCGAGATTTGTAGATGTTTCCATTTCTGTAGTTATAAAGTACCTTGTTTTTTCAGTATAATTTGAAAACTAGTAGGAATCTATCTATTCGATATTTGAGCGACATTAGTTCACAACATTGTAGGCTATCAGGTGTGTGTCAGAAATTCTGAATAAATTGGTAATATTAAAAATGTTAAGTGAAATTGCATTAAAATTAATTACACTGCATCAATTTCTATGGACAAAGACCTTAGCAAGCGTTTTCTTTTAGTAAAGGGATGAAGGATTCATAAAGCATGCAATATTATATAGTGAAATATTTTATTTTGAACATTATTTACAAACGTTGTACTTGAAGAATACTACTGCAGGTAACAATAATATGACACATGCAGAACGAAGTGTCTCTGGAACAGATGTAGGCAATTTAATATGGATTTTATGTAATACCTAATAAATAAGACTCAATATAAATAAATAAGAAAAAATGTTTATAAGAAATTATAAGAATTAATGTAGCTATTCATAATAAATATTTACTTTAGATATTTTCTTTAATTATTGGGGGTTGTAAATTTACCAATACACAACAAATATGTACAACGGCATCAATTTTATTTAATATCCGACAAGATCTTAGTCTTTGCATTATTCTCTCGACATGAATTCTGACACCAGCAGTATTATAAGTTTCTTGAGTTTCCTCTCTGGAAAATTCACTTTTCTCCTGTAGAAAAGGTGGAATAACGATCCACACCAGCTTCGTTTAAAACACGTCTTAGTTCTGGAAACCATTTGTCCGCCAAAATAAAGTCATCTTCCAAATAATTTATTAATCCAGATTCTCCAGTAATTTGTGAATCACTTCTCCTTCCAAATTCCACTTCGGACTTAAATGAAATAAAGCCTTCAGAAGTAATACCAATAAGTAACATCTTAGTAAAGAACCTTTTTTGTCCATTTCTATCAATTTCTTGCATTGACTATTTCTTCCGGTATTATTACAATTTACAACACAGCAAATATAACAGCCTATTTTTAGATTCGTTTACAAATTAATTTTTGTAAACACACATGACCGGACAGCCTACTACTAACAGCCTACTTTAATGCAATCTGTGTCCACTGCAAGTGTTGTCATCTACTTCTTTATCCCCACGCCATACTCTGCACACAACAAATAGAGATTGATTCTAAAAATTTGATTGTATGCGATTTTGCAGCCTCAATTATAATTAAATATAAATATTATCTTAATCTACTATTTACTTCTTAAGTATTTATTCATAAAATCTTTACAAATTGTACAAATTACAATACAGATTGCATTAGATTATACAATATAGATGGTTCAATACATAGAATATCTATAGTATTGCAGGACTTACTAAATAGAACTTTTACGTTCCTTGCCACACGTTAAGAAACGGAACCAGTAAAAGTAGAAAATTAGTTTAGCAAAGAATCCCTTTGTAAAGGTCTAATTTACTGAATGGATTGAATTCTTAAAGAGAGTACAAAGGCATTGTAAATTTGTGTGCCGAACGAAATTACGAAAACAATGGGGTAGGACGTAAGTAAAAGGACATCTTGGCAGAAATAAGAATTTATTAGCACATTAGTACTCCAAATTTACAACAGATCTATTTCATTATCCATAGAAAGGTTGCATTGTTAACATAGAAACATAAATGAGTCTAATGGTTGTCTGGCTTTTATATAATTTCATATTACATCAGCCGGCTAGATTACGACAATTAATACAGCGCGGAGATGGTAATAAACTTTAAACTACGTTATAGGAAGAGCTGTTTTACTGGATGACCGATATCTTAATTACAGGCCATTAGCATGCTTAACCTGAATCATTCATGCCATCCGCACTATAGAGATGTTGGTCAGCCTAATTAGAATAAAGTCATACGTTGAACTGGCAATTATGAAGGATAGTAATTATGTCGCATAACATTATTATTTGATGTTTGACAGATTTTTCACAAATGTCATATAGTTTATTATGCACATTGTTAAAAGTGCCGTTAAAGACGGGAACATTTATTCCTTATTAATTTATATTTTCGTGCCGTTATACTCATATATTTCTTAAACACCGCAAAACAGAAACGGAATAGTCCCCATTTTTTAAGTTTAGTATATTTCATATTTCAGCTTAATAATAATTAATATAATAATATATTAGTACTAACATATTATAATAATAATTCAGTTCTAATCGCGCTCTGACGACTCCAACTTTGTCGGCTAAATGTACGTCAAGGGTGGTGTAGTTCATCGCTATTTTGTGGAAATTTTTTTTATTTTTTATTTATTTGCAACATAAAATATTCCAAAGCCTACTGGCAATTGAAGCAGAGTAATTTATTAAAATAAAACATTTACGAAAATTTACAATACTCTTAATATATAGATACTTGCAAATTATATAGGGCGGGGCATAAGAATCTGATGATTTATTACTTTTGCTTATTGACGACTGCGTGAATAGATCATGTCCACTGTAAGGAAGGAGATAGTTCACCTAATATCATTTTAGTCAGAATAGTTTCTGTAATGATGCATCAGTTATCAAAAGTCAGCTATAATTTTGTATGCATTTCAAAATTCCATACCATTTGTAGCCGTAATATCATACAATTATAGGTGCATAGTATTCGACAGAGTGCTTTAAATAAGAATCACCTGGTCCAGTGTGTACAGTGTGAACTCCGAAAACCTTAGAAAATGTGAGTGCAGCCATACAATTGAATCCACGTTGTCCAGCCATATGACAAGGCAGTATTTTACAAATATCAAATCTAAATTTTGCACGAGGAGTTTCATTTTTATCGATATAAAATTGTGGTCGTCCAGGAGCTAAGTGATGTGAACTTGATTAATGGTGTGAATTTTATAGAAAATTGTATGCAATTATGTCAGGCGAAGGTGTGAACTTCAGACATTTGCAGTTATGTCAGACGTGGTTCACTTTTTCGGATCTGATGTTTCGTAATTCCTGGTTATGGTGTTATCCCAACAGCAAGGCGTAGTCTCCTCGACATTTTAATATTCAAGACTTATATCAATGAATTAGAGATGGGGTTGCACGGGATCCTCACGCAATCATGTAGAGAGTATAACGAAATATACGAGGTTGATTTGAAAAATGTATACGCAATAACAGAGTTCGTCATACAGGCGTTCTATTCAAGAAGTAAAATGGCATGGAATTACCTTTGGCATGATAGAAAGCACTGAATAAAAACTTTTTTACTTCAACGTTATTTCACTTAAAAAATCATCAGGTTTCTATGCCCCAGCCTGTATATGTGATATACATGTCATTTGTACACAATCTTATAGGCAATAGAATTCTATTAATTAATATTTGCATTTTTCCTGATTTATTAACTGTAAGGTTACCTTGTTTTCCAAAATGCATAAATTTCGTTTCTTTATTAAGTTTTTTAAAATAAAAAGTACATCATGAAATGGAAAAATAATGTAACAGTAATAATTTCCATTTCATTTACTACTTGAGTCTTTACTTATACTGTAGAAAATCTCCTACGATTAAATTTTACCATTTTAATAGTATGACTGACGGCGATGGTGTAAAATTTCACTATTTCTGATATAAAACTGAACATCACTTTAACTGTTAAAATGTTATCCCTCTAAAATTCTAATCTTTAATTAATTTTATATTTAAAGGTTAAATATAAAATAAATATAAATACATTACAATTTCACCAATGTGTATTTCACGATAATAAAATAAACACAGTAACTAAGAATATAATCAAATTTTATTTTTAGTGATAATAAAATAAATTATTAGCAATTATTAACAGTTACTGAAACCTGAACTAATATGCATCTTTGTGATTTATGAATACTCAACTTTTGTCCGAACAGATCATTCAAGGTGAGCCATGACTTGAACCTGAGAGCATGGTATCTTGATAAAAAAAACTATGCAACTACGGATTGTCAGACAGATTTTTTGTTTTTTAATTTTGTATATATATATATATATATATATATATATATATATATATATATATATATATATATATATATATATATATATAGAGAGAGAGAGAGAGAGAGAGAGAACAGAAAACTAACGGTTCAGTATCATTTCAGTATCAGGTTTTAGTTCTGCCGAAATACTTGCAACATCGGATGTTTCACAAGGATCTATTTTGGAACCCCTTCCATTTATTGTATTTATAAATGATATCTACCAGGGTATACAGTCCAGACTTATGTTATATGCCGCCGATTGTAAATTATTTCATCAGATAACAGGTGTGCGTGACTACTTTTTGCTTCCAAATGATAATAATTCAAATACATGCTGTGAGACTAATCCCTTACCACTCAATATCAGTAAGTGTATTTTACTGATAACGGATTCATTATAAGGAATTCAAAATGGTTTACAATGCCTAGTATACTACGTTAACATAACTATATAATGCTTTTTTGAGATCTGCGCTAGATCTCAGAATTCTATGCAAATCTCTCAAGGCCTGTTGTATGAAATTTACGTTATAGTGTTCATAGAGGTAACCTAGTAAAAGTTCAATATCAATTTCTAAAATACGTGAGTTTTCGTGGTGATAGAGTGTATCCAGTTAGAGATCTTCTTGCACGAATATTTATTGAATAGATATAAAATTCATCTCTTCGGAACTCGAAGAAAGTATTTAGGTGCAATATTCTTGTATAAATTATTAAATAATTATATTGAAAGTCCACACTTGGTGTCACAAATTAACCTTGATGTTCCTAGATTACCTGTATGTAATATAAACGTTTTTTATTTTACAACTTCTAAAACTAATGTACTTTTATTTTCAGCAATATATAAAATTTATATAGATTTCCAATTAATACAAAATAAAGTAAATAATTGCAACTTTAGTCGTAAGACATACGTAATTCTATATTATGTAATATTTAATGTTCAATATTTTTAGAATTGTCTTACTTTGGTTTTTGCTATTATTTGACTTTATGTATATACATATGTCTTGTGATGAGTTTATCCTATTCTATCACAGGGCTTGGCTGTTAAATGATGCATTAAAAATTAATAGATAAATAAGTAAATAAATATTACTGCAGCACATAAATATTACGTATAATAATTGCTATAGTATATAATTAACATATAAAAATATATTCAGATTGTGTAACTATTTTACCCTAGAACACAGGTCATTCGTAAATTTTACGATGCTTGTAGAACTTCGTGTTTTTCCCCCTTTTTCAGTTATCCTATCCAATTGCCCATCTGAGGACCTGAGTACCTTCTAGTCTAGTATTAAGCTAGACAGTGTGTTATGCGGTCGTTCTGATTTCCGACTTAAAAGCGAGTTTTTGGCGATATATTCGTAAATATTACGAAAGTCCCGTGTGTAAGTAGTTCTTTAAATTCCACTGATTTTTATTTTTGTATCGTTTTTCAGTGTTTAGTAAAGGACATTTGAGGTAAAATCATTTCATAGTCTTTTTGTTTAGATATATGTATAGTATTATTTTTTAAGATGTCAAATCAAAAATTTTTGATTTTGACGACTCGCGGAGGAAGCGGCACGTATCATGCGTGGGGATGAAAGTGATCCAGAGCCATTTGAAGACAGTGGTAGTTATTGGGAAGAGGACAATTTAGAAACTCAATCATATGGATCTGATAGTGAGAATGATATCGGTAGTAATTCGGCTGATCCTCTCATCTAATAAGAATATAGCCCTGTTCAATCTAAAGAAGAAATAGAACCTAGTTTAGATGAAGATGATATTGCTTTATCACAAGTACGCACAAGCTCAAAATATGTAATAAGTTTCAAAACAAAAAGCCTGAAGGGCAGGAATGGTCGCAAATGGTCAACGAAATTGCCTAAAAAATCCAAAAGAAGAACTGCTAGGAATATTATTCATTTTATATCAGGTCCTAGAGGGAATGTGAAAGACTGTTCTAACCTGGCTGATTACTTTTTGCATTTTTTTTTCTGAAAATATATTTGATATTATTTTGCAACATACAAACGCAGAAATTGCCATACAGGCTCAAAAATACAACGGCAACCAGAATGTTTCCCCAACGACAAAAGAAGAGTTGCATAGATATAAAAACCTAACTCTACGTGGAAATATCCGTCAAGATATAGCTGACATATTGGGTTTATCAAATGAAGACGTTGTCAACACACCCCAAGAAAAGAAAAGGAAGACGTGCTTCTACTTTCTAAACAAATAAAGGCGTATGATAACTATTTATTGTAAGGAGTACAAAAAGCCGATTTGCCGAGAACATCGAGGAGATATTTGCAGAGTATGTTGTGAAAATCAATAAAAAAAATTGCTTTATGATCTGAAAACTCAGTTCTGGTAATAACAAACATTATATTTTTCTTGTATTTTTTAAAAATTAAAGTTTGAAATAAATAAAACCATTTTTTATCGAGTAGTAAAATTTACGATAGTCCTGTAATTACGTTTGGTAAAACAGTCCCGTATTCTAGGGTTAAGAGAATGTACAGGAACGGCCATAATCAAGTACCCGATTTGAAGCGTTCGTAATTGTTTTATCTGACAGCTTTCGTTAGTTTACTTTTGACATTTCTCCAGTGCACATATTCAAGTGTAATATGATACCCATGCTTATACCATTCCTTTTATTTTCGATAACATATCTCTTGGCAATATTACGCTTAACGTAATATAATTATTTGAATCATTTATCTCAACAGAAGCTGACACAACCCTTAGATAAGAAACTTTATAAATACTCACTTCTGTCCTTCATTACTAACAGTGAATCTTGTAAGTTTGAAATAAACGTTTTGTTGTGTCAACCCCGTGTCTCACTTGTATTACTGGCGCAGTCGGTAGTGGATAGTCGTTCAACGTTTCTGCTGTGTATCGAGCACTCTTCAATTTCCCGAAGAATCAGAAGTCGCTGATCGTCCGTCTCAACGGTTCAACTATCCAGAATCTTCAAAACGTAATCCCAGAGCACAACGACACCAAACGTAAGTAAACTTGCATTATTCCTGTTCACCCGTCCCTATTTTTGCACCGACAATTTTCAAGCTACTTTTGGAAAGTGTGTAATTTTAGTGACAACCTCTTGGAGTCCCGCATCGTGCGATATTCTAAGGGAAGCTTTTTATTTTTTGTATCGTACAAATTAAAAAGATTAGGTTAAGAATTCAAAAAACAAGAAATTAAATTTATTAAAACATTTTAATAATTTTAAAGATGACTTCAGTAGAGATTAAATAATTACCATTTACTTTACTGTTTAAAGAATTTTAATTTTTAATTTTTCCTTACTTTTATTTTATTTTATTTTTATTTTTTATTTACATTGCTAAGAAATTAACAATTGATTTTTTATTTTCTTTTTATTTTTGCTAAGAAACTACCAGTTGAATTTTTCTTTTTATTTTTATTTACATTGCTAATAAATTACCAGTTGAATTTTATGACAAGTTTATACTCTTCAGAAGACGAAGATTATTCTCACACTTTAAGTAAAGACGAGATTTCGGATATTTCTGGTCTATTGAATAACACTCTTTCATTTAACAAGATGTCTGAATTAGATTTGCATAAACTTAAGTACATTTCTGAATTTGTTCCGATTTTTTCTGGCGAAGAAACGGAAATAAGTAATTTCTTTGATGCTGTTGAAAATCTAATGGAAGTGTGCAATTCAAATGTTCCCCTACATATTAGAATTGTAGTAAGCTGCATAAAAACTAAAATTAAGGGCAAAGCTCTTCAACTGTTGAACAGTAGACTTGATATTCAAACATGGCCTGAAATAAGAAATCTTTTCTCCACTAACTTTTCACATCATAAAAGTTTAGAAACATTACAGCTAGAGTTACAAAATTGTAGATTAAAACCAAACGAACCTTTGATTAATTTTGGCAATCGTTTAATTGAACTTAAATCTAAAATAATTTCAAAAATTCAGTTATCAAACATACCAATAAATGAAAAGGCTGGGTCTATAGCGTTTTATAAGAACCAAGTTTTTAATATTTACAAAATGAATATGCCCCTTAATTATGAAAACATGCTTAGGTATAATACCGCCATTACTGAATTAGAACACGCCATTACTTTTATCGACGAGCAGGTTAAATACGATGAGTTCAAACGCTTCGCGTTCGGACGACAGAGTACAACACCTCGATATCCGATGTTACCAATGCCTAAACCACGCCAACAAACGAATCAACCGGTGCGATTACCAATATTTCAATCTCAACCCAATAATTATGCAAACAATTTTAATAACCCTGGTAATTTTAAAAACCATAATATACAACAACAACGCCCCTTTGGCACCCAAATACAACAAAACCAAAATAATAGATCCAACGCAAATGTGTGGAGACCAAACCCGAACCAAAAATTCGCTAGACCTACCCCAATGTCTGGAATCAGTGGAACGAATGCAACTAGACAACAGCCTAGTACATCAAGAATTCAGAACGCCCCAAACCACAACTGGCAACCAAGATACAATCAGCCGAAGTACATGGTAGAAGAACTTTTTAATGAAGAAACGGATCCTACATCGCAGAATCCCTGCTGGATGGACAATACCCCACTGACACCTTACGACGAACCCTCAACAAGTCAAATGGACCTCCCAGAAGAAAATCCACAAGGAGAAGAATGGGTATACTTAAACGACGGAAATGGAAACGAAGAGAATATACCGAATGATTATGAAGAAAGTCAAGAACAAAATTTTCCTGCAGCCCCGAATATAAACAACCGAACATAGTAGAATTAAACTCTGCCAATACACCGTGTTCGTTTCCATATATTAATATTCGAGAACCCCCTTTAAAATTACTGATCGATACCGGATCATCAAAGACCATAATTCGTCATGAAATAATTCAAAAATATTACCCCAACCATATTTTCTCTCATAAAATACTCATCAAAACTTCAACCGGCAAATCGACTTGTCAATTCCAGGCAAACATCCCTTTATTTAAAGAATTTAATATAGACTTCGATTTAAACGTACTTCTGTATGATTTTCATGATTTCTATGATGGCATTTTCGGTTTCGAAGACCTACAAACGTTAGGTATCCAAATAGATTTCCAAAATCATCTTATCTATAATGACTACTTCCAGATTCCAATTTCTATTCGACAAACCGAAGAAATTTCACGTACTTATTCTTTAAACCCCGTCGAATGTATTGTTCGAGAAATCCCTGTCTCTATTGACAACGGCGAAATTGTCATCCCATTTCAAAAAACCGACAATTATCTTATTCCTTCTGGTATAAGCAAAGCCAAGAATGGCCTAGCTCAAGTCGAAATATTTAACACCAACACTTACCCTATCACGGCTCAATTCGATACCCCAATTGATGTCCAACTCTATTCCGAGTATACTGGTTTTGAACCTCAAATTTCAAAAAACGATAAGCCAACTTATAATTCTCTCAATTTCACCAATCAACACATACAAAATCTTCTACGCACTGACCATCTCAATGAAGAGGAACGTTTTTAACCTTCTTGAACTCTGTAAAAATTACTCACATGTACTTCACTTCCTTAATGACAAATTAACCTTCACAAACGAAGTCAAACACCAGATTAAAACTACCGATGATACCTCTGTTCACGCGAAATCATATAGGTATCCTTATGTCCACCAAAAGGAGGTACAATTGCAAATTGATAAAATGTTACAAGATGGGATCATTCGACCTAGCTCCAGCGCTTATAGCTCCCCCATTTGGATAGTGCCGAAAAAACTCGACGCGAGCGGCAAACAAAAATGGAGGCTTGTAGTTGATTACAGGAAGTTAAACGACAAAACCAAGACTGATAGATACCCGTTACCTAACATAGCGGATATACTGGACAAACTGGGCAGATGCCAGTATTTCACGACTCTCGACCTCGCTTCAGGGTTCCACCAGATTGAGATGCACCCTGACAGCATAGAAAAAACTGCTTTCAACGTAGAAAATGGCCACTTCGAATACGTACGGATGCCATTCGGCCTCAAGAATGCGCCCGCAACGTTCCAGAGGGTGATGGATAATATATTAAAAGATCTGCAGAATAAAATATGCTTCGTATATATGGACATCATAATTTTCAGCACGTCGTTACAAGAACACCTACAAAACCTGGAACTGGTATTTAAAACCCTCGAAAAGGCCAACCTGAAGATTCAATTGGACAAATCGGAATTCCTCTGTAAAGACGTGGAATTTCTTGGCCACATTATAACCCAAGATGGTATCAAGCCAAACCCGAAGAAGATAAAAGCCATTAAAGAATTTCCAATCCCAAAAACGGCGAAGCAAATCAAGAGTTTCTTAGGATTGCTCGGATTTTACCGCAAATTTGTCCCCAACTTCGCTCGTGTAACTAAACCCCTTACCAATTGCCTCAAAAAGGACCAAAAAATCGAGTTAACCCAAGACTACCGCAATTGCTTTGAAACTTGCAAGGATTTATTCTGCAATGAGCCTATCCTAGCTTACCCCGACTTTAATAAAACATTTACTCTCACTTGCGACGCATCCGCGTATGCAATAGGAAGCGTACTTTCACAAGATGGACACCCCATCAGTTATTATTCCAGGACATTGAACCCTGCTGAATGTAATTATAGCACAATTGAGAAGGAGTTACTAGCCATCGTAAATTCCGTTAAATACTTCCGACCTTACTTGTTTGGCGTTAAATTTATAATTGAAACCGACCATCAGCCTTTGCAGTGGCTGTTCAACCTAAAGGACCCTATCTCGCGACTAGTAAGATGGCGTCTAAAATTGGAAGAATACCAATACGAAATAAAGTACAAAAAAGGAAAAACAAACCAAGCTGACCCGCTCTCGCGTATCAAAATTGATGAACTTAACGCAATAGAAGAAGACAATATGTCAATGATAAATAACGCCCCCGATGTAAGTACTTTACTCGATAATCTACCAGAACCAGACCCAGAAAAGTTCCAAGAAGTTTTAGACGACTTAAATTCAATAGACGACCCGAATCGCGCGCCGCCCTCAAGAACTAACCAGACTATTCACTTAGTCACGAAAACCCCATTCTAGAAGTCAAATACTCCGAAACACCCTTAAATAGGTATAACAACCGATGGATCCTCCTGGAAAAGGATAGTAATAAAGTTAATTCGCATTATGCAATACAGCCTTTCCCCAAAGTTAAAGAACATCACTTCAACTTAAAATCACACTCATCCGACGAAGAAATTTTTAAATTTTTATCTCCATTCGTTCAAAGTAACACCACCATACATGCTCTATACTTCGAGCAACCAGAGTTAGAAAATAAGATCATCAAAATCCTTCAAAACCACTTATCTCATTGGCTCAAGTTTTTAATTTGCAAGAAGAAAGTAGAAGACGTAACATCAGAACAAGAACAACAACTGAAGATACGTTATAACCACGAAGGCAAAGTTACACACAAAGGAGTAACGGCTACCCACCAAGCTTTAATTAAGAAATATTTCTGGCCTAACATGTTTGATCACGTACGGGACTTTATCGCCAAATGCGAAACATGCAAAACGTGTAAAACTGACCGGCACCCGGTGAAACCAATCTTTGAATATACTGAAACGCCTACGAAACCCTTTGAAACCATAAACATTGATACTCTAGATATCCAAGGACAAAAATTCATAACGATCATTGACACCTTTTCGAAAATAGCTCAAGCCTACCCCGTCGAAACTAAGACAGGCATGTCAATACAACGTGCGCTACTGAAATTTATCGAACATCATGGACTACCCTATGGAATCCTGGTGGATACTGGCCTAGAGTTTAACAACGCGATGATGAAAGATTTCTGCAATCTGCACAAAATAAAACTAACCTTTACTTCAATACAAGGACATAGTAGCAACGGCAACATCGAACGGTTCCACTCTACTTTACTAGACAGCGTCCGATGTCTTAAACATGAAAACCCAAATGCACCCTTAGACTATCTAGTACAAATCGCAGTTATAAGTTACAATCATACAATTCATTCAAGCACCAAAATGTGTCCTATCGATATAATTCGTGGAGACGAACGCCCTGACCCTTACGATATTAATGAAGAACGGATACTCTCAGAGTACATTAACACCCATAAAAATGTTCTAAGAAACCTTTACAATCAAATAAAAACCAAGTTAGACAAATCTAAAATGCGAGTCATAGAAAAAGCCAATGAAACACGCGAACTACCGGAAACTTTTGAACCCAACGAAGACGTATATATTGCAAATCCAGCACGCGGGAAACTAAACGAAAAATTCATTCAAACTACAGTAGTAGAAGACTTAGGTCCCACTCTAAAACTGTTTCAACGTAAGGCACATGCTGAAGGCAAATATCATAAAGCCTATATCAAACGAAAACCCAGGCTTAAGAAAAAGAAAAGCGAACAAAAGGTTAATACTGAACCTTCTTTACAGGAAAAACCCCCAGAGGAAATTCAACCTATTGAACTAAGCAGCGAGACAGATGAAGGTGTTGACTTTGAGGATATAATCCCTCCAATTACAATTAAGTACCAACCTGGTCCTTCTCACTCTTATTCACTACGCCTCCGCGATCCGAATAGAGACTATACGAAACCCCATTCACATAAATCGCCTAACATGTGAAACTAAAATAATACAATCACAACATGACTTTATTCACATTATCGATTTAAAGGACGTAACGAACAATTTATACAAATTAAAATCCGACCTAAGCTTTTTCCAAAATAAACATAAATATTCTAATAGTACTATTAATCAGCAGTTAAAATACCTCGTAAACTTGACCGAATATAAATTAAATAATTTTAGGAATCCTGAAGTCAGACTTAAACGTGGACTTATAAACGCTATAGGTTCCGTTCAAAAAATATTATTTGGTACTGCCGATGACAATGATGTGCAAGAACTCCATTCTAAAATGGATACATTAATGTCCAATCAGGAAACTCTAACGCACGAAATTAATTTAAGAACTTCTCTATTTAAAGCTCTTAGCGACAAAGTTAATCAAAGTCTAACCCAAATAAACGCGAATATAGAACTACTCTTCAAAACGTTCAAAGAAGTTCAACAAGACTGGTCATACTTTGAAACTGGTGTCACTATAAAAAACGAATTTAATATATTTTTAGAATTATTAGACACTTTAGAGAATGCAGTCGCCATGGCTCAGCATAATATCATTCACACCTATTTTTTGCCAGTCCCAAATATACAAATTATTTTAACTAAACTCTCGAGTCTATATAAACGAGATCAACTGATACATCTTAGTAATATGCATAGTTACCTTAATCTTTTTCATATCTCAGCAACGGTTAAAGATCTTAAAATCTACATAAAATTGTCAGTGCCAGTAGCCACCCAAGCACCTTACTATACTTACCATTTGATTCCCACGCCTTACCAATTCAAAGTTCTTATACCAACCAAACCCTATCTCATTGCAAGTTTACGAACCAAACTCACCTTTTGGAAAGAGGACTCCTGTCCACGGCTAGAAAATGTATGCCTGTGTAGAAAGGATAGCCCATATAACCACGACGAGTGCTACCTTCCTATTCTACAAGGAGAAAATCCACGATGTAATCTAACCAGCGTACGACTCGGAGCTACCATAGTTGAACAAATTGCAGAGACACAACTCATAGTCGTCCCAATACAAAGGACCAGAATTGAAGAAAATTGTAACACCCCCATGGACCACTTTATCGAGCAGCCCTCAATTGTTACTTTAGAGAGCTGCCCCGTAATTATCAACGACGACATCTTCAACGCCAATCACGAGCTTCCCGACGAAACGTCCCTGGCGTTACTTACTTTCAAATTGAACTCAACCCCAACCGCAGAACTCCACCTTCAGGACATCAAACTACAGGACCTAGCAGACCTTTCCACCCAACTTGGCAGCCTACACCCTGTGCGGATTAAAGACTTTGAAAAAAAGAATTCTCAGAATACTATGTTTTATATTTTATTATCTATACTGTTCATGGGCTTGCTTATTTGTATGTACCTCAAGTTTTGCCACCAAAAGGTAAAAATATTACTTCTTAAGAAGCCTACAGGTCCTTCAGAACCTGATAGCCTTCCACCTAGGGAAGGAGGTGTAATATGATACCCATGCTTATACCATTCCTTTTATTTTCGATAACATATCTCTTGGCAATATTACGCTTAACGTAATATAATTATTTGAATCATTTATCTCAACAGAAGCTGACACAGCCCTTAGATAAGAAACTTTATAAATACTCATTTCTGTCCTTCATTACTAACAGTAAATCTTGTAAGTTTGAAATAAACGTTTTGTTGTGTCAACCCCGTGTCTCACTTGTATTACTCAAGTTTTATTATGAATCGATACACACTAGAGGAATGTGCAGAAATAGTAATTTTATTTATTAAAAACAATGAATCGGTTATTTCAACACAGCGAAATTTTCGCCGAAAATATCCTCACCGTCCTGCTCCAACTGGAAAGACAATACGCCGCTTACGTTAACAATTTCGGCGTAGTAGGATAACGGCTGATGTAAGGAATATTGGACGACCACGAACAGGACGCTCAATTGAAAATATCCGGCGTGTAAGAGAAAGCATTGCAGAAGATCCAAGAACGTCAACAGAAAGACGCGCCACACCATTGGACATGTCTCGGACGTCCCTGAAGCGAATTTTGAAATTAGATTTGGACGCATTTCGATACAAAATCCAGGCGGCACAGCAGCTTCTTCCCAGAGACCATCAACAACGCCTGCAATACTGTCACAGTCTCCTAAACCTTAACGACAATATTGACGATTTTCCACATAAACTGATTATAACCGACGAAGCTCATTTTCACTTAAATGGATTTGTAAATAATCAGAATTACCGCTACTGGGGTACAGAAAACCCTCGTATTCTTAAGGAAAGACCACTACACCATTCACGAGTCACTGTATGGTGCGGCGTCTTTGCACAGGGTGTAATTGGTCCATATTTCTTTGACGACGATGAAGGCACTGCTGTTACGGTCAACGGAGAGCGCTATAGAGCAATTCTGAATAACTTTTTGTCACCTCAGTTGGACTGGAGGATATGTGGTTGCAACAGGACGGTGCGACTGGGCACTCATGCAGAGAGACAATGTCATGTTGCGCAACATGTTCCGATGTGGCTGAATGTGGCCTTCGAGATCGTCAGATCTTTCGGCTCCTGATTTCTTCTTATAGGGCTATCTCAAAGGAAAGGTATACGCCAATAACCCTCAGACTCTACAGCAGCTGAAACATAATATCCGTCAAGAAATAGAGGATCTAACGCCAAATGTTTTGACTCGAGTTATGGAACATGCCGTAAAAAGAGCTCAGATGTGCATTGCAGTTAGAGGCGGTCATTTGACTGACATCATCTTTAATTGAGTTTAGGCTTAAACTTTAAATACAAATAAATGTCCTACCCATATTTTTTTGCTTTTTGTTTTCTTGCATTGTACACGGCCGCTACTTAAAATTGGGTACTTCATTATGGCCGTCCCGGTATAAATTGATAGATATACGGTTAGAGTAGGTAAAAAAAGTTTAAAACTGATTCTGACGAACTTGTGATAGGTGCAGTATGCAGTTTTTTGAAAAATAAATAATAACACAAGTGACGTTGCGAACGGATTATAAATCAGAGTGTGGTTATAAATTAAACGTGTTTTCTCCACAAAAAGCGTATATATACCGCACCACTCTAGCGCTTGGACCAGATATGCTTTTATTAGTTTTACTATCTACACTTTCCAGCTTGGCACTAGCCGAATGTCAATTTAACAAGGTCTTTGTTAAAATGTAAATTTATAATTTGTATGCATTCCTACCTACTTGTCTCTACCAACTGAATAAAATTCCACTACCGCCGCGATACTCTCGTCTTTAAGTTTCAATTTAAATTCTCGCATTTAACGTTTAATTCACTAGTTCCATTTGAACATACGCCAAATGTTATTGCCATCTCCCTTTTGGGATGAGACTGGGCGCCTCGAGATATAATACAATAAGTATTTTCCCCTTAGGATGGATTCTTAACTTTTAACTGTGATACTTAAATAGTAAATAAATATAGGTTTCGTTATTTTATTTTAGAAAACTGTAAGGAATGGAACGTACAGGTGTTATAAAATTATTAACAGAAAGCTTATATGAAGGTTTTTAGCTTGTTTGTTATCTTTATAGTAAAGTATCATAATCTAAATATTTCCTTAAACTAATTTTAGTTTTAATATGGGGATAGCTTCGTAAATAAATATAAGGATATGTATGCATTGAAGCTGTGATTGCTCTTTTTCATAATTATCACAATATTTACTATTACAACCTACATATATATTGGGCACTCTATGCACTATTATAATTATTATAATGTATATATGGGGCCCATTGTGCTACCTCTAATTGAATGAACTGGATGGTAGTCGACAGTTTCATTTCGTCAATAATTTCCGTACATGGTCGTCATATTATTAACTATATAATTAGCTAATTTATTCCTAGTCTCCGTAAATATATTTTAGAATGCTATGGCGTGTCGCCTAGCAACTCACTGATTGAAAGGTTTATATCTTCAGAAAATATCCCATATCCGTAGATGGAATTGTCCAGTTTTATAAATGTATTGAGTGCCAATAGGTAGCGGTAATTACTACACCACAATTATAATATTTATAAAGAACTTTCAATAAGGATGCTCGATATTTAAATGTAAATAAAACAAGTTGTGTGTCAGATATCCCCTCAGTTTTTTATTTGAAATATTTTATGGTATTAAGTATAGGATATAATGTCGTTCAAATGTTCGCCGTGAATTTGCTGTCCTATGTTTATTTATATGATGGCACGTATTCAGGAGGTCCAAATTTTATCGCATAAATCTGGCTGAAGTTTCTGGATGGCGTTCGTTATGTTGACTTTGATTGTAACAATTATTTGCGGCTTATTCGCATAAATCTGCGATTTAAGACAGCCCTAAGGGAAGAAGTCTACAGACATTAAATCTCACTATCTCGGTGGCCAGTTCACGTCAGCACTACGCGAGATAACCATGCTTTCAAGTCGCTCGTGCAGAATGTCCATTGTGGCATGCGCTATGTGGCACGTAGGGCCGGCACCGTCCTATTGGAACCACATGTCAGAGGGACCTAGCTCCCTCCCTTCTTCCTCATTCTTCCTCATCATATTAGCTATCATTTTCTCCGCAAGCATCCAGACATTCACACTTTTCACCATCTCACTCACCAATTCCCTCACACTTTGATGCCGACCCACTCCTAACATATATTCTTCCCTCTCATCCGACCACCACGGGCATCTGAGCAACGTATGCTCGGGGTTCCTTATTTCTCCACAGTATACACACTTATCCCCATCCACCTTCTCTATCCGATGCAGGTACTTCCCGAAGCATACATGGCTCGATAGCATCTGCGTGAGGTAGTATCCTATCTTCCCGTGTTTCCTCTTAACCCATGGCCGAATGGTTGGGATAATAGACCTAGTCCATGCCGTGCATATCTATGCATCTGACCGCCCCTGCCATCTCATCCACAGCCTCTCCCTAGCATCCTGCTTCTCAGACCCCCGGTACCCCTCCTCTCTCTCCCTCGCGAGAAAATCCATCGGAGACATACCGGCAAAACCAGCACCGCGACCCCAGACACCGTCCCATAAGCAATCGCCACCCTTCTCTGCATACTACCAACCATCTTTCTTCACTTCTTCACTTATCCACATCTAAAATGTTAACCCAAATGGGAGCGGCATACAACAGGATAGTCTGTGCCGCTCCCGCAAGGACCCTCCTCTTGGCCGCTCTGGGACCGTTGGGCATAAGTCGCCCCAGAGCCGCTACTGTCCTCCCAACCTTTGTCATTCTATTTTCTAGATGAAGTCTGAAATGAAATTCTCAGCTCATTTGGGTCCAAGGAAAAGAGAAAAATCGCGAGTTAACTATGCCACACCAGAGCTAGGCACTGTCATAACGCATATTGAGAGGTTCATATTTAGAAGCCTCCATCTCACCTCCACACCATCTTCATTCCTTATCGGCACTTAAGCCAATATTTCTAGGGATGGTAGTTGAGATGACCTGTTAACAACCGCGTGCGTACCTGGACTGGTAGAGGGATGATAAAGAGAGGCTTTATCACCCCTCTACAGTTATTCCGCGCAGTTGTTGCTAGGCGTGAAACCCAGCAGTAGGTTAGAGTACCTGCATACCTGGGTGTTCCGCCAGCGATTGAGTGTTTCAATCTCCAGCGATTTTCGGAATTTTACTTTTGCTGAAGCAGTATGCAATCCTGACCGACGATTCAGGTCCCACCAAGTCTCTCTCGGTTGTCCACCTTTTCGTTACCCCGGATAACAGTTTGATCCGACATCTAAACCAATATTAACTTGTTAGTAACATATAAGTCGGAAATCGAGAAAGGAACCACCAAGCCGCCAAGCGGCTATCAAAGTAGTTCCCGAATAGCAAAGCTATTACATAATCGCTCTAGGAAACAACTACTCCTCGGGCTAAAGCCCCGCCAGGCATTGAATTATACCCAGAAGCGATCCTCAACCCCTTTCTCGTGTTTCTGCACGATCAGATAAGATTTCAAAAACCATATATCAGATAAGGTTTTTTGAAACCTTATCTGATCGTGCAGAAACACGAGAAAGGGGTCGAGGATCGCTTCTGGGTATAATTCAATGCCTGGCGGGGCTTTAGCCCGAGGAGTAGTTGTTTCCCAGAGCGATTATGTAATAGCTTTGCTATTCGGGAACTACTTTGATAGCCGCTTGGCGGCTTGGTGGTTCCTTTCTCGATTTCCGACTTATATGTTACTGACAGAGATCGTATCGATAAAGATGTATACGCCATAAAGTTCATTCGGCATTTGTCCTGAATCGGCGTACCGTGTACTGATGAGAACTAACAAGTTCGAAACAGCTGTATGTCATTCGGTTCCGATCCGGGACAAATGTCGAATCCTACCTATGGCGGGTTTTATTTTTTGAAAAAAAAAAATTAACTTGTTACTCCTATCTGGTGTTCCTACTGCATCTCTACATTACTTCACCTGCTAGTCATTTATTGTCAATATAATTCATCATTGTGTTAGCAATCAGTATTTCAGATACCCAAAAAATTTAAATTTTTCCTTTCTCAGTAGGTAAATTATGGTCGCAGCAAAATTACTGGCCAGTGAGTTTTAACACATTGACTCTGCTTGATTATTTTTGTGTTAAAACTATTAGAACTATGTACTGTTTATTATTCAAATATTGTAAACTACTTGTGATGGGCAACCAAAGTGAAAATTGTTTTAAAACAGTATATGCTTATTAAAAACCAGGGATTGTGTATATAGCAGCATATATGAGAAATTATTGTAAAGAATGATACATTTTTCATACTGATCTTGAGTGATTCTAAATATGTTTGTATGGCGCAATTAAATTATGCGCAATAACTTCTCAGTTAGGTGTTATTTAAAATCGACGCTACATATATTGTTAATATGACAGTATTATTAATTATTGAAATGAAGAATATAAGAAAAAAAATAACTAAAATATTTTCGGAAAGATACAAAATATTTTAGAAGATTTTCAACAACGTCTACATTAGTGTGAAGAAGTTCAAGTAACCGGCTTCCAGTTTGAGAAAATTGATTTAAACTGTTGTATTTCTAATATTTGTTGATAATAAAGTTTAGAAATTTTCAAAATGTAATATTTTGCATTAAAAAAATAAAGGAGAAACTGCAAAGAGGACCCCGTGCTTAAGACGAGATAGCAAAATTTTCTCATTGGGATTCGAATCTAAGCATACAAAGACACCCCAATCCTATTCTGAACTTAATGTCCCCCGTATTTTAAAGTGAGAGATGTACAATTTTGTTCAAATGTCATTTTAGAATTAAAATTTTTAAGAATTTTACAAAAAAATTGAAAATGACTTTAGAAAACTAATGTTCTCATTTCTTATGGTCACTGGATAATTATTAAAATAGTTTTCAAAATACTTTAGCTGCTACCACATCATTTGTTTGAAATTTACGAATTATAATATAACATCTATAATAACGGCATAAGGAGAGACATATTATGAATAAATCTAGCAAACTATATTTACAGTTCACAGTAGTTACTTGTAGGCAGCGTAAATATTGCATTTTGTTTTACCAATTTCGTATTAATTGTATTATAGTATAAAATTAGTAATGACAGCTAAAAAATAAGTCTGTTCAGAAAAGATGATGCATTGAGGTATTTAAACTAAAGTGACTTAATTTCGTGTACCTACATCGATTGAAATATTTCAAGTCGGGACGAAATTTTAACTGCGGTGGAATTATCTGAGTTATCTAGAAACCACCACACCAGCTAATATGAGGAGAAGCAATTCTAATCACTATAAATACAAAATTGGATTCTATTTTCATATTCAAATAGTTCCTTTGTTTACGTTTTTGTTTCGTCTATTGTATTGTTAGATGCTTATGTTTTTGTTTTTTTTTATTATTCATTAAATTTGTTTTACTATTGATCATTTTTCCACGAACCACATTCGTTTTCTGTATTTAATTGAATCTTTACACATAACATTGAAATATATAAATATTGTTATGAAATAATAAATACCTTGGATTTAGAATCATAGTGCGCGTCCTAATTTACTATGAAAAACAGGCGTGTGTCTACATAATTACACCACTGTAGAGAGAAAGTACAAATGTTCGAAAATAATTACATTTCATTGTTCTCACAAATTTTCTAATTGTTAATCAACAATTTCCTGGAAGTGAATTAGAATCTTCTATGAGAAAAAAAATGTTTTGGGTGGTATCCCATGTCGATTTAAATACAATTTTTTTATATTTTTTGTAAAGTACCATGTTCCATGTTATAATCTATAAGAAAATTAAAAGACTAATACATTGTGTAAAATTTGTTGCATTTTCAGTCAATTAGAAATATATAATACTATATAATATTTGGAATCTTATTGTTTCCGTCAATATATGTCAATCATTTTCTTTGCACTTTCAAATAAATTATGGTAATACATTTTATTATAATTATTAGAATTACCACTATAAATTCTTATCAATGTTTAAAGAACTGTATCTTTAATATATACATTTATGTGTCTCCAATCAATATATCAACCGGAGTTATTTTTTCACAAAGTTTTAACTCCGCTAAATGAAGGCTTTGCCGATTCTTGAAAAGCGTTTCAGATCTACCTACCTCTTAAAATGTCATTAGTTCGACAAAGTAGATTAGCTTTAAATGAAATCACGACGTTTTGGGTAGAATAAAAAAGTTATTTTAAACAGTTAAATCTGGAAAGTTAACTTTTCTATAATGCTATTAAAGGTTAAATGTTTAGGAGAAATATATACGCATAAAGATAAATTGCGAAGCAATTACTTGTACCGAATATAAATTGAAAGCAAATAGCAGTATAATTGAAAGCACATACCATTTATTCTCATATACTACATAGATTAAGGGGCTACATCCACGTAAAATCTACAAAATTTTCGAAAATCTTCTTTGCATATTATTACAGTATGAAGGCTTGAGAATATATACTGTGAAAGTTTGTTTATGATGTTTAAAATTTACAGAGATACAAACATTTTCTTGGGACTGATAGCAATATTCTAATCCTTTATTTTTATCACCTTCTTTCAAAATATGCAGAAATGTTGGTTTATAAGGTTTGATTTTATGACGGCTGCATCCTAAACATTGAACCTTTAATAGCGGCGTAGAAAAGTTAACTTTTCAGATTTAACTGTTTAAAATTGCTTGTTTATTCTACCAAAAACGTCGTGATTTCATTTAATACTAATCTACTAATCTTCTAATTTTCTCCTTATCGATATTACGTTGAGACGTTAAATCTCGTAGATTCACTATTAGATTCTCTTGACTTGCTTCTAAAATTGCGTTATCTTCAGGATACAGATATTTTCGATGAGGTTGATCACTCTGATGTTTTTTAATAACACTGACAATTTCATTGAAAAAAATACTTATGGGGGCTATAGTTCTGTGACTCATAGCGACTCGTATAGTATGTCTTCGGTTAAATTCCGCTGCTACTTCTCTTCAACTACGAGCCCTATCATGAAATAACATTATTATTTAGATTTTTCTCTTAAATGCAGATGCATTTTACGATTATGAACTAGAACTTTACACAATATAACTAAAAGTTTTTTAGGGGCATTTAATTTCATCATAGTTTTTGTTTTCATGGCATCCTATTAAATTGAAAACCAAAATTGTAACCGTGTGTGGAAAAATATTGAAAATACAAAAATGCGAATTTTGTAACTAAGTGGTGTTGGGGCTCAAACTTAGATTATGAATAGCTTTTTTTAATAACTTTGCCATATCTTCAACGAGAAGCGAAATATTGAGAATGGGCCCCATTTGGGCGACTTATCGTACGTTATCCCAATTTGTTACTTAAATTTAAGTCGATTGCCTCTAAATGTGCATCTTATATACGACTACAATATGCCAAAGTTCAAATCTAGATTTAAAAAAATGACAAAAATATCTGGGCGTTATAATTTTAAATGAGACACATGATATGTGTATATGTAAATCTAAACTTTATAACTATTTCTTACTTAAAGAATTATCATTTGAGCTTCCCTCGATTAGCTATCATTCCTTGTGTTCAAAAACCTCACCGATTCAGATATTATATATATTAACCCCGACATATTCGAAACGCCGGTGCCGTGAAGTGTTGAATATTCGGTGGATATAAATATGAGTGAAAATGCAAGAGACACCAAGAATGATCGGGTTCGGTGAAGAGTGATAAAAATTTCCACAAGAATAACATCGTACGTGGGGGATTCACATATTACCCACTACGAAAATCTGCCAACACCACATGTCAAAGCGTCTGCCAACGCATCACGACTTTAGATGGATACTCTTATTCGATTTCAGTAGCGCAAAAGCCTTGAAAGTATATAAGAGCTTAAAATACGAAATCCAAATAGAATTACGTTGTTTCTTATGTCATATACAGGATACATCATTTATTGTTGATCTTTTTATATACTTGAAAATAATATGCAGGAAGTTTTCGATTTCTTCAATCTCAATTAGTACGTGTGACTGATATTTTAATGATCTTGTGTTTACTGGGATTTCGGCTAATTAATTAAAATAAGAAACACGTTTATTTGTTACATGGATACTTATTGTATTTTCATATATTTTATGTAAAGAATTTGGCGAGAGTGTTATTAATATTAGCGTAACAGCAATACAAAGCTTTTATATAAAATACACGAAAATTAAATAAGTGATTAAGGCCCATGTATGTAATAAATAAAAGAGTTTCATCTCTAACAATTGTTATTCAAATAAAAGCGTCTAAATAAAAACAATTCGACTGATTAAATTGAAATAAAGCAAGGTTTTAGTTTTATTAAGTTGACCTAAATCTCAGGAAATACGCGATTATTTGAATGCTGATCTCAAAAAATAATAAGCTTCATTATGGACTATTTATTCATAATTTTGGAATGTCCATTATGCACATAGAACTATAGAGTAATTCCGAAATAATATGAGGTGATTCATACATGATATCAGTTGATCGTTGCTATCCAATACCTCTAAATGATCATTTAATTGTGTGTACGCAAATTTTCTGTGCTATTTAATATCTAAAGACGTCCTCTTGTGATGAAAGTATGGGAAAATTGTAATATCTGGAGGATTCTTTTTATTTTCCACGAGATTAAAGACGTCATCTGAAAGAGGATAGTTAATAATAATATAATCGTATTCACTCCATGAAATTTATTTCGAAGCTTGCATCACCACGAACTGACTCAAAAAAGCAAAAGCGGATTTTCATTCTGCTAAACATCTTACTAGATACCGAGCAACATGCGATCACAAGCAACGATTCCTCCACAGAGAGACATCTCATGAGAGAAATAGTGAGACTATGTCAAAATGAAGCAAAGGAAGAAATAGATAGCTACAGAAGGTACGTGGGACTGGGAATGCTCGAAAGAATTTGATGGTCAGAAAGAACCTCTATATTGCTCAACTAAATACTATGAATGAAGATATTCAACAAAGAAGATCCGATAGCTATGGCCAAGTAATCCTGTCCCATAATAATGCCACCATCATACAGCAAACATCGTTAAACCATCCTTCGAGACCTTAAATGGGAGGGCTCTAACTCTCCGAACATTGCTCCAGCAGATTGTCATTTATTCTGCTCGCTGTCTAGCTAAAAGAGGGGCATAATCTTCGAGATCGATAAGGTCCTCGAAAACTGGTTCACCAATTCCTTCAAGTCCAAGCCCGGCCACATGGCATCGAAATATTGGTCAAGTTGTGAACAATGACGGAGACAACATCAATGATTAATTAATTTATATGTTCCTTAATGCTAAAGTACAGAGCTTATGTATTATAAGTTATAAATATGTTATGGGCTGAAATGTGTTCAGTCCGTTATTTACAAATCTGTATAATGAAAAATGGAGAATATTTATATAGAAATTATGTCTATATACTCCGTATCATTATTAGAAGGTAATTAACTGCAGCTGAGGGGGGGCTGTTCTTTAAATACGACGAGCGCTTAGGTCAGTTGTCTGACGCGAAGCTATGAAGTAGCAGCACACTGCTCGGCGACCATTACATGAATGGGCCACCTATTTTATTCCCCTATGAGAAAAGGCGACTGCAAAAATGTCAGGGGCGTAGCGTACATGGATGCGAGTGATGTGTCGCATGTCTTAAAAAATTGGCAAATTAATGTTATTTAAAAGTTCAATCGATGTATTCAATTACTACAACTTTTTAAATTATTTTAAATCGACCGCAAACATACATTATTTACTTTAAACGCTACCATCAACTTTTTTATTTCAAATCGGCCGTGAAGGCGCTCGAAATTATTGGATTCCCGCGTTACTTGCTACAGTGCTGAAATGCGATGGTTACATCCAAGCTACGCGTTAGATGGGCGAAAAGGTCAGTGATCTTACGCAGCGAACAGTGGAACCTCGAGTGGGTGTTGTCATTATTTCCGGACTCAGTTATGAAATTACGTGAACGCATCTTGGTGACTGTCGCCGTAACATAAGGAAGATTCGGAAGCGCTGTATCAGGTAATTGTGGAAAATGGAAATGAGGAATGGGATCGAGAAACCGTTATTTGTGCTAGAGGCCTTTTAACTTCATTGCGCTACTTTGATATAAATTTATTTCTTAGCAGTGTTTTCTGCAATATTCCTACATTTAGAGAGCCTGTTTAAAATTATACAGACAAAAATATCAGATATCAGTTACTGCGATAAAGAGATATATCACATATTCAAAAAATGAGAGACGAGTTTAGTGACATTTGGGACGGTATGGACAGATTTGTGTTAGAAAATCAACCACCAAGTAAAAGAATGCGTTTGGATTTAATTCCCGAAGAAGATAAGAAAAGTACCTACGCACGATTGTTTTATGAAATTTTGCACGTTATTACTTTGAACATTAGTGAATGGTTTAGTGAAATTTCTAAACTGAAATTCTTAAATCTAGATTCTACACAATTTACTTTATTCGTGAAACGTTTTCCTGACGAAATTTTTTCTTCTTTAGTAGATACATATGGAACATTCTTTGACGCAAATTGTTTAAAAAGTGAACAGTGATTTATAGTGATCCCGATACGAAAAAGAGCACTTTGTTTGAACTTCACCAATATATTATGTTCCATCAATTATCTTCTCTTTTCCCCGACTTATCAAAATTGTGTCGTTTAATTTTGATTATTTCTGCCACAAGGAGTTCCGCGGAAAGATCATTTACATGTTTAAAGAGAATAAAGACTTATCTGCGAAATTCTCAAAAGCAAGAAAGACTGTCAGCTTTAGAATTAATAAATATTAAAAGTGCCTTGTTAGAAGATACGAGATACGTCTCTAACATTTAAAGAAACAGTAACAAACGTTTTCGCTGGACAAACAAAAACCGAAGAATTGTTCTTCATTTTAAAAATTAGGATATATACCTTGGCATAATTATTTTAGATTAGTGTATTTTTTATTTTTACCATTTTCATATGGCCTACCGTACATCCGACTATACCTCTCTCCTTATAAAATATTTATCACATTCCTAGATTATTTTCTCACGCTACGCCCCTGGAAAATGTTATTAGTATGTGGTTGGAGATGATGGATTGGGCGCAGCATTGAGGTATCACTGTGTGCTTGGGTTCGAGTCCCAATACGGGAAATTTGATACCCATTGCCTTTATATGTAACTTCACCCTCTGTAACCTGACGCTTTAGGCAAAAAAAGTATATTTCTCTGTATCAAAACTTTAAAACTTTAATGATGATATACAATCATGTGTCTATATTTAATTATTTACTGCTCATCAAGAAAACGAAATATTATGAGATCCTCTAGACGTGCGTAGAAGAGAGAGCGAGACAGCATTCGGAGGGAAAACGTAAACGGGCTGCCACGTTTACGTGGCAGCCCGTAAAGTGCATCACTTTACGGGCTGCCAGATCGAACTCTGTGTACATTCACATTCAATATATATTCGTCAATATTTACTTTGCAAAGGCCTCAATTCGACTGAGTAAAGACGAGGCTATTTACTGCGCACCTCGTGGGCGGTCTGATATCGCAGTTTTGAGACTTGTTCCTATTCTTGTTGAGCTGTATATGTATGTACTCGTATACAAATTACAAATGAATATATAAACAAGAAAAACACCTCTTACATACCTCCTATTAAACTAAATTATCTATTTTATTGCTTGGGAATTAATTGTGTTACCGGAGAAATACCAGCCAAGTGCATTTTGTATTATAGTCTCAATGAGAGTGATAGTGACTTGTTCTGACAGTGACAGTAATTAATGATACCGTAATCATTCAGTACCTTACTTACAGGACACTATCAAACTTACAGTATTATTTAAAAACATATTAGAATAATTTTAGTTTAGTTTGGTTGTTTTTAATTTCCCTCTGACATGATACGTCTACGGTTTGGATCCCCTCCCAATACTTTACTCTTAATACGTCCACACATTGCACATTTCATATTATTGTAGAATCGCATTGTAGCTAGAGAAACTGTGATATTACGGCACTAAAACCGTCAACTTTTCAACCACTAGATGTCATTCCCCTAGCATATCGAATTAGCTAACATTACGTATATTTGATAACTTTAGAGGGCGTTAATGTACTGACGAGGGAGGACGAATATTTGTTTATAGCAGTCGTAAGCAGAGGCGTACATTTTTATGAGGTTATATAATAAATAATTGTAAAGAATTATTTTAATTTACGATTCATAAATTAAAATTCATGAATTCGATATTATATGTTGGCAAGTTCTTTGTTTCTTAATTAATTCTTAATTAATTCTTCTTGAATTAAATTCACTCAACTATTCTTGAATTAAATCTTCCTAAAATATTATGTTATGACTTTTTTCAGCAAAAGTAATGCAAACTTATGTATTCACAAATAAGGACGAGCATAAATCAGTGTATAATAGGATGCGGTTAATGGAGTAGTGTGTTAGTTATTAATCTATTACACTGAGGAACAAAAAAGTATGTTGCCATAAATTTAAGATCGCCTTATGAGTAGTCGAGGGCCCTTACTTCAGTTAAAATAATGGAGACACCTGAAATGCTGTAAGATGGGCTTCTTTCAGCAAAAGTAATGTAAACTTTTTTATTCACAAATACGGACGAGCGTAAATCAGTGTATAATAGGATGCAGTTAATGGAGTAGTAGGTGTAGTAGTTTCTAATCGATTATACTGGAGAACAAAAAAAATATGCTGTCACACATTTAAAATCGGCTTCTGAGTAGTGGAGGACCCTAATTTCACATTATATCTTCGTATTAACTAAATTTACTACGTTTCATAAAATAATGGAGACTCCTAAAATTTACCAAATGATTAGCGGATTTGTATGTATAGTTCTAAAAAGAGCTTGAAATGTGTATTACTGCAAATGGAAATAAGTTTGCGTCGATTCCAATCAGTCATTCAACAAGATTTAATTATAACAGAATAATTATTAGAAAAAATTGCTTATTTTCAGCATTAGTGGTTTGTTTGTGTCGATTAAAAAATGGTCACCATACTTCTGGGACAGTAAAGTGGATATACTAAATACCCTTGTCATCTCTGTTAATGGGATAGTCGTGCAAAGGAAAGGCATTGGCAGCAAACTGTTTGCCTTTGAGAGACACTATGCCTGTTGGAATAGCCAACATTATTCACGAGCCCTTAATAAAGAGAAAAATTAATACTGCCACCCCTTCATAGCAAACTGGGTTTAATGAAATAGTTTATAACAGCACTGGACCAGTGGTGGTTGTTTTAAATATTTTATGAAGCATATCCAGCACCGAGTATGAAGAAATTAAAGAATTTTTTGACGGTCCACAAATTCGAAAAGCGGTAAATTTTAACAGATATATGATCGTTGTAGAATCTGATGCATGGTCTAGTTATGCATATGTAATTCAAATTTCATTTGGCAATCACAGTATTAAAGCCAAATAGATACTATCTAGAACCTTCTTCTAATTTAGGGGACCATCGTGACGAATAAGATAAACGGTTTCATTAGAATATCCGAATAATGAAAAAAAGGTATCAAGGAGGGTGCGATCGTCAAATGATGGCCGATTGTTGGAGTCTGTAGAGGGACTGCTCACAACAAACAAATCGTACAAAAAAACTATTTTATAATTCCTAATATTTTCTACATCAATTTTTTTCTTGTTACGTTTTATACAAATAAAAATTGAAGAGAAATTGAGTATTTTATTTTGTTTTCATTAGTTTGTATTAATATTTATTACATATGTTTATTTCATAAACTTGAACTATTCAAGAAAAAGTAATGCCATTTTCAGAATCAGGGGCAGTAATGTTCTCAGAATCTACCATTAAAATCCTGACAGCAAATTAACTGTTCCTAAGTGTTATCATTAAGTTTTGACCCAACATAAACTTTCTTCAAAAGAAAATTCAATAATAGGACAACTGTTAACGAAACAAATATATACCATATATTAGAACATAGTAATCAATCATATAATAACATGCAATAAATTATATAATTACGCAGATTATTGCTAAATTAATGATTGAATTTCATTTCTCTCTGATGATTCAATAGTATTGAATCATATTTTAATGATTATTGAAAGACTACTATTAGTTTTATGTTTAAATTATTTCTCTAAAATAGATAAATTTAGATTCTTGTCTTGTCGAATTGTTCATCGACTGAACATATAATGCTGAAGTTAGATCATTAAGTTGAACCAGGCACATTATTTTTGGTGCGAATTATTTGATGTAGTAATCGAATCGTTACATAATATATAATATAACATACCCCAGAAAGTGAGAGGCATATTGGTCGATACATCAGTCTGTGTATTTTATGTGACTATCCACACACGAAAAAGTTATCAGTCAAGTCGTCTTGACTGATATCTCGATGAGAACCACTTCGCTGTTTTCGCTCTTAGATAGTGTAATGCAGCAGAAAATTTAAATACATGTACTATTTCTGTAATGTACTTGTAAATTTTAATATACAGAAAACAAGCGTAACCAAAGGTGTAGACTCAATTATTTTTGCATGTTATAATTCATGCTACACAAGTGTATCCAATGAACACCACATGGTTGTAATATGTTATCACTGAGCTGGTTCCCTTCGTCGTCTACACGAAAACATAAATACACACAAAGAAGCACAAAACACTCTAACTAAAGATTATAGTGCGTCATTAATATCATATCATACATAATAGTTATTGTAATCAAAGTGAAGTTAGCAAATTGTATACTGTCGAATTTGAATTATGTCGCTGGCTCGGCGACGCGTATTGTGAATACGATAATACTTAACTGGTGATAAAAATCAGTTTATTATTATGTATATACATCAAGGATGTATATCCACAATTTTCTATCTATTTTCATTTCCCTAAATCAGATGACAGACAATTAATTACTAATCAGGATTGCAATCGTTATTCAATTTAATATTTATTCCATTTATTAAATTTTATACTTTATATATAAAATGATAGGAAGGAGTTTTTATTTATTTAATGTAAAAGGGTGAAGTTTTAGTAACCGCAGAATAAAACAACACATCAATTTTGCTTTAAGAACTGTTTTTTGAGGTTATGTATACGTGAATTATGGTTTTCAAAACTGTTTTTTAATTTTAGGACTTTTAATAGGACCATAAATCGGACACTGAAAAAAATATGCTCCAAAGTTTTTCGCACATTGAGACTGTCATTTCGCTGAAATTTGTAAGGTATAATATACCGTTACATGAAAGTCAGATATACTGATTATAAGCTACCCGTAATTGAGAAATGATTCTTGTTATGTGGATATGCATATTAAATTTTAGGTTGAGCTGACGGTTGGGGGAACAGAAAAGATTTTCGTAGAGTAAAGGTCTCTGCCTCCTACACCGTATCATACTAGGGCCTTAGCCGTGTAGACACATACAAACAAATATAATTTGTATCAGACATCACCCAGTAAACTATTTCATCACCGGCCAACACCGTAACGTGCATTGTCTGATACAAATTGACGCAAATATTACGGGTTACGGTCCTAGCATGGTACGGTGTAGTGAGCAGAGACCTTAAGGGATAGAAGGAGTGTGTCAATTTATTATAGTCCAATTTAAACAAAAAGCTTTTATTATCACTATATAAAATGTTCTTATTTGTCTTCAGACTTGCCAGAGAGATATTTTCCTATTGTTCTGAACATTTGAAGTCTATAAAAGAGAAGCGACCTGTTTAATCTAGTAATATTTGGGGTCAGTATCGTTAAATATACTTTTGGGAATCGGCACATTTTTAAGCATACAATATCATATTCTAGAATAATAACTAGTATTCGTTGACAGGAGTTTCAATAACCAATTAATAAATGGCTTAAAAATCACTAAACGTAAATGATAATAGTAAAGAATAAGAGCCCTTTGCAGAATTGAATTTGTATGAACAACTTTTTCCTAATATTCTTAATAGGAACCTACGAATACTTTGAGTAGGACTGCGAGTATTATTCCATTGCATTTCTCGATAAAACATGCACCCGTAAATTATGAAATATATAAATATATGTTCTATGAGTACATTGTTAATTCAACAATAGTAAAATTTCATGGTAGACGGATATTTTGCAACTAGGCGAACAGTATGAATAAAATTTATTTGAGAACAATATTACTCTACTGTACATAAATTACATCATTATTGTGGTACAAATAATGATGTAATTTAAATTGGAAATGGAAATCAAACAGAGCTTTCAGTTTTATAATAAACCATCCAGTTTAGAAAAATTTCAATGAAAATACATTTTTTTTATAATTAAAGTGCCGAATGCATTGTTTGTCAAATAGTATAAAAATCAATTTCAAATGAACGTTTTCCGAATGTGTAAATGAATTATTTCAGCATTTCTCTGTGGTAACATGCACATTCAGTTTCAAATGCATTTATAACTCAAATATATGTTTGTAATAATCAGTAACAGCAAATTTCTTGTTTACTTGCATATTGAATGTATTGTACTGTATACAATTTCATACTGATTGTATTGTATTGAATGTATACCACTCAATACAATTCTAGACTGTTTGCATGGAATTAAACAAAATAATTATATAATATCAGAATATTTACAGTCACCTACGCATTCTTATGAGACTATCTAAGAGAATCAGTTGCTACTACAACATCAATTTTTTCTTTCTTTTAAATTGTGCATATTGTAGAATGTTACAATATATCTATTAGATAGGAACTGAGAATGAGGTTACAGATTAATGTGCATGCCATGCATATTACTATCAAAGCCGACCCAATTATTTTAAATTATGATTATTAGAAACCAACACTGTATCATACATTATTGTAAAATCTATGTAATATTGTATGTGAGATTTATGTATGTGTATAGGTTGTGCTGTAATTAGAATTTTAGAACTACCACTGTTTGCCAAATATTTATTTTTATGTAGAACTATTTTTTGGAGAATCCCATTAGATTTAAAAAAAACATGTATGGTGTTCACCAGAACAATGAAAAAATGTATAGATCAACTGAAGATTGGTAATTCAAATATATTTTCTACAGAAAAATACACAAATTACTGATATATTATGCATTAAATTTATGTTAATAAATACAGTAAATCTGTATTAATAAATATAATAGATAATTAAATATATATTTCTGTGCAAATATTATATAAAAATTATAGATATTTTATATCGTATTAATTGTATTTTATGAGTATATCAACTAAAGTAACTTGCAAGTTACTTTAGAGTAACTCGAAATAGTTAATAAATCTTCAAAGACACTGCAATTAGTTTAATTGCTATAGAAACTTATTAATACAATGGCTTCTAGATACATGAAATGTATGTAAGTATATACCATTAAAGCATTTCTAAATTATTTCTTCTTGTTCTGCATTCATTCCTTAAATAGTTATGAATTTAATTGAAATAATTTATCACCATTACTGTCTTGAAATTTGCAAGGGTTACCTCCAATTCTTGTTTTTCAGATATACTCTAAGTTAAACTAGAACTTGTTACTAAATTCCATTTACTGCCGGCTGTTTCTTTCAAAATATTTTCTAGATAACTACCAGTAACATATAAGTCGGAAATCGAGAAAGGAACCACCAAGCCGCCAAGCGGTTATCAAAGTAGTTCCCGAATAGCAAAGCTATTACATAATCGCTCTAGGAAACAACTACTCCTCGGGCTAAAGCCCCGCCAGGCATTGAATTATACCCAGAAGCGATCCTCGACCCCTTTCTCGTGTTACTGCACGATCAGATAAGGTTTCAAAAAATAAAACCCGTCACAGGTAGGATTCGACATTTGTACCGGATCGGAACCGAACGACATACAGCTGTTTCGAACTTGTTAGTTCTCATCAGTGCCGCACACGATACGCCGATTCAGGACAAATGCCGAAAGAACTTTATGGTGTATACATCTTTTTCGATACGATCTCTGTCAGTAACATCTTCGACCCCTTTCTCGTGTTTCTGCACGATCAGATAAGGTTTCAAAAATAAAATCCGCCACAGGTAGAATTCGACATTTGTCCCGGATCGGAACCGAATGACATACAGCTGTTTCGAACTTGTTAGTTCTCATCAGTGCCGCACACGATACGCCGATTCAGGACAAATGCCGAATGAACTTTATGGCGTATACATCTTTTTCGATACGATCTCTGTCAGTAACAGAGGATCGCTTCTGGGTATAATTCAATGCCTGGCGGGGCTTTAGCCCGAGGAGTAGTTGTTTCCTAGAGAGATTATGTAATAGCTTTGCTATTCGGGAACTACTTTGATAACCGCTTGGCGGCTTGGTGGTTCCTTTCTCGATTTCCGACTTATATGTTACTGACAGAGATCGTATCGAAAAAGATGTATACGCCATACAGTTCATTCGGCATTTGTCCTGAATTGGCGTATCGTGTGCGGCACTGATGAGAACTAACAAGTTCGAAACAGCTGTATATCGTTCGGTTCCGATCCGGGACAAATGTCGAATCCTACCTGAGGCGGGTTTTATTTTTTGAAACCTTATCTGATCGTGCAGAAACACGAGAAAGGGGCCGAGGATCGCTTCTGGGTATAATTTAATGCCTGGCGGGGCTTTAGCCCGAGGAGTAGTTGTTTCCTAGAGCGATTATGTAATAGCTTTGCTATTCGGGAACTACTTTGATAACCGCTTGGCGGCTTGGTGGTTCCTTTCTCGATTTCCGACTTATATGTTACTGATAGAGATCGTATCGAAAAAGATGTATACGCCATAAAGTTCATTCGGCATTTGTCCTGAATCGGCGTACCGTGTGCGGCACTGATGAGAACTAACAAGTTCGAAACAGCTGTATGTAGTTCAGTTCTGATCCGGGACGAATGTCGAATACTACCTGTGGCGGGTTTTATTTTTTGATAGATAACTACCAGTTCTAGAAATTATCAGAAAAACCACCCTGAAGAAATTTCCTGCAACTGATATCCTGAGAAGTTTCCGAAACTTCCTATTATTATTAGATTAGTTATATGATAGCTGATAGCTGCCGATATTGACTTGGTGTACAATAATATCTAACTAGAAATATTAATAAAATACGTCAAGCAACCGATGTAGCTACTCTATCACTTATCGACGATGGGGTTGCCTATAACGTCTCTCAGTTTGTATGTTAGCGTAACTATAGAGCTTACAGAAACTTATGTAGAATATACGAAGCACATCATACCTCGGATAGGATGTAAAACCGAAAGTCTATTACATGTTAAGCAAGTTTTATAATCCTACACCCCACGTATTTTGTAAGGCCTTTAGCAAAATTTCTAAATAGGGGTTTATTCGTTTCCTCGTATCGGTGATTGGTTTTAGTAGAAAAATACACCGATGTTAAATTTGGATTAAAAATACATAAGGATAAACGTGTGTGGATTTAAGAATATGAAAGACATAATTAAAACTATAAAATAAAATTAGACGTCAAGTCAATTCAATTTAAGTTAAACTGATTTTTAATTGAAGTAAAAATTATATTTTGTGAAAGATTATGACGGTCTGTTTGACCTTTGATATAACTTTGATGATTGATAATGAGGTTAATTTAAAAATATATTCAGATTCTGTCAGGGTTAGTTTTGTACCATACTACATTGTCGTGTGGTAATTGGGATTTTATTAACAATATAATAGATATTTGTGATTTAAACTATACAAGCCTTTAACACTGACATTAGAAATCATATTTTTGAGTTTATTCACTGAACTAAATCGTAAATGTTCGAAAAATAAAGCTCAAAGCAAAATGAGAGATAGAATACCCGTTGCTAGTCCTTTAATTTATAATGTTGGTATTTATATAGGTACTTACAATTAGGTTACTGGATAGATTTTTACTTCATACGATTAACCGAAAATACTATTGAGATTTTCTTAAATTATTTATTCCTCTTATTAAATACTCTGTTTATTTAGACGATTTGTCTTTTTTCAAATTACTTCTTCTAAGTTAAACGTATTAAGTATTTAAACATAAATTATTCGTAATGTCTCAGGTGGAGCATATTATCATGTAAACTATTTGTCTTGCCTTTTTCTTGTTTTTTATATAGTTTGAAAGTAATTAAAAGTATATAATATTACATAATTTTATGGCTGTTTAAAATCAAAATATTTTCTCTTGAAAAGTTTGATGCGTTTTGTCGAAAATAAGATCATGAAGAAAAATATATTTCTATTTACAACATTAATTCTACGCCAGTTTAATTTGGAGACTAACGATACATACTTGTATCATCGAAGAAAAATGTAATGACACACTTTTTATACTTTCCACTGAAATATAAGTTATAATAAATTTATTTTAGAGTTAGTTATGCTCTTGGTAAATAAAACGAGCAATGACTTAGAGACCGAGAGTACAGTTAACACTAAAGTTAATTATTTATTGGCCACATTTCACAGAAACGCATTAAATGTATGTTATTACATTATTTTCCAATTGCATATAATATGTATATCATCACTCAGTATACAAGAAAACGGCACCCTAGAAACATAATATCTTGGCATATCTCTGCAAGTCCCCCCGATTATAACCCATTTTCCTCCTATGCGGTACAGATTACTCCTAATGGTTAGAATGGTATAGTTGCTAATGGTATAATATACTAAAATCAAATTACAGTAAGTAGGTCACCGTTCAGCAGCGAACCGATGTAGCATACATAAAGAGAAAAAGTATAAAAAGGATAATTTGAAAGGAATCTATATATAACTAAGCTGGATATAAATCTGTTCAAATGATGCTGTGAGTTGACAAATATCTGGGAAAGTAAATCAACAGTTAAATAAATTTAGATGTAGATAGTAGTGGAATTTCATGATATGTTTCTAAGTATAAACTATGTAAAGTTAGAGTAACATAAATAACATTTGAAATAAACTAAATTGCTGAAAAATGCTCTTTTATAATGCTTTAAACTGATACACTTAAAAAACAATTTTTGTAATAACATTATACATCTTATATGTACCTTATATGTACATAATTAAAACATAAATATCCCTGTTGTAAATGTATATAGTAGGATTTACCTTAAAAACCACAAACACTTGATATATTCCCAGCAAGCTGTCTACCAGTGAGTCATTATTACGTGATTTGTACTAAATATACAACCTTACAGTTAAAATTACTTTAAATAAGAACGTTGCAGTTTTAATATAATTCTATCTACTGCCTATTGGAACCATATAGTTATATTACTTTTAAATAATTTCTAAACTACATTGAATGGTATATTGTCATCAGGTTAAGTTACTGTTATTGAACAATGAAGTGAGACACGGTAGTGCCAACAACTGTGTGGTGTTACTCATTTGTCACCTAGAAGATTTTAGAACTTTGAAGTAGTTTTATAGTAACAGTTACATTGGAGTGAATTTTACTTGGTTCTTTAGTTATGCAGTAATGCAGTAACTATGCAGTGATAGTTTATTATGAAAATTACGTTTGAATGACAGGCAGATAATTCTTTAGTGGCTAATATTATTATGTTATAATCTTGCTGTTATCCATTTTTTTAATTGAAAGTTTCAAACAAGTGATAGACATCTGACTCTCCTTGTATATTTGCTTCATAGATGAAAGATATATAAGAACAGAGAGAAAAATGCAATTCAAACATATGTCTCCTTTTTATTGGCATTTATATCAAAAGCGAGACATACACTATTATTCAAATATACCTTGTATCGTACTCGAACGCTTTAAATCCCTGCTACATGCACTACTTGCAGTATATTGTTTACTAGTGTGCAATTCCACGTAATATCCCTGAATAATCCAATGCTTTTAAGTTGGAAAATTCGAGGTTCACCCTTCCGTTCGCCGGTCCCTATTCCAATATGCCATCACGCATTTCTTGCTTTCAATATTTTCGCTGTAAAACGATATCCATCTCGAACACCCATACAATAATATACGACGGCACCGTGAAGAGAGAATGTCGATACTAGTCAGAGACTAGGGATATTTTATTTTTCAGGTCAATTTAATTTTATTTTGCGTCGCGTGTGCTCCGATCTGGAATTGTTGAGCAGAGATACATTACATTCAGTTTTATTGATAGTCCCTACCAATACTATCGAGCAAATATTCGTACCGGCCAATTTGTGCGTTAGCATATATTTCACTTGAGGGGCGTAGTTATATATCAACGTTTTAGGTCCGGAGGCAATTATTTCCCGAATCCGAAAGTGGATATATTGCAGTCCAAAATTATAATGTTCTTACTTTAATATAAGTTAATACACATGACGTGTGTGTCGTACAGGATGGTCCCAATGTTATCTCGAAAACTGTAAAGGTTATAGAAACGTTCGAGATTTATAAAATAAATTACCAAGATTGCTACCAAAAGTATATTGGGCAAGCAAAAAGAACTAAGTTTAAGGAGCACATGTACCATTTAAAATATGGAAGATTAGAAATATTTTCCATTGCCTAATGTGCTTTTGAAAACAATTATAAAATAGACTCTAACAACAACCCACAGACTACTAGATGTCATGGAAAATATTAAAGGAAGGTAGCTAAATACGATAATAGATAAAGGCCCTTGCCCTAGGTCGTAAACTTAATAGTACACTGTTTTGATTGATACTGGCGACAGATCATTTTAGATGAGGATTCGATTCCAGAGAAGGACTCGAATGCTTACCTCATTATGATTCACTAAGTACACAGGCCAACAAAAATTTTGTGATCGGACTTTTTTTTGACATTTTGGCTTAGTTACATACCATGAACTACAGAATTACTGTCTTTTTCTTGTTTCTATCACGCACCAGTATTTGTAGATGTACATTGTACAATAATTTTCAGTTTTTAGAAACGTACACACAACTGTGAGGAATTTACCGAAACAGAGTTGGCCGGTGGGGATATTCCAGTTTTATCCTATTCGGTTATAAAATTAGAGTATTCGTAGTCGCTGGCAGTAGTACGTTTTTAATGTATGTACGTTTATAATTTATTTCATCTCTATTTGCCAAATAATAAATCCCAAACGGCTCTTATCTCATACCGTGGCTTACTTTTATGGCTAGGCTCAGGTAGACTGTTCTGTTTATCGGCAAGATAAGAAAGTTTTTTATTTGGCAAATAGCGATGAAATGAATAGTGCTCGTGATATCGCGTCGTGTGTTTTTCTTCTGTTTTAAAAATGCCTAGAAGCTGTAAAAATACACCAAATATATTTTATAAACTTAACACGTGATTCAATAACGTTATTCATGTACATTTGGTTGATCCGCAAGGAATTCTTTTGCCGCCATTTCATATTAAATTAGGATTAATGAAGCAATGTGTAAAAACTATAGGTAACAATGGGGAATTGTTTTAAGTATCTATGTGGCAAATTTCCAGCTCTTTCTGAAGCACAATTACATGAAGGAATTTTCGTAGAACGACAAATAAGAAAATTAATGCAGGACCAACAGTTTGAAGAAACAATGACAGAAAATGAAAAATAATCCTGTATATGCAAAAGTGTAACAGATTTTTTTTTTAGGAAATAATAAACATCCATAGTGATAAGATTGTAGTTAAAAGTATATTGGGCAGGTGAAAAAAGTAATTGTTTATTAAGTCTATTTCGACATGCCTTCGAAAAGAATCATAGTAGACTTTAGCAACTGAAAGTTACATAACAAAATTATTGGTATTGTTATTATTGCTAGTAAAAAAATAACACCTATAAGTTGAAAAATCGTGATGGTGATAAAATAAGTCTCTTGGTTATCTCGATAAAGTAAGTCGATAAATTTAAATATATGAAGTTATTAAATAATTGATAGGGTATTTACTTATAAACGACATTTGCATGTATCTGAAACTATTTTAGTAATTTATTGCAAAAACAATATAAACACAGGTAACATAAATTTGGAAGTTATGACTTATTGGCAACGTTGAAGTTGTATGAAGTGAAATTATCTAGAATTATCTAAGAACAGCTTACAATAAAAACAAATATTGCCTAAAAAATTCAGGTATCAGATATGATCAAATATAATAATCCAGTTCTATTTCTAAAAGTATAGTCCTGTTGCCACATAATAAAATAATCCGATACTGACCTACTACGGTTGCTAATTCGAAACTTTTTAATAAAAACAAAAAAAAGTTTTTTTGAAAAGTCTGTAAAATGTAAAATATGCTTCGTATTCAATTGGTCGTTTGTATCTTATTATACTTTAATACTTCAGCAGACATATCAAACGGTAGTATGGCTGAAAGTAATAGAATAGTCGCTGAAAGGTAAGTAGAGAATAAGTAGATAGCAGTAGAAAAAGATGCACTGCCATTTGGAACCAGTTTTCAGGAAATGAATATTTAATGATTGGACAGAAAAAAAAAATTGGTATTTTGCTTTTGTTGTCATTTCGAAGATTTCGACCCTTTCCAATAATTAGGTACCTATCATGTGTATAATTGCCTAAAATATATGGTACTTTATTAAAATTCAACAGACCATAAATATGTACAAACCATCTACATAATACAATTTTTCAGAATTTTAATGAATCTGTAATTTGATTATGTATATTAAGAATTTACTTTTAAAATTATCTTAACAAAATAAGATATTTAAAACTGAAATGACAATCAAAAGGTATCTTTATTTTCGATTGAGAGTGAGAAATAAGACATTTTGTAGCGTTAGTTAAACTATATTGTAGATATGTGTGTGTCATGCAAGCATGCACCCTAGGCTTCTTCAGAATTTTAATGAATTTGTAATATAATATAATAATGTATATTAAACAGTTACTTTTAAAATTAACCGAATAAAATTAAATATTTCTAATTGAAATGATAATAAAAAATATTTTATGCCATGATAATATACATTCTACAGTTCAACAGAATATTAATTAATTGTAAAAGTTTACTTTGAAAATTTGTCTAATAAACTAAAATATTTTAAACTTACATGTCAATCCAAAAGTATTTTTGTTTGCAATTAAGAGCGAATAAACCAATTTTTCTAGTGATCAACACTAAAGTGATTAACATTGCAGTTACTGCAAGGTTTGTACCTCTTTACAAGAGAAAATATGAATACTAGATACATGATTAAACTTATAAATAACTTACTGTATTACTTATTACTTCTTAAACCATATAAATTTGTTTATACGTGTATATTTATATTATTTTAAGATGATATAATGGTACGTCATTTTTAAAATGCAATTTCGCAGCCGTACCATCTATATCTCACAACAAACATATAATAACAACTTAACTGACAACATACTCGTACTTTCTCCTTTGTTACTTTACTTTACTCAACAAATGCAGTAATTTATTTTTTCTTTTTAACATTGAGAGTATACCGATTTATACTTTATTTAGTATATATGAACATCTACAAAGAGCATAGTTTCAGAAGAGTGTATGTAGTTTTGTCAAACCTTTGAGGCTTAACTTATAAGCATTTTTACAAAGAGTTTAAATACACAGGTAGAAGTACATTAATATATTCAATATAAAACGAATTTCTTTTTTATTTTCACTCCAATATAATTTTAACAAAACGAAGAAAGTGCATATTTCTATTTATTACACATGGCTATATAATTTTATAGCGCAATCATAACGTTGTGAGTGCAATTTTCAAATTCGTAATTGAACAGATTTGTTCGATAGCACTCCCAACCACTACAGCCAACTCAACAATTCCTAACACAATAACGTAATATTGAAAATCCCTGATCTCAAGATTTCACCGCAGTACAGACCTATCTTACATTTTCCAGCGGGTACTACGTTTTTAATTGAATATTTCCACGATAAACACTGAATTTCGGAAGTAATATCACGATTGTGTGCTTGAAATAATTTTACGGATAACAAACCCGGATACGGATATATTTTAATAATATTCAATCTAGTTCTCAGAATAAAACTATGCAATACGATTATGTCTAATGTAAATAGTAGCATTAAATAGAAAATATAGTTCCATTTAATGTTAACTACTTGTTAACAGAACAATGAATTACGACACAATGCTCACTAAAATTTATATTGCAAGAAGTACCTGCATGTGGACTTGTAAATAATAATAAGTAGAATGTATATTATAATTCAATTTTATAAAATATCGTTCGAATAGTATCTACTAAAATTTATATAAATACATACTACCTATATATAGACTTTTCCAATACCTGTTATGTTTGTTGTTCATAAACCTTTTTATATCGATTTTATTATCGAACTTCTTATATTATCTTGACAATGCTAGTCATAAGGGTAATTTAAGTTTATCGCTTAAAGAAGAAATTTCCACCATTAAGTGAATATTAATAAAAGGTTAAATGTATCCAAGTGTAAATATAATCAGGTCTATACAAGGGGTATGTACTTGGTTCTGCCTATTTATAGAATTAGGAGTAATTTCATAATCAAAAATAGTAATGCCATAATCAAAGTAGTGAGGGAGTAATCAAGGAGTAATTTCACGATCAAGGAGTAATTTTAGGGTCAAGGGAGTAATTTCATAATCAAAAGTTTTTCAAATACATCATTTTTATTTGTAGATATTGAAAGTGATTTCAAAACAGGTACCTGAAAAGATATAGTGGAATAAAAGCATATATACTGATAATGGATATATTCAATAAGTAAATAAATTGAGAAGGCGGTAGAAAAGTTAGTTATTTACCGAAGAAATTCTGTAGGTAAGTACTCATGATGGCGCTCTATACAGTGCCTTCGAAATTCAAGGAACAACATTTGGAAAATAACACTCGAACTTCTCAAATTTTATTTTCAGTCATCCTTTTTTTAAAAATATTGCTAATACGTCCAGGATGATTAGTGTAAGATGTATGACATCATCGATATTTTTTAATGGCAAATCCCTTTTTTATTACGGAATATGAAAAAGTACATTTTTTACATATGCTATTGTAATAAATAACTACATTAGCGTGAGTATAGGTTAGGTAAAAAGAAATAAAAAAAAAATAATTTATAATTTCAAAATTCTAAACTTAATGACAATGATTATTTAAAAAATAACTAAAATATGTGTATGCTCAAAATGCACACCGTTGGTTGTCTTAGAGTAGTCTTATTGTTGTCAAATAAAATCTTGAAATCGTATCGAAAATTCCCAATGGATGATAGAGTATGGACATTCAAAATCCCTAGAATGGAAATGTGTGGTGAATTCTGGGTCCCTATTTCTTTGACGAGAACCTAACTGGTGCAAGATATTTGGATACTTGTCGAAACGACCTCATTCTTGCCCTAGTAACTTTATATTCAGATATAGCGGAACCTGCTCTTCAGATAAATAACTTTCTCTCTCAACAATAAGGTGTACCTTATTGGGTCACTCCATTATACAGCACCTGTCACCATTTATAATTTATTTCATCGCTATTTTCCAAATAAAAAATCTCAAAATATACCGTGGCTTGTTTTATGGCTAGGCTCAGGTAGCTGTTCCGTTTATTGGCAAGATAAGAGAGTTTTTTATTTGGCAAATAGCGATGAGATGAATAGTAATTAGATTAAATGCTTCCGAATCGTTAGAGAGGGAGAAGGGAGCTGATTGAATGGGTGGCCAAATTGCCATATTTGACAACCCTATATTACTTTTTTTGGGGATATTTAAAAAGCAAAGTATAAGTGACTAAGCCGGAAAATTTACAAGATTTAAAAATAAGAATTTGTCACGAAGTTTAACGTATACCTGATGGAAGTTAGTGACAATGTTCATGTGTGCCAAAATGTGGTTGCCATTAAAATAAATATGGATGACGTCATACCTCCTATATGAATCATCCTGTATATATTAATTATATTTAAAAAAAATTGCAACTAAAATACAATATGATGGATCCCCGAGATTATTTCCCAAAAATCATTCATTGTATTTTTAACGGATTTATTTATTACTTCAGGACAGCAGTGTATAATCAATATTAAACCGGTATTTTTACAAGCGTCGACATGATCAAATATAATAACCCAGTTAAATTCCTAAAAATATAATCCGAGTGCTATAAAAGTAAGAAATCTAAAGTACCAACTAAAGAGGAATTCGAAACTTTTTGATGAAGCATATGATCAAACGAAAAGAAAGAAAAGTGACAGGTTAGTTGAAAATGTCAAAAAAAATGGGGTTATACAGAAGATTACCATATCAAGGCAAAATAATCTAGGATAAAATTAATGGATATAATATTTCAGTAGACCTATCAACACATCATGTCAGTTTTTATAATTTCAAGAAAATATTTCAGCAGGTTAACATATCTATTTATCTCATTATTTTTATTTCTTGAATTACCATTTTGTTCCCAGAAGGTCTTTTTAGTCAATTTTATAACAAAACATGAAACGATGAACCAAAAACTATTTTAAATTGTGCTAATTAAGAAGTAGAAATTTCCTTGATTTTTTCATGTCTTAAGAAACTACCCCTATTTTTTCCAAATTATACTCTTACTATTTCTATATTGAAAACGATTACCCATATCATTACAGATGCAGAAATATAACATACTTAATATTTCACGTGCAATTCTCCATAGACAGCACTATTTAAAATAATTATAAGTTATTTAAGTTACCTATAAAATATAGAATACTAATTTTTATAACGAGATTAAGATTCACAGTTTCAGAGATAAAAATACAAAAATTAGGGCTAGAGGCTAATTCTTTTGTAATATACCATTTAAGATATAGCAATACTAATGTTTATTTAAGAACAATGTTAACAACGCAACAATGTGAACAAGAATACTTCCCTTGTAAAGAAACGTAATTAAAAATGATAATTATCTTATACTTCTGTGTTGATTGAGGACAAATTTTTAGGACAAAAATAGTAGAGGTGCAAATTGAAAAAGAAATTTGAGGGTGAATACATAAGGGTTGAGAAATAATAAGGTTTTGAATCTATTAGCAAGGTTTTTTCATTTAATTTAAAATAAGTTTTGGTTCATCATCTTAGCTTTTCAAATAACAGGGATATTGGCTATGGAAGAAATTTTCTGATAATCATGTTAATACTGTTCATTTACAAATATGATAAATTATATTAAAAATATGCAGTACGTTATAAGTAGGTATAGAATACCGGAGCTCGACCTCCTCCCACCACTCATCCTTTAGGGGAACGCCCCTGAGATTCCTTTATTGGGGTAACATTATTATGACTTTTCATATTTTGCCTTAGCAATACCGGTCGATTAAAAAAAAGTTCACCAAAATATTATTATAAATTGATTGGTAATTTTATTTTATTATAATATATATTAAAACATTTTAATTTAAAATTAATAATATTCGACTTGGGTGGCTTTACAATGGAACTTTTGCTTCGCATATTAAAATGTATGGTATTATATTGAAATAAATATTTGTATTTTATGGGTCAATAATCTATTGAAGAAAATGGAATAGAAATATAGAAAAAGTAAAAACGATGCAATGATGCAATAAATCAGTTTATTTATTTTAATATTTTTAATAACTTTTAACATTTTTCGAAATGTAAAACAGAAACTTGCAAAATTAAATAATATACTTTTTTTTTAAACTAAATAAAGATACTTGTATAGTGAAATAACATACACATTCGTAATACTCTCAACAACAGTCATTTAGTCATTAAATCAGAAATATTTTAGCCATTACAGACCGCAATAGTTCGGATTAATAGTTCCTCATTACGCACATACCTCTATATACAGCTATGAAAACGACGTATTACAAATAGTGTTGATAGTAAATTACTGATACGTGGAATTATAATGAAGAAGCAACTATTAAATGGTAGAGGAATTATTTAGAAGTATTGACAAATTGTAAACTTATGTTATTATTATTATAGGCATATTATACGTGGATACTAGAACTACGTATACCATGTGACTCGAAATGTTGACATTACAATGTTAACCTTGTGTTAACTTTAATACAATTGAGTAAGATCAGTAGAAATTCTCTTATTTTAAAATGATTGTTATGTTAATAATTATGATGATATAAAATATAATCTATATTTGATTTAGACCATATACAGCTCTCGGGGGTTCAGCGTTATTGCATAGTTTCCATTTGTCTAAAATGCACTACAGAACGGCAGTTTTGGAAGATATTCTCAGGACTATATAAGAAGATATAAATGTAAAGAAAACCTATTCAATATTGGAAACCATTAAATACAGCTAAAGGGTAAAAGTGTTGAAGGTTATGCGTACTTGAGATCCAAATATGAATTTGTAACTAATTAAAAAGAAATACTTGGTAGGGGATGCCCTCTGCTTCCGACGTGGATGAGCAATATACAAGGTTATTGAAATCATCAAAAAACTGAAACTATTCCGAAAGAAGCTAAACCGATCTTGATATATTCACGTAAATAAATCAATTTCTATTATACAATCGATCTACATAGCTATACGTAGTTACATGAATGTCGTTATATGAGATTATGTCGTTAATGAGAATATCAACAAAGATGCATGGTCAAAATATAAACCGCTTTAGAAAATGCTATGAACTGGCTTGTTTACCACAATACCGGAGGGGTTACTACAGCCCTCGTAGATTTACATTCTTCCAATGCATTTTTTGCCAATATTCTCAGAAATATTTCTTTACTCACTAAGTCAAAAAATAATTAAATGGTGTAGAGGTTAAACATATATGTTAAAATTATCTATCTTCAACATATATAGAAGTATTAAATATTGATAAAAAATGATCCATATATCACCAGTTATCCAAATTTAACAGACAGACAATGACATATTTATTTATTGTAGTATTTTTAAGAAATATTTACTGATTCTCTTCATAAAACTTCATGGTTCAGAATAATATACTTACTTCACATTATTTCCTTGCCCCTATTATTATAGATGTTTGGAATATTGCAGAAGTTGCTAATCGATTCCATAGTAAACAAAAATATTTTCTATGGTACTTTATGGGTTTTCACTATTTAATAAATATTTTACAATAATTCCACTTTCAAAGAAAGGACATTATTACTACTATTACATCATTATTGTTCTTGTAATGTATCCTAGGAATACGCACATGATATTTTAACGCATTATTGTTTTCCACGGGAATCACTTATTTATTTAATAATACTATACTTTACATCTCGTAGATTTTAACGAAAACAAAACCATTAGTCTCTTAGTACAAGCAAACTACGAAAACTCACCGTTTTAGTTTTTATTTCAATTCAGTAAAACAATTAGATAGCCATTCAGTTACGATTTTATTTATTTGGGCCAATAGATTGTTTACCCAACAAAGCGATGGAAAAAACAAAAATATGAATGAATGCAATGTACGTCTATGACTGATCATTAAGAAACTTTAGATAAATACAATCAAACTTAAGTAAAAAGGCAGTTAATTGCGAGAATTACAATGACACACTGGTCCGTAATAGACGTACGACTTTATCTATTTATCCATTTATATATTTTAACTAACATAAGTCAGTTATATCCTGGTGTTAATTCATTTCAGGATAAATCCGTTTTACCGTTCCAACGATGAGACCTAATTTCACTCTCAATCCACTACATTGTTAATAAAGATTCACGATTATTGCTATAGACACTGCAAAGTATTACTATCCAACGAGATAGGCTCCGGGAGTCTATTGCTCCTCCCTCTTGTTGGCGATCGACAATAAATAACCAAGTATTACGTCTGATCTTACTCTATTATAAACTAACTGTGGCTGTCAAAGTTTATTACAACTTGAGGTTATATATATATATATATATATATATATATATATATATATATATATATATATATATATATATATATATATATATATATACGCCTCTAATAGAATTTAAGTGATTTATAGTAACAACAAAGTCGGTTGTAATATAACAGACTAGAGTAGAACTAAATAGATTGGTCATATTCAATAAACCATATGAACGTAAATTATATTTTTCTTGTATTTTTTATATTTATATATTATATATTTTGATACAAACTCATCGTTGAATGAAATTTTAAAGTAATACAGGAAACTACGAATAATATTCTTATGGAGGTCACAACCAACATCTTATGTTGGTGGCCATTAACTATAAGCTATATTTTGTTGTTATATCTATACCCAGCAGATACTAACTTAATTGAAAAAAGTACATCGATTACTACACCTGTTGTAGTCTTTTTATACCATTCTTTATTATTTATTTTGTTGCGCTACCTATTAACTAAAAAAAATCTTACCTTGTACGAAAAACGGTGTCCAGCTCGTTCGGGACCTACCTGCAAAGAAACATATATTTTTATGTACAATAATTAACACTACATACATACATCTATATAGAATTACTTGATAGAAAATATATTACCACCAAAACAGTTTATTGTTGTTACTGTTGGTATTATTTCCCATATTTATTGGTATGATGTCTAATTAAATCAAAGTATTTTTTTATTTGTAACAAAGTCTCTTATAATTTTTTTTTATCAAAGAAAATTATTATATTTGTTCTCCACGATACTTTATAAGCAATATATGTATCGATATATGTATAATCCCATATTTGAAAACGAGCCTCGTTCGACTATTTTCGAATCGCTTTCTATCTACATACTATCGAATTTTTTTCTTTAAAAACTATTCTATATTTTAATTAAAACAAAAGTAATTCTTAACTTACCTATTTAACTCCTTCCCTAATTCCAGTTGTCTCGATCAGTTTTCATCACACATAAATCACAAAATATGTCCACACTAATTGTTTATGCACACCCACTGTATATTTATGCTACACATATACCCGTTTTAATTAAAATGTAACTTCAATTGAATTGAACAAAGAGAAATCACTACCGCACTGCATACCCACCTTCACCAAGTCTCACATTTTAACGACTATTCAATAAAACGTCCGGCAAATCTCAACAATTTCAGGCCAACTTTTTTCTGCATATATAAAGTACCATAAGGTGATATCTTTTTCATAGCATATATGAAAAAAGGATATCATAAGATTTTAATAAGCTGTTATCGGTTGCCGTTGGGCTTACAATAAAAACGCAAATCTGAATATAAATACACAAGTAATTGACCTACTCGAATGAAGGTAAAATAATTTGGAGTTTTTCACACTGCAACATACAAACGATAGAAAAAGATGAACAAGAACTGATGCCCTTGCCGAGAAAGCAATTAATATATATACTCATCGCATTTGCTTGCTATAACTAAGTATTTTTAGAATACATTGCGTTTTGGGTTCGGAAAATTATAAAACGATTCTCAATCATTCTCATTAGTCACAAGTCAATAATGAGAATTACTGACTTACTGACGATAACAATTAAATTTAGTGGAACATTTTTCTATAATAATTGCTCTTTCGACTCGTCGTCATATCCCGTACGATGGTCTTCTTTAAGACAATTGTGTGGCAAAACATTTTTATGTAGAACCTTTTTATTTACTTTTCATGAATACCATAATATACTATGAAATAACCAGCGAAGATTAAATACCATAGAGAAACGTGTTTTTTACAATAGGTTGCAATGACTCAGTGACTCTTGTGTTATTTTCCAGCTCTCTAATATGTGTTAATATATTTATAAAACTGAGACCGCGCGATCGCTGTAAAATTTAAGCTGTTGCTTTCGAAATTTTCCCCAAAATATATAAGGTCTTTACATCTCAGTCGTAAACCTCATAGTGATAAGTAAAAGTAACATACGTTCTCTTGTACGGTATAAGCCTTTACCGTCTATACAGTTCCGATAATCTATCAGATTAAATAATAAATTGCAAAATAAGGGATAAAATACTTGTATTTATATGGATATTATAAATATATTTTTTATAATTTTGAGATTAAACATTATGCATAAAAAAGTATGATCATATTGACTGTATTCAAACTTATGGAGATCGAAATATAATATAGGGGAAACGTAGTAGAAAGCAAGATTCCAAAATGTTTCATCAGTTAGATTGTTATTGGAAGTTGACAAAGGGTATCCTCTCATATACTTGAGTCCTCTTACCGAAGTAGGTTGGAACCTTTGGTGTGAAGATAACACGGTCTCAGTTTCCACAAAACACCAAAACACTATACACTACACTCAATGCACGTTTCGCCAACAAAGTTGGCATTATCTGGATATGATTAAAACTGCTTCTGCATTGTTGCCGAAACGCTAGTGTATAGTGTTTTGGTGTTTATGGAAAACCATGTCAGTGTTGTGTCCTCTTTATGAGACTTTAAAAAATACAGATAAACGCGTTTTCCACAAAAAAACATATAACTCAATCCACAAATTAGAATTTTCTAGAGAATAACAAGGTAAAAAACTAATGTTCGATAAATCTTCAAATTATAGTTCATAGATTCACCAGACTCATATATTGCAAACCATGCTAGACCAGTAAGTTAATCGAAGATTATTAAAAACTAACACCTCTATAACTCGTTTTCTAGAATACTTGCCTAGAATATTTATTATATTTTCCTTTATATTTGCTGCCATAAAACGACGATACACTACAAATAACAATTAATATATTTCGGAAGGCGCATTTCGTCAACCAGTATAGCCTCATTGGGGGGAGAAGGAGAATTAAAGAAAGGGGAATTACATAGAAGAACAGCTGTAGCAATCAACTTATTTTCGGTTAATTAAGTTAGTATCGTATTAAGTGTAGGAATAAAATACCGATTATATTTAATGGTGACCAAAGTAAGATATAAGTTGTAACCTGTATAATGTTAATTTTCGCAGGTTCCTGTATTATGTTAAAAGGTCATTCAACGACTCAAGGATCAGTCTATTTAAAAATATATGAATAAGTATGAAAAACATAAATTTGTACATGTGAGTTATTGCATATGACCAATATATCTAGTTATAGTCTAGTTTCTACTTACATTTTTTTCTGAATATTAACTGTTGGTAATATTGTATAAGCAAATGTTATTAAAACTAGGTATATATAATAAACATTATCCTGATTTATCACATGCTTGTATATATGTTGTTAATTGTATCGTTTCCACTTTTTCTATATGTCTATTCCATTTTCTTCAGTAGATTATTGATTCACGAAATACCAATATTAATTTAAAACATTTTAAAATACCACATTCACATCAAGATATTTAAACCCAATACAACTAACTTATTATAAAAAATAAACACTTAATCATTTAAATGTAAACCAATTACAGTTTAAGTTTAGAAATACCATCCTGTAGATACGACGGCCCAAGGCCCATGTAGGTTTAAAAATACCACACTGTATATTAACAAATTATTTAGCTACACTTATTACAAAACTAAAATCATGTAAACACAGCGTCTCGTATTAACTTGTTATTCAATAAGCAATCTTGAAAAAAATCTTTTAATAAGTAAAATATACATATGCATACAAGTTAAAGATTAGGGTCTACTACAAAGCCGACTGTGATTAATATTATGGATTTTAAATTAAAACGTACCAATATCTTAATAATAAAAGTAGGTAATCCATGCCGCTCGATCTTGCAGTCCACTGCAATAAAGGAATCTCAAGGACTTGCTCTCAAATGATGAGTGGTGGGGGGAGGCCGAGCTCCGGTATTCTATACCTGCTGTTATACTTACATGTTTAGAATTAAGGGGGATATAATTTTAAGTACAAGAAAGGATAAGTGCATTTTAAAAAATATAAGTTTAAGTGGATGGTGGATTTATTAGGGTTGAACAAAGTAAAAAAGTTTTGACTTTGTAATAAGATTGTTTTCAAACAATTTAAAATACAGTTCTGTTGATATTTTGTCATTTAAAGTAACGGAGATAATACCTGTAATAACATCATTGAATTTTCTGTGTATAAAACTGTTTTCAGGAGCTTATATTTATTGCATTAGTATATTATAGACAACACATATTTTAGGTGGAACAATTATGCCTGAAAGCTACATAAAAAATTATTTAGAAAGTAATTAGGGCCTCAAGTACTATATTCAAGTAACAGCTTTGCAATAAAAGTGTGACAGATTCAATATATGGTGTGAAGAAATCGGATTACATTTGAACATAAATAAATGTTTTATAATTACATTCGAAAGTAACAGAAACTTATCACACTTTATCTACTGTATTAGTAATGTATCTCTGAGTAAACATGATTACATTAAAGTCTTATGAATTTATCTATATTCGAAATTGATATTTATTAGATATATAATATCATAATTTCCATATTAGATATATAATATCATCAGCTAACAAAAACTTTGGATCTATTATACGAAACTCTTAAACTTTAGACATTGGTATATAATATGGACACTGTGGAGTTGTTAGTTTACATTTAGAGTACTGTTCTGTGAGTTGGTCACTAAATTATGTAAAATTTACAGTTATAGGGTATTCAATGCAAATTTTTAAAATTTCTAAAATCTTCTTACAGAAAAATGTAATTTTAATCTTCTATTTGTTTACCGTAATATGTTCAATTTACTTAATTTACTATTAAAATGAATTAACATTAATTTAGTATACCTGCTATAACATTTAATATTCTTGCCATTTATGTTACCTAAAAATAGTAAATATACGAATATACTGTCTTATTCTTTCTAGTATGCGATATATCGTAACTATTATAGAGTGCAAGATATTATTGATATATTTTATTATAGTATTTATCATACAGTAAAGTAAATTTACCATAATAATATTAAAAAAATTCTTCCATGATTTATTAGTGTTATAGTACATATAACATTATATAGTACATATCTGTGTAACATTTGTATATATCCGTTTTTTTCATACGCTGATGTATTTGTTTTATCTCCTAATTGTCCTATTCTAAATTTTCCTATTTCTAATCCTATATATACTATTTCTTATACTTCACTTGGGATATCAACCGTTAGATGGGTCCCGATATTCGGAAATACAAATAAACAAAATAAAATAAAATTATAAGGAAAACTGAAAACAAAACAAGTATACTATTATTTGAACACAGTTTCCAAAGAATTTACATTATTACTGGAATTATATTACGACTGGCTACTCTATTTGGTTTGAAATTAACTGATACCCCCTTCTTTCGAGATACGAGTTTATGTGTTGTGGCACTGAACACTATAGTGAGTGTAAGCTTTACCAATCAAAGGGGAATTCGAATCATTTCGATGAAACGAAATATTCAGAGTTATTGAACGAAGTTATTTGTTGATGAAGATTCAAAATATTTGTTCTAAATTACACAGTTCTTTTATGCTTATGGTTTGATATAGTAGGAATATGAGGACGAGGAGATAAAGTCGCAGTTTATTTTAATTAAAGACATAAAGAATAATGAAGGCGTATATATATATATATATACATATAGAGTAACCATGACACATGTCACGACAAAAAAGTCCAGACAAGTTCGTAAGTCCTATAGTATGTATATCTAGTTATATCTAGTTATATATTTTTGATATATTATAACAGAAATAGTATATGCGAATTTTAATATCTAATACTACAGCAATTATTTATGCGCCAGGACATCCGTCTCATAACAAATTTGTTAATAGCGTATTCCTTCCTTCGTGATATTAGTTCACCCAATAACATTAATAGTGTATTCCTTCTTCTTCAAGCGATAACTTGGGAATTTACTGGTATATACTTTATTCAACATAAATATAATAAACAAAGAATACAAACAGTGATATTGTACACACATAATTTTACTAAACCTTTACAGCTGGTGTTTTAAGTATTACAAGAAAGTGATTAAATACATAGGACGAAGCAGTTTACCTAATTAATAATAAAACGTGCTTTTACTTTATTTTCGCTCCAATACAATTTAATAAAAATGAGGACAGCAGTTTTACTCTATTTACTTCTCACAGCCATTAGAACAGTCACTACATCGTGAGCGCAATTTTCAAATTCGTATTTGAACAAGTTTCTTCGATAGCATTCTCAACCACTACAGCTATCTCAACACATTTTTAAGACAATAAAGTAATATCGAAAACTTCTAATCTCAAGATTTCACCGCAGTTCAGACTTCTCTTACATTCAGCAGAGAGTACAATAATTTTTAATTGAATGTTTTCACGGTAATCATTAAATTGCTGCAATATCACGAAATATAGACGCTCTAAGTTATTTTACGGAAAACAAACCGATTTTAATAATTCGAAATCTCGCGCTAGGATTATATTTGATGTAAGTAGTTGCATTAAATGCGAAATGTGATTCCATTTAAGTTTAAGTACTTCTTAACAGCAAAGTGTGCAATAATAAATTGTATGAAATGGTTCCCCTTAAAGTTTATTAAAGTTTATTCTTCATACACAATAATTGTAACTAAAACTCATACAATTCAGAACGATGTTCCATTCATGAAAGCAAGAGAAGCAATGCCTTCTTAAAAATATTGATACATATTTATTACTAGGTATATTAATAAGTTAAGTTATAATTACAGTCGTTTATATTGGTGCATTTTTTCTTTGTGACAACTGACATTTTGCTTTTTTTTTTTCATAAAAATATTCTTCTCTATATAGTTGATAAAAATACGTGTCCAAAACCATATTCATATTCGTCATATTATGCGTTACCACTCCGAAAGAGATGGAAGGTAGCACAGTCATTCGATCGTAAAGGCACGATCTCAACGGACTTAGAGGAAGGAACATTGAGGAAGGAATAATCAGCAAAAGTCGATATCGGGAATGGTTTATCCTCTTCAAATCAGATGATACCAGCTTGGGGGATAAGCTAGGAAGAGGCCCACCATCGGATTTCGACAATCAGGCACTTCTGGCAGCTGTGGAAGAGGACGAAGGCATGACAACTCGAATGCTGGCCGAAGACTTCAATGTATGCCAATCCACCGTCGTCCGTTGCCTAAAAAAGCTCGGAAAAGTATGAAAATTGGCGAGACGGATCCTTCATAGACTTCCTGATATCAACAAGGCCGATCGTGTTCAAATTCTTCCCGAGTTACTGCAGTGAAACGAGCAAACGCCGTTTTCGAGCAAAAAGCATCTCATCACTGGAGACGAATCATGGCTACTTTTCAAAAACGTCAAAAGGAAGAAGGCTTATGTTTCGTCAGGTGAAACTTCGAAGTTTGCGGACGACCTGACCGTCACATGTGTAGCCGAAAATGAAGAGGACCTGGTGCATAGGGTTAAGGAGTCCCTGAGGAGAATTGAAGGGTGGATGGGCGACCACTTTCTGGAATTAGCACCCGAAAAAACGGAGGCTGTGATCCTGAAAGGACCCAGAGGCAGGTCAAGGATAAGGTTCCATTTTGACGGAGTGGAGATAGAACCGTCAAGAGCGGTGAAATATCTGGGGATAACCTTTGGCTCTGGGGGTACATTTGGAGAGCATGTAAGTCAAGTGGTGAAGAAAACTGAATAGAGGGTGGTGACTTCGTGAGGCTGATGCCGAATATTGGAGGACCGTCGAGCGGTAAAAGGGGAGTGCTCTGAGGAGTGGTCCACTCTATCCTGTTGTATGGGGACCCGGTGTGGGTGGACGTCCTTAAAATAGAGAAGTACAAGGCCAAGTTTTTGGGGGTTCAAAGGAAAATGACAGTTATGGTGGCCAGCGCACGGTGTCCACCAAGACTGTGCAGGTGGTGGCTGGGATTATTCCGATTCATTTGCTGGCCGAGGAAAGGGCGAGATTACATCGGAGGGAGGACGGTCAGATGGAGGTTGCAAGGGCAGCTGAGAGGGTAGTGACTTTGGAATTGTGGCAGAGGGACTGGGATGCAATCGTGGAAGTAGGGCAGTGGACCAGAAGGTTAATTCCGGACGTTGTGGGATGGTGGAACTGTGGTTTTCGAAGAACAGACTATTTCCTATCTCAGGTACTTACAGGGCACGGGTCTTTCAGGGTATATACAAAAAGGATGGGGAAGGCGGCGGACAACTCTTCTGTGTTTACTGTGGAGATGGAGACTCGGCAGAGTACACCTTTTTTCACTGCCTCGATTCGAGATGACATCGAATTAGACAGGAGGTTCAGCAGGAGGTGGGGGAGGATTTGTATTAGGACAATCTTAGCAGAACTTTGTTGAGCTCTAGGAGGAAATGTGAAAAGATTCTTGGTTCAGCAAGGAAGATCATGAAGGAGAAGGAGTTGGACGAGCGAAGGCTACAGGGTATTGGGGGTCATTATGTAGGTTTAGAGGATGGCTTAGTTGTAGTAGTTGGCAGGTAGCAGAGAAGAGGGAAGAGGAGGAAGACTTTTAGGACATCAACTGCTCTGATGTAAGGCACACGGTGTCGTTTCCAGAGAAGTTGTTAGGCGGGGGGGGGGAGGGGGTTTAGCGGGTAAAAATTTCACACTACCCTGGTATGGTACCTTGAAAGGGTGTCTTTTGAAGTTTTCCCCTCTTCTGCAAAAAAAGTGAAATATCGAAAGGAATACCAAAAATATCCACTGTAATAAGACAATGTGGTGTACATGGTGGAGCAAAGGTGGAATCATCCATTGGGAGATAATTTCAAATGGCATTTGTTATTGGTGGAATGAATATGAGGAACGTCAATAGTGAGGGATTCCGGAAGAGAACGGCAAACTGAAAGTCAATGTCAACAGCGACATCTATCTTGCTCAACTCGCCTGCCTTTACGCTGTAATCGAGACGAGAAGACCGCACAAAAAGAACAAAATCATCTTCCAGCACGATAATGCACGTACTTATGTTGAGCATCATGCTGTCCAGTCCATCACCAGTAAGGGATGGAATCTACTCCCACATCCGCCATACTCACCGACCATAGCTTCCACAGACTACGATGTCAATCTCTCGTTGAGATACTGGCAGACAAACAAAGTTTACAACGTTTGGATGAGTTGGTGGATGACACCAAAGCGCGAATTGGCTCTAAGAATCGCAACTTCCTTACCCGTGGCATCGGCCGTCTACCAAACAAATGAAAAGCAGTTATTGAAGTTGAGGATGAATATGCTCGAGAACAATTATTTAAACATGATTCTATTGAAGTTTTATGTTTATTTTTTGATAATAAATATTGTTTAAAAATACCTAATAATTATGAATCAACCAATATAAACTTATATATTTTCGTTTATTCCAAAAATATTGAGATTACGTTTTTGTTTTATATTATTATAAATTACAATGTTGTTTCCTGTATTAGTGATCTTCCACATTGTCGCCAAGCGCTGCTAATCGGCTTCGGTGCAAAGAGCATGGCGCATGGAAGCATTCTATAAACCTGAATCCAACCCTTAAAATTAAGGAAAAGGACAATAATGATGTTATACCATAGATATTTATACTTTTATGATGGTAAGATAGTAAGAGAGATGCATTTGCGTAGTATATAATTATTAAAGAAATTATTTCCACATATAAATTTTCAAAAAAGTTTAATATTTCATTGAGCGGCTTAATGTAATCAGGAAAATTATAAGCCAAAGTTGAAAACGTTTCTATAACCTTAATCTACTTTACAACGTTTCCTATGTTTACTTTAGAGTATATTAACTATTTAATATATGTGAAAACGGTATGTGCGAAAAACCTTCCATAAAATAGAACTATGTAAATAGGAAGTCACATTGGTTTACGACAGTTAAACGTAAAACATTTTATTAATATCCATTTGAGTACTGTTTGAACAATAAATTGGCGGAATGTTAGTGGTTCTTTTCTAATCTCACAAAGCAAACTAGCTGATACTGGGTTCTGTGTTAATAAATTCAGTATCTTTGAAAATTGATTAGTTGAGGAAAGAGAAAAGTTTTAACATTCTGAACAAAGTAGATCCATGAGGGAATAGTTAGAAGGGCCGTTTAAAATTTGATGATATTTATTCAGATAGAACTGGAGAATGGGGAATGACTTGAAGGAAAATTAAGCTACCCGATAGACATTGTTATGTTTCCGCTAAGCCAAATAGAGATTGGTGCAGCTCAAGGTGGGAGTATGTTAGAAGTCATGGATTGTATGGTTCGTCAATAACAGGAAAAAATGTGATATTTCTCTATGTATGTGCAGAAGAAAGAGTTAGGGCCGCATTCAGTTATTTACGTAGATCAGGCTATTTACTGCATACCTCGTGGGCGGCTCAATAGATACTTGCTTCCATTTTTGACGAGCAGTAAGTAGATATATTTTTTTAACAGCTGAAATGTAAGTCATATAATGTAATAAGTAGTTGTCAGGAAATACTATTTCAGTTACTATTATATTATATTGAGTATTCCATAGAATGATTTATATTGATTTTACGCCAGTTAAATGATTAATTTAATTCTTTACTGCCTGAAATATTATCTGCCTGAGTAGACATTGGTAAATTTCGGTACATATACAGCCTTAAATAGCTTCATATTAATGAATATAATATTAATGAATATAATATTAATTAATATAATATTGATTAATATAATATTAACTAATATAATAAAATAACTCAGAAAATATAATGGACAAGAGAAATATTAGACTATAATAATAGATATATGTCATAAATGGTAGAGTAACTGAAAAGGTGATGGGAAGTTATGTAATTATAAATTATTGTAAGGTATATAATTACTTATGATGGAGTTCTTTATACATATTTTCATCTCTTTTTTTATTTGTGTTTCTTCAATCGCTTGTTTTAATAACAAAACATGTTCCTTTCTGAATATATTAATGGAACAAATTTCATTGTGGTATGGAAACTAAATCTCAATTTGAATATGAAATTGAGATTTAGGTCCATTATCCCGATCATAATTTTTCTTTACATTTTCTCATACATATGCTCCCCAAATAATTAATCCTTATTCATCATAAAGGCGTTCAATTATCCTGATTTATTTTATTCAGCCTTGTTCAGGCATGTTCAACTACTTTTGATTTTTCAAATCTGTCATATTTAAAGTGCATTGCACTCGAAGCTAGTTTTTCTCCTAGTCATTGCACTAAAACTTAGTTTTAGCTTCTTACATAAAATTTTTCGCTATTATTATAACTATTCGCTATTATTTCGCTATTATTTTTAGTGTTGTATATATCGTGTTGCCTATTATATATGTATAAATGACAACGATTATTTTATATATAATACATACATATCGGGTGATATATATGTATGTGAAGGGAAATAGCTTCACAATATGCAATATTGTGAAGCTATAAATTATAGCTCGGAGATGATTAATAGACAGTTATTTACAATGGACTTTATAATGTTACCGTTTCCTTTAAAAAGCAACAGGTAAATTTTTTTCGTGTTATCACAGCAAAGATAAATAGACGATTATAGAACAACCTTGATATTAAAAGAGGTTATCACCGAAATTAAAAGTGTTCGTAAATAATTTATTTAGGTACATTTAATTTACTTTGTTTACTTTGTTAGCCGAGAACCTTCTATAATAAGCAAATTTAATTTGGGTGGTATACCGACTAGGTTGTATTAAAAAAGGAAGTCAGGAAACAATGGTGCCTTTCACTGGCATTAAACTCAACTAAGTGATGTAATTTTTACTTTTAATTAAATTTTTTGGTCATTACGAGCTCTCTGTTGAGTAATTATTTACTTTTAAATTAAAATATGCAAATGGTAGCTAATGTAAATACTAACGGACAGTTTCAGAGCTATGTGGCAGGTGAAATTTAATAAAACAATTTGAAAGAAACTTAGAAATGTGATCTAGTAGCCAAACAGAAATTTAAACATTTAAAAAAATTTACAAAATGACGGGTCGCATTTGCAAAATATACAAAGACTATAACAACTTTTTTAAGAGAGAATTCGTGTATTTTATATTAAGTGATCGTTTGCTTCTAAGTTATAAGCTGTGTTTGTTTTTTTTTTTAGAAGTTTTTTTATTCTGAAATTATCATAACCGAATAAAATTTTCATTACAAAATCAGTTACTGTATTACGTGCGCGGAAAATAAAGGTGGAAAAAAACTTACGTGCGCAATCGAGATTAGGACTTTAGGAAATAAGTTTATATTACATTTACTATATACAGTGAGCACATAAGAGTTGCAATAAATTAAGTTAAAGTTTAGACATTTTTTCTCTTCTTGTGTTGTAAGAGTGGTACACAAGATATTGGTCGTATATTTTCATGTTAAAGCATACATGTTTATTTTCATTTTTCTTATGAAATGCCAGCTTTTGTTACTTCTTAAAGGTACTTTCACTTATTGGTGTTACTTGCAGTATTAGCATCTAGTAAGGAGGAATTAGAATCAGCATTGAACGAAATGGAGGCAGTGTTGACAGAGGAATACGGAATGAGGGTGAATAAAAACAAAACTAAAGTGTTAGTGTGAGAGGGCGCGAAAGCAGAGCAAAAAGGAAAGTACAAATTAACAATGAAAGATTGGAGGAAGTTAAAGACTTCACTTATTTAGGAAGTAAAATAAATTGGGATGGAAGAAGCCATAAAGACATAAAACAAAGAATAGCGCAGGGTCGAGTAGCTTTTAACAAAAAGAAAGCACTTTTATGCTCGGGGGTAATAAACTTAGAAACAAGGAAGAGATTTTTGAAAACATATGTATGGAGCACGGCACTATACGGCTGCGAAACCTGGACGGTAAGGGAAGCAAGTAGGAAGAAATTACAAGCTTTTCAGATGTGGCGTTACCGAAGAATGATGAAAATACCATGGACTGATAGGGTTAGAAACGAAGAAGTATTGGAGAAAGTCGGCGAGAAAAGAAGTATGTGGAAAAACTTAAAGAAGAGAAGAGATAGAATGGTAGGCCACTTGCTGAGACATGGGGGAATAGTCCGCGATATTTTGGAGGCAGAAATAGGAGTGAAGAAAGGCAGAGGTAGGCCGAGATTAGACTACTGCTCGCAAATAGTAAGGGATGTAGGTTGTAGCACAATTAGCGAAATGCGTAGGTTAGCACAAGATAGGAGAAGCTGGAGGTTAGCGTCCAACCAGTCTTAGGACTGATGACATAATGATGATGAAGTCAGTATTGCTTCTGACAATATTTCTTATCCACACAATAGAACTATTTTACTTCTTACTGTTATTTTTCATTTAAACTTTGAACTATAATATATAATCAAATTTTTTGGAACAGACTATTTAATTTGACATAAAATCGGTATTGCTTTAGATAATATTTAATTTAACTAGTTGTATTTCATATCACCTGATTGCCTAATTGAAAGTTATATCAGCAACTAGATTAAGAAAATCAACGGTGGCGAAACACATTCTAACATGATGAAATCTGGTAAAACGATTATGTAGTAGAACTTTCCATTTTATGGCACTTGGAATGTTTAATGGAATCTATTATCTTGATAAGTGTAACGATGGAAATAAAGCACCTTTCATCTACACTTAAAGAGGTGGATGAAACGTGCTTAACACAGGACATGTAAATTCTCTTTGCAACATTTTCCAATGAAAATATATCTCAATCATTTTATAACATAGTTATTTATTATAGGCATTTACAGAGAAACACTGAGAAAATCCTACTACATAAGCTGTATGAGGCTACATTCTATATAACAATACTGTAAATTATTGCTTCCTTTAGTGCTGATTCTCGTCTTTGTATAATATTAGCAGGTTAGAATTATGTTCTATATACCAATTTTTACCCATCAACACAGTCATAACAATCCTCTTAAGAGCAGGTGCGACAGTTTCCCTTATATTACTTCCTTTAATTTAAAACATTATATAGAGATGAGAAATGGTTGCTAGGCTGCTCTCAATAATACTGAGAGAACAGCGGTCCGCCCCAGACCATCACGCTTCTGCTTTAAATTGTCCTGCGGTTAAGAATCCTGCCTTGTTGTAGATAAGCCGATTAAGTTCACTTTAGCTGAGTTTCCTTTTGATTTTGTCTCATTTGCTAAGGGTTCTTGTGTAATAACTGTTTTAATTTTATTCTGTAACAGTCCAACTCGATGCATAAAATAACTTTCTCTATACTGTCTAATTTTCTAAATGAGTGCTTGACTGTTGAAGGTTTTACAGGATGAACGGCATTCTAATTTTGAGTAAACTGAAATTTACTTATCTACAAACAAAATAAAAGACGTTTAGAAGTTTTCCAGCCTTCATAGACGTTATCCAAGTTGGCGTGGCTGAACAAATCTAGTCGTATCTTGGTTTTCGTGTATGCAGATCTCATTGTCGTTCTCCCTCACCCATTCAATTAAGAAAAGCATAAATCAAATTAAACAGCTTAAATCCGGGAACTGTACTAATATTTTGAGCACACACGGGGTTTGCGCTTGATATTCCCATTCACTCAACAGCTATCAGAAATTCATCATTTGTTTATGCAGTTGAATGTAATCGCGTTCTAATTTCTTGATACTTGCAAATTAGGCACTGCTTGGAAATTCGTTCATCCCAATAAATTGAACGTAAAATAATTTCCATATTAATTGATTGTAGAAATAGGGTTTAGCCAGGATACCTGACTATCAAAAGAATAAAAATTGTGGAGGAAGATGCATGAATGGCATTCTCTCTTTGTAGTTAACATGTTAATAATCGATTAATAAATAAATAGATAAGATAGAATAGAATAGATAAGAAATGTCTATTGTTCTAAAGTTATATGAATCTGAATCATTTGTCATTAAAGAGTTACAAATAAAAAATTCAACTATATTAAAGTAATGAATAAATTAATTAATAATTCAAGGAATAGCTTTTGGGAAAAACGTTGAGATCCGTAAAATTTTATATTTTACGGCTGTGTATTTTATAGAATATATTTAGTACATTCCATATGATTTGTGGAGGAGGTATGACGTCATCGATATTTTGTTTAATGGAAACCACCCTTTTTATTACAGATTGTGAAAGAGCATATTTTTTTTGAGATACGCGGTGGTAATAATTACAATAACGTGAGTATAAGTGAGATAAAAAAAATTAAGAAAAACGATTTTGCAACTTCAAAATACTAAATTTAATGGCAATAATTATTTAAAAACACAACCAAACCAAATGTTCAAATTATGCATCGTTGGCTGCCTGACAGTAGTGAAGACGATTAGTAAATTATTTTTAAACATTGTCAATAAATCCAGAAGGTATACGTTGCATTTCGTCACGAATTCTTACTTCTAAATTTTCTAAATTGTCCGGCCTAGTAACATATATTTTACTTTTTAAGCCCCATAAAAAGTAATCTGGGGACGTCAAATCTGGCCACTTGGCTGGGCACTCAATCGGCCCCCTTCTCCCTCAATGATTCGGAAACATTTCACCTAAATAAGCGCGCAGGTGCTGCTTAGTACACCATCTTGTTGAAATAAAAAGTAATTTCTCGAACGAAAAAGTTCTTCTGCATCTAGATGTAAAGTTATTAGTGCAGGAATAAGGTTACCTCGGAGAAAATCCAGATATCTTGAACCAGTTAGGTTCATGTCAAGGAAATAGAATTCTTCTGTCGACTATGCCGTACCACAAATTCACTTTCTGACGATATTGAACTATAACAATAGTATGATACTCTATGAGATTCTGTGTGCGATTTCAAGATATTATTTCACAGGAATAAAAAACATTAAGTCGATAAAGCTACTGTCGGGCAGTTAGTAGTGCACAATTTGGACATTTAATTTAGTTGACATTTTAAATAATCATTTCCAGTAGATTTATTATTTTGAAATTGAAGAATTGTTTTTCTCAATTTTTTTTTGTATCTAACTTATACTCACGTTAATGTAATTAATACCGTAGCGTATGTAAAGAAATGTGCTCTTTGAAAGTTTCAGGCAGAGTAAAAAAACACCCTGCATGTAAATATATTTAAAATGAGCAACTGAAAATAATATTGCTGAGTCCTAGAGTTTTTCCAAAAGTTATTTTTTGAATTTTTAACGAATCTATTCCTTACTTTACGAAGGCACTGTAGTAAGGAAGCACTGCATCACATTTACATACAGAGAGATTCACATTGATTAAAGGAACTGTGCCTTAATTATATTTTATTTACCTCACACATGTTGAGACTAACATTTCGTTCGTCACACATTTGTCAATAATAATTTATTTTGGTAGATAATTTGAGCTGTAAATTTAAACTAAATAATAATGTTTCGGCTATCTGAGAAAATGCATCTAAAAATAGTTTATATTAATTGAATTGGAATTTATTAATTGTATTTTAAATGTGTATTGGTGACTATAGTGTATGTAAAAATTGTATGTAAAAATCTATGTGTATGTAAAAATTGTATGCTGTATGTGTGTGTAGAAATTGGTGATTATGATTGCATCCCGATATGCACCCCAACTTAGGTAGCATTGATAATATTAAAGAAATAATACAAATAGGTATAAGGAATATTCCATCCCCCGTGTATCGCCCTTAATTAGCTAATGAATTATTTAGATTACAAGTATTATAGATAGTTGAGAGTACAATGCAAAGTTTTACTTGGCAGATTGTAATTTTTATAAACTACTGAAGTGGGGACATACCTCCACCACCATATCTACAAATGCCTTATACAATAAGGATTAAACAAACTAGGCCAAGACAGCTATTTTTCTGGCTATATGCCATTGGCGAGCGCTGAATTACTGAATTATATGACGAACTGATAAGACTGATGAGACCCAAGATAAGGTTGAAACCGGTCTGCAGTTAGTGGTATCCTGAGATAGAGGATGCTTCCTTGTGGTTTTCGAACAATCTAAATCACTGCATTTTAGTGCTAACTCTGTTAGACAAAATAATATTTCATCATATAATTCAGCTCTCGTCGACGGCATATAGCAAGGAGAATAGCTGTTTTGGCCTAATTTGTTTAGTACTTATTGTGTAAGGCATTTGCAAATGGTGGTGGAGATATCTCCCCACTTCAGTAGTTCAGTTGAGTGTAACCCATCAAACAGATTTTAATACGAGGGGGGTTCAAATATGAATGAACCATTTGCTAAAAGATCAAAAATATATTTTACATTATTTTCAAAAACCTCCTCTTGCATCTACATAGTTTTCCTCTTTCGCTATGTATCCTTTCCATTGAACAGGCAGCTTCTTATGCCGTTTTCGAAAAATATTTTGAGACGGATATTCAATTGCACACGAACTCTTCAACCTGCTGATTATTCGCAAAGCACTTTCTACAGACCGTTACTTTGGGGGGCCCAAATATATGGAAATAGCAGAGTGAAAGTTCAGGACTATAAGAAGTGTGATTAACGGCAGTCCAGTGCCAAGGTTTGGGTGGTTTTGCCTGCAGTGTACGGTCTTGCATTATCATGTAAGAGCAAAACTTTTCGAGTGGGTTCATAGCACCTTCTGGACCGATATACAACTCGAACCTGATAAAGAAGATTACAGTAGTAGGCAGCGTTTATTTTACAACAATTAGAAAGAAAGTCAAGCAGCAAAACCCACGCAATCACCTTCCCGACCGACAAGGAAGTTTTGGGTTCCCTTCCACCTCCATACCATATCGACCCTTTTCAATTCGGAAGTGTAGTGATGAATTCAAACTTCATCGGACGTAAAAAAGCATCCCCTCCATTTTAAAAATAAGTTTGAGGTGCTCCAACTATCTAATTTTTCTGATTGGCTATAAACAGACGCGGAATCTACCATGCAGCCATTTTTGGAAATACCATGAAGCGACTATCACCTTCAATGAGATACCAAATAGCTGTAATGTTTTATATCGTGACGCTGGATCAGGGGTATCTCAGATGATTGAAGTTTTCGACTTTTTCGCCCCATGTGTTCTATTCGATACACTACGTTTTCACTCGAGTCTATGATCGGTCCCGCAATCGGTTCCCAAATTAAGCCGCTTTAACGCATTCCCAGGTAACAAAAATGATTATGATGCGTTACGCAACCGCAGTGTGTACCTCCCCCTCACTCATATTGATGGCAATTAAAGGCCTGGTTACACAGTATAAGTCGGCGACATAGCGGTAGACAGCTGTTGCCACTATGTAGTCGCATGATAGTAGCTTAATTCGCCTCAATCGGTTACACGATGAGAGTAGCGGCTATGACACAGGTAAGTAGCTACTGCCCGAAAAACTGCATTCAAGTGTAAATTTCGTTGTGTGCAAATGTACCGAGCATACGAGCTACTGACGTTTCGCAAAATCGTGTGAGTTAACGCCTGAGTCACATGCGAGCTGTCGCATTGTGACGCGATGAGGGAAGGCGATGGGTGGGTAAAAACAAAAAATGCGTCCTGTAGTAACTCGGATGAAAGCTACTAACCGACTCATACACGACAGTAACTCGTATGAAGCGGTCACACGGTGCGAGTAGCTGTACTGCAGTAACTGACTAAACAAGCTAGCATACTAGCTCGCACTGTGTAACCAGGCATGTCCCCCACCCCTCTCCCGCATGGTCTCTTCATTGCTCTCAGTTGCCAAAGAGGCTTGTTTATATTCGAACTCCCCTCGTAATATAAAAATATATAGAGTGTTTCACTAAAAATCCTCTTTATTGTATCCTTTCCTGTAATATCACTTACATCTAAATAAATCACTTTGTATATTTAAAACTTAATGTAAAAAACATACCCTCCATATTATAAAAACAACTTGTTCGAGCATTTCTCTTAAATATCTAAGGTAATGCTAAATATAATTCTGTTCCACAATTGGATTCCACTTTGTATATCAGAAATAATGTTCACTTATTTTAAAATTGGCAGTTGAGTCGATCTTGCAACATAACACACGCTCTTATACATTGTACATGTCTACGTTGAGTTCCGCGTTCATTCACGTTCCAATAAGATTTCTTGTTCCAAATTAAATCCACGATAATAAAGTAGTTTCCGTCGGTGCAGCTTTCTAAACACAAATCCAATAACTTAGAGCGGTGCAGAATATTAATTCAATTGTAGAGCGCCCGAAGTAATTTTTCTTTCTATTTGGGTCGTACATGAAAAATTTACTTAACAGAAATGGCAATAAATAGCTGAAAGCTGTTTCGTGTTTCTCTCGAAATATTATGCAAAGAAAAACATTGGTTATTCATAGAAAGATTTAGTTTCGTAGAGCGCGATTACGTATTCGAAAATATTTCTTTGTGCCGTGATTTATCACAGGATTTCTGAATTGGAATAGGACAGAACAGGGAAAACCATTTGGGAGTAACTGTTAGTGATTAGAATTATAAATTAGTTTCTAAGTAGATATAGGACAAGTTTCATAGACGATAGAGTAGAATACAGCTGGAACATTGCATTTTGTGGCAAAAAATTAGTATAATCGGCACTCTTGTGGATGCTCAGTATTCTGTATATTTTTTTTATATACTAGCGGTAAACCAATAATTGTAAAAAGTGCAATGACCGAGAGAAGGTGGGAATTTTGTCTGGAACAGAGGCGTAGATGGTTTTATTTTTTTGGCGGGGTCAGTGACAAGTACTGCTACAATTATTGATGTAACAGAAATAAAAAAAAAATCGATAAATTACATAAGGGAGAATATTGTGAGTAGAAGCAAGTTTCCACATAACTTATGAAGTATTGCTAATGGCATGTTACCATTTTTTTAGTGGGTGGTTCGCCAGGAGCCCTATTCCCACATTAATAACAATTCTACATAAAATAAACAAAATTCTATAACAAAAACAAAATAAAATATTCTCTTCCAAAATTTTACAAAACCGTGTTTCACAGATGAGGGCTGAAATTTGTTTCCATAATATTAAAATTATTCCTGATGCAGTAACAATATATTTTTCTGGCTTCTGTTACCACGGTATAAGTTTGTCACTCGTTTATATGAATCAAAGATATTCATGAAGCCATCAATTTTACAGAAATATTATTTCGCAACTTCTACAATATGACGATGTTCTGAGTTACCTTCTGCAATCCTTTATAAGGGAAGGATTACCCATAAAGCTCTGGACGTTATCTTGTCAATTTATACAATGTTTAACCTTTATATCTTATTGTAGATTATTTGTTGAAGATAATAGTTCGTCATTCCAATAGTTAATTTTAATACAAAAGTTTATTAGTTATTCTATGCTGGGAGTACAACACTCAATAACGATTATATGAAAGAGCAGATGTACAATGTCCAATAAAGCAGTTCGTATTCCAAATGACAAGTAAATATTTTTTTGTTGCGAATAACTTGATCTGAAGAATAGAGGACTGCATACATTATTTCTGGGGTCGAAGTTGAAATATATTCATTGAACGATTTACCTTTCCACGGCACGATTACTATTCAAAAATATTTCTTTGTGTGGCGATTTATCAAAGGATTTCTGAATTGAAATAGAACAAAGAGTAGAGAACAGTACTTGGATCTCACTGTTGGTGAATAGAATTATAAATTAGTTTCTAGTTTCCAAGAGCATGTAAGATAAGTTGCATAAGCCCCAGAGTATACACAACTTGCATTAATAACTGGTTGTTCCATTTAATACGCTGGCCGTTTTAAGATTTCGTTTGTGTACAAACTCATGTGTCTCAATTAAATGTGTTCCCATGTTACAAGTTTTCTCTGGAATTAAGGTAGGATTATTATTAACAGACCTGCATATAAGGTGTGTATTTATGCGCATAATAAATGATGTTTTATGCGACACACAACCACCGCGAGGTCTCGCAGAAAGAGTTAATGTTCTGTGAACGGAATGGAAAATGATTTACGTGGGGGTAATGCATTGCGTTGCTTTAAAGTCCCTTTCTCCGGCAGACTACATGTAAATCAAAGTTGTGTTTTCTTCCGACCGTTTTTAATATTTAATGAAGCAAATATAATTTATGAGCAAAACGGGCATTATATTCATGTTTGCATTGTTATGGTTGATAATGAGGATACTGAAATATTTAATCTCCTTTCTAATACAGGCATACACACTAGATTAAGGGCTGCCAAAGGTCAAGAGGCAACGGTGAGGTCCAATAATGATCTAGAGACTGTTACGTTTCTTTTTTTAATATATCTCATAAATGTTAGTTTTCTGCTTTCTATTTTGTTTTTATCCAGGTTTTAATTACCGGAATGTTATATATTTTTAGTCTGTATTTGTTGGTATCTATTCTGTGATTTATTGTTCCCCGGTTAATCTAACTCTCTTTGTGTCATTTGTTGGAACGGCTTAGTTCAGTTACTTGTCCGCCCGTTTTAGTTATGGAGTCAAGTTTAGATGGTTGCTGATTTGTATTAGATATTTTAGTACAATTTTACTGTACTCCAGGTTGCTGGAATTCGTGATTCAGGACTCATCACTGAAGATTTCTCGTTGGAGTTGTTGTGAGATTTCTTCTCGACTGTGTGTCGGATTCAATTAAATTTGATCTGTAAGTCTTTTTTTTATGGTTTCTGCACTTTGATATTTAATGTGAGTTTTCTTTTCATATCATTAAAACGTGCGTCTAATTTCCCAGAATCTTTAACAGAACTTTTAATACCTTGATTTCAGTGATTTTGGTGTTACTGCTAGATGATAATATGATTTTTAAAGGAACCTTTCAAAACGTTTCTTCCGAAAGAGTTTTACTGAAGCGAGTAATGTGTTTAATGGACTCTAACTTTCATCAGTAACTTATAAGTTGGGAATCGGGAGAGGAACCACCAAACCGCAAAGCGGTTATCAAATGGTTCCCGAATAGCAAGGCTATTACATAATTTCTGTAGGAAACAACTACTCCTCGAGCTAGAGCCCTGCGAGGCATTGAATTATATCTAGCAGTGATCCTCGGCTCCTTTCTCGTGTTTCTGCACGACCAGAGCCTTTTTTAAAAGGGACCCGCCACGGGTAGAATTCAACATTTGTCCCAGATGGAATCATGGTATAATTCAATGCCTGGCGGGACTTTAGCCCGAGGAGTAGTTGTTTTCTACAGCGATTATGTAATAGCCCTGCTATTCGGGAACCACTTGATAACCGATTTGCGGTTTGGTGGTTCCTTTCTCGATTCCCGACTTATAAGTTACAGACATAGATCTTATTGATTTAGATGAAAACCCCACGGATTTGTTTCGGAATTTGTCCTGGATCGGTGTACCGTGTATGGCCCTGATGAGAACTAATAAGTTCGAAACAGTCGTTCGGATTCCATCTGGGACAAATGCCGAGTCCTACCCGTGGCGGGTCCCTTTTCCAACTTTCATGCTAGGTCTAAAAAGCCTACTCAAATGAATTATAGATAATGTTTAGAAGTTTACAAAGAACTTAAAGTGTCAAAATATAGACGGGAAGTTATTTCAAAAATAAACTTGATGTACGCTTAGATTTGTACGGCGTAGAAGCCGTCTACAATAACAAAAACTTTCTAAATATACTTATAAATCCATATAAAAATGGAAAAAATTTATAAATCTTTAAATAATTTTTTTTAGAAAACTGGTCCATATAATAAAAAATAGAAACAAACGTATTTTTTTATTCAAGCATAAGAAGCAAAACAAAAACTTCATACAACTATAAAGCTGGAAATTTGATCTTCAATGCAGCGTAGTAGACAGCATAAGTGTAGTACAAGTTGCTAACAAAGAATTAAATGCGAATTTCCCTAAATAATATATGAGGGCGGATCAAATATTAACGGGACTTGAATATTGATTGAAAAACGAAAGGCAAATATATTTTATTTTTCTACATAGTTTCCTGCTTTACAAATACATTTTTTCCAGCGAGAAGGAAGGTTCTTTATCCCAATATCGTAGAATGAAGCTGGTCGCGTTAGGAGCCAATCGCGCACGAATCCCTTTATGCCCTGGTCATTTTAAAATCGTTTCCTTCGCAGGGCGATAAGTCCGGGTTGTACGAAGGATGTTTAAGTGGAGCCCAGTACATTTCTTTCAGATTCTCGAACGCTAGAGCTGTAGTATGGGGCCTGTAGTCGTCATGAAGGAGGATTGAATCTGAAATCGGTTGGCGGTTGGTTTCACCTTTTGCGGGGATATGCAGCCCTCACCTGGTTTAATAGATCGCAATAGTAAGCCGCATTGCTTGTGCATCGCTCATGCAAAAAATTAATGAGCAAATTGCCCCGCTGCCGGCGCCGGTCGAAAATACCTTGCCAGCTTACAGTCGCGCCCTGGCTTCCACTGGGGCTGACTCCGCCTTTCTCCACCACCCCTATTAACTTTTTTGGACTCGAGCGTGTAGAGGTTGACCCCCGTTTCGTCGCGGTAATAATTCAACTCAAATATGCATCACCTTCTTCCGAAAACTTTGCTGTAAGCCTCTGACAGACCCCCAAACGTCTCAAATCCTGATCTGCGGTCAAAAGGCGAGGGACTCACCTGACACACCTGACTTTACGGAACTCCAGGTCATTTTTGATGATCGCTTGACAGCTCCCATAATCTATTCCGACCTTTTCTGCAATTTTGGATACGGTCACCCGTCGATATTGAAGAATATCTTGAACCGTGTGAATGTTCTCGTCCGTAGTGCTGGTTCGAGGACTGTGATCGTGTTCTTGATTTTTCAGTCGTTCTCGCCCTTCCTTGAACTCCTTGTGCCCAGCAAACTTACGAGTTATTCACAGTGCTAGGTCCTGGAACTGTGCAGTCAATCTATGAAAAATTTCCATTGCTTGCTTGAACTCCTTCATGGACAAGAAATTTTATAATAATGCGTTGCGCAACAGGGGGGTGCGCCTCTCACTCCGACGTCGTGAGCGTTACTGACGAACTAGTTGAGAGTGGCTAATGACCAGATTTTCCCATTCATAATGACCCCACCCAAGCATACTAGAACCTCGGGCCCGGTCCTAATAATCGTAGACGATCAGGAACAAAAATCGCGTTTATATTTGATCCACCCTCGTATATAAAAATAATAGTAAAAATATGTATGTATAAAACTCTTATTTGTTTTGTGATTAACATCATCTCTTTTTAGTTTCTCTTTTTCAGCAACGCATGCTGGTCATATATAAGTTAGCAGTAGTTTGACACAACTTGTAAAGAGATGTAGCGCCATATTCCACTGTGATTATTTATTATTTGTTTGAAAATAAAATTAAATAACATACTCAAAATTTCATGGAAATATTGGGAATATTTGAGGTTCAGCCTGGGCTTTGATCACCCAGCCAGTCTTCTGTCTATTCTTGCAAAACGCAGGTCGTTACACCACTGTCACGTACCAGTTTGCTAGAAGTATGTTCACTAACTATAATTTTAGAATTAGGATTATGTACTTGAATATATAACTTTAGCCATTAACACTACATAGCTAGACCCCTGCGAATATCATTAGGGAAAGTGTAATATAAAGGGGATAACCGAAAACGTTGAAGGGGCATCCTCGACAAGGACAACAGAAACTAAAGATAGGATTCCCAGTTGTGACCAACATACCAGCACGGTTGAACCACCAATGAACAATGCGTATAGTAATCATGGCAGTTATAACAGTCAATTAATTTCTAAATATACCTATACTGATAAAAATAATTAATTAAGCAGTATTATATTTAACTTATGGTCTCTCCTATTCATAAAAATATATTATGTAGAGGTTTTATAAGGCAGGAAATAAAAATATTCTGTAAAATTTAAATAAATTCTCATTATAATATCCACTTCAGAAGCAATCAATACACAAGTCCGTACATATTGCAAAACTGACCTTTTCGAGAAGTTTATTTTATAAAAATAAACTGCTTTTTTAATGCAAACAAGAAACCCCGCAAGCCGTAACTTCGCTATTTTTTATCCGACTTTAAAAAACAAAATTAAATAAAGAAACAGTACAAACTAGTAGTAATATTAACTTTTCAACATCAACCCATGTGTCAACTGATAATTAATTTTTTATATTTAAATGTATTTTGTGTATACCGTATTGTATGTATGTATACACTGTACTGTAAAAAACGTATTTTAATATGTCTCTCTTTGCTATCTTAGATTCAGGTTTTTTCTCCGAAATTAATGATGTATCATAAGATGATATTTGAGTAATTTTTGTTTATGTATTTCCTTTAACATTAATTTCAACTTGGGATAAAATTATCAAGTTGTCAAGTATACACATGTTTATTAAAACTAATATATTGTAATGAAGCCACCCACGTTGGGCGCCATTCTTGTAATGATGTATATTTTTTTATAATATGTATAATTGTTTAATAATAATGATATTATTTTATATATTACTTTTTTATTAATTATTTTACTTACTTTTCTTTTACGCTCCGTTATTAGCACTAATTTTTTTTTAATAAGATTGAAATTTAAGGATGTAATTAATATTTCCTGGTTTCTTGATTCCAATTAATACTAAATAAAGGTGAATTATCAAATTTTCAAGTATTATTTGTACTTTAGTTTATCCTTGAAACTAACCCTTTACCTTCATATTGACTGTTAATTGTTATCATAATTTGTATCTAAATTTCAATTTATATTTTAAATTTATACAGTAACCCACTTTTCTTACTACTACAATTCCCTAATAAAGTGTTCTATGATCTGTGATCTGTGAATGTTTATATATTATTATCGATTTATCGTCCTTAATATTACCTCACTGTTTTAAGCAGTCCTTTTTACGCACTTATTTTTATGTTTTTGAACTGGGTAAGTCTTGTTTTATTATATATGTTTAATCCGATATAGGAAAGTATCTTTATTTATAATGAACCTCTCTTTTAGGTTAGGTAAAGTTAATTTTATCGTATGATTTTATTATTCAATTATATGTCACTTGGTACATTTTTTCATTATTGTGGGCCCCTATAAGACTTTTAGGGCTCCTCTGGTATGACCTTCGGCTATTCTTGATGGAATCTGAGTGAAAAATTGGCTGGCACTGGGATAATTTATTCGACTTCATTCTTGGTAGGTATTTTATTATATTTTATGTTTTAATACCTTTGATTATACCTTTTTTTCAAATTTTGTATCAACAACCTTCTTTTATTTTCCTTAGATACCTCCTAAATTGTAATGTCTCTTTCGCATACCTTTTCCGTAGCACTCTTTTTACACACATTTTATTTTAGTTACACACTTTTGACTCTTATTAATTATAGTACAATATTCAATCATATATAATTTACAATTCTATATGTCGTATTTTAAATTATTACCTTCATTTTAGTATTATAAAATTTCAATTATAACTTTAACTTTGAATGTTAATTTTAAAGTTATTTTATGCTTCCAGGTTTGATATTGTTAGCGATAGATAAAGTGATATATATTAATTCTTTTAATATGCATGTCTCTACATTTCTCATGGTTAATTTTTTAGCAATTTGCAATATTATGCTTCATGTTACAGTTCTTTTAGTCAAAAATTTGCTCAGATTAATTTTAATTTAAAAATATCTACTTTATTTAATATCATGAACTTATTAAGCATTTAATAATCGGTATATTATTATATCATTCAAATTTATATACTTATATTTGCTGTGTGCTTTTGATTTTATGTATATTTATTCATTAGAAAGTTTGATTATGTCTGTTTAGTAGCGTTTTATTGTTTATGTAATGTTTTGAATCGTCTCAATATATTAGATGTCTTCACTTAGTAAAATCGTATGTATCCGGACGTACATTATTTGTGTTATATAATGGCTCTAAATTCAAGACCTTCGTAGCGTCATCTGGTGTACCTCGAGGCTCAAGTTTGGGACCATTATTCTTTATATTGTTTATTAACGATTTGTCTTTAATGATTATGTCGTATCATCTTTTATTTGCAGATGACTTAAAATTATTTTTAAACAGAACTTGCTTAGATAATCATTTGTGATCACGGAGATTGCAAAAACTCATGAACCTTGTTGTATCGTGGTGTTCGGAGAATCAATTATCAATAAACAGATAAATGTAAAGTTTATTCGTAAGCCTTAAAAAACAAACCACTAATGTATGATTAGTCTCTTAATGACACAGTGTTAATGCAATACAATACAATAAAATATGGAAAGGGATTTGATCAATCAATAGGTCAAAACTCATCTCATATTTCATACTGGTTATTCTACCAAATAATAAAATAATGAGTTATTAAAATCTCTTATCTTTCTGAGATGTGAAATGTGAAAATGAGTGAAGAACTTGAGAGAACTTCTTTCAAAGATCACATTGAATAACTGTCATTGAAATTAAACCATATGTAAATGTTTGATAAAATATATATGCAAACAATGTTGTATAGATCGAAATGCTCGAAGTATAAAAATATAACATGAAATTTGAATTTGTAATGATATTCTTGTATATCGATATAATGTATAATTGTCAGTGTCTCTAAGTGTATAGTCCTATTAAGCCTTTTGAAAATATTCCGCTAGTCTGGGAACCATATTTGTAATATTTCATAATTAAAGAATTACTAACTCGTTAATGTTATAATAATTTTGTAATTAAATATAAATTTTCTTTTCAAAAAATAAAACCCGCCACAGGTAGGACTCGACATCTGTCCCGGATTGGAACCGAACGACAGACAGCTGTTTAGAACTTATTAGTTCTCATCAGTGCCGTACACGGTACGCCGATCCAGGACAAATTCTGAATGAAATCGTGGGGTACACATCTACATCGATACGATCTATGTCAGTAACATACAAGTCGGAAATCGTTTGGTAGTTCCTTTCTCGATTATTATTGAAATTTTATTAATCCTTTAAAATATAACTTTTATTTTTTAATTATGTATATCATTATATATTTCTATTATTCACTGTATCTCAATATTTCGATTTTATTTGTTATTTTATATTTATATATTCAGATCTCCACTGCATACCACATAATAAAATGATATACAGTGAACATATACTTAAGAAACTAAAATTATAATTATTCAATACATAAAAAAGCCATTTCTATAAAACGACAGAGGAGATACCTAAAGGACCTAATGTACTTTTAGGAGTGGATTTCGAAGTTTAAATAACTAATTTAACCGCATAAGTTGATATTTCAGGCGATGTTACTTTCTTTGTTTTTATTTCCTTGAGGACGTAATGAAAATCCAAAGTAACTGGCAGAAATTTCCCTCGGGTCCTCCCGAATAAAAGAAAGAATATCAAATATTGCCTGGAAATGAAATATTTGCTTTGATTTAAATGGAGATTTGTTGTCAAATAAGAACTAATTATAAATAAAATACTTCGTTCATCTCTAATTTCGGGTTTATAACAAAATGTGTAGTTGAAAGAATACTGATTTTCTTATTTATTAATTGGCGATATATATCTAAACCATAACAACAGTTTATTTCTGATAATATAACGCCTCAGTTTAGTTCTAATTTGCTCAATGTAGATATGCTACTTTCTAACTAATGTAATGAATTTTACTATAAAATGTAGTATTTTCTTTATTAGAAATAATTTGTTCATAGTAAACTTATATAGTCCATATCAACTATCTGACCTCCAAGTTGTTTTATATTCGGTAATGCACCCTTACTTATAATTTGTAGTAAGTAGATAGTAGCAGTCACAGTTATTGTTATCTACATTAACACGATTATGAAAAACAGATATTAAAAATACAAGATATCACGTTAATCGTTAGTGGAATATAATTCAGAAGAATGAAATATGTTCGAGACCCCTTGGACTCGAACCCCATTCTAAACCCATTGTAAGCTCACAGACTTTTTGAGTATTGAATCCATTGCTACTCGAACCAGTCTGTATATTACATAATTAATTGCTGTCGCGCAACGTTAATTCACGATATGGAAGCAATACAGATTGCTTAATGGGTAAGACTTACACTACTAGCTACACCAACATCAATAGGAAACTAAGCGTACCTAAAAGGCGGGTTACCCCCTTTACGGTTTTATATAAGTATATGTTTGAATGTGCTGACCAATTTATAAAAAATTAAATAAAATCACTGAGTATGATATGATTCAGTCAAACGATAGACTAATTGGAATTGTATACTTATTATTGTCGTGACATTTTTTCCTAAATTTTATTCATTGTGAGATTATATTATGGGGTATGCAATTTTTATTAAAGGATCTTCAAATAGTCATCTACATATTTTTCCTGAATCTAATTCAGATTCTGAATTTAGTTCATTGTGGGTTTATATTTGAATATACAATTTTCATTAAAGGAACATGAAGTGATTATCTACAAAAACATTTTTTAAATATATAACATATTATTTAGCAGATACTGAGCGCAATGGATACGCAGGTACTCGTACAATCGTGCATGTTATGTATGTTAAAATAAATGATAATTTTGGTAAATTAGGTGAACATTAAACCCAAACGAGTAGGTATTTAAAAAATAATTTATTAAATAGAAAATTATATTTTGTTTTCAAAGAAAGATCTATTCATATAAATAAATATCAAAATAATACAAAAGAATAATAATTTTCTAATAATTATGATAAGAATATAATTTTTCAACCAACATATCTGTCTGTCCTTTCCAAATATGTAATATATTGCTGAAGCTTGCCATCATCTTACCGTGAAATGTGTTACATTATCTTTAATTTGTCATATATACTATGCTCAACAAATGAAATAAAATAACGTATTGCCTTATTGGTAATAAACTATGCTATCTGTAAATGCAATTATAAAAACATCAGTCAAACTCAATCTTCAAAAATTACTTCCAAGTATTGTACTTCAAAAACTTTAAATAACTATTATTTCAATTGTTGAATATTTCCTTAATATTAGCTTCCCGTAGGCAACACTTTGTCCTGCAATAAGGTATTTGTCATATTTCTACTTAGATAAATAGGCCTACTTTCAATCTACATATCAACAATAAATTGAGTCACTCAGGTTTATAGAAGCACTTCTTACTCTAAAATGGTAAGGTAAACAACCTAGACAAAAATAAAGGAGCCATTAAGTACTTGCCAACCATTTTTAAATAATTGGCGGAGGTGCCAGTCTCATTTCTCGTACGAGTATACGAACATTTTATTATAATGTTTTGAAAAAGTTAAGGTAAAGAGTTTTATTTTTTATATTATTGAATGCTTTCTAATTAATAATTGTCATACACAATAGTTATACTTCACTGTGATGATTAATGGTTAGAAAGCAAAGTAATAGTAGGAGAGGAGTACTTAAAAAGGTTTGAATATTTTAAAATTGGCGATAAATTTTACATTTGCGACTCCGCCATTATTAATAGTTTGCTGACTATAGAGATTATGCCGTTTTAGTAAATTTTCTATTGAAATATCATTTTGTGTTTAATACATAATGTGATATTTAACACAAACTCATTGTATCTAAATTTTGGTGATAATAAGTTAGGGGGATATGTGTAGACGCCAAGAAGCCCTTGCAAATTTTTACAAAATATCTCACAAGAAATTGCGTCTAAAATTCATGCACATCGTAAGGAATTAGCCAAATCGATAACAAACATACACTATTATTTAGAAGATAATATGAGCTTAGATATTTTATTAAGAGTTCTATATAATCCAATAGGAAACTTATACCAAATTGCTGTAGGAAGTCCACCAGCCATATAGCTGTTTAAATTACCTACACCAAAAAGCATTATCACCATAAATGTCATTTACCTACGAATTATCAGAAGAGGATTCATAACTTTTCATAGTAAATGGATTAGATGGAGAGGTGTTCGTAGCTGACCACCTAGATTATCAAGACTTACGATATTGGACTATAAGGTATGTAGATTTATCTCAACAATAAAGTATATACAGAGATGTCAGATATGTAATACTGATATTACAAAAGCAAAGGAAAAACACAAAGAACATAAGGAATACCGTGAGTTTTACCTTAAGTTTTAGCGAATGTTAAGCAGGAGTTTCGTTAGATATTAATCGATTAATACATTTAAATAAGCAATAAACTTTAAATATAACATTTCAAAGCTCACATAGTTTAATGTAGCAATTAACTAATGAATTAGTTAGATTAATAGTTACCATATGACTATTAGATTAATAATTAACATACATAGAATTAGTTCATCACAAAGACAATAATAAAATATGTTAGTAAATACTCAATAATACAAAAATAATATAGGGTACTCCATCAAAAAAATACCTGTCTTCCATATAATTCAATATATCATAAATTCTCAATATCATTAATTACCATGTAGAAAATATGTTCTTTAAATTAAAAATCCTACCCTCATGTTTCTCATATGTATTTAAAATAACGTCAAATATTATTTTATTAAGCATAAGTAGTTTCCACCTCGTATAATTAATAGTATATAGGTTTAGTAAATAAATAAACTGAAATTACTTATTTCTATAAAATGATTTATTTTGTTGATATATATTACATACCCTTCATTCACTACTGCATAATTTCTATTATAAAATTTAATTGGCTGTTGAATGGTAAAATAATAGAGCGAGTAGACTATAAATTGAATAAAATAGTAAAGTAAGATAAGAAAGAAGTAAATAATAGAGAGGAAAGTAAAGACAGCTATAACATTTAACAATTAATATACTACAATGGTTGAAAATTAGGACAGTTTTAGTATAATATAGTAGGTACAATATTACTATACCAATTTTTTCAAAAACTTAAATAAATATATCAAAAGAGGTTTCGAAAATTATCTTTAACTATGAACCTATCGAGTATATTATTAAAGTTGTGAGGTATTATTTATCTTGTAAATTATGTTATTTAAATTGGAAATATTTGATGACTACACTGCAAAAAGGGGGAATGTCACAAATCCAGAGTTCTAAGGAAAATGCATTTTTAGAATATAAACCTTTCTCATATCATATTCTATTCATTTTAATGAGCAACAGATGGTACATTTTATTGTTTGAATATATTACTGCACATGTTTAAAGAACTATAGTTAGAAAAATAGGCTTAAAGAGAACAAAAAAGAATGACAAGTTTAAAAATATATTTTTTGGCAAGAAGAGGTATGGTCCACGTATTTGTTCTAAAATTTGTCATCATTGTGTTAATTGTTCTCGCCTCGTGAAAGGTTGCTGAAGTAGTTTTGCGCTTCAGGCCCACAAAATCGTTTCAGTCCTTGCAAATTTCTATATTTCAAGAGAGTCACTGGAAACAGTTCTGGAAAGAAACGTTTCTGAGAAAATTATGCAAATATGGTTTTTACATATTTACTGTGTATAATTTATCTGGAAAGATAAATTCAGCGGTTTTCAATATTGCCATTTCTCTTTCAATTAAAAATCTACTGGTGGGGAATACAACTATAGTAGTTCTTCTATCTAGTTTTGAGTTATAGCTTCTATAACTCGAGATTGCGTAGGTTATATCCTAGCTTCCTTAAAAGTACAAACCCAATCTGATGGATTATCCGCCTTCGCTTTTTTATCAATCAGGCCCATATTTTTGTCACATTCCAAATACGAGTGGTCTCGAATCAGGAATGTGATTTGATTATATTCCAAGCGTTTAAGTTGATGAACAATATAATGTAAATATCTAAATATTGTATACTTTTTATTTTGTTTCGGACATGAATCGCAAAAAATCTGTAACTGACGTACTGAAGGATTTAATATTGTTGTGATGAAGTCGTGAAGCATGGAAACCACTTCATCAGCTTCCTTTTGTGAGACAGTTTGTGGATAACAGTAGAAAACAGGGTTTCCATTAGAAATAGTGTGGATATTAAAAATGAACAATGATAATTGCCGTTTATAGCAAATGTCATTCGTAAATATGCTAGGCATTGGGTAATTTTGTTGAAAATCTATGCACAATTGCTTCGAATTAATTTGAAGTTGTGGATTTTTACGGGTTTGTCTTTTTCGTTCATAAAATGTTTCTGATTTTTTCTTATAATGTTACCCCCTTCTTCCCAAGTACACAAATCTTTATTACGCTGTAGAATGTGACAAAGGTACATTTTAGCGAAGTATAGCACATAAGGTACTAATACCGACAAATTGTCAAGAGATGACGCGGTTATCGCAGTTTGACAATTTTTGTGACATTCCCACTTTTTGCAGTGTAGTCTTCATGTATTTTTATCGCACAAGATTTAACAAAATTTATTTATTGTCGTTAATGCTACTCTGTTAATATCGAAAAAGATTCCGCTCGTTGCGATTTTAATTTCGGTGATTAAAGGAATCTCGTCATCAAAAACCTACACCTAAATACCAGGACATGTAAAATGTTCTAGGTAAAATAACCTCCTGTAATATTAACCAATAATTGAAAGCGGCGTAATTTTGCGTTGGTACGTTAGCGGAAACTCATATCATAAAAATTCATATTGCTTTTCATTTCGGAGCAAAATCTGCCACACACAATAAAGTTACGTATTTTATATGAAATTACTCTACATTAAAGGGATAAAAAGCGGCATTCATTAATGCGGTAGTAAGTGGTCGGGGATATATCAAGGCCATGATTTTTACGAGCCCTCGATCATTTAAAAATAATGAGATTTAAAAATGGGTTTTGCCATACTCATTCGTTCATATAAGCTGGGTTTTTCTGGCCGTTATTTTTCATTGCCGAGTACTTTTGCAATACGGTTTCTGCAATACGGCATCGGGCTTAGTATTGGCCCATTAAACTGCCGATATGGATTTAGCAAACTTTCGTTCGTTATATTATTTCTATCGTATCCAGTATTCCGAATACGTTTTTAAAGGAAACACGATGCTAATTAATTCAACAGAACATAGTTTTCGTGTTATTTTCTAGTTTTCCGACTAATTGAAATTGAAGTTTCGACTAATTAAATTGGAGAATCAGGAATGAATGTGAAATAAGTGAACTAAATATTTAAATATCATATACATCATATATCAATACATATACTAATAATAAATAGGCGTTATTAATCAGCAATGATTGTAAAGGAAATTTTAAAATGGTTTTATTATAAATATTTATTTGAATAAATTCATTATAAATATTAGTTGACCAATTATGTGAGGTACAACAGGCATCAATGTTAGGTACCTAGTTAACAATTTCGGTTATTTTCGCTTTTATAGCAGCACACCCTGTATAGCTACCTAGTAGTATATTAATTAATTTAATTTGTTTCCAATTATATTACATTAAAAAATATTTTATAATATTATTCTCATACACTGAACACGTGAAGTTTGGAACAAATTCGATAAAACCGTTATCGGGCAAGTAATGAAGAATATAATGCTGGAATAGGTGTACGAGTATGTAGCTTTATATGAAATTTTGCCATATTTTATTATATCAATTCTCAAATATTTATCAGTATCGTAAACTATTTTCATTTTCCTCATTTCCATAATTTTTATATGTTTGTCACTTACTTCTGAAGTGACGTAAACATAAAGAGTAATTAAGGTAAGGTGAACCCAAGTGAGTATTTGTTCTGATATAGAGCCAGAACCATCACCATAGACGACAAGAGGCAGGTGTAGGGGAACAAACAATTTCTTACTTTCAAGTATGAGCATATTACGATAGAATCCACGTATTGATATGTAGAAGACAAATTCATATAAAACTCCATTTTGAGACTCTTTTTGATAAACTCTTATCTTTCGGTAAGATTAATAAAATAAGGTCAGGGGTCAAGCCGCAACCAACCTTGGTACACAGTATAGGATAAAGTTAAGTTTCTATGTTAGTATATTTTTATTGTTTTAAATTTTTGCCATCATTTGAAATTAAGTTAGATTTACATATTTTTAATACATATAAATTTATAAATTGCTTTTGTACCACAGTTAAATGTAGATTATATTTTGAATTTATTCATTGTTTCAGTACTGAATATTTCTGTGAAATTTCTTTCTTACACCGAATACCCGTAATTAAAACCTACAGCTCTTATAATATCTGATTATGCCCACATGATTGATAAACATGCGTCAAGTAGCGTATATTTCGGTGTTTGTTGTTTTCCTATTTTGTTTATCTATCCTATTATTTTTAATATAAATAGTTATTTTATTTAGGGAATATAAGTCGATAGACTACTTCTATATGATAGAACAGGGATGAGTGTTTTAGATATAAAATATAAATACTACTCGTATAAATGATAGCATTTACGAGTAAAATTAATTTTTAGTTATTGTTCTATGGGTTTTGTATTTACATTGAAACAAAGTATAGCCATTATATTTCTTGCCAAAGATTTAGTATTTGCCTGTTGTGGTGGTGAGGGTCTTTTGAGGGTAGATAATGTAATTTAATCGTCGGTATTAATATTCAAATTATTCTTTACTTATTAACTAAGTTATTGTTTTTAATATAATTCGCGAAGAATGTAAAATAATTAATACACTAAATGGATATATTTTTCTTTACAACAACTATTGCAATTATTTTGTTTATATAGTATCGTTTTTTTATAGTCTACACCCGCTTTCTTCATGTTATTTAAATCTATAGTTTTTAGGTTATGCTAATAAAAATTCCCTCCTAGTCAAATAAAGTACATGGTACTTATGTTATTATTAATTTGTTTAATTAAGTTTTCGAAGCAACGTCTCATATAAAGCTTTTTGAAATCGTAAAACTTGGAGAGGGTTAAAAAATAAAAAAACATATACATCAGTATAAAAAGTATAATCCTGATAATCAGTGGTGAAGCGTCCATTAAGGCTGTAAGGCGCAGCCTACCCTATATATTTTAGATGGTAGACTCCGTTTTTACACTGTCACTTTGCCAGAATGATAAACATTTTCTATTCATATTATCATACCTATTTCTATATAAGCTGAAGCACCAGCATGCCGGCAACTGGCAGTGCGCAATCCTTGGCAGACCTGCGCACTGAGAATGTGGGCTGACTCTCTACCGTCTTGAATTTTATAGAGATCCGCAGTGCACGGGGGGGGGGGTACAGTGGCTATAATGTTGACCTTGTTAGAAGAAATAAATAATATCTGGTTGGCTCAGTTCAGTTAAGTTCAGTTCTTTAAGTCTATGATCTATGGGACCATGTATCAGTGTATATGTTCTGTGATTGCATTCGATAGTAGTAGTTGTATTCTTCTTCTTCTTCTTCTTCTTTTAGCTCATAACCCTTGGTGGGTTTTGGCTTGCTCTACTATGTTGCTCCATCTGGTTCTATCTACCGCTATTCTCCTCCAGTTTCCTAATCTTAGAGTTCTTAGGTCTTCTCCACATCGTCTATCCACCTTTTTTTGGGTCGTCCTTTTGGTCTTGTGTTTTGAGGTTTCCATTCAAAGATTCTCTTCACAATTATCTCACCCTTCATCCTGTATACATGTCCTAACCACCTTATCCTTTGACTATTTATGCATCTTACTACATCCTCTCCTTTTATAAGTGAATCAATTTCGTGATTCATTCTTATTCTCTACATACCGTTTTCTTGCACTGGGCCGTATACTCTTCTAATGATCTTTCTCTCAAATATTCTTAATTGATTTTATCATTGTTTGTTAGTGTCCATGTTTCACATCCATAGGTTACTACGGGTCTTATAAGTGTCTTATAGATTGTGATCTTAGGTCTTCTATTTAGTATGCTATTCCTTATTAATTTTAAATAAGCATAGTAGCATTTATTTCCTTTTAGGATCCTTGCGCTTATTTCACCTTGGACGTTACTGGCAATTTTGGTGCCAAGGAAATTGAACGTCTTGACGCTTTTAATCTGATCGCCGTTTATATTAATATTTGGTAGTTGTATTGGGGGATTCCTGCAGTAATACATATATTTCGTTTTGTCTTTGTTCACTTGTAGGCCTCCTTTATTTACATGTGGCTCAAGATCTATGGCAGTTTGATTCAAGGAGGCAAGGTTACGTGCAATTATCGTAATATCGTCCGCATACCCAAGTATTTGTGTGGATTTATTTATGATGCTTCCAGCTCTGGTCACTTTTCTGATAGATGCTTCTAGTACTAAGTTGAAAAGCACTGCCGAGAGAGTGTCTCCTTGTCTTACCTCGGATTTCACCTTAAATTCTTCGCTGAGCTGCTGTTGTACTCTTATAGTTACTGTTGAGTCTGCCATGGTGACTTCTACCATTTTTAATAATTTTCGGGGTATTCCTAGGAGGGTTAAGCAAAATCTACATTAGAGATTTGTTGTAGTCTTCATATCAATCAGGACTGAAATGGTGCTTTTTAGAAATAATTAGAAGTTGAGTTAAACAAAGGATATACCTTACCCGCTTTAATCTAAGGAAAGTTAAATTAAATTAAATATTAAAGTTATATAGAAAAGGGTATTCCATATTATTTAAGAAATCATTATGTATACGCAAAAATAATTCTACCGCTAAAACTGCTGTAAACATACACTATTTTCTATTAGTCAGCGCAAAATACACCGGGTGATAACGAATCAAAATAAAGTGGTTTATTATCACTTACTTCAGGTAGAAAACCACCCCAAAATTCAACTAACTAAAATGTCCTTTACAGAAGTCATGAACTCCACCTACACCAATCTAACCTGAACAGCAATAATCACTGGAATGGAATTATCAAAAGCACACTGTATCATAAACCGTTAGGAAAGCAATGCCTGAAGATACAATTTTTATAATGAAGTTACAGTTACGAGAAGGTAAGTAGATTAATTATAGAGGCAAGATAAATGTTTCCTGTAACAGTTTATCTTATTTTATTAATAATATAAGTATTTTGTTAATATTTTCAATTATTCTACATTGTATCTACAGTACAGGTAATCACAGTTACCAGTTAAATACCAGCAAGAATAAGCTTAGTTCAAAAATAAGCTCAAGTTATGAGAGAGCCTGTGACACTAGCGTAAACAATGGTAATTTTTTGAGAGTAATTATTTTCTACAGAATTATTTACATAAATATCGTTAGTTTCATATAAGTATAATATAAAATATGTAAAGGAATGACTTCCATCTGGTGAACTGAGGTAATGTTTTGTCGACATCTGTTAATTATTATTTTATAGTTAGTCGTGGAGAGAAATGGCGAGACAAATCTATTTGTCTTCTTGTAAAACTGTTAATGAAGTATGCTTACCTTCATTTTTTCTTGCACTTCATATATTTTCAGTAACTATTACATCGCATTTTTAATGCATATATAAACAAGAACGCTTTCACAACCTCTTACTTCGACTGTTACTATAGCATTAATATTAATTAACAGCACCAATATAAAGATATACTTAGATGCATACTCCAGAATAGTTATATATAGAAATTATAGTGTACTATATTCTGATGTGTTAATTTTAGTTTTATACCTAAAAAGAATAAAAGTTTACAATTATAATTGCGTAAAGCTTTATCAATTATACTAGTGTTAAGTTTTATACCAGAAATAGTGAACCATTTTCATGCCATTAAAGGTGGTAAAATTTTAATAAAGATTTTTCACAGTATATAATGAAAATAAATTTAGAGAGAACTACGATAGTGTATAAAAATACACATCATGTATTTGTAGATCATCATTCATCTTATTCAAAGTTTCGGTTATACATTTTCTAATTAAATATATGTGAATATGTAAACGCTTTAATTTATTCGACTATTTGAGAAAGATATTTTTGTTTCCGCAACTCGTTGTCAAGTTATACTAAATTTAAATGGAATCAATTATGCGGTAGGCGCCCGCCCTACAAACTTCAAATATAATTTGTTTACGCTTCGTCTTAAATTTCCGCATCTCGTTTCCCTCTGCCCGAGAATTTATTGTCCCTCTGCCTTTTCCAACTAAGAGAGCTGAAAGGAAACGTCTTGATTGAATTTTACCAGAATTATTTATGTGACAAAACGGGTATAAACTGCTATTTACAAATTAATGCATTAACGAAGAAGATGCCCTGCAAATACCGAAACACGACCCGGATCCTAAATCAATAGAGGCGGTGTTTGAATGAGGAATCTTCTTCGGTGTCGAATGAACAAACGTTTTTATTTAGAGAATCAGTCTTTGATATCTGATATTAATGATCTCGGCGAGACCTCATTTCTAAGGGTGGAATTTATTATCCCTTGCGCATTTTACAACTTCTGTAATTCCTTTAATAAATCAGAACAACTCGGGAAAAGTGAGAGGTGACGTGACCATTATGAAGCGTGTGCTTGAAATAAATAAGTTATAAATTTCAGAAATGTGAGTTATTTTCCATACGTGTACGAATTCAGTTTGCTTTTAAGGAAAACCCAATAACGCAGACGAAATAAGTAAAATATGTTATACGACTTCTACTTTGAATGAAATTTTCATATTCCGTTGTTGAATCAGAATGTCAAGATAGTAGAATAATAACACCATTTACGGAGATAAATAAATAGTTAAAGAATAATTTTATAATTTTTATAAGTAAATATTTAGATTCAATAATCGTTTAAAAGTACATGTAATTAAAATGTTTACTTTCGAATTGTGGAACTTGAATTTCAAAATTGAATATGGCAGACTAAATTCAGAAACCATATACCTATACATACATAAGTATACATACCTTAGAATAAGTATCTATTCTAAAAGATTCAAACTGCTCGTAATGACTTGAAATTATATTTCTCTGGAGTTGTTAAAAATGGAGATTCAATACGGCAACCATATACTTAAGCATTTTATTCTAAAAGATTTCAATTGCTCATAACGGCTTGTAGAGTGTTCCTGAGCAGGGGTTCTCATGAACTGAAAATCTATCTAAGGAAAAAAATAATACGGGCTACTTAATCAAAACTTGAAGACAATCTTAACCATGTAAATACAAAGAGTATATTCATAATATACTAATTAAAATAGAGTACGAATATTATTATTATTATTATTATGTTCTGTGGGTTTGGGCCTCATCAGCCACTGATCGCATGGGTAGTCCCTTGGCGATCCCCTCCTGTCCGGGTCATTTTCCAAAAATGCTATCCCATAAAAGGAGCAATTTGGGCACGTCCCTCGCCTTAAGCCTCGCTTCTTCTAGGATAACAGGGGTCCCTAATATAAGGCACTTCCTCTCCTCCAGTGCAGGGCAGGTGTATAGAAGATGAATCGAGGTTTCCTCGTCTTCTCTGCAGTATCTGCATGCCGAGCTGTCAGTCAGTCCCAGCTTATGCTTATATGCATTCAGGCTATTATGGTGGCCCGTTATGATTCCTACCAGGATTCTGGCTTTTTGCCTGTTCAATTTAATGAATTCTTGGGCCCATTTCTCAATCTCTGAGTATTCGATGAAGAGTTTGGTTATTCGACAACCCGTTACTCTTTCCCATCTTTCTCTATGCTGGTCTCTTGCCCAATCATTGATGCGGTCTTTGATCAGATTCCGACTTATTCCCACTGCAGGTTCTGGTCCATAGAGGTTTTCCCTGGTCCCTAGTTTGGCAAGGTCATCTGCAATTAGATTTCCCTTAATGCCATTATGCTCAGGTATCCATAAGAGTTCCACCGGTCCCTTCCCTGCCAAGTGGTTCAATGCTTCATAGCAATTATAGACCAACTTCGACTTTGTCGTTGCTGAATTCAGGGCTATCAACGCCGCCCTGCTGTCCGAGCAGATACATACCCTCTCCTGGGTCCGATTTTGGTCAGCCCCCAGAACACCGTATGTAATTGCAACTAGCTCGGCCTGGAGTGCGGTAGTGTATTTACCCAGGGGGAAGGTTTTACCTGTCCCATCACGTCGCCTATACACCCCCGCACCCGCTCTGTTCTCACTCTTGGCTCCATCCGTGTACCAGATGTCTCCATTGAGCGGTAATTCAGCTCGACTCTCTATCCAGTCGGTCTTACTGGTGAGGGTGATCTTATATTTCTTGTCAAACAGGAAGTGGACACCCATGCTGTCAGAGGGCATCCATAGGAGCCCCTCCTCAGCTAGCTCTCTTGAGAGTCTATTCAGGTTCCCTATCTTCCTGTTCAAGTTTTCCACCCTGTGCATTGCCTTTGCAGCTTCCGCTTTCAGGGTGACATCAAGAGGTGGTATTCCCGTCAGTATCCCCATCGCCTCAATCGGTGTCGATCTTGAAGCTACGGTTATACTTCTTAGAATCAATCCTCTTAGCTTGTTAAGTCGTTTGACTTCTGACTTTAGACAGGCTCTCTCCCACCAGACCAGTGCTCCATAAGTCAGTCTGGGTTTGAGAATTGCCTCATACATCCATTTCATGGTCTCCGGTTTCAAGCCCCAGCTATTACCAATGGCCCTTCTCAGTTGCCAAAGTGTTGCTGTGATCTTGGAACATATGTGACTTAGATGTTTTTCCCATGACAGTTTCCCGTCCAGGATTACTCCTAAGTATTTCACTTCGCTATTATAGCTTAGTTCTTGATCACCAAGTTTCAACGGACATGTTCTGTTCCATTTATATTTCTTGGTGAACACCATCACCTCAGTTTTAGAGGGATTAACCGAGAGTCCCTTATCCCTGCACCAATTCCTAACTTTGTTTAATGCTCCCTGCATTATATCAAGAATCGGTTCCAGGAAAGGGCCCTTCGTTATTATTACTAAGTCATCAGCATAGCCAGTTACTTGGTAATCCTTTAACCTTTCAAGCAGCTCATCCACTACCAGGCACCATAGAAGGGGGGACAATACCCCTCCTTGAGGGCAGCCCGAGTCGACCCGGCCCTTGATGGTTGTCTTGCCTCTGTTGGCAATAAGCTGTCTGTTTCCCAACATATGGTCTATCCATTCAGCGATTATTCTGGGGGTATAGCATCTACCTAGTGCTCCGCTAATCACCCCCCTGGATGTGAAATTGAAGGCTCCTTCAATATCAAGGAAGGTGCCGACAATGTATTCTCCGGAGTCCAGTTGTGCTTGTATCGATGACACAACTTTATCCAGAGCTGTTTCCGTTGACTTACCAGCTTGATAAGCGTGCTGGCTCCCTTGAAGCGGTCTCTCCATTAGAACAGTATCCCGAAGGTACCTGTCAACTAATCGTTCGGCCGTCTTCAGTAAAAATAAAGTGAGGCTAATCGGTCGAAAGTCCTTAGGGGACGTGTAACCGACTTTGCCCGGTTTAGGTATAAAAACAACCCTTGTGCCTAGCCACACTTTTGGGACCTTCTTCAGTGCCAAGCTAGCCCTGATGATCCTTATAAGTGGACCAAGGATTATATATTCTGCTTTCTGCAGAAGTACCGGGTAAATACCGTCCGGTCCCGGTGATTTATATGGATCAAAGGACCTCAAGGCCTACCTCATTTTAGCCGGTGTGACTATGTCCTTTACAAGTGCCCTGTCGTCCCCCTCTCGGTTTACCGCCCAGGTTAGAGTACGAATAAGTGCTCTAATATTAATTTCATGAGCACTTTTGTGATCATATCAGATTAACGGTATTATGACTACTTCAAAAGACTTGTGGGCACACGTGGCTCCACATAGGCCTATTGACAGCCATGATCTTTTTTTATATTATTAGTTTTAAGTTGTGTAAATATTAGAAAGCAGTAATCCTTGTTCAGCTAGAACTCGGAACCAGGGCACAATTGTTTCTTAGGAGTAATAATGCGATTACCTCAGGCAATAATTTTCCCTTCTTGCTGCAGCCAGACACTTGTTAAAACCATTGCAAAGTAGGTCGGTGGTTTATGATACGTGTGGCGCCCGATAAATAACCGCACCAGACTAATGGCTTTTGGGATAAGTTTATTTAAGTAAGATAAAGTTTGGCATCCGTAAGATATAATACTTAGGTGTATATATGCCACTCTTAAACCATTTTTTTAATATTAACATAAAATTCTGATTAGCGATACCAATAACCGTTAAGTGACCAATAGTAAGCCATTGCGAGAAATTTGTGAACATTAGAATAATATATTTACCATAAGGCCTCCATATTAAATCCGCCATTTTAATTTTCTTAATTGTGACTTAAGATTCTTGAGTAGCAACCTCGAAAACTTTTCAGACACCAATTTAAATCTGAAATAGTTTTCGTATTTGAATAGAAAATATTGTTCAATAATGCTTGAATTTCATAGATCGTTTCCGCCATATTTATCCATTATATTGGATTTTTTTACAAAAAGCCAGATTGTATTTAATAGTATACATCAACACGAAGATTTTAAGACCTAAAAAATTATTTTTGACTACAAGAAACTTTGCTTAGAGACTTAATATATTTCTTGAGTGAATAGTGAAAGACAAGACAGCTTCAAATATTGAATATATATAGAATTACATGTAAGGAGGTGTGAAAATAAGGTACTATCATATTTATCGGTGTAATAAGACCTATAGTTACATCAAAGTAAACTTGAAAGAAATTTCAAAACCATCTTTGCAGAACAATAACTTCAAAAATTCGATAGCGGTTGAATCAAAGCCTATAAAAAAGCGGAAACGATCTTATTTTATCTAAAAAAGCGTCCAAGTTAAGCGTAATAGAGGTTGGACGATGTTAGGGAATACATTATAATCAAAATCTAAACAAGTCGAAGAACCCAAGGAGTCGAAGCACAGTTCTTTATTCGTTGATATTTTATATAGAAGAATGAAATAAATTGGATAAATTTAATGATATAGAAATGGATATAGTTCGCTTTAATGTAACAGTTTCCGATAAATTCATTTCGTTAAAAATAAAGGCGATAATAAGTACGAAAAAAAAAGTATCTGAACGATATGTAGAACATATATTATTTATAGATATATATTCACAGAATACAGCAGTTAGAAATTAAGAACTACAAATTTCTGGAATAATTATTAGAACTTTACTGGCAGACATTAATTATATAGAATAGTAATTGAATTTATGTTATCTCCATCAGTAAAATTCTAATCTATATTTAATAGGATATACGCACTATTCTACAAAAAAATCCAATTTAATTGATTATAGAATACGTGTAGTTAACTGAAACCACAACTGCCCTGAAAAGGGAGGTCAATGAAAAAAAATATCATATGGAAACTTCAATTAATTGTGGAATTGTATTCAGGAACCTGATATGTTTCGCATGTATGTTTTTACTTTAATAATTTTTTATAAAATGAAATGTATTATACTTTAGTTACAAATAGGTAGTTAATTTAATACAATAGTTAAAAGTCTATTTATATGTTATATTAAAAGTTAATTAAAAATTAATAATTGTGTAATATATTACATGTTTTAAACAACCACTGCATATATAAACAGTTTCGTCCAAAAATTTAATAAATGTTCATAAATACTTAATAAATTTAATGGAAATTCATTAAATTAAACATGTTCTGTAAAATATAATATACATAAATTTATATCTATCCGCATTATGTATTGTGCATTATTTAATGGCTGTATTATTTGGGACTATAAACAATGACGGTTTAGAAATTACCTCTATCGTTTTCTGTATTAGAAACAATTAATTTTATTTAATTATTTAAATATAATTAAATTTTATTTAAATAATTTTATTAATTATTTCCACAAATTAGGTATACTTCTAGTGGTCATTTAACTGTACGCAAAAATGTGCACTGTACTGATATGGTGAGTATTTATATTTTTAATAAATAATTTTCCATTTCAGCATATACAAAGAGATGCAGTTATTTAGAAATGTGCAGGTTTGTATTTATATTTGTAAATACTACTGTTCGACATATCCGTTGAATTCATGATGTTATTTATGCCAGGGTAGTAATATAATTAAGGACTATATATTTTTAAATCCTTTAAACGTCTAGGACAGTAGCATAGTCCTTGCTTATATCCAAGCCTCCGAACATGATATTGGTATCGCTGAGTGCTTTCGTAAAATAACAAATAAATTCATTAAAAAATTATGGAATAACTTTTTGGAAAAACTTTTGGGTTCGTTATATTTCAGTTTATTTCAGTTTTAATTCTACAATATTTAAAATAAAATTAATGTATACAGGGAGATTTGTGTAAGAGGTATGACATCATCGATATATTTTATAGCTACCACCTCTCTTATTATGCATCGCGAGAGAGAACTTTTTTTAAATACGTTGCGGTAATAATTACATTAGGGTGACTATAGGTTAGATACAAAAATAAGAAAAAATTTCAATTTGATTATACTAAATTTAACCGCAATGATTATTTAAAAATCGATTAAATCCACATCAGAATTGATCAAGTTGTGCACAATTCACTGCTTGACAGTAGGTTTAGCTACCAATAAAGTTATGTATTGCTGTTAGACAAACACTTGAAGTTGTACCGAGAATCTCCGATGAATGATGAACTACCACACCGAAAATCCCCAAAAAGTGAATGTGTGGTGCGGAATACTATGGGCGTAATAATTCTGGGTCCCTATTTCTTTGACGTGAACCTAACTTGTGCAAGATAGTTTCTTCTAGATGACTTTATTCCTACGCTAATAACTTTATATCCAGATATAGAGGAACCTGATCTTCCGAGAAATGACTTTTTCTTTCAACAAGATGGTGCACCTCCTCAGTATGTAACACTTTAAGAGGGTCGATTAAGTGGCTAGCCAGATCGCCAGATTTGACACCCTTATTTTGCTTTTTGTAGAAATACTGAAAAAGTAAGATATTAGTTACTAGGACGGAGAATTTAAAAGATTTTTAAGCAATGAATTATCACGAAATACAACGTATATATATCCTGAAATTATCTGACAATGTTGGCAATACTTGCAGATGTCAATGGTGGGTAATTTGAACATGTCTTTTAGTTGATTTCTTTAATAATCATTGCCATTAAATTTTGTATTTTGAAATTGTACTATTGCTATCTTAATTTTTGTATCCAATTTATATACGATAGGATAGTTATGACTGTGGTGTATGTAAAAAATATATTATCTTTCACTTTCCGTAATAAAATAGGGGTTGCCATTAAAAAAACGTATTGCTGATATCCTAAATACTGTGAATTGATTACTTGGACTACCTATATTAGACCAGACAGGAAATATAAAGGACATATTTTCATGTTTACAAACACATTGTGTATTTACTTGTATCATACCAATTTGTCCTAAAGCTGGTATGACAATGCCTATAAGACTTTTTAGAACTGCCTAATCACAACAAAATTAAATTAGTGTGGGTGATGGGATGCTCGAGTGCTGGGACAAAGAAATAACGAGGTAATAATAATAGAATAAATTGGTAAGGAAAGAATTCATATGGACCAAAATGGACCCCACTTACACAACGCCGGTAGATTAATATGGTGATGGGTGAAGTATCCCAGTCAATAATAGATGAACTGCGATCGTAAATTGAAATAAAATCATGACTAATACATTTGAATGGTCACTGCAATTTTATGACACATCTATAAAGGATGGGTATATTTATACAAAACTTATATGTTGGGTGGTGAGGAGGAAGATAAACTGTATCCCATATTATATTTATATGTAAAGCAACAGATAGGTGGTTTATTATTTGCCAGAGTCTTTAAAGTAATATTTGGTGACATACTTCTAGAGATGTTGTAGACAATTGAGTTGTTTAGGAAGTAAGGCAACACAATAAACCACGGAGGTTATTGTGGAAAAGGATAAATATATGTGCATAGAAACCTGTGATCCTACTTTCTTCTATCTAGTAACTAATACTCACTACCCTTAAAATTCCATGTCTATATATTTATATACAAAATGTACGGGGTGTATAAAATTTATTTGATTGTACAAGCATTTTGATATCATAACTGGTATTCATCAGAATAGAAAATGTTCAAAACATATTCATATTTATTTAATATTACAAATTTACCTTCTCCTATTATTATGAGAGTTATCAACATAACTTATCTCTTTGAAAATTTTCTTTAGTTTTTGATAACCGTGGTTGAATAGATGGACTCCAATTTGGATCTTTGTAATACATAACAATGTATAAATTTCTTTTCACCTTAATATTCTTATAATTTATCCACGAATAGTCATAACAATAGTATTTTTTTGTATTTTTATAGTTTTATTTAATTAAGTTTATAGCATAAAACAGAAATGTGAGATACATTGTTTTTAGGAATCCCTACAAAAGGAGCAATTAACGAACTAAATATAATCCTACCCGATGTTTCACCATTTGGTCCAAGTAAATTTCCTCAATGGATAACAATACCCATACAACTCTTAAGGGTTCACATCTTAATTATGCAGAAGTTTGAAAAATGAAGCGAGCAATTTATTACATAAAATTGTTTTACTTGACATTCGCAGTAAATACTCAGATTACATGATAAGTTATACCAAAAAGTCAAAGATATAAAATCGTGTAGCAAATACCTTCGTTATCGTAAATGAGATACATTCGCGGATGTATCTTTATCTTAAGTTAACATCGTTTTCTCAGAAAAGTAATATACGATAGGCTAAGCCTCCCATTACCTCTGATTCCCACAACACCAATATTGGCTAACTAAATGCAAAATAAGTAGCAATTTGGGTTTCACTGAAAGTTGTCATAAAATTATTCAGTAATTATTATATGATTAAATTATTTAAGTAATTCAGCTGAACACTATTTTAGCAAATCTACAAAATCCTTTAAAAGACTTAGATTGTAGAACGTCAGCAATAATGTGTTTACATGTCGATTTTTTTCTTATAATACTTTCCCATAATCCTACAATAAATTTTGACGCCCTTAGTGACATATACCCATTCCCAACGACATTGCCACTGTTGGCGCTTGGATTCAAACCAAGATCACAGTCAGTGGTTACGGTGTGATGATAGTAACACTTACACATTAAGTAAACAGAATTTTATCTACACCTAAACTACAGTTTTCCATAAACACCGAAAGATTATATGTCATTGGACGAACGTCTCTTCAATCAAGTCAACATTATAAAATATTATATGACACTATATAACATATTTCAAAAGATGTGGCGACCCGTGCATATCGCTACCACACTGAGTGACTAATATTTCTTTTGCTAATCAAGTCATTAAGCTTGCTGATATTGAATATACAAAACTTGTTTTGTTACACATGTTACAGTTTCAATTTACACTGAATTTTATATAATTGTACATTAATATTGTCTCAGCTAGCGAAACGTGCATGTCCCTAATACACCAAGTAATGCCTAATTCTTCTTTTGCTAATTAAGTTGGCATTGTCAGGAAGCTTGCCAATAAGATCATTATTGAATCCACAAAACATGTTTTAGTTACACATGTTGCGGTTTCAAGTTATACTTAATTTAATTTAATTTTATATTAATATTTTTTCAGCTATTCTGTCTTGGCTAATGGTATAGTGCACAAAATACTAGTGATATAAACACAATGCTCTGGCATTTTATACCAATATTCCTGCTTTAAAATCGAACACCGTAACAATTGATTGGGTTCTTTCACAAGACTACTTACATATATTTATTAATACTGTATATTGCTACCACAGATATTTATTTATATGAATAGGTCAGAAATTTGAGGGTAGAATATCCCCTAATTGTCTCACACAATATTTCCAAGTTCCTTGGATCGATTCAGGGTAATGGTACTAATTATTTGGAGCTGGTCTAGATCAACGGCTTCGAATAATTTAAATGTGGGTTCTATTCCTATACCAGACGACTGGGCGTGTGTCTGCCTGGGAGTCCGATGAAATAACAGCTTCAACTAAGCTTGGCTGTCGTAAATATAAAACAGCTCCTTAAAGTACGACAGAACAACATAATAATATTGATCTGTAATTAAAATCATGTCTCATTCAAAATTCATATTTTTTTTCAATTTTCTTAATTCCATAAAAGCTCAATTATGAAGTTAAGATACTAAACATAGAAGATATATTTCGAGTTTACATATTGATCTTTATTTTTATTCCTGAGAACTCATGGCTTTTATCTCGGACTATGCGATTATGTTAAGTTAAACACTATCAAATGGGCAGCGTATAAATCTGACTTACCGAGGATTCCAAGCCGGAAGTTGAGGGTCACCACAATGACGTGTCCGTAGGACGCGAGCACGCTTCCGTCGTAAGGGTGGCTAGCGCCCCACTCGAAACTCTCTCCGTGTACGAACACGAGCACGGCGTAAGGAGCTTCCAGTCCCCGATTTCCTGAAACAGAGGGCAATCCGTTATTTATGGCGGGGCATGAAATTTATTTCCTTAATCACGAACGAAGATAACCGTATTACCGATATTTGTTTTACGCTTAATAAAATTACATTATGTTTTATAACTGGGCTTTAGAGCGCAATCGAATCACTTGGTATTGGATTCTGATTGCCAGCTAAGCCCGAATTGGTTTCAGATAATAAATTTTCGTTCCGTTTTCATTTGTAAATTATCAGTAGTGTGCTACCATATCTGTACGAAATATAATTGTCAAAATCAACATAATTTTACATTATTGACTATATTTCAGTAGAAATATAGGGTAAAGTAGCCTAATATGAGTCAAATCCTAATATGAGACACCAGCTTATTTCCGATAAAAACCTCTTAAATATAGCAGAGAGCAGTTTTCTGCGATGTCAATTGTGTAATTCTTCTACTGTGTACACGTTGGCGCTGCAGTCGTTTAACGAAAGGATGAAACCAAAAGTTTGAGAATTTTGTAGCGAAAAGTTTTTCACGTAGTGTTGTTACACTACAAATATTTCGAATATGGTAAGTTGATAATTACTTTCATAGAAATGGGTATATAGTATAAATACAGCAGATCATGACCTACTATGTTTACTTCAAAATTAATTGACCACTAACCTCGAAATATTTTTTGTGCTTGTCAATTCAGTGCCGCCTATTATGAGATCCCTAAGAGGTCGCAATATGAGAGAGGTCTCATATTAGGCATCCTAATGCACGCATACGAGGTTTTAATCAAGAGAGCGTCGCAGCGTTTTTTGAAATATATGAACAACAATTCGGAAAAATAGGCACAAAACCACATAGATTATTCAACGTTGATGAAACGGGAATTACCGTGGTACAACATAAAGAAGTAAAGTAATATCTGCTAAAGGTAAGAAGCAAGTAGCCGCACTTACAACAGCAAAAAGAGGTGGTCTTATTACTGTTGTTACTTGCATGAATGCTGTTGGAATGTACGTACCTCCTTTAATAGTGTGTCCCAGAAAGAACATGAAGGCTGAATTAATGGATGGTGCCCCAGCTGCATCTATCTACGCCTGTCATCCTTCCGGGTGGATTCAGACAGACATTTTTACACAGTGGTTTGATCATTTTGTAAACTTTACAAAACCAACAGCACCCGATCCTTATACTATTAGTGCTGGATGGGCATTATTCGCATACGCGAAATATGGCGGTAAACGAGAAGGCGAGAGAAAATCACGTATCTATTGTTTGCCTTCCTTCACATAGTATGCATCGAATGCAGCCTCTAAATGTAGGCTTCATGAATCCGTTCAAGACATTTTATGCCAAAGAAATTGAAACGTGGCTTAGGAATCATCCGGATCGTGTAGGAACCTCTTTTATAATTGCCCGGATCTTTACTGCTGCTTACAACCGAGCAGCCACAATGGAGGTGTCAGTCAATGCATTCAAGAAAACTGGTTTATTCCCACTCAACAAAGATATTTTTCGGGAGCATGATTTCGACATATTCGAAAATGAAGCAGTCACTTCAAACATCACACCTACTTTCGAGCATTCGGAATCGCGGTTGTCCAATTATTTATGTGCTGATATTGGGCATTCTCAGTCAGGAAATTCGAACGATTCCAATGAAGTCTCAGTCCGTCAAGGGATTTCAAAGGATCAGGTCAACGACAGTAAAGAGTCTTGCTCACGGAACCCAGAAACTGCAGCTGCAAAAGGTTCCATTTCGACTGAACAGTTTTATTCAAAGGCTTCTATGGCTCGTCAAGAGATTTCAAAGAACCAGGTCAACAGCAGCAAAGATTCTTGCTCACAGAACACAGAAAGAGAAGTCCCAAGAGGTTCCATGTCGACTAAACGGTTTTATTCAAAGGCTCCTACTGAACTGAGCCTTGTAAGTCCTCAGCAAATCAAACCATTGCCAAAGATATCTATTAAAAAGGTTGGTAAACGTTCTGGTAGTTCAGCTGTAATCACCTCTTCGCCTTATAAAAGTGAGTTAGAGGAAAGTTTGGATAAGAAAAAGACCAAGTTGATTAAAGAACAGAACAAAGCAAGAGTTACTAAGAATGTTCTTGTTACGTGTGAGCCCAAGAGAAAAAACAGTTCTAAAAAGTCCAATAAGAGGAAACGTGTGGAGTTGGAAAGTGACAGCTCATGTGACAGCGAAGATATGATTCTCGATGATGACAGTGATGGCGAAGAAAATTATGACGCAGAATACTTGTTTTGCACCAATCCCTATTCTTCAGATACACAGGGCGAGTAATTGGTTAAGTGCACAAAGTGTTATCGATGGGCCCACGAAGCCTGCGGTGCTGAAGATGCGAATTTCGTCTGTTCAACGTGTTTAAAGAAACAACATTAGAAAATACAACAGGGTCTCATTTTAGGAACCCATTTTTTTATTGAATTTTTACATTATTTGTAGTATTTACTTACAGAAGTATACTTATCCGACTTTAAGAAAATGATTTGAAATTTAATAAATGTGTTTCTAATTCAAAATTATGATAGTTTTTATAAGTGGGTCTCATATTAGGCTACTTTACCCTAGTTAATAATAACACTGCACAACAAAAAGTGTTAATAACGTTAATAACAGCTGTTGTTGTTAACAACAATTCCTTTAACAATCATTAAAAACGATACAAACATATACCATATAAATTAGGCCGAGGATGTCTGAGCTGGGAATACACATTGAGGAAATGGGGAGACATCCTTCCTACCAACATGGTCAGTGCTGGTGTTTAGATATAAATCGAGATCATGATAATCAGTCGCATTCGCCACATAGTGCACTCTAACCAACTACTGTGGCGGTAGAAATGTGCTGTGAAGGATGTTAATTTAGAAAAGTGGTTTCTGTGATGTCAAGACGTTGTTATCAATGCCAAAGATATAAACATATGGTATTGTGAAACTTTAACCCTCCATCGGGCGCAGTCTGAATCCAAGCACGTTCGGGCGCATGGCATCTGAGAGATTCCATATCAAACCTTACACAATTTAGATTTTAATGAAATAGAGACTCGATTAAATGCTTATTTTAATTAATACAATACAATAATACATATTTAACAGTAGTTTCTAATCGTAATAATTACATTTACATAAGGGAACTCATTTCATGTTATAAAACAATAAATTTGGAATACTTTTATAGAAGAACAAGCTAAGTCTTTTTGTCAGGACAAAACACACACACATAGATTTCTATTGAACAATATTTTGAATAGGTGCAGAGAAAAAAACACATACTTTTCATGTAAAAGTCATAAAGTTATATGTAAAAAAATATTGAATGTGAATTACAAAGAAAAGTTATAAGTACTTCCTATTTTAAGTGTAAAGGGTTATAAATCCTCATCATCATTTTAGCCTTCGAAACAAAAATAAGCGTCACATTGTTAGTAACGATATTTAGTATAAAACACTAATTTCACCCAAATGTGTTAATTTTGAATAATAATACCATAAAAAGCCAGAATAAGTAAGTGTAGAGATCCCAAAAAATATTATTAATTTAAATAATAAAAGAAATCTAACAAAATATAAAAGTGAAAATAATGACGTAATCAGGCGCAGTACATCTGACAGATCCGGGCGGCCCATATAAGGCCAGGGAATGTATTAAAAAAATCGACACCATATCGAGAAAAGTGGATTGGAGCTAGGCAGCTATGAGGGAGTTTGAGTTAACATTCGTAATACACACGAAAGGCCAAAGAAAAAAGTGACTGCCGGATCTCGCAGATCGGTTGCGCCGGACGGAAGGTTAAAGGCCAAAGAAAAAAGTGACTGCCGGATCTCGCAGATCGGTTGCGCCGGACGGAAGGTTAAATTTCGAAATTTCCCCAGATATCAGATTCTTGTACGATATAGCAACATCGCATGCAGGAAATCGTGGTCCATCTCATTATAAAAGTCTAAGCCCTTTAGCTCTTGTAGTTATGGATGGAGGCACTTTTCCACATATCCAACCATCATTTAAAAAGGCATATAATATTATTTATACTTCCAGTTCAGAGACTTATGAAAAACCTGACATAATAGTAAAAATAAATATTGTAATAGAAAATAGTAATAGAGTGTTAGTCTTACAGTTTTGTGTTCGTTTGTTAGTTTTACAATAGGGAAATCATATATCATACTTGGACTTTGTAGAATTTACAAAGCTAGTGTTATAGAACTATATACCGGTATACTAAAAACCTAAAAATAAAAAACACAGCCTTTAAACAAGAATTTATGTATAACTCTTCGAAGACAGAGAGTATTCGCGAATTCCAATGTACACAGATCTAGATTTCTCTATAATTTTCTTATTACAAGTTCTAGAAAAACTGATTGAAATACATACAATGAAAGTATTCATTAAAAACAAGTCATTATCAGTAATAGAAACCCTCTGTCTGATTTACGTCAATTTGTGTTAAAAATTGAGTTTGTACTTGAAAATAAAGAAATATTCATAGGAATATTTCTCGATGTTATAGAGCATTTAATCATACTTTCCTATAATACACAAGTCTCTTTGAAATTAGCTATGATATATATTTCTTGCTGATACATTTAGAGGTCCATTATGTTCATTATTGTATAACCTGATGGTTAGTGAACTACTTGTATACAAAATAATTATGATTTTTATATCAAATGTTATGTTAATGATGTAGTTATGATAGTAGAGAAGCATACATCATAAACACGTTACATTGGTGTTACTTCAATAATAGAATCAATTTGAAATTTTTTAAAGTAATGGAAATGTGTAAATTCTAAAAAAACCTGCAGTGACGTACGAGTATTTCACTAACATAATAAATTAAAAAAAATAAAATTTGAAATTTTTTTCAATAATAATATTAATGGGATGTCTTACGTATGGTGTATATACGTCTTACATATAATATATATTACTTTACATCTGTCAAGCAATTGTAATTGTTTATCAGTAATAACTGGAGGTATACTGGGCCACCTACATGGAATGGTTAGGATTTAAATATTCAAAAAAATATAACAAATAATGAAAAGTTTTCCTGGTGCGTTAATTTTGTCCAGGAGTGTATAATAATATTTTACTCAATGAACTTTTGTGGAAATAACATACATATATTTACATTCAATGGAAATTACTTTTTTAGTATCCTTAGCAAAAATAAAGCTTAGAAAGGAGTACAGAGAATGAGATACATATGATAGAAAGTGCTGTTACTTTTGTAATTTTATTTATTTACAATTGCAACTATAATTACTGGAACTGCGACGTTTTGTTGTTTTCGCTGTGAATACAAATGTCAACCTTTATGGAAAAAATAATAAAGCAATTAAAACAAAATTAGTGCTCTAATTAAAATTCTACGCGTCATAGTACAAAATTAAAGACTCGAAACTTTTAAAGTATCTGCCGAAGCGGTATTAAAGTTTCTAGCATATAAAAGGCGTAATAAAATATTCTTATAATGGGCATCGTAACTCCATGCAGAGGAACAGTAAAGAGGTAGAATGAAATGCTTTTACCGTATTTTTTTCATTAACTGTTTAAATCTTAAATTAGGTTAAAAAGTTTTCGGCAAGCTTAATAAGAAATCAGAGCCACCATACTTTCACACCTCACGACCACGCAACCCTAAATTAAATCAGGTTATGCTAACTCTTCAAATGCTGAATGATGATGGAACGCCTCGGATGCTCGAATTTTACGCTGACAACAAAATCCATATATTCCGGGGGCGCGATAATCCAATTTTTATACTTATTCGAAACAAAATAAATTATAAGCAGAGACGAGAGCTATCGCTATCGATTTGGCGAAAATAATTTATCAAAATGTACGCTTTTAATGCTTCACGTCGTAAGTTTCATTCAGGTACACATCAATTTGTGGGATGCCAAAATCCTTTTAAAAATTTCTCGGAGGTGAAGGTTAAAATACCCATAAAAAGGACAGAATCAATTCTCAGCTTTTCATACTGTTACTAGCCAATTTGGGGTATGTATGTACGTCAGGTGATACATTTTCTTTCAGACCCTCGTGCTGCAGTTACGGTCTTGACGGGATAAAATAATGACTTGCAGACGAAAACTACTATCGTAATGGTTCGAAGTTGAAGAATTCAATAGGAAACTGTGATGTATGTCGTCAAAGGCTTAAGTATACATACACTTATATTACGTGTACTTATTACTTTGTAATAGGTATACGTAATCTTTGTTTATCAGATTTATTATAATTGAGAAAATAGGAACAAAATGTTTCGAACAAAATGTAATTGCTTGAAATATTAAAAGAAAATAATTTAAATTGATTTGCTTTCCAGAAAAATGATAATATTCATTTTTTTTAAATCACTACAGAGGTAATCTTTTTGTTATGACATTTGCCTTCGAGGTATTCGTGTCCAAATCCATGACTTCTTGCAAAGTTTCGGGAACACAAATATTGTTTAACAAACGCCGGGAAATTCGAAATAAAAACGAGAACAAATTGCGAAAATGGAAGAAAACTAGTTTACTCTTAATAAAATATTACTTTCCAGATTCAGACTTTTTACATAAAAAAAAAAATTTTTTCATCTTCAAATATTTATGAACGATACACTCTCTCCGAAATGTAAATACAGACTGACGAAAACGCAGGTTCTGATAAGATTTCTTAACTGTAAGTTTCATTATATCGGTCATATTTTACGAATATTGACTTTTATGCTTATTACTAGTTTTCAAGTGATAGGGTTTCGTGTCATGTTCGGCGATTTTAGAAATATTGCTAATAACATATTATTGAGCTTAGCCCCACAATTTTTGTTTTTAAAGGGAATAGACATTGACCATTTGACTACATGAATGGTTATATTTGTTTCTACTACTTCCGACATACAACCCAGAAATGTGAATAAATGTCCTTTCTAATTCTATTCTAATTTGCCCTTCTTAGTACTGTGGTACAAAATCACAGAACTATACACTAATAAATAATAAACATATGTTCTCTGATGAATATATTTAAACATTCTATTAAAATTATCGATTGAAGGGTTCTTATTAAAGAACAGCCAATATCATGTTTTTGTCTTTTTTAGCTATTGATACATTTTCGGGTTTTTACGGTATACTAGATATCCCAAGAAAATTCATCCCGAATATAGACTATTTTTTCATGTCTCTAGGTGGATGTAGCCCCATAAAGCTATGTAGCGTCTCTGTCTACCATCTACATAAACAAGAAAAGTTATACATATATTTTTCTAATAATTATTTATACTAACATTAAATACTTCTTTATCTGCGACTATTCACCGACGAAAATCTACTAAATCTACGTAAGTATGGTACCCCGAATTAAATTATATCCCTACACTATCAAGGGTCTCAGGCTTTCCCTTGAATTACGTAAAATTTAAATAACCTAATTTATATTCTACTTACAATCAGTAATAGAACAAGCAGTTGGGTGCATTAAGGCAAATAAATATTTTGGATTAATACTGTATTTTAAACATTACGTACTTACAATATATTTCTTTATGATGTCACATTATTATTTCTTTAAAGTTATAAATCAATTTTTATATAACCGTAAAGATATATTTTACGAAGGAACTTTTACTAAAGCCCTATGTCACAGTGCCTCACTTATTGTAATTCCATCTTTCAGTAGTTTTAGATAGATCTACAAAGTGTAACAAGGGGTTCGAGAAAATCTTTTTCGGTAGGTACTCAGTGTGTGACATAAAATTTTATGTAGTATTAATGTCAAGCCTTATAAAAATGCGGTGTTAATGTATGTCACTTATGTTTTCGTTGACCTGATTTCATGTTTATCGTACAAAATAAACAACTTGTGGAAATAAATGATTTTGTCAACAATACTGTTTTTAAAGTGAGATATATTTAAAATCAATTAACCAAATTCAGTACTTTATTCGGAATTTCTCGCAGAATATCCGGTGTTATTTTTCAGCTGCTGTTTCCAGGTAATATGTATTCGTTTCATAAAAAAGCATCACGTCTCAGACTTCGGCTTCTTTAAATATATACGGAAAAGCATAATCATGTCGGGCACAACTTTTATCACGTCTTAAGAAATATTAGCAAAAGTTTCAGATAAGTTATAAACGTGACTTACATTGCCCTTTATTTATTTTGAACTCAGAATTTTGTGGCGCAATGGAATAGTGTAAAGATAAAAATAAGAAGAAATCTTAAGGCTACCGAAATATAAAATTTATTATTAGGAAATGTGAATTATACTAATAGGTTACATAAACATATGAAAAATAAAGGTATTTAAGATGAGCAAGACAAATATATATGCGTATAAAGTTGATTGGTTTATATACCTTGCTATATTTACATCTTTAGTGCTTATTTATTTATTTATTTATTAGTAATTGATATAACAAAAAGGTACACATGTTCATACCTCATGTGTTTATTTGCCGACCTTCCATCAAATAACGGCTCAACATTTGCAGATAATATGGCAATCCTGGCAGTAAACAGAAATCCTCTAATAGCGAGAAAAATTCTTAAAAAATAGCTTGAACGAAATAGAGATATAGGCAAAGAAATAGAGGATTACTATAAACAAGAAAAGATCAGTACACTTAATGTTCACAAAATACCAAAGCGAAACACCAACAGTTACTATGAACAATAAACAAATTCCAAAAACAGATAGTGTAACATACATGAGATTATACTTGGATAAACGCTCGGCATGGCGCACTCATATTTGGAAGAAAAGGAAGCTATTAAACAGTAAATGAAAAGAAAAACAATACCAGGAAAAGAATTATGGCTCCCACTCAGGCAATTAATTATTGGCATAGACTCTTATTACTAATCCACTCTAGATTGGAACATTTTAGTTAACAATCTAATGAGATCGATAACTTAATGAGCTTATTATAATCTGTTAAAATTGTCCCATGACTAATTTACTTATAGAAATAGTGAACCCTTAGGCTGTTGCGTAAATTGGTAAAAAAAAAAATAGTAAAACCATAAGTAGAACCATAAACTTATGTTTATGTAATAAATTCGTTTCAATGATGGTATATTTACGGGATTCGATCCACTTTATTTTAACACATATTACTGCAGGATTTATTAACATATTAAGGTACAGTGAAACCACATAAAATGAAAAGCATCATATATAGCTACACATTTTTAATGTTGGATAATTATCATGAGTCTTTTATATGATATTCCGTTTTTTCTAAAATGTTTCTTAATACGTTTGATAAAAATTATGAACGTCGTTGTATGTCCTATAATGTAAAAAAAAAAGTTTGAACGTATGAACGTTCTAGCATATATATTTATTTCTTGATGATCAGTGATTAGTTCCCTTTATGGTACGAAAGCATTCAGTGAGCTTAACGCAGAATTAATAAATACGAGTAAGCAACTCGCAATAATATTGCGCCGCTCCCTCCCTCATATCGAAGGTACCTCTGGAGCATGCCTCTAGAAGCTTCGCATCAAAAAACAAACGTTACCACGTTGTTCGAAAGAGTCGATTTACTATATTGACTTTGTCAAAATGCCGAAATTATAACGAAAGGCATTTCGTACGTCGACCTAAAAATTTCGTGACACCCACACACACTAAAACAGCCATTTAGTAAATGCAAAAGATGAAACGCTGGCTTTAAATTAACAATCAAGATGGGTGACATATGTGACATTCCTCCTATAGAGGTGTAAAATTTGGGTAGTTTTGGCTGTCAACCTTTTTTTTTCTTTTGTGAGGACGTAGCCTGGCTTGCGCTGACCGGACAAGAGGCCCTCCAGAATCAGTGTTCCACCTACCTCGGAACCGCTGTCACTTCTTATCGAGGTGGGGGTCAATCTTCTTCATAGACGTTATTAGTTTAGCTTCATACCCTACATCCCCCTCCGCTCTCGCGATTAGGGGTTCGGGCCGATCTCCCATTCCTCCTCTTCCTTCTTCTTCATAATTTTACCAACCATTCTCTCCCCAAGCATCCCATACCCTCTCACTTCCAATCATCTTCCATACCAAATATTTCACACCTTCCAATCGTCCAACACCAGCCATACATTCTTCCCTTTCCACCGACCACCTCGGGCACCTGAGCAACGTGTGCTCGGGGTGGTCCTTCTCTCCACAGTACATACATTCTTCTGTTTCAGTCTTATCTATCCTCCGCAGATACTCCCCAAAGCATCCATGCCCTGAGGGCACCTGCATGAGATGATACCCTACTTCACCATGTCTCCTCTCAACCCAAGGTCTAACAGCCGGTATGACAGATCTTACCCATATCACTCTCGTCTCAGTCTCCCATCTCTCTTGCCACTTTTCCCACATCCTCTCTCTCGCTTCCTTTCTCTCCATGGCCCGGTATACCTCCTCTCTCTCCCTAGCCACGAGATCAATCGGAAGCATGCCGGCAATGACTAGCACGGCAGGCCCGAGACCGTTCTGTATGCGCTGGCGACCCTTAGTGCCGCCTTTCTCTGTATTTTTAGAACCTCCTCTCTCCACCTCGCTCTCTCCAAAATCCTCCTCCAAACTGGAGCTGCATATAGCATGACAAATTGTGCCACTCCGGTCAGCACCCTCCTCTTCACCGCACTGGGGCCCTTCACGTTCGGCATCAGGCGTCCCAGTTCCGATACCGTCCTCCCAACCTTCTCCAGGATCCTCGTCACATGGTCCCTATATTGTAATCCAGGGTCAAGCCACACCCCCAGATATTTCAGGGTTCTCCCTGGCCTGACTTTAATATCCCCCACACAGAATTCCATGTTCGGCGGTCTTCTTTTCCTCTTCAGGAGGATGGTCTCCGTTTTTTCATCCGCTAGTTCAAGGTGCTTTGTTCCCAAACCACCTCCTAATTTTCCTCACTGCCAGGTTTCCATTCTCTCTGACCTCCACTCCTTGCTTGGCTACCACCAGGACAGCAAGGTCATCTGCGTAGCCAATGAAGGTGACCTCCCGCGGAACTCTGAGCCTGAAGACACCGTCAAACATGATATTCCACAGGACTGGTCCTAGGACCGAGCCCTACGGAACACAACACGTGATCATCCTCCTCTCCTACCTCCCCTTCATGTCACCCATGACCGCATACCTGTCTTCCAGGTAACTCCCTATTATGTTGTCAACCTGTGAATAGCGTTTTATTGTATGAACTTGAAAACTGTTGAAATAGTGAATTGTGCAAGTGGCTATAAGAATTAAATGTACATGTGAATTCCTTACATGCTTATAATATAGAAAGCGATTATTCATTCGCTGGATGCAAGATTAATATTTAATATTATGATATTATAATAATAATATTATAATATACTTAGTTTTCTGAATGAATGAATAAACGTCTCTTTATTGCTAATCAATCAGTTATTTTGATGTTTCTCTTTCATTATTTATACGTATACAGAACTCAATATTCAAATACTGATAGAATGAAATTTGTTAGCCAATTAAAAAAATTGTTAGAAAAAGGACTATTGGAAAATTAACTCGTTCTCTATCCACCCATTTAGAGATGTTTCAGCTCGCTATATATGCTACTGCATATATAACGAGCTGACAAAAACACCAAACAATAGAAAAAAAAGACATCAAATAATTGAAAAAACAACCATGTCTTTGATACCCCTAAATGGATTACTATCCTTTTAGGGGTATCAAAGACATGGTTGTTTTTTCTATTTGCAACTGAGCGTAGCATACTACAGGTAGTCACAAGCTCGACCTGCGCAAATTGGGACAGTACTGGTGTTAATAGTAGTTGCTCTTTACCAACAGAGATTTTAACTATTTTAAATAACGATGTTACCCACTTTAATGCAATGATGTCTCAGTTATCGACCATTTTGTTTGATATCTCCATTATTAATACCAAAATGGAAGAAAATAATAAAAAATCAGATAAGTAAATTGCATTGTTCCAATGTAATTCTGAAATATCCGGAATTAAAAACGAAAAATCGATTTTAAATGACAGAATAACCAGGTTGGAATCACTAAATAACGAACATTTTGCTAGCTTATTTAGTGATATTAGTACATAACAATTTTATGCAGAAATATCGAGTAGAATCAAATGAGAAAATAATGTCATTATATCTGGATTGCCCAAATCGAATAATTATGCGTGATTTGGCTGAAATAAAAAATATGTTGGCAACTATAAATCCTGATACCGAAGCTAATATAGTTCGAATATCAAGATTGGGAGTTTCCAGTAACCTAAGTCGAAGACGGCTTATTAAATTTAAATTTTACAATACTAGTAAAGCCAAATCAGTATTAAAATCTAAATTTAAACTTCCGAGAAGGACGTTACCTGAAGTTAGTATAAGAGCTGATTTAACTTTTAGTCAGTTAAAACATCTACAAAATTTGCGGGCAAAGTTATTCACTTACAAAAAGAAAAAAGAAACGGGGAAGAAAATTTGATAAATGAATATGTCGATGGACAGATCAGAATTATCACGGTATTCGATATTAATCCGAGCGCTTATAACGGGTCTAGGAAGGAAGATGATTTCCCGAGACATGATACTTATTTAAATTTAACAACAAAGCGTAAAGGGTAAAAACTAAAAAAATATCATGTGCAGCACAGTACACGTGATAGAAGTGAATACTTCTTTAGAATAGAGAATGAGAGAGATTAAGAGTGAGAGATTGAAAGAGAGAGAGAGAGAGAGAGAGAAAGGGAGAGGGATAATTTCAAAAGAAATATAACAATATAAAATTTGTGTAAAAAATATTCGGTTTATTCATTATCTACACTATCATCGGCTGGTGGTTCAATTGGTAATACTGATATGATTGGTTTGTGATAACTAAAATATGAAATATATGTTCGTGATTCGATATTTTCTAGATAACGTGTAAAAATTACATCTATTGTTGTTCCGGATTTTGTTGTTGATTCTTTGGGATTGTTATTTATAAGCAGACCAAATGTTTCTCGAAGAAAGTTAATCAACGTCAAAGAATCATTGGATCCGAAATTTACATTAAAATCTCCCCCGAGAATCAAAGGGATTTTGTCTTCGCCTCTTCCAAATACATTTGCACCTCTGTGGCTATAATCTAGTAGGGAGCGGTGAATGAAATATATTATATATTCTAGATTTTGGTTCGGTGAGATATAGATGGCTGCGATGACGATATTTTTTCATCGCAAAATGAAAGCGATGAGCGATCTAAACTCGTACTGAGTTTATATCGCTCTCCCTTGCTTCACTCCCGTGTGGCGTCAGAGTTGTACGTACTAGCGCGCATGCGCGTCATACTTCATATATTTTCTTCTATTGCCTAATATTCAATGAATACGTGGCTCTCTCTCTTGTTCGTACGATGCTTCCTAAACTATTCCCCCTTCAAGCAACTTAGACCTTGGACTTAGCGTATGAGTGGGCGTTAAAGACGAAGGACCGCACAAAAGAGAGACGCGGACAGCCTAAACTGATATATATGATGTATAGCTCTCTTTCTCTTTCTTTCTATGTTATATATCTGTGTACAGAGCTTCGTAACACCCCTTTCCACCCATCGTATTTGTTGTAGTCCCGTCCAGACATGGAAGGGGGATGCGTAACTTCATCGCGGTACAAGCCTTTGATGTGACGCTGAAAAGCCGACAAGCCACGGAACACTCTGATGTTGCGCGACAACGTTACGTTGTCGAGATGTGAGTTCCTGGGGGAAATTGTCACGGGACGCCGTTACGATACGCTTCACTATTGCATGTTTGGACGCACCTTTACAGAGTGTATCATGATCTATCTATGACGATTTATAAAATAGCAGTTACCTAAAATTTGGTTATGGAATATCCAAGGCGTCAACAATTTTATTGAATTTTGCTGTCCAGATTATGACGCAATATGTATAATGAAACTGAACTAACTAGTATCGTGAATAGTTTATCTATATTACCATGCTACACATTATACTTGTTCACTATATTTGTTCATCTCTTACGGCCAAAGACAAATCCTGTGGAAAAGCGAATAGTTTACAGTGGAAAAGTTGTTCTTAAAATTAATCTGTATCAGACTCACTTATGCTCGTACATAACCTCAACAATATCACGATCCTAAAGGAAAATTGATGTGTGGTTTTATCCTGTATTTACATTCATTTCATCGCTATTTGCCAGATAAAAAACTCTCTTATCTTGCCGATAAACGGAACAGCCTACCTAAGCCTAGCCATAAAAACAAGCCACGGTAAGAGCCGTTTGGAGTTCTTTATTTAGCAAATAGAGATGAGATAAACTATACTAAAACTTCGTTATTCTACATTAAATGAATAAAAATTGGATTCTTTTTTAATATGTTCAACATGTATTTTTCTGGATATGTTAAATAACATACATATTGTTCTATTACAATGTACTCTTAGTTTAAGAATATTATGTTACATAAATGGGACTAACCCCTTCATATAAGCTCATTTATGGAATTTTAAATAAAACAAATGATTGAGTTGAATTAAAAATTTTTGTATGTAATAATGTTCGTACTGTGAGCTTGGTTGACCGACTTCGTGTAGAATTGAGAGTGTCATTGTAGCTTATTTCGAGTTCTAGCGGGGGAGTTTGGCACATCTCCCTAGGCCTGAGTATATCCGTCGTCACCTTTACGTGTAATCTTTCCCTCCATAGCATGAGGCTTTAGAGGAAGAATATTTCGATTCTGTGTAAAACTTGAAATAAAAATTAAATAACAAGTGAAATATAACTCTATTTATGTAAAATTATTTTTTATTTAAAGCTACAGGTTATATTATAGAAATAAAATTCACGACTATAGTTAGCTAGTATATTTTCAGAATTTTAATCAGAATCATGTACGTATACTATTCATTTCATCGCTATTTGCCAAATAAAAAACCCTTATTAAATGAGGCAAATCTACAGGGACGTGTGGCTAAAAGAAAGCCATACATTTCTGAGAAAAATGCAAAGAAGCGCCTACATTTTGCTATGGAGTAATTGAATAAGCCTTTCCGATTCTGGGACACAGTTCTCTGGAGCGACGAAAGTAAATTTGAGTTAAAAACTAATAGAAGACGAAAGATGGTCTGGCGCCGACCATCTGAAGCATTTAAACCAAATTTAATTAGACCCACTGTAAAGCATGGTGGAGGATCAATAATGGTATAGGGCTGCTTCTGTGCTGAAGGAGTAGGAAATTTACATATAATAGATGGAATTCTTAATGCCAGCAAGTATATTGACATTTTAGAAGAGCATTTGTTTGAATCCGTCGACAAATTGGGGTTAATGGGGTCATTTACCTTTCAACAAGATAATGACCCCAAACATTCCGCCAAGATTGTAAAACAGTTTTTTGAACAAAATCATATTAATGTGCTACCATGGCCTCCGAAAAGTCCCGATCTTAACCCGATCGAGCATTTGTGGGATGAATTCGATCAGGCAATTCCACAAACAGACCGCTATAGCAAAACCCAATTCACTGAAGCATTAAAACGTGAGTGGGCAGCTATAGGCCGGGAAACTATTGCAAAATTAGTGATAAGCATTCCAAATAGACTAAGACAAGTTATCCAAGCTAAAGGTTACCACACTTCCTATTAAGCTACCCTATATTATATATTTTTTTATTTGTCAACTTACTTTCCGATTTGCATGTTTTGTTTTTTTATATTTATTTTCTATGTTGAATAACAATTTAGGTTGTATAATAACTGTCACAATGTGTTTAGGTAATAAAGAATAAATACTGCTATTTTTGGTTGCGTTTCATTTTTTGTGTCAGTAAATATACTGAAACAGTAGTAAAAAGTATCGTTGTCAACATATTTACCGGCGCCAGTATATATTATTATATTATATAGGTTTGGGTCTCATCAGCCACTGATCGCATGGGTAGTCCCTTGGCGATCCTCTCTTATCCGGGTCATTATCCAAAAATGCTGTCCCATAAAAGGAGCAATTTGGGCACGTCCCCCGCCTTAAGCCTAATATAATATACCTCTTCTCCTCTAGTGCGGGGCAGGTGTAAAGAAGATGAATCGAGGATTCCTCATATTCTTTACAGTATTTGCAGGCCGGGCTGTCAGTCAGCCTCAGCTTGTGCTTATATGCATTCAGGCTACTATGGTGTCTCGTTATGGTTCCCACCAGGGTTCTGGCTTTGTGCCTGTTCAATTTAATGAATTATTGGGCCTATTTCTCAATCCCTGAGTATTTGATGAAGAGTCTGGTTATTCGACAACCCGTTACTCCTCTCCATCCTTTATTTTGCTGGTCCCTCGCCCAGCCATTGATGTGGTCTCTGATCAGATTCCGACTTATTCCCACTGCAGGTTCTGGTCCATAGAGGTTTTCCCTGGTCCCTAGTCTGGCAAGGTCATCTGCAATTAGATTTCCCTTAATGCCATTATGCCCAGGTATCCATAAGAGTTCCACCGGTCCCTTCTCTGCCAAGTGGTTCAATGCTTCATAGCAATTATCAGCTTCGACTTTGTCGTTGCTGAATTCAGGGCTGTCAACGCCGCCCTGATATCCGATACATACACACGCAGATACATACCTTCTCCTGGGTTCGATTTTGGTCGGCCCCCAGAACACCGTATGTAATTCCAACTAGCTCGGAGTACGGTAGTGTATTTGCCCAAGAGGAAGGTTTTACCTATCCCGTCGCGTCGCCTATACACCCCCGCACCCACTCTGGTCCCACTCTTGGCTCCATCCGTGTACAAGATGTGTCCATTGAGCGGCAATCCAGCTCGACCCTCCCTACTGACCCATGCATGTCAGGTATGCATATTGCTGCTACGGTGATAAAATTCACGGTATTTCGACCGAAAAGTTACTGGAAAGTTGAATTCAGGTATATTTGCTCCCTTTTGCATTCCACGTTCAGACTCTAGTCTAGTCAGACGTGATTTTCCGTTTTTGTAAAGTCATGCTTTGTCTTTTTAACGGAGGCCTTTATTTAATAAAATATTAAGTTGTACGTTTCCATTTATGGCAAAATTTTATCAGAATACGTATTTTATCTCTTCTTTGGGAATTTACGCGGATGCAGTTTAATTTTATCTTATCTACAAAACGGTACCATCATAATGAAACGATACAATTATATAACCTAATTGCAAGCTTTTTCTCCAAAACGAAAAGAATATAATTAAGATAAATAAACATAATATTTCAGATAATATGAGACATAAATGTTTTAGATAACTTCTCGGTTATAGAATATTTCGGAAATAATATGATTAATGATGGGAATTATTTATCGATTAGTTATTTACATATACATATTATATACAGACATACACTCCTGGGCAAAATTAACCCATGAGCAAAACTTTATATTATTTCTTATAATTTTTCGAAGTTTTACATCCTTAAACATTCTATATGTATAGGTGGCCTAGGATATCCTTTGTCACTATTAATAAATAATTGCAATTGTTGGACAAGTCGATAGTAACATTTGTTAATAGTTAGTTAATAATACATTTAATGCTATTTAAATTGATTTGTAAAAGACAATAAAATCATTTACCTAGTGACTTTTTAAATTTAATATTATCACGTGAATAAAACACTTTATCCAGAACACCCAGAGGAACCTATCTTTTGATGTATTCATAATGTTTTAGAGAGGAACTTGTTTCGATGGTAGCACGGATTTGGTTCCTATACAAGAGAAATCAATGAATGCACACATCTATGTAGAAGAACATATGGTGATAATTCTTAGTCAGAGAAAATTTCTTTTTATTCAAAATAACGCTCGACCCCACTTTGCTAGAGCAATAAACTCCATAGAGCATCTGTAGGATACACTAAAATGATTAGTTACGTACAGGCGTCGCATGCCTGCTCCTATGACTCTTAAGGTGCGTATACATTTGCGAGTCGAACCGCCTGTGAACCATTCCTTAAAAATAGTTTTACAGCGAACATCTACTGAACTAAACACGATCCATAGGAAAGAAGGAACTAACCACGAACCACCAGCAGTCTTGCTCGGCGCGCTTACTTGCAATAGATAATGTCTTCATACGTAGAAAATTATACGATTTCAGTTATCAGTGGTGCGGCTTTAATGATAGCCGAAAGTTTGTGCAAAAGGAAGAGGAAAGAAAGAGCTATTTCCCTCTAAGCATCTTCTTTTTAAATTTTTTTATAATTGTCCTTGTGTTTAGGATTCCACAATAACGATTTCGTTTTATAAATTTCAATTAGTTTGACTACATTCTCCTCTATCCACTACATTATAATAATTACATATTATAATATAAAAGTTATTAAATACATTATAAAGGTAGGCAGATTATTAAATAAACTGAGAGAGAGAAAAAATCATACAAAAAGGCACAAGAAATAAATAGAGCCAGCCCCGTGGTTCGCGAGCAGAAGAAAAACAACGAACTGTACATGACGCCGTCTCAATGTGAATTGCGATGTCTTTGTGTTCGTCAAAAAAAAAAAAAAACGACAGGTAGCGATTCGCCACGAGCGGTTTACAAGCGGTTCGTTCGGCGCTCCAAACACAGTTCCAATCTTGCGATCAAGTGGTTCAAGAGCGGTTCGCGAACGGTTCGGCTCGCAAATGTATACGCACCTTTAGGAAACTCGAACAAGTCGTTCTTGTCGAACGGGAGAATATTCCTTAGGAGACCATTCACCACTTGATTAAGTTCATGCCTAGTTGAATGAAAACAATGATAAGAGCTGGAGGATACTATTGAATTCAAATTCTGATTACATAATTTCACCTCTAATTTTCTTCCTACAAAGTTTTTCATTAACACTTTACATTTAATGTAGAATGCTGAATGATAATTATAAATACTGCAAGTGAACTAAGATAATCGTAAGAGATTATTATGGTAGTTATTACTAATATCCGCAAGTAAATCCTGCATGATGTGTAAGGCAGGCGCGGATCCAGAACATCACGCTAACGTGCACATATAAAATATTGATAAGCAATATATTACCTTTTAATGTCGATTTTGTAGTTTCTAACATAACAAGGACAATAAATGTCACTGAACACATAAGACTGCACACTAATAATTTTTAGAGTTCCAATATCTTAGCATAATATGTTCTAAATGTTCAGGAATAAAATATTGACGGCTATCATTCAGAACTCATTAATATTCTGAAAAGATCTTTCAACGCATAAAGGTAGCAGAAGCATATTTATAGTGCATGAAGTTTCAAGGTCAGGTTCAAGTTCAGGGAGAGCATGTGAACTTTTCTTAACCCGATGTTAAGAAAAGTCCATCTCTTTACCTACTAGGAAATCGACACAGTTACCATACAGCGTAAGAACTTCATCGTGTCGTAAAATCGTTTCCAATTTATGTTCCTCGCTTTCAGCAAGATGTCTTATTGACTGAAAAGTAAAACTGCGCAAGTCAAATATAATATTTACTGCGTTAACTCTTGTGTATCCATGGGAAGCAAATATACATTCAAAGTTCCTTATTAAGTATTTTTGAACAGCTGGGTCATCGAACGCCAACTGAGCGTGTGAGACAGAGAGGTGATATTTTTAAGTATAATAATGATATTACTTCAATTACAATAAGGTATACGTCAGCGAGTACTTGTTACATATCACAGTGAAAGTGTGCCACTATTGACAAAGATCTTTCCGCATACCACAAATATTGCATAGGATAGCCGTCCGATGGACTCGTTTTGATGTCACATGTGGAATAATGTTTTGTTTATTGTACATATGATACAATGTTATTATTAAACATACGTATGTTGTGTTGTGTTTTCATTGATAACATGAAACTTCATTATTCAATTTCATATCTACGTTTATACTCATACACATGTAGTGGAAGTAGGGGGTCATGCGTGCCCTCGAATAAGCCGTCATCAAATCTCCGGTTGCTCAGGATTTCACGACCATGTTAGTCGAAACTATATCTCTAGCACATTCTGCCATAATAATTAAACAATGCACGAGAAACTTACGACCAGCAAGGACAATTTTTCTGCGCGAACTGGAGAAGGTCGTGAACCCGTATGTCGAATAAGCAAGTCGTAGCGCTTGCGCAGAATAAGTAGTGCCCGGTTCACGATTCCGTGTGAACCCGGTTTTAGACGCGGGTATTAATTATTACATTAATATTAGTAATATATATATATATATATATATATATATATATATATATATATATATATATATATATATATATATATATATATATATATATATATATCGTAGTTAATGCCATAAAATGTTCTTTCAAATAAGAAGAAAACTGAGTATATATCTCACAAACAACTTGTCTTATTTACGTTTAAAAATCGAGTGTCCCTATTAAAAGCGCCTTTACCAATTTATCTTGTATAAATTTTAATAAAGGGAAAGATTGAATATTATATTCAATATACAGTATACTAAACTATTTACAAGGCCTATTATAAGGCTACTATTCCTGTCTAGAAGGCCTACTCTAGTATGTCTACAAAGGGCATTATTCTTATACTGTATCTATCTATTTTTATATTTTATACATTACTGCTCCAGTACTATGATAATACAGTATTATCAGTTGATTAACCATCGATTCTAATCAACTATGAAAATAATCCATATTATTAATTTTTTTTTACTATTTCATCATTTAGCAGTGAAACAATCCCATTCATTATGTGCTTGTTATTCAAATGGAAAATATGTGTTTTTCATAACACAATATCTCGGCGTTTTCATTCTAAATAAAGTGGGAACCATTGGGGTTACATTTGCGTTGAGTAGACTGTGACACGACACCTTTAATAAGAGAAGCCATTGTAAAAGTCTGCGTCGTCGTTAGAACAGCCGTACCGAAGAGCATTTGGATTGCGAACATCGAACCTCGTTATTGCCACCCTAGGCCACAAATACATCCCCAGTTCGCTAGCTACCAGTTTTATTACAGTCATCAAAACCGGAAACCAATACCCGCTCAAATGAAAAACTTGGATTAAGTTGGCTTGTGAATGTATCTTGTTTCTTTATACATTTACATATACATAAGTATAATAGTAAAAATAGTTACTATATCTCCCTGTCGATTTAATATCGGTAGTCAGTATACATGTTAAATATTGAATTAAAATTTTACGATAAGTCTTTACAATATCCATAGAGGGTTTATACTTCCTCAGATATAAATTTTGATTAAACGTTTATACAAGGTTTCAATTACATTATAGGGTAATTAAAAGACTTGTAATTATTTAATTAAGAGTAAAACTTTTAAATCCTCTCCAAATTTTAGCAAGCTCTCTACCTAGCGCACTTTTAAGGGATTATTCAATTGGAATCTGGTATTAGTTCTTAACAGTTAGGCACAGTTTTTGCGAAAATATTTACATTTCACTTTCACATTTCTGCTGGCATACTGATATATTACTAATATTAATGTAATAATTAATACCCGCGTCTAAAACCGCGTTCACACGGAATCGTGAACCGGGCACTACTTATTCTGCGCAAGCGCTACGACTTGCTTATTCGACATACGGGTTCACGACCTTTTCCAGTTTGCGCAGAAAAATTGTCCTTGCTGGTCGTAAGTTTCTCGTGCATTGTTTAATTATTATGGCAGAATGTGTTAGAGATATAGTTTCGACTAACATGGTCGTGAAATCCTGAGCAACCGGAGATTTGATGACGGCTTATTCGAGGACACGCATGACCCCCTACTTCCACTACCAATAGTTCACACTAAGTAGTGATCATGACTGCTTAGCCGACTGGTAGTGCTCTCACCCGTAGTTCGGCGCCTTCATGTGTATGAGTATAAACGTAGATATGAAATTGAATAATGAAGTTTCATGTTATCAATGAAAACACAACACAACATACGTATGTTTAATAATAACATTGTATCATATGTACAATAAACAAAACATTATTCCACATGTGACATCAAAACGAGTCCATCGGACGGCTATCCTATGCAATATTTGTGGTATGCGGAAAGATCTTTGTCAATAGTGGCACACTTTCACTGTGATATGTAACAAGTACTCGCTGACGTATACCTTATTGTAATTGAAGTAATATCATTATTATACTTAAAAATATCACCTCTCTGTCTCACACGCTCAGTTGGCGTTCGATGACCCAGCTGTTCAAAAATACTTAATAAGGAACTTTGAATGTATATTTGCTTCCCATGGATACACAAGAGTTAACACAGTAAATATTATATTTGACTTGCGCAGTTTTACTTTTCAGTCAATAAGACATCTTGCTGAAAGCGAGGAACATAAATTGGAAACGATTTTACGACACGATGAAGTTCTTACGCTGTATGGTAACTGTGTCGATTTCCTAGTAGGTAAAGAGATGGACTTTTCTTAACATCGGGTTAAGAAAAGTTCACATGCTCTCCCTGAACTTGAACCTGACCTTGAAACTTCATGCACTATAAATATGCTTCTGCTATCTTTATGCGTTGAAAGATCTTTTCAGAATATTAATGAGTTCTGAATGATAGCCGTCAATATTTTATTCCTGAACATTTAGAACATATTATGCTAAGATATTGGAACTCTAAAAATTATTAGTGTTCAGTCTTATGTGTTCAGTGACATTTATTGTCCTTGTTATGTTAGAAACTACAAAATCGACATTAAAAGGTAATATATTGCTTATCAATATTTTATATGTGCACGTTAGCGTGATGTTCTGGATCCGCGCCTGCCTTACACATCATGCAGGATTTACTTGCGGATATTAGTAATAACTACCATAATAATCTCTTACGATTATCTTAGTTCACTTGCAGTATTTATAATTATTCATTCAGCATTCTACATTAAATGTAAAGTGTTAATGAAAAACTTTGTAGGAAGAAAATTAGAGGTGAAATTATATAATCAGAATTTGAATTCAATAGTATCCTCCAGCTCTTATCATTGTTTTCATTCAACTAGGCATGAACTTAATCAAGTGGTGAATGGTCTCCTAAGGAATATTCTCCCGTTCGACAAGAACGACTTGTTCGAGTTTCCTAAAGGTGCGTATACATTTGCGAGCCGAACCGTTCGCGAACCGCTCTTGAACCACTTGATCGCAAGATTGGAACTGTGTTTGGAGCGCCGAACGAACCGCTGGTAAACCGCTCGTGGCGAATCGCTACCTGTCGTTTTTTTTTTTTTTTGACGAACACAAAGACATCGCAATTCACATTGAGACGGCGTCATGTACAGTTCGTTGTTTTTCTTCTGCTCGCGAACCACGGGGCTGGCTCTATTTATTTCTTGTGCCTTTTTGTATGATTTTTTCTCTCTCTCAGTTTATTTAATAATCTGCCTACCTTTATAATGTATTTAATAACTTTTATATTATAATATGTAATTATTATAATGTAGTGGATAGAGGAGAATGTAGTCAAACTAATTGAAATTTATAAAACGAAATCGTTATTGTGGAATCCTAAACACAAGGACAATTATAAAAAAATTTAAAAAGAAGATGCTTAGAGGGAAATAGCTCTTTCTTTCCTCTTCCTTTTGCACAAACTTTCGGCTATCATTAAAGCCGCACCACTGATAACTGAAATCGTATAATTTTCTACGTATGAAGACATTATCTATTGCAAGTAAGCGCGCCGAGCAAGACTGCTGGTGGTTCGTGGTTAGTTCCTTCTTTCCTATGGATCGTGTTTAGTTCAGTAGATGTTCGCTGTAAAACTATTTTTAAGGAATGGTTCACAGGCGGTTCGACTCGCAAATGTATACGCACCTTAAGAGTCATAGGAGCAGGCATGCGACGCCTGTACGTAACTAATCATTTTAGTGTATCCTACAGATGCTCTATGGAGTTTATTGCTCTAGCAAAGTGGGGTCGAGCGTTATTTTGAATAAAAAGAAATTTTCTCTGACTAAGAATTATCACCATATGTTCTTCTACATAGATGTGTGCATTCATTGATTTCTCTTGTATAGGAACCAAATCCGTGCTACCATCGAAACAAGTTCCTCTCTAAAACATTATGAATACATCAAAAGATAGGTTCCTCTGGGTGTTCTGGATAAAGTGTTTTATTCACGTGATAATATTAAATTTAAAAAGTCACTAGGTAAATGATTTTATTGTCTTTTACAAATCAATTTAAATAGCATTAAATGTATTATTAACTAACTATTAACAACTGTTACTATCGACTTGTCCAACAATTGCAATTATTTATTAATAGTGACAAAGGATATCCTAGGCCACCTATACATATAGAATGTTTCAGGATGTAAAACTTCGAAAAATTATAAGAAATAATATAAAGTTTTGCTCATGGGTTAATTCTGCCCAGGAGTGTATGTATGTATATAATGGGTATATGTAAATAACTAATCGATAAATAATTCCCATCTTTAATCATATTATTTCCAAAATATTCTATAACCGAGAAGTTATCTAAAACATTTATGTCTCATATTATCTGAAATATTATGTTTATTTATCTTAATTATATTCTTTTCGTTTTGGAGAAAAAGCTTGCAATTAGGTTATATAATTGTATCGTTTCATTATGATGGTACCGTTTTGTAGATAAGATAAAATTAAACTGCATCCGCGTAAATTCCCAAAGAAGAGATAAAATACGTATTCCGATAAAATTTTGCCATAAATGGAAACGTACAACTTAATATTTTATTAAATAAACGCCTCCGTTAAAAAGACAAAGCATGACTTTACAAAAACGGAAAATCACGTCTGACTAGACTAGAGTCTGAACGTGGAATGCAAAAGGGAGCAAATATACCTGAATTCAACTTTCCAGTAACTTTTCGGTCGAAATACCGTGAATTTTATCACCGTAGCAGCAATATGCATACCTGACATGCATGATCAAATCATCTGTAAAGCTCGACTTTTCTGTGGAAATTTCCCCATTTAGTTCTTTCAGTTAGCGGTATTATACAATATACTGTCACATTCTTCATATACGAGGTTTGGCAATAATATAACGATAATTTAAAATTTGCACGGTAGACTGGAGAGCTAGTTGCATGTTCTGTTATATGCAGAGAGTTTCAGACTTATAGTAGATGCAAAAGAAGTAGCAGCGACCTATTGCATTTCCTCTTTGTTGCATAAATATTCACCTAGAATGAGTTTTGTGTTAGTCGTCGCAACATGAACGATGTAAAACTTAAACAGAGAACTGTGATTTAATTTCTTGTACAGCCAGAAGGCAAACCATTGGATATTTATTTTAAACTGATTTTCATGTATCTGGAAGAGTTTTTATCATAAACTAATGTGAATAAATGGGTTTCTCGGTTTAAATAGACAATAATTCTGAAAGATGACGAATCAACAGGCTATTCATTAACCTCCCATACAAATAAAAGTTTGAAGTCTGTGGAAACTCTACCTAGTATTATCTGACTGTCGCTTAATATTACGAATATTGTCTACCAACTAGGAATTAACAAAGAAATTATTCATCAGATAATCCACAAAGATTTCATTCACCGATTTATAACGATTGTTTGGAAAGGTTTGAGGCTAAGGGAATAGATTGGCTGTACCGAATAGTTACAGTAATTGGCTGTATCTAAACATAACTATTTTAATATAATTGTGACACTAAGAATCAGAGCCAATAGTGGGTGGATAAAGATAGAAGATGACTAGTTGACTCCAGCATGTCGAAATCTGACTTAAGGTAATTGTTACCTTAAGTTATTTAAGTTGTATAGAAGTTGCAGATAATAGCCCTGACCTTATTTCCTGCCATTTATTTATATTTTCTTAAATAAAAAAGCCGATGAAGAGATAGTGTTTTCAGTTAGTGTAGGATATTAAACGAATATGGTTCGGGAATTGATACGACGAATACGCTTCAAGAGTTGATGCAATAGGCCTTTCACGAATGTTTCCAAGGTTAGCAGATGGGTAGCAAAATTACATTACGTAAGGATGAGAGTATTGTGAAGAAATTAGAGCCTGAATATATTTTAATTTTGCTAATAATGTGTTTGCATCGAAATTACTGTTACATTATTATCAAATATTGCATTAATTATTTTGCACTGCTATGTTTTAGCAATTCTATACACTGCCATTTTACGCAGATATGTTTTAAGGACGAACTTTAGTGGTAAATATTCTTGAGTTTCTTAAATATGTTATTTTTTTCGTGGAAAGATATCAGATACGTATGAAAATAGGTTTATTTAGCCATTTCATATAGAGGCTGGCGATTTTTTACTTAAAATATTGCATTGTTTAATTTTTTCATTTCAAACTTTACTTGTACTCTTAAATTATTATTTTAAAACTTTTATATAATTTTATACTAATACTCTTATAAAACTAAAAATATATATTTTGTTATAAACTTAACAACTGGTTCAAAAAAACGTCATTTATGTAAATTTGGTTGATCCGCAAAACTTCTTATGCCGCCACTTCTTATAAAATTAGGATTAATGAAGCAATATGTAGAAGCTGTATATAAAAATGGGAATTATTTTAAGTCCTCATGTGGCAAGTTTCCAGCTCTTTCTGAAAAATTATAGGAAGGCATTTTCGTAGGACCACAAATAAGAAAATTAATGGAGAACCAACAGTTTGAAGAAACAGTGACAGAAATTGAAAAAGCTATCTTGGATATACTTTAAAAATGTAACATAATTTTTTTAGGAAGCTATAAACATCCACAGTATGAGGAAATTGTCAACAAACTGCTGGATAAATTTAAGCAACTTGGTTGTAATATGAGCATAAAAATTCATTTTCTGCATGTTCATCTGGACTATTTTCCAGAAAATCTTGATGTTAGTGAGGACCAAGGTGAAAGGTTCTATCTAAGGCACAAAGGAGATGAAAAGGAGGTCCTAGGATCGATGGGATGTAGCATGGCAGGTTACTGCTGGATGCTGAAAAGAGAACATCCAACGGATGATTACACAAGAAAATCTACAGAACGAAGTTTTTTGTTAAAAAGGGAGAGATATTCAAAGAGAAAAAGAAATTAGAGACTCAAAACTATTTGTGTTGTTGATCTCTATTATGCTTTTAATGTTTATTAAGTATAATGTTTATTAAAATGTAATTTTTCCTTTAGTTTTTAATTTGTTCTGATTATTCAGTTGATTAAAAACCGCACGTGAAGGGCAAAAGGGTGAAGGTAGATGAAATCAGCATAAATAACTTACTTATAATCACTTATCAAATCCAAATCCTGTGTTATAAGTTTGTTAAAAATGATAATAAAACTTTTAAATAACAATTAATAGACAGAATGATCCGAAAAAAAATTGTGACTATTCATATATCCATGAATCAGTGTTTGTATACTAACAGTTCCGATGTACCGAATAAAATATACAACACGGTGATTTATAATTGAATGTTGCGGTAAATGGAATCTCTTTACTTTTCGGTAATTGTATTTCAAAATAACAGATATTAATGACTTTGTAACCGTTCGCGCTTGGAAAAGTTTACAATTAAATTCTGTCCATAGAACGTTCCGAATGAATACGCATTTGTTGGTATTTTGAACTGACGCCAGCCAGAGGGAAAATTTATTGTGGTAAGGAAATAATGCAACTGTTATTATGCAAAGGCTACTGTCCCGTTTTAATTTAATAACATAATGGAAGATGAAGGTTCTTAATAAAGCTATAACGCAACGCAGTTAGATAGACACTTCATAAAATGGAATAATGTTTATTTATGAGATATTATTAAGAAACATATTCTTAAAAATAGTTAAGAATAGGATGGTATTCTAAATATAATTGTTATTATAAAAAAATGTTATACAAAAAATAGCATAAAGAAGTAAATATAAAGAAAAGATATGAGAAAATATTGGAGCTTAAAGAGAAGATTGATATTTTTTAAGATTATAACATGGAAGACTTATTGTTAGAAATTTGTGGAGATGCTTTAATATAGGAAAAACACAGGTAGCCGGAATTGTTACGAACAGCTATTATATAAACGAAACTCTAATGATTATACAGGTGGTAACTGAAGGGATTAGGCCAATAAATTTAGAAACATTTACACTTCATTATGATTCCGATAGATACATATCGTAATGAATTTACTAGAAAATTCTCTGAGGTGCTGTTGGGTATGCCAGCTGTACTAGTCGGTCGACGTCTGCTCCAAATTGTTGCAATGTCCCGGTGCTCCTTTGATATCGGCTCTTCAGTTGCATTTGGTAGACCTGTTTCATGTATTTGTCACCGTAGCGCATCTCCATACGATCTACTATTGTTGTAAGATTCTGTTGACTTTCCGGAATAAATCGGAGTATATCGAGAGCCTCCCCTCTTAAGGCAACGATAAGAGCTATAGCCTTTTCCTGATCGTCCCAATAGTTTGCGCAAGCAGCAACCTCGAATTGTCTTCGATATACCGACCAAGGAATCGAACGATCAAAAGTTGGTGTTTGAATCAATATATATATATATATATATATATATATATATATATATATTGATATATTGGATATATATATATATTTATATATATATATATATATATATATATATATATATATATATATATATATATATATATAATATATTACATAAATACATTTATTCATTCATATATACATTTTATTAGCGTCGCTTGATATTCTAGAGCCTACATTACGAATTAACACAAAAGAGATCGCTGATAGCTTGACATGATTACACTAATTTTAATAAGTTAATGATTTTAATATTAACTGAAATGTGAGTAATTAAATAATCCTCAGCTAGTAAAAGACATAGTTGCGGCGTCAGAGACTTCTCCCCAAGTTTTTAACCCCTACTTTTGGTAATGTCTATAACATGGGACAGCGGAGTCAGTTTCATTATACTCCAATAAATAATGGGGCTGATTTGGATGAGAGAGTTGATAGTGACTGACTGTCGGTCTTCTGGTTTTCAGACGTTCTTGCCTTCTTGTCTTCTAATCTGCTGTTTCATCTAATCTTCAGTGTTTATGGTCTACTAATATTCCTGGCTGTCTCTCTTCGAACTAACTTCCGACTGCTTGTTCTCAGATTAATTTCTGACTGTCTGTTCTCGGGTTGGTTTCAAAACATCATTATTACCTTGTAGGCACGCGTATTTAGACGAATCCATGGTTCCCTAGAAAACAGACCTCTGTAACTCTCTGTGTGATGGAAATAATTAACATGGTGTGTATCAACGTATGCAATGTGGTTCGATACCAATTTAAATTTTTGTAAATATGTGGTCACGTTTTTAGGATTCTGTTTCGATATAAGACCTTAATATAAAGGGTGGTCCAACCATAATGCACGATGTTAATTGTGAGTCACACCTTAACGTCAAGTTTTTTGCCCAACTTAATTTGACATTTCTTTGTTTCAGTGTTTGACAAATTCAACCATGGAGAGGTACACAATTGAGCAGCGCGTTAAGATTATTGAAGCCTTTTACGAAAATGGGCGTTCAAGTCAAAATGCATTTCGTGCACTTCGTGACTTTTTTGGTCAGCATAATCGACCAAATGTCTCCACAATCGGGAGAATTGTGCGCAAATTTCAACAAACCGGGTCTGTAGGAAATGTGAAAACACCTGTGCATGCTCGCCCAGTTCGTTCTGCGGAAAACATTGCTGTTGTTCGCGATAGTGTAGAAGAAGAGCCGTCAACTTCGACTCGTCGTCGAGCCTAACAATTGAACATCTCACGAACTTCACTGATGCGAATTTTGAATAAAGATTTGAATTTACACGCTTACACAAGGTTCAATTGACTCAAGGGCTGAAGCCTACTGACCATTTCAAGCGTCGTCAATACGCCGAATGGTTGGTTGAACAGACAGAAGTGAATGGTGACTTTACAAAGAAAATCATCTTCAGCGACGAGGCACACTTTCACCTCAGTGGATTCGTTAACAAGCAGAATTGCCGCATTTGGGCAAATGAGAATCCACGAGTGATTGTTGAAAAGCCGATGCATCCACAAAGAGTGACTGTTTGGTGCGGTTTATGGGCTGGCGGCGTCATCGGGCCGTAATTCTTCGAAAATGAGGTCGGCCAAGCAGTTACCGTGAATGGTGTTCACTATCGCGAGATGATAACGGACTTCTTGTGGCCAGAAATTGAGGATATGGACCTGGACGATATGTGGTTCCAACAGGATGGTGCCACTTGCCACACAGACAACGAAACAATGGCACTTTTGCGCGAGAAATTCAATGACCCTGTTATCTCACGTCGTGGCGATGTTAATTGGCCGCCACGATCATGTGATTTGACACCGTTGGACTTCTTTCTTTGGGGATATTTAAAAGAAAAAGTGTAAGTCAATAAACCAAGAACAATTCAAGAGCTAAAGGATGAGATAGTTCGGCACATTAACGACATTGAACCTCAATTTTGTCTCAGAGTCATTGAAAATATGGACCATCGGATAGAGGTAGGTCACCGAAGCCGTGGCGAGCATCTGGCCGATATTTTGTTTCACACATAATTGTCATAGATCCTTCTATCATTATAAAAGATATGAAGATAATTCTCTGAAAACTTTTTGTTTTATTTACAATTAACATCGTGCGTTTTGGTTGGACCACCTTTTATAAGGGCGATAGTTACTTATCGGAAATAAATGTGTTACTAGCTTTATTTATGTTACATATACCCAGCTAATCGTCAAGTGCTTAGAAATTGAAGCCTCGATGGATATTTACGTAAAGATTCTAATATTGTAATCCCGATAATTTTGTGTTGAATATTTAAAAACTCTAATTTATCTCTGAAAATTAATTTAAAACGCTCCTAATTGTTTTGACCAACTTTTAAATGAAATAAAAATAATTTAGGTAACATTTTTAGTCCAAATTACTTAAATAATATATACCAAAAATTGAAATAATACCACACGATTTTGTAGATCAGGGACGGGACCTTTCAATAAACAGACTTGCCTCACATTTCTCACAAGAGTTAAAAGATTTTGATAAATATAAGAATGGTAACTCAAAAATGAAAAATTTTGGTATTTTTGGATAATGCTTGTTTTCATGCTAAATGCATTGAGCTAATAAATATTCAACTGCTCGTTCTACCGCCAAATTGTATTTCAATTATGCAGTCGTTAGACAGAGGTGTTTTATTAAAAATCGGTGAAAAAACTTATTATCAAAAACTAAATTGGTGGATAATGCTCAAGGTTTTACCAAAGGTATAAATGTTATGGATATCGTTTATTTTATAAAATCTGTACGACTGAAGATTACAGAAGATATAATCAAAAATTCTTTTTTGATCTAATTGTTATAGTAAACACAGCAAAAATACTATAGAAAATGATGACTTTTCAGCAAAAGATAAGTCCGTATTTTCTGAAATGTGTCGAAATGCAAAGTCTGACTTGCGTAAATTTATTAACTGCGACGGTAATTTAATATTAGAGGATGATAGTGACACCACTTTTATTAATATCTCCACAAATAGATAGGTAATTGTTCAATAATTCGGATGAAAATATATAAACTAGTGACCACTTACAATCAAACGTAATAGATTATAATAAAGCCGTTGGTATCGCAAATAATTGAGAAAACAAAGAAGATTCCATTGCAATGCATCTGTTGTCTGAATTAACGTTACATTTTTAAGACGACAACTCTACATATTGAAAACAGAAGCCCATCAAGAAATTCTAATCGATTTTATTAATATATGTTAACCATTTTATATTTTATATATTGATACTAAATGCACATAAATAAATGTACACATGTATGTACTTATACAACATGTATTTTCCCATAATCGTACAATTCCCTTAGGTGTCCAGTTAAAGAAGATACTGTATTTGTTGTTTATTATTATGTATTAAGTATTTTTTTGAACTAATTTTATTGTAAATTTCACATCAAAGCATCTCTGACCAATTATTGTTTTTGTATTAAAAATTCTTAGATTATCATTTACTTTTCCTCAAGAAGTAAGATTAGGAGTTGTTAATATCTTATACTGTCACCGATATAACATAAGCTGGTAATAGAATAATGAATGTATCATTAAAAAAGGCTTCGTATGGTTAAGTCAGTTCCTTAGTGAGTATGGCATTAAAGAATCTAAATAGAGTACCTCTAATTGTTTCAGGTGGCAGTTCAATACACATATTTACCCTAATATTAGTACGTAAGAGTGAGATTCAACAAGCTATGATTTACTTTTACTTTTCCGCACTCAACTATACGCGGAAAAGATATGTAATCGTGTAAGCAATTTTTTTCTAGCGTTTATTTTTCGTCTTTCGGCCTAAAAACAAAAAAAAATTGTTTTTAAACAATTTTGTATGTCGTTGTCGTCAGCATTAATAAAATTTCTTGTTAGCACGATAACTAAAATAATTCGTGGGGACGTCTCCTAGATGATATCTATTGATTTTGAGGTGGATAGAACACATTCTACCATATTCATGGGTCATGAGAAAGCACAATGGTGGACCATTTGAGAAATTTTTCTTTGTTAGCACGATCACTCAATTAAATCCTGTCGGATCGATCGAGTTTCGACTGATTCTGATTATGGACGCCTACCAGACGACATCTATTGGTTTTGAGGCGTATAAGATACACCCCAACCCTGTCCATGAGTCATGAGAAAGCACGATAGTGGATTATTTGATAAAGTAAAACTGTCGCATAAAACAATATATATGTGTTGGTTTATTTTTTCTTGGCCACTCAATTTCGAGATAGAGATGTTCTATGTACGGAAAAGTCCCGTCTTAAGGTTTAAAAACTGTTTATTTTTATTAATATTTTAGCTCATTAATTATTTATATTTGAGCTCGTAATATGGTGGCAGGACCTAGTTCATAACTAATTATCAGAAAGAAATATACAAACAGTAGAGTAATAATTATTAATAACAATATCATTAATATGATATTATTCATTAACATAATGCATCAAAGTAAGAATGACTATGTATTTTCGTTATTGTGTCATCAAAATTTTCATTAATATATATGTTGTATTAATAGTAACTGTTTTAGTAATTCATTTTCCAACAGATGATGGGTGTTTATGAATGGAAGTTTTTATTAAAGTTCTGCATTATACAGAAGTAAATACTCGACAATAATAAATATATTAACGAGATTATAACATCCTAAAGATGTTATAGTCTATATAATATATAAAATGTAGGTATAGTGTCTACATAAATCGCCTATTAATGATATATTAACAGCAGGGCTATTAATTCCATTAAAAATATACTTTATATTTATTGCTCATTTTTACAAAATAAAAATGGGATATGTCAAATGAAAGAATTTATATTAAATAAAAAAGCTAATTTTAATATTTTTAAACTTGAACTAGAAGTTGTTTACTTTAAATTTGCTATAATCAAAGTACTAATGTCAATAATGCTTTCCTTCATCTTCATCATGCACGTATTTATAACTCAATACAACATAATAAAAAGATCCTTAATCGTAAAACAATAAACCCCAACGCAACAAAGAGCAGATCTCTTCCAACTGGGTAATCTATACGTATAGAGTGAACTTAGATTTGCACGGAATGTCTACTCAAATGTCCTAAAATTGAATTCCATCTTGTACATGAATGTCAGGCATGTGTAATATATAACAAGCTTCGAGGATGAGAATATGTGTACTATGACATGTACGTATATAACGTAATAAGAAAGTTACGTATTCTACTATTTCGTTTAAACGGAACGACGGATACGCTGATACGGGGAAAAGAAAATAGAAATAAGTAAGCCTAGCATGTTAAAGGTGCTGTAAAAAAACAGGGGTATATTCAATAATGATGGGTGTAGAAAATATATAAGGGAGCTATAAAATAAAAGTTATCTCAAAAAATCCATGCTATAGACAGTGCAGATCTAACCAGGGAGGGATAATCATCATCATGAGGTCATCAGTCCTAAGACTGGTTGAACGCTAACCTCCAGCTTTTCCTATCTTGTGCTAACCTACGCATTTAGCTAATTGTGCTACAACCTACATCCCTTACTATTTGCGAGCAGTACTCTACTCTAGGCCTACCTCTGTCTTTCTTCACTCCTATTTCTACCTGCCTCCAAAATATCGCGGACTATTCCCCCATGTCTCAGCAACTGGCCTACCATAATATCTCTTCTCTTCTTTATGTTTTTCCACATACTTCTTTTCTCGCCGACTTTCTCCAATACTTCTTCGTTTCCCGTATAGTGTCGTGCTCCATACATACGTTTTCAAAAATCTCTTCCTTGTTTCTAAGTTGATTATCCCCGAACATAAAAGTGCTTTCTTTTTGTTAAAAGCTACTCGACCCTGCGCTATTCTTTGTTTTATATCTTTATTGCTTCTTCCATCCCAATTTATTTTACTTCCTAAATAAGTGAAGTCTTTAACTTCCTCCAATCTTTCATTATTAATTTTTACTTTCGTTTTTGCTCTGCTCTCGCGCCTTCTGCACACTAACACTTTAGTTTTGTTTTTATTCACCCTCATTCCGTATTCCTCTATCAACACTGCCTCCATTTCGTTCAACGATGATTCCAACTCCTCTTTACTAGATGCTAATACTGCTATATCATCCGCGAATCTCAGCATTTTTAGTTTCTGTCCCTGTACTTTAATCCCGAAATCCACTCTATCTTTTACCACATTAATCACCTCTTCGATGTACAAATTAAAAATTAGTGGTGATAGCGTACATCCTTGTCTTACTCCTTTCCTAATACCTACTTCCCTTCTTTCCCCTTCTACTCCCATAACAGCAGTTTGCTCTTTGTATAGATTGTGTACTACTATCGGAGGAATAATATTTGCTATTAATTTGCCATTGTGGGCTATTCCTGCAATAATTGTATATTGTACTTTACTATACTGTAAACATATACAATACTTGTATAGAACGTCTTATAATATGTATATAGTTCTTTTTAGCTCTATATAGTTTTAAAAGTTTAATATTGGTTGAATATTTGTATTACACTACAGATTAGTGGTGATTCAAGGATCTATCGAATATATAAGTTTAAGAAATGGTAATGAGTATAATATAAGAATATGAGCTTCAGGTAACACTTTGTATATGTTGAAATATATTGTAGTTTACCAAAGTCTCTATTTTCAATCATGAAGTAGCTTTTCATCAACAGTAATGCAGAAAAAATATTAACAATGAAAACGACTACAACTTTACATAACCCTAAGTCAAAGAATCGTTGTGTTCAATCATTATCTTGTACATATTATAATTGTACGGAATCTGTAAACTTGACTATCTTTCCTCAGACAAAAAAATGGCGTAACAAGTGAAGGAAAATCAAAAAACTATTAGAAATTAATCGTCTCCAAGAAGTTAGATCAAGAAAGCTTTTACAAGCAGCGTTATCCCACTGGACGTGTTAAGCATAACACTCTCAGACATATATACAAACATACATATATAAATCCTTCGTCAGACAGTTGGCAGTTTACTCACAGAATAGAGATTTTCCTTCAAAATCTGTAGATGATGTTTTGTGTATGTAATTTGTTCAGGTATGCCATATATTACTTGTTTTCTCAAATAAATGCATGATTTTGCGCCCTTGAAAATATTTAAAAGGTGTTACAATAAGAGCGCAAGACATAAATGTCGCGGTACTTCATTGATGCACCATTGGATTTTAGTGCTTAGGTGTGCGTGAACTTATTGGCGTAAACCTGAGACTTCAGGAAACCCCATAGAAAAAAGTCTATAAGTGTTAAATTGCAAGATTGTGGCGGCCAATACTGGTCACCAAGACGGGAGATGACACGACTATAAAAAGACTCGTGCAGGACCGTCAATGTTGGTATGGAAAGTGGCACCGTCCATATGAAACCACATACCTTCAAGAGCAATACATCTAATTGAGGCATAAAGAACTGGGTTATCATGTCACTATAACGTTTGTCATTTACCATTAATGCATTACTTGCCTCGTTTTCAAAGAAAATTGGCCAATTATTCATTCCTTGAGAGCACAATGCACACCAACTAGTGACACGTTGAAGCCGCATTTGTTTCTCATAAATCATTTGTAGATTTTATGAGCCCTAAATGTGACAATTTTGCCTATTAACAGAGCCATAAATATTAAAATGGGCCTCATTGCTGAAAATGATTATGTCCACAAAGTCGACATTCACTTCTTCTTGTTGAATGATACAATTGGTGAACTCTCCTCGCTATGCATGGTTTGTTGACAGAAGTTATTTAATCAATTGAACTTTGCAAGCATGGAAATGCAAGTCTTTAGTAAGAATACAGTGAAGAGTGGCTGTTGATATATCTAATTTATGTGCACGATGACGAATCGAAGGTCACTGGACTCTCGGCTATACTCTCGCGTACTATCGTGGTGTTTTGTTCTAAACGACCATTCCAAGCTTGTGTCGTGCGTTTTACATCAATGACTGAACCAGTACTTTCGAATTTGTCATTATTCCTACAACAGTTTTATGGATAGATTTAGAACATTATTGTTAGAGCTCCTTTATTTATTTTAAATTTTAATTTCATTCCGGCTTAGTTGGAGGCTTCTCCATACGCATGCGCGTGGAAAACATAAGTATTAGAAAAATTGTACCGTAATGGCCGACAACTGGCTGAAATAATAAATGTTCTGTGTTAAATTGGCTGGGTAGCTCTCAAACCTTAAACCAAATAGCAACCACTGCCCTGAAGAAATTCCTAGGTCTACAGTGGAGGCGATTGCCAACAAGTAAGTTGACAAATCGCCACCTCCCTAAGCAAAGGGCGTTAACAATTATTTTTACCGAAAATTGGACGCGGTTTGCAAATCACTTTTGCACCAAACTTTCTTTAATAGTAATGTTTAGCAATAAGGATGCGTTGTTGTAGCATGTAGCGCTCCACGTTTACTGACTTCTATCTATTTCCTATCGACTTGTCACAATTACTGACCTGTCGAATCATGACAGCCAAAATGGCGCAAAATTTAAATCTTGCGCTATTATAGTAAGGCCCTCTATTCACTTCATGTATAGGTACTAAACTGTTTCTTACTATATCGCTGTACTATATTGTGGATAAATATGTAACAATTAATGTTATTGACTGACAAAGAATGGAGTTGTATTAAATAATTTCCAAGTATTTAATTCCGAATATTTCATAACAAAAACATAAACGAAAACGATAATGAAAAACACCATTAATAATAAAAAATAATAACGAATAATAGTAATAGGGAAGAAATGATGAAGAATCAAAACACATTTATGAATACATTCTTCTCATATAGGAGTCTACTCGGGCGTTTTATGTAACATAAATTGTAGGTCACGATGAAATGACCAATGATCATATAAGAGGAAGTGTGGCTTAATAGTACAACTAAACTATGTTTGGTGTAACAAATGGTAAGAATACGATGAGTGCTTAGGTCAGTTGTCCGACGCGAAGCTATAAGAGTACAGTACATTATTCCGCGACCGCTACATGGATGAGCGACCTATCGTATTTCCTTATAGAGGTGGCTGCGACAATGTAAATTCGTATGGGTGTTGAATTGGGCGCAATATTAGGATGGCATTGAATACTTGGGTTAGAGTCCCAACGGGGGAGTTAAGCACTTCTCTTTAAGCATAAGTGTGTTTGTAGCCTTTATGTTTAATCTTTCCCCTCTGAAGTTTGATGCTTTAGGCGAAGAAAGTCGGTTTCTAACTACCGAAAACTGGTAGAAAATAGAATTTGGTAAGTATAAAATTATATACGAGTATTCTGCTTCCAAAAAGACCTCCACGAAAAAAAAGATCTGCCAACAATATTAAATTGCAAGACTATATAGAAAATTACTTTTAATTATAGTAGGCGAAACTTTGTAATGGAAAAATAATATTTTCGATAAATAAAATTTCTGTAAAATTTACTGTAATTCTAGAAAACAATTTACTACATTACCTACGATTTAGTATATTTAGGTTGAATAAATGAAGGTTATACTCGCATAAACGAAATTTTGTATCACAAATAAACTGTTTCCTCTGTAACACAATACACTTTAAGCTTGAATGTTTCCAAAGTGATTTCTAAGTGCATATGTAAATGGATTTCTTTATGATCCATCGAATTTATGTAATTTTCATTTGTTTTTAATGTCCCTTAGTCTTATACTTTAATGATCCCTTGTAATGCGAACGTATGCTTTGTGACAAGCCTATTATTTATACAAATATTTTTCTCATTTGGCACTGAAATCCGCAGAAAGCCCTAACGACCATTGTAACAACGGAAAACAATTATAGCGTTGTGTGTTGACTACATAAATAACAGAACCAAACCCCAAATATTCCACAACAAATGCGGAGCTTAAAAAAAAGATGAATGTTTCGCGTCAGATTTTCGCTTATATTATAGAGGGACTATCCATATACCGGAATTGCTAATAATGCTGATAATTTTACTTTGTTCGGTGATTAATTATGACTGTAAATTAACGCCTAGTGGTAAATTGTTTGTATATTGTATGGTAGTGACGAAACGTTCATGGCCACGTGTTTTTCCATCATTTCCTAATTTAAAGTCTGTGCAGTTAATTATAAAAAACAATGATTTGAAAAATGTTATATCATTGCTACGGATTCATAAACAAAATCCTATAAATTTCAATTTCATTTTAGTTTGACCAAAAGTTAAATAAGTAAATGTAATATTCTAATAGCTATCGCGTGTGAGTATTGATAATAATTATGTACAGCTTATGTGGAATAGAAAAAAAATGTGAGATTTATTTGTGTATGAATAGAAGAAAGAGTGAGGCAAAATTCGGAGAGAAAAGACTTTACAACCACCAAATCGAACTCTATACATTTATATATACTCGATATTCATTCTACAAACTTGTTGCTGTTCTTAACAAGCATATGTCTCTAGGTGAATTAGCAAATTGTTATGCTCGTTGCTCATATTTAGATTATGAAAAAATAAGAAAATAACTAAATTTTAGATATAAGGCACTATTTGCATTTCCACAATAATGACACAACTCTGCCACGTTAAAATACTTAGTATGATCAAATGTAGGACATGACTTCCTTACCTGATGGTCGTAATAAAAAATTTTTTAGAATGTACATACTGAAAAGCATCTAGATGAAGAGAAATAAATGTGTTCCAGTAGGGTACGGCAATACATGAAGCAATATTTGACTACTTAATAGTCATTTAGGTTGCGTAAGAATCGTCCATGGAGGCAACAAATGGTATTCATGAATATTTTATTTTCTTCTGGACTTAAAAGTAGCAAATGGTGGGGTACTTTGTATAAAAGAGTATAGCAGAAAAAGGGTAATACTTAAAAATGTTTGATGTGGAGCAGAAGTATCAAAGTACGAAAATAAAAGGACCTATAGTTCATTTCATCGCTATCTGCCAAATAAAAATTCTCAAACGGCTCTTATTTCATACTCTGGCTTGTTTTTATGTCTAGGCTCAGGTACACTGTTCCGTTTATCGGCAAAATAAGGGAGTCATTTATTTGGCAAATAGCGACGAAATGAATAGTAAAAAATTCAGCTAGGTGGTATACACCGCTGCCTGTTCCCGTTGAAAAACAGATAAAATGTACACAAATACCTAGATAATTTGTGAATATTCTTTGCATATTCACAAATTATCTGTACTGTACCAAATGTTGGTTACGGTATAACCTCTATTTAACCTTACCAACAGGCAAGAGTTTATCAAAGAGAGTTTCGCACAAAATTATAAGGAAAGGAGTCTTATATAAATTTATCTTATACATACTCGCATTAACACGTTGGTTGGTTCTATCGTGAAATGCTCTTACTTGAAAGTAAGGATAGGAAATTATTTCTTATACAACACCTGCTTCTCGTCATCGGTGGTAATTATTCTGGCTCAATATTAATACAAATACTCACTCGGTTCAGTTTACGTTAATTACTTGTTATGTCGAGTTACCTCAGAAATGATTATAGTAAAGTTAATACTAGCCAACGAGAGAGATACACTGGTTTAATTAACAAGGTAAATGTTTAATTTGACAATAAACAAAGTTAACAAATATTTAAAAAAGAAACAAAATGAGAAAATTACATAATTAAGTTATTGATAAATACAAAATAATATCGAGAACTTCGAAGATCGAGAGCAAATAAAATAATGTAAAGTTTCATAGTATTCTACAGAGATAAACCGAAACTAGCAACAAAACTTGGAAACATTAACAATTGTTAAACTATTTACTGAGAGAAGGCCGAAACAGAACTGACAAAAATTGTAACTTTTCTCAAGAGCTCAACATCATATAGAGGTGGTTTTAGGCGAACTAGGCTATAACTGGTTGAGATTTTGAAGATTCCATACGTCGACCAATAATATTGATTTTCAGTTTACCGTCTGTAAGAATATGAATATCAATATCGATCTTTGTGCGAACAAAATATTGTATAACTAATTAATTACACTTAGAGATGCAATGACATAAATTATTAACTGTCTAGTTAATCTCTTCCCTTGTATCCCGCCACGTATCGCGAAATTGTTTGATCAGTTTAGGATCCGTCCATGCCTGTCATGATATAGAGAGAAATACAACGAAAGTTCCCCTGGACCAATCGGCGGGTATTTACTTAAATACTATATCATTAATTATTTTAACATAGTCGTTCATCTAGTTCAATTAATATATCTACTATCTTATTATCTAATATAAATTAATATACTATGATGAATTTGCGTCTCTTCAGATACCCCTTAGCTTGCCTAAGTGAATGTTTAAAAATATAAACTCTTTATCTAACTAACCCTTGTTATTGGAATTTAGAAGAATGTATCCCAAATATACCCTTATCGACACATGTTGAAAGAATGCCCTCCACTTAACGCCAACTACCCTTAGTCAGGCAAGCGTTAGGGCAATTATACAACAGAATATTGTCGCCAGCTTTCTAATAAATTTTAATGAACACAATTTTGCTTTACGTATATTGAAAACGGTTATTCAGAATAGAGAGCTTAATGACAACCATATGTTCACAAAAAGGGACTTCAACAATAAGAAGAAAGCACAATAGTCATCTTATTATAGTACCAAATGCCAAATAACGTCATGCTTCACAAATAAACAATTTTGTTTTAGAAATTGTTATCAGTTGTCATAATTTCTATAGTGAAATACACGGAAATTTACAAAATAACTTTTCTCAAAACTAAGTATGAAAACTTTCATATCGATTTAATTCATTACTTTTTCTATTACAAATTGGCCCCTTTATATAACATACATTTTTTAAAACACAATCATGTGGCACATACTCAACAATACCGGTATTAAAGAACAATTTCCACAACAATAATTTGTAAGGCATAATGATCAAAATAGCCACTTCTTATATCGTTTAATCTAATACTGTTTACTCACACTTTTCCTGAGGTCTGGAAAGTAGCAAGGATCTGCCCTATATTAAAAAGTGGTAATCCATCTGACATAAAAAATTATCAGCCAATTACTATTCTGTCAAATATGGTAAAGGTTTCCGAAATGTCATTATACACCCACATTTATCTTGGTGTGCAACCTGTTTTATCCCCTCATCAATATGGGTTCGTAGCAAAACGCCCAACCGTCACAAATTTAGCAGAATTCACCCAGATAGTTGCAAATTATATAAATAATAAAGGTCAAGTCGATGTGGTGTATATTGGTTTCTCGAAGGCCTGTGACAAAGTAAATCATAATATATTAATCTAAAAATTAGAATTATTTGGATTCAGTAATAACCTTCTTCAGTTAATAAAATCATATATATCTAAGTGTATATTAGTTTTTCATACAATGGCTTTAATTCTGAGACTTTCATAGTGTCTTCTGTGGTACCGCAAGGTTCAAATTTAGGACCATTATTCTTTATCTTATTTATCAACGATTTGTCTCAAATACTTATAAAACATCATCTTATTTTTGCCGATGATTTAAAATTATTTTTAAAGACAACCTGCTTAGAGGATTAACTAAAGTTGCAAAAATGCATATGTAGACCAAGTTGTGTCGTGGTATTCTAAGAATAAATTATCAATAAACATAGATAAATGTAAAATTTTCTCCTATGATGTAAAGAAACAACAATTAGTATTTGATTATTCTCTTGGTGGTACAGTTTTAAGACGTTCCGAAGATATTAAGGATCTTAGTGTATACTTTGATGATAAATTACCGTTCTCAGGACATATCAATCATGTGGCTCATAATGCATATAAAACCTTTGGTTTTGTCACTAGGAATACGGCATAATTTAATAACGCTGTTACCTTAAAGTCATTATATCTTGCATTAATTCGTTCAAAATTAGAATATTGTAACCTTATTTGGTATCCTCGATATCTAAATTATATTAATCAACTTGAAAATGTTCAATGGCGTTTCTTGAAGTATCTATCATTTCGTATAGACAATTACTAGCCAGTAAGAAGTTACGACCGTACTTTGCTTCTATAAAGATTTGATATCCAGTTATTGAACACTAGAAGGCTGCTTTTTAGCCTCTTATTTTTATTTAAATTGTTCCACAATAGAATAGATGCACCCGCATTGCTAAGCATGTTCAATATACGTATAGCTAGACTAGGCTCTCGAGAAGAAAGTATGTTTTATTGCCAGCCTGCAAGAACTAATGTACTGTTAAAGTCGCCAGTGTTTGTTATGTCTCAGAATTTTAACGTATTGTTTAGCACTTGTGATATGAACAATTGTACTCATAATGAGTTACTGTCTGTAGAGAAACAACTTTTTACTGTCCTGTAAATTATATGCTACTGAAGTAATCCATTGTATATTTGTTTTAAAATTATTTAGAGGTTAACCTTTTAATTAAGTTAATGTATTTATTTATTTTGTCCTATAAATGGATTTATCTGTTGGGCACTAAAGGGATTATTATTGTTATTATTATTATTAAATATCTGTAAAACTCAAAGATTCACCTTGTATATATACGTGGCATTTCTATAATCATGCAATATATTCACATGAATCGCAGTATCAAAGTTAAATTACATTGAAACTTCCTTTTAAAGTGTATACAAAATTTACTGAACCCATCTTACCATTCAGTTATATTTCAATGTTACGTTATACATGATTTTATGGATTCGGTTCTTCCAATAACGCTGCCCGCTAAATATTCGGGGAATACGAATTTATCGTCAGTAGAAATGAACATTGAAGAGGCTGGCCGTCTGCGATCACCGAGGGCGATTTAAATATTTCCTATTTCCCTTTGCCATCACAGAATAATGGACCTTAGGCTAAAGCCTCGGAGATTTACTCGTTTTGTGGCTTTATGCATTCAAGTATTTATATACGTTTTTAAAAATATATATACTTTAGAGGCAACGCGTATTCTGTGATTGTGTTGAATTTGTAGTGTTGTGGAGCGAGTGCGTCAAGGGTATGTAGTTATTTTCATATTGTTTTGACAAACAGGTATAGCTATGGTATAATATTTCGATGCTGTAAAACTGTATTTGAACATTATTCTCTTTTCCATGTGTAAGTACTTAGTTGTTTTCATGTTACTTCGCCACAAAAGTGTAGCTATGGAGTAGTACTTTATTGGAGGTTATCTTTATTTAAAGATAATTATCTATGCCTTTTAAAATTCTAAGAAAATATTTTCATGTAGGTCGACTAATCCCTTAGATTCCACATAAAAAATATATTTCTCCTATATAATATAAATTTGAATAAGCCTTTTTTAAGCGACATGATAGGAAATAACCTCCAGATAATAACCTTCTCCAATTTGCAATAAGGTGAATGTTTAAGATAATTGATTGTTGTAGTAAATATGTCATTTTATGGTAGCACAATAATCATGAAGTTACAGAAATTTAGATTTATGAAATTTCTCATTAAGCCTTCGTTGGGCACAACCGGTCTATGAGATCTGGCAGTCACTTTTTTCTTTGCCATTTCGTGTGCATTAAGAATATTAACTCGAACTCCCTCACATCTTCCTATCTCCAAACCACGCTTCTCGATATGGTGTTGATTTTTTTAGTGCATTCCGTGGTCTTGTATGTGTCGCTCCGATTTGTCAACTTATGTGACGCTTATTTTTGTTTGGAACGCGCTAAAAGGATGAAGAGGATTTATAGTTCTTTACGTTTAAAATAGGCAGTTACTTATAACTTTTATTTGTAATTCACGTCCATATTATTTTTATACATAACTTTATGACTTGTTGACTATGAAAGAATAGGTGGTTTCTGGATTTAATATATTGTTCAATGCTAATTCATGTTTGTGCTTTGTCCTTAATACAGAGAAAAACTTGTCAATAGCGGATTGCCCTGTAAATATTTTCCAAATTTATTGTTTTACAACATTAAATGAGTTCCTTTATGTAAATTTAATTATTGTCATTAAAAACAGGTGTGAAATATTTACTATTGTATTGTCTTAAATAAAATAAGCATTTATTTAAAGCCCCACCTCATGAAAATCTAAATTGTGTAAGATTTGATTTTAGAATCTCTCAGAAGCATTGCGCCCGAATGTGTTTGGATCTATACTGCGCCCAATGGAAGGTTAAGTAACGTCTCCCTTCCTCCATTAACAAAGCTGTTATTATATATATTTATGTGCATTTATTATATATATTTTCCAAAGTATTCTTTCTTTAATTATCGTTTTATATAATTGTTTAAAGCATCAGCTAACAGTTTTAAAATAAATGGCGAAGGTGCAAGTATCATTTTAATGCTTGTAAATATTTTTTCTACTCGAATTTTTAAATATATTTTCGCATTATTTACTTCCATCTTATTACCACTACATATAACCATTACATATTATTACCGCTACATGATGAATAAAAACTAGAAAGAAAAGATACAGGAGCAGTAAACTATTAAATAAAGTCTATTACAATAATATCTAAATATTTTAAATTCAGTTTCACATCTTCGCCTTTAAAAAATCTAGCTGAGTAAATTAGTATGCTAATGTCCTTGAAATCGTCAGAGAAGACAAATTACTTGTATCTTTCAAATCAACTGATAGGAAAATAAACAATACAAATCCATATCAAGAAGAAAAAAATGTTCAATCAGAATATTGAGTTTTTATGAATGTCATCATAAATTTACTTGTGCTTAGAACTATTACCTGGTAACCTTATTTCTACGAAGTTTCATCAGAACATAAATAGGTAAATATTATACTAAATTCTACAGGTTTACGTGAGTGGTTTTACATATAAGATTTTCGTAGTATTTGTCATCATAAAATATAACTAAACAGAAAGACATGTCGATTCTCAATAAGGAATAAATTATGATATACAATTCTTGTTTCTGATTATCCTCCTATTGGACATATTTTTAATGGAACAACTTATATAGTGGACATATCTTGTGTTTGCAATATTTAGAATAGTGCATTCTAAATTCAACCTATCGTTACAATTTTTGAAGATACGCTTAATATGTTACATCTTACCACAGAGTTACACACACGACATTAGATTAAAAATATATTAATGAGATAATTATTTCATTAGATAGTGCATCAAATAAAAATACAGCGTGCGCTCATGTCCGAAAATTTGTATGCTTATTTTAAACCAGCGTGCGACTGATAGATCTCAATGTAAAAAATAGGGCGATAAAAACTTAAATTATCGGCCGCTAAAGAAATATTAAAAAGTATATTTAATATTACTTAGAGTGAATAAAAACCATTACAATCTTCTTAACATACAGAGATTGTATCGATAAAGATGTATACGCCATAAAGTTCATTCGGCATTTGTCCTGAATCGGCGTACCGTGTACGGCACTGATGAGAACTAACAAGTTCGAAACAGCTGTATGTCGTTCGGTTACAATCCAGGACAAATGTCGAATCCTACCTGTGGCGGGTTTTATTTTTTAAAACCTTATCTGATCGTGCAGAAACACGAGAAAGGGGTCGAGGATCTTCGCTTTACGATTTGTGTTATTAATATTAGAACATTATTCCCAATACCTCTCTTCGAAAATTTTTTAATTTTAATAGTGTATTTGATTTTTCTTGTGCCTATAAAATTATTTAAAAGGCAATAGTATTAACAACTTATTAAGACACATACTAGAGGTTAGGGGGACAGAAATTCAGAAAATCGTCACACGGTCAGTATTTTAATTATACAAAAATGTTATAAATGAAAGACACGGGTTTGGGCTGAGTGAATATGTATAGCTACTTCGCTTTCTAGAATATGTAGACAATGTATAAATAAACATAGTTTTAGGCGATTCTATCAGAAGTGCGCATTAGAAATCATTTAATTTAATTTTGAAGATTATTGGAAAAGTAAAAAAAATGTACATTTAATTCTCTCCTTATGATTTATTTATTGTGAACTTGGTGATTTCAAATTAATGAATTATTAGGAAATTTTTCAAAAAGAACTCGGAGGTTTGAATAAAACCTAATAAATATGTTTCCCTTCATTTCTTAATTATTCGAATTAACATAAAACTTCATGATGATTTAAAACACTTGACATTTGTTAACTGAAATAATGTTACTGAATACATCTCTCAAGTAGAATATATATGTAAATATAAAAGGAAGAGAAAGTAGACGGTTCGTATAACAAGGTGTAAGCTTGACCAAATTCCTGTTGTTATAATAACTCTGTTCCTCATACTATACCTTCAATGTTCTAGATATGAAGCATCAGAAACTAACAGGAACTTAATATTAACGACTAAATCTTTAGTCGATCCTTGAAAGATACTTCGTTATTCAAATAATGCATAATGTCAGTTTTCAGACCGAAAATGGAGAAACGTCAACTTTTGTTACTTCTGACATACTATTCTTCTGAACACTTCCTAACCATATATCCATCTATACGGCTGAATTACATGTACCCTTCAAGCCCTACAGTATACTCAATCGCAACCACAACATACGATGATAATAGTTTCAGATTCACTAAATTCACTACAAGCTCTGTCAAACTTAGTTATTCTCACCCTTTATCCAAGAAAATCAGAATCTAGTCAATCTAGCATGTGTGGCATAGCCAGGTTGACTGGCAACCAATGGTGAAATTATTATTTGATATGGATCTGATTATACGAGAATAAGGGGAAATAATTAGAGGATGAAACAACAAGAGAAACAACCAATCACAAAATTGAAAAAGTTCTGCTCGTCATATATATCTTAAAATTAAAGTCAAAAGAATTATAAGTCATGGCACCATCAATGGAATTTCAGCAGCATAATACTAAACACTATTAAACATAGTGTATAACCGAGAGATGTATGTAACACATATCTTACAGTGGGGCACGTACTGCACTGTAATAAATATGTGGCATCCAGACAAAAGCTAATAGATGCGGAAGATTCTGTTCTGTGTTTAGGTAATAATGCAGAGATCTAAGAACTTGGTTGAGATAATAATAGCTAATGACTTTGGAAGTCAATGCTGTTATTAAAAAAATAAGAAAATGGTAGGAAACTATATCTTAAAAAATACAATCATGCATTCAATTCAGAATGGACTATTCTAAGTATTTTAAACACAAGATGTGTCTACTAGATAAGTTGTTCCAGTAAATTTATTCCCAATGCGGAGATAATCAGAAACCAGAACTACATATCATTATTTATTCCCTATTGGGAATCGGCATGTCTTTCTATTTGGTTATATTTTATAATAATAAATGTTATGGAAATATATATAAACCCATGCCCTCAAATCGGTAAAATTTACTATAAAATTTACCTATTTATGTTCTGATGAAACATAATAGAAATAAGGTCATTATAGTTACTATAGCCCTTATTGTCATTATAGACTTAATAGTTGTAGTTAATTAATAGTTATATTAATATATAACAGTACACATGATACGATACATGTTGGTAATTTCATGTTGAAACCTATAAGAATCCAATATTCTAATTGAATATTTGAATTGAATATCCTTCTTCTTGGTATGAGCCTATTTGGATGATTTGTTCTCAGATCAATTGATTCGGAGAAGACAAGGAATTTGTCTTCTCTGATTATTTGAACAAAACTGGCATAGTAATTCACTCAGACAATTTTTTATTGGAGAAGATGCCACTGTGACTTTAAAGTATTTAGATATTATTGCAATAAATTTTATTAAATTTGTTTACCACTCCTGTATTCTTCTTTTCTAGTTTGGAATCATCATGTCGAGGTAGCAATATATAAAGGTTACATGTAATGGTGATGAAGTAAAAATAAATAATAGAGGAAATATATTTAAATAAAGTCGAGTAGAAAAAGTATTCAGATGTATTAAAATGATACCGGCGCATTCGCCATTTATTTTAAAATTGCTAGCTAAGTACCTAGTTCAGTTTTCCGGTTATTTCTCTTTTATCCGTTGAACTATATGCATACTATTTCAAAGGAACATATGCAGTCTATAAGCGCTTTTTATTATATAGAGGAATATGGAAATTTCTCTAAATTCATAGGAAAAAAATAGAGTTGTACGAGTATAAAGAGAATGTGAATAGAGCTAAAAAATAATCAAAATATAGGGAATCTCATCACAGAATGTATAGGAAATACACACTTGAGTCGGTTATTGAAATATATTTATAATTTTTGGAGTTAAAAAAATTAATTTATAAATTAGAATTGTGTTGGTCAGGATTCTGATGATCAATGCCCAAATTCTTACATATATTTATGTGCATGATTGCTTTTAGGCTTGCTATAATGATTTACCTAAATAAAAACCGTTTTAATGTTACGCTAATAGTAAGCACCTAATTGTATCCGAAAAGTATACAAGATTAAATTAAAATACAGAAACATATTTTATTACTGTATAGACAGTAATTGAAACATATTTGAAAGATGCGATTTTTCTATTAAATGCAAGAGAACATTGTATATCGATGAACGATACCCAACCTGGTTACAGAACTAATGATTTCTACTTGGATTGAGGTATCCGTATACTGTGATTTTGATAAAACTTCTTTAGAACATAGGTGTTCAACCATTTATGAGAAGAAAGTATAAAGCACCTAATTATGGGCATAATAAATACTTTGTCAATATAAATAGAAGTAAAAACTACAACACTTTGGAGTTCCCTAAATAATAGAGAAATATTGCTTCAAATTATTCTAATTTATAGAAAATAATTTTTATTGCTCTTTAAACTCTATTACATATAATATGTGATATTCCACAAACCTCGCTATATTTACTTTTATTTTTGTCCTATAATGTATTTATTATATTGATAATTAGATACTTTTTTTCTTATAAATGGAATTGCGCACCCATGTTACTTTTCCGCAAATAACTATACCAGAGCGGAAAAGTAATGTAATCGTGTAAAGAAAAATAGAAAAATTTTTTTTCTGGAGTTTATTTTTCGTTTCTCGGCTTAAAAACTAAGAAGAAACTGTTTTTACAAAATTTGGGAATGTGTGTGTGTCATTGTCGTTGTCGTCGGCATTAAAATTTCTTGTTAGCACGATATCACAATTAAATCGTGTCGGATCGATCGGGTTTTTACTGATTCTAATCGGGAACGTCTCTCAGACGACACCTATTGATTTTGAGGTGGATAGAACACACTCTATCATGTTCATAGGTTATGAGAAAGCACAATGGTGGATTATTTGAGATTTTTTTTTGTTAGCACGATAATTCAACTAAATCATGTCGAATCGATCGGGTTTTGACTCATTCTGATTAGGGATATATATCTATCAGACGACACCTATTGATTTTGAGGTAGATAGGACACATCCCACACTGTCCATGGGTGATGAGAAAGCACGATGGTGTACTATTTGAAAAAAGTAAAACTGTCTCATAAAATACATATTCTGCATTTATGTGTTGGTTTATTTTTTCTTGGCCACTCAATTTCGAAATAGAGACGTTCTACGTGCGGAAAAGTCTATTTTAATGTATCATAACTGTTTGTTTAAATCCCAATAATTCATTAGCCGTTATAATAAGAGAAACCTGCAAATTATTTATTAAAAAGGTAAAGAGTAATACTCCCACACAACTCTACCCGTTATAAATAATTACTATAAAAGGCGTAGGAAAGATCTGTTGCAGGATAATATATGTGTCGTTGCAAAATTTACTCCAACAATCATACAGCAATAACTCATAATGATGTAATATGCTTGAGCCTCTATTTACATAAATACATATATACGACATATGCATAATTTATAACTAATACTAAAAAGCTATAAATATATACCACATTTTATAAGAAATGGAACAAAGTAAAATTATTACTATCGTGTATTTATTACTACTCAACAATGAGTATGCAACATATAATGCGAAAATATATATATAAATGACAGCCATTTTATTCTTGTTGGCAAAAGGCAATTCAAGGGAAATTTGTATTTTATTTTTTTTTATTACTTTTAAATTAACTTGTTGATGAAGCGAATTTATCTGTAACAGGTCTATCTAGTATTATCGACTTTAATATGATTCAGTTAGCTCTGTGAGTGATTTATAACGCAATTAGCGTTGTGTGCTATTTCACATTTTTTTTGTATTTTAAAAAATAACGTGATTCAATCAACATCCACTAATTGCTTTATGTGTTGTTAGTATAAAAAAACACAGTTCGAATTAATATGAACATGCAGAGTAAACTTTTATATGTGGACGTATATTGAATGCAACACGAATTTGGTGTAGTAATTAAAAACCGTACATTTAATGAAATCAAGAATGTACAGCATTATTAGGTATTTTAATAACATTGAAACTTGATATAAAAGGTTAAATGTATGTAATTTTTAATTGCATCATAAGAAGACACTTGTAAGAGTCACTGACCGGTTATAAAATTCTGCTACATTTTACGGCTACTTTAGCTAGGGAAGTTATACTATAAGTTTTAAATACGTTTTATTTACAAAAATATAATTGCAAAAGGCGATAAAATTCTACATTGACTACTCAGGCAAAACTTCTGAAGGTTATAGCAGCTAGTAGTGCTGTAAATAAATAAATTCCGATACGAAATTACTCTAGGTTACCAAACTTCACCTTGTTACGTCACCAAGACGTAACTAGCTTATTAGTATCTGTCTACATATAAAAATAATACCTAGAGTGGTATAACTGAAGAAATCAAATAGGTAGAACATTTTTCTTGGTTAACAAATTTACAGAAAGGATTTCGAATAATAATTTAATTTGAACATATATGGGAAGATATATATTTAATTGTATTATATTAAGGGGGTATTCTTGTCTAGAAGCATACATTTTGGGCGTCTTTAAATGAAAGTTAAAAAAAATATTTTTAGCTTTCATTTTTTACAATATATTTATTGATATTTTGAAATTATACTAAACAATTTTTGGAAAAGTAAAATGAAAATTAAATAAGTTATAAGCTGCTAAATTTGGGAGTAAAAAGGGCTATACTGGTTGACACGAGTACAACCTTTCTGGTCATCTGAAACAAAATTAAAGAAGAGATTTTTAATTAGTAAAAATGTCGTTATAGCCCCTGCCTAAGAGAAAATGGATTATTTTCGTAAAATGGTGGCTGTCTGAAAAACGACATTTTTCGACTCTTTTTTTTTCATGATTCTTAATTTTTTAAAATAGTAAAAAAATGAAAATTTGTAAAATCTTTGAAGTAAATCGGTTATGTAAAACTTAAGACATCATGTCAACCATGCTGAAAAAAGTAATTTTGAAAAGAACGCTTTAAAGTTTTCAGTAAAAGTTTCAGGCAGCCGCTGAAGCGGTCTAAGTCACAGAATAGATACGTTATACTTATATTTTGTTAATCGGCAATTCCTGGTTCATAGAGTGTGCCTTCTTTGACTTCAAAATATATATTTTCGGAACCTCGCTCTGATTTACGAGCAGCTTTAGGTTCCTTAGAAGTATCAGAAGATCCGGCATGATGGATTTAGTTGCTGCGTCACTAAAATAGCTATAACTCCGTTATAGCTATTTTAGTGACGCAGTCACTATGCAGTAATTGGAATATTAAAGTGTTCTCTCGAGGATATATTTTTAAAGGTCTCAACTTTAATAATATGTAAGAAAAAAATATTATTTTCAAAATTCTAGACCGGAATACCACCCAAAATTATATAAAATTTAATATTTAACTATTAAAATAATTAATGTACCCCTGCTATGTAGCACAAAGGATAAAGAGTAAATATTGTTAACAATATACTCTGATCTCAATAATGCTTTTCGATACGATAAAATTTACAATTATATCATGCTTTATTTTTTAGGTTTACGACAAAAGGGTCTTAGTTAGAGGAAGGGGAACTAGTATTTACTTACCGTGGCTTACTGTAGGTGACACTTGATAGTTTGTAGGTAGATGGCATTTTTGAAAATTTCTGCTACTCTGAAAGATGTTGTTAAACATTTGACTGCTAATCTAACTAAACCTTTATGTTAGCTTTCTGCTCAAACAAGTAAATAGATACTTATTTAGCGTATCCTTAAAACCAAACCAAATAAACAGTTTTAAATCGGACTTTTCCATACGTAGAACATCTCTCTCTCGCAATTGAATGACCGAGAAGAAATAAACCAACACAAATGAAGAATATGTGTTTTATGCGACAGTTTTACTTTTTTCAGTTTTTTTTTAAATAGTCCACCATCGTGCTTTCTCATGACCCATGGACAGAGTGGGGTGTATCCTATCCACCTCAAAATCAATAAGTGTTGTCTGGGAGACATCCCCGATTAGAATCAGTCAAGACCCGATCGATCCGACACGATTTAGTTGAGTTATAGTTCTATCAAGGATATATTCCGACGACAACGACACACACACACACACACACACACAGAAAATGGTTTAAAAGCCATATTTTTTTGTTTTTAGGCCTCAAAACGAAAAATAAACACTAGAAAAATATTTTGTTTTTCCCCATTACATTACTATTCCGGAGTGCGGAAAAGTAAAAATATATACTTGTTTGAATGTCATGTAGTTCTGTACACCAAGTGTTAAACAGAGATGCGTTTGAACCCGTGTGAAACCGCTATAGTACAAGGGCCATTACATTTTGGCATTGAAAGAAGAAATAACTGCTGTTACTAGTCTGATAATAATTTAAGTAATGGTGATAAAATATAAAATAAATTGAATAACTCTTTTAGATAAAATATTTTGTATAAAGCGTTGCTTCTTCTGAATGATGATGTGAATTCACAGAACCATCGCAGCTTATCTGCAGGGAATTCTCACATTATAATAGATTCAAACTTAAACATTATTAAATTTGGAGTTTTTTTATTATGGAATTTGGAGTGACTTTTTGTCACCACAGAATAATTTTTTGTTGACAATATTATAAAATATGTTGTACCTAGAGATATTTTAGAATCTTTTATAAGAAAACTGAATGACCATAAACCGTAAAAGAGTTATTTTCAACGATGAAATAGCTTGAGTAGCTGCGGCAATCATATAATTTGGTCAAAAATTGCATGATTACCAAATAATTAGCTGCAATTTGTCACATTCATGATCACTCAATTTGTTACAGTTATATCGTCATTAAATAATTATATTTATATAAATCTTTACATGAATTTGAAAATTTAAAACAAGAAATTTGTAAAAAACTGGAGATTTTGTATAAAATAAAATACATCATGCTTTTAATAATATAAAAGTATCGAATATCACTGTTTACTAAAGGACAGGCATTTCGAGCACTTTATGTAAAGAGATGTTGCCAATGCTACGTTTGTCGTTCATAAATGTATTGTTAATAAAAATAGTATATACAATACTTTGTGGTATCATTTATAAGTATATTTTTCATGGAAATGGTACTATACATTCTGTAAATGGTCAATCACAATCAATTAAAAAGCAGAGTAGTTTTAATGCAATTAATCGTTATATACTAAAAAGGATGAGGCAGCGTACTCCGTTCATTGTCGGACCTGCGTTATTCAAAGTCAAGCAACGAAATGCATTGCAACTTGGATGGGTGACACATGGTCTCATTCTCATGTTATGGTGGTGCTGATTTGGTATTTGGTAACATTGTGACAAATGGGCCAAATACTGGGCACATTGTCTGCGTGAGTTTCATTCTCACCAGAGAGAACTTACAATTCTCTCAGGGCTGGGCTTTTTTCCGCGTCTATATGTGTAATCTTCTCCTACTCAATCCTGCCTGTAGGCTTTCTGGGGAAGGAAGTCTACTTTCTGTGTGTCCAAACAAGCAAACTTTACATGTTGTTTGTTTCTCAAAGAAGAATGTATTCAATTGGTTAAAACCATACTATTAGTTATAACTTTAATGTATACATTTAAAACATTGCTTATAAATTATTATTTGAATTTCTACATTAAGAGAAGTTTTATTAAAAACACTAAATAATTATAAGGTGTGTTTTTGGGTTTTTTATATTTTAAACTTTATTATATAAGTATATATTTTCAGGATATATGCCAATCTAAATCATTATTGCCAACTGTACAATTTAAAAATGTTATTATATCATTAGTTTATCATCAATAAACGTTGTTATAATAATCCGCTCTGTATTTATATGACGATATCCATATCACTTATGTATTATTTTACGACCTAATGAACAATTTTTCATTGCAGCGCTGTGCGAATTTCGTCGCACAATGTAAATTAATTTCACATAAAAGCTGATTTATATTTCGTTCAAATTATTAAAAACGCGCTTCATTTAAAACCATATAAAACATTCGAGACACCTATGAAACTAAAATTAAATTAATAAACAAAAAGGGATGTTTTTGTTATCTATACATAACAATATTTTACAAACTCTGCAAACTCATTTTTCAAAAACCACAGCTCAGTAGTCGGCGCCATCTAAATTCTGTAAAATGGTAAAGCGTAAATTAGTTTTATATAAAGAATACCTCGGACCACACCAGTTTTATTGAAAACGCCGAAGCGTTATTTGAACAGAAATGAATTTTTCTACGACATGTCGGTCTCTCGAAATGAAGTGACCCGATTAATAACGTATCTGCAGTTCGCACAGTTAAATTGGAATATATCACGGCTGAAATGGGAATTATTCTTCTCCATTGGTTTATCTGTAACGGATTTTCTCACATTCATGCACGACTTATTTCTTAATGTTTCTCTCAGCTGCTGTGTTTTCCGAAAGTTTTTTTTTATTACTCCTGCTAGGAAAGGCTGTTGCTCTCGTGTGCTCTCCATAAGTAACGATTGCCTTTTCACAAAATTAATGGTTTGCGTAAATGTTAAATTGAATTATTTTAGATTAAATGGAGTAACTGACCGTGAAGATTTATTGTTCCAAAGATTAATACGTTTTCATTTAAGTTGTACTGGCGTGATATACATCGTTTTCATCAATTTCTTATTACCTCCCAAACAAGCATACGAGATTTCATAAAATAATACAGGGTGTCCCAGAATATGTTTGAAATCTCTCGGATTTATACAGGGGACCTTAAAATAACATGACAAGTTCCTATAATTTTCCCCAGAGGGCCTCCCTACAAGATACAGGTTTTACTGTAATTCTTATTTAAATTGGCACATGTTAAAAAATCAACCATAGCAACAAAAACAAAGAAAAGACAAATGTAAATAAAAGTGACATTTTTGAAAGGCTCAGAAATAATACAAATTTTATCGGTTTATTTCTCTTTACGGATGTAATAAAAATCATATTAAACAAAAATAGTTCTTTCTCGAAAACAAATCATTTTATCGATATCAACCAAGAGCGCCTTTTTTTAGTGTAAGGTTCAAGCTATTTAAAAATGTTATTTTTGTGCCTTTATCGTAAAGGGCGTAAAAAAATCGACATTATTTTGCTACAGCTAGTCCGTCCCTGGCAAACCAAATAAGCTCAATTTCATGGATCAATTTTTAAGGAGTCTTATCTATTGTCCATCGTATTAAGAAATAATTAAATTACACAAAGTATTTTAAAAGTTATTATTAAAAAAATGATTTTTAGGGGTGTCCTTTAGGGGCCTGTATCTCCGTAGGGGGCCCTCTGGGGAAAATATTTATAGAAACTTGTCATGTTATTTTAACGTCCCCTGTATAAATCCGAGAGATTGTCCACATATTCTGGGATACCCTATATAAAAGGTGTTACAACAAGAGCGCAAGATTTGAATTGCGCGCCAGTTTGGCTGTCATCATTCGATAGGTCAATAATTGCGACAAGTCGATAGGAGGCAGATAAAAGTTAGTAAACATGGAACGCTACACGATACAACACTGCGTTATTATTGTTAAACATTAAAAAATTTTCAGTAGAAATAATGATTAAAATTTATCAACTGTGAAGTCGAGTGTAGCCTAGAGTCCAGGGACCTCAATTAGTCATACTGTACAAAAATTAGGCATTTCAACAGCTACTCTTTATCATATTATCACTGAAGATTTACATCTCCATGCTTACAAAGTCCACCTTACTTAACAATTTCTGCACATAGATCATGAAGAGTGAAGAGAGTTCACCAACTGGATCATTGAACAACAAGAAGTAAATTCCGATTTTGTGGACAAAATATGTTTCAGCGATGAGTTCCATTTTCACCTGATGGCTTCGTTAATAGGCAAAATTTCCGCATTTAGTGCTCAGAAAATTCACGAATGGTTAATAAGAAACAAATGCATCCCCAATGGGTCACTGTGTTTTTTCCATTGTGATCTGAAGGAATCCTTGGACCACCTACTTTAGAAGCGAGGCAGTGAAGGGCGAATCGTGACATAATAACCCAGTTCTTTGTGCCTCAACTGGAATATTGAGGCATAAAGAAAGCTCTTGAAGACATATAGTTTCTGCATGCACCGTCATACTGAAAGTACACTTTCCATACGACCCGCGAAGCATTGACGATCTTGTGCGGGTCTTTTTTTGGTCGTATCATCTCCCGTTTTGGTGACCAGAATTGGCCGCCACAATCTTGCGACTTAATATCTATGGACCTTTATCTGAAGTCTCAGATTTAAGCTAAGATGCTCACAACCAACCAAGCATTGAAGGCCACAATTGAACACGGAATCAACGAAATACCCCCACATTTATGCCAAACAGTTATTGAAAATTTCGCCAGAAGAATACTCATGTGCCACCAAAGCAGTGGTTGTCATTTACCGGATTTCAGTAGTTTGCTACAGAAAACCATGTTTTGTTTAAAATTCACATCTTCCGTTCTTGTTGTAACACCTTTTATTATATTTAACAGGTTAAGCGCCAAGGTGGACTCCGATGTCTGATATGATTTTTTATCACTGGACTGTAGCGGATACTCGTGTCTGCCTATCTATCTGTCAGCGATCCGCTCTGTTGAGCTGAATGGACACCCTTTTATGGACTTTTGTCAATCCCAGAATATTATAATATATCCTCAAGGATGTTCAGTAATTAATTTGACAAATATATTATTGGCATGTAGTAGATTGCCTAGTGGTTACCTCCTTTTATTCATTTAATCGCCGTGATTAATATTTAACTACTAGGTTTAATTTTTACTTATTCTAATTCTATTAAAGTTAATTGAAAATCTAATAGGCAAGTTTTTTGATTCATTATGATTTAGTCAAGTATTATCGTAAAGGTTAGTGGTTTGTTCGTAAAGATAAATCACTAAACTGTTAGAATTATTACTTAAACTTTGGAAGTAGTTCACGCTGTGATTTTTGAGTTCCTCTCTCACACTCACTGCACTGAGATCGTGATGTTTATAAAACTTCATTGCGAATGAACCACGGAACAACTGTGATTAATAATAGGACTTTAGTTTAGAAGCGTTCCAGTACGTCAATATTTGAGTTGAAGGGAGTCCCCCAGAGCTGAGTCCTGTAGGTCTATGTAGGTTTTAGTATGGTTTCGTAGTTTATTGCTTAAGGACAATTGTGAGTTTCATCCAACCAACCAGTAGAGATTGATAACTTTTATCCTCAGTTGCTTTTGTTTCGTAAATATGTATGTGCGCTAGGTTAGTCAATGATTTAGATGGACTCCTAGGTATTTGATCTGTTGTACGTGTGGTAATTGTTGATTCTTGGAGTAAATAATGGACAGTTCTCCTTTCTGAGAGTGAAATTAATGTGTACTGATTTAGTCTCATTTACTTTCATACGTCAGTCTCTTAACCAAATTTGTATTCTGTTTATGTTGTCTTCCTAACATTCTAGATGCTATCGTGTTTTGTGTATTACCATTATTGCGGTGTCATCAGCAAACATAGTAGTGGTGGTGTTAGTAATAAAGTTAGCTGTGCAGATAAGATAGAGCAATAGACCCAATATACTTCCCTGGGGAACACCATATTTGGCAGGCAAGAATTCTGTTTGTTCATCTTGGTCTGTTACTGTGAAATATCTGTTTTCCAAGTATGATTTTAGAACTGCAAGTATAGTATCGGGAAGTGTTCTTTTGATCTTATACAATAGACCAGAATGCCAAACTTTATCAATAGCTTTTTCAATAAGAAATTCTGCGGAGCATGAACTGAAGCGTCCAGTATCTGTTGGATTTCAGCTTCTTCTTCGGACATTTTCAATTCGTGGAGTTGAAACACAGTTGTCAGATGTTCTGAAGACAATGTAGCCTTTTGTTGGTCACTTCTGGCCCAGGTATTCGTAGGGGTGACTTTTGGGTTGTAATTTGGGGTTGCTTTAGCTTCCGGGTTGCCCTTCAGAGTGAATATTCAGTATTTTCTATGGAAGATAATGTCTCTAGATAGTTTTATGGTGAGTTATTATTATAGTTTTCATCATGTAGTTACATCAACTCCTTTGCGGCTTTGCTGAATTTAGTTTTGTCTAAGGGTTACTCTGTGATTGTCACTGTTCCCCTAGTTCCACTTTTGTTGAATTTTTTTTGTTTTTTATGTAGTTTACAGGTATGAATCTAGTGTATCCTGTGCCTCAGGCTATGGAGTACATATTCAGGCTGTTTGTAATATGGTGGTGTTGAAATATTCTACCACGGCGTCTATGTCCCCGGCTGTTTTTAAGGGAATTCTTAAATTTATATAGTTCTTCGCTTATTGAGTATCTGAAGTTGTCCCAGTCTACTTTGTTAGAATAAATATATAGAGATTTTCTTTTACTTCTGTACTTACTGTAACAAATATGGGGGAGTGATTTGAGGACAAATTTAAACTTGATTCAGTCTGTAGGTAGTTATTATTTATTCTTTTGACTGCAGAAATCCATAAGGTTAGGAGTTCCTTGGATCGGAAGGCCAGTATGCAGGATGGCCCAATGATATATGTTGTAGCTTATTAGCCTACACACTTTTGAGTAGTTCTCTCCCTCTTACTGTAATAAGCTGTGAGCCCCATTGCTTATGTTTAGCATTATAGTACAGCATTATGGACTTCTCGAGTAATATGTTTCCGCCTTGGCTCTACCCTATTGAACGCTGGTAATCGGCTTAGTCACATTGTTTGGCAACAAAAACGATCTTAGTTTAAAGGTATATAACTATCATAATCAAGACACCACTATTACAATTGCTTTATGATAGAAATTACAGATTTTCATTTGAATAATTTTGAAAAAAAATTTGAAACATTATTCCAACAAAACCATTTGAAGGAAAATTCTCTATAAAACCATTACGCAGACATTTTAATTCGCGGAATTCTTTTCTTCTAATTTAAGCGTAATAATTTTAATGCTCCCATTTTTCTGATAAAATATAAGAAAAATTTAATAAGTAAACTAAGGACTCATTCCTTTATATCAAATTTATTTTAATTCCATTTAAAATAGATGCAGAATACGTGAAAATGGAAATAAAACAAAGAAAATATTTAATAAATATGTTCCTCTAAACGTTTTTGGCTCTAGAGCTATGGATTTGAAACTATTGTAAAATAGACTTGCCAATTTCACAACCACCATTTAAGAGTAAATAAAAAGATGCATTTTGTTTGGTGATGTTCTGACCAAAAAGAATTTTTTTGTGTTTCCAGTAAATTTACAGCGCAGCCATTACAAATTAGCTAATCCAAATTATAAAATTTATTGTATTATTACTTTTTACATATAATATGATATTAATTACTCTATAGTATTTATGATGAATAAATAAATCATTATAAATTAATCATGTTAGTGATAGTTATGTTATTAAGCTCTTATTACAACATTAGTGGTGTAATTTGGGAAACCAATAACTACAGGTGTGCCAATTTGGTCAACCCTCTATATATATATCTATATATATTCTAAAGAGTCGTAGATATATTGTAGATTCTTAGTGTGATTTCTTTCACAATTTTCATTTATTAATGTATTTAGTCAATCTGTGTGTATTCAGTAAAGCTACTATTTTCATTCCTTATCTATTTCTTATCGAATAGACTATCTTAGTAATCATATTATTTGAAATTAATTAATTTCAAACATATTACGATTCTTCAGTTTTATATATTATTGATAATTTAAACCGCACATCCTCGCACATTTCCAGAGAAGGATTTTTAATAAAACAATATGGTGGTTCAGCGAAATAAAATGGGGGTATTATTGGGATTTATAAAACAAAAAACAAAAGATTGGATGTCAGTCTTATTCTTGACGAGAATATCTTCTTGGGCATATTGGATTTCAGTGCTCAATCCCAAACAAATGCGGAATTTACTCCTAAAATTTCAAATAACAGGAGAGCTAAGCAATGTTTCCCTCTCATTTTTTCTCACTACAGGTAAATATTATATGGATGAAGAAATTCATTGTAATTATAAATGATAATTGCAAATATTACATTTTCATTTTATAGCTTTAATTTGCTTAGTAACGAAAATTGTAACTTTTCATATAGCAGAAATGATGTAAATGGAGTTTTTCTTAGAAAAGATAAATCTGTTAACAGAATAATTTAGTTATATTACTATCATTGTGCAGATATAAATACGTAATGTTATTAAAAGTATGAATATACATATTGAAGTTAATGGTAAAATTTCGGATAATCGGGTCTGTAACAAAATGTCACTGAAAAGCAGTAAATAAGACAATTTTTTAAAATAATTATTTTATGTTGCTCTATATTACAAGTTGACTACAAGAAAATTAGGTATTAAATTATGAAATCTGAGTTAGTGCGTGGGCTTATTAAAAGCGAATTTGGCAGACGACTGATATTTTCTGTGGGTTTGAATGATCACGAGATTAATATCCAAATTGCTTTTTTAAAACCTGTTTGCTGGCAGACATGCTTTACTCAATGTTATTTCTTATAGGGTCTTATCAGTTTCCATATTAATCGCAAATGGTGAAATATTACGAAAATATTTCACAGTTCTCCAACCCCCTGATATATTTAATGATTAGGTTTATATTTTTACCTTGAAAGCGTTATTCAATAATTTAATTAAAACAATGTATACTAATATTATTAAAAATAGTTTCAACGTTAACTAGGAAGTATTTGCATACATATGAATTCACATTAAAAAATACTAATTAATCGTTTTTATCTTTCTGATCTATTACAAAGAGGTTGTTGATTGATGCCTCTAATAATTTAGTTAGAAACAATTCAAAATAAAAAGTGGGAGGAGTTTTAAAATTTAGTTAGTTTTTCTAATACAATGTGTGTCAAGTTATTACCTGAAAATTCAGTTTGACGATAGTTTCTGGCAAAATGAACAAAAAATCTGCCAAAATGATAAAAATGTTCTGAATTAGGCAATTCCATACAAAAAGAATATTATATTCATTTAAATCGCTGCGAGAGTTTAATGTTCCGTTTTTGGGAGAAAGAGCAGCATCGTAAGCTTTTTAATTTTAATAAAACAAGAAAAAACTTAACAAAAATCATAAGTCATTAATCAAGGATCACTGCATCTGTGTCTTACTACTAGAAAACATTTAAATAATCTCTAAAAGGAGGAGGTTGCAATACTTCTTCCATGAAAAATACATAATTCCAAAATATTTACTACTAGGTATACAATTCAATGCAGAATTCGGAGAAATATAGAAAAATTAGATTTAGGATTAGGAATTTGAAAATTAAAGGCTAATTTTAATTATCTGAAGTAGCTCTAATATTTACTCTAAAGTAAAATTAAATTATTAATACACTACACCTATTTAAAAGAATGTATATTTATAGTAGTTTCACAATCTGTTTCAGCGTAAAAATGGTGGCTGTAATTAAATTTCTTGTTGAAAATATAAAAAAGGAATGCAAATTATGATCAAAGTTTCTTTAGAATAATGTATAGAATTCGAAAATGTAATAGAAATATATATAGTTACATTTAAAATAAGAAAATTAGTGTCATCTACAAGTATTTTCGAGGCGACTATTTTCCCTTCCTTTGAAAGGGAAATCTGAAAAATATTTTATCTAACAAATTCTATGTTTAAACGACTGAAATAAGGAGATTATACTCCACACCATCTGAAAATGCCTTATGTAATAAGGACTAAACAAATTAGGTCAAAACAGCTATTCTTCTGGTTATATTTTAAACACCGAGTGCTGAATTAAATGACAAAATTTGCCGTATATTGTCTAACAGAGTTAGCACTAAAATGCAGTAATTCAGACTGTTCCAGAACCACAAGGAAGATGCAAAGTGTCACCTATCTCGGGATATCGCTAACTGCAGATCGGTTTCGACCTTATCTTGGGTCTCGTTAGTGCAATGTAAGCGAGTATACCTTTGATATTTATTTTAAGACTCGCATCTACTAGACGTTGTTACGTTCCAACCTCTACTAGACAACCGGTTTCTTTTTAATTTTACGATTCTTTACTTTCAGCAAATTTATTTTCTTTAGATTCTATAGGAAATCAGTTACTCCATATATTAGGACTGTTTTCAATATATAGTTTTAATTTTATTTGTTAATAGAAACAATATGAAAATACTACTTCCGCGAGGGACTGAAAAATATATGATGAATCTTTTGAGGTTAAAATGAGCAGATTCAGCTTAATGCAGTATTTCAATCATATATTGCCGTCTTCAAAACCTAAAATAGATCATGATATCCCTGACCTAGAATCTGTTTCTTCTGGAGTTCCACAAGGGTTAACATTGAGCCCTCTTTTATTCATTCATTCACTCATACGGTAGATATATATTATGTTCCAAAATATACCACAATGCAGGAATATCCACATGATACTCAAATATTACACTACTTCGAATATTCTAAAGTAGCTCAAGTTTATAATAAAATTAATAAATATCCTGAGAGTTTTACATCATTCTCGAAGAAACATAATTTGAAATTAAATTCTCAAAAATATAATACCAATAAAATTCGGTCCCAATAAAAAACATTCATTTTGAAAGCCTTAAAAACATACATGCTGGAGGTTAAAGCATTAATTCTACAAATTGTGACAAAAATGGAAGTATTATGTTACATGAAAAGACGAGACTGTATGAACATGTTAAAAACTAATCCACAAGTATTATTTTTGCTTAAAGCTATTATAATCGAACAGATAAATTTTAAACTTTAATTTTGGGAAGTAACTTGGGTGAAGCTTTATAATTACCCAGTTTTAATTATTGTAATTTAGTATATTTTCTATCTTTACATTAAATCACAACAACCTAACCTAAGAAACTCAAAATATATGTTGTCATATTACATTTGGTTTGAGGAAGTATGATCATATTTCTGGCAGAACACAAATCGCAATGCTCATAATAGAATCAAAAATACTTTAAATATGCTTATGTACTGAATAATTATATTTCGTGTATCATTTACACACAATGCAGTTATACTCTATAATTTCCTTGAAAAAATTGGAAATACTTATCACCTTTACTATTTAAGAAGAATATTAAGGCCCTTCTCTTAAATAGCTAATAATTTTAATGTACGTTTATATATTTTTTGTGTTATCTATATTTCTATCCGTGTCAATATTTCTTAAGTATTAGTTTAACCCAAATAGCCCTACCATCCTTTTAAAAGGATTGTACAAAGATATCTGTTTTTGATATTTTAAGCCACTCTCAAAGAGATATCGCCTTATTTATAAATTAACTAATAAAATATTACAATACACTAGAAGGTTAATAAAGTTCTAGATATTAAAATAAAGACATTATCCAGATTTTGTTGTGCACTGATTTTGCGGATTTTGACATGGATGTGTGGAAGTAAGTACAGTTTTTTTGTTATTTTTATAAAATATTTATATCAATCAAAATAGTATTTGAAAAGGGTTTACTAATTGATAATTATCGGTAGAATAGGTTTATGTTTTATTTTTACATGTAATGCGATTCGAAGTGGGGCCATCCTTTTAGGAGGATGGCAGGTCTTCGGACGACTGCTTAATGTATTTGAGAATTTCGTCGAACGTTAAATTATTTTTCTACATTTAGGTACAAATACTGTCCATTATCACTTAATGAACTTCTGGAAGAGTTAGAAGAACCTAATAATATTTCAGAGCCACCGCCAGGTATGATGATATTTCCCCATAACAGCCGTATCACTTAGTTTTCGATAATTTTTTACTTTGCAACTCATGGAAGGATTAAAAATAGTTGCATCAAAGCTACAGGAATAATACCCGAAAATCGTATACCTTCAGATCCAGTATGTAATTCTAAAATTCTTAAAAAGCAATCTAGGGGGAGATATGACTATAGATTAGTGGAAGACAGTAATATACTTATATGTAAGTGGAATGACAATAACGTCACTAGCTTTGTCACAAATTTTGCATCCATATTTCCACTAAACAACGTGAAAAAAATGGTATTTTCCCATATTTATTCATTGTTTGGAAGTTGATATTCAGAATGCCTGACAACTTCATCGAGGCAATAATGGAACACTCGACCAACTTTTATTTCGGCGATCTATTGCAGTAAGTAATTTGGAATCCAAGAGAAGGACTACCCTCCAGGACTAAACAAGTTCCCTCCAAAAAGTCAGTTCATTTGCATGAATATTCGAAATTTGATCACTTCGATCACCTAATTATTTATCAGGGTAGTTAAACGTTTTGTGTCTTTTGTCATAAGAAATCTAATTTTAAATGTTTTAAGTGCAATGTTACACTTCTCTCCAAGTATTGTTTTTACTCATACCGCACTCAACAATAAGTAAAATTGTAATCATATAAATTTAATATCTTTGTTTGAATGTAATATGATTTGCAGTTTACAATAAAGATTTATTACTGACTTACACCATTTTGGTAACATGAAGTCCTACCATCCTTTTAAAAGGATCATTATTTTACAAAAATCTGTATGAATCTTTCACCTGATTTATTTTTTTTGCGATAAGTTATACCAAATAAACAAAAAATAAGCGCCTGTTAGTTTAAAATAAGCCAAAAAAGTTTCAGGTTTATCTGGGATAATTTATTTAAATAAGCTCCACTTCAAGTAATTAATCCAGTAGCATATAACATATGTATATGTTAGATACTTAGTATAAGCATTAGTATTAGCATTAGTGAATTGCTGTTGCTTAAATTAATTGCTTATGTAATATATGGTACATTTTAGGGTTAAATGTAAGATTAGCCTAATACCTATCTTTGCCCATTATATTAGGACAAGAATTACTATTTTCCTAATTCCTAATTCAATAAAGATACATTATTATAATTCTTATTATAAATGTGATAATTTGTTTAAAATGAAGATACCTCAAATAATCTTCCAAAGTAAATTTTAATCACAAAATTATTTTCGTAATTGACATTACAGTTATGAAAAGGAGTCATATTCTGGAGTTTCCTATTGTAGACTTGATCTTTTTTAACAAAGCATTAATTTTAATATATAATAAAAACTAATATATAATTTAATCATAGTAGAATACATACATAATAATACTAGTTGTAATATAAATACAATAACGATGATCACATCTATTTACAGTGTTTCTATAGGTCAAGATATTTAAATTCAATATTACATAAAGTACGGTTATACGATTTAAAATAAATACACAATCGTTTCATTTAATCTCTATTGCAGATACACATAAATCATCTTATTTTTGAAATACTAATAATACTTGTCATTTAGATACATCATCATCATGAGGTCATCAGTCCTAAGACTAGTTGGACGCTAACCTCCAGCTTCTCTTATCTTGATATGTATTTTTATTATAATAAATAATAAAAGTATTTTATACTTCATTTAATAATATGGCACAAACTATTGTTCATTGACATTAAAGGACTACAATGTAGTCATGTCGGTCAATAAAGTGTATTAACGATAATTTATTACACGAAATGCCAGCAGGCTATTTTAATCAAATACAAAACAAATTTTTTGGATACTTCTTCCACATTTAGGTGGGTCAGCCTGTATAACATTCGAAGGCGATACATCCCTCTGTGGTTGAATTGAAAGTGTAAGATTTACTTTTCCATGAACAAAGGATATGTCAGGGCTTTTTTTACAGCACACTTTCACACACGATAAGGGTAGCAGCAATAAAACAGTCGGCTTTATTTCAATCCACTTTTTCGGTTAATTTATAGGGAAACTTTTGGTGGCTCCACATAAAATTTTAAACAATGAATCCTGCGAGGAACATTATCATTCAACGTGCGTGAGCTATTGGATATTTTATTCCACAGAAGTACTTTTTACGAAGTATATACTACACATTGTATTCCCTTTTTGTTGACGAAATTGTAAATGTTTTCTAAGAAAAACTTTCGGAATGTCTTTGTTCCTTTTTTGTTCTATTTAATCAAATAGCAACTTAAGTAAAGCTCACAGCAATGCGACTTTAACAGAATTTTATTTACCAAATCGTTTTAGTTCCGATAACAAAATAACTTCAATACATCACGCTCAACGGAATTTACTGGCTACAAATTTGACCGCAAACGCTGTTAAATCCAATTTATAGTTCTCTGCAAGTAATATCGTCTTAGCGCATAAATCTTTGTGATATAATATATCGGTATGAACATCATTTCGAGTAAGCAGTCATCACAGGTTGTGTATCTTACAGTAAAATGTGTTGGAAACTACTAGGAGGACAAAAATACTCTATAATAGTATACAGCGAGACTGCAACAACAAAATTGTAAAAATCGTTGCTGCAAAAATAGGAAGAATATTCTTCGACACGTGGGTCTTGCTTTCCGATATACATTTTTTGGTTTACATACGCTTCTATTAATACTGTTGGAGGTATGACATCATAAAATATATGACAATACCCTTATCTGATGATATTTAAGAGCGCATAATTTTTTTAGTGGTAGATTACATCTGTTTTGAAAATTTTATTAATTTAATTTTTAAGAACACTTATTTCCATTATTTTGTTGTGACATTGGTTGGAGCTACTTTTTTTTAAACATTAGTTCGTGCTATCTCTAAATATACTTATTCTTCTGACGTTAGATTTAGGTTTAATTTAATTTTATGGGGAGGACCGTGAAGCGCTGCAATAATACCGACCATTGCACCCCTCCATAAAGCAGTCAGTGCTAGAGTACGCATTTCGTCTTCTTCCAAAAGCTTAATATTTCCTCAAGGCCGACCTTTCTCTGCTCACTTGAGTGTAAGACAAAGACAACCACAAGCACCATACGCGAGGTGCTTACGCCCTTCTAGAGCCGGGCACTGACATAGCACACGTTCAGTCGTCTCCATTTCCCTTCCACACCACCTGTATCCTCTGTTGGCAATAAATCCAATTTTGCTACTCCCTATCACACCTCAGGAGATTTGAGGCGCTCCTACACGTTAAACTTAGCGGCAGATTAGTCTGCCTGTGCTCCTGAGTGATCCGCCAGAGACTGAGTTAGTCAATCTTCGATCATTCCTAGATCACCCTCTTGCCGAGGCAGTGTGTAATCATGACCGTTAGCTCAGGTCCCATTAGCTTAATGGCACCCCATTAACCCTCTCGGTTACTTCCCTGTCCAGCTTTTCATCCTTCGAGTTACACCGGATACTAGTATGACGCGGAACCCTCAGACCAACGTCAGCTTGTTATTCCTGGCAAGTGTTTCTACTGCATCTCTGCATTTCCTTACCAGCCAGGATTTTACCCCTGGAGCCTCTAAACCATCCAGTATTGCTCTCCTGTCCAACCACTCTATTCAACAGTTGCGTTTGCGTACGCAGGCGTGAATAGCCATCACTTCTGCCTGGAACACTGTGGTATATCTTACGAGAGAAATCGAGTACTCTTCTCTTCTATTACGTCCGCATACTCCAATCTTAGTCTCCCCCTTGAACCTGGAGCTATCCCTGAACCAGATGTCACCTGCCAGAGGGGCCATGCCGCCCCTCTGGCAGGAGATGATGAGGATGATCTGGCAGGAGAATGAGGAGAACGTCATTGTTCTACAATGACGTTACATGATGCCTACCTAAAGATGCTGCTGTAGGTGGTAACAATCATCTACAGAGTCAATAGCTGCAACAAATTTAAGATCATCCTTATACAAAAGAACATCTATCACAGGCTTTGTATACTATACCTGTATTGCTGAATAGATAATAAAAATTAATTTCGAATGAGATATTGCAAGATTCCCTTTAAAATGGAGTATATTAGGGGGCTAGTACTGATTCAAAGGGCGTAAATTGAGGGGCAATCGTCTGGTTATCAAAAAAAAAAAAAACTAAACAAAAACCCACTTTCCTTAATTTCCTTGAAACATAACAGTAACGCTTAAAATTAGTTTATTCCATACATATGGATTACGTTGTATGAATGATTTCCCTTCGATGAATGAACCCTTTCGTCTTAAAAAGCCCTTAAAGACGCCCTTTTAGTTGTTTAACGGGCTTCATCCTGTCATAAAAATCTATTTCGTTGCTATTGTGAGAAAGCAAAAAAAAATTGGAAACTATTTCAATAATGTCAAATGAAAGTTTACGCTGTAGTAGCTCATTTATATTTACATAATCTAGAATAGCCCTTATATAGCAATTAATATACTAATACAGTACCATTAAATCTGTTATGGTGGAGATAATAGTAGACTTAGTATTTATTTCGACACTACGTCTACGAAACGATACTATTCTACCATTAAACTAAGTCTACCATTAAACTTAGTATAATAGTAGACTTAGTATCGTTTTAGATACTTTAAATTTACAAGAATAACTTAAATATTCATACAAAACACCTTTCCCGGTCAATAAATATGTTCCTACAATATTCAGCGGAATTTTAACTAAATAATTAATGTCTAATCTTCACTGTTTGAGGTGGATAAATTTCTATAGGATTATATGAATATAAAGCTTAATTTAAGTCTTGCTATTTTTTAAATAAACATGAATTAAAATACTCTCAGGCATTATTTTTAAAAGTGAAAAGATAAATTTAATATTTCTCACCCACCTTAACAAATTAGGACAAAAAAATCCCTTGTTCTACTACGTCGTAATTAACAATCCACTGATGTCTTAATTTAATTTTTAATAATCAAAAGCTTTTGATTTAATGCTCGTCGGCACTCTTATTTTAAACAGCCTCCAAAATAGAAATTTTCCTTCGACTTTTATTAAACATCACCTTGAAGGTTTAATGGCTTGTCAGGATAATTTAGAAGCTCTTTCACAAATACAGAATAGTTAACCTTTCTCCAGACATTCACGAGAAAAGATGTGGAAGATGCTGTTTAAACACTTTTACGTATGATTAGTTTTATATACATCACTATAAATACTTAATTTATGGGGTGTAAACGCATTTTAGGGTTTGTACATTGATTTCTTTATTAAATCATGTAATTTAAAATTATTAGAAATACATTTCTTGTTCATCTTATTATTATTACTTTCATTTCAGAAAATATTACGAGTATTACTATTATGTGGAATGGTCAAGACACTGTAGGGTGTCTCAGTTGGAACTATAGGATTTTAATTGCATCATATGTGTTCTGTCAAAATAGGGCGTCACCATTTAACGATTGTCATCTAAAAACCATACGATTTTAATATGTCCAACAATTAATAATTTGTGTACAACTGTTTTATGAAAGGAATCGATCATTTACAGTTGCATTAAGAAAAATTAGCACAAAATTAGGACAAAATGAAGCGCCTATAGTTCCGCTCGTAACTTAATCAAGAAATTTGAAGAGAGGGGTTCTGTTATTGATAAAAAAATACCAATACGTCCTCATAATGGTTGCTCAGATGAAAATATTGCTGCAGTAAGAGAAAGCGTATAGGAGTATCCAAACATATCAATTTCGCTTTAAATGGGACACTCTTCTAAGAGCTATAATTTAAATCGTTATTAAATTTATTTTTCCTAAATTATCGTATATTTAGTTAGATTTGCAATAGCCAGTGTCATGCTAATCGTCTATTATATATGTAATTCAAATTAATGTATTTAAAATAGCATTTTAAAGATTCAATGAAACAAGCTACATCGAGCAGTCGGTTAGTTGAGCTACCGTCCTGTCTCTACAAATTGTGGCTCTGTAATTACATCAGACCATTGTTTATTGCACTATGTACTAACTGCAATTGCCTTTTTTATAAAACGTCGTAACAGGAATTACTGCATTAAATAAATCTTTCGTCCACCAACTCACTTTATCAAATAGACAAAAGTTTATAGATCGGGCGCTCACATGTTAAAAATGGGTTAAATAGTTATTTTCCTGTAAAATGCATGAAACTAGTATTTTTTTAATGGTGCATGAGTGTCCATTTTTCATTTCAAAATTAATTCGAATGCGCCGTAAGACACTGACTTTGCCACGAAAATAAACAGTATTCTTTAGAACAACTGTCCAAAAAATAACATAAATAAGTATTTGCTACTATATATTGATTTATTACGTGAATTAGAAAAGTGATGATTAAGGAAGATAACAACTCGGATTAGTGTTAATTGGTATAATACCTATAATACCTATCTCGATTTGATATGCTCATATGCTTACCTCTTTATACTAGTTTGGTATGAAATTAACACCATAATGCCGTGGTAGAGTTTTATCATTTGTTAAAATATGAGCGTATATTATATGTATGTGCTAGTGCATGTGTTGAAAATATTTATATATTAGTAAACGCTACCAAATATTAATAATTATCATATTTGAAATAGTATTTATATTATCGAGATTTTCAAATAAATATTACGATTCTATCCTATCGTGAATGTTTTCCGAGTTAATAAGTATTAAATGTACTTCGTTGATATCTAGATCCCTTTGGATATTTACTAATATTATGTTTTTATAATGAGGATACTTAATCCTTATAATTATAATTTAAACAGTATTTATATAATAATATCGTATTGAAGAATGTTCCGAATTATTAAATTCATTATTTAATAATTAAGTATATTCTGATTAACGCTAATATTAGTTAAAACTAGAATAAGAATGGCAAATATAAAATACTACTTAACTAGCAACCCACCAAAATCCTCAAGCATATTTATCGAAATTTTACATATTTTTCGACAAGATACTAGTTTTCATAAACTTGACCATGACAATGACTATGTTTGTATCTTGGGAAAGAAAAACTATTTGGGCATAAGTTTGATTGTTCAGAAATCATAAATAGGTTGTGTTATACATGATTGGTTCAGGTGTTAATAGTTATTAATAATTCTTCTTATTGACATTTAGTTATTATTGAAAATAAATATTTGGTAAAATTCTTTGTTAAATTTATGTATTAATATTGTTATTAAATAATACGACAATAAATCTTAAATACAAAATATGAATTTATATTGCCCTATTTACTTTTTCATCGCGATATACAGTTGTTACAAATACATAATATCTATTTGGTGAAATAATCTAACCACTCATAAACTTCAATACAGTCTTCAGTCATCTTAGTAAAAAAAATTAATAAAATGAAGCAACACAATTAAGTTTTGCTTGTTGAGGCTTTTGATTCATCGCTTCTTCACGTTTGGGCATAAGTTGAGTAAGCAAAAATCATGAGCAGCCATCTTGCCTCACGTTTCAACAGTGTTAATATACATGCGTACTCTAGAGTAAATACAAAGCAGGTATTATAACTTCCCCTGCGCAAATTAAAATGTACTATATTATGGTGTATTTATATTAGTTACATACTGGTACCTAAAATATATAACTATTATAGTTGTATAAAATTTTACTAAATACACTGGCATTAAGTTTTATACTAGAAATAATGAAAATTTACATTATGTTCATGCCATTAAAAGTGGTAACGTTTTTCTACAACAGATTTTCAAGTGTATCATCTTGATCCACGAAATCCATGTCGAGTGATGTACAGTGGGACGATAAAGTATTTGCACACCGTGCATAACATAACAAATGTTTGTTAAGAAATGAAATAGTATAGAATAGCATGTATACAGTTATCCAGGAATACAGAACCTTAAACACAACAAACAAGATTCTATCAAAACTATATATTAAAAGAAATAACAATAAAATTAAGTTTCTCGAGGCAATAAAGTATTTGCACATTCTGATCAAAGCTGATAAAAACAGATTACTTATTGGATTTAATATTTTGTGTGTAGACCACCAGCGTCTATAACTGGCTGACGGCGTCTAGGCATCGACATCACTAACTTTGCTGTTATATTAGGTGAAATTTTGTTCCATCGAAGTTGAAGAAAATGTTTCAAATCTGCCTTATTTTTAATATTATATTTACGAATGTTCAAGTCAAGAATATGCCAGACATTTTCAAGAGGATTTAGATTCGGACTTTGGGGAGAATGGGGGAGAGTTTTTCTTACATTATATAGCATCCACTGTTTGACAATCCTGGCGGTATGCTTCAGCTTGTTATCCTGCATAAAAATATATCGGCCCTCTGAATTCAATTTCTGGACACTGGCTTGTAAATTATCACACAAAATGTGTATATACTTCCGAGCATCCATAATGTCATCAATAAATTGTAAGGTGCCTACTCCATAATACGACACGCAGGCGCAACCCCATACCATGACATGTCCTCCACTATGTTTCACGGTAGGGCTGATATTTTCCTTTATCAACGACTTCCAGTAGTCCAGCGGCTTTTGTTTAAAATCTTTGGCGTATTGAAGTCTCTTAGTATCGCTTATGTATGGCTTTTTTCGTGCCACCGTGCCACAATTCCCTGCACTTAGTAAAACTATTCTCACAATTTCTTTACAGACACTTTTTCCAGTGTCTTTTGCGACTTGAATTGCTAAAGTTTGTGAATTCACTTTTTATTTTTTAATCACCTTTATAATCACCGTTTCATTTCTTTTGGTCAGCATTTTCGATCTCCCTAAACGTTGCTTATCTTCAACTGATTTTATTTCTCTAAACTTACTAATTATGTAACGCACCGTACTAAATGATTTTTTAACTATTTTACCAATTTCACGCAAGCTTTTTTTCTTGAAACAAGGTGACTATTTGGATTTTCTCTTCTGTTGTTAATTCTCGTATTTTTGGAGCCATTATTTACTTTTGTTGAAGCGCACGCATTACAACACAGCTATATCATTAATACGAGTAGAGTGAGTACACGTGCATGTATCTATGTATGTTTGATGTCTCTCACTTCGACAGGATCAGACCTGAAGACTACCATATATGCATATGTGCAAATACTTTATTGGCACCACAAAACGAAGTTTTGAACCTTAGGTCTAATAATTTGTTTTAATTGTCATATTTACATACGTATCTGAATATTACTTTTAGGAATACATTATATATGTACATAAACGGTCAATCAAAATTTTTATAATTTACAAAAAAACTGATACTTGGGTGTGCAAATACTTTATAGTTCCACTGTATAACCTTTGATGTTCATGGAAAACAAGTACTCTGTTTTTATAATACGACTAATAATTTTTAAGTCAGATTAAAATTGCCCACAGTTTTACTGACTATTTACTTTACTCACAATCAAAAACTATAAACTAGCTTACGCAGTTGTGGGCTCCTTAAGTGCCTCTACGATAACAGTCACTTCTTTTACAAGAATTTTAAAATATGTACACTATAAAAGAGGCAATTTGGCCGCATGTCATCATAAGGTCAATAACCGAATGTCTTCCGGTAAGGCAACGCGTAATAGTAACGGGGCGGCAGAAGTTGACTCATGCGGAAGGGAAGTAATGTGCAATTAACAGGACAAGCCTGGTACTCGAGGAAGTGACGCAAATAAATAATGGAGGTGGCACTCCGTGAATCGCGGTAATTTACTGGCCAGGTCTTTGCAAAATGTCGACTGTTTGCTTAACTTAACACACAACAGCTATTTTCTTGTCAACTTAATCGCTATTATCCCTCCTAATTGCGTTATCTGCTGTTAACTTTATAGCACCACAATAGCCTAGAATCAAAACGGACGAAACAATTAATTACGATTCAGGCATGAATTCAATATGGTAAATCGAGTGTGTATTATGAGACTATACGTATAGATGTAACTATACGTATAGATACACGGTGCTTCGTTGTTATGGGTACAGTTTCGGAGCGTGGTGCAAAAGTATGGAATAAGGTTATTACTTTACAGGCATGTAATTTAAATAATCAAAAAATGTTAATTTATTAATAAATCAATGAAACTGTGTTGAAAAAGTGTTATGAACGCCAGTCATATAACAATAGTAAAGTTTATGAACAACTATAAGTGCTGCAAGTGATTTACTACAGCATACACCTTCAAATATAATTACTTGCCACCTAGCCTCAAATTTTTGTTACCTTCGGAATATCTATTTGTTAGTTATGATTGAAACTGGACTAGTTGTAATCTAATAAGTACTTTAAAGCACGGAAATAGTCCCAATGGGGCTAATATCAGGTGAATATATTAGTTTTAAGGTTAAAATATAGTTGCGAAAAACGAACTAGAGATAAAGGACGTTGATGCTCTATTCTTCTATGTACTAGAAAAATGAGCCATAAATACCGTGGATGCTGTCTTAATAAACACACGTTCTGAAATATCTTACCGACGAGTATATACCGCTTTCACAGATGTAGGTGTTAAAAATTCCGTGTACATTTCTAGTAGGATTTTCCATGTTGGGGTAATTCCAAAGACAGTCCAGTCTCTTGTTAACTCCTAAAATTTTTGTGCTCACTCACAATTTTTCTTCAGTTAATGTCGTAGCATTCTTAAAGAATACGCATATCTTTCTAATGCCTAACTAACTCGTTGTGGAGATTGGATGTACTCTTGCCGAGTTAATAATTTTATTGAAACACTATTGTTATTATATCACTTGATTGAATTTTCTAACTATGATATATAGTATGATGACATCCTCAGGTTTGAAGTACAATGATACAATTATTTAACCATATAAATTTGAAAAAATGTAATACACGAATTACCTCGATACTTGACCCTGATTGTCAACACATGTAATACGATGAAATCTGATCAAGTAACCCAAAGTAACCTCACCTAATCTAATCTAAATACATTAGAAATAGTCAACTATTACATATCACATTTTAATCATTACATAATGTTTTTCGGGAACTTTACAACATTACAAACATATATATTATAAGGATTTTGGCTGACGTATAAATTTTATTTTTAGATTCTATGTAATGACGTTATGTTGCAATTCCTTCTCTTTTTAACAAAAAATTATATCTCAAAAGTCACCCTTTGACAAATAAAACTGTAACAAGTTTTCTATTTACAATTTATACAACAGGAGGTGTTAAATTTGAAATTGGATAATACGATTACATAGAAACATTTACCGTAATAGTGGTTGGATAGGAGGGTTGGTTGGATAGTTAGTAGAATGACTGAATATAGGTTAAAATATTAAGAAGAAGCTTGTTCTTGTTTTTTTGTAAGTATTTAATCAAGAACGTTTTGATAGACGACTTATTTCAATATCAACTGTAAATACACCAGTTAAAATATTTTAGAACAATAGCAATATACATATTTAGCGCGAAAATGTAAACCAGTAAGAAAAAATACAAAATTAAACCTATTACTTGACGATTAAGAATATTTCCATGATTTTACCAATGAACTATGTTTAAACAATCACATCAACCATTCTAATTCCACCCTTGAAAAGTAGAGTGCAGGAGTTGAATAAGGATAATTCAGATTATCACATGTAACAACAAAGTTTGTGGTTTTTCTGACGAAGCTTTGACTTCTTGAACGATGGATCTTTTTCGTGAATGGAACAGTACATCATCTTAACTGGTCCATTGGTGAATAGTACATCATGATATTGTGTCTAAATAGTCCTTATTGGAGTTAATAATTGAATAGCCAGTGTGAAGTAAATGCGTGTGAGATGTCTACAACAGCAGGAAGTTCTCTTCTAGGGAATCTTCTTGATTGATTGAATTGAATCTTCTACATCTCGACGTCGGTTCAAACTTTAGCAGATCTTTATACAAACAATGAAACTGATAATGTTTCCCATCAAGGAATTTGGTTTTAACAAGGTGGAGCTTCTGGTCACTTCGATATTGATATTGAGTCATATTTTAACAATATGTTCCTTATGCATATTAATAGAATGTTGATGCAGATGAATAGAATGTTGATGATCAGCTGAATGGACATCACATGCACTTTATTTGATCATCTTGATTTCTTCTTGTGGGGTTATTTATTAATACCACGGGTCTATCTTAATAGGTCAACTTAGAGGATTTGCAGCAATGAATTGGATTTAAAATGGAAATCAATTATCGGCTAGCAAATTATTGGATGGTTGAATACAAAGTATTTACATGCGTGGTGGCCAATGTCAGATGGAAGCCATTTTGAATAACTTTTGTTATTAAATTGTAAAATTTGTTAAAAATAAAATTTGTGTCACAAATATTATTTGGCTTACTTGTAGTTTTAAAACCCTATATACAAATGGTAAATAAGAAATTCATAATATGAATGTACTCGGGAAACTGTAATTAATTAGTTTTTGTTATAAAGGAAGAGGATTATAAGTTACAAAGGTAATGGTGACGTCACGTCTCAGACATAAAATCGGAAAAAAAAATCCTCAGGCAGAGTCTTTTCATAAAAATTAGGTTGAAAATTTAGTTGAGTAGGCTGAGTTTAAAAAAATCATTTAATAAAAAAGTAACATTGTGCGAAATTTTAAACTTACAATTTGTAGATAATATTTAGAGAATGTTTTTATCATGAACGTAGTTTTAGCAATGGAGCCGAATACATATGGATTTCTCAATTATCTAACACTATTTAGACGTATAAGGAAATATAGAACGGGAAGCAATGAATTAATTAACATTGCAAGGATAAGCCAATTTAAAATTAATGTTTCTTCGTCAAAATTAATATTTTGATACGTAAGATTTTAAGTACTGTGGTAACGAATTATCCATGTTTTATAATTATTGGCTTGATATTGAGTAATCACCTAGAAAAGCCCGCAATTCAGTACCCTTTTTGAATATTCTGTAATTTAGTTAACTTATATCATGTAGAATCTGCAACTAAAATGATTAATTCGGGCTGATACGATTACATCAAATTAAAATATTCGAATTATTCGAGGATTAAATGAAACTACCAGAAATTGCGTTTTAATTCGTCTTGCGTTGGATAATCGTGTTATTAGTTTTTAATTAACATAGGAGGGTAAATATTTATCGCTTGTCGGTAACCAGAGGTAATTCAAGTTTATTCTATTCTAATTCTGGTACCTTCAAGAAAAAGATTAGTTGGGACCTTGGACACCTTATACGTCAACATCGACGTATTATACGTGACTTAACGCATATTTCGTCAACCAAGTTGACATCATTCAGAGATGTCAACTTGGAGACTTGAAACTTCTTTGGAACACAACGAAACAACATTAGAGAAAACCTATTACCTATGGGCTTAAGTTCGGTTTAATATGTATGTAAGTCGCAATATTCCCTTAATCTGGCACTGTGAAACTTTATAAATTTATTATTACGTCGTATTTTAAAATCGAAGTAGAGATTTAACGAAAAAGGCTCACTGTATTTCCATATCATCCGGGCGGCTTTAAAAAACATTTTTTCGGACGAAATAAGCGCCGATTCAATTAAGAAAAATTTTAATGAAAAATTCATCAGCTTATGGAATCGGAACTTTACCAATTAAAAGCTTCGTCCGGAAAATTCCGTAGGTCTTCAGGCGACAAGAGTTTTAGCATTTTTCCGTGTTGAAATGTTGTAATTAAGTTAACGTTTTATCACGTTTTTACTTTTAAAAATTCTCATTTTTTATGCAATCAAAACTTTTCAAATAATTAATCTTTCAATGACGAAGGATCCGTCAACTCGTCATAATTTTTGGAGGATTTCAATTTCCCAAATGAAACATTGATCCCTCCTATTAAACTTCCGACCAGCAGCGAAGTGTTTAATTGCACCGAATTGATGTATACACTAAGAGCGAAAGGACGGGCGAAGAGAGAACAATAAATTGTATATTGAGAAACATGAGTCCACATTAATTTATTTTAATTTATTATAAAAACGGCTTATGTTTGTCTAAAATGTAATACCTATTATAGGAGGGGATACTGATACATAATTTGCTGATCACGTTTTATATAAACGTAATAGATCGATTACATAATTAAATACCTTTTCTCAAAAATTATGTTAAGCAAAGACACTTGAGGATATGTCACATGCATTCAGTGTTATTCATATGCCGCTATAAAGAACTGGGTTGAGAAATTAAACAATCAAGAACAAGAATTTGATCGATGAATCAGTTACTCTGTAGTAGTTCACAACTCCAACGCAATTGAGTTGACCTATATTTGACACAAAATATATCACTATATTTGACACAAAAATCGATATACCTATCATCCCCTTTGATTATTGCCACTCATACTCGCATAAAATAGCCGCATATAATTCAATGTTACACGAATTATTTTCACCACCTTTATCAGAAACACATAAAACAGAACTCACAACAACTCAGATTATAGCCGTAATAAATGGTTTCCCCAGAGAAACTATTACCAACTATTAATAAACAAAAAACAATATCAGTGTACTTTTAAATTAATTTATCCAAAAATTAGAGAAGATAAACGCTTTATGCCACCACTGTATATTGTAATACATTCTCAGTAATAATATGAAATATTTTTGCAACACATAACATCCAAAGAGCATTTAAACCCCAACAAAAGTTATCAAATTTAATTTACAATGCCAAAGATAAAATTAAAGAGTATGAAACATTTTGAGTTGACAGGTTAATTTTCCCGGAGTGCAATAGCACATAGGACAAACTGGACGTAATTTTAGAACTAGGTACCTTGACCACAAATTATCCTTCAGGTTACAAAAAACAGATTCCACTTTTCTAATCATATCTTAGAGAGTGGACATAATTTCCCAGATATTAATAATGTAAATATCCTACACTGTACCAGCAAAGGTTTAAAACTTAATTTGTTAGAAATATATAGATCCATAAATACAACCATAATGATAATTTTAACTTGTTAAATGATCAAGTAGATTTTTTTTATCAAGAACACGTTTTCCTGTGAACCTTAATTGCCTATTTATTGTCATAACCCTATATTCTGTTTAACTTACTAACAGCAGCAGACTGAAACGCTCAATTAAAAATGACAGGTAGGGTGTGAGTGAAAATAAGAGCACAATATTTTTACAAAAATGATGGGACATCATTTAAGCTCCTAGTTAATTTGTTTTTGATTCTTAAAGCTATACAGATATCTTCTCTAATTGGGACGGTACATTGAAGAAAATTGCATATATTTTCGTGTTTTGAGGAATTATAAGATGATAAAATAAAGCCACATTGAAAATAATTAGCATACGTTACATACGTTAGCATACGTATACATTGACTATACGAATCGTTAAGTGAGGTATTATCAAAACTTATCAAAAATGGAATTGTGCGTATTACTCATATTATTGATAAAATACCAAAAATATGTAATTAATTTAAATTAGACCTTCTATACCCTCAGTACAATTTTTATTGGCTGTATCAACATCTCTCTTCATTTTGTACCGCAGTGAATTAAACTGATTTAAATATGAAATATAACTATCTTTTTTAAACAAATACCATAAATGAGATTTCGGTTTAGTAATTTTCATAATCGATGTGTTAAATTAGGGTGGATATGAGCTACTCCTATCAGTCATTTTTGGAATACTTTCACTAAAAATCGGACTTAGTAAATCCTACAATTGAAAACAGGTACGGTTTACGTTATTAAAAGTAACAGTAACAGACAAAGACATTTAAAACGATGTATTATAAGGCAGGGGTGTCATTTAAAATTTGTAAGTGAGATTAACTGAGGCTATGGCAGTAAAGCGTAATAAACACTGGTTTTAAACACCCCCTTCAATATATAAATTTACGTGTTTTTGTCGAAACGTCATTGTCTCTGCTAAAAGGAATAATTGTAGTAGATAGATTTAAAATAAAATCATTGTACAGGAATATATCTGGCCGCTATTATTATGAAAGGTTTTGTAAAAATATGACAATTTTGGCAATGTTTAGTTTATTGACTTCCTACATACTTCCATATTTATAATTTAAAATTAAAAGCCCAAAAATAAGGTAACTTACTGTTGTAAATGATATTTTTTTCTTTCAAATGATTATGTTTATTACATCCCTCTGTATCCCATCTGGTACGTCATATAATAAATTATCTTAGAACCAGAACCAATTTGTTATTTCTATTACATAATCATTTGTTATATTAACTATTTGTCATATTCTTAAAATGCATTTTCTTAGACACAAATGATCATAGCAATTAATTAAATTTGAAACATTTAATGTATATTCTCTCGGCGATATTGCTTCGACATAATCTAATACAAAATAAGCATTGGAAGTTTTATTTGATTTTATGGTTAGTGATCAGGAAAATTATGGCTGGCAGAATGGGATATATGAGCCCAGAATTTCACGGAAAAAGTATTACTCGCTAACAGAAATATGACAGCAGTAAATCGGAATTAATCATATTTGAGCAGAATAATTCATCGGTTGTGTTTATTCTGTATAAATTGAATACACAAATCACCGATGTTTGTTGACATTATGCAAAATAAATTTCGATATAATTGTGTAAAATGAATCTGTTATATAAAATTTTAAATTCTAACAGCAGTTATTAAACTCTGTTTATATTGAGATAAATGAATATTTATACTTATAGAATAGAAATCGGCGTACGTGCATGTTTGTATTATAACTCTCTAGTTAATATACAATTTTACCCTGGACTCTAATATTATATAGAGCGATTACCAAAAAATATGCACCAAATGAAGGAGTTATAATTTTTTAATTTTTTTCATTACGTGCATCGGCCATGAACAAAAGAGAATGATTTCAACAAACAAAATAGAACAATTCCATCTTCGTTATTTAATATACTGGAATGTCACAAAAAGACAAACAAATACATCGAGTTTTTATATTAAGAAGTTTTATCATCACAATTAATTGAAAATTTGTTTCAGTACCTATTTAGTTTAACCTATTCTTAACAATTTCTTTTACAAATAAGTACCAGAAAAGTAGGAAAGAAGGAAGGTTTTGGTGCAAAGCACTTTGAGTACTCTATTCATTACATTGCAATCTCAAATTTGTCTAGATTTTATAGTTTTTACTTTTCGGCACTCCACTATACTAGCGGAAAAGTAATGTAATCATGTAAAGAAAAAGTGAAAAAACAAAATTTTTTGGGGTTTATTTTTCGTTTTTCGGCCTAAAAACAAAACAAAAAAAATGGTTCTTAAAAAATTTTTGCTGTGTGTGTGTGTCGTCGTTGTCGTCGGCATTAAAATTTCTTGTTAGCACGATAACTCAACTAAATCGTGTCGGATCGATCGGGTTTTGACTGATCCTGATCGGAGACGTCCAGATAACACCTATTGATTTTGAGGTGGATAGCACACACCACCCCTCCCTTGGGTCTACTTAAGAAATTATTTTTGTTAGCACGATAACTCAAATAAATCATGTCGGATCGTTCGGGGTTTGACTAATTCTGATCTGGGACGTCTCCCAGACGACACCTATTGATTTTGAGGTGGATAGGGCACATCACACCCTGTCCATAAGTCATGAGAGCACGATGGTGAACTATTTGAGAAATTTGTTTTGTTAATACGATAACTCAAGTAAATCATGTCGGATCGATAGGATTTTGTCTGATTCTGATCGGGGACGTCTCCCAGACGACACCTATTGATTTTGAGGTGGATAAAGCACACTCCAACCTGTCCATGGGTCATAAGAAAACACGACGGTGGACTATTTGAGAATTTTTTTTTTGTTAACACGATAACTCAACTAAATCATGTCGGATAGATAAGGTTTTGACTGATTCTGATCGAGGACGTCTCCCAGACGACACTTATTGATTCTGAGGTGGATAGAACACACTTTATCATGTTTATGGGTAATGAGAAAGCACAATGTGGGACTATTTGAGAATTTTTTTTGTTAGCGCGATAACTTAATTAAATCGTGTCGGATCGATCGGTTTTCAACTGATTCTGACGACATTTATTGATTTTGAGGTGGATAGGATACACCCCACCCTGTTCAGTGGTCATGAGAAAGCACGAGTGTGGACTATTTGAAAAAAGTAAAACTGTCGCATAAAACAGATATTCTGCATTTATGTGTTTGTGTATTTTTTCTCGGTCACTCAATTTCGAGATTCCGAGATTCCGGAAAGGTCCGTTTTAAGGTTTTAAAACTGTTTATTCGTAATATTTTTCTGTTCATTTTTAATACAATTGTTTTATTAAAGATAGTACATACTGTTATAATGTTCTATTGAAATCCTCTGCTACATAATTTTTCTATAGCTTCATTATGGGGTTAAACCATATCCATTACACAATAAGAAGATTCTCGTATACAGTCAGTAGGTATAAATAATGTTTGCTTGTACGTTCTTTTTGTGGTATCAACTGCTATGCAGATGGTTTATTAACCACGTTTAAAATGGATATATCCATTTTATATCTATCTGTAGTTTATTTACAGTTGACTAAACAGAACGGTTTGCTTGCAGAATTTTATTATACCATTTATTAAAATGAAATTGTTAGCGCTGCAGTTATACCGTTAGATACATCGGTTAATTGTTACAAGAGCTTCATGTAGATAGGTTTTGTTGTAAAACAAGGTCCGAGTGTGTCAGTTTTAAATGTCCAATCTTAAATATGGCGAGTACAATCATTTCGTGACGAGTCTCATTTGTAAGCAGTTTCTATTTTATTATTTTATTTTAACTACTTTAATTTTGTTGACCACTATATCTCCCTGATTTTGCCATATTTTCTTACATTCTTATATTACCACATTTATGTTATATCCCTTTCACTGTCACAACCCTTTAGAGTTTTTCAAAAATTAAAATTTTTCGTACGCAAAGCCTAATTACACTATAGATAATTTTGTTTCATTCAAAAAAAAATTACTAACCCCCACCTCCCCCTATAGGATGTCCATCACAATGTACAAATAAAATTAGTGGAAGTAAAAGAACGATATATATCTTTCATTAAAAACTTATAAATACGTAAAAATAAGATCTTTGTCATAAATAAAATAAGTGTTCATACATCTACATTGAATGAAATGTAGAAAATAAATTCCTTCCTTTCAAAATACAAAGATGAACTTTGCATTTCGCACAAAATATGTGTGTCGTATTCCTACATTCCTCATTTTTTTATCTTGAGACTTCCTTTTTGTTATCATAATGGGGAAATGACTATATGACCGTCATACCTAAAGTTTTCTATAGGTCCACTTTCAGTTTTTTTCTTTTTCGTTTGACCTAGAAACTAGATTCTCCAAATTTTCCGATAGTCTTCCTTTCATTTTCACCCACTTCTTGGCGAAAAGCTAACAAATTCAAATATGTATTTTTTGTTTACTTTTAAAAGAACTACTCTCTGAAACATGATCAATCTCCAGATAATACAAGAATTCATCATCTGTTAGTGTTCTTTTTGTGTTTTTTCTTGTGTTTGTCATCTGAAAAAAATACAGGAATATCAAGGCTTCGATGCAAATTGGGTACAAAACGGATCAAATATTTTTTTAGAACTATCTCTTCATTATACTAAAAACTGCTCTACTTCCTTATGTTCTCTACAATACCTAATTTCAACCATTATTATGCAAGAAAAAATACAGATGAAGCTATAAAACAGACGTCGATTTTTTCAAATTTGAATTCCTACAAAATTAGATATTACCCAATTTTTTGGGGTAGGACCCACCCTCATTAATTTTTTCTCCTATATTTTCTACCCTAATAAGGAAAAAATTATTAAAATTTACCACTTTTACATAAAAATAACTCTTTTAGCCCAGAGCATTGTTTTCTAATTCAGGTCTAGAAACTGTGTTTGGTCATCCTTGTGTACATAATAATTCAAAGCACATCTGTAGATGTTATATAATATAAAACTTATCAAATTATTATAGAACTATAAGGTTAATATCTATACTCACCAATAACAAGTCACAAAACCACTAATTTTGTAAGATTTACAAGAAAACACAAAAAATATAATTTAACCACAAACGAACCTGCTCGTACGGCACCACACAATTATATCGTGTTGTCCTATCGTGTCAAACCTTTGCGCATTCACTATCAACATAAGAACGTAAAAATAGAATGTACCTTTTGATGTACTAACGTAATTTAAAGATAAAAATTACTCTGATCACCATATAACGTATTACGATTAAATGTACATGGTGATGGATAAAAACAGTGAAAGGGATATATTGAAACAACTCAGCATGTCATCGCCATGAACAGTACGAGTGACATTTAGAACAGCTTTAACAGTTTATTCATTATCCATTGTTCCTATATGACTAAAACACCATAATTTACCTATCTGCTGCTTGACATTCTATATTAGTGAACTAGATAATGTGATCTTTGATTGGGGACTAGAATTTCCCCAAATCTTTGCTCATATTTTAGTGTAGATTTTGATTAACTAAATAAGGGATAGTGCGCCTAATTCTGCATAGAGATTTGCACTAGTTCTAATTAGTCTCATTACGTAGGTTAATCTACTGTGTAGTATACATTTTAATATATCATGTGTAGAACTAGATGCAGTTCGCTATTCTCGACAATGCGAAGGAGAAATATTAGAACAAACTTTCATATATTAATAAATAAATGTAATATTTATGACAGATTACTTACTTTACGAGGAACCATAAAAGCCCATATCGAATTAAATAATTACCTAAGTAGCATCCATACACGTAATATGTATATATGTCTAATTATAACTCCGAAACAAATAATGTCATATACTTTACGCTCATACGCGACGTAATAGAATTACAGCATAACTTAATTAAGATAAAATAATCATTTCCGCCGTCCATTTAACATTTGCGTGTGTCAACGAGCCTATACATTTATTATTTGTAATGCTGAAAATCCTCAAAATTTATATGCTCTACATGGTTCGGGAGATCCACCTTTCATCTCTCCGGGGACATCATCTCTATTCCGCGTTTAACAATAAAGGGTTGGATAATAAATTGTAGAATTCACAAGTGGGTTTATACCGGGTTTGAGTAAAAATACATTCTTTGCTTTCCAATTCCCCCTGGGTTGTGCCCCATCTGGAATATTTTTAACGGAGCGGTTTCCGTTCAGGCAATTATATTTAAATCCTGATAATAAATTCATCTTCTTTGTCTGAAGGGCTTATGCATTAAATAATGCGATTTAACTTCTCAATAATACAAACTTACAAACTACTGTGTGATAACGTTTTAAATCGAACACATTAAACGTGATTGATAGATACTTTTTATAGCATTTATGTACGTTATATTTTATAAGGCGATACATAAGGGGCTGTCTCTACGATAAATAGATATGAACGTTCCGAAATATGTCGAATAAACCAGATATCCTGTACGATAAACTATAAAGTATATGCAACTGAAACAGGGGACATTGGATTAATGACTATCTATAGATCCCTAGAGGGTAATTTTGAAGTTATTCTTGAAAAGGTGCCAACGGTATTAGATACCCATAAAAAGGAAATAAAAAAATAAAATGGGTTCAAGAGACCAAGCTCATCTGTAAAATAAAATAATCGGGGTACTATTTACTATTAACTTGTGTGATATTATTCCATTTAATGAGATTGTATTTCCTTTTTACTAATATTACATGTGTGTTTTAAATCATCAATTTTTTCTTATCATTTCCTTTATTTTTCCTTAGTATATTCGATTACTATTTAATTCCATTTATTTTTTTTTTATTTTACATTTTTATTGGATTTTGGTTTATTATTTCCTATAGTTCTTTGCTAGTAATAATATTAGATCAAATCAATTTTAAAGTTCTTCGCAGACTATTAATGAATGTTTGGACTCCAAATATATCTTTTTTGTTAAAGTCTATGTCCTCAATTCTATACAGCACTGATTTCAGATTACCATTAAGTACCTTTATTTTATTCTTTTACTAATTCATGACGCCCAAATATCATTCAGTGTTCCATATGCTTGTTGTGGTTTAGATATTTTTGTCTTACATCTCCTTCTATTTCACATTCTGTACTAAATTTTAAGGATAGTCTTTATGCCCCCATTTTATTCTCCAAATAATTATGAGCTGATAGAAAAATCATTATGGTTACATCCACTTCCTTTCGGCCGTCCTATCAAAGGGCAACATGTAACCTAATTTAAAGTGCAAATTTTATTTCATTAGCTCTTATAATTTTCAAAAACTGAGGCAATATAATTAATAAACAGTTTTAAAACCTTAAAACTGACTTTTTGCCACGTAAAATATCTCTATCTCGAAATTGAGTGGCCGAGAAAAAATAAACCAACACATAAATTCAGAATATGTGTTTTATGCGACAGTTTTACTTTTTTCAAATAGTGTACCATCATGCTTTCTCATGACTCATGGACAGGATGAGGTATGTCCTATCCACTTCAAAATCAATAGATGTCGTCTGGTAGACATCCCTAATCAGAATCAGTCGAAACCTGATCGATCCGACATGATTTAATTAAGTGAGCGTACTAAAAAATACATTTCTCTAATAGTCCACCATTGTGCTTTCTCATGACCCACGAACATGGTAGAGTGTGTTCTATCCACCCCAGAATCAATAAGTGTCGTCTACGTCCCCGATCAGAATTAATCAAAAACCGATCGATCCGACACGATTTAGTTGAGTTATCGTGCTAACAAGAAATTTTAATGCCAACGACAACGTCTAACGACACACACACAGACATTAAAAATACTTTTTTAAAACTTTTGTTTTGGTTTTTAAACCGAGAAACAAAAAATAAACGCTAGAAATTTTTTTTCCATTTTTCTTTACACGATTACATTAATTTTCCGCTCTGGTATAGTTGAGTGCGGAAAAGTAAAAATGGGAAGTATGCGGCTTTAAGTATAATTTTAAACAATACTTATGTCGTATATCCTATTTACTTGTCATTATACTATATTTAATCGATTTCGAGGAAACCCAGTGTAACAGCTAGGCAAAATATCGGTATAATTGAATTGACCGAGTAAAGTAATACTGAGTGTTAAAAAATTAGACAGCAAAATAAAATTGTAGAAACTGCAAATTACTGAAGGTTTTGACAAAGTAAGCATAGTTATGGGGTTAAAATTAACTAGCTTCAGAAGTTAGTTTAAATTATTACCTGATTATGTCAGCTTAGCTGACAAAACTTTCGCTGTACGGCGTATAATTTTGTGGAGTTTGCGGAGATGATCTGTTCAGTTCATTTCTTTTTCTTAAATTACAATAAGTGCACAATATGGGAATTTTACATAAAACATGGTTGTGTGTAGTAAAGTATTAAAATATTTATTGGATTATAATACTTGTAAGTATAGGTACTTGGGAATTCTGTATGGAACAATATATCCGGTAAATGGCACCCACGACTCTGGTGGCACACGAGTACACTTTCGAAATTTTCAATAACGGTTTTGTATAAATTTGGCGGTATTTCGCTAATGCAGCGTTCAATTTCGGCCTTCAATGCTTGGATGATCGTGAACTTGTTGGCGTAAACTCGAGACTTCAGAAAACCGCACAGAAGAAACTTCATAGGTGTTAAATCGCAAGATCATGCCGGTCAATTATGGCCACCAAAACGGGAAATAACACGACCAGGAAAAGACTCGTGCGAGATCGTCAATGGTTCACGGGTGGTATGGCAAGTAGAACCGTCCTGCTGTAACTGCATGTCTTCAAGAGCAATATGTTCCAATTGAGGCACAAGGACCTAGGTTATCATATCTCGATAACGTTAATAAGTTACCATTAATACATTACCTGCCTTGCGTTTAAAGAAAAATGGTCCAATGATTCTTTCAAACCACAATGCACACCAAACAGTGACACGTAAGGGATGCAATTGTTTCTCATGAATCACTCGTAGACTTTCTAAACCCCAAATGCGGCTATTTTGCCTATGAATGAGGCCGTTATTGTGAAAATGGGTCTCGTTGCTGAAGATGATTTGATCCAGAAAATCGGTATACATTTCTTGTTGTTCAATAATCCAATCGGTGAAGTTTATTCGCTGTGCATGGTCTGTTGAAAGAATTTGTTGAGTCAGTTGCACACTGTAAGCAAGGAGATGCAAATCTTTAAAACAAATGTAAACGAGACTTTTGGTCCTGGGCATGCAATAGTAACGCGTGAGGGTTCCTGCTTCGTGGGGTGTTGGGAAGGGATGTCAGGAGGGGAGAGAGCAGGTGAGTGACCTTACTCGTTCCTTCCAGTACCCGTCGTGACGATATTTGAGCAGGAGGTGCTTTCGTCAATTGCGCAACGTGTTATCATCAAGTTTCTCGCCACGGCAGGTGTAAAACCAGCTGAAATCCTAACGAGATTGACTGCGCAGTTCAAGAAAGAGACACTGTCTCGAGCTAGAGTGTTTGCATGGCATAAATAGTTTGTGGAGGGCCGTGAGAAAGTTGAATATGAGAGCCATGACCGCCGACCTCGCACCAACATCACCAGCGACAACATCGTCCGCATTCAACAACTTCTTGAGGGTGATAGGCATATGACCACCAATGAGATTGCATCTAAGGTTGGAATAAGTTATGGAAGCATTTTTTCGATCATCACAGAGGAGCTAGGGTTTCGGAAGGTGTGCGCAAGGTGGGTCCCTCGCCTTCTGACAACTGAGCAGAAATTGCATCGTCTTTAGGTGTGTGAGCGTCTTCTAGCAACATTTCGGAAAGAGGGAGACCCGTTTCTCACTCACGTTATAAGTTGTGATGAAACGTAGGTGCACCACTATACCCCTGAGTCGAAACAAGCGAGCAAGGAGTGGAGACGTCAAGAGGAGGCTGGGCCAGTGAAAGCCAAGTCAAAGCTGTTAGCAGGCAAGATTTTGGCTACAGTTTTGTTTGACCAGCGTGGCTTGTTGCCCCTCATTTTTTTACATGATCGCAGGATTATTAATGCGGCGTACTACTGCAACATTTTAAGCGGGGTTAGACTTGCATATCGCCGCAAACGACGTGACCTACCGATGAGAGAAATGAAACTTCTCCATGACAATGCTCGTCCCCATACAGCAGCCCTGACCAGAGAAATATTGGAGGAATTGGGCTGAGAGACACTTGAACACCCTCTCTAGAGCCTCGACCTATCGCCCTGCGACTTTCACCTCTGGTCCTCTTAAGGAATCCACTTGAGGGCAAGGATTCAACAACGATGAGGAGGTTGAGGCATACGTGCTTCAACCTACGTGGACTTGAGGCACAATCAACTTTATTCTACGGGCAGAGCATTACAAAATTACCTACATGCTGGGAGAAATATGTTTCCATATCAGGAGATAATGTAGAAAAATGAGCTGATATTATTTTTTTTAAGTTCAAATAAGAAAAATTAAAAAAAAAAGTCTCGTTTATATTTGATTCACTCTCATAAGAATAGTGTGAAAAGTGGCTGTTGAAATTTCCAAATCTTGTCAACGTTGACGAGTCGAGATGCCTGGACTCTCGGCCATATTCTCGCGAACTGCCACGACGCTTTGTTCTAAACGACCACTACGAGTTGGTGTTGTGTATTTCATATCACTAAAAGTACTTTAGAATTTTTCGATTATTCGTTTCACAGTTTATAAATTTCAAAAATTATTTCTGCCGGAAATTGGACACATTTTACGAATCGTAGCAATCAACTTTTCACCATACTGATAGTAATGATTAACAATAAGGACATTTTGTTGTATTGTGTAGCGCTTCATGCTTACTATATCCTATCTGTCCCCTATTGACATGTCACAATTATTGATCAATCAAATCATGACAGCCAAAATAGCTCGCAATTCAAATCTTACACTCTTATTGTAACAACACCCCTTATAATACTTTCTAAGTAAGTAATCTAAGTTCAAGCCCAAATTTTATTTCGTTTTGTTCAATGGACAGTCTTTGGATTGTATTCGAATTTACATTTTGTTTTAAATAAATGTTTTTCTACATTTCCTTATACTTTTCTACATTTAAGGTATATTTATTTTGGAGTAAATGTTTACAAATTCCCATAACAAGGGTTAGTCAGATAAAGAGTTTTATATTTTAAAGATTAAATTAGGTAACCTAAAGGATATCTGGAGAGACATTATAATCAAATTAAATTATACTGGATATGAGGTTAATTGAAATAGAAGAATCCGTATATTTAAATAATTAATACTATAATATTTAAGTGAAATCCGCCGATTGGTCTATAGAGAGCTTTCGTCGCATTTATCTTTCTGTATAATAACAGGCATGGACATTTCATGAGTTGATATCCCATTTTATTCCCCCTTATCACAATAAGGGGGAATATCGTTATTCGACATCTGTAAAGACGATAAACGGAAAATCAATATTATTGCTCGAAGTCAGGAAGCTTCACAATCTCAATCAAGCCCTGTGTGGGTCAACTAAACCACCTCAACAGTAATAACTGACTATATCATTTCACACATTTCAATTTCTTTTCTGTATTTGTTAATTTTATTTGTTGTTAAATTAAACTTTTTCCCTTGTTATTAAAATAGTACTTTCTCTCGTTCACTAGTGTTAATTTTAATGTAGGCACTTTTGGGGTAATTCGAACATAGAGTGTAATTAAAATAAGGTGAACTCGAATGAGTATTTGTTTTGACATGGAGCCGGAAAAATCATAACAGGTGGCGAGAGGCAGGTGTAGGGTAAGACACAATTTTCTTTCTTAGCTTGATGTAAGAGTATTTCATGATGGAATCCACGTATTGATATGTGTAAGATAAAATATAAGACCCTTTTTCATATTATAAATTTGTGCAAGATTCTCTTTGATAAACTTTTGCCTTTTCGGTAAGGTTAATAAGATTAGAAGTCATGCCACAACCAACCTTAGTACAATTATAAACTTTTACTGGGGTGTTTATTTTTTCATATTCAATTATTTTCACCAGATGATTATCTTCTCTTGAAAATTGAACCGTTTTAATATTTCATAATATGATTCCAAACTAACTCACAAGAATTTCATGTCGCTATTTATTTTAATTTAAATTTTTAGGAAAATGGACAGCAGAAATCCGCGTTTCAAATTGCTGGTGGATTCACAAAATATCAGGCGTCGAATAAATATTTAGTTTCAAGGCTTTGTATTTATTTATAGGGTTTCCTTTCCAAATCGATTCCATGTGCACCGATTTCACGCTCAACCCAATACTTACGATCGAACAGTCTCTAGATAGTTACAGTTTAGAGTTCATCCCGAATCAAAACACAATCAAATTAGCAACTCTGATAATACAACATCGAATTTTGCGTAACTCCAATTAATGTGTTCTTGAGCCTACGTTAAAGTGATTAATTTGCCGGATTTAACGGGGGTAATCTCGTGAGATATCTGCCATGGACGTTTGTAGATATTTCACAATCTGACATAAATCCCAGATGTTATGTAATATCTACAAACTGTTGTAAATCTTCATGGCTTCGCTGAGAAAGAAGGAGGCATGTCTATTATCTGTTACTATTAATGATATATAACTGTGTTTTAAAAGTATTCATCAAGAAATGTTAGGAATTGATGGGACTAATTTCTTAACTTCATTTTATAAAATTCAGTGAAAAGTGAAAAATATGAGAAATTTTATAGCTCTTCATAAGCATGGTTACAAGATTATTAATCTTAGTGAAATGATAGAGGGACTTTATTTAGACATAACTTCGTGAGAACAGAACGAACAAATAGGGTTCCATTCAATATGTATGTTAAGATTTAATAACTTGAGAAAAAATACCAACATTCAGTGGTGGTTTCTGTTAGAGAACTAAAAGGTCATGACACCACCATATAAATTATATAAGTAGTTTAACGAGTTATCGGCCTAATTAAACTTTGTTTCGTTTCTTAATCACTATTTTTTTAAAGCACCATTGTTAAGTAACGCCGTAATGCCTTCAACATTGTTACTATTTTATATATTAATTTGTTGCATTAAGGTCTCTGTCCACTACATCGTACCATACTAGGATCGTTACCATATCGACACATGCAAACAAATATAATTTGAACCAATTTGTATCAGACAACATCCACTAGACCATCCCATCACCGGCCAACACCGTAGCGTGCCATGACCGAACCACTTATGCAAATTATACGCAAATTATTACGGTCCTAGTATAGTACGGTGTAGTGGGCGGATACCTTTAGAATTAAAAATAATTAATTAATTTAAAATTCCAACACTATTCTTAATTTTTTTTACTTGGTACGGCAAAAAAGACCTACTTATTGATGATACCGTTTTAAACACTCATTAATCTCCGTTTCCTCTGTGCTATAGTTTGTTTATAAGTCTGAAAAAAACTTATAAACTGACAAATACAATATCTGGTGTACACTTTTTTCCGGCAGCGCATCCAATGTTGGGCAGACCATTCAGCTAAAATCAGGTAGGAATGCGTTGCATCGGGTATTGAAGATGAGGTTAAATATGTAATTTTTTATCTTCATCTGATAACTATTAATAATTGATGTTAAATATTAATTATGTAATTGGTTGTGAATATTTAACTATTAATAATAAATATTAAAATTCTTATTAGTAGGCCAAAATATTTATAAAAAAAACTAAATCTAAAAGAGAGGTATAATTAAAACAAAATATTTATAATAAAAATTAAATAAGCTAATGAGGTTAAATTCAGTACACAGTAAATAATAACAAGTAACAGTGACAGACGCTTACAAAAATTATTAATATTTTTAACAATTCGATAAGTCTCTTCTAAAGAGGCAAGAATAAAAAGAGAGTGTTACATATGTATATGGATGCAGATTTGAGACCCGAGGATAAATTTTTATTAGCATATAAATAAAAATCATAACATAGAGAAAGGTTTGAAAAAGATAAAGAAAACTACACCTGTGTTCGTCCTCAATATCATCGACCGAGTCGATCGATAGGGAGGCGAATCCCTAGAAACATAAATATTCATAATTTGCTCATATTCCACTTTATTTACGCTGATTTTACATAAAAAATTACAAAAATATCGTTTCAGATTAGAACAATTTATCTTAGTTTAACTGTACTTTATTTTCATTTAAAGAATTTAAAGGGCCAACTTGTAAATATGCTAGGGGTATACAAAGAGACAATGAACATTTATTTTGTATCTGTCTGTTGTTAGTACAAAATATAAAATACGGATTTACTAAGTTTTAATAGATGGATAATAATTTTTGTTAGATGGATAAAACTTTCAGTATTTGTAAAGTCAATTAAGGAAAGTTTTACTTTAACACAGTTATACTATCCATAACAAATCTTTTTCCATACTCTGATCTACTTAGTCGTCGAACCACTGAAGTAAACATATATAGGGATTAAGAGTACATTTTTTGCATATAGTGTCGAACTACTACTGGTATTGTGATGCTACTTTTAAGCATTTGAAAAGTTTTTTACGAATTGAAAACAAGATTATTGTTTGCTTTTTTTTGCATATTAATTTTTTCAAATTATTATTTTGAGAAAAATGATTTCTCCATCACATAATAGTCATACAATGGCAGCAATATAGTATTATATGGCATTGAAAAACATCATAGATAAAAATATTTTGTACAGAAACAAAAGTATTTTAATTTTATAGGAGTAAATTTCCTTGTTTTATTAAATATCTCTTAGTTATTCTTTGCAATCTAAATATATTTTATAAAATATAAAAAATATAAAATTAAATTGGTAAATTAAAATATTTGTTGATAAATCAATGTATAAGAAACTGCGTTATCAGAAATGAAACATTTGATTTAATTATCAGTAGATTCAAGAGCAGTAATTAATGACATATATGAAAAACTACTGATAGGGTACTTATGAATAGTATAATCAGCAAATTGAAACAATATACTGGCTCAGAAGTCAACTGTCCAGAGGCTCATCAGGACACTCTTAATAACACATGTCTTTGCCAGCCGGAAACTAAATAAAATGATAATAAAAACATAAATTGCTTGAAAATAAAACCTAAATCTTTAAACTGACCAATTCTGATGGATTAGCCAATAGAGCCAAAGGACAGTACCTTCACCAGATGTCACGGGCCCCGAAGTTTAATTAGGCTTTATTGGAGGAAGTGAAATCATCTTGTTCAGTTTCTTTTTGACACAGCTTCTTTGTTTCCGTAAGCTCATCAAGGTAATTAATTTTTCATTAAATCAGTCACGTTTTGTTACTTGTTCTTTATAATTTGTTTCCAGGCATTTCTTATGCGTAAACATTTGTAGTGTCTGTTATCAGGCCAAATTTTAAAAATACAAACTAGGTACAAAAGTACAGACTAGGACATACATCTTGCAGATCATGTTCGGCTATAAGTTAGGTGTTAAACTATAGCCAACTCCGATTAATTTAGTCTCAATATTGTTTAATATTCCTTCTGGAATTAACAACGGATCATGAAGGAACCGTGAATCATCCTTCCTACTGTACCCATTTGCTCCTTTGCATGTTGTTGATATTTCATTTCTTGATTCAGGTGTGCTTTATCCCATATGATATTTGTTCCATTTACTAATGTTTTCATCTATTCCTGTCTTCTGTTCTAGGTGGTGGTTTACATCAGAATTCAGCTATTTATCCAGATGTGTATCTAAATGGAACAATTTCTTGGAATAGATAGCTATCCAGATGGATATCTGTATACGAGTATACAGGTTATGGATGTACTGAATGGGAAATCAATATATAGTTTTATTTACTAGGACATTAATGAATACAAGCCCTCTTCCTCTTTATTCCTCTTTGAGAATTCCCTGGGATTTCCATAGAGTATCAAAGTGTTCTTATGATAGTTGATAATAATATTATGTAGTCAAATGACACATAAATCATCTACATATAATACCATTGGGTGGAGTAGGCTGAATTTTATTTACTCCAAATCCACCCCTTCAGATAGTCACATAAAAAAGTTATCTGTTACTGGATCAAGTTCACTTTCCATTGTTACACAATCGGTTTGTATGTATTTCTTGTCATTATTAGTTTGGCCTAGAAACGCAGATATTATGAAAATCCAAATTTTGAAAACTAACAGATTCGATCCACAGTCGTTCACAGCTTCAGCTTTAAGTTTTGTTGATATCCAAGTAAGATGGATCAGAGACAGTAACAAAATCTATATACATGTCAAATAATTATTGATATGTATATAATATATTCATGAATTTTGTAATAAAAACATTATTAGTGGTATATTTTTAACCATATTTAAAGAATATATTTACAAAATATGTGAATGTATTGATGACGCAGTAGTATCCAAAGGCAACTATTTATCTTTTTAATAGAAAAGTGAATATATTAAATATGTTCACTGTATTCTAGATAGTATTTATGCAAAAGGATCTAGTTTTATACAAGCCAACGTTTTATTAAAATATCGTGAGTTGTACCTAATTTATTTCTTTTAATAACGAAAATAGAATAATTCGTCTTTTCTGGAAAATTTACGTTGCAAATCTAAAGCTACAGTTTTAGACTTAAATTTATACATAATTATAAAGGTACTTCATTTACAAAGAAAACCCATTTTGTGAATCTATCAAGTGACAAATTAATGAGACAATTAAGAGAATTAATAATCAATTGTGGAAGTTAACAGTTAAAGCGTATAACCCAAAAATGAAACAAGGTACAAATAATTATTTGATTGCAAAGCAAATTATCGCACAGATTATGATTTTATTTAATGAGGTAATGTTTTGCTTCAATATAAGCACATTTATACTGATTTATTAGGGCTAATAAGTTCAGAATCTAATTCAAATTCCAGAGAGATCTGCTGCTTTGCAACAATGCAGGTCGGATTTGGTAGTAATATTTTAACAACAATTGATTACCTAAATTTATTATAGTTAATACAAACATCTGTAGACGAATGTTGCTAGTATTGTAACAAGGTATAAAAAATTTTCTTTGACGTTACCTGCCATACTTATATAATTAATAATACACAAATATGTTAAACTGCATATTATAGAATTAAAATAATTATAAACTACAAGTTTCGAAATTAAAATTAAAGACTAGTAAGGCTTTCATTAACAAAGATGAGCCAAAATAATGTAACTGGAAATGTGACTGGTCCCTCACCTGAATGAACAAATACATGCACCTCCTCAGGTGGGTAATTTTTTACAATCATTTAGCATTTCCATAAGTAAAATTTGAACGTGTTTGTTCTAGTATATATGTATAGTTTATTTCATCGCTATTTGCCAAATAAAAACTCTCAAAACATAACCTTGGTTTGTTTTTATCGCTAGGCTCAGGTAGACTATTCCATTTATCGGCAAGATAAGGGAGTTTTATATTTGGCAAATAGCGATGAACCGAATAGTATAATCTTTTCCTCCGCAGCCTGAGGTGTTAGAGGAAGGATATTCTGTGTGCAAAACTTTAATGGGTATCATATTTTTTCAATGTATGACATTTAATTTACACTCTTTTTATTATATATTTTGAGTAGGATATAGTTTTCATTTAATCTAAATGTGCGCATAAACGGTACAAATTATTGTTGTGTTTTGATGATTTCATAGATCTTTCGGTTATTAAATTTTAATCAATTGCAAAAATTTGAAGTGATATTGCACTTTCTAATTAACTTGGACGAAACGGTGACTACAAAATATGTATATGTGCACATACTTTGCGCTAATTTATATATATATATATATATATATATATATATATTTGGTTTTCCACTGAGTTAATATAAATAAAAAAAATAAATAAAAACTCTTTTCGCCTTAAAAATAGCCTCAACATAAATGAAAACATAACATAAATCATAACAAATCACTGTTAGTAAAATATATTCGTTGGTTTAAAATTACGGTCTTATTTAAATTTCCGAAGGATTACTGCCTCAATGAAGAATCTTTATAATTTTAAACGAATTGATATTCACCTTTTAATATATAAAGAAATATATAAGTTTAATATATAAGTATTAAAGTATGAAGTAGAGTAACTATAAATTATTCTAAGAATGCCCTCTATAAATGAGCTAAGGTTGATATTAATTAAATTGACTAGTTAACCCATAATGCAGTAGAAATTTATATGAAAGTTCAAAATATATAAATTGTAATGATAAAGAGAGTGAAATTAATTTCTAAGTAATATTGTACGTGATCAGTTTCAAAATTATATATACTATCTTTTATCTCACCTACATTATTTCAGAAACATAAACTTCTAAATGGATTTTTAATTTCACGACAATCGATTTGCTTAGAATACGTTGTGCACTATACATGATTAATTGCTATTTGTTGTATCATAAGTTACAATTCCATAGGTATCATTGACAGTAATCGTAGATAATAGAGATGACATCTAAACCTGTACACTAGTGCACTCGCTTCAAAATTGACTTAATATATGTATCCATATGAAAATTGGTTTAAGTCGATTAGGCTAAACAAATTTAGTCAAAACCTAATATGTCCCTCTAAAATTTTATACGGATATGCAGATAGTGAAATAATTTCTTTTGTAAATCATCGAACCACTATCGGAAATAAAGAATCAGGGATTCATCTCAAATCAGGTAGGTAATCGTAAACACCTCAACTCAATGGAGCTGAAAATTATCAGTCATGCATCCTCTTAGCTAGAATGGAGCTTATCCTAGCCATTCACCTTGTAAGCATTACTTAGCGCCAAACTATGTATGGAATACTTCCACAAAAGCTAGCAACGCAGGACTCAGCTCAGCTAGGCGTTACCGATTAGCAAGTTCCATTGACGTGGGTGGAACACATAATAGGTTATGCTCAAGAGAGTAAGACTTTATCCATTTGCTCAGAATATACTCCTGTAAACCCGTAACCCATACTTAGTTTTTGTAAAGTATTTGGTTGTCTTACCATCGATTATATTTTTACAGCTATAGTATGTATTTTAATTGTTGATGCATTTTTGTTAAAGGAATGCGAGTGGTTTATTAAATTTTAATCAAACTTTGGTTTTGATAATATTTTGGTATTATTTATCGATTACCTCTGCATTGAAATTCCATCTATAATATTGAATTTATTGAGCAATCTGTGCATAAACAGTCAAACAAATTAACGCAAGTTGTCCCGACCTGAATAGAATTTCAATATTAGCTGTCAAGCATTGTACATCGAGTATTGCCAAGCTTTTCGTAGATATTTTCAACATCTCATTTCATACCGTTACTTTACTAACAATATGGTTGTGTGCATCTATAAGACCCATATTAAAAAAAGGTGATTTATTAGACCCTAAAAATTACAGACCCATTAGTTTAGTGTTGACTTATTGTATAGTAATGGAAAATATAAAATCTGATGAGCTTATAACTTTTTACATCTTTTTTAGTTGCACCTGCTCAACACAGATTTCTTCCAGGTCGCTCGACATATTAATTCCTTGCCATAGTATTGATAGGAGTCGACCATCAGATATTGTATTTTTTAGATGTACGGTCAGAAGTACTACAGGGGACTGTCCTTAGGCTAATACTGTTCTTAATTTATTTTTTCTAATGTAGTTTATCTTTAGAATATCTATAATATCTACATGGCACATCTACAGTCATTCTCATACAATTAGAAATCCGGTGCCAAGATTGGCTTATACTTTTCAACTCCAAAAAACACTACTATACTAAATTTAAGATGCAAAAATTCTCGTTTACAATAAATACTTTCTAAGGTAACCGTTTTTTTGTCCGTGATAATTTAAAATTGTCAGGTTACATCTTAAGTACAAAAAGTTTGGGCGCTTAACTATAGTTAAGCGCCCAAACTTTTTCTGTTACACTTACTGAAAAACATTTTTGCACCCCAATAAAGAGTTGTATCTGAAACTGTATAACATATTTATTCACCCGCAGTTAGAATATGCAGTCAAATGGAGTCCATATTTGGAAAAATGTAAAGCGTTGATTGAACAAGTTCAACGACAAATTACAAAACGAGTCTCCAACATTGCTCAGTTACCGCACGACATGATATTCTCTTATTTAGGCCTTAACCTTTATAATACCGTAACTTTTTAGGACACGTAATACCATTGGGGTCACTATTGACCCCAAACCTGTTTCTATATAAAATTATGATTAATATGTAAAACCTTTATTATAAGCTTAGTATACATTGTTTAAACAACTTGTAGTGATATAGTATACTCAAAAATATTTATATGTAATTTATTTTAAATAATAATATCGATAAAAAATATAAATATTTTACTTATTCTTCACATGCTGAACAAGTGATTGTCTGGTGATCGTTGTACAAGAAACGACTGCAATGGCTGCATCGATTTGAATGATTTCTATCTAAGTTTCGTGGACACTCCCAACATCTACAACGTTTCAGATTTTGTAACTCTTGTAATTGTTTCTGTAAATGTAATTGTTTTTCTATCTCTGTTTATCCACTATAGTGTATAGTATCCACCACAGTATCCAATAGATTCTTGTCCAATTGCAGAAGGAACTGTCGCCGTTTGTAGCCTTTTTTTGTTTGCCAGTCTTTATTCAGGTGAGACTATATTATGTAGGCATTAACCACACTGATGTTTATAATATTGTAAAAGATTGCAACAGGCCATCTTCTTGTCTGTCTCTTTACGGTGTATGTTCGAACAAGCTTGTCCATGGTATTTACAACGGATTTAGTTCTGTTGTAGTCGATTATTATGAGTGGTTTCTTCTTGTCATCTTCAGAAACTTCACCTGTTTCGTGTACAGTTGAGAGTAACGTAACAGTTTTTCCTTTTTTCGGGCAGTAAGACACTATAATAGCATCATCTTGATAGTCGAACTTAGTTGAATAGCGTTCTCCTCTATGCGAAGCTCTGGATTATTCTTAGGAAGAATCTGGATTATTCTTAGAGCTTCCTTAGGAAGCTCTGGATTATTTTTTCGTAACGTACCAAGCAATGTTACATTTTTTCTTTCAACTCTCTTGCGAGTTCGAGACCGTAAACAAATTATCGGTAGTCAAATTTCTCCCTGATTTTTCTAATATCTTTATCATTTCTAAAACAACTCGCTTGCCTTGATTGCGTTCACGCTAATCACCTGTTTTACCAGCGTATATCTGGCAATTGTAAACGTAGGAAGTTTGACTATCGCAGGCTGCCCAAATCTTTATGCCATCTTTTCCTGGCTTAGATGGTATGTATTGTTTGAAGGGACACCTACCTCGAAACGTTAGCAGCTGTTCGTCAACCGTTATGTTTTCATAGGGCATATATGCATCTTGGAGTGTAGGTAGCCATAATTCAAAAAGCGCACGAGTGGGTGATAGTTTATCTGGATTTAGATTTTTTCTTCTGGCGGCAGCATTATCAAAACGCAAACATTGAGAAATTTTGATAAACCTACTTCTACTCATAGTTTTGTTGAATATAGGACGTCCATCTTCAACATTCCACAAATTTGTAATCCCTTCGTTATGAGTTTTATGAACTCCTGCAAGTATTAGTAGACCAATAAAGCGTAGAAACTCCTTGACAGTAATATCTGTCCACAAGCTTCCATGTTTGAGCCTGCCTTCTGCATTGGTCCACTGAACAACGTAGTTTATAATATTATCTCTAAAAAAGAGACGAAAACTACTGCAGATTGTATCTACGTTTCGGTTTGCATATCTAGTAGGCCCTCCCCCTTGATGCATAACATTTCGTCGTGGTTGTCGTGCAGTTGTTTGTTTCTGTGGCTCTATATATCACTTCTCAAGTTTATTCTTTGACCTGCGGTAAAAATAAGTGTTCTACATTTGCTCTGTAAAATACAAATTAGCTATTTACACGTAATAGCTGCTTTGCTGATTGTCGTTTCCCGCGATGTCAGGAAACGTTCTCGGAGTCATATTCCGACTACACTTCAGTAATATCTTTTTCACCATCACCATCTGACTTGTCAATAGTATTTTCGAAATCCTCATCATCATTATCACATTCTTCAAGCCACTTTAGCAACGTTTCATCCCCACCTTTATCACTTACGCGAACCGAACTTGTTCCAGCCATAGTTTCTCAATGAATGAATGCCTGTTTCTGTATTTGCAATAATACGAGCACGTAAAGTAATAGGCACGAAACTGTCTGCAATTGATACTCCTCATAAACCCAGCAGATAGCAAATGACCGAAGTACTTGTTATTCCAGAAACTTTTATGAATGTAAACAGTTGTAAAATGCCTTATGTAGCGGGGGTCGCTGACGACCCCAGTGGTATTACGTGTAGGTTATTTAATTTTGCAAAAAACGAAAAAGGGTGTACGAATCACACTTCACCAAAATATAAAACACTCTGTTTTGTGTAAAGTCAATTTTTTGTGGAATTTTATGAAAAACGGTTTCAAAGATATACAGTATCAAAGAGCGCGTGGGATATCCAGTGACCCCATGGTATTATAAGGGTTAAATAATTTTAAACGATAGAATAATCCTCGGCGATTTCAATCTTACTTATAATGTGGTTCATGGAACCTCTATAAATTTAACTGGGATCTTTCACTATAATATGAACAGCAGAACAGGAAGACATAATTTTAAGCATGAAAAAGAGCACACGTTAATCCAACAGAATTTTTTACTAGCAGAGCAATATTCACTATTGAGAGAGTTTCAGTGACTATGTACACTGAAACTCTGTCAATAGTGAATATTGCTCTAGATTGTCAGTTCCTATTTATATGTATATTTACTTTTTATAAGTTTTTTTTGGGGGAAGTCGTTACACAAAACGGCTGTTTTGTAAAACTTTGTTTTGCATACTATGTTTATCCTTTTCATTTTATTTTTGTTTCTTTTTCAATAATCAAACCACTTTATAAAAACAAATTCAACGATGGGTTTAAGAAAATTTTTAATGATACTCCATTGTCACTTTTGAACGCCAATATTATTTTCTACAATTATTATTTCCCAATGAAGAGCAAAATGTAATTCTACTAGATATTTCATTATAGCACTCAGTCAAGTCCACAAAAAAAAAAAGTTCATGGTGTCTTTTTATTGTTCTTGATATATATACGTCCTTATTCCTTGTGGTGTGAGTATGGGTGCAAGTTTATAAATTCAACAAAGTGTGGTGGCCACATTGTTTAAAATTTTATAAATAAAAATCCAGTCTTTTATTAGTTATCCAGCCTTTTGAAGCATAGAAAGCCGTTTTATACATGTAAATAATGTAACATTTATTCCCTAATTATTTTAATTTAAAGTTTTGTTTTAAAAAATATATTAAAAATACATGTAATTAAAACAGAAGAAGTTGGGTGTAATAAAATGAGTGAATGTGGTAGAGATTTTGAATTATTTTTCTATCTTCAAAAAAATAAGTAAACTTTTTTCTATATTAGGTACCTTAAATTTGTCATACTTATAGCAAAAGCGAAAGGAACACATTTTCAGTCTAATAAATAAGAAATTAGTCAAAGTTGAATGTGCCCTTGTGGATCTTGTCATACAAAAGTAATCATGTTCGTCATTCAGACAAAACTATACAACTACTAATATTTCTTTTCCTAATTTATTACTACTACTTATAATCATATTTTTATGCAGATATATTTTTTTTTTAGATAAAATACATTCCTCGGTAAAAAATCGTCATTCTTGAAAATTTTATAAAATGGACTTGTTCAATTTTGTATTAATGCTCTTTGTATATGAATTAAGCGAATAGTTTAGCCTAGTATTAAATTTGACAGATCTGGAATAATGCGATATGCTATAATTTAATTTTTTAAATCATTAATTCGATTATAAAATTATGTTTTACAAAAGTTTATCACTAATGTGTGTTACATATATGACTACCTATAATACAACGAAAATAATTAACAAATATTGTAAAATTTATAACAGATGTGTTCCGAAGAAGGTAATAGAGAACATTACTACAACAAATTAGTGCATCACTTGAATTACACCAGTAAAAGCTTTTACTTAGATAACGATCATAACTCTCAGGAGAGCAATTCATTAAAGGCGGTTCTCGGATACATTTCTAGTTGACTCCGGCTCCTGTATACAAAACGCAGATAAATGTAAAATAATTTTCCCCCAGCGAGCCCTCCACAACACAACAAGTCTCTAAATAGCGCACATCGTTCTTCACGTACAATCAGACGGTATCTAGCTTTCTGCTTTGCTATGTGTTTTATTTCGAGTCGGGTATATCTCGTTGTTTCTTGTTTTCCTGATATAAGCTTGAATAAAATATGTTGACAAATAATTGTCAAGTAGCTAGCTGACAATTTAGGACATATTTTGTATAAAATTGTTCGTTTTTCGGATTTTCACTAGCAAAATTTTCGTCAGAGTGGAATTAAAATCTAAACTTCTGTACAATATTAATGTAATGCCATTAGTTTTTAAAAGTTAATGCTACTTCATTTGAATCCCTGGTTCGATTTAAATTAACTTTTTTTATATTGTCGATTCATTTCTTGTGAGTTTCATTGTGCAGGTTATTTTTGATAAAAAAAAGTAAATTTTTATCGCATCAATAGGGGTGTAATAAAACTGTTTTGTTTTTTAGAATTATATTAGAATAATATGTTAAATAGTTATAGACTTAATTATAGAATAGAATAATATGTTAAATTATATGTTAAATAGTCTAGCAACAGGAGCATATCACAGATAAGATCTTTCTTTAAAATCTTTTAATCACTTACCTCATTTTCAATTCACAATACTTTTAGTATCATAGAAGATAAACTATTTTGTAGCTCAATATATCTTTATCAATAAATGACTTTGTCGATAAATGACTTTGTTTGCTCGCTTTCAGAAAACAATATTAAGGTTTTCCAGTATGCCAAGATTTACTGCAGATACATCTTTAATTATATTCCAGAAACTATTCTCCTATTCTATAATGAATGTATTCACCACTTAATTATTGTTAGTAGGTAGAGATGTACTATTCATTTCATCACTATTTGCTAAATAAAAATCTTTCTTATCTTGCCGATAAACGTAACAGTCTACCTAATCCTAGCTATAAAAACAAGCCACGATATGCTTTGAGATTTCTTATTTGGCAAATAATGAGGAAATAAAGTATACAACCTTCATTTTAAAACCACCTCATGGATTGTTTATATAATTTTGTATCAGGATTGGGAAATGTTTAAAAAGGAATATCAAATAAAAGTCGACAAAAGCAGTAACATTACCTATATAGATTAGAATCGATCTATTCATTAGAAACATTATTATATATAAACAAATAAATAAACTATCTTATGTAAATAAATAAATTTAAACTGGAAATTAGACTTCTTTATTTTTACGGAGGATTTGTTCATCTGTGATATGCAAATCTGAAATGGCGTGTAGCAGAAGGTAGGGTTTTTAAACGAGCGTGGGATCGATTCCCTTATTAACCAACTGGATGTGAATATTTCATTATGGTTTTAACATATATATGACGCCTTGTTATGCATGAAAATATCATGTATTTTATTGGATATTTGCTTTTGCATATGTTATTATCTTTCTATGTCATTTAAAAATGCGCAATTATATTCTTTAATGAGTTCTAAGATGCACCACGTGATATATTATTACTTAAAACTATTTGTCTTTACGTATAATTAATACACAAAGTAAGTACCTGAAATATAATTAAACTACCAGTGGTGTTTTTCATTTTTCTCCCCTTTTTTTTGCTGACTGAAATTGCGAAAATAGTATTTTCGTAGTAAAATAATGATATAATAAAACAATCCATTTTAATATTTATTAGTATAAGGAATAATTATGCACAAGTATAGTTTATTTCATCGCTATTTGCCAAATAAAAAATCTCAAAACATACCGTGGCTTGTTTTTATGGATAGACTCTTGTAGACTATTCCGTCCGATAAGGGAGTTTCTTATTAGGCAAATAGCGATGAAATGAATAGTAATGTGTTTTAACATTTCCATTTCGTAACCAAAGCTACCTATCCATAATAAGAGTGTCAATTCAATCTCAATACCTTTTTTCAAACTAAAGATTAAAATTCTATAGTGAAAGCTTTATCGTAATTGTAGTAATTAAGGTCGTCATGGATAAATCTTCACACTGAATTCAACATATAAAAGGAACGGCATGCTAACAAGGACTTAAAATAAGCAGTTCTAATTTGCCAGCAGTAATTTAAAGCACGATATTTCAGTCTAATTTGATTAGGATTAATGAAAAAGTCTGGAAGTAGTATTTGTGTGTGAATTTATTAATCGCACCATTTATGCAAAAAAAAATAGAAATAGTGCTTGCATATTAATATATTAACTTTTGTTGTTTATATATGTATTATATGTAGTTATTCCATACATACACAACAATTTTATAGATAATGTGATTTATATTTAAGAAAAAGTGATTGTCATAAAGTTGCGAATTTTGGATTACATATATAATAATTCTTTTTATATTAATTGGTAGAACAAGTTATCAAATAGATACTTAACTACTATAATGTTTATGAAAATGCTACTACTATTGGGTTATACTTACTATTTGGTGTTTTTATTTCGAGATTTTCATTTTTTTTTTCACAAAATATTTTTCTTGTACTTTGGAATAGTGATGCATTTTTACTCAACTTGTATTTGTAGGTTGAACAAGACGATACAGCTAAATTGTGTTGCACTGAGTTCCTTGTACCCACAATATTTGAAATATTGTGGCAGAATTACCACCACAAGTTAAACACCACTAATTTTGCACACACGGTGGATAGCCTTACATACAGTTTAATAATAGCACAACATCCCAGCATAAAACTGTATTTTAAAATATAAACTTGCTGGAAATTTTGAAAATATATTCTATTACGCAAGATAATTTTTACTAGACGTTATTTTTTTAGTATTTAAGAAATATTACATTTTCTATGACTGGAACACACACTTTATATTTTCCAGCTTTCGGGAACACTCGCAAATGTTTTAAATTGATAGATTAAGTATAAAGGCAGTGGAAATAGATTTGTAGAGTCTTTAAAGAAAATAATCATTAATATATTTGAATTATGTAATGAAGTAATTATGTTTAAAAGTTAAAACACAATGATCAGATATAATAGGTAAATATACATTATTGTTTGCAAAAATCTAATTTGTCGGGTTACCACCATGAACACGTTCAATAGAAGATGTTGAAATGTGGCTTGCGAATTGGTTAGAGAGTTTTACCAATGTATGACACTGACTGATATAATGATTACATCAGTTAGTACACTGTACTTTCATAATTCGTACATATCCCAATTTAAGCCATTCAATCAACTCCTGGAGAAAATGTACACATTCTGGGAAACAAGCTGAGCTATATAAACCGTATCGTGGAAAACTTTTATAATAGGAATTACATATAGAGGAACGTACTGAAAGACAAGTAATAAGGAAGGTTAATTAGCAAAGTTGCGGAAAACCACATCACTCGAGCTGGCATTTTGTGAAATCAGCATTGTTTTTGCTTAGTTCGCACAACTCTGGGTGAGGATATGGCTACAACAGAATTCAGGCAAAAGTGTTTATTACCCTATCCTAATAACGGTCCCTTATTATAAAACAGCATTAGGGATTATTGTTTAAAATGGCTTTGTGAGTAATAAAAGCAATAGTGGGTTTGATATAAAATTAATGAGTACGCCACTATTTCTAAAAAGGGACGCCAAGTGGAGTTGTAAAATGAACTTCTAAATACTCATGCAACTATTATTATTCGAATACTTCTGTTTTGAAAAGATTGACCACAAATGACTACAATAATATATTTAAAAAATATAACCTATATAAATAATACAAAAAATTAACCCTCATTCATATATATTTTACAGTTACTAATAAAATCATATTTTGACGGTATTAATAAAACAAATAAGTTCTATAATATCTCATTGTGCAATTGTCAATTAAAACAATTTGGGATATTTGAAATAAAAGTATCTTCTAAGACAAATAATGTAGTTAAATTCAGCTACTATGTTAATTTTTTTCAAATAAATCTGTTACCTTACTTTTCAGTAAATTTAATATTAGTTTAATTTTTTTATACAGAAGTTATGTTAACTTCCTCCATATTACATATACTCCAGTGTATATTATAGTACCTTAAGCGCAAAACGAAATTATATATAATTTTTTATGTGTACACGTTTATATTATTTGGTTTATAATATACATAATTTTTCGCATTTATTTTTACGGAGGAGATTCTCAACTTAGATGTTCTTCCACCTAATCTCCAACATTCACCCGAACATATACAGATACACCCAGCTAAAGTACGTGGGAATCGAACCCATGCCCGGATTGCTACATCACCCTAGATTAATCCAGAGAACTTGAAGACACTCTAAGGGGTAATTATGGTATAATTTACCCTAAGAATATCTGGTTTTATCTATAAATAGGCATGTCGATCCAGATTCGAACTGAAAGTCGAACGGAACCTCGACGTGAGAGGCCATATCATTTTGTATAAAGTTCTATTAGTTATTGATATAGCTTTAACTATTTAATTATAGAGTATTTACATAGAATATAAATATGCATAATAGATTCCGTATTCTATAATTTCTCCATGTAACATAAAGATGAGGTAGTAGGACCACCCTGCCATTGTTTCTATCTCCCCATATGAATAGTTTTTACTTCAAAGCGATTCATTCTTTTGAATCGTTTTGAAAATGATACGATAAAGTATGGAAACAATAGTAGCGTTACGTTACAATAAAACCTGTGATAGTAACAAACTTAAGTATTTTACTGTATCACTATGATCAATTATCACAAGGTAACGGTTAACCCCATTTAGTTTTTGAAATTTATAGGAATTTGTCACGTTATTTAATTTTTTTCTATATCGATTCGGGAGATTGCCCACATATTCTGGGACATACTGTATACTGGATACAACCCAATATACACAATGGCAATATTTAACAATAATCACAATAAAAGAACCTAAAGAAAATGACTACAGCTTAAAGGATAAATATTATTTGTTTCTCACACATAATGTAAAACGCTTTGAACCTATTGTAATTTTAGCTACTATAAAATAGTAATGAAATTTCGGTTTAAATTGGAAATCGAAATTATAGCGCTAGTGTGGCTATGATCCCAATTTCCAAATTAGACACTTACTACGTTCACATATACTCGTTAATCCAACAGTCCACTTTATTGTTGAGTATTGCAGCTTGCTGATGTCGTTTGTTTTATATAACTGAGAGCACCAATTGGTAAATTAATAATATAAACTAATAAGTTTGTATGTGTTATATAATGAACAAGATTTATATCTTATTTAATAAACAGTTTTCTTATTAAACAAGCTTAAAACTCTGAATCCTAAGCTGCTAAAACACAAATTAAATGTTGTAAATAATATACAATATCTATAATGGAATTATAAGCGAAACTAAGACCATCATCAGTCTTATAATTCTCTAATAGGTACCTGACGGTCTTCGACATTCATTGAACAAAATGCTCAAATCGAAAGAATGACAGTATGAATATACGTAGGTATTGTCCTTGTCTATCTCGTGTATGGTATGTTTTTCATTACGCACTGGTTATAACCGGATAATGAGAAGTAGGATAAGAAACAAGAAAACCTTTTACCCTAATAATTTATTATTTTCGTGAAATAACAGACAGTTGAATGATGCAAATTGGTAACTAGTGATAACAAGAGAAATTATGAAGATATAATAGAGCTGCGCGCTGTGGTATCTAGATCAATATACTATTTTCCGTTTAGAATTTCTGCATAATAATCAACTTCATTTTGAGGGGCTTTTTCAAAAAATATGTAAATTCAGACATATCTGATATTTTCATGTCCTTAACAGGAGAGTTATTTTGCCGAAACTGTAAGTGTCTAAAGGTCATAATTATTTTAAATGGTCCATATCGTATGCAATGGAGGATTCAGTATTATACTCGCTTGTTGATTTAAAAATATGGAGCTTTATCGAGGATTGTATTTTACTAAAAATAAAACCGTTTTATTTTTACAGTTATCCTGCAAAGTAAGTACTTGCTAAAAACATACACTGAATAATTTAATTCAATAATATGTTGTGTATATGTTATACTCAATAGCCGAATTCGGCCACTGACCGAAATTTATATCCTGAACGCGTTGTGAACTTCGATAATTTCTCACATCGCGTTTCGGGTACTTTTTATATATACAGAACGCATTGTGGATAAACTAGATAGATCCACAATACGAAACTACGACGATCATCGGAAATACACGACGATTTTCGCGTTATGAATATCATAAATACCCACAAAGCAAAACTTTGTTTCTAAACAAAATTCTTCGAAATAAATTCTATAAAGAAATGTAAAATAAAAATACTTATAATTATTTAACTTTCAGTTTTATTTATGTATTAAAAAATTTCTAAAACAAGTATATTTCTTCATTTATTCTTGCATGTTAGCTATCCATGACACTTTGAGTTTCATTTTTTGTTCCGTTGTTTATAGGAGAATTTAAGTTGAAGAATAGTCATTATGGATTATGAAAAAGAGCAAGCAAAGCTTCATCGTTTGCTAGAAGAAGCATTAACGGATGATGAAGAGTTTCTGGATGAGTCAGAATATGAAGAAGATATAATTGAGACAGAAGAAGAGAATACAGATACTGAACAAAATGGAGAAGAAGTGGAAGATGAACCGCGTATTGTTAGACACAGAGGAGAACCCTCTTTTACTGCCAAAGATGGTGTAACTGTTTGGAAGAAACATATGCCCACAAAAGCCGTACGCACCTGAGCGAAGAATAAAGTTCCTCATCTTCTAGATGAGGAATTCTAGGCCCAGAGCTGTGTTAGTTAAAACTCCTGTCGAATGTTGGGAACTCTTCTTCTCTGATGCCATATTAGATATTATTGTGGAGGAGACCAACACATTTATTCAGCCTATATCGTCAACAATTAATTCGTCCTGGGCCCAGAAAAAGATGCGCAGAATACCGCAAAGAGAGCAAGACGAGATATTACTGTGTTGAATGTCAATGATTTTTGTGTCTGATCCATGCCAAAATTATCTGTCGTAACACGTTGTCCCCTGTGTGGAACAACTTCAAAGCCACAATTAACAAGATATCTTGTTTTGTAACTTTTTTACTTTTTTATTTGTTTTTTTACCTTCTTTGTTTATTAACTATATTTTTTTGCATTACTATTATTTCGTCACAAAATGAAGTACCTATGTTATATTTCGCATATCCCTAAACTGTATAAGATATTCTGAAAAGCCAAATTACTTTTTGCAACAATAAAGACCAGTGTTAAAGAAAATGTAATCAGATACAAAAAAAAACCTAACATTTCCTGGATTTGTTTATTATTTATTTACGGGTCTATGAGGCCCGGCGTCACAGTCCATGTTAAAGTATAGGGCGCCACTACTGCAAGGTTAACAATTTTCATGTTCTCTTCTAAATTATGTAGAAATATTAGGTAACATAAATTCTCCACAGTTTTACACTATTCAGTTTTGTTACAAAAATTCCTATAAATAGTTTTTAGTTCTCTGTATAGTGTAATCATACTGTGAGGTGTAAATTACCTCATGTTATTTTCTACGGTTAATGAGGTGTAAATTACCTCATGTTACTTTCTATTACTTGTTTGGACTAAGCTGAATATGCTAGCGGTTATCAAACGATTTTGTGTAGAATTGAAAATATTTTGTTCTCATATCTGAGCAATTTGTACCACGGTAGATTTTTGTTAAAGAACTTCTTTTACTAAAACCTATCTCGTATTCAAAATACGTCGAATATATCGTAAAGACTCTATATATTGGAGTATCCTACTAATTAATAATAATTGTATTTATTTTAACAAAAATAAAAACTAACGTTAAACTACCAACTTAACTACCACTACTAACTAAAGACTAACGCAAAATAGTAACGTTATAAATAATACTCAAACTGTACACTTGATGTCATGTTTATATTTCTGGCTACATTGCTAGACTACCTCGACACTCACTGTATCCTGCCCTCTATTTAATAAATTTTTGTCACTGGAACTGGACTTTGGTAATTTTTTAGTCAATCCTAGATTTCATGTCACAGAAATAACACATATTTAGTATAATTTGGAAAACTCGTACTTCTACCCACACCAATATTGATAGTAAACTGACACGTAATGAGATGACTTGTGAATTAACATTGAGCAAAAAAATCTACTTCATGAAAAAAATCCAAGTGTTGAAAATCTTGATATTTATAGGTGTTTCAGGATGTTTTATCATAACACTCTGAACACCCTAAAGGGGTCAGATTAAAATCATAAAAATAACACCATAAATCAAACACGGTTGTTTCAAAGTGAATCTAATTAAGCTGGCGGAATGTGAACGGGCTCGTGTAAAATTAAAATGATTCCAAAAGGTCGCCCAGGAGAGAGCCGTAAAGAATAATAACGTACAAACTTCAAATAAGGGGGAAATTTTGATTACAAGCGTATTTTATATTCCTATTGAGATGAAGTGAACAATGCAACCGTCTGTGCATCTCTGATACTCATAAGAGCCAAATTACTTGTTTCATAGCTCTCGCTGCATAGATTAACCATTCGCAACAATGCCTTAATTCCAAATGCCTTTATGTTCACTATTGGAATTGAGTAATACAATATTCTCGTATGTTTCGCAATAAGGCAAGCGAGAACTACATACGTTATTTGTTAAACAGTGTCAAAGAAAATGGCAATTACGTACGTAATTAAGACGTCCTCACATGATTGCTTTCATCATAAGAAACTGTTCTTGTGAATTATTCAGTGTATGAATATCTGGTACAGTATGTGTAGGAAGGAATATTATCGTGTAACAATACGATGGTTATGTAGATAGGATATTATGTTTTTGTTCAAAGATATTTCCTTATACAACAAATAGTACATGGCAGCAATTTAATTTAAAAAGAAAAAAATAAAACACATTCCCTTTACCAAATATGAGAACTTGGGTTGAAATATAAATATATTTAACAAGTAATCACGGAAACCTGATAGTTAAAATACCTTTTAATATACAGAGTGGTATTTATAAACTTACACAGGATATGGGGCGTTGTGGTTACAGAAGATCTTTGTAAGTTTAAATTGTAATTGATTTTAATTTAAGTTATTAAATGCCTATTCTTTCATAATAGGTATTTTGTGTTGGGATAAGACATATTGATGCAGGTATGGTATTTTAGAATGTTTATAGTATTAGATTATAATTAATATTGGTATTTTATGGATCGATAGTCCTTTGAAGAAAATGGAATAGAATTATAGAAAAAGTAAAAACGATGCTTTTATGTGATAAATCAGGATAATATTTATTATATATACGTTAAGCATATATATATATATATATATATATATATATATATATATATATATATATATATATATATATTTATTATGTATACCTAATAATGTTTGCTAATACAATATTACCAATAACTAATATTCAGTAGAAAATGTGCATGGATCGAAGTTATTGGTACTACATATTCGATAGAATATGTATGTAATACTTACATTGGATATGTATGTAAGAGTAGCATTCGCTTTACTGTATCACGATGCTCAAAAGTGTTTTTAAGTTGTAGGTATAAATAAGTTAATGTTTAAAGTATCATACTGTATTCTAAAATTGACCAAATCATTACTTTAGTCTTCATCCAGCTCAACATCCTTGCTATTGCGTCCGAAAATTTGATGGATGATGTGCGTACGAATAATGTCATCCGTACCATGGTTCAGGATCTGGAAACCAAGCCCAATATTGCCAGTATCATTATTTTCTCGAAATTGAGTCACTTTAGGGAGAAATTTTCCCTCTTCCTGATCATAAGTGTGTTTGTAATCGTCAAAGTGGCCACTAAGTTATTCAGATTCATCTTAGCCAGATTTATATTCTTGTCTGTAACCTTGTCAGTGCCTTGACAGTTTTCTTTCAAGAAAACTGTTTTCACGATAACGTTATGCTTAATACCGAGTACTGTATCTGCAGTAACTGGTATATTACTTCGAGAATATGACAAGCATTCGGTTAAGTACTCAGTGTAGAGCTAACAAAAGTCAAACGGACACTCTCATGACCGGAAAGTGGATGGATGACTTGATGAATATTCTCTTATACAGATAACTGTTTCTCATTTGCCGAGAGCATACAACTGAAGGGTACAGACAAAGAAGGCGATATGTCAATTTATCCTAAAAATGAGTTACTTGCACCATATATTAGCCAACGGTGTAAAGTTTCATTTCGTCTACACATCACATTAAAAAATACGCCAAGTCAGGAGTTATAACATATTTTTATTTCTCCGAATAGGCTAATGAGGTGCTATGTCCGCACGGCACCAGCTAAAAGAGCGTTAGGTCAAGTGTTTTCGTATGTTCGGGCTGCAGCGTTAACCTGCCGATACGAATGCAATCAAATATTGCCACTTTATATTGATTAATTCCCAAAGTTAGGTTATACAAAGTTAAATCTAAGAACAAAGTATAGTCGAGTTAACGGAAGGTATAAATGACCGTATGCCCCTTCCAAAAAATGCTAGTAATAAAAACAAGAAGTATGGCAAACTGAGTGATGTTAATAAACTGATAAATTTGAGAAGTCACTGTGTAGGTGAAGATTGTAGGTGTAAAATTTTAATTTGCTTAGTTCAGTCGACGAACAAAATATATAATATGTGGTTTAATTACTATTGTACCTATTAAACAACGTAGATCCGGACAGCCGGAACAACGTGTCCTCCTCCGCGATGCTTCTTTTCGGTATCGTGTAAGAATTTTAAGCATGGGAGGTAAAACCGAGGAAGTACAAGTATGCAAAAAAGCATTTATAGCTTTACATGGAATAGGTCTAAAGAAGTTGGAAGTACTGTAGAGGTCCATGAAAATGACTGGAGAAACACAGAAAGATCGTAGAGGTAAGCACAACAGTTGCCCACACAAACTCTCCGATGCAACATGAAACGCGATCAGAAATCATTAAGCCAAGGGGAATAAACTGAGACATTAGTATGTTTTGGTTTAAGATGAACTTAGTAGTAACATGTAGCTTGACAAAAAGTTGTACTAGATAGATATTTATTTTTCTTACAATCTCAAGGGGCCGTCTAAGAGGAAACATTTATAATCGTAGATGCCATTAAATGTGAGTACGTCTATAATTTGATTTTCAAGGGCTAATTAACCGAGTCCAAGAATAACTTGAATATTGTGGGCAGACAGAATTTACTTCCGAATTTCCGATAGAATGCATAAGTCTATAATAAGCATGTTATTTACTATATATTTAAAGTGAAGGGTGGTATAATATGAAGGGAAATTTTTATGTAATTTTTATTTGTCGAAAGACTTTGTGGTATTCATATTTAAACAGATCAAATTACGCACATAATTGGCATAAATGTAAATAGCTTCTACTTCCACTCATTTTTACTTTATGTTCTTATATATTCGTAAAACAAAAATAAAATTTTGGATGCCATGATTAATATATATGTAGGATAATTCATCAGGTCATACGACACCTTAAATTTCTGACTAACGCGATACGAGTTTTCAGAATATAGGAACATATAACCAATTTTTCTTTTTACGTTTCCGAACTCAACTATACCAGAGCGGAAAAGCAATGTAATCGTATAAAGAAAAGTGTAAATTTTTTTTTGTTTTTCGTTTATTTTTAGTTTTTTGGTTTAAAAACTAAAGAAAAATGGTTTTCAAAAAATTTTGTCTGTGTGTGTGTTGTTGTTGTCGGCATTTTTCTTACTAGCACGATAACTCAACTAAATCGTGTCGTATCGATCGGATTTTGACTGATTCTGATCGGGGACGTCTCCTAGATCACACCCATTGATTCTGAGGTGGATCGAACATACTCTACCATATACATGGGTCATGAGGAAGCACAATGATGGACTATTTGAGAAATTTTTTTGTTAGCACGATCAAGCAATTAAATCGTGTCGGATCGATCGGGTTTTGACTGATTCTGATCAGGGACATCTACCAAACGACATCTATTGATTTTGAGATGGATAGGACACACCCCACCCTGTCCATGAGTCATGTGAAAGCACGATGGTGGATTATTTGAAAAAAGTAAAACTGTCGCATAAAACACATATTTTGCATTTATGTGTTGGTTTATTTTTTCTCAGCCACTCAATTTCGAGATAGAGATGTTTTACGAACGGAAAAGTCAGTCTTTTGTTTCGAAACTGTGTATTTTCCATAACAACGCTGTTCCCAACAAAATCAGCATTATGTTACAGTTTCTACTGCATAATTACGTATTGGAAAGAAAACAACCTCTTTTTCTTTCTCTAGATATAAGTCCTCAGACTTTTTCTATTTCAGTTCTTCAAAACGTTCGTCAAGTGGCAAAGTATTCGTGAATTTGTTAGACATTTGTGCCACATTAAAAGCTTTAATTAAAGATGAGAATAACTAGCTGATGTTTCAAGGGACGTGCAAATACTGAAGATGATAAAGTTGTGAAAACCTTAATTGTATAAAGGCATCTAAGTTCTCAAAAATAGTATATACCTTTTTCTGAGATAGATCTAAAATACCAACATATGTGTTAATTTAAATGGATGATTAATAAACTAGAGCGTGATATGATATGATATGATCTAAATGAACTAATTTTTTAAATTTCGAATCAGCGTGATTGTGAATTGTAACATTAAATTGACCACCTCTTCTTACGAAATCCAATGGAATTTAAATTGACCGGATACAAGATGTAAATGGATAGTTGGTCACGCACTGACTCAACTGTTCTTTTCACTTCATACTTTATTAGAACACACACCAAATTTGGTAACATTTTTCAATCTCCCATCTAGGTCTTATCTAGAAACAACTACTTACAACTGACGATTAAGAAAAAACATAGAAAAATATCAGAGCATACTCGAGATGGCCAATGATGGCATACGGCCGAGCTATAATTCTGTAGGCCACTTCTTCAATATTACCCACATTGCTACTGAATAAAAAAATGAGTCACATACGCCCATTCAAGTAATAATTAATCCAATGGTTACTCTTTGTTCAATGCTTCGCTTCTATTCTCCACTTTAAGTAGTTTACGCAAAAAAAAAAGAGTCATCAGTAAGTCTACTTTATAATGCGATAGTATGGATATGGATATCTTGAGATAGGAATATTTCAGTTGAAATGATTTAACAGCAAAATGACTAGATGACCCTTATAAATTTCACAGAAGCAAATTTGATGGAGGCATTTACCTAAAACGAGGAGGATAATTATTTGTTCTATCTAAAATTACATCTACTACACTCTAAATTAAATAAGGTCGATAATTATTCTATTCCCCCCTCAATTGAATTGTTTCTGGCTTCAAAATGTTTGCATAGGATTCAGAACAAATATGTTGATTTCTCGTTTAACCTAAATAAATATAGATTAACTATAATTTATTTATTGCCACTAACTAAACTGGAAATGTTGGGCTAATTAAATAAACTTCCTATTTGTTTAACATAAGAGCCTATCAATGTAATTTAACTGCTGTCGTGGTTATAACCCGGCAGTATATTAATAGAATAGAAATTATGTTTTATGTAATCAAGAATTTACAATATATCATATTGTACTACTTGTGAGCTTCTGATAATTTAATTATATACATAGTCACATTTATGATATAATATATATATATATATATATATATATATATATATATATATATATATATATATATATATATATATATATATATCTTATATTTTACGGGTCATTGAAAATCTACCAAAAAATATATTGTTTATTATAAGGCGGTTATTATCCTAAAGGATTTTTTTCCGAAGAAAGAATTAGTAGTATTAAGGAAAAAAATATTTTAAAAATAGTCGTATATTCGTTCCAGTGTATTAATTAATTTGTCTTAAGGGTGATAAATATGGCAAATGACATAATTTAACTCCTCAAAAGTGGTTTGTAATAAAACATTCATATTGATATTTCATGTACTGTTCCTACATTTTTCTGTTAACACCAGCAACATGTTTACGTTTGATTCACTTAAATCTATTGAGGGCTGTTATGTGAAACTGCACTGATAGAATTCCAAATCATTCAAATATGTATATAACTTGTGAGTTATATCACAACTCTGTTTATATACACTGCGACTGTCTACTCCGAGCTTTATGTCCATTTAGTTTCTGGCAAAATATAATAAGCTACCTGAGTAGATTAATACAGTGTACCTGGGTTAGTCAATGTCCAATATCAATTCCCAATCAAGTCCACTAACTATAAGAGAAATTACTTAAGATCTCTTCATACACTTTAGGAGTACTACTATTTTATGTTATATTATCTTTTTCATAACATATCCACTAATAGCTGTACTGTTGTGAGTATATGTTTGTACCGTATTTTATGTAGAATAAATAACCAGAATTTTGAAAAAGTTATACGAATTGTACATAAAACAGGCAATACACAACTGACCTAATGTACTCCGCTGGCTTCGAATAATCTGAGCGTGAATTCTCATAGACAATAAATATCGAATGAAACATGTATCTTAAATAATTAGTATTTAGATAGGTATAAAGATATATAGCCATTTGTATTGAAACTGTCGTCCTTCCTGTATTTAACTTTTCCGCACTCCGGAAAAGTAATGTAATCGTGTAAAGAAAAAGTGAGAATAAATTTTTTTGGGGTTTATTTTTCGTTTTTCGGTCTAAAAACAAAAAAAAATGGTTATTAAAAAATGTTTGCTATGTGTGTGTGTCGTTGTCGTTGGCATTTTAAATTTGTTAGCACCATAACTCAACTAAATCGTGTCGGATCGATCGGGTTTTGACTGATTCTGATCGGAGACGTCTCCCAGACGATACCTATTGATTTTGAGGTGGATAGAACACATTCTACAATGTACATGGGTCATGAGGAAGCACAATGGTGGATTATTTATTTGAGATTTTTTTTGTTAGCACGATCATCCAATTAAATCGTGTCGGATCTATCGGATTTCGACTGATTCTGATTAGGAACGTCTACCAGACGACATCTATTGATTTTGAGGTGGATAGGATACACCCCACCCTGTCCATGGGTCATGAGAAAACACGATGGTGGACTATTTGAAAAAAGTAAAACTGTCGCATAAAATACATATTCTGCATTTATGTGTTGGTTTATTTTTTCTCGGCCACTCAATTTAGAGATAGAGATATCTACATGCGGAAAGTCCGTTTTAAGGTTTTATAACTGTTTATTTGAACTTGCATTACAATAATAAGGAAAACATAATTTCCAAAATTTTGGAACCACATACGTTAAACATTTACAATTATTTAATATAAATTATATTACTACTATACTAGACGTGGTAGTATACCTATATAATATATATTGTGACCAAAACATTGCAAATTCCAGAACGTAATTTTTTTCAAAAAACATATCGAACAATATATACACCTTAAACAATTGGTAAGGGGGTACTTCAATGTACTTACATAGTGAGCACATAATGTTTGGAACTTGTGTATTCAATAAAAACTTTACCATAAATATGTACGCAAATAGGTTAATTTTATATTTCGGATAAATTAGTAGATATTTTTGATGTTATTGCTGTTGAAGTTATAACACTATCGACAGTTTCTTAATGGAAACATAATTGTATAACAATATCATTTAAAAGAGCATATTTTTTAAAGTATGGTGTGTGAAATTATATGGTGTTATATAACAATTATTTCGAGAAATGTATTAATAACAGTTTTACAAGCATGTATTTCCATTTTCATTCCAACACTGGTTGTAGCTACTATTTTGAGAATCCTACTTTGTTCTGTTTACAAATTTTGTTATTGCTACTATTCCTACTATTGCACAATTCATAATATTGATACAAATTGCAGTTTAATATACATGTGCATAAGTAAAAAGCTTCAGAAGGTATATTCAATTACTGATGTGATGTGATGTATTGCACGGTATATATTATAATTAGAATCTGAGTGCTGAGTTAAATAATGATCTAAAATATGGAATGTTGCTAACCATTTAGGCAGTATTTATCATGCGTTCTTGTAATACAACTACAACGCCCAATAATCCCTTGAATTAAATTATAAGTCATAGTTTATAATATAAGAAGTAGTAGTACTACTATTCCTGACAAACTTTCTACGGTATTCCTATCGCTATGACACGATCACCCAAAACACTCTCTATTGATCTAATAACTGAAGCTGTAATGCGATGATGGAGTTCTATCCTGCATAAACTTCCTGTACAACCAACTTACACAATACCATCTTAGTATTTTTTTAATTGCATTCTAGCTGAAAATTAAATGCCCAAATATATATTATTTATGTATTTATAGAAGTTAAATAAATGGCGGAGGTGCCAATGCCAGTCTAATATTGTATTTAATATGAATGTTTCATACTCAAAGTTATTTAAATATGTTTTAATATGTTTTTTTTATTCAATAACAATCACATATAATAGCTTTACATGCTGTTATAATGAATTGTTATGACGCTTTAAGGTAGAATGTTTATCCAAAATCAATTATATCAAATAATTAGAATTCCAGTCGCCGTAGATGTTGATAGTTTTATCTAAGTGTGATATTATCAAAGAAATGGACTACTAAACTGGTAAGAAAAGATTAATGCTATAGGCTGAAGGAAATGTATATATTTTAATTTATGTTAACGCTATTTATCATAATTGTATCGTAGCGACATTAAAATAGGTAGCGAAATTATAATAGCCATTTTACTAATACGGATTAATGTTGTAGAAAATATAGTACATTACGTGACCAGGGCATAACTTAATCATTGGTCACGCAGGGCACTAGAACGGATTAAGTTAATAATATTATGGGCTAAGAATTTTTAAACCGCATAGATTAATTTTAATATTCTAATCATTAAGAAATTATATATATGACATTCTATCTAGATATAGGTGTAATGATTTTTTATGTAATTATTACATATGAACAAATCAAAGTATATATTTTTTATCAATATATAAGGACAATAATTAAATAACTATAAAGCGGAATTTATCTTCACTCACTGTCTCACAGTAATATAATAATAGTAAGTTTGTTAGATAATATTGAAAAGTAATTATTTAGTAACATAGTTTAAGAAATAGCGAAGCAATAATTAGACTTGCTTATTAGAACTGCATGTATATTTACGGTTATTTTCTAGATTTTAATTTCAGTATACAGTCCTTTCACAGTATCCGTTACACCATTTTTTATTTTATTTGCATTCTCTTACTCATCATCATAATAGTATAGTCAGTCAGCTGGATGTGTTCGTGTATGTCCATGTTGTAACAAGATGGTACTTGTGAATTTTTGATATTGTCGCCACATCATGTATAGTATCTCTTCAGGCAGATCCACAGAAATGTGAACATATGGTTATTAAAATTCATTAGAAAGCTGAAAACGATATTCTGTTGTAAAGTCACCCTAACAGTTACCTATTGTAGGTGGTTGTAGTTAAATGGTTGGGCAGATTACATTCCTTCAACATGTATAGATAAAGGTATAATTAACGCATATCTTTCTTTCTAAATTCTAATAATAAGGGTAAATTAGAAAAGTTTTTATTTTAACCGATTCAATTACGTAACATAAAGAATGTCTGAAGAGATAAAAATTCGTCACATTATATTATATTAGATAGAAAGTTAATTGAAATAGAGGAACGACTAAGTTAAAATAATTAATACTGTAATACTTAAGTAACTACTTGCCGATTGACCCATGGAGAGCTTTCATCGCGTTTCTGTCCCAGTATAATAACAGGCATGGATGGACCAATGGATGGACTGATCATGTAAACACCACAATACGTGGTGAGGCGAGTGGAGGTACAGTTAATAATCTATAAATTATGTTATCATTGCATCTATAATTATCATTAGTTTATATCGTATGCTGTTGATTCCATAGGGAGGGATGTCTACATTCCACATCTATACAGATGATAAACCGAAAATTAGTATTATTGGTCGAGATACGGAAGCTTCAAGGTGTCAATCAATCCCGGCCTGGTTTGATTAAACAGTCAATCATGAGATGTTGAACCCTTGGAGAAAGCTACAATTTTTGTCGGTTTTGCTCCGGTATCTTTTCAGTAAATACTATTAATAAATGGAATTACTTTTTAAAAATTTTGTTGTTAGTTTCGGGTTACCTCTGTAGAGCACCATGAAACTTTACTATATTTTATTGTTATCAACTTCCAAATATTTATCAGAAACTTAACTATTTTAATTTTTCTTAATTCCTTTTATATATTTGTTAACTTTATTTGTTATCAAATAAAACCTTTTTCCTTTGTTTACTAAATCAGTATTTCCTCTCATTACTCCTGTCAATTTTAGTATAGGTATTTTTGAGGTGACTCGAACATAAGAAGTAATTAAGGTAAGGTGAACCAAAGTGAGTGTTTGTTTTGATATGGAGCCATGGAACAATCAACATATGTAAATATTAAAATAAAATTTTTTAGTTTCAAGTAAGAGCACTTCACGATAGGACCCACGTATTAATGTGTATAAGATAAATTCTTATACACATTAATACGTGGGATATTTAAAGTAAATTTATATAAGACTCCCTTTCATTGAAATTTGTGTAAGACTCTCTTTCATCAACCGTTTCGTAAGGTTAATCGTTAGTTAGGTTAGAGATCATTCCTCAACCACCCTTGATACAGTATAAATTTGGGGATCAGGTGAAGGAATAGCACTAACCAAAACATTGCTTCCATAAAAATAATGGCACATACATAAATGTAATAAAAATAAATAAATAACGATCACATATGCTACATACATATATATTCTATTTTAGTTTATAAAGTATGTAGGTAAAACATTTCTGCTGAATCAATAACAATAACAGATTAGTATAACTAATTGTAAGCGTGTAACATTAATTTTTCATTTATCTGGAAACTGTTTGAAATAATCAGGTATGGAACTCATCTTTGGCAGAACTTAGCCTTCATACAATTTTACATTACTATATTTATCTTTGTACTGTACTGTGCACTATTATATTCAGTGCATTCAGTATCAAATAATGTAATGAAGAATTTTCATTACATTATTATTGTTTCGGAAATTATCAAAAATTTGTCAAATTAACAAAGTTTTCCTTTGGATTTATCATGAACCATAAAGTTATACAGATCATCCTGTATACATGAAGGAAACTTGTTACACGTTAGAGAATGGGTGCCTAAGTGAAAGTTATTCCTCAAACAATTTTCATCAGTCACAGTCAATCTTTGTCAAACGGGTGCGTGACAGCTAGGATAAAACGAAATACAATTTGGAAGTAATTTATTGAGCTCTTTCACGCCGTAGATTGAAGAGGGTTAAAAACGGGCATCTTTAGTTGCGTACCTACATCGTTTAACATGTTTGCTAAAGGAATTCTAAAAATTTACTTTATGACGTACATCTTCTAAGAATAACTTAATTTAATGACACACCCACGCTGATAGTAGATAATCACAAAGTTAGATCTGTGTTCTTAAACCAAAATTTAACGGGAGATATATATTTGGATATGTTATATAATGCTATTGAGCTGCCAATTCAGGAAATTCTAAAGGAAAATCCTAATAAATTGAGAGATTCGAGTATAACTATTCAACATCATGGTGCTCCTCCACGCTATTATGGAGCAGTAATAATTTATATCAATAAACAGTATTCTATTAGGTGCATTAAACGCTGGAATACAATATAGTATACTGCTCTGTCTCCAGATCTAATGTTCTTAGAGTTCTTTTTGTAGGGCTACATAAAACCAAAGGCATATGCTACACAACCTACTAACATCCAGGTTGTAAATCAGATAATTGCTGAAGAATGTAGGTTAACTTCGGCAGAAACACTTGAACGCGTGAGACAACAGTTTTATAATAGAATGTAGTACTGTAAGAAAGATGGTGATGCATATTCTGATCACTTGTTTTAAATATTTTTAAAGATATGTGATACTACTTTTTACGTTTATTATTTTGTTATTTATAAATTAAATTTCTTGTTTTCCATTAACCTAGAATTTATTTTAAATGTAAACACAAAATAAAATTCGAATATGTAAACGGATTTGAAATGACAGAAATGAAGAACACGGCCTTTATAGGAAGACACTGTTTAAAAGTTTGACGGTATACCAATATTTAATTTAAATTTCAAAAATCAAAAGGCGAATGTCAGAATAAATACACCAGTTGCACAGAGATTTGAAGCAGAATCCATATGAAGTGGTACTTACATACTGTTGCCTTTTAAAAATAATTTTCAAAATAGCGCCACAATGGCATCTTTGATTATAACATGATCACTATTTATTAACTAAAATATTATTTTTATGCTTTAATACATTTTTATTTTGTTAATGTGGAATACATTCTTGGTGATGCGATAAGAAAAATTACCCTTAAAATTGTACAGAAATACAATATTTTCATGAATTTCATATTATCCATCTTCCAGTGACAAAAAAAGTTGTTGATTCTTAGTCCTTTTCTCTTTATAAGGAGCACATTTAGATCATTTATCCATTATTGATTATTTATTACCACTGATGTATTAACGGAAAAAAAACAACCTTAACATATATTCCTTGATTAAATAGCTTTCACGAGAAATAATAGTTACTTTGATGTCGTATAAAAATAGCGTTTCAGTACAAACTATTCAAGCAATATTCTCATGAAACATCCTAAGGAATTTGCACTTTGGCTGTAAGACGTAAATGTTTATGAACTACTCCCAAACTTTTTCTTGATGTTTTTTATTTTACCTATATAAGACGGAGGTAAAATAGTGAAACTAATAGTTAAATTAAATCGTGTCTCTGCATGCATTGTTCATCGCATCGATGCAAATCTCGTTCTTATTTGCATTCGTATGTGCCAGTGAATTTACAACTGATGTTCTGCAACAAAACTATGATGGATGTATCGCAGCAATGTGTTGCCGATGGAAAATTCGCAACGGGTGGTAGAACATACTAAAATTTCTATTTTAAAACGTCGAAGTAACAATTCGCTTCATCTTCATAAGTTTTAACGCAGAGGTTTAGATTTTCTAAAATTTAATAGAGCCATATGAAGCACGAACAACGTTTTCCATTAGAACGAATACAAATAAGGATATAAAGTACATGCTATTAGAAAGCTTACATTTTTTTCGTTTACTCTGCCTCTGTTAATAGAACATTTTTGGGTATTCGATTCTACTCGATAGTTTAATTCCACTGTGAGTCTTCTTTAGAAAGTAACTACCTCAGCAAGCGTCATTCTGCTTTTATGTTACTCCCTCCTAACATATATGAAACACTAATGTTGTCTTTGGTTATTTTATTTGCATACATACTTTTATTTTGTTTCATGGCATTTGTGCATTTGTACATTTATGATGGAGAGAAATATGTCAAGAAATCGTAGAATGTTATCTTAAAGAGGAAATTGATATTTGGGAAGTTTATAACAAACAATAACCTAATGTTGTCAACATGCTTTTATATAGGGAATATATATAATTATTAGACAAATGGCACTCTTCATTACAATAAAAGTTTATTAAGTCAATGTAAAACAAGAAACAATAATTCCGCTACTGGGTGAATTTAAAGACTGTTTAGGCGATTTAATTTTTAATCATTATTATTTTCTAGGGCCTATAGTCTGAGTTAAAGCAAACGAAATCACCGATAGCTTAGGATGCACTAATTGTAATTACTATCCATGTGATTATTTAATGCTGGAGATATAATATTGTTTATAAAGCCATATCTAAGGGAACTAGTTCCTTCACTATTCGCCAAGAGACATTGTTAATTCCATCAAAGTAGCTATATGTTCATAATCCCAGATAAGACTTTAATACTTAAATAAAAAAAAATACGTTGGTGGTAAGTTGCTTGAACATATATTTGTAATAATGCATTTTGTAAATATGGCTGGAGAGAAAGACACTTTTGTTGTTGGTAAGTCACAACATGCAAGGGCTTTTAAAAAATTAGTGTTATTAGGCTGCCTATCATATGGAAAAGTAATAAAAGGGGTTGACTAACATCTGTTATAATGACAAAATAGTTGAATGTTTTTGATAGAACAATGAGAATTCAAAAAGGGAAATTTTTTGATAATTAATTCTCACCCTAAAGACTTCAGTTAGCAAATGGCCCACTGTCTTTTCTATCACCAAATTATACTTCACTTGCTCAACTTTTAGACATAAGCGTAATTAAAAATATTAATTAAACCTTATTTGAAGTATTCTATAGATCTATTTTAGTAAAAAATAATTATTAGCAAAAATTTAATTTGAAGATAATGTTTGATGTCTTGCTAAAGCTATAAATTTGCTGGATGTTGGTTACTTTATAAAATTTACATGGCAGAAAGTTGCAGAAAATACAATCAGAAATTATTAATAAAGAAAATGATTATTTCTTAGCAGAAAATAACCTACATTTATCCATTTTAGATAAAATATGTCAAAATTCGAAAGACATAGGTCTGATAATTATGATTTATATTATTGGTATCTAATATTATTAAATAAAATTTATTTGATGGCACAAGTCATTGTTCAATATATGTATTATGTGTTTTGGCATATCTCATGAATTTAATTTTTAACTTTTCTACCTTCATGTTAACTTGAAACATTAAGAAATTAAGTTGAATTATATCTGGCTCAAAGAGTGAAATTTCTTCCAGTTAATCTACGATTAGTACAGTCAAGTTATGTCCCTCTTTTAGGCAAAAGTAATTAAAACAAATAATAACTTAAGAAAGTAAATAAATACGTGCTTTATTCACTTACAAATAGCTACATATTAGAGTAGATGGGATTTAATTAATCTAAGTCAGCATTTATTCTAGATCTTATTTACTATTTTGATATTCAAGTTAATTTAATTCTCAAAGGTTCATTACCGAAGCTTACTCGTGTCAGATTAGATCATTAAATTAGATAGAATGCAATTAATGAGTTAGTAGTTCCATGGCTTTCATTGGCTATTTACTTTGATTTTAAAAGGATGCACCGATGAAACGATGATTTTTTCTCCACATAATGAAGTTTGAGGCCACAAGAAAGATGATTTCATTTTCCGAAATAAAATATAATCATTGTCCTTCACTCAGAAAGCTTTTTTCGTGATTATAGTGACATTTAATAAATATATATTTTTTATATTTGTTTTGAATACTACGAATAATATGTGCTTCTTATATTAATGTTTGTTGCATTACGGAAGTGTTTTAAAACTTGCGAGGACTATGTTTCACAATAAAACCTTTCTTACTGAATGGCCTTAATTTTCTAACTAATCTCGCTTTACATACTCAATAGTTTTATGGATCTAAGCATACGTTGCTCAGTGTTCTATAAATGCTGTGAAATGGTCACAAGTATTAAATCACTAAGCGAAAAAAAATATATGGAAATTCAGGTGGCTTTCAACTGATTATGAATTTCTTCAGATTTTCTAGCATGTTTAAACGAATACGTATTTGAAAAATATATCAACTAGATATTATTAAATAAAACAGTTTATTTTTTAACAATATTTCTATAGGTTGACCTCAAAAAATATCATTTCTTTAGACAAATGCATGTTAAGCACACTTAAGGTCACTAGGTCAACAGTAATCTGGCGCTCTTGAGATATAATATAATTGGATACCTGATTGAATCAGGTCAGACTGGTGTAATTCCCTTTACGACACTTATACAAAAGAATCAGCAAGGAGAACGTAGATCATGATTTCGTCCTTAATTTGTATTGATAGTATAGTAAAAACTAAAGTAGTACTATAATAGCAGACATTTAGGATTTAAAATAGTTATATGCTAAGGTATCTTATTTATAATTATGAATACAACACGATTTTTTAAAGAAAACTTTCATTGTTATTCTATAAATTAGGTAAATTGATAATTTGTATAGAATTGATAAATTATTGCTCTTGATTATTGTTCTGTACAATTGAATAATAATCACAGTCTTCGTCTACAATGGTCGAATTATGAGAGTATCCAAAATTACTTCCTAGAAATACATTTTGTATATCGCTGTGAAAACAACTTTTTAAATAAGAATGTGTTTTCTATATATAATTTATAAATGATTTTCATTTTCAGGAACTGTCATTAATTTCTACAAACAGATGGTATAGATGGTTTAAAATAGTTAGATGCTAAGACTAGGAATGGTCATGTTAGTGATAGGAAGCTACGGTATCTACTTTATCATTGAGAACATAATACGATTATTTAAGGAAAACCTACGTTATTATTCTATACATAAATTAGGTAAATTGATAATTTGTGTAGAATTAATACATTATTATTCTTGATTATTATCCCATTCAATTAAATAATAATGGTAATCTCCATCTACAATGATTTGATCACGAGTGTATTCAAGATTACTTCATGTACAACACAACTTTAAAAGAATAGATACAATACTTTTTGTAAATTGCCATGAAATGATTTTTAAATAAAACTGCACTTTCTATATATAGTTTATATAATAATTTCCATTTTCAGGAACAGCCATTGATTGCTACGAACAGATATAGGGCAAGGACCATACAAGAACTTCAGGAAAAAGGAGTTATAATTATTAAAATCCAAGAAAAATAATTATTAATATTCACAATTTCGAATAATATTTCTGAAATAACTGGTTAAATAAATGAACTGAGTATAACTGGTAATAATTAAAGTATATAGAGAGGCAGTGTATTGTTTGGTATATAATATTCAATTTCCATTATGATTTCTATCAATAAAATATGACTTTCAATGTTTCAAATACAACGGGATATTTCAGTTGGTAACTATTTAAAATATAATGCTTCCCCGGGCATTACGGCTAATTTATTGATTAACTTAAAGCAATTAAATATTAGCCCATGCATGTTATTCCATGCATTTATAATTTGATTTAAAATACCAAAAAATAATAAAAGTATAATTAATATATCTGTAACTTGTAAATATAATTAATATACTTTTCAGTTGCAATCCTCTGAACTTAGTTTTTAATTGTAATAATTTTTCAATACGTGCTACCTGCTGAAGGGTTTGATAAATGTATTAAATATTTCTAAAGGAGCGATTCCTGTTTTATAATATATTTGTTTTATAATATATAAAAGAGAATATAAAATGCAAAAACATACAATTAGTTATGAAAATCGTAAATCTCTTGAAAGGATTTTTTGAATTATTTGTTGCTATCATAAGTTGTTTACAATTTATTTGGATAACAATTCTATATTTTGGTTTACAATTCTTATTTATGTGGATGAGTGATATTAATTTGGCTATTTTTGCTTTATATGATTATTTTATTAATACCTTAATTATTAAATCTGAAGTAATTTCAGATATTTACAAATTTTGCTTAAATCTAATAATTAATTTTAAATAACTTATTCAATTCAACTTTTTAATTATTGTAGATTACTGCAGTTGTTTTTTTAAATATTCTCTTTAATGTATATATCAAAGGGGTGATTGTTACTAATGGACTTGCTAATTACATCAGTCGCTGTTAAATTCATTGAAGAAAAACAATATCTTTATGTGCTAGGATTGCGTAAGTAATTCTCATTTTTCACATATGTTTTTGGAAAATTTTTAGTATATAATATTCGCATGTATCAAAGTAGGGTGAAACCATCTTATTATAGCATTTAATTTAGGATGATTAAGTGAATAACAATGTACATTAATTTTATAGATATGCACATTGGGAGCTCCATAATTACTAAATTTTTCATTAATTTTAAAACCAGTTACAATGAGTTTATGATTTATTTTGGAATTATATGATAAAGAAAATTGAAAAAATTGTAATAAAGTATCATCAATGAAAATATCATCAACAATGAAAACAAAGGTATTCAATGGACGCTTACCAAGTGTCTAGAAGATGTTAACTATGCTGATGATCTTGTGCTTATGTCTCAAAAAACTGGTGACATGTTTGAATCATTACGACGACTTGTTAAGTATTCCGCCCAAGTTGGATTGGAAAATAAATGTCATAAAAACAAAACTTCTTCGAGTTAATATAACAATCCTATGCATACTGGTGATCGAAGGTAAAGCCATTGAGGAGGTGGAGACCTTCTGTTATCTGGGAAGCTATATTATAAATAATAGATGTGCTGATGCAGATGTAAACAACAGATACGACATTGACATAGTCAATAGGTACGACAAGTATTTATATCACTCAATAACGTATGGACCTCTACACGGCTATCAATAAATTTGAAAATACGATTTCTCAAAACCAATTGTATTCTAATACTGCTTTACTGATGCGAGACTTGGAAGTCAATTTTGTTCATCGAAAAAAAAAAAAAATACATACGTGCATAAACAATTGCTGGAGGCGAATACTAAAAATCAGATAGCTAGAAATAATAAGTAGTGGAGAACTGTGGAGGACAACTGGTTGAAATCAAACCAAAGGTTCAAATCAAACGTCGAAAATAGAAGTAGACTGGCCATGTCCTAAAAAATGAAATGGAAACATCCAGCATGGTATTGGAATGGAATCTGCAAGGAAAAAGAAAGAGGGGTCGTCCCAAAAATACGTGGCACAGAACTCAGCTGCTTGATGAAGTCGAGTAGCTGGTTAAGAATACAACTAAATGGAAGCTCTTGACCAAAATATAATTCGATGGAGGCATTACTTGAGTGAACTATGTTTACCCGTGGAATAAAGTTTAAGACGATGATGAATGAAAATAGAGAGGAACTACTTTATCATATAGGCTTGCATATATTTAGAAAAGGTATTAATTTTATTTCCATTAAATATTAGTGAAATTACAACCAGAGTAAATGAGTAGATACTATGCGTCTACTATCTAACCTGTACAGGTAGGTCAGATAGTAGAAGGTAAGGGAAAATGACCAAAATATCCTGTTGTTCCTCAATTATTTTATTCAAGTTTATAGATCAGTATTTAATCAGTGCAATGTGTTTAAAAAAAATAAGAAAAGACACTGTGGGAATTTGTTTTGTTCAGAAATGATGGCCAAATGATAATGGTGGAAAATTAAATATTTCAAAAATCATTGGGAAGTTACTCAGAATATAACCTAATGAAGCTGCATTTTGCTTGATTTATTAATAAACAGAATACTCAATACTAGAGGTACGTAAATTCTCTCTAACTCCAAAGACATTACTCGGAAACAATAAAAAATAATAAGAGTTTAAGCTGAAATAATTTCAAATCTCATTTTGGGTCCGTATTTCTTAAAAGATAATTTTAAAGCTGCTATTTATCTAAACTTGCGATGATAGACCCCGATATTTAAATAAATTTCGATAAATCCCTTTTATAATTTTAAAATTGTTTTAGTGTTCAATCTTCATGTATATTATTCAAATATAAATATTCAATTGCCTTCATTTTGAGATTGAAGTGACGGAATATCGAGAAAGGTACAACTATTATATAGTATTAAATATGAAGTGAAACATTTTTCATGTGTTTGAAATTGAAAACTGTAAAGTCGAATCTAGTAATGGATCTACGGTGTATAAGTCTACGTATAAAAAGTACGTGTTAAAATTAGATTTTTTGATATTAACTATGTCAAAAGATACCAACAAGGAAAATAGGAATGTTGACTTTAAACACATATCTCGGAAACAATTCAAAAACTTGATTCAGGGGACATGAGAAAGTTCTCGTAATTGTCCAAAATATTCCAATTTGAACCAACCCTGTGTCTTTAATAATAACAACTTCTATTATTTGCCTAGACAAACTTGAGACTTTTCTGTCTCAGTTAAAGAAACAAATTAAAGGGTTAATTTTTAACATTAGAGAGTCTTTTATTTTATTCTTACATTTTGTCTATGATATGGCACTCTTAATAGTAAGATGAAAACTTATGCATTCAGTATTTAAATATTACTACATAATATTCTTGTTTACAAGAAATTGCTTCAGGGGGCAGTACTATAGGGGAAGGTAGCTTAATCTAAGTTGTCATTCCTCTTTTGTCTGTCTAACTTCACGTACTGCTGTCGTCGCCATTAATATATCAAGTTCTTCTACAATAAATTCCCTAATTTCTCTACAATCGTTATTTAATTTATTACTCCGTTAACCTTAGTTCGACACTTAAAAAATCCCATCAATAATAGTTATATCAGAGATTCTTTTCCTTTTTTCGCATGTATATAAGCTTTATTGATATTGTGCCAGTCTTGTTATTACTGTGTTATGTCTTTTGTTTATTACTTCTGATATGGCATGTTTTTAAACCTAATTTGAACCATAAAATTACAGATTTCATTGCTAGAAAAAATTTGAAATTAAAAATCGTTAATAATAGCAAAGATAGCACAATACAATCGCATCGAAAATATGTCGATTAATATATTAATAGAAAGGTTACACATCATTTCTTCTTCACATATTAGATTAAGATTACATATCTTCTTACCTAAATATATTCTTAGAGAGATAACCATAAATTCATCTAAGGATTACATAAACTCTATACTTACCACTGCCAGGAACGTAGATATTTAGGAAGAGACAATCCTCTGACTGATTCACCAACAACGGGACTAATTTCTTTAAAAATTGATACCGTCCCTTAGGCATAAACTGTAACGCGGCAGTTCTATTACTCACATCTGGATATTTTTGCGGGCAGGCGGCGCCGAACGTATCCGCTAAACGCGTTCCAGGCCACGGGAGCGGCGGCTGAGGCGGTCGGAACCTCAGCGGTCCTACGGGTGGTGCCGCGTACGGCACGCCACGGAACGCCTCGACGGGTTCCAAATGGCGAGAGTTTAGTTCTAGGATGATTCCACGGATCGCGCCCGTCTGTATTTCCACTATACGCGAACTGTAACGGGGTCCCGAAAAGACGCTAGTTACGAGCGACACCAGTACGAGGACTCCGGCTAGATGGGGCCTGGATGAACATCTGGAAAGCATGGTCTAGGGCAACGGTGCCACCGGTCGAGCATCACTTTGCCTCTGACGACGCTCTTCACTTTTTAGACATATGAGTTTCAGGGATATGCCAATATTCACCTGTAATTGAAAGAAAACATGGGTTAATGGAATTTATTACTTTAGAATTTATTATATTATAAGTAGAGCAGGCCTTTTTGATTGAAGTTCCGATCACGGTCACCGAGCTCATTGCTCAGGCTATTTATGCTGGCTGATCGCTGATCTTCATTTGGTCTTGGGTTGATATGGCTTTAATGCTTAGTATTTATTGGTTAGTTAATAATTATTGTGTTATGATTTTGTTTATACTTTCTTTGTGAATTCTAATCTGAAATAAAAATAAGAATCTGTGATTATGTCATAATCACAAAATAAAAACTGTACATGACGATCTGACGGATTAAAAAAAACTTAATATGTATATGTTACCGGCAAAGTATAAAATTCCGGTATTCTATAGAAAACCTAGGTATTGTATACAGTGACTAACGATTTCAGGCAATGTGTAAAATCTGTTTCAATTCAAATATATTTATATAATTTACCTAGTAATTTCATATAGTGCCTGGGAATTCTATAGAATGTATATGTATATGTATAGAATACCTATATAATATTAGGAATGGTGTTAAATAAAGAAATATTAAACTTTAAATCAAACATTTATTCGAAATAAAGAAATATTTGCTTAAGACACTTAACAGGAATTGAAGAAACATCGAACATTTATTTCTCTTAAGTCTCTGGGAATAGATTTTTCTATTTACTTTTGCAAGGTAAACTTGAGTGATATTTACTAGAACAAAGTGTTTTCTTCTTAACGCGCAAACACTTCATTGTTTCACAGTCCTTTTTGCAACTGCACTCGACGAATACTTGGCCTGTTCCGGTAGACTGCAAAGTTGCAATTGAAAGTAGTGTAATTTCGTTGTCAGGAATATCTTTAATGTCCAAGAATTCTTTCTGACAAACTGTAAACTGGGATCTATAATAGAGCGATTTTACAACTCCTTGCTTAGTACCAAGCTGGTATACTCCATCGACTGTTTTATTCATAAAAATAGCTAGAATATTTCGATCATCACCACATCACCTATCAACTTAGGGTACTAGAATTCTTACAGTTTTGCCAACAGATACCAATGGAAATTTTTTATCACTATGTCAACATTCTTCCTGTTTGTTGTTTTAAGTATTCTACTGTAGAATACCGACTTTCGGTTGCTACTATATTTTTAGAGCATAAAGGACATAGTACCGAAGACTCACAACCCTTATCAATATCTAATGTTTCAAGTTCACTACAAATGGGATGAACAGTTTATTTGCATTCTCTGTAAGTCTGAGATCCATTTGTCTTTTTGAAACATACACAACATAAACTATTTGATGACTCATTAGTTATATTCCCTGAAACTGAAGGTTGATCAAGTGACTCAATCGTTTTGGAGGTTACATCTGAGAAGATTATCTTTGTGCATTACTTTGATCAGTATTGTTATTTATAACTCTCTCCAAATCTTCCTTAGTTTCAAGAGATCGCGCAACTTTATTTGGTAATGTTATACCTACTTTAACCTTACATTTAAAAAGAGCCTCATAAGATGTCCGCTTGATTCCGGAATGAAAAGCTCTATTTTTTATGAGCTGTAAAATACTTAAACCTTCACTCCAATGTCCATTGTTATTATCTTGCATCCATGTAGTGAACAGGTTTTCGACATCTTGGTTGGCCCTCGCAACACTACCTTGGCTTTGAAAGTCCCTTGGCTTGCCATGCACAATAGTGAATGAAGGCCAGTACTGTTTCAAATTATAAATAATCTGATTCGCAAATTTCCTGCCATTATCAGATTGGAGTATAGCAGGTGCGCCAATTAGGGTAAAAATATCTAATAGGACGTAAGCCACTTCTTCTACCCGTTTCGATTTAAGCCTTCTCAATACAACGAATTTGGTTAAATGATCTTGATATACTAATATAAGTATATATTCTCCATCTGGGTGAGACTGAAAGTCGATTAAATCTACTTGACAACGAGAATTGAACTCCGAAGAAGTTATAGGCTTTACAACAATACATTTTTAACACCTTTTTGTTTTTGTTGACATGGTTGAATGTACAGCTCTATATCATATCGGGTTACATTTTTGTGCTTCTTTCACACATTGCCAGTTATTCAATCGGCATTTCATATAATGCTTAGGAAATGTATATAATATAATGTATTTCATACAATGCCTGATGATTTTAGGAATTATGTATAATACCTAGGAATTCTGTACAATGTCGGATTACATACTTATGCCGGTAACATATAAATATAAACTAAAAACTCTTAAATCATCGTGTTCATTCTTACAAGCTAGTAAACAATTAGAAAATATATTGGCGGAATAATTACGAGGGTGGTACTAAATATATTAGAAAAATTTTAGCTCGCAGGAAGTTAATTGTTAAAGTAAAAAAATCTGTATAAGAAATGTACATATAAAAAACAAAATCAACTTGTCAGACCATTACATTTCTACTTGCCCTGTGATAATTTGTTCCAAAATTTATGTGTTCACAGTCTACCAGTTATAGACATAATAAAATAGGTTAATGTAAACACTTGAAACTTAATTTTGAAAGTATTAACTGTATTAACTTAAATACATAAATACATAAAATATTTATTATATATAAACAATAAGTAACCAAAATCTGTATATGAAACATTTATAAAATGATCCAGTCCATCCTTGATCGAAATTAATTTAGAGGACACAGCCATCGTCGCATTAGACAAAAAGTTGCCGAATCGAATACTATCTTTTTTCAATTTAAATTAATGCTCTTAAAGTCGGGGCTTTGTATTTAATGTGAAAATATTTTTGGAACAGCAGATGGCTTCTTCGTTCTTCTGGTGATGATAGCCATGCTAATTGATTTTTATAAGAATGGTTTTTAAAACAGAACTCTATGAACTTATTTATTCTAGTATCCATATCTTGCTTCAAGATGAGGGACCAAATAGTCACTGCGAATCATGATGTGGTCGAATGGAAGTATTATATATAATTTTTAGAAATATTAGTATGTCAGCCAGACAGCAATCATTTTGAAAGGATTTACGAATAATGTAGATAAGTTGTATTACATCTACTGGTAGCTTTCATTATATGAGTACTCCAAATTAAGGTATCGGTTATAGTAATCCCAAAATTACTTTGGTGTAACACTACCTTCACACCATGCCCATTAATGTTAAAATATAATTTTGGGTTACGTTTGAAAATATTCAGAATACAGCATTTATCATAGTAAAGTCCAACCAAAAAAAGTACCAATTGGCAATATTATCAAGGTTACTTTGTATATTTAGCGAGTGTTGATCAAATAATTTATTTATTATCAACAGTATATGAAACGGCATTTGATGTACATTGCAATGAAATCTGATATGTATACTAAGAAAATAATGAGTCCCAGTACCGATCCTTGCAGAATACTATTAATGATATCAGGTTTTTTCGACAAACAGTTACCTAAATGAACTCTGAGCTGGCCAGCAAAGACAAGATGCAAGTTAAAAATCTACCTCAAGTTCTGAGATATTCAAGTTTAGACAGTCTCCCATGAGGTACTTTATTGAAAGCACAAAATAAATCTAGCTATGTTATGTACATTAACTAGTTCTTCGGCATCCAAACCTTTAGTCCACCCATAGGTTGTTAGTATTAGATTGGAAAGTATCGAGCGACCTAATAGAAAACTATGTCTGTGGAATGGAATAATTTCATATTACATAGTGGACAATTTGTCTCCCATTCCTTCTTTATCTCTGGAGGTCAAAAACTCGATTTCTACCGTATTTCGATGTTTGAAGCTGAATCTATGTAATAAGAGTGTTATCGAGGGGAAAGGATGATAGTAGGATGACATATAATTAAGAATGTATTCTATTTTCTTTTCAAAAATTTGATTGCATCAAATACTGATATATTTCTCTTAGTCTATCTTGTACTGTACTGTATAATTTTATCTTGCGGCAAAAATGTTTCTTTCTTCTTGCCCAAAACTGACTGAATACAAATGGTGTGTTTAACTGAGAGTCAGAGAATTTATGTATTGATGATGTTTGGATATGGTCAGATTAAGATCTCATGAGTGCATTAGTCAGTTATTATAAAAAATATCCTGATATAGCTATTTCAAGATCAATAGTAAGATTAGGTCAAAAAAATTTCGGGAATTGCTAGTACAAAAATTTACTTTGACAAGACGAACCTCAAGTTATTATATTATTTAAAGTTGAAAAATATCCCCACACTTCAACTACGAAACTGCGTATAAACGTTAAAGTCGATTTATCGGAAATTATAAAACTGTTAAAAAATGAACGTTGTACTAAATATATAAGTATATTTCATATAAGACTCGAATGATTCGACAAATATCTGCAGTATAACAGAATGTATTTGATGATGATTTACTCAATCGTCAAATACAATTCTGTTATAATTAAAATATTAATCTCCAAGAGAATACTCATTGGATTCAAGAATATCATAGCCAACATCAAGGCAAAGTAAGCGTAGAGCGCGAATAAGGAAATTATTTCTTAATACTATTACATAGTATTAAAGAAATTCGTTACAGCTTTAACAGTTCTTTATCCAAACAATGAGGATGATATTCTACACCTACAATAAGACGAAACTTCTTCATTTTGGTATTAATATCAGATAATATCTTGAGGATACTTTCCCTGGTACATAAATGAGGCGCTGAAGCCCAACTTAAAGGACAACGCATTCGTCTGATTTGATTCCATAGATTGTTTTTTCTTGTGAGGTTACGTAAAATTGTGAGTCTATTTTAATAAGGCAAATAATTTAGAGTATTTGAAGCAATGAATACAAATGAAAATATATTTCAACTCGATTCACGCAAAATGAAAATTATTAAACTTTGAATGTAATGTACATGTAGATCACTGAATTAATAGAAGATTAGAACACTTTTGAACTTTAAAGTTTCTATAAAGCTATATTAAATATAAAGCTATACTTACTTTACTTGTATTTTTTTTTAAATGAATACTCTGTTATAAGCGGTAAATAAGAAGCCCCTTATTAGGTACCCTGATATTAGAAAATTTTTGAGGAATTCATTTTTATAATAAAAGTGTGAATTGTAGTTTAAAATAGACTACGATGACAACACAGATCAAACAAAATAAATTTTTTAGCCAGTCAGTGTCTTAGGAAATATGAGTTTGATGTGTTTCAGAGTTCATCATTTCAGAGGAAATCATTTAAATCAAAATTGTGAATACTGTGCTAAACTTTAGCACCATGTTATATTTTGGAGAATAGCGTATATGAATTATATAAGCTTATACTTATATAGCTTATTACATACGCTTTTTAACAAGCATCTATAGGCATGAATACATCAAACACAATATTATATATTTTTGTGTTACGTCTCTATTGCCAGTTTTCACTTAGTTATAATATATAAGTTGTCACAACAAGGTATCAATACTTTTCACATTAATTTCATTCTTTATTATACCACATTTGAAGGTATTTGTCAAAACTTAAGTTATTTAAAATTTCTTGTTCATGGTTAAAGTTTATTTGATAACCTCATTAAATATGTTCGGATTGTTTGCCTTCCAAATTAGTGGGTTTATTTTATGCAATACCACATTTGACAAATTGGTTATACTAAATAAACCATCATATTTGTATTGAGTTTCTGCAATTAAATTATCTAGCGTATGTCAAATAATCAACCAGTAAATAAAATAGGGTTCATATACAATTCTGTCGATATAATCTGAATTATTTACAACACATATGATGGAGTTGCTCGATACACGATTTCGCATTTATAGCGTTACAAAATTTATAGTTTGATTTTACTTAACCATGGACTTCGCGTTTAGAAGGATTGTATGGGAATATATACATATACCTACTGATATTTTGAAAGGAACCCACTCTGGTCTAAATTTAAAGGCAAACTCCTGAAATAGGTCAGAAAATAAAAACTATCAATAGATCAATGAACTATTTGTTTATTTTTGTATAACATCAAACCTGATCAAAAATACATTAGTGAATTGGAAAAATATGTACGGTCAGATGAATTATACCACCATGGTCGAGGATATTGTCCTGATAGAAATTACTCAACATTAGCTAACATACACACTAATTATAACTTTTTTCAAAATAAGTAATGCGATTGAAATGAAATTTGTAGGAATGTTGATAATCCAAAACTGACATTGAAGAAACATTTTTAAGGAAAATATTTTATTTCCTTAAATTCTTAGTAAAAATTAACACATTGCAAGTATTGAAGAAAGAATGAGTTCATATTAATATCATTTTCTTAAACGGCATCCAAACTTTACTTTGATTTTGCCTGCGCTTACTTTACTGGCCATTCAATAAAATTTGAAAAAATTTTTTGGCATTCTTGTACATTTTGTGGATAAATGCCAACTGAACGATATAAAATTGTAATTTTGATAAATAACCAATCAGTGTTAATATAAAGCCAGTTGCTACAATATCAAACCATTTTTCAGATACTAATGAAGTGGTACGATTTATTGGACACAATAGATAGATGGTATCGATCATTATACCATAATTTATTTCCTTTTGGCTTCGATTTTATGGAAAAAAATAATTTACAACATTTGTGGTTTATTTTTAAGAATCCTTTCACAGACAAGTATACCACGGAACATCATCTAATGGCTATCCAGGGATACCGTGGTTTTCAGCGTTATAATAATCAAGGAATCTACAACCGTGGAAGAACAGTCTAACCAACAGTCACTGCGAGATACTGTGCAACTGCATCGTGAGTTGATGGGCGAGATTAATTATCTACGTGAGCGTGTGCCATGCTCAAGAAAGTCGGAAAGTCAGACAAAGGGAAAGTTGTCAGTGAGTGCGTTCCTTTATTCTCGATCTAAGTGTCGCTCATCGACTACATCTGGAACAGCAAACAGCATCCAGCGGTAATAAAGAATCCCAGTATGGGTGAAAAAGGACACCGCATGAAAGTCCAAAGATAGTCCAAGACGAAAGGAAGAATTATCAGGGTGCCACATAACAGCGATTCATTCCGGCACACAGTGTTTCCAAATCCTAATTTTGCGGCCAAAAGTTCCAAAATCGAAGGTCAGCATTCCGGTTTTCTTTCATAGCATATTGTAGAGAGGACCTTGGGACATTATAATTCCGAAGGATAAGCTTCCAGGCATATTTTTTGAGGCAGGGGAACAGCTATAAAACTGAGGTCGTAGCTGCACGTTTAGCGCACTCATTACCCCTGCGACAGAGCAATATTGTTAAGTGTATATTTCAGTATCCAGGAAGTCTCTTACTAAAAAATCGTTAATAAAGCTACGTACATTATATGTAAACATTTTAATTACAAAAATTCATCATTTTGTCATTTTTATGTTAAGAACGGCATTTGGAATGTGACCTTGTAAAATCGCGTTTTTTTTCGAGTCTTGGTAATTTTTGTTCCAGTTTCAGTTTCGATTTCCGTCGATTTCCGCCGATATTTTATATTTATCATAAAGTCGCAGGTAGGCTTTCAATAGGTTACAAATTTGGCTGCTCTTAGGTAATCTAACACGAGTAAAAGCCGTGTTAGTTTTGTCGCAGTCTGGAAATTTCGGCGTTTGACGCAGTAGACGATTAGGGCAATACAGGTCATAACAAAAAGTTCATACTTGGCCTTTCGATGCTTATTCTTTCGGGGTGAATTATTACCGTAAATAATTGCTCCTTTTTTATCAAAAATCAGTATTTACGTCAACTAACTTACTACGTATTGCATTTGACTATTTCAAAGGAAATGGCATAATCTGATTATTTTTAAACTGTTTTCAGATCATTGACAAAAAATGTCGGTTATAAATGAAGTTGTTCTCAAGTATAGAGACATATTTCTTATGACAGAGGAAATTTAAACTGAAAAATACTCCAATAAAATACAAACTATCGAATAAGCTTTGCATTTGAAAGAAAATACCTCATTTAAACTCTCTGAGGACTTCATTAATCGTATTAAACTACTTTTATACAAAATACTGATGGATCAATTCGTATTTTATTCATGAAAAATTTCATGAGAAAACAATATGAAAGATGTGTTCCATTGGCTCCTGAATCTAAAGAATCTTCAGATTTTTTAATAACTGAAATGCGAAAACTTCGAACTAAGGAAAAAACTTTAGCAAATAAGTAATACAATTACTCATTTCAGCAAAATTATCCTATATTTCGTCGGATAAATTGGACTCGGAGTACTCAGAAGAACCCTCAATGAGCCACAATAGTTAATTTGTTATATTAAGTAATGTAATTAATAATTTATCAATGTATGTCATTTAGTAAACAATAAAAATGTATTGTTGCTTAAAAAATCTAGTTTCCTATCTATTTGTACCAGAAAAATGATTTTTTTAGTTAAAACATTTTTTAACGTGTCCGCCATTTTGAAATTTAAAAATGAAATTTCACATTTGAAATTATTGTTTACAAACAAATTCAGTACACTGAACCCTTCTTGTTATAAACCATTTTTAAACAAATATGGCGGCCATTTTGGGTCCGTGATTTTGAATTTTAAAAAGCAAATTACATTTCTGAAATCAGCGATTCGAAAAACCCTTGTATCCAAATTTTCATCAAATTCCGATAACCAAAAATACTTTTGGCCACAAGATAGGGATTTGGAAACACTGTGCGGCATGCAATACCGCTAACTGCATTCTAGATGCATCCGTGAGCATACATATATCCACACCATTCCTCAGATCAGCAAAGCACGTGATTTTCACCCCAGTGTGGTCGCGGACGGGTAAGGGAAGGAGGAGACCCCGATGCGATTCGCAAGAGTATGATTCCATATTATCACATGTGCAGCTGCGAGTGATCAGGATTGGGAGTGTTCAGGAATACAGGAAGGACTGGTTAACAGAAAGAAGACTACATAACCCCAATATATACTGATATAGCTTGATATTGAATTCTATCTATAACTTTTCAAAAAGTGATCGTTATTTTAATAATTAAAGTTTATAACTAAATAATTATCATATCTCTCTGGGTGACCTATCCAAGTGAACTCACTCTATCCCAGTGAACCTCAGTTGTCTAGTAAAATTGTAGCGAATGATGAAATAGTTTTTATTCAAGTTTCTTCGTGTTTGTTGCTGCACTCATGTGCGGCAAGATTGATATTCGGATAGCGAATTAACGTCAATTCCTCGCAAAATCGAGAAAATTAGTGACGTAAAGTTTTAAAATGTTGTAACAAGTGTACGAAGATGACTTCATGACTGCATCCATCCTCGCCAAAAATGAAAATAGCAAGAGCAAGCAAGTCAAAATTCAAGGCAATATTGATTGTATTTTTTGACATTCAGGGTGTCATTCATATCCAGTGGGTCCCTCAAGGTCAAACAGTGAACCAAAATTTAATATTTGGAAGTTCTAAAAACTCTTCGAGAACGAGTGAGGAACAAAGTGCCTGATTTGTGGCAGAAAGGGGAGTGGGTGATTCACTAAGACAACACCCCAGCTCACAATGCTTTCTCGATTAAGAATTTTCTTGCAAAAAAACATTCCTGTCCTCGAATACTCACCACATTCGCCAGATCTAGTCCCATGTGATTTTTACCTTTTCCCAAAAATTAAAGGTGAACTCAAGGGAACACATTTTTCATCACTGGATGAGGTAAGCGAAAAGTGGTAAACCTTCTGAAAAGCCTTTTTTCTGAAGACATTCATACATTGTTTTTCCCAATGGAAAATTCGTATGGAGCGGTGTGTGTATCAAGAAGGGGAGTACATAGAAGGTGATCACTCTTAAAATATATTAAACACTAAATAAATATTTGTTTGATACTCAGTCTGATTTATTTATGTCTGATATATATTTTAGCCGGACCTCGTATATTTCTACGAATAATTATAACTAACTCTTATACTTTTTTCAATTTGCCATAGAAGTGAATAAACTACGGAGATTATTCTAAAACAGGGATAATATACCCGACCTCTCCCTAAGTATAGTAAACTTAGATTCAAATTTTTACCCCTTGTTAAGGTGGTTACCCTTTCACAAATTATTACAGGGACAGAGGTCGAGAGACATCTTACAGTGAAGGGATTTTAACCCTCTTTATAAGGATATCAAACATTGGAGGGTTTTACTGAGAAATTGACACAGTTCTAACATCTGAGTATCGAGTTAATTTAATTTTTTACAACGATCTATCCTGCATATCTCAGAAAATAATGCGACAATACAATTCCCCAGAACACATTAATTTTCATTGCTCTCAATGTGTTGTTGCAACCCAGCCCGCCCCATCGACGCCTCTTGGAATTCTGGAATGGCATGATTCACTTTGTAATATTTGAGTTGTATAGAAATATGGTTTATAATATATACAACTTATATGAAATAATAATAAACAAGTATTATGTTAAATAATATTACAAATAATTGCGAGAAATTAAGTAATATCACAGTAATCTGAGCCATATATGTGTAACTTTAAACTACTTTGATATATTTAATTGGACATTATTCACTTGCATCCATTAACATCTAGTCTCTAATCTATTAATCCAGCATCTATTCCATTTGGATAAATTTAATTGAACTAACTGGTGATAGATTTAATTCCTATAAAAAACCATTCAAAAGTTTGATAAACTATGTAAGTCTTAATAGCATACCACATATGAAGAGCTTGGGAGAAGAGGGTAACAAGCCACAATTTCATAAATTTTTGTTATAAGCATAATCATAATAATAAAGCAGGGAACAAGCCGTCAATTTAATTTCACGGAAATCGAGCAATATATGACAACGCTGTGCGCCAAATTCCTTCTTCACTCATTTCCTTTTATGCGCATATCAGATGCAGGAAGGTAACAAGCCACCAGTATATCAACATGGCCGCCTGATGTTCAGATGATGTTAAGAGGAAAGTGTTTGAAAACAATGATGAATCTGACTGTAATGATGTAGACTTTGACTCAGACGATAGTATAAAGGATAAAGACTATGTTGCATCATCTGATGACAGTGACAGCAGTGACGAAGATAATAATTTGGTAAGTTTAAAAACAATGTGGCATATTACTTTTTAAGACAAAAATTGGCATCTTTTTTAAATCAACAGTGGCATTTTATTCTAATATTATTTTGTATTTAGAATTTAGTTTAAACGGCTTAATGTAGATTATAGTACAGAAACTGGCAAAATGCAGTGAGCTTATTTCTTTTGTAACAAGCTTCAGTGGTTGTCGACCTACGGCTGATTAAATAAAATGTATTTGTGGCTTGTTACCTTTTTCTGTAAATTAATTTGCTTGTATTTTAGAAACATAATGTATCCAGAGGTACTCTCGAAACACCAGAAAAGAAAGTTAAATCCAGGTGGCGACAACAAAATAGTGAAACCAGAAAGCGGGTAAAGGCAAATAAGCGGAGAAACTTAGGTCACTCATATGAAAACTGTAAGGGCAGTAAAGTAGAAGTAAGATGTTTAGGTTCTCCATGTCGATGTAAAAATAAGTGTAGATCGTTGCTTTTGGGAAGCGAAGAAAAAATAATTCATTCATTTTGGAATTTTGATTCTTACGATAAGCAAAACGCATACTTATTTGGAACAATAAAGGACATACCTGAAAAGAGAAGTTATCCCAAGAAAACAAAACGGCAAACATCTTCTCGAAATGTGACATTTTTATATTCTGTGGAAGTTCAAGGGGTTGACCAACAAATATGCAAGGAAGAGTTTTTATCTGTGCATGGCTTAAATAATTCTAAAAGGCGAATATACAGTATATGCAAGCAAATTCGACAGGGAAATACAATACCAAAATGTGACGAACGAGGTAAACATCACAACCGTAAGAACCGATTACCCGATGAAATGGTAACGAGTATACATGACCACATTAAGGCTATTCCTAAGTATACAAGCCATTATAGCAGAAAATGTAACCCTAACAGACTCTATATTGATCATGATATCTCCATTGCGTCTCTTTATAAGAATCACTATAAGCCTTGGTGTGCAGAATATGATATTGTGCCTGCTAAGGAAGATGCCTACCAAAGAATTTTCTGTAGTCACTATAATATTGGTTTTAAGCTCCCGAAAAGTGACACATGCCAAACATGTGATCGGTATAAAATTTTAATAGATTCGAACAAAAACAATTAAGCAAAATTAAAACAAAACCAATTAGAATTAGAATTACATCAAAGAAGGGCGGAGGCAATGCAGACAAACATGAAAAATGAAATAGATGAAGCAAAGGACAGAAACAAAAAACATGTTATTTCGTTCGATCTCCAACAAGCACTTCCAATCCCTGATATAACTGTAGGAAAGGCATTTTATTTAAGAAAAGCGTGGATGTATAATCTTGGATTACATGATTGTAACACTGGAAAAGGATTTATGTACATGTGGTCAGAACATATTGCAAAACGTGGAAGCGACGGGATAGCAAGTGTTATTTTAAAATTTATTAATGATACTGCCCTACAATCTGAAGAACTTATAGTGTTTACTGATAACTGTGGGGGCAAAACAAAAACTGGATAATAATGCCTCTGTGGTTGCAGATGGTACGAGAACAAAAATATAAAAGTATTGAACATCGATTTCTCGTCCCAGGACATACCTATTTACCATCCGATAGAGACTTTGCCTCTATTGAAAAGCACAAGAAATATTTAAAACAGGTACATTCTCCTGATCAATGGTATGATGCTGTAAAGCAGGCAAAACAAAAAAATCCTTTTGAAGTTATACCAATGACACAAGGAGATTTTTATTCTTTTGAAACTATCCAAAAATCTATTAACAAAAAGAATATAACAAATACAAAGGCACACGTAAATTTCAGTAAAGTAAGATGTTTTCGCTTTGAAGCAGGTCACCCCAACACAATGTTCGTTAAACATTATTTAAATGAGTCGTTTAAACCAGTAAATATTAGCAAGATAGGTGTTCATCTATCAAGTGGTCAAAAATTATCTGAGCTTCCCCAAAAATACAATGAATTTATAAGAATAAATCCAAAAAGACTTCAAAACTTGAAGGAACTGCTTCCTTTCATTCCCATCATTTATCATGGCTTTTACTTAGAACTTGGCGTAGAAGCCGTACAGTTAGACGCTACTGATGCAGATGGTAACAACATTGAACATTTAGACGATGATGAATCAGAAAATTTATGAGTTGTTTTTTTTTTTAATTAAAAGGATTTAAGCAATATTTAAGAAGAATAAGATGGGGTTTGATTTCAAGTTAAAAAGGCAACAAGCCACATTTTTTTGTTAATTTTGGTCATATTTTTATTGCTTGTTGTAGTTTTGTTTTTTCTTTTGCACCTTGTCATACTTTTATATATGAATAAACTACTACAAAACTATTTCAGTCTTTCTTTTATTATTACGATTTCAGGATTTGATTAAAATATAGAAAGGTGTATAACTCCATAATAGATAAATGTGGCTTGTTATCCTCTTCCCCCGAGCTCTTCATATGTAAACTAATTTTTCTGTATCAGTTACCACAATTTTTATAATATTATAAACTAAAGAAATGAAATAAAACTATTTGATTTGATATAGAATGAACGTTATATTTCTTACCAAATACAAGCAAAATAATAAATTTCTACTGACACATAAAACAAAGAACCAATATAATAGAAGATTTTAAGTAAAATTGTAGATATTTTGGATTTACTAAGAAATATTATAAAGTAATTTATTTCTCTACAAAATTCATTTTAATCGACATTAAAGTAAAATAAATATCACACAGGGATCGCATTCATCGGTTTCTAAATTCATCTATCCGCATACGAATAAACGATTATTAACTTTACTACATTTATTTTCCAGTGCCACCAGCACCGACTAGAAACTTATTTCAGAATTCATTTTCAAAGGTATAAAATACTGACTTCTTGGCTCTGCATGTAGACGTAAACTTTATATGCACTTCGAAAAATAAAGAGCCGTGAAGAGCAAATAGAAAACTAAACGTACGAAATAACTAACAAGGAGGTGCAGACTAGAACCTTAAATAACGTAAAATGCAGGGAAACGAGACCATAAAAGAAAAAGTATACGTTCAGTTTACTTACTTTTGTATCACGCGTCGCGTATAAACAAATAGAATCAAGCTGCCGGGTGAGTCGAGAAAAGTTTTAGGATCTATAAAAGTCGCCGATATCGCTTAGTATTCACATTGGAAACACCCTCCAGCTTCACTGACATCTGTTGTAGTCAGTAAGAGCTTTGGGGCACACCTCAGAGGCTGTAAAGTTAAAAGTTTCCAAAACAATGCCTGCCTTCTCGTAGAAACCGTATTTTCCATGTTGCCGATGTAACTTGAATACTCTGATATGAAATGGTTTATGAGTAGAGATTGCGACGAGATATCTGAATTAAACACCGACTAACACTGTAGGTTCATACACTTGGCCGTTCTATCTTCAACAATCGCTAGGAGACTTGCTAAAGTTTATTCTCGTTCACGGTTCATAAATTTTTCCACGCAGTTGCTGATGAGGGGAACTTTCGGTGAAAGCCTGAAACAAAAATATGCAGTGAGAGATATGTCGGAATTGAAAGAAGGGATATACAAATTATTTAAAAATATGGATGTAATGCAAATCTACTAGATATAGCTTTATTTAATTTTTATCTGAGTATCATTTAGTTGGTAAAATTTCTGTTCAAAGTGGTAAGTGAAAACTACTCTTCTTATTAATTAAACTTAAAAGAGAATAAGCATTCTATTCTCAGAAAGTGAAAGGTTAAATCTAGGTTCAATGATGTAAATATAATACTGATATATCAAATATTATTTTATCTATTTTAACCCATTTCTGCCCGAATTAATAAAAATTAAAATTTTTGATGCCACCGTCATTCTTGTGAGTTTATACAAGACCGTTTTCATGAAAATACGTAGTTTTTATATATTTTCTTTAAATAGAGCCTGTGGAAGCTGTAACTATATGGTAACATAGGGCATTATTTGTTAAAATTTATTTATTACAAAAACTGAACTAAACATAAAATATATACATAGTACTGAAATTAACAATAGTGTTAATTATTTAGTATGGAATATTTAAAAGGAATCTATACACAATCTGATGTCACATTTACTACACTGGGTACGACCAATCGACGAACAACCTTCACGAGCACATCTTCTTCTTTTTTTGTTGGGAACAGGTACTACTAAATGTTCGATGTGATCATACCTCAAATAATCAGATATTTTGTTGTCTGTAATAATATTCACGTTGGTGGCTGGCCTCCCAGGACAAATTGCAGGATTTGAATGCCTTCTGAGTAGAGTCTGTGCTATTTCTCTATGAAATACTATATTCGGCATGGCTTTCCTATCTGGAGACCATTCTCTGTACAAGACCCATGGGTTATGGAGGCTTACATCTATCAACCAAGTGAAGATGGACCAATACCATTTTTTACCTCTGATACCTATCCTGTATCTTCCAATGTCCTCATCCATTCGGTCTGTTCCGCCATATATTTCTTATATACGCCAATTAAATTAGGCCGCGCAACTTTGATTATCTCTTTCTGAGCTTGGGAGTATCTCTTAACTGAAGTATCTGGTTGAACTCCATAACTTGTTGAAGCTATTGTTACAACAGCATTATCTACCCATCTTACTACAATTATGCCTTCATCTTTGAAGATCGCAGATCCTGAAGAAGAAGAAGAATGATGAAGTGCCTCTATCTTTCTTTGCCATTATTTTTTTATCCGTTGTTGGACGGTCTTTAGGAATTTTATTTTCCCTCAAAGTCCCCGTGACACCATATCCCCTCTGCTTGAGATCGGTGAGTAGATTAAAGGCTGTTAATAGATTGTCTATAAAAAGTTGATATGGAAGAGGTACATCTGGAAGTTCATCAAGCATAATTATCAAGGGAGCAGTTGCACTTGTTCATATTTAACGCTGTACTCATCTGATTTAGTATAACAAGTTTTTCTTTGGTAGATTTCAAAATTTATTAGATAGCTATTTTCTGCATTCAGAAACCAAAACTTGTAGCCAAACTTTATAGTTTTGACCCTAATAAATTGTTTGCAACTGTGCCTTTCATAATAACGAATCATTGATTCATCAAAATTGAGGTGCTCAGTTGGTTTAAGGTACTTCAGAAAAATGTTTTTTTCCTTCCATCAGTGAGCATAATCACCACATTTTATCGTTAAGATCTATTTGCGTGTTATTAGCAAAATGAATAAATCGTATTATTTGTTCGAAGCGATTTCTGCGCATAGCATTTTTTATTATATTAACCTCCATATCATCCTGCTGATCCCAGAAGTACCATCTACCAGGAAGAGAATGATAACCAGAAAGAATGAGGATGCCAAAAAAAATTTTAATTTTTTTAAGGAAATGTTTGGATCGAGGCAGTTTCTATAGAGTGCAAAGTTTCTTGATTCACTTAAAATATATTCAAAAATTTCATCGTCAAAGAATACATCAAATAGCTCTACAGGTGATTTATCTTGAAACGAAGAATAATTCGATTTTCCAAATTCTTTATGACTTTCAAGATCCCCTCTCATCCAGATTCTGTTTTTCATGGTTTCATCCCCTCTCATCCAGTCTTTTTTTATTTCAGCTTTGATCTAGGCGTACGGTGCTGTTCAGGATACTGTTTACGAAATACGTGTGGTTCCTTGTCATCTCTTTGTTTCATTTCGAACCTCTACAGGAGATACAAGCTGCCTACGAGTCTAATTTTCTACCAACCCACCATCGTCTTCTGCGGCAGAGTCTTCGTCTGTATCAGCGTTGACATCTGGTGGGCATAAATATATATATTAGGTGCAACATCACGTTCACTTTCATCGTTATAAATCATATCGAGGGCTTCTTGCAATGAAAAACCAGCCCTGGAACAATTCACACAAAAAGTACTTTTTGCATCACACATCAGCCCCATGTAACCAAATGGTTACGGGAGCCGTTAAGACAAAATTACCTGCAACATAACCTTGTCTAAAGAGATGAATGAATATATAAATAAATTTAACATTTTACGCTACAGTTTACTATACAACTAACATAAATATAATTGTACTTACTCGAAGTTGATATCCATGATTGTTTCAAATTTACAATATGTCTAGGGAGAAATATCACTTTACGCACAAAACAAGCCGTCGACAAAATGTTTCATAAATTATTATGTTTCCCTGGGCCATCTAGTAGACAATAGGATAAATAAAATAACTGTTGGTTCAGTTCTTGGTAGATAAATGCTAATTTTGTAGATACCTGTTTCCGTTACCATATAGTGACATAGGGCAAAAATGGGATATCTATTAGAGTGGTATCCTAAATTTATTTTAGTAATATTATTTATTGTAAAAAAGCTGTTTTCGAATTGACATTCTATTAACTGAAAACAGTCAACGTTTATATAATTTTCCAGAGCACTTCCTAAGCTTAGCAGTAATACCAACGAATTTTTTTGCGTGCCTTAAAAAGTGTTAATGTATTTGAAAGTACCGAAACTGCTGTGAGTCATGGAGATGGTATTAGTAGATCAACAGCTTGCATACGAGAAGTTGTTAATGACGTTTATCAATGTATGGAATCTTTGAGATGTCAACATATTTAGCGTTCTTATAAAACATGCGGAACGATTACAGCGAATGATTGTAACGAAGAATATTTGCATGCACTCATATAAGATGCAAGTAGATCTAGCCATTTTGACCGACCATTCCAGTTGTCTTGTACTTAAATTGGTGTTATTGACGTTATGGTTTATGGTTATGGTTGATCTGCTGAACTTAACGTTTTTCTTGTTATGAAGTATATTTTCATATTTAGGATACGTTTTCTTAAATACGATTTTTTAAAATAATACTCCTTAACGTATTCAAATGTTGAATAATTGAATGAATGTGCTCTGCACATATTGAATTCCCATTACATTCTCACAATATTGGCGTTTGGTTTGCAGTTTCTCGTACAAGAATAATTGTAATAATTTAAGTTTCACCACCAATGTACCAATATTAATTCAGAGTGTTATGAAGGGTGTTACAATATGACCGCAATATTTTAATTACGTGCCATTTTGGCTGTCATGATTCAATAGGTCTCGATTGGTCAATACGTGTTTGGTATCCATTGAGATGTGAAGGAATCGCACCGTTTTTGAAGATGAGGCAGCTAATGCACTAACGGTAAATGGCGAACGTGATCAGGACATAACCTAGTTCTTTGTGAACTAATTGGAAGATATTGCTCTTGAAGGCATGTGGTTTCAGCAGGACGGTGCCACTGGCCATACCACCCATGAAACATTAACGGTCTTGCACGAGTCTTTTCCTGGCAGTGTCATCTCCCATTTTGGTGATAAGAATTGGCCGCCATGATCTTACAATTTAACACCTACGTACATTTTTCTGTGAAGTTTTCTGAAGTCTGATGTTTACGCTAACAATCTCACGATCATCCAAACATGAAGGCCGAAATTTAACACTGTATCAATGAAATTTCACTACATTTATGCAAAACCGTTATTGAAAATTTCGCCAGAAGAGTACTCGTATGCGACCAAAGCGTGGCAGCTATTTGCTGAATGTATTATTCCACACATAATTCTCAAATGTCTACTTCATTATAAATCAATGCTTTGCTACAGAAAACCATGTTTTGAGACACATCTTGTGCTCTTATTGCAATACATTTGACAAAGAACAGTTTAAATCAGTTTATTCAACAAATACATGAACATAAACTAAAGAATGGCTACTGGGTAGCCAACATTCATAGCCGCATGTTGATCGCTTACTGTCGGCTCTGCCTGTCATTGCAGTAGGAAGGAGTATTATGGCAATAGACACTGTATTGTTTTTTACACTAAGATCTGTGAGTTCCTAAGGGCCAGTGGATAAATTTACATTTAGAAATTGAGTTTCCTACAAGATCTCTTTGTATGGCCATTATGATATATTTTTAGAACTCCTGTAGTTAATTTTCAAGAACTCAAACAACATATTGTTGAAGAATGTGCAATAATAGCACGAGCAATATTACATGAATACGTTTAGAAACATGTGGAGATGCCAAGATTTATGTACTCAATAAAGAGAGGGGATATTTTTAATTACTTTACTTTATTTTTAGTTACTTTAATTTATGTTGCTAATTATAAAGTTATTAGTTTTAGTTACAAAAATGAGCTACAGAAGCACTATTTTTTTGTTTCCATCACGCACCAATATTTGTAAATGTACAGTGTACAATCATCTGTAGTTCTTAAAACCGAGGTTCTGTAAAATTAAATTTTGCCTCAATCTTTGCGGGGCCCCTGTGTTTAATCGGTTTGAAACGTACACACAAGGTATGGGGGATTTACCGAGACAGAGTTGGCCGCTGGGTATATTCCAGTTTTATACTATTCAAGTATTTACATAGTCGATGTAGTACGTTTCTAATGTGTGTAAGTTTACTCATGAAATCGCGTCGTGTGTCTTTATTTTATTTTAGATGCCTAGAAGTCGTATAAATACACCAAATATATTTTGTTAGAAACTTAACACCTGATTCAAAAAACGTTATTTATGCAAATTTGGTTGATCCGCAAAACAATCTTTTGCCGCCACTTCATATTAAATTAGGATTAATGAAGCGACGTGTAAAAGCTATAGATAAAAAATAAATTGTTTTATGTACTTATGAGGAAAATTTAAAGCTCTTTATGAAGCAAAATTAAATGAAGGCATTTTCGTAGGACTACAAATAAGAAAATTAATGCAGGACCAATAGTTTGAAGAAGCAATGTCAGAAATTTAAAAAGAATATTTGATATGCTTTAAAAATGTAACAGAAATTTTCTTAAGAAATTATAAACATCCGCAGTCTGAAGAAATTATCAACAAAATTCTGGATAAGCTTAAGCAAGTTGGATGTAACATGAGCATAAAAATTTATTTTCTGCATGCTCATCCGGACTACTTTCCAGAAAATCTTGATGCTGTTACTGAAGAGCAAGGTGGAAGGTTTCATTGAGACATAAGGGAGATGGTAAGGAAACACCAGGGTCGATGGGATGTGGCGATGATGGCAAATTACTGCTGAATGCTGAAAAGAGAACATCCAACGATTGATTACACAAGAAAAACTACAAAACGTAGTTCTTTGATAAAAAGGGAGAGATTTTTAAAGAAAAAAAGAAATTAAAAACTCAAAAACTATTTGTGTTGTTTTTTAACGTTTATTAAATATAATGTTTATTAAAATGTAATGTGTCCTTTAGTTTTTAATTTATTCTGATTATTCAGTTGATCAAAACCCTTACGTGAGGAGCAAAAATAGAAGGTATATATATAAAATCAGCGTAAATAGCTCACTTATAATCAATTTATTAAACCCAAATCAACTTTAAAAATGTCAAAAATTGTAGGCCTGTGCTATGTGTATATATTTCCTAAGTCTGTTCTATAATATTATTATATTCATATTTGATTTTAATGAAGCTAAAGCGATATTTCTGTACTGTTTGTGCTCTTATTCGCGTGTAACCGTTCGTGTAGCCTGATTTGATATAAGATCGTTCATTAAAATGTTGGTATACATACTTCTGCGTTGAGTATACATACTTTTGTACGAACGTGTATGATAAGGAGAAAATAAATTAAAAACGTCTTTTGGGTTTATATCTATACAGAGAGGTTGTTGTTGTTCCTTGGGTCGCAGTGATATATTGTAGTCGTTGAGATAAGCTACCGGTCAGTTGGAATTTCAGTGGGAATGTTATTTTAATTGTCTAAATCTCTGAGTGTGTTATTAAAATATTGCCGTAGTTATAGCTATTATCAAGTATTCACATATAAACGCATGGAAACATAAATATACAGTGAAATATATTCCTCCCTATCTTGAGGGTTGGAGAAATTGGATGAAATTTTTACCGGATGGGTAAGAAAGAATAGGACTACGTTCCTTAGATGCGCATTCATTGGTATAGGTATATTTTTTGATGTTATCACTGTTGGAGTTATGATGTTACTGACAGTTTTTTTAATAGAACCAATCTTATCTGATAACATAATTTAAAAGAGCACATTTAAGTGTATTTGTGATGTATAAAATTTTGTAGTAGCTTACACGATAATTGTTTTGAGAAAAAATATATTTTAGCAAATTAATTAGAACAATGTTATGAACAATAATAATTAAAACAAACTAAAACCATTAAATTTAATATGCAAATAGTGTCAATCACCTCTTGATAATATGCAACTCGGAACTGAAATTCTTGTAAAACGTTATTTAGCATTTCAGCTTTAAGTAGCTTTACTTCGTTGCGAAATATGCTTCTTATAACACTAACTTAGTTTTCCACAAAACACCAAAAGACTATGCACTACACTCGACGCGCCTTTCGCCAACAAAGTTGGCATCATCTGGAGATGATTAAAACTCTAGTTTTAATAGTAGTTTTAAACTATGGTTTTAATTTAGTGTAGTTGTAATTTTAAACTGTAGTTTTAAACTGTACTATTTAAAACTAATTTTAATCATATCCATATGGTTCCAATTTTGTAGGCAAAACGCGCGTCGAGTGGAGTGTATAGTGTTTTGGTGTTTTGTGGAAAAAAACTATGTTAGTGTTATCTTAACAAAGGTTCCAACCTACTCTAGTAATATGCTTCTTATGTCTTTTAATGCCTCAACTCTATTTGATCTATTAAAATGTACATTATATTTAAGACAAGTTCACAAAAATAATCCAAAGGGGTTAGATCTGGAAATAGAGGTGGCAACTCTTGGACGTTCTGGTACTTATCCCGGCTTATGCCCCAAGAAAAAGGGTTTCTTTATAATTATTTTGCAAAGGCATTTGAGATGAACGGTATACAAATAATATATCATTGGATTAAACAACTCTTGAAGTAAAAATAAAAAGATTTTTATTGGCATTTTTTACAAAATGGCGGCTGTACAGTAGTTAACGTAGACCACTATTTCAAAAAGGCCTTCCGCGGCCGGCAGTAGAAGTCTCGTCCAACTCAACCTAGAAAAAAAATGTTTTTTTTTATTATCTACATGAGTTTCGCTACTAAAGTACACATGATTATAGTTTTAGAATTTCTTTTCGCGAAATGGCGATTATTTTAACAAAAAATCGTTTTTTTTACGAAAAAATCGACCTAAATTGTTTATAACTTTTTTTCCTGTTAAGCAATCACTAAAATCGTATGTACTTCAGTAGATAATTGAAGCTACAGTTCAAATTTCAAGTCAGTCGGATGAAAACTTTTCGAGTTTTACTGCCGGCCGATTTTGAAAACACGATTTCGAGAAAAACGCGTTTAAAGTGTCAAAATGCTATAAATCTTAAGTATCGTAAAAATATGGTCCATAATAATTTTGTTACCTTCAGTCTGCTATCCCTGCACCATACAATTGTCCTTCTAGGGTCTTATTTTGCTCTTCTTCGTCTTTTTTTGCCGCTGTAATACTGCGTCTGGCCTCTTTCGCAATATCGGACATATTGTGCTCAGCGGTTTGGATCCGATTGGCGTCTGCTTCCAAGCAGAATTCATGCATATTTCGCCCAACAGTTAATCCAAGGGCATCATGGACGGCAAACAGACTTGACAAGCCGTCACTAAATGTAATTACAGCTATGTTAGTCGCAATGTCAAGCACAGTCTTACAGCTTGACACCGTCTTTGAAGCAATCAACCACACGACTGCGTTGAATGACTCGTTGTTATTTTGGGTATATCCACCCAAGCAGCGTGAAAGAAGATTGTCGAAGCTGAGTTCTTCGTAAATTGGTTTGACTGCATCGAAAACATCTTTATGCATTGGCTTCTTATGCTCATATGTGGAAAGAGTACCAAGTGCTTTATTGCGCTGCCAAGTACACCAAGAGTCAACTCCGACGGGACACTTATCGTGTTGCGGTTTTTCGTTTGTCGACAATTTATGATATAAGGTTGCCCAAATATCATTCCGCATTTGCTCAATGAAATCGGGATTTCTTCTAATAGCAAGCCCGTAAAAAATTGTGAGCTCGTCGATAAGTTTTCCAGTCAATTTCCCTCGACCGCCGAGACCTTCGGTATTTTTTTTAAGTTGCACAAACGAGTCCCCATACGCTTTTGCATGTGTCCGATGCATTCTTTCTTCTCAACGACAACATCTTCACACGGTCTTGCGTCAACAATACCTTCATAGGTTTTCGAGTCGCTGTCGCCAATGTATTTCAAATACTTGTTGTTATGAAGTTCTTCAGAGCGCTTAAACATTTCGATAACTGTGTCGACTTCCATTTTCCCGGCAGATCCTTCATGATTGGCATCGCAGTGCTCTTTGTGTAAAGGGTATACCTCTTCGAATTCGGCAGTGCCTTCTTTTTTTTTCCAATATTCACAAACTTTGCAATATTTTGATTTCACACACACATCCAACACCTTGCCAGTATACCAACTAATCAAAGTTACCAAACCGGAAAGAGATGAAAAACCTCTCTTTCTCCAAGATCTATCGCCTGACAGCGCGAGGCCGCCATTTTCATCGCGTTCAATAGAAAGTTCTTTCTCTTTAATAGCTGCTCTTTTCATAGATAGAGCTCGAACAGATGAAGTAGCAGTGGCGATATTAGAGATAATTATGTAGTAAGTTTTTTTAAAAACGGGCTTTACGAGATCAATCATAGCGCAAAACTTTTTTATACCGTTGATCCCTATGCCTATGACGCCTATACCTTTGAACTACGATATCTATCGTAGGTAACTTCAACTGATTTCCAAAGCCACGAAATTCAAAAATACGAGCGTCGCTAAAATGGACAAAAATTGTGATTTTGGAGTATCAAAGTTGCTTCGGAAAAATTGATTTTAAAAAATTTTGAATTTAGATCGGTACTTGGGTGTTGTAGATTTTGATTGTAAGGATCTTTTGGCATGATTTAAGCCAATGAATATAAAATGGATAAAAAAAATTAAGCCCGAAATAACCCCTTAAGGTTTTTCATTATTTACGCAGTACTTTGTACATCTAAAAACGGCAAATATAATACCAATACTTTTTATATAAAACGCTTAAAGTATCTGCCTTAATTTAATAAATTGAGGTGTACTTCTTTTTTTCAAGGGGCTTTTTAATTTTATATTCTTTGTGCATTGTTTCTTTTTTGTATCATCAAAATTCTAACACTAGGCCGTAATAAATTCGTCAATAGTATTTGATCCGTTAAAATATACCTTGGATTTAAGGTAACCCAGCAAAAATGATCCAACGGAATTAGATCTCATAATATCGATGGCCAGTCTTATACCTAGCTCTCCTTATACAAATTCATTTATTGGAAAAGACGATGTTTAGATAACGACGCACAGTGCGCAGTACCATTGTAACTGTTTTGTAATTTAAGAATTTCAGTATTTGGATGCACTGAAACAAGTTAGGGAATTTACTGTTTAGGGAATAATACAATACTTTACAGTACTTAGTGCACCGTCAACAAAAAATTGTTTTTCAATTGTGATACCAACAATTCCTACGCACACATTGATTTTCTCTGAAAAGACGTGTGTTCCTCTATCGTCAGAAAAAGGTTTTTAAGGGTTCAATACCTGCAGTTGTGCCCATTGATTGAGTCATTTAAGTAAAGAATGATCTCGAATATAACAAAATATTTTACTACATATTTTGACCAGATTTAAAATTAATATTGAATTCTGTTATAAAATTTATTAAAAATGAGAAATCGGAAACTATTATATTCGACTGGAATAAAGGAATATAAGAAAATAATAAATTTAAAATTAAATTCGAGCGGAGAAAAGAAAGAATGCAATTTCCTTTAAATATCTATTTTTACTTTTGTGTATGCTGTAAGAAGTTCCATAGTTTGCAGAGTACTTTTCACTTGTAATATCCGTAACTGAACTTTTTCACAGCATTCATATTTGGATTATGATATCGCAATATGTACTCGGCTGCTTGAACAAGAACGGAAGTAATTTATAAGGAATTAGATTATTCAAAAGGAAATTATATTTCGCAGTTGAGAAATGTTTCAGAGAAAATTGCTTAACTAAATAGGTTCGAAGAAAAATTGTTATATATGTTTATTAGTAAAACTTCCTGCATAATTAATTCTAATCAACTAATTCTAATCAACCATTGTTTATTTAGGAATTTTTTATTGTGTTCACTCTTATTTCGCACTCTATTTTCGCAAGGATATTAAGAAATGAACACTGTTTTAATTTTTAAGGTAACAGAAATAAATCTAAGAATTTAAATTCGTACTGTTGAAATAAATAAACTGTTCTTTCACTAATCTAAAAGAATTCTACTGTAAACGATTTTGTTATGGTTTATTTAGAAAATATTTTATATATCTATAACGTACTGTTATTTTTATTCAGTATTATCACTATCATAAAATAATAGGTTAATAAAATTCTAAGGTTTCTCAGACACGCATTGAAGGATTTTTTAAGATCAGCGTTTATTTATCCCTGCTACGAATTGTTCCTTGGTGTATTTTCTTCGTTATTAGTGTTGTGAAAAAAGAGTTTTTTCACAGAAAAGCAGCAAAAAAGAAAATTTGTCGGCGTTGCAACTTTCCGTACAACACTTTTTATTTTTCTCCTCGAACACGATCGTGTTTTCAAAACAAACTAATTTTCTTTTTCCATTTTAATTATCGTTTTAGTTTTTTTTTTGCAGATTTTTCATCGAACTAGCATCGATGCTACTGGTATAAAAGAAATGATACTCCTGAGTTATCAACACTCGACCACCATATGCATTTTGTGTTATCAACATATCGGTGTGAGTTTATTTGTACTTCACCATACTTATACCTTTCTTCCACTCGGTTGTGAATTATGCACCCTTATTTTGACGGCAGATGGCTGGCTTATATACTGCTGTGATTACTGGTAGGTTTACGCATCTCAAGCACTTTTACTATTTCTAATAAAAATACTAACTTTTGGCGCTTGTATTGTTCTTCCAGTCACCAATTAAATGTTAAAACTAAGGTGGCTAGAGGTGAAGTGGTAAAGCTCAAATTCAGCTGAGAAAAGTTATATTAATGAGTTTTGTTTTTTTAAATCGCATATACTTCAAATGAAACGTTATTCTGGACGACAAGTTTTTAAATTCAAAAACTGTACGTGATAATACAAAGAGTTACAGATTGATCGAACTTGCCGTTTCCAAAGAGATATTTTATGAGCTGCTAATATATGTACTTTATGATACCTTATAACATTTTCAAGTCATGCAGTTGGCAAAAGTAATTTATATTGACAAATAAGAGGAATAAGAGCCTGTGTATCTGAATGTAATAAAATAAAAACAAGCAATGTAAATGATGTTATATTAACATAAATAATTATATATCAATTAATTGGTGTAATTAGTTACTTCTCGTTTACTCTTAAAACTTGAAGTGGAATTAATCAATTATATTTTAAATACGTATGATAAAGTTGGTGATTAATTGAATTATTTTGAAGTATATAATGAGGCTTGCTTTTAAATAATACTAATATCGTACTTTATACATCTAAGAAAAATAAAAATAAAATCGATAGGTTTTCTCAAAATATCTGTTTTAATTTAATAATTAGACGCGTACTGCTTTTTAGGGTGTCTTTTTTCTTTTTTAACATAGAAAAAACAAAAAACAAATAAATTTTCTTCTTCCTTATAAGAGACCTCTTGTGAATTTATTTTTTTTTCATTGAGATTTGAGTAATAGGAGAGCCCTAATGAGGTCAACAAAACAGGGTTGTCTTTCCCATTCCCATACGTAACTACAGAAATTACCTGTACATAGTAACTTATAAAAATTTGCTTTGTCCCTTTATACTTATGAATAGGTTGGATTCAGTTAGGGAATCGACAGATTCTACAACGAACTCATATTTGAATGGATAGAATGGCAAGAAAAGGTAAATCGGCCTTTTCGCTTCTCCTGACAAGTTATTCTTGATACAGTTATATACTCCTCTCTAGTTCTATTAAACATTATGTCTTTTGTTTTTAATGTACCAGTCCATAAAACTATTGCGGGTTGTAAACATTTTTTAATATTAATTAAGAAAACGAAAACTTAAAATAAGAATAAATTTTTGCTTTTTTTTATTTTCTGATCATAAATAATCTTTACCCCCTGCGTAGTGACCTCCTTAAATTATTAAAAATATTATATAATTATTAAAAATGGTATATATTACAGATAATTATTAAAAACATTTTCTGTAATCTCTGTAAAAAATGTTTTAGTTGGCTTCTTATTAGATATATTGTCTAATAAGAAGTTCAAATTATTATTGAACCAGTGACAGCAGTTTTTTTGTTTATCACATTTAAGGGGTAACATTTGCACTATAGTGATTATACTACATTGTAATTTCCTTTCTTTTTCTGCTAGTCATATATAATTCCTAAAATACAGGTTTTTTTAGTTTTCAATATACCTTAATACGTTGAAACAAATTTACTTGCATGAAGAGTAGATCAACGTAAACATTTTACTGAACTAGCAGCTAAAGATTCACCAATGTTTTTCTGAGTTTCCTCTGGCAAAATTATCTTTTCTTCCAGGTATCATCTTAGTACTCAGAATGTATCTTTTTAAAAAATCACCTTACATACGAGCAACTTCTTTATGTATTAAGTGGAGTTATGTTTATATGTACTATATGTGATTTTAATATAAATGCTAGAATAGCAAATATTATGAAACAATTAGAAGATATTACCATATTTGTCATTTTACTTTAGTTATATTTTTAAGTTATTTTAATTTGTCTTATGTTGCAGCGTTATGCTGATATCTATCACAAATAATTACGGTTAATGGTCCTTTACAATTCTCCTGCTTTGTATTTTTTTGTATTTGTATATTTGTATATTTTTGTATTTGACGCCTGCATTTGTAAAATTTACAATGTGTTAATATTATTAAAAATATTCTGAAGTGACAAAGATATTCCCTTACGTGTAGTTCCTACTCTATATTAAATCCTTTGCTGATTCATGATACTATAAATTTAAGTTATTCCTTCATATCTCCTAACGCACAAATTCTCACCAGGAAATACATACCAAGTACACCACTTAATGGTTATATATTATTCTAATTTAAATGAAATGTGGCGAGAAATGAAGAATGAGAAGACGATGGCTACTCTATGTAAAATTAGAGAAATTATATTATATAGGCAACACAAAATTTAATAGTACTGATCCAAATACTGAAACTGGAAATAATACCGATACTGATCAGAAATATAAAAATTATAATGACATTGTATGATCAGTATAATGATGATAGAATAGTAGATAGTATCGTTGAACAAAATATACATTTATTACAGGAAAGCCGGTTATATATCCCACTTGGTTTAAATTTGTCGTTTTGTAACAAATAATTTCCGCTTTCACTTCTGAACTTTCAATTTTATGACTCGCGATATAAACTTAACACATTCAACTTTATTGTACTTATCTAAAGTACTTGGAAGCACATAATCTTTATCTAAATTAAAACTAAGGGAATACCTTAGCGTATAAATAGATGAGAAATTGATTAGTGCGGTCAGATTAAACTGACACCTTTCAGAATGTTATCATTAACAAATAATTGAAGATTGGAAACCATAAATATGTATATATTCATTTTATCATTCCTGTATAGTTAAAAAACAAGCATTAGTTTAATGCACTATGTCATAAAACCATATATTAAATTTTAAATAACACTGTTTATAAAACATCATGGGCGTCCGCGGAAATATTTCCATGAATGGGGCTCAAATTTAGAACGAATTGCATAATTAAAGTAAAACATAAAAAAAAAAGATCACATAACATGGAAATATAAATACATAAAGCACATCAAATAAAATATATATTAAAGTAGTAAAGTAAAATAGAAAAATCAGTACCAATATTTCAAACAAAATACATAATATTAAAAGCATATATATACTGAAATAAATTACAAAACAAACCATATCCAACAAAGTAATCGTCAACACCAGAACAAGATATGTACCATATGATAAAAAATTGAGTTACAGATTGACATTTTGAGTTAACTATACTTTTAGTAATAGAGCATTTTAATACTAAGAACACTATTAACTCTAAGAACACAACATTATTAACTGAAAATTAATTTACTCTTATGATTATGGAGAAAATTGATTTTCTCCATATATGTGTACATATCTATAGCTAATTATAATTTAAGAGGTCGCAAGGTGATATGTAAATGATAAGTGAAAGATGAGTGAAAAAAGTAATGTAGAGACTACGTATATTTTTAGACATGTTAAAAGTATCTGTTATTAATAGTTATGTTATTTTTAGCAATACTAGATGCCACAGAAAGAAGAATTATCTTTTCACAATAGCTGCTTTATGATAGAAGAGTTATATTTCTACAGAGTAGGGCATAGGAACCTAACGGTTCTCTGAAATGAAATAGAACATATTTTTTTAAATTTTAATAACATATTATTGTTATTTTAATCCCACTATTATGCCATTTTATTTTTAGAAAAGGAAATAAGTGAGATGTGTTCCACTGTTCTGCAAACATTGGTCTAATTGATGTAATAAGATTTCTTATTACATCATCCATCATTGCGTCAGAAATTGATAATTCATAATTTTATCCACATTTCATTGCATTAGGTATTCAATATTGGTGGGTAGCAGAATGTACATTTTGATTTTAAGCTAACCCCATGACTGGAAGTCGCACAAGACTAAATGAGGAGGACGGGTACGATAAAAAATACCGTCGTTTCTGGAAATCAAATGACCATGAGATATTTCACGCAATACAGCCATTTTTACCCTTATCGCATGTGAAGTTACATCATTTTGTTAGAATCATACTGTATTTCAATCAATTCCATGTTGTCTTAATTTTGGCTGCAGAGGTTACGAATCATTTGCATATAGCGGTCTGATATTGTCGTCACCGCATTGTCTGTATCAATTTCAAAGAAATAAGGGGCAATAACGCCGAATTATGCCACTGTACACCATACAGTTACCCTTTGGCTGTGAAAAATTCTGCTTATTTATACAACAATATAACTCAAATTGAACCTCATTTTACAAGTACACAAAATTTCAAGCATCTGTTGAGCAAAACTTAGATGGTGAATCAAGCCCATATCATTTAGCTGTTAAACAACCACTAATTTAAGCGAAAATTCCAGTTTTTGTGCACAATTTTGCGAAAGATTCGATTTAAAATCTGCAAGGAACCCACATGTCTCCTAGCTGAACAGCGTGGATTTTGGTGAACTGCAACCCTAATATTTTCAGGCGTTTCAGGAGTTCGCAGTGCATGAATGACACCCGGTAACTTTTTCTTCAATAGAGAACCACCCTGTGGAAAATATTTATGGTGTTACGACTGGAAACTGTACCATGACAAGAAATTCCAAAATGTATGCGAAATAAACATTGAGTTGTAATAACTGAATAAACGTTCATAAAAAACATTTCAATTACAAGCACACAATGTTGCCCTGTCCATTGCTTTATAGTTACTTAAATGGTGCCTGATACGCTATCATTTCCCTTAACCTTCTCAACATCAGCTAAACTAGTTGCTAGTACACTCCAATCAAACCTGGTAAAATGTCTATGCCTCGCCCTGTAAAATAGATAGGACTTAAAAATTATTACATGCCCTAAAAACTAATTTAATTTCTTACAGAATTAAGTGAAATAAACCAATCGCTCACAGAATTCCTTGGAAAGATGAAGAATATAAGATAAAAGTAACCTATTAAAAATATTGTATTTACCTAATATATGATTAATTAAAATTATTTAACTTGATACCAAAAATTAAGTTTTACGAACATTATGACCACCATCGACTGAAATTGTGTCACTATTGCAGGATTAAATAATACAATTCTACGCCAACGCAGACATCTTCTAAAACTTATTTAAATAACATCTAAGTATACTAAGTAAATACTAAGTATTTACTTAATTTTCGCTTTTACTGCCGAGAAGCTGAGGAAATATCCCAGTTAAACGTTTTATGAATAAGATAATAAACATTATCTTATTAAGATTGAAACTCTTTTATGACGAACGAGATTAAAAACTACACGGGATTCATTTGAGAGCTCAGATAGCATGAGAAGAACTTCATTAATATTAACAGATCATGATAAATGACAAAAAGGATAATCCAGAATTAAATTTATCAAAGCTATCTCCACCCATATTATTTGAAAATGAGTATGCCATCCAAAATTATACTTTTATAAACACTTAACTATAGCAGACATTAAAATCAAATTTATTTATAATGCCGTCTCCTTAAACTTTATAATTTTCGAGTGAGAAAACGATTACTACGTCTGGATTAAATCGATGATTGGAGTTGTAAAACAGGATGGAGTTACAATGTCCGATATACTACAATTATTGGAAATAACTTCTGAGTAATATGTGTCGCTATTATCGTTATATTGTTTTAGTTATTTAATTCTTATACAGGGTGTTCTCTTAAAATGAGATTATTTCAAGAACTTTTGGAAGATTAATTTTGGAAAAAAATATATACGTTGATTATTATTTTTAATAGACTCTATTCCACATAAAATGTCAGCTGGCATTGCCGGCTTCTGTTCTACAGAATAAACTCCTTAAAAGTTTTAAGATATTAAAGGAGTAAGTTGTTATGGTATGTATTTGCATAATTTAGAAGTGATTCAGTTATATTTCTTCCTCTTACGAATTTAGATAGAATTAACGACACGTAGAAGTACTATAATGATCTGTAACCGCTATTGATAGTGTATTTTAATAACTTTCAAAGCCGCAGAAAATACTCGTACCAAGTATAAGAGATATTAAGACTTAAGAGTATGTTGCGGAGCTCCTCACGGCTCTATTTGTGGGCCGTTGCGATTTATTATATATACAGCCAATTTTTACACTTACAATACGTTTTTTCAATCTCACTGTTACGTTGATGATTATCAGTTGTATACTTATTTTACAGCTGATGATATTGATAATGTTCGGAAATAAATTATTGCAGACTTGGAAGTTTTAAGGATTGCCCCTATAATTATTCCTTGATGATTAATAAATTAGAGAATGAATTAAAATTTGTTAATGTGAATAATCTAAATCTAAATTGGAAGAAATATTACTCAGTGAAAATATTTCGAAATAATTAGCTTGATATGAATTTGGTATTCGTAAATAGCAAAATCAATTTCAAGCATTGAACTCAAATACTGTATTAATTGAATACTTATGAATAAATAAATAATTGTGGTAAGAAATTACTGCAGATTTTAATAAATATATAGTCGTTGCCATTTCTTAATCTTTACTTTCCATAGATTTCTTTATTTTTTTAGTATAGTTTTAACAAATCTTCTTAATAGTCCTCACTAACACAATTCTTATTTGTTATAAATTATGTCCTATATAACTTCATTCCTCTTATAAGTATGTATATTATTTTTATTTTGACTTCGTAGTCATTTGATTAATAAATATTGTTATTAAAAGGTATAATATTGTCTATGCTATTCTGTACATATTTACTATTTAAAGAACCTGTTGATTTAGGGTTAAGTTTAAGGGTGAGTACTCAACTTTTCCTCGGGAGTTGGTGCCGAACTTCGCCCTTTCACGATTATTAATATTTAATACATTTATTGGCACAGCTTCTGTATCTATTATAATCATTATGGCGAATAAAGACAACTACTATTATTATTAATGGAGAGGAATAATAATTAGAACCAGTATATACAGTCAATATTAAAATCATACATCTTAGGATTAAATTACATTAGGAATAGTTGTACACTATATGTGACCGTTAAATAAATTCATTCATCAGGTTCAAAAACAGGGTTAGTAATATTGTACGTTGTACAAATGATAATAATCTGTGTTTCCTCCGAAATAATTATATAACAGTTAAAAAATTGAAACTTACATCAGAAATGCAATTATCTCATATGAACTTTTCAAGCCTAGTTTAATTACCTGAAATGTAGATGACAATTGAATTTCATTTATTGATATTTTGGGAAGGGGCAATATATAAAAAATAATGCAACTACGGGAAACAAAATTTACCGTAGGTATATAGTGTCTTTTTGTTTTCGTAAAAAATAAAATTGTATTTTATTCCTATAGCAACAGTTAATTTAGTATTGTATTATTGGTCTTCAAGAATATCTCAAGTAATGCCTGAACGAATTTCCTATTCTCACCAAGAAAGAAAATAATAATTGAAATTACATTATCATAATAACAATTGCACTTGAGAAATTGAATTAATTGCACTGATATAATATGTAGAATTTAAAGCTAGCTGTGCCTCATTTTCAGATATATATCCCAATAAGTCTTTTGAAGAGAAGAAAAAAAGCCTTTTGCCTTTCAAATGGGTCACCCTATGTATACATAAACATGGACTTACTTTAGTACAATATATTTTTGAAAATTTATGATGTTTCTATTTTTTGGATGTAACTGTATAATTATTCATTATGTAATTATATTTGGTAAAAGGATGCATAGTATTTTACATATTCAGTTCATAGTATTTTATTCATCAACTACGTCGGGCCAGGCATTGAGGTGGTAAAATATTTAAAAGCTTTACTATTTTCAGAGTGTAGCGTCTAATGGGAAAATCGATATCACTAATGACCTGAAAATGGGGTGAAAGGATAAGGGAGTATAAAATTAATAATGCAAGGCTAAGATTGCAGGAAATGTGACCATTTTAGTTCCTATTTATATCATCTTGAGTGGGTACATTTATATACCATTGCAGGGAGAACTAAGTTGTTTACCTAGTGTATTTTATTATGAAATAAAATATGATAAAGTTTTATAATTTATTAAAAGTTTTATATATTAATTTATAGAGGTTCTAAGACTATACGACCAAATAAAACATATACCAATGAGAGTAAAACCCTTGGGAATTACAGATCATGAAGTAATTCTTATTATGAATGTGAGTTTTGTAGAATATACTTCACTAATACGTATATAATAAAGGACTCATGCCAAAGACCCAATGTTTCATTTTTATTTAATTACTACTTAAAAAAATATAAAACACACCACATAAATTAGACAATCCTTCAAATTTAAAGCCGAAACTGTCTGAATGAGAGATATACATTAATAAAATGTGGACCAATATCTACTCTCTGACATTGTCAGTGCCAGCGCTTGGAATCGAACTAATATCACGACCGTCAGTAGGTAGTTCACATTTGCGATATAGCGCGCTCTAACCAATTCGTCTACCGTGACGACCCGATATATCAAAGTCGACGGTTTTTCCAAATGATTGTTTTGAAAAGTTTTATAATGACCCAAAGAAAACAAAAGCGGGAAATCAAGAAACATTGTAAATCAAATCACGAACACCATCGAACTCTAATGACTAATGAAAATTAAAAGACTGGCTTTATTAAAATGAAAATTAAAAAATTATTATAATGCTTCCAATAACTAGAATACAATTTACTGCTTTTCTGATCATATCGTATTCGATAATTTTTTATGGCACTGTATATAACGTATCTACCTAAAGTGTGAGTATTCAAGATCTCTATTAAAAAGAAGATAATATCGCCATTTTGAAATAGCAAGCTAAATTTTTTTACTGTTTTTTTGATTTTTATATGAAACATAGTGAGTGGATATGTTGATACTCCCATAAACATTTCTATGGCTTTTGAGAGATTTGGTTTTATGATTTTTTTTAAATTAATTGTAGTACAGTTACTATAAAACTGTAGACGATTTTAAAGATCGTACTCTAATAATGATTTATGACATTCAATATGTTATGGATGAAACTTTTTTTTCAACTTCTTAAGTGTGGTTTTGTAAACACAATCCTCGTCACTGATTTGCCTGGCTATGGTACGTGGGTTTTCTACCACTGACACCACAATAGTAATTTGCATATTCTCGTTGGCACTTTTATGTATCCTGCTGTCTTCTCATAACAAACATTTGCCGTCTTTTAAAATTTCTCGTTCATCTTCTTAAAATAGTCCGTTTACGGAAATCTGGATAATTTATTTTATACATACGAGATGTTAGTAAGTAATTACCATAGGCTCTTCGTAGGGGCTATACCATATTTACTACCTCTTTTTTAGAATACTTCATCCTTAGTATCAGAAGCTCAGAAGAAACTGCATTTTGTTGAATGAACTATGTTGTTTTGAAAAAGTTTTAAGCGGAAACTGTGACAAACTGTCACAAATAAAATAAAGTAATGTGAAACTTGATGAAGACTCACTATGATTTTTTTGACAAAAAGAACAGAAATTGACGTTTTCCAATAAAAGTACATTTTTACGAAAAACTATTAACACATATGATTAATTAAAAATTGAAAGGGAGTTTTATTTTATCTATTTAAAATAACGAGTATTCTTCGCATTGCATTTTATAGTGTTTGATAAGGCGGTTTTCATATCTTGTATAACACAGGTTAATGTCTGATATACCATTTAAAATAATAATGGTTCTTTAACATTAGACAGAAAAATATGTTTACTGGTGTTTGGCATAACCTATAAATACCACGAGTGTCGAATATCGAGAAGAAAAACTTCAATAAAAATCTATAATCCCTAAAACCATCGATATTTTCATATAATTTTCAACAAAGTATTCGTTTATTTTTCATGTAAAACCGAAAAAATAATAAAAATAGATATAGGTTGCGATTTGAAAAGTCAAAGTTGGGGTACCAACTTTGATGCCCATGATGTTTTCTGAGGATTTATTTGACCTCGAGAAAATGAAACTCCTTGTACAATAGGTATTACTGTAATAGATATATTTTATATTGTATAATCTAAAAAAGTATGCAACATCGAAAAAAATCTATATTTATACAGTCTCCATATTTAATAGAGACTTTCGCACAATCGGTGTACAGGAAGTAATAACTGATTTCAATAAAATAGGAATAGTAAAAAATGTAATTATTAGAGAGTGACTCTGCTTATACTCTGTTGAGCAAAGGAAAACACAAAACACACACTTGTAATAAATGAATATATTGATATAAAGTGGAAATACAAAATGCTGTTTACTACACCAACGTTAAACATAGACTGATGGTGATAGGAAGGACAACGTACGTGACTGAACCAGCCTCCGGCACTGCCGTGGTTCGCTGGTGAATTACTGTACAAGGGGCGCTACTTGTCTTGCAGGTCATGCAGCGGGAAATTGCCGGTAAATTTGAACATAAATGTATTTAAATTTTAATATATACGGACGTACGTAACGGATGATGTAAAATTAATAAGAAAATGAATTTATAGGAAAATTATCTGAGCCACAATGTATTACGTAACGATTATTTTTGTTTACCGTATAGGTGTAGTTGAATTAGGTTAATTCGCAATTATAAAAAATATGTTTCTTATATTCCTGCAATAATTTTTTATTTACACGTAATATGTACACATACGTATATAATCTGTCTGAAAAGTGCTGAAACACTTATTCTATGAATGTATCTCTGTTACAAATAAGAGAAATACCTTCAAAATATTAATTCACAGAGGCAAATAATATAAGTTTGTGGTATATACTACAAATTATAATATTGTGAATTGGAAGTAATCAAAGTATCGTTGAAGGGAAAATGAAGCTATCTATTTGACTGCACTTTACCGAAAGCAGAACACGCCACAATATTTCCAAGCGAATCTTCTGACAAATTTTTTACGTGGCACTGCTCCCCTCTTTAAGCGGACAGCTTTATATGGCCCCTGTGCAAAAGAAAAGGTGTATTTTGACTAATGCAAGACTAAGTTTTTTTATTATTATTTCAATCGAAGTAATGAATATAAATTATTTCGATTGAAATAACAGTACAAAACTTGTCGAATAATGTCGAATTATAATAATCTTTTAATGAAGAAAATTTTTTAAAAACACTGAATTATTCTTCAGTTAGTTACATGTCATTAAAGTACACTTGTAAAAGGCAACTTATATGTCGGATGACAGCTCTTGACGAATCATGCAATTCTCTTCACATAAGAATAGCACATTTATCGAAATGATTTTCACACAAATAATTATTTTTGGTCAGAGTTATATCACTCCGAACAGTACTTTGCCATAGTTCTGTTTTTTCTTCATTTGAGGGTACTCTGAAATAATGCACCTTTTCGCCTTCTACACAACGTTCTTTTTCGTAATTGCATATGGGCACAATGCAACGTCGTCTCGCATGACGCATTTTGTTTTTTACTTTCGACGGATCCTCCATTTTACATTATTATATTTATACACTGCACATTAATTACAACTCTCGATTATGTAGATTTGTTTACATGTACAAGAGGTTATGTTTACTGTTACTGTAGGCAAAGGACGTAAGAGAAAGGGGGAAACGAGACTGCGGGACTCAGGAAAGACCTGCAAGACCACTAACACCCCTGGCGGTCATTGTACACGTAATTAGAAGATCGCACTACGTGAAATATAGGGAGTGCCACCCCCCTGGTTGAGACTGATCACAGAGATCATGCGTACGCACATTTGAAGAGTTCGTCTGTGAAGCAACCTAGGCGCGAAGTTTAAAATTAATAAATAACACTAACAATAATATATATTACTCCCATATTATTATGAAAATAAAAATCATAAATAACCCATTTCACAATTATTATGAATACAAATATGCGTAAAATTCTGATTCTAAAAATATTTTAATTTGACTACTAAAAAAATAAACAATCTGTACGTTGTAAAATATATTTATAATAACGATGATTCTATAGATGCACAAAATGGTATAAAGTCTTATATCGGGCAGATTTTAATTCAACATGGTAGGAATCGAAATCCTTTGAATTAACTATGTGGGTACAGAAAGCAGTAATTAAAGAATAAATCCCACTGACAAAGCCGGTAAATACGGGAAGTCAATAATAAACGAGTTTCCGTACACAAAAAAAAAACTCTTTTATAGGAGTGAAGAGCAGTGATATCAGTATATTTTACAGGATTAAAAGAGGCAGTGTCAACGCAAACACCCTCACCGTCCGTATTAAGTACGCTATGCTGCATGCCATAAAATATATCCGTTAGTATGTAAAGTGGTTTACTGACACGAATTAACTAGTTCACATGTGCAGTTTTGCAACAATGCTATCTTATTACAGAGGCATTGTTTTGATATTCCCACATATAATTAATTCCAGCTAAATGTAATCCTCCAATTTCACATGAATGCCACGAAAATCCCCATGTATATATCACTAAACCCGCATAATATTAAAACAATCATCGGAGAAAGTCTAACAAACGACCGAACCAATTTATTCACCGCTGATCCTTGCGAGCTCCATCCAAGAGATCTCCTTAATAATAAATGACATGTTTTCGACTTTTATCATGAAAGATTCTTAATCAATAGTCATAAGCCGCCTTGGGCGATATTGATTCTGCCTTCTCTTTATTGCGACTTTCGTTTCTATTGCAATATTCATTGTTACAAAAGGCACTGCTCATTGCTCGACGAATAATAGAACAATGATATGGCTTCGTCAAGGAAAATCAATGTGGTTGTTTAATGAAAACTATATGGGAAGTCTTACATATTATCCTTGAAGACAATGGATATGCCAAACGGCGGACTAAGTTTATCAGTAATAAGGAATACGTTGGTATTAAATTAATATTTATACAGTTATGAATAAGTTACCTTATTCTTCTCTTATATACGGACCCAAGCTCATAATAGTTCGGCCAAGCATAATTTTATAACTAATATATTTAAATAAAAGTAATAAGACTCTGAAAACTATTTTATTAAAGAAGCATATTGGTAATAGAAACAAAATATGAACTGTTATCTTAAATACGATGAAGTATTACTACGTTATGATGTATAAGTAAAGAATTACTTAGAAAAAATACATTAAGATTCGCTGGACTGCTAGAGGGTCATTCCATAACAAGGAAATTCTGTTCTGTAAATCAAGATTTGACAGTTTTTGCTGTGTAGCACGCAGCATCATTCTGCTGGAGAATGAACTGCGCGTCGGTACCTTGATATTTTGGTATTGACGGCAAGAAACTGTCTATCAAATTTTGTTTATATTTTTCTGCCGTCACAGTACCATCTTCGCAATGTAATTATCCTATGCTCATATCACTCATACACCCCCATATCATAATAGACGCAGGCAATTTCACTTTCCTAACCAAACAGTCAGGATGATAACTTTACTCTGGGGTTCGTAGCACACGTTTTCTGGGATCACCCAAACAGATTACAAATTTGGATATATCACTCGAAGTTACCTGGTGCCATTGTTGTAAAGTGCAGTGATTATGTACTTTGGTCCACCGTAACTGATTAATTTTCTGTCGTTTAGTTGATAACGGCTTTTCTTTTGTCTGAAGGAGAGACTGGTAAGTTCTAAAGTAAAATGAAAATAATTAAATTTTATCTTGTTGAATTTGTATCCCATTTTCTTTATTGATCGTTTAATTTTGGATACAGAAATACTTTTTTCAATGGCTTGCCTCCATAGCACCATAATTTATTTTGCACTGGATTGTTGGTTTGTTGAATGCTCTTCAGAGCATGTTGACTTAATCGTGAAATTTGAGATGGTCGATCAGTCTTCTACCTTGGGGCTGTGAATCCAGTTCTTATACAAGTTGATAATGCCTTATACTGTAGATTTAAGAAGCGAATGCGTAACAGATATTTTCCGAGCCGACATTCCCTGTTTATGAGCATTAACAATTGATTTTCGCATATCGTCTCTTAAGCCCATGTCACGTGCTATTTTTTATTTTTTTTTTTTTAGAAAATTTTATATACACGTCCAAAACACATATTATAATATCCGTTTCACTTTGACAATAATTGAGATTCTATTTTGTTTTGAAACCCTACAAAAATTTAGCCTATTATGCATTTCAGCAACTGGCCGAACTATTCTGAATCACGAAACTTAATGTCTTTTATTAACAAGCTTGTCATTGACACATCACAACGTAGTTATATTTCATCGTATTTAAGTTGAATGTTTATACTTACCAATATTTCTGTTACCAATATTTTTCTATAATAGAACAGTTAGAATAGTTTTGAGAGTTAGAATAGTGATTATTTCTATTAAAATATATTAGATGTAAAATCATGCCTGGCCAAACTATTATGAACTTGGGTCCGCATGCGATATACCTACATATGATTTTTTTGTATTTTTTAAATAAGTTTACTTGCATATATTTTATTATACATTGTTTAAAATGCGATGTAATTTCCACCAATCCAGGATAAATACATACCAGTTAGGGGTAAAATAAACAATGCCATGTTATGGTACAACTTTACTAAAATCTGGTGTGATTTCTTCTATCGGTAGTGGAATAAATTTAAAACGACGTCTTAAGTAAACTTTTGTATTTATGTCGTTTTATGAACGATTTGGTATAAACTTTATTCCAGGGAGTAACTCGTGGAACTTTTCCTCCTTTGAGGTGGCGATCTAAGGAAATCGTATACGATATGGAGCGATTCAAAGAGATTTTGCGTGTGCAATACATATATGATATTGCTTTATTAGTATATTATTGTATTCAGTAAACAACCTTATTGAATACCTTGTATGCGTATGCATGTCTTAATAAATGAGTAAGTAATCCCAGGTACCAATAGGTATCCATAGGCGATACGAGCTAATCTGTAGGTGATCGGAGGTAATCTGCTGGGTATTCCGAGGACAATCTAAGGTGATGTTTTATTTTATGAATTTCCTGCGAGTTGCTTCTCCTTTAATTCGCATTTTACATATTTTGGCAGAGACAGGGGTTATAGAAGAGGTCATTTAGAACTGCTTTAACCTTATGTGCATAACTACTGAAATAAGAAGATTATACTCCACCCCATCTGCAAGTGCCTTATATAATAAGGACTAAACAAATTAGTCCAAAACAGCTATTCTACTGGCTATGTGCCAAACGCCGAGCGCTAAATTAAATGACATAATTTGCCGTATTTTGTCTAACAGAGTTAGCACTAAAATACAGTGATTCAGATTGTTCAGAAACCTCAGGGCAGATGCAGATATCAGCCTTAATGGACGCTTCGCTACTGGATGTTTTATATATGGATGTAGTAGATGAATATTTCAACAAATTTGTACATGATCTCGGTAAATAAAACTAAGTTTGAACTGAAAATATGTTAAAATATATAGAACTTAGCACATAGAACAGTCATTTGTTAAAAGCTGGATAATAAGTTGTTCTATAAAATGCCAATAGGTGGACAGTTGCAATAATAGTTGCATCTTTAAAGTATCTTGAATTTATAATAAAAAATCAAGGTGTTTATTCAGATTGAAAAGATTCAAATTTTTCCAAAGTCACAAGGAAGATGCAGCCTGTCACCTATCTCAGGATATCGCTAACTGCAGACCGGTTTCGACCTTATCTTGTGTCTCGTCAGTACAGTGTAGTTTTCGAACAATCTGAATCATTGTATTTTAGTGCTAACTCTAATAGACAAAATACGGCAAATTCTGTCATTTAATTCAGCGCTTGGCGTTTGGTATATAGCCAGGAAAGCTGTTTTGACCTAATTTGTTTAGTCCGTATTATATAAGGCATTTGCAGATGAGATGGAGTATAATTTCCTTATTTCAGTAGTTTGAGAATTACTCTTTGCGAAGTAAAACAATGAATTATAGTGATGATCAAGTTTTTACTCCGATTTAGATTGTTCTCGAAACTACCAACAAATGGAGTTTGGTACGTTCTACTGCGATAGAATGTAGCAACATCTACTAGATGTGAGCTTCATCTGTCAAAGGTATACTCGTTTACACTGCACCAACGAGACCCAAAATAAGGTCGAAACCGGTCTGCAGTTAGCGATATCCTAAGATAGGTGACAGTTTGCATCTTCCTTGTGGTTTTGGAATAATCTGAATCACTGTATTTGATTTCTAACTCTGTTAGACAAAATACAGCAAATTTTGTCTTTTTATTCAGTGCTCGGCGTTTGGCATATAGCCAGGAGAATAGCTATATTGACCTAATTTATTTAGTCCTTATTAGGTAGGCATTTGCAGATGGGGTTGTGTCTAATCTCCTTATTTGAGTAGTTTGAAAATTACCCTCCTATAATACACATCCTATAGATTACCGCATATACACATCCTATAAATATAATGCAATGTAAAACTTTGCATTATATTTATAGTACGTGTATCCTATAGAAGGATTTATCAGGTTAATACTACTTGAATAATACAATAATTTAATAACAATATCTAACAATAACATTAATTTATTAAAGCTAATGACTGTTTAATGACTATATCTAATAAATAATAATTTTAAATATTTAGAAATATTTGCTACACGTGTTGCGAACCACTGAACAATTACATTGAATAACAGTTTTCCCTTTAATATACATACTAATTAACAAATTTTACTTCTATTTTAAATCATTGAAAAATTCATAGCCGTTACTCTTCGATTTTTAGCCAAATTGTACACAAACAACTAACTTCCATTTATCGCTAAAATTTAGCTCAAGTACCATTGAAGTTTTCTTAATAAATACAGATTTTGGGAAGCTGCATTACACCTCTATTCCATTAGATTTTTACGAGGATTCAAGGAATTCACTTCCTCAATAACATTGACATATTACGGTGTTCTATTAAAGTGATGTATATAATCGCTTGTTGCTAGAAGACCATCGCACTGTAGCAATATTTTCGTTGAGTTAAGTTGTTTTTTTCACTAATCCTTCATCGTTTTTAAGGAATATGGAGATTTGTCTTACATTTTCACAAACTGTTCGTAAATAACGCTTGGATTATTACCAAGTAACATGAATTTTTATATATTTTACAGATCCTATCGAGTCACATCTACTGCGAGTATAATTCTGAAAATTCTCACTATTACCTTCATCACTGTTAGTGAAATAGTGACCTGATAGCTACTAAAAGGGCAGAATATCCTTTTATACGTGCATACTTGAATGTAATTATTACATATTTTCTATAATATAATAATTATTCATGGAAAAATGTTTTGAGATTAAAAAATTCACTTAATACCCTTCTACTGAAAGAACTAAAACTGTTTAAATAATGTTCTTATTTAAATCGAGTTAAAACAATAAATCAAGTTGTTTCGCTGTTTGTCAAATTTACGGCAATTCCCTATAAATTGCTAATTAACAAACAGAGATCGACAGGTAAACGCGATTCAAATATTGACTCATTTGTCGATACTGGTATTACCTATCTATAATCTAGTAAGCTTCCCTATTTCCACTGATAGATGTGGCTGTTGTAAATTCGTATCTGATGTGTCAGTGTACAAACCAATATATAACATATCGATTTACCATTGTTGCTAGTAAGAGATAATTTATATTAATTAATTCTTAAGTCCGTATTATTTTCATTTAGCGTAATTTGTTTCAGCAAAGATAATTCTAGAGAAAAAATACAAATTAAATGATAATGTAAATTATGAACCATTAAGTAAAAAGACAAAAAGGACCTTAAAAGCAGATTGAAAGGAATTATTATTTCATACAAAATTGAAGGAACAATATACTATATGTAAATTACTTAAAGCAGAGGGCATCAAGCACTAAAATTTTAATTACCTAAACTAAATCTACTAATATTGCCAATATTACATTTTAGGATATCTATGTTAGACAGGTACTGAATATAAGATAATGTAACATATGGTTTGTATAATGATTCATTGCGTGTGCATCACAGGTAACAATCGTATGATTCAATCAACTGACGTTGATTTCTCAACGTTTTAGGATAACAGTTAGTACAATACAAATCTGTCAACCTATAAAAGAGTAATGAAAAGGTTCTCTATAAAAACATTCAATGGAAGTGATATTTTCATCAAAATAAATTAAATTAATTGAACAAAAGTCAAAATAAATTAAACAAAAATGAAATAGATTTTACAGAAATATTGAGACGTCTATGAATAAAATTATGCAATAAAGCTAAGACGTGACTTCATGAGTGCATTCTGTTCGACAAATTTTATCTGTCTATGCCGTACGTAGTTGATTGAAACATATCTGGCTAGACATACGTGCTGGTATGGTGTAGCATATGATCCGTGCGTCGTCACTAAATTGATACACGTGCAAGGATCCATTATACAAATTGTAACTTTATAATAGAATTAAACTATTTTAAAATAGTTTAAACAATTAATGAATTTAGTACGTACATCAAATTAAACAATAATTTGAATATAGAAAATAAATAAAGGCAGATCTGTTAATAAACCATAAATTTTGTGTATACAAGAAAAGTAAACATAATACTTAATTACTTATTAACAAAGGTTCATTGTAGTAATGAGGTATTAACAGATATTTTACTATCATCATAGCATTGAAATAAAAACAGCGAATTAGGGAACCTCAACTGTATAGTTTGTTTAATAGCTTAATTAAGTACATTAATAAAATAGCTAACAGCATCTTTAATGTAAATAACATCTACGTTAGTTCTACGAAAATTTCTTCATAAATAGTTCAATTAGTAGGTAAATATTGATATATGAATCGTTTAGATTCAAACAGTGCAATATCCAGTTTTCACCAAAAAGCTACTGTTAGCTACTGTTCTCATAGAAAATTTTCCGTTATTTTATGCTGTGAACTCGTATTTCTTAAAATCCTAAAATATCATCACTAAAATCAATGTTAGAGTTCTGGGCTAGATTCAAAACGTGCAACCTCCAACAATTTATTAATTTAATTATTTAATATCAATTAATTTATTAATAAAATTAATTTTTTAATAAAAAGAGTAATTATAAATATTTTTGGTTGATTTGGTTTATATTTTCATAGAATATCATAATAATTCATATTTTAAAGTTAATATATTTTAAAACTTATATAACAACATAAGATATCAGTTTTTTGAATTTCCTATAAAATATTAGTTGATATAGATTGGACACTTTGAATCTAGACGACTCATATAAACTTAAGGATGTAAATTTAGGGATGTAATCTTTGTTAAAGAATATAAGTTTGTCGTCAATGAGAATACTTTTGTTAATCACATTAATACCGATGAATACTTTTTTATGTAGGTATATGGATTTATGGAGAAAACTATTACTTAAGCGATAACGTTTCATTCTGTCATTCGATTAATTTAAATAATTAATCGAATGAACATTTCTCATTGATTCCAATAAAGATAGAAGTCTTTATTGTTGCAAGAAGATTACCAAAACTCTAAACTACAGAAAGGTCGCTACCTTTTGGATTTACGATTATTGCAGTTTTGGGGAAACCTTCAAAGTTTAAACGTGAAATATATCGGAACTTTGGTGTTGTTTCCCCTAAGCAGACAGCGTGAACACGAATCCATTTTCTTGTCTGATTTATAATTCTCAAAAATCTGTTGATTTCACACACGTAGTATCTGGATATATTTGATCTTGCTTTAAAAGGTAATTGGTTTATATTAACATTTATATTTTCTACATTCTCGTGTGATATTTGTTTTATGTAGTTAATTGAAATCGCTCGCGGAATACAATGTTAAACCCAATGATCCGTGTATTCAGAGTGTTCCGTGTGTAATTATTGAGAGACTCAGTGAGAGTGAAATCTTCCAGTGGTTACGAGTAAGTGAAATATCAAGAAAGATCAGACTGGAGAAGCAACAGACTAAATTTGCTTCAACACGATTGATATTTAGAGTGGACTATGATAAGCAGACGTTTTACATAAACGAGAATGATGTGGTGTGATACAATACGCTAGACGGTAGACAGTGGGGGTCTAATACAGATTAGACCTCGCATCTCGCATTAGATGATGTAGTACATCTCTTTGTAGTAATAGGAAGAATAAATAACTTTTATTTTGTAATATAAATATTTATTTTCGATACAGTATAATAGAATAATATACAGTATGTTCTAGAATGTTTTTACACTTAATATCTTCTTTATTTGAGAACAAAAACCTATGAACCATAAATTATTTTAGATTATATCAAATAAACGTTTCTGTTTATAAATTTAATATCTTCTTGTCTTTCTTAACCGTGAAACCACACCAGCTTTCCTTTTTAAATTACACTCCTACTCATCTTGTGCTGAAAACGAATCCCTATTTTATGTTAAATATAGATGTACAAGATACTTAATATTTTTAATTATATTTAATTATAGAAGAAAATATTATCTTAAATAAACATTAGTATTGTTATGTCCCAAAACAAGTTGCAAAAAAGTCAGTCATCTAATCCACCTGATTGTGTTACCTGAAATTTAATTTCATTATAAGTAATATTGGTAATCAATCTGGTACGACTAAGTTAAATAAGTAATAATAATTTTAAAATTTAAAATAATGTCTCCTATAGATAATTGGACATAAAATATGAAGAATATTTTACTTATGTACTTAGAATGAAGCGGAATAATTTCGAGTACAAAAAGGTAGAAGTATATTTTTGAAGAACGTAGTAAAAGAGTTATATAGGACCATAGAAAAAGAGTTAGGGGTATTTTCTGAAGGATTCAAGAAACCAATAAAGAACAAAAGTCGTATTTGCTTTATTTGAATACATGTGAAAAGAAAATATTGTCTTATAAACTAGAAGAATCCCGTGACACGGGTATTGTTGTATTCAGAAAACTTTAAGTAATTCATTTGTGTTTAAAAAAGACAGGGTTTTAATTTAAAACACACTATGAATAACATCACAGTTCAAACATAAAATGTGAAGAAAATGATATAGTCAGTGAATGCCTTTTTAGAAAATATGAGGTATTTTTGATTCAGAAAACTTCAAGGATTTAGTTTTTGTTAAAAAAGACAGGGTTCTAATTTAAAATATACTATGATAATATCTTAGTTCAAACATAAAATCTGAAGGAAATAATATAGTCAGTCAATGCCTTTTAGAAAATAAGGCTGACCAAAACAATGTTTATTATATGATACACAAAAGTAGGGAAAATGGCTTAGCATGAAAATTATAATCATTAACGGTAATAAAAATAAGTTTGATGAACTATTTAACATAACAGTAATTATTATGATGTTTATAAGTTTTCTATATAAAGAAATAAAGTTTGGTGAACTTTTTGACATAATAAGAAATATTAAGCAGATACTAGATTCCTATGTTTTTGCTTTTTAATATTATTTTCGCCATAGAGAATCCAGCATATCATGAAATCCATGTTTTCTAATACTATTTGCTTATAGAAATTTTCCGTAAAGGTTACGTTACAACCGTGAGTGATCAAGAAAAGGCACCATGGTTTTGAAGATGTGTCAACTAAATTTGTAGGCAACAATAAAAATGCTGATTACGCAAATATTATAGCAAATATCGGTTTTTATGGTTTTTCTTAGAAGTTTGATCAGTAACTCCCAATTCTGAATTTAGATACGCATTTAGCGAGAAAAAATACAAAAAATAAGTTTGGTATTTATTCTTTTGTAGGTCTGTATTATTATTATAAATCTAGTGATATATTTTTTCAATCCGACAGAGTTATACCAGCTAATGATGTTAGTTACTTATTACTAATATAAAAACACATATCTGAGTATTATTAAAACATTGAAAGTATTGAATCTTACAGGAGTTGCCTTTATTGTTTGGTTAATATCATATCGGAAGAATATTTGAAACTGAGTTAAATCCCCGTTAAAAACTTATTACACTATAACGTTAGCTAAGCTTTTACAAACATTAATTAAAACCGATTCCAGCCAGATGGAGGCGAAATTTAATGTCTTAGTTAATTTGTTCGGGTCTGCAGTTTACATAAATTATTTTTCAGTTTAATTGAAAACTAAATGGGACAAGCACTAGTTACTCGGTGTTATTTGTACCGTTGTATCAAAATACTTCATGAGCGATTTTAATTAAAGATTTTATGTAACAAGTGTTTATATATACAATTTTATAATGATGGAAAATGCAAGAACATGTTTACCCAGTTTTAAATTATTTATTTTACTCTACATGACAACCCTGCTAGTTACGACGATGCTCCATTGTAACTGCTGGAAAAATATATATGAAAATTAATACATATCTACGAACAAAATACAGGAATTTGTTATTAAAAATAAATGTGTTCACGAAAATTGAAAATAATGTTATTGGAATTATTCATATTTACTGCAGACACATACACATTTGTTCAATTTAATTCAACTTGTAATTGAACTGGAAAATTGATTGAAATTTTATTCTACTTAAAATACAAATGCAATGTATTTTACTGTAAACACTGAGAAATGTAAGTGTTTATATTATATTAACAGGTAAGTGGTATGTGTTATTTAACTATACTAATTTGATTTTCTTTCATTTTAATAAATTTTAAGAGAAACAAGGGACGACGAAATAGGGTCGAAATTTAATTTGAAAATTCGTATGGAAGGATGCCAATATAAATGATGCAGGATTTCAGGATAGTTTCTGAAATAACATTAGCAAGGTAGTGGCCCTACCAATGGAAAACTAAAACTTACAATTAAATGTAGGGCAATCCATAAAAAATACAATACCTCATGTCCTCTGCGACAAAACGCGACTACTTGGCAATATTTAATTTATCGACTAACCGACTTGACAGAGTCGAGTCAATAACTTGTTAGACTCAGAGCGAATACAGCTGGCGCAGCTAACATTGATATTACGTGTCTTATCGACTATTGTTTTACACTAGTCTCTCTCTCTTACTAATCGAAATTGCTTTTTTTGACGTATGAAAAGTGGAATATTAAGCTAGAATTTTATTTTGATAATGATTACCCGATACTGTCATTATGACAATATGTTCGACCTAATGTAAAGTACCAGAAAAACTAATATTGTACAAAATTAGAACCTTCGCTGGTTATATTTACACTTTTTATTTGTTAAACATAATAATTTCGTTTCTCCAACACAGTGGCATCTTCAGCTGTTGAGTACATAGACATGTTGGCGAAACAATTGTTATGTTTAACAAATAAAAAGTGAAAATATAACCAGCGAAGGCTTCAATTTTGTATAAATATGGATTTTCAATAAGTAACGGCCCAATCAATTAAGAAACTAATCCTGGCTTATTTTTGAGAATAGATACGATACCAAACGACTTCGTAAAATATACATAACATACGGCCATTCACCATGTGAACAGGTGAACTAAATTTACCATTTTAAATGTTCAATGACCTATCATGACCAACACAATGTATGTGATGTTGAGTATGTTACTATGAATGTTTCCAATAGCGCAAAGGGAAGAAGGATGGATATATAAGGAAATATAACTTTTTTTTTAATGCGTGAGGCGCTTTAGTTATTTTTTTTTACTTAGTATCTGAGGGCTAGGAGAAACCGGACTGGTGCAGTGAGACATTTTATTAATTACTTTTTTCCACAACAATTCTGTCTCCCTCTATATACGGGGAGTATATAGATCCCTACACCGCTCCATGCCACTTTTCCACTGCTCAAATCAGTGTTGAAAATCATTTTATGAAAGCTGCTTCATGACGTCCGTCGCTTTCTCTTTTACCTCCTCTACTGTAGCAAACCTTGTTCCCTTTAAAGCAAATTTGACTTTTGGGAACAAAAAAAAAATCACACGGGGCCAAGTCAGGTGAGTAGGGCTTATATAAAGTTATGCTAAACACTATTCTGAAATCCTGCATAATCGTTTGGTGTTCCACCAAAAGAGATCATTCATAGTTTCATAATCTATGAATATATAATAAATACAGGATTTATGATACTTTTGTATAATCTAGGGAGAATTTTGTTCTTAAAAGTAAGTAGCTTTTGTTACATTACTGTAAGATGTTATATAAATAATGAGCTGTCACATTTCATTGAGTACTAAAATGATTAATTTAGTCACTAAATTCATAAACTTCTAAGGCAAATAGATAGATGCAATACATAAGTAGAGCTATTTGGAGTAACTAAATATATCACTTATAATGAAAATTATTCAACAGTCATTTTAAAATGAAATCATAGGAAAGTAAATGATTGTAAACTTAAAAGAATTAACTTTTATATCTGATATTTACATAAACCAAAATTAAAGTGTGCTGCATTTAACGCTGCATATTTACTGCATGTCTAATTCTCAATAATTTGCAGCAGATTTCTTGATAGGCAATACATTTATATTGAGTATATAATACCATCATGGTTATTAGTAGAAAAAATACAGCATAATATATTGCAGTGAACTAATTAATTTAACTTGTAACCACATATTCGCTATAGAAGGAAAATGTATAATCCTAAATATTAATTTATATATGTATTATACTGGGATAGTATGTTCATAAAGTATTGAACAGTATTATTGCCAGTTCAAATTATACAGTTTAATCAAAATGTCTAAAACTGTGCTCAATCAATCTTCGATTTGAATTGTTTTATTTGATTTTGGCATTAAACATGAATAGGGTTGTCTATACTTGCGTTCAGTGTCATCGAATTTCTCTTAAATAAAATATGTTTTATTTATAATTTTAGACTGTATATTTAGAAACTATTTAGAATTAGTATTCCAATAAATTTATATATAAATCATAGTGGTTTTTCATTTTATAGCGTTTTTATTAATACTATACAGCAAATAGGTTTTAAATAAATGGCGGAGGCGCCGATATCATTCAATGGATATTCATAGTTTATTGTACTGCAATTTATTTAACCCTTCGTCTGGAGCAACCGATCTGTGAGATCCAACAGTCACTTTATTCTTTGCCCTTTCGTGTGTATTATAAATATTTACTCGAATCCCCTCATAGCTTCCTAGCTCCAAACCATTCTTCTCGATATGGTGTCGATTTTTTTAGTGCATTTCCTGGCTTTGCATGGGCCGCTCTGAACTGTCAGATATATTGCGCCTGATTACGTCATTCTTGTCACTTTTATATTCTGTTAGATTTCTTTTATTATTTAATTTAGTGATATTTTTGGGACCTCCACACTTACTTATTCTGGCCTTTTATGGTATTATTATTAAAAATTAACACATTTGAGTGTTAAATTATTGGTTTATACTAAATATCATTACCAAAACTGTGACATTTATTTTCATTTGGAACATGCTAAAATGATGAAGAGGATTTATAATTCTTTACATTTAAAATAGGCAGTCACTTATAATTTTTCTTTGTAATTTAGGTCCAATATTTTTTCTATATAACTTTGACTTTTACATAAAAAAATATGTTGTCTATTTTGTGTATTCAGAATGAAAATGTTTATCTTATAACCTTCCAGTTGACTGTAATGATGTTGATCATGCTTTGACTGATGATAACAACCGCGACCTGAATGTATCCAACTAGACATTACGTTGATGAAAGGCAGGAACAATATTGAGATCATAGGCATCATGATTTCCTTTTCTTCCGTTCTTATTTAGTTGCACATTTTATTTATTATTTGCGTAATTATGTTGTTTTGTACATTGTTTTGAGAACTAAATAACTAGTTATTTCATTCTTGTGGTAAGTTGAGGTAAATGTAACATTTTATGTTAAATAACAACTAATGATTCAAATATGTCGAGTATATATGCTCTGCCAAATATGCTCTGTACTATTCATTTCATCGCTATTTGCCAAATAAAAAACTCTCTTACCTTGCCGATGAACGGAAGAGTCTACCTGAGCCTAACCACAAAAAGAAGCCAAGGTTATGTTTTGATATTCTTTATTTGGCAAATAGCGATGAAATAAACTATACAAATGTTGATAGTTTACAAGATACGGGATTTTCAAAGTCAGAATTTTATTTTGAAAATTCTCAGTAATTTTGAAAGTTCTCATAGTATGAACATGAAGTTTTGCAGCTTTACATTTGATAATAATTTTCAACTAATATTAAAGTTACTAATGACGTTAGCTATATCCGATTACTTTGATAAACAGGGCCTTTTTTCCTTTGAAATTATGTACAAAGTGAATGGAAAATATGAAGAAAAGGTTAATAGAAAAATAATCTACAGATTACGAGTATAATAATATATTTTTGTCACTAGTATCTTCAGTTTGGGGACTCGAAATTCAGGAATATATCTGGAATATAATTTTCATTTTTAATTCTCTACAAGCTATTATTGCTTTTATCACGGCTCTTACCCACAACACAATAAATGGATAATCAGTCTAACCACAGATTTCAAATAGTGGCTTGCTAGTAACTTGATAATAAAACTTTATATTCCTCGTTTTCTTGGTACATAAAACGTTTCCATTCGAAAACAAAAACTATATATTTTCATTTTAGAAAAATAAATGTCATCAAATCTACGAGAAACACGAAATACAAATTTTTTACATACCAGAAAATATATTTTGTTTAAGATTTTAACATAAATATATAGAGTTATATGAAATATATATAATATATTTAATTAGAAGAAACATTTTGAATTTTGTTCACTTCGTTGAATTTCTTATATGTTGAAATACGTCTAGTTAAAATTTTAAGAGACCCATCGTTGACTCACACTGAGACTCATAATCTGTCAGATGTCATCAACCAGCTTTCAGAAATATTCTTCAGAACTTTTAACTCACTGCACCACACTGAAATGCTTACATAAAAAGTAAAATATTAAATATTTCTCATTTACTTATATCCTTCTTCTTGTCTCATAAATTATTCGCGAAGTAATACAAGTTCCCCTTTCTCTCTCCATTTTTCTTAATTCTGATATTAAACGGTAACGGAGCTTCCATCTACTTTCAAATTAAGATCCAATTCATACCTACAATTAGCTAAAAAATATATTTACTACTCTCTGTTCTGCCGCTTTAGGTTTTATAGAAATTAGGGCAATCTTTTATATTTCAAATCTGCGTTAACCATTTACATATTTTATAGCAGCTATTTCGTGTAAGTGGAAACATTAGATCTTAATTTTATTGGAGTTTAGCAGAAAGTTTAAATTATAAAACTTTAGACCCTTGATAAAGTTTTAAGATAGCCCCAAATATATTGAAGAGTCAGGTGGATACCAAGCAATGTTTATGTTGTTTCTCAGGGCAAATAGTATTTGTTTTAATAAAGTTCCAGATGAATATATTAGTTATCTTTAATAAATATTAGTTAGTCTTAGAATCCCAAAATATTATAGTTATACAACGTAATAACATTCATAATTGAAAAGGCTTAAATAAATCACTGCTAATTAAATAATATAGATATACTGCTAAAGAAATTACATGTAAAATAAAGAGTACGATACATGATTTCATCAAGTCCTATTTAAGCAATCGCATTTAATATACTACGAATAAGTAGATCGCAATACTATTGCGCCGCCCCCTCGCTCATATCGAAGACACCTCCGGAGCATGCCTCTAGAGGCTTCGGATCAAAAACCAAAACTACCACGTTGTTCGCAAGGGTCGATTTACTATATTGATTTTGTCAAAATGCCGAAATTCGAACGAAAAGCATTTCGTACATCGACCTAACAGTTTCTTGACACACACGAAAACAGCCGTTTAGCAAATATAGATAACCAAAGTGGAGAGAAGCAAAAGAATTGCTCAAACCTGAAAATATTTTAGACAATAAGATGAAGGGTGCCATAAAGACCAATATTAGAGTCCCTTTTATATATGTTTTCTAAATGCCATACTTTAAACAACGGATGAATATATTGATTCATGTTCTGATCTTACTTCACTCGTCTTCAATGAAGACGAGTGAAGTAACATCAGCAGTGAAATGAGGGGATAAAGCTTAGAAAACAAAATGTATTGGAACAATATGTTCAATCAATAAATCATAGACTAAACAAATTCAATTAATAAGATTATTAAATCAAAATTGTAATAACTAATACATATTCACCCATCAAGTATATTAATTTCCACAGGTAATTTAGTATTTCTGGGAATAAGGATGCACTGGAGCTTCGATTGAAAGGTCCAATTTTTTAACGAAGAACATAGCTTCGTACTGCTAGACATTGGATGTAATTGCAACAACGGTTAATAAGCAGGAATCTCGTATACCAGGGGAAGTAACATAAAGGGTCTTCCTGACAACAGCCTTCGCGATACCTCCAGGTACTTAATCATATTGGGAAGCGGTAGTCATTGATCGAAAGGAAGCTGATTTATTTATCGTTGATTAAGGTGGGTTCGACACGATTTTATAGCAAAATATATGTATATGACTCATCTTACTTTGGTTTCCCTAGTATCGATGATGTGGCAAGTTCTTTGGTGGTTGGCGGTAAATGAAGCAACGATATCATAACAACGCAGGAATATATTATGCTCACTAATTACAACCACTAACCCCCACAAACGAACGGTCACTAGTTCCGTTTGTTCCTAATTCAATTTTTCCGTCCTCTATTCAATTATACTGATTAGATATAATTAGTTCCTAAATACAAGTAATTTTAAAAAGATTATTTAATCCCGAGGTAAACATACATGTAAAGATATACACGGACAATTCTCTAAGTTGGGAAAATTAATTAGAGAAACGGTGAATCGTAATCAGTAGCTAATCGCGGTCGAGCAAGAGAAAAAACACCCTTTAATTTATAATCTCGGTAATTTTCTGTGATGGTCAAAAATTATCTATTTTTGTTAGCAAAATATCCCTTACGGGCAGAACGTAAGCGCTTTGGGGTTACTACATATTCACTCTGGCCAATGAGAGTTGAGCTTACCCCTACCAGTCGGTAACTTTCTCGTTTCTAGTCGTAGCTACTGATAGTTTGTGACCATAGATTGCTTACAATTAGTATTTCCTATGTATAATATGTAATTTCTATTAATTATATGGCTATATTTTATTGTATATAATTAAAAAGGTACTTAGTTGGTGTTGAAATGAATTGACACTTAATGTCATTATTAATTTGACGTATTTTCACGTGTAATTAATGTAATAAGTATATTCCCCGTAAAGTCTCCATGTGAGGTGCTGTTCGCAAATTACTTATCTATCGCTATTACTTATCTTACCTATCAATTTCATCATCCTGACCAGTGAAACCCCATGAAACTACAGTCTGATAAGACAAGTCCGCACTTCGTTGTTTTCCAAAACATTGCTTAAAAATTACGTAAACTACCTAATTGAGCCATTCCTTCATGTCAATTAATTCGTTTACCTGGCAATTTGGCTGTCTTTTACACCTTAGTGCGACCCTGGACCAGGCATCCGCAAAGTCAATATGCAGAATAACTTGATCCATATGATTTCCATCAGTCCATTAGTGGACTCTAGAAAACTCTTCAAACTTAATGCATCTCTTTTTCAACACGTATCTAGAAATAATTACTAAATTGCAGAACTCTAGCGCCTTCTTATGTCCCTTTTATTTGTTGCTGGCTTGAGTCAAGTATACCAATTTTGCTAAAATAAACTATTATATTTGTTCTATAGATAAATGTAATTTTAATTTAGAAAAATTATTATAACTGTTATTGAAATCCATATTGTTACATTCTTATTGTGTACCATACGTATGTAGAATCATTTACCAGATATGTCTATTATATTTTTAACATGTTCGAAGCAGCTAGAATCTTTGCCCTAAAGAAAATTTATATTAGAAATATATTAAATCTGAAACGGATTTCTACAAACACATATATATTGCAAAAAATATATTTACCTTAGTTGGCCTTTAATATTTACGAAACAGTAATATTTGTGATAGAAAACTTGTGATTTTTTTTATTTGCAAATCTGAGAGAAAACAATTACACATTACAAGAAATACTACTAAGAACTCCACCTAAGGCTTTTCATATATATATATAAAGATTATTCTACAGAGCTGTAGAATTTTACAATAAATTGCCAAATATTATGAAAGTTCTTGCCTAAGATCCGCTAAGGATAATTCTCAAACATTTTTATTAGAAACAGCATATTATCATATATAGCAGAAGATTATTTAGAAGATCAGTTTTAAAGAGTCCTTTCGTAATTTTAGATTTGTGTTACTTTTACGGTACTTTTATATATTTTAGTTTATTCTGTATTACTAGGGCTTATCTTTTTTATTTTTTTAAAAATTTATCTATAGAACATATTATGTAATAAATTAATCTTGTTTGTAGTATACTCGTACTTTGTACAAGTACATTTTCTGTGTACCTGTACAACTACCTGTACAGCAACCTAAATTAAACTACTAAATTATTACCTTCCAGTACTATCAGTTTATGCGATACTATGAGACAATGAGAGAAAAGAAAGTTTCGCTTTATCCTCATTTATTTATTATTCGTATATATCTATAAAGAATAGATATACAAAATTATTTTATTCACATATAATAATTATATAGAAAAATAAATACACATATATCTACTAGTAGATAAAATGCCATATATTTAATAAAGTAATTAATAAAATATTAAAATTAGACTATGTGTTCTTTCTTAATTCTTAAGCTATATTTTTATTAATTGAATCCATTCTAATGCACTAAATAATTTATAACTACGTTATACGATGGATACGTACTGCACTACATCTTCTACGACATTAATTCGTATTAAGGACTCACTGATATCTAAAATCGAAAGAAATTGAATATTGTTTATACAAGTCCATCTTTTCTGTATATTTTAAAATAAACCCTTAACTGAGAAGTATTTTTATTTCAAATAAAATTGAGCTACCGCTGGTTAATTTCATGTATGTACTTTGGTCCTGTAATGATAATAAAAACCAATTCTTATGATAAGAAAATACAACAGTTTTATTATTAGGTTTTTGGTTATAATATAATACTATCCTGAACTATAGGAAGGATTATCAAGGTTTTCAGTTTCTTCTAGTGGTCATCTAATGTCTGTTCTGTTACAAACAGAGATATATTGTAGTATGTGTGTAGCCATTTTTGGTGGATGAGGCAAATTCCTTACAGCAAAAGAGTGCATTGCTTTCATCCATTTCTCGATCATCCTAGTGGCATAAGTAGACCTGACTCATAAACTCTATTAGGGTTTCCGTCAATCGTAGGAGAATTTATCATAATTCATCTGAGTGGACAGTTTAGACAGAGAATTGTAATTTCCAAAACAAATTTCCTTCACATATTTTCCGTTACATTTGCAATATTTTATTAAAGTACCCAAAAACTTACCTAAGCCATTTATATTTAGTAAATCATAGGCCGAATTGCTTTAGAAAGTATTATAGTCATCAAGAATAAGTTTAGCTCTGGAAGAGGACAAAGAAGAGTGTTTCTTGGAACTTCTGGAACTCGATCGTGTAGGTGTCCCTTTCTTTCTCTACATCAGAAAGTTGTAGTTCTGCAGGATGTCTAGACATTGAATTCCTCTTTTGATATTTTGTAAGAACAAATGTACGAAAATACTTTTTTGAATGGCGAGGCACGATTTTAGATTTTTACAGACACCCACAAAATACTGAAAACAACAGTAAAAATACGAAGGAATGGATGGTGTTGTTCAGTGTCCCCTTAATAGGAACGCTACCATAATGTTGCTAGCTATCTTAATGTCGCCATCATATAAGGGCGGTACATAGTATTTACATAAATTACAATATATATATAATTTCTTCAGCCTAAAGCGCTCATAATTCCTTTACGCCAGTTTGGTGGTCTGTTTGTTTGATGATATCAGACTTAGATAAAACTATCAACGTATATGGCAACTTATTATCAGTTCTCTTACCTCTAATGTCAATGGAGTTTTAAATGTTTTAATATCATTGATTTTGGTTAAACATATCTGTCCTACTGCTGTTTTCTTAATTAATACATTATAACGTCATCATGGTAACAGCATATACTTTATATAATAATAATTTAATTTACCGATTATAATACCCATTACAAATAATATTTCTAATCGGTAATAATTACATTACCGATTATAAAAAAGCATCATATATTTAAATAAATTCGAGTGTCATAAAACAATATATGTCATTGGCACCTTCGCGATTTATTAAATTATCATGTAAATGTATTTGGCCATTTTAATTTCCATCTAGATTTTAATGCAAAATATGCTAAGGAGGCGTTGTGCAGAATAGTTATATACAGCGTTTATGCAGGATGGGACGTGACCTCATCATAGCTTCCGGTATTAGATCAACAGAGAATTATTTTCGTGACTGCGCAATGGAGCTGGATTATCCCAGAAAGTTTGTCAGTAAGGGTGTAAAATTAGCCATCTCATTCCTCTGACGCAATTTGGATGATTTTTTTCTTTGGGATTATGTATTTATAAAATATGATGTCTACAAAAATTCACCCAGTTCCATTTTTAAGCTGAAACTGTTGTTACGACCAAATTAGGTGAATTGAAAGAATAAATTATAGCAACACCTATGGACAACTTTATTTTCCACATAAAATATGTGAATAACTATCAAGGATCCTAGTTTGGACACATATACCGTCAGTACGAAATAGTGGGAACAACTTCGACAAAATTGTTATCAGGCAAGTACGAAACAATGCTCGGATAGATCCTCGGCTTGTGTACGGATCAATTCAGCCAATTATTAAAATTTCAATTTCGCTGTATTTTATTTCATATAAACATCTCATATTTTGAGAACATGTGATAGTAGATAAGTGAAATTGTTATGTAGTCTAATAAACGCAAATAACGTAATAATGTAAAAACAATACAAAATTTTAGAGAACAACAGTATTCTCAAAGAAAAAATTATGCAAAGTATGATAATAATAATAATAAAATCTTTAAACAGTTCCATATAATTCCACATAATTTGAAGAACCATAGATAAAAAATGTGCTCTCTTAAATGGCATTATCAGATATGCCTATTTCCATTAAGAAAAACTATCTATCTATAGCGATATAACTTCAATAGTTATAAAATGCACATCTAAAATATAAAACTGACCTGTTTGAGCATACATTTCTAGTAACAATTTTATCGAATTTCTTCTAAAATTTAACTGCTCATTTTGTATGCATATTGAAGTACCCTTGTTAGAAATTGCTTAAGGTGTATATTTTGTTTCGATTTGCTATCTTTGTGAATAATAACTGAATAAGTCTTGAAATTCGCAATGTACTATCACTTTTGTTATTTTACAGTTCTTGGAACGTTTTCTGTCAGTTTGGTATTTTTAGCACGTGTTAAATGTAAAGGGTTGGTCAAAAGTAATTATTTCAGTTTAATTGTACGGTTTTTCTTATTTTTTAATTGTATTCATTTTATTTCATGCTAAAAAGGAAAAAAGGAAACTTGATTAATTTGTAATGGAGCATCTGTCAGTTTCCTAAGGCACAAATATTGTCGAATTTTATTTTCTACATTAGAAATGAAGTCAAAGCAATGGCGGTCAATGCGGAGCATTCGCAAATAGTTGTTAGAGAATTTTTATTTACTAAATCTCAACCATTTATGATTTCCGAAGGATGGTGTCACGTGCCAGATTACTATGCAGGGTATTGTCTTTTTAAGAACTGTATATTCTGACAAGACAATTTCTTCAAATTACAACCTGGACTAGCCTTCAAGATCGGCCAACTTAGTGGCGCCCGATTTGTTTTTCTGGAGCTGTCTAAAAGAAAGCGCACACAAAAATAGAACCCGGAGACTTTTGAAACCGAAAGACAATATTAGAAACTAAATTCGAGTAATACCAATAGAAACTTTAACGATAGGGATGAAAAGTGTAGTGTACCTACGAGATGCTATTTTTCACAGATGAATTTCCAAGGAATATACTTTTTGTTACCTTTAAAAAAATATTATATTGAACTTCAAAGGCGTGTTTATTTTGCTAAATTATAAAATCATCAAAGTACATTAAAAGTTTGTTACTCATTGCTAAGTTGTTTTAATTTTTTTTTCTTTTTAACTGATTAAAAATATTTGCGTTTTCTTGTTAGTAGCTCATGTAATAATATAAAAAAGCTATAAAAAATAGTCTGTATCATAAGCACTACTATTAACAGATATATTTTTCTTAAAAAAATCACCCGGTATATAAGTATTATATTCAGTACAACTGAAGTTATAATGTATACAACGGGTGTCCCAGCGAGAGGTAGCCGATTATGTTTGTAATGATTGAGCAAATAAATAACATTTCTATAATAATTTTGAGCTCAATTGTTTACTTCAACTATGCCATTAGACATGGAATACAATATCTTGTAAGTGGCCGCCTCTGCTTTTCTGGCAGCAGTAGATTCTTTTGATGAAGTTTTCCATCACCTCGTGGCATAGCTGTGGCCCTATGTCCGCAATAACTTCGCTAATGTTATTTTTCAGCTGTTCAATCGTATCGGAATTATTGACATAGACTTTTCCTTTAACGTAGCCCCACAAGAGAAAGTCTAATGGGGTCAAGTCACAAGAGCGTGGTGGCCAATCAACTTTAGCTCTGTGAGAAATTATGCGCCCAGGAAATTTGGTAATCAAAAGATTCAGCGTTTCGTTAGCTGTGTGGCACCATCTTGCTGAAACCATATATCGCTTACATCCAAATCATTGAGTTGTTTGAAAAAGAAGTTTCTTAAGGTCTCACAGTAACGTACACTGTTTAGAGTAACCGCTTCGCCTGCTTCGTTTAGAAGAAGAATGGCCCAACAACTCCTCCTGCCTATAAAGTGCATCACACGGTAATATTTGCTGGATGCACGGGTTGTTCTTGGATGAGACGGGGATTTTCAGCTCCCCAGATGCGACACTTTTGTTTGTTTACGTATCCTCTTAATTGAAAATGCGCTTCATCGCTGAATATCAGTTTTTCCCAAAACTCGCCGGAAACTGCGATGTTCTTTAACACCCATTCACAAAGCTGGTCCCATGATTTCAACTCGTATATCAACTGGATCTTATAAGCATGAAAATAAAGGTCTTTCGTCAAAATTCTTTGTAATATTAACTTTGAGAGATTTAATTGTTGGGAACGACGTCTTACGGATATGGTGTTATCTGCAGCCACACTTGCACTGACCGCTTCAATATTTTCATCTGAGTGGTACCCACAGTGACGTATAGGTGTTTGTTTATCACACACGGAGCCACTTTTCCTGAATTTCGCCATAACGCGTTGAATGGTCCGCTTAGCAGGTGCCTCACGATGACGCATAGTTGCACGTAATTCCTTCAGTGCCCACAATTGAACCATTGAAACATACGTAGTTGCTTTGACAATAAGTATGCGTTGCTGAACAGTATAGCGCTCCATCTTGTAATAGCATACTCTCCACGCAATAACTACGAAGCATCAACTTCCAAAATCTGCCTTAAGTGTAATGGCGGCAAGTTTAAATCAGCTACCTCCCGCTGAGACACCCTTTATTAAATTAATTAAATATAATATTTGAAAAATAAATGGGTCATTTGGCCCACTTTGTATGTTAGTATATAAAGTCCTAAGAATATTAAAGACGAACAAGTTTTAGTTCGATCATGTTATGAATTGCGCATTACTATATTTGTATACTTTGTAATTCTTGAAGCTTTTGCCTGCAGGTTCGTCATATTTATCATTTGTTAGAAATATATCTAGATGTAGTATAATAGGAAAATTAAAATAAATCAATTGTTACTACAAAATAAATGGTTAAGTAGTGGTAATAGGATTTATTTAATTAGCTAATTGATATAATTGATATGTACAATCAGAATATGTTTCCTGAAAGAAGCAGTATTCTTATCAGTGTTTCTCATGTAATAGAATTTCTATTTGCAGTATTATCATAATTTATGTCGATAAATCAAAGAGTAAACGTGCTATGGACTGTTCCACTCAACCGAATTATTTTCTTTGGTCTCTAAAGAAAATAAAAATATTTAAACTTATTTCCAACGCGAATGGACGCTAATCAATTTCCAGCAGCTGAAAAAGATTGACGCGCTCCTATTAGTGCAATTATGGTACGTCAGGCTAACTGGCCGGCGAATGGTGTCAAGATGAGGGTGAACTTTCATAGCGTTAATTACCCAAGCGCAAGCAATTAGACTAATGTAAAGTTGTGTTGGTCGATTGGTAGGAGTCTCCGAGAAGGCCTCGAATGTCGTTTAATTAAAGTGTCGGTAGCGGCGACAAGTCTGCACAGTATGCCTCACCAGTCATTCCAGCGTTCGAGTTCCAGACCTTCCAGCGAATGAAAGGCTGTTGCAAATTGGTATTCGTCGTCCGCATTCACTCCGGCCAAGACCCTTTGGTGTAGATAAATAGTCCACTTACAATTCGGTCCATTTGATTCAACGCATGTGTCTCACCTCAAGGGTTTCGTACGTTAAAAATGGAACATTGAAAAGGGCCGCGCGCACAATAAGAGTAGCTTGTATAGGTCTTGAATGAAGGCCGGAGATCAAGAAAACTGCCAATTTTCCGATAAGAGATTTATCACAGTCAAGATTCATTAACTCCAATGATACTAAGATTTATTGGGTTATCGAAGAGTGTAACAAGATCTAGTATTACCGTTCTCAACAGAAAAGCTATTATTTCTCCTATTCCCTTACGGAAAGATCATTAATATAGATTTTAATTTATAATTTTAATATTAGATCATTTAACGTGAAATGGAAAGTTTATATTACTTACTGTGGATCGTTTTTTGAATGTACGCAGCTTTATTTTAAAATCCTTTTATTACTTTCTAAATGACTACATTTATGTGATGTAGTACGACGACTTAAGTTCTATTACGTGTACGAATGCACACACCGGATGTCTCAAAGTTGACAGCCAGATTTGTTTATTGTTATTAAAGAACATAAAATCTATGGCTTTAACCTTCAAGATATATAAAGTGAACAAAACCCAGGGGCGGGTAAATACGTAAGAATCAGACCCCTCATTACATTAAAAGAAAATTATTGTGTACCTCCTGAAAACGTGGGAGTACTATTGGGTACATAGAAATATTATATGAGTAATATATAATCCTGTCCAAATAGTCAATTATATTATAAGTAGAAAAGTATTTGATTGACCTTCCTCAAGAATGCATTGAGTAGTTTGTGGCCCAAGTTAATAATTATTAGAAAATTTTGGGAATAATATATTGTAGTGTATTACGAGCATTTATTCATTAATTATTCTCCAGGAATAAATTATGGATGTAGACTTCTTTGTCAGCTGTATAAAGAATATCCCTAAAGCGTTTTCCTAAGTGAATCACAACATGTCGTATTATATGTTCCATTTGCCCTCCCATCTGGTCGGGACCATGGTTGCATCTCAGTTGCTTTTACACTAATAATTTTGAAGATATTTAGCAAACTGTTTTCAGCTTATATGAGTAATTTAGAATTTAAAGGGGTACTGTCTTCCACTGTCTTATGGTAACTGCAATTTACAAAAAGAAATTGTAAAGCATACAACATTCACAATGACACTAAATTTCAACGTTGACCTGAAGAACACCTTTTTAGGTCAATAGCATCACAGCAAAAGATTATTCTAGTTTATATAAACCGAGTCGTGGTTGGGATCGGCAATTGAGTTGAGTGTGCAGGTAAATTATTAATTAATATACATATGACTTAAGTTTATTATGTCGAGTCTCCTTATTATAAAATGTACTATCTGTTTATATTTCTACATGTTTAGCTTACCTATTATTGTTATGAGCCTATACTATAGAATTATTCATATCTACATTCAATAATTTCATGAGAAAATGTTAACATAAATCGTGTTTATATTACTTTTAGAGTACACCTTTATATTATTTTGTGGTATGCATCTTTATGATGTATTTCCTATGAATTAATACTGTTTTTCAGGGTTGAACTGACTGTGAGCTTTTATATACAAAGTAAATACATTAGCTAATGATCACAATTCTATAACAATTATCATTATGTTATATGGGTCTGGGCCTCATCAGTGACTAATCGAATGGGTAGTCCCTTGGCGATCCCCTCTTATACGGGTCATTATCCAAAAATGCTATCCCATAAAAGGAGCAATTTAGGCACGTCCTCCGACTTAAGCCACGCCTCCTCTAGCATAACAGGGGTCAATAATGTAAAGTACCTCTTCTCCTCCAGTGCGGGCAGGTAAAGAAGGTGAATCGAGGTTTCCTCATCTTCTTTACAGTATCTGGAGACCGGGCTGTCTCAACGTCAGCATGTGCTTATATTCATTCAGGCTACTATGGTAGCCCGTTATTATTCCCACCAGGGCTCTGGCGTTGTATCTGTTCAATTTGATGAATTCTTTGGTCCATTTCTCAATCTCTGAGTATCCGATGAAGAGTTTGGTTATTCGACAATCCGTTACTCCTCTCTATCTTTTATTGTGCTGGTCTCTACCAGCCATTGATGCGGTCTCTGATTCCGACTAATTCCCATTGCAGGTTGTGGTCCACAGAAGTCTTTCCTGGTCCCTAGTCTGTCATCTGCAATTAGATTTCCCTTAATGCCATTATGCCCAGGTATCCATAAGATTTCCACCGGCCCCTTCCCTGCCATTGAGGGACTACTTCTATAATCATACTGAGGATATACTTCTACAAGAATAAATAGCCTAGGGGTGGAAATAATACTTAAGATTCCATTGATGTCTATATAAGTTATATTGTCGTATATTTTTGTCGATAACCAACGCACCTGGCTATTTTATGACAAAAAGAAATTTTTATCATCAACACTCTACGATACCTATCAACACCCTAGTACATCGTGTATCTTCAAATCCTTGCATAATATGCCTATGAGCGATAAATCCAGATGATAATCATACAAGTTTCAGTATGACATAAGTATAAGTTACGTTATGTGTAGGTACCTATCTTAAATATCAATTAACAGGATACATATACCATATTACATGGTACATATTAAAATTAAATATAGAAATGATTATTCAGCACAAAAGGTTTAAATTCTTCAAGAATTAAAATAATTCTTTAAAATTACAATATTACGTTGTAACCAGTCACAATGTTAAGTTGAAAACATATTTTTTCCTATTTGACAAAAATCATTATATACCAGTGGTACTTCTAAAGATTAAGTAAAATGTAAGCGAAACAATAACAATATTATAACTAGAACAAATTAAGTACGAAAAAGTTAACAATGGAATAACTAAAACAATATAACACAGGTCAGTCTACTAGAAGTAATTTGATAAAAAATATACCCTAGTAACATCACTTTAATATAATAATCTAATGAGACTATAAAGTTTATTGATATTTGTAAGATATACTATGTGAATCTCGCAACATGCACTTATTACAATTTCACATAGATTTTCTTATTTAAGATGTCATTAATGATGTATAAATTTTCAGTTGGCTAGTAGTAGTAATATTTTTCTTCTACTAGATGTTTTTTTTAAGAACACCAGGTGGATTTCTAATAAATTTCAACTCGTTGGTAGAAAAAATATGTCGATAAATACTACATAGTCGGTATGTCGGTAATGTGTATCTAGCCTAATATTGTTACTAACCTATATATACTATACAATTATACATATCTACGTTTAATAATTTTATGAAACAATGTTAACATAAATCGTATTTATGTTAGTTCTACAGTACACCTCCACATAATTCTGTAATTTGCATCTGTGTGATGTATTGCCTATAAATTAATATTGTCTTTTAGGGTTAAACTGAGCTTATTTACAAAATAAATACATTATCTGATGATCGTAATTCTATAATAATACTGAGAATACATTTCTGTGCGTATAAGTAGCCGTGGAGTGGAAACAACCCTTAAGATTCCACAGCTGGCTATACAATCAACGAACTGGCTATTTTATGACAACAAGTAATTTTACCAACATCCTACAACATCTTACAACACCAGAGTACATCGTGTGTCTTCAAATCCTTACATAATATGCCTACGACCGATAAATCCAGATGATAGTCATACAAGTTTCAGTATGACATAAGTTGCGTTATGTGTAGGTACCTATCTTAAATGTCAATTAACAGGATATATATACCATATTACATGGTACACATTAAAATTAAATATAGAAATGGTTATTCAGCACAAAAGGTTTAAATTTTTCAAGAATTAACACAATTCTTGAAAATTACAATATTACGTTGTAATCACAGTCATAATGTTAAGTTGAAAACATATTTTTTCCGATTTGAAAAATATCATTATATATCAATGGTACTCCTAAAGATGAAGTAAAATGTAAATGAAACAGTAACAGTATCATAACTAGACCAAGTTAAGTGTGAAGTAAAGTTAGCAATGGAATAACTAAAACAATGTAACATAGGTTAGTCTACTAGAAGTGATTTGATGAAAAATATACCCTAATAACATCATTTTAATATAATAATCTAATGAAACTATAAAAATTATTAATATTTGTTAGATATACTTTGTGAATCTCGCAACATCCACTTATTCCAATTTCACAATGATTTTATGACTTAAGATGTCATTAATGATGTATCAATTTTCAGTTGGCTAGTGGTAGTGATATTTTTCGTCTATTAGATATTCTTTCTAAGAAAACCAGGTGGATTTCTAAGAAATTTCAACTCGTTGGTATAAAAAATATGTCGATAAATACTAGTCTGTAGGTCGGTAATGTTTAGCTAGCCTACTATTGTTATTAACTTATATATACTATACAATTATACATATCTACGTTTAATAATTTTATGAAAAAATGTTAACACAAATCGTATTTATGTTAGTTCTACAGTACACCTGCACATTAATTTGTAATTTGCATCTATATGATGTATTGCCTATAAATTAATATTGTTTCTCAGGGTTAATCTGAGCTTAATTATAAAGTAAAATACATTATCTGATGATCACAATTCTATAATAATACTGAGAATACATTTCTACGCATATAAATAGCCGTGGAGTGGAAACAACCCTTAAGATTCCACTGCTGGCTATACAAGTTAAAACCAGTTTAGTGTGTCGATAATCAACGAACTGGCTATTTTATGACAAAAACTAATTTTTATCAACACCCTACAACATCTTACAACACCGCGGTACATCGTGTGTCTCCAAATCCCCGTATAATACACCTACGATCGATATATCCAGGTGATAGTCATACAAGTTTCAGAATGACGGATGAAATAATTTGCGTTATGTGTAGGCATCTTAAATGTCAATTAACAGGATTCATATACCATATTACATGGTACATATTAAAATTAAATATAGAAACATTATTGAGCACAAAAGGTTTAAATTTTTCAAGAATTAAAATAATTTTTTAAAATTACAATATTACGTTGTAACCAGAGTCACTATGTTAAGTTGAAAACATAGTTTTTCCGATTTGAAAAAATTATTATATATCAGTGGTACTTCTAAAGATGAAGTAAAATGTAAGCAAAACAATAACAGTATTATACCTAGAACAAGTTAAGTGTGAAAAAGTTAGCAATGGAATAACTAAAACAATGTAACACAGGTCAGTCTACTAGAAGTTATTTGATACAAAATGTACCCTAATAACATCATTTTAATATAATAATCTAATGAAACCATAAAAATTATTAATATTTGTTAGATATACTCTGTGAATCTCGCAACATCCACTTATTCCAATTTCACAATGATTTTTTTACTTAAGATGTCATTAATGATGTATCAATTTTCAGTTGGCTAGTGGTAGTGATATTTTACTTCTATTAGATATTCTTTCTAAGAACACCAGGTGGATTTCCAAGAAATATCAACTCGTTGGTATAAAAAATATGTCGATAAATACTAGTCTGTAGGTCGGTAATGTTTAGCTAGCCTACTATTGTTATTAACTTATATATACTATACAATTATACATATCTACGTTTAATAATTTTATGAAAAAATGTTAACACAAATCGTATTTATGTTAGTTCTACAGTACACCTGCACATTAATTTGTAATTTGCATCTATATGATGTATTGCCTATAAATTAATATTGTTTCTCAGGGTTAATCTGAGCTTAATTATAAAGTAAAATACATTATCTGATGATCACAATTCTATAATAATACTGAGAATACATTTCTACGCATATAAATAGCCGTGGAGTGGAAACAACCCTTAAAATTCCACTGCTGGCTATACAAGTTAAAACCAGTTTAGTGTGTCGATAATCAACGAACTGGCTATTTTATGACAAAAACTAATTTTTATCAACACCCTACAACATCTTACAACACCGCGGTACATCGTGTGTCTCCAAATCCCCGTATAATACACCTACGATCGATATATCCAGGTGATAGTCATACAAGTTTCAGAATGACGGATGAAATAATTTGCGTTATGTGTAGGCATCTTAAATGTCAATTAACAGGATTCATATACCATATTACATGGTACATATTAAAATTAAATATAGAAACATTATTGAGCACAAAAGGTTTAAATTTTTCAAGAATTAAAATAATTTTTTAAAATTACAATATTACGTTGTAACCAGAGTCACTATGTTAAGTTGAAAACATAGTTTTTCCGATTTGAAAAAATTATTATATATCAGTGGTACTTCTAAAGATGAAGTAAAATGTAAGCAAAACAATAACAGTATTATACCTAGAACAAGTTAAGTGTGAAAAAGTTAGCAATGGAATAACTAAAACAATGTAACACAGGTCAGTCTACTAGAAGTGATTTGATACAAAATATACCCTAATAACATCATTTTAATATAATAATCTAATGAAACCATAAAAATTATTAATATTTGTTAGATATACTCTGTGAATCTCGCAACATCCACTTATTCCAATTTCACAATGATTTTTTTACTTAAGATGTCATTAATGATGTATCAATTTTCAGTTGGCTAGTGGTAGTGATATTTTACTTCTATTAGATATTCTTTCTAAGAACACCAGGTGGATTTCCAAGAAATATCAACTCGTTGCTATAAAAGATATGTCGATAAATAATAGTCGGTATGTCGGTAATGTTTAGCTAGTCTATTATTGTTATTAACCTATATATACTAACAACTATACATACCTACGTTTAATAATTTTATGACAAAATGTTAACATAAATCGTATTTATGGTAATTTTCCAGTACACCTGCACATTATTTTGTAATTTGCATCTACATGATGTATTGCCTATAAATTAATATTGTTTTTCAGGGTTAAACTGAGTTTATTTATAAAAAGTAATTTTTATCAACACCCTACAACATCTTACAACACCGTAGTACATCGTGTGTTACGTGTCTCCAAATTCTCGCATAATACGAATATGACCGATATATCCAGATGATAGTCATACAAGTTTCAGCATGACGGATGACATAAGTTGCGCTATGTGTAGGTATCTTAAATGTCAATTAACAGAATACATATACCACATATCAAAATTAAATATATAAATGGTTATTCAGCGCAAAAGTTTAAAATTTTTAAGAATTAAAATAATTCTTGAAAACTATAGTGTTACGTTGTAATCACACTCACATTGTTAAGTTGAAAACATATTTTTTGCACATATTGATTTGAAAAAATTCATTATATATCAATGGTACTTCTAAAGATGAAGTAAAATGTAAGCGAAACAATAACAGTATTATAATTATAGAACAAGTTAAATGTGAAAAAGTTAGCTCTTAAATAACTAGAACAACGTAACTTAGGTCAGTATCTATCAGAACTGATTTGATGAAAAATATATCCTGATAACATCATTTTAGTATAATAATCTAATGAAACAGTAAAAATTATTAATATTTGTAGGATACACGCTGTGAATTTCGCAACATCCACACATCTCAATTTCGTCATGAATTCCTGATCTTGGCCGTTATTAATGATGTGTCAATTTACAGTTGGCGAGCAGTAGTGATATTTTTTTTCTATTAGGTGTTTTTTGTAAGAACACCAGGTGGATTTCTAAGGAACTTCGACTCATCAATATAAAAAAATATGTCGGTAAATTCTATCACGTTTTTATTTTTTTTATTTTCTTATAAGGTCTCAATACACTTTTTAAAATTCTAGTAATAGCCCTACACCTAATCAAAATAATAACTCGAACATCGTTCCACAAAAAAAAAGTTTACAAAATATATAGTTACCAATTTAGAAGAAACTTTATCGGACATAGAGATCGTATACAGAAATTGACTTCCTTCGACTAGGGCTCAGGTTGCGAAGGATAGTTCCAAACTCCTTCCGTTGGGACATAAAATGACATCCCTTACTGATGACCTAACCTGCCACCTTAACTAGAGTACGAATGACATTAGTGTAGCCAGCTTTATAGCAGAAAATGATACATTGCCCATCTATATAATGTCCGTGGAGAAGCGTGCTGCACTAATTTAACTTCGCATCGGACAAATGATATTAATTTGTTGATACTATTTAAACAAAACAAACTAAATTATCGAGACAATTTCCATTATTATCTACGACTTTATGCCAGTGCATGAACAATTATTGGGCGATTCTATCATAGTCGAATTTCTTGGGCTTCGAGTCGAATATATTAGGTCATTCTGTAGGATATTCCATATATTCATAAGATATTTCATATATCACTGCTTCAAAAATAGGGAGCAAGTTTCAAGAACATTGAACTATATATTATTATTTTCAACGCGCCTCAATAGACTTGATAATTATTAGGCAAGCATCATTTATTGATCAGAGACCTTGGGATTTCTTCTCATCAACAATATTTTTTCAGACAAAGCCTGTTTTCGCGCTTGATGGTGTTATTCTGCTAAGGGTTCGATAACTTTAGGGTTGGAGAATATCAAAGTGTAAATCGATGAAGTATGTATTTGGTAGATTATAATATCAAATTTTTCTCGATATCGCCAGTAGGAACTATATTTTTACGATATTTAGGAATATTTCAACACACATAGTGGTTATTGATCAAATACAGGTTGATGATAGATAATAGTGCGTGTTTCAACGAAATAATAGTTGTTTAATTTATTTAAATAAATGTATATTGTTTAAGGATAGATTTATTTTAAAAGTAATTTAAATTTCTGTTAATAGACGTTTAAATGATCTTTCATTATATAAACATGTTATGTTATATCTATATAATAAATATGTTATGTTAATTTATTTGAATAATGTTCAAAATAATATCATATTATTGAATATTGAATATATATACTAGCTAATTTTACACATTCTTGTAAAATGTACGAAAAGGGAGCAAGTACGTTGAAATATATATGATTTCTGGCTTCTTCAAGGGTCTGTTTTAAGTCCACTATTTTTATAAATTAAATATGTTGGAGTATTCATACATATTATATGTAAATAATTGAATTTTTTAATTCAGTTAATAGTGATAATTATTGTTACCTCTAGCAAAACAATCTATGTACTATAGTGTATATATCATATTATAGTATCTATACCTAATTATGAATATAGCAGTGATAGTGATATACAGACATCTAGACTAGAATGCTATTGATTTACGTGTAATATTTAAGGCAACATTTTATTTTCATGACCATGTTGCTACGAATACTAATAAAACCTATAAATAGTTCTTAAGAGTTTTAATAAGTAACTTAATACATTTTAATATAATGATGTCTTTGATTTTATTATTTTGTGTATCTAAATTAGCATATTATGCGATAGGGAGACCTTTTGTGAAATACTTGTGATTTAAGTTATATAGAGTTTACCATCATCAAGGTATGTCTGAGTTAGTGCGGATATTGATATCGATTAAGTTCTGTCCAAACTACATTCTTTTATCAAAATTATTTAACGATTTTGTTATTTCATTTCTAATTAATTCCTAAAAAAATGTCCATGTCTCCAAGTTACATGTATACAATAGTATATTATTATCTTGCAGAATTGCGTAATAATATTGTAAAGTTGTTGCCACTCCACATAATGTGTTTACCAAATAATTCTAATTTGGTAATCTAGACATTCTTAACTATAAAACCACCTATATAGCCTATTGCTGTAATTACTCGTACGTAATATTATTGTAAACATATTTACTTTTCACTTTTATGTGCTTTTTTAATATCCGGGAACTGGTTAATATAAAGTTCATCTATATTTACTAAACGGCTGTTTTCGTGTGTCACGAAATTTTTAGGTCGATGAATGAAATGCTTTTCTTTCGAATTTTAGAATGTTTACAAAATCAGCATAGTAAATCGACCCTTACGAACAACGTGGTAACTTTTGTTTTTTGATCCGAAGCCTCTAGAGGCATGCTCCGGAGGTGCCTTCGATATGAGCGAGGAGGCAGCGCAACATTATTGTGATTTGATTACTCGTTTTTATTACTATTTCACTAAGATATTATTGAAAATGCATCATTCAATTTTATTTGCAATTATTTAATTTAGTAAATAATTAGGTAAAATTTTAAAATACAGTGCAAAATCTTCCCCATTAAGTCTCTCTATCTCTGATAATGCCCCAGATAACAATGCATGCAGCATAAAAGTAAGCCACGCTGTATATTAGTGTGAACTTTAGCTAATTGCTATGTCATAGTATTGTGATGTGAAAAAAACTGATATCCTATTGAAAAATCTACGACTGTTTTTCAATGTTGGTACTACATTCGCAAAAGGACTATCAGGGGCGCAATAAAATTAATTACGTAAATACATATAAGGGCAGGTGCAATTTAAGTTATGTATATACTGCATTTATAGTATCTCCTTGATATACTTGAACATAGATACAATATTTTTTTTAGAATACCTACTAATGAATTTTACTTCAATGATATACTAATATCAATTCGTGGATTCATAGACTTCCATTCATTCCTGCTACTGATCATTTATTTATACGCATTTTGTTCATTACTCCTCGAATTATTTTGCTCGTTACTCAGTTGTTTATACAAATATATAAATTTACAAATTATATTACTGTCCATCGATAGTTTTCTATTTCATTACAGTTATGACGGAATATAGATTTTTTTCCAAAGTGGCCAGTGAACACTCATAGTTTGAACACATACAGCATAGCAAGAATGGGAACAAGTCTTAACTGCGATATCGGACCGCCCACGGGGTGCGCAGTAAACAGCCTGGCATTGACTCAGCCGCATTGAGATCTGCGAGTGAATATCGAGTGTATTGAATGTATACAGAGTTCTATGTGGTCGTGCGTAATGTGCATTCTTTTCCCTTCGATGCTGCCTCACTCATTCTTCTACATATACAGAGAGAATCTTACACTTATTATTCTTGCTAAGCTGTACATACACAGAAATCAATGTCCTTCCTCTAAAGCTTCAGGATGCAGAGGGGAAGGTTATACACGAAGACGAGGACAAACATACCAATGTTCAGGGAGAGGTGCTAAACTCCCCCCGTTGGAACTGAAATCCAAACATACAATGAATAGCCAATGTATGAATGATGAATACGATATATGGTAGAACGGCATCTCTCTTTGACCATAGAAGTGTTTGTTCTCGTCTCTATGTGTATCCTTCGAAGTGCCAAAAAAGATACTGTCTAAGAAAATTATTCTCCTTGTAAACCTTAATTACGCAAAATTGCTATTATTACATTCACTGATCAATTACTAGTCAAAGAAACGCCACAAAATATTTAAAAAGACTTTTTATGAGAATTCTGAATTTGAGAATGAGACCTTTGAATTTGCATGAGATTCACAGCTCATAATGTTGTTTGGTACAATTGTATTACTTGTATGTATTACTTTGTGCAAATATCGTTTTTTAGTCAGTCATTCGTGTCGTTTTAAAATGTTTGTATACGTTATAACCACATTTATTTTTTCTATTTTTGAATTCCAAGTTTTAAAAACGTCTGTAACTCGATCATGTAGTAAGAGTTTAAAGGGACTTTTTATGGAACGTGGTTTCACAGTGAAACCACTGGGCTTAATACACTGGATTTAGTTTTAAACTGGTTTGTATTAATCAAAAAACGTATGTTTCAGTCAGTGTATTTAGGACTGGACGTATTTTGTATAGCTTGTCGAAACTGGGCGCAGCTCTACAGGGTTGTACAGAATTGTCATTGAGATGTACGTGATTTAGTAATCAACTAAATCCATTTATAGACATAACACTATTGATAAATGTATTCCGATTCTGGTCTTGCAAACCAGTAATCTCTATAACTGGGAAGTTTCTTTACACCCATGAGATGCCGAAAATGCCTGTTGTTCTTTCACATTTGTTAACATCAATGCGTTCGCATTCCCTCCATTTTTATGTGTAGTGAACATATTAGCTTGAATAACAATAGGTATATCGAAAAAGTTGTAATGAAAATAAATGTAAAAATACGTCTACAGTCGATTCAGCAGAATCACTAATTTTAGGCCGACAGCTTTCAGCAAATTATTGTGGTTGTTGGTTGTGCACAATTTTCGTCTAGGTAACCACATTCCTCATCACTTTTTAATTACAGATAGTAGTTTCCCGTCTTCATTTTCCCAATTAGTGTTGTAGCGTTGTTGTACAACATCATTTTCAAATAAAACTTCCATATTGCCTTACCACTTACTGAAATGTTTACTGTCTTACTTACTCTCGCATAAACTTTATGAGTAAAAAATATATTTTTTTATATATTCTAATACTATAATATATGTAAGATATATTATCAAATTGTTCGTAGACTGATCGTCAAAATGTGCTCTTTATTTAATTTTATTTGAAAGATGATTATTCCTCCTTCCAAGTGTAGATATTTCTTCCTCGGAATTTCTGTAGCTCTGGGCTACAATTTCTACTTCGATTTTTCTGGTTTAGTGATAAATACTTAAAAGAGGATATATTCGGGACGAACATTCGGTAATTCAACATCCCGCATTTCAGCTCAAATGATATACAACAGGCCACATTTATCTTGTCACCGTTGCCATCTGAAATAACATTCATTACGAAACTTGCGTGTGGCTCTGTGCTCTTATATCTCTTTTAAAAGAGCGGTGGGTATACTAATAATAAATTGTATTCTGTGCTGCGTGTAATAAATCCAGTGTAATTAAATTGTGGAAAAAGACGTAGGAATATATATGTCATTCTGAATTGATTGGGCCGTTACTTGATGAAAATCCATATTTATACAAAATGTAAACCTTTGCTGGTTAGATTTTCACTTTTTATTTGTTAAACATAACAATTGTTTCGCCAACACAGTGGCTTCTTCAGATGTTGAGTACAAAGACTAAATTTTACATTGTGGAATTGCGTTTATATAACTAGGGTAATTCTAGGTTTATTACTATGGAAAATAGAAAGTGAAAATCTAACCAGCAAAGGTTTTAATTTTGCATATGTATATATGTTACTTATTTGTAATACGTAAATTTTACTAACAAGTTCAAACACAACCATAGGCCTATTACTATACTATTGCAAGAGATGTATCAATCTTTATCAAAAGGTACAGTTGCACATGTCTACGACTTCATTCAGAAAATAAAAAATAAATAATATTTAGAAATATTCATATATCCATATGCTCCTCCTCTGACATTGTTAGACAAGGTTAATGAACAAGAAAAGTGACACTAATCACTAAACTATCTTATAATTTTATATAAATACAATACTTTTTTAGAATACTATAATGTAACTTCTATCAGAAATTTTAATGAGTAATGTTTATATACCTATAAGTTCGCGTATAGGGATTTAAGAAACAACTAAAGTAAGTTTCTTTCGAGTACGAATACTTTGTAGGACTTGCAATGCAATGAAATGCAAGTAATTTTAAAGACTAAGGATATAGTAGTTGTAAAGTATAATACAATAGACATCTACATGTTTAAAGAGAGGGTGTATTGTACGTACATGTACGTATATCAATATTTAAGGCATACTCGGTAGATACCGGGTATTCGAATTCTTTGATAAAATGTTCTTTAATGTAATTAACAGGTCAGTTAACAGTTTAGATAGATCAGTTTTCAGGTATTCTGTTAATGAATTAAAGAAATTTTGAATTAATTAATCTTTGTCTTATTACTTTTGAGATACAAAAAACAGATAAATATGGCAACAAAATTAAGGAATTATTAAAAAATGGCAAGCAAATAACTTGCCATTAATAATGTTAACTTTCTCGAAAATCTATATATCGATTGTGATCGCATTTACATTCTTTATAGCCTATTTCATAAGTAAGGATGGTAAGGATGAAATTTCCTGTACAAATTTCAGTTTTGAATATACACAGGGTGTACGTATGAAAGTAAGTTTATTTTTATAAAATATATAATATATTCTGGAACGCTCACAGCTAAGGTTACAGATTTTGTTACAAGGTGGATTTCATTCCAGTGCCTCAATGCCTACTCATTGCACTATACAAGAGAAATATGGGAACATACAGAGGAATTCAAACGATGTTTGCTTAACCAACTATTACTCCAAATTTGATCTAACATGGTTAACCGCGAATACATAATCTCACCAAAAACATAATTGTGAAAAGGGGGTCAAGTTCGGTACAAACGACGTTCGGCGTTATCTGATTCGCCGATAAAAGGGTTGAAATCTGGACGGGTACCAAGTTCCATAGAAACTTACAACATGAACTTATAATAGGAACGTACAATGGTCTTAAATTTATTTAAATGAAAATTTGTTATTGAATTTATAACTTGGAAAGGTGGTCCAACCAAGACGCACTATGTTAATTGTAAATAAAACAAAAAGTATTCAGAGAATTATCTTAATATTTTTTATTATGATAGAAGGATCTATGTCAATTATGTGTGAAACAAAATATCGGCCAAATGCTCGCCACGGCTTCGGTGGCATACCTCTATCCGATGGTCCATATTTTCAATGACTCTGAGACATAATTGATGTTCAATGTCGTTAATGTGCCGAATTATGTCATCGTTTAGCTTTTGAATTGTTCTTGGCTTATTGACGTACACTTTTTCTTTTAAATATCCCCAAAGAAAGAAGTCCAACGGTGTCAAATCACATGATCGTGGCGGCCAATTAACATCGCCACGACTTGAGATAACACAGCCATTGAATTTCTCGCGTAAAAGTGCCATTGTTTCGTTGGCTGTGTGGCAAGTGGCACCATCCTGTTGGAACCACATATCGTCCAGGTCCATATCCTCAATTTCTGGCCACAGGAAGTCCGTTATTATCTCGCGATAGCGAACACCATTCACGGTAACTGCTTGACCGACCTCATTTTCGAAGAAGTACGGCCCAATGACGCCGCCAGCCCATAAACCGCACCAAACAGTCACTCTTTGTGGATGCATCGGCTTTTCAACAATCACTCGTGGATTCTTATTTGCCCAAATTCGGCAATTGTGGTTGTTAACGAATCCACTGAGGTGAAAGTGTGCCTCGTCGTTGAAGATGATTTTCTTTGTAAAGTCACCACTTCTGTCTGTTCAACCAACCATTCGGCGTATTGACGACGCTTGAAATGGTCAGTAGGCTTCAGCTCTTGAGTCAATTGAACCTTGTAAGCGTGTAAATTCAAATCTTTATTCAAAATTCGCATCAGTGATGTTCGTGAGATGTTCAATTGTTGGGCACGACGACGAGCCGAGGTTGACGGCTCTTCTGCTACACTATCGCGAACAACAGCAATGTTTTCCGCAGAACGAACTGGGCGAGCATGCACAGACGTTTTTACATTTCCTACAGACCCGGTTTGCTGATATTTGCGCACAATTCTCCCGATTGTGGACACATTTGGTCGATTATGCTGACCAAAAAAGTTACGAAATGCACGAAATGCATTTTGATTTGAACGCCCATTTTCGTAAAAGGCTTCAACAATCTTAACGCGCTGCTCAATTGTGTAACCTCTCCATTTGTTGAATTTGTCAAACACTGAAACAAAGAAATGTCAAATTAAGTTGGGCAAAAAACTTGACGTTAAGGTGTGACTCACAATTAACATCGTGCATTATGGTTGGACCACCCTTTATATATATATATATATATATATATATATATATATATATATATATATATATATATATATATATATATAACCTAATTACTATTATAATATTATTACTGTTATACTTAATAGTTCATTATAAATTCTTTTTAACTCAGACCAAATATTCCATCTGAAGAAAATGGACGCATCGTTAAGTAAACATGACTTTCTCGCTACCTTCAATAAGAAACAAACTACTAATACATATACTCAGGGAGTGAAATAGGGCCAACTATGTCCATTGAGGCACACAATATTCAGTTATTTATTAACTACTGAAATTATTATCTATTTTAACTTATTGATTTCTACCAATCAAAGAACGTTTATATAAGTTTAGTGCATTACGTGCTATACTTATAATGGCTAGATCTAGTTTCTTCTGCTAGAGCTCCTCCATAGTATCATTTTATTTATGAGGATTACTAAAGTTAGTATAGTATTTTATATCAATGTTATTTCTTTAAAAATACATATATTTCATGTCACAGAGAAATTTGTCTTAATTAAATTACTACTAAAATCTACTTCTAAAAGATTTATCGCTTGTTTTTTTATTTATCAAAACTTTAGGTTACATATTGGCCTATGGTTTATTGTTTCTGTCCAGTTTTATAAATAATTTTTTTGCAGTACAAAATGTCATTCTGTGGCGAAATAGAACTCCTAGGACCTTCTGTGACTGTCCGTATAAAAAACATGTTATCAAAGAGCTCTCATTACCAGCTGAGAATTCTTAAGCTAGAGCAAGTACTATATACTATCCACCATTTGTCTCATGTCCTATTTACTAAAGGGATTAGAGAGTCTGTGATAGCAACATTAGAGATGGAGCACGAATCAGAAATTGCAGACACGCAAACATATTCTTAGCTACACCTCGTAGTAAACTACCATTTGAATCTGTCTCACATAGATTTGCTTATCCTATCAGAAACGTTGATAGTACATTGTTGACCAACTAAGCACCTCTACATTATGGGCTATATTGATAATCTAATAAGTCCAATGATGATCTGAAGGATGAAGTTACGAAACATATCCTAAAGAGCACTCTCAATAAAGCAAGAAGCTCTACTGGACAATTACTTCCCAGAAACCATCGATCTATGTTATCTACATCCAAGTACCAGTCGGTATATCCATAGGATGGATGAAAGTTTGAGATTGGCTATAGAATGAACATTCCGATGGAGGTAGCACAATGAGCACGATACAGTAGCCTAAGTACATGTGGACTCTTCTCTTGTTATAGAAACAGAACCGTCTATGATTTGTACTACGGATAAATAAACTCTCTCTAAATAAACGTCTTTTGCTAATAGAAAAATTGATGTTATAACTTACCTCGCCTCCAATATGATCACTGTCATAATATTTATAGTCATTTTAATGTAATTGTTAAAACCTACATAAAATCGTCTATTTTACATTGGCAATGTATCCTTCGTGAATTATAGTTCTTGAGTGCGGCTCACTACACCGTACCATATTAGGACCGTAACCGTATCGACACATGCATACAAATATAATTTGCAACAATTTGTATCAGACAACGTCCATTAGACCGTTCCATCACCGGCCAATACCCTAGCGTGTCATGACTGGACCATAGATGCAAATTATATTTATTTGTATTTGATATTTATTTACATGTATCGATACGGTTACTGTCCTAGTATGGTACGGTGTAGTGGGCAGAGACCTTTATGTCAAGTCTATGTCAAGTCTAGACAAACACTAGCACTTAAAAATACAGAATCAGTAATTACTAAATGGAAAAATCATCTATGTAATGTCGGTGTTCACGTTCTTCTCCAACATTTTTATGTGCAGTATTAAAGATTAAAGTACTTCATTTTATGAAATTAGAAAATTTTATAAAGGAGACGCTATTCTAGGATGCGAACTTTATATTAACGAAATACGAATTCCCTATAATAACTATATTATCTTTTACCAGTGGGAGATTCATTTGCAAATTAGATGACAACGGATGTAAAATCTAAAGAAACGCCGTAAAAGTATCGTGTTACTTATTAAACCCTTCAAGCCTATTTGAGAGCAATAGTTGGGGTTGTATTTACACTTTTACAAGCGATTCACGCTTCTCCATTGTATGAATATTTATGACGAAAAAAGTCCTGTATTATTCATATTGTGTCTGGCCAAGCTGGATACTTTTTTGCCGGCGTATGCTTAATCTAGGGATTTCTGTTTTTGAAAGTGATAAATTGTAAATATCCAGTCGGATAAAAAAATAACATTAAGGTTTAAGGCCTACTGTGAGATAACACCTGACAGTGCGAAAAATTGAACAATATATTATGTACATGTCCTCGATGCCAAGAATGAGTACTTCATTGCTGCGAATGTGTAAAAAAACAATTAAATCCTGATAAAACACGGGCGTTTTTAAGCACTGCAGAATTTATAATGAAATGAAATCTGTGGATCGATATTTTTTGCTGGATCATATAATAAAAAAGTGAAAAAAAATGTTTCGCTTTGTCATCAGAGCATACGATGGATCATGGATAATGGGGATATAATGCATATTAAATGTTTTAATAGCATTTTAATGCCTGGCAAAAATTCAGATAAAACCATATAGTTAACCATCAAGTGATAGAAGCTTGTGAATACGTATTCGCTCTTTCTCCATCGATGGACTTAGTAAGTCATCTTATTCAAAAATATATATGTACTATATATTCCATCTTTATTGACTAAATAAAAAACTCTCTTATCTTTCCGATAAATGCAACAGTTTACCTGAGCCTAACTATAAAAACAAGCCACGGTATATTTTGAGATTTTTTATTTAGCAAATAGCGATGAAATAAACTATATGAAGGTGATTTACTATTAAACCGTCTTATTTAAACATATACCGCTGGGTAAATTTCAATATTTTTTCAGACAGTTTGCTTATAATGACAAAGTCATGAAGAATTGACCTCTCCCCATTCTAGATCTTTTTCTCTCAATGGAAACTGAATGGTGAACACTAGAATTACCTATCTCTTTTTTATTCTTGAGTTTTCGATGGTTCGTGTCGATAACACGTTTCCTTTTGTAATTAGAGAAGAGTTATTTTCATATTTTTACGTCATTTCTCTGTGTAAAATTTAATGTTTCCAAATTATTCTTAATATCATTGTTAGTGCTAGAGTTATAACTTCTATTTATTTAAACATGTTATAGTTTGCTGTGATTTTCAAGTTTTTCTCGTTTCAATTATATGTGGCATATGGAGTCAATCGTTTTGCGTCCCTATTTTAATAAAATTAAAATTTCTTTTAAGGTAGCGTCATTTTTATGATTTTTGCAAAGTAAGTAAACGGTAATTGACTTGATTTGATTTCAATCTCAATATTTAGATATATTAACATAAATTAATCCATTTAGTTGTTGCATATTAGATCATTATTTACAATGCTCCAATTTAAATGTTCGAATCGGTATACGAAAATTAAGAAAAATTCTAAATCTGTAGAGTTTCATTATAAGTAAGTATAATATTCAAGTATCCAAAATATATTTTAATTAATATCCAGAAACAAGGCTATATATAATATGTATATTTAATCATATATAATAGATTATTGGATGAGATGAGAAATATATTTTTGACACATTAAAAGAAAAATGCAAGGAAGCAATAAGTAATGAATGATATTGAACATGCTGCATATTTTTCCGTCATTGATATCGATATAGGGGTGGCAGATTTAAATTAATCATGAAATGGAAGCCAAATCCATAAAATCTAATGACGCGTATCATCAATAATAAAAACAGAACAGAAATTTAGATATTATGCGACAAGAACGCAATAACAACTTAACACCAACCAATCCTAAACTATACATAGACTTTTGCAATTGGTATATTCGATAAATTGAGCACATCCAATAATAAATATAAGGACATATAATAGATTAATATATGAAAATATATATATGGACAATAATGAGATCCAAATTGTTTGCAATTTGTAATTTACTGGCGAATCAGTTGCAAATGGTATTTGTTGTGATGGAATTTTCAACCGGAATAACAAATATATTTGATTTGAACACAGTTGAATAACACTATAAAACAACTTAAATACAAAATTTTACTACGCAGGGGGTAATATTCAAACTACAGAAATAAGGAGTTTATACTCCTCCTACTCCTACATTATACTGATGATCTCAAGTTTCTACTTCGATTTAGATTGTTCTAAACTACCAAGAGATGGGGTTTGGTACGCTCTACTGCGGTGGAACGTAGCAACGTCTACTAGATGTAAGCTTTATCTGTCGAAAGTATACTCGTTTACACTGCACTGACGGGACCCAAGATAGAAAGGTCGAAACCAGTCTGCAGTTAACGATATCCTGAGTTAGGTGACATTCTGCATCTTTCTTGGTGGCTTTGGAACAGTCACTGTATCTTTAGTGCTAACTCTGTTATACAAAAATACGACAAATTTTGTCATGTAATTCAGCGCTCGGCGTTTGGCATATAGCCAGGAGAATAGCTGTATTGACCTAATTTGTTTAGTCCCTATTATATAAGCATATTACGTATGCATTTGCAGATGGGTTGGAGTATAAGCTCCTTATTTCTGTAGGTTACAAATTATATATTTAATAAAATCTGGACACAAATTGAAGATCAATCTGACGTATAATACATAGTTGAAAATGTAACTAATGACTTATATTTAATCAATTATAATACTAAAATAAAATACAAATATATGTATGTCCAACTCAAACGATGGAAAATATGTTGAAGACATCTTATCCCATTTAGAAACACGCCTTACAAATATTTAAATAACATTTCTTTGATTCTATAATATATCGAAATATATAAGTTACGACATATCGAAAATTCAAAATAAAAATATAGTTTTGGTGTGTAGCTCGAAAATTAAAAGAAATTTTAGGAAATTCTTATTTTAATTATTTAGTGCATTTGTTAAAATATAAAAAATGGGGTTCCATTTTTACATTCCTCTTATACTTGACAGAATATTGAGAGTATTTTGCGTTATAGTAGACTAAGAGTTATGTCACTGTTATGAAATATGAATCGATAAGAAATTCACAGGTAGAAGTATTTTTTAAGAATAATGCAGTATTTCGTGAAAAAAATCCGTGAGAGCAGTTCTTCATGCTCTCTAGTGAGGATCAAGGTAATCAACATAATATCATGGAGGTGTGTAAAATATTGATGGAGGGAAAATTTTTATAGAACAAGGAAAAAAATTTACTTTTGTTGGAACTTTGAATGATAAAATTTTAGAAACAGTGAAGTGAATGTGATACTTGACATTTGTTAAATCTCAGAAAATAATTAAAAAAATACTGTGCTTAAGATTAGCATACTTTATCACTACTGATTGTGAAAGTTCACAATAATTGGGTGACTATGCTCTCAAATAGAAGTTGAATACATATATAAATTGAATGTTGTCCAAAAATGACGAAGGTTTTGTACAAAGTAAAGGCCGTCTCGGAGCAACCCGAGCAAGAGTTTGATTCCCATATAAGTCAACTGAATGTATCTGTGTATGTTTGTATAAATATCGAGTCTTTTAGACCAATGCCAGGAATACACTGAATAGCTATTGTTTGACAGATGCAAGAGGAATACACACATTCAGACGAACACACTCATTCAGAGGAATACAAAATTATAAGAAACCCTAAGGCAAATATCTTCACAGTAAGAAGACTATGCGTCAAATCTGGCCAGTAAGCTGGCTATTACTGAGTTAAGTCTATGAACTCACGAAACTATATGCTTTATCAAGCTAGTATCGTAGATCTAAACAATATGAAATATAAACACCTTACCAAACTAAATCAGATTTGCTACCACTACCTGTTCAGTCAGTGGCTTTATAAACGTTTGAATATATCCAAATACAACATTAGTATTGAATTTTGATTCAGGAATATGACCCACAATATCGTTTCCTATGTACCGCTTTCCTACTATAACTGCAATTTTTGTCGAGCTTGTGAGAAAAATATGTGAGTTTACATCTAATAACTATTGCAAATTTCTTTAGCTAACTGTCACATTTAAAAAAAGTACATTCGACAATAAAACAAATGGGATTTCAGTAATTTAAGAATTCCATAATATGCCGTTTAATAATAGCATTGAAATAATAGCAATACGTTAAACCTCACCTCTATAAAAACAAAGGCGTAAAAAAGTGTTTCAATATTTAACAAAGCGATATTTTCTCGTTTATTCAAGAGAATACACTTTTAGTATCACAAATCCACAATGAACATGAGTAACTTAATTAATTAAAATTGCTGTGTGTTAAAATCTGTCATGCATATTATAGTAGTAACAAGTAATCATTACACTATTTTGTTATGTAAAAATAGATTTTTGTTGTAATAAATATTTCATCATTCACAAGTAATTGTCTTGCCTTTTATCTATGAAAATGTTCGTCCAATTCAATTCAACTTTGAAAATAACCGCGAAAACATATTGATTTGCGTTTATTTATATAACATATGAATAGAAAAAACATCCACAAATTTTCGTACTTCACTTTCGTCGCGAAATTAATTAATGCAACCGTTAATCCTGAAAATTTATGATAACGATTTAACGCCAATACTGATGAAAAGTTATCGTCATAGATCCTGCTCCTGTTTTGTTTATTACAGTGGCAACATTGAAATATTATCAGGTGAATTGTTAGGTAGTAAACAATACCTCGACGTGAAACGTGAATGTATTACAAGGGAGAGTTAAAACGAGACACTACGGTACCGATTTACATACATATGATTTATTAATGTCTCATTAAATCGTATATTAATAATAAATCGATAATTTTTCATATGTTTGATGTAGACCGAGAATCGTCGATTATTCGATTGGGTCTACAACGTTCGGGTTCAATCCGTGACTGCATTCCTACAACTGACGTTCAAATATTTACTGAGGGTTAGACATACTGCTCATCAAGAATAGGAAAAAGTGTGAGATATGTATAGAAGAAAAAGTGAGACAGCATTCGGAGGGTAAAGGATGTACTTTACGCGTGGCCAGATGGAACTCTGTGTACATTCACATTCAATATTGCGAGTATATACATCGATATTCACTCTTAAAAAGTCTCAATTCGGCTGAGAAAGATCCAGGATATTTACTGCGCACCTCGTGGGTGGTTCTATATCGCAGCTTTTAGACTTCTTCTTATTCTTCATGAATTGTACAAAAATTAGCTGTCAGAGCGAGAGCAAACTCGAACCGGAGCATCAAATTACAGCGTTTTTTACAACCTGTTCACCTTTGCCACCTACCCCCTTTGTTTTTAAAATGGAAACCTGTTTTTATTTTTTTTAAGTTTCTACATAAAAAGTGATAAGTATTTCATATTTGTACTCCTGTAAAAATATAAATAGTTTCCGAGGTATTTAGCGTTGTAGGTTTTTCTTATCTATTTTCATCGCTCATAGTTCATATTTGTAGGTTATGCCAAGCCACAGTAAAATTACATGTTGGCCAAATACTCACTATGATACATTTAAGCGACATGTTAAGAATTGGCCTGTTGTGTTGTGTCTATTTCTAGTTCTTAAAGACTAAAATATAAACAAAACTTAATTTACCATTAACAAAATTAATAGTAAATTAAGGTCAGTTGAAACACGAAACGTCTGTTTACACGACTGCATGCTGATAGTAATATTCAAACTATATTCTCTAGTTAGTCTAAAATAAATATAACGTAAGAATATCTCATATTTTGTTGTAGCCAACTAGTGTGTACTTTGTTTTGTAATATATATATATATATATATATATATATATATATATATATATATATATATATTCAGCTCGCAATTATGTTTCATTTTATACCACTTGACATTGATTTTCGTTGTTCCTATATTAGGTTTAAAATAGTTTCTAGATTTCTTTACATCAATAAAATATACAATATAGGAAATTTGTATCACCATTATACAAACAAAAGAAACTCGTGCCTTTAACGAGAAAGCTGTTTGATTGAGGAAACCTTTGAGATAAATTAATGGAACAGATATAGCTTTGTAAGGTATCTGTCGTTGTATGAATTCGATTCTGGCTGTCATAAATTGGAATGCTTGCTAACGGTTGTAAGTATACAACTGCGACGTCATTACGAAATAGTAATACTTGATATGTAAGGGTTGAAATTTCTGTTATATAGTTAATGTCAGATGCTGAATTACTTTGTTAGGGTATTTTTCTGATCACTAACTGGTTAATAAATACACAAATGAGATTTAAAGCACATCTAGTTTATGTATTACAACTTTGCTCACAGAATGTTATTCACAATTGTTCTCTTTATCACGGTTGAAGACAGTTCTTTATTAATTCTTTATTAAGTTAAAGAGCTGCATCGTCAAAGAACTGTAATTTTACCGTTAAAGACAGTTTATTGTGTATTTGGTATTTAACATTATTTCCAAGTCTCTCGCGTGCAGCTTGTAAATATGTTTAACACGTACTTAGCTAGGCTATTGCCATGTAGTATTTGCTAACAAATTATATTTGTTCAAAAACGTCAAACAAAACACTTTTTTCTTAGTGTTGCACTGTGTATATGATTTGTACATAAACATTTCTTAAATCATAGCAAGTTTCAATTACAAACAAATCGTTATTTGAGGCCCGTAATATTTTCCATCAATCAGTATGTTCCCATATAAATATTTTCACATTGTGGGCAAACAGTCGCATGTTATAAACTTTCGACTTAGTTATGTTCAATAAAAGTAATAGAGATGAGGTAGAAATATAAATATTTTCACTTCCACAATAAACAAAGCGATAGGTGGGCAAGCTCGCTGGCAAAGCAGAACTGAATATTTTGTACCTATATGGATTGAAATATCTCAAGTGTACAAGATGGCATCTTAGCTGCCATGGATTATTCGAGTGTAATGTCATTCGTACATGGTGGCCAATTTTACTTATTATTTACCTCTTTACTTATTTTCTATCATCAGTATTAACTATAAGTGTTATATTCTCTATTACCTTACCTTGGCTGAGATATAAGGGAAAATAGTTAGACTTCTATATATTTAACTAATAAATAAACTTTGTGGTAAAATTCGTGTACGTTGTGACAAGGAAAAAGATAGTATTTTATAATATTTTTAAATTTTATAGAGGTAATTTAATTCAAGACGATTAGAATGAAAAGTCTCAATAGTCTAAAGACAGCAATAATATTGTGGTGTCATACATGCCTAACATCTTTAATAAAAATGTATTAAAATGTAATATCCTGAGCAACATATTGAAGTAGACTAATCATCACAGGTCTCGTTCAGACCATATTAATAGGATGATAAGACAAATACCCAAGGAAACCGATTCAATTTAAACTTCCCAGTTGGAGTTGGTGAAGGGATAGATCGAGAACAGTTATAATTGCAAATGTAAATTCGATAAGTGGGTATCATTATTGTCGTGCTTTTAGCTTTAAATTGGAATACGGGTTATTGGAATTTGGCAATGGTTAGATTAATTTCAGGCTCCCTATATGTTCAGTGAATTAGAGAATATCCTGAGAAGCTAGAATGCTATACGTGTTTTACAGGGGCATAGCGTGAGAAAAGAATCTAGATATGTGATAAAAATTATAAGGGGAAGAGGTATAGTCAGATGGTAGGTCATATGAAAATGGAACCTAAAATGATTATGCCGTTCTTCGGCTTTTGTTTGTCCAGCGAAAACATCTATCACTGTTTCTTCAAATGTTGGAGACGATCTCATGTCTTCAAACAAGGCACTTTCAACATTTATTAATGCTAAAGCTGGCAGCCTTCTTTGCTTTTGAAAATTTCGCAGATAAGTCTTTATTCTCTTTAAACATGAAAATGATCTATCTGCAGAACTGCTTGTGTTGATGACTCCTAGAAAACAGAAGATAATTGAAGGGGCATAATATATTGGTGATGCTTAAACATAGTGTTCTTTTTCATATCGGGATCACTATAAATCACTGAAAGTTCTAAGGAATCACCAAATTAATATCATTGATTAAATCACATTCTTAATACCATAACACGTTATTTCATCCTCACGTTATGTCTCAGAAAATTAATTTGGTCTTGATGATTTTATAGAACGATTAAGATCTACGATTGGAATATTCCGATATTATCAGATGAGCTAAATACTAAGGATCCAATTTATAAAAATATATGTCTTTTACTGATGGAGCAATGTTCTTTATCTTAAACAGTCAGTGAACAGAATTTTAGATACTACTGGAGTATTAAAATTAACATTCTCGATCAATAATTTTAGAGAAGTTGACGGAGATTCTACAAGTATGTGAATGCTTGATAGGATGATTGTAGGAGAGTATGATTGATAGTAGTCTGTTTATTTTCAAATTTTTTTATTCGTTCTTAACCCATAACCAATACACACAACATATACATATATATATATATATATATATATATATATATATATATATATATATATATATATATACTTCTTTGTCAGTGATAATTGGAGGTGGAAAGTAAGATTACAACAGTAGTCAGCAGCAATTAAAGTTTATCACACGAATATATCGAAACATTTTCATAATTATACTGGCACCTTCGCCAATTCTTAAAAACTATATGTAATTATGAGTTAGCTAGTGGAAACTCATAATTACTACCCTAGCAACGTAAACCTCTGATCCGCAATTACCTATAACCATATTCTTATACCATATTTCTTTAATGGGCCAGTAACTGGCGAACGTGACTTGGATTTCTTGCACAATTCCTTAGCTCCAGAGTTTAGAAGAATTTTCTTTGATGATGAAAACCGGAATTAAATTAACATCATGAATTTACAGCATCTTTGAGAGCGAAATTAAAAGCTTATTTTAACCAAGTTTTATGCAATAGGTTCAAATAGGTATTACACAGATTTCTATTCTACTTAAAAAGTTTAAAATAAATCTAAGATAATTAAAAGGAGAGGTGCAAAGTTCTGCACCTAATATAGTATTTATATTAAAAGTTGGCGTATTTTAGAGTGTTAGTGACTTAAAATTATAATGAAAATTCTCTAATAAAATCGTGGATAATTCGTATAATAAAAAAGTTATTTAAAATTTGGTTTAAAATCTCAAGCCAAGTACACTTCCTAAATCGAAATTACTAAACGTAATACAATGGCTTCCTAAGCGCCTATGTGGAACAAACGTTTGTTTTATTACACGAAGAGTTGAGTTGCTATATTACATAATTTTAATTTTCTATAGAAATACGAGAAAAATATGGGAAATTAAAAAGAAGAGACTCTGCATCAGTGCATTTCGTTATACTGTTGTAAATGCAATAAACGCTACTGAATTGCTCTGAAGAACTAATCGCTCTATGAAAAAATTTAATCAAGTCAATTTTCCTTTAAGGCACATTAAGATAAAATTCAATATGCAACTGGGAGTGAAGTAGATCAGAATGAAAATGAGTTTCCCATTTCGGTGCAATATCTCTTGTGTAATCTGTTTATCGGATAGCATAAACTTGACGTAAAAACTAGTATCTTTCATTATTTTGTTACCAACTGTTTTAGAATTACATTACTTGTAATTACTAATTGGATAATCCGCTGTACAATAAATTATAAATCAAACTACACTCATAATAAAATAGAAGCAAAGTCCCAAAAATTTAGAGGTTTGTTATATTGCGATGTTCTTGAAGGCTACTTCTTCATCTTCTTAAATTTAAATTCCTGTAATACAAATGTATTTTTTATGAATCCTGGTAGGAATCATAACGTGCCACCATAGTAGCCTGAATGCATATAAGCATAAGCTGGGACTGACTGACAGCCCGGCATGCAGATTCTACAGAGAAGACGAGGAAACCTCGATTCATCTTCTTTATACCTGCCCCGCACTGGAGGAGAGGAGGTGCCTTATAATAGGGACCCCTGTTATCCTAGAAGAGGCGAGACTTAAGGCGAGGGACGTGCCCAAATTGCTCCTTTTATAGGATAGCATTTTTGGATAATGACCTGGACAAGAGGGGATCGCCAAGGGACTACCCATGCGATCAGTGGCTGATGAGGCCCAAACCCACAAAACATAATAATAATAATAATATATAATTTCTAAAATCATCAGGCATTGGATGAAATACTTTATATTATATACATTTCTTAGGCATTATATGGAATGCCGATTGAATAACTGGCAATGTGTGAAAGAAGCACAATGATATATTTGAAATGATAGTGGGGCAATCCAATCCCATAGTACTCCAATCTGATAATGGCAGGTAATTTTTGAATCAAATCATTTATAATTTGAAACAGTACTGGCCTTCATTGACTATTGTGCATGGTAAGCCAAGGCACTCTCAGAGCCAAGGTAGTATTAAAAGAGCCAACCAAGATGTCGAAAACATGTTGACTACATGGATGCAAGATAATAACAATGGACACTGGAGTGAAGGTTTAAGATTTGTACAGCTCATAAAAAATAGACCTTTCATTCCGGAATCAAGCGAATACCTTATGAGGCTCTTTTTGGTAAAAGTAGGTGTAACATTACCAAATAAAGTTGCGCAATCTCTTCAAATTGAGGAATATTTGGAGAGAGTTATAAATATTATCATACATTACGAAGTTTTTGAGAATGGAAGTTTCTGTTGTAATAACCAGTGATATAAAAATATATATTTGACGGCATAAATAAATAACTTTTACTATTTGAATATACTTAAATGGCGGAAGCGGAACCAAAATTGGGAAAACAATTACAACGTTTTGATCTCCTTTTTATAAGAAAATAAATAAAGATCTATATATAAAGATCTCCTATTTATAATATTATTGTAAATAATAATATTGATGAATGTAATGTACAATGCAAAGACAACCTTCTCAGGATGTAACCTCCAAAGTGATTGAGTCACTTGAGCAACCTTCAGTTTCAGGGAATATAAGCGATCAAATAGTTTATGTTGTCTATATTTCAAAGAGACAAATGGATCTCAGATTTGCAGAGGATGCAAACAAACTAGTGAGGCTTCGGTACTATGTCCTTTATTCTCTAGAAATATAGTAGCAACCGAAAATCGGCATTCTGCAGTAGAATACTTTAAACAACAAGCAGAAACAAGGATGTTAAAACATAGTGACAAACATTTTCCGTCGGTATGTGTTGGTAAAACTATAAGAATTCCAGTGTTCGAAGTTGATAGGGGACGTGGTGATGCTGGAAATATTCTAGCTGTTGTCACGACTAAAACAGATGATGGACTATACCAGCTCGGTAATCAATCGCTCCATTCTAGATCCCAGCTTACATTTTGTCAGAAAGAATTCTTTGACATTAATGACATTCCTGATAACGAAATTACACTACGTTCAATTGTAACTTTGTAGTCTGCCGAAACAGGCCAAGGATTCGTCAAGTGCAGTTGCAAAAAGAACTGTGGAACAATGAAGTGTTTGTGAAAACAAAGCAAAGAAGAAAACACTTTGTTCTAGTAGACGTCACTCAAGTTTATATTGCAAAAATAAATAGAAGAATCTATTCCCATAGACTTTTAAGAAATAAATGTTCGATGTTTGTTCAGTTCCTCTTAAGTGTCTTAAACAAATATTTCTTTATTTCGAATAAAAGTTTCATTTAAAGCTTAATATTTCTGTTATTACTTACACCTTTCCTAATACTATATAGGCATTCTATAGAATTCCCAGACATTCTATGAAATGAATAAGTAAATTATATAAATCTATTTAAATTAATACAGATTTCATACATTGCCTGAAATCGTTAGTCATTGTATATAATACCTAGGTTTTCTATAGAATACCGGAATTTTATACTTTGCCGGTAACATATATACTTATACAATATTCAACATATTTCAATGAACATATCACATACTTTACAAGCAGGTGCTAACGTATCATTATGCGCCCTTGTTTATTTAGTTTATTTATCGCTAAATAATACGCAATTGATTACTCATGTAGGGCTTACAACTCATGCTATCTCTATAAAGCGTATCAGAAGTAGTGATATTAAAACATATTCCTTGCACTCATATGATGACTTTCCTTTAGGGCAATACATATCGAAGCTGCAAAGGTCGAGTTTGCTTATTTCAGTTAACTTATCGAGGAATACTTATCTCACTTACTTGATGAAGTTTAATATTCATAATCTCATCAGATACCAGATCAGGAAAGTGTTTTTCAACTGTAGAATACTCTGACTTTTTCTTTATAGTTAAAATGGACGATGTTTCTAATAGCTGCTCCTGCCTTGTAGGTAATTAAGTAGGAAGACCATGTATCCTCGTTCTTTGATTTTCACATATGTTTGTTTTGGGCTTGTGTCTTCTAGATTTTGTATCAGAATCAGATAACAGAATAGTGTCATCACAAACTTCAAGTCACTACTAACGTTATCAGAATTTTCTCCATGCTGTCATTCAATTTCATCACCAGCAAATATATTTAAACTAGAAATATTTTCTATATTATCTCTATCTATCTGTCTAAACAGATACTTTCGTCTAGAGGTTCTTCTATTTATATGTGTTCTGTATACCATAGCTTGAGATTAGCTCCCTTCACCTCCTACTAAATTGTCAATTTCTCTCTCTATTTCTGCTGTATTTAAAGTACTAGATTTATTCCATTTGGAAGATATCCCTATAAAACATTATAAAACATTATTATGGAGAAATATTTAGAGGTTATGGAAGTACTGCTCCTTTTTTGTTACTTTTCATTTTCTATTATAACAAATAGAATGGTAATGAGCATCAAAAATGTGTCAGAATAATACTTCATATACCTGAAAATAATTATATCAATACTGATATATTGTACAATTTAAGCAAAAATATACTCCTATACACTAAGCAGTAGTCCACGACGAAAGAGGAAGGTAGTGAGTAAACCAAACTTTTATATTATGAAAATATATGCAGTCGTATCGGTGTCGTATGAGGTGGAATTTTTATGAGATAATCTTAGGGTTAATGAGCAAATGCTATACATTTCATATCACATTCTGGATTAGAATTTGGCTCCATTTGTGTAATTATATATTCTATCTTATGATAAACAGATGCGGAATAACTGGAATTAATTGTACTTCAAACGATTTGGAAGATGGAGCTTGGAAAGTTAGTTTTTGTACAACAGTTTTGTACAACAGTGTAGAAGAAGTAACTAAGCTTCATGCGACTAGCTACTGACTGTTTCAATCTTGGTTCGATTCCAAGCGCCGGCATTGACAATGTCAGTAATAATGTGTATTGTTCGCCTTTTCTCGATGTGTTCCATCCACCTAGATAGCAGACGTTGCAGCATGACCTCCGAATCCCAACTGTCCAAGAAATGGTCAACGATAGAAGCCAGAAATGTCACCAATGATCGTAAGTCCTCAGATATAGCTGTTTAATACCACTTCCCCAAGAAAATATCGACAGAAGACTTAAGAGGTAGTGGCCAATGGACCTTAAAAAATGTACAGGAGGCTTCCTCGCTGGAGTAACCTCATTAGGACATATGAGAATGCATTCCAAGTCTCTTAATTAACAAAACATCTCATACAATTGTAAATTCTGATTGCTATTTAATATTTTTTTTTATAAAAAAAAATAAATATTAATATAACCATCTTATTAATATACTACTTTAATCAGTATATTTATTACTTTATTATTTTTAGTTTTTCATTTCACCGTATTCTCCGGTAATTATGTATTATCAAAAAATGGGCGTTAAATATTGGGCAAACTAAAGTTGATTTAAAATATTATATTTAATGAATTAATATAAAGAACTTTTCAGCAACATAGCGAAGATTAAAACAAAATAAATTTTACACCCTTTTCCGTTCTAGTTCTATATTGAGTATATTTTACAGCAGTGCTGTCACAGTGCCTCTCACATGAATCAAACTTGTTTTACGGGAACTGCATTATCATATCCTTGGTAATAGTTTGAGGAAAATAGGATTTATGCGTTTCATATGCCGCGATATTATTTATCTAGATTTTCTCTCTTGCATCGAATATATGTTTCTTGCATATGACGGATTACCGTGTGACTTCTGTGTGACTGAAAATATTGAATTAACAAGTAGCATTACATGTCGACATAAATATTGTCTTTCAAAAACTTTAACAAAGGTTGAATTAAATTGCCGGGCTGCGTTGTAGCTTAGTCTAGAGTTGCAGAAAACTTTAAGCATTAAACTTAAAATGCAGTCTACCGGTGTTAAGAGCATAAGGGCCTTTGACATTATGCGACATTTTAGACTAATAAATTCAGCGAGAAAGTCTGTAGAGACGCATTGCATATTCAGCCGTTTCTTAGAGCAGATTTATGAAACGTCGCTCGACGTCCAGCAATCTGTGTTATAATATAACAAATATTCGTTATTTTCGCTATACCGCAAAGTAAAATATTTTAGTACAATAAAAATTAAGTAAATAAATAAAAGTGTATATGTCAAAATAGAAGACAGTGAATAAAAGGACTTATAAATTTCTAAAGCATAATACTTTACGTTATAATATAGAAGCCTTAAACAGGACACTGAGATAATGTTGTGAATACGTTCCTTCAATTAAAAATATTACTTAGTATACAACGGAAATGAGGAAAATAACTATTTAAAGGTATACTGATTTTGTTTTTTGTTTATTAACTATTATAACTGTTTATTATATAATTAACTATTATAACTGTTTATTAACTATTTATTTATTGTTTAAATTAATTTATCCAAATATTAGAGAAGATGAACAAATACCTTCTGCCACCATCAAATATTATGATATATTGTCAATAAGAATATCAAATATCCTCAAAAAACATAATATCAAAATAGCATTGAAACTCCAACAAAAGTTATCAAATGTAGTTTATAACGCCAAAGATAAAACTAATAAATATGAAAAGTCGGGAGTTTATAGGTTAAATTTCTCGGAGTGCAATAGCACATATATAGGACAAACGGGACGTAAATTTAGAACTAGGTACCTTGATCACAATAGATCCTTCAGGTTACAAAAAAACGGATTCTACTTTTGCTAATTATATCTTAGAAAGCGAACATAATTTCCCAGATATTGATAATATGAAAATCCTACACTATGCTAGCAAAGGTTTAAAACTTAATTGATTAGAAGCAATAGAAATCTATAAATACAACCATAGTGATAATTTTAGCTTGTTAAGTGATCAAGTACATATACTATATTCTCCTTTTTTTTACTGTTACCCAAATTAATTAACCCTCTATATAATAGTTCTTAATAATATTCATGGACATTCTCACAGTTTGATGGTCGGGATTGTAAAATTTATAAAACACGTTTTATTGTAAACCTTAACTACCTGTTTAGTGTCATAACACTTAGTGTCTGTATTTGGATATTATAAGAACTGAATGTTTGTATTTTATTCTTAGTTGGACGAAAACAGAGGCGATCCTGGACGCCTAACTATGGGCCGATGATGGAGGCGCCGCCTCAAAAATCTAACTTTTTTATTTGTTATTATAGATACATGAAATTCGGTATACAGATATAAAGAAAGGTCTGACATTCAGTAGTGATGGTAAATAATTTTTATTTTGTTTTTATACATTTCATTTTTTAATTGATAGCATACAGGTGTAATTTATGAACATAATTATATGTAAATAAATGTTTATTGTAACAGTGGCAGGGCTTCTTCTTCAAGTTCCATAATTTTGCGTGACACAGATTGTCTTAAGCTCGTTATATAAGGGTCTGATGTATACAATAAAATATAAAAGACATCTTCGTTAGCAGCTTTTCGGGAACATTTGCGAGAATGATGTAACCTGAAACGTTCATAATCCTTATTTCTGGACTCCTGTGCATCTTCGGACAACTGGTCAAGTGGTAAAAGTACATTATATCGAATTATGTTTTCTCCATGAATGAGTACTTTATGTACAGATGAAGGAACATAGTACCATGGATATTTGCTCACATATAATTCGGATGTTCTAAAAGCATATTCACCAAACTTTATGGCATCGATTGCCATGCGACTTGACATTGTCTGAAGTAGTATGCAAAATCTCATAATTAATTCTTCATGAGCTCCAATAATTTGTGCAGTGCAAACAGAATTGGCAAAGGATCTTCGACCGGTACTTCCGTCATTACTAGTTCCGTTGATTTGTCGAGGTTTATCAATTAGTAATCGTAATTCTTTTCGAAACTGCTCCTGTACATAAGCTTCTTTAGATTGCTTTTGCTATTTTATGTCCTCTGACGTTACTGACCATTTTTTAAATGATAAATTATATCACACATGAAGCACTAACTCCATAAATCGAATCCATTCATGTAAATATGAGAATCCAAATATATAATGCTCTTCATTCTCAGGTCTCTATTTAACAGGATCGTTTTAGTTGCCAGACGGTTAACAGAAACTTACCCGGCCAAGCCCTGCTAATAGTTAAAGGTTTTCTTGAATTTTAGTCATTCCAGTAACATGAGACCTTTATTATTACATTACTGTAGTAAGCAATAATCAATATACAAATATTTTCATGTTCTTAATATTAGAAGAACTGCTATTTTAAACGATGTACAATAGACTGCACTTTATTTAATTTTTAAGCACGAAATTGTTTAATTAAAATAAGCATCAAAACAACACTTATCTAAATCTCTCTATATTTCTATTTTTGAAGTCTATTAACTAAACCCAGTCAAAATTTAAATAAATTACCGAACCGAATTATAAAAGTTTGATGAATTAGTTATAAGAAAATTGTGGTTTGTGTTCCTTATTCGGGTTTTGGTTTTTGGTATTTTTGAGACGGCTCCTCTACCATCAGCCCATAGTGGCGCCTGGGCGAATGGTGTTGTAGATAATTATATAGCAGGAAATGGCAGGTCACCCATTCACGTTATAAACGCTAGATTAAGTACATGATTTTTATTAGCACTACGCCGAAACACACACACATCACATTTGTATTATCCACATGACTAATGTGTCTAAAAAATTTAATTTTATAGAACCTCCGTTTTAAAAACTACAAATTATTGTACAATATACATTTACAAACAATGGTGCTGGATACAAAAAAAAACTCCACGAACTACATAAACAGTGTTTATGTAGTGCGTGGTATGTAACTAAGCGAAAAATCAAAAAAAGGCCGATCACAAAATATTTGTTGGCATGTATAGTTGTTATTTAAATTTTACCGTTACTGTTGTCGTATTTTTACTTTATGACCTCTAACTAGCAGGTAACTATGTATAAGCGTAATATACGATAGTGATGGGTTAGAAGAAAGAATATCAAAAATGTATTTAAATAAATGTAACTAGAACAAAATGTCCGTATAATATATATTAAAATAATAGTGGCGCCTTCGCCATTTATTTAAGAGCTGCTATTCGGTAGCGTATATATTGAAAACGTGAACAAAATAAACTGCTGAAGAGGAATACGTAGAAACACACTTAAAACTATTACCATTATGATATTCTACATTATTTATTGGCCATTGTACAGTTCCAACTACAAATAAACAGCTCAGAAGAACCAATCGCTACACAATACCTCTCGTAACCCAACACTGGCACAGTCAAGTCAAACTTTGTTGTGTTGAAATATTACTTAGAGGTGAGCTAAATGTACGACTCAGGTTAAGCTCTAATTCAATTTTGCATTTTTCGGGTAACATTCTAATCGAAACCAACAGTCAGATTTCGGTTTTCTCGGCAGCCGTAAAGGCTTTCTCCATTTATTAAGTTGTGCGTTTCTGTATTAAGATAGACAGTTTTCACGGTTAATTGTGATATATTACTTTACTTAACATAATTACTTTGGAAAACTAGGAGCGAATAAGTAGTAATTACTTATGAAAGTTGTATAGTCGGATATATTAAGAGATAGAAAAGTTTGAAGAAAATATGAATAAAGAATTATTACACAATAATTAAAGAGGCATACGGGAGAATGAACGAAAGTTGTGGTTTAGAATTGGATTAAAATGGTTAATTTAAGTTAATGTAAAAATCGCAAAACTAGTATGGAAAGTATGGCAAAACTATTTCAGAAATAATTAATTTCGTAATTCTCAGGACAAAATATTAAAGAAGAAAATGCGAAGGGAGCACAAAATCTTATACTGGAGTATGTCGGAACCTTTGGTGTGACAACAGCACTGACTTAGTTTTCCACAAAACACCAAAACACTATACACTATACTCGACGCGCGTTTCGCCAACAAAGTGGGCATCATCTGGAGATGATTAAAATTGGCTTTACTCATCTTGACTTAGTTTTAATAATCTCCAGATGATGCCAGCTTCGTTGGCGAAACGCGCGTCGAGTGTAGTGTATAGTGTTTTCGTGTTTTGTGGAAAACTAAGTCAGTGCCAAAATCTTATAGCTAATAACGTGAGTCAGAATATCGATACAAAATCGTACACATAATATATCTGTTTCTGCTAATATACTTATATGTTTTAAACTTTTTTGTAATATAACTAAAGGAAACGACGAAAATTTTTTTTCTTTTCAACATATGTTGAACATAGCATGTAATAAAAGAACTTATTCAAACTATTAAATAAACTTTATATGCCTCTTACGAGTATATGTCAAGAAACCAATGTGTGAAATTCAAGTGTTTAGATTCTTGAGCTAATGAGCCAGTAATTAGCAAAGTCATTTCAATATCTACATTGAAATGACAAGTAAACCTGTCCAAACCTGTTATAAATGCAAGTAAACCAAATTAACTAGGCCCTAATAATGAATATCCATTATTTATAATACACGCTTATGTAGCTGTATTGATTAGAACGTGACATATTTTAATCATTTTAATGATTCTATTATCTTCTTCAGGTAACAGAATATATGGTTTTTACTATGGTCATAAATTTTCTGCTATTTTATCAATATCTGGGGTTCCCTAAGCTCAAATTTGGTATTCTGTTTTTAATATTTTTAATGATATTATTGCTGATGTAATTGTAAATTGTGCTAATTACTAAATTAATTTATCATAATATTGTTAGATGAAATCTTGAATTATAGTATGGTATCTCCATTTATTTTCTGTTACATTTCAAAAAAGTATATTGTACAACATAATTTAGACCTACTTTATTTATTAATATTATTCATCCTTTTTAAAACATTCCTAACAACTTTTAACTGAAAATAATAGGTTTCATTAATCGAAACTTAGATACATGTATACTATTATTATAAGTATGAAAACAATACAAAGTAATATGTATGCATAATATATTAACTACATTAATTAGATTGAAATTGGCAACTATTAGTGTATAAAATTCATTTCAGTGAGTTACTGCCTACTTGTATACCTCATGAGTAGCGGAACAGTATATAGTCAACTACGCATAAAGTATAATATTTATTTTGCCACAATGAACAAAATAACAGGTGATTCTGTTCATTAATTTAATAAAAGACGACAACAAAGCTAAACTGAATTGGCTGTGCCTTCATCGATTCATAAAGGGTACGGAACCAAAGGATGTGCTTACCAGTCCATACACTAGGAAGTCACAGCTAAAAGCATAACTAATGCCTCTTCACAAATTACTGATAACCTTACCTTAGTAACAATATTAAATGTAACCTACAGTCTATAAGTTTATGAGTTGTACAAACATGTTATGGCAAAACGTAAATAAATAATACCGGTAGCTTCTACACCTGATTCTTCCAACAGCATGAACATCTGATTATATTTTTTATCACTAATACGTTTTTGTGTATTGGTTTTAATTATTATTGGAAATTATTAATACTTACTTAAATTAATATTTTTTAGTAAGTAAAATAGCATTAATAACTAAATCAATATACTCTTAGGTTAGTCCGCGGAAATGCCTTTTCTTGTGTGTATTTAGGCTTACTTTACAATAGACCGACAAAATTTATTCCGAGTGATGGGATATGCTTCCTATCTCCACTCATTTCTTCTGTCGTTTTTTGCACGCTGTTTTTATAACATCTCATCTTATTCTTTGTCTCAAATTCTCCATTCTAAATCCAATATATTTCTTATTAAATTCTTCTTAGTCTCTAAGTCTGTATTATGCTAATTCCTATATTCATATACGATAAGGGGAACTACGGCAGGATCATATATGTTTAGCTTACAGTTTACATGTCAGAAATATGGTGACAATTATTTTCGAATCAGTTGACAACAGCTTCGTGTAAATATTACAGAGTTTAAAAATAAAAATGAGAGTGGGTTCTTATATTATAGAGAATAATTAATTAGTTTTGCAGATAAGCTAAACATCCTACTATTATGACGACAAGAAGAAAAATAATGTTATCAAATAATTTTATCTATTATAGAGTTTCACCTGTGTCATTAGTTTCGTTTATCCACTTCACAATTCTCATATCATGAATATCCCGGTATCTATTCTTTCAAATCTTGCCGCGAATAAACACAGAATGCTTAGCGTTGGTGAGTACTTCAATTTCATCTATATTGTAATCATTTGAAAAGAAAAATAAATAACTCACCTATTACTTTGCATGTTGAATCATTGGTATCTTCCAGTAGTTTTTTTAATAAGTACTCTGTAAACTTTGAATATACTTTTCCCATCATCTGAACCTTTCCTTTACAATAAATATGAAACATAATAGCGCTGATAAATATTTTTATTTATATAGCGCAAATACATATCATTATCAAATATCCTGGAGTAGGTTAGAGCCTTTGCTGTGAAGTTAACACTAACTGAGTTTCCCACAAAACATCAAAACACTATACACTACACTCGACGCGTGTTTCGCCAACAAAGTTGGCGAAACGCGCGTCGAGTGTGGTGTATAGTGTTTTGGTGTTTTGTGGAAAACTTAGTTAGTGTTATTACCAAATATTGTAAAATAAAGAGGTGTATACAGCGAGCCATTGTCTAAGTTGCGGACCATTCATTAAATGTTGAGCAAAGGTCATACTCGTAGCGTTCAGTTCTTGGGTAGGTGGCAGATCGGTTCGCTTATAACTTATACTGGTTCGTCTATAACTTGTTTGTTATTGGACACGTAAAAACGTTTATATAAATGCCATACATATATATATATATATATATATATATATATATATATATATATATATATATATATATATACTTTACTTATTTATGATTACTTGTATAGGATAATTTCACTCAATATCTGTGTTACAATATTGTTTGTATACAACTTCTGGAATTTATTACATGTCGTCTGCATACTATGTTTAATACTATGTCACTGTAAAATTTAAAAGTAATTTTTACTTTTTTTCTATTTTGCAAAGACCTTTTACAAAGAATATGCTATCGAGCTTAATCTACTACATTTTAATTATTTATTGACAGAATTCATTAGGGGAAATTTTAATTATATTTAAACTGTCGCCTGTTGGGGTTATAAGTTTAAGAAGTGGGACACCTTAGTTGCAACTGACAATACACTTTGACACTTAGTTTTAATTTAACGGTTTCTTTACTTATAACAAATTGAATTTGGTTGTTATAATATCAGTTGTATGAAATGAAATGTACGTCGAATGGCAGATAGTATCCTAACGATAACCTAAAGAAGTAAATGACAGTAATCGATTCTGAATGTTCTATTCTATGGTTATCATCTGTGAGGCAACTGACACCTATCTCAGGGGCTAGTTGTATGTCCATCGGTTTTTTTCTTGACTTCTCCCTCTAGAAAAATCAAAGTGAATATCCACATATATTTTCTGTAATTTAATACGTATTAGACGGGTCTCACACTGATGAAACACGCTATACGCTATAAGTGACATGTGAGATCCAATGCGTATCGCTTAGAGGATATACCACAAAATTAAATAGAAACATTTACAGCAGTACAACGCTATATCGTATCCCTTATTCGATGTCGCATAAAACACTATATGTCAATTTGCGAGCGATATTTTGGCGGTGAAATTTTTTTTTGTGAAATTAAAAAACTCTAGAATTAACTTTTGAAAATTACAAACAAATCCAAAAGCAGAAGTACTATTTTAGATAAGGATCTTTCGTATGTTTGAAGATACTAGTTTTACCAAAAAGGTATAATACAAGGAAATGAAGCTAAAACATAAATAATTATGTAATTTAAAAACAAAACCAGATAATGAATTTAAGTTAATGACTCGTATTTTATGGATACGAGTGAACAGAAACATCGATGCGAGAGGTCGTTAAAATTTCTTAGCAGTTATAAAGATATATCCTGTATCTCCAATGGGAATACATCCAGTAAAAATGTTTGAAGTATTTAAGATGCCTTTGCAGTTCCTGGGTGATTCCTGTGTGAATTTCCCAATTTATAATCTCGGTAATTTTCTGTGATGTACGAAAATTACCTATTTTTGTTAATGAACTAGATCTTACGGACAGAATGTAAGTGCTTTAGGGTTGTTACATATTTACACTGGTCAATCAGAGTTGAGCTTACCCTATCGGTCGGTGACTTTCCCATTTCTAGACGTGGCTACTGATAGACTGTGACCATCGATTGCTTACAATTAGTATTTTTTATATAACCTTTAATTTCTATTGATTATAATGCTATGTTTTATTGTAGAAACTTAAAAAGCTATTATTAATTTCATCGCTATTTGCCAAATAAAAAACTCTCTTATATTGCCGATAAACTGAACAGTCTACCTGAGCGTAGCCATAAAAACAAGTAACGGTGTAAGATAAGAGCCACTTGGGATTTTTTATTTGGCAAATAGCAATGAAATAAACTATACTTAGTTGGTGTTATGAACTAAAATTATACTGAATGTCATTATTAATTTCACGTATTTTCACGTGTATTTAGACCTTAGTATATTCCCCGTGAAATCCGCACGTGAGGGGCCGCAATTACTTATATATAATAACGGCTACTTGTCCTATTGATTTCATCGACCTGACCACTGGAACACCACGAAACTAGTCTGATGAACCAAGTCCGGACTTCGTTGTTTTCCAAAACATGATTTACATAAACTACCTAATTGAGCCATTCTTTCGTGTCAACTAATTCGTTTCCTGGGCTCGTTGGCTGGATTTCGCACCTTAGTTCGAAGAAATTCTAGAAAACTTTTATCTTTCGACTTAATGCATCTCTTTTGCAATATGTATTTGTAAAATAACTACTAAATAACAGAGCTCTGGTGTTTTCTTATGCCCCTTTTATCTATTGCTGGCTTGGATCAAGTATACTAGTACTTTTTCTAAATAAATTAGAAAATGTATATATTTGTTCTATTGATAACTGTGAATTTAATTTAGAAAATAATTATAAGAGTTGTGGAAATTCGTATTGTTGCAAAGTTAACTCCCGATACCTGACGTGTCTAATTCAGTCTTTTTCAATATAGAATGTACGAGGTACAAGTACAATCCTATCTAAAAATATCAGCTTTTCCAAAAGTATTGCATTTTTTTGTTGCGAGCTCCTGGACTGCTATGTGAGTTATTGGACTGAAATGTGTAGTCATTAAAACTGACAAAGCTCTACACATTGTAACTCATACAATTCTTAAATTATTTTCTAAAATGGAATATTATTTTAATACACTATTATAACTTACAGAACTTCCTATATGATCCCACCCTGTTTACTAGGATATATCCAGAGGCAATGTACGTAATCATATTGGCTACAAGACCGCAAACTCCAATCAGCAGAAGTACAGACTCATCTCGCCTAACACAGGAATACGTTGTATTTATTCAATAACCGTGGTTTATGTTTATTTATGTATTCGTGACGTATAACGTGAAATACGTGAACTGATTTCCGAAAATTCTGTATAAAATTTAGAGAGACAAACGTAAACTATGATTCTGTACATGAAATTTATTAATTTGAAGGGTTATTAAATTATTCAGTTTGTAATTTTGTATATTTCCAATACCATTTATTTTTAATATTTACCTTTAATTTAATTACTATTATTTACCAATTACTAATGGATTCGAATTAATAATAAACATATTTTTGGTATGTTTGACAGAGCTATGCCTTTATTAACGTATTTTGTTTGATTTAATTGAATCCAACACTGAATATTCACGAAGGACTTTCTAAAAATCAAGTTCGCGTTTTACAAGCTTTGTTCATTTCTTTGAGCAAGCTTAACAAAGATATGAGATATTTGTCTATATAAATAATATACTATATAATGTCGAATATTTAAGTAGGTCTTCAAAAGGTAATTAATTATTTAAATTAGTTACTAATTAATTACTTGATGAACAAGTAGGGTTACTTGTTCATCACTTATACGTATTTAGAACTGTGAAGCAATACAAGAGCAGTAGTTACGTTGTACGAATTTTAACTGAAATTTAAAATTTATTAAATATAGTAGTATTTAAAATAAAAATTGCGTTTGTGTGACTTAAAAATAAATTACTATTCAAAATCAACCACAATATATCTCATTTCCCTGAGGAAGCTTTTAATATCCTAAAAAATTAATTTATGTTATAACCAAGAAACACCTTTATTTTGTCACAAAATCCAAGGTTTTATGAAGACGAAATAGATAGATTTGCCAACATGCATAGAAGAATCAAAAATAAACTACACTATTAATAAATACATTTATTATTGTAGGTAAGTGAATTTCTATTTTTTATTTTTTACTTGAAAGATATTTCTCAGAAAAATGATCCCTTACCAATAATTCAAAGTCAATACCAATTACCAATAATTCAAATAATTCACACTGATACTCATAAAATATCAAATGAAGTAGTATATTTTTTGAGGCGCCTCCCCATATAAAAACCCCAAAGCATGCCACTGAAAGTAATGATAATTTAAAAATTACTATTATGTTCAAAATTATTTAATTCAGCGAGTTTTAACTCATTAAAATTCTGAAACCTCTTTTTCAGTTGTTCATTAATATTGTCCATGATTTCTAAGAATAATCAACGGTATGATTTTTCCCTATCACCACATTGTCTACCATAACTTTTTTTTCGAGTTTTTATACTCCTGGATGCAGAGTGGAAACCTTTTGTAGAAGAAAATTATTTTTAGCGTTATTTTTAGACTTCTGAGAAATGGTGGGAATTCTAATTATTAATACAATATGTATATCATCTGAATGAAAATTTAAATATATAGTATATGATTAGTTACTAGACTATAAAATTGCTGAAGTGTTTATTTAAAAATTATTGTTTAAAAAAAACAAAATTAAAATAAATATTTAAAATGTTTTCCGTATACCATACGTTACAGTAACCTAGTATATTATGTTTAACTTTCTTTAAAATTTGAGGTGAATTCACAACTCTACAAAAAAATGTTTTGTCTTTGTCTTAAAATATATTTTACGATTTTTCTATTCATTATGCTCCAAAATAAAGGAAAAGTACCAATATTTCATAGAAAGTTTCCTTTTGTGATAGTTATGACAATAATACAGTTTTTTGAGTTATCGTAGAAATATTAAATAGTTCTGGTATATTTAAAAATACCGCCAAAAAATAATGAGGTCGTAACTTTCACACAGTGTCTACAGATGTCACTTAAGTGATAAACAACAATTGACTGTTTTGTAAAAGACTCAAAGAAGTTAAAATGTCGTCGAGAAAGAGTAAATATGATGCTGATGCATTTTGTTATATGTGTGGGATATTTATTAAAGTACGAGATATAAAATTTTATTTAAACACATGTGAAAAGCTTCGTGAAGCCTATGAAGCCTATTTCAACTGCCCTGTTCAGAATCTGGACAAGCCCTGGGTTCCACATGTTGCCTGGGCTTGTCCATGTGTGTGAACCTATTGCTGAACCTGAAAATGTATTAATGCCGCCACATCAAGTTAGGACTTATGAAATAATTCGTAGAGAAGCTAGTTTAAAAATCTGAAGCTTTTATATTTTAATTTTTTTTTACAAAGTTGTCAGAAGCAGAGGTTAAAGCTGGAATTTTTGTTGGTCCACAAATTAAAACCATTTTTGCCAGTGAAGAATATCCAAAATTACTTACTAGTGCTCAAAAAAGGGTTAGAATAGTTTTAAATCAATAGTCTCTGGTTTTTTAGGGAATAACAAATTTGAAAATTACCAAGAGCTGGTTGAAAACATGTTAGAAAACTTTAAAACCATGGGTTGTAGAATGTCTCTGAAACATGCTCATTTAAAAAAAAATTAATATAACATGGGGGCGTACTCAGAAGAACAAGGAGAACGTTTTCATCAAGATATCATGAATTTCGAACAACGTTATCAGGGCCAATACAACAATAATATGATGGAATACTACATTTGGGGTTTAGTGAGAGAAAGTTCTTATGAACATGAAAGAAAAATTAAAAGGGTTCACTTTTAAACTTTTTTTAATTATTTTGTAATTTGATATGGTAGTAAAAGTCGATAAAAATCATATATAAATATATTTGTTCCGATGTATCGATAAATAAAAATTTAAACTATGGATTTTCTAAAATACTGTTCAACCGTTCTCTTGAATACAAAAGCAAACTTCAGGCCACATATATTTTTTTCATTTAAATGTCAATCAATCTATCGAAATTTCATACCCTCTTATCAAATTCAAAATTCATGTTGACGTGGCTTATTTTCCATTTCTGCTTGTGTTATTTTTTAAGATCTAACTTTATTAGATACACAGAAAGAACTTCAACGTCATAAGGTTTGGTGATCTAGGTTGTCACTCAGTAGCACTTCTTTGTCTAAATCATTTATCAGAAAAAGTTACTTATAATCATAACATAATGATGTTATACCTGCACAAGTGCAATATCTTCTCAGAAAGTTGCGTATACCAGTTTATTTTTCATTCAACATAAAAGTTAAAATGTTTGAAAATGAAACCAAGAGCTACCTCATTTCTATCCACCTCGTTCATTATTTCTTCACAGAAATGCTCTCCATGATCTGGAAAGTACTGTTACATAGTTCCTGTAAAAATATAATTTTATACAGATATCAAACTTGAATTTGATGATGGATGATCTTGGATAGTTAAAAGGAGATGTTTATAAAAATAAATTGAAGTTTTATTTTAAATAGTTTAATATGTCCTATGGTTCTAAATCATGCATGAATTTTAGATGCGATTTTTTTGTCACTCATGTTGACATAGATATATGAGTGATAAATATATTAGATGTAATTTATTGCTGTTATGCAATAAATTACATGCTTCAAAAACATGACAAGTATTGTAAAAGAAACGTCTTAATTTTAAGAACATTCACTTTACCTAATTTTGCGTGTTTATATAAATTTAATCTGTTATTTATTCAATTTTACTATGAGTATTATAGGTCGTTGATATCATATCACCTCACCAAAGAATTAAATAATATAAAAATATAAAAGCATTCCAACAAAGTCCCTCTCGTGTCTCAAATTATCTATTAGGTCCATATCAGAATTTATTCTTTACCAATAATTCAAAGCCATTACCAATTTCTAATAATTCAAATAATTCACACTGATACTCACAAAAACATCAAATAAAGTAATATATTTTTTGGGGAACTTCCCCATATAAAAACCCCAAAGCATGCCACTGAACGTAATGGTAATTTAAAAATTACTATTATATTCGAAATGATTTAATTCAGCGAGTTTTAACTCATTAAAGTTTTGAAACCTCTCTTTCAGTTATTCATTAATATTATCCACGATTTCCAAGAATAATCAACGGTATGATTTTTCCCTATCACCACATTATCGACCTTAATTTTTTTTGAGTTTTTGAACCTTTTATGGAATAAAATTATTTTTGGTGTTATTTTTGAGACTTCAGAGAAATGGTAGGGCATACTAATTTTCAATATAATATGTATATCATCTGAATGAAGATTAAAATATATAGTATATAACTAGTTACTACTAAACTATACTAAACTATAAAATTGCTGAACTGTTTATTTTAAAATGATTGTTTATTTAAAAAGCTAAATTAAAACAAATATTTAAAATGTTTTCCATTTACCATATGTTACTATAATCTAGTATATTATACTTAATTTTCTCTAAAATTTGAGATGAATTATTCTCCATTTCTTCTTCTGTTATTTTCAAGATCCGACTTTATTAGATACACAGAAAAAAGTTCAATGTCATAAGGTTTGGTGATCTAGGTCGTCAGTCAACAGCACTTCTTCGTCTAAATCATTTATTAGAAAAAGTTACTTATAATCATAGCATAATGGCGTTATACCTGCACAAACGCAATATTTTTTCAGAAACTTGCGTATACCAGTTTATTTCTCATTCAACATGAGAGTTGATGTGTTTGAAAATTAAGTCAAGAGCTACCTCATTTCTATCCACCTCGTTCATTATTTCTTCACAGATATGATCTTCATGACCTGGAGCGTTTAGTTAGTTCCTGTAAAAATATAATTTTATACAGATATCAAACTTGAATTTGATGGTGGATGATCTTAAATAGTTAAAAGGAGGTATTTGTAAAAGTAAATTGAAGTTTAATTTTTAATAGTTTAATACGTTTCATGGTTTTGAACCATGCTTGAATTTTAGATGAGATTTTTTGTCAGTTATGTTGACATAGAAACATGAGTGATAAATATGTTAAATGCAATTTATTGCTGTTATGCAATAAATTACATGCCTCGAAATCGTCACAAGGATTATAAAAAAATATCTTAATTTTAAGAACATTCACTTTATCTAATTTTGCGTGTTTATATATATTTCATCTGGTATTTATTCAATTTTACATAAGTATTATAAGTCGTTGATATGAGCTCACCAAAGAATTAAGTAATATAAAAATATAAAAACATTCCAAAAAAGCCTATCTAGTCTCTCAAATTATCTATTAGGTCCATATCAGAGCGGTTGATATAAATATGGCGAAATCAGAATTGTTCCTCATTACACTATCAAATTTGGCTGTGACACCTTTTCATGAATATATTTCTCATCATTTATACTGTGTCACTTTTCCACTGCATTTACTACTTAAATATGCATAGATTAAAACCTTGTCCACTTTAAATTTGTAAAAGCATATGGAAATTTTATATGACTGTCTCTTCTGATTCTTCAACATCGAACCATAAAAGTGTAACTTTGATGGTTCGAGGGACCTAGCCGATGGACTAGTATCTTTTAAAAAATTTTCAAATAAAACATTGCCTCTAAGCATGTTCCTCACTATATACGAATCAGTTGTGGAGGTTCTAAAATACTCAGACACTACATCCCAAACGTTACATCAATAATAGTTTATCTAAATGCGTACCAATTAAAATCAGATACTTGTCCTCGCATCCGGAAAAGTGAATGAGTGGCCTATCTTACTCTCCGATAGATGGATCTGCAACAATATCATTCACATTGTGGTCCAGAGTGCCTGGACTAGGCCCAATATTCAAGTCCCAATGGGGAAAGTTTAACATATCTCTCTGAGCACGAATGTGATTCTCCTCATCTCTAAATGTAACATTTCTCTTCACGTCTGAGACCTTAGGCATAATAGGAGTATTTATGTATGTTAAACTAAATTCAACATTCGCTGGTGCTAATGCGTTACATTGAAACATGCAGTGAAAATTTGAAGCAGACCATTTAATAGCATTTTTTGCACTAGCTTTTATTATATTTCCAATTTCTTATGTATAATTTTTTTAGTTTCTGTATTGGCTTTTTACCAAATCTTTCTTAGTTGATCGTTATAGAATTATTAGTGTAAAGTAGAATAATCAATAAGAGTCATTACTGAAAGAAACAATTTCATTGTACCTGAACAAATTAAAATATAATATATGGTAAATATAGGGTTTTATTTTATTATATTATTCAATGTGTTATACCCAATTGCAGAATAGGTGAACATACAGAATATATGATATAATGGTAAACAAAGCTATAATCAGAAGAAAATAATCAGGAAGAGAACATTCTTATTAATGTCTGAAATGTGACATGATGTTATGATAGTTACAGTTATATGTATCTATAAATAATATGTATGTCCTTATTTAAAAACTGACCTGGAAACATAAGAAAATCTCTGAACAGTTCACTTTGTATAATAATATACAACAATCTTGTATAAAATAGGAGAAAAATATTATCTCTTGGTCTCATAGCTAAACATACCAAATTTACTGAATAAATATTGTTGAGAATATCCAATAGCAAGATGTATTCTTGTTGATTAAATATAACGATTTTATAAATATTTTAGAAATCTTTCCTGTAAAGTCTCTAGAGTATTTATGTGTATATTCTAAGTAGGATACAAAATATGTCACATTTTTTAACTCATGTTTTATGAACTTATGAAATAGCAATATAAGGTTTGTAATATTTGCTATACCAGCATGCATACAAGTTTTGTTTATATGTACAAAATTTCTACTAGTTTTATAATGTACTATAAAACGAAATTTTTTATGGCTTCACTAATAATTTTTCCAGTGTGAGCATTAAATTTTCCTTAATTTGAATCATATTCATTCGAAGACGATTTTAATCTGGTTTGATTTCAATAATATACCTAGATCCCGATAAATCTGAAGTCTACTTAAAATATATTATTTCTTCAGTATGATGATTAAATGTAGTATTAAATGTAGTAATGAAACCTATGATCCGAATGTGTTTTGCTACCTGTAGAAGGAGGTGTACCGCAAGGATCTGTTTTAAGTCCGGTACTATTTCTTTTATATATAAGTGACCAATTGAAATTGAACATAATTCTATTTGTAGATGACACTACTTTACTATCTCGAGGAAATGAGAAGATGAGCAGGAAAACTTTAGCTTCAGCGAACACCTCGTTCTCAATTCATGAATTAAAACTTAACGTGGGTAAAATAAAAAAACATAACACAACGAAATATAAAAAGTCAGAAACGGTGAAACTTCTAGGGATCATACATGACCCTAGTTTAAATTGGTTTGCTCATGTCGACAGTCTATGTTCGAAATTAAGCACACAAATAAATGTCATGAGACAGCTGAGGCCATTTGTAAATAATAACGTCATGAGAACAATTTATTTTGCTTTAATCCATAGTCATTTGGCGTATGAAGTAGTATTATGGGAGAACTGTAGCACAGCTCAAAAGGTGTTTATTTTAGAGAAGTCTGCGGATCATTTCATTGAGAGTGCGATTCGTACTTCCAACAGAGAACTATTTAAGAAATATAAGGTTCTAACCCTGGCATGCTTGTATTTGCTGGAGTCACTTTTCTTAGTACACAACCTACTAACGAATGCAAATGTGCACCAGTATTATACAAAACATGCTGGTGATTTAAAAGAACCGCTATCGAGAATTCATATTACAAAACAAAAGTCTAGTACGGCTCTATAATGAATTTGATCGATACAGCAAATGTGATAATATTAATGTCTTGTAAAGCTTTCCACTTATATTTAAATAATTTTTTACTCGCCAATTGCTTCTACAGGATTGACGAATTTTTATACAATGTATATTTGGGTTGAAGTCTATATTTCTTAACAACTCTCGTTTGTGATTATTTATATTTACTTGTGTTCTTTTATATATTGTGACTACAAATGTACGTATGTATAATGAATGTCAATAAATTACTTCTTCTTCTTCTATGATAGTAGGTTCTCTAACACCTATGATCGTCTATAAATGTTATATTGTAGCCGATAATAATCCTTTATTGTTACTTATCTCCGAAAATAATTTTGGATCATCTAGATATAAAAACAGTAGAGATCTAAGGTATCTACAAAATCGTTAATACGTAGTTAATAAATTGTCAGAGGGAGTCTGCGCACCTCCAGACGCTTTTATACGTTTTGTAGAACTGGAGAAACAGTTGTTTCAAACTACCACTAGTGCCCTTGCACTATAAAATAGTGCAAGGGCACTAGTATAAATAATAAAGTTCTTAAAATAACATTCTAAGCAACTGCAAAAGATGCACGAGATGCAGTAATATTTAATAAAATTATATGCAACACACAGGGTGATAATCTTAACTGTGGTAACGTCTATACACGAATACGGAGGAGGCCTAAAGGCTCTTTAATCCCATTGAAATCTCTAGGACCCTATAGATAATTTAAATCCTATAGGTGTAATCACCCTGGGAGATTATATAACCGCCCCCAGCTTTTGTTTAAAATATGTATGTCGAATGATACATAATTTGAAACGTCACATCGAGGGGAATAAAACGCAGAGTTATTTTTTATTTTTCTAAATATTACCTATAAAAATAATATTACCTTTTATATTAATGCTTTTTTGATCATAAAATATGTTACAAATGGCTATACGATTTCTCTCTTAACAAAAAGTTAGCCCACGGTTAAACTCATCTCTTACATTCCGTAGCATATGCGGAGTGATCTATCTAATTTCATGTCTTAATATTTGCTATAGAACTTCAACGTTACCAAGTTTCATTCAAAAAGACTTGTTTTTCAAGCATTTCAGGAGAAGAAATCAAGTAGAGTTAAAGTACAGATATCATGGTAATTACTTAATTGAACTTCGTCATCCAAATCATCTATTGCTAAATATCTTGTTCAAGTATTAATGATGGTTCCGACATTGTCGGGTAGAATTTCATCTTCCTGAAAACATATTCTGGCATTAGTGACATTTAACTAGGTAATTGGAAAAGGGAGGTAACAAAAATGAAACCAAATCTCCATGATGAATATTTAATGTAATTTGCTACTGTACTGAGTGAATATATACTTTTGTCATAAAACACTATAATCTCTAAACATATCTGATTAATTAAATTTTGCGATTTTGGGCATTTTCAACAAATTTATGAACTATTTGCATTTTGTATAGATGCATTAATATATATTTCCGTAACTTCACAATTATGATATCACTAACTTTAAGATGACGATCTAGTTATATAGCTGGAGTTTCAAGGCTTTCTTAAACAGCTAACAGCTTATTTAATCTGGGTTTAGTGTCAATAATGCTTTGAACTCTTGTAGATACGTCTCTCACATGACATCTTTCACAAATTATTTATTCATCGTGCCTTAGCTAATGAGTGGAGATCTGAATAATGGTTGATAAGTAACTGAGCTGACTCTGTATGATGTCGACTCATACTATGGACACGTTCGACTATAGTTACAAATTTCTTTTCAAAAACAAAAGCAAAAACACGATAACAAATATAACAAAGCATAACAAAAAAAACGTGAATTAAAGGAAACCACATATTTCTGACACCATTAATCGTGTAGTGATGATCATTGTAATCAATTTTTTTAATTTTAAGATAATTTAAAAAAAATAAAAATCGAGGTATGTATTATATTCGTTCTGGTACAATATTTCAGTATTGTATCCATCAATATACGCTTACATTTAAAAAATAATTGGGGGCAGTTAAATCCCCCAGGGTAAAGGTAATTGAAGATCATTGCCCCCTACGTGTGGTTACCCAAAATAAAAAATTTGTTTGTTTCAGGAGTTTTTATGAAAATCCTCCACATTCGAGTTACAGAATTTATTCCAATTTCATTCGGGAAATTTTTGCCCCGTATGGCAGTGAATCTGATAAGTAAAATACAAATAATCATTAAGTAAAGTACCTGTGAAAACCCTATATCATTTAGTTTATATAAATATATCATGGTTAAGTCTGCCGAATCCTTTAATGAAATCCGTTTGTAAATATTATATCAGTTTGGGTCTGTACATCTAAATGTTTGGGTCTGTAAATCTACTATGTATTAAGTAATGCATCCTAAGTTAGTGGTTGTTGAATACCATTTCATGAAATCCTGATTCGCTCACTAATGCCTGGACAAGTCTAACGTAGAATAATAAATACTTAATATTTTATAAAAATTACAAATAACTTAAATTAATTCAAACTTAGATGCAACAAATTTATTTTCTCTGTTTCAAATTGAACACTGTTTAGGTTACTAACTAGAAGTATAATTCATAGATTAAATTATTTAAATTATATTCTGTTCCTTTGGATTTTTTACACAAATTCAGTGTAATCCAGTTACAGTTTCAAAAAGTAAAAAAAAATTCTGCTTTATACAATTTTGCAGCTCTTTGAGTATTTTAATAGAAAAATTCATCAAAGAATAAATTAAATGACTGTAATCGATCAACATTTCCTGTAATAGTTTAGTACCTTTAATCGGATAAGGCTTTGAAGATTTTAGTGCATTTAGTATTTGAATTCTAAAAGCTGTAAGATAACACTAGGATATAATCCAGATTATAAGTTCCGAGACTGAACTCTGAATAAACGCGTTGGTGGAAGGAATTGTTTTTCCGGATCACTGGTTTCCAAACGAATTTACATTATATTACCTATCTTGCTCCTGCATGTATGTACGTACATATAGGGCTGGGAAAATGTGTTGAAACACCTGATATTTGGTTAAACTATAATCTGGATTAAAAAATATCCTTAACAACAAATTTTGTAAGTATCTATGCAGTAATATATGTACGTTGATTTTCCATCCACCATAATGTACTCGGTTGTTTTTGTATGAAGTAGGCTATATATATATATATATATATATATATATATATATATATATATATATATATATATATATATATATATATATATATATATATATTTATTTATTTATATTTTTAGATTGATGCTAGGTATTTCAATAATTACAATGCTAATAGTTTTGGTGAATATGTAACTGAGTTTTCTAAATATTATGAAAATCCTAAATATTAAATAAAATAAAGAGTATTAAAAATTATTGATTTTTACAAATGCTGAAACTACAAAGTATAATTACTCTAGGAATGACTTGTAATAAAATAACATTATTTCTATAGGACATTTTATAATCTGTAATTATATATTTTACTATGTACTGTTAGACAAGAATAATGAGCAAATGCACCTACTTTGTCCATATGGTTGTCTTGTAAGTCATTGCTTTCTTTATTACTTTTTTCATACTACGATTCTTCGTATATACACATATAGGATGGTTCACGACCTTTTAGACTGGAGATATCTTGAGAACACTTAGCATATTGTCAGATTTGAGTGTTCGTGGAGGTTATATTATAAAATAGCAAAAATATTGGCAGTTGAATAAAAATTATTCCATATTTTTTAAATAACCTTGTTTTATTTGCACTTCAGTTTTGTAAAATACTGCTTTACTAGAAAAGTCTAATAAGTTATTAATAGAAAACTAACAAATAAAAAAGAAGTAAAAACTGTTCTATTAAATTTCGAAATGTTAGTACTTATTATTTATGTGTCATATATATTCGGAGACAACCCTAAAAAATAATGCTTTCTATTTTTACAGGTGATTTGTATGTAAGCATAATCGTTATTTACGAATGTCATCAAAATAGTTTCCGTTTGTTTGTTTGTTTGTTTGTTTGTTTGTTCCGGATATGTCAAAACATATCCGGAATGTACAATGGCAAACAAGAATATTTTCATAAATCTAGAAAGAAAATTACGAACTGGTTTCTCCTATATGCTAAGCTGCTAACATGTCGAAGAAATCCTGTTCAAACAGAAAACAGTGTAGTCAATATTTCTGATTATATGCGAGTAGCAGTAGTATACTAGGCTTCTAACATAAGAGGTGGGAGTTAGTAGAACTATGGTTACTTCGTAAACAGAACTCAGAGTACTAAAGAGTCATCAGTACCTACCAACCTTATAAATTAGTTCCATAATCCTTATTGAGTAGGAGACACTCAATTCTAATGAATCTGGAGTGTGAATGTTTGATGCGGTTTATTCAGTGGCCACCACATCGCCACGTTCCTTTATCAAACTGGCGACCGTTCTTTAAATTTTCTTTAAAATATACGATGATCCAACTAAGAATTAATCTTAGTTGAATAATCGTTTTGAAAATGACATAAAAGTGTCGAAACTGTAGTCACGATTTTTGTGTAACTATAGTGGTATAAAACTTAGTAGTTATTTTATTCAATTACGTTGGAATTATGGAGAATTGATTTAATCAATTGACGTTCCAAATACGATAGTTATTTTATACATTGATTTTATATATTGATATTTCTTATTTCTTGCCTATTAGGAGCATTAGTAGATCCGACATTTTATCCATTCTTTCCATAATTTTGAACATTGAGTTTTCAATATTGGAATAATATAACTGATATTGTTGTGCAAGCTCATTAGGATTAATGATATGATGTTGGTCAGGTTGGGTTTATACTGTTATATGGGCATAGGTTGTGTTAAGATTTTTTCCTAAAGCGATGGTGTTATCCTGTGTTCTTAATCGTTATAGTTGGTTATACACAATATAGCCTCTCTAGTTTGTCGGATAGTTATCGTTACACTCGACTTGACGTCATTATTTCCTTCTTTTATGGAACAAATTTCAGCAAAATAACAGTGCATTTAACGCAGCGAGGACTTTTATTGCAAAAATGTTTTCTGTCTATATTTTTAACATTTTGCTATTTATAGATTTCCTTGTTATTTTCTTTTGGTTTCAAATCAATCAAAAATATTGTTAATGGTCGGCTTGATCTCCTCCGCCTAATATTCCATAAATTGGTAACTTCATGGCTCAGTGTTAGGGGGTTAGTTTTTATAGCTTCGGTATTAGTAGAGAAAGGCACATTTGTAGGGACTACTCGGAAGGTTTTTTCTATTTTGGGCCTATATGTATAATATTCGGTTTTTTTTTCAATTAATGCTTTTATAATAACTGAGTTAGTACTGTGAATTTGTAATCGTGGGCTATTTCACTTAATAGTATAATGAGCTGATTTGTTTAGTTAAAATTTAAAATAAAAATTGAAGGGAGTTTATCGTACTTTGTTGTTTCCTTACTTATCAAATTTATTACTAGTACCTAGCTACTATTGAGGCAGATATTGAGCCAGTAGTTGCTTATTTTTGTTTGTATTCCTTTTTTTTTCATCATTTTCTTCTGGGCGTCTAAATTTTTGTTTTATGGCAACTATATGCCAATCATCATTTGTTAGGGTTGGTAAAGCAACTCTTGTAGATTTTTTCAAAATGAAAATCGATGTGTTCGAGAAGTTTTTTCATCAGTTCTTTTTAGTGGGATGAATTTTATTACAAGTATTAGAGACATACTGTATAGTAGTTTAGCAGAAAATTATTTTTAAAACATGATTTTGATTATTTACCATTGAGGAAATGCTAAATTTATAAATATTAAAATACACCGCGACGCTAGATTGTAAAAGATTACTATATACTATACGAGGCTTGTTTCAAAAGTATGGTTCCCATCGAGATGGCTCCGCAAGGAGAAGTATTAGGTGAAATCTGACAACACTGTCGTGCGTGCCGTTTCTCCCTCTCTCGGTCCTCACATTCGCACAGCGAATGTGAGGACCGAAGCTACGCCGTGCAGTGTTGGACTGACAGCCGTCTGCGATGGACTTCCCGATTTCCGTCACCGCCAGAAGCGAAATAGGCGCAGTGACTCGATTTTTGAACGCAAAAAAGGTTCCACCCATAGACATTCATCGTCAGTTGTGTGAAGTTTATAGTGAAGAGACCGAAGCGGACAACCGTCGATTTCCAACGGGACTGTCGCAAAAGTCGAGAGTCTACTGCTCGAAGATTGGAGGATCACCATCCGTAAACTGGCTCATCACATTCCTGAGATATCTGCCAGAAAAATTGACAGAATTGTACCGGAGAAATTGCAGTACCACAAGATGTCCACCCGGTCTGTCCCACGAATACTCACAGATGCGCACAAGCAACAAGCATCGACTGTGCTCGCCAACTTCTTCAACAATGTGACAACAATAGGGAGGAATTCTTGGACTCCATCGTCGCAGGCGACGAAACGTGGGTGTTTCATTTCACTCCCGAAAAAAGGAATGAACAATCACGCGAATGGCGCCACTCAAGTTCGCCTAAACCGAAAAAGTTCAAGCAAACGCAATCTGTGGGGAAAATAATGGCAACTGTATTTTGGGACCGTAAAGCCTTCTGGGATAACAATAAACTCAGACAGGTATTCTGAAACACTAAAAAAACTCAGATGAGCCATCCAGAACCGTCGGAGCGCAAAACTGAGCAAAAGTGTGAAGCTGTTGCACGACAACGCTCGTCCCCATGTCTCTCCGCGAACCCAGGATCTCCTGAGAAAATTAGCTGGACTGTCATTCCCCATCCTCCCTACAGCCCAGACCTAGCCCCTAGTGACTACAACCTGTTCCCAAAATTGAAGGTATACTTGAGCGGATTGCGCTTCCGGACCGACGATCAAGTCAAAAAAGAGGTTAATCGTTACCTGAACGTGTTGGCGGTGGAGTTCTATGACATGGGGATACAAAATTTGGAAGAACATCTACAAAAATGCATCGAAGAAAATGGCGATTATGTAAAAAGATAGGTTAATGTTCAAGCTTTCCAACTATGTTAATAACTTTGATAATAAACAATGCTGCCTACTTAAAAAAATGTGGGAACCTTATTTTTGAGACAACCCTCGTAAAATATTGTGTATTAAGATAACTGAATTTCCTGCAGAACAAGAGAATATGTTGAGGAAAACTCTAAACACATATATCTTACATTTCATCAGCCTATAAATCTCAAAGATACGTCTTAACGTAGACGATATGCAATAACACTTTACTATTTCATATAATATAGAACAATGTAACATTTCCACATTTTCACTTACATAAAAAGGTTTTATGTGAAGCTTTGCATTTTTCAGAATGCGGCTCTCTGCATTTAAACAGAAAAGACGTGTTCTTCTCTCGATTGAATGTCCAACCATCAATTCAAAAGAAAAATTTCTTCCCGTTATACGAATTATGCTTATCTGGATTTGTGTGGTTAGATTGACGTTAAATCGTTTCAAGCTCGTAAAATATTGTTCCGAGTATTAAGGTTTTGTATTATTTTTATACGAATGCTTTGGGTTAACTTTAACAAATAGGTGATTATTTTACCTAAAAGTAAATTCTCGTTATTAACAAAATGCCGCCAATAATTTTGTTTAAATTATCATCTTGTATCAGTGAACTGTCCAGGGAATTTTAGAATTTTAACTTAATGATGCCTATGAATTAGGAGTATTACATAGAATATATGGAATCGCGGGCGGTGGAAATAATTGCTTTACCACAACTGTTCTGCTTATTACGGGAGGTGCTTTTGGTGCTTCTAACCACACGTAGTGAGCACAACTTATCTATTATTAATTATTCACATTTATGATAGCTAAATAATGATTTCAAGCACAGTGAAACAAATATGAAATTCTTTTAAATTATATATTTTTGAACTGTTTTACTTATAATTTTTTAAGGGCTCACATACACCTGCACGCACTGAAAACTGAGTAAATTTGAAACATTATTATAAACGTTATAAAGTGAAAAAAAATTAATTGTTGGTTTCACATTTTTTATTAACTTTTCAACTATTTCAGGAAAAAAAAATTACGGGTATAAATGGACTACTGATGAAAATCATAGCGCCTCCTTGTCGACATCATAACTTCACCCAAAAATTATGCAATCTGCAAAAATGAAATAAAATATAGTAAAATAATGTAGTAGAAATAGTGTGGCGGAGAGATTTATTTTTTCAAAAATAAAAAAACTACAGTATTTCGAACTTTGGTATGTAATTAAAAAAATAGTATTTAATAATTTATAAAAAAATTTCCTATTTAATTTATAAAAGAAGATAAATGATATTAAAGATTATCGAGTTATCGTGCTGACACTGCCTAAAAACGTAGTTTCGAGAAGAACGCGTTTAAGGCTTCTGGTAGGTACAACATGAACTTACGACTAATCTCCCATTCCAGTTTCGTACTGTACACACACGAACTATACTCTTCGAAATACGACAGTTAACTAATATTATAGTCTATTTATTACTTGTTTTCTAAGACAAAACAAAAGAAATACGAAACGCATCTGTCGAGAGGGTCGCGGCAACAAGCCGTCCAAAATGTCCGGTCACATTTATTGCTATAACTTTGTAACCGAGTGGAATTTTTTTAATATTTTTTTGAAAAATTCTTAAAAGTGTAACAAATGAAAATCTGTAAATAAATCTATTTTCTGGAAATTTCAGGGGTATGTGAATTCCCTCCCCTTAATTCTCTAGTTACCTATGGTTAGAATGTTTTTATGGTATTCTAAAAGTCCAATAGGAAGTGATAGTGACACGTGATTTGTGAAACAAGAAACTAATATTTATCTTCAGTAATAGAGATGGGAATAATTAAAAATGAATTTAAGAGCAGCCCAGGCCACTTTCAGTTATAAATATAACTGAAAGAATATCTAACTACAACTACTACTGTTAAATTTAACTTGTATCGCTTTTCTCAGTGGTAATATTATCGCTATCACCCAAGCGCTCTCCCATAATAATATGAACAGATCGACATAACTTAAATTTAATTGATATAGTATATACAGCGATCGCCAAATGGTTATTTACAGTAAATTGAAAGAATTTCTTATTTCAGAATTCGCATTTTTTTCTTGTATCCACAAGCTGATGCCTGTTTAAAAATATAAAATTAAATAGATGAGATTTCCATTTGTTGCCCTTTGGCGATCTCTTTGGTATTAAATGATACACCACATGTAAGGCAGGGTAGTTTTTTATAAACTGAGATACTTCAAGTCTTATATTCTTATACATCTAACATTTTAAATTTCTACATAGCATATATAATATCGATGTAAAAGAGATTTGATATTATATATTGGATTGGTAATTTCTTTTATCAGAACTAGGTATACTTTTTCCCAGATGTAACTACCGTCCTTTTAAAAGGAATTCAATTTATAGGTCGCTTGAGTGAGCCTCATCAGTTTCTAAATAGAAGCCGCGATAACTACCGATTCATAAAGATCATATCATGTCACTTTTGTCACGTGAATCAATTTGACCTAGAGTTCTGTTAGTGTTTAAATGTATTTTTAAACTTTGTTTTTACGTACTGTGATCATGAATGATTGGAGGTAAGTCCAGTTACTTATGTAAATATGTAAAGTCTCATTTTATATGATATTCAGATATTATTAAGACATAATTATACTGTATTTCTAGTTATAAAATGTCATAGGTTATTATAGTGCATATAGTGTGGTCCAAATGGCGGAGTCCTTTTAAAAGAATGCTAGTAAGATATACTACTGTATATTTGTAATAAGAAAATCTCGACAAAATACCTATTCCTCCAGATGAAATAATACTTTCCCCCCTGAAAATGCAAATGACGACATCACCGATTGTGACTCTGGGGATGAAAAATTTATTACTAGAAATAATCTCCCAAGGAGCCAACTGAGGAATGATGTCGAAGTAATAATTCTACAGGACTCTGAAGCTAATTAAAATGCATATGATTCTGATGACGACATTCCATTGGCTTAACTTTATCCTGGGACAACTCTGCCACCCAATGGTAATGGCCGATCCATTCATAAACCTCCAACAAAAAATATAAAAAGCGTGTTATGGATTCAAGAATATATCACCCCTCAACTTGATTTGTGGGAAGACACTCTTGGTCCAGTTCAAGAGCTTACATCTTTGCAATTATTTAATTTTTTTTGACACTGAGGTAGTTGATATGCTAGTGACCTTCTCCAACAGATATGCTTTGAAGAAAAATATAGAAGCAAATGTATCCACTAAAGAAATGAAATGTTTTTGGGGGTTTTAATTTTGAGCGGTTATGTAGATGTTCCTAGAAGATACATGTATTGGGAAAATAGGAGTGACACCCACAATATCCTAGTGACTAAAGCTATATCAAGAGATAGATTTTCTTATATTATGAGAGTACTACATGTTTGCAATAATGATAATCTTGACAAACAGGACAAGTATGCTAAGCTTTGTCCTTTATTCAGTCTTATAAATAAAACGTTTTTGGAATTTGCCTCTTTGGAGCAACACCACAGCATCGACGAAGCAATGGTACCATATTTTGGAAGGCACTCTCGCAAGCAATTTATTAGAGACAAACCAATACGATGGGAGTATAAGCTTTGGGTTGACGTTTTACGTTTCGGATATACAGTCTTGTTTTCTCCATATCAGGGTGCATCAGAGGCTCTGCCTAATATATATAAAGAACTCAACTCAGATGTGGAGAATGTCACAAGAAGGTCCAATTTCGCTGTGAGAAATATAATGTGCAACTCCATCCAAAGTTTTGCTTTAAACATATCACACCCTTTAGTAGTTTATTTGTATTATTTTTATAATTGTATTTTCATCATAAGTTATGCTGTAAAATAAAAAAACTAGTTCAGTAGTAGTAGTTCATGTTACTACCGTCCTTCTAAAGGAACACCTCATATTTCTGAGTTAGCCATAACAGCAAAATTTTTATTTTCTTTGTACATTTATAAAGAAAATCATGTAATATTTGTGAAAAAATATTAAATATGCTAAAAAAAAGTTTCAGTAACATCTGGGTTAATAAGTTTATCGATACCTAATTTAAATGAATAATTACCATTTATATCTATAATATTGTATAAGTAAATTAGTGTATTGTATTTCAATTAATAGTGTGCAAAATTCAAGATAACGTGATAAAAATTTACAATTTTGCTATAAGTTTGTCCTGGGTATTACTTTCTTTAGTTACGTCATGGGCTGTTGAGCTCCATGAACATGTTGTGTATTGTATATGTCATGAATACCACATGACTTAAACGATAGAATCACTGGGTGATTTTCATATAATATCTGAGTCCTTTCCGTGAAATACATCACGAATTTCAACAAGAATAGCGTACTGAATGCTATCTGATCCTCACTGAGTGGATTCCCCGGTATGATTGACATTTATTTCCACTGAAATTGACTGTTCGGGTTGCCCCAAAGTGAATTCTAAGTGAAGGATAAATATTTTACGTGCAAAGCGGTTGCAGAATATATTACCGTAAATTACATTTATCAAATGTCATATTTTATATCGAAAACTTGGCAGTATTTTTATCGGAGTTCGCAGTTTGCTCCGAGTGAAGCGAGTACTGTTCGGCCACTGATATGTATTTTTTAACTTATTTTTGGGAATGCGTTCCCCATTTTACATACGTTACAAACTATAGTATTTAAAGTGGTCAGGATCTATTTAACCTTAGAATGCTTGGCGGAGTTGCCTCCTGTCTTCTCTCGTTCAGCGATATTCTTAAACTCCATTCCTTTATTGGAAACTCTGTAGGTCTAGCCATATTCATTGAAGGTTAGGTTGTATTTTTGTAATGTGCCATAATTTTTCGTAAAGTGCAACGGTTATTTAAATTTTTCATCCTCATAGTGACTGATAACCTCAGATAAGTATAATAACGATATAACTGAATATTGAACCATTTTATGAATACGAAGACAATATATTTTAAATTTGCCGTTAGGCAAAACGACCCAAAACATGAGAAAACCGTGTTTTACCGTGAAGAACGGTAGAATTCGGAGCTAGTCTATGAATGTCAGAACTCAGAAGATAAATAGATTAATATAAGATAAATAGAAGATAAATAAACGAGGGTAATGTATCTATTAAATCTGAAGGAAACAGCTCGATATTTCAGATATAAAGCTCTTAATGTACAACAGACGGAAATACATTCGTGAATGGTAATAAGAGGTAGAAATGCAATATTTTTGGAGTTTGAGTCCCCAGGTTGTCCGAGTACTTCCAAAAGATATATTGTTTTCGTATTCTGAGTTTCTATGTTAATGGTAATAATATTTCAACAGAATTAGAGTTTCTTTGTGAAATAATAATCAAAATTGTACTATAAATAGAGACGAAAATTGTGAGGTCACTAGAAAAATAACGTTGAAAATGTGCCTTTGTAAATGAAACGAATGAAGCCAAAATTTTAATTCTTATTGGTTTATTTTATACACTATGTCGAAGATAAGAATGCATAGCATGGGAATCTTGAAAATGGCAAGAGAAACAAATTAGTTTAATGGTATAAACCTTGCGTGTTCCAGTGGCTTGAATCAATTTAAAAAAAATATTTTTCGTTTTTAAATTATTGTGGTTATAATTTCTTTATATTATCAGAAATACGGAAAAAAAATCAAAATAGATTCATTGCACTTTATAATTAACTTTCACGGCGTTTCGTCTTCGTGGAACTGTCATTTGTGTTCATCATAAAATTTTTATAAATACAGACCTGGATTTTTTACACAGTCCGCATGTATTTCTTAATCTAAATTTAATACTGAATAATAAATGTTTTATTTACGATGCTTCATTATTTATATTTCCATAAGATATGTATCTACATAATCATATACAGTTCACTATATTATACATGTAAGTACTCTTTTATTTTACTCTATTTAGTAGTGTTACCCGTTATGTACTAATTCTATGCTTTCACATTGTTTTTTTTTTAGTTTTTTGCTTGTTTTGTAATATATTTTTCTGTATATTTTTTATTCTATAACTAGATTTGTCCCGTTAAATGAAATAGAAATAAATAAATATTTGGTGTGGATTTTTTCCAGACACTTTATGTGAGCCATTTGTATTAACACAGCATTTAAATGGCCAGCCTGATTTAAATTTATTTCCAGATATATTAGAAGACAGTAAGTAAGACATGAAATATTTTTAACGACAGGAAACCTCCACACATAGCATTTATCTATCCATAATTTTTAAAATAAGAGTCCAATGCAGTGGTCTGCCCGTTTTCCAGATACTAATCCATTAGATTTCTTTTTATGGGAGTATATATGAAAAGTGTTGTTTGTAAAACAAAGGCGGATACTGTCGATGATTTGCATGAATATATTTTTGCTGTAGTCTGATGAGCAATCACCTGATGTGTTTGTGCGTGTGCGCGAAAACTTGATTAGAAGAATTGTGGCTTTTATTTTTGTTAGTGGCGCTTATATAGAAGAGTAAGTATAATGAAATAGTATGTTTTCTTTCATGTAAAGACTATGGTATTACTTACTAGGTACTTCATGTCTTAATTATTTTTTTAATAGTTTATATATAAAATATCAGTGTACCAAAATAGGAATAAAAATTCCACTTTACTACGTATACCCACCTTAAATTCTGGCAAAGTTGCCTTCTTAAGCCATTTTAAACAGTAACATATAAGTCGGAAATCGAGAACTGATAGAGAACTGACAGAGATATGTTACTGATGGAGATCGTATCGATAAAGATGTATACCCCATAGAGTTCATTCGGCATTTGTCCTGGATCGGCGTACCGTGTACGGCACTGATGAGAACTAATAAGTTCGAAACAGCTGTATGTCGTTCGGTTCCGATCCGGGACAGATGTCGAATCCTACCTGTGGCGGGTTTTATTTTTTAAAACCATTTTAAACATTATGTAGGAATGGATTAAAATAACATGTACCTAATTTCGAATTTGGGAAAAATTGTTAAATGGGATAAACATCCCTTATTTTACACTAACTCTATGTAAACACAAATATACAATATACGTATAGATAAATAAACATATATTCATATATACTGTCATGTGTTGTTCTCCTTTCCTTGAATCATATATTTCAGTAACAATTACTCCTGAAATTTATTTTAAATATGTTAAATTAATTTGATTTAGGTTATGCTCGATTTCGTACATATATTTCGTTACTTTTGATTTTCAAAATAACTTATTTTTCATATGCCCTAGAAAAAATTTTTCGTAATTAATGCAACTAATTTTATAAATTCCTGAATTGTTACCGTTTTCTGTTTTATATTTAATATTACCTATTACATTCTAGAGACTACAGGTTGTTTCATACACAACTGTACAAATTTCTTTTGTTAATTTTATTTAACCCTTCTTGTATAATGTAAATCCTGCACCACATTTATATATTTTGCATATTTCTCTTCCATCTGTGGAAGCAACATTGTAATAAGTTTTCACAGTGATCTTTCTTACTGTCTTATTAATGACCGACCAGTCAATCTCATAACACTGTAATGTATTTCCCTTCTAATTTTCCCATAACAGTTATTATTGATTTGAAAATAATTTTGGTTTGTGGAAATGGAAAGACTCATTTCTGATTGTACCATTTGAAATATTCATTGCTCAAGATAGTTCAATATTAATTTATTAATTTTTTGAGTAATAATTAGATAAAGCAAATGAAATTATAATGAGCATTGAAATTTAAAATATGAAAATTAGTTTACACTAAATGTACAAAGTGTTATTCCATTCACAGGTGACAATATTCAAGAAAATGAATACAATCCTTTTGTACACTTTTATGTTCATTATCTATAATTTCCGATGTTGCTAGCTGCACTTCCCTCAGATTCGCTCAAGTAATCCCTAATGGGGTTAGGTCTAGGTAAACCTGGCAAACCATTCTATGAATCCTGTCCTTCCTTTCCAGCAATTTGGAGACATGACATCTAAATATATGTACATGTGCATAGTGAGAAATAAAACCAAATAAAACTGAAGAAATTCAGTATCTTTCTCCATATTCATATTCTCCAATTCAGTATATATTTTCTATCTGTCAATATTTGATGAAAGAAATAGGGAACTACTACTTTTCAAATATCCCACACCAGTTTCTTTTCTCTACTTCTTGTTGATTCAAAAAGCTCATAAACATTTTTACCTAACAATTATTTCACTATTATCATTCCATTATTTTACTTTACTTCACATAAAATGAGGAGTTCTTCCAAACAGCGCTATCAAAATGTTTTTATGTTTTATAAAAATATCTATGACTTCATAACTTTTAAAAATACTGCTCGGAGTACTTAAAGAGTAGCTTTTAGAATGATATTTCAAATACGCCTTTTGATATATTCAAAAATAAACCTTAGCACCAATTTTGTTATATTTACACTTTTATTTTTCAGACACATTGCATATAACTTCACTTAATATCCGAGATTAATAGGAGATCTAATAGCTTTATTACGCTAACTAATATTCAAACTAAAGGACGCTCAGTTTTATATGTATAATTTGAAACATCCACTCAATTAATAGAGCATGCCGTTCAACAAGCACTTTTGGTTCTAAAGAGCTTATAGAAATATTGAAGAACAACAGCTCTCAGGAAAGCAAGTACACTTCTGATGAGTACGTCCTTTAAAAGGTTTGTAAATTTTATATATTCACAAAATTAGTTTCCTTCTCGCTTATGGATATTAATAGAAAGACAAATGGCGAAGTAGACGCGAACATCCTATGTTAGGATCTATACTGCCTTAAAAGTGAAGAAGTTCTTATTTATAGAGCAATATCGTTTGTTTTTATTTCATTCTATTCAAGACAAAGGACCGAATCTGAGCACAATTTCTGTATAGAAGAGATATCTTGAGATGCTATTAAAATCATCAGGAATAAAAATAATCGAACAAAGTTCCTGTACAAAGTTTCAATCGGTAACTTTTTATACCTATTAGCATATAACGGCATTAATTATTGACTGGTTAACTAAATTAGTAGACGTAAGAAATGTATAACTTATTTTTGAATTTTGTCAATAATGTAAATGCATTATTTTTGTAAATTAAACAATTCAGTTTATTTAGTTTAAGTGTATAGTATGGATCAATTTAAATGTGGCTGGTATAACTTTTCCGTTATATCCTATAATGTACAACGTTTAGATGCAAGTTTAGAACAGCAAGATGAGCTCATTTCCCTCTTCTATACTATTATGGATATAAACGTTAAACGCCGGTATAACGTTAATATATTTGGTCCAAATATTATATCGACAGCTAAAATTTCAACACCGTTCAACATTACAGAATAGATTGAAAAGTCATATCATGAGTATAAACCCAAGCAAATATCATTTTTGATAGCCAAATTTAGACTGGAAGATGATTCGAAGTTGGAAAAGTAGTAATAGTAATAGATGGTAATAACAGCTTCAATAATTCAAATAGTGCAAATACTAACTTTCGCTAAAAGAAAACATTGATTTCAAGAATGATCCTAGCTTTGATTTGATTACTGGAGAAGTATTAAAACAACTTCCAAATAAAGCCGTAAAAAAACTTTCACATTTATTAATGATTTTCTTAGATTACAATATATTGGAAAGATGTGGACAGTAGCAGAAATCTTGATAATTATTAAGTCAGTAAAGTCTCCCCCCGAAGTTACATCATACAGAAAGATCTCTCTACTGCCTGTGTTATCGAGATTATGAAAAAATTATACTGAAAAGGCTAAAGCACATCATTGAAGAATGAAATTCAATACAAAATCATGAGTTTGGCTGTAGAGAGAGTCGTTCAGCCATAGATTAGGTTCATAGTATCACTGATGTAATTGGAAATGCGCACGATGATAAACGAAAAAGCTGCAAATAAACTGAAATTCATCAATTTATCTGATCAATTAATCAAATAAATAACTGGACCAAAAGATACCAGTAATTGATACCAGTAAGTCGATTCAGTTTGATACTGGTATATCAAACTGAATGAAACCAAATCTATTTTAACAAAATCTATGTTAACTACGCAAATATGAATATTATTAACTTTTAATATCAACGGCGCCAAACTTCTAATATTTTAATAAATAATTATGGACACCTGGTACCTTTGGTACAACAACAAAAAAGGGAAGCCAGTGTTCCCTAAACCATCGAAAAATTATACGATACGTGACGCGCGTCTTTTATTTTTGTTCGAATTCAGTAAACCGTTATAAATCCTGTAACTCTTATTAATTTTATTTATTATTAGTTAACCATACTCAGCCACCATACATACCAAGTCCCTCATACTCAATTATGAGTATGAGTATTAAAATCTGTGGTTTACTCCACAACTGATTTTAATTCTAACTTCGAATTTCCTATAAGTATACTCTCTTTATGGTTAATAGTTAAAAAGTTAAATTGTTCAAGAATTTAGTAACTTTCAAATTACTTTATAACACCTATGTTAGATCCAAAATAGTGTATGCGTCTTTTGTTTAGAATCCATTTTACCAAATTCATAAAGACACGTTAAAAAACGTCCAAATAATTTTTTTTAAATTTCTGTTTTATAAATCAACAGGGCGGTTTGCAATTTATTAACAATGTTAAATTTTGAGAGTTTAAAATTCCGGAGAATATGTTCTTTTCTCGCGCTTCTTGTTAGTTCTCAATAATAAAATTAATTCTCCAGAAATCAATTTTTATGTTGGAAGGTTAAGTTCAAGAAGAAATATTACTTTTTACTGTCACAGTGCAAGAACAAATGTTATGTTGAAGTCGCCTTTGCATGTATGGTATGGTAAATTATTTTAATAGAATAAGTGAATGTTGTGATATAAATAATTGTTCAAAAAAGGAACTGCTGAAATGTGCCAAACAGCTATTACGTTAGTGTAATTATTATTGCCAATTTCATTTTAAAAATGATTGTATTTATATTCTAATAGCATATTCATTATTAATGTTAGTTATTATTTGTATCTTTTCTTTTATTTTTTGTTATATACAGCAGGGCATATGTATATTAATAAGCTCCTTGCTACAATAACTTTAATGATTACAGAAATATACGTCTCATCTTTGAAAGCAATATAATAGAAAGTTATATAAAATAGAAAGTTATAAAGCAATGATATATATATATATATATATATATATATATATATATATATATATATATATATATATCATTGATATATCAATATGAAGTAAGCAACGGTCATTGAGGCTATCACTAAAATGAGCAACCACCCTCTGTCTTGCCTAGAAGTTCTGGAGACTTGTATGTCAGTGGAATTTCAACAGGTAAAGATTTATGCGAGGTTTGTATAGAACACATGCCATTCATCGGATAAGATGTAAAACCGTAGGTTCCTTATCTATTACCTATTAGGCAAGTAATATACTTTTAACACCATTGCAAAAGTAGGGGTTGGGAAAAATATCCTTGTTGGGAAGTAGCTTATTTCCTGACGATGGTGATAGATCTCAGGAGCGGAAATAGTCCGATTTTAAAGATAAAAAAATTAATTCCGTATGTTTATAAAAATAGCCTTAGTAGATAAATAATATAAGATAGTTAAAATATCTAAACCTCTATTCGAATATTAGGCTAACAATAAGTCGACAATGGTACTTTCGGTATTGTCATACAAATGAAGATTGCAACTCAGTTAACAGGAGGAGGAGGAAGTTATATTTTGATGCGGAAAATAACAACAATAAGTTTGTAGTCTATTAAGTACACAGAATGGTAAAGGACGGCATAACCCTTAATCAATTTGAATAACACTTCAATTAAAATAATTTAAGTTCTACTAAATAAACGAAAAGTCAAAAGTGACGTTTATGTTTCACGACAAGTCCAACTTGTCAAATATAATAGTAGTATTTTGTTATAAAATTAAACGATTTTGCTATATATTTCCAAGATATTATTTAGCGTTATTATTTATGAACAACTACTTTTAATATGAAATTGAATGTAACATTACCTTCAATAATTAATTATATAATAAGCGATTCCGAAGACAAAAATAAAATAGAAACTGCACAGAAGGGACGAAATGTATAATATGACGATACATGACATAGAATATCATTAAGAGAATCTTTGTCTCTATTGTAAAAATTCAAAATACTGAGACCAATATATTAATGGTCTTTTACTGTAATAAATAAGTAAGATTAAAAGCTCCACTCCACTATATAGAATTTTTTTTTAAATACATTGCGACTCGGACCAACACATATGAAAACTTAAGTTACTTATTTTTAAATAATCGATACGGAAAATGTACAATGAAGGTAGTGGGATATTGAGAATTTATGATAAAAATGACCAAATATTTGAAATTAAAGTTCCTTGAAAGTTATACTGGTTATTCTTTTAGAACGCCCTCGAAAACGCTAGCCAATAAAAAAAGTATGGACATATTAGGGCTAAGATACGGAGGATGGAAATCTTTTACAGTATCAGGGACGACAGTAGTATTCCACAGTTGTAGGCTATGTGGAAGATTCTGTGTACAGTAAAATCGAAATTGCGGAGAAAATTTTTCACAATGGTGCCTCGTCGTCCACTACTGCAGTTTCGCAGATTTTGCTAAATAGTCTGAAGCTGAATAATACTACAGTAGGTATCAGCGAGTTTACAAATAATAATTGTACCAATTACACATTTAAATTTAATATTTATTTGTTTTTTATATATTTATCCTCAAACAAATATAAATTTCAATATTTTTTAATATAAATAATATATGTATTATATTAATTTTATTTACTCTTCGGACGTCGAGGAGTAAATTACTTACTGACGTATTGGACAATCAGTAAATATAACTTACGATCTTGGCAACAGATATTGTAGAAAAATTCAATCCTGCAAAAAAACATTTTCATCTCCTCCATGGAGTTTCAGTATTTACTCATTGTCAGTTATTCTAAGTAGAATGTGTAAATTTGAAGAGTCATTAACATCGCCAGTTTTAGAGCGACATGATTTATTCAAAACAATACAGAATAAACACGCAACAACTTTGTAACATTGAGGCATATACCAACTCAATGTCTGCTTTATAATAGAGTAAGACACCAACTTAATTTGCAAAATAACATTCAAAATATTTTAAGTAATAATCCGAATTCCATAAGAAAATTGATACTCTTTATTACACCCCATTAAATAAATAGGTCTCTTTCGCAGAGTCTAGCCAGTCTCTGTAAATAATGCAAATACAGTAAATTATGGCAATGAATTACTAATGACCAATGCTGTTAACGAATAAAACGTTGTCTTCATGAAATTAAATAAACAAATATTAGTAACATATAAGTCGGAAGTCGAGAAAGGAACCACCAAACCGCCAAGCGATTATCAAAGTAGTTCCCGAATAGTAAAGCTATTACATAATCGCTCTAGGAAACAACTACTCCTCGGGCTAAAGCCCCGCCAGACATTGAATTATACCTTGAAGCGATCCTTGACCCCTTTCTCGTGTTTCTGCACGATCAGATAACTTCCGACTTATATGTTACTGACAGAGATCGTATGGATAAAGATGTATACGCCATAAATTTCATTCCCCATTTGTTCTGGATCAGCGTACCGTGTACGGCACTGATGAGAACTAATAAGTTCGAAACAGCTGTATGTCGTTCGGTTCCGCTCCGGGACAGATGTCGAATCCTACCTATGGAGGGTTTTATTTTTTGAAACAAATATTATAAATTAGATTAAGTTAAATGTTAATCTAATTTTTAATAACTATTTATGTTTAAACAAAATAAATGTTTTGATTCGATATATATTCAAATATTTTTTTAAAAGATTATAGTTTAGGGTATACATATAGAATAATTATATGAAGATGTGTTAATTACTCAGTTTATAATTAATACTATCAAAATCATACCTACGACCATATTGATAGTTGTTAATCAAATAGTCTTTTATCACAAAATTTCAAGGATACGCCTAAAAGATGCTTTCGAATTTATTGCAATCAAGTTGCATTAATTTCATAAGCATCTTGTAGACATGTTCTTAAGATTTAACTGTACAATATTATGAGAAATATTTGTTGCAATTTCTTGAATCAAACATAAACCTGCAAAAGGTATTTTGTACTTTCTGTAGTTTGTTTTGATCGACGCCAACGTTACCAAGAAAGGGCTATATGTACAATACACCTAGAGTAATTTAAACGCGAGAATATCAATGATTTTTTTTCATATTAGCATTAAATAATTTCTGATCGTGCAACGAGGTTCGAGAGTGGAATAAATATATTTTTAATAATTTTTTACTCATTTAATACATTTGTATTACTCATTTATATAATATGTAAGTGATTAAGCATGATGGCAAAGATAAACTGATTTGCACTAAATTACTTGTACCTGCATCGAGTCATATGTATCAGTGTACGAGACTGCATTTCGGTTACCGAGAAGAGTATATCACTGATGCAATGCTTACATGTAAGCAAATGTTTCTCCCAAATATTTGTGTACCATTTAAATTTTAAAGGTTTTAGAATAATTTTTAACTTTTTTAACTTTAGAATAATTCTTATAAATTTTAAAATCTATAATTTTTATTAAAAAAATTAACATTACACTTATCTGCATTTAGTTTTAAATTGTGTTTTTAGATGATATACTGATATTATGCGACATTTTCCATATTCTTGTAATTACTTATTTTGAGTCAATAATACATTTTGGTATCGTCGGTAAATACCTGGGTTTTTCAGTGCTGCAATGATCAAAGTGATGGTATGCAGTGGGCATTTTTTCACTACACTGAATTCAGTATTAAAAGTATCATCAGCAGTTGACACCTCTTTCTGATTATATGTGTGCTATTCCTCATTTGTATGTGCAATCATCTCCTCCAAAGTTTAAGACTTTAAGGGAAAGAGGTAGTATTTTTGGGCCTAAATATTTCAACAATATTTTTTGATTGTTTAAAAAACAGGGCCTTAAAACACAACCTCACTTTATAGATGATTGTGAAGACATCAGGATCAAATTTAGAAATACAAATAGAACCAGAAACATTAGTAACGCTCTGTGTACATCATCACTTACATGCATTTCTTACACACTTTTAAACGCCTCGATCCTGCAGTTAAATTACATAACTCCTTACTGAAATCCCATATAATCGCATTAGTGAATAAAATTACAGTGCGATAGTGTAAACTGCATGCGAAACATCCTTTAACATAAACTGGAAAATTACGATCTTATGGTATAACTAGGGCCGTGCGATGCAAATCGGATTAACTGTGGAGTCCTTATTTGCTGGACTATCACGTTTCAGTTTAATTCTGAGATTATGTGAGCTTAACACTCGTTGCAGGATAGGCAAGTTTAAATGTGCTTTAAAGTTTACTTACAAAAATAGTCTTGATAATTTAATAACTTTCCCAACGACCTAACCCGCTATAGACATAAGATTATTTTACGTATATATCCGCGTTGCTTAGACAAAATAAGGTAAACCCTGATATGGGGAACTATCTATATTGATAGTAAAGCCAGATCCTATCAGTGTTCAGAGACTTAGGAATTTAATCTTGCTCAGTTTTCATATCATAGATTAATATGTTTACTGCTTTAAAATTACATGGTTCGGATATTAACATCTTGCGACTTGAATAAGTGACTTTTAGCATATAAGATTTACCAAGTTTCCTTAAAATAATGTATATCAAAAAATAACTTGTATATAATTAATATAATTTCTTTAGGCTAAACGTGAGTCAAGTAACATGAAATATTTCGACGTTCATGTAAAACTGGTTTTCTATTTTTCTAACAGAAAAGTGTAAACTCAGCTTAATGGTGCATTATTACGAAATTGGATATTTTTTTTGGTCAAAAATGCAATCTTTGTTCCGTTCTCAAACTTTTGTTGACGATCGAAGAGATTTTCCGATTTATTTTTTCTTTATAGTATGACTAGTCTTCATTGAAGATACCGTTTCTTCAATGCCGAATGGCTCCTGTCAATATAGAACCAAAATAAAAATTGTCATTTAAATAAGATACTGTGTTTTTGACACAATATATCCACGTATAATCAAGTCCTCCAAGAATAACGGAAATTACTACAAAAATTGAATATTATTGTATCCTATGCTGCCAAAAATTTTTTGGAAAACGGAAGAATTTTAAACTTTATTATTAGACAAAGTTGAAGGAAATAGTGTGCTCACTAATATTGCCTTAGTAACTCATGAATGACAAATTGAAACAAATAATTATGATAGTAGCTTTGTGTTTAAAATGTTAACATTCCTCTTAACTTTTCTCAAAAATTTTGAAGTAGAAATGAAATTCATAGAAAAGTCATACAACTAAATTCTCTGCGCACTAGCTGTCCTGTTCTTGACACAATCTGATTCCATGTAACATTTTTGTAGGTAAGTTTCAATATGTTCTTCCGAGACGTTTATTTTCCAAGATTTCTAGTGTTAGTGAACGAACAGAATACACCATTTTTTTAAATAAATTTGATTACGATTGACTAGGTACTTAAAATAACTATTGACTATTAATTTTATCTGATATGGCATAGTATTTTATCGTTTTCTTTTCGATAACAAGCATGAAAGAAAAAGAGAAATATTTTTTTATCTACTTTAGGACTAAGGTTTTTATTGAGCCAAGAATAATATGGATATATTATCTGAAACGAGTTTTCTGTTGATTTAATTAATGATATATATCTTTGTCAATTGACTATTTTTATACTTTTTACTTTTCCGCACTGAACTATACTAGCGGAAAAGTAATGTAATCGTGTAAAGAAAAATGGAAAACAATTTTTTTGTTTATTTTTCATCTTTCGGCCTAAAAACAAAAAAAATGGTTTTTAAAACATTTTATCTATGTGTCCTGTTGTCGTTGTCGCCGGCATTTATTCTTGTTAGCACGATAACTCAACTAAATCGTGTTGGATCGATAGAGTTTTGACTGATTCTGATCGGGGACGTCTACTCCATGTTAGAGTCATCATCATGAGGTAATCAGTCCTAAGACTGGTTGGACGCTAACCTCCAGCTTCTCCTATCTTGTGCTAACTTACGCATTTCGCTAAGGGTGCTACAACCTACATCCCTTACTATTTGCGAGCAGTAGTCTAATCTAGGCCTTTCTTCAGGCCTATTTCTGCCTCCAAAATATCGCGGACTACTCCCCATGTCTCAACAAGTGGCCTACCATTCTATCTCTTCTCTTCTTTATGTTTTTCCACATACTTCTTTTCTCGCCGACTTTCTCCAATATTTCTCCGTTTCTAACCCTATCAGTCCATGGTATTTTCATCATTCTTCGGTAACACCACATCTCAAAAGCTTCTAATTTCTTCCTACTTGCTTCCCCTACCGTCCAGGTTTCGCAACCGTATAGTACCGTGCTCCATACATATGTTTTCAAAAATCTCTTCCTTGTTTCTAAGTTTATTACCCCCGAGAATAAAAGTGCTGTCTTTTTGTTAAAAGCCACTCGACCCTGCGCTATTCTTTGTTTTATGTCTTTATCCCTTCTTGCATCCCAATTTATTTTAATTCCTAAATAAGTGAAGTCTTTAACTTCCTCCAATCTTCATCATCAACTAGTACTTTCGCCTTTGCTCCGCTCTCGCGCCCTCTACACACTAACACTTTAGTCTTGTTTTTATTCACCCTCATTCCATATTCCTCTGTCAACACTGCCTCCATTTCGTTCAATGCTGATTCTAATTCCTCCTTACTAGATGCTAATACTGCTATATCATCCGCGAATCTCAGCATTTTTAGTTTCTGTCCCTGTACTTTAATCCCGAAATCCACTCTATCTTTTACCACATTAATCGCCTCTTCGATGTACAGATTAAAAATTAGTGGTGATAGCGTACATCCTTGTCTTACTCCTTTCCTAATACCTACTTTCCTTTTTTCCCCTTCTACTTCTATAACAGCAGTTTGCTCTTTGTATAGATTGTGTACTACTCTCCTATATCTATACTTCATTCCCGCGCTCTTTAGTATCTCGAACAATTTTTACCATCTTACGTTATCAAAAGCTTTTTCTAAATCTACAAATCCTATATAAGCGTTCTTTCCTTTTTCTATTGTTTTCTCTAACATTACTCTTAGCGCTAGAATAGATTCGCGAGTTCCTCTATTTCGCTTCAACCCGAATTGGTCTTCTCCTAGTATTTCCTCCGCTCTATTTTCCATCCTCTTTTGCACTATTCTGGTTAAGATTTTTGACGCATGGAAGGTTAGGCTAATCGTTCTAAAGTTCTCGCATTTGTCGGCCCCTCTCTTTTTTGGTATAGTAACGATAATGTTCCTCTTATAATCCTCCGGCATCTCGCATGTTTCGTATATGTATTTTATCAGTTCAAACATCCTATTTACTACTTTCTGTCCCACATATTTCAAAATTTCCGCCTGTATTTTATCTACACCCGGCGCTCTATTGTTCTTTAACCCCCTTAGTGCTATTTCAAATTCCTCTCTCAATATAGGTTTTCCTACATCTTCCCTATCGATGCTAGATTCTTCCTCTAATATATCTCCTAATTCCTGACCCTCGTATAGATTTCCTAAGTACTGCTTCCATCTATCCGCTATCTCCTCTCTTTCGATCAGTATGTCCCCCGATTGACTCCTGACGTTTCTACTTATTGTTCCTATATCCCTGAAGTTCCTCTTAATTATTTTGTAAGCCTCATCGGTCTTACCTACTTGCAGCTTATCTTCTACTTCTTTGCATTTATCCTCTATCCATTGTTCTTTCGCTTTTCTACATTTTCTAATGATTTCCCACTTTATTGCCTCATTAGTTTTCAGTCCTTCCTTATCTCGTCTGTTTTTGTAGCCTCGTCCCTTTTGCATAAAGTTTAAGATTTCGTCCGCTATCCAGGGCTTTCTAGCTTCCCTTTTCTCGTGTCCTAAAACGTCCGTAGCCGCGGAATCTAGACTATTCTTGATACCCTCCCACTCAGTTTCTGCGTTCTTGATTTCGTCATTACTCGCTTTATTTATTAATTGATCTGTTTTCTCCTGGAACTTATCTTTCATATTCTGATCTCTCAATATGTCTACATTTATATGTTTCTTATCCTTCCGGGTTTTCAGATTTTTGAACTTTGAATTTTTTGAATTTTTGATATTAGAGTAATAGAAATTATACAAGATGAGTTTTCCACCCTGTATAACGATACACTTGGTAAATTGTGAAAGGTATTATTAAATAGAAATAAAAGTGTAGGTATAATTGTTTTAATTATATTCTTCAATTAATGGCTTAAATATCAATCTGATCTTTGAGAAGCATGACAATAGAATTATATAGGTATGAATGTATATTTGTTACATTATACATCCAATTTGTCAGTCACAGCAGTACATTAATTTACTCAAACTGCCATATTCTGTAAGATCTATATCAAAATTATATACAAATGCCATCAGTATATTCCACTAAATTATAATGATTAAATAATTATTACACGTGGATGAATAGATTTGTGGGTACTATTGACCACCTTTAATGAACTGAAATTTACTGTGTGTATTAACAGCAACAATTATTTGATTTATAGCATTTCATATGCGAGTGACAAAATGTAGAATTACATCGGGGCAGACAAGGGAAATCCGATTACAATAGGAAAACACTCGAAAACTTGTCCACTCTTTGCCGATAGTATTTCTTACCAGTCTTTTATGCTTGACGTAGAATAAAGTAAGAAAAACGTTCTGGTCTCTAATGGCAACAACTGGGAATTAGTGATGTATAGAGTTCTTAGTTCTCTAGAGTTCCCTTAAAAATAAATGTGCGGTATCTAGTGAAAATATTGGTTCTGCTTTTATTTCAGAAGCTCGCAGAGTACCTCAGAATAGAAATATAAATAGCGGAATCGTATTTTATCGCCTATACTTTATTCTGGAATCATGATTTTATTCGGCTCAGAATAACCAGTCCATGAAACGTTAATTTAACAAGGAATGTTAGTATTTATGGTTAATACGGTGAGACGGGTTTAAATGTAAAATACAAAATACTATAGTCTTCATATATGAGCAGCATTTTCGTTAATCTCGAATATTAAAATTAGAAAAAGAATTTTTTTAAAAGTATAAAATAGTTTAGTTGATCATTCATTCAATAGGTATGAAGATATTCACAGAAAGGTTTGTTTTGCAAAATAATGAACTGATTCATGGTAAGTAGTGTGTCACAATTGTGGGATTTCATGTGCGACTCGTGTCGCCGTTCACGGGTGGATTTACCGACGCATGGCGCCCGATTCACTATTGTTACACTTTTGGTAAATGGTTTCCAGAACACTAAAATCAGGGTTTTTCATTAACACTTTTCAACTTTTCACTAGTGCGTATTCCCGTAGAATCAGTTAATGTCTGTAGATTATTGTTTACAGTTTTCACTACACATAGCGCTTCATTCAATAAAAGTTCCTTTTTCTCAAGAACATGTATGGCTTCATATAATATTTTGTAATTTGCTAATATTGTACGTAAGTCATCCAAAATCTGCGGATTTTCAAATTGTTCTTGGCTCTTCTTAACTTCTTCCAATTCATTTGGGTTAAATGTTATTACAAAACGTTTTATCTCTTGAAAATGATCACAGTAGTAAAACACCGCCTCTATCCACATGCCCCATCACGTAAATATAGATTGTGGATGTTCGGGAATATGTGAATAATGTTTTTGCAATTCCCTAATACGTCTGGGAGATTTGTGAAAAACTCCTTTGGTGGACACAATTAACTGATCAACACATTTATAACTTTGCCGAACAACGTCTACCGCTAAATGAAATGCGTGAAGGAGACAAGTTACATGTATTTAATTCGGATTTTTCAGTTCCAAGAATCGACCGACACGTAACATTGTCGCTACCATCTGAGTCATAAGCATAACTATTTGCTCTATGCCAATGTCAAATCTATCCAAAGTGCGTGTTATTACGTTTGTAGTATTATGAGCAGTGCATTCTTGAATACGTTCACACGCCAACAGATATGGATGTAATATTTTATTAGGACACACTATACATACTATTCACACAAATATATCTAGTATAATATTTTTTGTCAGTAGTTTCATCCACAGTCATCCATAGTTTTTGATCATTCACTTCATTTTTAAATTCATTTTCCAGCATCTATTTACATCAGGTAAGTACCTATACCTATGTAACGATGTATTCGATGGTAATTTCCACTGAGGAACATATTTTTTCAGAATACTTAAAATGGTTTTTCTCTCATTAAATTAAATGGAAGATTACACGCGGTTTACAATTTACATATACAGTAAATTGTACAAAAATATTGCATATGATATTGAACTATTTTTGCGTTGCATGTGAATTGCACTTTGTACACGTCGTTTACGCTGCCATGCATCCCAAGCTAATAGTCGTTTATTGCATGCCAAACACAATACTGTAGGACCATTATATTTAAAATTTGGGAATCGAAAAATAAATTCTCGCATTGTATCAGCAAAGGAACGTTTGCGAGATGCATTATGATTCCGGGGGGATTATGTTAATGGGGCAGTGAAGCGCAAGATACAGCCTCTCCTGCCCAAATGTCAACCTCACCCTCTGTCTGAAATAGACTTGGTACACTCTGTTACTACCAACGAGGCCCTGGCGATCGAGTATAGGCGGTATAACCTAAATACCATCGACAGAGTAACTGCTGTCAATACAAGCTGGTCTGGAAGCTATAGTCGGCAGCCCCGACACCGGACTCTGGTGCAGAAGGCTAATAACCTACTCACCTTAAACCATATTATTACAGAAACTTCGGCAAAAAAAGCAGGACGGATCATACGTTGACGACTTTGGCGACACCTAAAACAAGGATACGATTTGGATCATGGAATGTGAAGACTCTATATGAACCCTCTAAAATAGCGCAAGCAGTGAATGAATTAAATAACTACGGGTTGTGTTTTCTGGGAATGTCGGAAGTGAGATGTCTAGGAAAGGGCGAACATCACGTGCCAACTGGAGAAATTCTACTATACAGTGGAAAAGAAGAAGGAATCTATGAGAGTGGCATGGGGTTACTCTTTAACAAGCAAGCAAAAAAGAGTCTCATCTCCTGGAATCCAATAAACTACAGGATCTATCAGCAAAATTCTACACAATATACCGAAAAATAACAGTCATACAATGTTATGCCCCTACAAATACATCTCCTGTAGAAGAAAAACTCATATTCTATGAGCAACTAGAAGAAATTGCTCAACAAACAGCGAAAGGTGATATATTAATAGTAATGGGAGACATAAATGCAAAAGTGAGACAAAACAACACAAATCTCGAACATGTAATGGACCGACAAGGCTTAAGAGAAATGAACGAAAACGGAGAACCATTCACCCAATTCTGCTGCAATTACAAACTCGTAATTGGTGGCACGATATTTCCACATAAAAATGTCCACAAAGTGACATGGGTATCGCCTGATAAGAGAACTGTAAACCAAATAGACCACATCGCAATAGCAAAAAGATGGAGGTCCTCTCTTATCGATGTGCGCAATAAAAGAGGAGCAGACATTGCAAGTAACCACCACCTCCTAATAGGAATTTTAAATATAAAGCTAGCCACACATAGAACACCATCAATGACAAATAGACCCAGATATAACATTCATCATCATATCGGTTTATAACGTCCTTCGCCGTCTTCCAATTCCTAATCTCCATTCCTCTCTATTTCTCCACATGTCCTCGTCCAGACCTCTCTCCCGAATTTCATTATCAATGCCCTCTCTCCAGCTTTTTCGTGGTCTTACTCGCCTTCTTCTTCCTTGTGGTTTCCAGTTTAGAATTTTTTTGGGTATTCTGTCATTTGGTATTCACTGAACATGCCTGTACCATACGAGTTGTTTGGTTCTTATATCATCTACAATGTCATGTGTTATTCCCATCATATTTTTTATTCTCTCATTTGTTACCCTTTCCGTTTTTGATTTTCCAACTGACCTCCTCCAAAAGTCCATTTCTGTGGTTCTTATCATTCTTTCTGTTCTTTCTTTTATTGGCCATACTTCACAACTATAGGTCACTATACTTTTAATTATTGAATTATATATTCTTCTTTTATTTTCTTTTGATATTTGTTTATCCCATAGAATGCTGTTCAACATTGTAATTGCTCTCTTTCCTTGAGTGTTTCTTTCCGAAATCATTTCATCAAGTGTCCCGTCGTTTGATATTTTCATGCCTAGGTACTTATATTCATTGCAGTGTTTGATGTATCGCCCGGTTGACAGAAGTAGATCTTGTTGTTGTCCTCCAATACACATGTATTCCGTTTTCTTCACATTAACTTCTAAACCCCATTTTTCATACTCTTCGATAAGTTTGCGTGTCATATATTCCATATCATCGATATCTTGCGAAATAACAACTTGGTCATCCGCAAAGGATAATGTGTATAGTGTTGATGTATCATCTATTGGTATGCCCATATTGTGACATTTTCTTTTCCAAGTCATGAATGCGCTTTCTAGATATATCTTAAATAGTATAGGAGATAGGCAGCATCCTTGTTTAAGTCCCTTAGTTACTATAAATCCCGTTGTTATATTGTGTCCTATTTTTATTCTAGATCTGGTATTGTCATACAGAGACTTTACAGCCTTTATTATTTCTACATTTATATTAGTGTTTTGTATAGTTTCCCAGAGTTTTACCAGAGGAATACTATCATATGCTTTTTTTAAATCCACATATAGTAGATGTACTTCTTGGTTAAATGCTATCTTCTTTTCCAAGATTTGTGTGACTGTATATAAGTGATCGATTGTGGATCTTCCTGCTTTGAAACCGGCCTGCTCTTCTGCCTCCATTTCACAATATTCATTCTCCATACGGTTTTTTAATATATTCCCATATATTCTGCTGATGGAATTTGTAACAGATATTCCTCGGTAATTGTCACACTCACTTTTATCCCCTTTCTTATGAATTGTGGATATATATCATACCTTCCACTCTTCTGGTACTTCAGGAATATTTCCTGGTGCTGGGGCTCTGCCATTCTTTAGTGATCTACATACTTCCTTAACTTCTGATATACTTATTCTTATCGGAGATCCTTGAGTATCTATATTGGGAGTAACTATATTGGGAGATATAACATTGAGAAATTAAAAACACAACAAAGTAAGAGGACATTCAAAGAAGAATTATGCCAACAAATTGATACCCAGAATGACAGACTGGGAGACAATTGCGACAACACTACTAAGAACAGCTGAAATCACTTTAAGGAAGAAGGAGATAAAAAGAAAAGAATGGATATCAGATGAAACGTGGAATCTTATTAAGGAGAGAAAAAAGAAGAAAGCGGATATTACACAGGCCGAATCAACAGAGGGGTAAAACTGAAAAACAGAGGCTCTATCAGGAGCTAAACAAACGAGTCAAAAATCAGCAAGGAAAGACAAGAGGAAGTGGGCAGAGGAACTAGCCCGAAAAGCACAAACAGCTGCACAAAATAATAACACCATGGAATTTTATCAGATCACTAAAATGTTGACCAACAAAGTATTTAATGAGGCAATAATAATAATATCCAAGGAACGCCAGTTGTTAACATCAACGGATGTGCAACGGGATAGGTGGAAGGAACACTTTCAAGAACTATTGGGCGCTTCACATAATATAATGGAAGAAAACAAAAAAGAAAACGAAGAAAATGCAGAGGAATTGCCGATCAATTGTGAACCGCCTACTAAGGCAGAGATATAGCGTGCCATAAAGACACTAAAAGATAACAAATCCTCAGGGGTGGACAATATACCGGCAGAACTTTTAAAGGCAGATCTCCAGTTAAGCGCAACGTTACTAGAGCCCATAATCAGGCACGTGTGGGAAACAGCTGGCTGGAAGGAAGGAATAATAATAAAACTACCCAAAAAAGGAAAACTCACTCAATGCCAGAACTGGAGAGGTATAACCCTGGTAAATACAATAAATAAAATTTTAGCCACAATAGTACTTAGGAGACTTACAAATGTGATCGAATCAAACCTCAGACCTAATCAAGCAGGCTTTCGATCAAATTTCTCCTGCATAGACCACATAAATACAATTAGAATAATAGTAGAGCAATCTGTAGAGTGGCGGACGTCACTATACTTAATATTTGTCGATTTTGAACGTGCTTTTGATAGCCTTTCACATGGTGCCATTTGGAGAATATTAAAGCTAAGAGGGGTTCCTGAAAAAGTGATATCCCTCATAAAAGCGATGTACGCAGAAGCTAACTGCAGAGTAGCGCATGGTGGAATCAATAGTGAAGGATTTGAGACACCCTCTGGGGTCAAACAAGGATGCGTGCTCTCCCCCTTCCTATTTAATATTGTGCTAGATAGATCACATTCTATCTAGAGTCAATAACAATGCACAAGGTATCCACTGGACCTTAACCTCCAGCCTGGGCGATCTGGAATATACAGATGATGTGTGCCTTATAGACCAAACTTTTCAAGAAACAGCAACTCGGTTGTAGGTACTTTCAATAAAAGCCAGCAAAATCGGCCTAAAAATCAACATCAATAAAACAAAATGTATGAGAATTAACACCAGATACAATGCCCCATTTCATATAAATCACATAGAAATAGAGAATGTTGAGGAATTCACCTACCTGGGAAGTATCATTACAAAAAGTGGGGGTGCAGAAACTGACATTCGTAGTAGAATACGAAAAGCACAGCAACCCTTCAGCTCACTCGGCCCAGTGTGGAATTTCAAACAATACTCCATACAAACAAAATTACGAATTTTTCAATCAAACGTCAAGTCAGTTCTGTTATATGGTTGTGAAACCTGGAAAGTTACAAAGGTACTATCGCATAAACTGCAAGTATTTATCCACAAGTGCTTACGAAGAATACTTCGGATATTCTGGCCAGACCGCATAGCAAATGACGACCTTCTGCATCAAACAGGGAAGAAGGAAATCGCATCGGAAATTAAAAGCAGAAAATAGGGTTGGGTGGGGCACATACTCCGCAGACCCAACAATAGTGTTGCGAAACAGGCTCTAGGATGGAATCCACAGGGACCTAGATAAGTAGGAAAACCGGTACAGACATGAGGAAGAACAGTGATGGACGAGTTAAAAAGGGCAGGAAAGACTTGGAATGAGGCCAAAATTATGGTGCAAAACAGAACTAGATGGCGCGTTTTTACCGAAGCCCTATGTTCCGTGTAGGAATTAAAGGACTTAATAATAATAATTATGACACCGGACCGCTGTGATGACTTATCTCCATAAACCGAAATAAGTAAGTAAATAATCGGCTGGCCGCATTCGGTCGGTAATGCACACGTGATGCATAACCGGTCGTCTCCCGATACCATGCTGGCGCAGCTAACTCACATGAGTCGCCCATGAAAACCCGCATTTGTGGCACGCTCTAATGGTAAGATCATCAAGTTATACAGTTAACCCTTAGTTGGTGAGCCTGTTTTTAGCAACATACCTAGTGAACCAGGGTCAAAATGACCCTGTCGGGGTCTCGCATTTTTGTCAAAAATGCGAGTTTTGGTAAAATGTGATAACTTTTAAATAAATAGCGCAATTAGATGGCTAAGTAGTATAATTTAAAATAAAAATAATCAAATGACATTATAAGAAAATAAACACAGCTTCTGATACAAAAATAAATGTAAATTATTGATTAATTTTGAAACATTTGTTTAACTAGTGTTTTACAATAAGAAATTAATTGACCCCCTGAAAATCTTAATAATAACAATAAAGACGTAATTTTAAGCAAATATAAACATATGAACGAAATTTATTTCTACAACAAAACATACAACTCTAACGTAAGGTAAAACTTAATGTAGATAACGCATTCTTAATTATTGACATTATTTGCCAATGAGCCCACTGCAGTCATTACAAATTGGTTTCTTGCACAATAAACATAAAAACGAAGTATTTTTACACAAAACGATATGGGCCGGGATGTTCCTTATTTGATTCATCTAAGTTAGATTCTGATTGCAAACTCTCAGAATTGTGTTCACTTTCAATGACATTCTCATCCTCTGCATCAGTGCTCACATAAATATTTGCATCACCATCTTCGGCCAACCATTGTAATAAGTAGTTTAAAATTTAGAATCGTCAAAACGTACATTTAGCCATAATTTTAATATTCTCTTGAAGAATTAATCCTCGATATACTCACAGAATTATAACGCATTTAGTGAACCAGGGTCAATTTAACCCTACCATACTTAACTGATATAAGCCATGGCAGCAAACAGACGATCGACACGCTTCAGAACCCAGCCCCAACTAACTTGAAAGTACCGAAACCACTGGTGCGCTATGGCGTAACTGCGCAATGCAGTTACCAATTAAAATTTTGCCCGGGTCAATTTGACCCTTGTACACCAGCTAAGGGTTAAGGCTATACACAATTTGTCGAACGCATAGTATCAAAGTAGTAAAAATTTTGTGCACATTTTCTATTGTAATGACAATAACATTCACAGGGATTAATAAAGAGAAAAGAATATGATGGGCACTCAGGTTAGCTGTCCGACACGGAAGGAAATAAAAATAGAGCTATTGAAATATCATTTGGTCAGAACAGCGATCGGGTATTATTATTTATATATTTTAGGAAGGAGAATGCTGCTTGCGAAGAAAGAATAACATTACACGAGCATACGATCGTAAATGGTCATATATACATGTATTTTAGCAATATGTGGGTATACGTCCATACTGATCCAAGCACGAATTATGCTATGATATAACAAAATAATTGTATAAGAATAGATGTGTAGTCAATAGGAAATAAAAAGTTTTAAAGTAAAAGTATTCGACGCGAAGCTATAGAAATGCAACACGCTTCTTCGCGGTCGCTACAAGGACAGGCGACCTATTGTATTTTGCTATAAAGATGGTTACGACAATCATTCGGACCGTGATGAGGCGTAACGAAATGGTCCCAGTAGTATGTGAGTGTCATTGTATGCTTGGGTTCGAGTTCCAAAGAGGGAAGTTTGGAACCTCTCCCTGAGCATAGCCGTTTGTCATTGTTTTTATGTGTAACATTCCCCTACGCCACCTGAGGGTTCATAGGAAGAAAGTTGATTTCTGTGTGCCCAAACTTACAAACATCTCTCTTATGGAGAATAAACTGGTAAATTAAGGGCAACAAAATAACCTTCTATTCAAATAATACATAACATAAGATCCTAGATATCGGTTATTTTTTTTTAAATGAAACCAGCTAGCAAATACCAAAATTAAGAAAACTGCGGTAGACTCTCAAATAATTTGTCTTCTCAAGATCTACCGAAGAGCAGTTATATATATTACATATTCACATATTTAAAATAAATAATTATTTTTACGTCTAAAATATGAATTAAAATAAAAAAAATATCATTTAGCCAATAAATAAACAGTTTTAAAACATTAAAACTTTTCCGAACGTAGATCATCTCTATCTCGAAATTCAGTGGCCGAGAAAAAATAAACCAACACATAAATGCAGGATATGTGAAGGGTACAGGGGAAAAAGGATGAATGTCCAAAAACTTCAATTTTGAGATAAATCGGTTAAAAGGTGTAGAAGGTCAAGTGGTTTCTGAAGAATGAATCGTACAGGCCAAAAGGAATAAGGCTCACAAGTTACAGCGAAATGATAATATGCCGTACAGGGAAAGAAAGATGAAGGTCCTAGCGATGTATGAAAGAACGATGAATATTCAACTGCTCCCGCGCATCGTCAACGTTCTAGACAGCATGATGTAGACTTGAACGTTTAGTTGGCGTGAAATAGGTGTTTACATTACATCATATTGTACCGCTTTATTGCATTCGTGTCTTTGGCTTGTAACCTGGTAAATAATAGCAACCAAGAAGCGTCTTATTTATTTAATTAATTATTCTTTTAAAATTGGTAAAAAGAAGTACTGTGCAATGAGTGATGAAGAATGTGGCCAGTTGCCATCAACTTCCAAAAAGAGAGCCAAGCATGGACGTATGAGTGATGTATCAAAAAGACTAAAACTAAGTAGTTACGAAACTGGTGCTAGCTGTGCTTGTACTAGGCTTAAATGCTTTGAGAATGTCACAAAGGAAGAGAGAAAGACAATAATAAAACATTTTAATCAACTCAAAACACGTGATAAACAAAGTCTGCATCTAGCCGGATTAATTGCACATCGCTTTGTCAAAAGACATCGAAGTCGAAAAACTAATAATGATGAAGATGTTAACTATCATTCATTCTCATACATCTACAAAATTCGTGTTCAGCGTAATGATTCTTCCGTTGAAATTCGGATATGTTACAAAGCAATGCTTTTTTTGCATGGTATATCGGCCAAACGTCTTCAAAATATTCAACATCAATTAGTCACTGTTGGACATGTTGAAAATGATAAACGTGGTCGTCACTCTAATCGGCGTCACAAACTGCACGATGATAAAGCAAAGGCAGTTTATGAACATATCGCATCATTTAAAGGCAGAAAATCACACTACAGCCTTCGTGATTCGACACGGACCTATTTGCCAGAAGATTTGAATGTGAAGAAGATGTATAGAATGTTTTTGGAGGACCATTCTGATAAGAAAATTTCTTATGAAACCTATAGATGTATGTTTGTAACAAAATTCAATATAAGTTTCGGTCATCCTCGAACAGACACATGCAGCTATTGCGATGAATACAAGGCAAAAAGGGTTAGCATGGAAAACGATCACTCATAAAAAGATAATCCTTTGCGTCTGGAAACAGAGTATAAAGTACATCTTTTAAAAGCTGATACATTTTACAAAAGAAAGCGCACAGCTCGCCTGACATCACAGAAGCGTACTGACATTGAAGCTATAGCTGTGGACTTTCAAAAAAACCTGCCGGTGCCCAATATAAGCACTAACGATGTTTATTACAAAAGGCAATTGTCATTTTATTCTTTTAATATCCACGTGCTATCTACTGGCGAGTCTTTTTTTTTACACATATACAGAAACGGCTGCCAAGAAAGGATCCGACGAAGTGACATCTATGTTATTTGACTTTATCTTTAATCACTTGGACGACACCGTGGAAATCTTTTGCGATTCGTTTTGCGGCCAGAACAGGAATTATACGTTATTTCGTCTATTGCATTTTATTGTCCACAGAACAAACCGATTACACAGCATTAAAATGACGTTTCCAATTCGTGGCTACAGCTATTTGGAGTGCCACCGAAACATGGGACTAATCAATCAAAAAGCCATAGTAGAGCTTCCACACTGTTGGAATGAACAGATTATGAATGCAAGAGTAAAGCCTAGTCCATTTAGAGTAATAAGTTGTGAAAACCAATAAATATTTCGATCCTGGACTAGCCACCTACCCAAGTACTTCCTGAAAAAATGTCCATTTGAAAGCAGACCAGTTAAAAACCTTCTAATAGTTAAAGAGTTGCCAAGAATGATGCAGTTTTGCGATACCTATAATGGATTCTACATTATATCAGTAGTAGTACCACCCAAACGAAAATAGGAGAAATCTGCAGAGCTACCTACTGGAGAATTAATATTACCTAATCTAAAATACCATGAACGAATCCCTATATCTGAAAAGAAGTATGGAGATCTTCAACAACTTAAACGGTTTTGTCAAGACTCTACTGCAAAACTGTTTTTTGAAAATCTACCTTGCAGCCAAACTACAAGAGAAGATGGTGACTAAGCTTACGAAAAAATGCTTTGTATTTCGTTAATTTTTTATTTTATATCAGTGTTCCAGTTTCTAATATAACCATTATTATTATTATTAATAAAAGTCTTGGTTTTTCTGAGCTTTATATTAAATTATTGTTTCAGCCTTAATTTACATATGCAAAACAACTAAGTTCTAAATAAGTTTGATGTTGATTCTCTTTCGCTTATTTACTTTTTCCCAGTGCACCTTCCGTGACATTCATCTTTTTTCACCTGAATGTTCTGTTTCAACCCAATATATTTTGTTTTCTACATCTATTTTGGAAACAAGATGGCGGTAGTAGTATAAAATTAAATTCAATATTCATAGGTAACTTTCAAACAATACTTCAAAGAAATATATTTCTAAGCCGCAAACATACAGCGTTATAAATTTTAAAATCCCTTTATCTCACAAACTGTATTTTGTGACATTCATCTTCTTTCCCCTGCACCCTTCATGTGTTTTATGCAACAGTTTTACTTTTTTCAAATAGTCCACCATCCTGCTTTCTCATGACCCATGGACAGAGTGGGGTGCGTTCTATCTACGACAAAATCAATAGATGTCGTCTAGTAGACGTCCCTAATCAGAATCAGTCGAATCCCGATCGATCCGACACGATTTAATTGAGTGATCGTGCTAACTAAAAAAAATTCTCAAATAGTCTACCATTGTGATTTCTCATTACCTATAAACATGGTAGAGTATGTTCTAGCCACCTCACAGTCAATTGGTGTCGTCTGGGAAACGTCCCCAATCAGAATCAGTCAAAACCCGATCGATCCGACACCATTTAGTTGAGTTATCTTGAGTTGAGCTAACAAGTTTTAAAATGCCTACGACAACGACACACACACACAGACAAATTTTTTTAAAAACCATTTGTTTTTGTTTTTAGGCCGAAAAACGAAAAATAAACGCTACAAAGAAAATTCTTTTTTTTTCATTTTTCTTTACACGGTTACATTACTTTCCGCTCTGGTATAGTTGAGTGCAGAAAAGTAAAATAGAGGAAAGTACTAGTGTGGAACGTTTTAAGAGCTGTTGCAGGTACTATTCCTGAATTTAGGTGTACTATCCAACTTCAATATTAGCAACAATTTCCTATTGCAGCGAATACAATAGAGTGTGATTAATTTAGTGGAATGATAGGAAATATTTTTTAGGACCTTATTATATTATTACTGCTGCTAGATATTTAGACTTTTTACGTGTCGACTTACATAATTCTAGATTTAGAACTATTCTTTAGCTAGTAGTGGCTGCTGTTCTTAGTTGTGTGTGTATACTTAGTCCACTACGAAAAGTGTGTGGGCTGTAATGATAGAAAGTGGCCTTTTAGGGCCTTATTCTTGGAAGAACATTTTACTACTGCTAGATATTTAGACTTTCTACGTGTCGTCATACTTGTAAGTCTGGAAGTGCCTTCGTTCTTTTATATATTTTTTTAAACTAAATTTATTTAATTTTAAATTAGTGACAATTTTTTTTCACAATGATGACGAAGTCAACTAAATTATGTGCAATGTAAAATAAATTAGAAACTGTTTATTTCAATTTTGTTCCTTGTCATTTTTTACATATAGATAATGTTTACATTTGCCGTTGTATGTAAATGAGGTCTCACTGTGTATTCTTGAATGGCAAAATGAATTCCAATACTTACAGTTTTATGAATTTACAATGTATGTTGCTGCCTCTATACTTCATTCTTTTATTTACCATCGTAATACGGCGCGAAATATACCAAACAATGGAAACGTAAAACATTTATTTTAGTACTTATGCAAACATAAAATGTCATCATTTTGCTTCAGAATTCGTTGCACGTCCAGCGTAAACTGTATTGTGTAATGAAACATAAAAGCAAATACTTATAAAAAATATTGCAGAATACACCCAAAAACGGTTATTTAAATTTATACGCCATAGAATATGGTCAAATAAATACATTGCCATGTAATAAACCCAACAAATATCTTAACATACAACGTTTGTTCTGTAGGCCCAAGGGAATTATATCTCTGTTTGTTAATTCCGAATACCTAAATAACACTAAACATCTACCATCAACTGAATTTCATGGAAATATCTTTGTAATTTTAAAAGATAAGTAAGAAAATTATACAGCGAGACGATGAAGTAAACATACAATGAAAATAAATATCGACATACAAATAACTTTGTTTAGAGGTCTTGTATTGAAATCTGTGATGTCATCATGTTTTTTTTTAATCTCCTCGTCTTCATTTAACGAAAATTAATTCCTTGTTCGAAGTACAATACAAGTAGTTTTCGAAGTACAATACAATAGATACCCCATATTATTAGTTTTATATTTACCATTTATAAGATAGAGGATGTTTCTTGCCAAAGATACAAATAATAATAATAAAGCCTCTATTGGTCAAGAGAAACTAATACATTTGTGGGACAAAACTGTGGAATACAAATAACTACATATATATGTGCACAGTGCATAACTCAAAAATAAATTCAAAAGATAATCTCTAAATAACTTTAACTAAAATATACAATGGACTACTATTCATTTCATCGCTATTTGCTAAATAAAAAACTCTATTATCTTGCCGATAAACGGAACAGTCTACCTGAGACTAGCCATAAAAACAAGTCACGGTATGTTTTTTCACGGAAAGATTTTTTATTAGGCAAATAGCGATGAAATAAACTATACTAACAGATAAAATCCAATTACAGGACAAATACAAACAATTAAGCATATAAAACATTCACATATAAAACATTGTATTCAGACATATTCACTCATTCCAAAGAACAATGACATAACTCAAAAAACTAGTTAGTGAAAACAAAAAAAGTTTTCAGGAAACATATTTAAAGTTTTTGGTAATCATTTTTATATAATTTCTTATACTAAAGTTTCTTATTTTCGAACTAAAGCCTTAATAGAAAGTATGGTTTGAGAATATTTTATTTATCAACAATACCAGTTTGAAGAAAAATTGTTGTCAAGTTTATTTTTTATATATATTTTTACTTTTGTTTTGATTTGTGACGGTATCCCTTATAAAACGTCTGATGTTTCTGTGAATAAAATAAATGATATAAACGGCTCAGAAAATGGTTTTTAAACCATTTTGTGTGTGTGTGTGTCGTTGTCGTTGTCGTCGGCATTTATTCTTGTTAACACGATAACTCAATTAAATCCTGTCGGATCGATCGGATATTGACTGATTCTGATCGGGGACGTGTCCCAGACAACACCTATTGATTTTGAGGTGGATGGAACACACTCCACCCTGTCCATGGGTCATGAGAAAGATGGTGGACTATTTGAGAATTTTTCTTTAGCACGATAACTCAACTAAATCGTGTCGGATCAATCGGGCTTTAACTGATTCTGATCGGAAACGTCTCCCTGATGACACCTATTGATTTTGAGGTGGATAGGACACACTTCACTCTGCTCGTGGGTCATGAGAAAGCACGATGGAGGACTATTTGAGAAATTTTCTTTGTTAACACAATAATTCAACTAATTCGTATTGATATTATTATTATATTACACCTACTGATATTAAGGTGGATATAGCACACTGTACCATGTTCATAGGTCATGAGAAAGTATACCATTGTATACTATTTGCGAAATTGTTTTTGTTAGCACGATCACTCAATTAAATCGTGTCGGATCGATCGGGTTTCGACTGATTCTAATTAGGGACGTCTACCAGACGACACCTATTGATTTTGAGGTGGATAGGGTACACCCCGCCCTGTCCATGGGTCATGAGAAAACACGATGGTGGGCAATTTGAGAAAAATTGAAAAAAGTAAAACTGTCACATTAAACACATATTCTGCATTTATGTGTTGGTTTATTTTTTCTCGGCCACTCAACTTCGAGATAGAGATGTTCTACGTGCGAAAAAGTCCATTTTAAAGTTTTAAAACTGTTCATTTTCATACGTGATACATCTGTAGTTGCAAAATATTTTTATTGTTCAATGTAACCGTATTATAGAGTTTTAAGTTTAACACTTATAAACAATATATATATATATATATATATATATATATATATATATATATATATATATATATATATATATATATAAAATTTTTAATATGAGTACTGTTGTATTTAGTTGTAGATAAAATAAGAGATACATGAAGTTTCAAAGCTATATTTATTAATTATTTTGGTATTCCCTAGGCATCTATAATTTTATTCGTTAATTTTCACTGTTTATCGTAATCGATTTTACTGTAATATGCCTTTTTTAATTAAACATGTACACATCTTTATCTTTGATATTGGTATAAGCTGAAATATTATTTATTATCGATAATTTATATTAAAACTTTATTTTTTTCCAAAACTGATTTTTTTTTAAGAACTCAACATTGCTTCCTAAGAGCATATCTTACAATACTTTTTATATAGCTGTAATAACTTTAAGAGATAAGAAGGGATAACTAAAAATGCAAAGGGGCATCTTACATTTTTCCACTAGAACCAAGATTTAGGCTTACAGAAATCGGAAATATTATTTGAAAATATGAATGGAGTCATAGAACACAAGAAATAATATATTTCAAAAATAATTAATCGTATGCATAGCTGTAAAACTGAAGTTAACACTATTAAGTCACATTTCCTCAAAATAATTGAAGCAACGTAAAGGTAGACACTTAATATTTGAGTAAAACAACGATTTTTGCAAAATTAATGTTTATAATCTAACATTAACTGAAATGTGGAAATCTGTGGTTGTATTTGTTTAATGTACCCTAAAGCTTGTCACACAATATATTTTTCGATAATTGTCAACGAAGCGCTAAAAAGCGCTGAAAAGAGATCTAACCCAGAAAACAGCGAATTATTTAATGAATTTAAAGAAATAACTATTTTATCGTATTTCTACCGGGAATTACTATTATGTCTAAACCCTGTAAAATTAAACATTACTATTTTTTTATTCATACATATTTACAGTACAAGCAGATATATGTATGTTCAATATGCAATATTCTATTCCAGAAAAACGTTGAATGAATATCGAAATGATATGTATTACATTATACTGGTGGATTTATTTTAAATTCCCTGCTCTTGCATATTATAATGAACCTTGAATAACACTTCATTGTCTCTAATTCAAATGTCAAAACATGAAATAACTGGCTTCAATAGTAGTCTTACTTTAAAATCTCCTTCTTAAGTTGCTATTGAAAAATTCATAATAAAATTTCTAATTAAATGAATTCGATGCAGACGGCTATTTTTTATTTGTAATTTTATTTACTGAATTATTTAGGTCGTCTCTTTCATAGTTAAGTGATACCCTTAGTAATAACACACAAAATGTAATTTGAGTACATTATTAATTGAAAATAATTCTCACGGCTCCGCCTGTAAATGTAAAATAAAAGATCATATGGCTTTTTACTTTCCTGTGCTCAACTATATGCGGAAAACTAATGTAATCGTGTAAAGAAATTTTTTTCCAGCGTTTATTTTTCCTTTTTCGGCCTAAAAACAAAACAAAATGGTTTTTAAACCATTTTGTGTATGTGTTTATGTATGTATGTATGTGTCGTTGTCGTTGTCGTCGGCATTAACCTTCTTGGATAATACACACCCCACCCTGTCCATGGGTCATGAGAAAACACGACGGTGGACTATTTGAGAAATTTTTTTTGTTAACACGATAACTCAACTAAATCATGTCAAATGGATCGAGTTTTGACTGATTCTGATCGGGGACGTCTCCCAGACGACACCTATTGATTCTGAGGTGGATAGAACACACTCTACCATGTTCATGAGTTACATATTTTGCATTTATGTATTGCTTTATTTTTTATTGGCCACTCAATTTCGAGATAGAGATGCTCTAAGTGTGGAAAAGTCCGTTTTAAGGTTATAAAACTGTTTATTATTTAGAAATAATTATTGGATATTCTTGCTCAGAACAGCACAATGGTTCTGCGATGAGGTGTTGCGAAATAAATAAAATTGGCATTCAAAATATAGACAGTATTACCTTTCTCAATGTTTCTTGATATAAGATACAATCAGAAATAATCCGTGTGAACACTTAATGAAATACTTTATTTTATTTACTTTTGGTGTCACTTCTTGTAAAATGTACTGAAACGTATCGTTCCTACATGAGTATTTAGCAAATACCACGAACAGAAGAACTAAAATAAGTACAAAGCTTTGTTAACATGATAGGTATTCACAGGCGACTTACAAACTATCAACCCTCGTTTAAACTTTTAAATGAATAACTAACAACGTTCTATCAGGAAAGTGGGTAATTCAATGCCAAAATTGATCATAGCAGAATGACTGTACAAGAAAATAATATTTAGATATTGCAAACTAAATAAACGATGACATAATCACTCAGCTTTATTCAGTTAAGTATTAATAGTTAAATATGTGGAAAGACTAATTTCCAGTCTGGCCCATTTGTAAAATATTTACTTACTTTTCAATTTTACTAAATATAATTTATTTCTTATATTCTAATATCAAAGATTTTGACAAGTCAGTTGATGGGCATAAAACTCTATTTAAAATAAACCATTTTAAAACCTTTAAACGGACTTTTCCGTACGTAGAACATCTCTATCTCGACTTTGAGTGACGGAGAAACAATAAACCAACACATAAATGCAGAATATGTGTTTTATGCGACCGTTTTACTTTTTTCAAATAGTCCACCATCGTGCTTTCTCATGACCCATGGGCATGGTGGGGTGTGTCCTATCTCAAAATCAATAGATGTCGTCTATTAGACGTCCCTAATCAGAATTGTATTGTAAGATATGCTCTCAGGAAACAATGTTGAGTTCTTGGAAAAAAAAATCAGTTTTTAAAAATAAAGTTTTAATATAAATTATCGATAATGAATAATATTTCAGCTTATACCAATATCAAAGATAAAGATGTGTACATGTTTAATTAAAAAGGGCATATTACAGTAATAGCAATTACGGAAAACAGTGAAAATTAACGAATAAAATTATAGATGCCTAGTGAATACCAAAATAATTAATAAATATAACTTTAAAACTTCATGTATCTCCTATTTTATCTACAATTAAACACACTAGTACTGATACTAAAGGTTTTATATATATTGTTTATAAGTGTTAAACTTAAAACTCTATAATACGGTTGCATTGAAAAATAAAAGTATTTTGCAACTACAGATGTATCACGCATCAAAATAAACAGTTTTAAAACCTTAAAACGGACTTTTCCGTACGTAGAACATCTCTATATCGACATTGAGTGGCGGAGAAAAAATAAACCAACACATAAGTGCAGAATATGTGTTTTATGCGACCGTTTTACTTTTTTCAAGTAGTCCACCATCGTGATTTCTCATGACCAATGGGCAAGGTGCGGTGTGTCCTAACCACCTCAAAATCAATAGATGTCGTTTGGGAAATGTCCTCATTCAGAATCAGTCAAAACCCGATCGATCCGACACGATTTAGTGGAGTTATCATGCTAACAAAAAAATTCTCAAATAGTCCACCATCGTGCTTTCTCATGACCCATGGAACAGGGTGTACTATCCACCTCAACATCAATAGGCGTCATCTGGGAGACTTCCCCGATCAGAATCAGTAAAAACCCGATCGATTCGACACGATTTAGTTGAGTTATCGTGCTAACAAGAATAAGTGCCGACGACAACGCCAACGACGACAACGACACACACACAGCAAACATTTTTAAAAACCATTTTTTTTGTTTTTAGGCCGATAAACGAAAAATAAACCCAAAAAAAATTTTGTGTTTTCACTTTTTCTTTACACGATTATATTACTTTTCCGCGTATAGTGGAGTGCGGGAAAGTGAAAATTATTGTTGTCTTCACTGTGTAGACAGTAAAGAAATGCAGATATAAATATTGTTAATTATTTAAAAATACCTATGTAAATTAAACATCAAGACAATCATAAATTGCCAATAAATTAAGACAATTATAAATTGCCAATAAATAATTACAAACTTTTTTACTTTAGACAACTACATGTTCGAATTACTATAGACATTTGTTAGGACTATTTGAATGCCATCTGTCTTTGTTTCAATGTCACTAACAATATTGTTTATTCAAATTGTGAGCCTACCAGTTGATTTTCCTTTATAAATGTAATGATCAAATGCAATTATTCTTAAGGATTTTATTTAATATCAGGAAATATACTGTGTTCAAGGAAGTATACTGTAAATTTTTCTATATAGAATTGTGGAAAACATATTCATTCCATATGCAAATTACATTTTATTTAGCAACAATTAAAATAAAGCCTCCTGGGTTGGGATTAAAACCCATGTGTTGACGTGCCAATTGACTTTCCTTTGTAAATATCATGGCTAAATGTAATTATTCTTAGGCTATATCTTTAATATTTTGTTCAAAAAATGGTGTTAAATTGTTCTATATATAATTGTAGAGAGCATATTGGTGTACCATCTGTAATATTTTACTTGTCAACCATTAAAATTAATGTTGGGAATAACAATATAGGTATGTAACAGTATATCAAATTTTATTTCATTATGACACTTCAAGATAAGTAACTAACAACCAAAAGAGAAATTACGATACAAGAGTCAATGAACGATGGAGAATATCAAATAAATAACTAAGTTTGTTGTGAATACATAAAGTAAATTTACAACCATTTTTGGAAGAAGAAACCATAGAATTGTCTAATTGTAAGTTAACAAAGAAAAACTTTGTCATTATTATGATAAAAATTACAAAACTGAGGAAGATACAAACAGGTAATATAAAAAAGTCATAAATTCTATAACAGGATGGATAAAAATTGAAGCTACGCAAATAAGACGTTCAAGACTATACAGTTTAATAAAATTTTCTTATGCTCAATAAACAGTATATGAATCTCAAGCATACGCTAACTAACATAATTTATTCAAATAAATAACTTATCGGTATATGAGAAATACTGTCTTCTCTATTAAGAACAGTGAACGATTCATCAAAATTCTTAAAGAGAAGATGCAGTTAACAAATTTTGGTTAGCTTTATAGTTGAAACACAATATTCAGAGTAGATGGAATGAGACGATACACCATTATTTCAGTGACGGAAGCAATCAATCTAGTTTATTAATGATGTATATTACAAGAATTTGCAGAGAATATTCTTTTATCTACTCCCTTGGAATATAATTCTATCTACCCCCATTTAAAGTGGTGATACTTTAGGAGCCATGTAATCATCATGTATTAGAAAACCTAAGAGGTTTATTTACATTATTCACAAATAGTCACCTCAAAAATTTCCACATTAATTACATTATTTCTATTTAATGATATATATGACATGTACAATTAATGTCACTGTGTACTAACTAGACCATTGTAGCAGTTACACAGTTCTTTCCTGCTACTTATAGGAATAATACAGTTTTATTTCTTTTCATATTTTGTTATTTTCATAAAACTCATATTAGCCTAATAGTTATTTTTTAGGTCATCAGTTATTAACAATTTTCTGATATATATTATGATAAAATAGAATGAAATAGGGGTTACCGTTACTCGTATTTATGAAATGTTAACATATGTTTGAAATTTTATCACAAATTTCAAAAACATGTAAAAGAATTAATTCGATGAACATATTCACACTTTTTCGATATTTATTTTATCCAAGTGTTTCATAATTTTATAAGTAAATAACCCACGTTTTTCAGATAAATGTATTGTATAATTGTAATATATATATATATATATATATATATATATATATATATATATATATATATATATATATATATAAGGACTTTTTTTAAATAATTAATTAACATAACGTATTTTATTTTAATTACATTTGTTAAATATGAACTTTAGTCTATTATTCCAAGTTATTAATTAATAAATAGTAATTTAAAATATAACCGGCGTCAGACAATTTGCATGAGCTTTTTTATGAAATATGATAATATATGCAGGATGGAGCCAGAAACAAGTGAATATGAATCACTATTATTCGAAGACAGGGGAATTGTTGTATATATTCATGAATAATAGAAAGCGCAATATCTACGAGCTACTTTAGCCATTACTGAGCGTAAAGAAAATTAGAATTCATGTAGAAGCATACGTCGACAAACTAAAAATATATGAACGTTAATCCTAGTAAAATACTCTATTCGTGTGAATCATGTGATATAACACCAGCACCACTACAAATTCAAGGAGGCAAAGTAATAAAGAGTAAATAATAAAATGCTAATATATGCATGAAAATATACACACTTTTTTACATACAATGTAGTAGAAATTATATTTTCTGAATTAATATAAGATTGTACACTACTTACATATATAGTGAGTTTCACTGAAAATCTGCTGGGGTAAAAATTTACCCCTTTAAGGTGTGAAAATGATGTTAAATTTAATTATTGCTGGTATGTAACACTTTGGCTACTGACTAGGACTATTGAGCTAATTTTGTATAGACTGACATATTTGCTTTTAACAACTTTATTTGGATCTAAAAATAGCAAAAGGGACAAGCAGACATATTTTTTCATTTGTTTTTTTATATATAAATGTGTGTCGAAAAATAGCACACACAGTTTACCCATATAGAAAATAATTTTTTTTCTTTTCAAGGACTATGTATGCCATAATATATGTTGTAACAACTATTATTTTTTAAACATGCAGTTATGAGTGTCAAAAAAACATTTTAAACATAAAAACGTAACATCAAAGCCTTGACATGCTATTTTTACACGAGGAGTCTTCTGTACAGCGTAGGTGCGTCCATTTTCTTCGCTGTTTAGCTTAACACGTTGACTGCTACTGAAGTATACCATCCCCTCCCTGGGAGCTGACTATTTTTTTTTTTATTTAAGTAGTGGAACCTCCTAGCAGGTAATATAAGTAATATTAAAAAAGAAGTTTGTATAGAAATTAGGGTCAAAAGGGCCATGTCGTCCAAAGCCGTCATGCGCATCAATATTGAAATTCGATCAGTAGTGCTGATGTCGGCCATGGCCGTTATTCATAAGGATGGTGTTTTTATATTGCAAACCCCTGTATTTTATCCCTCAACTACAAAATAGACCAAAAAATACAATTATAGGTAAAAGAAATATGTTTTATTTTAACAACGCTACATTACTAATTGTTATGATACGATGCGAAGCAGTCGTTTAGGCATAGGTTAGGTTGGTCGTCACAAGCGACACAATGATAGCTCGTTTCCCTCCTCCTTTTATGGTGGTTATGACACCAAATGCACCTTTTCGAAGATTCTCAGAGGATTCATCCGTATCATTTTCATCTATTTCTTGAGTCTACTCAATCTTATTATTATCATCCAAATCATCTGATAATAACACAAAGTCTGGATCAGTCTCTGAGTCATCATCACTTTATATATCATATTCTATATCACTCATTTCGTTCACTATTTGCTGAAGTTCAGCTTCACTTAGACCTTTACGGTTGATTCTTTATATACGATACGTACGTATACAATACGAAAACTAACGTTAGAACCGATTATAATTATAACATTGGTAAACAACAGCTATAGAGACTTTTAGAACTCCCATCTGTTAATAAAGCCCAAAATTATTTTGCCGATTTTTACCCACAAACTGAAGCAAATGATAAATGAATTTAAATCAACAGTACTTATGTTTATGTATTATACACAACTAAAAGATCACATCTACTTCTTATGACCACATTATGTACACACAGTTATTACGTAAATGACATGTGTGTACCAATTCTGGTACGTGTAGTAGTTAAAGTGTTAAGATAAATATATTTCAGATAAATGTATTATATAACAGTAATGTAAATGATTAAAATGTAATTAATAATATATCTAATACATAATACTATTCATTCCATCGCTATTTGCCAAATAAAAAACTCCCTTACCTTGTCAATAAATGGGACAGTCTACCTGAGCCTAGCCAAAAAAACAAGTCACGGTATGTTTTGAGATTTTTCATTTAGCAAATAGCGATGAAATAAACTATACTGTGATACGTTTTATTTTATTATTCGAAAACTTTCATTTATTATTTCGCATTTCCAAAACACATAAATGAGGATATTTTTTTTAAATCCCGATATGCCCAAATGATTCCTAATATCTATCCTCAGAAGAAAATATAGTCATTGTCATGACCAAGTATATTCAAACTAATTTGGATGTTTGAAAACAAAATTTTGACAACTTCGCGGATTTCATTGGGTCGGAAGTTAAGTGATGTTTTATATCTTATTGTATTGTCCACCTACTAATAATGTATTAATTTTATCAAAAATGTGCCCAAGTATTAAATAATTAATTTAGTAATTGGGTACATTCTTGATGTGGGCGGATACACCGATACTACTATACGAACATTGTGCAAATTATTATTTGTATTTGTATATTTTTATTTTCAGCAAAAATTAAATTCCCTCACTATAAAAATAATTATTAGTATATATCCAAAGGCATTTGGGTATTAACGCAGCACATTTAGTACTTATTAACTACGAAGGGCATTTAAATTGAGAACTCGATAATACATATGTAGTACTATTTCAAATATGATAATATTTGAATATGTAAATAACACGAATATATAAATATGTTTCTGAACTTGCATTAGTACATATATATACACCAATATTTCATGAGTGAAATAAAGAAGTTACCTATATATATTAAAAAGAAAAATATAATAAAATATATTATATTTCAAAGGCGTTTTATTTCTCTTCGTTATACAATTTGCACAGTTAGAGGTGTAAAATTGTAATAAAATTTACATCTAAAGGTGGTGAAGTTTAGCTCTTCCTTAGTCTTGTTGATTTTACTCCATGATTGGTGTGACAATTCATACCAACAAATGATAAATGACCATGTGCTATTCAGTCCTCATCAAACTAGTGTGTCCCTACATGTGCCCCGTTTGATGTGAAATTGGTGTTAAATTTTTCAAAAACTGCAGACAATGACAAAAACATATAAAATTAAGGATTTGTTAAAAACTTTTCCATCAAATCAGGTCGTTTGAACTTACAAACGTATGTAAGACAAGTTAGTGCTCCAACACTTGATTACTGAAATTTAACAACTATGTTAATGAACATTTTATGTAATGGTAATTAAAATTTAACACAGCATAATATGCTAGTCAAATTCGTGCAAATTACTCAAGAAAATATTAAGCTGCGCATATAAAATTAAACATTTATTATAAAAGCCAGTAGATGGTGCATTACATAGTCACATAATTTGGTATTTAGAAATTATGACAGAATTATATTAGGATTTTAATGTTTCTCATATTTTATGTAAATTTATTTATGTTAATTGTTCGTTAACTAAAAATAGCTACAACTTCATGCATTCCAGTCGTAACTGTCCTTAATACAGGTTGACCTAGTATTCAGGTTCAAGTAGAATGGTTGCTGAGCCAAATCAGACATATTGGTGTGAGAAATAAAATAAAATGTTTAATAAGTAATAAAGTAATGGTAACAATGATTATATGCTATAATTTATACAATACTGTAAACACTCACTTATTAATGAGTGTTATCAGACTGTTTCAAATTCGCTCGGCAGGATTAACTCAGTTAAATATCTGTAGCATTACGTATATTTCTGCAGTTGTCTCAGCAAGCGATGTTTCCAGAGGTGAAAAAATTCTTATATAAAGAGAACGATCGTTAGGGTGATGTAATATTGGAGTAATGAAAATTATGCAACAGATAAAGTGTTGCATTTATGTAACAGATCTTTAGGCGCAGAAACATTATACATAATTGCTGTGCAAGAGTTACTATATAAGAATTATTTTCATATGCGTCACTTAAATAATGTATCTGTGGGTATGCAGATATAAAACAGGATACCAGTTTTCTATAAATCGAAACAGTATACTACGAGGAGCACTATTTGTATTTTGAGCCTTGGCAATACTAAGTATTTTCAGACGCCATTTGACGTTTCCAATGGAAAGTTTAACATTTTTAACCATAACTTTCTTCAGAACATTTTATCATTTAAGCGCGATTTGTGTTATTTACCGTGATTTGGAAATTGTATCTCAGCGAAAAAATGGAATTAACACGTGAACATTTTCTTGCGACGATTTATTACGACTTTCGACGTAGATTATCAAGACAAGAGTGCATCGATTAACTTACTTCCACTTTTAGCGATAAAGCCCTATCCTTGTCACTGTGAAACGTTGGTGGCCGCCATTCGCTGACCTACGAAAGTCGTGAAGGTCGTCAAATATGAGTTGTTGTGCCAGCAAATATTGACACTGTGCTAGAACTGATAATGGAAGATCATCATATTACATACTGTGAGCTTGAGGCAACCTTAGGCATTAATTCGACTAATATATATAAAATATTACATAATCATTTAGCTGTAAAAAATGGTTTGTACTCGTTGGATCCCACATAATTTGAAAAAATCTCAAAAAGCTCGTGTCGATTGGTGCAAACAAATGCTCAAGAAATACAATGGCGATGCTTCAAAAGACGTATATAACAATGCAACATGTGACGAATCATGGATCTATGTACATACAAGAGCCCGAAAGGAAACAACAGTCGATTGTATTGGTGTTTCAATATGAACCAAATCCAACAAAAGTTGTTCGTGCTCGAAGCACTTCGAAACAAACGGTCGCCTGATTTCAAAAAAACTGGTCATATGGCAACAGTGTCTTTAGAGGAACGTAGGACGGTCAATTCTGAATGGTACACAACCATTTCTTTGCTGGAAGTCTTCGGTGAAATAAGGAAAACAAACAAGCGCTGCCGGATCATTCTTCATCATGACAATGCGAGCTCTCACACATTTCGTCTAACAACCGAATGTTTGAACACTCAAAAAATCGAATTAATGGATCATCCGCCGTACAGTTCTGATTTGGTATAATAACGTCAGAGAACGTCATAAATATATTACGTGGACAATGATTTTCGTCGGCAGAAAAACCCGTTGATGCATTCAAAAATTATGGATATGGTTTTGGATATATCTCAAGCGGAATGGAAAAAATGCTCTGGCAAATATTTCAAACGCATACAAAAGTGTATAGATCATAAAGGAGAATATTTAAAAAAAAACAAAGTAATTTTCAACAAAAAATGTTCTTCTATTATTAGGCTCAAAATAATATAATATAAATAGTGCCCCTAATAAATATTATAATATAAATAGTGCCCCTCGGATGTGTATTAAAGGGGCCTTCCCGTTTTGTCTTCGAAAATTACAGAGTTACTCTAAGAATTAATTGTAGTGAAACGGGTAAGCGAATATTTATAAGTTTTATTTTGTTGAATAAAACATTTTTTAGATTTACAGCAGACACACTTACATTAAGTGCAATTTTCTAGTGAAGCGTATTATTTGAAATCACAAAATAAATCATTTTTATAAGATTTTATGGGATTATACCTAAATCCTGTCATATGAGCTTTTTAAAATTTTAATTTTACGCGATTTGGCGGAATATTGAAAAAACTACGATTTTCACAATATATTTTCACATTTAAATTGTTATTAAAAATCCAGTTTTAGCAATATCAAAAAAAATCCTATGGTAGCATATAGCGACATCGATTATAAACATTTTAAGCCAATAGTAATTAACATCGGTTTATTGGTATCTAATGAAAACTGCACCTAAGTTGCAAGAACGCAGTTTTGAGAAAAACGCGTTAAAATTTTTTTTAATATTATTTTCCATATAACAGTTAAATTGTACAACTACATGTTGTCATCTATTTCAGGCCCCTACAGCACACCCTCCTCTGCCTCGTAGAACTCATTTTCTCCAGCTCTTTTTCTCTTGCTGCTGTCTTCACGATTTTCGTTGCCAGCATCGGCGTGTCGCCCGGCTGTTAGCCAGTCGAATGCGGTCGTCTTCGCGATTGTCCGAATAATCTTGGGCTCTGTGTCCCACATGAACCCCCTTGTTGTGAAAAATTAGTTAAATGTTTGAAAACCCATCGTTAAAAATGGATACCGTAAAATATGTGGCAATGTCTATATCCCGACGACCATGTTTTATGAACCTAGTACGACGATGCCTTCGTCGCCAACGCCAGTAGCAGCGTAGACATCCAGTACGGGCCCTAGAAACCCAAGTACCATCACCAGAAATTTTATAAGCCATCCTACGCCGAATGCGCTCTCTACCGTCACGCCTGAGAATTTTCGATTCTACACTAAAAGAAAGGTTTGCTCAGCCCCCCTTGCGACATCGACTTAGAGACGCCTGGAACCAGCGGAAGCATATGGAATATGACCACGCCGAGGCATTTAGTGGGAGACATGCATACCCATCGTAGGAAATCAATTTCCACCCCTATTATTCGCGACTCTGTTATTTCCATTATACGTGATCGTCAATAGGACGATTCCACTGCCAAATGATACCAAACCGCGCTGCACATATTCGTTCACGCTGGTACTCCATCCACGCTGCAGGCTCACGTCACGACGCGCTGAGGGGGATGAAGATATCGCGTTGCGATTCTATAGACCCGTTTTTAGGCCGTGCTCTTCGTCGCTAATTCGACTGCAACTGTAAAACTATTATGAATTTTAGGTTAACATTTTGGGTCAATAATTTTGTGGGTTTAGTGCATCGATTTTCATTAAACAAAATAGATTTTTTGAAACCGAAAAACGGGAAGGCCCCTTAAATGAATTTCCCTTATGGACTATTGTACTGTAGTTGAAATTGAACTATTTACGATAAAAGAACTTACATCACTAATGCGCTATATTTGACCAAATATAGTCTATACCAGACCTATTGAGATCATTTACAATTTCTATTAAGTTATGTTACCCTGTATCTTATTCTCCATTTAATTCTGATTAGAACGTAAACTAAATTCGAATAGACGTTCGCGAGCAAGGCAGCTTTTGCGTCACATCTGACACTATAATTGGACGATATCCTCGGGACCCTGCCAACGCCTTATCTCCAGTTTATGTAAACATAATGTGGAAGAGGCGTGAGGCTGACATGTAATATGAAGGAGATGTTCTCCATCACTGTGTACGGCCTTAAGTATGGAGAAGTGTTTATCGCAACGACTTTTTTCATTATGTTTAGAAAGTGTACAGATATAACGCAATATAGCTTAATGTTTCGAGTTTCAAAGAAAATGTAAATTTCTTGCTGTCTCGACATTTTTAACAACTTCCTTGTATGGTACGTTAACACTATTATTATAAATCCATTATATAAGGTGAGCTTTTATACACATTGTTCCTACAGTGTAATTCTTGCTTAACAGAAAAATAAAGTACTATTTGAACTTGATTGTTTCCTATATGTGCAAGAATTATACAAGGCGAGCCTCCGAGTTGCACACGGTGCCTCAGTTGGAATTACAGGATTTGAATTACAGGGCGTTAATATTGAACGGCTGCTATAAATCGTCGATTAACAGTTCAACAACGAATAATTTGTGTACAACTGTTCTTTGAAAGGGAGCGGTCATTTACAGTTGCATTCAAAAATATTTACACAAAATTAGGATAAAATGAAAAGCCTACAGAGTTAATCAAGAAATTTAAAGAGACGGATTCTGTTATTGATAAGCCAATACCAATACGTCTTCGCTGTGGACAATTAGATGAAAATGTTGCTACAGTGAGAGAAAGTGTACCGAAGTATAATGTACATATACATCAATTCGACGGCGACATCGTGGGCAGCAATTGAATCTGTCAAGATCCACCACGCATCGGATTTTAAAGAGAGATTCGCATCTATCAGCATACAAAGTTTAGTTGACACAATGATTAGAAGTTACAGATCATTTACAGTGTCGTACATTTATTAATTAGGTGTCAGAAAATGAAGATGGTGATATTCAGCAATGAAGCACCTTTTCATCTTGATGGATACATCAGGAATAATATTGTCGAATTTGGGGGTGCTGAAAATTCACATATTGTTCATGAAAAAGAAATACATCCACCGAGATGCACGGTTTGGTGCGGATATTGGAGTGGTGAAGTAATTGGACTATATTTCCTTGAAAGTGAAGCTGGCAATGTTGTCACAGTAAATGGGGAATGCCATAGTAACATGCTAAATAATTTGTTTTCCGCCAAATTAATGATTCGGATTTGAACAACATCAGCAAGACGGTTCAACGTTGACGGTTCAAGACGGTTTCAGCAAGACGGTGTCGTTTGACACTACTGCACTTTTTCTTTGGGGTTATGCCAAGGGAAAAGTATACGCAACCCAGCCAGCAACAATCAATGACCTTAAAGCAAAGATTCAACGTCTAATTTGGGAAACGGGGCCAGTTTCATATTATGTATAATCTTGCTGAATGATATCATGCCAGATGAGTCGAGGCAGCCATGATAACGATATTCTTTTCCATTTGTATCCGTATCCACTCCATCTTATGTTAAAGGTTTTCTAAATACTTTTAGTTTTATTCATAAATCACACTCTATAGTTTCAGAATGAGACACCCTTTACATATCTTTGGATCGCGTAATATCAACGCCTAGTAAGTGATTATTGTGAAAACTGGTGTTTAATATCATTGTTATTAAGAGCTATTGAGTGTTATTCGAAAAAAATGTTAATTGAAATTATGGTATAAATAATTGCTTGACATTTTGAGAACTTCGAATATAGTGAATTCGTATATATACGTGATTTAAGTTACATTAAGCATATAGCATATACTATTATCAAATATCCACACTGCAGTTTCGTGCTTTAATTGAAAAATGAATGGCCAAACAATTAATTTTGTATTAATATGTGCTGAAATATATTCTGAATTTCTAATACTTCAAATATTGACAATGGAAAATATATTTTATACTTAATTTATTTTCAAAACATTCAAACATAGAAACGGCATTATTATTAATTTCTTACCTCCCAAACTTATATACAACAGTTTCTTTGCAGAAGGGCCATCAAATCAAGAGGGCATAAGTACATTTATTATACCATTTAAATAGAATAATGGTAATATTCTATATAATACTTATATAGAATATTAACTTGGTGGTAATACAAACTGCAATTTACTTTTACTTTTCCGCACTCAACTATACTAGCGAAAAAGTAATGTAATCGTGTAAAGAAAAAGTAAAATGGAAAAAAAAATTATTCTCTTTCGTTTATTTTTCGTTTTTCGGCCTAAAAACCAAAAAAAATGGTTTTTAAAAAATTGTGTGTGCCGTTATCGTCGGCATTAAAATGTTTTGTTAGCACGATAACTCAACTAAATCGTATCGTCTCGATCGATTTTTGACTGATTTTGATCGGGGACGTCTTCCAGATGACACCTATTGATTTTGAGGTAGATAGAACACACCCCACCCTGTCCATGGGTTTATTGCAGAAATTTTTTTGTTAGCACGATAACTTAACTAAATCGTGTCGGATCGATCGAGTTTTGACCAATTCTGATCAGAGATGTCTCCCAGATAACACATATCTATTTTGAGGTTGACACACCCCACCCTGTCGATGGGTCATAAGAAAGCACGATGGTGAACTATTTGAGAAATTTTGTTTGTTAATACGATAACTCAACTAAATCGAGTCAGATCGATCAGGATTTGACTGATTGGGATCGGGAACGTCTCCCAGATGACATCTATTGATTTTTAGGTCGATAGAACACACTCTACCATGTTCATGGGTCATGAGAAATTACAATGGTGCACTATTTGAAAAATTTTTTTGTTAGCACGATCACTCAATTAAATCGTGTCGAATAGTTCGGGTTTCGACTGATTCTGATTGGGACATCTACCAGACGACATCTATAGATTTTGAGGTGGATAGGATACACCCCACCCTGTCCATGGGTCATGAGAAAGCACGATGGTGGACTATTTGAGAAAAATTAAAAAAAGTAAAACTGTCGCATAAGACACATATTCTGCATGTATGTGTTTTTGCATTTTTTCTCGACCACTCAATTTCGAAACAAAGATATTCTACGTGCGGAAAAGTTCGTTTTAAGGTTTTAAAACTATTTATGTATAAAAGCTATGCTTTAAAAAAGTGCATGTGTTTAAGTGTATTAATAGTTTCCCGTATAGTAGCGGACAAATTGATTAGTTGATGTCATGGATTGCTTGAGTACTACTTACTATTTTCCAAGTATTTCAAAGTATTTGACTTTGTAAACTTCGATGCGATTTCGAAAGTTAGTTGGTAGGGCATTTCTTACATAGCTACGATTTTTCAACACATCCATTACTATATTTTCTGGAAAAACAGGACGGCTTTTGGTATATCTCTCGAAATACCGAAATTTCTTTATAGTTGAGCGTGTGATAGATCATTCATAATACTCACGAGTAGTTTAAGGTGTTTCACACAAATACACAAAGTTAGCACACCTTGTGTATCTATGTACAAGTTAAATCCATGATATTTAGAAACTGTGACAGTAGATAAGTAAAATTGCTAAGCAACTTAATAAATGCTAGTAACTAAATACCATAAAACCTAATAGACGAATTCTAAAAAAGAATGTCACGTCAAGTCAAATAAAAACAATAACCATATTTAGAAACAGCAAAAGTACAATAATAACAGTAATAATATCTACTCAACACGTAGATATATCCAGTTTTGGAGCGAAAGAATGAAAATATATGCTATTATTACTGGAGTAGGTTGGAACATTTGGTGTTAAGATAATACTACTATACTCGACGCGCGTTTCACCAACAAAGTTGGCATCATCTGGAGATGATTAAAACTAGACTAAACTAGATTACAACTAGTTTTAATCGTCTTCAGATGATGCCAACTTTGTTGACGAAACGCTCGTCGACTGTAGTGTATAGTGTTTTGGTGTATTGTGGAAAACTAAGTCAGTGTTATATGCTATTATATTAAAAATTACCAATTCAAGTATTATTATCGAATTGTTTAGATTATGTTTCAATTTTTACATGCTCGCTATATGAAAACAATATCTGGAAATGATATTAAACTTTTCATCATAAACAAAGCGCCACATTTTTCATAATAAATATTAAAGTTAGAGATAAGTATTTACCATTTTCTTAAATTACTTCACTTGAGACGCGGACAATTTTTAATATTGTACTCATCTAAACTTAACCCTCTAAAACTAGCCATTAATTTTCAATTAGGCAACAAACGATATAACGCGGCGTCAACAAAGCATTAATTAGAATAAAAAGCACCCTTCGCAGGAACAGAGTGAGGACAGCGAAAGATCGATATGAGCCCGACTCCCTTCTAGCGCAGGCCGGAGACGAGGACAGGTGAGGTCAACCCTACGCTATAACATCGACAATTTACGGAAATTGCAGCTTCCGCAAAATTTCCATCGCCCCGATTCAGATTTCTATCTACGAATCAGTACATATGCGGCCTAATGTGGACCTGCTTGAATTAATAACGCGTCCTACAGACCGGGAAACGACAACGTGATAAGCGCACAATAGAAACGACATGCGACGGTTAATAAAAGCCGGTATTTGTCATTTTTATTGCACGGTTCATAAATGACATTGGCGCAAACATCAAGGACGCGGAAACCAAAAGAATGACGTACTTAATTTTCAAGGAGGTGTTTGCTGAGCGAAATCGGACAAATGATAGCATGAACTGATATTACGATTTTTCTTTGCATTAGATTTCAGTTACGGATTAGATTAACTCACAATTAGCACAGAGTTACAATCAGCTACACTGTAACTACAACAGGTATATTTTAAAGATAAAATTATAAATATACAGTGGCGAATATTTTATAAGGCGATTCGAGTAAACGCATTCCAAGAAACATACTTTTTTTTATAAATGCAATACCTTGAATATTTTGGTATTACAACAACAATAACCACACAACCCTATGGTAGGATTTCAACCTTCTGTTGCTACCTTCGTCATTCACTCCTGTCTGTGACCTGTATCATCCAAGTTCATGTGCCTATCTTTCGAACGTACTCGTTTACGCTATCCTGTCAGAGCATACTTAGTTTTACTCATACTCTTGTACGTATAAGCTTAGCTGCAAGATCTTTTTTAGAGAATTGTTATTGTTCCAACTAATAAGTTAAAAGCAGAAAAATTGAAGCCTTCAAATTTGGTTAGAAATATGAATCAACATGTATTCACATGTATTCAACTCTTAGTGAGCTTTGAAACCAAAGACGCGTGCCACGTGCAACTTGCTAACTGGAAGCAGGGAAGCATGCTACTTGTTTTGAAACGTATAGTAACAAACGAATACTTTCGTACTAAAGTCGCGTGGCATGGATGCGACTTGCTACTCGACTGATAGAGCATGTCGTATATTTTGCTACTTTGTCACGCGTGTTGGTGCCGTGCAGATTGTTGTGGAGCAGTTTAGTGTCACAATGTCTACCAATAAGTGTCTATCGGATGATGAACAATTTAACATTTCGTTTGTGCAAGCTGTCGAAAAATATCTGTGCTTTTATGACCACACCCTGAAGGCATACAGAACAAGACGGACAGCAACAGAAGTGAGCATTTCCTGACCTCAGTCAGGAAATTTGCCTAACACCGAAGATGAAATGGTTGAAAACGATTACTCCAGTGTGGATGAGAATGAAGAGGATTTCAAGCCTGCTAGTTCTGGGGGGCACACACCTGACCATCTACCTCAGGCAGATCTAGATCATATTAATTCTTCACGTACGCCGTCTTTATCGAGTAGATCTTCAATAAAAGAAAGGCAAAACTTTCAGTCGATGAAATGGAGAGTTCTGTCGTTACTTACCTCTCAACAAAATGCGCAAGCAGAAGCATCGATTTAAAGTACTGGTACTGCAGACGCTATAAAGTATGATGCAAGAAACCAATACATCAACGATAGACCAATGGTAGTTGTAGGTGTTCAATAATAGGTGTTCAATGATAGGTCAGCTAGTAGTTTTTCGACCCATTCTACTGATACTGCAGCATCAACCACGGAGCATGTATATAATACTCATAGTGGCGGCTTTTTGCTAGATCCATCCAGTGAAATGCTCACCAGCGAGAGTAATTAAAACTTATATCTCATTATTAGCCTAATTATATGCCTATTTGCAATAATTAAACGATTTCTTTTTTAAGCACCCAAATAAACCAGTATTTGACCTCGATTTTTACTTATTTTTATTTCTTTTTTATTTTTATGCAATTACTTACCTCAAAAATATTAGCAGCCTTTCTTTCACAGTAACAGCTCTACAAAAATTTGTATTTTGTAACTGCATTGATGGTTTCGTTAATTCAACAAGCTTGTTGAATGTTTCTCTTTCCATCTTATAGAAGTTCTAAATTTCTGTGGATGCATTTGTAGCTGCCGGGAGACAACACAACAAACGCACTGTATGTATTAGTATTATCTCGAAAGTATAGATGAATCCATAACCGCCTTCTTATTTTCTTTCTCCTCCTTGTAATAGCCGCAGCGATTAACACAATATCATCTTCTTCTGATGACATTTTAAGAATACAACTTCAACTGAACCCAAACGATTGCTAGGATTTTCAGCATGCTGTGCAACTCTAGTGTGAAAGTACAATGAGAAGACACGTGATGCAACGTGCTTCCTGCTTTCAGGTAGCAAGTCGCATGTGGCATGCATCTTTGGCCTTAAAGCCAACTTACAGTTCCTGGCGATATTGGTTAGTTAATGAAACTTGAATTAAATTTGAATGAATGTCATCTGTATTCATTAAGTAGTAGGCCACGTTATCAAACAGCATGGCCTACATATTAATGAATGAATGAAATAATAGGTAGAACTTGTCATCTGATGACATGGCCTACTACTTAATGCATCCAGATGACATTCAATCAAATTTAATTCAAGTTTTATTAATTAATCAATATCGCCAGTAACTGTAAGAGTTGGATACATGTAAATACATATTGACTCAGATTTATAACCAGATTTGACAACTTCGTGAGATTTTTCTGCTTTTAATTTATTAGTTTCAGTTAAGATTTGATTTAGCAATTTTTCTTTGAGCATGAAATTTTAAATATTCAATATAATATTCCCTTAAACGACTAGGCTTATCTATTGACTTTTCGCCTACATGTACTTATCTTCGCATGTAGTCTCACAACAGATTTCACACTTTATGGTGTATAAAATTAAAACATATAAAGTTATCATATGTCAAAAAAAATTAATCTGTACAATATTATAACGAATACGTCTATTCTATCTGCATCTTTTCTTCCATTTCAGAAATACGCTATAAAAAAATTAAGACATTAAAATGTACTTTTCCGCACGTAGAACATCTTATTGAGTGGCCGAGAAAAAATAAACTAACACATAGATGCAGAATATGTGTTTTATGCGACAGTTTTACTTTTTTTAAATAGTCCACCATCGTGCCCTCTCAGGACCTATGGATAAGGTGGGGTGTATCCTATCCACCTCAAAATCAATAGGTGTCATCTGGGAGATGTTCCCGATCAGAACCGGTCAAAAGCCGATAGATCCGACACGATTTAGTTGAGTTATCGTACTAACAAGAATAAATTCCGACGACAACGACGACAACGACAACGATGACACACTCATAGACACAATTTTTTTGTTTTTAGGCCAAAAAACGAAAAATAAACGAACAAAATTTTTTTTTCCATTTTCCTTTACACGATTACATTACTTTTCCGCTAGTATAGTGGAGTGCGGAAAAATAAAAAGAGGCTTATTTGCCAATAAACGGAATACTTACCTTAGGTAAGTGTTCCGTTTCATATAATTTTAGATTTTAGGATATGTTTCAGATATACTTAATAAGCTCTTACTCGAAATAATTTCCAAGTGTACGGTTGAATTATAAAAATATCTGCTTCCAGAATATAAAGTTTAGTAAAATCAACCAAAACATCGAAGAGTAAACGATAGAAGAGGTAAATAAAACGGCGAATACACCGACGAAGGAGAATGAATAATTAAACCTCAAAAACTATCATTGTTTTAAAACTGCCAATGATAAAAATACTTCATTGGTCACACAATATTCAATTGTTTTCCATAACTTTGTATATTAACTTATTCGATGACTTTATATTTGTATTTGTATATAAAATAAAAATATTCCAAATATAACTTTTCCTTTTCATTGGAATGGAAAATTCCATTTACATATCTATATATCACATTTGTGATCAAAATCCCGAAATAGCTAGCGTACATGCAATTTATAGCAGCTTATTGATGAATTATTCAGAACACATCTTACGGAAGTCATGTGCTTCCAGTGATTCTATAGATATTTTAAATTTTAATTCAGTCTAGTAGTCAGAAGTGCCGGATGAATTTCCTGATAATCCCGGGAAGGAGTTCTCGCTCTGATGTCTGCCACCATTTGTACAATTATACGAAATCTCAAATGTGCCGAATTCTCTCTGGGGAGTTGTCATGTCATCCGCTTGCTGAAATATTGAAATTGTTAGCATATTGATGTAGAATTCTTTTGGTTTATTCTTTAGATTGGCAACTGCATAGCTCCGGAATATTTATGTAGCTCGGTTAGATTTAACAGTGACATCCGAATAAATTTGGCGACGTGTTTTTTTATTTCAGTAGGCATATTTAAATTTTGGAACTCGCAGCTTCGAATAATAAAATGCAAATATTCTGATTTACTTAAGGTCGTCAAATTTCAAGTCAAGTATGCAGACTATTTGAGATATTTATAGAAACGAAATCTCAGGCAATTTTACGCAAAGTATAACTAATACTAAATAGGTTAGAGCCTCGGCTATGAAATTTTGGACTATCCGTTTCCAAATAAGTGAGATATAATACAAATACCTGACCTCATTACTTCTGTACTGTATTAAACATAATTAAATTTCTAGACGTTATTTCCAGACATATTCACCAACCAATACAAAACAATTACTAGCGATAATAAGTTTAAAAAAACGGACTTAAATAAACTAACTTATCTAAAAAGCAAGAAATAAATGTTTTCTACAACAATTTAATACTTATTTGTTGTTCCGTTTAATGTAATTAAGAAATTATTATTTATTATATAATTATTATTAATTGTTTTATATAATTTTGAAGTCTTTCCTTCCCCGCTTTGCCGAAGGCTGCTTCAGCAAGGTGGTCTAGCCCACCCGTGTCACAGCTTACTCGAAACTCGAGTAAGCTGTGCCCGTGTTTCAAATTGTTTCATGTAGTTTACACGTGTATAATTTTTTTTTATGTCTTCAAATCAATCAAATCATTCGTAATTTTTTAATTAATTAAATCTGTTTACTGTTTATTTAATTATATATTCCAGATTCCCATGTTCCTATATTATTGTGAAATAATTTAAACTTTCAAAGGATGTTGAAAGTATATCTATGTCAATAATATCGATATTAATTTTAAAACTAATCTTGGTAGATACTTATTTACTTGCATTTATTTAAAGCAATAAATATAATTTTTTATTTATGCGAGGCGCTTGGGCTGTCTCGTATGTACAAATCCAGAAAGGCAAAAGGCGTGGCTGCACACCCGGCCCGGCACCCACCACGCTAGGATAACAATTAGTCCACGGATCCACGGTTAGAAGAGTGAATTGCTGCACTTACTTGCACTGCAATTTTCCACCACGTTTGCGCTGTTAGTATTAGTATATACAGTGCTATTCAAAAGTCCCCTCCCCCCCTCTTATCTTTGGAACGATTATACATAAACTAGTGAAATTTGATAACTGAATATCAAGGGTTGTAAACTTCCCTACTAGTGATGATAGATGACGTATGCGTCAAAGATGACGTCACAAGGTCATTGTGACCAATAATTTTAAATGGAACCCTATGGCAAGCGACACCTCTTTTAAAAGGTATCGAAAAAACCTATTCAATGATACTAATATTGTGTCTGTTTACGGCAGTTTCGACAACTGGCTTTCAAAAACCGCAAAGCTGTGATGAATTAAATCAGTTAATAATAAAATTTAAAATTCAAGCTCCGCCACTGGATAGTTGGATAGTAAATAATCTGACGTTTTTGCAAGTCTCCCCAATTTGATGTGTTTTTAGCTGTCAAAGTTTTTATACATTTACTAATTTGTGTATTGTTGATCGAACGTTTAACTGTTTTAGTACCTTGTGGTAATTTTAAAATATTTGTACATTCAATAATTTGTTAAACTGTTGTGAGCTGAACGTTTAAGTGCTTCAAGAAGAGAAACGGTACGTGTTTTAGGTAATAAAGTAGCAGCGATCCTAATACTTGGTGAAACTGGAGAAAATATTCATGCAGCAGAACGCATTTTTAATGAAAGGTTTCCCGATCGCCCAGTTTCGAGGACTTATTTGGGAGAGCTTCTTCGTAAGTTTAAAACAACGAGTAGTATTAATGATGCAAAACGATCTGGCAGACCACAAATTTCTGATGAGAAAAAAAATGATATACTGGCAGAAGTAATAGTAAATCCTACTTCTTCAACAACTCAAGTTGCATCAACCTGTGAAGTCAGTCAAAGTACAGTGCACAGGGTGTTGAAAAAAAATAAATTTCACCCATACAAATTAAAAATGGTTCATCAACTCTCAGGCGACGATCCAGACCGAAGACTACAATTTTGTGAAAATATGGAGACTAAAATTAACCAACAGCCAGACTATGTCAAAACAATTTGTTTTAGTGACGAAAGTACTTTCTATCTAAATGGAAATGTAAATACACAAAACGTGAGATATTGGAGTGACGCAAATCCTCACATGTTTCGTGAAACACATACTCAGTATCCCGAGAAGGTCAATGTTTGGGCAAGTATACTGGGAATCCACATCGTTGGGCCTGTTTTTTTAAATACCAAATTAACCGGTGAGGTATATCTGCAGATGTTGCAAAATGCAATAGAACCGTTAATCCTTGAAATTTTGGAAGATAATCAAGATGAATTCGACATTTTGGAAATAACATTCCAACAGGATGGTGCTCCTCCACACTGTTAGGGTGCAGTAAGACGGTATTTGGATGAAGAATATCCTGGTAGATGGATTGGACGATGAGGTTCAATGGAATGGCCGCCTCGATCACCGGACCTCACACCTTTAGATTTTTTTCTATGGGGGTATCTTAAATCGAAGGTTTACGCCACTCAGCCTGGCAATATTGATGTTTTAAAACAACGTATTGTTAAAGAATGGAGGGCTATTTCCGCAGCCACATTTGAAAAAGTACGAGAAGAGTTTCGCAATAGGATGTTTTACTGTCAGGAAGTAGATGGAGCTCACTTCGAACAATTACTATAAGTAGGTACTGATTCTTGAATCTGTAATTAGAATTATTATCCAAGTTTACTGATTACTGATTTAATCCATCAAAACTACCATAAATACAAACAATATTAGTATCATTGAATACGTTTTTTTGATACCTTTTAAAAGAGGAGTCGCTTGCCATAGGGTTCTATTTAAAATTATTGGTCACAATGACCTTATGACGTCATCTTTGACGCATACGTCATCTATCATCACTAGTAGCGAAGTTTACAACCCTTAATATTCAGTTACCAAATTTCACTAGTTTATGTATAATCGTTAAAAAGATAAGAGGTGGGGGGGAGGGGACTTTTGAATAGCACTGTATATACTAATACTAACAGCGCAAACGTGGTGGAAAATTGCAGTGCAAGTAAGTGCAGCAATTCACTCTTCTAACCGTGGATCCGTGGACTAATTGTTATCCTGGCGTGGTGGGTGCCGGGCCGGGTGTGCAGCCACGCCTTTTGCCTTTCTGGATTTGTACATACGAGACAGCCCAAGCGCCTCGCATAAATAAAAAATTATATTTATTGCTTTAAATAAATGCAAGTAAATAAGTATCTACCAAGATTAGTTTTAAAATTAATATCGATATTATTGACATAGATATACTTTCAACATCCTTTGAAAGTTTAAATTATTTCACAATAATATAGGAACATGGGAATCTGGAATATATAATTAAATAAACAGTAAACAGATTTAATTAATTAAAAAATTACGAATGATTTGATTGATTTGAAGACATAAAAAAAAATTATACACGTGTAAACTACATGAAACAATTTGAAACACGGGCACAGCTTACTCGAGTTTCGAGTAAGCTGTGACACGGGTGGGCTAGACCACCTTGCTGAAGCAGCCTTCGGCAAAGCGGGGAAGGAAAGACTTCAAAATTATATAAAACAATTAATAATAATTATATAATAAATAATAATTTCTTAATTACATTAAACTGAACAACTCACCAAACGGAACGGAACATTACATCAAACGGAACGGAAATGTATATATATATTTATATATATATATATATATATATATATATATATATATATATATATATATATATATATATATATAAATATATATATAGGTAATCTTACAATTCTCACATTCTAAAGGTTAAGTATATATAATCTGCTGTTTCAGTAGAATATTTTAAGCAGTCCATTTAACAAAACTTTTGACTTCTTTGGTTTATAGTTGTTTCTCACTTTTATATATCAGGCACGTAACGTCTTCATTTGTACTAAGAATTATTCTCTACATAAATTAATTTGATCATAACGTAAATGTCTTCAACTTTGTAGATAAGTCTGAAAAATATGCAATCATGATACTTTCAGAACATATCGTATGGCGATAATCCATGAAACGTTTGTGAACGAATTCGTACTTTTCCCGAGATTTATTGGGCAATAAATTTAAGGTCACATTATTTGCAGCTGCTACTAACTGTGGTGGTGTTCCGTGAACCTGAACATCATCACCACTCTCGATTTTACATATTTGTTTAAGCAAAAATAAGTATTAAAGCTCAATAAGTATTGAATTTGATTTTTATCATAACAATAAATGAACAGCGATTATCAAGAAAACGATTTCATAATCAATTAGATTATAATGGAAACATGTAAATGAAACATTAGTAAAAACATCCTTAATTAATAATATTGATTGTAATTTTATGAAAAATAGTATGTGTACCGTGTACCTAATAGTAAAAACATATTCCTGAACTTCAATGATTATTCCCATAATTATTTTCAACAATTTATATCATCGTTCGGAAATGTATTGATTTTACTGCTAGATGTACTATGTATTATTATTTAATAACATTAAATAATTCATTTTAAAATTGACTGAAATAAATAGAAGCTAAAGAACTATATATTTCTTTCGGTCGGATAATGTACTCAATTTTATATGTACTCATATAAAATTATTTAGAAACATCACATCATTATAGAGTTTCGCACAACGTTTTTAATTTGATTTACAAAACGGGTTTTTAAAAAGCTCACTGAAATACATCATCTTCACTTTATAAACAACTTTGGCTTACGTACCAATTGTATTTTTTTCCAGATTTTGTGTTTGACTTGTTTGTTTTCTTTTTTAAATAATGCAACCACCTGTTTTCCTAACAAAAATTATGTATCTAAATTTTCTAGAGTAGAATAGTCGAAATTCTCTAATATAGAGTATTAGGTAGTTTCTTATTTACCGATTATAAAGTACGCGGTAAATAAGAACTTTTTTGAAAATAAGAATTTAAACAAAATACGAATAAAGCAAGTACGACTTTTTTTAACAGAAACTTTAAAATTATTCATAATATATTAACAGTCTGCCGTTAGCCGGCACGCGTATAGTACAATGTATACCGATAGTTCGATAATTTCCGGGATGAAATTTTCCATTTCGATTAGAATTCGTTGCTTCAGATCCTTTAAATTACTTGGCCAATAAAAATTTATCCGCAATTTTAAGTAACATTAAGAGAACAAATTCAAGAAAATCAAATGAGGTGAACGTTATGGTGATTAAATTGATTTTCGTCGCGTTATTCAAGTTGCGAGGAAGAAATAGCTTGACATAAACACCAAATTGGGAAGAAATAACAATTTCCATCATAGACAGACATTTGCTTGATATTTTGACTAAACATTAGTACCATACACTAATTTTATTTTGTAAATGAAGGGGTGTGGCGGTGTAAGAGGGGTGGTTACCGTTCCTTGTCGTCGCAAGATGTTAACGTCTTCACTACTAGTTGATTGTGGGGTTTGACAATTAATAGGTTATCAGTTACTACTAATATTCCTATATTACACATAAAACAGTGAACTTAACACAATTAATAAAATATATATTGGTAAAATATATAATAGATTGCATGCAGCGTATCGTACAACAGCTCGATGTGAGATCAATTTATAGAATAACATATGACATGTGTTCTGTGGGATGACCGCAGGCTACTGTATGTAAACGAGCACACTCCATGCATAGTTCTAGCTTCCAAAAATATAGATGTCGCGCTACACTCTCCCCCTTCTAGACGACGAAAAGGACATCCATCGTGGTCCAGAAACCAACTATAGCTTCTTCTTCTTAGGTCTAGCACGCTTTCGTTTGAGTTCCCTAGGTACAGGGGTAATGGAGTCGTGACTAGAATGAAACGGAAAAATATCAGAAGCGTGATATTTCCCTACGGCTATAGAATTTTTATCCATCGTTGAAACTTCAAAAGTAGTTGGGGTGACCATCTTGGAAAGGATATAAGGTCCGTCACGCTTTGTGGCAAATTTAGTAGTATATCCCTTTTGTTGGTTGCTAAGAGTATGCGTCTTCAAAAGGACTTTGTCACCAACTTTGAAATTACTTTCGATTCGATGTCTATCTGCAATCTCCTTACGTTTATCCCGTTTCTCGATTTGTATTTCCTGAGCTTCACACAGAATATTAGATAACTGTTGCAGATATGGAGTTATTCTAGGGACGAAATTTTCTGCATTTACGACTTGGCGTAAATCATAAACTGAATCATGAGGGGCTCGAACCTCACGACCAAAAGTTAAAAAGGCCGGTGTATGACCTGTGGACTCGCAGACAGTAGAATTTATTGCAAAACGGATACTTGCAATGTACAAATCCCAGGTATTATGTCTATCTTGAACTAGAATAGAGAGTTGAGTCTTCAATTCTCGATTTTTCCTCTCGACAGGATTACTCTCAGCATGATATAAAGGAATGAAAGAGTTTTTAATACCGAAGCAGAAAGTAACCTTTTGCATGACGTCAGAAATGAATTGAACGCCATTATCGGAAATAAGCTTTCTGGGAGTTCCAAAACGTAGGAAAACGTTTTCAATCAAAATCTTAGCACAGTTTTCAGCAGTACCATTCTACAGTGCGAACAATTCAATCCACTTTGATGCTGTGTCTTCCACGATTAGGATCCACCTATTTTGTCTCATAATTTCCTTTCGACTATTTTCTGGTATCACTAATTGAGCCTCCTCACTATCCGAATCTGGGTTATATCTGTAAAGTACGCCATTTAAAAGAAGATAACCTCTCTCTGACCAACGGATTATTTCACCGAGATCTTGGTTCTCAAGAGCACAAATGATCTTTTGCAGTTCGGGATCCAGAAGTTGATTTCGGCGAATCTCCTCAGGTTGAAAACTAGGCATTTGACAGAAACCAAACAGATATTACAGGATGTGTCATCTGGATGAACACAAAAAGGACGAGATAGAGTATCGGCTAAAACGTTTTGTTTACCAGGTGTATAGGTAATTTTCATATTTAAACCTTGCAATCTTAGAGTCCATCGAGCTAGACGTCCAGATGGCGTTTTGAACGAGAACAACCACTGTAACGGTTGATGGTCGGTTGCTATGATAACTTCAGCACCTTCCAGATAGGTTACGAACAGAGTGCCTCGAGTTTGGTTACCGAGTAATTTGTCTCTGCAGAGGACAGCAAGCGACTCGCATATTCGACAGGACGTTCCATATCTCCCTCCCCCTGGAGTAAAACAGCACCTAAAGCAAAATGGCTTGTATGTGTACGAAGGATGTAGGGTTTGGATTGGTCAGCTTGAATGAGAATAGGAGCGGAAACTAACTTTTCCTTTAGAGTTTCGAAAGCTTGAATTTCTTCCTGATCGAATTTAAAGGTCTGATTCTTCTTTAGAAGATTTGTTAAAGGTCTAGAAATATTAGAAAAATCGGGTATGAATTTTCTGAACCAAGAACATGTTTGAACAAAACTTTGAACATGTTTAACACAAATAGGCGGACTTAAGTTTTTAATGGCGGACACCTTTTCAGGATCTGCTTGAATGCCATTTGGAGTAATCAGATGACCGAGGTGCTTCACAGAGTTGCGGACAAAAACGCATTTATCGCGTCGCGCGCGAAGTTTGAATACTAAAAGTCTTTCGAATACTGCCTTTAAATCACAAATATGTAGTTCAAAAGTCCCAGAGAGTACCAAAATATCGTCTAAATACGCGAATACTGCTCTGTCACCTAGTCCTGAGCGAAATCTGTTCATTAACCGAACAAACGTTGCCGGAGAATTTTTCATACCTAAAGGCATGTGATTAAAACGGTAAGTTCCGAAAAGAGTTACAAAACATTCTAAATTGAAAAAGTAAACAAAATCATTTTGTAACTGAAAATGGACCATTAATATAAAATTCAACATTTTTTACTTATCGATAGGCAAGTAACAGAATCTATTCTAAATCAAAATTGTTGATGAAATATTAGATCACTAAACTAACTAATCACTCTATAGCAATTACGGCAAGACTCTGTTTGTCCAGTAGAGTGTGAATAAGAAACATGTTTAACTGAATGGAAGAGAGCTGCAGTGCTGCTAATGATGGTTGGATAAGGCGACAGATTAAGATACCGCGAGGTGGTTTATTAGAAATCCAGGAGACCGACCAGTTTTCCGCCAACACCGAAAGATTACGTGTTTCTCAACGAACCTTTCTTTCATGTTGATGCATATCTCTCATATTTCTCTCGATGAGCGTTTCTCTTAAGTTGGCATCATCTCCTGATGATGCCAACTTGGTTTGCGAAATGTCCGTCGATAAATATGTAATTTTATTGTGTTTGTGGAAAATGAGTCTCCTGTTTTTGTTGGTGCATCGAAGGTCCCATTCTGCAAGAACATTCTGCTGCAAGAACATTCCGATATACCACATATCTCAAAATCAACAGTAAATAGACTAGTTTAAAAATTTCAAAAAACTGGTAGCCTAAATGATTTAACTCAAGGTTTACCTTAAGTCAGTAAAAGCACTCAAGAACATTTTGCTTAATTTTAATAAAATCCTCACACTTCCATCAAGCAACTGGGTTGAAAATCATGTTGATCACTGCACATTTGAACTATTATTAAGGGGTAAAACCAGTGTAAATTTTTCAAAAAATCTATTTTTTTATTAGCTTAAAAATTTCTTTGAACCTTTTAGGGTATGATAAATTTGTTTTCCTAAAACTTTTTTTCCTTAAAATTTTGCCCTATTTGCTAAGTGCGTCGAATTGTTCCGACGAAAAAAAAAATCTGTACGAAAATAGAGCACAAAAGAGAGAGTATATTAAGTGCACTTTAAATCCGTCTTGCGAGAGTGACTTCAGTTTCGCCATTTCTGAATATTTTTTGATAATAATTTTTTGTATTATACTTAAATATATGCCGAATTACTTCTTTAAATATTATTATATTTTTATTACCTTTTCTTTCATCCTAAAAGAGATTGTCAATAAAGTCCTTCTTCTAGTTTATTGCAGTGGTGTTACCTCTTAAAAAAGGGAATATTCCATTCTTATAAGTACATTAGGTGTAAGAGGTGAATGAGGACAATCTAGATCGTGACATACGATTTTTCCAAGATATGTGATGAAAGTCCCAACTTTTTAAAATACTTTGTTTCTCTCTGACGAAGTGGCTATTGTCTTAAATTAAACAGTATATTGTAATAACTAATACATAAGTATCTTCAGATGTTTGCCTCAAGAGAATCCTCATTGGATTCAATAATTATATAGCCAGCGTTCAAGGTCATGTGAATAAACGGAAGTTGTTTTTTAGTAGAGCCCTTGAATGAAATTTGATTGCTGCTAGATATTTATAAATTGTATATTTCGACTCAAATCTGACTTTACTTAGATTCCTAGTTCAATTAGAGGATGATGATATTTGTTTCTCTACCAGTTTGTTTTCACTAAGATATAGCTCCTCCTTATTGGATAGGATCTGAACTAATTAATTCAAATCAAAACGAAAAATATTAGTCGGGATATTATTGAACATTCAGTACAAAGTACTTGCATTTATTGACATTCAAGGAGCTTTTGATATTTATTAATCATAACTTATTATGGTAAAAACTTGTGTACGCAGTATAGGTGTGAGAGTCAATTTCATAAATATTCTGAGAAACTCTATGTATCTATAAATGTGGCTACTGTTAAAATTTAAAAACGATTATGAGTATATCCCGAAATTTGATATCACCTTTGGGTGTTGTATCAAATTTGGTGTTTGGTGGTGTATCAATAAGAGATCGAAAGCGTTTCTTAGTCCGATGTTATATTCTAAGTTTATATTTTATATCGCAGCATATTGACGCCCTATGAGTTGTAGATAACAGTCGTTATATCTTGACGCCCTACCTTTGACAAAACACAAATGGCGCGCAGTTCAAATCCTATAGTTCCAACTGAGACACCCTATATATTCCCCCAAAACAAAAACACCCTGTATCTTATAAATAGTAAATAGGAGATAGTAAATAGGAAATATGGGGTACCGTTATACAAGTATATTATAAGATATTTATTTTTGTTAAATAAAATCATAAGTTTAAATTATATTGCCTGATATGATTTAAAAAGGCTATAATGGATATTGTGACTCAAACACACAATCTGAAAAAGAATGATTTTTATATCAGTCCATATTTTTTCCATTTCTATTTTTAAACACAATTAATATGTTTTAGTAAAAAGAATAGTAACACAATTATTAAAATGTGCGAAAGTTTATTACCATATAGTCCTCCGATTGTTAATAAAATCACGTTAAATAATTCATAAATCCTGTGAAACAAAAGAAATGTCTTTGACGTCTACTCCGATAACTGAATTTTATAACGAATTTTTACACATATATCTCTGGTATTCAACCCAAGTTAATGATTTCATAACATGAAGGCCCCTATATTCAAGGAATTGTAAGATTTATATCTATTACAAGACCCTGTTTCTATTTACATACAATAAAAGTAATTTCCTTTACAATAGGAATAGGAAATTAGTAACGTCGTAGTTAAAGTTCGTTACGCCCATAATATATAAAATGGCATGCAACATTTATATTAGTCATCAGCCCTCTTTGTTCCTTTAAAGTTATTTTATATTCCACACCCAATAATGAATGGAGTAGATGGCCTACTTTCTTCCCGATAAGTTGACGTGAATAGCTAAGAGCATTAGAATGAATTTCCTAAGAGATTGTCTAAGAAATCTATATCGACAAGGAATATTGGGCCCTCTTATCCAATGGGGCCCTTTGGTTTCAACGATACAGGACGAATTGTTTTTATTTTTGAATAAGTTGACATACTGCTCTTTTTTTTTGAGTTTATAAATTATCAACGGAATTAAGTAAAACAACTACTAAGTTTTATACCACTATATTTGTATAAATATAGTATGCAGTAGTATCATTTGACATTATTGGCCTCTACTTCCATGAATATGATGCAAGCAATAACAGAACACAATGTGCCTCGTGACTCGTAATGTGCAAATGCTTCTTCACTTGTTTGAGCCACAATTGCGTCAACGTAGAATTAATCGAGATGCCATATTGTTCCAAAAAAATGGTGCAAATGTACATACGGCAAGTGCAACGATGATTATGTTGCATGAAATGTTTCATGGACATTTAATTTATTGAAACGACAATATTCCATATCCTACTCGTTCTCCAGATTTAACCTCTCGCGACTTCTGGTTGTGGGGTTACCTTAAAAGTAAAGTATACATTCTGTAATCCATCAATATTGAAGACGTTATGGCGTTAGTAAAGACGTTGTGATGAAGTTATGGCAATTGCTGTAGCAATAACCGAGCAAATAACTAGACATTTTTGAAGCTGCCTAAACCAATATTTGCAGAACAGTGAAATACATATCACTAATGTCTTTTTTAAAAAATGAAATGACATTATAGTGGGGTAACATAGCAGCAATATATGAATAAAAAGTTCAAAAAGGAAAGGCTTTACATTACATTATTACATTGTTATATGGGTTTGGGCCTCATCAGCTACTAATCGCATGGGTAGTCCCTTGGCGATCCCCTCTTAACCGGGTGATTATCCAAAAATGCCATCACATAAAAGGAGCAATTTAGGCACGTCCCCCACCTTAAGCCTCGCCTCCTCTAGAATAACAGTTGCCTCTAATATAAGGTACCTCTTCTCCTCTAGTGCGGGGCAGGTGTGAAGAAGATGAATCGAGGTTTCCTCGTATTCTTTACAGTATCTGCAGACCGGGCTGTCAGCCAGCCTCAGCTTGTGCTTATATGCATTCAGACTACTATGGTGGCCCGTTATGATTCCCACCAGGGTTCTGGCTTTGTGCCTATTCAATTTAATGAATTCTTGGGCCCATTTCTCAATCTCTGAGTATTCAATGAAGAGTTTGGTTATTCGACCATCCGTTACTCCTCTCCATCTTTTATTGTGCGGTCTCTGATCAGATTGAGACTTATTCCCACTGCAGGTTCTGGTCCATAGAGGTTCTCCCTGGTCCCTAGTCTAGCAAGGTCATTTGAAATTAGATTTCCCTTAATACCATTATGCCCAGGTGTCCGTAAGAGTTCCACCGGTCCCTTCCCTGCCAGGTGGTTCAATGCTTCATAGCAATTGTAGATTAGCTGTCGTTGGTGAATTCAGGGCTGCCAACGTCGCCGTGCTATCCGAGCAGATACATACCTTCTCCTGGGTCCGATTTTGGTCAGCCCCCAGAACACCGTATGTAATTGCAACTAGGAAAGGCTTTACTTAGTTTCAAAAACCGTCAGGTTCCTATGCCCGATCCTGTGTAAATAAGCAGAATATTACATTAGAAGAGAACAATCTTTTATTGATTATTATTGATTCATAAGATTTTTTGTTACACATTATTTTTATAATTCTCTTTTGTGTTGACTCAAATCTGTCAAATTGTATGTTCACTAACCCTCCCCCACCTCATAATTCCATATCTAATATGTCGTTCTACCAAGGTCATATGTGTTATATTATAGTTTCGTGCCTACAACTTATTTTAGAAATGCGAAAATGTGGATATTCACTGTCAGATTTTCTATTAAATAATTAATATGTTGATGCTATTTTAGATTCAGTTATAAGCCCAAGATAATATATTTAAGTTGCTGTGTTTATTTTAGAATTGTTCGTATGTTATTTCTAATGATATATATGGTGATAGATGCTAACTACATGAAATAAAAAAATACAAAAAGTTTTATTTAAATTTAGTATTTCCATAGAATAATTCAGCAAGTAATTTATATCCTAACTAGTGTTTTATCTTTTTAAAATGATATTCTTTCATCTACATCGTCTGTAAAACTTATAATGACACCTTCCGTGTTCACTTTAAATAAATTATTGAAGTAAATAATAAATAATATTGGTCCTAGGATGGTATTTTGGGGTACTCCATATTCAAGATTGTCAAAGTGATTTTTAAAACTCCCCATTACTACGCATTATTTTCTATTTGTTAGGTATCTATCACTTTATTCGAAGACCCATAATATCAATAGTTTCTAAATTAACTAAAAGTGCGGCATGTCTTTTTTGTTAAGTCTAAAAAGGAACACAGTGCCGGATATTACCTAACTCTTACTATATTTTTTTTGTCAATAGTACTATTAACAAAAGCAGAAGCTCAAAATGTAACTTACTGGAATGAAGATCATATCTCTCGTGACCATATCTTTCCACACAATTTCCATAAAAAAGTCATATTGGAAAACCATATACTTAAACCTGTGGTTGCCAATTATAGTTGTGTCAAGAAATGTGTATTTGACATGCTGCAGAATGATATTGGGATTAATAGAATATCTAATTTTGGACATGTCAATACAAAATAGAATTCGGTTATGTAAAACTATCTAAGAGACATTTTGTGTGATTTTTTTCCAGAAAAAATGTGACACTTAGCTTTTACAGGGGGACAAAAAACTATAAAAAGGTCATATTACTATCATATTATATAGTAAATTTAATCAATTCTTTCAAAAATTAAAAAATAGATGCCAAAATCAAAACAACGTTTGAATATATATTTGAAGCAGCTTCCAAATGAGGTGTTACCTACCGTACTCTTGCTATTTAAAAATAATCTTCAAAATAGCACCACAACGCCATAACTACATTACTATTTATTAACTAAAACATTATTTTTGCACTTTAATGAATATATGCCAATTTTTTCGTTCTTTTAAGTATTTCAGTCTTTCGATTCAAAAGTAAATGGGGAGAGAAGGGAGATGCTCATGGTATGTTCTAAAGATAGTATAGCAAAATCCTTTTGTATTTTTAGATCAAATAATCGCAATGAGATGAGTGTTAAAATTCTGCTGTATATACAATATACCTTTTTAGTAAATCTATTGTAGTTTAATTTGTTAGTTAATGACTGTACAGGGTTATCCATATAACATTCTACTCCCCTTAACTGTTTTATTTTTGAAATAGAAAAAAATGTAAGTATAAAAGTTGTAGCAAATTTTTCTGTGATCTCAAAAATGTATTTAGAAAAACAATCGTTTCGGAGATCTAGACCAAACTTGTGTTTTTTTAATAGAACACCCTATTTATTTTTCTATTATTTCGTAATTTATGTGCTTCTTCGATTACAACAATATATACATGTTATATCTGTACTCTAGTAGTTTGCACAGTATCGCAGTTTGAAATATCGAATATCAAACAAAATCAAGATCGTCATGAAAAATTTTAAACAATAATTACGAGAACTGTTATAAACAGAGTTTGATTTTGACAGCTTGTCTGAGGTGTTAGTTATTGTATTCCCTTCTTATTTTTTATAAATGGTATATTATTATTATACTATTAGTAAAAAAGACAACATTGTTGAATATTACGTTTTATGCGAAATTAATACGATACGTGCTAGACGTGAATACGAACGAAGATACCCTGGGAGAATCTACATAAAACATACTTCATGTACCTATATTTATAGTAAATTAAAAATTACTGAAAGTTTAAAAAATAAGGATAAGAGAAATAAATAAAGATGTGTTTCAACTGAGAATATGCAGGAAGCAGTTTTATTATATTTCGTGGAAAATCCGAGACACTCTATTCAAGATGTATCGAGATATTTACAAATTTCATGGTCGTCGGTCCAGAAAATATTGAAAATCCATAAGTTTAAACCATATTGCTTCTGTCCAATTCAAACACTGTATGGAAATAATAATTATAGAAGATAAGAATATTACAGTTTGATGTTCAGAAGACAAGCGGAGAATGAACTGTTTGTAGGTGCGTATTATTTTATAAATTATTACAACTAATGTTACTACTACTACTATGCTACTTGTACTACTGCTGCTAAACTTCTATTACTCTATTACTAGGTACTTAAAATAATTACAGATTCTATAATGTGGACCGATGAAGCCAGTGGTATTTTTAATAGAGGAAATACCCACCACTGGTCATCAAAATCCATACTTGTAGGTATATACCAGTTTATCGACAAGGTCGTACTTCAATCAATGGTTGGTGTTGTATTTTTCGAAACTCAATTATTGGACCAGTATTTTTTGAAGGCGGTTTAACTGGACAAAAATATTTTGATTTTTTAAGAGGAGAGGTTTCTGATTTAATAATCCAATTAAATGAGCCGAATATTGTTTGGCAATAAGACGATGCTCCAGCACATAAATGAAATGTTGTCAAGGGACGTTTAGATAATACATTTATAGAGTGGATAGGTTCAAATGGAACTATTTTATGGCCGGCCAGAAGTCCTGACCTGACCCCACTGGATTTCTTTCTGTGGAGCACTTAAATATGTCGGAAAATCAGAGACATGAGCGATATATTGGCTTACAAACGAAATTTGTTAAGGAGGTATGCCCTCTGTATTGCATAAAATGGAGGTATTACAGAACACCTTCTATAATTTATAATTATAGTTTCTAATAAAGTGTTCCATCTTGACATATACTTTTTAATATACCTAACTATGATAACATCAAAAATAAAATCTAATTTAAACTATCAAACTCTGTTTATAACAATTCTCGTAATTATTGTTTCAAATTTTTCATGCCGATCTTAATTTTCTTTGATATTCGATGTTTCAAAGGGCGATACTGTGCAAACTACTAGAGCATAGAAAAACATAACGTGTATATATTGTTGTAATCAGAAGAGTACGTAGATTTCAAAAATCTAAAAATAAACAGTATTCTATTTAAAAAAAAAATATGTTTGGTCTAGATCTTCGAAACGCGAGATTCGATTGTTTTTCTAAATCGTGTTTGAGATTGCAGTAAAATTTTCTACAACTTTCGTATTTCCCATTTTTTTTTTTTTGATTAAAAAAACGGTTAAGGGGTAGAATGTTATATGAATAACCCTGTACATCAGTAAATTACCTGTAATAAAAGAAAATAGGCTTTATATATGCTTTTTATAGAATTTGCAAAAGTCCTGACCTCTCCAAATATTTCATACCGTAACGGTGGTTAGGCTAACGGTATTTAAATATTCTGAGGTATTTTTAGAAACGTTAAAAAGTACTTTGTCTAAAAATGTGTAAAGCAGCCTTGCGTTTGAAACTGCTACCGCCTGCTGCTTATAGTCCTTTCGAAAGTCAGCAAAGCTTTATAATTTTCGTTGTGAAAGCCTTTTGGAAGGTATGTGGTGAAAAGAAATTAGACTGCATAGGAATTTTAATAACGTAAGTGCACTTTTTGGCATGTAATTAAATACCTTTGTATTTACACAGTGTTTAATTTAAGTATAGTATGCTAGTTAAATTTGAGACATGTTCTTGTAGGAAAATATTTTATTAGTACAGAATAATTGGGATAAACTTCCCTTAATTATTAAGAGTTAGCAAAACACTGGATTTTTATAATTTCATGCTTTTCATTCTTTAAATACTTATTAATATCCACATAGTACCATTCAAAGATTAATATTTGGTTCACGGATAGCATGAAAACATTATATTACTATACTTTGGGATAAAATATTTAGTGGGTATACAATATCTGCACATTACATTAAAAAGAATAAAATTATTATTCATTTCATTAAAAACTTTTTATAAGCGTTTAAATATTATCCTTTTCCTCCCTGAAAGAGAGAAGCAACAATGCTTCCCGGTCACTGTAATGACCTTCTCAACACTTAGTAGCATTTATTTATTTTACTTTTTTTCTTGCTGTTCCCATAATACAAGATATTAACGTTAATCTGATTTTATGTTTACTTAACTTTGCTTGCAATTTGCTGATTTTTTCTTATGTTATTTTCGCTATATAGGAAAATATATATGAACATACTATGGGTGTATTCGTATTGTAAATTATACAAGTAATATCTAATTTTAAATTATATCATAACTTAACTTGGTATGTCACCTAACATGGTATAACTTTAAAAGGTAATACACATAATATAAAACATGTTAAAAATCACTTATATGGAAATATGATGGTCATTGAGGTCAGTTGTCCGATACTACATGGATGAGTGATATGTTGTATTCTTCTATAAATGTGAATGAAATAATGTCATTCGTTTTGTAGGCCAGGGTAGCAGACTGGGTGCAAGAGTGCCATTGTGTGCCTGGATTCAAGTCCAACAATGGGAGTTTGTCAATAAGAACTTTCCTTTTTATTTTATAAAATGGTATAACATCTTGATGTAACGTGGAAAATAGTTAAATAATATATGTTTTCTGAAGAAAGGTTTAAAAAAGATTAATTTTATTTCTATATCGAAATATTAGTCAATACATAAAGAGCATAGATAATAGTATATTAGCCCTAGAAATACCAAGCGGGTTAAAATGTAAATGTATTTTTAAATTTCAGATTCCTAAATGTACTATTTCTAAATGTAAATATTTGTCTTAATTAGTAATAAATTAGTAGTTGTCAATTTGGAGCTAACCTTTTAGATGCCGTGAAAATTATATTATAATTTGGTTCACTTATGATTTCAATTGAAAATATTTTTCACCTGGACCAATAATATCCCCCCTTGGTCCAGCGGCCTATGATTGGTTTCTTGACTTTTGTATCAATGAAGCGTTGGCAACATTGCATTGTATGATGGCCAGCGCCAGCAGAAACTTACTTATTATTTACTATTTCACTTGTCGGGACTGGTCTCTTAGCCGTAGAGTTCATTAAGAGCATCTGGTGTGAAGTTACTAGTCTTGTAGTAGAATTTTTGTGTAACCGTGTTGAACGTTTTTGTGTTGTCTGTCCTGTGTTAAAATGAGGAGAGTTTATCGGAAAAGAATTAGAAGAGAAATTATCTAACTTATCAGATTTTGAGGTACGATCGGACTTTACCGATACGACTGAAGATGGTACTGAGATGATTGACGACAATGAATATGTCGAAAAGCAGAATCAACCTGATATGGCAGATGAAGATGAAGATAGCTTAGACATGAAGTAAGAAGATAGACATGTGTATAAGTCAAGGTATGGAAGAGTTATCCTAGCACACTCACTACGAAGCGTAAGACGAGCAGGACCGAACATTTTTTGTGATCGACCAGGTTTGCGTAATGAAGCAACAATTGATAATATTTTGGACTCATTCTTTAAATTAGTTACACCTAAAATATTATAAGTCGTCGTTCTACACTCAAGTGATGAAGCTTAACTCAGACAAACGAGACTGAGATTTTAGGTTTACTTGGCATTCTCATATTGATGGGAGCCAATAATGACATGAACAAATTTGGAAGGTCTTCTTACATCTCTCTAATGAGTCGAAACAGGTCTGTTGAGCTTGAAAATATTGAGATTTGGTGATAAAAATAAGAGATGTAAGGAGGTCTACTGATAAGTTTGCACCAAAATGTGAAATTTTTATTCAAGATTTCTAAAATATTATACCCCTGGCATGAACGTAGTGATTGATGAAATTCTCTCATTATTTCGCGGTAGATGTCCGTTAAAAGTATTTATGAAGGAGAAGCCAGGAAAATATGGCGTTTGTATACGAGTGCTAGCAGGCTGTTCTACTCGTTACATTCTAGGCATGGAGGCATATGCAGGAAAAACTGAAGGAAGCACATCTACTTCTAGGGGATCAACAGGAATAGTAGAAAGATTGGCGGAACCAATAAGGAACTCAGCGCGGAACTTATCCACTGGCCGATATTATACTTCTGTCGAACTCGCAGAAGATCTGTACAAGGACTTTGGCATCAGCTTGGTTGGTACTCTCCAACAAAATCGTAAACACATACCAAATGTACTTAGAAAACCTGAAGGAAGGCGTATTCATTCAAACATGCTTGCATTCTCCGACCCAAATTTTAGAAACCCACCTGTAACTCTTTTATCTTATGTTACTCGAGAGAAACCGACAAGAATACTTTTATTGTTATCGAGTCCGCATTCCGATGGTGCTGTGAGTGGTAAAATCAATAAAAGCAAGTCATAAACCTTTTTTATAATGAAACAAAATGTGGTGACGATATAATACACCAAATGGAACGAAACTATATCATAAAGCGGGCGATAGAAGATGGCCTCTCTCAGTTTTTATACGTTGTTAAATGTAGCAGCCATCAACATTTATACACTTTTTTTTCCTAAACTTCCTGCAATGAAATGAAAAAAATATAATAGCCGCTATCAATTTCTGCAGGAATTAGGATTTGCTTTTGTACGTCTACTTGTAGAGAAAACAGCTACCAACATGAATGGATTACAATCTAGGGTTGTTCATGCAATGGAAAATATCTTGGAAAGAAAACTTGACGTAGCTATACCCGCGACTTCAATTCAAACTGGAAAAGGACGTTGCCATTCTTGCTGCAAGCTGGTAAACTCCAGAAAAGAGAAAACAAACAAATTAGCGAAAACAACTATCGTTTGCAACAAATGCAAAAATGTGGCAAGTATAGTAAGAAATCAAATATCTGTTTATTATGTTTAACGTTTCCACCATTTCCTGGAATTGGTCAATAAATGATTTCAATGATATGATCACTGTTAAAAGATATACAATCTATCAATACTTCAATAATTTCTTTCGATTACTCATATAGTTATTAATAGCAAATAAACAGCAATTTAAGTAACAAACTAAATTCTTGGGGCTCCTTTTAAATTAACGTGCATTATAAATCTCCTCTTAATAATAATAATCGTAACGACTAGATGTTTGAAAATGAGTAACGTCCATTGGGGAAGTATACACACAAAGAAAATACTCTATTTATTTTGTGTAGTTATAAATTACGATTATTATTCATGCGGCGATGTCGTCGAATATCTTACTGTACAGTAGAGCGGATGAAATATATTTGTATATAGCAAAGTTTACCTAAATCATAAACACGAAAAGAAAAAAGTGAGTTAAGAATAGAAGGTAGTTAAGAATATTTCTTCCTTTTAAGAAAAGTTGAAGATTAATAAGCCGAAAATAAAGGAGGTACATTTAATTTGACAGTCGTGTTTATGCTCTTTATCATTCGAGTAAAAGTAAAACAATATATTCCTTACATAATTGCTTACTACCTTACTACTAATTTAATACTATTAAAAGGATTTAGACTCACATGAATTAGGTGAAAATTATATATTAATTATGACTATTAAAATAAACAGTTTTAAAACCTTAAAACGGACTTTTCCGCACGTAGAACATCTCTATCTCGAAATTGAGTGGGCGAAAAAAAAAAAAATAAACCAACACATAAATGCAGAATGTGTTTTATGCGACAGTTTTACTTTTTAAATTTGTCTTAAATAGTCCAAAATTGTGCTTTCTCATGGCCCATGGACAGTGTGGCGTGTGTCTCATCCACCTCAAAATCAATAGTTGTCGTCTGGTAGACGTCCTTAATAAGAATCAGTCGAAACCCGATCGATCCAACACGATGTAATTAAGTGATCGTGCTAACAAAAATAAATGGAATAACCAAAAAAAGTATAACAGGACAAACAAGAAAAATTTGGGAGACGGATTTAGGTGTCGTTTGTGAGACGTCCCCGACCAGAATCAGTCAAAACCCGATCGATCCAACACGATTTAGTAGAGTTATCGTGCTAACAAGATTTTTATATGCCGACGACGGCGACAACGACATACCCAGCACAATTTCTTAAAAACCATTTGTTTTTAGGCCGAAAACGAAAAATAAACACTAAAAAATTTTTTTCAATTTTTCTTTTCACGATTACATTACTTTTTCGGAGTGCGGAAAAGTAATATTAAAGTATTTGCTAATGGAGAATTGTTTCATAGAATTTATGGAAACGAGAATTCAGATTCAATAACATGTGAAAGCAGAGAGGAAAAGGACATATGAATCTACTTCAGAAAGAAATACATAGACAAAACTAGATAGTAGACAATATACGATGATACATATGAATTAAATAAGTATATCGTTACTTTATTTCTAATAGGGCGTATCCCACAAAAATTCAAATTTCGGTTTTTGATGTTCGGTATTGCTGTTCCTTATTATCTCACTCACTTAAATTCAGTACACAGTAACAAAGTATATTATAGTAAATATATATTTTCGGTGTATTCTAATATGGCGTATATAAAACAGTTGATTTTACTGCTTCTAATAAGCCCTAACCCACATTTGCCTATGGAAGTGATACCTGATGTTTGAACCATCTATGAAAACTGTGTTGTTTTTTGTGTATCTTGATAAAAAAATTGGAATTATTAAAGGTAATTTTGATGAACAATTAGCTAATATTGTGTGTTATTCACAATAATCATATTACTTTAACCTATTTAGCGAATTTCTCTCGAAAACTATTTTAATGTATATTGTTGAATGTTTGAGAGAACGTTTAAGAGAAAACGAAGAAAGGTTGAAAAATCTGAAGAATGGAACAAATTCATAAACAAGAAAAAGTGTATGTTGGGCGAAAATTATGTCGGCTATACAAAAACTGGAGAATGTATCGTGAAACGAGATACAAAGAGAAGCAGTCGAGAAATATGGCCTAGTTGTAACTCCCAGTGTTGTAAAAAAAAAGCTGTAAATCGTTCTGACGAAACTGTTACGAAGCCGTAAAAGCTGACGAAATTCGAAGACATATTTGTCACACATTCTGGGCGATGGATTGGGATCAGAACAAGTTATATGTTTTAAATATACTAAATAGCGTGCAACAACAAGAACTTATACGAAAAATCCATCTAGGAGAACTGGTTCTTTCAATTACTATCTGAAAATATATACAGGAAAACATCAAGTTGCAAAAATTTATTCTTACATATACTTGGAATCAAAGAAAGAGTGGCTAGGCAATGAGTTATGCTATTAATTGCGCGTCTTACTCATAGCTCCAGGTCTTCACGGGTTGTAATGGCGGTTGCATACACAATATTTTTTAAATGACCCCAAACAAAGAAATCAAGGGGCGTTAAATCAGGTCACCTTGGAGGCCACCTCACAGGACCATTCGTTAAAATTACGTTTTCTCAGAATCTCCGTTGAAGGTAATTAAATACTATTCTTGAATTATGGGGAGGAGCGCCATTTCTTGTTACAAATGCATTCCCTGTCGTAAATCTATTGGTAACTCATCTAAAATGTCCTCGATCTCATTCTCCAGGAATCTCAAGTATCTGGCACCAGTCATAGGTCCTTCAAATATTATTAGACCAATGACTCTACTACCGATTATTCCAAGCCAAACATAGAAACCGAACCGCACTTGAAAGTTACCCTCCCGTACCTAACCATGGCACAATTAAATGGAAAACTAAAAATTAGATTTTAAAAATGTCACTTATTTGGTATCGTTGGATTCATAAAATTATGCAGAATTCAAACATGCAATAATATATAGAGTATTCTATTTAAAAATCGAAAGTTAGTGTCACTTCCGGCGAAACCGGAACTGAAAGAAAAATCAGTTGTATTCCAAAAAGTGACGCTTATTATGTGTATAGGATATTCCAAATTTCAATCAATTATCTTCAAAACCAAAGGAGAAAAGGGGGTATACCGTGATCCTGTTATACCCGGTATAATATATAGTAATAGGAGATTATAGAAAAGAACCACCATGACTACAAGTTAGTAACAAAGTAATGTTGAAACAAATTTCACCAGTTATGATTGCAACGATACACATAATACTTTAAAAATATACTCTTAACTCAAAAATTTAATCAACGGTTTATCTACTGTCCTCTCTTCTCGTAAATAAAATACAAATATTGCAAATTTAACAAAACAATGGTTATATTAAAGAGTTATGTTGTCAAACTCTTATTATAATAATTATGGATAGTTTTTCTCTTCTCCGTATGATACTCTATTGCATTTTCCAAACACACGTTTAGTAGAGCTATAATCTATTTGCCTATATAACCTTCAACTACGCATAATACTCCTTTAAGAACAGATATTGAAAAAAATGATATATGTGTTATATTCTGCAGCCTCTTTTTTAGTCATTTTTTAAGGGATTGGGGCTTGGTTTTACTCCCTTACGAATTTTCTCAGCATACTAATGAATGTGCCTTTCCACCTAGAATACTAATGTCATGTAAAACCGCTATATTGAAAACACATTTAGGAAAAATGACAAAGCCGACGTAGAGAAATGTCGAATAATTACAGAAATCCCACGAGACGTACAAAGAACACGTGGGGGCTGACATTCATTCGATAAGATACTTACAGGGTGTATAAATAAAAAACAAATAAAGTACTAAGACATATGCACTTTGGTAATGGATAGCATTTTCTTTTAGATGCAATCATTAGACCGTGTTCGTTTTTCGAAATTTTTTTCACAAGGCATATTTTAAATTGCAGTATTGTGTATATTGCCTTTTCGGAAGCATAGGAGAAAATCACCAGATCTGGTGTACGTATTATATTTTCAAGAACGCAAATTTATTCTGTTATACTTCTCCTATACACCCTGTATATTAGAGTAATATATTAAATACCCCTGTTAACACTCCTAAATATTTATCTAAAGCATCCCTTCCTAAAAGCCATATTTTGGGGAAAAGCTCCATATAGAAGTTGACTTTTTTGGAAAAAGGTCACCATATGCCTACTACCCTCCCCGCAACCTTTATGTTAACCACATACAACCCTTGGAGTCTCTACTAAGTCAATATAAAGATAAAACTGCTCTAATAACTGTTTCAATAACAATTATAAGTGTTTACGAAAGAAAATTTAAACAAAATTCATTATACCTCCAGTAGACCTTCTGGACATTTATATTGACAACAAACAACCCTTAGAGCCTCCACTAAGTCACACTAAAGATAAAACAGTCTTAATATGTTTTACAGACGCTACGAACTTTTAACGCTATACTTTTGAGAATAAAAGTACTGAATTGCAAAGGAAACTCATCATCATCATTAGGTCATCAGTCCTAAGACTGCTTGGACGCTAACCTCCAGCTTCTCCTATCTTGTGCTAACCTACGCATTTCGCTAATTGTGCTACAACCTACATCCCTTACTATTTGCGAGCAGTAGTCTAATCTAGGCCTACCTCTGCCTTTCTTCACTCCTATTTCTGCCTCCAAAATATCGCGGACTATTCCCCCATGTCTCAGCAAGTGGCCTACCATTCTATCTCTTCTCTTCTTTAAGTTTTTCCACATACTCCTTTTCTCGCCGACTTTCTCCAATACTTCTTCGTTTCTAACCCTATCAGTCCATGGTATTTTCATCATTCTTCGGTAACACCACATCTCGAAAGCTTCTAATTTCTTCCTACTTGCTTCCCCTACCGTCCAGGTTTCGCAGCCGTAAAGTGCCGTGCTCCATACATATGTTTTCAAAAATCTCTTCCTTGTTTCTAAGTTTATTACCCCCGAGCATAAAAGTGCTTTCTTTTTGTTAAAAGCTACTCGACCCTGCGCTATTCTTTGTTTTATGTCTTTATCGCTTCTTCCATGCCAATTTATTTTACTTCCTAAATAAGTGAAGTCTTTAACTTCCTCCAATCTTTCATTATTAATTTGTACTTTCGTTTTTGCTCTGCTCTCGCGCCCTCTGCACACTAACACTTTAGTTTTGTTTTTATTCACCCTCATTCCGTATTCCTCTGTCAACACTGCCTCCATTTCGTTCAATGCTGATTCTAGTTCCTCCTTACTAGATGCTAATACTGCTATATCATCCGCGAATCTCAGCATTTTTAGTTTCTGTCCCTGTACTTTAATCCCGAAATCCACTCTATCTTTTACCACATTAATCGCCTCTTCGATGTACAGATTAAAAATTAGTGGTGATAGCGTACATCCTTGTCTTACTCCTTTCCTAATACCTACTTCCCTTTCTTCCCCTTCTACTTCTATAACAGCAGTTTGCTCTATGTATAGATTGTGTACTACTCTCCTATCTCTATACTTCATTCCCGCGTTCTTTAGTATCTCGAACATTTTTTTCCCATCTTACGTTATCAAAAGCTTTTTCTAAATCTACAAATCCTATATAAGCGTTCTTTCCTTTTTCTATTGTTTTCTCTAACATTACTCTTAGCGCCAGAATAGCTTCGCGAGTTCCCCTATTTCGCCTAAACCCGAATTGATCTTCTCCTAGTATTTCCTCCGCTCTATTTTCCATCCTCTTCTGCACTATTCTAGTTAAGATTTTTGACGCATGGGAAGTTAGGCTAATCGTTCTAAAGTTCTCGCATTTGTCGGCTCCTCTCTTTTTCGGTGTAGTAACGATAATGTTACTCTTATAATCCTCCGGCATCTCGCCCGTTTCGTATATGTATTTTACCAGTTCAAACATCCTATTTACTACTTTCTGTCCCGCACATTTCAAAATTTCCGCCTGTATTTTATCTACACCCGGCGCTCTATTATTCTTTAGCCCCCTTAGTGCTATTTCAAATTCCTCTCTCAATATAGGTTTTCCTACATCTTCCCTATCGATGCTAGATTCTTCCTCTAATATCTCTCCTAATTCCTGACCCTCGTATAAATTTCCTAAGTACTGCTTCCATCTATCCGCTTTCTCCTCTCTTCCTATCAGTATGTCCCCCGATTGACTCCTAACATTTCTACTTATTGTTCCTACATCCCTGAAGTTCCTCTTAATTATTTTGTAAGCCTCATCGGTCTTACCTACTTGCAACTTATCTTCTACTTCTTTGCATTTCTCCTCTATCCATTGTTCTTTCGCTTTTCTACATTTTCTGATGATTTCCCACTTTATTGCCTTATACGTTTTCAGTCCTTCATTGTCTCGTCTGTTTTTGTAGCCTCGTCTCTTTTGCATTAAGTTTAAGATTTCGTCCGTTATCCAGGGCTTCCTAGCTTCCCTTTTATCGTGTCCTAAAACGTCCGTAGCCGCGGAAGCTAGACTATTCTTGATACCCTCCCACTCAGTTTCTGCGTTCTTGATTTCGTCCTTACTCGTTTTATTTATTAGTTGATCTGTTTTCTCCTGGAACTTAGCTTTCATATTCTGATCCCTCAATATGTCTACATTTATACGTTTCTTATCCTTCCGGGTTTTCAGATTTTTGAACTTTAATCTAGCTTTCATGACTACCAAGTTGTGATCGCTGTCTACATCTGCTCCTGGATAACTCTTACAGTCTTTTACTTGATTTCTAAATCTCTTCCTAACCAGAATGTAGTCTATCTGATACCTGTCTATCCCTCCTGGCATTTTCCATGTGTACCGCCTCCTAACGTGATTCTTGAACAATGTGTTCGCGACTACCATCTTGTGCTTCTCACAGAATTCTATCAGTCTGCTACCTCTCCCGTTTCTGTTTCCTAATCCATAAGGCCCTACAAATTCTCCTTCTTTCCCCTCACCTACGACTGCGTTAAAATCTCCTACTATTATTAAATTTTCATGACCCTTCACAAATCCTATTACCTGCTCTATGTCCGAATAAACGGCTTCTAACTCTTCCTCGCTGTGGTTAGAAGTAGGCATGTATACTTGCACTATTACTGTTTCCACTGGCTTCGAATCTAACCTAACCATCATTACTCTCTCGCTGTATTGTAGGTAGCTATCTACACACTGTCCTGCGTTCTTCCGCATAACGATCCCTACTCCCGCGTTTCCATTTACCGATCCTGTGTGTATTACCCTATAGTCACCGCTCCAAAAATCTCCTACTTCCGGCCAGCGCATCTCACTTATACCTACTATATCTAATCCTAACCTATCCATTTCTATCTTCAGATTTTCTAGCTTCCCTGCCTGTCTCATGCTTCTGACATTCCACGCTCCGACTCGTGAAATGCTACACTTCTTATTATTATTGCACTCGATCACGTCTCCCGGAACAGTCCTCACCCGGAGATCCGAACGGAGGACTATTTTACCTCCGGAGTTTTTTGTCCCAGGAGACGCCATCATTAATTTAGGATAAGCTTTCTGCTAGCTGTTCTGAGGATTATAATGTGGTGGTTTCCTCTTGCCTTCCACATCGCAGTCGTGTGTGTCATAGCACCATACCAACCCCCACGGTTTCTGCCACTATGACTACTGAAAGAGCTGCTGCCCTCCTTCAGGGACTTGTCTTAGTCTGGTTTTTCAATAAGGACCCCCCTACTATGGTTAAACCTATGATACGGCTCCTTAAATCATTAAAACGCGCAAGCCGACCCACCCGTTCCAGTTTGCACTAGAACTTCGTCAAGGTTCAAGTCCTATCAGATCGGCAAAGGAAACTAACTTACATAAAATTGGCACCTCTAATAAATATCTCGCAACCTTTATGTTCACGAGATTCGTTAGACACTTTACTAATAGTTACATAAAAGACAACACCAATCTAATATTTTTTACAGAGTTACAAGTTTTTAAAGAAAAGGAATACAGGATTTTTAGGGAACAAAATTACAAAAGAATCACCACGTAATCAGTCGAGGGGACTATGGGGTAGACACCACTCCGACATTGCCATTGACAACATATAAACCTTAGACTTTCTAGCAAGCAACTCTGAACATAAAACTGATGGTGGTGATTCTCAAACTGTTGAGTAAAGTTCTCTGAATATTAAAAATTCAATAACTCTGTTAATACGGGTGATACTAAAACATGATTTTTCACTATAATCATTCACTAGGTGAAGATTAAGTGGTTAAAATATATGTATAATTCAAAGATTCACATTGTATATATTGTGTTCATTTTCATGAATATATATTATGTACTAGTGTATGTATTGTTTATGTTTATATGTATTTATATTTATCTATCAGTATTTTGAATGAGATAGTCAATGCTACTTGATTTTGTTAAACTGTAAAGAACTATAAAGATTTAACTATGAGGAGCTTGCACTTAATAGGTGAATTATATACCAAAATTTAGATAAAAATGTTAACTTTCCGTTGCATAGACAATTGACTTTGACTAAGCAATTTTTATTGAGGTAATCGAGAAATTGTACTAGTTATTAAATTTCTTATAGATATGAAGTGGTAAAAAGTGATAAATTTTTGTGGAAACTCCAGTACATATCTGGTTTTAATGAGAAATATGAAACTCTGTATTGCCAATATGGCAAATTTACCTTGTTTTAAATGTGATAAGAAAATAGTAGGCAACGAAGATAATTAAAAATGTTCAGGACTGTGCTCAAATTATTTTCATCCTAGATGTCTTAATACGGCAGGTAGACGGTCTGATAAAATTATTAATTGTAACGGTGTTAAGTGGTTTTGTGAATATTGCGTAATTTATATTGACTTTGCTAATAACATTGCCAGATATTTTGAAAATCTACAATCCTATGTCGTGAGAGAAATAAGTGATCTTAAAAATATTATTTGATCTAATGAAAACGCTGTAAATGATACTTGGCTAAGAACAGGTAAAACTTTTGTCGATGCTGTTGCTGAGGAAGTAGTTATCATAAAACCGAAAGCTAATCAAGAAAGTAAAAAGACTAAAAAGGTAAAAAAAAATTGAAACCAGCGAACTTGGAAGTACGAATAAAGGAACTAAAGAATATTAAACAAGGAGGAGTTATAATAAAATGTAAAACCAATAAAGAAAATGAAATTATAAAAAAAGTTGCACAAAAGAAACTGTATAAAAATTATGAAATCAAGGTTCCCTATTTAAAAAATATTTGTATTAAAGTCGCAGATATAGAGAAAAATATGAATGGTGACGAAGTACTGAACTTAATAAGAAAACTAAATTTATGGCTATCATTCAGTATGATCCTGAAACATTTAAGAAAATTACGCAACAAATTTCTTTTTTTATTGAGCGGATTAAATGTATTCTGCGGACCCGCTACTTTCCGTAAGGATGGAAAATTGCTGACGTGATCTTCATACCTAAGCAAGGTAAGAACTTAATTCATCCATCAAATTTCAGACCCATCAGCTTGCTGCCTACGCTCAGCAAGGTGATGGAGAGAATCATCCTGATCCGCCTCCACGAGAAGACCGATGAGCTGGAAGTCATCCCTGACGAGCAGTTCGCCTATTGTGTTGAGCACTCGACAGAACTGCAAGTGCTACGACTGGTAGAATACATTACGGAAGGTTTCAACCGGAAGAACGTCACTGCAGCGATATTCCTAGACGTCTCCAAGGTCTTTGATATAGTCTGACACGACGGGCCTCTAGTCAAGATGTTAGACTTGGGATGCCTGATGACCCTGGTGAAACTGATCAAGTTCTACTTGATAAGAAGGCGATTTCGGGCCAGAGTAAGGACCTCTATATCGGATTATCGAGACCGGAGTACCGTAGGGTGCAATGCTGTCGCCTCATCTCTTGAACATCTTCACGTCAAAAATGCCAAGGACAGAGCGCATGGCCATTGCGCTGTATGCTGACGACACGGATATCGTCGCGAAGTCGAGGAGAGCGCGCATGGCAATGACGCACCTGCAACGTGCTGCGGACGAACTAGCCGACTGGTGCAACAAGTGGAATGTAGCCATAAATGCAAAAAAAAGTAGGGCGGTGCATTTCAAGAAGACGCGGGAAACCCCGGAAGGACATGTGATATTCAAAGGCGAGGAAATCCAATGGCGGGACAAGACGAAGTACCTTGAAGTTGTCATGGACAAATCATTGACATGGAGAGACCACATCCACCAAATGACGGGATGCGCCAAAGCTACCGCGGCCAGACTCTGGACGATGACGGGAAAAAACAGCCAGCTGAACCTCAATAACAAACTGCTCCTCATACGGCAATATCTTATTGGGGCTACGCTGCTCAGACACACATGAAGAGAATTCAGGCCGCAGAAAACGTCGCCCTCCGCCGGGCCGTGGACGCTCCGTGGTACGTGAGGAACACTAACATCCGGCGAGACCTAGACTCCACCACTGTGATGGAGACAATCCTAGCTAGAGCTCGGAAGCTCTACGATCAAGCAGGTGCCCATGACAACCGCCTCGTCCGAGTAGCTTCGGACTACGACTCAGGAAGACCAGGAAGACACAAGACAACCAAGATCTAGGTAGTATAACTGCATAGACTCCCTTTATAGGTCAAATATAACTTTTCATTACAGCTGAGCCCTATTACTTCACTAATCATTTTGTATGTCGGAGGGCCCTTTTGCCGTTTAACCATTTTCTGTTACAGGAAAGACACACGACTTCCCTCTCACACACATTTGACTCCAAATCCTGGGATCCTTTTCGAATAGAGAATGCAGATCCTTTTCTAAGACTCACTCTCGTGACGGCGATTCTAGGGACACAGTTTGTTCGCATTCTCGTGGAAGATCGGCTGATATGACCCAATTCTCGGGCGTCGTGTTGGTCGCGGCGCCCACGACAAAAGACAACTCCCGGGGGGTTGACGCTGGCGAAGCGATGCGGCAAAACAAGGCAACCAAAGATTAAGAAAAAGCCTAGAGGAAGAAGCAGCGGGACTTAAAGGCGTCAGGATCAAAGTAGGTCGAGGGGAGCGAGCCGCTGCCAGTCGCGCGGGTCTTGTGTGCGGGCGACACTTGCCTCTCGCGTAGAAACCCGCGAAAATGGAAGCATAGCTCGGCCTACCTTCGTACGACAGCCCCGGTCTACACGATGGGCGAGTAGAGAGCGGTAGTCTCGTTCGACTTGCCGACAAACCCCATCAAGGCCATTACGCCTGCCAATTAATATTGGCGTGAGCTAACTGTAGAGTTTTCGAATATGTAGGTATTTTCAGGTGTTTCAAATGTGATAGTTTTGGCCATCACGCTGATAATGGGGAAAATCCAGGGAAATCTTTAAAGTGTACCGTATCAGACGATTCTAGCGAATCCTGGGTAAATAATAATTTTAAATGTTTAAATTATATTGAGGTAAAACAAAAATTAAAAATAGATAGTGATCTAAATCATTTTATATATGACGATAAATGTCCAGTTTATTTAAAGAAAATCGAGAACAAGAAAAAGAAAATTAAGTATACATTATCTGATCCTTAGTACCTAATTATTGCTTCATTATTTATTTATGTTTAAAGTTATAGTAGTACCCCATTATTAATTATTTATTTATGTTTCAAGTTATTTGGCCTTACCTTTTATTTTTAGTTATACATATATGTTTTATTTATTTATATAAATACGTATAGGAGTATATTTAGTTATTTAATTTTTTAGTTATAGTTATACTTGTATTCCGTGCTTTATCCTCTAAATGGATTCTCTTGTTGGACAATAAAGGCGGAAAAATAGGCGGAAGTTCTCAATTTGTCTGTATATATATTTTTTATGTATGTTCGGGTATAACTTTTATGTTTATGAACAAATTTTAATTATTCTTTTTACGTTGGATTCAGTATAGCTCCAAGGTAATCCCCTCTTAGTTTCATTGGCATTGGACCTTCAACTTCGAAGATACACAACTCCCTTATTCAAGTAGCCGTCGTTTTCTCATTCGCGAAGCATCCTTAGTAGGTCTACCTATCACTTAAAATTGTAAAATAATAAGCTTAAAAAACCGATTTAACTCAGCTAGAAAGCAAAAAAGAAATATTTTCCATAACAATTTAATACTTATTTATTGTTTCGTTTAATGTGATTAAGAAATTATTGCTTATTATGTAATTATTATTAATTGTTTTATATACTTTTGAAGTCGGTGGCATACAAAATTAGCAATGCAAATGCCGGCCCTCGGCAATTTTAAATGTAAACTCGTTGTCATATTAGCAAGGTATATATTTATTTATGTTTTATTGGCACCGATTTCAAACTTATGTAAAACAATTAATAATAAGCAATAATTTCTTTTTAAGTCGGTTTTGTTTAATCTTATTATATATGTTGTTTGTCGTAAACAAGTTTTCATCGTTCCAAACTCTAGTGAGTTTTTCAAGTTTATTCATAAATATTTCCTGATACAATAAAACAATTACACATTTACATTTATAAAATCAAATTACGTAATACTATTCCTTGGTATATCAGGACCAAAGCTCGGCTTATATGACGTGATGACGTGTGAAACCATAATACGAAGCACGAATTTAATAATCCGTGCTTCCGAGGTATGCAACAGATTGCGTATGCCATTATCACGTCATATTTCCATTGGATTGTAACTGCAAGACTAACATTTACCGGCTCCGACCGCATACAATGACGTCTGAAACGTTCCTGACAAATGATTATTCACTTCATTTTACTCGCAAATGACAGCCATATCTATGGCGGAAAACTAATTTACAAGGTAGACGGCTTTATAGTGTGCAAATTTGCCATCCGTTATGTAATGAAATAGTGCCACCGGTTCGGCCTTGTTGTGTACTTTTAAGGCGTTCGCTTGATCTGTATGGGGAAAGCGGAGTTTCTCGAGGAGATCATCTTCGAGTTAACCCCCAGCATAAATTTTCATGTATTTACGCCTAAGTTCGGGCTTGCGGCTGAAGCGTAATTAAAGTTCGCTGCTCTCACACTCACTATACTATACTAAATATACAGGGTTATTCAATTTGAATATCAGCGTTTTCCGGCTCGGCGAAGGAATCTTGTAAACTTTATGTTAAATTGGAAAGCTTTACGAAATTTGATAAGATTATCATATAATAAAGTCCATGTTTAACCCATAATTGAAATGACATTTCATTACGCAGTAAAATATGCAGGTAAATATGTTCAGTTCCATATTTTATGGATATATAGTGATTATAACGTTGAAAATAGTGCTATAAAAATTCTGATAAATTTTAAATGATTTACCTCTAATTCCTTTGCAAAATAACTAATAGCTAATTAAAAAATAGCTTCAGTAAATAAATTACTTTTAATTTTGATGAAAATATTAAATTCGGTATCTTACTTTAAAGGGTCTTTCAATAAGAACCCTCGATTTTTAAACATAAATAAAACAAATTGTGTATGAAATATCAACTAATTTTTCTCTTAATTTGAAACGATATTTTATGGCATTAAGTATGGAATAAAACGTCTATCGCTCAAATATCCGCCGCGGCTTCGCTTGGCGGCACGTATTCTGGAGGTTCAATTTTCAATGACCTTGTCGCATAAATCTGGCTGAATTTGCTGGATGATGTTTGTTATGTTGACTTTGAGGGTATCAATTGTTTGCAGTTTACTTGCATACACCTGCGATTTAAGATAGCCCCAAAGGAAGAAGTCTAAGGGCGTTAAGTCGCATTATCTCGGTGGTAAGTTCATGTCACCGCTGCACGAAATAACCATGCCCTTAAAGCGATCGTGCAAAATGTCCACCGTGGCATGCGTTTTGTGGTATGTAGAGTCGTCCTGTTGGAACCACATGTCGATGTCCTTATTATCCAGTTTAAGCAACACGAAGCATTCGTAGTTGACGGTTATGACAATGCCAGTTTAGTTTTAGAAGAAGTACTGAACGATGATCCCGCCAGATCAAAATCCGCTCCAAACTTTCTCGGAATGCATTTGGTGCTAGTCTATCTCGTGTGGATTGGTATCGTCCCAAGTCCGAAAATTTTGCTTGTTCGCATATCTATTCATCCAAAACTGGCCTCGTCTCTGAAGATGATATTTTTGGAGAAATTTGGGTCAACTTGTAATTGCTCCGGAGCCATATCAGCGAACACACGGCGTTGTCTATGGTCGCTTATCGTCGGTCAGTTGGATTTTATACGGGTGCAGACCTAAATTTCGACGCAAAATTCGCCAAGTTACAGTCGCAGAAATCCAAGTTCTTGCAAACGACGAGAAATTGACTGCCTTGTGCCCATGAAAACCCCCTTATCACACCCGTAGTCCGAGTAGCTTCGGACTACGATCCAGAAAGACCAGGAAGACACAAGAGACGCAAAATCCAGGTAGTATAACCCCATAGACCCCCCTTATAGGTCAAACATAACTTTTTATTACAGCTGAACCCTATTGTTCCACTAACCATTTTTTATGTCAGGAGGCCCTAAGGCTCTTTAACCATTTTCTGTGACAAGAAAGACACACGACTTCCCTCTCACAAACCCCTGACTACAAATCCTGGAATCCTTTGTCCGGGCACTGGGCGTCGTGCAGGTCGCGGCGCATATGATAAGATACCCCTCGGGGGGCTGACGCTGCCGAAGCGATGCGGTAAAACAAGGCGACCAAAGATTAAGAATAATCCGAGAAAAAGTCCCTGCCAGCGGAGAAATGCGTCAGGACCAAAGGACGTTGAGGGAAGCGAACCGCTGTCAGTCGCGCATTTCTTGTTCGCGGGCGGTATTTGCCTCTCGCGTAGAGACCCGCGAAAGCGGAAGCGGAAGCAAAGCTCAGCCTACCTTCGTACGACGGTCCCGGTCTACACAATGGGCGAGTAAAGAGCGGTAATCTCGTTCGACTTGCCGACAAAACCCACCAGGGCCATTACACCTGCCAATTAATACTGGTGTGTCGGGTTCTATCGTACACTTTCTGTCACACTGCAGCGATATTTTCAGCAGACCTTGCGTTTCGGTGATGTACGGGTATTGGCTGTTTATTCATCAAACCGGTTGACTCAAATTTGCCCATAAATGTCGAATAGTCGACTCAGCTTGACGGTTGTGATAAAGATAAAAATCACGCAATGAGTGGAACGGTTCTTAAACAGCGCACTAACTTTGAAAATAAAATTTGATAATTTGCAACGTTCTTGAACACTATAACCCTCTATGGTGATTTGACATACACTGCTAAACAATTCACAATAGATGTGACAGATGTTGCTTTAGTAACATGACCGCTATAACCTAATAAATTTCGAGCGTCCCTATCGAGAAACCCTGTAAATCCCATCATATATACTATCCTGTTGCATAAACTGTTATGTCTGACAAAATTATAGTATTTCAATAACGAAAATATTCAATTAAGGGCATTTGAAAGTGTATGAGTCTTTTTGCTCGCTTTCCTAAATTACAATATGTCGTAAATCAACTTTTTCAACTGATAATTGACATGTTTTTTTTCGCTTCGACAACAAATTATTAACTAATTATTCAGACGGCACATGATACCGCGTATGGAAATGAAAGCGAGTTTACGTTAGAGATCAGATTACGGGGTGAGTAATCGTTAGGTTTACTTTGAAAAGGGTCGTTTTAAATAATGAATTGACGATCGTAATTATTTTGGAGCAAACATATTCTATATAATGCCACGCTGCCGGACGCGGACTAATTCTGCGTACGGTTTAACTAATTAACACCACGCATATATGAACAGATTCATTAAAATAACTCGCTCCATTTTATAATTAAGTTGTTAAGTTTTAATTAAAGCGCATTGTGTAGGGGCGGCCATAAAATAAATAAAAGGCCGACGGGTGCGTGGAATACACTGAATAGGCCAATAATTCGAATTCGATCGGCGACACGAGAACGAGGCCTCTAACACCGATTGCCCTTATTTGCGAGACCCCACATCCATAATGGTGTAAATATTCGACTAAATTAAATTTTGAAACATGGCATTCAAGTTGATGGAAATGCGCATTAATCAATTATTGAAATTCATAAAGTTGTAAACGAAATTAACTGGCAAGCTGAAAAATGGCTATTTGAAATGAGAAATAGCCGTCACGTAGACATTCATTACAGATATTAAAGGAGACGACCGAAACTGAAGCTACCCGTTTTTGTTCTGTTTGCTTAACGGCAAGAAACTGGGCACCCTCCGCAAGGAGATAAATCTAGAATGTCACCGTTTTATTTATCAGAGATTATTTTGAATGATTTATCTCACTGTTGCTCAGGAGTCTAGTGAATTGAAGCTGACAGGTGGTTAAGTTTTAAGTAAATAAATCTAAACTAAATAGAAAGTGTCCAGAATGTAAAGTATCTGGACAGAAATATTACGAATTACATAGAACTATACATACTTTTTAATTTTTCCTAAGCAGCTCATAGTTTCTTATATTGGTTTTGGGGTATATCTTAAAATAATACCTTATTATATTGTATTTATAATGTTAAGTAAAAATTCCAGCATTTGAATAAGATTATTTATTCTCATATGCATTAACCACTTGCTGACTAATGATATGAATGAAAGCAACACAATATTAAATTATGGTGAAAATCTCAAGTAACACAACATTCAAGTTTTATTGATATCCTGGGGGTTATGATAAATTTGAATTTTTTTTTATCTCTTTGAACATTAGGAGGTGTAATTAACACAACTGATTTAAACATTACAAATAATGAATTTGTTCAATATTCTGAAATTATGATCAGTATGGACAGGAAGTAATTGAGAAATCTACTTTGTGACAAAATACAATTTATAGTATATATATTTTAAAATTGTAGCCATTGCATTTCTTATAATTTATTATGCCTGTAAATGCAAGAAAAATTTTAAATCAAAATTAGGATAATCCCATTGTTAGAAGCTTATACCCAGAAAGGGCTAATAAACTACATGAAACACCAAAATAGTCTATTTAATGAAAATAGTAACATTAAAGTTTTAAAAATCTGGTCCACAAAATATAATACATATACTTGTTAGACAGTAATAGGATTGGATCCGGAAGAATATCTTGATGTTTTGAAATGCAGAACCCTTTATAAAGCTATTATATGTTCTGATATAAATTTACTTATAATGAAGATTTTATAACTTTTTCAAGTTAGTCCCGTAGATGTGATATTACAACTTGTCTTAAAATTTCTCTTAACCACAATATGAAAACATGTCCTAGCTATTCTAGATCAAGTGTATAAATTGTGTAAAATGTAACTTGTGTTTTACAGGATCACCATTATGTACGTATTGGAGATAAGTATGGAGTACACAATACAACACTATAAAAATACAAAAATATGAATCATCAGTTTTTTCTAACAAATAGCAATTAAACAATATATTTTGTCAAAATTAAATTCATGTAGATAATAACCTGCCAATCAAACATTTTCACATGTACAACTAAAATTCACGTAATATTATAGGCAATAAATTTGAGTTGTATAATTCTTCTCTTGTATATGATTATAATTTTATTGCCTTAACTGAAAAATCATTAGGCTCTAGAATGTTCGACGATAAATTCGTTGCAATGATTACGTTGTTTTCAGAAAAGACCGCAAATTTAGGGCAGTAGATGTTACCAAAGGAAAAAGTGTCATGTTTGCTGTAAACAAAAGTTTACATCGTACTTACTTAATCTTGGGAGTATGGAGAAAGTGCAGCCGAGTATTGATATACCTACTCGGAATAAAAATTTGTATTCGATAAGCGCTATATACTGTCATATTATATTATCATATATATTTCACCAAGAAAAATATAGGAATCTCTGTTTGAGAATATTTATTATTGTGTACAGTGAAAAAACGATAAAGGATCGATAGTTCTACTCTTATCTTCTTATCTATCTCTTATTTACTCTTATCGAGATAATGATCCAAAATCAATATACGTGCCAATCCCAAAATTAATTGTAAACCACAGGAGAAGAATTGAAAAGTTAATTTTAATAAAAAAATTGCATAATAGTTGTTGTACTTATGTAGCATCACATCCACTGTAACATCACGTCAATAATACTGAAAAGCACATCTACGATTGTCCAAATTACAGGCGTAATTTGGACAATCTGACTTAATGACTGATGTTACTAATAAAGTATTTTTCTGTTACAATAATTAAAACAGCACTAATACATGGTAATTTTATATCATTTTAAGTAATTACATTCTTACATCTTCTCTGTTAAACAGGTGGAATGAAAATTCATCTCGTCTGTTACTGAAACCAAATATAAATAATGCTAGAGGAAGTTATGTACATTTCTAGTGGCTATTCTTATTCTTATAAATAGAATAAATAGCTTCTCTATGTGAAACTGAGAATACACCTAGATAAAATGGTTTTAAATAAAAAGTTTTAAAGTCTCACGTGGTGCTATAAAAATGAACTACGCTGCTTCACGGCTACTACATGGATGGGCGAGCTATGGTATTCTCCTATAAAGGTAGCGGCAACAATGTTATGCATACTGTGGTCCGGGGTGTTGCATTGAGAATAGTATTGAGGTTGCCATTGTACGCTTAGGTCAAGCCCCAACGGGGGGAAGTTGGCAAGTTTCCCTGAGCATGGGTATGTTTGTCCTTGTTTTTATCTGTAACCTTTCTCTCCGTAAACTAAGGCTTGAGGATGTCGATTTGTGCGCATTGAAGCTTTGTGAAAAATACATTATAAACTTTATAATGTATTTTTTGAAATGTCGACTTTTCTTTGAAAAATTATATAAAAATTGTCATAGTTCTTTAAATAAAATATTATATTGTCTCTTAGTAATATTTTTATATAGGTTGTCAAAACTTCTCATAGGGCAAACCTTAGTAGTTTTAACCTCAGAAAAAATGTCCTGCTTTAAAGACAAATTAGAAATAATGGATAAAGGCTGTGCAGGTCCATTAATAGTCTTTAAGCAAAAATCCAGTGCGGCGGTCAGGACAACAGGCAATTTAATTATTCAATGATAATACCCCAAATATTATTATTAAGTGGACGAAAAGTGATTTTAAATTATCGCTAAAATCATCAGCAAAGGACTGTGAATTAATAAATTCGATAGTGTAATAATGTATTCTATAGGGAACACAACAATAAAATAGGACAAACTACCACTTTTATTGTTAACAAAACTCCAGAAACGTTTAACATCATCTTATAATGAATTGCTGTATTCACGAATACAATTCATATATTCCGTAAAAGAAAATATTTTATATAGTGCTCTCTTTTGGTCTGAATAATTTCAAATGCATTTTCGCTATGAGGTTTTTTGTATTGCTTCCAATGATATTTCTTATGGCAAATTACTAGCTTTAGCTCATAGCTGTACCAATTTTCAGCTTTTGATTCAGATACAAAGATTTGAATTGATTGTTCGTTGTACGGGTATATATTTCCAGACATACACATTTACATATAGTACATGCTGTAGATGCTTAATTTTTGGTTCAAGTATTCTTCATCAGCTATAACCTTTAAAATTATTTACGAATATATTTCTTATTCCCCTATTCTGTGCAGGATTATGGTTGAACTATTAAAGATGTCCTCAAAGACCGGTGAAACGTTTGATAAAGCGCATTTCCTTGGTCCACGAGAGACTGGAATAACTGAAAGAGTATGAAATAGTAATTCTTCCGCCTCTGTTTTGATAGGTCATTGAATAAAAAACCAAATTAAAGTAGGAAAGAAAACACATTTTTTTTAAGTCAGCATATTTCCATATAGACAATTGAAACAATATTTTTGCATGTGCTGTTTTTCAGGTACTTGATTTTACTAGGTACAGTCGACAAATAAATATTGCTCATACAAAACAAGAGTATACATATTCCCATGTGTACTTACGACTTGTACATGTGTATTTTACTGAGTTCATATTATTTGCTTATTCTAATACAACCTATCAATGTTAAATAACCTGTAAATTATTAGTATCGGGCCTTAAGTTAACTTTTAATAATATATACTACTATAATTCAGTTATTTGTCAAATGATATTGAATTTTAGTGCACTGACGTAGAGTCTCAAATAATCATAACATTGAATATTACGAGTACATGTATGTACATATATGTATATTTGCAGTTTATGACTCATATTATGAAAACTGTGTAAAGTTAAAGCAATAACGCGATGGTACTTTGGTCTATAAAATAACGTACGTCATGTTTTATTATGCTATAAAGTTTTATGTTTTACGCCATAACTAAACAATGCTGAACAAGGATTAATTATATTATATATTTTATTGATAACTTTCAAATTAGTTTTACGTTTCTCTTAAAATATTAGAGGCTAAAATTATTCTAAGTAATCTTAAAACAGAATATACAAAATTATGTATATTTCTTGTCCTTAAGTACATTATACGCAGATGATGTTGATATGGTGTTGAACTGTCAAATTTTCCATGAATAAATGGAAATTAAATTTCCATGGAAATACAAAATGCAGTTAAGTCAATACAGATTATATATCAACTATCATGTGCCAAATGTTATACACCAATATAACACTATTAACAGAGATGTTCTACTTCAAATAAATAAAAGTCTTATCTTATCAAAAATAGACTACGCGTGTGCAATAAACTCCTCAGTAAAACGTTCATGTATAAAATTACTAGATAATATACAAAATACTGCATTAATACTTGCAACAGGAGCATTTCGAACTAACCCAAAATTATCTTTACACTGTGACACAAACATTCCACCTCTAGATCTAAGAAGGAAAAAATTTCTGATAAATTATGCCGTAAACATCAAAGCACAATCTTGTCATTAAAATGATGCTTTTGGTTTTAATAAGGAACAGCTAGAAAACATTGAATCTCGTCGAACTGCTACAACATCAATAGGCATACATATAGACGAGGCAGAAAACAACCTAGGCATTATATTCCCATCTATGTTACCTACTACTGTTACTGAAATACCACCTTCTACAACCAGTCCTCGGTGTGTAATGTATCTCCTTCAAAAAAAGAACCATAAGTGACGCCAGTTACAGAACATTATTCTACCAAACCATTAAAAAATATTAGGGTAAGATATTTTGTATTCCGATGGTTCCAAAATAAAGCAAAGAGAATGGGAAGTACGTGCTCTATCGGGACAGAAGCATATAATTGGAGCTTACCTACTCCAACCTCTATATTTACTGCTGAATTATATGCAATTTGGCAAATGATGTTATACTGTGAAATGTCACATAGCACAAACTTTCCTTATTTGTTCAGATTCACTACTATATGTAATCACCAACACCTTTTCTTCACACCCACTCGTTCAATGTATTCTGTGCCCACATGATTCCATCAACAAAATGAAAAAACAAATTCGTATTATCTGGTATTATCCAGCCCATGTTAGTATACCTGAAAATGAGCTGGCAGATAGAACAGCATATCAAACCGCTGAAGACCGTACAATTGAGGATATTCCTATGCGCACACAAGATATGAAAATTCAAGCTAATTGAAACCAAATTAGAAAAGTGGGTAACGCCCCCTTTACTATCACGAAGAGAACAAGTAGCCCTGACAAAACTTAGAATCGGCCATACTGGATTAACATCAATGTACCTATTAGAAAACAGAAGAAGACCCCCAGCGTTTGAAGTATGTGAGGTTGAACTAATCGTAGAACACATTAAAGTCCACTGCCCATCATGCTACAGATCTAGATCGCAGTTTGGCCTCTCAGACGAGTAGTGCAGCATTCTGAGTAATGATCCAGTGATAACACTATTGAGAATAAACTAAAAATGATTATTAATATAATGCAAGTAGAGCAATCATTACGTAGAGGAATATTGCAGACTCAATAAGGTGAAAAAGAAACACGAATATTATAATTGCTCCTGAGTTATCATTCCAATACAGAAATATCATTCATTATCATATCTAAACATTTTCTTTCCAAATAATTATTACAGTCACAACTGAAGTTAATCCATAACGTTAAGGCATTAACAAACTTGAACCTTCGAGACGTTTTCTACGTTTAATTTAATTTAACTAAGAGGCCATAGCTTGCGAAGGCACATGAACAGCCTAAAATAATTAGGCCAGTATTCGTACCAAAATAAATTTAAGATTATAAACCTAACGAATAGATTATCCATAAAGATATCTCTATTATTCAGATACATTTGAAAATAAAATATAACCGTAGTATGCCAAAGCTCTATACACTAGTTGTAATTCATTGCTAAATATGGAAACAAAACTTATTTGCTATTCTGAAAGTATACATGGCCTTAAGACCTTTCATTTATCCATTTACTAAGATCTTTCAGTAGTTCATTTACTCCTCTAGTTAATAAACTTTTATTTACTAATCCACTTAGTAAGCTAGTCTGTCATGTCGTTGTCTCGTTAGTTTAGAAACTCATAATATCGTTATTAATACTAAGTCTGACAGTATTGACTTACATGAAACCTGACTGACGGTGATGATGGAAAATACTATGCAAATTCTACCGTAACTTCACATCAACTCATCATTCTGGTGAAGGTAGTGCTAGCCTTGTTGTTTCTGCATAATTCTGGGCAACCATGCTAAATATTGCAACAATGATCAATTCTCAAATACTTGATATTATGAGGTATAAGTATCTTGTGAATTTAACATAGTATTTCTATTTTGTATATTATACCGAGCGCATGTAAAGAGCGTCCTTTAATTTCACTCCAAAGTTTTCCTCTTTAACTTTGTAACTGAGAGACATAAAACAACAAAAATTGGCACATATACTGTTCATTTCATCTATATTTGCCAAATAAAAAACTCTCGTATCTCGCCGATAAACGGAACAGTCTACCTGAGTCTAGTCATAAAGACAAGCCACGGTATGAGACAAGAGCCGTTTGGAATTTATTATTTGGCAAATAGCGATGAAATAAACTATACATTATAATGTAAAAGCAATGTTTTAGTTAATATATTATTATGGCGATATGATCCTCAAGAAAAATTATATTTAAATAGCAATAATATGTCAATAGCACCTCATTTGGAAACTACTCTAATGATCTATTCAAACGTTGTTTCTATTACATACGAACATATGTCCTTTGTTTTTTGTAACATATCATTAGATTTAATATTGACATACCATCAAGTTTTCTCGGTAGTACCTCTTTGAGAAACGTCAGGTATCCTTTGATAGAAATCGCGCAAAAAACTGTGTTGGTTTATTTAATCATTTATTGGTTTACATTGAAAATCAAATCAAAATATGGATTCAAAATTCATAATACATATCAGTGAATGGTTTATCAGTAAGAATAAATACAAATCTTAATCCTTTGTAGCATTATCAGGTATACCTCAAAGTGCTAAGTTTGGACCATTATTTTCATCTCGTATCAAATGAATTCATTCTATATAATGATTTCGCTTTAATTGCAGATGTAATATATTAAATGTGTAATATAATAATTTTTTCTTCCTCGTGTACTTATATAATACAAATACACAATGTAAAAATAAACTTCAATAATAATCCTAGGTTACTTGAACAATGTTGGTTTATGAAAATTTCGGTATTTTATTTGATCTCCAGTTGAGTTGTGTCAATTACAGTCTACATATTATAGTCTTCATCAAATGCCTTAGAAATATGAACTTGGTCTCTAACAAAAAGACATATTTCATTAACTGTTAGACATAATTGCGTTATTGGTTGAATTACGTCGTACTGTAAACAATACAAAAATACTGTATCATATAATAAATTAATTATGCTGTTTATCTTTACTAGCCCTGACTTAATGTAAGTTATATGTTATAAGATATGTTGACTTGCATCGCTGACTTACACCAGCTGTAGTAAGTTTAATGTATTAAAGCTATATGATATTGCCAAAAAGCTAAAGTTAGGGATATTGTAATTATCAAGTCTAATAGGTTATAAGTTATTACTGGAGTTGTTAATATGATATTTAAGGAGTTATGTTTTATAAGATGTTTAAATTTTTAAGTTTTTGGTTACAATAATTTTTTAATGTAACTAAGTGTATTTCTACAGTAATTCAATTGAACAATATCTCATATATTATGCAAACAATATGCATGTGATAAATTATATGATTACTATCCGCTTTTCACCATAGTTCAATCCTAAACGGCCATATTCAAATTCAGTTCATATGGATTACCAAACAGAAAATGGTAAGAAAAGAAGTATATATATATATATATATATATATATATATATATATATATATATATATATATATATATATATATATATATATATATATATTCGGTTTAGAACGTTCGGCGACGTTGTCCGATTTCTATACTCTCCTTCTTCCTATCTTCCCATTGGCCGTCTTGTAGGTTGCGGGCACTCATGGCTTTTCTTATTCCCTCTGTCCAGCTTCTCTTTGGTCTACCTTTTTTTCTCCGGTGTGTTGGTATTCACGTCATGGCTTGTTTGGGTAATCTAAAATCTGCCATACGGTGTACGTGAGCGTACCATATAAGTTGTTTTCTTTCAATATCACAGGTTATAGTGTCTGTAAGTCCCATTTGTCGAAGTACCTCATCGTTTCTTATTCTTTGAATTCTCGATATGCCAGCCGATCTTCTCAGAGCATTCATGTCCGTAGCTTCAATCTTCCTCTTATTTCTGTCCGTAAGCCTCCATGTTTCAGCCCCATGGATTAAGGTGCTTTTTATTAGGGTGTTGTAAATATTAAATTTTCGTCTTTTGTTTATGTTTTTGTTCCATAGAAATTCTATGAAACGAAGTAACAGAGAACAAATTAAAGAGTATTATTCATATCATAATGATTATTTTAAATTTTTATACAAAAAAGATTGAACAACACAATTTTTAGGATTATGTTCAATACCTCGTCGATATTTCCAGCACAGTCCGAAAACTTGGCAATAATTAAACCCTTCAAAAGTCTCGCAAATTTTTAATATAGTTACCTAGAATTTCGATGACTAATAGGGGATAACAAGATTTGTCAATATAGTTCTAGCAATATGGTTTTCGGGCATGTAATTTACATTTACGTCTGAATATTTGGCTGATACATTCTAAAGCGATTGTTAATAGAACAAGATATCCCCTTTTTGATAACTATATAATGTAATTTGGCCTCTAGTTACATTTTTCGAGAAATGTAGGGTCCGTATTTTATACGTTCTACTCGTAGAATAGAGTTAACAGTTTTTGCGCCAGATTTTTATTTAATACACTATATCGAGAGTACTTTGTGATACTATAGGATTTTTTATGTTTGCATTAGATAACTCTATAGTTTTTCATAATGTTACCCTTACTGTATTGTTTTGAATAAAAGTTCTGCCATAATTATTATGCCCTTTAAAAATCATGTTTCTACTAAAAAACTTGATATTCTCAGTTTGAAGCCACACGCGGTTATAGAGCCATTATTCGTATACAACAATAAGTGATTGTAGAGGTACACTTTTCAATCATTTAAAACTTGTAATATTGTTTATACTTTATGTAGCTATTCCGCTATATAAAGTTTACGTCAATGAAGAATTCTACATAAAACCAATTTTCCTTTTTATAGCTGTTTTAACTATATTATTAATATGTTTATTAGTATACCTAAATCTTTTTTGTGATATCTAATTAATAATATCTAAAGTGATATCTAATTAAGAATATTATTCAATGCATAATTCAAAATAATAAAAATGGTTCTTGTCTATGGCAATAGCGAATATGCATAAAATATTCAGCCTATAATCGAAATACCACTCCTCGATTAATGCTACTAATTTGCGATGGTAATAATGAACAATCGTCAAAATTTCATGTTGATAATATTTTCATATTATCTGCAAATAGAAGTTTGTTACATTCAATAATTTGATGGGATTGATAAATAACAATTTTAAGAGTGATCCAGGATAAGACCTTTGAGGGACTCCTGAGGCAAGTATGTACTTATTTGCATTAAAACTATTGTAAGGAATAAACTGAGGTCTATTATTTAGGTTGAATTAAAAAAAGAAGAAGATAAGAAAATCCAAAATTCTCCAATTTTGGACTTTTGGCAATCCAAACTAAAACCGTAATAAATTTACCACTACATCACCACCATACGGTAATATCACAGACAATCCGCCATCCCTATGAACGCATCTGCTATAATAGGTAAACAAGAGACAGGTGATGTTACGTGTGTCTCCGGTCATCGGATATGACCTGAATATATTACCAACAACTGTTTTCATATTTTCACGCTGATCGGTGAGAAGACAAATAGTAACATATATATTAGATTAAAAATATGAATCGCTTCTGTTGAATGAGTAGGTAATTTTCGACAGATATTGATAGTTGTTTGACATCTAGCATTAAATTCTCATGCACAACAAATGGTGTTGAATCTCCTGGAATACTTTGAAAAGGAGAAAAGAAACGGAGGCTCTTTAGTATCTGTTAGAGCCAATGGATTAAAAGGTTTGTCGCCGTGATAAATTATTTGAACAATATTTTGTAGCTTCCTTTGGGCCGGTAATACAGTTGACTGTAAAGGCGGTAAATTTAAATTACGTAAACAGTTACTCACTTGACTTTGATTTTTCATCTTAGTTAATGCGAATATCACTTGTGACGTAGTGATAAAATTATAACGATTTGACTGTAGTGTCAAAGGCATTATGGAAATCTGTGTATACTACATATACTTGCTTCAGTGACTATATTGTTCCAATTACATTCTGAATGAGTAGAGACAAGTCAGTATATAAACCCAATTAAAAAGGAATTAGATGTATTTCCTGATGTTCAATAATATTCTCAAACTTACAGCAGGCAATTTGGTTTAAATAATCATGTAGGCCATTCCGCAGTTCGAGAAGCGTTAAAATAATCCACCTTCATAAAGTGCATTTAGTATAAGAGGTGAACGGGGATCATTAAAATTGTCCCATATAATTATGTAAAGATATCATGCTTACGTTGTGATAAAAATCTCGAACTTTTTAATGCTTGCAGTTTTTTCTTAAAAATACAAATCTATCATTGCATTTTTCCTGTGTATATGCAGATATTGATATTAAGAGAATCCTCACTGGATCTGAAATAGGAATTCAAATTACATTGGAAAATCAGTTCGAACATTATTGAACTTCCAATAAAATTTATTTACATGCATAGGGATGATGTCAAATGGTTAATAGAGAACATTCTAAATAACTTAAAAGTTCTGTTGAAAATATAATGATATTTCAGTATTTGTATTTTTCTCAAAACCACAGCTCAAACACAAAATGTGATAGATAAAATTTGTAAACGTCAATCGCCAGTTTATATTAAAAAACAATATTGACGTGATGTGAGTATTTAAGAAACAATTTAAAGGCAGAATTATGAGAACTGTGCCAAATCTTTTATAACCCTGTATATTGGTAGTCGCTTTATAACGGTGTATATAATATGGTTATGCCTTTATTACTGAAAATAGAAAGTTATATCTAATCAGCTAATTTTAAGAACGCCATTTAAATGTAGGTAAATGTGAGATATTTATATAATATCATACAACCGGAAGAAGAACGTTCAAAGTATGAATCTTCGACTTTTTATACTATTTGATAATTTCTATAAAATTCTTAATCATTTTTTTAATCATTTAACTCTTCTTCGGGCGCAATGGATCTATGAAATCAGGAAGTCACTATTTTCTTTGTCCTTTTATGTATATTACAAATATTAACTCCAACTCCCTTATAGCATCCTAGCTCCAAACCGCGCTTCTCGATATGGGATCGACTTTTTAGTGCATTGCCTTGTATGGGCCGCCCTGATTTTTGAAATTCAGTGCGCCTGATTATTTGTATTATTTGCATTTTTATTTCTTGTTGAATTTTTTTATTATTTAATTTAATAATATTTTTTGGGTTTTCTACACTTACTTATTCTGGATTTTTATGGTATTATTATTCGAAATTAACATATTTGGGTGTTAAATTATTGGTTTATACTAAATATCATTACCAAAAATGTGACGTTTATTTTTGTTTGGAACATGCTAAAATGGTGAAGGGGATTTATAATTCTTTTACACTTTCTTTGTATTTATATATAACTTTATGACTTTTACATGAAAAAATAGGTGATTTGCTTGCTGCATTCAAAATATTTTTCAATACTAATTTATTTTTGTGTTTTTTCTTTAAAACAGAAAAAAACTGGTCAATAGCTGGTTGTCTTGTAAAAATCTTCCAAATTTATTCTTTTACAACATTAAATGAGTTCCTTTATATAAATTTAAATATATCGATTAAAAACTAGTGTGAAATATTTATTATTTTATTATCTTAATTAAAATAAGCGTTTGATTATGTGTCCACCTCATTAAAATCTAAATTGTGCAGGATTTGATTATGGGATCCCTTAGATGTATTGTTCCCGAATGTGCTTAGATTCATACTGCGCCCGACTGACGGTTTAATCATATTTTTATAACAAGGGCGGCGTTCTCCACCATGCCATTTCTAGATAATTGCTTTGCAACAGTGTTACTGTTCAGACATTTAATTGGTTCTTAGTTTTTTTACCACCAGCAGATAACGTAATTTACGTCCAAACACACTTCTCTAATGCCGCATATAAGCGCCGATTTGCTTGTACTATAACTAAATGCAGAATTTAATTGGAATCTGATATTACCGCAATTTAGTACGTCAGGTCAGCAACGGCAAAGAGTCTCCGCAATTGCGAACAAGTTGGCACGGACAATACCTCGAACATGAATAAAGGGCGATATTCAGGAAGCACCAGTAATCCTCTTATCCTCGACTGTCTGCTCGCTTGCCGTTCATACATTTGTAGAGGCTACTATTTGCTTAGATTGGCGTCTATTGTAACAAATGTATTGAAAACATCTTGTACCAAGCAATTATAATTTCGGGCAGCAGTTCCGCAAAATGATGGTATTATTTATAATCTGTCGCCTATTACGCAGGTAGTTGAAGTATTGCACGGGACTGGCAAATGCTACCACCTCCCTAAATTGACTGTTCTCATTTTAGTTGTCAACTAATGGATTGTTTAATTCTTTTTCCTTTTTGCTTTTAAACAACATTTTAACTGGGATTCCGCTTCGAAAGTCTAAATTGAAATTCCGAATCCTACTTTGCAGACATAAAAGTTTTTATTTAGTCAACTCTGGAATTATTTGAACTTGTCTAAAAAAAATCAAGCGTTTACGTGCAATGTAGTACTTTATAAGTGTATGCGGTATTTATAAACGTCAATATTTTTTAATGGGAAGTATTTCTCTGATAGACTGCAGTAAATTTTGTGTTTAAAAACTGCTCTCGAGAACTGGGATGAATATAAAGTGGTATCCAGATATACTTGTTTTTCTTCCTGAGTGATTCCTTATACTCTCTAAGCCTAGTCTGCCACCACATATCACAGTACGAATGAAGTTGTTACAGATACATTTATAGGAGAATGCGACAGAAGATTTATATTGTAGACGCGTAGCAAAATGTTGAATCTTACATTTGAATCCTACATCCGTGTCGCGTAACTAGCCTGAATGCCCATCGTATTAGGTATGTCAAATCTCGGTACAAAACATTCATTGGTAAAAATATAAGAGTTGCTCCTCAAACAGAATAAGAAAAACATGTCGCAAGAAGTGATAATAAGACACGCAGTATGGTTTGCCCGATTTATATTACTAATACATTTAAAAATGACAAAAATAAAAGTATCAACATTTTTTATATTAAATATTTAAAAAGTATAGCTTCGTTTAATAATCTGGAGTGTACTCATCTTTTTAAAATACTAAAAACATTATCCTGGAGTAGGTTGGAACCTTTGGTGTGATGATCAAAACTCAAGTTTTAATCATCTCCAGATGATGCCAACTTTGTGGGCGAAACTCGCGTCGAGTGTAGTGTATAGTGTTTTGGTATTTTGTGGAAAACTCAGTTAGTGTTAAGAACATTATGTAAGTCCCTTTCCGTAATATCTTTAATTTAGTTAGAAATTACATCTTGTGAAATTTCAAATATGTGTAAAATATTTACGTGAATAGAATTTTTAGTAGTCCAAATGAATTACAATCTCTAGTGGTGTCAAATCGTGTGATCGTGAAGATTTACCACTAATTATTCGGTCCTCATAAACTTCTTGAAGAAAGCGCAAAGTCGTGGCAAACGTGGTTCTATATAAAGGGTGCAAACTTTATGTTTCAAAAATTTGAGATTATCTGCATACCAAGTACGATAGTTTTGTGAAGTTATATAACCATTAAGATGAGACTATGCAAAAATAAGAATAGTTTTCCACGCAAGCTGAAAAATTACACATTTCTCGACACGCCGTTCGCCAACCAGGTTGGCATTAACAGGAGATAATTAGAACGACTTAAGTAACTCCTAATTTCTATTTACGCCAAAATTTTGTTCATATTCAGTTATGAATATATTTCGGAATATGCGGATAAGTAATGTTATCGTGTAAAGAAATATGAAAAAACATTTTTTTTCTAGTGTTTATCTTTCGTTTTTTGGCCTAAAATAAAAAAAAAAATGACAACAGACGACACCTATTGATTTTGAGGTGGATATAACACATTCTACCATGTTCATGGATCATGAGAAAGCACAATGGTGAACTCTTTGAGAAACTTGTTTTGTTAGCACGATCACTCAATTAAATCGTGTCCGATCGATCGGGTTTCGACTGATTCTGATTAGGGACGTCTACCAGATGACATGTGTTGACTTTGAGGTGGATAGGATACACCCCACCCTCTCCATGGGCCAGGAAAAAGCACGATGGTGGACTATTTAAGAAAAATTTGCCGATTTTGCATTGAATTAAGAAAAGAAATATTCAGCCTGTTTCATATACGAATGAATGAGAGAAAAAATTATTTCTTTAGATCACAAATATAATGACACGGCACTGAAGCAGTTCACGATGAAAAAAGTAAAACTGTGGCATAAAACACATATTTTGCATTTATCTGTTGGTTTTTTTTTTCGGCCACTCAATTTTGAGATAGAGATGTTCTACGTGCATAAAAGTCCATTTTAAGGTTTTTAAGCTGTTTATTTTTATGCTGACTACACAATATTATGTTTAAAAGTTAGCTATGTTAAATGAAAGACATTTTATTTAACATAGTGGTAGTGGTGTTAAAGATTTTGCAAATAAATATGGCATATATTTATAAAAAGACTTTATTGTTACTTTGGTGCGCAGTCCCAAAAGCGAAAATCACATTGAAAAATTGTTTATTTTGAAAATTTTACTACTGCATAGTTGATAGCTTTAAATAATCGGATAAGGTCTCTACAAAGTAACTGCTACTTTGGAATTATTTCATAGTTATAAATACTTCACACGGTTACTTGTATTACTGTATACTACTTCATTGTTTTAATAACTTTAATGTAATTTTATTCGAGGACTATATAGTATTCAATATATTTGTAGAGTTACATACAAGTAATACAATTATATAGTTCCCATAGGCAGTAGTAGACACTATGTACTGTAGTAGACACTGTAGTAGTAGACTACAGTGTTCTGACGTAAAATGAACTTAACTGTAAGGTATAATTATCGTAACATGCTGGTACTAATAATTACGTAATAACTACCCGCCGATAGTTGGAGCAACTTAGATGCTACTGAGGTTGTGGTTAATTATTTAGTTTCTCTGTAGCTCTCGTTATCACCATTAATAAAGTAAGAATTTCAAAAGTTTGCAACAATCCTCTGACAGCTTCGCATGCCTATGTTAATGTTAAGAAGATAATGGTATCACATAAATATAAATGTTTATTATTTATTTATAATTCTTCTCTATAATTATTTGTATGCGTTATTTATACGTGTTTACTCTTTTGATGCATGTTTACTCTTTTAATGCAAAAGAGACGACGCTACAAAAATAGAGGAGACGAGGAAGGACTGAAAACTTATAAGTCAATAAAGTGGGAAATCATTAGAAAATGTAGAAAAGCGAAAGAATAATGGATAGAGGATAAATGCAAAGAAGTAGAAGATAAGTTGCAAGTAGGTAAGACCGATGAGGCTTACAAAATAATTAAAAGGAACTTCAGGGATATAGGAACAATAAGTAGAAACGTTAGAAGTCGATCGGGGGACATACTGATCGGAAGAGAGGAGAAAGCGGATAGATGGAAGCAGTACTTAGGAAATTTATACGAGGGTCAGGAATTAGGAGATATATTAGAGGAAGAATCTAGCATCGATAGGGAAGATGTAGAAAAACCTATATTGAGAGAGGAATTTGAAATAGCACTAAGGGGGCTAAAGAATAATAGAGCGCCGGGTGTAGATAAAATACAGGCGGAAATTTTGAAATGTGCGGGACAGAAAGTAGTAAATAGGATGTTTGAACTGGTAAAATACATATACGAAACGGGCAAGATGCCGGATGATTATAAGAGGAACATTATCGTTACTATACCGAAAAATAGAGGAGCCGACAAATGCGAGAACTTTAGAACAATTAGCCTAACTTCCCATGCATCAAAAATCTTAACCAGAATAGTGCAGAAGAGGATGGAAAATAGAACGGAGGAAATACTAGGAGAAACCTAGTTTCGCCTAACCCAATTCGGGTTTAGGCGAAATAAGGGAACTCGCGAAGCTATTCTGGCGCTAAGAGTAATGTTAGAGAAAACAATAGAAAAAAGAAAGAACGCTTATATAGGATTTGTAGATTTAGAAAAAGCTCTTGATAACATAAGATGGGAAAAAATGTTCGAGATACTAAAGAGCGCGGGAATGAAGTATATAGATAGGAGAGTAGTACACAATCTATACAAAGAGCAAACTGCTGTTATACAAGTAGAAGGGAAAAAAGGGAAGTAGGTATTAGGAAAATGCTGAGATTCGCGGATGATATAGCAGTATTAGCATCTAGTAAGGAGGAATTAGAATCAGCATTGAACGAAATGGAGGCAGTGTTGATAGAGGAATACGGAATGAGGGTGAATAAAAACAAAACTAAAGTGTTAGTGTGCAGAAGGCGCGAGAGTAGAGCAAAAACAAAAGTACAAATTAGTAATGAAAGATTGGAGGAAGTTAAAGACTTCACTTATTTAGGAAGTAGAATAAATTGGCATGAAAGAAGCGATAAAGACATAAAACAAAGAATAGCGCAGAGTCGAGTAGCTTTTAACAAAAAGAAAGTACTTTTATGCTCGGGGGTAATAAACTTAGAAACAAGGAAGAGATTTTTGAAAACATATGTATGGAGCATGGCACTATACGGTTGCGAAACCTGGACGGTAGGGGAAGCAAGTAGGAAGAAATTAGAAGCGAGATGTGGTGTTACCGAAAAATGATGAAAATACCATGAACTGACAGGGTTAGAATCGAAGAAGTATTGGAGAAAGTCGGCGAGAAAAGAAGTATGTGGAAAAACATAAAGAAGAGAAGAGATAGAATGGTAGGCCACTTTCTGAGACGTGGGGGAATAGTCCGCGATATTTTGGAGGCAGAAATAGGAGTGAAGAAAAGTAGAGGTAGGCCTAGATAAGACTACTGCTCGCAAATAGTAAGGGATGTAGGTTGTAGCACAATTAGCGAAATGTGTAGGTTAGCACAAGATAGGAGAAGCTGGAGGTTAGCGTCCAACCAACCAGATTAACTTTTAATTATATTACCAAATACGACAACACTTTTTATTATACAATTACGATTTCACTGTTGTAGAATAATTAATTATATTTTCTTATATATATATATATATATATATATATATATATATATATATATATATATATATATATATATATATATATATATATATATATATATATATATATCAAATTATATTTTAAAAATGTTGTTAAATTGTAGAAATAAATATTTAAAGTATTTAGCTTTTCAGTTAAGGAATCGAAGAGTAATATATTCTTATGTAATAAATGACCAAAATGTTAATTAAAACCACAATTTAAAAAATCGTCATTTTACTGCAAATCATTTTAAGTGAAAGTTGTTGCACGATAAAGAATTAATAACATAATGATGTCTATAGAGATATAATAACATCAATGAAACGAGCAAAATGTTCGTATCGATCAGTTCATATCAATTCTATTTGGCATGCATATAGATTAAAAAGACATGCGACAAAAAATACATAAAATGTCAATTTAAACGCTGTTAGAGTGATATCAGTATTCTGCTCTGGTAGCTACACTATTGGAGTGTCGACATCCTGTGGAGACACATAAATCTCTGGGACGTATAAAAACTAAGTAAATCCCACAAAATGACCTGGTCAATCCTTGAAAGCTCAAACCTTATTACTAAGATCTCTTACATTTCTTAAAGCTCCATAGAAATTCAGTGGTTGTTGTAATATTGCCGTGTCGGATTCCAAAATGAACGGGTATTTATTCGCAGCAATTTTCTATAAAAATAACGAAGAAGTTATTAAATAGCTACATTATATCATTTCTACAAAGGCATTGCAAAACTAAATTCCACCGCATGCTTGCATTAGCTGTAATAATATTTTATTTTATATACAGGAAATTTAATAAATATAAAATAAAAAACATTATTCATATGAACAATATGACTATACAAACGGATGTGGTCTTTTAGCAATTAAATGTAAGAATTGCAGTTTAATATAAATTGATTATAAATATAATTCTCACAAAAAAATTTGTCATAAAATTTCTCTATGGTATTTAAAGAATGTTTTAGAAAATTATGCTATGCTTTGGTATTAATTATTTAATACTTTTGTATTAAATTAAGCCTGAACTGAACTGATACTATTTACAAGAGGAATTCTCCAGAAATGTCACTGAGTAATAAAATAATGAACCTAATTTATAAATTCTTATACTTTCATTTATAAACGATCCTTAGAAATTACATACTGGGAAGGAGATTGAAACCTTCGATGGAGTAACAAAAGAACTGCTTTCCACAAATACGTAAATATTCTTCTTTCAATAACAAAATTGGCATCATTAGGAAATGATAAAAATAATCTTTTACCTACCTCTAAACGGTATTTGTACTTATCACATACGAAATTGTAAAAACGAACAACTACTACAAAGTAGATTAGAATTTAATGTATGTAGGAAGAAAACTAGCACTCACAGATATATTCCTAATAACTTTCATTATTCTTATCAACAGAATATAAACTTATTGGTTGATTGCGTGTTGTTTCCCAAATACTAACGTATATTAAAGAGAAATAACAGATGATCTGCTGACATAGTAGATAAGCTAATTGGAAAACGTAGGATACTCTTCGTAACTCCACAACTTCGAGAATATTCCAAAAACTATAATGCATTCTTCGGGCAACAAATTGGCAAAACTTTTATGATATCTCAAAAATAAAATTGAAAACAAGTAATTCTCCAGAATTTGTGATATAAATTGTCAGTGTTGTAATTACAAGTATATTGGACAGAAAAGGTATTAACTGTAAGTAGCTTCAAACAACATATACCTCATTTAAATTATGAATGATTAGAAAAATCTTCTATAGCTCCACATACCTTCGATACATACCTACTACAATAGATTCTAGTAACTTGTAGTTAAAAGTATAAATAAGAACAAGATATCGAGTGCGTTTCAATGCACAAATATGGTTACATGTGATAATATGAAAAAAGGCAACCCTTCTACTCGTATACCTAATAGTTAACTGTTTTGGTTGATTACTTAGGAATGCATGACAGAAGCAGATCAAAAGTTATTTTTAATCATCTCCTGTTGATGTCATTTGGGTGGTGGAAAATGCTTTGAGTAACATATAACTCTCCTCTTTACATATTGCAATTGGTATTGAAGAACTTTTCTAGAGGAATTTCTATAAAAACTATTATTTAAGGTATAAGCAACGTATATTATAAATAATTTATATATCAAAGGTACGATACTAAATATCTATTAAGCATGGGTTGTTGTAAAGGGTGATCCAACCATAATGCACGATGTTAATTGTGAGTCACACCTTAACGTCAAGTTTCTTGCCCAACTTAATTTGACATTTCTTTGTTTCAGTGTTTCACAAATTCAACCATTGAGAGGTGCACAATTGAGCAGCGTGTTAAGATTGTTGAAGCCTTTTACGAAAATGGGCGTTCAAATCAAAATGCATTTCGTGCATTTCGTGACTTTTTTGGTCAGCATAATCGACCAAATGTGTACACAATCGCGAGAATTGTGCGAAAATTTCAGCAAACCGGGTCTGTAGGAAATGTGAAAACACCTGTGCATGCTCGCCCAGTTCGTTCTGCGGAAAATATTACTGTTGTTCGCGATAGTGTAGCGGAGGAGCCGTCAACCTCGACTCGTCGTCGTGCCCAACAACTGAACATCTCAGGAACATCACTGATGCGAATTTTGAATAAAAATTTGAATTTACATCTTTACAAGGTTCAATTGACTCAAGAGCTGAAGCCTATTGACCATTTAAAGCGTCTTCAATACGCCGAATGGTTAGTTGAATAGACAGAAATGAATGGTGACTTTACAAAGAAAATCATCTTTAGCGACGAGGCACACTTTCACCTCAGTGGATTCGTTAACAAGCAGAATTGCCGCATTTGGGTAAATGAGAATCCACGAGTAATTGTTGAAAAGCCGATGCATCCACAAAGAGTGACTGTTTGGTGCGGTTTATGGGCTGGCGGCGTCATCGTTCCGTACTTCTTCGAAAATGAGGTCGGCCAAGCAGTTACCGTGAATGGTGTTCGTTATCGCGAGATGATAACGGACTTCTTGTGGCCCGAAATTAAGGATATGGACCTGGACGATATGTGGTTCCAACAGGATGCTGCCACTTGTCACACAGCCAACGAAACAATGGCATTTTTGCGCGAGAAATTCAATCTCACGTCGTGGCGATGTTAATTGGCCGCCCCGATCATGTGATTTGACACCGTTGGACTTCTTTCTTTGGGGATATTTAAAAGAAAAAGTGTACGTCAATAAGCCAAAAACAATTCAAGAGCTAAAGGATGAGATAATTCGGCACATTAACGACATTGAACCTCAATTATGTCTCAGAGTCATTGAAAATATGGACCATCAGATAGAGGTATGCCACCGAAGCCGTGGCGATCATTTGGTTTCATACATAATTGTCGTAGATCCTTCTATCATAATAAAAAATATTAAGATAATTCTCTGAAAACTTTTTATTTTATTTACAATTAACATGGTGTGTTTTGGTTGGACCACCTTTTACATCTGTGAGCAATTGGAAAGCAGGATCGAAATTTTATATTATTAATGGACTGCATTTATTTGTGCAATACTGTATTTCTGAAAATTTAGGCCATACTGTAGATCATTCTGTCTGAAACAAATATTTTTCATGAGGTCCTCTACATTTTTCAAATTGTGTAGATCGTCCTGGAATGTAATTAAAATTTCGATAAATGCCAATTTATAAATCAAAAAGAAATTATTTTTGTGTGGCCGTCTATTTATTTACATTCTGTGATTGTGGAAAGAGAACTAATCCTACACATTTGGAATTTCACCAAATCTTTTGAACAACATCGCAATGAATGTATTTAACTTAGTGATAAAGTTAGCCTTTCGTAGTCAATTTATGAGAACCTGAAGGTAATCCAAACCTATTATGGCAAATCGACATATATATATGGACTTGATTCCGAATTTTTGGTTAACGTCACCATTAAGGCATTCGATATTAATATATACATTCCTCCACTACTAGTAGTTTTTGTCATTAAAGTTTAGTTTTGGTCGAGGAGACACTTTTTTATAATATAATCGTGGAAAAATGACACATTTACTTTATTTGAGCCTTTGGCTAAAGTAGCTAACAAAACAATTAAATAGTTATTAACATAGGTACGTAGTCTAGAATAAAACAGAACTGACAATTCAAATCGCATCCTGAGCTCCTTAAATATATATTTTCAATTGTTAGTTAGTGCTTAATTTAACAAATGTCTTTCTTATTTTTAGCAAGCCATTTAATTATATACCATGTGTTAGGTAATGTACTCTCATAGTTCAATTGGCTTTTGGACATTCACTGTATACTGTAACTTTTTGGATCCATTTATATATTTATCTATTTACTTCTCTTGATGTAATGTTCTTGAAATAGGTGAAATACTACAATAAATGTAACTAATTAATAAAATAATACTTTGGTTTACGTCTATGTGATGCTGATGGTTTTTGGATTGGGCACAGTGCCTTGTGTTATATTTTATTTTCATGAACTAATGCAATAGAAACATTTCATTGCAATTTAAAACGTTTATGAACAGCTGAATAATAGTTTCTGTTGTGTTATATATGCCAGCAGATTTTCTTCAATGCGACGAAGTTTAATAAACAACGTTGCAACATGTGCTATTAATGTGTTTTCTGCTCGAATCATCTCGCCTGTTTACTAGCTACAAGCTACTTAGTCTGCTTCAGATTTTAGTTGCACTGTAATTTTCTCTAGCACAAGGTAAATGCAAAGTTATCCTGAAATACATTTTTTATGATGATGTACTTATCCAGCATGAATCAATTATGGCTGAGCAAATTTTTCAGCATTTGATTTAATACTTCAGTATACCTGAAAATTCACATGTAATGCTATAGAAATGAACCTCTCTGGTTTATTAAAGTTTATGTGAGTATACCGAAATTGCCATTAAATTTCTAAAACATACATTTTTCCTCGATGTAAGCCTCTGTATATTGCCTCTAAGAGGGTAAATATTTATAGGTTAATAAGTCTCCCGTAAGCAGTGTCTTATGTGTCTAATGAGATCATTTGAATGTAAATTCACAACTCTGAAGAGGGTTGCGACTTCATCCTCATATCATGTTTAAGAAAATTACCATCTTAAAGCAATCATCATGGTATTGCTTCATGCGGTTAATTTCCGTGGAATAAACTCATTCCAGTTTACTTAATCTGTATTATGCATGTATAGGTTCCAGCATAACTGCAGTGGCGTACGGTTGAAGAAGGAACAATACAATAATTAAGTATATACTCGTAGAATAACTTTACTGCTAGTTGGTTGCACTAATTTAACGTTATTTAGATAAATTTAGGAACACACACTTGCTGCCATTAATTTGTTAGAGAAAACATATTTGTAATACTTTTCCGGTAATAAATATTAAATGAATCCTGTATCAGGGTAACTATAGTCGAGGGCCAATACAATACAGGGTTTGAATTGTATTTTGCTTCTAAATATAACTTGAAATTCCTAGTTTAGTTAGTATATTTTCTTATTATTATATTATTGCCCTAAGAAATCTTGAATTTTTAAAAAGTTTACGTTACTATATAAATAAATGTTTAATGATCCAAGAAAATAAAAATCTTAAAGTTTCCTTCTATTTTTAGTTTTATCGATCCTGAGAATACAATAATAACCAGTAGTGAATACAATATTTATTATAGGTTAAAGTAAAGTCAAGGTTATTCGAACAGTGACCTTACAAGGGATAAGATGAGTACGTTAAAAATTAGTGATATCTTATAAAAAGACAGAAAAAGAATATTTTATTATACCTTTCTTACCCTACATAATGAAAGAGAATTCACACCCACAACAGGAGTAAATATACTGCATAAATATAAAAATATGCTAAAACCATAGCTAGTATTGAAAGATACAGATAATCATCTCTTTCCGATATGGACATATCGGTATATAAATATGATCTGTCTTTTAAGTAAGTATCGGTTCATCACCAAGCCTAGTGTGGGTAGTAGTGCAAGCATTCCGCATTATAATAGACTGTATCAGAATCACTCGGGTATCATGGAACATAAATTAACAAGAGTTGCGAACATCAGTGACAAATATCAACTCAAGTACATAACAACTGATATACTATTCCGTAATATTTTGTCCTATATTTACAAAGAATTATTAAAAGCATTAGATAGGTCTATGTATACTGCAAAAATAGACAGTTTTAACACCTTAAAACGGAATTTTCCGCACAATAGATCATCTCTATCTCAAAATTGAGTGGCCGAGAAAAAATAAACCAACACATAACAGCAGAATATGTGTTTTATGCGTTTTAGGCGTTTTATTTTTTTCAAATAGTCCACCATCGTGCTTTTTCATGACCCATGGACAGGGGGGGTGTGTTCTATCCACCTCAAAATCAATAGATGTCTTCTGGTGTACCAGATCAGAATCAGGTCCCTCTAATCAGAATCAGTCGATACCCGATCGATCAGACACGATTTAATCGAGTGATCGTGCTAAAAAAAAATTCTCAAATAGTCCATCATTGTGCTTTCTCGTGACCCATGAACATGGTAGAGTGTGTTCTATCCACCTCAATATCACTAGGTGTCGTCTGGGAAACGTCCCCGATCAGAATCAGTCAAAATTCGATCGATCCGATACGATTTAGTTGAGTTATCGTGCTAACAAGTTTTAAAATTCCGGCGACAACGACACACACAGACAACATTTTTTGAAAACAATTTCTTTTTGGTTTTTAGGTCGAAAAACGAAAAATAATCGCTATAAAATTTTTTTTCCATGTTCCTTTACACGATAACATTATTTTCTCACTATGGTATAGTTGAGTGTGGAGAAGTAATAATGCAGGATTACATGAAATAATTAAACAGTGCAGGATTGAATGAAATAATTCCATTACGACAGGATGGGTATCAGTGAGACTTTAAGTGGTCCGCACAATATGGTGGCGTTATTAGAAAAACAACATCGAACACACGACGAGTAGAAATATGATGTAGCTTCTCATAGTCTGTTTTTACTAAGAATTTCCCTGGCATTTATAGCAAACATTGGCGGATGATGATATTTAGGATTCCTGTACTGATGCAAATGGGGTCAATTTTAATTTTCACTACTAATATCACATAAAACATAAGCACACGTTAATCGTCACGGATTTTGATTATGGTGCATACTGTAGTCTGTGCGGGGGTAGGGAGGGGGGCAAATGTTACAGTGGAGCGGTATCCCCAGTCTCTGACCCATATGTTGTAGGACTAGTGACTAATTTTCTGCACTATATAGAAATGCATATTCAAAATGAAAATTACCCAGGGATATTTCAGGAGATATGGAAAATCAAGGGAAAGGTTCCAATCTACTCCTTAGTACAGAAGTTATACCTGTAAATTTTAACAATATTAACAACGCGCCTGCTTTTCGTATGGATTTTTTACCCACGGCCTATTAATTTATGTCAAAAAAGTTTAGTTTTTAGTTTATGTTAAAATTTTCTTTAAAGTTTTTAATATATCTTAATATCTTAATATAAATCTATAGTTTCATTTTTATTCCAATATAAAAATAAAGAAAATACCTAACTGCAAACAATGCCAAGAAGTACAAAAAATCTATATTAGTATCAATTTACTTTCAATAACAATTATTGTGAAATTTAAAATATTATACATATCACAATTTCTTTAATGTAATAAAAGTTAGGATATAGATCTGGACATACAGATCCCACAGCAGATATGTTCTATTTCTAAATTGGTTACAAATAAAAATAATAAGCAACAATTTTGATTATTATTCTGATACTATGGTAAACATTAATCACATGCAACACAGGAAATATTTTGACAACGACACTGTTTTTTCTTTCATGTGAAAATGAATCTGTGATATCGCTTTTTCATGAATCCATTATCCTTAGACAAACTGACTGTATCGCTACCGCTCGTTATATTTCCATGTAAATCGGTTTACCAGCGTAACTAACGTTTAAGTAGATTTTCTTTCGAAATTAAGTTCTTTCTTATGAAACTGTCAGTTCAACAGACTTGACGCAGATCGAGATGAAGAAGTATTATAAGCACAAAGAAGCAAATATCTAACAGTCTCCTATTAAATATTAATATGTCGATCTATTGAGAATATGTATATATGTACAAATAAATTCTGATAGGTAGTAGACTTAACGGAAACTTATATATATGTAGAAATTGATAATGAGTTGAGGATTTCAGATGTCCTCAATTTTGCAGTTGATATTAATTGAGCGAGTTGAATTAAATATTATCTACGATCGTTCTGATACTACATACCGTCGAGACGCCGTCTACATCATTTCTGTTTTTCGAAATTTAGAACGAAGAGAAGTTTAGGAGAAAGTTTATGAAGGAACACATTTAAAGGGCCTTGCAGAACTCCAAACGTGTGATGTCCCACTAGTCCAATAATGCACGGATTCAGGATTTATAAATAATCAGTATTTCTCTAGGTGTCAACTATCTTTTCCTTACTCCGCACAATATCTCAACTATTGCTACATTGGTTATTTACAGTACCCAAATGCTAAAGTATACATACAGGAAAAGTTAGTACAGTCAAAAATTTTTGTTTAATTTTTAATAAAAATCTTACATTAGTAGATCAAAAATATTAATCAATTTATATCAATAGTAATATAAACATTACTAAAACATTACTAAAAGCAAAAAATGAAAAGACTTGTTGCAGATTCAGTTTCGAACTAAAGAAGTTTAACCATATTATAGCAAAGATAAATGGGCTTTGGTGGTTAATTTGTGTTTGTCCATCGAACAGCCATATTTTGAAGAAATTTAAGTTGTAATGTCATTATTATTTATAATTACACAAGTATAGAACGAGAAAAATTACCTGTGAATGGTTTTCGCCAAAAGAATAAACTCCATATATAATCCTCACAATAAATGTTTACAAAATAAGAGATCATTTGGGAAAGGAATTCAATTTACTTGTCTTGAGATTAATTCATTTGAATGTCTATACAGTGTGGAAAAAAGTATGGACTACCCCTAATAATTTGGTAGCCTTCAGTTTTATGGAAGACGCTTGAACGCGTCGATTTAGTTTTCTAGTCTCCCATATTCTGTTAGAATTCATTTGTTTTTTTATTGACACTTGTCAAAAATATGACGTCATTAATATTTTGTTAAATAGCAATGTATGGCGTGTAATACATTATTTGAAAGTTCTTGTTTCACTCAGTATGTTTCTAGATATTTTTACGATTCTGTCGTGCCATTTCAAAATGGCGACCGTTCTATTGTGAAAATGATCTTAAATTAATTCCCAGTAAGAGAACAACTCTTTCTTGTGTTATTAGAAAAAAAAGCAAACATAATCACACTACGACAGTCCTAAAGCTTTATCATTTAATGGCTGCCCTTACATTAAGTTTCTTGACCTTAACTTGTTTTTAAACTTTAGTCACTCTTTATCCTGACCACAATAATCCCGATTTGCCTAGTCCAGAAATTTGGCTGCAACAAGATGGAGCCTCGCTCCACTATGCGAGACAAGTTCGGGAATATCTCGATTTGATGTTTCCGGGAAAATGGATTGGCCGACGGGGTCCCATTTAATGGCCCGCCATGTCACATGATATGACCCCTTTGGACTTGTTTGTGTAGGGTTATTTGAAATCCAAAACTTTTTTAAATATGTCAAGAGATACTGATGATCTAAAGTACCGCATAAAAACGGAAATACGAAAAACTTCATCAGAAATGATACGAAATGTTCAAAAAGAATTTCTTTCTAGACTTGGGCACTGTTAAGTTATCAACGGTCGTCACTTATAGCACTTACTGAAATAAGTTTTATGTGTTTTATCCTCCACACATCATTCTTAGTTTATTATTTATTTGATTGTTCTTTGTTGTTTAAGATAATTTTCACAATTGCACACTCGCCATTTTGAAACGGCACGACAGAATCGCAAAAAAATCTAGGAACATACTGAACAAAACAACAGACTTCAGATGATATATCACACGCTATATAATAATAATAATAATAATAATAATAATAATAATAATAATAATAATAATAATAATAATAATAATAATAATAATAATAATAATAATAATAATAATAATAATAATAATAATAATAATAATAATAATAATAATAATAATAATAATAATAATAATAATAATAATAATAATAATAATATATAATAATAATAATAATAATAATAATAATAATAAAATAAGCAGGAGGGGCCGCACAACATCCATCTGGCCTTTGGTGAGTAGCGACACCACTTACTCCAGCTGGGGTGCAAAACCGGACCGGCAGCACCAGCGCACCCGGGAGGGGATAACATATTCCCCTCTAGTGTCGGCCGTGGGCTTACTGGGCTAACTCCCCGGTAAGCCCGAACTTCTTGTTCCAAATGGCAGAAGAGGAGGCCCCCACGATCGACCCCGTTCGGATAGGGGTCATGGGCAAGGTGGTGGGGCCCAAATGGATGGATTGCCTGAAAACGACGCACGCCAACGACATGGACGCTTTGAGTGGACCGACGAGCTGAGGGACGACCTGCTGCATTGCTATGAAAGCAGTGAGCCCATACGGAGGGGATACATGGCACGTATGCATGCCCTGTGGTGTGAATTACACCCAGAGCATGATGCCTTTACGCCGCAGAATCTGCGTGATTATGTATCCTATCTTCGTGGAAAGGGCTATGTGAGGACTGCGCCCCGATTGGCGAATGAGGTAGCTGAAAGGCTGCCTAATGAACCAGTTGAGGATGCGGTCTTCACCGTTCCACCAATAGTAGAGGGCCTCAGTACCAGAAGGGGGTTACATCGCATAAGACCCCCTAGGCCACAAGACCTGGCCAGAGTGGATGCTGAAGTTCAAGCATCGCTTCCAGAAGAGGCCGACATCTGGCACATAAATTGTGCCCTGTACACTGCCGCCGAGAGCTTCTCTCATATGGAGAGGGCGAACAACTCTTCCTCTCCGCGAGAGAGAGCGGAGTGGCGTGTACGGAAGATGGAGGCCAAGATCCAGTCGGCAAGACAACAGGTATCTCGTATCCAATGTGTGATGGACTATATGGCGGCCAATAGGCCTTTCACGCAAAAATTACGGCGAATCGCCGCTAATTTAAGACGCGTCCATCACACACTTAATGAGGTGGTGCTGCGTACCATCAAACAGCACTGCCTTGATAGGATACGGATGCTAGTGACATGCAAAAAGTCACTAGTGAGGCGGGCGGGAAGACTGGCGGAAAATAATTTGTTCCGCCAAAAACCTTCGCGTCTATTCGAACCGCCTCAACCTGTTGTCGAAAATCCACCGACTGTAGATCAGGTGGAAAACTTTTGGAAGGCGCTGTACGAGCAGAAGCTCCCACTCCAAAGAGACACTCCAGCCCTGGCACACTTTGAAGACTTTTGCGAAGGTCTTCGGCGACCAGAAGAAGTGTGCCACCCGATAACCCCTGAAGAGGTTCAAAGGGCTCTTGCGGGCTCTAAGAACTTTGCTGCTCCAGGTCCCGACGGGATAAATAACTTCTGGTGGAAAAAATTACCTAGTATCCACCGCCATTTAGCCAGAATTTTTACCACCTGGCTAAATGGGGAGCAGCAAATTCCTTCTTGGGTTGTTGAGGGGCGAACCGTGCTAATCCCGAAGACCGGAGATTTGTCCAACCCAAAGAACTACCGACCGATAACCTGCTTAAACGCCTGTTACAAGGTGTTTACACGCATCTTGTACAGGCGAGTACTCCTAGCAGTTGAGCCGGTTTTCGAGGGGATATACGAACAACGAGGGTCTAAGAGGGGTGTCGCTGGCTGCAAGGAGAATCTGTTGATTGACAGATGTATCACGCAGGACTCCGTGCAGTACAAGCGAAACCTTTCCATGGCCTGGATCGACTACCGCAAGGCATTCGATATGACATCGCATGAGCTAATAATTCACTTGCTCCAATGCCTTGTGGTGCCCGGTCCTATAGTGAGATGCATTCAAGAACTGATGCCGCTCTGGAGGACTCGGTTTACCATAACATCGGGTGATACTAGAGTCCGGACAGAGCCGGTGTCGTTTAGAAGGGGCGTGTTTCAGGGAGACTCCCTTAGCCCTCTTCTGTTTTGCATCTCACTGTTGCCGTTGTCCGTGTCCCTCAGGAAGACCCGTGGCTATAACTGCGGCACCCCCGGCGATCGGAGGCATAAGGTCACCCATCTATTTTACATGGATGACCTAAAACTTTATGCCTCCGGAGAAAGGGAATTACGCCAGTCCCTGAGGGTGGTGCAGGAGTACACGCAGGCCATCGGGATGGAGTTGGGGTTGGACAAATGTGCACTGGTTCATCTCAAGAGAGGACGAAGCCGGGAATACGCAGAGGATGCGCAGCTAGTAGACGGAAGCATCTTACATCACTTAGATGCCGGAGAGTCGTACGCCTACTTGGGTCTTGAGCAACGCTCCACCCAAGAGGTAGGGGTCGTAAAAAACGCTCTCCGCGGCAAGTATCAGCACCGCCTCCGACAGATCTGGTCTTCAGAACTGTCGGGGAAGAACAAGGTGTCTGCAACAAACATGCTTGCCGTTCCGATCCTTGTCTACTCCTTCGGAGTAGTCAAATGGACACAGGAGGAGCTGCGACAACTCGACGTAGTAACCCGAAAGAGGATGCATCTCAGTAGGAGTTTGCATCCTAGATCGTCCGTTCCACGGCTATATCTCCCACGATATCGCGGAGGTCGTGGACTCTTGAGTTTGGAGTGTCTTCATAAGAGGATGGTTCTGGACGGAGCCTGTAAAGTTATCAGGAGTTCGGATCCCCTTCTCTGCATGGTCCGAGATCACGAACATGCAGGGATAGGAGCATTTTTATTTAAGGCAGCACGTAGAGCAGCCGATGATCTCGGTCTCGTCTTCGATACCGAACGGGCCAATCACAACTCTGTCACCGAGTTGGAACCCGTTCAGTTAAAAGCCCAAGTAAAAGCTGCAGAGCATTTAAGAGCTCTGCAGCTTCACAAGGATAAGCCCATGCACGGGGTCTTCTATAGGAATATGGAAGCCCTGGGCTTATCCGAAAGGCTGACCTTTGCTTTCTTAAGGTCAGCCGGGCTAAATTCAGAGACCGAGGGATTCATCATGGCTTGCCAAGATGGTGTATTTAACACGCTCGTCTATCGGAGTCGTGTCATGGGTATGGAGGTCCCTGATGTCAGCTGCAGGGCCTGCCGTAGGGCGCCGGAGACATTGATGCATTTACTGTCGGCTTGTCCGGTATATGCAGTCTCGGCCTATATCCATAGACACAACGCAGCGTTGCGGGTGCTTTATTATCATTTAAGGCACTCGTATCAGATAGACGAGACACCAGTGCTGCCTTACGCTCCGGGGGATATTGAGTCCGTTGTGGAAAACGAGAAGTGCCGAATATATTGGAACTATTCGTTTTCCACCGTCAGGCAAATACAAGCCAACAAGAATGACGTAGTCCTCCTCGACCACCAAATCAGGACAATGTTCGTCATCGAGTTCTCGGCACCCGGTGATGGTAACATTGTTTTGAAAGAGGAGGAGAAACGGACAAAATATCGAGATTTAATCTTCGAACTCCGTAGACTCTATCCAGACCATACTGTTAAATTGAAGGTACTGATTATAGGAGCCCTTGGTGGAGCGAGAGATACACTGCTTTCTGAATTAAATAACATACCGGCATGCCGAAACTCGGCAGAAATCTTAGCCGGTCGCATGCAGAAGGCCGTAATTCTCGGCTCACTACGTCTACTCAGGGCACACGACTCGGCCCAGTAATCACTAACCGAGCGGACGCGAGGAGTGATTGCTGGTATTACCAGCGCACCTTCTGTGTGAGTCGGAGCCACAGAAAGGGGTGACTGGCTTTTAGTAAAAAAAAAAAAAAATAATAATAATAAAAATAAAGCAGGAGGGGCCGCACAACATCCATCTGGCCTTTGGTGAGTAGCGACACCACTTACTCCAGCTGGGGTGCAAAACCGGACCGGCAGCACCAGCGCACCCGGGAGGGGATAACATATTCCCCTCTAGTGTCGACCGTGGGCTTACTGGGCTAACTCCCCGGTAAGCCCGAACTTCTTGTTCCAAATGGCAGAAGAGGAGGCCCCCACGATCGACCCCGTTCGGATAGGGGTCATGGGCAAGGTGGTGGGGCCCAAATGGATGGATTGCCTGAAAACGACGCACGCCAACGACATGGACGCTTTGAGTGGACCGACGAGCTGAGGGACGACCTGCTGCATTGCTATGAAAGCAGTGAGCCCATACGGAGGGGATACATGGCACGTATGCATGCCCTGTGGTGTGAATTACACCCAGAGCATGATGCCTTCACGCCGCAGAATCTGCGTGATTATGTATCCTATCTTCGTGGAAAGGGCTATGTGAGGACTGCGCCCCGATTGGCGAATGAGGTAGCTGAAAGGCTGCCTAATGAACCAGTTGAGGATGCGGTCTTCACCGTTCCACCAATAGTAGAGGGCCTCAGTACCAGAAGGGGGTTACATCGCATAAGACCCCCTAGGCCACAAGACCTGGCCAGAGTGGATGCTGAAGTTCAAGCATCGCTTCCAGAAGAGGCTGACATCTGGCACATAAATTGTGCCCTGTACACTGCCGCCGAGAGCTTCTCTCATATGGAGAGGGCGAACAACTCTTCCTCTCCGCGAGAGAGAGCGGAGTGGCGTGTACGGAAGATGGAGGCCAAGATCCAGTCGGCAAGACAACAGGTATCTCGTATCCAATGTGTGATGGACTATATGGCGGCCAATAGGCCTTTCACGCAAAAATTACGGCGAATCGCCGCTAATTTAAGACGCGTCCATCACACACTTAATGAGGTGGTGCTGCGTACCATCAAACAGCACTGCCTTGATAGGATACGGATGCTAGTGACATGCAAAAAGTCACTAGTGAGGCGGGCGCGAAGACTGGCGGAAAATAATTTGTTCCGCCAAAAACCCTCGCGTCTATTCGAACCGCCTCAACCTGTTGTCGAAAATCCACCGACTGTAGATCAGGTGGAAAACTTTTGGAAGGCGCTGTACGAGCAGAAGCTCCCACTCCAAAGAGACACTCCAGCCCTGGCACACGTTGAAGACTTTTGCGAAGGTCTTCAGCGACCAGAAGAAGTGTGCCACCCGATAACCCCTGAAGAGGTTCAAAGGGCTCTTGCGGGCTCTAAGAACTTTGCTGCTCCAGGTCCCGATGGGATAAATAACTTCTGGTGGAAAAAATTACCTAGTATCCACCGCCATTTAGCCAGAATTTTTACCACATGGCTAAATGGGGAGCAGCAAATTCCTTCTTGGGTTGTTGAGGGGCGAACCGTGCTAATCCCGAAGACCGGAGATTTGTCCAACCCAAAGAACTACCGACCGATAACCTGCTTAAACGCCTGTTACAAGGTGTTTACACGCATCTTGTACACGCGAGTACTCCTAGCAGTTGAGCCGGTTTTCGAGGGGATATACGAACAACGAGGGTCTAAGAGGGGTGTCGCTGGCTGCAAGGAGAATCTGTTGATTGACAGATGTATCACGTAGGACTCCGTGCAGTACAAGCGAAACCTTTCCATGGCCTGGATCGACTACCGCAAGGCATTCGATATGACATCGCATGAGCTAATAATTCACTTGCTCCAATGCCTTGTGGTGCCCGGTCCTATAGTGAGATGCATTCAAGAACTGATGCCGCTCTGGAGGACTCGGTTTACCATAACATCGGGTGATACTAGAGTCCGGACAGAGCCGGTGTCGTTTAGAAGGGGCGTGTTTCACGGTGACTTCCTTAGCCCCCTTCTGTTTTGCATCTCACTGTTGCCGTTGTCTGTGTCCCTCAGGAAGACCCGTGGCTATAACTGCGGCACCCCCGGCGATCGGAGGCATAAGGTCACCCATCTATTTTACATGGATGACCTAAAACTTTATGCCTCCGGAGAAAGGGAATTACGCCAGTCCCTGAGGGTGGTGCAGGAGTACACGCAGGCCATCGGGATGGAGTTGGGGTTGGACAAATGTGCACTGGTTCATCTCAAGAGAGGACGAAGCCGGGAATACGCAGAGGATGCGCAGCTAGTAGACGGAAGCATCTTACATCACTTAGATGCCGGAGAGTCGTACGCCTATTTGGGTCTTGAGCAACGCTCCACCCAAGAGGTAGGTGTCATAAAAAACGCTCTCCGCGGCAAGTATCAGCACCGCCTCCGACAGATCTGGTCTTCAGAACTGTCGGGGAAGAACAAGGTGTCTGCAACAAACATGCTTGCCGTTCCGATCCTTGTCTACTCCTTCGGAGTAGTCAAATGGACACAGGAGGAGCTGCGACAACTCGACGTAGTAACCCGAAAGAGGATGCATCTCAGTAGGAGTGTGCATCCTAGATCGTCCGTTCCACGGCTATATCTCCCACGATATCGCGGAGGTCGTAGACTCTTGAGTTTGGAGTGTCTTCATAACAGGATGGTTCTGGACGGAGCCTGTAAAGTTATCAGGAGTTCGGATCCCCTTCTCTGCATGGTCCGAGATCACGAACATGCAGGGATAGGAGCATTTTTATTTAAGGCAGCACGTAGAGCAGCCGATGATCTCGGTCTCGTCTTCGATACCGAACGGGCCAATCACAACTCTGTCACCGAGTTGGAACCCGTTCAGTTAAAAGCCCAAGTAAAAGCTGCAGAGCATTTAAGAGCTCTGCAGCTTCACAAGGATAAGCCCATGCACGGGGTCTTCTATAGGAATATGGAAACCCTGGGCTTATCCGAAAGGCTGACCTTTGCTTTCTTAAGGTCAGCCGGGCTAAATTCAGAGACCGAGGGATTCATCATGGCTTGCCAAGATGGTGTATTTAACACGCTCGTCTATCGGAGTCGTGTCATGGGTATGGAGGTCCCTGATGTCAGCTGCAGGGCCTGCCGTAGGGCGCCGGAGACATTGATGCATTTACTGTCAGCTTGTCCGGTATATGCAGTCTCGGCCTATATCCATAGACACAACGCAGCGTTGCGGGTGCTTTATTATCATTTAAGGCACTCGTATCAGATAGACGAGACACCAGTGCTGCCTTACGCTCCGGGGGATATTGAGTCCGTTGTGGAAAACGAGAAGTGCCGAATATATTGGAACTATTCGTTTTCCACCGTCAGGCAAATACAAGCCAACAAGCCTGACGTAGTCCTCCTCGACCACCAAATCAGGACAATGTTCGTCATCGAGTTCTCGGCACCCGGTGATGGTAACATTGTTTTGAAAGAGGAGGAGAAACGGACAAAATATCGAGATTTAATCTTCGAACTCCGTAGACTCTATCCAGACCATACTGTTAAATTGAAGGTACTGATTATAGGAGCCCTTGGTGGAGCGAGAGATACACTGCTTTCTAAATTAAAGAACATACCGGCATGCCGAAACTCGGCAGAAATCTTAGCCGGTCGCATGCAGAAGGCCGTAATTCTCGGCTCACTACGTCTACTCAGGGCACACGACTCGGCCCAGTAATCACTAACCGAGCGGACGCGAGGAGTGATTGCTGGTATTACCAGCGCACCTTCTGTGTGAGTCGGAGCCACAGAAAGGGGTGACTGGCTTTTAGTAAAAAAAAAAAAAAAAAAAATAATAATAATAATAATAATTTATTTATTTAATTTAACATCAATATCACAATTACATTGAATGCAAATAAATAAATAAGATGAACCCCGGAAGTATCACTAAGATACTTGTACGGGTACAACAAAAAAAAAGAAATATAAATACATCCAAATCATAAATATAAATCAAAATTACCACATAATTTAATACAAAATAACATAATATAATAACAACACAACCAAGGGGAGCTGGATGTATTCTAATGTAGTATCACCCACAGATTAATTTTAGCATTTGGCTGTTTCTATCTTAAAATTTAATTAATATAGATATATGATTTAGATATTAGATAAATAAGTATACATGCACAAAACCAACATGAACATAGATATATAAATATAGATAAAATATAAATAAATGTATAGATAAAATATAACTAAATGTACAAATAAAATTATAAATAAATTAGTAATTAGTAAAATCAACCGAGAGGTACGTATGAATTATTATTTTTTTATTTAAAATTTTTATTATCCTTTATTTTATTTAATTAACGACAATAAAAATATTCATGAGTAATTTATATATTGAGGCAGTGAGTCATTTTATTTTAGTGTGTATATATAGAATTGACTTGATCATTACATATAATTTTTTTGATCAACTAAAACGTGGAACATATTTCTGTCATTTTCTAAAATATACTTCTTGCACGATAATTTAAACTTTTTTTTTGTGTTGATTTCCTTAATTTCAGTAGGCAGAGAATTGAATATTTTTGGTGCTAGAAAGGAACAACACCGCTGACCTACTGTTTTCCGCATTTTAGGAACTTTTAAAGCATCCTTATTTCTTGTTATGTAATGAGGATGTCCCTCCAGTGTAACTGTTTTGTTTTCAGAATGTTGTTTAGTGACTAGTGTAAGGCAGAATAATTGTCGAAGGTCCATTACTTTTGCGATTTTAAACAGTGCATCAGATGTGTAAGTATAATATTTATTATATATAACATTTAAAATCCTTTTTTGAAATGTTTCTAATTTTGTTATACTTACATTCAGCATCCCTCCCCAACCTATTATGCCGTACCGCAAGTGTGATTCGACGAAAGCTTTGTACATTATAATTAATTGTTTACGATCTAAAATGTCTTTAGGTTTTCTAAAGAATGGGATTATTCCACGTAATTTTTTTAATAATTCAGAGACATGTACATCCCAACGAAGATGTTCGTCTACGTGTATACCAAGATATCTTATAGTCTTCGTATATAATATATTAAAATGTTTGGAGTTTATGTTTATATTTACATCGTAATTAGGTAGTTGCGGTTTATAGGATGTAAAGGGAATGTAAAAAGTTTTTTCAAAGTATAATAGTTTATAGTTTATAATCAAGCCATTGTTTGATTTTAGTGAAGTCATTTTCTGCCTTTATTTTTAGATTATTCCAAGTATCGTCTTCATAATAAATTGCGGTGTCGTCAGAAAAACTAATGCGGCCATCGGTTTTTACTAGAAATAAGTTGTTAATATACAAAATGAATAATAACGGTCCCAGGATAGTGCCTTGAGGAACACCACAATTTATCGTCCTATAATTACTTTTAACATCATCAATGCTTACGCATTGTTTTCTGCCAGAGAGATAACTTTTTAATAGTTTTAGTGGTAAGTTTCTTATACCTATGTTTTCAAGGCTTTCGATCAACAGCTGATGACTTACTGTATCGAATGCCTTGGCTAGGTCTATAAAAATACCTATCGAGGGTTTTCCATTGTCGAGTGACATGTATATTTATTTAGTGAGACATTCGATTGCATCAGATGTTGATTTTCCATCCTGGAATCCATATTGATTCTGGGATAAAATATTGTATTTATTTACAAATTTTTTTATTCTTAATTTTAGTATTTTCTCAAATATCTTGCTAAAGTTTGTGATCAATGAAATAGGCCGATAATTAGAGGGCTCTAATATATCACCTTTTTTAAAAATAGGCTTTACTACAGATACTTTGAACGCTGACGGACAAACTCCACTTTCGAAGGATTTATTTATTATAAATGTTAAAGGTTCAGTTAGATAATCTATGATTTGTTTTAGTGATTCAGCTCTTATCCCGTCATAACCGACTGATTTTTTATTTTTCAGGGTGTTAATATTATCCCTTACTTCATTTTCATCAGTCGGGTAAAGAAACATTGATTTGTCATTAATTTTTACATTTTCTTTATAGTTTATATCTCTTTCTATTAGGCTAGCCACTTTATTGCCCATTTCTGAATAAATTTTATTAACTATTTCGCATATTTATTTTTTGTTTTCAACAATTTCATTACTGGAATTTAAAATATTATTTGTATTATAGTTTTTTTTTTTGGATTTATTTTGTATTTCATTAACAGTATTCCATAGAATTTTATTATTATTTTTTTCGTTATCTATCCTCATTTTGTAGTAATTATTTTTAGATTTTTTTATTAATTTGTCTAAGTTGTTTCTATAGCAGTTATATTGTTCTTTTAATATAGTATTCTCAGCTGAACTTTGCATATTTAAATATAGTTTTTTCTTATTGTTTACATAATTTAATATACCTTTAGTAATCCAAGGTTTCTTGCTTATATATTTTTTTCTTTTCTTCAATAATTTCGTATGTTTGTTAATTTTTTCAATTAAAACATCTAAAAGTGTGTTTGTTGCAGATTCAACATCCTCACAGTTATAAACTTCATGCCAGGTAATTGTACTTAGTTCATATTTTAAATCTTTGTAATTAATAAATTTAATATAGTTTTTTGCTATCTGATTTAATTTTTTTTCATTTTGTGTTACAATCTGCATTATGATAGGAAAATGGTCTGTGATGTTATTTTTAAGTATAATGGGTAATATGTTCTCATCAATATCATTTGTGTTCTTTACGAATATATGGTCAATGCAGCTGCCTGAATATATATATTGTCATTTAAGAAAAATGCCATGACGTCATATTTTTGACAGATGTCAATAAGAAACAAATAAATTCTAGCTAAATGCGGGAAGCTGGAAAACTAAATTATTAGGAGTAGTCCATACTTTTCTTCCAGGCTGTATATTCATCTATATATATATATATATATATATATATATATATATATATATATATATATATATATATATATATATATATATATATATATATATATATAGATTCTAAGTATGTTATAAAATATTTAATCTGTAATTTCAGGTGGAGTAGCCTTAAACTAGACTTTGGCTGACATAATGATGAACTAAAAGATGTTTATTATTATCGTTATTATGTATATATTCATCTATATATCTATTATATCTTTATTATTTCAATATACGTATGTTTGTTTGTTTGTCGTTACGAACTCTTATATTGTTTTAAATAAAATATTTATTAACTAAATGCATTTTAAAAATCCCTAAAATCTAGAGATCCAGTCATCAGATTAGTAATACAGCCGAAACCATCTCAACTGCTGGTATGTAAAAGCAGTTATATTAAATATAAATTAGTTTTAATAATCTTAGGAGATTTTGCGGAGTGATGCCATTTTTAATCCATCAAGATATTTCCAGACCATATGAACATGAATACATAGTTACGCTATGGATATTTCACGAGCAAACACGGCAAAACAGTCTTCTGACGGACATGGTGTATTTGTGCCGGTAATATTTGATGTGAATATTAGAACCGTATGCCAATATTAAAAGTTAATCAACCAAAAAGATAAATTAGGAGATAGATCTTTAGATGTTACTAACAATAAGGCATGCAAAATTTGGTGGCGAGTTATGATTTACTAAACATGTAAATGTTTTATGTCAAATGTCATTTATTAATTTAAAACAACTTTATCCACGGCATAATGAAATCACAACTAAAAATTAATCTGCGTAGTTGCTTAATTTTTTAAAAATTTTCAAAACACTGATATGGTACGCTTACAAAGATTTGAAAATAGTTGTTTTAGGTTTGCGTATGGTGTAAGAAATATGAACGTGGGATTAGTGAGTTAATCCATAATTATCCATATCCATGCATATTAATCCATAATAAAAGTTTTAGATTTGCGTATGGTGTAAGAAAATATGAACATGGAATTAGTGAGTTAATTCATAATTATCTCAATCTTGAAAACACTCGAAACTTACATATATTATGTATGACATATAATCTTTAAAGATAATGCTCTTGAATATTTATATACAAAAATAAATAGGTTACACAAAGATACATCTAAATTTAAACCACGCTGTTCATATATGAATATGTTAGAAATTTCACGCCATATCATTGTCTTGAATACTAGGTTTATTTGTCAGGCAGGTAAAAAAATATAATACTCTTCTTCCTGAGTTAAAAAAATATACAATCCTGAATTTTAAAATAAAATTAAAACAACATCTATTACGTATTTTGTTAGTATTACCATGTTTTAGATTTTAATAATATCGTATATATTAGGAGTAGGTATCCAGTTGTATAGTTAGTGTACATCTTTTTTTTTTGTACTCAATTTATTATCAGCTAATATGATTTTTGTTAACTATATACAAGTATATTTGACTATAAGTAAGCTTATTACTTTTCCGAACCCCGGAAAAGTAATGTAATCGTGTAAAGAAAAATAGAAAAAAAATTTTTGAGTTTATTTTTCGTTTTTCGGTCTAAAAACAAAAAAAAATGGTTTCTAAAAAATTTAACTGTATGTATGTCGTTGTCGTCGGCATTTAAAAATCTTGATAGCACGATAACTCAACTAAATCGTGTAGGATTGATCGGATTTTGACTGATTCTGATCGGGGACGTCTCTCAGACGACACCTATTGATTTTTAGGCAGATAGGACACACTCTACCATGTTCATGGGTCATGAGAAATCACAATGGTGGACTATTTCAGAATTTTTTTTTATCAGCACCATCACTCAATTAAACTGTGTCGGATTGATCGGGTTTCGACTGATTCTGCTTAGGGACATCTACCAGATGACATCAATTGATTTTGAGGTGGATAGGCCACACCCCACCCTGTCCATGGGCCATGAGAAAGCACGATGGTGGACTATTTGAGAAAAATTGAAGAAAGTAAAACTGTCGCATAAAACACATATGCTGCATTTATGTGTTGGTTTATTTCTTCTCGGCCACTCAATTTCGAGATCTAGATGTTCTACGTGTGGAAAAGTCTGTTTTAAAGTTTTAAAACTGTTTCTTTTTGTTTCAAAGTAGCGTTCTCTTTTCATTTGTTACAGGGTTAAGTTGAAAAGTAGTTCATACTGACACTTTGCCCATTATCTAATTTATATTTACATGTCTTCATTTACAGGTAAATGACGACAAATAATTATTATTATATCTTAATTTACCAATTTATCCCTAAGTAAAGCATAAACTCAGTTTTAATTATCTGCTAATAATATCAACTTGTTTGGCAAGTCGAGTAATGCATGATATTTCAGTGTTTGTGGAAAGTTGGTCTCATTTTCTTTTTCTAGCGTAAAGTATTCAACGATATGTTAAATACCTTTCTATATTGAAAATATTTCTAATAATTATGCGTAATCTTCAGTGTAATGAGACGGTATGACAAGCTAGGGAACCCAAATTTGATTTAAAAAACACGTTTTGTTACGTAGGAACTTAATACTTATGTTAATATAATCTAGGGGTGCAGAGATTGCGTCAACTTTTTCAATTTAATCAGAGCCAACTTTGAAATATGCATTATTCAATTCACCATTTTCTCAGACAGGCATTCAAAAATGAAGATATTAGAAGTAGTAAACTTTAACCGGGTAATAAAGAGGCATTAAAAGAGACATCGCAGAGAAAATCATAGTGGCTGGGAATGAGTTTAATTATACAGTTGCCACTTGTGTTTGTTCTAAATTACCCGGCTGAAATTTCAATTGTCATTTTCATTACCAGAGGCATAGTTATGACTGTTGTTTACTAATTTATAATGTCTGATTTAGACATGCATATTTATATCCAATTTTATATATTTTGTGCTTTATTTTAATGTGTATTATATCAAATAGTCAAATAAGACAGTATGAACTTTATTCATTTCACAGGCCAACAAAATTTTGTGATCGGATTTTTTTTTTACTTTTTGACTTAGTTCGTACAATGAATTACAGAAACATTGTTTTTTCATGCACCAGTATTTGTAAATGTACATTGTACAATAATTTGTAGTATTTTAAACCGGGGTTCTATAAAATTAAATTTTGCCTCAATATTTACGGCGCCCTTGTGTTTAATCGGTATAAAGCGTAGACACAAGTATGGGGGATTTGCCGAAACAGAGTTGGCCGGTGGGGATATTCCAGTTTTATACTATTCAGGTATGTACATAGTTGCTGTAATACATGATGTATGTACGTTTACTCGTGACATCATGTCGCGTGTTTTTATTTTGTATTAAAAATACTTAGAAAAAGGATTGGTCTCGAAGAGAAAACAACATCTGATACAAAAAACGTTATTCATGCAAATTTGGTTAATCCGCAAAAATTCTTTTGCTGCCACTTCATATTAAGTTAGGATTAATGCAGCAATATGTAAAATCTACACATAAAAATGAAAATTGTTTTAAGTACTCATGTGGTAAATTTCCAGCTCTTCCTGAAGCAAAATTAAAGGAAGGCATTTTCGTAGAACCACAAATAAGAAAATTAATTAATACAGGACTAACAGTTTGAAAAAACAATGACAGAGATTGTAAAAAAACTTGGATGTGCTTTAAAAATGTAACAGAAATTTTTTAGGGAATTATAAATATCCGAAGGATGAGGAAATTGTCAAAAAAATGCTGGATAAATTTAAAAAAGGCTGTAATATGAGCATTAAAATTCATTCTTTCAAAGAAAAAAAGAAATCATAGACTCAAAACTATTTTGTGTTGTCGCTTTTTACTATGTTTTTTAATGTTTATTAAATATAATGTTTTTTAATGTGTATTAATAATAATTTCTTTAGTTTTTAATTTATTCTGATTATTCAGTTGATCAATAACCTTACGTGAGGGGCAAAAATGGAAGGTAGATATGAAATCGGCATAAATACTTCAATTATAATCACATCAAACCCAAATCAACTTTCAATATGTCAAAATTAATTGGCCTGTGTTATAGAAATTATGATCAAATCGAGAAGAAACTTATTTTACAACATTATGATTTTCATTTTGCAGCAAATATAACGGGATGGTAAAACTAACTAAACCTGTACTCTCTGAGGCTACATTCTTCAAATTACTGTGTCTAACGGTTATGTTTGGTCGACATTTTGGCTTCGATATTGAAGCCATTTTCATGACTAGTAAAAAGGAGGGATTGGAATTCCTGGAGCGAACATGCATGAGTATCCACCCCAATGGAGAATGTTCCAGTCTGTTCGACTACTTAAACATGAACAACCAGACTGTTTAAACATACGCGATTACAGCTAAAAGCTAGATAATATCTGGAACCTCGGCTCCATAGCACTCTGAGTACCAATCTGTCTACTCTTCAGGGTTTGATATTGGTTCTTGCTGAAATCACAATCTGCCTATTACTCGGTTCGAACTGGTGTTTTGTCAAACTTCTCCACCGATGTTGTATGATAGGTGTGATATAGAGGATTCTACTTGGAATATTATGCTTTCAGTAGAGATGATTTTTGATGTGATGGATATGATGCCTTTGGATAGCATGGCTGTTGCATGTTGATGACAGTATAGTAGATGAATGTTAGAGTGACTGTATATACTACTACTATACTGTACTATTATTGTATATAGTTGGTTGTATGAGGTCTGGATTGGTGACGGGAAAGAGTTTCTTTTTCGGTGTATCGGACTTCTTATTCTTGATGAATTTCGCTTTTTAATGGAATGTTCTGAGGTAGTTAGTAGTTATTTTGATATGAGAAAATATCTAGTAATAATTTGTGTGGAGTACTGTGGTGTCTGTCGTCATGTATTAAGTTTTTAATAACTGCAAATCCTGTTTTTCTAAGTATTCGTTTTGCGGACAGGGAATGGTCGAAATATATTAGATGAAAGGCTTTCTGAGCAAGATCTTGGTCTCTGCATAATTTAAGGAAGATTAGGGCATGGAAAGAGTGTGTATTTAAATAGAAGGAGTTTTGTGTATGACTTTGTTTTACAATGTCCTCTCGTCCCGCGAAAGGCGAGGATTCTGTTCAGATAGGTTTTCGAGGTCAGAATAATATACAGAAGTTTCCAAAGTTCAGGTTGATTCATGTTCTGAATTTTCGATTTATTAGACGGTTCCAATATTGAAACCATTTTTAAATAGACAGTTTTAAAACCTTAAAACGAACTTTTCCGTACGTAGAACATCTCTATCTCGAAACTGAGTGACCGAGAAAAATAAACCAACACATAAATGCAGAATATGTGTTTTATGTGACAGTTTTACTATGTCCAAATAGTCCACCATCGTGCTTTCTCATGACCCATGAACAGGATGGGGTGTGTTCTATGCACCTCAAAATCAATAGATGTCGTCTGGCAGGCGTCCCCAATCAGAATCAGTTGAAACCCGATCGATACGACACGATTTAATTGAGTGATCGTGCTAACAAAAAAATTTCTCAAATAGTCCATCATCGTGCTTTTTCATGACCCATGAACAGGGTGGGGTGTGTTCTATGCACCTTAAAATCAATAGATGTCGTCTCGTAGACGTCCTTAATCAGAATCAGTCGAAACACGATCGATCCGACACGATTTAATTGAGTGATCGTGCTAACAAAAAATTTCTCAAATAGTCAACCATCGTGCTTTCTCATGACCCATGAACAGGGTAGGGTGTATTCTATGCACCTCAAAATCAATAGATGTCGTCTGGTAGGCGCCCCCAATCAGAGTCAGTTAAAACCCGATCGATTCGACACGACTTAATTTAGTGATTGTGCTAACAAAAAAATTTCTCAAATAGTCCACCATTGTGCTTTCTCATGACCCATGAACATGGTACAGTGTGTTCTATTCCCCTCAAAATCGTGTCATCTGGGAGATGTCCCCGATCAGAATCAGTCAAAACTCGATCGATCCGACATGATTTAGTTCAGTTCAAAAAAATTCTCAAATAGTCCGTCATCGTGCTCTCTCATGACCCATGTACCCATCCTGTACATGGGTTTATTCTATCCACCTCAAAATCAATAGGTGTTGTCTGGGAGACATCCACGATCAGAATTAGTCAAAACCCCATCGATTCGATACGATTTAGTTGAGTTATCGTGTTAACAAAAAATTTCTCAAATAAACCCATGGACAATGTGGGGTGTGTCCTATCCACCTCAAAATCAATAGGTGTCATTTGGGAGACGTCCCCGATCAGAATCAGTCAAAACTCGATCGATCCGACACGATTTAGTTGAGTTGTCGTGCTAACATGAAATTTGAATGTCGGCGACAACGAACGACGAGAACAATGAATGACGACGACAACGACAACGATACACACACACAGGCAACATTTTTTAAAAACCATTTTTTTAGACCGAGAAACGAAAAATAAACGGAAATATTTTTTTTTTACATTTTTCTTTACAAGTAAAACAGAAAGTGAATGTGGAATTTTGGTTCTGTGAATTTTTTCTGGCTATTTATTTAGCCAACTTTGTATAATATTAATAGCAGTTACTAAAAATATATTTGATTTGATATCTATTGGTATAGATAATTTAAATTCTTATTTTCTTCTTAAAAATTAAATTTTACAGTTGAAAAATGTGCTCTTTTTTTATTAAGATTAATGTAACAAAACAGTATTATAGTTTTCTGCTTAAATGTACATTGTATAATGATAAGAATTAATGTGATTTCAATAAGTTAAAAACTTATTTATTTGGTATATACATATGTTACACTTATTATTATGCATATACATATTCATTTAATATAGTGAAACGTCCCGTACCCGGGATATAAGATCACGCGGTATTTTCCAATTTTTTATAACATTATTAAATCAATTTGGCCTATAAAAGGTTACCGAAATTATTTTTTATTTCATTAACAGGGATTATGTAAATTTTCCTAAATGATCTTTCATTCACTTATTAATTAGTAAAAGGATTTAGGCACGTTTTAAATTAATTTTCATAACGAAAGTAGAGTTTTAAAATATTCAATACAAAATATCCAGATCATAAAAGTAGAATATTTGTGTAAAAAATGCATCTTGGCTTGAATCTTCAGACCGTACCGGAGGTCCAGGCAAGCGATGCAGGTAGATCGAGAACGATTATCGCCCTTATACGTTAAGGTTTATATGGGAACTGAGGCGAAAGAACGGGACCAGATGTTTAGGAAACTGAAGACAATATCTAGCTAGAGAAAGCGTATACGCGCTACGGTGGCGTGCTTCCCCTTTCCGTCATACCGGGGTTTTCGGGAATATGCGTTCTCTCTCACATAACACCGAGATTTTGCTTAAATACGGAGAGAATCGAGGTAATAGGACAGTTTAAAATCAACTCAAGAAGACGCTGTGGGAAGTAATCCGGGAAGAGGACATCGAAGAAGACCAGAAGAGCCGAAGCCTGGGAGCCAGGAAGATTCGAAAACGTCAACCCAAGAAGAGGCCGCTGGGGTACATCCGGGAAGAGGATACTGGAAGTAATCCGGGAAGAGGACGCCGAAGAAGACCAGAAGAACCGAAGACTGGGGGCCGGGAAGATCCGAAGACGCGAGTAGCTGAAGTGCCGGAGCATAGAAGACTGCCGGTCCGAAATTCATATTTCGTATCCACTACCTCACCGCCTCGGAGCGGTTTCGCCGTTCGAACTACGCAGCACACTAGGGAAGTACGGGCCTACTTTTCGTAGGCTCTGGGCGGTCATTCCCTCGTCCACGGAGTCGTCGGAGCGCCTACGTATCATGGACGTCACCGGGAGCTGGGGTTGCGAACCTGGGGGAGAAGTCTCCGACGCCGTGCCTATCGGCCCCTTGCTAGGTGAGGGTATTTAATCATTCATTCGTATTTCCACTAATAGCCAAATTATCGCGAACACGCATTATAGGAAGGGGGGGGGGGAGATTTACTTAATTAATGACTCTATATTTACGTCGTTATTTCACTGTGGTACTTAATTAGAATTCAATACTATTTAGATAATTTCTGCCATAATAATAATTCCCTCGCTTGTTATCCATTTACTGTTATATTTTCACTTATCTTTGATTTACTATTATATTTTATGTTTTTCATGTGGGACTACGTCCCTGCATTTCTCTAATTGCCTTCAAGGTAAATTCACCTGTGTTATGATGTTCTTGAGAGGCCAACAACCCTCTGCTCATATTGCTTCAACTGCAGTTTATTGCACTTTGCAGATCAGCTGTGAGCGTCCCCGAACGGGGGCATCGACAGGTCTGGGGTCGACCGCAACTCATAAAAGTTATTGGCATTTTGAGTTTCCTTTTCATCGCCTTCTAATGTTAAAGCAGATAAAGTAATTCCGACCTAAAGTTAAATAAATAAATTCCTAATTTAAATTGATTAAACCCTAAATTAACTTAACCAGAGCAGATCTTAAATAAGAAAATTAAAACAAGTAATACCAAACTTTATATAAAGAATCTGGGGAGTAAGTATTAAAACACAACGTAGCAAGGTTCCTACCACTAGACCAAATTAAACGATCATGCCAAATCTTCGAACTTGTACGTCCACTCTCTGGGGGAGGGGGGTCTATCAGGGGTAGCGGGGGTTCGTTGGTATCATATTCTGCAGGTGTGATATCAATTAACGCCTAAGGGAGGAACGTTCTCGCGAGGGGATGTTTCTAGTTCGGAGATTCGTAAATTCAATAACAGAGTGGGGGTATGGAGTGTTTCAATAGTATACATTAATACAGTTAATTTAATCAATACAGTTAAGAATAAATTACAGTTTTTTTGTTTAAATATACATTATACAATGGTAACAATAAATGTGATCTCAGTAAGTTAAAAACTTATTTAATATATACATATATTACACGAATTATTATGCATATACATATTCATATAATATAATATACATTAATGGTTTACATTTCTGATAAACAAGTCAGTCAAAAACTGACCGACTATGCTGTCAAATTTTGCATTTATTGGTGGTTATTTCACCTTTTAAAACTGGATTGAAGGCCTGCACGCGTTTCCTCAAATTGTAATTAGTTTTTGACACAAATAAGAGACGTATCTTATCCATAAATATTACACAGTTTTATTTTCTTCCAACGCAATTACGTACATAGAACGAAACGGAAATGGCAAATTATAGGAATCGCATGCTTCTTGCACTTGGACGTAATGAAGTATACTAATTATCAATAATTTTATATTAATAAATAATAAATCGCAACTAAATGAAGATTTAGACTACCTATGTCGTCATAACTTCATAAAGTATTTATGAGTAACATCTGATATAACATTTACTCATGGCAATAATATTCTGATTATTTAATAAATTAGTGTTATTTCTTAGCATGTAATTTTAATGATTACCCAAGAAATTGGTAATTAACAACTTCTTGGTAATAAATACGTTATTTTTAGGTAATATATTAAGTATAAATGTGTGTTACTAACAATAATTGAATTTAACAATTTATTAATTATGAAATAAATTTTTCGTTTGTTATCCCTTTAGGTGGACCTCCACAGAGCAGAATTTACTAATACGGCAATATTATAGGACCTAGTTAGGCAGACAAAGTAACTAGTTTTTCCTATCACTAAAATTGCGCAAAAGTGCGCTTATGACCTTATATAATTTGATCAGAAGAGACCTATAAGCGCGTGGTTAATTTGTCCTGATTAGGCTTTTAACTATTAATGTGAAATTATATCTGTAGAATTCTAATTCTGAATTTTAATTAACTTAGCTATTCTTCACCGATATCAAATTTTATCAAAAGAAAATTCATTCAACAATACATTTTCGTCTTTTGACCTTTTTTCATCTGGCATACATTTAATTTATACTAAGATACTTAAGAAACATCGAGTTAGTTAACAGGAGCATACACCCTTTACCCCTTTTCTTCTCTACCCGCTTTAATGTTCATTACTAGTAATAGTATTGCTAAACAGCGCTATGAATAATGTCGAAATCACTTCTAACAATAATACACATATAAATACTTTCACGTTTCAGACTCACACTACAAAATCTCTCCCTTAATTAAAGTTATATATATATATATATATATATATATATATATATATATATATATATATATATATATATATATATATACATATATATATATTAAGTGCGTGTCACTCTCACAAACGGTGGGCGTAAAACCCGAGGATTAGACATTAATAATTTATAGTTAATTTCCCCTTTATTGGCACCATTTTGTGATACAATTATACTTTCTCGGTATTTTGCAAGTTTTAACCATACAACATATACACTTCACAAGAGTGAAACTCCCTTATTAAAAATAAGTTAAACTTAACTCTAAATATACTCATCACAATATTTTGTTTATTTACATAAATTATACCAGATTTATGCAATGTTGACCGAAGTATAAAAAAGTAATTTCCGTTACTTCAACTATAATTTATGATAATATATAGGAATATACGATTTAATAATAACTTTGGGAAATAATGATTTTAACTTGGTGCTGGCATTTTACGCATTGGAAGCAATTGTGAAAATAATTTAATGTCAAATAGTAAATACTAAAGGTTCCAACCTATTCTAGTACAGAATTTACCAATAAGTAGACGCATTTACAGTTTACGGGTATAGAGTTTCCAGATCTAGTATACCCATAGCAGAGCATATCTGTATACCTCATATATACACATATATAGAATATACTAATGTACCCCAATTTAGACCTTTAACTTGGTAATACAACTATAAAAATAGAGAAGAGAAATTAAATGAAGGTTGATGAATCATATAAGAATAATTTGATATTAGCCCGTATAAGTTTTGTCAGTTAATACGATAACATCATCTTGCAGCAAGGAATGAACGTTACGTCACACCGCGAAGAACAACGACGTATATGTAATACGTATAACTATTCAGGCAGTATAATTGAAAAATCATTATGCTTTCAATTAATATTGCAGTTCAATACTCGTACTGAAAGCAATGAAAGTATACATATGGCAAGAAAACACCTACCTAGGGTTCATATTGTATAAGTAATATTCGAAAGTTAACAAAAATGTGAATATTATAGCTTATAAAGAAATAAAAAATTCCAATTCATTATTCTTCCAAAAAGCTGTGTAGTTATCACGTCTGTGACAAATCTGTTTAAAAAAAAAACAAATTAATGGAATAAGTAGAGGTCTCCATAAAGATTGAAGCTTTGAAGATTTCTAACGTTCTCAAGTATTTAACTTAAAAATATAAAAAAAGTATATTTACGTCGTTGTTTTTGTATATTATATTGTATATTATATATATATATATATATATATATATATATATATATATATATATATATATATATATATATATATATATATATATATTCGACCTCGGCTCTTCTACTCCATTTGTAGGAAATTAAAGCTGCAACTTACAGAACAGAACTTCTTCAAAAATAAATTCTCTGTAGTCTTTTAAAATGTCAATAAATAGGCACTGAACCGTAGGTTTAATTATTATTTTAAAAGATACAGAGCATCAGTAATTAACTCTTACCAAATTATGCTACGAAGAATTTAGGATATGCGAAATATTCGCTTTCCATTAGAAATTCATGTTAAAGAATGGCCGATCAATAAATGCTAAATATTTTATTCTTGTAAATCGTGGGAGAATGGAAACGACAATTAATGTAAAGACGAATTATTAATGATGTCATGAATTATTCTTGAATAAATGGACATTATTCTCGAACAAGAAAAAATATTAATTTGTGTTATTTATTGAATATTTTGTTATTTAATATATTAAACTATTAAAACCTGTAGGGATAAAACTTATCATGCATATGTAACACGATTACATGAAAATATTCCATCTACTGGAATTATAACACAGTCAAATTATCAAGACTTGTTGCCATAGGTGGTTAGTTGTATAAGTGAGGTAAGTTAATATTTTATTTAAGTAAATCAAGGAACATGTGAGAACCTAATTCCAAAATAATTATTATTTATGAAAGTAACATCCATTAATTTCGACAACATATTGCGGTATATTTAAAAAATACAGTCAGTATCTTCTCTTGTAATTCGATAATCGAAGATCATCTGTTGCGTGGTACCATATGAAAAATGTAACTAACGACACTAACTCTTTTATCGTCTGTCGAATAACTTTCACTTTGTAAGGACACGATCAATCCTTAAGCAGGAGAGGCTCGTTTCTATTTACTGGAGATACCTACTTCCTTTTTAAGTTTTTGAAGTGAATACTTCTTTGGCGGCGTTCTGATATTTGACGAGAATGGAGAGTGAATTGGAAAAAATGCAACGTTTCCAGATTTCGTTACACGAGAAATAAAAAAGATATAACGTAGAGAGAAGGAGAAAGAGAGCTATACATTTGGTATATCTAAAACACAAGCTTCGTTATAAGACAGAGTACACAGATATATAACATAGAGAGAAAGAGAAAGAGAGCTATACATCATATATATCAGCTATTCTCGTCTCCCTATTATAGATGTTATAGATGTACACGTCCAGACGCTATATATTAACAGCTGAAGCAGCACGCGTGTGTACCGAATATTTATCATTGTGTTTTGTAATTATTTACGTTATTTACATCTGTGTTCTGTGATTATTTGATAATATTCTTGAACCATTTAACTTGTTAAAATCTAGAAGATATAATATATCTCATTCACCGCTCCCTACTGGTTTACAGCCACACAGGTGCAAATGTACTTGGAAGAGGCGAAGACAAAATCCCTTTGATTCTCGGGGGAGATTTCAATGTAAATTTCGGATCCAATGATTCTTTGACGTTGATTAACTTTCTTCGAGAAACATTTGGTCTGCTTATAAATAACAATCCCAAAGAATCAACAACAAAATTCGGAACAACAATAGATGCAATTTTTATACGTTATCTAGAAAATATCGAATCACGAACATATATTTTAGTTATCACAAGCCAATCATACCAGTATTACCAATTGAACCACCAGCCGATGATAGTGTAGATAATGAATGAACCGAATATTTTTTACACAAATTTTATATTGTTATATTTCTTTTGAAATTGTCCCTCTCCCTTTCTTTCTCTCTCTTTCAATCTCTCACTTTTGATCTCTCTCATTCTCTATTCTAAAGACGTATTCACTTCTATCACGTGCACTGTGCTGCACATGATTTTTTTTGCATATTCTACTTAATATTGCTGATAATATTTGTGCAGTAACAGTTTGACATTGGTCCAGAATATTAAAATGGATAATATTCTGCGTTGTCCAAAATACAGTGAGGAGGCTCTTTTCGGGTTCGGGACATAACAAGCAGTATTCATGTGTGTATACTATTCAAGAACGATTCGTGAACGTATTGCTGAAGCAACATGGGGCAGATCATTGATGAGGCATTGTTGTTTTCAGACAAATCGTAGGAGACCCATTTGTCCAATTCACGGACCTTTCCTAGAGCATGCAGGTACTGTTAATTTGAAAACCGTAAAATATCTGAGTTATGTCGGAACAAGCTTGATATATATTGGCCCCAATAATCTCCTACAGCCTGTAACTTCATAACTAAAATTCTGGTTAGCGCATCCACCAAAATCTCGACTACCCATGCGAAACGGTTTAAACTAGAACTGCGCGATACGGTAGCTTAACGTTTCTCTATCACATCCTCCACGTATTTTTCAAGCTTCCTCCGTCACTTTTCTGCCGCGTTTACATTCATAAAGTACGGAATTTTTACGTCAATCTCCGCTGCTGTTCAGCGTAATCCTCAATAAACTAGTAATATGAATAAATAGCTTTTATTAGCAAGAAAACAATACAACAATAAATAATAAAATATACATTTCATAACATTCCGAATACATCTTGCTAAAAGACAGAGTTTTAAAACTTAATTCCACTAATTAATACATACACTATATATATTATTACATAATTAACAAGTTATCAAATATATCAATTAGTAATATTCAAAGTATGAACAAGGATGTAAATAATTAAATAAGTAAAGTATTTCAATAATAATATATTCAGAAATAAACAATAATACGTGTATTGTAAGGAAAAAGAAGTAGTAAGTAATAAATCACACATAGATTTAATTTTGCGCACAAAAATTGTTTTAAGTATAAATACACAAAACAAAAATAAAATCAACATATCGTAACGAATTTACTAATATTACAAAATAACTAATTTGGCATCATGAAAAGGAAAACAAATGAAAATAGAAAAATATGCATTTGAAGAAATGTTTGCAAAAATAAACTTAGCCAAATTTTATATTTTGAAATATATTCTTAAATTACGCATGGTAGTGGTTAGATGAGATTTTATTGTAGTAGTAAGGAATAATATATGAAAATGAACTCTGATATTCTAACATCTAGTGAAAAGGAATAATCAGCGAATATTTATTTCTGATATTAATATTGTAGATGTCAGAAATATTATCATATATAGTGCCCCTTTCTTCAGCTTTTTTAAATAGAAAAACATAGTTGCAATACTTATCTTTATTTTACATTAAAGCTGTTTTAGAGTCACAAATTTTGCTAGCATATTGTCAAGTTTCAGCAATATTGAACGTATTTTGAATAAAATTAAAGTAGTAGAGAGCACATTTCTATTATTGTATCAATTTTATTTTTTGAAAATATTTGTGTATATGATTAACATATTTTGACAACTTTAAAGAAGAATCCACAGATAAGCACAATTTTATTTTTACCTTCCTTATCTGCAATCGATTTCCGAATTATATTTTTGAGTTTACTAAAAACTGTCGCCTTACCAAGAAGTATTACCTGAGATTAGTATACGAGTCTTTAAATCTATGGTAATAAACATAGAGAAGGTATCATATAATTTTAATGTTTTAAAGAAATCAACGTCCTTTTCATAAAGCTGCAAAGGAGAAGATTACGCATAAAGACGAGGATAAACACATCAATACTCAGGAAGCGGAGTCCGCCTCTTCTCATTAAGATTAAAATTTAAGCATTCTATGACACTCAATACTCGCTATGGTCCACCACACCGAGACTACAGTACTATTGCAGATACCGCTACAGGAGAATATGATAGGTCAACCATCCATCTTGTAGACTCGGAGCAAAGTTCTGCACATTTATTAACTCACATCAGGCAACCTTAATGCCCACAGTATTCTCAATTTGTATGGTCTTGCATATGTAATTTAAGCATGTATTTTTTACATTTGCTTCCTACCAGTCATCATCATATTGAAAGATTAAATGGTAGGCAAGTTGAAACATACAGTAAGGATATTTTATATTTTTTAATTCTTCGGGCGAAGGCTAGGTGTGGGTTCGTGCTATTACACTTTCCCCTTCATAAAAGGTCGTAAGCATGTAGAAAATTTTTCATCAGATCATTATATTCAACTTTAAATCGATGGTTATCCTAACTAACACCCAAAAATGTTTTAATATTCTACTCATGATTTAATTTTGTTGTCGAATAATTTAACAAATTCCTTCACTACCCTCTACATAATGTCTATGATGATTACGACAACTAGTTTAATTTTTAATTTTCCGCACTCAACTATACTAGCGGAGAAGTAATGTAATCGTGTAAGGAAAAGTGGAAACAAAAATTTTCGTTTATTTTTCGTTTCTAGGCTTAAAAAAATTGTCTATGTGTGTGTCGTCACTGTCGTCGGCATTAAATATCGTTAGCACGATAGCTCAACTAAATCGGGTCGGATAGATCGGGTTTTGACTGATTCTAATCGGGAATGTCTCTCAGATGACACCTATTGATTTTGAGGTGGATATTGTACACCCCACCTTGTCCATGGGTTTATTTGAGAAAATTTCTTGTTAGCACGATAACTCAATTAAATCGTGTCAGATCGATCGGGTTTTGACTAATTCTGATCGGGGACGTCTTCCAGACGACACCTATTGATTTAGAGGTGGAAAGCACACACCACCCTGTCCATGACTCATGAGAAAGCACGATGATGGACTATTTGAGAATTTTGTTTTGTTAATATGATAACTCAACTAAATCATATAGGGTCGATCGGGTTTTGACTGATTCTGATCGAGAATGTCTCCCAGATGAAATCTATTGATTTTGAGGTGGATAGAATACACCCCACCCTGTCCATGGGTCATGAGAAAGCACGACGGTAGACTATTTGAGAAATTCTTTTTGTTAACACGATAACTCAACTAAATCCTTTCGGATCGATCAGGTTTTGAATGATTCTGATCGGGAAGGACTCCCAGATAACACCAATTGATATTGAGGTGGATAGAACACACTCTACTATGTCCATGAGTCATGAGAAAGCACAATAGTGGACTATTTGAGAATTTTTTTTGTTAGCGCGATCACTCAATTAGATCGTGTCGGATCGATCGGGTTTCGACTGATTATGATTAGAGACGTCTACCAGACGACATCTATTGACTTTGAAATGGATAGGACACACCCCACTCTGTTCATGGGTCTTAAGAAAGCACGATTTTGGACTATTTGAAAAAAGTAAAACTGTCGCATAAAACACATATTCTGCATTTATGTGTTAGTTTATTTTTTCTCGGCCACTCAATTTCTAGATAGAGATGTTTTACATGCGGAAGAGTCCGCTTTAAGGTTTTAATACTTTTTATTTTTTAAATCACTTACATTATGTTGGATTTGTGTATGAAATTAGATTCATGAAATTAAGTAACTGTTAATGATAAGAAAATAAATTAACAAACAAAAAAATATATACACTACTAAAATATTACGAATAAATAATCTGGCAGTCATTTTTCAATATCCTCAGTGAATTTTAAGGTAGATCTTTTTCGTTATATAGTTAATAGATCAAGTAATTATCCAGACAGACTTTGTCCCAAATTTCACTTCTATTGTACTTTCGGTAGATTGTATTTTGCATCGTGTCGTCATTAAATATAATTCCACTGACTTTTGTAGCTTTATTTTCCTTATTACAGCCATTTGAATAGTATTATTAGAAAATTTAACTTGAGCTTTACTGGCTATTTCCAATTTTATTTTATAGCATGTTATGATATTATTCTTGTTATATTTTACTTGCATATTTTTAATCAGTGTGAGTACTTTTGCTTCAATATTGTCCTAATTTGCATTTATTCCAAAAATTTTTAAAATTTTTTTGTTTATTATTTTGTTCTAATACATGAATCTTTTCCTTTAGTAAAAAGTTTCTTTCTACTAGGATGGTTATCTTATCACCAAAGCTAGAAGTTTTATGTTCAATATTGTTGATAGCTAAATTGGTCCTTACAGGTGTTGTAAAGACGTTCTCACCATGCTTTGAAGCATTTATAGTTTCTTGGATTACCGATACAAAACTTTGGATTTAGTAAACGCTTGTAAGATATATAATTTAATAATACTTACGTCACAACAGCTAAACTTTAGATAGTATATTTACATTTTTATGAAAACGACTACTTGATAAGAACTTCACTACTTGATCGATTTCGGTTGTTTGGTATATAATTCCATTGTGGAAGATGTAACGTTCATACACGAGAAATATCATAGACGTTACTGTCCCCAGAGATGACCAGCCCCGGGTGACAATTGTGAGGCATCGAAAAAACAGCGGGGTGGGAACAATTCAGAACTTCATGCTTGTTATGGTGTCTGTTCGCTTTATTATACCCTTTGGAGATGGAATCTGATTTTCCTTTCTGCTTCGTCCGCATCATATCCCCGACCGATAGTTATGATATGTTACTGTGCTTTGAGGCAGACCACCGACATACACCATTCGAAACAAGCCGTATTGGCTCTACGAGAAACTATTTGCTTTTACTCTCAAGACCAAATAAGGTTTATTTACCTAGTTGCTTTGATTCTGTTTCATCGACCTATTGATAGGAACCAATTATTTGGAAACTGATTTGATTGCGCTACTGTTAGCATTCACTAAAGGGCATAGGATGTTTATAATTTAATAACGGAAGTGAATAAGCTCACTGGATTACTCACTTCTAATTTCTTAATGACTCCATGCCAGTTATTCTTATTATAGTTTTATTTACATTTATTTTGTTTAAATTATGTATTGCACGTTATTTGAACATTCGGTACAGACCTCCTCGAGTAATATATACGGTGGACATTAAGGTTGCTTGATGCGGAGCTAATAAACGTGCAGAAAGTTGCTCCGCATCTACAATGTGGATGAGTGACCTATCATATTCTCTTATAGAGGTGTCTGCAACACTACTATCCATACAGTTGTTTGACATGGCATACTAGGTGTAGTATTGAGAGTGTTACTGAATGCGGAGATTTTAGTCCCAATGGAAGGAGTCGAACGCCTCTCTCTCTGAACATATATATCCTATTTGACCTCATCTCTATGTGTAACATTTTCCTTCGTTACCTGCGATTTCTGTGTATTAAGACGTATTTCTATGTATGTAGCAGCTTTAGACTATCAAATAAAAACACTTCCTTGAACTAAAACATCTCAACATATTTCAAATCTTTCATGCCAGTAGAAGTTGAGGTAAAAGTATTGGCCATCTTTTAGATAATAAACAAAATTACCGCTAAAACGTTAAATATATATGACTATTTAATTTTTTTAATATTGTACATATCTGTCCCTTAAGTATCATTCTTGGAAACAACATTATAACAACTCGTTCTCTTGGATGTCTCTCCTACTTATATTACCGTTCACATATCTTAAAAAGTCAGCTATACTTTGTTGGATACTATAATGTATTTCTACTGAGACATTTATAAATAAACTCCAATGTGAACCAAAACAAGAGACCCGTTTTTCGTGTTCTTGGAAAACTTTCCTACTTTTTTATTGCTTCACCTTCCTTCTTCCCTAGGTCTCCCTCAGCTCTTCCCTAGATCTAACATCAAGCAATAAGGCCAACCGATGATGCAGCTCCTAAAGTTTGAGTATATGTCACACTCACATAGATAAGCCAACTTCATTAACTGTTATTTATATTATTAGGGCAAATAATTGAACATTATTGATAATCGATGTTACTTAATTCTACACTTGCCTAATCCACTCCCCGAAAATTAGCGGGTTGTATTATTAATATCAATAACATTTTCAAAAATATATTCAAAAAAGAAAGAGAAGACCAATTTTAAGTGACGTACGTATCGACTATCAAGTTTATCATCAGGACATTATTGAACTAATTAACCATTACTAAAAAAAATCCGATTTCATTTACTGTTCATCAATAAACTCTATTATTGTAGCTACTTTTCTTCATGGTTGGTGAATAGTGAAAGAGTAATATGTTCTAATTTACTATAACACTGCCTCTAACATCTAATAATTTCTATTCATGGTTAATGAATAGTAATGAGCCAAATATTCAGCTTTTGTCTTAAACAAAGGCAATGACTTTATATCTCTCAGTCCATTGTCTTGGTTCATACGGTGAATGAAGATATTAATTGACAAACTTTGATTAAATGCTGAACTTAGGTGTTAGAAATACTGATGCCAAAAACCAAACTATTATATTACATCACACTTTACTAACTACAAGAACACTGTTTCGAACTTGTTCAGGACTTTTGTTATTACAACAAACCCTAAATTTACTAGTGGTCTGCTTACAAGTTGCAATTATCGGGAGCTGCTTAAAACCAGACTTAAACTACCTCTAATTTCTATTTATACCAATATTTTGTTTAGGATCTCTATACTATTACGAATATTTTCTGGTTTCACCTGTTGACTAATGAATTCAATCAACTTGACTATTTTTCATTTGGTCAGTGAACAATGAAGGAATAATATGTTTTGGTTTACTACACTAGTCCTTCTAATACCTAATCTCATATAACTTCTTAATTAGACCTTTCAGAAACATTCCAAAAATGGTAAAATAGTTTCAATTCTAAACGAATCACAATTTACCAGAGGCCTCAAAAGCGTTTTCAGATTTGAGAATGGCATTAGTGAGCGCTATTGGAAATAAGCTGCAACAACTTTTAGGAAATGCCAAAGATAAAGTTGAAAATAACAAGAGGGTCGAGATTTATGAAATAAGTTGCCAAGATTGTATTCAAAAGTATATTGGGTAATTATAACTGAGTTGAGGCAGTACATACTCCATTTAAAATTTGGAAGATTAGAAAAATTTTCTGTTGTCCAACATGCTTTCAAAAACAATCATAGAATAGACTCTAATAGCTTAAAGTTAGTAAAAGGTATAACCAGCAACAAACCATTAGATTCAACGTATTAGGATAGATAAATATGTTAATAGTAAGAACAAAGAGAATAGGGCCCACCTAGAAGTAATTGTTTTTGTTGATACGGTGAATGACGACATTAACGATACCCATACCAATGGGGTGTCGGCGCATGCATTTTATAGCAGTGCCCATGACGAAGATATGTCGTCACTGAGGCCTAGATATATAATGTTGTGTTGAAAGATGTGCGTGCACTTCAGCTGAGTACTGGATAAGGTAGGGGCACGTTGTTAAAGGTTAGAAAAAGTTTTTCCTGTACGTGGTCCCGTGTATACGCGTATAATATTTTCGAACGAAAAAATGGCAGATAACGCCACTCCAGGGCCATCCCAACCAAAGAAGCTGAGGATTAGAAATCCAAAACAATTAACAGAAGATGAAATGTTAGTTATCGCGTCTCTCAGCGATACCGAGGATGAGCCCTTTCCATATTCAGAGAGTGAATGGAGCGACATTGAGGATATTTCAGAAGACGGAATAGCTGAAACTGATTATGAACCGGAGTGTGTAGAAAGTGATGTGGAAGCATAAGAGCAACAAATATAACAACGATCGATCAAGTTAGGATTGAGTAGAAAATGCTCCCGATCGTAAAGAAATCCATTTTCTGGACAGCCAGGCTTAAAAGTTGCCATGCCAGGGGACGGTAGACCTGGAATTTTTTAGACTTTTGGTCGACGATATTTTCCTTGAGATACTACTGAATGAAACAAATTCCTTGCCGAAACTGTATTACTGAATGATCCGAATATTAGACAACATTCACGAATAAGCCGTTAGAAACCGGTAAATAAACAAGAAAAGAACGATTTCTTGGGATCATCTTCTTTATGGAGATTATGCAGTTACCGAGAATTAGGGATTATTGGTGGACAGACCGATTGTACAATCTACAATTCAGGAATTTTATGAGCAGAAATATATTCCTTCTTCTGTTACGCTGCTTGCATTTTGTTCGTAATCCACAAATAGGTGATACGTTACCAAACGATAGATTATATAGGGTTCGTCCTCTGGTGGAATTTTTCAACAATAAAATGTTAGCCATTTATGAGTCAAACAAGAATTTAGCTATTGATGAATCTATGCTCCTGTGGCAAGGAAAACTTATGTTTCGCCAATATATCAAAAATAACAAGCATAAGTATGAAATCAGGTTCTGTTTACTAACAGAAAGCGATTCAATGATAATGAAGATAAAAATATATTCTGGAGTAGAGGACTATATTGGTGGAAGAAGACAAGTTTCAAATATTATTCTTCATCTTGTTAGTAATTATTTAGATAGAGGGTACAGTTTGTATATGGACAACAATTATTATCCAGTTAGTCTTGTTAGGCAGTTATTGGAAGGGAATACTTATTGTACCGGTACTCTTCAAGCGAATAGAAAAGAGACTGCCGTTGATGTGGCGAAAGCAAAATTGAATTCCGGTGAGGCGATACAACGATACTGTTGATATATGTCGGAGGCGAGCAGGAAAGAATCTGCTTTGGGGCAGATTTACTGGACTTTGGTCGCATTTTCACACACTTTATTACACTTAATAATTAATTAAACAATAACGATGAAATAATATAAAAGTCACTAAACAAAACAAACGAAATCAATAGTTAGTAAATATTAAAACTAAAATGTCAGATCATTAAAACGATAATTAAATTGCACGAAAGGAGCTAAGCAGTCCGCCACCAATAGTCCCGTGATACCTCGTCTCGCTATCTAGAGTCTTTTCTCCCTAAATTCCTACACGGGACCCTCAACTCGGTTTTGTTCAGCCCGCGGGAGAAATAGGTTCCACCGCTAGCTCCGTCACACATTCGACATGACCATTTATGGTAATGTTTACGTCTTCTCGTAACCGTGTTTATGTCTGCATTCCATGCATTCCTATCTCGATAACCGGGGTGGCATGGGCCTATACAGAGGGTTGTCTCCGACACGGCCATACTGACATAGTGCGCGTCCTCGGGCACTGCAGTTTTAATCTGAAACATAACAAGTAAATTACCATCCTCAAATCGCTCGTCCATCCTGACTAGCTACGTAAGTTGGTATAGTATGACGACTATACCGGTGTTCAGCTTGAGAGTGGAGGACCGACCTACTGATGTCCTCTCAAACTCGACTCATTCATTCTAAGATAGGGAGATCGACCAACTGATGTCTCCTCAAACTCAACTCGTTCACTCCAGAATAGGGAGACCGTGGAGGACCGACAGCTATCCCGTGGAGGACCGACCAAAAGATGTCCTCTCACTCAGTTATCCCGTGGAGGACCGACCAAAAGATATCCTCTCACTCAATTATCCCAATACTTTCAAATCATTCACTACTTCACATGCACAGTAAAAATGGATAAATCAATTACCCTAATCATCAGCGAACACAGGCTCAGTCTGGCTCTCAACTTCGGATTAAGTGAGCAAATTTCGGTTCCAAATAGTAATTCGGCAGGACTAAAACCGGTTACCCTATGTCTAGTACTGTTTAAAGCTAATTGTACCTCTCCTAGAGAATCTTGCCATCGATCATTACTTTCTGACTCTATCAATGTTAAAGTGTTCTTAAGTGTTTGCATAACACGTTCTACTTGACCATTCGCACGACTTATACTATGTGCAATAACGTGTAAATCAATATTATGGAACTTACAAAACCCACGAAATTCACTGCTAGTGAAACATTTACCCTGATCACAAATAATTCGAGCAGGCGCTCCAAACAGATAAGTGGATTCTTTTAAACAATCAAGAGCCGTCCCTGACGTAAGTGATTTTACTTTTCTCAACAACACAAATTTTGAAAAAGCATCGATTATGACGAATACGTATTCTTTGGTATCACTTTTACCACTGAGCTTGCCCGAAATATCTAAGTGTATTGCATGACAGGGCCTGGGTATTTTAGGTATTGCATGCATTTGAACTTGCTTTGCACCACTTGCATATTTAGAAGATTTACAAATTATACAATTTTCAACAAATTTTCTAACCGTGCGTGCCATTTTCGGGAACCAATATAACTCATAAATTTTATCAAGAGTTTTATCCCAACCCAAATGTTTTAAGTTTAAGTTTAAGTACGTGATTTATTACCGACCACACCATTGACTTAGGTACCACTGGTAAATATAAACTTTTATGATGGCGCTCGATTTTACGGTACAATAAATTATTACGAACGTCATAGGTTTTTGCTAGGTCTGGATCAAGTTCATTTGACCTAATTTTTGTGATGATGCTTAAAAGGTCGTTGTCCCGTTTTTGTTCGACCGAGAGCCAATCTGTATATAGGTCAACTACCTGCACGGAACGTGCATCTGTGTTTACATTCCCCTTTTCAAGTGGCGGTGTAGGGTTTCTTGACAAATAATCAGCGTGTTTCATGCGTTTGCCTTCTCGGTAAATTAAGTCAAAGTCAAACGATTGTAAAAATGCCCACCAGCGATGAATTCGTGGTGTTAAATCTTTTTTTGTCCGAGAAGCTTTTAGGGAGTTGCAATCTGTTACTACTGTAAAGTGTTTGGCATATAAAAAATGGCGAAAAAATCGTATTGATTGTACCACTGCCAATGTTTCGAGTTCATAAGAATGATAACGAGATTCAGCTTTAGTGGTTCGTCTGCTAAAATATGCAACAACGTGAAGTTTAGAGTCCTTCTTTTGGAATAATATTGCTCCGTAAGCGTCTGAACTAGCATCGGTGTGTAATTCGATTGATAAATTAGGATCAAAAATGATTGGCCTACGTTGAACAAATTTATTAGAATCCTTTAAACGTATTTTTAAAGCTCCTGTGGTGACTCGTCCTGAAGGGACGCCATTGACAAAATATTTACTGTATTTTAGTAACAAAGTGAAAAGGTTTTGTTTTTCTATATCTGACACATCAGTATTAACCCTTGAAAAATTTACCGGTGTCTGGTCACAAAGTAATACATTGATTGCGCGTTTTAAAATTAAACCAGATGGGCCAAAGTACACGTCAACATTTTGTGCTATTAAATCTCTGCCAATTATAACGCTCTTTGAAATAACTTCATCTGAGACTACATGAAGCAAAATTTCAACATGTAAATTCTGAATTTCTACCAGCGTTAAAATTTTTGTTGAACACAAGGAAGAGCCACTAGCAATCCCCTTTAAGGAAACTAAATTATTGAATCTTTTGCCATCGAAGTGGCATGCAATACTTTTACGGACCAGAGAACAGTCAGAGCCTGTATCGAATAAAAATGGAAACGTCTCACCAGTTTTTAAAAGTAGCTTTCCCTCAGGTAAGGCGGCAACTTCGCAAATATTCACCCCTCTCTCACTTATTCGGCGTTCTTCGCTTGGTCTCCGAGAGCGATCCTTCTTGGGGCAATTTGGTGACATATGACCAGCTTCCCCACAAGTGAAACAGCTAACGGATTTTGATTCCCTGTCCTGGTGGTGTCGATTCACACTACTTGTTGAAGTTGCGTGTTTGGATTGGCGACAGCTGTGCGCTTTATGTCCAAGTCGGTAACAGTTGTGACATCGGCCAGAAAAGCACGCTACACTTCTTTCAGAATGTGAGGATGACTGATTTGAGCGCTTCGAACTAGTATGTTGACCAGTAGGATATAGCGCCGGACGTTTGATGAATTTCCCCTCCATCATGGTGCAAAAGGTGCGAATATCCTTAGGCAAGTCAGTTTGAAATCTTCGTCTGGCATAGGGAAATCGGTTGGAAGCTTGGAAGCAGCCTATTAGGACAGCTAGGGCCTCGTCGCTTTCTCGTTCTCGAATAAGAGTCAAAGCAGTTTGCATGCTGTGTAACAGGTCTTCCATTGTGGCATCTTCAGGTGCTATATCGGTTCGTCCTAGTACAGCTTCAGCTAACTGTTCAATTGGGCTTACTCTTAGTTGAAATACAGCCAAGAATTCGGCACGAAGTAATTCCCAGGTTTTATTCATTGGTTTGGCTGATATTAACCAATTTGCGGCTTCACCTTCTAGAGCACCGGAAATTGTCAATGCAATTTCTATATGGCTGGGTTGAAAAGATTCCACCCAGGCATCAACAAATTCACACCAGGATTCTGCGTTCATATTTTTGTCTGCGGGATTGAACTTTGGTAGTTTTATTCGTCCCATGTTGGTAGAGGCAGATGGGCGCTGAAGGTCCTGGTTGATCTCTTATTTCTTGCCTCAATCGTTGGATTTCTCGAATTACATTTTCGGAGCCATTTTCCGAAGCTTCTTCATTATTTGACGATTGTGGTAATAGTTCTGATCCCGCTTCTGATGTCGGAGGCGAGCAGGAAAGAATCTGCTTTGGGGCAGATTTACTGGACTTTGGTCGCATTTTCACACACTTTATTACACTTAATAATTAATTAAACAATAACGATGAAATAATATAAAAGTCACTAAACAAAACAAATGAAATCAATAGTTAGTAAATATTAAAACTAAAATGTCAGATCATTAAAACGATAATTAAATTGCACGAAAGGAGCTAAGCAGTCCGCCACCAATAGTCCCGTGATACCTCGTCTCGCTATCTAGAGTCTTTTCTCCCTGAATTCCTACACGGGACCCTCAACTCGGTTTTGTTCTGCCCGCGGGAGAAATAGGTTCCACCGCTAGCTCCGTCACACATTCGACATGACCATTTATGGTAATGTTTACGTCTTCTCGTAACCGTGTTTATGTCTGCATTCCATGCATTCCTATCTCGATAACCGGGGTGGCATGGGCCTATACAGAGGGTTGTCTCCGACATATATTTGTATAGGGAAATGGAAAGATAAACGCGATGTTCTATATATAACAACCGAACATGAAAACGCTTTCCAAGAAGTGACTGCTCGATCTGGCAAAACGAAAATGAAGCCCGTACCAGTTGCCAAATATAAAAAATGTATGCCTGGCATCGGCTTGCAAGACCAAATGATGGTGTATTATCCATCACACAGAAAAACTATCGGATGATATAAGAATGTTGGTATTCACATTATTGAAACGATGTTATACAATTCATATAAGTTATACACTAAATACTCTGCACCTAAAATGTCATTATTGGACTTTCGCCATTGAGTGATTGAATCATTGTTACCAGGTATTCCTAAAGATATGCGTAAAGGTGACCACACTGTTCATTTCCCTTCCAAATGTGAGACTGGAGAAAAAGGAAGAAGGCTCCGTAAGCGCTCTCAATGGTGTTCACAACAAGGAATTCGAAAGATTCACTATTCTATTGCACTAAATGCCTGGAAAGACCAGTATTGTGCCTCGAATTGTGTTTTGAATAATTTCATAAAAATTTCATATGAAAAGAATTGCTGGTATATTTATTTCTTCAAGTTTTGTCTTTTGTTATACTAGAATACATGTTATTTCTTTTATTATCTTTTACTATCTTTACTATCTTACTATTACTTTTATTATCTTTTATAGGTACTAGAATACTTGTTACATTCATCCCAATAAATTTGTATTATAAAATTAAAATATTTTAATTCCTGCCGACAGGGGTGTATCATGGCCACCAAACATTAAATTCTGCTGCTTAGTGCCCACGCCGCAGCCGCCCCATATACGGTGCTGTATTTTGTCTAACAAAATGATATAGTCTATACTAAAAAAATATCACGCATCTGATTTTTATAACACTGGGCACCAGAAGAAAGCTATTTTATCTGTTGCTACTAGAGGTACTTATACTCTAGAACGCGGCCATCCAACGTGTTAATAGATCAGTGAATCCAATGGTTACCCCATTCTAGGCCACTAACCATGAAGAAAAATGGCCAAGTTGAATAAATTTACTATTGAACAATACACCAAGCCCAGAAATATATACATGAAACCAGTTTAGAATTACTTTTATCATTTTGCTCCCTTGATAACTTGGTTGGCGAAATACGCGCCAAAAAACGTGTAATCTTTCGCGTTCACGAATAACTGGTTTGCTGTTTCTATTGGTCTATCAAAGGTTCCAGCTCCTTCTCAGGATACAACTATAATGATAAATTTATAACAAAATATTACTATTCTTATAAGTCGTAAAGGCTATGAACAGGATAGTCACGAAACAGCTTAAATTTGAGATTAGGTATCTCAAATTTAAGATGTTAACCTATGACGCTATTCTGTAAAAGATAAACACTAATGGAACGTCCCGGATATTTTTAAATTAAACGAATGCGTTGCAAGTGCTAGAAAATGTTTACAAAGGGTTTTGTTAGCTCACTGATTCAAAGAGAGAAAATACAATTCAGCTATCCACAGGCTTGTCACGTTCGGCGCACTTCATGTCGTCGCATTGAATCTACCTTAAGCCATTTTATTAAAGCTCATTTATTTCAAAGCTTCATCAGTGGTGCTTCACTCTTTTTAAATTTATTTTTTCGCAGCCTATCGACTTGAGATTAAACCGCGGTTTATTGGCCATACTTCTTTATCGTCATTACATTAAAGCGATTGCCTTCGCAGCCAGCGTTTCAGTTGTGAAGTAAATCCGTTTTTTGAGCGAATTCAATTCGGATAATCAGATCGTTTGTATAGGGTAAATTAGAGTTTGTGTTTCTTGTTCATTATGAAGTTAGGTACTTATTAATTTTGGAATGCTTTGAGCCTTTTGCATCTTAATTAAAATGCATTTTGTCGACTTTTGCTTTAATAATATGTTTAAATAAATTTATTTCAAGTAAATTATAAATCTTGAATAATATTTTATTACATATTAGAGAATAACTTTACTAAAAAAATGGATCGAGGAAGCCGTTGCTCTGTGGTAGTTCATAATTCCGACGCAATTGAGTAAAATACCTACTAAGTTTTATACCACTATATTTACACAAAATCGTGACTGCATTTTCGACACTTTCTTATGTCATTTTCAAAACGATATTTCAACTAAGAATAAAATATAAAAATTCGGTTCATACCAGAGCGCCGGCGGTACAGGACCAATTCACCCCTGCTCTAACTATTAGGACTCTGGAATTTAATGGCGAATTTAAACTAGCAACCATATGTGCAATGTACAGGTGAAGAAGGTCTTTTGGATTTTTTATATGGCACATATTGTGTTACCATGAACCTACCATCTTCGCGAATAATTCCCAGAATTCTGTGACGGCAAAATTTGCGATGCCACATCTAATTCATTTTACCTACATGCTAAATCCCCATAACAAATTGGAATCAGAAAAAACATAATTTCTCGTGAAAATGGACGTTTTCGCGAAAAATTAGTCCACGCTAAAATCAATGTACGACGTATAGAATTTTTTCGTAATTTCTGGCAAATTATCCCCGATTGTAGGGTAAGTTTGCATATTTTTCATTCGAATTAGTTATGGGAATTTGCCGTCTGGATAAAATGAATTAAAACAGTGGCATTACGGATTTTCCGTGACAAAATTTCGCGAATTATTCGCGAAGATGTACATTTTTCGCTATTTGTTAATGAATAATTGCCATTAAACTAGGGAACAAAAAGCGCAGATGAATATTGTGCATAGCTATTCTATCACGGCAAATTAACGGCTAATTTGTAACATGCCCATGACTGTTTAAAATAATTTCTAATAATTATTATTATGTTACTTCTTTTGCTAACATTATATAAAGTTAGCAAAACATTCAATATTTTTTTTAAATAAAAAACTGCAAATTTTTTTACTCACATTTAATTTACGGCAAATTATCAGTTAATTACTTCTTCGATTCGAGCAAGTTGTTCTGCTCACTTTAGGTACATCGATAAACACTATATGAATACTCAACAAGCCATCTCACAATTAGTTGATGTCAGTAGAATTTTTGGGAATAAAGGAATACAATAGTCGACAATAATGTTAAACTAAAACTAAGTAAAGCATTTATTTGTATAATAACACGCAAGAATAGCATTAATAAATGATATCAGGTGTTAAAATGTACAGAACATTTTACACTACTTATGAAGTATCAAAGCAATGCCACCACAAAAAGTCAGGCAACACCGTGTAAAAATAAAAAACGACATGTCCGATACGGCAATTAAAGCAAACATAAAACGTAGTCAAAACCCCTGTGATAAATTAATGGTTTTGTACCCTGTCCCGAATATGCATTTTTTATTGAATTACATCCATTTCGTGAAATTTTCCCCCATTTACAAACACGAGTATCAAAAATGCGAGGTAACATAATAATGTATCGAATTATAATGGACTTTATTATTATGTGTCACTGGATATAATTTATTATGATACATAAAGTGTATAAATAGTTGATTCACATGGTGGTGTTCGTTAATAATAAATGATGACAAATATTTACGGGTCATAAAGAATATAGAATGGAAACAGATGTTGTTACCTCTTGCACATTTATTATTGATGGTGATTTGAAATGTTCAGTGTGAGTAACTCGGTTTATTTCTTTATTGTTAGGCTTAAACGAATATTAATGAAGAAGGAGTAATATTGCTTTAATTTAAGTAATACTATTAATAAGAAGTAGTATTACTACTACTACTAGTAGTAGGCTCTTAAAATGTGCCTGCTGAACCTTAAAAGCTTTACTATTTTTAATTGTGTGAAAACGGCGTAAGATTAGCATGAAAATGGTGTAAAATTTTACTATTTCTGAAACAAAACTCACCACCACTGTAGTTAGGAAAATGTTACACTCCTGTAATTGTAGACTTTTATACATTTTAGGTATAAAACTAATATAAGTACACCACAATATATTAAATACACTTTCCTTCGCTTGATGTAGAATATTATAACCCCTATGGAAGTAACTATACTAGAGTACACATTCATTTAGCTTTCATGTTGACACTGTCCTTTGTCCACAACTTTGTCTAAATACCATTATGTGTCTCAGGGAGCAAAAATAATTGTGATGGTGATAATATCTGAAAAATATGGTATATTTTTACAAATTCATTGGAGGATTTCATTGGGTGGTAGTTAAGTGATATTTTGTATTTGCCATTCTTTATTGCACTTACTAATAATAACAAATAAATATTATAAAAAAAGTGCCCAATTATTAAATAATGAATTTAATAACTGCATTTGAATTGAATTTAATAATTACATTCATGATTACCTTGCTACTACATTAACACTGTTTAAATTATAATTTTTATTTTCAGTAAGGACAAAATCCGCTAGTTATAAAAACAATTATTAGTAAATATTCATGGGCATCTGAATGCTAATAAGGCACATTTAGTACTTATTAATCTGGAAGAATATTCACATTAGAATAGGATCATACTATTTAATTAAAAGCTCGATAATATAAGTATTATTTTAAACATGATAGTTAGGAATTTGGTTGCATTGTTCACGAATATATAAATATTTTTCAGACTTTCACTAGCAAATACATAAAATTACACACGATCTATACACGAATACTTAATTAGTGCAATAAAAAATTAACTTCTAAATTAAAAAGAAAGATATAATAAAGTGTCATTTATTTTAAGGGCGTTTTATTGTACTTCATTGTATGATATTGACATTAAAATGTAGAGAATTGGAATAAAGTTTACATCAAAATATATTTACATCAAAATATGTTTACATCAGACGTCGGCGCGTGGCTTCGCCTTGGTTTTACTCTGTTACTAGTATGAAAATTCCCACCAGCGAATGGTAAAATTTTCCTATAGCATTGCGATATTAACTTCATACGAAACCGGCGTGTCTCTATATCCCGTTTGTTGTCAAATTGTAGTAAAATATTACACCACATTTCAGACAGTGTATACATACTGTACTGTTATTCATAATAAATTTTGTTTCTGACAAATTATGTTCACTGTTTGACATAATATAGTCCAATGTGTCTTCAGTTTGCTTAAAATAAAATTAAATCACATTTTACTAACGCACAGTTGTATATTATTACAGATCAATCAGCCTAATTATATTTATCTTACGTTATTTTCTGTTCCCTGTTAATACCAAATTTCTATTTTTATTCTCAAGAAGTTAATATAACATGTTACACATTCTTATGAATATTATACAGGGTAAAAACTTTAACTGTAATAAATTATGTAAGTCAAATATCAAGAACTTCATTAAAAATTCCTGAACATTCAACGACAGCTAATAACACATTTAAATTAGTTTCATCGTCAACATTCCTTTGCCTCTCTTTAGATATATCCCTCACATGATCAAAGTTTCGGTAATGAGACTCTATTTAACTTTACTGGTTATCCGTACTTTAGCTAATAAATGGTAGATCTGTATGTTTGTCAATACATAATTGAACAACCTCTATTTGAGTTCGGCACATTTCGCCATACCCGATAGTCATTAAAATTTCAATATATAATACTTTCATTAGTTAAGACATCTTGAAATTGAATTTTCAAATGTAAAATCGCAAATAACACGTGAAATGTAACACTAATAGAAAGATAAAATGTAAAGAGGTAAGATTATCTTCACAACTTTTTCAAAATGGGTTTAGACGGGCTTTCAAAACAAGACAACAAAGACGGAAAGTGAATACAAGAAGTGGATATTATCAATATTTCTCATAACAGAAGACGCCAAATATATACCAATGATATATATTTGCTACCCATTTTACGATGGTGGTGATTATCTTAAGAATGTTTATTTGTAAGACAATAATTTGACGAGTTTTATAAGTACAGCAACGTGTGCATTACTTACCGTTGATATACCCTTACATTAAAAAAATGAGGGCAATTGCATCTCATAGGCAGGGAGAATAGCAATCAGCAAAAGTCGTTATCCCCATGTGTCGGTAACCAAAATAAGAAATGTTACTTTTTCAATTTGTCTCAAAAAGTCCACCATCGTGCTTTCTTATGACCCATGGACAGGCATTTTATCCACCTCAAGATCAATAGATGTCATCTGGTGCACGTCCCTAATCAGAATCAGCTTAAACTCGATCGATCCGACACGATTTAATTGAGTGATCGTGCTAACAAAAACAATTTCGCAAATAGTCCACCATGAACATGGTACAGTGTGTTTTATCCACCTCAAAATCAATAGGTGTCATCTGGGAAACGTCCCCGATCAGAATCAGTGGAAACCCGATCGATCCGACATGATAACTCAACTATTATCGTGCTAACAAAAATTGTTTTTAATGCCGACGATAACGACACATATACATACAAAATGGTTTTTAGGCCGAAAATCGAAAAATAAGCCCTAGAAAAGAAAATGTTTTTACACGATTACATTACTTTTTCCACGTATAGTGGAGTGCGGAAAATCAAAATCCACCCGTATTAGGAATGTTTATTGCCGATCAATCTACAGTCGACTTAAAAGGAAATGTCGCAGTTAAAATTTCCACCACGTATTGTGGTACCCTTCTTCTGAAACATAATTGGCTCTTTTTTGTTGGCAGGGAAAGTATATAAAAATTCCTCCGATAATTAGCAATCTAATTAAGTTAATATCCTGTTTATGTTAATAGTATCTTTTAAGTGAAGTTATTATCTATTTCTGTACGTATCTACTCAATCTATAACTAGTTGTGGAAAGTTATTGAGGAAAAAGTCACCGTGCTACAAATAAAAACGTCTACATAAAAATTATTTCTGAGACTGTTGTAGAATTTAATTTAACGAAGCGAAGAAAAATATACTTTATTGCATTTTGCGAATAACGATATTTTTACAATAGAAAAATAAACAGTTTTAAAACCTTAAAACGGACTTTTCTGTACGTAGAATATCTCTCGAAGAACAAATAAATCTAATAAAAAAATAAATCTCGAAATTGAGTGGCCGAGAAAAAATAAAGCAATACATAAATGTAGAATATGTGTTTTATACGACAGTTTTACTTTTTTCAAATAGTCCATCATCGTGCTCTCTCATGATCCATGGACAGGATGGGATGTGTCCTATCCACCTCAAAATCAATAGATGTGGTCTGGTAGACATCCTTAATCAGAATGAGTCGATATCCGATCGATCCGACACGATTTAAGTAAGTGATTATGCTAATAAAATAAAAATTCTCAAATGGTCCACCATTGTGCCTTCTCATGACCCATGAACATGGTATCTATCCACCTCAAAATCAATAGTCGTATGGGGAACGTCTCCGATAAAAATCAGTCAAAACCCGATCGAACCGATACGATTAGTTGAGTTATCGTGCTAACAAGAAATTAAAATGCCGACGGTAACGACAACTAGACACACACAAACAAACTTTTGTAAAATCCATTTTTTTTGTTTTTAGGCCGAGAAACGAAAAATAAACGCTAAAAGATTTTTTTCCATTTTTATTTACACCATTACATTACTTTTCCGATCTGGTATAGCGGAGTGCGGAAAAGTAGTAGCAAAATAAAAAGAAGTTGATAAACATAACAGAAACTGAGTAGTTTATTTAAATATATTAATATATATTTTCTATTTGAACTTATTAATATATAAAATAATGAGAAAAATGCAATCTAAATTTAACATGCTAAGGTTATAACTAGCTAAATTTCTTCCAATAACTGATTATATTTATTGGTATTGTAGTTATATCATTACATTAATTTAGACATAATACTTACATCTTTTTATTACATAGAACAATCAAGGATGACCAACAAAAAAAAGTACATTTAAACGGTGTTCATAAAAAATTGTCAAATTATGTAAAAAATATTATTTAAGCAATGTGCTGAAATTTCGTTATTTTTCTTTTTTTATATTTACATGTTTTTGAGAAATTCGTGTGAAACATCTTACACTTCTATCTAGCAAATTCATTCTGGATATTAAAAATAGATGTATTACCATTAATGAAATCACAGTCGAATTTTACAAGCCATTGAAATCTCTGCTTTGATTTCTCTGAAATTTCTACAATGGTATTAAATTTAGCGATCAACATATAATACTCCGACCATTCTAAAACCATTATTTGATGCTTAAATATTAATAAACATTGAATTGTAGCGTTAAAAGCGTTGAGAAGAAAACACACTTGAAGTAACTTTTTCAGTGTTCATGTGTCATGAAACCTGACTACAGTGTAAATTTTTAATGAGTATATCTTTTATTTTGAGTCACCAGCACTTTATTGATTTAAACCACAGCTTTCAGTCTACCCTAGGGAAATTATAAATACGCTAAATATTGGAAGAGTTGAGAAGCTCGTCAACTGAAAATATAATGCGCAAATACTACGAGGTTAATGCTTCATCACTGTTATGATGTGTATATTTTAGCGTCGTTGTATTTAATTTTGTTTCCATCAAAAAGTTAAGAAATACATGCCCAAAATGTTTATGAAAATTATAAAGGCATATTGTTGATACCTAGTTTGCCAACCAAATTGACATTACACGGCAACTAAATTAAACTAAACTAATGTCATTCTATGAATATGTAACTGTATATAATAATAATACTTTGTATTTATTTACCTATAAATTAATATATGTATACAAAATATATTAAATATAAATTAAATTAGTGCCAGTGTGAGTTTATTTTCAAATTAACCCCGTAACAAATATATATATATCATAAACCAGGGCTACTTTGGCACAGGTTTTTCATATTTTCGACTGTATCTCTCTTAATTTTAGAGACATTTTAAAAAATATTAAATTACACGGAAGTTCTACAGCTCAGCTTCAGTAGAATTGACTTACAGGAATAATAAAAAACGGAAAATGTTCCTAGATAGTTTTGTGATTACGAAATAACTTACTTGAAACGATGATTCTAAAAGTATCTTCCCGCTAGAAGAGGTTTGAAAGAAGTGTTGAAGTCAGATCTTATCACATATTCAGAAAAATAGCAAGGTTTGCCAGGTTAGCCACTTGGAAGATTTGCAGCGACTGCATTACACTCTAATGGTAACTCTTGAAATGATGAGACTAGCTAGAGGTCGCTAGCACCAAAACTACCTCGCCAGAAAGATTTGAATTCAAAAAATATGATTTTATAAAGTTCCCCGTAAGTTTAAAGTAACCACGTTTTACGGTACATAAAAGAAAAGATATAACTATACTTTGAAATAAAAATAAACTTACTTATAGGCAAATATAAATAAACAAAAATCGTATCAGGCGATAATCAATGAATTAAGAAGAAAAAGAAAAGCTGTATAACTGGATAATCCATTTCTAATGTATACGATATTATCAAAATGTAAAAGATGGTAATATTAACTAGATAAATAATAGATGTTATTTGAACCGTTTCCTACAATTCCGGACATATTTCTAAACTAAGGAGGAAGAGAATGTTTTTCATAAGTCTGATAAATAAAACTTCTAGCATACAAGGGAGTGACGTGGCGTAGAATTTCTAACATATATGAATAGCATGGTTTAAATTAGGATGTATATTTTGTATGTAACATATTTAGTTTTCTACATAAATATTCAGGAGTGTTATCTTTTAAAATTTTGTGTTATACATAATCAATGCAATTCAAGATATTGCAATAAGTATTTTCAAGATTAAGATAACCTCTATTATGGATTAACTCACTAAATCCACGTTCATATTTTCTTATGCCATATGCAAGCCAAAAACAACCATTTTTTATTCTTTGTAAGCTTACCGTATCTCTATTTCTAGGATCAGGTACATAAGTGCAATCACACTAAGATGATTAAAAAAAAAAAAATTAAGAACTACACAGATTAATTTTTAGTTATAATCTCATTATGCCCCAGTGTGGATGAAGTTGTTTTAAAGTAATATAAGATGTTTGCCATAAAGCATTTATATGGTCAGTAAAGCTTAATTCGCATCAATCCAGACACCCAAATGTTTGCAATTGTTAGTAATATCTCAAGGAATGTCTCCTAATTTAACTTTTATCTCGGATACTCTTTTACTTATTTTACCACTTGAGTTAAATATTAGACCAAACATTTGAGCTAAATATAAAATCTTTGACTTATCTAGATTCGGCTTTAATCTATGAGTAGCAGATACATTTAGTAAATAATTCAAGTCATTGTTAATTACTTAATTTTATAGATTTATTATCAGTAAAGCTAAGATAAACTTGAAAGTCGTCAATATAGTGATGTACTAAATCAATAAAATGTATAAAAAATAATAACGGACCAAGTATAGACCCCTGAGGGACTCCATATGTTAGGCAAGACATCAAATACATTACAGTCTATAACGACTTGCTGTGTCCGCTCAGTTAAATTGCTGCAAATATAAGAAGCACAGGGTGACAGTGTACAATGAATCATAAGGAAATATAATTAGGATAAAAATAGTAGAATTTGTTTTCTACATTTCAGTTTATAGGAAATTATTTTGTGTGATTATTTTTTTTTTCTGCCGATGTTTTAATTCCATTTTTATTAAGAGTTACAATACACTACACACTCAGCCAGCTAAATTATAACTAGCTATGGTAACCCAGGTATGAAACAAAAATGTATTAATAACAATTATATAAATTATGTAAACATTATTATATAATTTGTTACCATTAACGAATTATATAATAATGTTTACATAAAATTATAACAATTTTGTAACTACCAACAACATAATTAAGTTGATATAGTTAACTTCATAATCATTTTCAATATATTTTATAATAATTTTCAATGTATTTTATAAACATTTTCAATATAAAGACTCTTAAAGTATGCCAACTTTAGAAGAGTGAGAGATTTGACTAATGCAGCTTTTAAGGAAAGTTAAAAATAGGCAGCAAACGTTTTTAAAATCAATAAAATATTAATTATGAATTAGTTAATTAGGGAAATACTCAATTAAAGTTATTTAGTTATGTAATTTTAACATAAATTTAATAAAAATATTGAACAATTATAATTCAGCATTGATATTCCATGCATGTACACAATTTTCGTTTTATCCTGAATCATCAAGCGCTTATAAAAATTATTGTGTACATAAAACATTGCAAATACAAGTTTGAAGATAAAATATATTTAATAAGTTTGGTAAAATATAATTTAGACTTTGAGAAATACATTGTACAAGCGCAACTCTGGAGATAAAAAGGAGATATTTAAACTGAAAAAGAAGATTAATCAAAGTTCAAATTGATTTTACTACAATATTCTGCACACAAAAATCCATGGTATTTATAAAGCCGTTATTCATTTTATGTTTAAAACGAAACAGGACTTGGAATATATCGGTCCATTGCCATATTCAAATTTCACAGAAAATGTTTGCGACCAACTAAAGTACCTTGAAAAGTATAGCTGCGTGGCTCCAAAATAATTTTAATTTTGAAACTATTAATATTTTTATTAGTACGATATTTAAACCATTTTTCAGTTTGTAATAACTATTTTTCATTTTCTGCTTTATTTGTAAAATAAGATATATTAAATTTCATTTTGATACTTTGGATTTTAAAAACAGTCTTAACCAAAGGCTCTTTTTAAAATCCAAAGTATCAAAATGAAATTTCATATATCTTATTTTATTCTCCCTTGCAACTAATAGAGTAAATTAAGCGAAAGGATTATTTTAGTTAAATATATTATTGTACAGTCCTGATTACTAATTTAAATATTTCAAGATGGAATTAAAGCATATTTTATGGGTCTCTTTATTGCCGAATTTTTCAGAATTATTTTTTTTATTTACAGATTTAGACAATTATTAACAATTTATATCATTATTAATTACTAGCGATCATACAATTTTTAACCCTTATAATATATTGGTATAGTATAGATTGTTCTTTTGTTTTGCCTATTTTATTCTTATGTCCCATGCACATGTTGACATAGTTTGGGAAGAAAGTTATTTCCGGTAAATATTCTACCTGTAAAATCTAAATTCAATTGCAACTCTTAACGTAGCGAATTGAGCGAACATGAGAGGTATCTCAAAATTTAAAACGTTTATATATTTTTTACAGAGAATGTACCAAAGTAAATATATATTTATTATGATGATACTAACAACTGACCATACTAACTGTCATATTATGGCAAATATTTTCTTTTTATCCATGGCAAATATTTTCTTTTTTTATTTTATTTTCTCCATTAATTTGAAGTAATTGAAATGATAAATTAATATTTATATAAAGTATTTGTTATATTATAAATAATACGTACTGCAATATAAATAAATATTAAAGGTATTTTTAACTTATTCCCCATATTGTCATGAATTTTAGAGATTGCGACAGCAATAATTTGGATGGCAACAAAAGATAAACTAATATATCGTTATCGTTTTAATATTTGGATTTGTAGATCCATAAAAATGTGCATTATATTATACATATAATAGGCAAATAAACAGAATCCTTAGCTAGTGCAGCAGAATACTGGTCATAGAAGTGTGACACTATTACTGAATTGTTAATGTGACTAGTATTACTAATGAAATTATCAGTCCTAATGAAATAGAATAGTGATTACTCACTGATTTAAAGTATTTAGATAACGTAAAATACTTTTCAGACACAAAATAAAGAAAACAAAATTTTCTAAAAACGTTTTTGTGCTTATAATAGTAATGAGTAGTTCAGCTAATCTCTAAGTAAAATTAATTTAAGGTAACACATCTGCATTACTCATCCTTATTTTTGCAAATAAATATTGTTGTTTAATTAAATGTTTAGTTAATGTTTACAACTACATCTTTAGTGCATATTTCAGAAGTCTTAATAAATATATGTTTAAGCTACAGCTTACCTGTATATGCACTGATTACAGCATATTATTAAATATTATTCTTCAAAAACATTCAAACCTCCGAAATAAGTTTTATCTGAAACAAAAAGAATTTTTTTAATTACAGAAGAGCTTACGGAATCACTACCAAATTCTACAGATGTACTTTATAATTTGACCCAAATATTTTACACGTTACGCGTAATATGACTTCTCTAACTCATTTTACAGAAAATGATATGTCTCGAGACATTTATGTGACATCTCTATTAGATTCCCCAGGAATTTAGAAATGAAACGGGTTATAAATTGCAGCTGAAATAATATCTAAATAATTCCAATATAAAAGGATACTCATTTCTGAAAAATAATATTTAATGTGTTAAATAATTTCGATAAACATAATGTTGGAATATACACTCCTAGATAAAATTAAAGCAACAGCAAAGTTTTCCATTATTTCTTATAATTTTTCGAAGCTTTAAATACTGAAAAAATTAAGGAAATGGCTAGAATAGGCCTAGAATATCCTCTGTTACTAATGATGAACAATTGAAATTGTTTGAAAGATGTAAAATAACATTTTATAATTGTTTGTTAACAATACATTTAACACTGTTTAAAGTGATTTGTAAAAGGTTCATTCAGTTACACTCGTCATTTTTTTTTGTCAAGTGAACTTTGCCCAGTACACTTAGAGTAGAAGAAATGAATCGTGCACGCAACTTAAGAGAATATGAAGCAGGAAAAGCTGTAGTTCTGATTAACGAAAGACGTAGCCAGCGATAGTGACTAATTTTTTAGGAGTTAGACAATCAAGAATTAGTCGAACAGTTAAATGCTTCAATGAACTGAGAAGTTACTATAGAATTGTATAGAATAGTGTAGAATAAGATGATTAGAAACGACTAGCTATTACATCACTACTCACCAGAGAACATAGAATTACTACGTTTTGCAAGAGATCACGTAAATTGGAGCATTGACGACTAAAAGCGAGTTTTGTTTTCAAACGAAACAAGAGTAAGTTTTAATTCACCAAATGAACGTTAACGGCACTGGTTGTATTTAAATAAGGAAGATAATATTAACTATAAATAAGTATAAATAAGAAATAACGACATTTTCCTACATTATATATTTATTTTTCATTAAATACTTCACTCGTAATTAGTATCATTAACTGACAAAATTATTTTTAAATATAACCTGGTTAGATGATCACTTGGGATTGCAAAAACTGATCGATCCAACTAATCAGTCCATCGGTTTCGAACGCTTCGAACACAATTCACCGTTGTGTTCGAAATGTGCATGTGTTGTGTTCGAACATGAATATGTTCGGTAAATAAACATCAATAAAAACAGATAAATGTAAAGCTTGTTTATATATTTAAAGAAAACAACGACTGATGTATGGATATTCTCTTGATGGTACAATTTTAAAACGTTCTGCAAATAATAAGGGTTTTGGTGTAAATTTTAATGATAAACTATATTTCTCTGGATATGGCATACAGAATCCTTGGTTGCATGGTTAGAAACACGAAATCATTTAATAACATTTCTACCTCAAAATGTTTGCATTTTGCGATAGTTTACTCAATATTCGAATATTGTAGCCTTATTTGGTATCTCCGGTATATGTTGTATGAATCAACTTGAGAATATTCATGTGCATTTCTTAGAGTATTGTCCTTTACTATAGACAATTATTATTTAGTAAGGGGCTACGATTGTAGTCTGCTTCTATAAAACTTTTACATCTAGTCATTGTACGCTAGAGGGTGTTTATTAGGCTCTCATTTTCATTTAAACTATTTTATAATAGTATGGAAGCACCTAGATTGTTAAGCATGTTTAATATACGTATACCTAGACTAGGCTGTCGAGAAGAAACTATGTTTTATTGCCAGGCTGAAAAAACTAACGTGCTGTTAAATTGTCTGTATGTCACAAAATATTAATGTAATATGTAGCACTTGTGATTTGAACAATTGTACTAATAAGTTACTAACTTTAGGGAAACAACATTTTACGCTCATGTAAGTCATATGTTATGCAATATTCCATTGTATATTTATGTTAGAGACAGTTAGAAATTAATTCGTTTAGTTATACAGATTGTAACATAAAGGTTGAGAGTAAATTAAACGGTGGATTTTTCAGTAATAAAAAATAGATTTTTTTCATATGAATTTATGTTCTACGGGTTTTCGTTTCCAAGCTACAGGGCGATAAAAAAATTGAAAACATTTAGTTTTTTCTAATAACTTTCGAACATTAGAAGATAATGGAACGAAATTTTAGCCGTAGCTTAATTTGATAATGTCCAAGTAACAGGAAAAAGACTTGCTTCGTAAGTTACTCAGTGGCCTGCATAGGCATTGTACCGTAGGGTTTTCCGAAGAAAATTGTGATACGCCACTGGTAAAAACATTATTTTAATATTTATTTAAGATCCACTTTTTATTTTAAACAAAATTACCTTCTTGCATTTTATCTGCATCTCTTGTTATTTTCCCGTAATTAAAACTTATGTAACTCCATTATTTCCCACTGAACCACGAGAACACGTGGAGCATAACTTCACATAAAAAAGACCAATTTTTTTATTGGAAAATCCACGATTTAATTTACTCCTAACCTTTATGTTACAACCTGTATACTATGCACATGCATATATAATTATTTGTGTTTCATATACTTTTCCTATGTGTATGGAGTTTTGCCTGTTGGGCAATAAAAGCATTATTATCAATTTGTACGCAAAAATTACTCTAATATTTATATATTGACAAAAATACGTATGCATAACATACATCAAGGGTTTACATGTGGTGAAAGACTGTTACATTGTTAAGCTGAATTAAATAATCAAATGGATCTCAGAAAATCAAGGATGAGCAACCCTTGTAACGTAAAGCTGTGCAAAAACATACATTTGTATAGTAGCCCACAGCGGTAGTAAAATCAAACGACTCGAGTATTCGAATCAAGATTTAACACTAGGCATGTTTTCTTGCAGCGCTTGTAACGCCATTTGGTTTTTATGAGGGTAATCTTTAGCCGTAGCTGTGGCAATATCCCTGACCGAATGATATCGAACGCATTTATCGCTTCTGTTCCTTTAAAATGCCAGAAGGCTCTATTTAAAGGGAATTAAACTAGTAAAAATCACAACAAAGTAACTTTTATCGCGGTAAAATGGACATTTTGCGGCTTTAGTGTATGAAATTGAAATCGGACATTTACCAAAGGAATAGATCTGGACACATGTCGTCGAAATCTTAGTCTAATAAAACTTCTACCGGTAATAAACTTATAGACCTGTATCATGGATTTTTGTTTTAATAAGTGATATCACGGCTTTATTAGATAAAATGTTAAAAATAAACATTTTAGCTAAGCGTGTTAGCTAGTCTATTTGTCTTTTTTTGTATATATAATACATTTATTATATTCTCCTTAACGCAACCTTACATACTTACATAGCTTTGTCAGCAGAATTTGTTATTACTTTTCCGCACTCAACTATGCTAGCGGAAAAGTAATGTAATCTTGTAAAGAAAAATTGAAAAAGATTTTTTTACTTTTTCGTTTTTCGACCTAAAAACCATGAAAAATGGTTTTTTAAAATGTTGTCTGTGTGTGTGTCGTTGTCGTCGGCATTAAAATTTCTTGATAGCCCGATAACTCAACTAAATCGTGTCATATCGATCGGGCATTGACTGATTCTGATCGAGAACGTCTCCCAGATGATACCAATTGATTTTGAGGTGGATAGGATACATCCTACCCTGTCTATGGGTCATAAGAAAGCACGATGGTGGACTATTTGAGAATTTTTGTTTGCTAGCACGATAACTCAACTAAATAGTGTCAGATCTATCGAGTTTTGACTGATTCTGATCAATAACGTCTCCCAGATGATCCTTATTGATTTTGAGGTGGATAGGACACACCCCACCCTGTCCATGGGTCATGAGATAGCACGGAGGTAGACTATTTGAGAAAATTTTATTGTTAACACGATAACTCAACTAAATCATGTCCGATCGATCGGAATTTGGCTGATTCTGAACGGGGATGTCTCCCAGATGACACCTATTGATTTTGAGGTGGATAGAACACACCCTCATGTGTTCAAGACCCATGAACGCACCCTGTTCATGGGTCATGAAAAAGCACGATGGTGGACTATTTAAAAAAAGTAAAACTGTCGCATAAAACACATATTCTGCATTTATGCGTTGGTTTGTTTTTTCTCGGCCACTCAATTTCAATATATAGATGTTCTACGTGCGGAAAAGTCCGTTTTAAGGTTTTAAAACTGTTTATTTGTTATTCGAATACGAACTCGAAACTATTTTTATAATCAACTGCTTACTGGTATCCTTACACAACATAACAGGCTAAGCAAAGGTCATCACTTTGATTGATTCCCAATAATATACCTGTGAATATCAGCTCTCCTAATATTAAAAAATTGAATACAATTTTATGATCAATAAGTTTAATATACGGACAGGTGTAGGAATAAATGTAATACAGTATAATACAATATTATATATATTATTTTAAGACATTTCGCGTATCCCCTGTTCCAGAAATGTCTATCCTGTGGTAATCATCTTGCCTAACTTCACTAAATACCCCGTTTTTATCGCTTCCTGCCATACTTGGTCCTCGTGTTTTAGTCGGGGGTGTCTTATTTTATTCTTGCCCTGTGCTCACGATTGGTAGATTCTCTGTTGGTCTCTCTTTCTTCATCTTATGTATGTGACATAGCCGACTCTATTGTTTTTCACTGGTGATTAACTGTATCGGTTTTATATTTAATGCTATTCCCGTCCCGCTTCTTACTCTGTCACTTCCTGTAACGCTTTTTATTTTTCATAGAAATTCCATTTCGGTAGCTAATATTTTCATTTTAGTATTTTTTGTTAATCTCCAGGATTCACTGCTGTAGAGTATAGGTGGTTTTACAATTATTTAGTATCTTGTGTAATTACTTCCTTTGGCACTTCTTTGTTTCACCAAAACAAGTATTTTAGGAAATTCTACAGTCTTACGGCTTTTCCAATTTTCTGAATTATTTCCTTGTCGACTTTCCCCGATTCTTCTATAATTGTTCCTATATAGTTATAATGTGTAACCCCAATATTTGTCCTTGTATGACAATTCTACATTTACTTTTTTTCTTGGAAAATAACATGGTCTCGGTTTTTTTGATGTTTATTTCTATTTGCTTTACTCAGTTCTTCTTGTATTTATAGGTTTCTGTTGCAATTTTTCTTTTGCTTCAGCTACAAAAACAATTTAATCAGTAAATAGTAGTTATTTTTCATCCATTTGATTATTTCCTGTTCTGTCATTCCATCATTTCTTCCTGTTCTGTCCAAAGCTTTTTTCAAATCTATAAAATATAAATCAATTTAATTTCCTTTCTTATCTTGAGTAACAGTTCTTGTGTTTGTATCGGAATAAATATAAGGTCCTGGGTATTCCTTCATTTCCTGAATTTATTTTGAGATTCTTCCACAGTTGTGTTTCTCTATCGTTGTGCTCGAAAATGTTAAGCACACAATTCATATTATCAAGAAATATGGGGTTATAGTTTGGAAAACTCTATGATGATGTTACAACTTAAAAGCAAAATCTCAAAAAAAAATCCTTACGTCAACCAATGCATTCCTAAATATAGAGTTGACGTCCTCAAATGTTTTTGGAACACTTATTCAATAACAAGTTATGAATATTGTGCGAAACTTTATCATGACACTCTGTATATAGGAATGGACACTCTCTCACGTGTATCTTATATTGCCCTTTTGTCTTACAATTTTTAAACCCCCATGTATACTTATACTATTCACTTCATCGCTATTTGGCAAATAAAAAATTTTCTTATCTTGCCGATAAACGGAACAGTCTACCTGAGCCTAGCCATAAAAACAAGCCACGGTATGTTTTGAGATTTTTTATTTGGCAAACAGCAATGAAATAAACTATATACATTCTTTTTGGTGCGATACAAATCTTCATCGGATAGGAGATCGCCAATATTTTATTAATTGTCGCCATTATCAAATACCGTGGCTCCTTTGTCATAAATTGATTAAGCAGTACCTGGTCACTGACATATTCCATTTAAGTTATAGCTGCGAATCTTTTCGCTACTATACTCAATACAAATTGTTAAATATTCAATAATTGCCATGCTTTGTTGAGAGAAAGTAAAGGTTTTCGTTAATTTTACGTTGACTAAAGGTAAGCGTGAATAGCTAGTATCACTACTTTCGTATAACATCTTATGAAAAAGGGAGAACAATAAAGGTATCCGTTGAATAGATTCATCTTATCAGGAAACTTCCTCTGGAAGTTTTCCAGTGTATTATGAGTTTGATTATAGCCCATTTGAATCGATGTTATCACATTTGATATGCGATAGCGTAATATCCTCTACAATTCATGTGTTACATTTCTTCTGATATTTTCGAGTGTATAAGAGTATATGTATCTTTAAATTTTAAAAGCATCTATCAGTTACAATGTACAATGTTGTACATTGTATATGTTACAATGTTGGTCGTCATATTCATATAACGTGAATGTGAAAGTGATTTTATTTTAGAACAAATATTTACAGTAACATCAATATGGCTTATTTTCATTTTCCATTTAATTATATCAAAATGTTATTATAGCTCATATAAGGTACGTTAATTATATTCGCTTTATTAAGTAAGGTGTTATGATAAGTCTGTGATGGCATTGCTGTGTTATTAGGAAATAATAGAAAATCTATTTGAAAATTATCGGAGTACACTAGTACAAAATCAACTTCAATTTGATTTTAAGATCAAATAGACCTTACTTTTTTAGATTTCTAATAGCCTTATCTTCTACTTACAAGTCGAAAATAATCGAAAGTTACTGCGAGAGCACATTACTGATCATTTTCTATTTTCTTGCGAACATATGTTGTCAAACATATTTATGTTTTATAAACATTATTAAAAAAATAAGGGACTTTGGACTGTTAATCACATACATTTCAATACACATTACAATAACCGGTTTAAATACTTAATTTACCTAATTTTTATAATATCTATAGTCATTAAAGTGACTTCGAGTTGGTATTTTAAATTGTAAAACAATTCCTATCTTAAACAGGAGTATAAAATAAAAATTTATATTGGATCTAGTATAAGTATAAAGATTATTTAATCTATATTAAGATAAGTTAATATCGCAGTATTTTATGAGGAAATAGATGAGGATGTCCCTGCTGTTATTTTAAATATAATTATAGCGCAACTCTCGTAGCATTCATAGTCATTTGCATAATTTTAAATTTTCTATATCATGAAATTATTTCCGAAGAACAGGCATATGCATGCTCCGTAATTATTTATCTGCAACCCCGATACTTTTGTGGAATTGAGAGGATCGAGTTTCAATGCACCTACGGAACTGCAAAAAAAAAAAGAAAAATCGAGTAATCAGTCTGGCGCAAAATACATAGTCTACATATGTATATTACTGATTAATAAATAATTATGTAATAACTATCAGTAATCAGAGAAAAAAATTACTCACTGACTAACAGTAACCATCTCTTACGAGAAAGAAGGAAGAAATAAAGCTTTTTAGGATATCAGTGTGATACCTTATTACAAAGTAATGCTTATCTCTGTCAATGTTTTATTTTCAACGAAGTGAATAGTCAAATTAATAATCCGAATCTGTATTTCCTTACTCTGACCAAATTCTGCCTCTTACGGCCTCAATATTATTTAGACAATTAAAATACGCCTTGAAATTAAGGTAGCACTATAAAAATAATGCGGCGTATTTAGACATTGAGATTTAATTGACCAATGAATAGCTCTTCCACAACCAACCCATTTACTGGAAAATACGGTCTGTAACTTACAAGTCGGGAATCGAGAAAAGAACCACTAAACCGCAAAGCGATTTTCAAGTGGTTCCCAAATAGCAAAGCTATTACATAATGGCTGTAGGGAACAACTTCTCTTCAGGCTAAAACCCCTCCAGGCATTGAATTATACCTAACAGTGATCCTTGATCTCTCTCTCGTGTTTCTGCACGACCAGAGCTTTTTTGAAAAGAGACCCCGCCACGGGTAGGATCGGTATTTGCTCCGGATGGAATCCGCACAACAGACAGCTGTTTCGAACTTATTAGTTCTCATCAATGCCGTACATGGTATGCCGATCCAGGACAAATGCCGAAACAAATCCGTGGGGTTTTCATCTAAATCGATAAGATCTATGTCTGTAACTTACAACTCGGGAATCGAGAAAGGAACCAAACCACAAAGCGGTTATCAAGTGATTCCCGAATAGCAAGGCTATTACATAATCGTTGTAGGAAACAACTACTCCTTGGGTTAAAAAAGCTCTGGTCGTGCAAAAACACGAGAAAGAGGTCGAGGATCGCTGTTAGGTATAATTCAAAACCTGGCGGGGCTTTAGCCTGAAGTGTAGTTGTTTCCTATAGTGATTATGTAATAGCCTTGCTGTTCGAGAACCACTTGATAACCGCTTTGCGGTTTGCTGATTCCTTTCTCGATTCCCGACTTGTAAGTTACAGACATATATATTATCGATTTAGATGAAAACGCCACGGATTTGTTTCGGCATTTGTCCTGGATCGGCGTACCTTGTACGGCACTGATCAGAACTAATAATTTCGAAACAGCTGTCCGTCGTTCGGATTCCACCCGGGACAAATGTCGAATCCTACCCGTGGCGGGATCTTTTTTTAGAAAATACTGTGTTTAGGTAATGACGCATAATTGTGGTGCAATATCATGCTGATAGTATTGACCAATCTGGTATTTAGGTCTTTGCATTATTTGAATACAGTGCTATAAATAATGTAACTATGTGCTGTTCAAATACTATTCAACAGTTAATGTACCGCCAATAAAATGGTCCTACAGTGATTGTACCAACAATTCCTACCCACCTGTTTACTCTCTGAAAAGTACGTATACCCTTTTATTATCCAGTAGAGATTTTTAAGGGCCAAGTGTCTGAAATTATGGATATTTACTGAGCCATTTAAACAAAAAGTAGCCTAGTCAAAAGAAACAATCTAGTTTGGGATTATTATGATTATTATTATTATGCTCCAAAAATTCTGAAAAATTCTATTCTGCTGTCAAAATAAGCCTAAATTCTTAAGCTTAAGTTCTTATTATTAAATAACTTACAAACTTCAGCTTGTGTATAAGTCTTATGTTCATAGGTTAAATATTTCAGTTCATTGTGTTTCAAAAACTCTTACTATTTGGAAAACTTGTGACAGAAGATAAGCCAAGTTGTTGTGTAGCCTAACAAATGCAAGTAAAATAAAAACGATAAAAACTTTTAGAAAAAGTACGTCCTCTTAAATTGCATCATCAGATAAGGTAGATAGAAAATCTATTGAAGACACTATAATTTCAACAACGATTACATTAAATAAGATGATGGACGTGTGATTGTTCTCAATTTCTTCCTACGTAGCCGGTAATGATTTTATCGAATTTATCCCAATCTTTACATGCTCACTGTATGAAAAGAACTACAGTGTACTGGATAATACTATGTTTTTTATTATTTCTTATTATAGTGTCATTTACATCCCTCAGTAATTGGGTATACTACAAGCAATATCAAATATTCTACGCAATACTGTCAGAATAAAACATATTATATAAATTAGGAAACGTATTATGTGGTCATATATCAAGTATGACAAAATCTATCACAATGGACTATAATGAAGTGCATCATATACGGAAAAACTTTTAAGAAACGTTTTTGATAAAATCAATCATTTCAACAGACATCCCGATTATTTTCCGTTCTATGATATGATGTACATTAATAATGATATTAACTTTTTATTTATTTTTTTAGTTTCAACGTGGAATTAAAAGGAAATAAATAATATCTATTTTATTTTCAGAAATGTACAGTATCAGTTAAAAGAATAGTATTTAACTTGCGGAATGATTCTGCAACTGCAAAATATTAATCCATATTAAGTTAAAGCACTTAGACTAGAAGTTGCGAAATTAATTCCGGAAGATGTGTGGAAATTAACTGCCAGAATAATCATAAGCTTCTTTAGAACTATAGATATTCTTTGTAAGTAATAGATGTAGGTCAATAACGAATGATCTTACAGGTTGAAGAAGGATGGGATTTAAGAACTGAGCAATTTTTAATTTCCTATTCTGAATGATTATGTTCTTTATATTTGTTTGAGATCATATATTGTAACAAATGAGAAGGAACTGTCGATATTGGCAAGGAAGTTGTTTTTATTTACCAGTTCGATTCACAAGATATTATATTTCTACGTACTCTATTTCTATAATTTCTATAACGAATTTTGCCACCCGATTATAATCAAGTGCTATATCAATTCTTTTATTATTTAGTAATACTTGTACTTGTAAAAACTGTTCAAAAAAGCACACCGTCCCTATATTGAGTCTCTGGAATCTTATTTTCAGCTAGATTCACAAATATACGAAAAATTAATAGAAGCTTCTGATGTTATAGTCATATAAATGAACTTTGAACTGATTCTTTTACTAAATAATACATTCAGTTTCATACAAGCCTTTTAAGTCAAATAAGATAATAATAGAAAGTTTATTAACTTTCTATTAATTTTTTCATTTTAATATTGTGCCTTTCATGAGAGGTTTTAGAAAACTGAATTTATTTTTAAGTCAAAAAATCAGCCCAAAGATTATTTATAGAACTTGAGTAAATTTCCTTAAATTTTGATATACTTATGTGCCTAGCTGAAGTTAAGATTCCAGGGAGTGAATATAGAAATGTTCTGATTTTCTGAACACTTTTTTACAAGTGTAAGTACTACAGAATAATAGAGGAATGGTGTATAATACATTTTCTTAACCAGCAGACCAGAGTAAATTGCTTTTCGATGGGCATTTTGTTCATATCAATAAATTAGTGTTCGCTAAAAATTCCTATACAATTTTTATATGATGTCCTTCCCATTTCACAAATTAACTCATATGGCACATACTTTTATTTACATTATTTAAACTTATTGACTACCAGGGCATTGGCTTTCCTTTGGTTATGTATATTGTAATATATATAAAAGTACAACTGTATTATATTTAACTTCATTAATAGATACTTCCTCAATAATCAACTCTTATTCAAAATAATCTATGTTACAACTTCAATGATTGGAAGTTAGAAAGTAATTATATAACAACAGTAAATAAATTGTTAAATAAAGATTATATCTAGATATCTAATACTTTATAATAGTACTGGCTCCTTCGCCATATCTTTAAAAATTTCTAGCTACAATGGATACCATTTAATAGATTAAATAAATTTTAGAATATTGATATGACATCTATTAGATTAGTTCACAATGTTTACGCATAATACTATATTTAAGCAATATTAAAATAATATAAAATTGCAAAAGGACCATTTGGATCGGAGATTGGAATGAAAAAATAATGATGCCAGTACCGTGTCCAGTCACCAACAATATTTTTATTTATTAAAATTAAAATATACGCTATGCGCCATCTTCAACCTATAAAATAGAGAATTACTGAGGAATGTAGGTTAATTTCCGCAAAATGCCTGAACAGGTGTTGAAGGAGTTTTATGTCAGGATGTTGTACTTTAAATAAGAAGGAAGTTCACATTTTGAACATTTATTTTAAAATTCTTCGCGTCTCTCTCTTTGCACTTCTGCGGAGCGATTTTGTCGCTGGTTGCTGTCAATAACTTGTAGCTCCGTCGCTCCACTATTCAAGACTAACTGACAAGAGCAGTTGATGGGTGACCAAAGGGGATGTAGTTGAAGGGTGAATATTGTCTATAAAATATAATTACAATTCATCTGAGTACAGCAAAGGAAGCTGTCTATTTATTGGCTTATATGATTTAAAATAACTTATTTTAACTCCGTATCTCTGTTAATAGTGGATTTACCTATATATATGTTCATTTGTTTATATAAAACAATTTTTTTGTATTATAAAGGCAAACGAAAATACATTACTTTTGGTATAACTGAAAGTGACATTAACCTTTGTATTTTAAGTGGGATATTATATTTTTGGTGCTGTTTTATAGAACGATCAACTGTAAATAATTTTTCAAATATATTTTTTTGTGCGTTCTAGACGTTTTTGTGCAGTTTTATACAATATTCTATGTTTTTGTTAGTTCTAGGAAGAAACAGCTCACAATACTTGATGCGTCTTTGTGGATCATCATCTTCAAAGTTTGATGGCGTACGTATTTATAGAGTTGGTAATTATTTTTTAATCAAATTGTGTATATACTTGAAAACAAAAATATAACATAGATAGCTATTGGATTATACTATTGATGTTTTCTATTACTCACAATAATTCATCCAAGTCAACTTCTCACTAAGGTAATTGATCTCTGTGTTGGTACTCCAAATACTATTGAATGAATGAATACGAATGAAAATATTTCATTCGTTTTAAAATTACTGCAGACAGATTTAAATAATATTGTAATAAAGTTTTCCTATGTGGATATTTTAAATTAAATTGTCTACTTGTTTCTCAAACTATTACTTCGAATACGTCTTCAGTACTGGAGTTTTGATGACATATTTACATTTTTAAATGATAATATGTAGGTATTTTTTTAACACGAACAAAGTGGGTTTGCACTCAAAAATATACCTACCTGTTGTCGTTCAAATATCAATTATTATTCGTCTTTGTTCTGTTAAATTATTACGACCCAAGTACAGCTTGTCAAGAATAGGAAAAAGTGTAAGATTGTGTCCGTAGTATGTATGCATACATAGTATGAGAAGTATGCATGCGTAGAAAAAAGAATGGGGCAATATTCGGAGGGGAAAAGATTCACTTTACGCCCGGCCAGATGGAAATCTGTGTACATTCATACATACTCGATATTCACTCTGGAAAGCAACTGAGTAAAATCTAGGCTATTTACTGCGCATCTTGTGGATGGTCTATTATGGCACTTGTTCTTATCCTTGACAAGCTGTACATTAAAACGTTTTTTTACGTATAACCGACATGTTTTTGAATTTATAAATATGGTTTTCTTTTGAAAAATTGTTTACAATTGACCGTTATATATATAGTCGTAGAATCGAAGAAATACGACATAAATATTCCATTTAAGATTCTAAAGCTAATAGTATTTCTGGTGCAACTGGAAGTTATACAAAATATTCTGTTTGCTATTTAGAATCTTATATAATGTTTTCTCAAAATAAATTTTATATTATACAACTGCCTTTTTATATTTTGCTGCTTATTTTATATTTTCCGCGATATGGATACTGACTTTAAGGATAAGTAGATGTCGGTATCTGTAATCAACCTACCATAAACGAATATAGAAACAGTTATAGAAAACCTGTATCGTAAACCCACTATTATGGGAGATACAGATATGTTCTTTTTTAAATAAATCACCCGGTACACACCGATAAAATCAACAATAGTATTTACACATACATACAGCTCGTCAAGAATACGAATAAGTCTGAAAGCTGCGATATTGGACCGCCTACGAGTAAGCGCAGTAAGTACTCTAAGTAAGGACTGGTTTTTACTTAGTCGAATTGAGGCCTTTGCAGAATGAATATCGATTGATACCATTCTGTTTCCTCCGAATGCTACCTTACTCTCTCTTCTACGCATACCTAGAGAGTCTCACACTTTTTCCTATTCTTGGAAAACAGTACATATACTGTTCATTTCATCACTATTTGCCAAATGAAAAACTCTCTTCTCTTGCCAATAAACGGAACAGTCTACCTTAGCCTAGCCATAAAAAGAAGCCACGGTATGTTTTGAGATTTTTATTTGGCAAATAGCGATGAAATAAACTATACATACATATTCCCAAGGATTGTTTCTAATTGTCTATGGCAAAGTGTGAATTTAATTAAAATAGCTCGTCTGTCCGAACCTAATTAAAATAGTTGCCTTAATACATAGAAAATCAACCAGGTTTGAATATATGATAAGTCTCACTCTAAATAGTCTGCGAGTGACTTACAATGTGTTTTATACGAATAGCCTAAGGGTATTAAATCTCGAAATAATAGATGGCATTTTAAAAGCTCGTAGTTAGTCGTAGAGCAACGCCAGGCTATATTACAAGCAATGTGTTAAAATTAAGTTAGAAAAAGGTCCATCCCATCTAGGAAATTTAAAAGAAAAGGCGAAAGGCACTCCGAATATAATGTTCGTATTTTTTCTAATCGAGTTTATTCAAATTTGTTTCACTATCCTCTCCTATTATCTCGTTACCATGATATATAACCATTGTATATGACCTCTTCACGATGATTATAAATTAAAAAGTAGTAATAAAGGATATAAGTGATAACACAAAATATAAGAAATAATCAAAAAATAGTTAAAAAGTCTATTTGCTAAATATATTTAAATATTTTAAAATAACATTGGCGCCTCCGCCATTTATATAAACATTTCTAGTCAATATTACTTATAATCTTTGGCTAGTTAAATCTAAAAATATTAACACGGCATCTATAAAATTAATTTAGAATATTTATCCATAACACTATATTTGCGATAATAATAATGTAATATAATTATATCATAAACGTACAAAGGAATTTTATTATTTTAATGGGAGATGAGAACGAAAAAATAATTACGCCAGTACTAATCCAGTCACCAACAATATATTTATTTTAATAATGGGTATTAAAAAACGTGATGTGCAAATTATAATTTATATTTTAGATGTTATCTATAGCTCATCTAAATCATCGTATATAATTACATGTAATTTTATTGATTATAATATTATGGGCCATATTTTACGAGAGACAAATGGGGCTATTACATCGTTTTATTAATTCCGTACCAACAGATTACGCTGTACGGACATTCTGTTTTAATTGGTTATTAATATGAATTATAAATTATAATTTTATGTGGTAAATATGTCAACAGATCATTTTTAACAGCAATGTTTTGAATAATAGAAAAGTCAAAAATAAAGCAAAGCTATTTCCCGTTTTATGTATTCTGTGCTAAAATATTTATTCTCTTTGTAAGTTTTTTCATCATTTTGTCATAAAAATTTCAATTACTAGGGGAACCTTTTCCATTTCTTTCACGAAAAGTATAAATCCTCAACCTTTACAATTCAATACATGGTTTTCATGTTTTATAGTTACCGAGTACCAATACTTGCATAGAACTGAAAATATATCACTGCAAATATTTGTTTTATATTATCTGATAAATGTTTTAAATTTGGCCAAAAATATTCTTAAAGACTAGTTTACAGAATATAAATATTTATGATTGCTAATAAATAGTAATAAGAAATAAAAATAAAAATTACAAGAACTGCGGCGTTTTTACTTCGGTACGTAATATTTGGAATAATGAATAAATTCCAATAACGAAGCCTGAAACTATTTGCCTAAATGGTTGATAATAGTAGGTTTTGTATTTAAATACTATTCTACATTGTGATTTATATATAAGTAAATTAATGTATAATCCTCCAAAATGTTAATTGATTGGTATGAAGTAATATGTCATTATAGATTTTCTCAAGGATCTATGGTGACTATCTTTTCGTAAGAAAGGATCGCATATCCTTTTTTTTTGCTATAAATTCCATCTTCTGACTTAATTCCATCTTCTTATCATTTCTATAAAGGGGATTTGTAACTTTGGCGTCTGGAAAACGATTTTCTTGACATCTATGAATAAAAACTGCAAAAATAGTTATTTTTCTATTTCGTGTTTTGGCAGTATACCAGAGCTTTTTAATATCGTTAAGAAAATTAACATACAACTGAACTATCAATTGAATAAAAAAGAAACTAGTTTGAATTTTAAATAATTTCATTCTGTATACATATCACAATGTTGCTATACTCGTATGTAACAGCAACAGACACAACTATAGAATAAGCCATCTTGTGAGAATTTATGTGCAGAAATAGAATGTATTGTAAGTTTTACTTTTCCGCACTCCACTATACACGGAAAAGTAATGTAATTGTGTAAAGAAAAAGTGAAAGAAAACCAATTTCTTTTGGTTTTACTTTTCGTCTTTCGGCCTAAAAACCAAAAAAATGGTCTTTAAAAAATGTTTGCTGTGTGTGTCGCCGTTGTTGTTGTCGTCGTTGTCGTCGTTGTCGTCGTCGTTGTCGTTGTCGTTGTTGTTGTCGTCGGCATTATTGTTAGCACGATAACTCAACTAAATCGTGTCGGATCGATTGGGTTTTGACTGATTCTGATTGGGGATATCTCCGAAATCCCCACCTGTTGATTTTAAGGTGGATGGAGCACACGCTACCATATAAATGGGTCATGAGAATGTACAGTGGTGAACTATTTGAGAAATTCTTTTGTTAGCATGATCACTCAATTAAATCATGTCGGATCGATCGAGTTTCGATTGATTCTAATTAGGGACGTCTACCAGACGAGATTTACTGACTTTGAGGTGGATAGGACATACCCCACCCTATCCATGGGCCATGAGAAAGCACGATGGTGGACTATTTGAAGAAAGTAAAACTATCGCATAAAACATATATTCTACATTTATGTGTTGGTTTATTTTTTCTCGGCCACTCAATGGTGAGATAGAGATGTTCTATGTGCGGAAAAGTCCACTTTAAGGTTTTAAAGCTGTTTATCTTTCCTCTAATTTGCGCATCTAGATACATCTCTTGGCCATTGCTATCCTGAATTTGAGCATCTAATATAACGGAGATTTTAACAGTTCGAAGAGCGATTGGCTGTAATGAACGTTCTAATATGTGAAAACAACTACAGTTCAAAGAGCTAAGATAGATAATAAGAGAGTTGATTTCAAGTCAAAATACAGTTACTCAAAACATATTATAGGATTTGTATAACCAGTGGCAGGAAAACTACGAAAAACTTGTATATCATCAGGAAAGAATTATATTGTAGAGTACCTAACAATATTGTGTACATCAGTCGTAAGCAAGAAAAAATGAATCTGTGCAGGGACTGAATTCTATGTTGCACCGAAACTTATATAACATGCGACTGGGCATTGATTATTAATAATAAATATTTGAGAATGGTTATGTAAGCGTAAGTATAACCAAATTGGATAAAATATCACTAAAAGAATCGTAAATATATTTCACTCTAAGCAAATAATGATTTAGGGGGTTAAGTTTCTTGACTGAGTGATATGACTTAGGAACAAAGGGATAATATTATTGTTATTATTAATAAACTGAAAAATCTGTGAATATATAGTACATTCAAGAATTTTAGAGATTAGAGGTATAAAATTAATGGCGTACAATTAATTGTAGGCACTTCTAATTTTTTTTAGGAAGTGGTGTAAGTAATATATAGGTATTTATAATCGGGCACCATAATTTTTTCAATTGCATGTTTATTTCATCACAACAATTTCATCAGATTTTATGTCGTTAAGCATATTTTCTAATGTTTCTAGCATTATAGGTTTGAAACTTAATTGGCATTTGGCAATAGAATTAAATTTATTTTATTCGCTGATCATAGTGAAATTCGAATATTTATTGATAGGTACTTTCTTAAGACACATAAATAAAATATTCATTATTTTTATAAAGATTACAGGGACAAATAGAACTCAAATTTGTCTAAGTGGTATTGTGGTCATTAATAGGCAAGTGCTAAGTTTATCAAACATTGCTCACAAGATGGTGCCATAAGCGGTAAAAGGATTTTGTATGTGTCTTACATTAACTTGAATCTTAACAAACGAACAAAGGACTGTCTATTTGATCATAGGAAAATTTTAAGTTGTATATACGTCCCAAACTCTATCTTTACCTTTGTGAACTTGAAAATTATGAGAAGTTGAGTCAGTTAAGTTAGCAAACCTGCAGTAAATTTAATACTGATTTCGAATATATAGAGAAGTTAGTGCTAACTAATAAATGTTTTCATTTTTATTGAATATATTTAATATGATTTTTATATGATTTTGTAAGATTTTGATATATTAAACGTACATTTTTACGTACACTACGGTGGTGTTGCGTATTAGATATAAGATTGTTACAGATTTAAAATCTAGGGAATTTTTCTTTTAGTAAAGTATCACTTTAATGGTTAATTTAATTCGTGATGTCAAGGGGCATTTAATGCCCCTTTAATTTTAATTTTTATATTAGTTCTGTTATGATGCAAATAATAAAACCAAAGTCATATGGAATACAGTAAATTTTGAGAGATATCATAGCTACAAACTACCTGATTGAGGTATATCACCCGACGAGTTCAATAATTTTTTCAGTTCATAATCTGAAGTTATTCTACAATAAATACTATACAGATTCCGAACGTATTCCCTAGTTGGAAATCTGTCAAAATGTTCCTTTTTTATAGACAGTTATAGAGCCTGATGTACGCGGAAGTTATTTTACAACATAAAGATTCAACATGCTTTGATTATTACGGCTTACATATTTATGTGACCAAAGCCTCACTTGAGATCTTTGTAACATCACTTATCTTGATCCTCATCTAGATGGTAGAGGAAGTCTGCTGACCAAATCACTTAAACTAACAAAGATTCTTCCCACGCATAAAAGGAAAATTGATGTATTCGATAATTTTCGACTTATTGCTATTGTCCCTATCATTTCAAAAATCTGTGAAATTCTCTTACAAGAAAAATTCCTTTCGTATTTTGAAAAGCACCCCATTTTATTGCTATTTCAATTCAGTTTTAGGAAATGTTTCTCCACGATAAAATCTCTTTTAGCATTAATAAGTGAGGTTGTTTAAGGACTTAATCTTATGTTAATCACATTCGCGATTCTATGCCATCTAACGAAAGCATTTGATTGCGTTTATTTCTCAAACGTCTGTGGTATATGTGATTGAGAGCGCAATGATGCCGTGCTTCCAACAGAAAAATATTTAAGAAATATAAGATTCAACCTCAGGCATGCTTGTATTTGCTGGAGTCACTCGTTTTAGTACACAATAATTTGCACAACCTACCAAGGAATGCGAATGTACACTAGCATAATACACGACATGCTGGTAATTTAAAGAATCACTATCGAGAATTAAAAGAAGATTAAAAGTAGGGTCTAGAAGTGCAGCTCTACAATGAATTTGATCAATGCAGCAAATGTGATAGTGTTAAGCATATGTCTTGTAAAGCTTTTCGCCGATTTCTAAAGAAATTCTTACTCGCCAATTGCTTCTACAGCATTAACAAATTTACATACACTGTATGTTTGGTTGAATGCCTATATTTTTTACCACTCTTGTTGGTGATTATTTATATTTACTTTATGTTTCTTTTATATATTGTGACTACAAATAATTTTGACAATCTGTCAAGAAATCTCCACGGTAACTGCAGAAACTACAAAACTGTCCTTTGACACCTCAAGTGAAATTAACCATTAAATTTGATGCATTACTTAAAAGAAAATTTGACGTAAATTTGAAATCTGCGAAAGTCTAAGATAGCACCCATAAGAAAAAATATAGTTTATGTCTAAAATGTTATATTTTATGCCTAAATAATAAAATATTCTATTAAAATCTGATTACAATGTATGTAAAAGTATGTAAGTAAAAAGGGATATGAAAGTCTTATCTTCGTACAATTAAAATTGTTTTAAAGATATCCAGCAAAATGAAAACACAAAATTTCAGCGTTTTGGAAATATATTTAAAACGATCCTAGTTAGTCCTACTGATTTGTGATGGAGTTTAATGTAAGTGTTAATTTTGCTAAATTGACTAGTTTTACTGAATTTACTGAATTTCTATTTGTTATACCCAGTGGCTAGGCCGTCCCTGGCTCACGCAACTCGCAACCGTGAATAGACCAGACATGCGCAACCCTGAAGGGAGCAGAAATGTTACATTAGCCAAGAAGCAAATAGGTGTTTTCGAGGCTGAACGTTTATAAACTAAATGTTATACATTTATATTCATTTTGTCATTTTACATTGTTTACACAACTCAAATATTCATCATTACATTGTATTTTAAAGTATCCTATTATTAAAGACAGTTTAGTGAAGGTGCTTTTTTACTCAAAAACAACAGTATGCTTAACAAGAAGCTATCGAAGTTATTCAAAAGAGTTTTCGGTAATAGAAGACTTAACATCCAGTATATCCTAAATTGTTACGATACAATTTGGGATACACTGTATTTAATCATTTATATACATTTAAACAAACGTGATCTATTGAAATGAACAATATTATTAAAACTCGTATTATGACGCCTTATGTGTCATAATATAGTTTTATAATACGATTTAATAATACCTTTGGTATATATTAGACGCACAAGATATATCCATCTAAAGAGAATACATGAGTTGCCACCTTATGCGTGATATGTAAATCTATCGGGTACCAAGTTCAGAAACTATTAGTTCCTCAGTTCGACATTATGAATTAATGTAGCTGTAATAGGATTAAACATGCCTAATGCCTTAAGACTTTGGCTGTCAACGACATTGCCATGGGTAAAATCCACCATGGCCTTTTCATGGTATTGAGAGGTTAAATGATTTATTGTGTTAGTGGGTTCATTACAGGAGAGCTGCTATATACGACAGCTTACCATCAATGAAATTTCTACAGACAGCATTAATACGGAAATTAAAGTACATACATAATATAAAGCTGCAATATATGATTCAATTGCGATTGAATGACAAACGTAATGTATTGTGACAATTCCATGCTTTTAGTTTCCGACGACTACGAGTATATTTATTTGAAAACAAAATAAATATAAGACTCCTTGCTAACTGATAATACCCTCTTATTGTTACAAATACTAAAGAAAGCAATCTAGTATAAATTACATAAATTTCTTTTCAGCAATATACTACTAGTAAAATAATACAATTCTATATTAATTGGTTATATGGTTCGAGGCCCGCAATAAATAGCCTGGTCCCTGCTCAGTCGAATTGAGACCGTTAAAGAGTAAATATCGACGAATATCTATTGAAAGTGAACAAGGTTTTGGAAAATTAAGTACTAAAGATTATGTTCTCCAAATGTTGACTCTCCAACTGCTGGCACTCCTCTAACCGTAAATGGAAATTAGCCACCACGCGTCTACACATCTCTCTGGAAACGGGGGCCATTTCGGTGCGAATGTTGTGCTTTAATTGCACTAAAGTTCGTGGTTTGTTTACATACACTTTCTCTTTAAGGTATCCCCATAAGAAATAAGTAAGAAGTGAGAGTTTGCGAATTGATTGAGAAGAATTTTCACGCACTGAAACTCTCACTTTTTCAATCGCTTGTGGGGTTCAAACAGAGCACGGGCGACCTGGATTGCGCAGGTGATTTTTACAGTCGAACCGGTATTCTCAAACATTCGAATCCATTTTCTGATCTTACACCTCTTGATTATTTCTACATAAACGGAGTTAAACCTAATCCTTAATTTAGGGAACATCACTCAACTATAGAACAGGTATATAGAGTGGTTGACACAATAACTAAAACTTTTGAGGAAAAAGAATAATGCGCGGCTATTTTTCTTGATGTCAGTCAGGCTTTTGATAAAGTCTGGCATCAGCGATTCTTGTATAAACTCAAGAAAGGTTTACCCAAAACAATTTACAATATCTTAGTGATACCTAATAGAGAGACATTTTCAGGTAACATTATGAAACCGAATACAGCACTACATCTGATAAGATCTGGTGTATCACGGTGCAGTGTGCTGAGAGCCAGTCAGAGAGAGTCAGAGAGCCAGTATATATATATATATATATATATATATATATATATATATATATATATATATATATATATATATATATATATATATATATACTGCACACCTACTCACAAATAATAGTATAACCACGTTTGAAGCCGACGCAGGGAAGTACTCAAGATCCTGTAGAAGCAACTACAATACTGCAATACGAATTGACTCATATTGATAACTAGCTGGTACCCAGCGGGCGTTGTTACGCCCCAAAAGTGAAGTAAAACAAACGATCGATACGAGTGACAATACGCCTATGTTGCTTCTTTTGAAGATTATTCGTTGTCAAAATTTTACAACCATTAGTTGATCGGCGCAGAAGTCCATTCGCAACATAGAAACAAACATTATGATATATAGACTGAACAGAGATATAGCGCATAAAAATACATGACTCAAAATCCAATCACATAGTGTTTACAAAATTTTTAATAAGCAAGTTCCTACAACAGAATGTGTAAGGTATATGTAATGTCATTGCTACATATAATATTACTATAGCCTTTAAACTCCAGCACACATTAGCAAATATACAATGCCAAAAACAAAATTAATGAAAAATACATATCAGAAGTTTTTAAATTCAAACGCTGAAACTACAGTAGTGTATGTATCGTCCAAAGTAATCGTAGTTTTAAATCTAGACATTTAAAAACATAATGAATCTGGTAGGTAAACACTGACTTAGTTTTCCACAAAACATTTAAACACCATATACTACACTCGACGCGTGTTTCGCCAACAGAATTTCTATCATCTGGAGATGATCAAAAACGGAGTTTTAAGTTTCAGTTTTGATCATTTCCAGATGATGTCAATTTTTCTGTCAAAACGCGCGCCGAGTGTAGTGTATAATGTTTCGGTGTTTTGTGGGAAACTAAGTCAGTCTCACACCAAAGGTTCCGACCTACTCCAGTATCTTTTAAGTTATAAAAAATAGGCTTTATATTTACAAATAATGTATTATAAAGTGTACTATATAATGTATGTATAGTGTATGGTGTACTTTATAAATAGGATCTTAGTAGTATGTTCATATCATGTGGGAGGTGCTGTTTCATCTTGTAGGATAGACCATCGTGCCATATTTTATCAAAAGCTTGGGTGAAGTCTAAATATGCGGCAAAAAAGAAACGTATCGCTTCCCCACGATGTCCTCATTTGTCTTGTTGATAGATCGGTAATGTATAATTTCAGGATTGGGTTTGTCAGGTTTTCCTGTAGTTAAGTTGAAACCTGTTGTCTTTTTAGACAACAGAGTGTATGATGTTCAATTTGTCGTGGAGCTTTTAACAACATCGATCGATTCCTCTAGGTGCTTTCTAAAGTACTCTCAATTCGTGTTGTTATCATGCTAGAGTATTGGTTTTTATGTTGTTAAATGACTTAAGTTGAGTGAGTTTGTTAGTAAACAGCGCACAAAGCCGGACAATAATTGTAACGGTTTAGTGAATCTAAACAAAATTTTCATATAAATACAAACTATAGGTAGTTAAAAATTGGTATTAATCATCTCCCGATGACACCAACTTGGTTGGCGAAATATTCGTCGAGAAACGTGTTCGTGGAAAATTGGTCTCCTGTTTTTTTTTTATCTAAGGAGGTGTACATCCTCTGTATACTATCTTTGTATCTCTCTTGAACATTTATTTGATAATGCCCTATTCGTCGAAACTGCAGAAAAAGTTTTTGTGTAAATATAGTGGTAAAAACTTAGTAGTGTTTATTCATAGTCCTGTAAATATTAAGCCACATAGTCTTCGTCGGGTTAATTATGTCTCAGCTAGTATTCATTTCATCGCTACTTCCCAAATAAAAAATCTCTCATATTTTGCCGATAAACGGAATAGTCTACCTGAGTCTAGCCATAAAAATAAGCCACGGTTTGAGATAAGAGCCGTTTAGGATTGCATTTGACAAATAGCGATGACATGAACTATACAAATGTTTAAAACTACTTATCAGAGAAGTACTTTTAATACCGAATAACTCTAGTCCAAAATTATAATATAGAAGTAGACAAATGTTTTTTTTATAATCAACGATAAATTTGTGTAAGCTTTCGACAGTATTTTTAATGCACATTTTTGTGTCAATAATTAAAGTCAAATCCATTTCATTTTCTCAACTCACAGCAAACTTTTATGATCCTGCTTGGCGATTGCAACATTCGTTTAGCTTTAATAAGTCTCGTACTGTTTTATGCCGAAGCACGTTTTTAGATTTCATTGACTGGTCGCTTGTATTTTTCTTTTCCCTCGCAATAAAATGGTAACGCTCTACATAAAATTTTAATTCAACTTTTATTTTATTTGGTACGTTTTGAATATAAAAATAAAATTAAATAGTAAATAAAACGTTGAAAAATTAACATAAAAGAAGCGAAAAGGGAGTTAACAACGTAACCGTCTATTTTATACCTTCCACATATGGTACATTTCAACTGTCATTACCATGATAATAGAAAACAAATCTCTCATGTGTATGTATTTTGCAGATACTTACACATATTTTTTTATCACTTTTTATTTATTAAACATTTTAAAGATTATTCTATTTCACTTTCACAATATTGACTTTTGGCTATGTCGGAAAATGAGTAGTCTCTTACTGATCAATTAATACTAAGTAATTATTCGATGATTACTAGCGTTTACTTGTCTATTTAAAAGCTTGCTGTCGCTGAGACGGCAGAAACGTTTCACATTTTTCTCTCTGAAGTTTTGCAACTCGTAGTGAACGTAACGAATACTAAAATGTAATCTGTGATAAGGAATTAAAGGATTTATTTATATGATAATCATAATGACTTTTGGTATAGTCTTTCCTAGACATAATATCCTATATGTGAATGATCTATAACTTTTCTGTATACAGGATGATATTATTCCAAGTCTCAAAGAACAATAGGGTAGGATTTTATATAACACATATATACTTTTATATGCAATTAGCATATATTCACTTTTAAAAAAACTTGAAATAAAAAGTTGCCCAGTAAATGAAAATTAATTTCTCTTACGATCTTGAGATATTTTTGCTATATTTAAGGGAACTGTGCTATTATTTTAGAAAGATGATATATGTAAGTCGCTATGATTACCGGCGACTTACATGTATCCTGTCCATTCTTTCTAGCTATCCTTTCGTACGGCTTATGTGATCAGCAGGTTCTGTAAAGGGGATACCCGGAAACGGATATTATCTCCAACAGTCGTATTACCAGAGACGTGAATTTCTACTTTTTTCACGTAGACTATAAAACGAGCTTAAGGCAACTAGCGATAATTACAGTAATTCCTTATTACTCAATGATATTAAATAACTATAGCTGGAGATGATTGTCCTAAAGCAATTATTTGTAGCTATTGGTTATACAGGGTGTAGGCAATTCACCGACAGCGCTTGACTGTATATTCACGATATTTAATAAAACATTTTTAGTTTCCGAGTTATAGTTTTTCAAAGTTGTCAAGAAGAAAATTTAAATAAATTTTATTTTGGACAACTTACTAAACTTTGAACAATAAAGGGATTATGGAGCTATTAATTAAATAATTAATAACTCCATAACGCCTTTACCGATCGAGTTGAAATCTGGAACAGTAATTTGAGCCCCTAAGACCTATTATTTCTCAAAATATTATTAACACTGATACACTGGATGATAGTTTTCTTGGCGTACCCTGTATCTTTTAGTGGTCAGAACTTTTATCGATTTCTTTAAACGACTAGCAATAACAAAAATGTAATTTTATTCTGAAAATCATTATATCTGTAGCGAAAATCATCTACAAATAACCATTCTTGAGGAAAATTATTATTTACAAATCTGGTTGCTCCGCATTGTGATGTGAATGCCACGGATTCAAAACTTTGGATTCATTAGGCGATAAATACAAAATATTGGTAGTACGACAACAGTCTCCTTTTGAAAATCCATTTAAAATTAAGACCTAGGCTCGAATAATTGGTGATTTATGGTATTTTGTGCATACCTACATAACGAAACAATAGATGCAAATATCAAAAGCTCACAGATTTAATGTAGGATTGAAATAAAACAGAAATGTACACAACACGAACTGTGGTATATTAAGCGATGACAAAAACAATAATTCAAAGTAATAAACAGAAGAAATAGAATATACTTTGCAAATTACTATTAATTAACTACTAAACTCCGATCCGATAGGACTTGAACCTTGACGAAGTTCTAGTGCAAACTAGAACGGGTGGGTCGGCTTGCGCGTTTTAATGATTTAAGGAGCCGTACCATAGGTTTAACCATAGTGGGAGGGTCCTTATTGAAAAACCAGACTAAGACAAGTCCCTGAAGGAGGGCAGCAGCTCTTTCAGTAGTCATAGTGGCAGAAACCGTGGGGGTTGGTATGGTGCTATGACACACATGACTGCGATGTGGAAGGCAAGAGGAAACCACCACATTATAATCCTCAGAACAGCTAGCAGAAAGCTTATCCTAAATTAATGATGGCGTCTCCTGGGACAAAAAACTCCGGAGGTAAAATAGTCCTCCGTTCGGATCTCCGGGTGAGGACGGACTGTTTCGGGTGACGTGATCGAGTGCAATAATAATAAGAAGTGTAGCATTTCACGAGTCGGAGCGTGGAATGTCAGAAGCATGAGACAGGCAGGGAAGCTAGAAAATTTGAAGATAGAAATGGATAGGTTAGGATTAGATATAGTAGGTATAAGTGAGATGCGCTGGCCAGAAGTAGGAGATTTTTGGAGCGGTGACTATAGGGTAATACACACAGGATCGGTAAATGGAAACGCGGGAGTAGGGATCGTTATGCGGAAGACCGCAGGACAGTGTGTAGATAGCTACCTACAATACAGCGAGAGAGTAATGATGGTTAGGTTAGATTCGAAGCCAGTGGAAACAGTAATAGTGCAAGTATACATGCCTACTTCTAGCCACAGTGAGGAAGAATTAGAAGCCATTTATTCGGACATAGAGCAGGTAATAGGATTTGTGAAGGGTCATGAAAATTTAACAATAGTAGGAGATTTTAACGCAGTCGTAGGTGAGGGGAAAGAAGGAGTATTTGTAGGTCCTTATGGATTAGGAAACAGAAACGAGAGAGGTAGCAGACTGATAGAATTCTGTGAGAAGCACAAGATGGTAGTCGCGAACACATTGTTCAAGAATCACGTTAGGAGGCGGTACACATGGAAAATGCCAAGAGGGATAGACAGGTATCAGATAGACTACATTCTGGTTAGGAAGAGATTTAGAAATCAAGTAAAAGACTGTAAGAGTTATCCAGGAGCAGATGTAGACAGCGATCACAACTTGGTAGTCATGAAAGCTAGATTAAAGTTCAAAAATCTGAAAACCCGGAAGGATAAGAAACGTATAAATGTAGACATATTGAGGGATCAGAATATGAAAGATAAGTTCCAGGAGAAAACAGATCAATTAATAAATAAAACGAGTAAGGACGAAATCAAGAATACAGAAACTGAGTGGGAGGTTATCAAGAATAGTCTAGCTTCTGCGGCTACGGACGTTTTAGGACACGATAAAAGGGAAGCTAGGAAGCCCTGGATAACGGACGAAATCTTAAACTTAATGCAAAAGAGACGAGGCTACAAAAACAGACAAGACGAAGAAGGACTGAAAACGTATAAGTCAATAAAGTGGGAAATCATTAGAAAATGTAGAAAAGCGAAAGAACAATGGATAGAGGATAAATGCAAAGAAGTAGAAGATAAGCTGCAAGTAGGTAAGACCGATGAGGCTTACAAAATAATTAAGAGGAACTTCAGGGATATAGGAACAATAAATAGAAACGTTAGGAGTCAATCGGGGGACATACTGATCGGAAGAGAGGAGAAAGCGGATAGATGGAAGCAGTACTTAGGAAACTTATACGAGGGTCAGGAATTAGGAGACATATTAGAGGAAGAATCTAGCATCGATAGGGAAGATGTAGGAAAACCTATATTGAGAGAGGAATTTGAAATAGCATTAAGGGGGTTAAAAAATAATAGAGCGCCGGGTGTAGATAAAATACAGGCGGAAATTTTGAAATGTGCGGGACAGAAAGTAGTAAATAGGATGTTTGAACTGGTAAAATACATATACGAAACGGGCGAGGTGCCGGAGGATTATAAGAGGAACATTATCGTTACTATACCGAAAAAGAGAGGAGCCGACAAATGCGAGAACTTTAGAACGATTAGCCTAACTTCCCATGCGTCAAAAATCTTAACTAGAATAGTGCAGAAGAGGATGGAAAATAGAGCGGAGGAAATACTAGGAGAAGACCAATTCCGGTTTAGGCGAAATAGGGGAACTCGCGAAGCTATTCTGGCGCTAAGAGTAATGTTAGAGAAAACAATAGAAAAAGGAAAGAACGCTTATATAGGATTTGTAGATTTAGAAAAAGCTTTTGATAACGTAAGATGGGAAAAAATGTTCGAGATACTAAAGAGCGCGGGAATGAAGTATAGTAATAGGAGAGTAGTACACAATCTATACATAGAACAAACTGCTGTTATAGAAGTAGAAGGGGAAGAAAGGGAAGTAGGTATTAGGAAAGGAGTAAGACAAGGATGTACGCTATCACCACTAATTTTTAATCTGTACATCGAAGAGGCGATTAATGTGGTAAAAGGTAGAGTGGATTTCGGGATTAAAGTACAGGGACAGAAACTAAAAATGCTGAGATTCGCGGATGATATAGCAGTATTAGCATCTAGTAAGGAGGAACTAGAATCAGCATTGCACAAAATGGAGGCAGTGTTGACAGAGGAATACGGAATGAGGGTGAATAAAAACAAAACTAAAGTGTTAGTGTGCAGAGGGCACGAGAGCAGAGCAAAAACGAAAGTACAAATTAATAATGAAAGATTGGAGGAAGTTAAAGACTTCACTTATTTAGAAAGTAAAATAAATTGGGATGGAAGAAGCGATAAAGACATAAAATAAAGAATAGAGCAGGGTCGAGTAGCTTTTAACAAAAAGAAAGCACTTTTATGTTCGGGGGTAATAAACTTAAAAACAAGGAAGAGATTTTTGAAAACATGTATGGAGCACGGCACTATACGGCTGCGAAACCTGGACGGTAAGGGAAGCAAGTAGGAAGAAATTAGAAGCTTTTGAGATGTGGTGTTACCGAAGAATGATGAAAATACCATGGACTGATAGGGTTAGAAACGAAGAAGTATTGGAGAAAGTCGGCGAAAAAAGAAGTATGTGGAAAAACTTAAAGAAGAGAAGAGATAGAATGGTAGGCCACTTGCTGAGACATGGGGGAATAGTCCGCGATATTTTGGAGGCAGAAATAGGAGTGAAGAAAGGCAGAGGTAGGCCTAGATTAGACTACTGCTCGCAAATAGCAAGGGGTGTAGGTTGTAGCACAATTAGCGAAATGCGTAGGTTAGCACAAGATAGGAGAAGCTGGAGGTTAGCGTCCAACCAGTCTTAGGACTGATGACCTAATGATGATGAACTACTAAACTGATGGTACAAATAAATTGGTTATATTGAACTAAAATCTGCTTGCTTCAACTGCATTCCAAAGATTCCCCCGTCGTATCGAATGCAAAATTGGCTCGATGCAATAGATTAAATCGAACGTTATTAAATATGTTGTTATGTGTCGTATTTCCTCGGCGCCTTCTAAGATTCAATGCAAAAGTTCTAACCATTAAAAAAAGGAATGTACGCCGAAACAACTATTACGCAGTACATCGGTTTGACTAATATTTTGAGAAATAATAGGTCTTAATCATCCAAGTGATATTGCAAATTTCATCCCGATCGGTAAAGGGGCTATGGAGTTATTAATTAAACTTTTTTTTTTAAAGTAAATACTTCTTTGGCGGCGTTCTGATATTCGACGAGAATGGAGAGTGAATTGGAAAAAATGTAACGTTTCAAGATTTCGTTACACGAGATAGAAAAAAGATATAACGTAAGGAGAAGGAGAAAGAGAGCTGTACATCATATATATATATATATATATATATATATATATATATATATATATATATATATATATATATCTCAATCTAGGCTATTCGCGTCTCCCTATTGTCGCGCATGCGCGCATTATAGATGTACGCGTCCAGACGCTATATATTAACAGCTGAAGCAGCACGCGTGTGTACCGAATATTTATCACTGTGTTTTGCAATTATTTACGTTATTTGCATCTGTGTTCTGTGATTATTTGATAATATTCTTGAATCGTTTAACCTGTTAAAATCTAGAAGATATAATATATTTCATTCAAAGCTCCCTACTGGTTTACAGCCACACAGGTGAAAATGCACTTGGAGGAGGCGAAGAAAAAATCCCTTTGATCCTCGGGGGAGATTTCAATGTAAATTTGGGATCCAATGATTCTTTGACGCTGATTAACTTTCTTCGAGAAACATTTGGTCTGCTTATAAATAACAATCCCAAAGAATCAACAACAGAATCCACCAATCCCAAAGAATCAACAACAATAGATGCAATTTTTACACGTTATCTAGAAAATATCGAATCACGAACATATATTTCATATTCTAGTTATCACAAACCAGTCATATGAGTATTACCAATTGAACCACCAGCCGATGATAGTGTAGATAATGAATAAACCGAATATTTTTTACACAAATTTTGTATTGTTATATTTCTTTATTATCCCTCTCCCTTTCTCTCTCGCTCTCTCTCTCTCTTTCTCTTTCAATCTCTCACTCTTAATCTCTCTCATTCTCTATTCTAAAGAAGTATTCACTTCTATCACGTGTACTGTGCTGCACATGATATATTTTTTATTAAACATTATTTCCGTAGATCGTATTTATTTATCGTTATGAATATACAATCAAGCATTGTCGGTGAGATTAGCGGCTACCCTATATAGGCGAAGAATAAAGGTTGATAATTATTTTAGTTACGTTTGTGGACCAAATTTGTAGTCAATATAAGACATTAAATTATAACAAAGACCCAAATTATACTACTATTACTATTCCATCCATTGCAACTAGCCTTAGACAAGATTGAGTTCGTCAAACTGTGAAAATTAAGAAGTAGTATCATTATAAAAATTATCGATATCAAAACAACTACTTTTCGAAGTAAATTATTTTGAAATTTTATCATTCCGTGAAATATTTACGTGCCTAAAACCGAAATTTTTGTATACATTTTATACCAGCAGTGGCCGATATGGTTGGTATTCATTTTAATAACCATACATTAATTTACATTTTTGTGACATAAGAGATCATTGACTGCAATAACTACTAAATCAGAGCGTAAACACTTGCCATTTCCAGAATGTTTACATTATCTGTGCCAAGTGATAAACAATGTGCCAGATATAGTCAGTAATTTTATGCAGCTCCCTACAGTTTCACCTGTATCCCGTATCCTGAGCAACATAGTTATGGACGACTTAAGGACCACATCCCTTAATACCTCCTTTGACTAGAGAACGTCTTTGCCGTCTGGCCCCACAACAAGGGCCATCATCCTAATATAATTTGAGATAATTCACTATGGAAATCGAAAATAATATCTCCTTGATGTCCTCATAACGAAATTCGAGAAAAACAGACACATATAGTGTATTGCAAACTGATACACATAAATCGTTACCTTTACGCCAATGCTCACCGTCAGCCAGCGCAAATTAGATCCATAGTAGAAACTTTCATTCAAAAATCTATCAGACTAACAACAACAATAGGCCACAAGAATTACAAAATCTAACAAACATTCTACATTAAAATGGTTAGGATTCCAGACTTACTTGGAGATATACCAACCAATCCAATAACAGACAACAACAGACAATTGACAACACCACCGAAATTACAAAAAGTCTTTCTTTCTTATATCCAAAGCGTAACTGAACTATGAACAAAATCTTGTTGTTCGCTAGGCTGAACCCAATTCGACACATCTTCGACATTACCAACAGAGAGAACACACCGTAAAAACTCATCCTCCATCATGATAAAATGACCACCAGACTGCTTATACACCCGTAAAGTCAACCAAAGCTAACGCCCAGAAATTACTAATTCAATTCTTGTAATGGGGTGTTTTTAGAGGTAATAACCAAGAAGTTAATGGCGTTCACGTTATACGAGGTATGGTATGTATTTAACACAAACCACGAATAAGTTATGTAACTTATGTTTCCAGGACCTCTCATTCAAATCATATCGACAACGGTCGTTGCTTAAAATTGATTATCAATAATATATGTGCCAAGTTGACCTAGGTAACTGCCTTCAATACTCCTAGACTACACGAACATATTGTTATTAGTTTTATTATTATGTTTTGTGGGTTTGGACCTCATCAGCCACTGATCGCATGGGTAGTCCCTTGGCGATCCCCTCTTATCCGGGTCATTATCCAAAAATGCTATCCCATAAAAGGAGCAATTTGGGTATGTCCCTCGCCTTAAGCCTGGCCTCTTCTAGGATAACAGGGGTCCCTAATATAAGGTACCGCCTCTCCTCCAGTGCGGGGCAGGTGTAAACAATATGAATCGAGGTTTCCTCATCTTCTCTACAGTATCTGCATGCCGGGCTGTCAGTCAGCCTCAGCTTGTGCTTATATGCATTCAGGCTACTATAGTGGCCCGTTATGATTCCTACCAGGGTTCTAGCTTTGTGCCTGTTCAATTTAATTAATTCTTGGGCCCATTTCTCAATCTCTGAATATTCTATGAAGATTTTGGTTATTCGACAACCCCTTATTCCAACTCTATCTTTCTCTGTGCTGGTCTCTTGCCCAGTCATTGATGCGGTCTCTGATCAGATTTCGACTTATTCCCACTGCAGGTTCTGGTACATAGAGTTTTTCCCTGGCCCCTAGTCTAGCAAGGTCATCTGCAATTAGATTTCCCTTAATGCCATTATGCCCAAGTATCCATAAGAGTTCAACAGTCCCTTCCCTGCCAAGTGGTTCAATGCTTCATAGCAATTATAGACCAGCTTCGACTTTGTCGTTGCTAAACTCAGGGCTATCAACGCCGCCCTGCTATCCGAGCACACGAACATAAGTATACATACAACAGTTTTATATTTATTTAAAAATATTCTTGATACACAAAGCTGCATATCAGGTAATATTAATGGTCATAATTAAATAAAAGTATAAAAATGATCAAATGGATATTTTTCAAGTCTCACTTTTAAACACTTTATAATATTGATCCCATTTTTAGTACATAACTTATTTTTACTATAATACTGTTTTAACCACGATATAATAAACAACATAATGTTGACGTTATTTTGTTCGTTATATGCCCCATAAAATTATTATTCCCAATTATTTATTTGATTAATTAAATTAGATATTTTCAAACAATAAGTCATATTTGAAAGAATGTTTTTCCAACTAATTAATTTAGTGCGATTAATTTATAAATTATATAAAACTAGTTATTAGGAAATATAGTGTACCTAGATTGCTTGTTACTTCTTTAATTATTTGGTAGCACCAATTGTAGTTGTGTCGAAAATGTTATAAACACAACACAATTTAATTTGTTGAGTTTAGTGTTATTTGTATATACTTATCTAATATATTGCCTCAAATTTATTGAAATATTAAAATAGTAATTAAACTATTTTAATCAAAAGTTAAAGTAGATCAAATACTTACTACCCGTAATTTGCTCGATTGCATATTTCTTGCCTTAAAACTAAATTAATTTATTTTCCTAGATTCCATATAGAAACGAGTTATTAACTTCGCCCTTTTTTCCTTTAATTGAAGTACTTTCACAATAAATTTATTTTCTTATGCAATGAATTTCAGTTTCTGTTTACATCCCTTGCAATTAAGAAGTTCAAATAATATTTTTTTTGTTAAATCTCACTTTGATGTTGAAATTGTCAACGAATATGAATTATTTTTAAATTTATAATTTATATTGAACTGCTTTATGAAAAGTTAACTGAATGACTAATTTGTAGGTTACATGATATTTTAGACGTACTATTTACATCAATAGTCAGGAATCAAAATATATTAATTTAAATGTCGTAAGTAAACTATATGTGATTCTATGATAAAATATTATACAAAACTAATTTCCTCTACAACTCCTTGTTTTCCAGGGATATTTATTTCATCAAGGAAAATGGAAAAGTTCACAGAAATTGTCCGACTGAGTGATAACTGTGCCTTAGTGTAACAACTTAATGAAACTGCCAGCAGTATACGAGAAATGTATTATTTCACTGACATAAATATTTAGAAAATTATGTTATAAATCTATTCTCAAATCTCATAAAATGAGATAAACATTTGTAAATGATTATATTACGTATATTAAGAACGGCTAAACTAATTATTTATTCATATAGGCCAGTCTCACGATTATAAATATGCGTTTTATGTGACGGCGCAATACAAATACATTTTGTAAAGGATTAAAATTTACAAAATGATTCCGACAGAAGAAATGGAGAACAATAAGACAATACCATGGAAAAAGACTAGAATCTTCGATGACCAATGCTGAGCCCAGTCTGCTACCTTCGACAACAGTATGAATGACATAGTTGCTAAATAGGAGAATATGATAGATCATTCATTTGCGTTGAAGACATGGCGCAAGGGCTTGAGTTTTGATAACTTTACGTCTAGCAATGAACTGAATACCCATTATACTTTCATCATTTCTGATCCATTAATGTCCTTTGTTTAATTTTTTTAGAGATAAAATATGTGTTTTTAGTTATGAACTTCCCAGAGAAACAAATCGGCAATGTCTTGGTATTATATTTTAGTATTAACTTAGGCACTTAAATTCATAATCTTTTAAATATTTTCAGTATGTTAACAGAATAGTCATCATCATTAGGTCATCAGTCCTAAGACTGGTTGGACGCTAACCTCCAGCTTCTCCTATCTTGTGCTAACCTACGCATTTCGCTAATTGTGCTACAACCTACATCCCTTACTATTTGCGAGCAGTAGTCTAATCTCGGCCTACCTCTGCCTTTCTTCACTCCTATTTCTGCCTCCAAAATATCGCGGACTATTCCCCCATGTTTCAGCAAGTGGCCTACCATTCTATCTCTTCTCTTCTTTAAGTTTTTCCACATACTTCTTTTCTCGCCGACTTTCTCCAATACTTCTTCGTTTCTAACCCTATCAGTCCATGGTGTTTTCATCATTCTTCGGTAACACCACATCTCAAAAACTTCTAATTTCTTCCTACTTGCTTCCTCTACCGTCCAGGTTTCGTAGCCGTATAGTGCCGTGCTCCATACATATCTTTTCAAAAATCTCTTCCTTGTTTCTAAGTTTATTACCCCCGAGCATAAAAGTGCTTTCTTTTTGTTAAAAGCTACTCGACCCTGCGCTATTCTTTGTTTTATGTCTTTAGCGCTTCTTCCATCCCAATTTATTTTACTTCCTAAATAAGTGAAGTCTTTAACTTCCTCCAACCTTTCATTATTAATTTGTACTTTCGCTTTTGCTCTGCTCTCGCGCCCTCTGCACACTAACACTTTAGTTTTGTTTTTATTCACCCTCATTCCGTATTTCTCTGTCAAAACTGCCTCCATTTCGTTCAATGCTGATTCTAATTCCTCCTTACTAGATGCTAATACTGCTATATCATCCGCGAATCTCAGCATTTTTAGTTTCTGTCCCTGTACTTTAATCCCGAAATCCACTCTATCTTTTACCACATTAATCGCCTCTTCGATGTACAGATTAAAAATTAGTGGTGATAGCGTACATCCTTGTCTTACTCCTTTCCTAATACCTACTTCCCTTTTTTCCCCTTCTACTTCTATAACAGCAGTTTGCTCTTTGTATAGATTGTGTACTACTCTCCTATCTCTATACTTCATTCCCGCGCTCTTTAGTATCTCGAACATTTTTTCCCATCTTACGTTATCAAAAGCTTTTTCTAAATCTACAAATCCTATATAAGCGTTCTTTCTTTTTTCTATTGTTTTCTCTAACATTACTCTTAGCGCCAGAATAGCTTCGCGAGTTCCCCTATTTCGCCTAAAGCCGAATTGGTCTTCTCCTAGTATTTCCTCCGCTCTATTTTCCATCCTCTTCTGCACTATTCTAGTTAAGATTTTTGACGCATGGGAAGTTAGGCTAATCGTTCTAAAGTTCTCGCATTTGTCGGCTCCTCTCTTTTTCGGTATAGTAACGATAATGTTCCTCTTATAATCCTCCGGCATCTCGCCCGTTTCATATATGTATTTTACCAGTTCAAACATCCTATTTACTACTTTCTGTCCCGCACATTTCAAAATTTCCGCCTGTATTTTATCTACACCCGGCGCTCTATTATTCTTTAGCCCCCTTAGTGCTATTTCAAATTCCTCTCTCAATATAGGTTTTCCTACATCTTCCCTATCGATGCTAGATTCTTCCTCTAATATCTCTCCTAATTCCTGACCCTCGTATAAATTTCCTAAGTACTGCTTCCATCTATCCGCTTTCTCCTCTCTTCCGATCAGTATGTCCCCCGATTGACTCCTAACGTTTCTACAGAATAGTATAAACAGAAAAATCAAATATCTGTATTCAATTTCATCTGTCTGCATTCAACCATATTAAAATAGAATGGCATGTCTGTATTCAATTTAATATCCAAATCTAAGTCACAAATGAGTACTGTTTTAAAAATAGAGCAAAGGTAAGGTTACTTAGTAGCTCTGTTCATATTTGACGATAAACTATGTAGTCGATAATGAAATAAAAGTACCCTGTTATTTTGTTTTCTTTTTCTTTTTGGGAGTGGCAGTGTATGGAAAATAACGTTTATCTTAATAGCAATTGGCATGCTGTATAAAAAATAACAAATCAATTAATCACATATCTTATGCATTAGGGGCTGTATTTTTTGGAAGTCAAATAAATGAGAACGCGGACAATTAATTATCTTTTTTTATTATCTGTCTCTATCTTGATAATTCTGCTTTATATAGGTCGCGATTAATGGTTTCGGACTATGCGTTAATACCTTTCCTTCTCATCCACAGACCCCCTCACGCATAATACTAAGCGCTAATTGTTTATTTATTTAAATGTAGGACTGCTCAAAGATGTCAGAGAGAAATCTCATCAATAGTATTTATAGAACCAATTTATTAATGATATACCATTAGTCCGATATAGAAAAAAATACCAAGTAAATTATCTGAAATACATTTTATTATATTACTTACTACTTTAATTACAAAAGCCAAGGTAAGATAAACGTAAATTCATTTAAATTAATTAAATTGCAATAACTCAATTCATATCTGTGAGTGTACTGTCGAGAATCCTATAATGGAGATCTAATTTTCTAAGGATAACTAGATTTTTATAGTCACAAAGTAATGTAGTTAATATGATTGAGGTTTTTGATTGAAAATAATATAGTAATATAAAATTTATTTTAAAAACTTATCGATCAGTTAAAATCAAGTATTTGTGGAAATAATAATATTGTTCGCGAAATCATAAATTACTGAATTGTTTCTATTTTACTTTCCATGACACACATAGTAAATATATGCCTGAACACGGCGTGTTTTTTACATTTTTGAAGAGAACATTCTTGATTTTACGACTTAAACTTAAGGCAGTAAATCCTCAAGATATGTAATCTATTAGTGTTTTACCATTTTTATTGAAAATTATCTTTATACTGTTTATTCAACTTTATCAATATGTAAAAACTACATTTACAAAAATATTTGGGAATTACAATACTTCTACACATTTCCTAAATACCTGTAATGCCATTCTGAAAGCATAGGATGATAGAAAACTAACATAACTAATACTTCTAGATTTTTCAGGAGCACATGATACTATTAACTAAGATATTACGGGTTAATAAAACCAACTTTAGTATTTTAGATCATTTTAACATTTGCTCGCCAACAAGTAATACTTATTGATAATCAGTCCTCTATGTTAAATATACATGGGCGCACCTCAAGACCCTGTACAGGGACCATTACTGTTTTAATTAATACGGCTAATTTGTCTTCTTGGACATTCTTAGGCTTTTATAAATTATTTTTATGTTAATGATAGTCATTTCTGTTTTAGTTTCTACCCATTTTAGATAAACATGGCCAATCACAGAATTAGTTCAGATATAAGCTCAATTATATAAGGCGCAAATAGCTTAATCTGCAGATTAGTTGCCTGATGTTTTCATTATAACTATCTGGTTACTAGAACTACAACAGGAAATTCTGTTGGAAATCATACATATAGAGGATTTTATATTAAATTTAATTTGTTACTGATGAATAGTCGATTAAATTGTTTTAAATAATGTAAGTCGATACATACAGAGGACATATTCTCTAAAGTTTACATGTCTAAGCTATCATATTTTAAATCAAAATATAAAATATATGCTCCGTGAAGAATTTATTTTATTAGTATTAATCACTATAGTACATTTTATGGTTCCTACATAGACTTCTTTGATGCTTATAGAATATATAGATTATATAAAATGTAAAATAGTTAATTGTCATTTAATCTTAAACTTATGGAAATCTGGTCATCTATGAAAATTAATTAATTTGAAGTGGTTGACTGTCTCTAACCAGTTTGTTATATACTGCTATTTTATCATTCTCGCTATCTACATATATCAAAAAATGCAAAATCGCAGAGATCGTCATATTGCCTATATTAGTCTGTTACAGAGAATTAATATTTCCCATCATTCAAATAGTAAATTTAATTGTTTATTTATATAAAAAAATTTCAATATCTACAATATTTCAATTTAAATAAAACTTTAATAATGTATTATTGAACGAACAAGGAATAACAGAGAGATCATACAAATATTATTACCATTATTTACAAATAAGTGCTTACACACAGTTTATTGTTCATCCATAATTGTCTGTACTTATGTTTATCATTTAATATTGTTCTCTGAAGTTCTAGATCCATTTTCTTATTTAATTAATTCCTGCTATTCGATTGAAGTATTATAATAGTTTTGAAATAAACATTCACATAATAAAATCTATTAAAATCATCATTATTATTAATATAATTTAAACTACGAAATTTACATATTTTTCGTTTTTCAATTTACATTTATAGTGTTTTTATGCGATACTCCCATGATGCAATTATTAAGTCCTTGCCGACATTCCCTCGTGGGAATAAATTATACCCAATTCCCCAAATTGCACTTTAGTAATAAACGAAAAGACAAAGTTTGTTAATATTCAAGGGCCTATACTGGACGGGTTGGTAGTAACACCATATTATACCTTAATGAATTATTGATGAAACTTGGTATTGATTAGTTACCTTCGAGATTTTAGTGAAATTGTTTTCGAGCTTTCAGGATAACGTTTAAGCACTCTCGTATTAATTCCAACTCCATTCGTATCAAAGTGCATTCAGCGTCTGCTCATTTATAGTAACTTCTCTTAATGCAATAATAATATATTTGTAATTAGGTTAATTCCGATTCCTGCACCGGGACCTATATCGATTTTTATTTAGGTCACTTTTAAAGTTTATTTATAAGCGCTCTTTGAATTCTTCGTATAAAAATATGTGAAAATTTTGTTTTCCTGACAGTTAGCTTCAATGAATTTAAATAAGTTCGTCATCAAAATTAAATTAACTGTAGTTGAGTTTAGATACCTACATATGTAATGGTCAACAACATGATATATTTTCAGACCCTAAAAAATATATTTAACATATAAGCCATAATGGTTCCAGTTCATCAAAATATTTTAGAAAAGTTAGTACTGCATTACCTACTTTGGCTATTAATTACGTTGCTATATATTCTATAAAATTTCAATATTATATTATATATAATATATATATATATATATATATATATATATATATATATATATATATATATATATATATATATATATATATATATATATATATATATTTAGAAATAGTTAGATTTAGTTAGAGTATATTTGAATATGACATATTGAATGAAGATGTCGTGTCAAAACGGATTGAACTTATCACCTTTCTTTGAACATGGGTGTGCTTGTCGTCTTTTCTATGTCTAACCTTTCATTCCACACCCTGAGGATTTATGCAGAAGAAGCTGGACTTCTGTATGTCCAAATATCTAAAAAATATTTGGGATAAGAATCTGAATGGATCTGACGATATATGCTAAATTAGCGTACATATCATCGCTATTAGTCAAGCTACTAGAGGTTTGTGTAGACGATATTTCTCCCCTCGGATAAGATGTAAAACTGTAGGGCCATTGTCTGTTACATGTTAGACAAATAAAAGATCTATACTCCACTCCAGGAGGGGGAGTTCAACAAAATTCCAAAGTTGGAGGTAGCCCATCTACTGGCACAGGCGATAGACCTTTGTAGTGGAAATATGCCTACGTTTAATAACTGTAAAAAAATTTAATTTTTTTTTAATAAGTAAATATAGTTAAAAGTAATTATATCCATCAACTCTAAGCTATAATAATTCTGCTTCAACAAGTTACTTACAGGAATATTTGAATATTTTCTGAATACATTACAACCTTTCTCTCGTTTTTGGTTCTCTTCTTTGAACCTATTCACAGAATAGATTTGAAGGAAAGAAGTAAACAGAAGATTCAAGTATTCGGCTTTTAGTATTTTGCTATAAATTGTGCGATAATTATCAGCCACTTTTGTAACATCTTTTGAAGGATAAAATAATGAATTATTAAATATTAAAACAAATGTGATGTTGGTATATCTCAACTTCTCATATCTATCAAATATACAGGATAATAGCACGACAATTTCGCCAAGTATATAGTTTGCTGTTATCACACATCGCTATAAACAACGCTAATAATTATATTGTATATAGATTAATTAATTTATCATTTAGTTGGGTATCAAATAAATTTGTTAGTTAATTTTCACGATCCTGGTTTACTGCCCTGAAAAAAGACTATTATATTTAATTCCGACAAATGGCTGACTGCAAGAGTGCACCAGTCTGAAAGAAATTCCTCAGGTAGCCATATATCTAGACGCTCGTCTTATTTTCTGTGCAAATTTTATTTGTGTTATACAGATATTGCCACGTTCAATAAAATTTATGGCAGTGTATACAGAAAGTTTATCTTATAAGATAAATTCTTAACGCGACACTTTTCAAGTGGTTTACAAATTTCTGCACTTTTATTATCGTCGGACTAGTTTTACTCCGCTTTGTTTCCTCCTGTAAATTAATATTTGATTATGTGCATACATTATATAATTTAACGTCGAAGACTAATAATGTATAGTACTTAACTGTTTGTATGGAAGCTAGAAGTTATAGGATCATACTTGTAAGTATTAATCAACTTCAGTGTATTTATTTGAGAATATTATAATATACTGAGTGTATTGCAAGAATATACACGTAATTGTAAGACTAAATTTCACCTGATACCCCTTTAGAGGAGTGTAAATTGATAGGACAATATAGAAAAATACAAATCGAAGTTGCTTTCAAACAGTTGTCACTACATTGAAAGTGTTCGGAAGGTTTCTGCAGTTGGAGGAATAAACGGAAGTATCTATAGTCCGGGTTGAACCGCGTCTGTAATTGTTAATTCGATATTTATGCTCCTACTTCGGAGCCATTCTAAAGAATCAGAAGATTCAGGAAGTGTTCTTACCGAGGCCTCCTCAATCTGCTTACTCCTGGGTTTCGAACTTGGGAAGGATTTTGGTTCAGGAAGAGCTTGTTGCATGAAGTGTCAGGGAAGGTTAACGGTGCGTGTGAGGCGTCGCAGACATTATAGTCATGTGGAGCGTTATGGTCCGTTAATGGTGCATTTTTTGGAACTGGAACCCATCCCATAGAGCGGAGGCGTATTATGAGTGGTTTTCAGACGTAGGATAATCATTAGCTGTCGTCATGTATTTTTAAGCAGTCTGGTCGTTTTTCAACCTCTATGGCTTCCGGGATTATTTACTATGGTACGTTTTTATTGTAGCGATTATATTGGCCTTCTGAAAGGCAAGCATATGCCCTATATATTGGTAGTGTTAGAATAGTGTCGAGTTAGGGTCAGCCTTACGAACAACAAAGTTGTATTCATAAACTCTATTAGATATGGGTCTGTTGGTTTGACCGATGTAGCTTGGGGGACGTCGAATTAACAATTACATATGCTGTTCAACTAGAACTTTAGATACTTCTGTTCATTCCTCCGACCGCGGAAATCTTTCCGAACACATTATTTGCCTCCACAGAGGAGCCATTCCAAACCTAACTAAATCCTACACAAATCTCCTCAAACTAACAAAATTCTACTCAAAACTCCTACGCCGCAAATACACATTCCTCCGTGATCTAGCCTTCGTTACATTCTGCAGAGACCAAAACCTCATCCCTAAAGCCTTTCAGCTAATATTTCATGAATATTCCTCATCCACAAGATGAATACTCAGAAAAGGAGGACCTGCTCTTATCAGAAATACAATACACAACGTCAGGCGAAATCTCAACACCACTAACGAATCACTACTAGACACTTATCTACAACTTTCCAGTTCCCAAATTAATCCCATCATGTGAGACAACTACCTATGAGTATTCCATGAAAAACCGGAATTTATCAGTAACTAGAAATCCATGACGCAGAAATAGAAACTATTTTCTGTTCAACAATTCAGGCCTCATATAACCAACCGTACACAACACCCGATCCTTGCACATACCCATCGATTCAGATGCTATCCAAAGGCTTCAATTTCTCTATCTCACGAAAAACCATTGCGACCGAAATCATAATATCCCAAGTAGACTCCGCCATACTACACCAACCATACACTGCTGTAGAAGAAACTCGACGTTTTTGTCATTCTCAGACGAACAAGGTACCCCAAACCGAACACAACTGCAGCCAAAAGACGTTCCCTCAAAACCCTGTACCACAATCTCAACATAATTATCCTATCAGTTAACAAGGGTAATGCAACCATAATAATGAATACTACTGACTGTAGACAGAAAATGTTGACTCTAGTGGACAACGCAGAATACGAGACTGCTACCATAAACCCGATAGCATATCTCGAAAATAAAACGATACAACTTATCAACAACTGTTGTCTTTTCTCTAACTTAAAAAAGACCAACTCATTCCTCGCGATAAATCCTCTCGTATTCCCAAAATATACGGAAGCTAGTCCTTTTCTTAAAAGTGATATTGTCGAATATCTAACAATTTCTTGTCTTCTATAGGCAGATGACTTAAGCTATGCATGAGAATTAAAGACTGTTTGACACTTCACTTTGCTCTTGATAAAATAGGTATGTGGTGTAACATGAAAAACCTATAATCAGGTATTAATAAGTGTTTGTATAGCATACTTAATACAACGAAGTAATATACTTTTCAATTACACTATAAATATTTTTTATTAATAAAATCTAATAACATTCGCGACCTTGATTAGAATCAAATGTGACTCTAACCAAAGTGATTTTACATTTTCTTTACACATCAAGAATATCTCGATAATCGAGTATATAACATAAGACAAGAATAGACTTAAATTACCGAATTATGCGTGTATTATATCCAGACAGCAATATAAATTATGATCCTTAGAGAGCATGTAAATATGTCTTCTTAAATGTCTTTCTTTAATGTAGATTATGCCTATACTGCTATAGGGATTCCCCAAGAAAGCCTTTTAGAAAATTGTGCAGTTATTTCTCTTGAGTATCTGACATATACTATGTCTGACAGATATAGTTTATATATAAATTAATACAGGATGAACATGCATTGCTGAATGTTGAATTTCTGTATTCCTTGACAGACTTCCCAACAAAACGAATCCTACTAACTATCTACCACTACATGCAAAATATCCTACAAAATTTATAATATACAAAAATTACAATGATGTCATAAATCATATAGATATATCTAACTGCGGTATCGATTAAATAAAGAAACTTAATATCTATCATTCTGTTTTAATATGGATCTACCAGGATCTACTGGAAGCCTTTTGAGATTTTGAAGGACCTATGAGTGACAGTTAGTTTCGTAAAATACGCCGAATAATATAACATAAGTTTTACAACACGAATGCAAGTCCTTTAGAATTACTATTAAGGAATTTATATAGGAAGTGCTCACATATACTCAGTGTGTGAGCACTTCCTACATAATTTCCTTAATACTGTGCTCAGCACATCAGTTCTAAGATAGGCTTCAGAGATGTAAATCTTGTGCGCTATGATAAAAACTAAAATTCAAAAACCTCTTGCGATTAAAGTAGGAAACATACTTTACCAAAACCGCTTAACAAATTTTTACACTACAAAGTAATTAACATAAATACATTCACACTATTATATCAAAATCCATTAACCGCCTTTGACTAAGATTCTTTATATCTATGTACCTTGTGGACAAGTTTAAACTTGATATACGACAGTTCTTTGAACGATGCAGCCTAGAAGATTGAATTTGCAAATTTAAGAATAATTCAGTTTTTCATATCATAATTGATTTAGATAATTAATTTTAAAATTTCATGCCAGATCATTCGTCGAAATTAACGTGAAAGATCATCCGATAATTCTTATTTAGGTTTTTTCTTTGTGTACTCCGTTCTCTAGGTATACGACGAATGTATATAGGATAACGAATATATACAGGGTTAGTCATAAATAAGGAAACCGACATATATCTCTGGAACTACTAATAAGATTTTAATGAAATTAGGTATATAGAGGTAACAAAATATTACGAACTCAAAAATTATAAGGCAATATTGCCAAATTTTTACTTTTTTCAGATATTATCTCAGATTTATTATTTTAAATAAAACGCCCTGTATATTTATTATATTTTATTCGTAAAGAACAGAAAAAATGTTGTGCGATATATTAAAAATAATTTTTCAGTTTTTGTCACATTTACTTATTTTTTCGGTTTTATATGCAATTTTTTGGCAACAAATAATTAGTTGTGATTAGCTAAGTGACTCATTTGCTACAAATGTTAATGTCCGATTAGCAGTTATGGGATTAAAATAAAACGGTTCTTTAGAAAGTTTAGAAATCATGGTGCACTTAAATGAAGCTGAACGCATCGGAATTCTAACAATGGTTGGTTATTGAAGTCTGTAACGTTCTTATGGAAGAGTCTGCTATTTATTTGCTGCTGCTCATACGAATAGAGACTGTACTGTGATATCTACTGTAGTAGAGATTTCAATAAAAATAAAAGTTTCAATACTTAGACGAACAGGGCAAGATATTAATAAATCTGGTCGTCCCATGGCAGAAACCAATCAAGATAAAGCTTTAAATGTTTTACTTTCGGCTTAAGAAAGTCCTCATATTTCGACTGCTCACGCTGAGTTGGACAATGATGGATGCCAGAAATCTGTGGTATAAAGATAAATAGCTACACAGCTTGCACTAAAATAGCTACAAAATGTAAAATAAAAATACAGTTTGCGGAGGAATTTTCTGAGGACGATCCAAACCGCCAAATACAGTTCTGTGATGCTGAATACAGTTTCATGGAAGAGGTAAATCATTGTCCAATTTTTTGTAATAATATTTTATTTTCCGACTGGGCAACATTCTACCTAAATGGATCTGTAAATTATCACAACCATAGATACTGGTCTAATGGAAATCCCCATTAGATGTTGATTATGATCCCCATTGAACCATAATCAGCACCCAGAGGAAGTAAACTTCTGGTTGGGAATTATTTGTTGCAACACCATGTTAATCCATCACTTCAAAACTTGTTTCCCAATCTACAATAATTTGACAAAATTCATTATCAGCAATATGGTGTACTTCCACTTTATGCTCCAACCGTTCGAAATTACTAAAATCAAGTATTTCCGTTGGATTTCAAGAAGGGAACCTGTGTAACAGCAGCCAATTTCACCGGATCTAACTCCGCTTGATTTTCTCGTTTGGGAATATTTAAGGAGGTAATATATAAATCAAAGGATTTAGAGGACTAATAAAATAAGTGTTGCGGTTCAGAATGCAAAGAAAGACCGGCTTTTAAACTCCGTACAGGGATTTAAAGATGAGTTGGGATATGGCAAAGTAAATATTTAATTTAAAAATAGTTTCTTTTATAGATTCATTTTGAGTTGATTATTAGTTTATAATAATTAAATTGTAGCAGTTATAGCACCATAAAACCAAAAGAACTAAGTAAATGAAACAAAAACTGAACATTTATTTTCACCTATAATATAGCAGTTCATCTGATCTTTATGAATAAAATATCATATACAGAGTGTTTAATTTAAGATAATAAATCTGACAAAATATCTGAACAAAGGAAAAAATGTGGCAACGTTGTTGTATCATACTTGAGTCCGCAGTGTTTTGTTACCCGTATACCAGATTTTATTAAAATATGAGTCGTTCCTCAGATATGTGACCGTTTTCTTACTTATGGTTAACCCTGTATATACAATACACATCAACACTGTATATACGATACACGTATGTTATAATGTTGGCACATTTTGTTTGAACTGCTATTTTATGTAAACAGTTGTTATAAATCTTTTTTATTATGTAATTGATTTTTCAAACTAGAGCTTAATGCTGCTCTTTTTACACTACTCTTAATTTATACACATACTTATCCTCATACTTATATCATCATCATAAAATGTAACTGCACAGTCTAGTTCACTATTAATGTAACGGATTATCTACAGTAAAATATTTATTTCAATGCTGTTCGTGCAGGAAGGAAAACAAATTATTCTCTTTGGACGTTGGCAAGTATCAAAATCGTCATAAACATTGTTCTTAATAGTTTTCTTATACAACCTCTGCCCCGGGATATAGGGCAATAGAATTTCTGTTTTCGCAATTCTGTCCTTCGGCATTCGGTCACGTTTCACTATTACATTTACGTTCAATACGATCAACGTCGCACGGACAAAATTGTCCTCAAATGTATGAGATATCAAAGGCACGGAAATACGTACCGTTTCAGCTTTAATCTTAGCTATATATTTGGCTATTATAGCAAAATAACATTTAATAAAAAGAGCCCGCAATGTTAGTGACTGTTTTTAGTATGCAGCGTTGAAATTAAATATATGTTAGAGGATTTACATTATATAATAATCCACGATTTGCATTAAAAAATAATATATGCACAAACAGATTAATGTTAAGAAAATATATTTTAAATATTACTTAATCTTAGTATTTGGTATTTAAGCTAGCATAATATATAATAACACTGCTATATATATATATATATATATATATATATATATATATATATATATATATATATATATATATATATATATATATATATATATATATATATATACTAGGTTATTATATGCTGTGTTATTCTATATTATGCTAGGTTAAATACCAGAATATTTTGCTCTCTTTGGGTAAATGAAACTCGGTTATTAAGACATATATTTACATTCACTATTTTTTTATTTAAATTTAAATTTAAAACCATGCAGGGAAAGTTATGTATGAAAAATAACATTGTCAAAGTACATTCCTTCATGCCACTATACCTCCTCAAGACGCGAATTAAAATTTGAGATAACTCGCCGACATGTTGATGGTTCAATTCTCTGATTTTCCTCGCATATTTGGGCTTTTAGCTGAAGCAATGTCCTAGGAGCATCAGTATACACCTTATATTTCAAATAACCTCATAATAAAAAATCCATCGGCGTTAAATTCGAAGGTAATTTAATGCCTTCCGCTTAGAGATCACTTTTCCATGGAACATTGCCAGATTTTCTTCATAAACGTTGCGGGATTCAATGCGAATCAGTGGCGGCTCGTGATGAAATGAAACGGGTGTTCTGCACAGGGCCGATCTTAGAGTATTGGCCGCCCAAGTGCAAATTTAAAACGTATCCAAACTACTGGCGCCGTAGTGGCTGAAAAAAAATTGCGCAATTTTGAAAATTTTCAAGGTCACGCGTTTTCCTGATACTTCAGAATTTTTATGTAAAAGCCGTTTATACAAAAATATAGACTTTAACAAGAAAAATTTTTGGACTTTAATGCCTTTTTGAAGAACATTCAAGTTTGCCGTCATATTCTTTGGTTAAGAAAAAAGGCTTGCAATGTGAATTTTCTACTAGAGGGTCTATAACACTTAAAATATTTTCCGAAAGAGTTTCAGCGTCACATTTTGTAGGTTTCAGGTATGTCCAAAAACGTTCAATCGGTTCACCATCGAGAATATATATTAAAACTACCACTGACTGAGTTTTTTCAGATACATCAGTTGTTTCGTCTGCCATAACTGCCAAAAATGAAGGTTTGTTAATTTCTTTAATTATTTCTTCATGACATACTTTTAATATACAGTCTAAAATATCATTTTGTATTTCTTTAGAGATTCCTTTAAATACTGAAGCACTTTTTAGATGCTCGCTTAAAGTTACATCAAGCTTAGCAGAAAAATTTATCAAACCACGAAATATCCCCGGGTTTTGAGAGGTTTCAGCTTCGTCATGTCCTCGCAGCGCCAGTTCAAAGGCCCCACAAAACTTTATGCAGTTTATAATTTTTGACAAAACGTATATCTTTTTTATTATTATCATTATGCTTTTGCACATTTATCCAATAAGCTGAATCTAGCTGCGCTTTAATATTAGTTGTTCCTAATAAAGCTAATTCCATTGTATTATGTAGATGGCTTTTGGAGTTGTCGTGCTTTTTTATTTTTTCAGTTAAGTGCACCAAATCTGTCACCTCTACCTCCGTATCATCGCCAAAAAGTAAACAAGGAAAATAAAATAACGCATTTTTTTTGTTGCACCCACAAATCCAATTGTTCTTCGAATAAATGTCTCTATTAAATTGACGTTTATATGCTTTTCCGCGACTAACACCTGCAGTCTCAATAACAATATCGGGCAATGGCCTACCGTTGTTCTTTAAATCATTTTTTTCTTCATAAGAGTAATTAAAAAATCGCTTCACATGAACTAAATTATAAACTAAATCCATTGCCACTATCACAGTATATAAATATTAATAATTAGTACAATAAATCACTACACAAATTCAGGAAACAGCAAATTGAAATTTCAAATTAACACGAAATACGAAATAGGTACGATTTACGCCCGCCCGAGTAAGAAGGAGTAAACATTCACTGATGTTGCCTTAGCTGGAAAAAATACAGCTCACTGACCGTGTAAATTCGCGCATTTACGAGCGCCAAGTGTGGATTGTCGCGGGAGTTGAGGGGGAGGACGGGTGTGCCGAGCCGTGCTGAGAACTACCTCGTGTGGCCCAGTTCAATGTACCGCGACGCGCTCGCGTAGAGACCCAGATAATTCATCTAGTCTACTACTCAATAGAGGACGGCGGACAGAATTCGACTTTAACGCAGTAATTTGGTTAGCTGCATCAACTAACCAAATTATTTTATTAATAAATTTTAGTAATTATTATGTCACGAAAATATACAAATATCTAATTTTTTTGGCAGCTCTGCAGCACCTATACACTAGCCGCCCCTGATGCGAACACATGTTTTCAGGAAGATGTGGCTATAGCCCATACTGAAAATTTATCATTAGAAGCCGTTAGAGTGATGTTCCCTAGAAATGTGGTCTCTAAGCGGAAGGATATTAATTAGATGCCCAGTATCCCCGATTTAACGCCGATGAATTAGTTCTTATGTGGCTGTTTGAATTCTAAGATATATACTGATGCTTCTAGGACTTTGGTTCAGTTAAAAGTCAGAATTCGTGAGGAGATTCAGATAATTAAACTAGAATTATGTCGGCTAAATAAATATCTTTTCTAATAACCGAGTTTTATTCGCCCAAAGAGAGGAAAACACTTCAGGGCACCGGCTATTAATATTAAATTTACTTTAGTATTTGTATGTACTTTAAACATTAATAATGTACTTTAAATATTAAAGTAAATTTAATTAATCTTAAAATATTTTCGGGTAAAATATATTTAAATTGTAGGCCTGTCTTCATCAGATTCAATATTTAGTTGTATATCTCCATACTTCTTCGCAGCCATGACTTACCGACACAATGCCTTGCAATTAGTCTTGAGTGCTATTGTTGATGCATTTTAAAAAGTCGTCAGTTTCTACACAGTACGAATAAAATAAATATTCTGGAGATGGGATTACTGTTAAAAGTCTTACTCAAACGAATGCATAAATATGTTATCAAAACGGGACTACTGAACTGAAGATGCACTTTATAATAAAGGTTATGAATAGATTATATTTTAAATCGAATATACAATGTGATGTTTTGTAAATGGTCAATTTTATTCCATTGCATTGACGTTTCCTGTTTTTGTAGTGTGATTTAGATTCCACATATTGGAATCTTTAAATTCACTTATTTATATACCTCCACTTACCTAGTTCTATTGACTGCATTCCATCAGACTGAGTATATTATATACGTGCATCACTAATATGCATTCGGTAATTGTCTTCTTGAAACATATACGTTTGTTTGTAAATAAAGGGTTTTCAGTAAGGACACTAGATTTGTAAATGTAAATAAAACAAGTTATGTATGAGATATCCACTAATTTTTTTTTTATTTGAAAGAATATTTTATAGCACTAAGCATACATAAACGACGTTATAAGAATATAACGTCGTTCAAATGTCCGCCGCGGCTTTGCTTGGTGGCACGTATTCTGGAGGTCCATTTTCGATGACTTTGTTGCATAAATCTGGCTGAAGTTGCTGAACGGCGTTCATTATCATTTTAACTTTGAGGGCATTAATTGTTTACGATTTATTCGCATAGACCTGCGGTTTAAGATAGCCCCAAAGGAAGAAATCTAAAGGATCGCACGATCTCGGTGGCCGGTTCACGTTGCCGCTACGCGAGTTAACCATGCCCTCAAATCGCTCGTGCAGAATGTCCATCGTGACATGCGCTGTGTGGCATGCAGCGCCAAGCCGTCCTGTTGGAACCATATGTCGTCGATATCCATATTATCCAGTTTAGGCCACAAGAAGTTGCTTATTATCGCTATGTAACACACGTCTTTGGCGGTTATGGCAATACCAGTTTCGATTTGAAAGAAATACGGACCCATGAGACCCACCAGACTAAGATCCGCACCAAATAGTGACCTTCTCGGGATACTGCTGGGGCTGGTGTATCTCCTGTGCATCAGTATCGTCCCAAATTCGACAATGTTGCTTGTTCGCGTATCCATTCATCCAATGGGCCTCATCGCTAAAGATGATTTTTTTGGCAAAATTTGTGTCAACTTCCAACTGCTACAGAGCCCAATCAGCGAACACACAGTGTTGTCTATGGTCGTTTACCTTAAGTTCCTGGGTCATTTGAATTTTGTATGGGTGCAGATCCAAGTCTCGACGCAAGATTCGCTAAATTGAAGTCAAAATAAGCCCAAGTTCTTGTGAACGACGAAAAATTGACTGTCTTCGGTTTTCCCGTACACTCTCACGCACAGCAGCGATGTTTTCAGCAGACCTTGCGTTTCGGTAACGTATGGGTATCGGCTGATTATTTATCAAACCGGTTTACTCGAATATGGCCACGAAACGTCGAATGGTCGACTCGGCGGGACGATTGTCGCGAGGATAGAAATCACATAATGCGCTGAACGTTTCTCGAATAGAGCACTGATTTTGAAAATAAAATTTGATCATTTGCACACACTGTTAAACACTATAACTTTCCATGGTGATTTGCCATACACTACTGGACAATTCACATCTAATTTGACAGGTGTTACTTTAAAAACGTGGCCGCTATAACCTAACAATTTCGCTATTGAAAGACCCTGTATTACTTTATATTTTGAAATGAATGTTTCCCGTCTCGGGTTGCTAGAATATCATATGTATAATCCTTTCAAAGTCCATTTAACATCATTACTTGGGTACTGTTTAATTAAGAGTTGAACTAAGCTTGGATTTATCATCGACACTGCATGTAATCCATGTCATGCAATGGCCGTAATGATATTGATATGTCAACAAAATAAACATCTGTACCAGAAATATTTGTAATCTTCTACTAGCGAGTAGATATAGTCATCCTATTTCGGTTGGGTATAATATGCGTATATATACGTGTCTCGTTTTATTATTATATCTATCTATACTTTTATCAATATTTATTCAAAAATATTTTGTATAGCCGACCATATATCCTTCCCCACCTTTTCATTTACACGAGTGTAAAGCTGTAATCGCTACCTGGAAGCACTGTGCTTCTTATATATTATATTCAAAATTTCCGAAAATGAAGGCAATACGTTTTTGAAGGATATTACGAAATGTTACTTGGAAATTTGACGAAAATCAGATTATACCAAAGCGCCGAGTATGTTATCAAGTTGACAGACATATTATGATACTATAATAATATATCATATTTAATAACCATTCCGAAAGCGCTAAGGATTGAAGTCATAATATTATTATGATGATGATGATACAAAAATAATTAACAATATAATACTGACCTTCACATTTTTTAGTCCACCCACGTAGTCTATTTTAGTCTATCGCATTTTTTATAAACCCATTTTATATGATGGAAATATATTGAATTAAATTATATCACCTATAAATGGAAATATATTACTAAAATGTTCGTATTATATATTGTATCTCAAATAAGAGTTTCAGAGTTGAATGTTAGTAGATTATAACAACAAATTATAAATTTTTATCTTACTAATTAGAAATATTTAATAAAACTGTATGCAGAGGAATATTACTGATAAATAAACCAAATAGATACTTTTTGACAATAAAATATACTACCTTCGACTTTGGTTATATCTTCCATCATTCTAGAATTTCACAACAAATCTTTGCAGGCATCGCTCCATCAAAATATTGAAAATGTAGCGTAGAATAGTTCCTATCATTGTGTTTCTCAAGATGTCTCATAGCTAGATAATACCAAATAAAATGAAATAAATTAATTATGTGTGCGATATCAATTACAAGGAAGTGTAGAAAAGTCTTCCTTTCCTTACTGAATAGGAAGTGCAATTCAAAATTCTTACTTAAATATGGAAGATCTTGATATACAGTGAGCATAAATAAGTTCGAACAAATTCGATAAAATCCTGTTAGCTTTATCGTCGGGCAATTAAAAAAATATGTTCAGATAGGTCAATTTGATTTTTTGATGTTCACTTTTTTGGTATCTGCATTATTTGATGTCTAAATTGTTATAATTATCGACATAAACATCGATAGTTTACTTAAGAGACAAAACAGTTATTTAGTCCCATTTAAGAAAACACATGTTTTGGCAAATTAATTATAAAAATGTTATGAGAAGTAATAGTTAATATAAATAAAATTCACAAAATCAAATTATCTGACATTCACCTACTGAAAATGTGTCTAAGTCGAAATTGAAAATTTTGCATATAATTTAGCGATTTGCTAAATTATCATTAAAAATTCTATTTTTTAATGTTTCCATAGTATTTATCCTGTGAAAATATATTATGAATTTAAAGTAACCTCATCAAAAATTATCAGATAAGGGCATCGTCATTTAAAAAAAATCCTCAATCAAATCATTGCTGCAAGAATGGTGACCTTAGAAAATGCACCTATGCCGAAAATGCGTATCTACTCGAAAACAAAGTTGAACTATTTGACCTACTTGACCAGTTACAGTGCTTAATTTTATCGAGTTTGTTCCAACTTTTATCTGATCGCTGTCATTAAGTAGTTTTTGCTCACAATTAATTCCTATAATTCCCAGGTGATGATTTTTGGTAGAGCGACAGCTTGTAATATGGTTAAAGATCTACTTGATATACATATTAATGGTACTCGATTACAGAGAACGGAGGTAATAAAAAATTTAGGTCTATACATTTAGGGCTTTCTTTAAATTTTTTTCAAGACATGTCAATCATATAGTACAAAAATCTTTAAGAAAAATATAATTTATACACAGCAACAGGAATTGCTTTTTACCACACATAATTTTTGTATGAATCTCTTGTTGACTTACAATTGAATTATACAGATATCCTATGGGCCATTCGTAAGTAAATATGAAGTGGATTAAAAAAATTCAGGATGCATGTATATGTTTAATATTTGGATCCCGGAAATCTATACACATTTCAATCAAATATTCTGCTCTAAAATGGCTTAATGTGAAACAAAGAAGCATATATTCATGCATATCTGTTATTTGGGTAAAATAATTCAGAAGATAACGCCATGACATTTCTGTAACAGATTTCGTATAGGTCTGATATCCACAATAAAAATATCAGAAATATTCTCTCTGATTATTCCTCATCACAGGACGTCAGCGTTTAGAGTTCATTTTCACATATCGCTCCTTACTACTCCAATAAAAACTCCTCCAACGTTAAAAACCTTTCCTATTCGCAATTTAAGAAAAGAGTTAAAAAGCAAATATTTCAAAATGTGACTAAGAATTTATTGTGGAAATATAGTTAAAATTAAAAATATTTCATATATGTATTTCTATTTTACTTTTATTGTTTCACCTTTTCATGGTGTTAAATTGTTTACAAATTCATGTATTTTTCCCCCCCTAGAGGCTGCAAGACCTTGCAGTTGGTGGGGGGGCCCTTTGGGCTGAGGGACGCTCTAAGGGTCTATACCTGTATGAATGATGGCACCCCTTTAAGTAGGGGTTGTCCAAGCGAATGGGAGTATGAATGAGGCGGCCCCGGAAAAGGGCCCTTCCATGTGAACGAAGGGATGTGGCTTGGCAGCATCCCGGGTATGAACCCTTCTTGAGTTTACTCAAGGGGGGGCAACAAACCCGGTTCATAACTAAGAAACAGCCCCCCATTCAGCCTGGTGAAATTGGATGGGTATAACACACCCCCCCTAATCCGATGGTATGGGATACCGAGCCTATCGAACTGGTTGGCTCTCAGGGGATACCAAGAGTCACAATCGGTGCCTCAGGAGTACCTGGTGCAACTCTTGAGTACTTAAGTCATCTTACCCCCGCATGCGGGACTCTGCAGGGGTGGACCTTTATTTCCCTAGCTACTCGTAGGACCAAAATGGAACCAGTTGATAAAATAGTAAAAGGGTTGGAAGATAAGGAGGTCGAAAGCGGGCCGGTACCGCAGACGTCTCCATCCTCCCTGCCAAGCAGTTGCTCCATCGCCGACACCCAGGCCACACTCAGGACCTTGCCTTTGATCTCTATTGAGGGAAGGGGTGAGAAAAACCTGAGTAAACCGGGGGACGAATGTGGGGCAACTGCTAGAAAACGAATGAGCGGAGGCCAGCGAAGGAAGCTGGCTAAAGCTAGACGTAAGGGAGCAGCTACTAGGAGTGTTGGCGACCTCAAAAATGATGATGAGGTTCCAAGCCCGTCAAAGCGGAGAAAGCACAGTAATGATACTTCTCCATCGGCGGGCAGGATAAATGAAAAACCGAGAGGGGAGGGCCGTGGGATCTTTCCCGCCACCAGTGGTGCTAAATAACTTCTGAGAGAGGGGAAGGGCTGACGGCTGCGCGGAGAGCCAATCCCCTCATGGTAGTTGCGGTAGCGGAGGACTACCCAGACAGGCTCTTCACGCGAGAGGAATTCACCGAGTTTAGGGACACTTTCATCGGGACCATGCAAACGGTACCCCCTGAGAGTTGACCCCGACTCGAGACTTCCTTCTGCAAAGGGGGAGCATTCATCGTCATTGCCTCCGACCAGGGATCGAGGGAACAGTTGCTAGGGATAATAACAACCTTAACCTGGTCGGGGCCGAAAATAAAAATGGGGGGGCGTTGAGTTTCTCTAGAGACCGTTGAAAGCCACGGCCAGGTTTCCTTCCAAGAAAGAACCTGGGGCGATCCTTCGGGATCTGGAAGCATTCAAATCCACCCAAAAAACTGCGGAGTGGCGAATAATGCGTACGCCGTGGGAAAGGCACGGAGAACCTGCTAGCGCTGAGAGTAAGAAGCTCCTGGTGCTGCACAATCCCGAGTCTCATGCAAGGGCACTCGCGGAACTGGAATACAGGCCTTTCTACCACCCCGGTCGGGTCACTATTAAAGTAACCGAAAGGGGGAAGGAGGGCCCAAAGCAGCGAAGGAGGAGCGGGAAAGACGAAATGGCTTTAACGCGAATCCAAATTATTCAGATTAACTTGCATCGAAGCAAAGATGCCTCTGCTATTCTAGAGAGGGATCTGGCTAAGATGCACACAGGGATAGCACTCATCCAAGAACCTTGGGTGATGCGGGGATCTATAATGGGGCGGGGTAATTTTCTCTGACACCGATCGGGGCGATGGGAATACTGACGGGAATACCACCTCTTGATGTCATCCTGAAAGCGGAAGCTGCAAAGGCAATGCACAGGGTGGGAAACTTGAATAGGAAGATAGGGACCCTGAATAGACTCTCAAGGGAGCTAGCTGAGGAGGGGCTCCTATGGATGCCCTCTGACAGTACGGGTGTCCACTTCCTGTTCGACAAGAAATATAAGATTACCCTCACCAGTAAGACTGACTGGATGGAGAATTGAGCTGGATTACCGCTCAATGGAGACATCTGGTACACGGATGGAGCCAAGAGTGAGAACAGAGCGGGTGCGGGGGTGTATAGGCGACGCGATGCGATAGGTAAAACCTTCCCCCTGGGTAAGTACACTACCACACTCCAGGCCGAGCTAGTTGCAATTATATACGGTGTTCTGGGGGCTGATCAAAATCGGACCCAGGATTGAGTATGTATCTGCTCGGATAGCAGGGCGGCATTGGCAGCCCTGAATTCAGCAACGACAAAGTCGAAGCTGGTCTATAATTGCTATGAAGCATTGAACGACTTGGCAGGGAAGGGACCGGTGGAACTCTTATGGATACCTGGGCATAATGACATTAAGGGAAATCTAATTGCAGATGACCTTGCCAAACTAGGGACCAGGGAAAACCTCTATGGACCAGAACCTGCACTGAAAATAAGTCGGAATCTGACCAAAGACCGCATCAATGACTGGGCAAGAGACCAGCATAGAGAAAGATGGAGAGGAGTAACGGGTTGTCGAATAACCAAATTCTTCATCGAATACTCAGAGATTGAGAAATGGGCCCTTGAAATTGAATTCATTAAATTGAACAGGCAAAAAGCCAGAACCCTGGTAGGAATCATAACGGGTCACCATAGTAGCCTGAATGCATATAAGCACAAGCTAAGGCTGACTGATAGCCCGGCAGCAGATACTGCAGAGAAGACGAGGAAATCTTCGATTCATCTTCTTTACACCTGCCCCGCACTGGAGGAGAGGACGTGCCTTATATTAGGGACCCCTGTTATCTTAGAAGAGGCGAGGCTTAACGCGAGGGCGTGCCCAAATTGCTCCTTTTATGGGATAGCATTTTTGGATAATGACCCGGATAATAGGTTAGCACAAGATAGGAGAAGCTGGAGGTTAGCGTCCAACCAGTCTTAGGACTGATGACCTAATGATGATGACCCGGATAAGAGGGGATCGCCAAGGAACTACCCATGCGATCAGTGGCTGATGAGGCCCAAACCCACAAAACATAATAATAATATATATTTTTTTTATGTATTTTATGCCGTACAAATTTTTCTAGGTAAAATTGAATCGGTACGTAATTTATCCCTTATTAATTTTGTGCTTATATGATAATTATTATTCTTTATTTATTAGTTACATTTTGATTCACACTTTAAAGCATACTAATTAATTTATTTGATGTATCTTTAATTATATTTAAATATATAGTATATGTATTAATTATAGCTATTTGTAATATTAATTTGATACCCAAGGTTGAGTACAAGAGTAGAATTAAGTTTCCAAATTCTGCCTTTTGTTAAGATATATATTTTTAGTTTGCTAATAAAAGCTATTTATTATTATTATTATTATCGTTTTTATATATTTATATTGATCAGTATAGATTTATTGGCAACAATAGAAAAACCCGACAACAGATTAAAGGGGGTCTTTACCGACTTCAGTCACTTTTCTGATCATAAAAATAATATTTTTAATGTGCCCTACTTAACTGACAGACTATACTATCTGATAATTTTCCCTTGATCTTTGAAACAATATGTTACTTAACTAAAGAAGATTAGGCGATAAATTACACCCACTGTTTCCGCAAGTAACACGTACAGCTTGTCAAGAATAGGAACATGTCTCAAAACTGCGATATCGGACCGCCTGTGAGGTACGCAGTAAATAGCCTGGTCTTTACTCAGTAGCATTGAGATATTCTCAGAGCGAATTTCAATTAAGTGTGTGAATATACTGTTCATTTCATCGCTAATTGCCAAATAAAAGCTCTCTTATCTTGACGATAAGCGGAATAGTCTACCTGAGCCTAGCCATAAAAACAAGCCACGGTATGTTTTGAGATTTTTTATTTGGAAAATAGTGATGAAATAAACTATACACAGAGTTCGATTTGGCCTCTTTGTTCCACGCACACATACACACACACACACACACACACACACACACACACACACACACACACACACACACACACACACACACGCACACACACACACACACACACATACACAGAAAGTCTCACACTTTTTCCTATTCTTGACAAGCTGTATGTTAAATCAAATCATCTCTTTCTGAATAAATTATTTTTAGATGAACCCCTCTGTATATTTATACTTCTAGTTTCAAATCAAAATTCCTTCGAACTGGAAAACACTACTTGGAAGAAGTATAGCGTTAATTTATTTTCATTCAGGATTCCTCTACGCCAGCGATTAAATATAACGAAGGCTTTTTCCTTGCGCATTATCTGTAAATGTCCGTGAAGAGCCAGCATAAAGCCTGATAAGACGTGCAGTCCAGGCGTATCTATAATATCGCGCCAATTTCAGATTAATCTCAGTCCTCGCCACGACTACGGCATTAAATCAAAAGTGCCGTCGCATTTTTCCCTCAGACCCGTAAAATATGGCCCGCATATTCGCAAATAGGTCCGTATATTATTCTCGAAAAAATGCTATAAAATGTTTCGTACGATGTCATTTATATTTACAATTTTTATATATCCATAGCATCGGCGAGCTTTCGGATCAGATATTTCATACGGAGATTTTTCAAGGGCGACGCAATGGTACGACATGATTAAGTGTTTATAATAAATCATTAAGGTTTGTTTATTTTAGCATAACGAATTTATGGCTGTGGTGGGAGCCGGGATGATCAAATTTAAAATATGGTTGCGATTTCTCTTCTTCCTAGTCCGCAAAAACTAAACTTTTTTTCCGGCGTGCCATATTTTAAAGAAAAATGTTTTAATATCCAAATGTAAATATTGGAGGTGGTATATAGTGGGAGGATATGTACAACATCTAAACTTGAGTAAAATATAATAAATAAACAGTTTTAAAATTTTAAAACGGACTTCTGCGCACGTAGAACATCTATATCTCGAAATTGAGTGGCTGAGAAAAAATAAACCAACACATAAATGCTGAATATGTGTTTTATGCATGCATTACCGTGCTTTCTCATGACCCATGGACAGTGTGGGGTGTATCCTATTCACCTCAAAATCAATAGGTATCATCTGAGAGCCGTCTCCGATCAGAATCTGTCAAAACCCGATCGATCCGACATGATTTAGTTGAGTTAAAGTGTTAACAAAAAAAATTCTCAAATAGTCCACCGTCGTATTTTTTCATGACCCATGGACAGGATGGGGTGTGTCCTATCCACCTCAAAATCAATAAGTGTCGCCTGGGAGATGTCTCCGATCAGAATCAGTCAAAACCTGATCGATCCGACACGATTTAGTTGAGTTATCGTATTAACTAAAAAGTTTCTCAAATAGTCCACCATCGTGCTTTCTTATGACCCATGAATAAGGTGGGATGTGTCCTATTCACCTCAAAATCAATAATTGTCGTCTGGAAGACGTCCCCGATCAGAATCAATCAAAATCTGATCGAGTCGATACGATTTAGTTGAGTTATCGTGCTAAAAAGAAAAACTTCTCAAATAGTCCATCATCGTGCTTTCTCATGACCCATGGACAGGGTGGGGTGTGTTTTATTCACTTCAAAATCAATAGGTGTCATCTGGAAGACGTCCCCGATCAGAATCAGTCAAAACCCGATCGATCCGACATGATTTAGTTGAGTTATCGTGCTAACAAGAAATGTTAATGCCGACGACAACGACACACACAGACAACATTTTTAAAAACCATTTTTTTTAGTTTTTAGGCCGAAAAACGAAAAATAAACGAAAAAAAATTTTTCATTACATTACTTTTCCGCTACTATAGTTGAGTGCGGAAAAGTAAAAGTATTTCAAAATATCACCTTTATTATACCACTTTTCTATAGGGATATTTTTTTAATTAAGATCTGACCATTAGAAAATATTGAAACCACATTTAATTGAAGACATCAATAATTATTATCGTATAATTAAAAAATATTAATAGAGTTACGGTAATAGGTAATACATAATCAATTAACGTAGTACAGTTATTATCATGATAAAAGCACAGAAAATCTGTTTTCCCTAAACATCGAAAGATTATACGTTTCTTGGTGAGCGTGTTGTCTGTGAAGTTGGTATCACTTAAAGTTTATGCTCGCTCTACTTTCATAGATAAATATCATATATCAAGGAGTTAACAAGTGTGGGTCAAGTAGAAGACCGGGCCTAGTACCTTGAGATACTTATGATACTTTTTGCACAACCAATATATTGTTTCTCTGAATAAAATTAATTAAATCTAGGCTGGGCTGTTATGGCAAATTGCTCAATAAATAATGAAAACTGGTGTTACTTAACGTTAGTTACAGTAATATTAAATTTTTTCTTAAAATTTAGAATTGTTTTTAAAATATGGTGAAAGAAAGTGATGAGTCTGACCCTGGGGAAGCGTTACATGCAGAATGTTTTAAAATTATACTACGAGTAGAAAAGTCGAGAGAATGGTACAGAAAAATATTCTAATAGTTCAAATTTTGGTGCACCAAGAGAAATTACGAAAGCATCACCAAAATATAATGTTAGCGCATTTTGTTATAACAAATTTGACTTAAATCTCCAGTTTTATACACTGAGTATTCCATTTCATTTGACTTTTTGTTAACGCTGTCGATATTCAAAGTTTGCAGCTTGAAAAGTGGGCATCAACTGAAGATATCGAAAATTAAAATTTTTAAATTTCGATTTCAAGTCAGTTATTTATTAAAGCAAATAAGCTTTTAAATAATTGTCTGACGTGGCATTTGAATATAAAAGTGACGATGATATTTGGGATTATACAATATGAAATTTAGATCTGTCTACTACAATAAATATTCCTAATACAAAAACTAATCATCCACATACTTTTATGAGTAATTGTCTAGAACACAAAGGAATGAACTATATAATCATATAAGTTTCCTATAAAGCTTTAAAATAGTTTTACAGAAAATACTTCAGATTATACCCAAAAAAATCATGTTCAAGTCATCTCACTTATTATTGCACAATTATAAAGTCACCAATCAAGTATTGGACAAGAACACAATAGGAAGTTGACTCTGCAATATTGAAAAATACAATATCTAAACTTGCCATATTCTCTTTCATGTCGAATATATGTTTTAAAAACTTTTGCCACTATTCTGGCAAACAAAGGCCTTACTATTTTGGATGTTAATATCATAGTGCGTGATGCTCTCCATCTATTGCTGAGGGATATATCGAAGATTCTGTACATTTTTCAAAATAAATTTTGTACAAAAATGGACAATACAGTTCATCCCCGATCCCGCAGATATCAATACTTCCTGAGAAGGATATTGCATAGGAGAATAAGTCTGTCACAGCAAACACCCCAATAACTTTCCATAATCATTAAATCTATAATTTCAGTGTTTTTAATAAAAAAGTATAATTTAAAATGATAAACGTGACGTCGTCATTTTCGTTTTCTTTGCCATAAGTAAATCAGTTCCCAATTAAGTGATCGCTAAGTAAATCACTTTCTAATTAATAATTTGTAAATTTAACTTTCTGATGTCACAATGAACATCCAGTTCCCATCATGCAAAAATTATAATATAACTTACCACGCTGCTTTATTAAAAGAAAAAAATATATAAAATATACAAAATTGTGTATATACAGCGCACATATCAGAAATACTAATGAAAATCCATTAATTTCTTCATTAATTTTAATGTGTTGGTTAATGAAAGAAATGTATATTTATATATGTGTATTTAGAGATGCATATATGTGTATATGTATATATGTGTATTTAGAGAGGCATATATGTAGGTATGTGTATATGTATACATATATGTGTGTTTGATGTTTTTGGATAGAGATGCATATATCAAATGGTCAATACGGCGAAGAATGTAAAGCCGGAAAAATGTCTATTGTGCGCTTTTCTACTCATAAACTGTGTGAGAAATGCCTGACATGTTACAAAATGAGGCCGGACAAGGGTAAGTATGTGATCGAAAATTCCACGTCGGGAATATTTTGCATGTGGTTTAAGAAAAAGTGCAATGGTCAGCATTATAATAGGATATTTAGAGTTAAGTAGGTAGAAGGTAGACTGTCAGTTTCATTTCCGTAGTCGAACAAGAAATAACATATCCTGCCGATGAATAATAGAAGTATTGCTATCTAAATATATATGTACAGGTGCATAGAAGTGTCGGTTTTGGTTAAGGGGGAATAGCAGATGTGTTGTATATTATTATATAAAGATTTTCTTTTTAGAAAAAATGCTGTTCTGTTTTATAACAAACTATATTAGGTTTGAGAAATGCATATAGGAGAGCGCTATAGAAAATTCCCTTGAGACAACTTCATATATGAATTGCATTTTCGAAGCAGTGCTATTTAATATCAATAAGACGGATTTTCTGAACTGTGAGAGTTCAAGAAACGAGCGAAAACGTTGTTAGTGTTCTCAGGACGAAGTTGTAAATATAATTACGTATTCTCAAATAAATGGATGACACTTTGGACAAGTGTATTCTGATGTCATGAATACCAGTATGGAACTATTTACGGCCATACTGCAGTAGAAAATTTTACGGAAATATTCAAATGCGTCAAATATTATATGCGTACATTCTTGATTCGTACATTTTAAACAACGTATTTAAGACAAATAAAATTTACAAAATATATCTTATTTATTTATATAGTTCATGATAAGGATGATGAAAATATATGGCAAGTTAAGTGTCACTAATGCATTCAAATTTGTAAATTAGTAACATAAATATTAAGATGAAGTTCTTTATTAGCTATAATAACTAGTCAATTTGTGGATACTTCAATGTTATAAAGAAATAACATTATTTCCAAACCTGGATTAGTCAGGTGGTGTACTTTCCGAAAAAATCATTAGAATTTGTAGAATTTACATACTTTATTCAAAAATAGATTTTTTTTATTTTCGTATGTAATATTACAATCTTTATATATTACAAATAGGGAAACATACTGTATTAATTATGTACTGAAACTCGAGGTATTTTATTTAAAAGAAGAGTAATATAAGTTTTAGGAGACAGATGGCCAAATAATTTAAATATAAAAATTCTGAATGGACACTGGAAATTCACAATGAACTTTTAGTTATGGTATTTTTATATCGAGTAATTAATATAATGCTTAGTATACAGTGCTATTCAAAAGTCCCCTCCCCCCCTCTTATATTTGGAACGATTATACATAAACTAGTGAAATTTGGTAACTGAATATTAAGGGTTGTAAACTTCCCCACTAGTGATGACAGATGACGTATGCGTCAAAGATGACGTCGCAAGGTCATTGTGACCAATAATTTTAAATAGAACCCTATGGCAAGCGACATCTCTTTTAAAAGGTATCGAAAAAACGTATTCAATGATACTCATATTGTTTGTATTTATGGTAGTTTTGATGGATTAAATCAGTAATCAGTAAACTTGGATAATAATTTTAATTACAGATTCAAGAATCAGTACCTACTTATAGTAATTGTTCGAAGTGAGCTCCATCTACTTCCTGACAGTAAAACATCCTATTGCGGAACTCTTCTCGTACTTTTTCAAACGTGTCTGCGGAAATAGCCCTACATTCTGTAACAATACGTTGTTTTAAAACATCAATATTGTCAGGCTGAGTGGCGTAAACCTTCGATTTAAGATACCCCCACAGAAAAAAATCTAATGGTGTGAGGTCCGGTGATCGAGGCGGCCATTCCATTGAACCTCGTCGTCCAATCCATCTACAAGGATATTCTTCATCCAAATACCGTCTTACTGCACCGTAATAGTGTGGAGGAGCACCATCCTGTTGGAATGTTATTTCCAAAATGTCGAATTCATCTTGATTATCTTCCAAAATTTCAAGGATTAACGGTTCTATTGCATTTTGCAACATCTGCAGATACACCTTACCGGTTAAGTTGGTATTTAAAAAAACAGGCCCAACGATGTGGTTTCCCAGTATACCTGCCCAAACATTGACCTTCTCGGGATACTGAGTATGTGTTTCACGAAACATGTGAGGATTTGCGTCTCTCCAATATCTCACGTTTTGTGTATTTACATTTCCATTTAGATAGAAAGTACTTTCGTCACTAAAACAAATTGTTTTGGCATAGTCTGGCTGTTGGTTAATTTTAGTCTTCATATTTTCACAAAATTGCAGTCTTCGGTCTGGATCGTCGTCTGAGAGTTGATGAACCATTTTTAATTTGTATGGGTGAAATTTGTTTTTTTTTCAACACCCTGTGCACTGTACTTTGACTGACTTCACAGGTTGGTGCAACTTGAGTTGTTGAAGAAGTAGGATTTACTATTACTTCTGCCAGTATATCAATTCTTTTCTCATCAGAAATTTGTGGTCTGCCAGATCGTTTTGCATCATTAATACTACCCGTTGTTTTAAACTTACGAAGAAGCTCTCTCAAATAAGTCCTCGAAACTGGGCGATCGGGAAACCTTTCATTAAAAATGCGTTCTGCTGCATGAATACTTTCTCCAGTTTCACCAAGTATTAGGATCGCTGCTACTTTATCACCTAAAACACGTACCATTTCTCTTCTTGAAGCACTTAAACGTTCAGCTCACAACAGTTTAACAAATTATTCAATGTACAAATATTTTAAAATTACCACAAGGTACTAAAACAGTTAAACGTTCGATCAACAATACACAAATTATTAAATGTATAAAAACTTTCACAGCTAAAAAAACATCAAATTGGGGAGACTTGCAAAAACGTCAGATTATTTACTATCCAACTATCCAGTGGCGGAGCTTGAATTTTAAATTTTATTATTAACTGATTTAATTCATCACAGCTTTGCGGTTTTTGAAAGTCAGTTGTCAAAACTGCCGTAAACAGACACAATATTAGTATCATTGAATAGGTTTTTTCGATATCTTTTAAAAGAGGTGTCGCTTGCCATAGGGTTCCATTTAAAATTATTGGTCACAATGACCTTGTGACGTCATCTTTGACGCATACGTCATCTATCATCACTAGTAGGGAAGTTTACAACCCTTAATATTCAGTTACCAAATTTCACTAGTTTATGTATAATCGTTCCAAAGATAAGAGGGGGGGAGAGGACTTTTGAATAGCACTGTATACTAAGCATTATATTAATTACTCGATATAAAAATACCATAACTAAAAGTTCATTGTGAGCCAATTCTTTTAGGATAGTCAGTAACTGGTAAAGAATAGTTAAATGAAAATTTCGTACTTTCGTTATTTAACAGGTACAAATGTATGTATTTAACGCAGTACAATATCAGTGTTCAATTAAATAGGTATATTAGATTAACACACTATCTTTTATGCAAATTAGTTAAGAACATTCTTAAATAGGATAAGGGAAGTTTATTTGATTTTCTGAAAACATTTTTCAAGTGCACAATCGCTTCAAAAGAAAACTTGACTTCGGAAATAAAATAAAAAAATCTATAGTAAAATTGAAATATGCGCTGCTCTAAGAAAATTTAAAATTACTCTTTTGATCTCAAAGCGCGAATATTTAATACATTAATTATTAAAACTGGCGAGACTAATCAAAGCTTCTATGTCGGCATCCGCAGGTATAATTAATTAAAAACTACATAATTTTATAATATCGAAAAAATATTCTACTGAACATTTTTTTAACATAAAGACAGTAGATATATCAATAGATTTGATTACCACAACATTTCATAATTTTCTTGTAATATTCAGAAATAGTATAAATTCGTGAAAAATGATTTTAATTAAAAAATATAAAATGAATGTATTCTGAAATACAAGTTACTAAATTATTAAAATTTATAATTTAATTTAAAAGAAATGAATTTAGAAAAGTCACATTGATTATTTATTATACTAAAGAAGCCCCCGCACATATTCTATTTGTTATATTATTGTTTATTCATACTTAAATGCTAATGCAGTTATTTTTAATATCTACTTCAGGAAGTGAGTTAAATTTCAATTTGTTTTCAGGAAATTGTCAAGATATATTCATCCCAGTATATTTATATTAATTGTAATTTATTGTGGGATTCTATACTTAATGTAAAATGTAATATACATATTTCCACAATTTATGCTTTTTCGTTTTTTACCAACTTTACACAGAATGTATGATTTCATAACTATAATATTAAATATATCATATATCAAGATATTTCTAAAATGGTCTTCTGATACTTAAATTAGAAGACATATGGTAGCTCATCGTTATATCTTTAGATAAGGCTTTAGATACATATATTTATATATGTATATATATTTTTTATCTTGTTGGAAACCGAATAATATTTCCTATAAGTTATATAAATATTTATTAGGTTCATATTAATCAACTCAGACTTAGCGGAAATAGTGTGGCCCCTTAAATAGAATGAGAATGCTTTCAAGTCGTCCTTGCTAAGAAATTTTAATTAACACTATCTAACGTGCAATTAAAATAATTATGTACTAAAATAAATTAATAGTAAATGAATCAACGACAAAATGACATATTAAAATAAACATATACGTATAAACTTCTAGTTCCAACATTAAATAATGAAATTTCCATTTTTTTTATTTGAAAATTAAAAATAATCTTGCGCTGTTTATTATATAAGTGTTACTAGAGTCGGTGACTGGCAAATTACAAATTTTGACTATGTATAAATTATTCATCTTTAACAATTATTCTTCCAAATTAAATATGATTAGTAATCGGTATTTTTTTAAATATAAATAATAAATTTGTCAGAAAAAGTAAATCATAGTTCCGCTGAGAAAACAGTTTATTTATGTAAATAAATCGCATGTATTTGACCTTCATTTGTTGCAACTAAATAAGCTAAATTATGCTAATATAATGTATTTTACCATAACAAGATCACTTGATCAGCCACATTCTAATTATTTTTCTAAAAGGTGGCGTTTTATATTGAACTAAAATAAGGTAGCCGTACATCGATACAGACACGACAGCGTGAGTGCTATTTAATTCAGTTAAGTTCACCTCCTGCTATTATATGTCATCATCATGAGGTCATCAGTCCTAAGACTGGTTGGACGCTAACCTCCAGCTTCTCCTATCTTGTGCTAACCTACGCATTTCGCTAATTGTGCTACAACCTACATCCCTTACTATTTGTGAGCAGTAGTCTAATCTACGCCTACCTCTGCCTTTCTTCACTCCTATTTCTGCCTCCAAAATATCGCGGACTATTCCCCCATGTCTCAGCAAGTGGCCTACCATTCTATCTCTTCTCTTCTTTATGTTTTTCCACATACTTCTTTTCTCGCCGACTTTCTCTAATACTTCTTCGTTTCTAACCCTATCAGTCAACGGTATTTTCATCATTCTTCGGTAACACCATATCTCAAAAGCTTCTAATTTCTTCCTACTTGCTTCCCCTACCAGGTTTCGCAACCGTATAGCGCCGTGCTCCATACATACGTTTTCAAAAATCTCTTCCTTGTTTCTAAGTTTATTACCCCCGAGCATAAAAGTGCTTTCTTTTTGTTAAAAACTACTCGACCCTGCGCTATTCTTTGTCTTATATCTTTATCGCTTCTTCCATCCCAATTTATTTTACTTCCTAAATAAGTGAAGTCTTTAACTTCCTCCAATCTTTCATTATTAATTTGTACTTTCGTTTTTGCTCTGCTCTCGCGCCCTCTGCACACTAACTCTTTAGTTTTGTTTTTATTCACCCTCATTTCGTATTTCTCTGTCAACACTGCCTCTATTTCGTTCAACGCTGATTCTAATTCCTCTTTACTAGATGCTAATACTGCTATATCATCCGCGAATCTCAGCATTTTTAGTTTCTGTCCCTGTACTTTAATCCCGAAATCCACTCTATCTTTTACCACATTAATCGCCTCTTCGATGTACAGATTAAAAATTAGTGGTGATAGCGTACATCCTTGTCTTACTCCTTTCCTAATACCTACTTCCCTTTCCTCGCCTTCTACTTCTATAACAGCAGTTTGCTCTATGTATAGATTGTGTACTACTCTCCTATCTCTATACTTCATTCCCGCGCTCTTTAGTATCTCGAACATTTTTTCCCATCTTACGTTATCAAAAGCTTTTTCTAAATCTACAAATCCTATATAAGCGTTCTTTCCTTTTTCTATTGTTTTCTCTAACATTACTCTTAGCGCCAGAATAGCTTCGCGAGTTCCCCTATTTCGCCTAAACCCGAATTGGTCTTCTCCTAGTATTTCCGCCGCTCTATTTTCCATTCTCTTCTGCACTATTCTGGTTAAGATTTTTGACGCGTGGGAAGTTAGGCTAATCGTTCTAAAGTTCTCGCATTTGTCGGCTCCTCTCTTTTTCGGTATAGTAACGATAATGTTTCTCTTATAATCCTCCGGCATCTGGTCCGTTTCGTATATGTATTTTACCAGTTCTACCAACATCCTATTTACTACTTTCTGTCCCGCGCATTTCAAAATTTCCGCCTGTATTTTATCTACACCCGGCGCTTTATTGTTCTTTAGCCCCCTTAGTGCTATTTCAAATTCCTTCCTCAATATAGGTTTTCCTACATCTTCCCTACATTTTCCGTCTGTTTTTGTAGCCTTGTCTCTTTTGTATTAAGTTTAAGATTTTGTCCGTTATCCAGGGCTTCCTAGCTTCCCTTCTCTCATGTCCTAAAATGTCCGTGGCCACGGAATCTAGACTATTCTTGATACCCTCCCACTCAGTTTCTGCGTTCTTGATTTCGTCATTACTCGCTTTATTTACTAATTGATCTGTTTTCTCCTGGAACTTATCTTTCATATTCTGATCCCTCAATATGTCTACATTTATACGTTTCAAAATATCGGCCAAATAATCGCCACGGCGTCGGTGGCATACCTCTATCCGATGGTCCATATTTTCAATGACTCTGAGACATAATTGTGGTTAATGTGCCGAACTATCTCATCCTTTAGCTCTTGAATTGTTCTTGGCTTATTGACGTACACTTTTTCTTTTAAATATCCCCAAAGAAAGAAGTCCAACGGTGTCAAATCACATAATAGTGGCGGCCAATTAACATCGCCAGGACGTGAGATAACACGGCCATTGAATTTCTCGCGCAAAAGTGCCATTGTTTCGTTGGCTGTGTGGCAAGTGACGGCTCTTCTGCTACACTATCGCGAACAACAGCAATGTTTTCCGCAGAACGAACTGGGCGACCATGCACAGGTGTTTTCACATTTCCTACAGACCCGGTTTGCTGAAATTTGCGCACAATTCTCCCGATTGTAGACACATTTGGTCGATTATGCTGACCAAAAAAGTCACGAAGTGCCCGAAATGCATTTTGATTTGAACGCCCATTTTCGTAAAAGGCTTCAACAATCTTAACCGCTGCTCAATTGTGTACCTCTCCATGGTTGAATTTGTCAAACATTGAAACAAGGAAATGTCAAATTAAGTTGGGCAAAAAACTTGACGTTAAGGTGTGACTCACAATTAACATCGTGCATTATGATTGGACCACCATTTATAACAAGTTGGTAATTGTGCGTTCTTCGTATTGTTGAAACTAGTAGTGTAGTGTAGTATCCCTTCGAGCAGACCCACAGATTTGTGAGCATATACGCTTCGCAAGTATCGCTAGTGGCGCCATCGCGGCAACAAGAATGTGCAAATCTTAGTCTTTATGAAAAGTAAACCAACCATATTGAATCGGATATTTCCGAATATTATGTTTCACTATTACATTTCAATAAATCAGGCTTTGGAAACGTTACTTTACTCGTTACTTCATCATTACTTGTTGTGTTTAATGTAACTTATTCAAATTGCAGACAATTATGGAGAAATATTTTCACAAATACCACCACTGCATATAGTAAAAAATAGTGCAAATTCAGTTAACAAGTATTTCATTAGAATTATCAGTAATTTGAATTAGTTGTATTGAATATAAAAAGTAACGATTGAGTAACCAGTAAAGTAACGTTCCCAAAGCCTGCAATAAATATTATGTCAATTCACCTGTAAAATTGTACTGTGCAAAATTGTAAAAAATGTAAAAAAAGAATAAATAATTTTTATATAATTAAGGTGTCAATTTTTGAAACAGAATTTTTATAATCCGATAAACTTAATGTTACCTAATTTACACAGTCTCTACGGAAAAGTTGTATGATATACTCATTATAAAATAATTCAATTTTTGTAATTGTTGACTGTAAAAATTCCTCATCTTTAGAAATTTCGACATGAACCTGATCATTCGAAGAATGGACATAAAAATGACAACTAAAAATCACAATTTAAAATGTACATAGAGACTTGCACTTGAGTATAATATTTGTGAGATTTTATCAATTGCACATTGTCTAGCTCATCGAATTTTAAATAGGAAACCAATGAATTATTTTTTCACGATCAAGAACAATAGTGTTTTCACACGTGTGAGGGCATTTAGTTTCTAGTAATTGAACTTTTTCATCATTAAAAATAATACCGTCTGAATTACATGCCAGAAATGGTTGCTTCAAACAAACAACTAGGTCGACTTGATGTACTGTAAAACCAAATTGTTGTTCAAAAACTTCTCTTGCTTCTGATTCTTTACGTAGTCCATATCGAATTGCATCATTAAAAGTGCTCTTATATTTTTCTTCAATAAATTGTTCAAAGATTCAAAATTGTATTTTCTCGTTTTTGTTGTATGAACTTTATTGCTGTTAATCTTGACAGCTTTACACTTAGATCTGATAGGATTTCCGATCTGTAACTGTAGTATATCTTGTATTTACTATTAATCTCTAAATTGAACAGTTCTTTTGAAACTTGAACAGTTTTTCTTTAAATGAATGCCGATTCTGAATGTTCATGAATACATTTATCATGTCTGCATGAACTATTTCTGCAAAAGGTGATTTTTCGGTCAGACGTTCTTCGCTCACGTTATCAATATATTTAAAAGTAAAATGTTCGCTTTATCAGGATTTCCAGAAGGAAATAAAATTTCAATCGCATAGTCTTTGTGGTACTTGTCAAGTTGAGATTGGAGTGGCTTGTTCTATATCATGGTTTGGTCGATTTTGGAGAATGTATTTTCCATATTGACAAATATTCAAATTGCAGCTGCATGTTTGCGTAATGCCACACCTGATTTGCACATACAATATTTAACATTAACGGTACGATCATCGTTTAGCTAGAAATATTTTATCAATGAATAAAATAATTTTCAGGTTAAAAAATCGCTAGTTATTAGTTATACCTGTACTATAGGCTTATATATTTTCATGTTTTTTTATGCTATGAGCACCAGGGGTTTCTCTTAAAGCTAACCCTGTCAACGGTATGCTCTTGTTACTTATCTCTTCTTGTACTTCACTGATGTGACAGCTTTCAACAAGCTTATTTTCTTTTGAAATATTTTTTCACCGAAAACAGAAGTATCTACCAATCCAAAAAAGTTTTTTATAATAATGCTCATATTATTATAATGCTTTTATGCTATACAATAAATTTCAGTGCATTCTGACTTACACGAATATACTCAGGTTCCAACGTGAAATATTTGAAATTAAAGACTACGAGTTACGAACCGCGCTCACAAGGTGGCGATGTGTCGCTTTAAACAGATGGTTGCGAAGCGTATTTTTGCCACTAATCTCTCTATTCTAAATAATCGTTTTTTAATGTTAGTAAAGCAAAGTTGTGTTTATCAAAATTTATTAGAAAGCTAGCGACGATATTCGGCTGTAAAGTTGCGCTAACACTTGCCTGAATGTGGGCGGTTGCAGTCAAGTGGTTGAGCCTATTGCATTCCCTCAACATCTGTAGATAAAGGTATAATTGGCTTATAATTCCAAATTCCCATATCAAGGGTTAATTCAAGTTTTATATTTTAAAGATTCTATTAGGTAACCTAAAGGATGTCTGAGAGACACAAGTTCATCGAATTCAATTATATTGGCTAAAAAGCTAATTGAAATAGAGGAACGGTTAAGTTAAAATAATTATATATTATTTAAGTAAATACTCGGCGATTGATCTATGGAGAGTTTTCATTACGTTTCTTTCTATATATAATAGGTATAGACCATTTATACGTGTAAACTAATCAAGTAAATGTCGCGACACGTAGATAAGGGAATATATTAGCAAGACAAGGGAATATATTAGCAATACAGTTTATAATCTAGAATTTATTTTTCTCTTCCATCTATAATTGTCATGAGTTGATATCATATTTTGCTCCCACAATAAAGGAAAATGTCAATATTCGACATCTGTACAGTCGGTAATCCAAAAATCAATATTATTGGTCGAAGTAAGCTTCAAGACCTCAACCAATCCCAGTCTGGTTTGACTAAACTACCCGTATGGGATATTTGAAGAAAGCTACAAATTCTGTTAGTTCTGTTTCGGTCTTCTTTCAGTAAATATTTTAATCATTGTAATTATTTTCTAAATTTTGTTGTTAGCTTGAGGCTACCTCTGTGGATTATTATGAAGCTTTATCATATTCTATTGCATTAGTTCTCAAATGTTTATCAGTAATTTAATTTTCAGTATGGTATATACCATTTCCTACTTCCATTTGTTTTTCCATATCTTTGATAATTTTATTGGTAAATTAAATTAAATTACCTTGATTATTGAAATCAGTATGTTCTTTCGTTGACTACTGTTAATTACAATATAAGCATTTTTGAGGTGACTCGGACGTAAGGAGTAATTAAAGTAAGATGAACCTAAGGTATTTGTTCTGATATGGAGCCAGAACAGTCACTACAGGTGACGAGAGGCAGGTGTAGGGTAAGAAACAATTTTCTTCTCTTAGTTTCAAGTTCAATCTCTTTCACGATAGAACTCACGTATTGATATGTATAAGATACGTTTGTATAAGGCTCCTTTTCCTATAATTTTATTCAAGCCTCTCTTTATTAACCTTTTGCCTTTTCGGTAAGGTTAATAAGATCAGAGGTCAAGCTTCATTACCTTTTCGGTAAGGTTAATAAGATCAAAAGTAAAGCTGCAACCAACCTTGGTATAATTATATTATTATCTAATATGTTTGCACTGATTATAGTTTGTTAATATATTCCCGTCATAAGTTACTATTTGTTTAAGATGAACTTACATTTACTTGCCCAAACCTACAGTTAGTATTTATTTGGCATAGACGTAATTTGTTCACAATAAATGAACTGTTCTTGTTCTCTCCGTGTATAATTAACGGAAGGAATTGTTTTTAAGTCACTATTAACTTATCTTGGTCTTTATAAAGTTAAAGTACACTTCCAGTTCATGTATTACAACTATATTAAGTGGAACAATTGCTGCTTTGCCTCTATTATTCCAACAGTTCCTTTAGTCTTATTCACGATATTGTACTAGGAAATAAATCGTTAGTTGTATCAATGGGACACATAATAAAGGTCTATTGATCCGCTTTGTAGTATACAAATACATAGCAGATTACATTATCCATCAGCAATCCATAGTTGTGTTTTAATATGCCTTCGTTGCACAAAGACATATATCGAATTTCCTTTTAATATATTCTATAGCTTAAACAATCCCTGTACATGACAGATCCATTAACGAGGGATTCCCGATGCACATCACTTTCTATCGCGGTCCTTTGCCATATAAAACACCACCTAACATGAAGCGTAACGTATTTTATTTCATCCCATTTTCAAGTTTCCTTATTGTGAATCCAAACAATTCTTTACCCCTTAGGGGCTTATGTGTGAAAGGTACAACTGATGCGTGCTACCGAGCGCAGGCCATTATTTTACTGGAGGTGCAATATTTATAAAACAAAATTCACATATAACAATAAATTTTAGGGATTTGTTATATTCTACAGCGATCCTTTTTATAGGTTTATACAGGTTGAATAAATCCGATAAAATCGTTACCGAATAAATACAAAAACATTCTCCGATGAGTCGGTATTTATATGCGCATTTTTTGGTATATGTATATTTTTTACGTCATTATTTTTCAAGTCATGAAGTGATCGACAGTTTGTTTAAAACGGTAAGCTGATGATGCCATTTAAAACAACATGTTTATTTATGTAAGGTGCATTAAATGTTGTTGTAGTTGCTTCCGTTTCAACATTACTTGTTGCCATTTTCTTCAGGATTGTGCTTATTGCTTTTCTAAATTTTGTTGTTGTTTCTATGTTACTTGGTTATCTTTGTTTGCTACACAATAATTTTACTTATCTCGTGTCACAAGGTTTAAATATATATATAAGTGAAACATAATATATTGAAATGTTGACGATGATTAGAAATGGAACCAGGACCAGTAAGCAACCTGGAGTTTGTCAGCAATTTAATGATATCTATCCTTAACGATCCATTACATGATCAACTGTAAATAGCATACAGAAAGTTGCTTCTGTATACTATTTACAGTTGATCATGTAATGGATAATAACAACATAGTTGAATGTGTTACTGGCTATCCAGGAAAATCCTCATCATCCAACTCTCGAAATTACATCTGAACTTGCAATTTATTAATAATTATCTATATTGAAGAGAATGAAAAAGAATATGTGGCACCTATATAAATTATAAATATTTCAGGAGGTTCAGAAAGATGATTTGGACTACAGACTGAATTTTTAGAGCAGAGTTTATCATGAAGTGGTGTAATAATAATTATTTATCCACAAACCAGGTTATTTTCTCCAGACACTTTCTGTATAAATAACTAGTTGTGTGAATATACATAATTGCAAGGATTTAACTCCTGCAAATCCTCACTGAGTATGGATAATAGAGGGAGACACCCATCTTCCAGAGAAAGTGAACATATGGACACAAATTGTTGGTACCATTTCTTATTGACGAGGTACTAACTTCTGAAAAGTGTATGGAGTTGCAATAATAGCATATTGGTCCCTCATGTGTTTCATTGAATCCAAATAACGAAACTCCCTAAACACCAAAACAGTCAGTATCGGACCAAAAAGGAGATATACCACCACATTATTCATGAATTGTATGTGATGATCTAAACTTTGTCGTTCTCAAGAAATGTATTAGTAGATCTAACCCTGTTGGACTATTTTTTGTCAGTAGTGTGTATATTACAGGCACTATTCATTTCATCGCTATTTGCCAAATAAAAAATTCTCTTATCTTGCCAATAAATGGAACAGTCTATCTGAGCCTAGCCATAAAAACAAGCCACGATATGTTTTGATATCTTTTATTTGGCAAATAGCGTTGAAATAAACTATACCATTTTATTTTAAATTCGGCATTTTGCGTAACGTAGGGTTTGGTAGTACGGTACGTAGGGTCGTACGTAATTTTCGAAAATTGTGAAAGGTGATTGGAGTAGTTACTACGTATCACCAAATTTTTTATCTTTAATTGTAATTCTTATGTGTAGTTTTTATATTTGAACTGGAAAATATATAGAGCGAATACAGAATTTTAGAAATAGAATTTTTTCAGACAATTTTATAAAACTAGAAGTTTATAAATAATTTATTTTATTGTATTTATATTATATGAGAATGTATTTGTTAGATTTAAACTATTATTACTTTTTATTGCGATGTTAAAAATTACAAGCACTCAAACATATTTTGTAATTAAGAATACATAATCTATCGCTACTTAAAGCGCTGAACAGAAAAATAATACAGTGTATGCAATTATTCTTAAGCTAAAGTCTACTCCTCTTTGGCAGCGATATATGAAACTGTAATTTGCTAGGTTCTAAGAATGTATTAGCATCGGTGAACTTATTTAATTAAACAAGACAATGCCTTAGCGACGCCTGGAGATAAAATAAACTTTGAATTTTGTATTTACGTGGAACATCTGTAGGTGGAAGCGCAAATTAATACTTTACAAAGGATCTTTACAAATATAACTCCCTATTTGTATCTACCTTTTCAGAATAATTCATAAAAGCACTTAAAAGAACACTTAAATAAAGCAGGGTATGCCAGAACAATATCCCGATTTAGAAGACAAAGCACCGCAGAAAATCGGAAAGCAAAATATAACTAAAAACGTTTACCCCAGGGAACTTAAAGTTCGAGATATTGGCGGTGGAAAAATTGTAACAGGACAATGTGTACTAACCTAACGTTACCTTTTTATGTATATGGTAACCACTGAGCATTCACATCATTTCTGAACTTCTATTCAGTCTAGATGCCACCTGCATATCATTGCCTGATTCAATCGTAATTGAAAATTTTTGACCGTATCGATTAAATATATTTTCTAGGCGCTGGAGTATCAATACGAGTATATGCTTGCAAATCATGCGAGAGAAAGCCCTCAGAATAAATTTTCATATTATGTTAACACAAACATGTATAAAAATTCGATCAATAAAGGTATACAATGCATGCCGTAGAAAATAAAATTGAAGGGCAATAATAATTGGTTTACGATATAACAACAAAAGTCTTCAGCATACACAGCATTGGGTATAACTAAATGATAACTAAATCAGTGATAATATCAAATATTATGATTTATGTAACTAAATAGGATTAATCAGAATAATTTCTAAAGGTGAAGACTAACAAATCTCTGATGGGCCATCTTCATTTTATATGTGAATAAGGTTTGCATTAAAAGCTGCACTTAGTGAAACAACAAAACCAAATTAACTACCATAATAATAATGAAACAAATAGGTAAATTTAAATCGATTACAAGGTATTAATAATGGATGATAATATGGATAATGGAGAAGGTTCGGATCCAACCCGAACGTCCAACCCATGAGATAATATACAATGAATCAAATAGGATTAGTAGGAGTCTTTCCATCAAGGAATCATTTGAATGTTTGGCTGTCACAAGCCATTTATCACTTTAGTAAGTTTTCGGACATCTGTTACTGAAAACTCTTCAAACCAAAAAGATAGATAAACCATGATTTGGTGATCTCTATGCGTAATGGACATTGGGATCAAGCTAACTTTTGCCATTTTGCTCTATGGGATACTTCTATGCTTATTAATCTTAGCATTGAATCTGAATTAGGACTTATCTCCCTTCTGGTACTGGTACTTGGTACTTTATAATTTATCCACGTTTTTCAAAAATTTTCTATATAGCATTTCTATAGAAAAACGTGCAAGTCAGATTATTTTCTAGATTCCGATAAATACCTAAATTTAATTCGTTTATTCAGTACAATATTATTGAATAGGGTAGTCTTTATGTATCTGGATAGATGAATATTTATAATTACACTACTTTGATGCCAGGATTTCTCCTAAATATACATTCAGTATGGTAAAAATTATTTTGATAAACCCAACAAATAACAAATCGGTAATGCTGTTCATAATTTATTATCAATATTATAATTTATTATTTACATATCGAAATATTATTCCATTTTAAATATTGTACATGAACAATGCTAAATGTGGCTTTGCCAGTTTAAATTTTCAATTTAATGGTAAAATGTACTGATATAAGTACAGAGAGGAAATTGCATATTCACTGATTTCTCGTTTTTGTCATTTTTATCAAATCCATTAATGCGTGGAATGCAACAAAAGTATATTTATCGCGTCTGAAAAACGATGTTTAGGTTAAATAAACTTCAAAATAATCTAGAGATAAATTTAATATTTGCAACATTTAGATATGTAAATGTAACAGAATCAGCCTAGAATATAATAGTGATTTTGTTCGATGGCAAAAGAAACGTTCATATAATTTAAGAATGCTGTTCAAAATAATTCAAATAATTTAAAATCACCATACACTGTAACATATAAGTCGGAAATCGAGAAAGGAACTACAAAACCGCCAAGCGGTTATCAAAGTAGTTCCAGAATAGCAAGGCTATTACATAATCACTATAGGAAACAAGTACTCCTCGGGCTAAAACCCCGCCAGGCATTGAATTATACCTAAAAGCGATCCTCGACACCTTTATCGTGTTTATGCACGATCAGACAAGGTTTCAAAAAAAAAATAAAACCCACCACAGGTAGGATTCGACATTTGTCCTGGATGGGAACCGAACGACATACAGCTGTTTAGAATTTATTAGTTCTCATCAGTGCCGTACACGGTACGCCGATCCAGGACAAATGCCGAATTAAATCTGTGGGGTATTCATCTATATCGATACGATCTATATCAGTAACCTATAAGTCGGAAATCGAGAAAAGAACTACAAAACCGCCAAGCGGTTATCAAAGTAGTTACCGAATAGCGAGGCTATTACATAATCGCTATAGGAAACAACTACTCGGGATAAAGCACCGCCAGGTATTGAATTATACCTAAAAGCGATCCTCGAACACTTTCTCGTGTTTCTGCACGATCAGACAAGGTTTCAAAAAATAAAACCCGCCACAGGTAGGATTCGACATCTGTCCCGGATGGGAACCGAATGACATACAGCTGTTTCGACCTCATTAGTTATCATCAGTACCGTACACGGTACCCCGATCCAGAATAAATAGCGAATGACATCTGTGGGGTATACATCTATATCGATACGATCTATGTCAATAATATATAAGTCGGACCACTATACACTATCAAATATCTTAAGCCCTGGAACCTCCATAGCTAGAGAATTAGTTTCGAAAATGCAGATCAATGCAGATCAATGATCAAACAGAATCATTCTACAGGAAGATCTAGAAAACTTTTCAATACCTGAGTGTTGGCAGGAGGAAGTACCGTCCTCCTGCCAACACTCTCAGATACAACGATATTCCCCCATGGAAACTAAACTCCTCATTAATTAGATTAAATAACATGACTCAATAAACTCAAGAGGTATAAGACAAATTCTTGGTTATATCATGAAATATTCCTTGAAATCTTAGCTCCACTCCTCAAGTCTACCGATGGTCAAAAATTAAAGAACATCAATCTTTTCACAGGAAATCGCAAATGATTTATTGCAAAATTCATCTCAAATTACAGTCTTACTGTTTTAGATATTTTGAAATAGCCAGTCTGTGTTTATGGTAGGTAATTTAAAAGAGAAAATTATTTTTTCCTATAAATGAAAAAAGTATTTCAAACCACATTAACATATCACCATACTCGTATTTCAAGACAAATTATGTTTGTTAAAGAATATTAAAGCATATTTTGTGATTCCTGTTTGACTTCTATGAATATACCTCACTTGCTGGTACTTATGTTCTTTTTACATCGTTACAAAATTGTAATATTGAAATCAGCTATATTTTTGAAAGAAGTTTGAGTTGATAAAGTGATCTAGTGAACAACGCTCGGATCTTTCACGTAAGAAGCAGGTTTTTCTTTAATTTTTCTGCGCAACTAAATAAAATAACAATAGATAATCTCAGAGAAATATAGCAGAGAAGTACTTAAAACTATAAATCTATATAAATCTATATATATATATATATATATATATATATATATATATATATATATATATATATATATATATATATATATATACATATATAACTATACTAAATAGTATTTTAATCAATAAAATCTTTTGTTTAACAAGCGAGAGGAATAAACTTAAAACAAAGAAATGTTACTTTTCAGGGAGGTCAAAAATATCGACCAGGCAGCCCTGTTACCTTTATTTTCTGTTATAAGGAAAAATATCTTATTCTTATCTTAAAAGGTCTTATCTATCTTGCTTATTTTATTTAGATATAAAATACCCTAGTCTAAGTAACGTAAAAATAGCTATGTAAGTCAATGGGCGATGAGAATATTTTAAACAAAAATGATCTCACTGTCTTCGTTCATGGTTTTTTACTCGGAGGACCCGTAAATGAATTCAATTAGTTTTTATATCGTATTTAAAGGAATTAATACTGACCTATATCGAAGGCGGTATTTTCATGACATGATAACATATAGACTTTTGTATTATTGAATTTATTTATGTGATCTATTGTATGATACAATAGTTTAATGATTTTATCTTTGGTATAAACCTACCCTAAGATAATATGAAAGTCATTGTCATACATAAACCTGTGATTTCAGTAAAGTATTCGTGACATCAAATGCTTCACACACAAAGCAGGTTTCCCTATGGGTTCTCCATTGAATTCTCTTTTATCATACACATATAATATTTTTATGATACATATAATGAAATAATAAAGCAACGACTACGCTTAAAGCAGATAAAGTATTTGGGAAGATATATAGATATCGTAATATGGATATCGTAATATATCGAAGATATATGGATTTAGAGGAGGTTCTAATCTAGCGACCGAAAAGTAACACGATTTTCTCGAATTTTTTTTGCATGGGAGGAAGTAAATAATGAACTCAATTTTTTTGATACTTATTTAATAGGGCTTAAAGTATGTCATTTTTTTTTTTTTTTAGTAAAAAATAATATAATTGTAATTGTTTATTTATGTTGAAACATGGCCGCCTCAACGGTAGTGTAGCACTTGTAAATATTATCTGAAATCAGATATCCAAAAATTTTAATGAAATATATTACATTTGTTGGAGGTTGTACCTATAAAAACAACAAAAATTCAAAAATTGGAAAAATGGCGAAAATGCAAATTTTTCGCGCTTTTTTCCGCTCTTCAAAGTGCTGTAAAAATAATAATAAATATCATCATTTATTAGATTTGTCCTACAATAAACTTAATTTACTTTTAAATAAAAAAAATTTATATATTCAGTAGTTTGAGATATCGTGCCGCTCAGTTTGAAAAACATGATTTCGAGAAAAATCCCTTTAAGGTTTCGGTACACGAATTCGCGTAAAAAAGTGGTTCAACTTTTTCTCTATAAATATTAAAAAATATAATTTCGTACAAATCGTTTTGGGAATATATTTTACGGATGGTTAGCTATCAAAAAATGCAAGAAAAAGTCGATTTCTTGGTCGGCTCTGATGAGAACCTCCCAGTAGAAAGGTGGTTCCACTTTTCGCTATAATTAAAAAAAAAATTATTTCGTCAAGCTGTTTTGGGAATATATTCTATGCATAATTAGCTGTTAAAAAATGCAAAAAATTCGATTTCTTGGTCTGCTCTGATGAGAACCTCCCCTTTAGTCTATTTATAACTAAGTTTTGTTCAGGTTTAGTATACCATTATGAATATTTTTTCTTCATTTCATGTACTATTACAATAGAAGTCGCTCATTGTAACTATTGGTTCGTCCTATAAACTAAAATAATGCAGCAGGTATTATAAGACCCTTATATTTTATTATAACATTTGGCTACGAGTGTACTGATACTCTCAAAGGCATCCAACAGTATATTACTGGTTATACTTTTAACTAACTTTAAGTTACTAGACTTTATTCTATGATGGTTTTCGAAAGCATATTGGATAACTTTATCTTTGGGATTTCATAAATTTGTTTCTAAAGAAGCGCACTAATATAATTCCCAAATCTTTCAAAATTCCTTGGAGTCCCCTCTAGTAAATTGTGGTTCGTACGGAATTCATAAAATATTGCGATATTTGGCATGCTTTTAAAGGTAGTGGAGTTAAGAAAAGTTTTCTTAAGTTTACGTCTTTTAATTTAATTTATCTACTTTGTGAGAAGGGCAGTCACTACCTCTATTTACATTTTGAATTATCTTTTTTTGAACTAATTGGTGGTAAGTGGAAAACTTAGCAGATCATGGACTAGAAAGTTTAAGCTTGCCATTGTGTATTAATAATTATTAATAATTTATTATTATTATTATGTTCTGTGGATTTGGGCCTCATCAGCCACTGATCGCATGGGTAGTCCCTTGGCGATCCCCTCTTGCCCGGGTCATTTTCCAAAAATGCTATCCCATAAAAGGAGCAATTTGGGCACGTCCCTCGCCTTAAGCCTCGCTTCTTCTAGGATAACAGGGGTCCCTAATATAAGGCCCCTCCTCTCCTCCAGTGCAGGGCAGGTGTAAAGAAGATGAATCGAGGTTTTCTCGTCTTCTCTGCAGTATCTGCATGCCGGGCTGTCAGTCAGTCCCAGCTTATGCTTATATGCATTCAGGCTACTATGGTGGCCCGTTATGATTCCTACCAGGATTCTGGCTTTTTGCCTGTTCAATTCTTGGGCCCATTTCTCAATCTCTGAGTATTTGATGAAGCGTTTGGTTATTCGACAACCCGTTACTCTTTCCCATCTTTCTCTATGCTGGTCTCTTGCCCAGTCATTGGTGCGGTCTTTAATCAGATTCCGACTTATTTCCACTGCAGGTTCTGGTCCATAGAGGTTTTCCCTGGTCCCTAGTTTGGCAAGGTCATCTGCAATTAGATTTCCCTTAATGCCATTATGCCCAGGTATCCATAATAGTTCCACCGGTCCCTTCCCTGCCAAGTGGTTCAATGCTTCATAGCAATTATAGACCAGCTTCGACTTTGTCGTTGCTGAATTCAGGGCTATCAACGCCGCCCTGCTGTCCGAGCAGATACATACCCTCTCCTGGGTCCGATTTTGGTCAGCCCCCAGAACACCGTATGTAATTGCAACTAGCTCGGCCTGGAGTGCGGTACTGTATTTACCCAGGGGGAAGGTTATACCTGTCCCATCACATCGCCTATACACCCCCGCACCCCCTCTGTTCTCACTCTTATCTCTATCCGTGTACCAGATGTCTCCATTGAGCGGTAATCCAGCTCGACCCTTTATCCTGTCGGTCTTACTGGTGAGGGTGATCTTATATTTCTTGTCAAACAGGAAGTGGACACCCGTGCTGTCAGAGGGCATCCATAGGAGCCCCTCCTCAGCTAGCTCTCTTGAGAGTCTATTGATGTTCCCTATCTTCCTGTTCAAGTTTTCCACCCTGTGCATTGCCTTTGCAGCTTCCGCTTTCAGGGTGACATCAAGACCTGGTATTCCCGTCAGTATCCCCATCACCTCAATCGGTGTCGATCTTGAGGCTCCGGTTATACTTCTTAGAATCAATCCTCTTAGCTTGTTAAGTCGTTTGACTTCTAACTTTAGACAGGCTCTCTCCCAACAGACCAGTGCTCCATAAGTCAGTCTGGGTTTGAGAATTGCCTCATACATCCATTTCATGGTCTCCGGATTCAAGCCCCAGCTATTACCAATGGCCCTTCTCAATTGCCAAAGTGTTGCTGTGATCTTGGAACATATGTGACTTAGATGTTTTTCCCATGACAGTTTCCCGTCCAGGATTACTCCTAAGTATTTCGCTTAGTTCTTGATCACCAAGTTTCAACGGACATATTCTGTTCCATTTATATTTCTTGGTGAACACCTCAGTCTTAGAGAAATTAGAACTCATTGGTGGTAAGTGGAAAACTTAGCAAATCATGGACTAGAAAGTTTAAGCTTGCCATTGTGTATTAATAATAATGATGAGAGTAATTAGAAATGTACCTCCTACAAGTACTGATTTCATTACTATATAAGTATATCAAATTCTAAACTACTTTCTTTGTTTCTCATTATTAATATATCAAGATATTGTTTTCATTCATTGTTTTCTATTTTCTGTATGAAATTTTGTCAATGCATATGTATTACTTAATTGTAAAACAAAACTATCTATATCTATTTTTGTACCTAAAACCGCAACAACAACACCCACGTAACTGAATTGTACTTTAGGGGAATATCCGATTTTTATTTTGTTACTTCCGTCGGGTCGATTGATATGATTGGATGCATCAATCTTCCTGGCTTGTTCAGCCAATCCATTTTCATGATGTAGCGATATTGTAGACTCGTTAAAACCTTGTTTGTTTAATCGTTGGTGTTGGCTCCATAAAGATTTAGAAGATTTAGCACTAGAAAATAAATACTTTAAGTATTTTTTGAAACTATCAAAATAGCTGGCTAATTTATAGTTATCAGTGTCATGATTTAATAATCTGAATTTCAATAGCTCTTTTAGCCAAAGTATATGAATGATAAATAGTACATATTATACAAAATTTACAAATAGATTATAAATAATTTTTAAAAACCCCCGCAGCATATGATGGACCGCCTTCCTTCTGCTCGAAGTCATCTTCCAATTATTTCGTCGCCCTGTTCCTTTTTCTTTTGGCTTTTTGTTCAATTGCAATTTCAACAGCATTTGCCTTTTTTATCACTTTTATATCAAAGGTTCTTAGAGCAATATAAACTGAGGAGTAAGGAGAGGTAAGAAAATAATACCCCTAGGAGAAACCCCTGGGTTTTTCCCTTGAAAAGGTGTTTTAGATAATCGCCGATAAATACCCGTGTTATCAGCAAATGTTTATTTTATACTTTAAATATATAATGTCGTTTAAACATATAACTTTTTCAGGAAAGTCCTTCTGAAAAGTCGCTTTTTCTTAAATTTCGGAAAAGATTTCTCTAAATCGATTCATTGTTTTAACCTGAAGCTTATATAGTCCGTGTGTCTATATAAAACACAAATTCATAGCTTGTGGTTTTTAAAAATATTACTCAGGGACTAAGAAGAACATGTTTGACGTAAAAAAATGGGATATTTTTTACAGCTATGTATCACAAGCCACCAAAAAGTATTAAACAAATGTTTTATAACCTTACAGGTTGTGATTTTACAATAGGCTATGTTATATAAGATGAAAAAAGAAGCAAGAATATCAATTAAAATTGGGAAAACGATTCCGAAAAGGCATCACTTTTCCCTTCCCCTAAGGTTAAAAAACGGTCATGCCCCCTTTAAAAAATATAACGAATAAAAGAAATACATTCCAAATGTCAAAATTATACTTCATGTACGTCTAAATTATATTATATAGAAAAATTTAATATCTTAAAATATCACAGATTTCGTATGCCGAAATAGCGTTAGAAATTGGCTAAATAAAGCTAATAATAGAGCTAACGCAATAAATGATAAAGTAAGGGAGCTAAGTGAAAAAGAGCAGACGAAGTTTTCCAGCACAAGCTGCTCATGTGGAATACATCTCCGAATAAAGTAAATGGCAAAAAAATCATAAATTCATTATACAGCTGAAGGTGGCGGAAAATGTACGTGTTTAAGGAGAACGGGCTTTTTACAATCAATACTTAAAAGGTTGGGACGGTGTAGCATTAACTTTCTAAAAGGAAAATAACGACCCAGCTATTTTCTTTTTCCATTATTTTTGCAATCGTGCATTAAGAAAGCGGATAGTTCTATCTGAAGGCTGTGCCGGTATTTCCGTCCAGCGTATTTTATAGACAACCTCTTTTGAGAGCAATTTCCTGTGGTCGCCGTTCTGCTGGTCCCTCCGTTCCCTTGACTAGAGGCACTCCCTTTAGATGTCGCTGTCTTTCACAGCGTTCTATGAATAATATGGGCCCCGATAAAGAACGTCTATAAATTTCCCTTTTTATTGGTAATCAATTATTATATCAGTTTAGCATATAAAGTCTAAATCAGCCACGACATCGCGGACTCTAAAATTTATAAGGAAAGCGTATTCAGTGGTTCGATCTGGAACGATATAAAGAGGAACGCTGCCATGCATAAAATCCATTTAGTTGAATTAAGGACCTAATAAGATTTATTATTTCTGCAATGTTTAAATGCATTTATAAATGAACACGAAATAATGAGCCTTCATTTTAAGGAGTTAATACTTCACCTAGATGTTTAGCAAGTATTTAATGTAAAGAAATTGACGAGTATAGATAAAAGTGTCAGACAGTCCATATACAGAGGCACACAAAATGGTTAATTCGCAATATTATACATTTGTGCTCCTGGTGCAGTCAGCAATGCAGCATGTATATTGATGCAAATCACCTGATTTTCACACACAACCAGAATGTAATACCATTAATGCCAGACAATAAACAAAAATAGACATTATTGGTTGTAACAGTCACCAAAAACTAAAAACAACTTTACATAAATTTACATTTTAAGCATATTGACCATGTACTCTCTCCATAACGTTAACGGTATTGTGTACCAACTGTGTTGGTAAAGAAGAAAATTATATTTTTTAAATTTATATGTAACATTTAAATTGGTTTTCTTCTGTATTTGGCACTGATTATTGATCTATAGTAGTTCTCCGTAAATTTGTGGACCACCTAAGCCATCCTTTCTGACTACTTAATTAACGTTTCAATATCTGGAAACATCCACAATCCCAGGCTAATACCTGGAGAATAAAGCAGTTGGCTTCAAGTCAAAATAAAGTGAGTTTTGACACAATGTAAATTTTATGGGGCCTGGTATTATCCAGAAGATTATTTATGATCTTCTATATTTTTAAATTATTAACATATCCATTAGAAACTAATCATTTTTAATGGATGTAGAATGTATTTTTTACTGATCATCATGGAATATTTTTCTCATCATCATGGAGAAGTCAGTAGGCAATACGATCAAAATCAGTCATTACTTTTAACACGCACAATGTTCTACTCCTTATCGATGAGGTATTCGTGGTAGTTGACTTGGATCGAGTTGGTTAGTCAGGATTAAGTCTCATTTCGGTGTGGACGATCGGTATAAAAATGTATAAGTTTCCCCCACTACAAGTGTTAATACCAGAGATCGTCCAGTCTCTTCATTATTTTAAAAAATCTGTCACTGTAGTGATACGTTCACTATGTTCCACCCCCCATTTAGTGGATCACATCGACCCCCATTACTATAGATTTAAAATTTAAATGAAAAAACGTGAGGGTTTCTTTCGATAATACTAAAGCGCAACAAGAGTACTATAAGAAATTAAAGGGTGAACCAAAAGATCTCCAAAAGAATGGATGGTGGAGAAAGTAATTTATATATTAAATGTATTTGCGGTGTATCAAGAATAATAGCGGCAAACTAATAAAGCCCAACAAAAACACAGGATATTCATTATATTTTCAAAATGTTAGAGGATTTAATATAAAAAGTTCAGATCAGGAAGTTTATACATCTATTTGTGGTATTAGCTATGTTGGCATTGTACTGGTTAAAACTTAGTTGAAAGAAGACATCTCAAGTAATGACATTTTTCTTAATACTTACTCAGATTTTCGTGAAGACAGAGATTATCGACATACAGCCATAGTAGTTCTGTTTTTACAACATTTAATACAAAATATAGTGTAACCTTATTATAGATTGAAGACATTAATAATATTGTGCCACTTATTGATAATTATGTTGTAAATTAATATTAGATAATTTTGTTTCACATGTGTGTAATTTATATGCCATCACAGGTTAAGAATAATGATCTAGAACTAACATTTCTAAACAATTGAGAAATAGCTTACTTTCACTGATTCTGAAAATATGTTAATTGCTAGACGACTTTAATACTTATCATTTCATCGCTTCGGGTATGTACGATTTTAAGACAAGAGTAATTTTAAATATTTTACAGTTTAATAACATTGAACAGTTTAATTTCATTCTTAATTCGAATAATGAGGTTTATACAGGAATCTTAGGTTTATGCATTTCCAACATTAAATGTGTTGTTCAGAGAGATTCTTATTCTATAGTTGAAAAATATAGTTAGGACCCCTCACCCCCTATTAGTAAATATTAAGGTTAGTACATCGGAATCCTGTAACTTTCCTACCAGTTCTAACAATAAAATATACAATTCTGAGAAATTCGATTTTCCTAGTCTATATCATGTTTTACTACATAGTAATTGGAAGTAAAAACTCATACTTATATCAGTTCTGATTGCGAAGCATTTTATATTCTATTGAAATAATTCATCATCATCATGAGGTCATCAGTCCTAAGACTGGTTGGACGCCAACCTCCAGCTTCTCCTATCTTGTACTAACCTACGCATTTCGCTGTGTTACAACCTACATCCCTTACTATTTGCGAGCAGTAGTCTAATCTAGGCCTACCTCTGCCTTTCTTCGCTCCTATTTCTGCCTCCAAAATATCGCAGACTATTCCCCCATATCTCAGCAAGTGGCCTACCAATCTCTTCTCTTCTTTATGTTTTTCCACATACTTCTTTTCTCGCCGATTTTCTCTAATACTTCTTCGTTTCTAACCCTATCAGTCCACGATATTTTCATCATTATTCGGTAACACTACACCTCAAAAGCTTCTAATTTCTTCCTACTTGCTTCCCCTACCGTCCAGGTTTCGCAATCGTATAGTGCCGTGCTCCATACATACGTTTTCAAAAATCTCTTCCTTGTTTCTAAGTTTATTACCCCCGAGAATAAAAGTGCTTTTCTTTTGTTAAAAGCTACTCGATCCATCGCTATTCTTTGTTTTATATCTTTATCGCTTCTTCCATCCCAATTTATTTTACTTCTTAAATAAGTGAAGTATTTAACTTCCTCCAATCTTTCATTATTAATTTGTACTTTCGTTTTTGCTCTGCTCTCGCGCTCTCTGCATACTAACAGTTTAGTTTTGTTTTTATTCACCCTCATTCCGTATTTCTCTGTCAACACTGCCTCCACCTCGTTCAACGCTGATTTTAATTCCTCCTTACTAGATGCTAATATTGCTATATTATCCTCGACTCTCAGCATTTTTAGTTTCTGTCCCTGTACTTTAATCCCGAAATTTACTCTATCTTTTACCACATTAATCGCCTCTTCGATGTACAGATTAAAAATTAGTGGCGATAGCGTACATCATTGTCTTACTCCTTTCCTAATACCTACTTCCCTTCTTTCCCCTTCTACTTCTATATCAGCAGTTTGCTCTTTGTATAGATTGTGTACTACTCTCCTGTCTCTATACTTCATTCCCGCGCTCTTTAGTATCTCGAACATTTTTTCCCATCTTACATGATCAGAAGCTTTTTATAAATCTAAAAATCCTATATAAACGTTCCTTCCTTTTTCTATTGTTTTCTCTAACATTACTCTTAGCGCCAGAATAGCCTCCCGAGTTCCCCTATTTCGCCTAAACCCGAATTGGTCTTCTCTAGTATTCTGCGCTCTATTTTCCATCCTCTTTTGCAATATTCTGGTTAACATTTTTGATGCGTGGGCGGTTAGGCTAATCGTTCTAAAGTTCTCGCATTTGTCGGCTCCTCTCTTTTTCGGTATAGTAACGATAATGTTCCTCTTATAATCCTCCGGCATCTCACCCGTTTCGTATATATATATTTTACCAGTTCAAACATCCTATTTACTACTTTCTGTTCCGCACATTTCAAAATTTCCGCCTGTATTTTATCCACACCCGGCGCTTTATTGTTCTTTAGCCCCCTTAGTGCTATTTCAAATTCCTCTCTCAATATAAGTTTTCCTACATCTTCCCTATCGATGCTAGATTTTTCCTCTAATATCTCTCCTAATTCCTGACCCTCGTATAAATTTCCTAAGTACTGCTTCCATCTATCCGCTTTCTCCTCTCTTCTGATCAGTATGTCCCCCGGTTGACTCCTAACGTTTCTACTTTAAACTTCTACATTGAAATAAATATCACTATTAAATTTAAAGATTACTATCACAACAAATTCAAGAAAAGGCATTATTTAACATATCTTATTGACTGTAAGAGATTACGAGGCATTATTAAAGCACAAATAGTTGATGCTTATATTAACTGCTTAACGTACATTCAGCAAAACAACAACAAAGAGTGATCCTAGAGGATTCTAGTTTTGTGTTCAAAGTAAGAAAATTTCGATACGTCAATAGTTTTCTTGTGTAAGTAGTTTGATGCCCTAAATATATTGTAAATAGATTCCCCAGATGTTTTCTAGTATCATTTCCACTGACGATGTACAGAATACAAACATTAGTTCTGGAAATCACTCAAACTGTATCGTTGTAGTGAAATTTGTAGAAATGGATATTCGCCGAGTACTATAAAAATAAAATAGCCCTCGGAAATGACCAGCTCTAGAGTTTTCTTTTTAAAGAATGTTCAGAGGTTTTAACAGATCCACTTATTTTGTTTAATCTGATACTCTCTACCCACATATTTCCTGACGTTTGGGAAGTAGCAAGGATCTGCCCTTTATTGAAAAGTGGCAACTCATCTGACAAGAAATTATCGTCCAATCACTATTCTGTCAAATCTTGCTAAAGTTTTAGAAATTTTATTACACACCTACATTTGTCTTGGTAAGCAGCTCGTTAATTCCTAATGTCCTTATCCTAATCAATATGGGCTCGTAGAAAAATGATCCATAGTTACAAATTTAACATAGTCTACCCAGGTAATCGTAAATCACATAAATAATAAAGGTCAAATAAATGCGGGTATACTGATTTTCTGAAGGCTTTGATAAGGCGAATCATAGTATACTAATTTTAAAATATTAGTTATTAGAATAACATAGATTCAGTATTTCTAAATCAAATTATTTATATTAAAATAGTATTAAACCTGTGGCGGGTTTTATTTTTTGAAACCTGATCTGATCGTGCAGAAACACGAGAAAGGGGTCGAGGATCGCTTCTGGGTATAATTCAATGCCTGGCTGGGCTTTAGCCCGAGGAGTAGTTGTTTCCTAGAGCGATTGTATAATATCTTTGCTATTCGGGAACTACTTGGATAACCGCTTGGCGGTTTGGTGGTTCCTTTCTCGATTTCCGACTTATATGTTACTGATAGATTCAGTAGTAAACTTCTTCATTTAGTAAAATCGTGTTTATCCAAATATACATGATTTGTGTATTATCTGTGTCATGGTTTTAAATCCGAGACCTTCTTAGCGTCCTCTGGAATACCCCAGCTTTCAAATTTGAGGTTATTCTATTTCCTGGTCTCAAAATAACACACACCCTACTATACTAAGGAAGACTATCCATATAAGAGTCGATACTAAGCTTAAAAGGCGCATTTATCAATGGCTTACATTAATGAATTCGATGACTCATTCTGTGGTAACGATAAATTCGTTAGAACCTTAAATGAGATGACCTATTACAGACTGATTGTTTTTAATCAGACATATTTAGTGGATTCTGCGATTGAAGTTTTAGATTTATATTTAAACAAGAACATAAATGCAAGCCGTATATAAAACAACCAAGTTTCGTATATAAAAACATGTATACATCAAACATAAAATATCTTATTTCTTTTCATGTACGTACTGTGATCATGTAATTTGTTGGTTTCTCTTTGGTGAATTTTTCTTTGCCTTATAATGAAGCTATCTAATTTTCATTAGCATCCAATCTTTCGCCAAAGCTGATATTGTAATAACTTTCTGATATTGAATTCGCTTACTTAATAAGGTAATTTATATACCTTAGGAAGAATTTTAAAATTATTAGCAACACTACGGTTAAAAATAATCCTAATTTCGTTTTATAAATAAGACACTTTGATCTTCTACCAAGTAGCTCAATTTAAAGCAATAGCAGAAAAAAAAATCATTTAAAAATATAATTCGCTTTATGGCTTTTCCTCACGAGTTTCTTACTGATCCCAAGCTTTGTCAATAATAAAGCAAAAAAACGGTGCGGTACAGAGTCGATTTTATAAGATTTACAACAATTCACAATCGCAAATGGGGTTCGGAATTTCTTTTAACTTTACTCGTTTGAAATATCAAAGTTTAGTGGAAACTGGAATCCCAAAGGGCAACCAGTGTTCGGTCAATGATTTCACCTGCTCTCAAGTATTGATAAAGATCCAAATCAAAGGTTTCAAGTATACCTATGTTGAGTTCCTATATAGAGTTTCAGCCAGCGACAAGCTTTTCATGAATACGGAATATGTAGGTGCATTGGTGATGTTATTTTTACTCCCACACATTACGAATATTTGGGTTTAGTGAAAGTTTTTATCCTTTATTTATTTTATAAGTAAAATATAATTCTATATATTTTACGAGTATATGTAAATAAATAAAAGTATGTACATATAATAGGAAAATTTGAGTAAGCATAATATTTAGAATAAAGGAATAACAGAAAATATTTTATATTTAACTGGGTTGTCAAATTTTAAATGTTATTTAAGTAAAATTGTAAGTGAATTTCGACCTCCAAAGAGATACCAGAGTCCACATTAACTTAGGACTTATATATAATCTGTGTTTGTTAATTTACCTCTTTTGTACATATTTTGCATGAGATAATAAGTTACACAATTTTGTCTGTGGTTTAATACTACCCATAAGATTATGATGTGACAGTATGGCTGTAATTTTTTCTGAAACATAGCCATGGTATATAAGAGATGCATATTTTTTGTCGCGATTTGATACATGGGTGTAAATGGGACTGTAATATGCTAATTTCATCTTACTTCCCATCAATTACAATTACAGAATTTTTCTTAAGTATTTGCGCTGGTGAATCATGAACATTATAGAGAGAAAATTATTAAATCATGAGATACGTGCAAGAAGAATATATGTTATTAAATGCAGTCGCATAGTCGTGATGATGAAAATTTAACATAACTACGAGTATTATCCTTACTACTGAAAGACATCTTATCGCCTCTCCACCAATATATTCATTACTTCCTCATTAAATTTTAATTTCCAATATGGTACAAATCTCTAGCTATTTCAAGAACTAATTATATATTACATTCTGAACATTTTAAAATATAACACAGTCCGGAAGGCTTATATTTGGGGAATAGTGGGGTTGGTTCAAAATTAAAAGACGATTTTACGGTAAACGCTCTCATACAATGAATTTATGGACCTTGATATTGCTATGGGGAAGGAGATTGTTGACGTGCTTCTGTGATTTTAAATCTTACACCATATTAATATGAAAATATCGCTCGGCTGTTCCCCAGTCTCCTTCTCATCATACAGATATCGATATATAACGCCATCAACATACTCTGATGCTATATCTTTTGCCGGTTATAAATCTGCGATGGTTATATCAACCGCTATACAAAATAGGTATGGGATGGAACATGATAATCTAAAAGCGGAAACGAACCAAGAGGGCATTGATTAAAATAATTATGACTACAGGTATTGAAGTAGCGTATATTGAGTTCGACAAAAAAGAGTCTTAGTCCTAGATCTACATACACTGTTACCACATAATATAGCATTGATAATGTATATAATACATGATCAGCTACATGTATATAATACAATGCTGATCATGTATATAATACATGATCAGCATTGATCAGTGTCATTGATTTTAAGAATTCTTGGTACGTGACAGTAAACTGATGCGTACTTAAAAGGCAGGTTACCTTTATCTTTACACATGCACATCTTTTAATGAGATAACCTACTGGGAAAATGTTTATATGGGATGTCCGGAGATTCCGCTCGAATATATTCAGGGGTGATTTTACATAAGAAAACATGAAAGGATTTTCATATGAACATACATAGGTCCGCAAATCAGTCCTAGGGATGTTATGGCGACTCAAAGGTTGCGCCAGAGCATAAGTTTTTATTTAATTTCTCTGGAGCTGCTTTAAGCGTCGATATGAACTTCTGTGTATCTTTCGGTGCATTTTTGTTTAGGTCAACAAAATCAACTTTCTGGAGTTATTAGTTGGTGGTATTAGTTGATAGTATTGGTATTACTCTTAACGACAGGGGGATAATAGCGTTTAATCGCCCGTGTTTTCCTTAAGGCGTTTAAAGAAAACATGGATATATAGAATATTTTTTTAGAAAATATGATTAAGTGGTATTTTTTACATAAAAATGGTATTATTGTCAAAACCTGTGGGACTAGCAGTATTTAAAAAAAATGCTCTAAATAAAATAATGCGTAAGCTCTCAATATGTTCTGTTTCGATAAAAACATTAAAAAAGGCTTATGGCGGCACTAGGTTTAAAATAAAAATTGTCAGGTATGTGTCAGAAATCTATTTATTTGACACGTTCGTCAAAAATTAGTATACTCAACAAAAGTGTTTGAATACGATTTATTAATGGAACTATTTAAAACGATTGGTTTATTCAGTTCCTGTTGACAATCTACAGTAACTAGAACATCGGGTCATAGACTGTTGAGTAGAGAGCTATAGTGAGATGAATGGAAGGCACTTTCAACACTTGTAACATGTTCAAGATTTTGCTAATACCTTTTACGCTTTTTTCTGTTAACTAATATTAAGAATTATTTGTTGACGGTAGATCATGTATCGAAATTCATATCGACACTTATACCGGCTCCAGAGAAATAAAATAAAAATCAGTTCTTAGGCGTAATCTTTGAACCCTCATACCACTCTTAGAACTAATTTGCGAACCTATGTTAATATGAAACATTTTTCATATTTTCTTATGTAGAATCACTCCTGGAATTATTCGAATGGAATTTCGGACACCCTGTAATATTGTTGAAATGTTTCAATGTGAATTCCAATTAAATACTTGCACCAAATTGCAGGATAAAATATATACATTTTTACCAGAATTGTTTCTCCTTGATTTAATACATATAGTGGAATTATGCACCTATCATCATCATTTACACAACTTTTACAACCCATAATAATTTTATGCCGTAAAAGAATATCACTGGCATGCTATTCAAGTGCAACTGGTGTATAGGATATTTTTAAGACAACAACCCATCTGTACTCCTGACATTCTTTCCATGTTTCCTGAGATTGATTGATTTCAATAAATAGTGAAATTATTTCCTTGATTATGATTGATCGTGATTAATGAAAGACACAATATGTACACATTGAAACAATCAATTTAAAATACTTGTTTAAGACAGAGAATGATACTGCTTTTTGATATGAGGCGTTTCTTGATTTCAGTTGCATTTTGAAACAAATTTGGACAGACACTTCCATTATAAGGGTTTCAAAAAATAAAACTCGCCACAGGTAGGATTCGACATTTGTCCCGGATCGGAACAGAACGACATACAGCTGTTTCGAACTTGTTAGTTCTCATCAGTGCCGATTCAGGACAAATGCTGAATGAACTTTATGGCGTATACATCTTCATCGATACGATCTCTGTCAGTAACATATAAGTCGGAAATCGAGAAAGGAACCACCAAGCCGCCAAGCGGTTATTAAAGTAGTCCCCGAATAGCAAAGCTATTACATAATCGCTCTAGGAAACAACTACTCCTCGGGCTAAAGCCCCGCCAGGCATTGAATTATGCCCAGAAGCGATCCTCGACCCCTTTCTCGTGTTTCTGCACGATCAGATAAGGTTTCAAAAAATAAAACACGCCACAGGTAGGATTCGACATTTGTCCCGGATCGGAACCGAACGACATACAGCTGTTTCCGACTTATATATTACTGACAGAGATCGTATCGATGAAGATGTATACGCCATAAAGTTCATTCGGCATTTGTCCTGAATCGGCGTACCGTGTACGGCACTGATGAGAACTAACAAGTTCGAAACAGCTTTATGTCGTTCGGTTCCGATCCGGGACAAATGTCGAATCCAACCCGTGGCGGGTTTTATTTTTTGAAACTTTATCTGATCGTGCAGAAACACGAGAAAGGAGTCGAGGATCGCTTCTGGGTATAATTCAATGCCTGGCGGGGCTTTAGCCCGAGGAGTAGTTGTTTCCTAGATCGATTATGTAATAGCTTTGCTATTCGGGAACTACTTTAATAACCGCTTGGCGGCTTGGTGGTTCCTTTCTCGATTTCCGACTTATATGTTACTGACAGAGATGTGTAGTGACAGTAAGTGAATAATTATCAGTATCTTTTTAATCAATTTATAGCAAAATTCATTTAAAAGTATAATGATGCCGTGCAATGGCAATTTGTGTTTGGTTGTATTGCATAACATCATGATATTATACTAAATATATTTACCATTTTCCTAAAAATATTTGCTTTTTATCCAGACTAGACGGCTTTTCATATCTTGCTACGTTGGTTACTGCTTGCCTGAAAAAATTAAAATTACGTAAATATATTCATATGATATTATTGTAATATAATTATTTATTAACAACAACAAGAATAGCTAAGCTGCTATCGGATCACAACATTTTCTTGTCTTAGGTAAGACGATGGCTGTGGCCATTTATAAATGTCGACCTTTATAGAGTTTCCTATTTAATGTTTTCGTACGCAGTAAGAATAGAAATGCGTGTAATATGAAATATAGACTGCGAAAACGTACAATAAAAGAGATATATAGATATGTGGAGTCGTTCAAAACTTAATACATTATTTTTAAAGAATTTATTGGCTAACCGAATGTAATTAAAACATTTAGAATAAACTCTCAGGTATACTGAAATAAACCAGTCCATTAAATAATGTTGCTAAAACATATCAATAACAATTATTAGAAATAAATCTACCCTTACAATAAATTTAATAGTAACAGAACAGCTACCAAGAGTTATTAACATTATTTTAAAAGATTATATTGTTGTTAGTAATAATTTTCTAAATATCATAATTAAGTTATCTTACTGTAGTAAGTATACATTACATTGCTATTAATTGGTGGCAGATGCCCGATTATTTTTAACTTACCGTCCGATTAGTGTTATTTATTTTCAAATTACAGTTACTATAACCTACCAAAATTTAAGTATCCATAAATACTGCAACTTATTTAAAAATGTTCATTTGTTGAAGGTTTTAATCTATTTCGCATAATTACTATATGTGGGTGAAAAATATTTATTGTTTCTATTTACCATTTTTAGTATCCTTCGTAGTTTTTTGTTTTTTTGGCAACAAACATTTTTGACAACAATTATTTTTTATGTTGAAGGAATATTTCTTGAAAAGGGCTGGAACTTTCGATGCAGTAATAATATTTATTTGAATAAAAAAATTAATATACCACGTTTTTAAAATGGACTAAAAGGTATAACAAACTTCACTTAGCCCCATACAGGTTCCTAACACCATATAGATAGTTCTGAGAATTTGTGATTGTGAATTTTTAATAGCTATGAAAATACTTGTAGGGTTTAAAATGAAAAACGTAGGGCCCATGCAATAGATAACAGTAACGAGTGTAGAGAGTAGCTGTCGTTGAGAAAACTCACACAAAAGGTCATATCATTTGCAGTGCAATAAAACCGTTAGTGACTTAGGTGAATTATTCATGCATCAATTATCTATTGTGTGCGCCCCACGTTTTTCAATTTAAATCTTACACGTATTTTTATAGCTATTGAAAATTCACAATCACTAATTCTCAGGACTATCTGTATAGGGTTAGGAATCTGTATAGGTACGTCTAGGGGAAATTATTTTAATTTTTTGTCTATTTTTAAAACGTGGTATAGTAAACATTTTTCATTTATTCAAATAATTATTTTATATTTTTTAGTCGGTTTTAAAAACGTGGTATACTAATTTTCTTTTATTCAAATAATTATTTTCTTCTTTTTAGTCTTGTATGTGTGAAATTTGTCTTTCGATTTTAAACATTTTGATGAGACTTCTAATCCAAACTTATAATCCAAATTACTAATCCTGATTCCTAATCGAGATTTCAAATCCAGATTAAACTTTACGGTTTAAAGGATATAGCCTTTTAAAGGTAGGACAGACAGACGGACAGAGAGACGGAAGGCGTGAGTTCAGTAATAGGGTTCCGTACGGAACCGTAACGAACAGATATACAAGAAAGTGAGTTAATATTGCATTATTATCCAATTCTAAGCTATGTGTAAAGTTTAATGTCTTTGGCTCATCGGGAAGTTAGTTTAAAATCAATTGCAAAATTTGTACCGAACAGACAGACAAGACTCCGAGTTAGTAAAAACGTGGTAAAAATAGCAGTTTTCTACGAACACATAAATATTACACGTTATTCGATAATGCGTCTTTTGACAATTAAGTATACATCATCAGGAAATGATTAACACTAAGTCTTAAGTTTTAACCACCTCCTGTTGATACAAATTTACATGTAATTTTTGGATGTCCGTGAAAATCTTGTCTCCTGCTGTTTTAAGAATATTTATTTTCTGCTAACTAATACTCTAAGTCATTGATTTAGCGATATTCTTTTTTATAAAAATGTCCATTTGTATCTTTTTTATATCTCCGATTTGAGCTACCCAAGTGTAATTGTTGACGTGAACATCCTGTAGAAAATGTTCACAGTAACTAATTTTGCACTTACTAATAATGAAAATATATATGAGTAAAAGTATAAAACTTTAAAAATGAAAATGTATACTCTATATTACATATATATATATATATATATATATATATATATATATATATATATATATATATATATATATATATATATATGAGATTCGTAATTTTTAACCGATACATATCTTATGATATTCATTCAATATGATCTGTATTTTCTTGTTTCGGCCGTCATATATGTAACCAAATACTTTTACTGACTTTTCTCAGGACACGGAGTAACAGTTATTAGATAAACTTACTACTTTACTAAACTTATTACTTCTATTCAATGAAAAATAAAACCTATTAGATTATTTATTATTCAGAGTTATTCTTGCACCTAACCCCCGATATTTACACTGATAAACAGACGCTCAGTCAAATTATGTAGGAATTGAACCCATGCCTGGATCACCCCAAACCGATAGTCTAGGCCAGCTGTAAACGATTGATATCATTACCGCAGATACTTGGAGACCTTCTGCGGGGTAATTGTGGGATGATTTACCCTCAGAAGATTGGTCATACGTATAAACATCCATGTCGTCACCTTTTACGTTTTTTTTTATAAATGTCATATATATTAGTTTTCTATTTTCTATTTTCATAAGTCCAATCACCTGTATGTACATTTTTATATGTACCGTACATTTTTCTCCTGTGTTTGTGCTCGGTTAGTTATACCGTTAAGTACAGATGGTCGGTGATCTTGATCGATTGCTTTAATACAATTTTAGTGTACTCCGGGCTGCTGGGATTCATAATTCAGAACCCACCACTGAAATTTTTTCGTTGGACTTGTGAGATTCCTTCTCGACTTTGTGTCGGATTCTATTGAACTTGATCTAACATGCGTTTAATCTTCCAGAAACTTAAGAATCTGGGCTACTTATTAAGTCCCCCCAAATCTGAAGGCTTATATTACATTCTATTCCATTTTATTTAGTTTATCTTTATTTTTTATTTTTTTTTTTCTCTTTTCTCTTCTCTTCTCTCTTTCTTCTGTCTATTTTTTTGGTACCTCGTTTCGTCGTCCGAGTGTTGTCTATTACTCAACCGGAGCTGAAAACACGATTTGAGAGGATTGCACTTTTCCTTTCAGATACTTTATTTTGGGGAGAGCATATACGGAGAGGCAGATAAGTTTTCACCACTCAACATCACCGGACAAAAGTTAGCAGCCACATTGTGTTACCTTGTCTGCCGTTCACGCCAGTTTGAGCTCTCCAGCAGATAAGCTCTTTATTATTTTCCGAATTTTTTTAATTACATCGCGAATTTTTTAAACAAACTAAAAATTGCTAGATACTTGTATTTTTATATTTCTCTATTGATTTTATATTTATTTGTAAGCAGTCGATAATCGTTTGAAATAAAATAAAATACTATTTCTCTTTTCTGTTAAGTACGTATAAATATTCTGATACATATATATTTTACAGATTATTATATCCATTTTTTATACATTTTTTATGCATACAATATATATATATATATATATATATATATATATATATATATATATATATATATATATATATATATATATATATATATATATATATATATTGCTTGTACAATAGATGCTATTATAATTTTCTTTGTGGTCCCAGTTTTTTACTAAATTACTAGTAACCGGTTCTCTATTCGTTTATATGAACACCAGTGCTTATAATCAATTAATTTGTTTCTGCATTTTTCCTGAATCGGCGTACCGTGTACGGCACTGATGAAAACTAAGTTCGAAACAGCTGTCTGCCGTTCGAATTACATTCGGGACAAATGTCGAATCCTACCCGTGGCGGGGTCCCTTTTCAAAAAAAGCTCTGATCGTGCAGAAGCACGAGAAAGTTGTCGAAAATCGCTGTTAGGCATAATTCAATGCCTGGCGGGGCTTTAGCCCGAGGAATAGTTGTTTACTACAGCGATTATGTAATAGCCTTGTTATTCGGGAACCACTTGATAACCGCTTTGCGGTTTGGTGGTTCCCTTCTCGATTCCCGACTTGTAAGTTACTATAAATTAATGGTTACTAGCACCCTTATTATTGTATATGTGATTAATCATTACATTATATTAAAATATAAATATTACTAATCAAAAGCTGGTCCCACTATCCACAACCTGCTGCTTTTCGCTAAGATTACTCGGTTTTTATGCTATCATCACGCAATCGGAACATCAAGTTACCAAAGTATATACCAAAATAATATAAAAAAATCGGTAGCAAACTGTCCACTACACCACTTGACTATTATCTATCTGTTCCATCTATCTATTCTGTATTCACCAATAACTGTCCTTTTAACTTTTAATTTTCAAATTTACTATAACATTGCTCTTATGTTAATTTCGAGAGGTTAAAGTCATCACTTTTATATTACGTAAAATGCTTTTTGGTTAGTATATTTGTCAGCAGTTGTTCTTCTATCGATTGTGTTGGATGTACCGCATTACGCAATTAATATAATAAACATTTTTGAGCGAAGTTTACCGGTCGTAAGTTTTCCCTAATAAAGTAGTTAAGAGCTGGGCTTTCAACTTCAATTACTGTAATCCGAAAACTATTTAGTACTTTAAAGAAGCCCAAACTTTCAGCTGGCAAACTCTTAAAACTGAATTAAAGTTTCCGCATATTTGCTGACTAAGACTTAATTAACTTACATTGTAGATGAACAATTTTAATCCTTGTATCAAAATAGCTTAAAGATAAAGAAAGGACGGTTCCCACTCAATGGGAACTCGACTTAGTGTTTACGTATTCCGGTTTGCGGTTTTTTCAAAGGAACTCTTAAATTACGTTTTGCAACAAAGGATTATTCGTTTACTTTGAGTGTGAAATGAAATCGAGTTTAATTATTTCATTAATGAACAGCTGTGCTGTATCCTGCAGTGCAGCTGATTAGGATTACATAAAGAGTATTTAAGTTAAGTTATTATTGTTATTTAAATTTTTGGATGGTAAGAAAATTACATAACTATTTCGAGTATAAATAATAAACTAGGGAGTTTACAGCGTGACAGAAATTTATTGCAAATTTCAAAATATTATTTTGCTCAAGAGACATCTCGGATAAAACATTGTATATGCGTAATGCAATTGATAGAACAGTACTTTGGTTTGTATATTATGCAGACTAACGGTCGTTTAACGGAAGATTTAATAACTTTTGGTTTCATTTTAAAACACATTTTAATGCTTACACCAAAAATGAACTACTCTGTACAGATTATTAACGTTAACACAGGAAGCCCCCTACTTACGAACATTCGACTTTCGACGAACTTTAGAAGTTACGAACAAAGCGACAGGAGCTGCGATAATAATGATGTAGAAGAAGATGAAGAAGATGAAGAAGAGGTGATCAATAATATTTTAGATCTAGGTAACCAGTTGAATTTAGAAGTAGAAGTAGAAGACATTCATCAACTACTTGAAAGTAATTCACAAGAGTTGACAAATGAAGAGTTGCTCGAACTAACAGACCAAAAAGAAGAACCAATTAATTATGGAACTGAAGAAGAGGATAATAATACATTTGCTGTCAAACAACTGACTTAAGGTTTCAGTTTAATAGAAAAGGCGCTCGCGTGTTTTCAAACACAAGACTCAAAGGAAAACATATTTTCAAAAATTTTTAGCGACTGTACATGATGCCTTTACGTGCTATAAAGTAAAACTGGATGAAAAGAAAAGAGCTACTATTCAAACTTCTATTACGCAGTTTTTTAATAAAAACACTAGTGAGACTTGTATTGTGGATTGTGGGAGATCCAAGACCATCAACATCAAAGGAATAACTGGAGTCCATAAATATTGTTGTTGTATTTTATAAATTTATATATGTATATAGTTGTTTTAAATGAGTTATTTTAATAAATAATGTACATGTTATTGATTTGAATTTACACCTCCCTTTAACAAAGTTAACTCAACATTATTCAAGTAGCCTAAATAGTATATAATTGTAAAAACAACGATGTATTTGAGTTTTCACGCCGTTTTGCAACCGAAAACATCGTGTTTTCCGAGTTACGAACTTTTCGACTTGCGAACGACCGCTAGGAACGGGTTAAGTTCGCAAGTAGAGGACTTGAGCACGATGATTAACAACACATCAAGAACCAATAGTTGCAACCACTAGTCTCGTCTCTTAACACCCTGTATGCATTATATTATTAGTCTCATTTAATCTGATCTTGAATAAACTTCATCATCTCTAAATTAGACTCCCTCATGGTTTCTGTACTGCTCGGTAACAGTCTTACATCGATAGTTTTCTTACTTGACCATATATAAACAAGTTATATACAAGTTATATTATATGAGGAGTTTAATAAAAAAATACTGTGAACGAATTTTTATAGCAGACTACTGACGCTACATCTGTATGAAATAATACGTCCGATAGCCTGATCCTTTGAGATTGTCCTAGTATTAAGTTTGAACACGTTATGACTTGTCAATTGGCATCTAGAACCGAAAGGGTGAGGACGTGTTTACCGTGTCTGTCGCGCATCATTGAGTTCAAACAACGTATTAACATTAAGTTTTATTTTAAGTTACAAACAAGTTCCAAAGAATTTTGAGAAATGTTAATAGCAGTATATGGTGATAATGTGATGACTTTGAAGACTGTTTACAAGTGGTATGAGTGATTTAAAAGCGGAAAGGAGTCGGTTGAAGACGAAGAATGGTCAGGACGTCCTTCGACCTCAAAACAGACGAAAATATTGCAAAAGTGGAAAAGGTGATTCGTTCAAACAGGCAATTGATTATTCGAGAGTTTAGTGAAGAACTGAACATCTCGTATGGGTCAATGACGTCCTCCTTCATCACGACAACGCGTTGTGATACACCTCGCTTCTGGCATGCGAGTTTTTGGCTGAAAAAAACCGCTCCCACCGCAAACCGTCCACATCCACCTTGCTCTACAGATTTGACACGATGCGACTTCTGGCTCTTTCCAAAAATCAAAGTCATGCTAATAGGAAAACGCTTTGATACCATTCTCGACATTGAGAGGGCCACGACGGAGCAGCTAAGGGCTCTTCTGAAATAAGCCTTCCAGAAATGCTTCCAATTATGGAAACAACGTTGAAGAAATTGTATCGCTAGCCAAGGACAGTACTTTGAAGGAGATTATTTCAAATTTGAAGTAAGATTATTACTTTGTTCATAATAAAATTATATTAATTAATTAATATATAGTAAATTAATATAATAAATTATTATTAAATAATCATGCTTATTTGCTATATGCGGTACCGAAGTTATCATGCAATTCTTATGTGTTAGCTATATATCCTGAACGAAAAATATTATTGTCCATATTTTTACATATTACGTGTAAACTTCAATTCTATATCTTGTGGCTGAAGAAATTTGAAGATTTTACTCAAGCGTAAATGGATTAATATCATCTACAAAAACAATGCTTCTAAAATCTCCTAAACGTATTTAAGAATATCATAGGGAATGTCCCATTGCCTATGAGGATATTGCCTATGTCCTCATAGGCAATGAAAACATAGGAAATAATACCACCACAGCCGTTTCTTATTCGCTAGTATATGATTATCGGCAGCATTTTATTATTTTGAGCTTTTCCGCAAAATAAGATCTGTAGCGTTGAAGCATATTTACTATTGATAACTATTGGTAACATTGAACTATTGATAAAAATTACAAGGGACAATAGAAAAATTACAAAATTATTTCATACCATTAGTGAAGTCACTGCAGATAGTAGATGCTATACACGCACATACATATATTGTCTAAGAAACTCAAAAAATAATAGTTATAGTAAAGTTTGAAATTATTACAAAAAAAAGTTTTATATTTTGTCAGATTAAACTATGCATAGTGTTTATACAAATCAGTTACATAATAGCAACTATTCTTTTAGTTATACCAATATTATTTCACTAAATATCGAACGCTCGTTGCTTCCGTATAAGATTTTTTCACAACAGCAAATATTGTTTGCTGAAACAACTATAGAAACATACGTAAATCTGCAGATATTTATCCGATATAATCCAGCTAACAACACTTTTAGGAGAGTAGAGTTGCGCATTATCATTTTATTATTAAACATTACTGATTTAATTTTATTTGAATTATCACGAAGCCGTAAAGTAACGCCTGTGGCACGCTGACGACACGAGCGACTCTAGCAATAAGTCGCTACCCGCATAATTTAAATATAATGAACAAAGGTAACGTATTTTCTTTGCTGGGTCACTCGGTATTTTAAATTGTGATTTATGCAGTATTCAATTAGAACCATGATTCATTCAGTAGTAGAACTTGTCCTAAGTCATGATAACCCAAGTTTATATTATGCGTATGTTGGCAAGAAGAAATTCAACTCTGTTTCTAAATACTTATATGGATTTGGAAATATATGGATATTAACACTTTTTTGTGTGACATCAACGAAAAGGGCTACTGCTGGTGCCATTTGAAAATATATGTGACAATTTTATAACACAAATTGTTTTTGTGTTAAGGCAAGTAGGGGAATATTAAAAATAAATATAAAATTAACATCAACAAAGTATTAATTGCCACGTAACAGTATTTCAAAATAAAAGTTAATATTAATGAAGCGTATTGAATTTAGTTTAAAATAATCTTTCAGTTCATCAGCAATGATGAAGATGAAAGTGTAGAAAATGTATTTTTATTACATTCTTGAAACCTAAGACTATGAATTTTTATAAAAACAATTATTTCTATGAAATTTTGTTAATCATAAAAATTTTTAGGTAATGAAGTTAATAATTGTATAATATTAAAAGCTGTAACTTTATAATGACTAAAATTATAATTAAAAAAAAAATTACTAGAACCTCTCAATAAAAGACCACCAAAGTTTAAATACATATATGATTGGAAAATATGATTTAAACTGTGTAAACCAGTTATAATCAGTGTGGAATACATATTAAAACTTTAAAAACGCAAACTTTAGTTACTGTCATATTAAACTATAGCATATGTGTAATTCTTATTAAATGCTTTACATTAAATTTTACTCTTTTTGAATTAAAATTGTGGATTATTATTTATATAACTAAAAACGTAATCTATTACTTCTTTATTATTATGTAAATATTATTATCTTTTTTTATTATATTGGTAACGGTAGAATCATAAGCAGATTTCTACATTTATGTAATAATGTTTCTAGATTGATTGAAAAAAAATTACACCTTATAATCGTTTTCCGTTTCCCACAAAGCTGCATTACCTGGCATTAAACGACTTCACTAAATTAAAATAAACCATGGCCCTTTCCGAGCTCAATCATATCAAATAGATTTGACAGCTCCTTTGTGCTCATGTATCCAAAATTACATTCTAAATCTCAACCATACAGGTATTTTCTTAACTGCAAATAATTCACTGCACGTATCATAGTTTGAAATGTAATCGTATATATCCGTTAATTCAAAGTTATCTATGTAGCTTTAGTAAAATCTCAACTGTAACAAATCTAGCTAATTTTTCTCAATATGGATCTACTGTAATTGATAGTCAAGGTCATGTAGATGATGTTTACATTTGCACTCAAGTTTACCCCAGACACTGTGATGATTTTACTTTATTACTGGTGATCATTCACACCAGCGCCAGCGAGTGGTAAAATTCTACCATGGCTTTGTGGCGTCCCTATGTACACCCCATTTTAGACAGATTACAGATATTTATTAAGACATTCATTCATCATTTTCATGGTACGTGGTGAGAACTAAAGTTTATCATCACTAAAGAAAAACAAATATCTGTTATTCTTCTTATTGATTTTACAATCTGTCTTATAAAATTGACGAGTTTCATGTAAATACTGAATAAGTAACCTGCACTAATAATAGCTCAAAATTAGGATACTATTTTGCTTTAACAGGAGAGAAAAATTTCATCAAAAATATTTCATCAAGGTAATTAACAAATTACCAAGAAAATGCAAATTCCATATACCACCTACCTTTGGCATAGAACTGAAAGAAATATACTACTTACATTTGGTCATTCGATTTATGCATTTCTAAATATAAGAAAAAAAAATGTCAAACTGGTGCGGTGTAAGATTGCCAAAATATCATAAATTTAATTATATAGCAAGACTAATGACAAATATTAAATGTTAGCCGTGTTAAAGCCAATAGTAAAAAGTACAGCACTTGCGATAATAAAATAAAATTACAACATTCATTTTGGTTGAGGCTATTAAAAGTTCTTAATCAGTTTTGGCTAAAGTTGGAATGATTAACTTTACACGTAAAGTTTCAAAACGTAATCTATTTATCAAGTTTATTAATAAGTTACACAATATAGTGTAATGTAATTTCGGTTATGTGTAGCGGAAATACTCTTGAGCTTTTATATTCAGCAATAATTAAAACTTATTATGCCTTTCCCCAATTCTTTACGAAGTGTCCTCTTCTAAGCTTCTGCTATCTTAATTAACTTTGTAGTTTATTGATCAAATGTTTGTATACTTCCTTCTTATAAATAGTGTTCTTTTATCATTTATGATGTTCACTAAATAAGTTCAAATCAAAAATAAGACCCGTGACAATTTTTCAATAAAAAGTCATGTCTACACTGACTATTAGAGTTATACCTAGTGAAGCTTAAATGCAATGTGTTGAATGTTCTTATAGACAGTCTATTTTCGGGTTTTGTCAGTATTGAACATTCATTAAGTGTCATATTACATGACTGTGCATATATGTAGTCATGAACACATGACTACATATATGCACAGATTGCATGATACTAATGCATTAAGGATGCCTAAAGATTATGCTATCCATGTCTAAGATTTACATTTGAGAATTTCTTTTATTGGGTAAAGCAATTTAGAGAAATCTAGAGCTATTTTAGAATGTAGGATGTAACCATTGATCTAAAACTCAATTTTCTTTATTATATGAATAATATAACTTCTAGTTGCTTTAATGCTGTGCAAATTTATATCTTATCAGTTGTTTGTAATAGTAGATACTAGTATTGAAGTTACTGTTTTATATTATTGTATTTATATTTACTTTTTTATAAAGAAGGTATCCCAACAGAAGTTAAAAAATATTACAGTAATAGGGTTACACAATAATTATAATAATATTAGTAATATGAACATAAAACTATAGAAGATACTATATAGGACTATAGAAGAGACAACCTAAAAGCCATATATTTAAGAATTGACATTAACTTAGTAAGTTATTCAAAGGTAAAATATTAAGAATATAAGAAAACTAAACTCATTTCAAATAAGTATAATATAACAAAAACTAAACAATACGCAATATATAAAAAGGAGCTTCTTATACCTATGTTAAAAAATAAACTTACTGAAACTACAAAATTAAATAAAATTGTAAATGAATAAACTGAAAAACAGAAACAATGTTAATTAATAATAAATATCAAAATAGTCTGATATCTTACTTGGTTAAAGGTCCAATTAAAAATATCAATGATATTGAAATATTCAGAAAGAATCAGGATATACGCTATAAAACTACTGTAAGATAACTTAAAAATTCTATAATGCATTCTTGTATCTTCGTAAGAAAAGTATAACAGAGATTTCTATTAAAAATTTATAATTAAAAGAATTAACAAATTTTGATTAAATATTCCCTAATATTTCTGTATATTTAATATAAAAATGATTTCAAATTATTGAAACATGTGTAAGACGTGCAAACCAAAGAATTATTATATTTATTACAGCTTCAATAATTTAAGGTCTAATATAATATCTAAATCCCTAATTGAGTCTACTCTCCTTAATTATGAGTTGGTACCTACATAGTACTAAAATACAACGTTTTATATCGCCTTCAAAATTTTATTGTAGTGTTTATTAACATTTAGAATAGTTTGTTTATTTTACATCATCTTGCAATTTAACACAATCAATCAATAACTTATCAATCAGCGATTTAACACTTCTATAAAACTTTATATCATCGGCATACAGACAGTAATTGCAATGCATTAAAGGATTGTCGACATCATATAGAAACAACAAAAATACAAGAGGCCCATGTGTGTCCCCTAGGAGACACCAGATGTTACTTTAACAGATGAAGATGAACGATTATCAATTTTGACACATTATAATCTATTTAAAATATAAGATGTATTCCATCTTAATAAATATCCGTAAATATTTTAAAAATTCATTAAAGCAGTGTTATAATTAACTTTCTCAAAAGTTTAGAAAAATCGCAATACACAGGATCAGTTAGCTCTTCATTGCATATTCCATTACTGATGGTCTGTACAAAAGGTATTTAGCTATAAATAATAACTTATGCTGCAAAGTAATTAGAAAAAGATTCACAAATATGACTGTCGGTGGATGTTATTTCATTCTGATATTACATAACTTCTTTATTGAGTAACTTTATATTGATTTTTAGTATCTATACTATAAATTACCAAAATCATTTAATACCACTATCTGATTTATTCTCGATTTTAGAAATATAATTTTTTTATATCTTTTTATAGGTATTTTGACATGTTTATGGACATTTTAATTTAAATTATTATGTCCTAATATAGTTTGAAAGTTTGTAAGTTATAAGAAAGTTTGTATAAGATCGTAGCTTAAGTACTGGGTGTCCCCTTATATTATTCGTAATCAGAATTTGGAATGAATCCAACATAAATAACTGAAGTTTATTATAATAAAGCATATGGTGTTTATTCATCAAACATCTTGCTTAACTTCAGTTTTCACGGTCTGCAATTATTTACATATTTATAACTATCATTATTAGATTTATATGTTATAATTATTTACAACTGCGCCTGGGGTTGGTTACCGGGTGGTTTGAGTAGCCTGGTAACTTCCACTGCCGGTCCCAAGCCCGGATAAAGGAGGGTTCCTAGGTCAGGTCAGCACCTTACCTAGGATAAAAAATCACACTGCTCATAGAAGTAGAACTTTGCCTCATAGGCAAAGAGACGAAAAAGAAACAAGTAAATTGCTTACATATAAGAAGAAAGAAGAAGAATAAGAAGATTTTTTACAGCATTATAACATTTGTAACTAACAAATAATATCATTTGTTTTCAAATTTCATTGCCAGGAATATACAGAGCGACTGATTTAATATTTGGACACCCCGATAACACTTATATTTATTAATCGATTTTGAGAAGTATTTTTAGAGACAGAGTATACCAAGAACTGGACTCCTGCCATATTTACTTTTAATATTCAATACAAAAGAAACGCCATATTTACTTTTAATATTCAATGTTTGCCGCGATCTTTTTAGGGGGCTAAGATTCAAGAAATCGTATTGGCGATTTTTTTTATATAAATTCTGAACACACTCCTATACTCTACAGCCTCTTAAGTGGGCATGTTCCAAATTTCATAAAAAATATAAAATATTAAAATTTATGTAGATAAATTTAAAAATTATTAATTTATTAGAAATTACTGCCTGATGATTTATCTACGCTTGCAAACGAAGTTATTTTTCTATTGTTTATAGGTTAGCCAAGAAAAAGTTCCGATCCGATAGGACTTGCACCTTGACGAAGTTCTAGTGCAAACTAGAACGGGTGGGTCGGCTTGCGCGTTTTAATGATTTAAGGAGCCGTACCATAGGTTTAACCATAGTGGGGGGGTCCTTATTGAAAAACCAGACTAAGTCAAGTCCCTGAAGGAGGGCAGCAGCTCATTCAGTAGTCATAGTGGCAGAAACCGTGGGGTTTGGTATGGTGCTATGACACACACGACTGCGATGTGGAAGGCAAGAGGAAACCACCACATTATAATCCTCAGAATAGCTAACAGAAAGCTTATCCCAAATTAATGATGGCGTCTCCTGGGGTAAAAAACACCGGAGGTAAAATAGTCCTCCGTTCGGATCTCCGGGTGAGGACTGTTCCGGGAGACGTGATCGAGTGCAATGGTAGGGATAGTAAGAAGTGTAGCATTTCACGAGTCGGAGAGTGGAATGTCAGAAGCATGAGACAGGCAGGGAAGCTAGAGAATCTGAAGATAGAAATGGATAGGTTAGGATTAGATATAGTAGGTATAAGTGAGATGCGCTGGCCGGAAGTAGGAGATTTTTGGAGCGGTGACTATAGGGTAATACACACAGGATCGGTAAATGGAAACGCGGGAGTAGGGATCGTTATGCGGAAGAACGCAAGACAGTGTGTAGATAGCTACCTACAATACAGCGAGAGAGTAATGATGGTTAGGTTAGATTCGAAGCCAGTGGAAACAGTAATAGTGCAAGTATACATGCCTACTTCTAGCCACAGCGAGGAAGAGTTAGAAGCCATTTATTCGGACATACAGCAGGTAATAGGATTTGTGAAGGATCATGAAAATTTAATAATAGTAGGAGATTTTAACGCAATCGTAGGTGAGGGGAAAGAAGGAGAATTTGTAGGTCCTTATGGATTAGGAAACAGAAACGAGAGAGGTAGCAGACTGATAGAATTCTGTGAGAAGCACAAGATGGTAGTCGCGAACACCTTGTTCAAGAATCACGTTAGGAGGCGGTACACATGGAAAATGCCAGGAGGGATAGACAGGTATCAGATAGACTACATTCTGGTTAGGAAGAGATTTAGAAATCAAGTAAAAGACTGTAAGAGTTATCCAGGAGCAGATGTAGACAGCGATCACAACTTGGTAGTCATTAAAGCTAAATTAAAGTTCAAAAATCTGAAAACCCGGAAGGATAAGAAACGTATAAATGTAGACATATTGAGGGATCAGCATATGAAAGATAAGTTCCAGGACAAAACAGTTCAATTAATAAATAAAGCGAGTAAGGACAAAATCAAGAACGCAGAAACAGAGTGGGAGGGTATCAAGAATAGTCTGGATTCCGCGGCTACAGACGTTTTAGGACACGATAAAAGGGAAGCTAGGAAGCCCTGGATAACGGACGAAATTTTAAACTTAATGCAAAGAAGACGAGGCTACAAAAACAGACGAGACGAAGAAGGACTGAACACTTATAAGTCAATAAAGTGGGAAATCATTAGAAAATGTAGAAAAGCGAAAGAACAATGGATAGAGGACAAATGCAGAGAAGTAGAAAATAAGTTGCAAGTAGGTAAAACCGATGAGGCTTACAAAATAATTAAGAGGAACGTCAGGGATATAGGAACAATAAGTAGAAACGTTAGGAGTCAATCGGGGGACATACTGATCGGAAGAGAGGAGAGAGCGGATAAATGGAAGCAGTACTTAGGAAATTTATACGAGGGTCAGGAATTAAGGAGATATATTAGAGGAAGAATCTAGCATCGATAGGGAAGATGTAGGAAAACCTATATTGAGAGAGGAATTTGAAATAGCACTAAGGGGGGTAAAGAGTAATAGAGCGCCGGGTGTAGATAAAATACAGGCGGAAATTTTGAAATGTGCGGGACAGAAAGTAGTAAATAGGATGTTTGAACTGGTAAAATACATATACGAAACGGGCGAGACGCCGGAGGATTATAAGAGGAACATTATCGTTACTATACCGAAAAAGAGAGGAGCCGACAAATGCGAGAACTTTAGAACGATTAACCTCTTCCCACGCGTCAAAAATCTTAACCAGAATAGTGCAGAAGAGGATGGAAAATAGAGCGGAGGATATACTAGGAGAAGACCAATTCGGGTTTAGGCGAAATAGGGGAACTCGCGAAGCTATTCTGGCGCTAAGAGTAATGTTAGAGAAAACAATAGAAAAAGGAAAGAACGCTTATATAGGATTTGTAGATTTAGAAAAAGCTTTTGATAACGTAAGATGGGAAAAAATGTTCCAGATACTAAAGAGCGCGGGAATGAAGTATAGAGATAGGAGAGTAGTATACAATCTATACAAAGAGCAAACTGCTGTTATAGAGTAGAAGGGGAAAAAGGGAAGTAGATATTAGGAAAGGAGTAAGACAAGGATGTACGCTATCACCACTAATTTTTAATCTGTACATCGAAGAGGCGATTAATGTGGTAAAAGATAGAGTGGATTTCGGGATTAAAGTACAGGGACAGAAACTAAACATGCTGAGATTCGCGGATGATATAGCAGTATTAGCATCTAGTAAGGAGGAATTAGAATCGGCATTGAATGAAATGGAGGCAGTGTTGACAGAGGAATAGGGAATGAGGGTGAATAAAAACAAAACTAAAGTGTTTTTATTCACCCCTAAAAGAAGTTAAAGACTTCACTTATTTAGGAAGTAAAATAAATTGGGATGGAAGAAGCGATCAAGACATAAAACAAAGAATAGCGCAGGGTCGAGTAGCTTTTAACAAAAAGAAAGCACTTTTATGCTCGGGGGTAATAAACTTAGAAACAAGGAAGAGGTTTTTGAAAACATATGTATGGAGCACGGCACTATACGGTTGCGAAACCTGGACGGTAGGGGAAGCAAGTAGGAAGAAATTAGAAGCTTCTGAGATGTGGTGTTACCGAATAATGATGAAAATACCATGGACTGATAGGGTTAGAAACGAAGAAGTATTGGAGAAAGTCGGCGAGAAAAGAAGTATGTGGAAAAACATAAGGATGAGAATAGATAGAATGGTAGGCCACTTGCTGAGACATAGGGGAATAGTCAGCGATATTTTGGAGGCAGAAATAGGAGTGAAGAAAGGCAGAGGTAGGCCTAGATTAGACTACTGCTCGCAAATAGTAAGGGATGTAGGTTGTAGCACAATTAGCGGAATGCGTAGATTAGCACAAGATAGGAGAAGCTGGAGGTTAGCGTCCAACCAGTCTTAGGACTGATGACCTAATGATGATGATGAAGAAAAAGTTTTTCCCTTAATACTAGCTTAATATTCAATTGAATTATTATATGTTGAATTAAATAAATTAGTTAGTTAAGTCCTGGTATTAACATACATTAGAAAATAGTTCATTATCATGAGCCATTATAAATAAATAAATCTAACAGAGGTAAAATAATGATATGTACATGTTCTTCTGTACATGTATATCTTTATGTTAATTCATTAACATATTTGTTAATGTATTAACATAAATATGTACTTGTCGGGATAATATAATATACAAAACGTAAATATATTTATTTCTATTATTGTTCACAGTTCACAGTAGTTCAAAACTTTAACTATTACTATACAAATACATTATATAGTTAATTAATTTTTACTATAACAGTAATAAATGCATCTTATTTATGATAGATTTTCGTAGGACGTTATTAAAAAAATGCCTTCTATCTGCATTCTGTTCGAATCTCATTATCTATTGAATATAGAAATCGATGAAATACCGTTGGCGATATTTTTGAGAGAGTTACGATGTAATAAATTGCAAAGTATGAGTTGCATTGAACTTAAATGGTAGACAAATATTCTCTAACAAAAGATAACGTACATATTTTATGTTTCATATGATTTATGTACGTACACTGAAGAATTATTTTAGATATTCGGGATGCATTATTTTCCGTGATTATTTATTTATGATCTATGGTATTACTTCATACATCATAGAATTACTTTTAGAGAAAAGATTAGTTCATATAACAATGTTTAAAATTTATCGCAAACGTATGCACATATATAGTGTGGGAAATGTATCAGTTGTATCAGAAATGTATCGTGTATCAGAAAATGTATGGAATTGAAAAATGTTGTTGAAAATCAGTTGTTAACAGTTAATTTCTCGGTAAACTATAAGTTGGACAGATAAATATGTTTAAACAAAAATTGTTGTTATTGTAATCTGTTAAATGATATTCGTTGATTTCTAACAGTAATGTTATTTGTTGAGACATGACGTCAGTAGATTTTTTTTAATTGGTAAGCTTTTATTTTCAGACCGCAACACTTTAAGCAATTACAATAATGAGGCTTAGTTAATTTGGTTAATAATGAGCTGAAAGTATTGTGTTGTTAATAATGGTTGGTTTTGGAAACAGACGGTGATATCTACAACTTTATATCATTGTACATATTATTGCAAAAGTGTCTGTCTGAAAATGTAAAATTATACATATTCGTCATTTAGAGACGTGATATTTATAATTAGGTAGCTATTGTAAATCAACATATGTCACTGAATAGTAAAGTAACGTCAGCAATTCTTGTAAAAGCTGTCATTAATCCATCTTATTGTTTAGATGGAAATGAGATGCTCCGATACATTTGTCTAATTCTGTACAGTGAGGACTCTATAGTCCTAACCTCAAACTTTAGATTTTCTCAATAAAATAATACTATTTCTCAAGTATATGCAGGTATTCCCAAGTATTATAGACGTCCCTAATCTGAGTCAGTCGAAACCCGATCGATCCGATACGATTTAATTGAATGATCGTGCTAATAAACAAGTTTCTCAAATAGTCCACCATTGTGCCTTCTCATGACCCATGAACATGGTAAAGTGTGTTCTATCCACCTCAAAGTCAATAGGTGTCGTCTGGGAGACGTCTCCGATTCGAATCAGTCAAAACCCGATCGATCCGACATGACTTAGTTGAGTTATCGTGTTAACAACAAAAATTTCTCAGATAGTCCACCGTCGTGCTTTCTCGTGACCCATGGACAGGGTGGGGTGTGTCCTATACACCTCAAAATCAATAGGTGTCGTCTGGGAGACATCTCCGATCAGGATTAGTCAAAACCCGATCGATCCAACACGATTTAGTTGAGTTATCATGCTAACAAAAAAAAATCTCACATAGACCCAAGGGAGGAGGTGGTATGTTATCTACCTCAAAATCAATAGATGTCGTCTGGGAGACATCCCCGATCAGAATCAGTCAAAACCCCATCGATTCGACACGATTTATTGAGTTATCGTGCTAACAAAAATAAATTCCGACGACAACGACGACAAACACACAGCAAAATACTTTTAAAAACCATTTTTTTTTGTTTTTAAGCGAAGAAACGAAAAATAAACCCAAAAAAATGTTGTTTTTTCTTTACTTTACTTTACTTTTTCTTTACACGATTACATTACTTTTCCGCTTATAGCGGAGTGCGAAAAGTAATAATAACCTATATTTTCCATAAACTAACGATGTTCTTATAAAATTAAATTCAAAATAGGTTAATTTACTTAAAGAATATATCACAGAAAAGCATAAACTCATATGACCGTCGTGTTATATATATATAAATATATATATATATATATATATATATATTATTTTAGAATATTAGTTGTAATTTCATTTTACTTTATTAATAAAGTTTTCACATAAAAATAACATTTTTATATAGTATTTAAGATAATACACTCAATATTCTTATTTTTAATATATCCGATTATTATAGTTTCGAATGCAAAATAAAAATATGTGCTTAGAACACCATGAAAGGTTCTATAAAAAGGCAGTATGAATTAGTATTCTTTCACATTTTAAGGGTAACGCAATAGGTCTAAAATATCTTTATAATTAGTAGTTTCAATCAATTATGATATACATATTGTATTATACTGTAGCTGTTTGATATTGTAGATTTTTCCATTTTATAAATTATAATAGAAAGTAATTCTACTTTATTTTCTTCCAGAAAAATAGCCTTACATTAGTTACTGTATGCAAATTTCATTACTTGAAGCATTAATCAACTAATATGACTTAAGAGCAGCCCATGTAAAGGCAGTTTTAAATGAATATACATTACAGATTTCAGTTGACTTGTTATTTTGTACTGTTACTTTAGTTGATTATAATTTAGTATTATTCCATATTGAGATTAAATGCCTTGTTTTCAAGATCATTTGTCTTATTTACTTTCAATAATTGCAATTTCAGTCATGTATCCCACTATTTAACTCTTACTAGGTTATTTTTTCTAATATATATATATATATATATATATATATATATATATATATATATATATATATATATATATATATATATATATATATATATATATATTATTATTTAGGTCTTTGATTCAAACATCCTAAGAAATTCATCCATAATCCCATTGCCTTTGTAAAATAAAGTCATAGTCTATCATGCGGAAAAGCACCATTAATAAGAAATAAATCTTGATTTATTACCTATAAACGAATCCATTCTAGGAAGGGTCCGTCCATCATTTTCACATAAAATTTCGAAAACCAAGCACAAGGACGAATAAATGCTATATCGATCATCGTCAGAGAGTTCTATTGAAGCAAAATATTAAAATGAATTCAACAAAGCATGCAAACTATATTGAGGGAAATTGGCATCTACTCAAGCAAAAATCACTATATCGAGTTTATCGGTATTTCACCCCATAATACTCCTTCAATAAACGAAGCGCATCAGATCTCAATTCTTTCGTCCCCCTGAAATCAACTTTCAGTAACATGCCAGACGTTAGGATGGAAGGTAATATAAAATTGAAAATAAACAGCATTATAAAACAATATTTTTTGAACTGGCATCGATATGTATCATATATTTGTACCTACGTTTTTTATGATAAAAAGTTGCATATGGCATTATAGCTTATATGGAAATAAATAGTATATATTTAAAGAAAAGTAATCCAAATTATTATTAAACAATAATTACATAAAACAAGAAACAAGAGTAACAATGAAATGTACCATGAAAAAATACAAATACTACGGAAATATCTATTTTGATCAAAGCTAAAATTAAAGGATATTAATTAAAGGCTACTAGTTAAAGGATAGTTCATTTATATCAATCATTTTGATTATCCAAATTTCAAACAGTTCTGAAGCAGCTGTTTAGAAATAGGACGTGGTTTCGTATGTTTGCTGAATATCCACTACATTCTCACATTCACTACACTAATTGTTGTTCAGGTGACAGTTCCTTGGTGGGATTAGAGTGGAGCCGGGAAGAATGCTGAAATATCTCGGGGTGTGGCTAGATCCAGGCATGCACTTCAGGTTACACCTCGAGAAGACGATGGTGTAGATTGGGAGGACGGTGTCGGCTCTGGGACGTCTGATGCCCAACATCAAATGAAGGTCCCAAGGCTGGAAAAAGGAGGGTGCTGGCGGGAGCGGCGCAGTCCATCTTATTGTATGCCGCTCCCGTATGGACGAATGTTTTGGGAAAGGAGAAGTGGAGGAAGAGTGTGGCGAGTATCCAGAGAAGAGCGGCGTTGCGAGTGGTGAGTACATATAGGACGGTGTCTGGTGCTGCGGCGTTAGTGATAGCCGGTATGTCTCCGATCGACCTTCTTGCGAGGGAGAGAGAGGAGGTATATCGGGGGTCTGAGAGGAGGAATGCAAGGGAGAGGATGTGGACGAGATGGCAGGAGAGGTGGGATGCGGAGACGCGTGCGGTATGGACGAGGTCTCTCATCCCAGCTGTCCGGCCTTGGGTCGAGAGACAACACGGAGAGGTAGGATACTATCTTACGCAGGTGTTGTTGGGCCACGGATGTTTTGGCGAGTACCTGCGTGGGATAGAGAAGGTGGATGGAGATGAGTGCGTCTACTGCGGAGAAAGGGATTATCCCGAGCACACCTTAATCGGGTGCCCGAGGTGGTCAAATGAGAGGGAAGAGTATCCGAGTAGAGTGGGTCGGCTTGAAAGTGTGAGAGAATTGGTGAATGGGATGGTTATAAGTGCGAATGAATGGGCATGTGCGGAAATAATGGTTGTGAAAATAACGAAGAGGAAGGAAGAGGAAGAGAGGGAGCTGGGCCCGAACCCTTAATCGTCTTTGACGGAGGAGGGATATAGGGCAATGGAATAGAAATTGACAACACCCTAAGAACGATTGACCCCTACCTCGACGAGAAGCGAGAGCGGTTGGTTCCGAGGTAGGTGGGACACAGATCTGGGGATCACTTGTCCGGCTCGCGTAAGCACCGGCTACGTCCCCCTCAAAAAAAAAAGGTGGCAGTTTCTTATAGCAGAATAATTGAGAACATTTTCGTCAATCTCGCTATTAATGCAGAATATTTTGACTAAATACGTTCAATAAATACATACTGATGAATTTCAGCATTATTACTTTCAGTAAGCTCTTGCGACAACACATACATATGTAAGACACGAGACACTAGCGTCTCTCCGCTCCCAAGTTTTTAAAGACTGGTTTGTAAGATTACATACACAAGTTGTGTTTCCCCCAAGGTCTCTGTTTAACCATTATGGATTACTTTGTATTCTATTTCATAAAAAAATATTTTTTAGCTTATCTGAAGCTACTTCCTACTGAAGAAACTGCTGTAGCTAATCTGAAGAACTATAATAACAAATTTCTGACTTTTTGAAGAATACTTTTAGCATAACGCTGGAAATACTGTAAATTGCCTTTAGTGACATAAGGAGATTGTATTTCTGTTGAGTATGATTTCTGCTCATTCATTAAATTCTTTTAAATGATGTTTGGATTACCAGTTTTCTAATCTCTAATTTTGCTTCATTCTCCTTATTTTTAACATTTATGTCTACCATTAATTTCATTTCAGTTGTTGATTTACTTTTATTATAAAAGTTATTACAATGAGAGCGCAAGATGTAAATTTAAATAACATATGGTTTTGCTGTAGTAAAACATTTATTTAAATATTTATTAATTTATAATGTAGATATTTGGGCATTATGTATGGAACAACACATCCGTTAATTGGCCACCATGGCTTTAGTGGTACACGTATACTCTTCTAATGAGATTTTCAATAACGATTTTGCATAAATTTGGTAGTATTTCGTTGATTCAGCGTTCAATTTTGGCCTTCAATGATTGGATGGTCATGAGCTTATTGGCGTAAACCTGAGACTTCCGAAAACCCCACAGAAAAAAGTCCATAGGTGTTAAATTACAATATCGTGGTGGTCAATTCTGATCACCAAAGCGGGAGATAACACGACCAGGAAGAGATTCGTGCAAGATCGTAAATGTTTCACGGTGATATGGCAAGTGGCACCGTCCTGCTTAAACCACATATCTTCAAGAACAATATCTTCCAGTAGAGGTATAAGTAACTGGATTATCATGTCGCGATAACGTTCATCATTTGTGATGAACGTTATCGTGGCAAAACATAAACAACTTCTATCAGCTGTTTCCTTTTTCTTTTATATGATATTATATGTTTTCTTTTATTTTGCATTTCAATTACATATCATTTATTTTCTATACTTTACATGTTTTATCTGTTTTCGAATTTTCTGTAGTGCACTAGAATATATATTCAAATTGTATAATATATCCTAACACTTTTGCCTACTTAGGAGAAAACGATTTTTCAATAAATAACATTCTTTCAAACTTCGCCAGCGAGGCACGTCACAATGATACTGTCGTGTCATTGCCTTCACCCTGCATACGAGACGATGCCGACGACGAAATTACGTGATAATGAGGCCGCAATATGACGCACAATATTAGAAGGGAAAATAGAAAATAAATGCGGCAATATCCTTTCCAGATCTTATAAAACTACGGAGGAAATTTCTTTTAAAATCGGCGTCATTTATTTTATAGTCCTATAAAGAATATGGTTGGCTAGGGGAAGGCAATGCTTTTAGCGCTGAGTGTTTCTTGACTGTGGACATGGTACAGTCTTAAAGGGATCGTAACAGTTACGTATTTTAATTTTGAACCCAGGAACACAAAAATTAAATAAACGACCGTGAGAATACAAAGCGCGCTACTCAGAAAATAAGAACGGAATATTCACGAATGAAGGAATGTAGTCATATTTCTCAGTTCAAGAACTGAGACTGAGATAAATCATGCAAGGGGTACTAAAATTTTATCAAACAAGTTTTAGTAAAGAGAGACTTGTCTTATTATTATTATTATACTCGTAATAGCTTAATGATGCTTAACAGTATGATCCTCTATAGAACGATACAGTAAATGTGCCTCTGACTAAAGAACTAAAATTAAACTGTTTTACTATTTGCATTAGCATACCATGTTATTATAAACTAATTGGAGTGAACCGTATGAAAATTGGATAGATATCGAAGACATTATATCCTAGTCTGCAATATTACCAGAATGATTACATAAATATATTTTTTTCTTCGGTTGACAATACATGGGATTTTGGACGACTGATGTGGAAAATAAATAAAATGGACGAAAAGCTGAATATTTCATTACATTTATCAAAATATCGTATAATGCAGAAAATTTACTGAAATAAAATTTCACTACTTTCAATGATATGAATGTAACATTTTACTGCTTCGACCTAAAATGGAATACAATTGTGATTAGTAAAGTTTTACATCACTATATTTGTGAACATTCATGAACATATAAAACAAATATAAATACATTATAATATATTACACTTTATTTTCAGTTAGGTAGATTATTATCCAGACTAGGTACTTATTCTACAGTACGCATGTATGTATGTGGTCTTCGTATTGCGTTGTTAAAACTTGCGGCAGTATTTTTCAGATTTTCGTGATTTTTGACTAATTAACTTAAATCTCGATGGTGTAATCTATCCTACGAAACAATCGTTAAGAGTGTTGACCAAGTTTCTTAAATTTATAATTATCTAGGTGGCTGGAAGCTGCATTAAATTGTAATGCAAATCCATGCAGGACTTCATTGAATAAGTATGTACTTAAGTTATTTGTTTTTGATAACGATGAAATAAATAAAGTAATGCAAAGGTATATTTGCCAATTCATATTTAGTATGTATATATTATTTAATAATAATATATAAATATCATCAAGAATATTTTTATTTTCAGTAAAAATTAAATTTTATTTTTATAAGAATTGATAACAGTTGCCAAATCTGAATCAATATGCCTATAATTTCGTAATAATTGCACTATTGCAATACAAAGCAAGAACAGCGAATGCAGTCAGTTGGTATTTGATTCTGAATAGGTTCAATTAAAAAAATCGATTATTACCATTCATTATTTTGTCCGCTAATATATACCAAAATATAAAAAGCCGTAGCTTTTTAGATTTTAGCCATCCCTCTTAAAAAATATATATTAATGGATCATTAAAGTAATATCCATCGTTTCACTCTTTCTGGACTTTAGTTAAGCTCATAAGTTAATATTTGCTATTTCTTAGGTAAATAACTTTTGAGCTGCTTTTTTAAATTACAGTCAACTAATTTTCTATACTTACTGAAATCCACATTTTTCCATAAATATTTTTATCTTCCATTTTAATTGAACAAGCTCTGTTCTGATAAAGATGAAAAAGATATAATTCGGCATAGAGGTGCTTTCCTCCACCAATCATCCTTTGGGGGTACGTCTTCGTGATTCCTTTGTTACACTGAACTGCAAAATAGTGCGTCATATCGACATTTTTCTCATTCAAGTTTATATACTTCGCCTTAAAATTACACTAGCCGATTTAAAATATTTTGATCAAATTATCATTATATATTGTTATATATGTTAATGTTGATTGATTATATATTAATGCTAATGTTATAATAATAAATGTAACTATTTATCATTACAACATTAGCACATATTTTAATTTAAAATATATAGTATTCGTCATAGGTGGTCTTATGATAGACCTTCTGTGGCTAAATTAATTTACATGTATATTTTTTGCAATATTTTCTATTTTCAAGATTGCCTATTTAATAATAATGCAAAATAGATACGAGACGTAGTGTTTACGTAATTTTAGTTTTGCATTAAGTATAGTTAAAATTCATTTAACATAAAGAGTGGTGTTTTTAGAGGGTGGTCTTTCACGACAGGGCTTAGAGTGTCGTTTTTACAGGGTGGTCTTTCTACTTAACTTGTAATGGATTGATGGACTTAAATTATAATTGGTTTACATTTGAATGATTAAATATCCATTTTTATAATAGTTATTTTGTAGTAGAATGATATCTCTTGATGTGGATATAGTATTTTACAATATTTATGGTATTGTATTGCAATTAATATTGGTGTCTATATATTGGATAAGATATATTAATAATCTTTTGAAGAAAATGGAATAGAAATATAGAAAAAGTAGAAACTATATAATGATGTGATAAATCAGCGTAATATTTATGATATATATATATATATATATATATATATATATATATATATATATATATATATATATATATATATATATATATATATATATATATATATATATATATATATATATATATATATATACTTTTTAATAATATTCGCTAATTCAATGTCACCAACAATTTACATTCGGAAAAACATGTCCATGAATTGAAGTTATTCCATTCCCCCATACATTGCCACTGCCGAGGCTTGTATTCGAACTCAGACAGTGCTAGATGTTAATTTGATAGTATGACGTCCTTTAGCTCTGGTTATGCGTTTTGTAGAAAATTGGTAAACGTCATCTACCTTCACGCCTATACCAATTTTCTACATGTATGCTTATGCTAGTTTGATATAGAAGTCTGTCTATTTTTGGAGTGCCAAACATAGTCCAGTATAATTGCACTGATGATTACTAATAAAAACAAAATAAGGATATGCAGCTCCGAGACAGCCTGGTATTCTTAATTGAGAATCAAATAAATCACTGAGATCCAGTCAGTATATACTTGCAGTGGCGGCTAATATATAAGAGCTGTCGTGCTGCAGCTGTGACTAAATTTTACCTGTAATGAAAAATAAAAAGTAATTCCATTTAATTTTTATATTCGTATTAATTAAAACAACATTACATTATGTTTTCATCTGCAACTTTAATTAAATCACAAGTCAAGTAAATCTAAATTTTAAATTACTTCCAAAAATACAACCTTGCACGCTCAGTTCAACGGAGTGAGCGATCAATGAAGCGGAGATATTTTTAGCCCGGCCTGCGCCTGGTACGAATTACGGAACACGTGTTTAAAGCATTGCGAAGTAAGCACACCAGCGGGCTGCCGATGTTTACAGCATTAGTTGTCTGTATGCTACCAGCCGCCACTGTCTAATTGGCATTATTATTCAATAGGCAAGCTTACAAACATTGAAAAAAGAGAATCTTGCAAAAAATATATGTATATGTAAATTAATTTAGCCACAATAGGTCCATTATAATTTTACCCATGGTGTATATTATATATTTAAAATTAAAGTGTACTAATATTATTAATAGTGAACCTAGCCAATTAGTACATAACGAGTAAGCAAATCGCAATAATATTGCGTCGCTACCTTGCACACCTCCGGAGCATGTCTCTAGAGGCTTCGGATAAAAAAAAAGTCACCATGTTATTCGCAGGGGTCGATTTACTATACTGATTTTGTCAAAATGCCGAAATTCAAAAGAAAAGCATTTCGTACATCGACCCAAAAATTTCGTGACACATACACGAAAACAACCGTTTAGTAAATATAGATGACAATTTTTTTTACATTTTTTTATTGACCAGTATAATTCTAATGCAAAATATGTCATAATGAGCCATAGGAATGCCGAGATGATGCTCGATCTTTCAGTTCACCGCAACAAAGAAATTTCTGGGACGTAACTCCCAAACGATGAGTAGTGTAGGGAGGTCGAGCTCCGGTATTCTATACCTACTAATCTAAAGATAAAACTCAAGAAAATCTGTAGTTTTAGATAGTAGACATATTTTCGGAATATGCTCTTTTTTGTTAACAATATAGACAAGATGCTGCTCATTGCCTCTACGTTATACCCCAAAGAAAATTTTTAAGATTTGATATTATACACTTTTAATTTATTATTGACATTACTAAATGATGACAAGAGTAGATGACAGATACTAAAATATTATTCTGCTGTACTGATTCTTATATCCTAGTAAATATAGTAATATTTAGCTTTTATTTAACCTATAAATTGTATTAACGTCTAAATGTATGTTCAAAATTGATTACAAATCCGTTGGAAATAATGCTATTCCGTACGTATTCCTGATTTAATGAATCGTAAATCCCGAAACAACTTGTTCCAGATTTAAAAGAAACAATAGCTGCCGAGCTGCCGCGGAGAAATGTATAAACAAACACCGTTTTAACCAATGGCCTGTAGCACAGAGCTTTGTATACGTTGCCCTAGAAACAATGAATTGTGTTTTCAGCTCCGGCTACATTCATCGTCGACAGCGGGCTCTTAGCTTTAATGTATTCAGCTCGTAGTATGCAAATATACATAAAAATCCTTCTAGTGGAAAAATATAATAAAAGTTTCAGGTCTAATGATCCGTAATTAACTTCGCTATTATTTCCTGGAAACATGATGTACACGCATTGTTGTTCATTAATGCGACTTAAACGTAATTTTCGTAAGTAGTTTAGTGTAAACTTTGATTAGAGGTGATTTACTATTGCTTATTCCTGAATTCTAAATAAACGATGTACGGGGGTGAGTCAAAAAGTATCCGCAATATAGCTATAACCTTTATTGCAATATAAATAGGAAACTGCAAAGAAGACTTTCGACGGAGCAGCGAGCCACGTATGCACCGCGTCCTTCACTTCTTGGACCGAGATGAATCGATGGCCTTTTAATGTCTCTTTAAGTAGACCAAGCAAGTGGTAGTCAGAAAGGGCAAGATCAGGATTATACGGACGATAAGCCATTACTTTAAACTTGAGTTTGCGGAGCGTTTCAGCAGTGTAGGCAGCAGTATGTGGATGGGAATTCTCGTGCAAAAACACAACATCTTTCGACAGTAGTCCTCGGCGTTTACTTCGAATTGCAGGCTTTAGCTTGTCAGTAAGCATCTCACTGTAACGCGCACTGTTTATTCTTGTGCCTCTCTCCTGATAATGTTCCAGTACTGGGTTTTTTGCGTCCCAAAAGGCGGTAAGTATCAGTTTTCCTGCGGATGTTTGGGTTTTGAACTTTTTCTTGCTGGGCGATTGTGGATGTTTCCATTCCATACTCTGTCGTTTACTCTCCGGCTTGTAATTGTGGATTCAGATTTCGTCACCAGTGATGATTCTATCTAAGAAGCCGCCACATTCGTTACCATAGCGATCCAAATGTTTTTGGCAGATATCCAAGTGTGTTTGTTTATGCAACACTGTGAGTTGTTTTGGAACCCATCTTACACACTTTATCAAACCCAAGTCTGTTGTGGATGATTTCGTAGGCAGAGTCATGACTAATTTGCAGACGATATGATACTTCATTAATAGTCACTAGTCTGTCTAACAGAACCATGTCACGTTCATGCTTAATGTTGTCATCGTTTGTGGCTCCTTGGTATGTGTAGATGATCATCGGGCTCCTTCCTCATGCGTAACAATCTTGCGACCATTTTTGAATTTTGCAATTCACTTGTAGATACTTCGTTGCGGCAAAACACTATTCCCGTATTGTGCCGAAAGTCTTTGATGGATTGCGGCCCCTGATACACCTTCCGACCACACAAACCATCCTCTTCGTTCCTCTTTTGTGCAAGCTTCTAATGGAGCGGCCACGATCTATCTGCAATTAAAGGAACACAAGTGGAGGAATTATTATCGAAATTGGACCACAATAGCATAACAATTAAATACACAAGGTAAGAAGCGTTATGTCAACATTGCGGATAATTTTTGACTCACTCTCATATAGTTAAATTCATCTTGTATATTAATCCAACTGGTCCTTAAACAAATAGATATTCCGTTCTCATTTTATTGATCACTTGAACAGTAACCTTTAACCTTCCGTTGGGCGTAGTATGAATCGAACATTCGGTATGAATACATTCTGGCGCAATACATCGGAGAGATCCCATAACCAATCTTACACAATTTAGACTTTAATGAGATGGAGACTTAATTAAATGCTTATATTAATTAATATAATACAATAATATATATTTCACACTAGTTTTTAATCGCATTAATTAAATTTACACAAAGAAACTCATTTAATGTTGTAAACCAATAAATTTGCCAGCTATTTCTTCATGTAAGAGTTATGAATATATATATATATATATATATATATATATATATATATATATATATATATATATATATATATATATATATATATATATATATATATATATATATATATATGGACGTAAATTACAAAAAAAAAGTTATAAAAAAAAGTAGTTGCCTATTTTAAGTGTCAAGAATTATATATTCTGTTCATCACTATACCATGTTCCAAACAAAAATAAACGTCACATTTTTAGTAATGATATTCAGGTATAAATCAATAAATAACTTGACACCCAAATGTGTTAATTTTGAATAATAATACCATAAAAAGTCAAAATAAGTAAGTGTAGAGATCTCGACAAATATTATTAAATTAAATAATAAAAGAAATCCAACAAAATATGAAAGTGAAAATAATGACGTAATAAGGCGCAATGCGTCTGACAGATCTGGGGGGCCCATTTAAGGCCAGATAATGCACTAAACAAATCGCCACCATATCCAGAAGTGTGGTTGAGAGCTAGGAAGCTGTGAGGGAGTTCGAGTTAATATTCGTAATACACACGAAAATGTAGAAAATAGTGACTTTCGGATCTCACAGATCGGTTGCGCCCGACGAAGGGTTAAGCATAAACTATCCTAAGAGAAAAAATCTTCCACGAAAAAAAGAATTTGTATTCTCATATCCTACCATTAAATATTTCCCTTTACAACATACGTACTAAATGTGAGGTTATTCATTAAATTACCATCCAATTACAAGTCAGTTGATACATAGTATTGCAAGACGCAGGTTTATTTTTAAAAAGGAAATTGAATAAAGTGCAAAATATAAATCTATGACATTTACAATTACAAATTATTTAACGGACATGGTCAATGTTTTCAAGTAATGTGGCGAACAAAAGTTACTATGAATAAATAAACTTCTATAATTTTCTTAATTCGAATTCGAAAGAGATTGGGTCGATGGATTTCTGACCTTAAATGCATTGCTTAAAGAGATTCTCGTCCCATAGTTCAAGAAGATAGTTACCACCCCTCCCAATTAGTAAATATTGAGGTGAGAATGTCTGGATCCTGTAACTTTCCCGCCAAATCTAATAATAAAATATACAATTTTAAGAAAGCCAATGTTTCTGGGCTGTATCGTGCTTAAGTACATACTAATTGAAGGTTATTAAAGACCCATACTAATATCAATCCTGCATGTGAAGTATCTTATATACATTTATAGTTTGATCAGTTTCTTCCTGTATATAAAAAAAATTAAGCGTAAACATGCAGCATGCTACACTGCTGAAATAATTAATAATATTAAACTGAAATTACCCTCTAAACAAATTTAAAAAAATGCAACATCGAACTGACTTTCTATTAAAGCACAAATATTTAAGGCTTATTCTAACATTATTATACTAACTAGACATAAATTCAGCAAAACTTTAAGAGTGATGCCATAGAGCTTTGGCATTACCTTCAGGGTAAGAAACGTTCAACAAATATCCCATTAACGATTTTCTTTCACGCGAAATTGTTTAATGCTCCAAACAATATTATAAATGGATTCACTAGATATTTTTCTAGTGTATTTTCCACTGACGATGTGTAAACTGCAAATATAAGTTCTCACAATTACTCAACCTCTAGTAATATAGTAAAATTTGCAGAAAGGGATATTCGTCAGTCATCAAAACTTGAAAACAAAATTACATGTGGAGATGATCAGATTGTGACTATTCTTATTAGAGGTATCTTAGGGCTTCAATAGAGCCACACGTCATTTTGTTTAATCTGGTACTTTATACACACACGTTTCCTGAGGTTTGCAAAGTAACAAAGACCTGCTCTATATTAAAAAGTAGCAATTCATGTGAAAAAAAGTTATCTCCCAATCAATATTCTGTCAAATCTTGCAAAGGTTTTCGAGATTTCATTATATGCGCATATTTATCTAGTTGTGTTATCCGTTATATCTCCTAATCAACATGGGTTTATTATTTAAAATTTTGCAGAATGTATCCAGATAATCGCAAATCACATATATAATAAAGCTCAAGCAGATGTGGCGTATATTGGCTTTTCGAAGACCTTTGACAAAATTAATTATAATATACTAATTTCAAAATTAGACTTATATAAAATCAGTTGTTTTCTCTACTTAGTAAAATCATATTTATCTAGACGTACCTTATTTGGCGTATTCTATTTATATCTCATATAATGGCTTAAAATTCTAAACATTCTTAGCATCCTCTGGAGTACCTTAACAGTCATATTTGGAAACATTATTACTTATATTATTTATTTTATTTATTATATTTTTACTGATTTGCCTCAAATGCTTATGACGCATTTTCGTCCTTTGCCGATGAATTGAAATTATTTTAATATAATTAAATGCTTAGACTATCACTTAAGATTTGAAATACCCATCGACCCTATTACATATATATATCATGACTTCGGGAGAATAAACTATTAATAAATATAGATAAATATAAACTTTGTATCTTAACGAGGCAACCACTAATATATGATTATTCTCTTGGTATAGTTTTATTACATTCTGAAAATATTCTTAGATCTAAGAATATTGGCATGTACCTTGATGATAAACTATCATTCTCTAGGCAAATCCACCATGTGACTCTTATTGCACATAGAACCCGTGGTTTCGTGTTTAGAAACACAACGTTTCATAGCAGTGTTATTTTAAAATGTATATGTTTTGCGTTAGTCCATTCTAAATTGGAATATTGTCGCCCTATTTGATATCCCTGGTATCTAACAATAAGCCATAAAACAACTTCTCAAAATTCTCAAATATTCGACTGCATTTTCTGAAGTATTTGTCATTTCACATAATTATTATCCAGTAAGGGGTCCCGATCATGTTTTGCTTCTACGAAAATTTGATATCCAATCACTGAACTCTAGAAAGGTGCTTACTAACCTCTTATTTTAATTTAAACTGTTCCATAATAATATAAATGCAACCACATTACTGAGCATGCTTATTGTACCCATATCTAGATTAGGCTATTGACACAAAATTGATATATTTTATTGCCAGACTGCAAGAAACAGACAGTGTTTGTAATGCCATAAAATTTTAATATAATATTTAATACAGTAGAACTTCAGTAATTCAGACAGATATAGTTTAGGTACTCGTCCGGATTCGTGAATTGTCCGGATTGCCGAAGTTCGATTAACATCCTTGATTAACATTTATGAAGCCAAGTTTATTTATTCCAACATTAACTCAAATGTTTTACAAATCGACATTTTCTAAATGTATGCACACACATATATCATATACTCGTACATACGTATGAAAAGGAATATATTTCAAGTCAGAAAGTCACTAATTCTTTTTTTGAGTAATGTTCTCGTTGTGAAGCTTTCTTGTTAGTTCTAATTTTTTTTTTCATTAGAAGGACTTCTTGATAATTCAATTTATTTTCTTCTGCCCAATGCACACATTTTGAAAAACACTGTACTATATGTTTGATTTTTGTCGGAATTTCAATAACATCCTCTTCTTCTTAATCATTTGCGTTTGATTGTACCACTTCAATTATTTCTTCATCGCCAACATTATCAGCAGCTACTTCGTCCCTTCCCGTCGCCCAGTTTTGTAACTTCTTCATCAGTCAGTTCACTTTTCGGATCTATAACTCTTAACATTTTTTCAAGTCATCCATTTTCGTAGCATCTTCAGGTAGGAGTATTTTTCTTAGATCGGCCAGCGAAATATCATCTTCTTCATCTGACACCAATTAAGCTTTGTGGGTCAGTGTCCGGATTACAGAGGTAAAAATCTGAAAGTGTTCGAACTGTAACGGGTGTCCGATTGACTGGAGTGTCCGATTTGCGGGATGTCCGAACTGTACTTGTGATTTGAGGAATTATAGCCATAATGAGTTGCTATCTTCAGGGAAACATAAACTTTTACTGTCGTGTAAATTCTGTTACTAAAGTATACAATTGTTAATTTATGTTAAAGTTATTTAGAAATTTTTAATAGAAATTTCTATCTAATATATCTAGGTTAGATTTAAGTTTACTTTTTGAGATATTTACACTAAATATTATATGAACGAGTGATAGACTTATTTTTCTTTAAACGTATACGTTTCTATGATCACATTTGAACGTATATGTTGTTAACAAAAGGTTTATAATGCATTTTAAAAATTGCTTAAGTTTAGGGATCAAATCATCAAATTGACAGTAATGAAGAAGCCAACTGCTATTCTTCGAAATCAGTTTAGAGAGAAAGAAATATTTATTGTACTTTCTCATTAATATCACCTTCAATTAATCTGGATCTCTTTGTACCACATATATGACAGCATGTGTATCACAGACTTATTATTATTTATTTATGATTTGTATTGTACCTACCAATACTCGTATATAAGAGCAATATATCGATATAACTAATGTATAAATAATTGGTCAGGTAGTTACAAATCAATATAATAACAGAATATATATTGTTGAAGTACCTACGTTCATTATAGTTTACGATATTCACCGTGTTCAGTGCATGTAATGATGATGTGTTATACCATTCATAACAGTAACCCTATACAGAGTATCCCATTTCAATAGCAAGATATTTCATCAACAGTGGAGACCAAAACAGTTTAATACCGTTTGCCTTCCCATATTATAAAGATTAATAAGCATACCTTAATCAAATATATTAAGTCAATTAATTAAGCCAATTAGTATAATTAAGTCAATTAACTTATTGGTCTATTTTCTCTACCTAGTAATATTGAATGTTTTGACATCTATATGCTAAAGAATTAATTTAAAACACTGTTTAAACTGTTTAAATTGTTTCATACAGTTAAATATTCCATTATTAAATATTCAATCCAAATCTATGTTTGATCAAATATTCATATGCGTTAAAGCATTCTTATGGTATAAGATAAAGAAGACCCATGTTGCTCGAAAGAAAAAATTTCTTCTTCTTAGTAAATTATTGCAGACTTCTGTGATATAATTTCATCGAAATAAAAACAAGGTCCTTGGTTCTTGGTAACAATACATTTTATACAAATTATGGTTCTCAATACAGATATATCTTATTGTGTCTCTTGACGGATCATTAATATGAACCATGTCTGAAAATCTAATATTAAGTACCCTTGAGAAACCTAGAAAGATCTCTATTTAGACGTTATTCTTCTACCTTGTGTAATCAGTCATGTGCCTGGGATATATCGTATTTAACTGGAAGTTTGATAGATGAAGAAAATTTTTTTGATAAAAGAAATGTAGAAACAGAAACTGAGATGTGATTTATTGATAATTCATCTTCTAATGTTATCTTCCATTTGTACAAATTGCAATGCACATAGGACTGGAGTAGGTCGGAACCTTTGGTGTGAAGATAACACTGACTTAGTTTTCCATAAAACACCAAAATACTATACACTACACTCGACGCGTGCTTCGCCAACAAAGTTGGCATCATCTGGAGATGATTAAATCTGAGTTTTGTTAATCAGTTCATCGGTTCTAATCATCACCAGATGATGCCAACTTTGTTGTGAAACGCGTGTGGAGTGTAGTATATAGTGTTTTCGTGTTTTGTAAAAAACTATGTCAGTGTTAATGCACATAAGAAGTTATTTAATTGTGTTAGTCGTCATTATATATCTAAATTAATTGAATACGTGTTCTTCATCTTGTGAATTCTAGTTTAGGTAACTATAGATGTGATGTTACAGTTACATAATTAACACAATAAATCTATATTTCATAGTCAATATACTTAACTAACAGTAAGTCGTTTTTGAACTATTTTACTTAAGTTAAACTTCTTGAAAAATATTACAGAATAATACCATTTCTCTTGGTAACTGCATTTATTAGTCACCCAATGTTCTATTTTAAAGCTGTTTACAACTCCTGTACTTTAGAAAAGGAATTAAACAATGAAACAAAGCGGTATACTTGTAGGAGTAAAGTGTTCTGCAGATAAGTTTCACAGTTTGATGCAGTTACTAAACATTACGATCTGCAATCCACTTATATCTGAGGAGTTGTAGTAGCAATTGCATTAGTTTTATCTATGGCAAGTATTACTTATAATGGAATAATGGTTTCTTAAATGAATTTGTTTTTCTATGTCTCACTTTATTCATACTAAGCAATTACTGTGTGATATATTAAAATTAAAATGTTAGCCTCCAATTACTAAATCTATCTAATATCTAGGACAAATAAAAATATGTAAATAAATTTTATAAATCGTTCTGTTTATAGTGAATATTAAATAGACTTAGTTCTTTACAAAAGTAATTGTGTTCTAGAGAAATAAATTGATTCCCAAATCCCTGACGATGATTATCATCCTTCCTTGCAAAATATGTTGTCTGTTAAAGACGTTAACTTAAAACATAATGTATCTCTTATATAATTATAATAATCGCTAACATTTCCATAAAGGAAACTTTCAAAATGTAGAAGATGCAAGTTTGTGCTCTTATAGCAAATTAAATAACATATTTTGTCTTTTCATACTTAAATTCACTACAAATCGTATAAATTTATATCCAGCCATTTTAATCTATCTATTAGAACGTGCACTCTTCCTAGTATTTGGAGAGTATCCAACTTATATCCAATTTATAAAAATCGTAATATAATGAACAAAACGATTTTCGACTGACTTCCAAAATTTGCCAATAATTTTGAATTTCTACTATTGCGTAATAGGTATAATCTGCCATATCCCCAGCAATAATATATCCGTACATCAACATAGTTTCATAACTGGTCTACGTTTAACCTCATGTACATACATTACTCAATTTATAACTAAATCTGCATAGGTACTCTCAAGATCAAGTTAATGTTATTTATACCGGGTGACCACTGAGAACCGGGCGATTTTGAAATAACTGTTACACAAATAATTTGCAAGATAATACGGTTTTATTGACATGAGAATGAATCGTACGCAATACCATTTACGATGTGTATCATGTGTGGAAGATTATGTCATCGAGATGGTGTCCATCACGTCGAGTGCAGTTTTCGACCCTCTTCACGAAATCGTGCATGACACGCTCCAACATCACTCGATCAATACTCATAATTTCCTCACGAATGACATTCTTCAATTCGATAAAATTATGCAGTTTGTTAGCATATACCCGACTCTTTAAGTATCCCCACAGAAAAAAATCACAGATTGAAAGGTCTGGAGACCTTGGGGGCCACGGCACATCTCCAAAGCGTGAAATTAGTCTTCCTAGCAACATATGCCGGGCAACATTCATTGATGCGTTAGCAGTATGTGCCGTGGCACCATATTGCTAGAACCACACATTCCTAAGATTTATACGTTTTCTGCGAAGTTCTGGCATAAAGAAATTTTGGAGCATCTCAACGTAGCGGTTAGAGTTAACGGTGATGGTACAGGTACACTCGGCATCTTCAAAAAAATAGGGACCAATAATGCAAGTAGGGCCAATGGCACACCACACTGTAACTTTTTCGGAATGAAGAGGTCATTGATGGATAGTTCGTGGATTTTCAGGAGCCCAGTACCTGTAGTTCTGTTTATTAACCGTTCCATCTAAATGAAAATGAGCTTCGTCGCTCATTAGAAGCTGTAGACCTAAATTATCTTCCAAAATCACTTGCATTCTGGTAGCGAAATCCTCAGTTTCAAAATCTCTTTCCTTTAACTGCTGAACAATCTGTAGTTTGTAGGGGTGGAATTTTAAGTCCTTATGCAAGATCTTCCTAACCGATTCGCGATCCAGGTTCAATGCCATTGCATGTTTTCGGGCGGACAGTGTAGGACTTCTGATGAGCGCCTCTCTCACTCGCTCCGTGCTTTCAGGGGTTCTAACGGTACTCTGTGGACCTTGTGACTTTCTCTTCATTATGCTGCCAGTTGTTCTCAAATTGTTGACCCATCTTAGGATGGTGTTGCGAGGCGGAACATCTCCCCGCCGATCAATATTGAAGTGAATGCGAAAAAGTCGCTGTGTAGTTATTACTGACTCGCCATTGCGAATAAACGTGTTTTATGCAAACACGCGATGCACCGCTGTCCATTACTCTATGGTTATTGAAATGGCACAACATTACGCAGGTGCTAACACCACATTTGCTCCACTCCAACTGCGGTAAGCTCCGCACTATGCGTTCTAAAAACATCCGGTTCCCGGTGGTCACCCTGTATTAATTTCTCCGATGTTTTGACATGTTGGATCATGGAATATTGCTTACCAAACTGCACTTATTGGATTTTCAAATTCTCTTTGAGAATGAATTTATTCATTTCTTACTTATCAAATAGAGAAAAATATGTAATATTATTTATTGGGTTTGAGTTTGTAAAATATTTGGGACTATCAGGTGTCCCACAGGGCTCCAATTTGAGACTTTTAGTAATAGATTTTTTTAAACTAGTATTAGTGATATTCTCAATGTGTAATATCTCATTTATGTTGATGACTATATAAAAAATATATGGAATAATAAAGAATCACGAGAATTATGTATTAATGCGATATAATTTAAGTAAGAGTTTGTAAAATATTGGGGACTATCAGGTGTCCCACAGGGCTCCAATTTGAGACTTTTAGTAATATATTTTTTTAAACTAGTATTAGTGATATTCTCAATGTGTAATATCTCACTTATGTTGATGACTATATAAAAAATATATGGAATAATAAAGAATCACGAGAATTATGTATTAATGCGATATAATTTAAATAATGTTAGTTAAGTGGTGTATGGAAAATAAACTCTCTTTGAATACATAAATTTCCTACATATTGAAGCCGACAACAATTATTATATTAGGATATTATCTGAATAATGGTACATTGTACTGTCCACATACATACAATGATCTTGGTAAGCTTTTTATCTTTTAATAAAAGAACTTGGTATTTAATTTTCTTATAGAGAATACAGTTTTCTATGCCTGTATGTCTTATAAATTTTCTAGTTTTCAAACAAAAATAGCCCATAATGGTCAAACAAGGTGACCCCAGAGAAAACTCAACTTGTATGTATATGCAAACTTAGCCAGTCACTGGAAGAAAAAAATTCAAGGAGAAAAATTATAGTGCTTCATATTCCGTCGTCCAAAATGCACTTAATGAATTCCACAATTCCAGTAACTAGTTTCACCACATTAGCGTAATGTAAATAAATATGCATTTTATAATGAATCAGTTACGAAACACGTACCTTTCGAGGCCACAGAACGAACTATTCACTGCGCGAATTAGCAACGGAAGCGGAGCTGTTTCCGGTAATCAAAAACGCTGGACCGAATCGGGTATAAATTAAACATGATGATTTTCTTGTGGACATTTTGTGGTTTATGACAAATCTATGTATAAGCCACAGGAAATATAAAAATAATTTTCATAACCCATTCTTACTCGTATGAAGTTTCTTGAAGTATTTATATTTTTATGTTTCCTTTTGCCTCATTTAACAAGGCCATTGCATCAAAGAGCATCGTTACATAAAATATGTTATAGTTAACTATGCCTAGTGGGTTCTTGATTCTATTCTGAAAAGTTTTATTTCGACTAGATAGTTAACTACCTGAGAGCAATGATACAGTATCTATATTACTAGAAGTAAATCAGGCAGAGCTTCAGAACAGTTAGAGTCCTTATCTTCTGGAACTCGTTGAATATATTTTATTTTATATTTTATGTGGGTTTCTTTCTATAACACTATTTCCTAAATGGTGATGTAATTAACAATTATATCGGATTATATCGGAAAAATATGTTAGAATACCTGATATTTTGGCCTACTCAGTGATGTATATTTAGTCTATTGATACGTTAAACTATCCAAGTATTATATTAAAAATTCCTTAAGATCCTTTGCTGAAAGATTAAGATATAGTTAAGCCACTGAGGGTCGAGAATATTTACAATAAATATTAAATATTATGCAGCAAACATTTGATAAAGGTATATTTTTTACTCGTCAATATTAATGTGCTAAATATTTTAAAATAATAAATATAATTTTTAATAATTATTAATATTTATTAATTCTATTCATTTTATTATTTTCCATAATATTTAGAAAACCTGGCATATTTTAAGGGTTCGGGTGTAAACAATGGTAACTGACAATTTCGGGAATTTTGAGTTTATTAGTGTAAACAATATGTGCGTTCCCGCGTTTTTTTTATAGTGGTTAATTTAATTTTACGTTAATAGAGGCGCTGTTGCACTCATTGATAATTATGGTAACTGTCAGTGTGAGCAAGTAAATAATGGTATAAGCAGTCAACATGGCGGCACGGCGTACACTCGACTTCAGTTTTCCTGAAAGTTCCTTCATTTTATCGTCATAAACTGAACCAGATGATGAAGATAATGACCCTACGTTTGATCCCTCATATCCAGAAAAAAATTCGCTTTCCTAACTACTGGCATTATTAAGAAATACCACAAGGAAAATATTCTAACCTTTAAAAACAACCGGCATGTAAATAATGGTGCCTGCAGCACATACCTTTTATACTTGCAAATATTCGTAGATACCATTATTTACATGCGAATATGCAAGTTTACTGGTAAACTGGATGCAATAAAGTCATGCCTGTCTTGGATACCAGAAGCATATCACCAGTACTACAATAATTTAGTTGAAGGATGAGTACTTATATGTAAAATGTTTGCTAATAAAAGTTTGCCTAATTATGTGATGTTTACTACAATTTATTCCGATGGTATCTGCATGGTATCTCTCCTTGAAAAATCATAGAGCAAGATAAACAATGGTATCTAAGTGACTTTCGAATAAAAAAATGTATATAAAAGTAAAAGCAAAATATTTTCGTTATGTATTTGCCTATATTTCATTCTAAAGACTCCATCATAGCTTCCTGTAAACTTTATAGATTAAAAATTGATGTAAGTAGAAATCTGAATATAGCTCAACATTTAGGTATAATTATCTCCAAACTTAAAAAATGTCAGTTACCATTGTTTACACCCGAACAGTTCATTTATTAAACCATATATAATTGTAACTATTGAAAGGTGTCTATCTGAAAATGAAAATATATTTGCAGAAGTGGCTATTTCAGAAACTGTCGATGACATCACATCTAGAGAAATATGATGATGTGATGAGTTTTGAAAATCCATCTACGCCACTGAATATATTAAAATAGCTACAAAAATGCTTGTTAAGGGTATTTTTAATATAACTTACAGTCGGCGAGAAATTAGTTGCTTCAGTGACACCTGGTGCAATATTGGGAAAATAGCCCTGTATAATGATAAAAAGTAACTTATATAGCAACAGATATTGTTTCATTTCGAACTAAACCGATATAATAATTCGAACATAATTGTACACTAATATATATTAAGACTATAAGAACAAGGCAATTTATACATAAAATATAGAATAACCACATATGGCGCCCAGATGTTCCCTCGATTATCGTTTTCTCTTAATACGCTAAAATCTATTTCCTAATAAATAGTAACCGTTGTTTCCCCGTTAGAGTTAAACCAAAGTTTTTACCCTCGGCATCTGAGACGATTGTTAGGGGATCTTGAAAGATGTTTACTTTACTAATTATTTTTATTTCGAAACTTCCATGTCGACGAAATTACAGCCCAAGTCGCAATATAAAATCCGTTTCTTTTCTATAAATTTATTTCTTACCATTCTCTCTTACGGCAGAATAAATACAGAAAGCAGAAGTGGCTCAGATACAATAGGTAAATAAAATCCTTTCGGACCGCTACTGCTATCCTTAAGAGTGTTCACTTTGGGATCTATACTTATTTAGTTGATGACGTATTACATTTCAGCTTAACTCAAACCGATGTAGTCTCTAATCGCATTGAGACCATCCTCCTTCTTTGTCTAAGAGGGCAGATAATCAAAGCGGATACATGGATTGCAAACTTGGAGACAGATATACATACATTTATAAACATAAAATTGAGTACAGTGGTGTTCTATAACATAAACCAGTAGTTTTCAAAATGAGGATTTCGAATCACTAATAGAGTCGTTCTACAATGACTGTGGTGGTTGTGAGAGAAGTTACAAAATAAAATAAAAATGCATTCCTAAGACATTTATTAATGACTGTGATAATGCACACTAAACATATTATGTAAGAATAGCATCTTATAAGCACTAATATTGTATTCTATCTAGAAAACTATTCTGCGGTAACACTTTATCATGTGTCATATGGAGCATTTCACGTAAAGCCTACAACGAAAAAAAAAAATGTGACAACCTGAAATTCGTTCGTATTCGGGATACTTGTACTTCTACAAGGTATGAATGTAAATACATAATCTTTTGTTTGTATGATCCTTATTTGTCAAGTCATTGACTTCTAAAAATTGACTAAATATGAGATACAGATTTTTTGGAAACTGTTGTTCAAATTAACCAATGCATAACAAAATATTTAAAATCGCGTTTTATATAGAAAATTGACAATTTTTGTTAATTATGGAATCAGATTCGAAATTTGAATTTTCTTTCGTGTAGAAAACCGGAAATAAACATTTAAAATCCGAATTTTAGTAACTTCGACCAAATAAATATATATTGCACTAAAAATTTTAAAATGGGATCTGCATTTGCTTAAGAGATAGAGCACTTAATGTACAAAGGCACCCACTGAGCGCCGCACCTGGTACATGCTTAGGTCGGCCGGTTTACGCGAGAACTTATTAAAAACACTGTTGTATTAACAATAACCTGTTTAAGCATTCTAGTGCTATAATAGTGATACAGACTGGTTTACTATAGCCGCTCAAGTCGTTCCTGGTGATGATAGCTTGTTAACGCTTTAGACATTTTTAAGCCACATGCCTACATTGCAGAACAACAAGCGTTTTATTTCAGAACACTAAAGATCATCTCTGAAAGTAAAATCCTCGTTCAATGTGACTGCTGAAAATTGTAGCTTTATTGTACAATATGTATTGTGCAGCATCTTGTACAAAGATGTGCTTCATCGCTGAACAAACCACGTATGTTGACGTCGTATGGTTTGTTGATGACCGTCGTTAAGTATTGACGACCTATTTTTGACAAAACATAAATGGCGCGTGGTTCAAATCCTATAGTTCCAACTGAGAAACCCTATATTATAAGATGGAGAATTTCAAAAATGCAGAGAGAAAGGATACAAATTGTGCTATATAATTAGATTGACATTTGGTAACAAAAAGTTATTATTTTATAAAGTACTAGCCCATAGTAAATCTACTTTATAAAACTTACATTTACAGTATCAGTCTGCTTGTCTGAACTCTTAAAGAATCTATATGTTCGCCACTCCTTCGCACCCACGCTAATGCAGTCATCTATATAGGAACAGCAAGGGTGTGTAGGCGTTGTAGAACAAGTTTGTTATCCCGACTCTTCGGTTTGTACCCAGCATCCCAGTGACATTGCGGGTGAGTGGCGGGTTTATTAAGTTTTGGAAATTATAAACCAGAATGCATTCATCTACCTCGCAATAATTTATGTAAACCAATCTCTATATAGTTGGCCGTATTATTTCTCTTAATTCATCAACCTCCTAAATTTACGTCTAAATGAAATAGCCAGAAATAAATTTTCTTAAATGGGATTTCACGAAATACCATATATAATATACTTATTCTGTTTTTATGGTTTAGTTCTGTCTTACGCGATCACGACGGATTTCCTTAAGAAGATGTATTAATTTGATAACTGAAAACTTCATGAGGTTTTGCTAACCTTAACCCTTCGTCGGACGCAACTGATCTGTGAGATCCGGCAGTCACTTTTTTCTTTACCCTTTCGTGTATATTAAGATTAGTAACTCGAATTCCTTCATAGCTTCCTACCTCCAAACCACTTTTCTCGATACGGTGTCGATTTTTTAGTGCATTGCCTGGCATTGCATTTTGGGATCTCTACACTTTCTTATTCTGGCTTTATTATGGTATTATTATTGAACATTAACGCATCTGGATGTTAAATTATTGGTTTATACTTAATATCATTATCAAAATGTGACGCTTATTTTTGTTTGGAACATACTAAATTAATGAAGAAGATTTACAATTATTTACACTTACAATAGGCAGTTACTTATATATTTTCTTTGTAATTCATATCCAATATTTTTTCCATGTATAAAGTTATGACTTTTACATGAAAAAATTGGTTCAAGTATTGTTCAATACTAATTTATGTTTGTGTTTTCTCCTTAAAACAGAAAAAACTGATCAATAGCTAGTTGTCCAGTAAATATCTTCCATATTTATTGTTTAACAATATTAAATAAGTTCCTTTATATAAATTTAATTATTGCTATTAAAAACTAGTGTAAAATATTTATGATTATATTGTATTAATCTAAAGTTTATAAGGTTTAATTATGGAATCTCTCAGATATATTGCGCCCGAATGTATTTGGGTTAATACTTTGCCCGACGGAAGGTTAAATTTTATTTAAATTAATTTTATTACATTTGTTATTTTTCATCTTCCTACAACTGCACAACTTTCCCGTTTTTTTTTTCATATTTCACTTAAATCCAATAAGAAAACATATTTCATTTTATTGGCGATATGCCCAACATCCGTTAAATACATCAACACATTCGAACATAATTTTAATTAGCATGGTAATTATTCTGAATATTTTTGTGCATTTTTTTTATTTCAGTCCACGACCAAAGTCCTAAAGTCTGTTATGTGACACTTGTGGTGCATAACGTGCAAAGTGGTTTTCGTTTAACAAGTTGATGCTGCATTTACAAAGTGTACAAATTTTTTCATGAAAAATTCAATCACATTAGTGTAATTATATTTCTCTGAAAATATAAAATATGGTGGTGAAATTTTTACCACCAAATCAGATATGAGAATTGACATGTTCATATTCACTGAAGATATAAGCTAATGTAAAAATTTATCTGTTAATCGATTACCCATTCAGGTTCACTTAACTTAGTATGGCATAATGTCCGCATATGGTAATATTTGATTATATTGTAGTCATACTGATTTTTGGAAGAACGCAGTAAATTCATTTCCTTTCTCCATTTATACAAAACATGTTAGAGATGGAAGTGTTCCGAATTTTTCATAAGAAACATAAATTGTTATTTTTATTGTAATGTGGAACTCAAGTAAGATGACCCCGTAACAACACAAATGTTAAACTTTTTAAAATAGACAGGCTGAATACAAGTTCACAGATGTCTGCTGTAGTTTCTATTATCAAGATTCTTAAGGTATACCCATTTTCTTCTGTCTAAGGTTGTAGCTAATAGAAAAAGCTTTAGCTTGATAGCCAATAGAAGAAATTATATTAGAATGAATTAAGTACGGTTCTACTTTAATTCAATGTAGAGTCACTGTTTCATTTAATTTATTAAAATATAAAATTTTATTTGTTGTCATTTATATTTTTCCTAGTATGCAATCATATCGTGAAATTGCCTTAAAAGTCTCTTTACTCGTAGTATCAAGCTTAGAATATAAAAAAAGGGCTTCAATCTACAGGTTGTGGCTACATGCGGTTAATATTAAATAGAAAGTGGTATCCTAAAGTTTCTAAAATTCGACGTTTTCATGGATTAATATTCAAAACTACTACTTGTCATTTATGCATCACCTGTTAAACAATGGCTTAACTACAAGAAAGGTATCGATCCAGATATAGTTTCACACCAATATATATTTTGTTTATTCATAGGCATCTTACAAACGACGCATTTTGCCGATTTGAGAAAGAATTGGAGGATATTTATGAGTTAAAGTATAACTCAACATTACTATTAGATTGTGCTTCTGAAAACGTTATTTTTCACATTTTTGGCAAAATTTCAATCCAGGTTAGTAAACCTTGGTGAAGTAGTATCATGTTTTCATATACATATATGGTAGTAATAGTATTATAAGAAATTAATCGAAGAAGCCGTTACTCTGTGGTAGTTCAAAATTCACAACGGAAATGAGTAAAACAACTACTACGTTTTTATATCACTATATTTTCACAGAAACGTGACTGCAGTTTCGACAATTATGTCATTTTTAAACGATTAGTTGACATTCAACGATTAGCTCAACATTCTTAGTTGAATCATCGTTTGAAAATGACATAATTGTCGAAACTACAGTCACGTTTCTATGAAAATATAGTGGTATAAAACCACAGTAGTTGTTTTACTCATTTCCGTTGTGAATAGTATCATATGTTTTCACCTTACCAATAGATTCCATATCATGAGCTTCGCGCTTCTTTTAAGCCTTATTTTTTTGTTTTCCTGCGGTGTTTTGTTTATGCTGAAAAGTGAATTGATTATTCTACGTATTTTGCACTATACACATACAAGTACACTTGCTATGCAAGTGTACAAGTATCTTATTTTTTGTGATTACAGCATAACTGTCCTCCGTTCGGATCTGTGGGTGAGGACTGTTCCGGGAGACGTGATCGAGTGCAATGGTAGGGATAGTAAGAAGTGTAGCATCTCACGAGTCGGAGCATGGAATGTCAGAAGCATGAGATAGGCAGGGAAGCTAGAGAATCTGACGATAGAAATGGATAGGTTAGGGTTAAATATAGTAGGTATAAGTGAGATGCGCTGGCCGGAAGTAGGAGATTTTTGGAGCGGTGACTATAGGGTAATACACACAGGATCGGTAAATGGAAACGCGGGAGTAGGGATCGTTATGCGGAAGAACGCAAGACAGTGTGTAGATAGCTATCTACAATACAGCGAGAGAGTAATGATGGTTAGGTTAGATTCGAAGCCAGTGGGAACAGTAATAGTGCAAGTATACATGCCTACCTTTAGCCACAGTGAGGAAGAGTTAGAAGCCGTTTATTCGGACACAGAGCAGGTAATAGGATTTGTGAAGGGTCATGAAAATTTAATAATAGTAAGAGATTTCAACGCAGTCGTAGGTGAGGGGAAAGAAGGAGAATTTGTAGGTCCTTATGGATTAGGAAACAGAAACGAGAGAGGTAGCAGACTGATAGAATTCTGTGAGAAGCACAAGATGGTAGTCGTGAACACATTGTTCAAGAATCACGTTAGGAGGCGTTACACATGGAAAATGCCAGGAGGGATAGACAGGTAACAGATAGACTACATTCTGGTTAGGAACAGATTTAGAAATCAAGTAATAGACGGTAAGAGATATCCAGGAGCAGATATAGACAGCGACCACAACTTGCTAGTCATGAAAGCTAGATTAAACTTCAAAAATCTGAAAACCCGGAAGGATAAGAAACGTATAAATGTAGACATATTGATCAATTAATAAATAAAGCGAGTAAGGACGAAATCAAGAACGCAGAAACTGAGTGGGAGGGTATCAAGAATAGTCTAGATTCCGCGGCTACGGACGTTTTAGGACACGATAAAAGGGAAGCTAGGAAGACCTGGATAACGGACGAAATTTTAAACTTAATGCAAAAGAGACGAGGCTACAAAAACAGACGAGACGAGGAAGGACTGAAAACTTATAAGTCAATAAAGTGGGAAATCATTAGAAAATGTAGAAAAGCGAAAGAACAATGGATAGAGGATAAATGCAAAGAAGTAGAAGATAAGTTGCAAGTAGGTAAGACCGATGAGGTTTACAAAATAATTAAGAGGAACTTCAGGGATATAGGAACAATAAGTAGAAACGTTAGGAGTCAATCGGAGGACATACTGATCGGAAGAGAGGAGAAAGCGGATAGATGGAAACAGTACTTAGGAAATTTATACGAGGGTCAGGAATTAGGAGATATATTAGAGGAAGAATCTAGCATCGATAGGGAAGATGTAGGAAAACCTATATTGAGAGAGGAATTTGAAATAGCACTAAGGGGGCTAAAGAATAATAGAGCGCCGGGTGTAGATAAAATACAGGCGGAAATTTTGAAATGTGCGGGACAGAAAGTAGTAAATAGGATGTTTGAACTGGTAAAATACATATACGAAACGGGCGAGACGCCGGAGGATTATAAGAGGAACATTATCGTTACTATACCGAAAAAGAGAGGAGCCGACAAATGCGAGAACTTTAGAACGATTAGCCTAACTTCCCATGCGTCAAGAATCTTAACCAGAATAGTGCAGAAGAGGATGGAAAATAGAGCGGAGGAAATACTAGGAGAAGACCAATTCGGGTTTAGGCGAAATAGGGGAACTCGCTAAGCTATTCTGGCGCTAAGAGGAATGTTAGAGAAAACAATAGAAAAAGAAACGAACGCTTATATAGGATTTGTAGATTTAGAAAAAGTTTTTAATAACGTAAGATGGGAAAAAATGTTCGAGATACTAAAGAGCGCGGGAATGAAGTATAGAGATAGGAGAGTAGTACACAATCTATACAAAGAGAAAACTGCTGTTATAGAAGTAGAAGGGAAAAAAAGGGAAGTAGATATTAGGAAAGTACAGAGAATAATAGTAATCATGAGTATGCCAAATTCATTTAAGTTGTCTCTCTCGGATGCAAGTATGTAATAAACCAATAAATAAAATGCATAAAATAGATTTCTCATAAAAAATATTTTACTAGTACTTAAGCACACGGTGCTTATTACACTTAATCTACAAGGAAGAAATCTTAATTGGAATAAATCCTGTAACTCTAAAATAGAGGAGTTCTATCGAAATTTCTGAAATATGTCAATTTTTGAGGCCGCTTCTAACTTTTCCTAAATGTATAGTCATCGAATAACATATTTGAAAGGTTACATCGAGAGAAATACAAGCATACTCATACTTTTTTCAAATAATTACCTGTAAAAAGAATAAAAATTTACTTTTTAATATTAATGATCATTTCATCGCAAAATGTGTTCAAAATGTAACACGATATTAAAATATACCATTCTTTCTATTACATTCCATAGCATCGCCAGAGTGATATGTCTGATTTATTTTCTTATTTCATTGTTGCATAACCTCAATGTTGTCAGGTTTTATTTATAAAATCTTATTTTTCAAGTACACCATAAGAAAAAACAAAAAGTGTAAAGTCCAAAAACCTTGACGGCCACTCAATTGAATCTCATCCAATTACCATCGTATCCTATAGGACTCATCACCCTATTTGGAATTATCTCGTCCAAATATTGCCAGGATTGTAGCACAATGAGATGGAGCTCCATTTTTAAACCATATGATGATATGCGATAGATCTGAATCTATTTCAATATTAAAAAGAGTCGACACAGATGGATCCAAATCTTTTTGACGAATATTAAATTTAGATATATTGAATGATCAATATTATTATTAAATAAAAATAAACAGTTTTAAAACATCAAAACGGACTTTTCCGCATGTAGAACATCTCTATCTCGAAATTGAGTGGCCGAAAAAACAATAAACCAACACATAAATGCAGAATATGTGTTTTATGCGACAGTTTTACTTTTTTCAATTTTTCTCAAACAGTTCTTTCCACCATCCTGCTTTCTCATGACCCATGAACAGGGTGGGGTGTATCCTATCCACCTTAAAATCAATAGATGTCATCTAGATCTCCCTAATCAGAATCAATCCAAACCCGATCGATCCGACACGATTTAATTAAGTGATCATACTAACAAAAACAATGTCTCAAATAAACATGATAGTGTGTTCTATCCACCACAAAATAAATAGGTGTCGTCTGGGAGACGTTCCCGATCAAAATCAATCAAAACCCGATCGATTCAATAGGATTTAGTTGAGTTGTCGTGCTAACAAGAATATATGCCGACGACAACGACACACGCACATACACAAAAGGGTTTAAAAACCATTTTTTTTGTTTTTAGGCGGAAAAAAGAAAAATAAACCCTAGAAAAAAACTTTTTTTTACACGATTACAATACTTTTCCGCGTATAGTGGAGTGCGGAAAAGTAAAAATAATAGTTCAAGAACCGTATCACTATTTATTTAACCTTTTTTTTTGTGTTGGTATGATTTTTCAGTATTCAGAGCCACTTATTGTTGTAATTGTGAAAAATTGTGAGCTAATTGTTGAGTTTGAGTCATGGGGATTTCTTGAAAAACTGAAACATTTAATTTGGTTTCATCAATAATGTATTGCTTCTTATTAGACACATTTCTCACATGACGTAACTCTCGGTAACTAAACTCAATTTTAGTAATTGTATTTCTTTCGCCATATTCAGTCATAATTAAAATTTAAATACGAAGAGATTTCGTTCGATTATTCATTATCTTTTTAGTGTGGGCAATCAAAACAAAAAATGTACTTGAGTCAGGAATTTTTATTGAAACCTTCCATATTCGAGTTACAGAATTTCCACCAGTTAAGGTGTGCACCCTATACATTCTATAACTTGTTTCATTCTTATTTCATTCAATTTCAACGTCATAGACATTAAAGTAGATTCACTACATGTACCCCATTACACAGAATATAATTCCTTGTTCACTTACCCTTCTACATAACTCTTTAATATCTTGACACAATACCCCCTTAGTCACATATTTCCAACGACACATTTCCTCATTTAAATTCATTACCCAAGCGCAGCGGTCGGAAGAAATATGTAGAAGCTAATTGAAGGGATTAGAACTAAATGGGTTCTACGTATAATTTGTCCAAACTGAACGGAGTGAGTTATTGGTAATCCTAACATGTCAGTGCATTAAATTCGTCATATAGAGTCTTATGAATTCACGAAATCAATAAGATGAATTTATCTAAGAAAATGCTGGATAAATTAAAGAAGTGTGTAATTTGGAATATACAGATGACAGATACGCGGTCTCTTGGTTTAGACTAACAAAAATATATTAAACACAAAAATATATCAAATACATTTTTCAGAAACTATAAAATGTTGAGATAACTTTTAATGCAACACTCACTATTTTACTTTTCCGCACTCCACTATACTACCGGAAAAGTAATGTAATCGTGTAAGGAAAAAGTGAGAAATTTTTCATTTTGGGTTTATTTTTCATTTTTCGGCCTAAAAACAAAAAAAAAAATGGTTTTTAAAAATTTTTTGCTGTGTGTCGTCGTTGTCGTCGGCATTAAATTTTTTGTTAGCACAATAACTCAACTAAATCGTGTCGGATCGATCGGGTTTTGACTGATACCGATCGGGAACGCCTCCCAGATGACACCTATTGATTGAGAGGTAGATGGCACACACCACCCCAGCCCTTGTTTCTATTTGAGACATTTTTTTTGTTAGCACAATAACTCAACTAAATCGTGTCGAATCGATCGGGTCTTGACTAATTCTGATCGAGAACGTCTCCTAAACGACACCTATTGATTTTGAGGTGGATAGCACACCCCAACCTGTCCATGAGTCATGAGAGCACGATGGTGGACTACTTGAGAAATTAGTTTTGTTAATACGATAACTCAACAAAATCGTATCGGATCGATAGTGTCTTGACCGATTTGATTCTGATCGGGAACATCTTCCAGACGACACCTATTGATTTTGAGTTAGATAAAATACACTACACCCTGTCCATGGGTCATGAGAAAGCACGACGGTGGACTATTTGAGAATTTTTTTTTTGTTAACACGATAACTCAACTACGTCATATCAGATCGATCGGGTTTTGACTGATTCTGTTCTAGGACGTCTCCCAGACGACACCTATTGATTTTGAGGTGGATAGAATACACTCTACCATGTTCATGGGTCATGAGAAATCACAATGGTGGTCTATTTGAGAATTTTCTTTGTTAGCACGATCACTCAATTAAATCGTGTCGGATCGATCGGGTTTCAACTGATTCTGATTAGGGACGTCTATCAAAAGATATCCATTGATTTTGAGGTGGATAGGATACACCCCACCCTATTCAGTGGTCATGAGAAAGCACGAGGGTGGACTATTTGAAAAAAGTAAAACTGTCGCATAAAGCAGATATTCTGCGTTTATGTGTTGGTTTATTTGTTCTCGGTTACTCAATTTCGAGATAGAGATGTTCTACGTGCGTAAAAGTCAGTTTTAAGGTTTTAAAACTGTTTATTTTGTGAACGATGTACTGCCGCCTATCCAAACTATAATATTTTTCAAAAAATAGGAGCAATCTCATCATACATACATACAAACAATGGATTATGAACAGCAGCAATGTAACATGTCATGAAACATAACTACTAATTGCTACCATAACTAACATAAGTATGAAATAGTCCCTACTATTAAATAATAACTTGTCACCTCTCGTCCAATTCTATATAATTTCTGATTACATAGAAATTTCTTTCATCTTCTAATGTGGAATAGCAATCGTGTGTGTCGGTATATTTCGCACACCATTCTCATAAGAGATATGATAACTTTACCAAAGTAGTAGGTTGTAGTGGCTATCTTACCGGTTATGTCCCCTCTTTACACTATCAAGGATTCAGTAACAATCAAGGATTTGTTACTTAAATATAATGTAATATATATATATATATATATATATATATATATATATATATAAAAGTTGGTACAAACAAGTAGCACATAACCAATTATGCAAGTGAAAGTTAAAATTTTTTGTTGCTAATATTATTTTTCTTTGTATTAAGAAAATTATGAACTAATGTGTTTTATCATAGTTTTAGGGATAACATAGCAGTAAGAAATTCAAAAAAGTAAGAGATAAAGAACTAGCACTGTTGTAATAAATATAAGAACCTGAGCTTAACAAATAGAAGATGTTGATAATCTAAAACAGGAGATACTGATTATTTTGAAATTAGCAGTCACTCATCAGTTGAAGAACTATCCGACGGTAGAACTTCATTTCAATAAGAATACACCAGCAAAGATAAGACAGACGGATTGGCTAAAATAAGTCTAAATAGTCAAAGGACGATAACCAAAGGTACCGAAGGATGAACATATCATCAGGAGTAAAATTAGTTTACCGTAAAAAGTAACCAGATAAAACAAGGCCCGTAGTTTGTTGCCCTCCAAAATTGTTTTTAGAGGGTATAGAAAGCCTATTTATAAGACCCTACTTACTTCAGTGCAAAGGTTTGCCATTTGACAAAAAATTCATAAATAGAGAATATGTTAAAGCAGAGTAGGAAATTGAGAAAGTAGAACTACTTACTAACATAAGAAGTAGCTGTTACTTCTGTGGTGAAAGAAATAATGGAGCAACTACCATGCGCTGCGATGGTAGTAACTTGTGTACAAAAAACATAGTCTAAAACAGTTAAAACGTTATTAGTGTTTAACTAATGTCTAGGTTTATATGAAAATTAATATTTTAACCTAAGTCTGTGCAAATTATATTATTATATAATTATTTTGTTATATAATAATTTGTTCCTTTTTAATACTATATCAATCTGGGGGACTCGGCCGATGCTGGAATATTCCGCTAACTGGAAAATCCTCATACAACCGTACACCACATTTTAGCCAAAATTCCTGAACATACAAGTTTCTGTATAGATCTCACGGAGGACGTAATGAAAAGGAACAAGCAACGGTTTAATGCGCCTTCACAAAATATGTATTTATTAAGGAAATATCCACGATATTTGTGGCAAACCTTGAAGCTAGATAAAAATTGGATGTTTTTGTATCTACCATACATTGACTTGGATCAACTCTTTACATATACTCACTTTTTAAAACATTCATTAAATGGCAACTAGTACTTTTGCTAGCTTACAATTAGTTCACTTACGCGTTAAAACATTCATTAAACGGCAATTAGTTATCTTGCTAGCTAGAATTCTGCACCACATTAGAATTTCAAATTCAGAGAGTATGTAAATTAGAGAAGAGTTAGCAAACTATCCTTTAGATACAGGGGAAATACTGTGCTTGTAGTTTTCTGTGGAGTTCCATAATTTTTATCAAGTTGTTCTTCATAAAATATGAGTTTTTCATATATGCTTGCATAGAATGATCTATTGGATATAGTTTACTCTATCGAAAAGCGATTACGAAAAGTAATAATGCAAATGCTGTACGTCGGATATTTGTAAACCTATTTTTAAACGTAGATCAACTAAATTTGTGCGGTGCATACAATTTTGTTAAATAATTAATTATAAATAGTATAATATCGCCTTAGTCAATTATTATGTTAAAATATATATTAGAACTATCAATTTGATGAGACACAAAATAGGAATATAGAATAATGTATTATTATGGAACATAATAACATTGCGATAAAGGGTAGTGGTGAGTGATGATCCTAAACCATTCGTTGTTGATTGCATACACAACCCTCACTTGGATAAGAATAGATTATCAACAGCTTAGTAACTTGTTATCTTAAAATCAATAATGGCTGGAGAGTTCAGACTTTAGCATTAATATTTGCAGTGCTATTTACAAACAGAATTAAAAAATAAAATGAGGTCATGACCAGATTACAAGCTTAAATTGTAAATACGTTTCTGTCAGGCCCTTGACAATTGTATTTAACTTTAATATACACAGATTTTGCTAGAATCTTTCACTGAATAGACCATAGCTTAATTTTAAATAAGCTGATAAACTTTCTATTTAGCAACAATCTTTTAAAATTACTTAAATTTTATTTTCTTTTCTTCTATCTTAATGATAGAGCTTAGTTTATTTTATATACTAGTTTCAAGTCAAAATTTATTAATCATGCATCTGTAAAACCTACACGTGTACTGAGTTCCACAAGGGTCTATTCTTGGGCCACTACTATTATTAAATATTATTGAATATTAAACTACTGACATTGTAAATTATAAGTACGTATTATTTGTGGACGATTTATGACGTAGATTTATTGAAATGATTGATGGTTGCATATTTATACCAAGATCAGCTTTTGGAAACAGAAATTTGGTATAGAACAAACTAGACTTAAACGTTGAAAATGTAAAATACTGAGGTATAATCTAAGAAAGCAGCTAGTATATTTGATGTACAGGGTAAATAGAACACCAGTGACATTCTGTGAGGCCATAAAACATATTGGTGTAATTTTTGACATCGCCCAAGATCTCCATCCCCATTGAATATTTTAGGGTTTGTAATTATCATAGATTTTAAGATAAATAAACCCTGAAAATAAATATTTAAGATAAATGAACCCTGAAAATTGTTTATATTTCCTTACTAAAGTCAAAGTTAGAATATACGAGTACATCAAGTATTTGATATCGATATTTCTAAAATCTTAGTCAACAATTGCAAATGTGCAGAGAAAGCTTTTAAAATATCTATATTACAAGACTTACGGAAGGTATACTGAAAGACGATTTAATTATCAATTAGATTATGATACATTTGATGTTATTCTTCCACACAAAACGTGTTTTATCTAGTTTAAGATTTCGATATGAACTGTTAATGTAATGGAATTGATTACTTTAATATACTTTGTGAGAAGTGTTCTCGTCTGCCAAGAGTTTTGTCAAGAAATACATATATATTTAAATTACTCATGACTAGAACTAATATACTTTTGTGTTTAATCTTGTACACTATACGTACGTACCAACATTAATAAAATTACTCTTCTGCGACATATGTATATTACTCAAATTTTAAACACTTGTATAACATTGCCGTATAATATAAATATCTTTCTAAATTTCGCATTTATGTATTATCATGAACATGTAATATATTTTTCTCTCTCTCTCTCTCTCTCTCTCTCTCTATATATATATATATATATATATATATATATATATATATATATATATACATGTATATATTTTTATCTCTCCCTCTATATATTGGACAATAAATAAATAAATAAATAAATATATAAATTAATTAATAGTTGACAAATTTTACAGACGTATTGTTCAATAAGACAACCATGTGATAAATCGGAATAATTTACTTGATAATTTATGTACGGTAAATATACAACAAGAAAAAATATTTCACTATATTTGTCTATATAATTAGTAATAAATACTGAATGCAGATTTATATTTGAACAAAAATGAGATATATTATTGACAAAATAATTAAAAGTACTTCAGAGATGTTATTCATTTACTTTTATTTTCATTACCCACAACTGTTCCCTTTTACAAGCAAGACAATTTTCTTCATTAATTTAAATTCATAACAACAATTAACGAATTTATTAAAACCTTTAAGCGAGGTTTTCTTGTGTTCAACCTACCGAATACTGCTCTTCGGTCATCAAGTTCGTATTCATTTTTATTACTTCTGTTAACATTCTAAACCTTTCTTCTCTACATACACAATTTTAAATTCTTCGTTAAAGGTATGGTCTGCTTCAATTATATGAATTGCATATATTGAATCTCTTTTATTATTATTAAAACTCCTTTTGTGTTCTGCTATTCGCGTGTTGAAGTTTTTTCCTGTTTGTCCTATATATACATTAGGGCAAGTACCGAAAGTTAGCTTATAGACTCCTGAATTATTTTTGGTTTTATCTTTAGCATTATTTATGTGTTTTCCAAGGGTATTATTAATTTTGTATGCTATTTTGTTACTTCCTTTCTTTAAAAACGATGCACATTTTTTGAGATGGTTTCCCTATATTCCCTATATATACACATTCAATATATATGCACATAATTTCAAAATTATAATACATATAGGGAAACCATCTCAAAAAATTGCATCGTTTTTAAAGATAGGAAGTAACAAAATAACATACAAAACTAATAATACTCTTGGAAAACACATAAAAAATGTTAAAGATAAAACCAATACCAAAAATAATTCAGGAGTCTATAAGCTGGCTCCTGTCCGGACTGACATCCGTTGAGATTTTATAACTTAATTCCAATAGTTTAATAGTAGAAAATCCCATAGTAATATACCTAGAATTACCCTAGTTATATAAACACAGTTCCACAATGTAAGATTTAGTCTATGTACTCAAGATCTGAAGAAGCCACTGTGTTGGCGAAACAATTGTTCTGTTTAACAAATAAAAAGTGAAAATCAAACCAGCAAAGATTTTTATGTTTGTGCATTGTCCGAAATTCTATTTACAATTTTACACCATTCACACCAAACAAGGTACCTATATAGAGACGCATAGTAATTTGCTGAAATTCGATACCACAATGTGTGATGAAATTTTAGTACATGCTGGTGTGAGTTTGCACATCAGTAGCTAAATATATGAAACTAATAAAAAGCAGTTCATGCAAATTACAGCATCTGTTCTTCTTGAAAAACATGAAATACAAAACATTAATGTACTGTACTGCACTATAAATAAAATACATCATTTTTCCCAATTATCCAGATCCATCATTTTCTCTGTGCATCGGAGTTAATGTTACAAAGATAAAAAGTAGTTCAAGGTGGTATATATGATCTCCAAGCATAACATTTAAACTATTTATATTAAAAAATCAAAGAATTAAAATATCTGTAGATATGTCTCTGTCAAAGTCTGACTAGTTTATGTTAGAAAAATATAAAACACCATCCCCTATAGGGTACTGAATTAGTAAGAATATGCTGGGTATGCAATTCAGTTGCCCACCATCGAGTTAATAAAGGTGCAGCAGTTTATTCCATATCTACAACATTGGAGCCACCCGTACTGTAGTCCGGAATGGCGAAGTAGGCCCAGCATTGGGGGTGTCATTATACACTTGGGTTCAAATTTCAACAGGGGGATTGTGACGTCCCTCCATGAATATGGTGTATTTCTCCAAGTCTTTATTAATAGTCTGTATTTAGAGGAATGATGTAGATTCTGTGTGTTTCCAAATATACAACATTTTAATAACTTTAGATAAAAGATCTGCCGTATACTTGGGATTACAATTGTTCTACATACAAAGAATATAACTAAATGAATACTGATATTAACAGTAACATTGCCACTGCTGTCAATAATACAAACGATTAGAGGCAATGAAAGAAATTATCTCTTATTATACAAATTGTACGTGCATAGCACATTTTATGTATTGAAACTATAATATTATGTATTAATTTATATTAATTTTAATTTATGTTAATGTTAATTTTAATAAAATAATTACTATAATATACTTGTTACAATCCTTTTCTTTCGGAATATATACTTACATCGAGAGTCTAATTTAACAGTTGGCTTTTCATTCTCATCCTAAAGAGCATTTTTGTATGAAGTTTTGCATACATTGTCTGAATTTTAGTCTACACTTTCAGAGAGAACATTTTATTCTGGCTATTCAAAGTAAACAAAGAACATCCGCAAATATCTTTATTGTGAAATAGTTCCGTTGCACCGCGATATAAAGTAATAGCTGCTAGTGGAAAATTTCATGTTCACATTTATATTTCCGCTACAGTAAAATTTTCTTCTGAAGGAAAGTTATATTAAATTATAGCGGATAAATTATTATGGTGCGGCTACTGCAATTTAAAAGTTTAATATCATAATACGTATAATATTAGAACTATAAATACACTGCAGAACTTGTCGTCGCGACAAAAAAATATATCATATAAGTTACTGCGGTACTGCGCTACTTGCGGTAATTATTTAATATGAAGGAAATGCCGTAATTACTTGTAAACACAATTTATTATGATATTTGGAAACTTAATCCTTAACATAGTTTTGCACTACAATTAAACAACAATGATAAGAAAAGATGATTGGTGGTACTGCTAAAATTAAAAACCGATTGTTTCTAATTGTAATCTTGTTTCGTATCACTAGGGCGTACAGTTGTACCACATCTGTTGTTACTGCCTCAAGGGTTGTGAAATAAATATTGGTATTTACTTCAATATATAGATTTATTAAAAATAGGCAACAACGGTGAACACTTTAAACAAAACGTTCTAACATAATTATAGAAACTGACTAATACCCAAGTTACGTATTAGGCAGTGGTTGTAGCAATGCGCTCCGATTGGCTTTCGGTTATCTGTTTTATAGCCTGTCGCTAACAACTGGTTATAACACGATGGGGGTGGTTTTTGTGTTACTTTTTGACAATCGAATATGCTGGAACAGGCTGGCTATTTTTGAAAAATACAAAGTTACGGGAAGTTAAAAGTTCAACATAGTTCCTAACAGTAAAATAGGATTCCAAAATAAATACAGTCTACCGTTTCCATAATAAGTACATTTTTAAGGGAAATAAACTATCTACTGTGACCCTAATAAATCCACTGCCATAATCTAATAGAAATCTTAACACCGATCCACCTAGAAACATGAAAAAATAGTCGATCTTCAGGATGAATTTTCTTGGGAATTATTAACGGTAAATAAACATTCTTTCCTTAAATTAAAGAGAAATTTATTGTGAATATGGTGAAATGAACACAATTTAAGAATATTTAAAACCGGAAGAGAAGCGCCTATTTTGCAACCCGATTTGCGATAACCCATCTTCTGCTAGAACTGATCATCTGAAACCAAAGATAGTAAACTATCATGAAACTGAGTGCATGCGAAACATATTGACGATCACCGTTTTCGAAAATTGTTCTTAAAAATGAAAACGGCACATGGAAGTGAAGTACGATTATTCGGTAAAAAAACTCAGTTATTATCATAGTTTGTTTAAACAATTTTGGGTTATTTTTGAAATATGACCGTTGTTCTGTTAACAATGGCCTATAGCGTGACTATGCCAAATTTCAAAAGAATCTGTCCATTGGTTCTGGAGATATGACGGGCACCGTTTCGAATTCAAAGGACGATGGACTTTTTTCAGGATGATGAATTCTCGTTATTGTTTCATCTTTCTTGCGCAATAAATTTTGTGCATATATATTATTACAATATATTCCTCCAGTTTGTCGTTGATTAGTTAGGTCGATCATTGTTCCGCACCCGACGAGGGCGCTCATCGAGGGGTGCAGGTAGCAGCATTAGCCGCCTTCAACCGCGTGACTGAAACGCGTGATTTTGTATCTCTGTAAGTTTTAAAAATATCGACTTGAAACTTTCAGAATATATTCATAAGCCTTCATACTATAATAATATATAAAACAAAAATATCGAAAATATAGAAATAATATAGAAAATTTTGAACATTTTATGTGGATGTAGCCTCCTCTTAAGGAAATTCACAGGAAATACTGACGTTATATCCTAGAAAAGGACGATAATTTTCAAAATACATTACTAGATATCAAAATATTATTTACTATTTATAGTAATATACATATATTATATTACTTACATTCATTAAATAGCTGTGTACAAACCATACTTACATGTAATCATTAAATTGCTAACTATTATTGTTAGTTTCAAAAAATAAAACCTGCCATAGGTAGGATTCGACATTTGTCCCGGATAGGAACCGAACGACATACAGCTGTTTCGAACTTATTAGTTCTCATCAGTGCCGCATACGGTACGTCGATTCAGTACAAATTCCGAATGAACTTTATGGCCTATACATCTTTATCGATACGATCTCTGTCAATAACTTATAAGTCGGAAATCGAGAAAGGAACCGCCAAGCCGCCAAGCGGTTATCAAAGTAGTTCCCGAATAGCAAAGCTATTACATAATCGCTCTAGGCTAAAGCCCCGAGGAGTAGTTGTTTCCTAGAGCAATTATGTAATAGCTTTGCTATTTGGGAACTACTTTGATAACCGCTTGGCGGCTTGGTGGTTCCTTTCTCGATTTCCGACTTATAAGTTACTGATTATTGTTAGTATTAAACGCAAATATTTGTATGAAATCTAATAGCCTTCAGGTTTTACAGTCTCCTTACAGTACCTCGAATGTTTAGAATGTCATAGAAAAATTAGTAAATATTCTAATATAAATATTATAATAAAAATGGTTTACGTAAAAGAAAGTTTTCCAATTCTTGTAATATGATCTACAAATATATAGGTAGTATACTTCACACTGTATAAATGTCTAGAAAAAATGAAATGAGAAATGATTGCAAACTGTGGTATTCGTAATCGTACACTACAGTATGAATAGCAATTTGTAATAATTTTCTGTTTCATCTCATCTAGACAGTTTAAGTACACGGCATTTACATTTCTTCTTAACGACATTGAAAATTATTTTATTGAACGTGGAGTTGGTGTGTAAGTATGGCTTCTCGCACTGACATTTTTCTCCTGTTTCATGCCGATAATTTAGTCTATAACTTCGCCAATGTGGAACTGGATGTTGATAAAAACTTGCGGGCCTTGAATACTACATTTTGTTAAGTAAGCTAATACTGAAAGACCCAAAATAGTAGTCTTTTGTATGGAACTATATAAACAGCAGCAAGCAAAATTTTACTTTAAAAAGATCAGTTTTAATAATTAATAAATATGTTTATTTGGGAATAAATGAAGTGACGTGAAATAGTCTCAGTTTCGTGTAAAAAAGCTTAATACGTTGTAGGTGCTTTACTTCCTATCATGGTTAAAACCAAACTTGACACATGGCAAATTCTAGTTAATAATAATTTTTTTATATTGATGCACTCAAAATATGACACTTGTCACACAACACACACAACGAAATAAAAACTATTGTTATTAAAGTTTTTGATAAGTTACACCAATGTCACATAGAATTATTCAGGAAATGCTAATTTTTGTTGTATTATACCATTTATAGTATAAATAAATCTCCCCAAGCGTGCTTAAATATAAGCTTGCCTATACAGATAACACGTACTATCTTTCAATTACAAACAGAAAATAAATTTCAATCAATATTCACACTTAATTGCTCCTTTTACAAAATTTATCCATCTAAAATTTGTACTGCCTACAACACTGACATACAGGAAATTGTATTCTTTGACTAACCTTTTATGATTTACTTTAACATTCTAATAAAGTTAATATTGAACTTTAAGATCATGTGATGCTAAGAATATGTACGATGTTGATCATTCATGTTTGAAATAGAAAGAAGTTAGCCAAATGAATTAATAACCAAACAAACTAACAAGAAAATTAATGAGAGACTTGTTGGTGTACATAAATACTAATATACATATATACTTGTAGTGAAACTGCTACGGAGTTACAATTTACTAGTTTTAATTTTAGTTTTATATTAATATTTAAGCGCACAAGAACTATAAAAATAAGATTATAAAATCAGGCATAAGTTTTGCCAAAACATGTCTAGTATATATAAGAAGATGCTCAATTCCTTAGAATGATAATTCGGATTAACGAATACAAATTTTCCAGGTATAGTACATATTTACAACCACGACAATTACCACAACTTATCAGATGGAAACACAAAGTATTTCGATATCATGGGTTTCAGACTAATCTTAGTTTGTAATAGTTTCAGATTCATTTTGTTGTTTTGTACTAATGTGGGCTATAACAAATGACCACTAATCAGGCAAGATTCTTATAACAAAAACTTTGATATCTGGACTTTAATATCAAGTTTCTCAGTATTAGACAAATACTACAATAAGATATCCTATAATTATTTATTCTACTCCAAATAAGCTAAGTTCTTACTTGTTTTTGCCAGATATCTATGATCTGTACACTGTTATTTGGTACGTTTCTAAGATTTATTGCAGTTTTTCTTCTGTTTCAGTTATCAACCGTGTCATCGGTAAATACTACAAATAGTTAGTTCTTAGTAGTAATAGTTCTTCTAGTGTCACATTATCCATTTTGCATTTACCTTGTGTAAAATTTTTACACTTTTCTTTGCATTCCTTTATAGTGTTGTTGTTCTTATATAGTGCCCGGATGATTGCCATCACAGATCTTTCAGATTCAGTAGCTGAAAGAAATATATTTTAGAAAGTGCTTATCTAGCCCTATAAATATAGAATACTGTGCCCTATAACCTTTCTGAATCCATAGTTGTCTCCAAATTTTTCTTTAATTTTTCTCTATTATTCTGATAAAATCGCTACTAGGTATACGCATAAATTACAAATTATAAAACTCAATAGAACTCAAAGTACAAAAAAATTAATAGTGCCGTAACTTAATAATTCCTTTAGATAATCACAAGATCATCATAAAGATTTTTAGATTATAAGTTTTCCTCTCCGAATATAACTACAGAGCTAACAGGTACTGGGATTTAAACAGGGATTCAAATAACGAACAATTAAAAAAATAGACAACTAAATAATGCCCACCTTGAAATTCATATGAAATGTGGTTACAAGTACAATAATAAAACATTCTTTTTGTTTCTAATTAGTTGATCATTCAACCAGAATTATGAAATACGAATATACATGAAACATAAAGCAATCATATATTGTTTCGCTTGCCTCTGGATGTCGACTTGTACGAACTGAGTTATAAATTCTCCAATTAGGAAATAATTTCGGTTTTAACGACCAGTTAGTTCCATTGACATTAAGCGAAAATATAAATTTCTATGATATGATTAGTAACTTTTATGCATTAACCTGAATTCCTGATTTAAAAATCATACATATTTTTGCTAGTAGAAATATTGAGTTATTTTAGTGTTATTATAGTTAGGAGTTAAATAAAATAATATCAATTTTTTATAATTTACACATCATCTCGAAAATGTTCATTAATATTTTCATAAACTTGTATCTATATTTCCTGTTTGTAAGTATATTTTCCCTATTTGAATATTTATTTAGTTATACTGCCATCAAATTATTTGACCTAATTCCTATTGAAATAAAGTTATGTTCAAATATTAATCTTTCAGAACAGATTAAATCATTTATTTACATTAGAAGTCAAAAATGACTAGTTATATTTTTTAATTATTTATAATTATAATATATTTTTTTTTACAATTTGTTATACATGATTTACTAACAATTTTGTTTATTGTCGAAATTATTGAGTTCGTTATACGTTAAAATGATCTGTGGGTACATTGTTATTATTTATGTATACAATTATGTCAATGAAAGTAGTTATTATTATTATTATTCATCCATGCTAATTCGTATCGACCAAATTATTATTGAAATAGTGTTATAAAATAATAATTATTTGAATTATGCTTGATTCTGAATTAAAATTGTTTCAATAATATGAATACATACACAGGCAATTAAATGTGAGATTCAAATCATAACTATAACCAAAATACTGCCAATGTAAACATAATCAGCACAACATGAACTAAGCTATTTTTAAATGTTAATTGCTGTATGTAGTGAACAGAAACGTTAACTGTACGGTATATATATTGTACATATAAAATATACAATATAATTATTTTTTATATGCATAAAGTTTATAAATTCAATAGTCACCATATTTGCATATTAATACTATCTTAAGAAATAAAATTCTAAATGGTAGAAATACTAAAATATAGTTATATCCAATATATGACAGTAAAATAGGTTCTTATTTGATATGAAATGAGGACGACTAGAAATTTTGTAAAGTTGTTAATGAGGTTTCACGTTGATATTCAAAAATGATAAAACGCAATGGAAGTTTGCTAACATATTCTTCAATTTAAAATAGAGCTTCCTGAATTTTTTGAGATTTTTTTACCATTTGGATTAAGAGAAAAAAAATATTGTAAAACAGGTAATATTATGTATTGGTTCTCATGACGGGATATTTTCGAATGACGGGAAAAGTATCTTCGGAATCATTGAATAATACTGTGCTTTTCACAGTGATACACAGTACTTTGTAGCTTTGAATGATGCAACCAGCATGAAATTGACCATCTGGTTTATTTTATACGGCAAATCAAAGGTCGTGACGTTTAGGGTTCATCGATTGAAGTGGCCACACAACGGCAACGCCGCGAAGCGTGATCTATTCAAATAATTGCAAGGTGCAACTACACTGACTTATTTTTGGAATAACGGTAAAACTTTGTGTAAATGTAATAATTCTGATTACTATTACATACTACACATTTTAGTAAGAATAGTAGAATAAGTGGTCTAAACCATGTTTATATTTTAATACATATTTAGCGAATTTTACGTCACATATGAAGCATTTCATCATTTGTCACAGATGACTTAGGGAAACTATGCGATATCCACTGCGTTTTCCAACACAAGAATTCGATGATTTTTGTTTAATTTTCCCGGTTTCAGACGTTACGCGGACTTTATTTAACTGAATTTTGGAAGCCAAGTGCCCTTTACAACATAAACGCGGTGACGTTTTGAGATTACGGTAAATTTTCATGGCAACATGGCTGCCAACGAGGACACGCTAAATCTGCGAGCTCTACAGTAGCATTGTCGCGTATTTTGCTCGTAGATGTCAAATTTACAAATTTGTCAATTTGCAAAAACGCTTGTGTTTTTACATGAAATATGGTTATTTACGAGTTTTTATAAAAGAATATGCGTTGAAAGTGACACAATCAAGTTCTAATTTCAAAATTTACGGGGAAAAATTTTTCATTTGGAAGTTGGAACACTGACTTCTTATACATGGCGAGCATAGGGCTAATCTTCTTACCCCTCATCACTTGTTGGAACCTCCTTAATCTGTATTCGTTAAAAAAAAAATTAATTGTGAAGCCTTTATATAACTACGTAAGTTATTGACTGTAAAGTTGTTATATGAGCACTAATACTAATAATGGACACTATTTATACATATATAAATACAAATACATATATTCTTTCTTCTGCTTATGAGACACTGTCCTTATTATTTAAATCATGGTTGATAGATGATATAAAAAATAATTTCTCCATAAACCCTTATAAAACGACAGTGGCCACATTATATAGATGTAGGTCATGATACCAACAAGGCAGCAGCATCAATTAAGGTACAATGAAGTATTAAAAGTAGATTCAATATTGTAGAAGCTAATGGTCCCACTTCCATATTCAATAGGCAACTATGTATAGTCCAAAATTACCACAATACGATGTTGCGCTAACGAGATAATAAGATGAAAAACTCTTAATTATTCTGTACGAAAGCCAGGTAGTACTAGAAGCAATCGGGTTTCCAAAAATTACTTCAAAACTAGTATGAGCCTATGCGAATAATCTCACAAATATAAAAAGTTACAGCAAAATGACCCTGGCATGGATACCAGAACACGAGGGCCATACAATAAACTAAAAGGCCAATTGGTTAGCCACTGAAGGCCCTTCGACTTTCGAAGATATCGAGAAGATCGGAACCCTTGTATGACAAACCGCGTAAAATTTGGGTGGACATTAGATCACATGAAAGGTGGAGGAGTTTTCTGCAATCGGAGAGGCAATATAGTTCATTGGAATGAACGCCTAAATTTACGGAACATCTATTACGTCAAACTAAGAAGGTTATTAGATAATGGTGGGTATTCTGACTGGATACTGTCGGCTCAATAGACATATCAGTGTGATGAAACTGATAAATGTACAAACAGTTATAAGTAACTGATTGCTCAAAAAAAAACCAAGAGGCTGACAACTTTACTGGAAATACCTAATAATATGGAAATATATTATTATAATTCGATAGTTTGTTAAAGCAGATAAATCTGGAAAAAGTGTTCTAGCAAAAAAGAACATAAATGATTTCAAAGGAATTACGGTGGTCCAAGAGAATCCAAATCCACGGAGCTGGAAAAGGTACTGTAAGTCATCCAATATAATCTACTATTTAATTCTAAAAGAACCTACTATCAGAACGTTAAAGTTACCTTTCTATTTATTTTACTAAATTAATTCTTTAAGTAAACAAACTGGCCATTGAGAAAAAGTGAGACAACTAAACTGCATTTAATAGCCTCAGGGAAGCATACCCATAATTACCCTAAGCCACTCTAAAACGTATATTACTTATTTATAATAATTTCTTATTAAGCATCCATATTAGTACTCGTAATTCCCAGGTTTCAATAAGAATGCACCATTTTAATCTTATACAATTGTCGCAAAAAGGAAAATAGCTGAAACGAAACTGTTTTCTTAGTGTAAAATAAAGTGATATGAGTTATTTAATTATATAATATTATTTTACAGCTTGAAATGGGATTACATTTCAAGCTGTAAGATCAATCATTCCATAGACAGAAATGACCTCTTTACACACCGTGCATAATATATAGGATACCACAAGATTGAAAAAAACTTTTTGGTCGATACGACTGGCTCGGTTTTTAGATCTAAAGTATAGAGTCAGCGATATAATCATATAAAGTCATAATTTAAATTAATAAAGATAGTCATAATTTTATTTGCTTATAAGCACAATATCACGGCAATGGCTAACGACTTGTGCCTCTGGAATATACAAAATCGTTATATAACATATTTTAATCATTACACTACAAATTTGTGACGAAATTGTTATACAAAAGTGTCCTAATATACTTCATGCACATGATTTCGAACTGATCATCGTTATGGAAACATGTTTCTCATAACACGACGATACCATTTTGGCAATACAATTCAATACTCAGTTGTCTCAGTGTAATATCGAGCTCTATCAGATTATTAATCTAGTGATAGCATATAATACTAGTCATAAAATTTCTTAATTAACTGCAATAGCACTGAGACTTTATATCCCATGCTTGGCAAGTGACCAGAGAAAACATCGTTAAATATCCACAGAAATACACAGCAATATAAAACACATAAAGCGCTAATTTCATGGACATTATTTCCCACCCCGGCTGTAACTTGTCCCAGTTAGAGTCACTAATAAAGCGTGTTTCATTATAAAATAAACTTTAAGTGAGAAACTCATAAAAAATTAACACTCCCTTCATGAGGAGTACTGAAAAGTTTAGTCGTCTCATAAGCGGGCCTGTCATAAAATTAACTTTTCATTGTCAGTTTAAATTAAATAAGCGGTAAATTAAGCATCTCTGGAAGGAATGTTCCAGACACTTGTTAGAAGGTTTTGTCGTACTAATGCCAGATGTTGACACACATTCTTCAGTTTTACAGAGACCGACCTGATCTCTTGGGATGGGCCGTACGTCATCATCTTAATGCTGTAACTTAATATGCCAAGAGAAGGGGTATAAAACATAAATTGTTTTAAATTGAGAGTTACTAATGTTCTAAGGTGTTACAAAGGAAATTAATCTTATTGTCCTGCTGTAACATCCACAGCCATAAATTAAAACGCATATTAATTCGAAAAGACCAAACTGTTAATATACAGAGCACGTAAAAGTTGAAAGAAATTCGATGAATGTATTTCCGTGTATGTACAAAAAAGTGCTCAGACAAATTTAATTACATTATAAATTTATGGATTTGGTAATTGTATATAACAAATGTTTCGAGAAATTTATTGATTTCATTTTAATAGCATGTATTTCCATTCTCTCCATCCAACATTAGTTGTATTTACTTTTTGTAAGAATTCTCCTTTTTGTTCTTTATAATTTCTATTACCGTTTTTACTTAAACTGATTTTTCTAAGAGTTATATTATTTATAAGACTCTGTATTGTTTTTATATTACTTGATTACTTGCATCTGTTAGCCTAAACAACCATTTTACTTATTTACTGTCACAAATTATCAACATTTGGTGTATATATGTGAGACATAAAAAAAATAAAATTTTGATAATGGTCACGGGTCCTGTCTACGAAGACAGGACCCTCACACACGCTAAGATTTGTGAGTTATTTAATAATGATCCTAAACGACATATTACAAGCCCAGCTGCAATTAAAATAGAAAACATTTTTATAAATTTTGGTATTGCGAGAGATAGCTTTACCAAGTATCATTCTTTTGTTTTAAAGGGAATATAGTTGGATGTATTGATATGAAAGAACATCCTAATCAACAAATTCACAAAATCGTATTGGAGCTTGCAATGTTTTAGTTTGAAATACTTGGAGCTTGCAACATTTTAAAATACCTGAAAACAAATTTATATAAAGTGCAGTTAGTATACGAGCTTTGGGAAGATGATTGTGACCGCAGAACAAATATTTATGCGGTCATAATGAAGCAATTTATTAATAACTCTTAATTCTCAAATCAGGTTACTTCCTCTAATGAGGTCACTTCTTGTTTACGTGGCTTAGTGGATCGGCAGTGCTGCAGGTAATTGGTTCTCTAAAATCCTTATTAAATAGTGGGACACACATAGTTTCCAGATGTTTGGGAAGAAATTGTTGAAACAACAATTGTAGGGACATTTTTCATTGACGGTGCATTCACTGCTGAAAATTATTTGTTTCACTAAAACAACATATAGTTCCCTCCCTCATTTATCGTATTGCACTGAAGTAATGAAAATCTTTAAATACCAAAATAGTCAATATAGTACCAAGGTGGTGACACGTCACCGCATTATTCACAAATTAGGCGTGATCACATAAAACCTTTTCTCAATAAGTGGATTAGCAGAGGAGCTATTGATTGGCGAGCTAAATCTCTTGATCTAATTCGGCTAGACTATTTTAAGAGGTTACATGACATCGAAGATATATCTTCGATGTATCTTCATCTGCGACCAAGTACTATTAAGGGTACTATATACCACCTTGAGATTTTAAAAAAATCGAATTATTTTTTTCAGCTAGATAAATTGCCTATACTTTTAAGAATATTTTAAATATTTAGTCGTTTCAAAATTCACATTCAAGTTATATCAATTAGATATGAGCATGGCAGAGAGTCGGCCCGAAACACAGTTAGCGATCGGAGAACTTTGAATTCGTATAAGAATAAGAATTATGTTCCTGTAGTTGTCCAAAAAGTAATTAAACTGATACCGATATGTTAGAACGCTTGTTAGATTTTAGATTTGTTTAAGGAGCTGATGCCGTAATGTTCATCTTTTGCGTTTTCTATGAAGCTACATTTTTCAAACTGGTGTACGAGATCTACTTAACCGATTTTGTTGAATTTTACAACACATATTGTTCACAATATTATCTAAGACATAGCATAGTAGTTTTTTGATTGAGTGCCACGTTCATAAGTAATAAATTTTTAAACTCAAAATTTTAGTAAAAATCAGAGAGTTTTTTTTTTCAAACAGCTGTCATATCTACAAAATAAATAAAATAAATACTTCTGTGCTACATCTTTTAGCTGTTACCTTCCTAAATATGTAATAAAGAAAATATTTTTTTTATTTTTCAGACGATACCTGACGGAAAATGAGTACACTACCAGCAAGAATTTTCATAAAATGATAATACTTGATGGATATCAATTTAATTTTCTTTATTCGTTATTATTCCAAATTATTCATAAAATTACTATGTATATTTGTAAAATAAAAATTATTTTATATATTCAACCTATGGGGGTAATAAACTTAGAAACAAGGAAGAGATTTTTGAAAACGTATGTATGGAGTACGGCACTATACGGTTGCGAAACCTGGACGGTAGGGGAAGCAAGTAGGAAGACATTAGAAGCTTTTAAGATGTGGTGTTACCAAAGAATGATGAAAATACCGTGTACTGATAGGGTTAGAAACGAAGAAGTATTAGAGAAAGTCGGCGAGAAAAGAAGTACGTGGAAAAACATAAAGAAGAGAAGAGATAGAATGGCAGGCCACTTACTGAGACATGGGGGAATAGTCCGCGATATTTTGGAGGCAGAAATAGGAGTGAGGAAAGGCAGAGGTAGGCCTAGATTAGACTACTGCTCGCAAATAGTAAGGAATGTAGGTTGTAGCACAATTAGCGAAATGCGTAGGTTAGCACAAGATAGGAGAAGCTGGAGGTTAACGTTCAACCAGTCTTAGGACTGTTGACCTCATGATGATGATGATATTCAACCTAACATGCGTAAAAAAAATTATACCTATTTTTTTGAGCGACAAGGTGATGTAATCCCTTAAGCGAATAAGGGATGGAATTTTAAAAGTAAAAAATTAAAAACTATGAAGTTTAATTAATGCTGAAACGCTAAATAATATATTACAATAATTTCAGTTCCGAGTTGAACATTTTCAAGGGACTAGTTTAATGGATTTTGACCTTATGAATATTTCAATAAGGGTTATAACGTGAAAAAAGTCATATATATCAAGAAATGCGCATAAATAAAATAGACCTTTCCGAAGATTTGTTTTCGTACTGGCCCGATAACAATTTTGTCGGATTCGTTCCCGCCTTTATGTGCTTACTGTTAACTATACATAAGTAAATCCTTTATTGGATAAATTATGTAGAGTATTATGTACAGACGAATATATACGACACAATATACTTTTATACTGATAAGCATTTGTTTTTAACTTTCAATTTGCATATAGAATTATGAACATTTAATAAAAAATCCTTGAAATAAACTCCATATATATTGGTGAAAAACTAACACTTTTCACGACAAAGATAGGTACTTTTCAACTCGAGGCTACTCTCTGTGGAAAGAGAGCAGTTTCAGCATTATGAAAGAGATATACGAAGTTTATCTTCGTTTTTCTTTCCGATAACCTGTCTTATACAAATATTACTTATTTTATTATTTTATCAAGTCATGTAATATTCTGTGAGATCCCTGAACAACTAGCATTATCTCTATAAAATACCAAGTACTTCTTTTACTTAACAAACTAAACATGTTTTCCATTTTTAACGCGCAGGTGGTTGGTTATTTTTATATCAATTATTCGTTATAATTATATAAGTAGAGTTACGAACTTTAATTACTATCTTTAGGTAGGATTAATAGAATTTTTGCTATAGGTTTACGTTATTTTATTCCTAATATTTTGTTATGGCGTATGTTACTAAAATTGTGTTACTATATTTACTTACTAAAACGACTACCATGTGACTTATCATAGAAATAAAAAATACATTATCGATATGTTATGGCTACTATCACTTTCGGAACCTAGTTTAAAAAGAAACTTCACCTTTGCAGAAAATATAACTGTCAGCAATGGCAGATAGATTAGAAAAGTTATAAGTTATTTATCTATAAAATAAGATAATTTCTTGCTAAAGATGGCAATGTAGTATATAATTTTACAACATATAACGGCGATACACTATATTACATAACTTCTGGATATTTTTTCCGAGAAGTGTCACAGCTCTTCATTAAAACATAATTAACGATATCGTAAAGCGATTATATGTCTAGCTTAATATACTTCCTATACTTTATATATCCAGAAGAAATTAGAGCATCATATTCCTTAATATGAAATTAGAGCATCATAGTATCCTGCTTTAATTGACGGCAATAAACTAATTCTTAGTTTATAAACTAATCCTTAGTTTATTTCGTAGTTATTGCAATGAATGATATAATATAGTCACTGATAATTTGACCAGATTATTATTGAAAGGGTCACTGATATAATGACCCTTTTCTCGGTTGTAGAATTTATTTTTTTGTAAGATACTCGTACTGTTTGTGCTTTGAAACTTTACGAAACTTAATTGAGCAAAGAACATAAGACCATTCTAAGAAATCTTGGAATTTATTCAGAAAATAGAATTTAGTTAATTGTGAGCTTAGTAAGTGACATTTCTTTTAACATATTTTTTTTATGTAAAGTTTGTGGTGAATTATCTATTTAATATTGAAATTTGTTCAATGATACCATTGTTTCAACCTCTATGATCGTTTAGTAGATCACCAAAATCGTTCCCTGTCTTCTTAGGGTTGTTGGTCCTGTGGATTCGGCTTTATTTGGTTTTGTGAGACGGGTACTTCCTATTTAATTTCTCCTTGTACAAAAAAGGAGTAACAAAAGACCTCTTTATTGTAGTAGAAAAAGAAATTACTTTAGTTTTTTAGAAGCCCTTGTTCAATAAATTGTTTAATGAATGAAATTACTGCAGGTAATAGAAAACTCACTAATGTCTTGCTGATCAGAATATGCACTCTACCAATATTATTTTCTTCTTTTCAATACAGTACTACAAAATTTAAAATACGTTAAAATTATTAATTGTAGGCAAAATTTACAAACGTATGACAGACGTTTTCTGTTATCAAAACATTGCAAAAAATGGCTATAGTTACATAAAAGTATAAATTACATCAAATTTAAAATTACTGTTCAAAATATTGAATGAAACAAAACTACTTAATAAACACATTAATACACACATCCTTTCGGTTGAATAATACTTATAAAACTAGGTCGAATGTACCATTCTATTATAACACACTGTATATTGACAGTATGTTTAAAACATAATTAATTTTTACCCTGTCCGATAGCTCACTTTGTTGTTGAATTTAGTTTTACGTTTAAATGATGTTGAAATTAAAAAATATATATATTTTTCAGTGAGGAACAAAGTCTGTTAATGTTAAATAACATAGCAGTGTGCTGTCATTAAAATTTTAACCTATTCAGCTTGCGAATGCTCGCGAGAGATAACATTTATGTGTCAGTGATTGCGTAGGGGATATATATACGTTCTTTTTTTCTGAATTTTCGGTACAAAAGGATAAACGAGAATGTAAAAAAACTTCATGTTTGTGACCCCTGTCATGACAGAATAATTATAATATAATTAGGTACATGAAGTATATATTTTGTTCTTTTACAACTGTAATTTGCAATATATATTGAGTTCGGTTATTAAATTATAATCATCTATAAACTACAAAATATAATACTGAATGAATAATCCCAATACAGTAATTATTTAATATTCATTACTTCATATTCATTTAATTAACATCATATTTCATAAATAATATTCAAAATTTGGTAAATATAACCTTTATTACTTTTAGTTAATGACGATACCTAACACTACAATAAATTATATTAGTTTGATAATTAATTGGTCGTTGATAACGCTTCGGTAAACATAAAGTAAATATTAATAAAAAATGGAAATTATTTATGGAATAAAATCATTCTTGGCATTATTTTAGAAAAACACACTAAAATTTACGTCACTAAACCACATTTTAAATATATAGTATGATTCATGTAATACCCTGTATATGTTTATATTATTGAAATATCATTTTGTTCATCTAAGAAATTCCGCTATAGAGACGCAAAAGTAATTAAAATGAGGATTCTTAAAGCAAGATGATTCTTCTACAGTATTCCACGTGCTATTGAAATCTATATCGATAATAAAATAAATGCAAATTAGACGTTTACCACTCAGGTCTACGATAATTTAAATAAACTCAAGCAATATTTAAATAAATTGCGGAGAAGCCACTGTACTTTTAGTATTTTGGAGAATGTCGAACTAGTGTGCCAAAGTGTAATATCCTCATTAAGAAAAAGATATGAGTGCCATATTTTCGCGGTTGTTTATTCATCAAGACTTATAATATAAAAATTATGTCCATTAGACAAGGTATTTCATTTTTTCTGGGCGGGTACCTAAGTTGTCCTTACAAATGATCACTTGTATTTCTTATTATTTTCTCGTTTCTACATGAGAAATAAAGAGTACATTATAGTCATACTATGGAAATATCGATGGTTTTCGAGATATGTGGCTATATATAATTTTCTTCTCGACTTTCGCCACTCATTGTAGACTAAATTCCTAGGTTATGCGAAGCCCTAGAAAATTATTTTTGGACAAATATGCAAGAATAATAGCTCCTTTGAGGGATATGTTAGAAATTAACCTGACCTACAAGATGAGAAAACCTGTATGTGACCTAGCAAACTTGAAAATGTGACAAGTTTTCTATATTTCAAATAGAACACTTTGTATATTAATACATGCTCACAATCAGATATGCCACCGAAAGATTACAAATTTCTTATAGCATTTTCTGTAGCTAATTTTATTTTTTTTCGTAGGAATTATGAGTTAAAGAAATCGAGAGTAAAAGCCAAATATCTCGAAAATCATCAGGATTTTTTTAGGAGTATCTACATACTCCTTTCTGCTACTGTATATTAATATAGCGAGTATTACCTTCATACGTGATTACCTTTACACTTTATTGGCTTTAGAATAAATACCCCAAATATATTAAAATAAACTCAATTTAATAAAATTAACATCAAATTTCCATTAACAATTAAAGAAGTGGCACCTCCGCCAAATATTAAAAAAATAGTTAATATAAAGCATATGGGAAAAGTCCCAGATTGAAGTACGAACCAATGACCATTTAATTAAGACTGTTGAGTTACTGTTGCTATTAAAAAAGCTCTACGTAGAAGCTACGTAGGTCTTTGACACTCGAGCAAATACAAATTTTAGACAGCATTATAGAGGAAGCTTTTGCTGACCATTAATTAGGGTAACATAGTTGAATGTAAAATTGAAGTTTTAAGCAATGCACAGACAGCTAAGCAGCGATTCTATCAGGGTTCTCTAATACTAATGAATCATACCGATGAGTTAAAAGACATATTATAAAGCAGTGTAATCGAACCTAGTAATAGTCCATGGAGTAGTCCTGTTATTATGCTATTATACTATTATACCGGGTCCGTTAGGGAGGTATTGTGTTTTTTAAAAGAATGATACAAGCTTATTTTTTAACGAATTTTACAATTTGTTGTTTTTATACATTAGTCGTGTATTACCATTGAAGAATGCATAACATAAGTCAGCTCTATATTCCTTTTGAACATGGCAAGAGGAATCCTTTCAATTTCGCGCGTTAGGGTTCGGAAGAGCTTCAATATTTCGCTGTTTGTCTATGTAAACTTTAGCTTTTAATTAGCTCCATAAAAAGTAGTCCCAGGGCGATAGGTCTAGTGACTGAGGAGATCTATTCATCCCCACGCAAGGAAATCAGGCGCTCAGGGAAACGTTCCAGAGAGCACCACAGAACGACCAGTTTCAATAAAAGTGTTATAAATAAATACACGATGTGCCACGGAGCATGGCTCTATGGTTACTGGAATGGTATCCCGGTATTAGAATAATACGAATCTATTGATGTTTAGTTATGTATATGTGACATGTTTAAAGCGATGTTATTAATAACGATTAAAATGAAATTGACAGAATCTGATGATGTCAACTACTCCCGAACACTCTTGAGTTGACAAAAAACATGATTCTTAAGGTGATGCTAGTTTTTCATCTTTTGTGAAGTCATTAATTTCTTTACGGACCAACCAATTATTTAGCATAGTAAATACTTCTAAACTTACGTTTCACGCGTGATTAATGACCTCTCAGGTTTACTTTTTTTTCTTCAAAAAGAAAGCTTTATAACAATCGAGACTAAACGTGGACTACTCTAATAAATTCGCCTAAAGCTGAAAGCATTTGACGGGTGGAAGTTTGGTAAGCAGCGTGTAGATTAGCGAGGCTATATTCCCGGGTGGCCAGCAATCATTTACTATCACGGCCGGCATATATCCGCTGGGGATGACGAGAAGAGTTGTATTGTTCGTGTCGCGATGCCATACTATCTAGTTTATATAACAAATATGTCCGTTTCTGATTTATTATGTTTCATGCACTGGTGTGCAATTTTCTACTGGAACAATCTTCAACCGAAAAAGAACTGCTTGCGCTATTACTGAAATTTTACAGCTCAGAACACAATTCTGACGCTACGATTAATTATTTTTAAATTAATAATGGCGACTTAGACTCCTATGATGAAAAATTTTTCATTTTTGATTAAATTGCTTTATGGAGTATCTGAGGCCAACAAAATAAATACCGTCAGAGAAAGGCAGTGAGTATCGTACCTAGTGGCTCCTGAAACTTCCTTATCATAATTACTTGTAACAAACTATGATTGAAAAAAAAACAATATAAGATCCAAGAGTAAATGAAGGCTATGCGTTGTGACAAAGTTTCTTTATTATATAGGTTAAAATATTTGACAATCAAACTGGCTGAACCTCTCCGATGTTGGTAGACTTTTGTGTATAGATGGAGAGTATCGAAAATTAAATCGATAGCTATTATAAAAAATCTATAATTATTTTCTTGTGTAGTTACCCATAAACAGTTTAAGAGGGTGAAAGAAGTATCTGAAATTACTCAAAAGGAACTTTTAAATGATGTACAAGGACAGTATCTATCAAACAGAAGGAAGCGAGATAAGCTTTAAAGTACTTACTTTGACACCAGGTGCTATTTTCACTTTAGGTAGGTAGTTATTTTTTATGCAAGTTTTATTTTTCATTCAAGTATAACAGATACAAAATTGTTTTTGTAAAAACAGCCTTTCTCGTGAAGTGTAATCATTGCAAATGCGTTACAGTTGCTATTCTTTGTTTAAATTGCTTCAGTGTGCCGCTTACTCTTACTCTTACGCTTAAAATGTTTATACAAGGTCAGTATCTATCCACGAGCTCTACTTTGGTTTGAAAGTGTGAAGATTAGAGGTAACTGCTAGTATAAGAAATTGTATGTATTATTATATCTTACGCATCAGCACTTTTATGTGTAAATTAGATAATGAAAACATTGCAAACCAAAATGAGAAACATGCAATATATAAGTTTCATGTTTATCCAGGAAGCATCATTTGGGTTTATTAGTTATGATACACAATCATAACTAATAAACCCAAATGATGCTATCATAAATTGATAAACAAGTCTATCTCATAATTGTAACTTATTACTTTTCCGCACTTCACTATACTAACGGAAAAATAATGTAATCGTGTAAAGGAAAAGTGAAAAAACATGAAAATTTTTTTTGGGTCTATTTTTCGTTTTTCTAAAAACAAAAAAAAATGGTTTTTAAAAAATGTTTGCTGTGTGTGTTTCGCCGTTGTAGTCGGCATTAAAATTTCTTGTTAGCACGATAACTCAACTAAATCGTGTCGGATCCATCGGGTTTTGACTGATTCTGATCGGGGACGTCTCCCAGATGACACCTACTGATTTTGAGGTGGATAGCACACACCACCTCCTTCCCTGGGTCTATTTGAAAATTTTCTTTGTTAGCACGATAAATCAACTAAATCGTGTCGGATCGATCGGGTTTTGACTAGTTCTGATCGGGGACGTCTCCTAGACTACACCTATTGATTTTGAGGTAAATAGGACACACCCCACTCTGTCCATAAGTCATGAGAGCATGATGGTGGACTATTTGAGAAATTTGTTTTGTCAATACGATAACTCAATTAAATCGTGTCGGATCGATCGGGTTTTCACTGACTCTGATCGGGGATGTCTCCCAGACGATACCTATTGATTTTAAGGTGGATAGAACACACTCTACCATGTTCATGGGCCATGAGAAAGCACAATGATAGACTATTTGAGAATTTTTTTTAACACGATCACACAATTAAATCGTGTCTGATAGATCGGGTTTCAACTGATTCTGATTATTGACATCTACCAGACGAAATCTATTGATTTTGAGGTGGATAGGATACAACCCACCCTGTTCAGTGGCCATGAGAAAGCACGAGGGTGGACTATTTGAAAAAAGTAAAACTGTCACATAAAACTTATATTCTGCATTTATGTGTTAGTTTATTTTTTCTCGGTCACTCAATTTCGAGATAGAGATGTTCTACGCGCGGAAAAGTCCGTTTTGAGGTTTTAAAACTGTTTATCTATTTAACAAATGATAATGATTCACCTATAAAATACATGTATGTGTAAAATCGTATACCGAAGGTTTGTGTATAAAATTTACTTCAAAATAATCGCGCTCATGTTGGCAACGATATGTTTATTATTTTTGTGAATTCATGTTGAAGAGATTCATGCAATCAATATATCGAATAAATACAAATATTTACAATGTACATTCACACACATAAATACATAAATATTACGAAACGTAAAAAATACCATTATGGTTTATTACTAAACGATTTTTGTGCAGATGTCCTAATTGTAACATTTTATTTTTAACATTGTCTCAGATCTATGCAGCATCACGTTTTCGACAGTACAAACTGTGTTGATAATTTTAGTTCATTTAGCCATTCAGTACATCGTTGTATTTTCTTGTAAAAGGTATTAAATATGTTTATTTATGTAAAGCGTATCATTTAAATCCAGGGCGAATTAGTGGTTGGGGCATAGAAGCTTGATGATTTTTTAAGGTTAAAGCTGCCTTAATATTATTTATCACACTGGATATAATAAATTTACGCAGTTGCCAGTAAACAATAATTAAAAATCCCGTATAAGAAGACATGTAATCATGTAATCATTTGTCAGATAATTACACTTCATTATAATCAATTATCTGTTATGTATCTATAACAGTATAGAGAATTAGGTGTGTGAAAGATGTTTGCTTAACAAATAAGGAATAATAAATAACTTTATTAATAGTAAGCATTTGAAATGATGATTTTGCGGTTTCAGATAATCTCACGATGTCCAGCGCCATCGTAAGGAATTTCTACACCTTCTTTGAAGATAGGTATCTACGATGAAATTAAACTTTCTTGAGAATTCCATCTTGTAAAATATTTATTTTTTGAGACAGTTACAGAGAAGGATAGCGGAAAACTGTGGCTAATTATTATTTAACTACATCTTAAAACATAGAAAGATCTGGGATGGGATAAATATTTCAAACAAGATTATGCATATATTACGGTTAGATATATACCAATGTTAAAAAAAATAAAAGTCGCATGAAATATTGTCGATTAAAGTATCGATTTAAAAATATTTCCATCACAGCAATGCAGTTTTCATTATGATAATTACTTATTACTGAAATTCTAGTTTCATAAAAGCATACTCTTGTACAAGTTCGTCAATAAAAAAAATGTATCAGATTATCTATGTATGTGTAAAAGCAAGAGTGAGGCAGCATTGGGAGGGAAAAGGACGCACTTTACGCGCGGCCAGATCGAACTTTGTGTACATTCACATTCAATATACATTCATCGATATTCACTCTGCAAAGATCTCAATACGATTGAGTAAAGATCGGGCTATTTAATGCACATCTCGTGGGTAGTCCGATATGGCAGTTTTGAGACTTATTCCTATTCTAGACTACCTTGTAAATATATCTTATGGTACTCTTGCATCGGATATGAATGTATAAGTTTTACCAGGTCAAAAATGCGTCGCAAATGTAAATATGCGCTACATGTTGCATATCTGTGAGTAGTTAAATATGAATAAAATATATAATTTTGGTACAAAGTGGTTCTTGATTAATGAAGATTTTTGTGATGTCGCTGATGACGTCAGCTTGACGGCTATGGACTCTAAACAAATACAAGTTGATAAAATTTAGACATTCAATTATATGAAGAGTATACGAAGAAAAAATTTGTATGCCTTTTATATGGTCAATTAGAATTTATGAAAAAAGAAGTGCATGAAATAAAACGATTTTAGAAATTAAAATTTAATTCTCAAAAATGTCAGACGATTTCCATCGTTAGCTGGTAAACTAAATCTAGTAAATACTATTTATAAATAATAATAATTGGATGTACTTTAAATTATTACAATTTAAATATCAACAAGTTCTTATACAGTAGTATAAGATACAATAGTACAGTCACAATAAATTAACTTTACCTATTCTGTGAATACGATATATCATATAATAATTTATATTAAAAATAATGTATTATATCAATGGTTCATATTACTTCAAACTAAGATAAATATTCATTGAAATCATTTGAGTTCAATCAACTTTAGCATGTTCTCCCTTATTGTATACCTTCTTATATATATAGTCATACTATGACAGAAAAGCAATTTTTTTACAAACAAAGTCTTTGTCTATATTTATAGAGTGTTTGTAGATATAAGGTATTTGTACAGAAAAATATCTGATACAAAAAATAAATATGTGCATTAGACAATGGCAGAGATTTACTACTCACATTTCTTAGCGTTATTAATCTCTTTGCGATAATTTGCAGACATAATACTTTTTTCCAATTAAAACACCTAAAACAACCTCTCCGCAAGTTATTTTAGGTACATGAACAACAGAAAACCGCTTTCATTCGTTTGAATGATGTTTATTTCCACCTCCATATCCATTTATCCCTTGCGCTCCTCCTTTGTATTGTTTAAACTTATCTCGAATTTGGGATTGAATGCCTAGCTAGATTGATCCTAGCTTGATATTTTACAGAATGTAACACCATACCATGTTTCATTGGTATAATAGACAATCCAGCCACCCTGTATATAAAATTTTATTATTCTTGTCGACACACAATACCTCTCCATTAAGATAAATTTATTGGTGCCATTTTCATATGAAAAGTTTTGTTTGTCAAGCCATCCATACTTACAGAACTGAGTGGTAAGAAAATTTAGGTAAACAACTTGGGTACCAATTTAAATTTATGATATAAGATAAGAAAGTTCAATATTTAGGACACCGGGAGGTAAATCAAATCCAGAGAAAATATTAACAATTTAACAATTTGCTATCCCCACATCTTCAAAAAGCTTTGTAGGACTGTTAAGATACTACATACGATATATAACTACAGAGATACTACAGAGCTAGATTTTACAGAAGTTTAATATTTAGGATATCTAATTACACCGGAATAAGTTAAACAAAGTCCATAGAAAATAATAACAATTTAACAACTTGCTATCCACAATACTCCGAAAAGCTATTTGGGACTGTTAGGATACTACAGACGTTCTATACGAAATTTTGCTGAAATGACAAAATGTTTACAGAAAACTGCAAGAGTAATACATGAGAAAGCCTATATCCGATTTTTCAATATTTGCATAGACATATTGCTAGATGACCTCATTTCACAGTACCCGGACTAAAGATCATTTATTTTGGCCACGGACACCAGTAATATCGCCTTTGGATCTGTTTTATCTCTAGCTGAGGTGAGGTACCCCATCTTTTGCACCCACTACTTTAAATGCTAGTGAACAGATATACAAAACGATTGAAAAACAACAAAACTATGGTGTAGACCTGAAATGTTTTAGACATTATTTGTATGGTAGAAGATTTACTATTATAACAGATTTTTAGGTTGGTTATTCAACCGAAAAGAACCAAATTCAGAACTAATTCGCTCGCGATGAAAATTGGAATAATTTGACCCTAGTGTTATTCATAAATAAGGAAAATTAAATACAAAGGCATTGTCTCATAACGGCTCGATAACACTGGCAAAGTTAATCAAGATATTGTTGAATATTTAAAATCACGTATAGAAAACTTTATCCAAAACAAACCTTAGTCTTCGACATCAAAAAATTCTCCTAATAACACTCCTAATATTCAGAACTTACAGGTAGATCCACTCAATGATTAAACACTAAATCCTTGTTCTCCTTGAAATCCTTAAATTCCTTGCTCTTCTAGTAACGATACAACAATTAATTCCATACTAATTTTAGTTGATCTTATTAACAATAAATATGAGCAGATTATAATTAAGCTAAATGTCATTAGTTAATTAGGTGCATAATAATAATTTTCAAAATCTAAAAATATTATCATTAAAAATTTCAATATCTGACGAAATCCTAGTTTTTCAATTTTTAAAATATCATATAAGCTTGGAAAATATATTATATCTTTATGATGAGAAACTCTTTTCCACTTTCAATAAAATATACATGCAGAAATTTTATGAGAAAGATTTAATATTTAATGTAATAAAGTTTTAATATTTTATTTATTCACCCATGATTTGAATTGTCTGACGATTCACGCCATCGGCATGTTTTAGATGAATATATTTAAAGAATACGAATCGTGTCATACACAATCCACTGCGTCATTTTTAATTTTACTTACATTGTTTTATGTACCCCATCTTGGAGCTTTGGTAAGAGACTAGTGGAATAGACCCTTGTCGCTACTTAGACACGAGCACACTTACATCGGAATAGAAGTTTACAGCTCTACGCAAGACCTCGCAACCTTCACACCCTTACGTCAGATTGAGGGAGATATTAATTTGTAACACAGTCCTCTAATTTACCTCAAGGTTGAAGGAAGAATGGCAAATTATCAAGGAAAGTCCCATCAAGTTAAATGGGCACTAGGAGGGAATTTATTGTTTCGCTCTACTGGTTTTAGTCTATTTCAGGAAAAATGGTGGGTAGTGTATTGCGTAAGCCTACGCCACCTATGTGGTCGTTTATAAAATTTATTGTTAATAAATAACCTGCCTATGTCGTGTTCCACAATATATTAAAAATGCTTTATTCTATTTGCTATTATTACATTGGTCAAATTTTATTGAAATGTATTGAACATAACATATAAAACTAGATATTAGTAGATATACAAAAATTGGATATTATATGAAATATTTTATTTGGATTAAGAATTTTCACTGATTAATTTGTCCATTCCACTATGAAGAGGGAAATAAAAAGATGGAGAAATATTACTTTCTGGTTACTTTGAAATGTTACTTTCTGGCTTCATTTCAGGCCATCGAATATTGATAGAGAGTCTCCTGTATCTGATGTATTTTATTTAAACTTTCCTCATTTGGCGGATTTCCAAATACAAAATTACTTGCCAAATTATTATTACTTTGCATATGGGGTGTATTATTTCTCGTTGATCATAAGAATTTGACTTTCTGCGGCTTAAACCTGGCGAATTTTGCATCAGGACTTGGGTCTGCACTCATATAAAATTCATATTATCCAGAAAGTTAAGGTAAATGACCACAGATGACGCCGTGCGTTCGCTGATTGGGCTCTGAAGCGGTTGGAAGTTGGCCCAAATTTCGCCAAAAAAATCATCTTTAGCAACAATTTTTACCCATTTTTGGATGAATGTATATGTGAACAAGCAAGATTCTCAGATTAGGGACGATATCAGTTCATGCGAAATACATCAGCACCAAATGCATCCCAAGAAAATTCCTGTTTGGTGCGAATTTTGGTCCTGCGGAATCATTGGTAGGTACTTCCAAAACAAAACTGGCATTGCTATAACTGTCAACGGCGAGCGCTATAGATCGATGATAAGCAATTTATTGTGGCTTAAACTGGATGACATAGATACCGACACATATGATTCCAACGGAATGACGCTACGTGCCACACAACGCATGTTACGATGGACATTGTGCACGAGCGATTTGAGGGCATGATTACGAGTATCTTTCGCAGCGACGACGTGAACTGACCACCGAGATCGTGCGAGTTAAAGCCCTTAGACTTCTTCCTTTGAAGCTACCTTAAATCGCAAGTCTATGCAAATAAACATCTATCAATTAATGCTCTCAAAGTCAACATAACTGAGATCATCCAACAAATTCAGATTTATGCGACAGAGTCATCGAAAATTGGACCTCCCGAATACGTGTCACCAAGCAAAGCCACGGCAAACATTAGAATGACGTTATATTCCATACTTAATGCCATAAAATATTGAAAAAAATGAGTAGATATCTTACACACTACTTGTTTTATTTACGTTTAAAAATCGAGCATCCTTATTGAAAGACCCTTTATGTCCATTCTGTTTTTCAAGTAAGTTGAAATTTATATATTTATAGTTGAGTATCTCATTGGAATTAGAGAATGTCTAGAATTATCTAAATGATCTGTCATTGCTGTGACACAGTTGCTCATGTTTATTAAGAAGTGTAATCTTATTTCTTTTCAGTACATGGTTCACTACATTATTCATATATATTTACAGAATCAATTTCAGTAAGTAATTATTTGATTTGCAGAACCCAGTTATATTTTTCGTCAGTAGGGCCAGAATTATATAATTTAAGAGAACATTTTCTTGGATTATTCATGTTCAGGGTCTTTATTTAAAAAAATTTGAGCATGTTTCAAAATTAGAAACGGTATTTGTGTGGTACCTGTTTAAAAGCGTACTAAGAAAGAAGAAGAAACAGTAGCTTTTTAAATAGGATACTTGTTCAATAATTTCCAGCTAATAAAGGGATCACACTGGAAGGCATAACGATAACTAGTTAATAACAATGGAATCATACAGCTATAGTCTAGTATTCCATGAAGTTGATTTCGATTTAGAGAGCAGTGATGTTATCGCAAAAATCGCTTTTTTGGTTTTTGAAGTGGCAGATGTAGGAGGTAGAGCCAAATTCGACTTGGTAGGTATATTTGTTTATTATTTCTATCCTGGATCCATTAACAATGAAATGATAATTGTACATTGTTTTAAATACGCACTTTGGAAACCTCATTATTCTTAATTCTTTGTATTCATTTTTAAGTTGTCAAGCCCAAAATATGTTTTTAAGACCTTTACCTTTTTTGCAGTGAACCAGCAACTATTACTACATCATCGACATACATCAAATACATATTTATACATATTACATGTAAAACATTTCATGTAAACCAGACACACAGTGGTTCTAATTTTAATTTTATTTTTTTATAGTTAACTTGTTAATTATAAAACAAAGAATAGCGCAGGGTCGAGTAGCTTTTAACAAAAAGAAAGCACTTTTATGCTCGGGGGTAATAAACTTAGAAACAAGGAAGAGATTTTTGAAAACATATGTATGGAGCACGGCACTTTACGGCTGCGAAACCTGGACGGTAGGGGAAGCAAGTAGGAAGAAATTAGAAGCTTTTGAGATGTGGTGTTACCGAAGAATGATGAAAATACCATGGACTGATAGGGTTAGAAACGAAGAAGTATTGGAGAAAGTCGGCGAGAAAAGGGGTATGTGGAAAAACTTAAAGAAGAGAAGAGATAGAATGGTAGGCCACTTGCTGAGACATGGGGGAATAGTCCGCGATATTTTGGAGGCAGAAATAGGAGTGAAGAAAGGCAGAGGTAGGCCTAGATTAGACTACTGCTCGCAAATAGTAAGGGATGTAGGTTGTAGCACAATTAGCGAAATGCGTAGGTTAGCACAAGATAGGAGAAGCTGGAGGTTAGCGTCCAACCAGTCTTAGGACTGATGACCTAATGATGATGAACTTGTTAATTAATGATGCAGCCTTGTAAAACTGACATGGAATGAATATAGTTAATACCTGGGAATAGCTACGTTTAACGAATAACATTGTGTTACCTTTTCTATTATATATGCGATAAAAATAGCACAGCCTTAAACAAAAACGATGAAGACAATATAGTAATAATAATAAAACAAAAATTGTTTTTCAATTACTAAACCCAAACGTGAGACGATTCATTATAAAAAATAGGTTATCTTCAAAATGAAGAGTTGAATAAGTTTAACCCAGATGTTACCACCGTTCTTTTAAGAGAAGTACAGTTTTCTTTATTATTTCAATTTAAACAGTTTTTAACAAATTACAATAAGTGAGTTAGTTTCTCTTAAAATGTTTTCAACAACAATTGAGTTTTAGTTAACTGTTGTGTTAAATATCAGTCAAAAATAATAATATAAATAGAGATTTTATTCTGCTACAAGATGTCGCTAATTGGAGGTAAGAATAGGCATTGTTTTTCTGCTACTGTAATTTAAAATATCACTTAAAACGTTGAAATGGATTATATATAAGCAACAGGAATGGATTTGTTTGTTATTCTTTTAAAAGGACAGTGGTAATATGGACTACTATGTAATATTTTCTAGCTATTGAAAGATACCGTTAAAACTTCATGAGTTATTAGAAGAACTCGACAATCTTGAGAGTGAAGTTCCAGATGAAATAGCGATATTTCCGCCCGAAAATGTTAACAGGAAATTAACCGATGAGGATTCTGGAGAAGAAGAGGAAGTTGTTCTTTGAACAACTTGCCTGGGAGTCAATTACGGGCAGAAGTAGAAGTTATTTTGCCAGATAATTGCGACATAAAGCTGTGGGAAATAGATGATGATTATGCTTTACCCACATTTGATGGAAAATAGGTATATGAATGGGACGATGAGAATGAAGTTCCTTTATCTACATTTATCAAAAGATCGAGTGTTGTTTTACAATTTGCTGAGAGTATCCAAAGCAACTATCCAGGTGGCAATTTTCACATTTACTTTCATAATTTTTTTACCGCCCTTCGTTTACTAGATAAGCTAAAAGGCATGAACCTAATAGCCACAAACACAATTCGAGAGAATCGCATAGACAGGGATTGTCCGATAGGCCATTCTTCAAATCTTAAAACAAAACAGCGTGGCATATTTGAATAATATTGTTAATGTTGCATCAAATCATAGGAAAGTATCTCCAACACAGCTTATGACGAGATTCTCTAAGCAAGACAAAAAATATACTCTTTCCACAATCTTACATAATAAAAAATATAATGAAAATATGAGCGGTGTAGACCGGACCGACTAAAACATTACCCTTTACAGGACTTCGATAAGGGGCAATAAGTGGTATTTCCCTCTTATGTCATTGCCTGGGCATGTCAGTTCAACATGCTTGGCAGATATATAGAGTAGGGGGTGGTACAAAAGATCACCACAGGCACACCATCACAGGTACAATAGGTACAAGATTTAGACAGTCGATTGCACTTGCTTTGTTAGTAACATACAAAAAAACTACCAGACGGGGACCCAGTAAACAATCTTGAAATCTTCATGAGCATTCAGAATATGACCGTTTATATAACTTAATTTTTTATCGGAATAAGCGGACTCGAAGCTGTATCGCTTGCCACAAAAAGTATAACTGTCTGTGTCGTATATGTGATGTCGTGTAGCATCCAAAATTTTGTTTTTATAAATTACCATACCATAATTATCATCTTCTTTTAATTTCGTCTTCCAATTTTTAAGTTTTTGTAATAGTATATATACCATCGTCCTCTTAAAAGGATACCATTTTTTTAGTTGCCGAATTTTAATAAAAGGAAACTTCCTAAAATGTTACTTTACTGTTAATGCCCTTTGCTTAAAATGAGAAATTTGTTATTTTTGCTGAAATAAAAGTTATGGTAATATCTGGAATATACTCATGGATTCTCAGAAGCAGATAATGAGTAGTTACTTGCAATTAGTTACTAACAAATTTGATCCTCACTATCTGTTACATCCAACAAATTATGCGCAAATGATGGTACAAGTTTGCATAATGGCCGCTTACTATCTATCTACACGACTGTTCACATACAAATTTATTCTGAATTTATTTCTACAATATATCTATGACTCTTTGAAGTTCACTTTTAAACCGTCTCACTGAAGAAGAACGAAAAATATACATGTATATGAAGAACAATAAAATAAAACCAATACCATCTCATATTGGTAATGTTTGTATGATTGTATATCCGTCATAAGCTTTTATCACATCCTACATAATGTATTTAATCTTATGTAGTCGTAAGTCGTAAGTTTATAGTTTGTTTTTCTTGCTATTAAATATAATATCACATCCCAGGGTATTTTCTGGGTGAAGTGGAAAGTTTGAAAGTGTTAATCAGTTGTTAGTGGATTAGTATCCCAAACTAAATTCGTTTGAGTTAAGTTTTCTAATGACATTCAATAATTTGTTTCTTTTTGTTTAAGGATTCCGCAAGCTCTTATACCTATAATATCAAGGTAAGGAATGTGGGCTGAAGTAATGTTGTGTTAAAATACGTTTAATCAAATGAAACCGCTTATAATGAAATTCTATAGCAACAAGGCAAGGAATGTGGGCTGAAGTTGTGTTGTCTTATAATAACTTTAATACAATCAAACCGCTCATAATGAAATTGAACTTTCAAGAGAATATAGTGATTAAGGGAATCAGTAACATTTTCAAAATTATTAAATTGAACAAAATTTAGAGACTAACAATTATTAACTAACGTATTACATCGAATTAGAAACGTGCCCTAAATTTCGTGATTACATGAATATTTTAGTGACAGAAATACGCTATAAGAGTAAAACGTTTTTATTTATGATAAATACTAGTTTTCATAAAACAATACATGCCTACAGCTAATATTGTGTAGTTCCGCCCTTATTTTTAATAACATCAGTTAAACGTTGTGGCATACTTTCTACACACTTGTCAATCATATCTCTGATTTGTTATCATTTTGCCATACATCAGTGATTTTTCTTTTTAAATCATGTACATTTGTTGGTTGTGAGTCACGTACCTTTAACTTTAACAAAGACCAGCAGTTTTCAATAGGGTTTAAGTCTGTGGAATTACCACACCAAGGAAGCAAAATAATGTTATGCTGGGAAATATAAATTTTAACAGATTTAGCCTTGTGGCAGGGGGTCCCGTCTTGCATAAACGTGTAAGGAGTATTTTCATTACTTATGGTCTTTAAATGTGGCAAAAAGACAGAGTCTAATATTTTTAAAAATTGATCTTGCTTTAAAGTTTCATCCACAAAGTACACTGGACCAGGACCTTTTTCGGAAATGTAACTCCAAATCATTACGGTAAGGGGATACTCGACTGTTCTGACTATACGTTCCTCTTTGTACTTCTCTGTAGGACGTCTTCGTACATAGACAGCCCCTTTGGTAACATTAAATGCGACATTAATCGCTAAAGACGACCTAAAGAGATGTAACATTTATACATGCAAAGTCATAAAAAGCATAGTGATGATTAATATTTTATACAAACTTCACTAAGCTTTCTCCAGTTATTCACCCCCGTAAAATGGATGTGTTGTTTATTCCACTGACGTCTCGCTTTCTTCATTTCTCTATAGGCCGTCTGCATTTCAATCCTGCTTCGTGTAACCAACGTCGTAAAGCTTTTGTGCTAATTTCTATTCTTTCTTCCACTGGGGTTACATTTAGGGTTCTAACAGGTGCCCTACGTTGTTGCAAGGCTGTAGCAATGCTCTTTTGATCCATACGTGACGTAGTTCTCCGTTTTCCTCTGCACTGTTCGCGTTTTGTGGTCACCGGCCGAATGTTTTATTTTAATCTTCTTGCAATTCGAGACACTGTTATGTTGCAGTAGAAACTTATGCAACGTTAGTGATATCGCCTTGGTTCAGTTTTTTATTAAACAAGCAAGGCAACAATTGATTTTTTTCATTACTAATGTTTTTCCTACGTCCGATGATTACAAAAATGTCTGTAATCTCCAATTTTACCACAGTACGGATATATCCACTTAGTAAAGTATTAAGTTATTGCACTAACAAATGGCTCTGGTACATATTATTAAACTGAAGCAGGAATCATTGAATACACTGCGTTAAATGTATCACCCTTACCCGAGGCAGGAAATAAGACTTCGAATGGGTAACCCCCTTCTTATTCCACATTTACCTGCTTCTAAGGGTGCTATTGCAGTTACTAATCATGCCTGTAGTATAGCGCCATCAGTAACCGTACTTATACTTGGCAGGTATAGCAGCATTTCAAAAAAGCAAGCATGTTTTCTGAGAATTTCCAGTTTAGACCAAGAATTTCTAATTCGATGGTCACCTACTGATCTATGAAGAAAACATGTATTTCTTACAAACCCTGATTATGGTAATATATTCGGTATAATAGACCATCAAATATCAAAGTGGAATCAGGCGTAACAATTTAAGGGAAAGAAGTGGAAGGTTTTCCAAGCCAGAGAGGGCATTGAGTCTATTTCTCACAAAATTTATTGTATATCTCACGAATATTCAAAATATAAAACTTATATATTAGTAGAGTATATAATATATAATATTTTATAAAAAAATCACTAATATATTGTATTCTAGATAACGAGAGATATTTTATATGGACAACAATATCCTCCTACAAAAATATGCGATCCTAAAATTAAAATATCTGGTGAGAACCGTAAAGATTAATTTTCCGTGTAACATTTGAAAACTATTCCTAATGTACCAATTCGTAAAATGATTTTACTTCTGTGGAAAATATTCGTGGCTATGTTACGCTTTCTTAACTGAACACAGGCAGAAGTTGTATAACTTAAGTCGGTATTTACTTTATAAATTACAATATTATGAACACATGTTGTCTTATAATTAAACACTAAGTGGGTCATAAATAGAATCTTGAGGAACTACTTTGCTACTCACTCTGAGATCGTTATTTCTATTTAAAAAAAAATATCAACAAGATGCATAGCCATACAACTAAACATATATTTTTGTTTCGGTGACAATCAAAACAAAGAAATAATAAAGAAGTATTTTTTCTAATTTGTAAAATTTCTAGCAATTACTTTCAGATGGTTTAAATTTTTTATAGTTTTAAAACCTTATGCATTTATCTTTTTATATTGTTATTTCTTAGTAAAATTGTAATGAAAGTAAATACTAAATAAATAAATAATATATTAAATAAAGCATATTTATATAAAAACTTATTTAAAACATTAATACCTTTTTTAAATTTACTTATTGGTTTCTTACATTCTTCATGTTTTGGTTTGCTCTAAAATATTACGTCTTAACTTAAACACGTAATGTTACTTTCATATGAGATATATCTCTGGAACTAAAAAAAATTAATATTAGTGATAACGGAAAAATATTTCTCTTATAATATCCTGTATACTTCTTATGTCCTTTTACATACCTGTTTTATTATGATGTATTTCATACCTCATTAATGACTATTACAAAAGTATATACCAGGAATAACTTCTAATAGTATTATTTTTCCTATATTTGCTATTTCAGAAGGGTGGTTATAAACGGTTTAGTGTTTCTATTAGTGTTGTTGTTTATATGTTTACTACTCGTTATTATATTATAGTTAAATGTATACTCTCTAATGATAACCATGACAATTACAACACAGCTATTATTGCATATAAGATATCCCTCATTTAATTTCGTAATTGTTTTTGCTTATTAATTATACGTTATATCTCAAGGGTATATATTTGATGTGAATATTAAAGGAATATTTTAATTTGTTTTGAATTTTTACTTTACCTTCTGGTCACCTGACAGGAATTTAAAGTATCCGTCATAAAAATTGTTCGCTAATAATCCCATAGAGGGGATGAATTATTATCTCAGTGAAAAGCCTTCATTTGTATCTCCTTCATTATTAACTCAAACTTTTCTCATTATGAAATATGAAACCGAAGAAATAATTTCTCCTGTCCTTTTGGAAGGAGAAACCTTATTTATCCTTCGCCCGCCGTACAAAACAAGGGAAGTTATATTTACTTATCATCGTCATTTTTCTTTAATCCCTCTTCCTTAATTATTTAATGCTTTTTTGGTCTTCATAAACATATTTAATTAAAATATGGTCTACGCTATATCGAAAATACGAAGCTTGATTATTGTAAGGTAAAATAAAAAGATATCTGATATTATAAAAAAATGAACACAATTAAACATTCGTTCTAGTTTGTTATAAATTGATTCCAATCTTAAGTGATGTAGTTATCTCATTGAAATCATCAATAAGTAAATATTTGCACTATTATAACTATGATTACAATTAACACAGTAAATGTGTCGTGGTTTATTATATTTCATTATCATAATTATATGTAAATAATATTTACATATAATTATGATAAATTCCGAAAATTTTTCAGTGATTTTTATGAAAATCAGTCTTATTGAGATGACAAAAACACCATTTTAAAGTCTGAGGTTTCTAGGTTTTAATTTCTCTGATAAAACATTTTCCGAGCTACAGTTACTGTGCATCACAAACAAAAACCGCTAGAAAAAAATCCATATTTGTTTTCTGCGAGCGTCCTTAGCCTCATGAAATTGTTTTCGGACTAAATCAGTATAAGATCTGGTTAGCCTATTTATCCAGCTTCAACTTGGTTTCGTAATGGACTCTGTGTGACGATTTGTTGCTGAAATATTGGTGGTTGAATAAAAAAAGATTATTTTGTTTTTGATCACCGATATCTTAGGAACTAGTTGTCGTACAGCGAATCGATGGACGGTTTTGAAAACTTGAATAAAGCCTCTCCAAATGACGAGTATCACTTTTGATGAAATTTTCTTATTACCTTCGCTATTAATTAAAAAAAATACAAGAAACTGCATACTTTTACCGATTTTTTAAAAAATCTACCGTCACTTATTAGTGCAGATATTGAGGAAAAGACTAATGTTGCTAGAGCGATATCACAGCAACTAATAGTCGTACAAAATTTGCTAAAAACCAAATTAAAACCAAAGTTGCAGCCGTTCAAAAATTATTAAATATTTTGTCCCCTTAATATTTGGAGTACTGTATAATTAAGATAATATGGAACAAAAAATAGACAATTAAATCAATGACCTGTACAGTGGAAAAGTGTCACCGATTAGTGTATAGTTTATTTCATCGGTATTTGCCAAATAAAAAATCTCAAAACAAACCGTAGCTTGTTGTTATGGCTAGGCTCAGGTAGACTGTTCCATTTATCGGCAAGATAAGAAAGTTTTTTATTGGCAAATAGCGATGAAATGAATAGTACACTTATAAAAAATTATTTTAATATGAACATTTATAATCGAACTTACCAGAAAAACATTAGATATATTATTATTAGGATACGAAACATTATTCCCGTGATAATGTATAGTTGGATTATGACACCATGACGCCATATTATTTATACATTGTTGGAGATGAAAGCAATCCGAAGGTGAAGATATTTCAGTAAAAAGTTTATAATCATCTAATGATTCACATTGTTAAGAACTCCGTGACTGATTATTTATTCAAAATCTGACTGCGATATCCATGAAGCAATACAATCAATGTACAACATTTAATCATACACATTATAATTAAATTATGTGCACCATATGTTAATGTTTTCAGAATAATGAAAACTTGGAACTTAAACTTCGATAAATCAAATCGAAAATTGAGTAAACATCAGTATATTAGACATGATAAAGAAAACATAATTATCTTTAGACCAAGCATAGGATAACATGTAGAAATAATGATCACAGATTGCATAGAGTAGAATAATACATGCCACCTGTAATAATTTAATGGATTGAATTACATTTTCCCCTTTTCTCAATTGAAAGGGATGAATGGTGTTGTCACCTAGAATAGCCGCCCACACATTTAACTTTTACCCTCTTTGAGAATGATGTTTGCCTCTATAAACGAGAGTTTATATCACCCCAACATCTACTGTTATGTCTAGGTAGTTCTATTAAGAAGAGGCGATTTATTATTAGAAGTACTGTCACTTACAAATTTTTTTTATCAAAAATATGGTGTATGTAACAAAACTGGTGTAACGATTTGCGGATATACTGGTAAAAGTATGATTTTATACAAATAGGAATTGTAATAATTCATGAGGCGATTGTACAATGTTTTTGTTTCAAGCCAGTTGAACTACAATTCCAAGATTATGTTTACAGTACTATGAGTCCGTTTATATTTTCTTTTGATTTTACGACTGAACCAGTTTCATAAAGTTTCTTAAACACTTCGAGTACATATACTAACAGAGACTATACATTCATATATGAATGAACATAACCTCTTTAAAAACATATACAAGCAACGTGCCTACCTACTAATTATTTATACAAATACGAGTATTAGTAATAATCAATAATAATTGATTGAAAATATTACTATTTCTTATGTTTTCTGTGAAATATATATTTTTTTCAGATTCAGTAATAGTTATATCGACTCTAAGACTTGGAATATAGTTCGAGATTTTGTACTTTTATACTATTATATTGGTTTAGAAGTATTTTTGTAAGTAGAAGTGTTTATTTCTGTAGTAAAAAGACAATTATAAAAACAAAAACACTGGTAATAGGATTCAGAATATTTAATGCATCACGTGCATCATGATAAGTGATTAGCAAGCATAAGTAGAATAACGAATAATAATACTATATCAGAAATGATTTCAGTAAAAATAAAAATTCTAGCGTTAGCATTAATTTGTCAAGAACTCTTCAGCATGTTTGATTTTAAAATCTGTATTTTTTAAATACTCTATATCCAACTTATCATGCACATGAACAGTATTATAACATAAAGCAATATGAGGTTGAGACAGTATAACGTAGTGAAATTAATATGAGGAACATCAGTGATAATTAACACATAATTACGGTAATAAAAATGCTTGAGACAGGCAGTTCCATTGCGCTGAGTACCCTGCTACGGTCCTAGAAAGAGAGGATTAGCAAACGGTGTAAAAGTTCTAAAATTTCTATCAAGTGATCTCTCTTTCAATACGACTGCCAGCCAATTAATTAGTGAAGGTGAAAGTGAGCACCTACTGTACAAAATGGGGGGTCATCCGCTTTCTAGCATTTGTGAGGAGAGAAGTTATGATTTTAGTACAAAAAGATAGCATAAAATATAATTTTACATTTAACAAACCCTATTTGATTAAAATTTTTACTGATACCCTGATTCCTCTTAAAACATGTATCATACCTTGATATATTAGAGGTATGAGGTTTAGCCAGTTATGAAAAACAAATCTGTTTAAAGTAATACAGTGGATAGCGTTGTTGAAATATGATATAGGAAAATTCAATTAAAATTACATTCCATTTCTAATTTTTATTTTTGTGTCTTGTAATGAGAAAGGTAATTGAAAAAAAATTATATTAGTATATTATATTGAATTAGTTTATAGTAACGTTGTTTTTAATTAAAATTAATATAAATATCTTAACCTAAAGATGTTTTAAATACATAAAAGTTTATTAATTTTCGCTACTTATTGTTCAATATTAACCAAGAGATTCATTTTTAAGCTTATATTTATTTCACATAATAAACATGGACTTTTTTACCTAATATGTGGAAATATTAAATACTGAATCGATATCGTTTCCATTGAACAGGATTTGCTAATATATTTCAAGTTACTTTTTAAGCAAAACTTAGTCTTGCCCTGCCATATGCAAAGTCAGCATTTATTTATTATAACTATAATTCGTTAATAATAAATAAATTGTTCTTTCAGTGTAGCATGAACTATTAATACTCTTATGTCCCTATCTACTGATATAATATCATTTCTATGAGGTCCTATGAATATCATTATTTTATTTTTCATCTAACTACATGGAAAGGTATTACTTGTTATATAAGTAATTGTGTCATGGTGTACGTGAAATAAAATTAGTTTTTCATTTGTTATAATATAATTCATTAACCCGATCCGATAGGACTTGAACCTTGACGAAGTTCTAGTGCAAACTGGAACGGGTGGGTCGGCTTGCGCGTTTTAATGATTTAAGGAGCCGTACCATAGGTTTAACCATAGTGGGAGGGTCCTTATTGAAAAGCCAGACTAAGACAAGTCCCTGAAGGAGGACAGCAGCTCTTTCAGTAGTCATAGTGGCAGAAACCGTGGGGGTTGGTATGGTGCTATGACACACACGACTGCGATGTGGAAGGCAAGAGGAAACCACCACATTATAATCCTCAGAACAGCTAGCAGAAAGCTTATCCTAAATTAATGATGGCGTCTCCTGGGACAAAAAACTCCGGAGGTAAAATAGTCCTCCGTTCGGATCTCCGGGTGAGGACTGTTCCGGGAGACGTGATCGAGTGCAATAATAATAAGAAGTGTAGCATTTCACGAGTCGGAGCGTGGAATGTCAGAAGCATGAGACAGGCAGGGAAGCTAGAAAATCTGAAGATAGAAATGGATAGGTTAGGATTAGATATAGTAGGTATAAGTGAGATGCGCTGGCCGGAAGTAGGAGATTTTTTGAGCGGTGACTATAGGGTAATACACACAGGATCGGTAAATGAAAACGCGGGAGTAGGGATCGTTATGCGGAAGAACGCAGGACAGTGTGTAGATAGCTACCTACAATACAGCGAGAGAGTAATGATGGTTAGGTTAGATTCGAAGCCAGTGGAAACAGTAATAGTGCAAGTATACATGCCTACTTCTAGCCACAGCGAGGAAGAGTTAGAAGCCGTTTATTCGGACATAGAGCAGGTAATAGGATTTGTGAAGGGTCATGAAAATTTAATAATAGTAGGAGATTTTAACGCAGTCGTAGGTGAGGGGAAAGAAGGAGAATTTGTAGGGCCTTATGGATTAGGAAACAGAAACGAGAGAGGTAGCAGACTGATAGAATTCTGTGAGAAGCACAAGATGGTAGTCGCGAACAAATTGTTCAAGAATCACGTTAGGAGGCGGTACACATGGAAAAATGCCAGGAGGGATAGACAGGTATCAGATAGACTACATTCTGGTTAGGAAGAGATTTATAAATCAAGTAAAAGACTGTAAGAGTTATCCAGGAGCAGATGTAGACAGCGATCACAACTTGGTAGTCATGAAAGCTAGATTAAAGTTCAAAAATCTGAAAACCCGGAAGGATAAGAAACGTATAAATGTAGACATATTGAGGGATCAGAATATGAAAGATAAGTTCCAGGAGAAAACAGATCAATTAATAAATAAAACGAGTAAGGACGAAATCAAAAACGCAGAAACTGAGTGGGAGGGTATCAAGAATAGTCTAGCTTCCGCGGCTACGGACGTTTTAGGACACGATAAAAGGGAAGCTAGGAAGCCCTGGATAACGGACGAAATCTTAAACTTAATGCAAAAGAGACGAGACTACAAAAACAGACGAGACGAAGAAGGACTGAAAACGTATAAGGCAATAAAGTGGGAAATCATTAAAAAATGTAGAAAAGCGAAAGAACAATGGATAGAGGAGAAATGCAAAGAAGTAGAAGATAAGTTGCAAGTAGGTAAGACCGATGAGGCTTACAAAATAATTAAGAGGAACTTCAGGGATATAGGAACAATAAGTAGAAATGTTAGGAGTCAATCGGGGGACATACTGATAGAAAGAGAGGAGAAAGCGGATAGATGGAAGCAGTATTTAGGAAATTTATACGAGGGTCAGGAATTAGGAGAGATATTAGAGGAAGAATCTAGCATCGATAGGGAAGATGTAGGAAAACCTATATTGAGAGAGGAATTTGAAATAGCACTAAGGGGGCTACAGAATAATAGAGCGCCGGGTGTAGATAAAATACAGGCGGAAATTTTGAAATGTGCGGGACAGAAAGTAGTAAATAGGATGTTTGAACTGGTAAAATACATATACGAAACGGGCGAGATGCCGGAGGATTATAAGAGGAACATTATCGTTACTATACCGAAAAAGAGAGGAGCCGACAAATGCGAGAACTTTAGAACGATTAGCCTAACTTCCCATGCGTCAAAAATCCTAACTAGAATAGTGCAGAAGAGGATGGAAAATAGAGCGGAGGAAATACTAGGAGAAGACCAATTCGGGTTTAGGCGAAATAGGGGAACTCGCGAAGCTATTCTGGCGCTAAGAGTAATGTTAGAGAAAACAATAGAAAAAGGAAAGAACGCTTATATAGGATTTGTAGATTTAGAAAAAGCTTTTGATAACGTAAGATGGGAAAAAATGTTCGAGATACTAAAGAGCGCGGGAATGAAGTATAGAGATAGGAGAGTAGTACACAATCTATACATAGAGCAAACTGCTGTTATAGAAGTAGAAGGGGAGGAAAGGGAAGTAGGTATTAGGAAAGGAGTAAGACAAGGATGTACGCTATCACCACTAATTTTTAATCTGTACATCGAAGAGGCGATTAATGTGGTAAAAGATAGAGTGGATTTCGGGATTAAAGTACAGGGACAGAAACTAAAAATGCTGAGATTCGCGGATGATATAGCAGTATTAGCATCTAGTAAGGAGGAACTAGAATCAGCATTGAACGAAATGGAGGCAGTGTTGACAGAGGAATACGGAATGAGGGTGAATAAAAACAAAACTAAAGTGTTAGTGTGCAGAGGGCGCGAGAGCAGAGCAAAAACGAAAGTACAAATTAATAATGAAAGATTGGAGGAAGTTAAAGACTTCACTTATTTAGGAAGTAAAATAAATTGGGATGGAAGAAGCGATAAAGATATAAAACAAAGAATAGCGCAGGGTCGAGTAGCTTTTAACAAAAAGAAAGCACTTTTATGCTCGGGGGTAATAAACTTAGAAACAAGGAAGAGATTTTTGAAAACATATGTATGGAGCACGGCACTTTACGGCTGCGAAACCTGGACGGTAGGGGAAGCAAGTAGGAAGAAATTAGAAGCTTTTGAGATGTGGTGTTACCGAAGAATGATGAAAATACCATGGACTGATAGGGTTAGAAACGAAGAAGTATTGGAGAAAGTCGGCGAGAAAAGGAGTATGTGGAAAAACTTAAAGAAGAGAAGAGATAGAATGGTAGGCCACTTGCTGAGACATGGGGGAATAGTCCGCGATATTTTGGAGGCAGAAATAGGAGTGAAGAAAGGCAGAGGTAGGCCTAGATTAGACTACTGCTCGCAAATAGTAAGGGATGTAGGTTGTAGCACAATTAGCGAAATGCGTAGGTTAGCACAAGATAGGAGAAGCTGGAGGTTAGCGTCCAACCAGTCTTAGGACTGATGACCTAATGATGATGATGAATTCATTAACAATAAATAAATTGTTCTCTCATTGTAGAGCGGACTATTAATAATGTCATGCTTCAACTTATTGTTACAATATTATTTGTATGTGATCTCTATCTAACTACATGGAATAAAATATATTACTAGTTGTATAAGTAACTCAATGATATAGTGGAAACAAATGTGTTATAAATTATTTAAATTATTATTTTAATTTAATTATATTAAATTAGAAGTAGGTATAGGATCTGTGCCCTTAAATTTCTAATAGGAATCACAAATTTAATTATCACATTTGATTAACATTAACATGACATTTATTTTGTTTTTACATCCCTTTTAACTGACATCTTCCATATATTACAAATTAATATATATATATATATATATATATATATATATATATATATATATATATATATATATATATATATATATATATCTAGTACTAAATTTGTGACCAGCTTTATTGAGATATAGAAATTTGTAAGATATTCAATATACAAACACCGACAGGGTTACTATATATAGTGACATTTATGGGGAAGATATTTGCAAATTTAAAATATTGAAATAACGCGAGTCGTTTATTTCCAGACGTGTTTATTCGTTTGTCCATAAAATAAACGCAAGCCGAAACTGAATTTTGATGCATACTGTACAATAATAACATTTGAGACCCTTCTTCAAGATTTTGCTTCTTAATTATATATTTATTTCGTTTATTAGAGTCAGCGGAAAAAGGAAAGTGTAGATAAACATGTTTAATAAAAATGATTTATTGAAACTGTTAGCAATTTAAAAGCATTTACATGTTGCCGGAAATTTCTGAATAAAATGTAAATAGGGTCTCCCCAGGTTTCGGGCACATTTAGATATTTCACTTTTTTGCATATACCTTATCTTGCGCCTTTTTGTAAGTGTGTTTGGTAGGAATTTTTTACATCAAAAGCAATGTTTTCGTCATAATTTATGTAAATATGGGACGTAAAATTTCAACTGATCTCGTGACGTATAACTTTATAATATATATTTTACAGATTCTAATCTTCTTATTCTCATTTTTCTCTTCTCTTTCCTTTCCTTTCACTGTATCTCTTTAACTGTGCCCATTCACTTCCCCAAATTAGAACAGTCCGTGGAGCATAAAATACATTCAGTTGTAAAATCAAGAAAATGTACGGAAATGCTATTTAACCAATCGCTATTTTAGTTCATTCAATCGAAAATAATTCATATAAAAATTATGTCAAATAACTTCAGCCTCACAGTTAGCTATTTAGTTTGATGAAATATGTAACTTTATGTTAGTCTATACGATAGGTTGACATCAATCATTCATCGCTGATAATGCAGATTCAATTTGATGATCTCTATGAATCGCCTTGTACCATAGTCATTTGACGTTACAGCTTTAGAGTGGCTAATTATAATTCTGTTTATTATTATCCAAGCGATTTGAATTAGAATAATATTTTTCCTGATAACATAATTTTAATATAACATGTAATTTCTAGTGTAGCTGAAATCTTTGTACCTAAGTATGAAATATGTAATTATATATACCCTTGACGACTTGGTCAAAATGCATACAAAAATTATAAAGTACATGAACATGTTATTTAAGCAATTCAAAGAAAATAATGGTCCATATTGTAGTTCCTATAATAATATAAGAAGAGTCAAAGAGATCTATCAACAACAACTATGAAAATTGTAACACTGATTTAGTTTTCCACAAAACACTATACACTACACTCTATGCGAGTCTCGCCAATAAAGTCAACATGATGACATCTCCACAGTCGCGTCGAGTGTACTGTATAGTATTTTGGTGTTTTGTGGAGAACTATGTCAGTGTTATTTTCACGCCAAAGATTCCGACCTACTTCAGTAATATAAAAATTGTGTATCACATAAATTACATTATTTACATGTTACTATTGTATTTACTCAAGTGCATATTGCGGTAGAGTTTCCTTACTTTTATGTGATTTATTTTATCACATATACTCAAGTCAATTTGAGGCCAAATAGTAAAATATTTTAAAACTGTTTTATGTCAAAAAGGAAATCATCTAGATTATCCAAAATGTATGATGAATGTATAGGGACAAAATTTAGATTGCAAGCCATTTTGGCTCTTATGACTCTATAGGTCAATAATTATGACACGTCGATAGGACAGAGATAGGAGTTAGTAAACATGGAGCACTACACGATACAACAACGCGTCCTTATTGTTAAACATTACTATCAAAATGGTGAAAGTTTATTTGCAACGATTCGTAAAATGTGTTCAATTTTCGGCAGAAATAATGTTCCAAATTTTTATTACAAAAATGTTGAATACACAAAACCAGCTCGTAGCCATCGTTCAAAATCAAATATCACGGCAGTTCGCCCGTGAGTATGTGGAGTGTAGCCGAGAGCCGAGGGACATCGATTCGTCATCGTGCTCTTTCACGCCATCATCATATTCTCAATAAAATTACATTTTCCTGCTTACAAATTCCAATTGACTCATGCCAACAACCCATACACAGCGACGAGTGTTCACCAATTGGATCAGTGAACAACAATAAGTGAATGCCGATTTTGCGGATAAAATCATCTTCAGCGACGAAGCCTATTTTTACATTGACGGCTTCATTAATAGACAAAATTGCCGCTTCTGGAGCTCATAAAAATCCAAAAATTATTCATGAGACACAAATGCATCCCAAACGTGTTACTGTTTGATGTGCAGGGTCTGAAGAAAACACTGAACCATGTTTCTTTGAAAACGAAGCATAAAGCTACAAAGGTAATACACTAGCGGTAAATGATGAACGTCATCGTGACAAGATAACGCAATTTTTTGTATCTAAATTATTCTAAGATGAATGCTCTTGAAGACATGTGGTTTCAGCAGGACAGTGCCACCTGCCATACTACCCATGAAACATTGATGGTCTTCACGAGTTTTTTCCTGGTCATCTCCCGTATTGGTGACCACCCAAATTTAATGCTGTATCAATGAAATATCGCCACATTTATTCAAAATTGTTATTAAAAATTTCGGAGAAGGGTACTCGTGTGTCATCAAAGCTGTGGCGGGTCATTTACTGGATGTATTGTTCCATACATAATTCCCTAATATCAACATTACAAATTAATAAATATTTCAATACTTACTACAGAAATAAGGAGTTTATACTCCAACCCATCTGTAAATGCCTTATATAATAAGGACTAAATAAATCAGGTCAAAACAGCTATTCTCCTGGCTATATACCAAACGTCGAGCGCTGGATTACATGACAAAATTTGTCGTATTTTTGTCTAACAGAGTTAGCACTAAAAATACGGTGACTGTTCAAAATCACCAAGAAAGATGCAAAGTGTCACCTATCTCAGGATATGATTAACTGCAGACCGGTTTCGACCTTGGGTCTCGTCAGTGCAGTGTAAACGAGTATACCTTCGAAAATATTGATGATCTCAAGTTTTTACTTCGATTTAGATTGTTCGAAACTACTAGGAACGTTTGATACGTTCTACTGTGGTGGAAGGTAGCAACGTCTACTAGATGTGAGCTTTATCTGTCGAAGGTATACTCGTTTACACTGCACTGACAAGACCCAAGATAGAAAGGTCGAAACTGGTCTGCAGTTAACGATATCCTGAGATGGGTGACACTTTGCATCTTTCTTGGTGATTTTGAACAATCACTGTATTTTTAGTGCTAACTCTATTAGACAAAAATACGACAAATTTTGTCATGTAATTCAGCGCTCGGCGTTTGGCATATAGCCAGCAGAATAGCTGTTTTGACCTAATTTGTTTAGTCCTTATTATATAAGGCATTTACAGAGTATAAACTCCTTATTTCTGTAGTTTGAATGTTACCCTCTGGTAGTAAAACTTTTCACATGCTGCGATCTTATTGTAACAATGATACCAGGTCTGAAAATGGCAATGACATAGCCAATATATTGGCAGTTAGTTAACTCCACATATACCAAATATAAGTATAGATTCATATATAATTAATCATTCGTATTTTCGATTTAAAACAACTCCTTTACGCACAGAAAATTTAAATAAGGGATCCGTTATATAAGAATTTTTTGGAGTAATAATTCGACAAAGCAAATGAAACTGTAGTTATTGCTGAAATATAAAACAAGAAAATTAATGCACGCTAAATGTTCAAAGTGAGCTCCATACCATAGCTGGTCAATGTCCAAGGCGGTGAATAAATTCCCTCTGTATACTTTCAATAACTCTAGGTGTTATAACTGTACTTCGCTTCCGATTTTTTCGTTTCTATTTATTGTTGATTTAAAAAATTTACTTGCTTATAAAAATTTATATGTAGTTAATCCCTTATTTATTTTCCTCTACGTAAACAAAGAGTTCATTCAAACAACGCAATAAAAATTAAGCTTTCCATTAAAAATATGTATTGCATCATAACTTCCAAAATATGGCCTGAAACAATTAAAGAGTAACTACCAAGATAGTATATTAAATACATCTTTTTATTTATTTTTTTAATTTATACATTTATACATTCATTACACAATTTTGCAAGTAAGCGAGCGTGATAGAGGGACTTTAAAGAATTATTTTCCTCGTTATAGGTATGCAACAATTGAAAAAGTCCAAAAACCAATATATTTTATTTTTTCTCTAGTATTTCTATAACAAAAATGATGACTCTAAATTAAAATCTGCTATCAAGAGGGTCAGTAATCATGATGAGAAATGATTCTACCTCATACCATCTCGAGGGAGATATTCTTGTATGTCTATTCAGTTAAGAGTCTTATTGGAATAAAATTGTATGGTATACGAATGAAGTTAATATTTCAGATACTATTTGCCATATAGCTGAAAAGTTTTGAGAGAGAAATTCGAACGATATTTTTACCCCTTTAAACCAAATAATAGCGAATAAAAGACATGCATTCCTTATTTTTAGATTTTCTTCAATAAAATGCAAATAAATCATTATTAGAGAAATATAATTACTTAAAAATGAGCGTAACTATAGGATGTAATTGGGTATGGTTAACAATAATTATAATATATGTAGGTAAATACGTTACTACAACCGAATTTTTTTTTAATGTTCTAAAAACAGTTTTAAAATATCTAAAAACAAACAAACGGACTTTTCCACACGTAGAACATCTCTATCTCGAAAATGAGTGGTCGAGAAATAGTAAATCAACATATAAATGCAGAATATGTGTTTTATGCAACAGTTTTACTTTTTTCATTGGCGATAGTGCTGTATCAATACATTTGTGATCAAACGAAATTCTTTTTTTTTTTTTTTTCATTCATTCGTATATGATACAGGCCAAATATATGTTTTTTTTTCGTTCAATGCAAAATCAGCAACGCGTTAAATGTTTATGATTAAAATCTCAGAACGAACGGAAACATTTACCTCTTGCTTTCTCATGAGCCGTGGATCGGGTTGGGTGTGTCTTATCCACCTCAAAATCAATAGATGTCGTCTGATAGACGTCCCAAACCAGAATCAATCGAAACCCGATCGATACGATACGATTTAATTAAGTGATCGTGCTAACAAAAAAATTCTCAAATAGCCCACCATTGTGCTTTCTTATGACCCATGAACATGGTAGAGTGCGTTATATCCACCTCAGAATCAATAGGTGTCGCCTGGGAGACGTCCCCGATCACAATCAATCAAAACTCGATCGATCCGACACGATTTAGTTGAGTTATCGTGCTAACAAGAAATTTTACTGCCGACGACAACGAAACACACATAAACACAAATTTTTAAATACCATTTTTTTTTTGGTTTTTAGGTCGAAAAACGAAAAATGAATGCTAGAAAAAAATTTACATTCTTCTTTACACGATTACATTACTTTTCCGCTCTGGTATAGTTGAGTGCGGAAAAGTAAGAAGAGCAATTACCAATCACTAGCTTACAAAAATAAATGATTTATTTATTATTTTGCAGAAAAATTATTTTATTAATAATTAAGTTACTTAGTAATTAAGTACTGCCCAGTTTATGCCTCTAAGTACATCAACATTTATTTATCAACATGCTATTAATACACCTAACTTTAACAAGATGCTAATTGCTAATTATAGAGAGTAAATAAATACATACTGAATATGGAGAAATGTAATGTTTTCACGAAAACTTATTATTTTAAAAGCATATATATATATATATATATATATATATATATATATATATATATATATATATATATATATATATATATATATATATATATATATATATATATATATATATATATATATATATCTAATGAATAAAGTTAGTAAATAACTTGGAGATTAGATGCTTACAGTAAAGTTCCACGTAATTAAGTTCTTAAAGATACATGTTACGGAGTAACAAAATTCAGAGCATATCGGCAGATTCCTGAAATAGTTTTCGTAATATTCGTGTCTATCGAACCCATATTAAAACACCCCGAGACATATTACTCAATATAGGCTGCACATACCTGTCCCTACGTCGTGTCCGTGAAATGTCCCAGCCATGTTTCGAATGTAAATATGATATGAAAAGGGTCAGGAGCTACCGTAAAGTACAGATGTTACATAGCGGTGCTATGTAACGTCTGCTCAATATCAATTGCTCGTCTCTCATATATCCAGAATTATGCGATAAGATCTCCCCGAGATTATACGTCTGATAATGCTAGTTAATCTTTCTCTTCAACAATCTTATCGGTCCGGATGAATGTTCAATTTAAAATTGTGACTTTCGTCAAGGTAGCAATTTAGCACACGTTAGAACATCTGAAGCCTTTTTAGTTTTGTGTCTGTAAGTCAGGCATGAAAGGAACCGCATTTTTTCCGGTGAGCTGATATATGAAGCTTTTTTGGTGAAATAAAACGATAACTTGAAAGAGGGATCTTCGAGATTCCCATCTACCTATTAAAATAAATACATCAATTTAGTTTAGAAGCAAAAAGTACTGCCAGTTCGTTTTATATATTTAATACTTTGATAATTATATAGATATTTACTTTTGAGAAATCTCTTATCGTGCAGGGCATTCTAGATACATCTTATTCATTTCCTGCAGGAAAGTAATCTTAAAATTGTTTAAGGAAAAAACTAGATCGAATGATTTATGAAATTAATCGAGGAAGCCGTTACTCTGTGGTACTTCATAATTCACAACGGAAATGAGTAAAACAACTACTACGTTTCTGTACCACTATATTTTCACAGAAACCTGACTGCAGTTTCGACAATTATGTAATTTTGAAACGATGATTCAACTAAGAATAAGACATAGAAGAATTGTCGAAACTGCAGTCACGACTCTGTGAAAATAAAGTGGTATAAAAGCGTAGTAGTTGTTTTACTTATTTCCGTTACGGATGATTTATCATACAAAACTCCTTTCAAGCCTGATACCCCGGTTATGTTTGTCTTTCTATAAATAACTTGTTTATTAATTTAACTAAGATCACGAGAGTTGCTTAATTTATTGTATGATGTTTAATCAACATAAATACCACATTTACGGTAAATTGTCACATGACTAATTAGCACAATTCGCAATATATTTGCAAGAAAATTAAGTAAGTCCATCACTGTTTACAGATTTTATATGAAATTGCTAGAAAATGCCTTAAATAGATTCATTTACTTCTGTACAGTTTTCAGTAATATAATTCATTTTTGTGGATTATAGTTATAGTAAGTAAAAACCACATTTTTACTTTTCCGCACTCAACTATACCAGAGCGGAAGAGTAATATAATCGTGTAAAGAAAAATGGAAGAAAAAATTTCTAGCGTCTATTTTTCGTCTTTCGGTCTAAAAACAAAAGAAAATGGTCTTTAAAATTGTTTTGCTGTGTGTGCGCCGTTGTCGTTGTCGGCATTTATTCTTGTTAGCACGATAACTCAACTAAATCGTGTCGGATCGATCGGGTTTTGACTGATTCTCATCGGGAACGTCTCACAGATGACACCTATTGATACTGAGGTAGATAGAACACATTCTACTATGTACATGGTTCATGAGAAAGCACAATGGTGGACTATTTGAGATTTTTTTTTGTTAGTACGATCACTCAATTAAATCGTGTCGGATCGATCTGATTTCAACTGATTCGGATTAAGGACGTCCACCAGCTGACATCTATTAATTTTGAAGTGGATGGAGCATACTCCACTCTGTCCATGGGTGAAAGCACGATGGTGGACTATTTGAAAAAAGTAAAACTGTCGCATAAAACACATATTCTGCATTTATTTGTTGGTTTATTTTTTCTCGGCCACTAAATTTCAAGATAGAGATGTTCTACGTGCGGAAAGTGCGTTTTAAGGTTTTAAATCTGTTTATTTCCATTGAAGTGATACGAAGTTTTTTTTCTGGTGAACGAAAACGAAAATATGCATGAGGAATGTGCGAGAATGTGGCTATTAAGATCATACAATATCTTTGTATTGTGGCTATTAAGATCATACAATATCATTGTACTGTGGCTATTAAGATCAAATACATCAATTTAGTTTATAATAAAAAGAGTTTTATCAGTTCATTTTATATATTTAATACTTTGATAATTTTATGGATATTAGATTTTGAGGAATCTCTCACAATATTATCGATATCTTATCTTTACTTTTACTTCAGGAAGAGAATCTCAAAAATGTTCAAGGAAAAACGTAGAACAAATAGTTTGTCATATTAAACGCCTTTATCTTTATAATAAATTGTCACGTGACTAATTATGTAATCAGTATACAAAACGTGTCCAAGAAGATTAACTAAATCTATCACTATAAGTTTACATAGGTTTTTATATGAAGTTACTGGAAGTTACTGTACGGTTTTCAGTAATATAATTTATTTTTCTAGATTATCGGTTAAAATCTATCTATCTAGTAGTATAATTACCTTTTAGTTGATTGTAGTTTAAAATCTTCGAAGTATCATTAGAAACTTTATGCCTGAACTGAAAGAAGTTTAACAAATAATATTTTGTAGATCTAAGCTAATCCACTAATAACTCAGTGGATAATCAAATAATAAATTAGTGCTAGCGCAATAATAAATTAGTGTTTAGTGTGATAATTCGTTAACTATCATGACCTGGGTTCAAATCCTAGTTTCGGCACTGGAAATATTATTAGGTATGTATGCTGTTTGACCTTATACAGTGTACCTCTTGGTTATATAGATTCGGTTGAGAGTTTGGGGACTGTGTGATTTATGTGGTGGTACTTTAAATAAGGATTATATGATTATACGTTTAGGATCATCCGATAATATATCCCCAAGGTTATACGTCAGATAATTTCTCTGAAACTCTCTTCTCTCAACAATCCTCTTGTTAGTTCGTATGAATGGTCAATTTAAAACTGTGACTTGTCAAGGTAGCAATTTACCAGAAGTTAGAAGATCTGAAGCTTTTTAGTTTTATATCTAACTTAGATATGAATAGAACCGATTTACACTTTTCGTACTTTAGAATCGCACTCAACCATACCAGAGCGGAAAAGTACCTAATGTAATCGTGTAATGTAATTGGGTTTTGACTGATTCTGATCGGAGACATCTCCCAAGCGACACCTATTGATTTTGAGGTGGATAGAATACACTTGCCATGTTCATGGGTCATGAGTCATGAGAAAGCACAATGGTGAGAAAGCACAATTTGAGAAATTTTTTTTTTATCACGATCACTCAACTAAATCGTGTCGGATCGATTGCGTTTAGACTGATTATGATTAGGAACGTCTACCAGACGATATCTATTAATTTTGAGGTGGATAGGACACACCTTACCCTGTCCATGGGTCATGAGAAAGCATGATAGTGGACTATTTAAAAAAAGTAAAACTGTCTGTTTATTTTTTCTCGGCCACCCAATTCCTAGATAAAGATGTTCTACGTGCGAGAAAGTCCATTTTAAGGTTTTAAAACTGTTTGTTTTCTGATGAAGTGATATACGAAGCTTTTTTGGTGAAATAAAAATAAAATCTAAAAGAGGGATGTGCGAGACTCCTATCTGGTTATTAAGATAAATTCATCAATGTTAGAAGAAAAGTCTAGAAGAAAAGAAATATTCCTAGTTCATTTTATATATTTAATACTTTCATAATTATATCGACTTTTACTTTTGGGAGATCTCTAATCATATAGGATTCTTGATGTCTTATCTTTATTCATTCCTTGCAAGAAACTAATCTTAAAAATGTTCAAGGGAAAACGTAGATCACGTGATTTATCATATACACAGTTATTTATCATATATCATTTACACTTAGTAATAGGCTTGAAAGGTGTTTTCCAAGACTGTTTGCGGCTATTTGTGTTTTTCTGTAAACAACTTGTTTGTTGTATTAACTAAGATCGCGAGAATTGTTTAATTTATTGTATTTCATTTTATTATTTCATATATTGCATTTACAGTAATTTGTTACATAGCTAATTGTCACATTGCATAAATGTTGTGCAAGAATATTAATTAAATCCATCACTATAGGTTTATAAAGGTTTTGCATGACGTTAATGGATATGGTCTAAATCGAATATATTTAATTTGTACCGTTTTCAGTAATATGATTTCTATACAGTTTGAAGTTTAAAGATTAGTGAACTGTAGTTCAAAATCTTCGAAATATCAGGAGAAGTTTTATGTCTAAGCTGAAATAAGAGTGACAAATAATATTTTATGAAGTTGAGCTAGTCCTTTATAATAACTGCGAATGCTAGTTTCGGCACTATACAAATTAATAGTACAATAATTAATTTAAGAATGTATAAAGTATCAGTAGAACAACGGTCCAGTAGAATATTATTTCAGCTAGTCCATTTATTGTTAATGATTTTTTATGGTACAATATTAATATAATATTTTATCATTATGCGTTTGTCAAGTAAGTTATTTAAGTTCATAATTCTCATTACAAAATAACCACACAAGGTGGCGTAGAGCAACTTGCTTATTTGAATTTGGTGCCTTAAAGCTCCTAGGAGGGTAGGGGTAAGTACATTTGGGGGGACGGGGCGGAAAGTTGTAGCTCCGTTTGATTTAGTTAGCATCATGAAGTGGCATACTATTCTAATGATCGCTCAATCATCGCCATGCAATGTGCATTCCATACTCATTTCAATATTGCACCCCGGGGTCGTATATTTGGTCGACAGTCATTTGTTTCATGGGTAGACAACTTTAGGGAAACTGGTGAACTGAAGCAAAAAACCTGGACTCCCACGAACAGCAAGGTCACCCCAAAACATTGACGTGGTAAGGATTTCTGTTTGCGATCCTTTCAGCTCTCTGTCCGCAAACATGCAGCTTCTGTTTTGTTGTCTGTTCATTTAGTAAGGCGAATAAAAAACTTCCTCATAAAAAAACTAAAATTTCATCCCTATAAATTATCTGTTGTGCAGAAACTTAATCCACGCGATATTGTTGCTCGAGAAAATGCATGTGGGGCACTTCTTGGCATCCAACGATCGTCCTAGGACCCTGACTCGACTGAAGAACAACATTCGTCAAGCTGTCGCTAACAAACCAGCCAATATTCTGGAACGAGTTGAACGAAACTTTCGAGTTCGATTAACGCAGTGTATTGAAAATAATGGACGCCACCTGCCTGATACCATTTTTAAAACTATGTAAACATAAAATATAAATATTGTACTTGACGCTGTTTAAATAATGAAATATATATGTGCATTACTTTTTTTTAATTGCATTTCTAAATAAGCAAGTTACTCTGCCCCACCCTGTGTAACTCGACTTACGTTATTGTATATGTCAATGTAATACGCCGAGGTTTTATAGAAACATGTTTAAATTTTCAGAATTTCCATAAAAGATTTATGTACATTTTATATATTTCTACATTGCATACATACATGTAGTAACCGGACTATATTATAATAAATGATTAAGTTTGTGTGTCAAAAATGAATGGCGTCGATTTCTGCTTCGGCCTAACATTGAATAATAAACTAGGAGTAATTAAATTTGTTTAACTTTGGATAATAAAAACAACACAATTAACCGTTATATATTTATTTTTATTCAATTACTTTGCTTGTGGGATGGAACACTGTAAATGAGGTAACACTATTCAAGGTTACAAATAAATTAATGCACCAGTCAATTATACTAAATATACATCATTTTACGTGTATATCTCAGAAATACTAACAACTAATTGACAATTGTGATGAAATTTGCGACAGTCGATGTTACTAGCAGCTCATAACATAGCCGGAGTTTTCGCAGATTCTCGTTCTAAAAAGTTTTAATAGTTCTTTACAGACGGTTGTTCTCTCTGAATTGGATTAAAGTTTTATTTACATTGATTTTCTGCACAATTTCCGTAAGATTAATTTTGTCTCAAGCCATGGTGAATCGGAAGTTTGCGTAGGCTGTTTTAAAAAGTTTTTGTATCAGTCTCAACAATAAACGTAGTATTAATGATTTTCAAGACAAGAAAACAAATTTTACAAGTGGGACGTATAATACATTTCCTATAAAAAATTTAAATGAAGTATACCCCAAATCGTATAAATTCTATAAACATTTGGAGAATACTAAAAAAGTATATAAGAAAACCATAAATAACTGTGTCAAATATTTATATTTGTATTTATTTAGTTATCTAATAAATGAATAAAATCTAACGCACCGATTAGCTATAGTAGCTATGGCTTCCTGTACTTAACATATTTTCTTATAATTAACTTATAGAAGTCATATATTTTAAATATTTTAAAGTTTTTAGACTATCTAAAAATTAGATTACTTAAACATAATTAGACTACTATGAATTAATGTAATATTAAAAAGTGAGTATCAATTGTACTTTAAATGTTTTATAATTTCCCCTAGATTATTCCTCCAGGGAGAACTGAAGAAAAGGTAAAGTGTTCTGGCTGGGGACATCTGGTTTACAGATGGATCTAGGGTCGCAGGGAAGACTGGTGCTGGAGTATACGGACATAATAGAACAGAAGAGTAATTGATTTCTATCGGAAGTTATGCTACAGTAGTCCAGGTGGAGGTAATGGTCATTTACCCCTGCGTACAAACGCAACTGCTGAATGGAGTAAGCACATTACCATATGCTCCTATAACAAGGCGGTTCTTGATATTTTCAATAGTGAGATGCTAGCTGGTGAAGAAATGCACAGATACAGTAGAAATACTAGCTTACTAGGGGTAACAAGTTAATGTTGGTGTGGGTACCACGTCTGTCCAAGGAAGAAACCGAGAGGGGCTTAATGAGACCTGAACAAACACCCATAAGATCCATTAAATCTGTTAGCTCCATTAAATTCATTAGATCAATTAAATACATAAGATCCGTCGAATTTACGGGAACCATTGAAATTATTATATGAATTGTATCAGATGAATTAGTAGGTATAGGGCCGGTTGGGCGTGGGAAAATTTTTAGGGTCGTGGAAAAATTGAAACTTTCGATTTTACCTAATTCACAAAAATTTGAGGCGCCGCTTTGTTAGATACATCAAAGGGTTGCCGCTCGCAGGTGTTAATTACAGATGCGCCACGACCTATTTAAATGGGGCTGTACGACCTGTTTAAATGGGGTCGTATGACTGTACGACTTGTAAAATACGGTTAATAGGATAATTGTGGATAAAAATATGAATAATTGTGGATAATGTGGATAATTGTGGATAAAGTTAGGGTGTATACTAGTAACTGGTCATACAGCCCCATTTAAACAGGTCGCGGCGTACCTGTAATTAACACCTGCGAGCGGCAACCCTTTGATGTATGCCGACAAAGCGGCGCCTCAAATGATTGTGAATTAGGTAAAAAAGAAAGTTTCAATTTTCCCACGACCCCAGAAATTTTTCCATGCCCAACCGGCCCTATATCTACTTGAATTGGATTCATTAAATCCATTTGATCTAACATATATTTTGTAAATATAAATGCATTACGTGTATGACCTTAATTATATCCATACGTCTTGTTATTTCGCTCGTATCAGATTGCATACATTCCATTAGGCTCTACAAATATGTATTTTAAACTGAGGTGATTTTCACGGTTATCTTCATGTAATTTTGATAGATATATAATTAAACAATATAAAATAATATTGAATCTCATTAAATGTAATTCATCTTGTAAAATTTATTTGCTTGAAGCTTTATTTAATAACTATCACCATGAGACCACTTGTAATGAATGATAAAGTTCCGTGGTGGGACCTGACTTACCTATTTGTAGCATCTAACCAAATTCATAGATCCGCAAGGATATCGTGACATGTCCTCTAAGGTTACATATTGGCATCATTATGAAGGGAACTCAGAATGGCGTTTCAGTTAACTAAACAGTTACTCTATACACCATTTACTTTACATGTTCCCGATAGTTTAGATACAAATACAACGTTAACAGGATATTGACAATACTTTTCGGTGGAATATAAATGCCGAGCTAATTGGCTTGGCTGGCGGAAGATTATTTAAACTGAAGTTATAATGAAATAAGTTTGCTGAACATAGTGAATGCACCTGTAGTCTACAGCTATTAAAGCTTACTCGAAAATAATAGTTTCCAGTAAATATCCGATTGATATAATGAACAAAAGAGAATGTATAGTTGTCTGAAGTTGAAATGTCATAGTTGACTATAGTTGAAATGTAAAGAGATATTTTATTTTGTTTCTAAATGAAATTGATTTAGATTTAATAATGGTAAAATTGTAGTGTGTTGTATTTCAAAAGAAATATTCAACATACGAAATGTTCTCTAAAACTTATTTTCTAACGCTATTATTTAAATATTCTCTATTTTGTAATATGTGTACATATTTTATGTGTACAATTTTATTTTATCAGTGAAAGAAAAAAGTTTATATGTCCAATATTTCTTATGCATCTTTCTGAAACTGTTGATAGTCATATTACGAAACAATAATATCCAAGAAGTGAATATTTAGATGAATTAAAATTAATTGGATATTATAGAAATGATAAAGCTTTCCTGACAGCAAAACATTTGTGGTATTAAGTTATATGAACTTATGTAACATTTCCCCTTGTACTTCTATATTTTAAAATGTTTTAGGATATTTCATATTATTGAATCTATCATCATACTGATAACAATTCAGTTCGAATTATTAGCTCCAACCGAAAATTTTTCAATTATTTTTTATAAATAAGTTTACTTGAAAAGAGGCTTTTTCGAAAATGAATATATGTAGATCTATATATATATATATATATATATATATATATATATATATATATATATATATATATATATATATATACATATTCCTTAACTGCTTTAACTTCCAAATGGACTGGAAAATTAAATTTATCACTGACATATTACTGATTCTTAAACATGCTAATAATAGATGCATCCACAATGAGGTATCTTCATACATCTTAATATTTTGGCTAGATAGTAATTAACATTTTCACATTTTTTAAAATATTGACACTAGAGATAGTATAGCTTCAGAAAGAAACTACCATATGGGAAAGATAATGCTCTATCCCTATGTATCTTTATGCGTTGAGCAGGAGTCTGAAGTGCTTCAGGGGTCAGGGTTAGGGCTCCATCATATCGCATTTTTTTTCCTAAAATCGAAAATCATATCTGATCAAACGTGTGACAGAAAATCAATGAAATCTGTTGGGAATTCCCAAGAACTTGGCTTTTGGGTTTTTGAGGGCATACATAACGAACTTTAAACCTTTCAAAATTCAAAATGGCAGATGCAATATGGCAGACAAATTTTTCATCAAAACTTTGAATGTCTACAAAACTTGGTATCTGGAAGTTTTCTATATCATCGAGATAAAATCTAAAGTTCTAAATTTCAAGTTTCAAAACTAAAAATAACATACGCAATATGATAAACAAATTTTACAAAAAATTTTCAGGTGCCTACAAAACTTGGTATTTCAATGTTTTTCAAGGCACCAATAACAAATCTGGAAAGCTTTTCCTATATCTCAAATATATCTCAAATGGAAGATTCATTCATAGTTTTTATGGTAGCGAACTCCTGAGTCTTAAAAAGATCTGCGCAGTAATTTTCTTTTCAAGTTCACTTCTACTACGCTTTTCGGCAACCAACAGAAATCGGTACCCAGTATCCCACCTTCCTTGATAACGATGCTTGATTTCTTTAAAGTCTCCTAATTTATTAGGAATTGATTCAACTGAGAATGTACGGAATATAACTTCAAGTTGATCAAGTATCCCAAATTACTAATAAACATACCTCAAATAATTTTCAAAAATTATCTTAAAACTAAGCCATGCAGCTTTCCAGATCTACTCATAACAGTGACAAAATTCTCACTTTTTGTAAATATGTGGTCCATATAAAAACCCTTATTTCAGTTTCGCATTGGAAATATCTTTGAAAGTTTGTGTTCTAAATACTTAAAATAATTCCCTTCCTTGTCTAAAGCCTTACATTACTCCTAGTTTAATATGAAAGGGTAGAAGCAGTATCTTTGAGGGTTTGAGAAGAAGATTCTTAATGATGTGTTTGAACCTAATTCAAAAGATACTCTTTTTAGACATTCTTTTTTTTCTTTCGAGCTATACTTTTCCATAAACATAGAAAGAAGGGTGTTCTAGAAAATTTGACTACTGTTCGAGCATTATGTTTAAACTTTTGAAATTTACACAGACCAGCTATTTCTGTCAGTAATAGGATTGGCATTGTTGAATAATGGTTTGGTTCAGTCAGTATAACATCAGACTACAAAAGTATGTAGCACGTAGCAATAAGATAACTACTGCATTTTAATGTAGTTGTCTTTATTTCTGTTATATGTATTTATACGCAATTTATATTTATTTAATAATGTGATGGTTGGCTGATAATATGTCGAACCCGTTATATAAGCAATGAGATAGGGTCTCAAAAGACATCGACTAGAAATATCATAATACACATTAAGTACATAAGACAATACGATAACCTTAATTAGTTATTTAGTCCTTATTATATAAGGCATTTTTAGATGAGTTGGAGTATAATCTCGTTATTTCTGTAGTTAGTAGTAAAATTGTCAACATTTAGAAGTTTTCAATTATGAGTGTACCCTCTCTCAGGGTATATTTCACATATATTAAAATGTATTATAAAATATATATTAAAATATATATATTAAAATTTTACACATATTCATTGAATTTATTCCACTAGATTCTTTCTATTATTGTGGTAGGGATACTGTATATTAACGATATATTCCGATTGGACCGTACAAACGAATACTAAATCCTTTTAATCGAATGAACGTTTTTACAGCTTCGGATTAAAAACTCCTGTTGTGAATTCTGTTTCATGTTGTTGATGTAGTTTGTGCGATATTTTTAGTAAACGACAGCTTATTATCGAAGATTACACCTAAATCTTTTACAAACTGGTAAGCATTTATCCGAGAATGACTTATGATGTATGTATATATTCAACTAGTTGTTTCTTCGGAGCAAAAGCCAGCGATTTACATTTTTTGAATTTAAATATACTCTATTCATTCTACACAAAGTATCGACATTTAATAATTGTTCTTGAGTAAATAAACAATCGTCAAGAGTTTCGATAGTATAATATATCTTAACATCGTCAGCAAATAATTCATAGTGTGGGCCTAGAATGTTAGTAATATCAATAATTAACAATATTAGAAACAGTAACGGCCCTAGATTGGATCCCTGTGGTATTCCAGATGTAGGACACAATGTTTTACAATTAAACCCATTATACGCTACATATTATGACTGATCTGTTAAGTATGAAACAAATAATTTTAGTAGAGATTTATTAAATCTAAAAAATTTAGGTTTTCAAACTTTGATAAAAACGGAGATAAATTGATGACTTGAACGACTTTCTATAAATTCGTGTTGATTAGAAGAAATATGATTTGTTATAGAACGATATGTATGGTTATATAGCGACGTTGCATAATACAAAAATATCCTCCAATTACACAGAAAAGAAATATCACCGGCTTTCTAAACTGGACAAATTCGAGCTGTCCATATACCAAGAAATGTGGAATTTTTTAAAACTAAATATTTTATATACATTAAATAATTTCAGGCGTAATCAGATTATTTACTACAAAATTGAGGAAGTAAAATACTAATACGAGTACATATAAAATATGACACATTTGGAGATTAATTAACCATAAAATATTTTTTCGAGGCGATGTCCAAGATTAGACATATGGTAATTACATTTTGCATTACCTTTTGTTTAAAGTATCAATTATTTTGGAGTATGTATTGTTTAGTAGGATACCAAAAGAGAATTTATATACATATTTTAACACATGTAGAAAACCAACAAATATGGTAGTTCAAAGTTCAAACGAAATTAAACTAGACGTTATATTTCTCGAGTGTTGTGTAGCTCAGTGGTAGGACATATTATATTAGTGTAAATTAGATAATTCCTTTTAGAATGCCGTCTTAATAACTTAGTAAGTGCTTTACTCATCAGTGGTTAGTAGGAGTATTTTTGTGGCGAGGTTCTAAGAAATTTGAAATGTTAATATTTTTTTAGTTAATTTGAAAACTTTGACGAGAAAATGAATAATAAAAAGACAATTGATTGACGAGACACAAAATATTATACTGCACTTCATCTGACTTGATTCAGCTCAGTTTCCTACAAGTAATTTATGAACAAAATTGATAAATTTTGTTATACGAAGTTATATACTAAGCGGTACTTGTAATTGTACTATTTTTCATAGACATTTGATAAGCCGTTATAAGTGATCAATTCTGGTTTATTAAACCATTACTGTTATCATTTATGATATTAACCACAATAATATTATTCTTTCTCTCTGCCTTTTAAACTACTATTTTGATATTGAGTAACCCAAATACTCTTAAAGGCATTAAATTATCTAGTATTGTACATTATAATATTTTAAATCATCTATAGATTTCTTGATGTTAATCCCAACTAAACTTCTAGTCCAATTTATTTGGTATGAACGATTGGTTATGAATCAGAAATCAACGTGAATTTGTCATTTATTTTTGAAAAAATAGCATCCATGTGTACTTGTAGAGACCAACTTTAAAATCTACAAAAATATGGCCCAAGTATCTTAAGATTACTGTAGTAAAAATTTTGAATTCATGCAATATAGTAGTCCAATGTTTATAGAACTTTCTTGTTCATATGTTTCTCTTTTTTAATACTTCTCTGATTTAATTTATCTCATAATTTACTTGATATTTATCAAGAGACTGTATGGAAATCAGTTCACTGGAGTCCATTAATGACAATTATTTTCCTATACTCGCTTAATTGAAATATATTTCAGAGCTATGTAGCAAATGTTTCAAAATTAAGTTGCATAAACGTGAAGCAATTGTAAATGTGATTCGCGAATCTATGTGAATCAAGGGTGAACGGCCAGTTGTCTTGAGGTAGTATGGAGAAAAGTACCCCACTTGTTCCTCGCCAAACTAGAGTATTAACGTTTATAACCGTGTTTACGTTATCAAAAAGAATCTCGAAGTGACGTAAACAGCATAGCTTGTGGGTCACGGAATTACTTCGTCGATAATTCCAATATGGCAACACTCTGATTCAGGACATGATCATAGGACATAGATGTTGTCCATGGCAGAACAATAATTGCCTTGCATAGAGCCTGATTGCCGTAGCCTGGTGCATTTTTAGTATACACACCGCCGTTTCGACCAGGAAACGTCTTTGATGCAGGCTGTTTACCGACTAGTGGGCGAATGAGGTTGAGGCATCCAAGCGAGTCAAGTGGAGGGGAGACTCAGGGCCAGGAAATAGTCTACAACTTGCGAGATTCAATTCGCTAATCTGCCTCGCGAGGAAAACTCCCAATGTCTACAGCCGACTTAAGGTCAATCCTGCAACCCTTTTCCAAAACTAAAAACTAAAACAAGCAATTGAAGAAAATACTTGAGCATTTGTTAACCAATTTTAACTGAAAATCTCTGGAAGTAAATTTTCTACGTTACCATAACTACTTAGTCCTAAAACGTTGCCATAAACTTTGAAGTTATAATTTCTGGTAATGGATTAACATTGAGATACTGTCATCTGTAAATCATACATTTACTGCGAGATGTCCGTATCCATTAAGGCGTGAATTGAGCCTTTTTACAGCTATCCTAGATATTCCCTGTAACAGATAAAATAAAGTACAATCATACGTAGGTAGATGATAGTCTATGAGGCCGTGTTGCATATTTATTCAAGCTAAAATACTTCAAACCTGCTATGATTTACGAATATCCGATTCGATCATCGTTCGGATGGTGCTTTCATATTTAGAGCTATAAATTAAATCAATTCAAATTAATTGCGATTGAGTGGAAAGTGATTCGATATATAGGTGACTCGATATGTACGCTATTCACTACAGCGTATTGCTATAATTAATATCAATTGTTGAAACATAAGTGTTTAATTTCATTCCATATCATATAATAGTGAAAAATTAAATTGTAAATTATAAAAATAATTAATACATACACTCATAAATATGTTCTATATTTTTAAATTGCTAAATATACAAAATTATTATTATTTAATTTTATTGAGAAAATACTTTTTAGCAAAATCAAGTACATATGATATTATATTTCACAGCGGAAATGAGTAAAACAAACTACTAAGTTTTATACCACTATATTTTCACAGAAACGTGACTGCAGTTTCGACAATTTTTTATGCCATTTTTAAACGATGATTCAACTAAGAGTTCTTAGTTGAATCATCGTTTGAAACTCATTTCTGTGGTGAATTATGAACTACCACAGAGTAACTGCTTCCTCGATTAATATTAGACTTCATAAGTCAGCAGTTACTTTAGTTTTATTATTGATTTTATAACAAGAACAAAACAAGTGTGATATACTCATAATAAATATTTCATTAACTATCCGCTTGTTTAAAAGTCGTCTTTGAGTAATACTTACAATATCGGCTAATTTTACTATCTATGACACAACACCGTCAATCTGGTTCAACTCAAAAATTTATACTTCTAAGAATAGATTTCTCCCAATTATTTTCGAAATTTTTTATTTTTATAACAAATGGTTTAATCAGCCGTCATCGAATTTTTATACTCGTATGTAGAATCCTCGCTTTCTCGAACTATTATGGTTATATCCAGCAAAATCTATAAACATATCGAATATTCGCAACTCGTATAGAGAAAGTAAGTAGAAACAAAATATCCAAAAATAACTAATAGATGTAAAAATAATAGTCATAGAAAAAAACTAATAATGATAGCTGCACAAACTATTCAATAGAGTTGTTAGATTACTGTCAATAGTCGCAATGGTTAGCCCTTCCTAAAGATAATCATCTCGATCAGCCATTCACCACTTCCTCTTTATAGGGTTATATTATGGTCTATGTGAACCACTTTCGTTTTATCTCAGAGTCATCTTTGTATTCTGTAGACAATGCCCTTGATTTTCTTTATAACTTTATAGGATCGTATCCCAAAGATATTAAGATATTTGTTTAGGAGATTTTCCTTTCCTCCCTACATGATTGTCGAACTTGATCTTCTATATCAAATTTTCGACCTATCACTTGCCAATTTCATTTTATTCCTAACTGATTTTATTTAGTCTTAATTTCATTTCTGACGAGTTGTTGTTCCTCTATCGTTTCCCTGCTGTTTTTCTATTCTTTCTATGTGTTTCTCTCGATGTTCATAGCGAAGATCGAAAGGTAGATGTAGTTCTTATATTACTAGTATTCTTTTTATATTTTCATATATATAGTTGGATAATATGCCAATATGAAGAGTGGAATGCAGCTGCCCAGTCTTTCTAGATGTTCGTCGACTACTATCTTGAGATCCTCGACTGCTATCGACTATTATCTCTAAGACATGGTTAAATCCATGCCGTCATATTGTGGATGCAGTGTTGTTTTGGTTATCCCCATCGGTTAAAAGACTATCTGATATAGTACAGAATCGAAATTTCGCCCTACTATTCTCTTGGTGTCTTATCTGGGTATTGCATACCTCCATGGTCACTTATTGAAGTAACCTGTCATCATCAAAATATATTAATTGCTTGATCAAGTCTGACAAAATGATCCACCAACATAAACAGTTCTTGTTTTAAAAGGAGCTTCGTTAACTAAGTTTCTAGATGATTTGTTACTAGAATAATCTCAACTATAACGACATCAACCGAATTAACTTTAAGCGAATTTATTAATAATTATCAGATACAACATTCTTCATAGGATTGTCCTATACTATCTTCTTCAACTAACTCCAGTGAAATATACCAATACATCGAACACTGGCGGCTCAGACAAAAAATTAGTAATTAATAATATAACTAAACATAACACAGACCTATAAATATAATTTTGAAAGTTAATTTGGGTTTGATAAGTGCCTATAAGTGAGTTATTTACGAATAATAACCAGAATATAAATAATCAGAATAAATTAGAAACTAATGGAAAAATTACATTTTAATAAATATCATATCTTGAATATTATAAATATTGAAAAACATAATGAAAAGCAACAACGCAAATAGTTTTGAGTTTCTACTTTATTTTTTTTTTGAAAATCTATCCCTTTTTAACAAAAAAATTCATATTGTAGTTTTTCTTGTGTAATCATTCGTTAGCTGTTCTCTTTTCAGCATCCAACAGTAATCTGCCAACATCGCCACATCCCATCCATCCTGGTAACTCCTTTTCATTTCTTGAGCATGCACAAAAATGAATTTTTATGCTCAGGTTACAACCAAATTGCTTAAATTTATCCAGCTATTATTACTAGATATGTCAATATTGTTGACAAATTCATCATACTGCGTATGTCTATAATTTTCCACAAAATTTCTGTTACATTTTTGAAGCATATATCCTAGATTATTTTTCAATTTCTCTCATTATTTATTCAAACTGTTCATCCTGCATTAATTTTCTTCCTTGTGGTCCTACCTTTATTAATGCCTTTCATTAATTTTGTTTCAGAAAGAGCTAGAAATTTACCACATAAGTACTTAAAACAATTCCCATTATTATCTATAACTTTTACATATTGCTTCACTAATTCTAATTTAACATGAAGTGACGGCAAAAGAAATTTTTGTGGCTCAACCAAATTTGCATAAATAACGTTTCTTGCACCAGGTATTAAGTTTATAACGAAATATATTTGATGTATTTTAACTTCTAGGTAGTTTTAAAACAAAATAAAAACACATGACGCGATGTCATGAGTAAACGTACACACATTAAAACGTATTACAGTGACTATGAAAATACCCGAATAGTATAAAAGCGGAATATTCCCACTGGATAACTCTGTTTCGGTAAATCCCTCATACTTGTGTATACGTTTCAAACCGATTTAACACAAGGGCGTTGCAAAGATTAAGGAAAAATTTAATTTTATAGAGCCTTGGTTGTAAAACCTACAAACTATTATACAATGTACATTTACAAATACTGGTGCGTGCTGATAATCACGATAGTTTTTCTGAAATTAACAGTCATTCATCAGATGAGGAACTATCCGACATCGAAACTTCGTTCCAAGAAGATTACACAGACAAAAATAAAACAGACAAAGCCAAAGGGCGAACATTACAAGTCAGATTCTGTTGAAAATATTACCAGGATCACAATTAGCTTCCCACAAAAGGCAACCAGAGAGACACATTTTATTAAAGCTAAACCCTCTGAGATCATTTTTAGGCTTATTGCATATAAGAATGATATTCCTAAAGCCACTTTTCCTAGTGCTTATGGAGCCTCACTTACAAGACCACCTCATTGCAACAGTTTGTCATTGGACATAAAATTAATAAAGAACAAATATGCGCTTCCATGTTATGCGAAATTTGTAAAATATTTGTGTGCAAAGAGAAGAGTCAAAAGCAGTTAAAATGTAATCAATGTTTAACCAATGTCTCTGTAATAAGTAATGAGGCAAATTATTCACATATCTCGTAATTATCACTGCCAATATCACTTTCATTGTAATAGTTTGACACATACATACATGGATCAATCATTTGAAATAAATATGCGTCATATTATTTTCTGAGAGAAATGTGTAAGGCGAAATATTTTTATTAAAATTTCTTGTACAATACTTGTTTGGAATTTCATCAAATGTCAGTAATGAAAACGTAAGTGTTTTAATAATTCTCATAAGTAGATACACCCCTTCTTCCATTATACTAGAATATACAAAAATTTAATTTACATAACCACTATGCTAATGGATTGTTTGCGGATGGATATGCATACATTCTAAGTGGCCTACTCCATTATTCTCACATCATTCCTGTTGACTTGACGGAGAGGCGTTAAGTAAAGAATTTTAAGAAGAAAGTATTTTAAGAAAAAAGTGTAAAAGATTCAAGAAATATTCAATTTTATAAAACTGATCTACTGAATAAATATCAAACCAACTAGGAGAAAATGTGCAGAAAATGTGCAGAAAATGCAATATTTATCATTAAAAATGTATAATACGGCGAAATCTGTCAATTTTAATATGAAGTTTAAAAAAACCGACTTCAAAAGAAAGTAACCTAACTAAAAAGCAAGAAATAAATGTTTTCTTCTACAGCAGTTTAATACTTATTTGCTGTTCCGTTTAATGGAATTAAGAAATTGTAGTTTATTATGTCACTATTATTAATTATTTTATATAATTTTCAAGTCGGTGCCAAATAAAACATAAGATAACATGCTATGGCAACGTGTTTACATTTAAAATTGCCGAGGACCGGCATTCGCATTACTAATATTGTATAACGCTGGCTTCAAAATTATATAAAACAATTAATAATAATCAAATAATAAACAATCATTTCTTAATTACATTAAACAAATAAGTATTAAATTGTAGAAAAAGCATTTATTTATTGCTTTTCAATTGTTACTTTTTTTCGTCGTTTAAGTTTAATAAGTTTAAACTTATTACTTTACAATTTAAAGTGATGGGTAGACCTACTAAGGATGCTTTGCGAATAAGAAAACAACGGCTACTTGACTACTTGAATAAGGAATCCGTTGCGTATCTTCGCAGTCCAATGTAAATACCAATAAAATTAAGATGAGATCACCTTGGAGTTATACTGAATCCACCGCAAAAAGAATAATTAAAATCGATTCAGAAATCTAAAAGTTATACCTGAACATACATAAAGAAATATGTAATATATATATATATATATATATATATATATATATATATATATATATATATATATATATATATATATATATATATATATATATATATATATAAACAAATTCTCAATGGAATTTATATTAGGGCTTTGCGATGGCTATTCTAAAAGTTGTATACCGTTTTGTTGGAAAAACTGTGATGCAACTTTACTTGTATGCTTAAGATCTCTATCCTGCTAGTAAATGATATCGTTTCCAACACTCATATTTTGAGCAGAGGACTGAAAGTGAGAGGAAAGTATATTGACATAAGATGCTCCTGTCATCCTCTCATCAATTAGTACAAGATCTCCCACTCCTCTGTAACTGAAACAACCCCAGACTATCACATTCCCTCCCCCATGCTTAACGGTTGTTTTAATGTTCACATTTGAATGTTATTAAATTTATTTTCTGGATGCCTTCAAACTCATTGTCGTTTCTTCATGTTTCTTAATTCGAATTTGCTCTCATCGCTCCAAATTATATTCCTCCAGAAAGTTTCAGGTTTAATAGCATGAGTTTTTTCAAAGTTTAATCGCAATTATCTATTCTTTTCTGAAATGTGTGGTTTCTTAATTTTATTGTGACTTGCGTATCCACATTCTCGAATCCTTCTTTGAATTGTCCTTTCAGAAACATTCATACACAATTGTTCCTTAATACTCCTAGTAGATATAGTAGGTGGTTTCTTCACTTCTCGGACAATTCTGGTGTCATTACTTATATTATTTGTTTTTCTCGGCCGTACCGTCCTTAGTTTATTTTCTGTTGTTTGGTTTCTATATTTTACTATTATTAATTGTAGCGTTGATTTACATTTATTATATTTTTTTGCAATTTTTCCATAACCCATTCCATTTAAATAATCATCCACAATGAGTTTACGGAGATCTAAACTAATTTCTGCAGGTTTCCGCTTTTTACTTTATTAATGGGGACAATCTACGTGAGGATTTGATTTATTTGATATCACATAAACACTGCTGTTTTCAATTATATAAAATCAAAGTAGTTTATTACATAATAATGCACATTCATACACAATACACTTATTAACAAGGCGGTATGAATACTTTTGTCGCACACAATAAAACATTTGACTTCTAAATCTCAATGCTATCGGGGAAAATCCAATCTGCTTTTACTATTAAATCTATCAGAGAATGCTACAAGCACAATACTGCTTCATTCATTCAAACAAGAACATTCATAGAGGGCGTAATCAAAAACAGACTAACAGATGAAAATGTTGTTTGGGGTATGAATATTTTTGACAGGTACTGCATATATAGACGGATTGAGAACGTCCTCTTTTTTAAGTTGGTTAAAAATATTATTTACCAAAATAAATAGTAAAATTTCGATTACTGATTACATAGCGGCTTTTGAATTTTCTGTGATATATCCAGTGTGAATGTGATCTTTTAATAGATACGCCTTATAATAGTATTCCTGAATACTACTATATCGTCCATTATAAGCAAGTCTTATTAAGAAAAGTAAGAAGTAATACTGAAACGTTCCCTACCCACACTCTCTATCTCGGTCGTATCTTATACTTTTTTAAATGAAAATCCCAACTATAAAAATCCTGGTCACTACGGCACCAGGGAAACACCCGATACCCCTGATTGACCCTACCCCAGAGAGTGTACGTACAAGTTCGAAGATTTGGCCTGATCGTTTGTCTAGTGGTAGGAACCTTACTACGTGGTGTTTGAATTCTTACTCCCCAGATACTTTATGTAAAGTTTGGTATTACTTGTCTTAGTTTCTTATTTATGATCTGCTCTGGTTAATTTAATTTAGAGTTTAACGAATTTAATTTAGGATTTTATTTATTAAACTTATATCTGATTTACTTTATTGATTTAATACTAGCAGGAGACAATAAAAAGGAAACTCAGAATCCACTTCAATTTACATTTATTTTCAAAACTTGGATAGGTGGAAATAATGTTCTTGACAAAAAACAGAACCCTATTATTTATAACGGAAACTTCCGTTTAATTTAAACAATGGCTAGCGTACACAGAACTCTGCCATACGTCAAGAGAAACTCCTCTTGCCAAACACTCTGTGAGTTTCCCCACTGGGGAGACATTGAAAACCTAAGCCCTACCACGAACTCGCAGTTAGAAAATAGCTTGTTGCCATAGGTTGTGTACAAAATCACCTCAGTAAATGTATAATTTAACCAGTGACTGGCATACGCAGAACTCTGCAGTATATCGAGAGGAACTCCTCTCGCCAAACACCCTATATAAGTGAGACACTGTCTGAGTAATGGCTTTGTGTGACGTATCTGCTCGCTCTGAGAAACCCAGGTAGAGACTTATAGCTAATGCGAAGTTTTAACCTTCTGTGGTGACAAAGTACGCACCCTAGAGCGCTAAGCACTAATGCACTAATTATCATTATCATGTTAAACAACAGGTAAACATCACTGGTGATATGAAACTACCGAACGACGTTCACCTGTAGTAACTGCTAATATAATTTTAAGAATTGTGGTCGACTCTAGATATGTCAATGCCCCCGTATGGAGACGCTAACAGATGTTATACAAAATGCAATAAATTATAAACAGAGGGTTGTTAATCCGTCAAGAACTTTCCGTATCGTATTATTTACATTGGCGTAAATCAGGTGAATACAGGGACGTAGGCCCCACATAAAATATAACAGCAAAACAAATATAAATGAAAATCTAACAGTAAAATAAATATAAGTGAAAATAAAAGAATGAATGAAAAACAAAGAGAGGCAGTGGTTAGCCTGCACTGAAATTAAAACAGTGAATTATTACCAAAGAAATTATCTAAAAAGTAGTTAAGTAGTTAATTATGTTTAAGTACCACAGTGAAATAACGACATGGATATAGAATCATTAATTAAATAAATCCCCCCCCCCCCCGTTTACCAATAATGCGTGCCGCGATAAATTGACTACTACCGGAAATACGAATAATTAACTAACCCTCACCTAGCAAAGAGCCGATAGGCACGGCGTCGGAGACTTCTCCCCCAGGTTCGCAACCCCAACTTTCGGCGACGCCCATGACGTAGGACCCTGGACGACGTACGGGCGACTACATTGTCGTTCGGAATCTACGAATCTCCGGTATCGTAATTTCCTAGTGAACAGCGTGGTTCGAGCGACGGGACCCTCCTGAGGCGGCGAGGTAATATACGCAAAATGTGAATTTCGGGCTATTATTCTGCTGGTCTCCTGGATTCTTCTGTCTTCGGATCTGCGGTCTTCCCGGCTCCCAGTCTTCGGTTTCTCCTTCCCGGATTCCCTCCAGCGGCCTCTTCTGGGTTGAAAGTCTTCGAATCTTCCCGGCTTCTAGTCATCTTCGGCGTCCTCTTCCCGAATTCCTCCCACCGTCCTCTTCCCGGATTTCTGCCAGCGGCCTCTCCTTGGGTTGCAAGTCTTCGGACCTTCGGTCCTTCAAGTCTTCCTAGCTCCCTCCTCTTCCCGGACTAACTTCGACTGCTTCTTCGTTGATTAATTTTGTAAAAACTGTCTTCCTGTCTCGGTTCCTCGGTATTTAAGCAAAATCGTGGTTCCTTGCGAGAGGGATAACAAATTCCCGAAATCCCTGGTGCGACGGAAATAACTAGCGCACCGTGAATCAGCGTGCCCGACCTCGAAAATTCGACGTTATCTGAATGTTTATAAAATCTCTAATCGGGTTTTCTGGGATCTAATTCTATATAAGCCCTTAACTATAAGGGCGATAATTGCCTATCGAAAAGAGACAAAGAAGTTTATGTTACAAATTCCTCGACGACGTCAAGTGCCTAAGTTTTGAAGCTTCGGTCGCTTTTTTAACGCAATATTGTAATATTATTTCCTTAATATTTTGCATCGAATATTTTAAAACTCTAATGCCGTTCTGGAAATTAATTTAAAATGCGCTTGATTACTGTGACTGCTTATTAAATTAAATGAACATTATTTTAGGTACAATTTTATATACCACATTAGTTTAATACTGTTACGAAAAAATTGAAAAATACCGCGTGATCTTATAGCCCGGGTACGGGACGTTTCAATACTATGTAATACATTATACTATATGTGGAAGCTTGTCAAGGATACCGTATAGAAAGCACACATTAAACAACAGATTATGCTCTTTAAGTAGTAACTCACAAATGGTGTTTGTTTAGGATTGCAAGACGTTGTTACAGCATCAACACCGTCTCCCAGGTAAATAATCTACTAACAACTACACAGATTATAACATTTAACTGAAAGCTTAACCCAAAACTAAATGACATCTAATTTATTCCCTTAGTTAGCTTGAAGTTAGTAACTGTACATTGGACTTCGATTACAAAATCCAAGTTTAAAAAAAATTAAATGTGATATTGAAATTTTGTAAGTTAATTTGTATAAGTCCTCCATATACAAATAGGTACTACTCTATTTGTATATGGAGTAATATAGAAAAAGGAGCTGGCCTTAAAAGGAAACTATGAAAATAACTATTATATGATTCATATTCATATTCTTATTCACATTTTGATCAATAATTTAACATGTAGTATAACATTTTGTAATCTGCAGCCAATGGAGTTAGCAACTGAATATATTAACTATAGATGTCGAAATTTATTTCTGTTCTGTATTCATTTTTTCGCAGCACTAAATGTTTTAACTTTGTCAACGAAATGTGCTATTAACCATAATTAAACCTTTAATCCGCCATAGATGAATAAAACAATCAAAGCAGCGTTATAAACTTAATGTATTAAGTTACTTTGGTGATGAATTAATACCTATCTTTCCCTATAAAAATTATAAATATAATATATATATATATATATATATATATATATATATATATATATATATATATATATATATATATATATATATATATATTTCATGTCAAACAATAAAGTTTAGGGACCATGTAAACTAATTATTGAATCGAAAGGAGGCCGGATATGCATAAAGATTGGAGAATTGTTTAACACAGGGAGAATGAAATTAAAATTTCCATAAAATCCTTTAAAAGGGAATCGTATTTGTGGGTCATTGATGTATATCGGAAACAAAATGAGAGATGGGGCTCAATTCCCAAATCTAATTTAGACCGTTACCCATATATACGATGATACATATTCTGTATATAATGCGACTGCCGTTATTATTGCAGATAAATATCTTGTAAAGTTCAGAATATTTCTTACAATATGTTATGTTCAGAACATGAATTTGCTATTGTCGCTATCAAAATTTATTTCTACATGAATTATTTGCAGATGCAGAACGCCAAACAGATATATTTCTCCAAACACTCAAAAATAATATGCCACCAGGGAGCAGCAAAAATGAAATTGTATATCTTATATGCCAAATTGTTTTTACAGGTGTAATACAATTTTATATATTTTGAATGATGGAGCGATATGGCAATTATTATGTTGTTTCCTAAAGTGGTCCAGAGTATATATTTCCTTAGCAATCGTCATTTTACAGGATAGGATTTCTGAAGTTTATTTATATGAAAATTAATAATGTCGATTTTTATACCATTATTTATCCCCGACCTATTTCCCCTAACAAAGTATATCACCCACAAGAGACGAGCTACCCCTAATTTGGTGTTCTGCCGAACCTCACTCTTGTAGAGGGATGAGGATATTTTACTTGCCTAATGTGTAATATACAAAGGACTTACGGTGTTACAACCTATACGAGGGATGGAATGCCTTCTACATAGACCTCACCTGAGCTTGTATTTGTTGCCATTACAGTAACAATAGTGGTAGCCTTTTTTTAACTAATATCGACGATATGTGCGCCATGTTAGTTTAAACCACTGCTAGCCCTTACTTACAGCGAAATTCAAAATTAGCACAACAAGAATGCAGGGCAGTTTTGTCAATTTATATGGCAGGTCTGAACATTCTATAGAATTGATTCATGAAGTTTTGTTTAATACTTATTACCAAAATACTGTTTATCACAAGAAAAATTGTTAGGAAATGCAAATTGAAAAAACATACCTTTTGTATAAATTTATAGAAAATATCCATAATTTCTTAACCACATAATTCCTGTAAACCGGATATCTGCAGGACTGAAGTTTTCAGATAAATCATTTAAATATTTCATGTCAGTGAACCATAAATAATTTATAACAATTTTAACTTTGGCTATTATTAATGTTTAATGGGTTAAATTATTTCTCTAGCATAAATGTCTCCATAGTACTATTTCTAAAATGAGTTGAATATTAAGTTCCACTAACGCTACAAATTCTACATCTAAAGCAATGAATATTAACTGTTTTATTCAAAAAATAAAACAGTATTATCATAGAATAAGGGTTCCTTTTTCTGTGGTATTATTATGAATTTTTATACAAATACAAACAATGTATTGTGAATAGGTAAGTCGTTAAAATGTTAATAACTAAAACAAAAGGTTAAGTTTGTTTCAGTGAAATAAAACATTTTTCCATGCCAAATATTCAGATAAGTACCATACCAGGATTATATCGAAATGTGCAAAAGTTTTCATAGAGTCGAAATATAATATCTGTTTTGAATGGAATGATTTTTGTATGAAGTATAACTATTTTATGAAATATTTTCTAGTAGATACATATATTAGTTAAGACAACAAGAACTATTAAATGGTCGCACCACGTTCTTCAGATCTAACGCCATGGAATCTCTTATTATGGGTTACATGAGAACCAAAATTTATATAAATAACGAAATACTGTCAGCGAGCTGATAGAACTTTTTAAATAATATGTTCAAAATGCAACTATGTAATAGATTTACGAAAATACGTTGTTAACATAGGTCAGGTAAAAAACAGTAGTTCTACTCACCTTGCCCCTCGCACTCAAAAGTCATCACACCTATTAGAATATTCTTGCAGAAAACATGGCATACAACAAATTGTTAACTATTGCCAACACGTGCGAGTATATTTTTTATGTTCCATAATTCCGCATTGGTTTGTTTTGTATGTTTGACCAATATAGCTCTTTCAGTATGAACACTTCAACTCGTATATACATTCCGTTAATAATTGTGTAATAGTATATATGTTAGAAAAAAGTACCTCTTGTGTATCTATTCATAAACATATACTTATCCTTTTACTTATATAATATTTTCTTTAGTCTGCTTGTTACTACAGCAATATGAGGTTGTGTGGGTTGTGTGTTATTATGAGCTAACACGATACTATTAAATATCTCTAGATATATTTATAACTTAACAATAATTCCTAATAAATTGTATTTCAGATAGCATAAAGTTTAAAATTGTTAAACCCTCTAGTGATTTGTAATAAAATGGAGGGCCCTCATCTAAAAAGTCGCATATATTGCAATGATGATTCAATCACGGTGTATGAAGGGAGAGGAATTCAAGATTGTATCCTGAAATAACACCATGTACCACACTATGTTGAAATCTGCAATAGTAGTAAATGATACCTTTACACACCTATATGATGGAAGAGTAATAATAGCTACAATTGAGTTTGATGTCCATTATTAATTGAAGTAAATGCTAGATTGACGATAGACAAATTAGTAAGCTGAAATAGACAGACAGATAGTTATTTATTAACTCACACATCAATCACATGCAGTTACATAGGAGAAGTTAATAATATAAAGTATTATAATAATGAAATGAAATAATTACATAGGTATCAATTTTTACAAAATGTTAACTTTTGTTAACTGTTATATGTTAAGTAAAACTTCTTTATTATTGTAGAAACTGTATTAGTATTATTTTTATATTATCAAATTCATTATAAATAATTGGGTATATATAACAAAGAATCATTTTATATAATTCTAGCCTATGAATTGAGTACTGTAAGTTGAATTACTGATCTATAGGATATTCATTGTAATAATTTTGAAATATATATGTATGCAACACAAAACTGAGTTTGTCGCGACACACTTAACTATAAAGTGTTTCAACCATACAAATTTGAAATATTATGAGATGAAACAGCTGAAATACAGCAATTCCAAGACGTTTCAGGACAATTAAACCCTACATGAGAACTGAAATTAATGTAATAATAAACTTTAATAGATTATTACTTGATAACGGGAAGAATTCTGAAAGAACTATCTGAAATTGGCCCATCACTCAAACTTTTAATTCTTAAAAAAACTTGAACACTTTCTAAATCAGTGGAAGGTAGTTCAAATATTAATGATCTTAAAATTAAGAAAATCTACACAAGAGGCAATATCATAAAGACCTATTAGTCTACTTCTAATATTGTTAAAACGATATGAAGTTACTCCTAGAAAAACTTAAGTCTAATTTTAAACGTCTTATACCATATAATTCAGGGAGGAATACTCAACCATAAATTAAATGTATAGAATGACATATAAAATCAGACAAGCACTTGAAGATAAAAGCCACTGTACAGCACCATTTCTAAATATCGAACAAGCTTTTGACAAAATTTGGCATACAGGACTAATATATATAATCAGAAAATGATTTATTCACCTTCGTGGATACATGGCATATTAGACACAGATTTTGTTTCGGAAATTTCAAAATAAAAAAATATATATAAACAGTGTAATGTTATTGTTTCTTATTTATAAATATTGACCTATACAATTTTTTGTATTTTAATCCACATGTGAAATGGATAGATGGCTTTCTTGAAGAATAAAAACACGATTTGAAGGGGAAGAATTTCCCCAAAATATATGACTATACCTAAGATGGTTTTTATACTTCGAAAAATAGAAAGTGTTTTATTTGTCTCAAATCATTTAAATCATAACAACTAAATGCACACTTACCACAAACGTGATATATATGATTTATAATTTAATAAGTAACTTAGGAATATACCTAAAAGTTTAAAATTAGTTATTTGTTGGAAGTATTTGTTATGAGTTTTATATAGAAGTAATAGACCAGACATGTAATTAGTCTTCTTCAAGGACAAGAGAATTCATTACCAGGTAATTATTAATATTAAAATATTTCAAACATTTTCTGCTTATATAATTGTAATATTATTAGCAAGAGTGTAATCACAAGTATCTATTGCTTTTTATACGATTAAGATAAATCGGAAAAACGAGAAGGCCAAGGACACTTCTCTGTTGAATATCTATTCAACAGAGTTGTTCTGACTTTTCGTCATAAAAATCTACATATTGATATTAGAAATATGTAATGTAAGTAATTTATTGTATTTTTCAAGTAATTCAATTCCAAGTGATTTGAATAAACAAAATATTTATCAATAATTAAATTACTTTATTTCCATTGTGTATTTATTCATAAACATAATCCAAAAAACTTAGTGATGCAGTAACAGTGGAATAATTATTTTTAAAGCCATTTTAATTAGACTAAAATAATGTAGTAGTACTTTATAAAAATTCTATTACCCTATTGAACAATATTTTTAGAAATTGTGGATAATAAGGAAATGTGTCTTATGTAATAATTTGAAGGGAGCTGAGAGTCGTTTCTTAATCTTCGAGTCTTAAGTCTAGAGTAATACCCCCCTTTAAGCAAACATTAATTTGGCATAAAAGGTGAGCAATTATATGGACATATTCTTTTATTAGTTTTACATGAAATGAGTAGTTGAATTTTAGATTTTCAGATTATTTATAATAGCCTTTATCAGAAGTACTATATTAATTTTCGCAATATCTAAATTCCACACAGCTATTACTCATTATAGCATTGGAAAAATGCAAAAAATGCAAAAGCTTTTTGTCCATCATGTAATTTAATATGAATTTTAGATTTACTTATTTATGTTATATTTATCCATTTCAACCCGTGTAGAACTGAATTAGATAAATAGTATATTACTGATAGGAAAATATTTCTATTAATAGATATATTATATATTAATTATAAGAATAAAAGTTATATGTCCTTGATATTGATTGCCGTGGTTCATAATAAGGATATGATATATTCGTAAAGAATATACTTGGGCTAATGATTTATTAGGATTTATTTTAATGCCGCATTAAAATAAATCCTGTTTCCCGTTCATTAAGTAAACAACACAACATCTCATTAATACCTATTGCCGGTGATTGTGTGGAGCTTTCAAGAATCTTGAAGCTGATATCGATTGTATTTGCACTAATCATCATGTTCCGTGTATGTATGGATCATATATGGGTCTCGTTAAGTTGAGTCAAGAGAAATTAAGTATATCATTTCAGGATAAACCTATAATTAAACTACTAACTTACATTATAAATTGGCGTATTTTTAAAATAAATACTATCTTCACTTAATCAAACCTTGACATGCAGTTGGACGCTATCCATATTTTCCATATTCATAGAAAATATATGTGATCGTATTCAAAGTACGGTTCTGATATACGCTGAATATACTTATCTCTACTTGTCTCTACTTGAGATGCGCTGGCCGGAAGTAGGAGATTTTTGGAGCGGTGACTATAGGGTAATACAAACAGGATCGGTAAATGGAAACGCGGGAGTAGGAATCGTTATACGGAAGAACGCAGGACAGTGTGTAGATAGCTACCTACAATACAGCGAGAGAGTAATGATGGTTAGGTTAGATTCGAAGCCAGTGGAAACAGTAATAGTGCAAGTATACATGCCTACTTCTAGCCATAGTGAGGAAGAGTTAGAAGCCGTTTATTCGGACATAGAGCAGGTAATAGGATTTGTGAAGGGTCATGAAAATTTAATAATAGTAGGAGATTTTAACGCAGTCGTAGGTGAGGGGAAAGAAGGAGAATTTGTAGATCCTTATGGATTAGGAAACAGAAACGAGAGCAGGGTAGCGAACACGGTAGCAGACTGATAGAATTCTGTGAGAAGCACAAGATGGTAGTCGCGAACACATTGTTCAAGAATCACGTTAGGAGGCGGTATACATGGAAAATGCCAGGAGGGATAGACAGGTATCAGATGTAGATATACTACATTTTGGTTAGGAAGAGATTTAGAAATCAAGTAAAAGACTGTAAGAGTTATCCAGGAGCAGATGTAGACAGCCACCACAACTTGGTAGTCATGAAAGCTAGATTAAAGTTCAAAAATCTGAAAACCCAGAAGGATAAGAAACGTATAAATGTAGACATATTGAGGGATCAGAATATGAAAGATAAGTTCCAGGAGAAAGCAGATCAATTAATAAATAAAACGAATAAGGACGAAATCAAGAACGCAGAAACTGAGTGGGAGGGTATCAAGAATAGTCTAGCTTCCGCGGCTACGGACGTTTTAGGACACGATAAAAGGGAAGCTAGGAAGCCCTGGATAACGGACGAAATCTTAAACTTAATGCAAAAGAGATGAGGCTACAAAAACCGACGAGACGAAGAAAGACTGAAAACTTATAAGCCAATAAAGTGGGAAATCATTAGAAAATGTAGAAAAGCGAAAGAACAATGCATAGAGGATAAATGCAAAGAAGTAGAAGATAAGTTGCAAGTAGGTAAGACCGATGAGGCTTACAAAATAATTAAGAGGAACTTCAGGGATATAGGAACAATAAGTAGAAACGTTAGAAGTCAATCGGGGGACATACTGATAGGAAGAGAGGAGAAAGCGCATAGATGGAAGCAGTACGTAGGAAATTTATACGAGGGTCAGGAATTAGGAGAGATATTAGAAGAAGAATCTAGCATCGATAGGGAAGATGTAGGAAAAGCTATATTGAGAAAGGAATTTGAAATAGCACTAAGGGGGCTAAAGAATAATAGAGCGCCGGGTGTAGATAAAATACAGGCGGAAATTTTAAAATGTGCGGGACAGAAAGTAGTAAATAGGATGTTTGAACTGGTAAAATACATATACGAAACGGGCGAGATGTCGGAGGATTATAAGAGGAACATTATCGTTGCTATACCGAAAAAAAGAGGAGCCGACAAATGCGAGAACTTTAGAATGATTAGCCTAACTTCCCATGCGTCAAAAATCTTAACTAGAATAGTGCAGAAGAGGATGGAAAATAGAGCGGAGGAAATACTAGGAGAAGACCAATTCGGGTTTAGGCGAAATAGGGGAACTCGCGAAGCTATTCTGGCGCTAAGAGTAATGTTAGAGAAAACAATAGAAAAAGGAAAGAATGCTTATATAGGATTTGTAGATTTAGAAAAAGCTTTTGATAACGTAAGATGGGAAAAAATGTTCGAGATACTAAAGAGCGCGGGAATGAAGTATAGAGATAGGAGAGTAGTATCCAATCTATACAAAGAGCAAACTGCTGTTATAGAAGTAGAAGGGGAAAAAAGGGAAGTAGGTATTCGGAAATGAGTGGATTTCGAGATTAAAGTACAGGGACAGAAACTAAAAATGCTGAGATTCGCGGATGATATAGCAGTATTAGCATCTAGTAAGGAGGAATTAGAATCAGCATTGAACGAAATGGAGGCAGTGTTGACAGAGGAATACGGAATGAGGGTGAATAAAAACAAAACTAAAGTGTTAGTGTGCAGAGGGCGCGAGAGCAGAGCAAAGACGAAAGTACAAATTAATAATGAAAGATTGGAGGAAGTTAAAGACTTCACTTATTTAGGAAGTAAAATAAATTGGGATGGAAGAAGCGATAAAGACATAAAACAAAGAATAGCGCAGGGTCGAGTAGCTTCTAACAAAAAGAAAGCACTTTTATGCTCGGGGGTAATAAACTTAGAAACAAGGAAGAGATTTTTGAAAACATATGTATGGAGCACGGCACTATACGGCTGCGAAACCTGGACGGTAGGGGAAGCAAGTAGGAAGAAATTAGAAGCTTTTGAGATGTGGTGTTACCGAAGAATGATGAAAATACCATGGACTGATAGGGTTAGAAACGAAGAAGTATTGGAGAAAGTCGGCGAGAAAAGAAGTATGTGGAAAAACTTAAAAAAGAGAAGAGATAGAATGGTAGGCCACTTGCTGAGACATGGAGGAATAGTCCGCGATATTTTGGAGGCAGAAGTAGGAGTGAAGAAAGGCAGAGGTAGGCCTAGATTAGACTACTGCTCACAAATAGTAAGGGATGTAGGTTGTAGCACAATTAGCGAAATGCGTAGGTTAGCACAAGATAGGAGAAACTGGAGGTTAACGTCCAGCCAGTTTTAAGACTGATGACCTAATGATGATGATGGCATTACATTACGATTTTTTTTCTCAAGAAAATAAAAATTAATACTTGTACTTTTGTATTTCCCTTTTGCTTTTATATTTATTTTCTTGTAAGCTGACGATTGTCGAATAAGTCCTTATCACCTCTTATTCCCACAGTTTATATCATTATGTGGTCGTACTTTGTAGTACACTCTATCCTTCACAAGAAGTTCCACAATTTTATGACTGATTAAATTTATTTGCAGGTCCCCACTGGGTATTTTCAAGGCATACATAATTAACTATACATTTGAGCAGGATGACCTTTGCATACTTACTGGAAAATAATTCATCAGTTAGTTCTTGTTTAGGGATTAGGGAATGAAACATGAACGTTTACATGATTAATAACTGCCACAACGAACGTTCGAATAAATCATTCATTTGGGAGCACCGCTTATCACGAAAATAATAAATATAACATAAGAAAACACCTCGGCCTAGTGATTTATAATGGCACTGTTTGCTGTGTGGGGAACTGTGATTTCTTAAAAGAGTTTTATCTAATTGTAAGTAACGTTAATATCATTGTAAAGTAAAAGTGAATATAGCCAATTCAATTAAGCGCTAGTGGATTACGGTAATTTATTAATGGATACTAAGTGGACATACAGAATGTAGCATACATATTTATGAGGCAGTAATGTTCAATCGATAATAAACACTTAATATAGTAATTATCAATAGTTTACGCCCATTGTTTACAATTAATTCATTTAGTGGTAGTAAAAATTCGGGCTATATTATAGTTTAGATTTGAGATAAATTAGACTACGAAGATATGGATCTCATAAACACCAGAAATAATTCACCTAATGTTAAATTTAGCTTAACATATTCTTACACGTGAAATAATCTGTACTATTTACTTATACTATTTAAAACAGTACAATGTATCTTCAGTCCTCTCTCAAAGTTCTGCTGGTGCATATTTTACTGCAAAACAGAATAAAGTATTACGTCTTTACATGGCACGAGATCTCTAAATAGTCATTCTTCTTTACTCTCCGTTTCTCTCTTTCCTTTCTTTAATCTCTCAATATTAAACTCATGGTTACTTACAAAGCCAAAACAGTTAAGCAGTTATACAACTAGATAAATTAATGTATATTATATGATAGACTGATTCATAATGCATGATTTAATTATTGGCCTAATGGTACTGATTTATTGTTTACTTACTGGTTATTAACAAGATGAACCTCAATTTGAAGATAGACAGTAAATATCCCTTCCCAATACCGAAACTCGGTTCAATAATTTATTTGTAGCTATATTTTAGTCCTTGATGCAGAGATTTATTTGCAATGCATAAATGATTTGGGTAGCATAACAAGGAATCTGAAGGTAAATCGATTTTCCACCGTTTTCATTTTACTTCTCGGCGAAGTTTAAGTAAATAATATAATTCCAACATAACCTAGTTTTTTGGAGTTAACTTAAATTATATTATACATTAGACTGCAGTTACATAAATATAAATAGTTCCCTTTCTCCTAAACTCTCTTTTCTCTATAAATACGGATAAATATTTATTACATAATCCATTAAGGTCATGTATAACAACAATAATGACATGTTATTAATTAAAATTTCATAATAATAATACTAAATTTAATTTCTCCACTGCTTTGCAAAATGATTGATCCATTTACGTATATTGAAAAAGTAAAACTTCCTAGTACTGCGCCTTGTAATTCTTCATGTTCTACTAGTATTAATTCCCTCAGTCCATTATCTACTTTTACGAACTGATTTATTAAAATTTAACTTGTATCTAGTTTTAGATAGTTACTCTTAATTTTCACATCATCTTCTAATGATTACACAAATTGTTGACTATTTGTTATCCTCTCGATAGATCTAAAGACAGACAATGCTTTATATAATTTCAAGCAATGTAGAATTATATTATCAATGCCGGTATCACATCTTAAGTAAACCGTATATATATTTTTTTTGAATTGATCCCGTGATATAATTTGATATTTATCCGTACATTTTATTAATTGATCTTTAATAGCTTTTTCAAATCATTTCAGATCGTAATATGGGCTAATAACTAGTTAGTTATACAGGTTTGACCCCTCCTTTTTATACATGGGTTTTATTACTAATTGTTATTCATTACTGAGAGGATATCCTATCCTCCATACCTTTATTTATAAGGTAAACTAGAGGCTTTATGATGTTTGTGAAATATTTCCGCGGTCGGAGGATTGCTTATTTTTCCGGATTATTATACTATGCTGTATACTTATTGTGGCGATTGTTTTGGCATTCTGAAAGTCAAGCATGTATCCTGTCTGTTGGTAGTGTCGGAATAGTGTCGAATTAGGTTCAGCCTTGCAAACATCAAAGTCATGTTCATAAACTCTATTAGGTATATATCTGTTGGTTTGACCGATGTAGCTGCGAGGATATTAGGTACAGAGAATTTCATATACTCCGCGGTATTCTTTGGGGATGGTGTCTTTAGGACACCAGGAGTGGAGGAAATTGGATATTGTATTTTTGGCTATGAGAATGGTTTCTATCTCCTGTTTTTGAAGAATCTTACTGATTTTTTCAATTACACCTTGAATGTAAAAAACAACGGCATTCTGTGTTAAATTCTCCATGTTATTGCTTGGGTATTGCTGCTTGCTTTTCGTCTGGACCATTCGTCGGTTAATAAGTCTTGAATCATAGCCGTTTTACTATAGAATGTTAGTTAGGGTATGTAATACGTACTTGTGGTCTGTTGTCGTTGTCAGTTAGTCGAATGGATCTTTTGATGAGGATTTTTGCAACGGAATTGCTTCAGGCAGGATAATGGTGGGAGTTAATATGTAGGTGACGATTTGTTAATAGTGTTATATAGTAAATTGTTACTTTCCTTAATTTTAATTACCACTTTAATAATCTCAAAGCATTCTTGAGTTAAATTTATTTTGATTTATTTAATTCTGATAACAATTTGATTTAGCCTCTTATTAGAAATGTTACTAAATGTATGTTGTTAGAATAGTATCAAAATGTGTGCCTAGTATATCACTGTTAGTGGTTAATATCCACTACCAGTGAGATACTATACGTGTGAAATGCAGAATAATACTAAATAAATAGAAAATAATTATCGTTTAATTGTTAACGACATAGACATATTAACTCGAGAGTAGGACTCAGTTTGACTATGAAATAAATATTGCACTTGAACCATTTCTCTTCTCAGCTGGAAAATTTATTTTGTTTTTATTAATTAATAATTTAGAATGCGTCATAGGAATTATATGGCGACTGACCCTTTCTTTATATAGATAACCCCTTCAATTCTACTATAAATATTTTACCTATTTTTAACAGCTCACTGAAGTAGTGACCAGAATTGTTCTTATCATATTCATCATGCATCATTACCTTCGCATAATGTGACCCCTCTTATCTTTCAGTAGAATATTCTTTTTATAGAGAGATAATGATGGGCGTATAAAATTATGTTATATTAACCAGCCAAATTTGACAGACATGCTTTAAATGTCCTAAGTTTTTTTATTTTCTAAAGAAAAATCTCGGTTAATTGTTAATGTATACAAAAAATCTAACAATGATTTTTGGCTTTAATTTAACACTTTTCCCGAGAAATAACTTGAATATAAACAATTTTTATACTTCAACACTCTTTTTTTTTGTAAACCTTTCATTGCATTTATCTTAAAATTTCCTATTAATCAAGCTTCAGGACACTCCCCGTAGTGATACAGAAACCCCTTTGTTAGTAACATCGCCTCTTGATCAAGTTCTCAGTGAACAATTTATTTTTAGTAATCCAGGCTTATGAATATTTTATGAGGGGGTGCAATTGGCCAATAAATTTAATTGTAATAAATTTAACTTCTCAAACAAGCTGTTGCGTAAATACTCTTCGGCTGTTATTTATTATAACTTGCTACGAATTTAAGACGAAAGTGTTTAAATTATCCGCTAATTGATGTAGACGGCATTTTATCTTGTAAATATATTTTACTTATCTACTATCCAATTTTCAATTTAAACAGCGAAGTTGAGCTTTTCGCGAAAGGTTCGGTGGTATAAATTGGCAAGGCAAAGGCGTTCTTATAAGGTTATTTATGGTGCCTGATGTTGATTCCGGTAAGCAGCTTTAATTATAAATTTTCAGGTAATTAGCTCGCAGGTAGGGTTATTATCCCTTCAACACCTTAGATTTATTTTTAATTAAAAATCCATAATAACATCAACCACGGATGAGACTAAAAGCGGTATTCTCTAACGAACAAGGATTATTTAATCTCTATCAACACTTTGCTAGTAATGCTTTGCTAGCAATGCTTTGCCTATGAACATTCAATGTAAATGCATTTTGATTATTCGCAAGTTGTTGAAGGAGAAGCATTTGAGTTTTATAAATTTTAATAGTACTTAAGTAAAGCATAAAAAATATGAAATAAAAAAAATGCTAATAGCTCATCGAACTAGAAAAACTTGTGAATTATATTATAATAAATTCTTTTCGTATTAAAGTCTATAGCTTCAATTAACTTATACATTATCCGTCTATCAAAACATATTTTTGATAGACGACAGTCTTACGAGTAATAACTTCTCAAATAATTTTGAAATGATAGGCGTAATGACAGGTCGATGAGCCTATATGATGACACTTCCTGCGTTTCTTAGGTTTCGGGATCAGAATGATTTGTCCAATTCTCCACTGAGATGGGATGTCTTCAATTCTAACAATTGCATTTTAAATTTGGGTTTAGTCGACTAATATCCATTTTTTCGGTAGCTGATTGATAAGTGGTAGCTTCTGGTACTTGTTCTGAGAAGTTTTTGCGAATCATATTTTTAAATTCTGATAATTTTATGGCTTTATAGGGAGAACTATTTGGAATGGCGTTTCCAGATTTGTCTTCTACCTCTGAGTTCTGAAATTGGCTAGAAGACATCGGTTAAGTGTTCAGGAAATGTTTCGGTTTTTTATTTATCTATTTCTAGCCCATGTTCTTCCATGTTTTCTAATTGGTGGAATTGTATCTTTTGGAATTTTTTAATATTATAATTTTTTATATATTCTTAAGATGCAAAAATGTGTATAGCAATAGGTAAGTTATTAAAATAGATTAATAGTTCTTTCCTAAATTATATCCAAATGGTGGTAGCAATATGAACAAGGTCCTTCAAACAATTTTTTTATATTTCTTTTACAAAGTGACCATGGTACCACATAATTTAATACTTTTATAACATTTTTAGCCAAATATAACACACAGAGAACGAGTAAGACTATTTGTCGTATACTTTTATCCAATCGTTCAAGAATCAGTTGAATCTGCTCCAAAAACAGCATTACGAGTATATGAAGAACCTCATTTTAAGTAAATGTATCTATAACGTGTACCTTACCAGATCAAATAATATTTGTAACATATAATAATACATGTAATATATTTGTAATATATTTTCAAATAATTATCGTTTTGATACTTCAAAGAAATTTAATCCCACTGAAAGAAGAGATTTGTTTGATGCAATGAAACTATCTGTAAACAAAAGGTATCCTTTCTCTATACAAATTCGTTTAACGAGTAAATAGCTAATTTCGATTTAATACATATGCATACTATTTTTAATTGTAATTATTATTGAACCATTTTCTTATATTATGAAATATAAAAATGCTGACTGTTATGATATACTATGAAGCGTGTTGATATACTATGACTGGTGTCTCAATATCACCTCTCTATAAATGTAGATTTACCTCCTTACTTATATGCAAAGCAATATACGTAATGACTTACGTCTTTGCGTTCAACTTACTGATATATCAATTTATAGTTTTTTATCTGAGGATATGATTGACAAGTCATAAAACTAGTTTCTTTAACAAAACTTCAACAAAACATTTTCAGAGGTTAAATCTAAACTATATTGCGATTATTAAACAAATATTATCAACAATATTATTCTGAAATTAATGCAATGAAAAGTGACATTTCTCATTGGCTTGCTTCATTGCATACAGTGATTAAGAAATGTATTTATTTAGTATATAGGTGTGCTAACTATATACTAAGTGGCATCTAAAAGATATTTACATTTATTAATAAAACACTATATACGCACATATTCACTACCTTTCAAACAAATATTGATAAAAGTTTGAAGACAATTGTTAAAATAATTGAAAGGGAGTAGTTAAAATAATTAAGAGGGTGGAATTTAAAATATTTTTGAAGGAAAAATATAATGATCAGTATGTACAGGATACCAAATATGAATTATGAAGCATCAATAAAATTAAGACAGATTAGTGGCTGTAAGACAGATATATTCACTCTATTACAAATGTATGGTCTAATAACAAAGGTAGGCTCACAAATAATATACTGACGAATAAGGTATTTTAGATTGGTTGTTTCGCTTTGTACCGGCTGTCGAACGCTAGCAGTAGAATAGAGAATGGAATATTGAAATATTCAGTGACAAATCCTATATTTGAAGAATGCAACATGATCGAATGAAAATGAGCAAAGGACGCAGAAAAAGGCAAGATACCCAATGTCTTGTAGAGCGGCATGTTTACAACACCTCGTCAATTGTGAATACTTAGCACTATACATAGAATCTACAACCGTCCTCTCTTCTTTTCACATGAAATTACATAATCTTATGTTTCAGGAACATAATACACGAAAACATATGGCAAATGTAATATATTTCCTGACGCGGCATATCAAGAAATCATCGACCATCTTATTCGATTCATATATCTTATATTAAAGGATCTGTAGTTCATATAGTCCCACTCATTACTGAAATTTACTTAATAATTCTAATGACTCAGAATACAATAATATATTTTCTGTTAGTACACAAATATATATTCATAAACTATCCATAGAATTAATCAATTTCAGCTGGTTGAGGTAGTTGTATTTTCTGTCAGTATACTCAGTGTATAGTATTTGCTATATGGTAACATATTTTGCTTATACTTTCAAATATGGCAATCTATGAATTATGTATATAGTAAGTTATAAGGAATGATAAAGCTAAAATAGTTAAGTTAAACTATAACAAAGATAATGAAGTTCTCTTTAAATCTACAAGAAAAAATGTTATGAAGGAATAGCAGATATACGCAAGTAAGAAAAACTGGTAAATCGAAGAGTAAGGTAAATAAATTTTGCATTTACTACGTCCTCATAACCTAATGTACCGCTATTGTATTTTAAAATATAATATAAAAAGCAATAAATACATTTATGCTAACATTTTCTGATGTAATTGTAATGATTTGTAGGTTACCCTTATACAATATAATTAGTTTTTTATATAGTTGATTAGTATCAGTTTTTTCATATAGTTGATCTGTTTAGTACACAGCACGGTTCTTTTATCTATTACCCTGGTGCATACAGGTGATATGAGAAACGTTTACTCAGGTCTTTTACACAATATAGCCGATGGAGATTTCAGTTCATATCATTAATATATCAGGTAGTTAGCAATATTCTCAAAGTATTTTATTATACTAGCAGTATTTCTGTTATTTTGGATATTTGCACTATCATTGGTTGAGTTTTATAATTGGTTTACTATAATTTATATCATGTACATATTTACAAATATATATTATGTAATTATATTATACAATATATTATGCAAAAGTGAATATTGCAAATTTACAACATAGTAAGCAACAATAAAAAAGTTAATTATGCAATAACCAAATATCTCTGAAAATATATTGAATAATGTCGTGCTTTTTAATTTTCTATTAATTCATATAAAAATATAAGAAATAAACAGAAAGCATCTGCAGCATATAATATTAGTATTTATATCAGATTAGTTACTAACATAATTTTGTCTTAAGAAATAAATTAGAAAATACTGATGTGACTATATAATCTGATTTTCCATATTAAATCATACACATTTTTGAGTCACATGTCCAAATTTACATCGTATCTACCATACATTATTTTCAGCTACTTGGGCCTGTTTTCTCGGACGAATATCTAGCTCCTATATAAAAACGTCTTGGCTGTTCCACGGCAATATTTTTATGGATTCACAAAAATAATAAATCTAATTAATACGTCAGACCACGAATGTGGCAAATATTGGAAGCACTTACTTTTGTTAGTTACCGTCACTGCCATTCTTAAATTATTTCCTTGAAAAATTAATTGGGTTTCGATTTATTCGCGGGAGAAGTATTTGCGTTACAACTTAATGGAAAATCCGCTATCCTCTGCAGAACATTTCGTAAATCATATCGTTCATCCCCATGATATATGTGGAATGAAAGTTACAGCGCGGTGAAAATTGAACAATAAAATCTCCCCTTCTGACCTTTTTCTCTCCGAGCAGTTTGACCCGGGCAACAAAAATTCGGTAGCGGTAGTCGGGCAAAACAATACAAATCCTACGTTTAATGGAAATGGCTTCCATACGTACGACAACGTTTTATACTAATTACTGCATCAAACTGAAGTCTCCCAAAATAGAAAGAACTACGTATTGAAAATAATCCCTAATATCCAGCATATCATGTTGGTATCGATAATATAGTTTCCTTTTAGCACACATTTTGATAGTGCTTAAAAAAAATTATGAACATGGGCAAAATACAGCGTAGCGATAAGTTTTCGCTCAATATTCGTAATTTTGTTATTCGTAAGTTTTCTGCAGACCTCTGAAATACATTTATTATAAAAATGGCAAATTTAAGTTTCCTGGTTTATCATTCTTCGCTTAGCAATGATAGATTTAAAAAGTAAAAGTTCATTAAGTATGTAGATAGAAGCAATTTATATATTACTTAAGCACATTGTTTTTCTCAGCAAAATTCTGCCAAAACAACTTAATTCCTAATTTCTTTCTGTTTATACTGTAATTATAATTTGTAAATTAGTACACATATCCTATATTTACTTGAAATACATATCCTGGTAGATAGAAGTGTCTACAATACAAAAGTATTATATAATATTTCATGTATGTATAACACATTATAATATATATTCAAATTTGTATTCGTTCTTTATTTCTAACCTAACCAAACCATCATATAATTGTTATAAATGACTCTCCTCCAGAAAGAGATGATCTGAAATAATTAATAGTTAAAAGGTAAGATATAATGAGAGTAAAGAGATACTTAAAGAGAATTTAATTAATATCTGCTTTGAAACAGCATTGGCACCTCCGCCATTTACTTTAAAATAATTTCTAAAATTATTTTTAAAACGAAATAAAATATTAGAAAGAATGATTGTCTCAGTGACCAGTAAATAAATAAAAATAATACGAATAATACGTAAATGCTTATGTTCAAATTACGACAAAATCCAGGATAGAAAATTTCCTCGACAACCTATGGTGTACAGTTTTCTATTGGCTATTCCAAATCCATTTTGACTATTTGTTATTGTATATTACTTATTTATCAAGCATACCAGTTACACCATGTTACAAACAGCCTTTTCAATAATTTTACATATTACAGATAGAATAATAATAAGCGTTTTTACTGGAGCGGGTTGGAATCTTTGGTGTGAAGATAACACTGACGTAGTTTTCCACGAAACACTATACATTACACTCGACGTGGGTTTCGCCAACAATGTTGGCATGATCTGGAGATGATTAAAACTGATCTTATGCAAACAATTTATTTATTGTATTTATACTTAAATTGTTGTTGCGGCTCAGTGAGCCCTAACCGTGACGGTTGTGGCTCATTGAGCTCCGACCGTCATGGTAGCCGCCCAGTAAGCTTTTGAGTAACTAACCAATAAGGCGGGCTATGGGGAATAGGCCCTCTGTCACTATTCATACTATTTTTACGCTTTTCAATGTCTATACTTTAAAATGCATCTAGCTGTCTAGTATTTGTTACATTTTTTTCTACCATATTTGAGACATGCCATGTGATTTTTGAACCTGGTTTGGATAGATCGTCTGGTCTGTCCAACATACTTTTGATTACTGTCGTTACAGCTGATTTCGTAAATACGCGACCTGTTGTGTCTGTAATTTTGTCTTTTGCATTACCTAAAAGTTACTTTAATTTACTTCTCTAATGAATGAACTACACTCATCCCTATATCTCTAAAAATCATACGTATACCAGGGGCTGATCGAGGATCATAAGGCACAGACACATATTTTTAGAATGTTCCCTTTCAACTTGAAAGGTCGAGGAATTTCGAAGTGATTTTGTAAATTTACGTTTCTGAATAATTGTTTCAACTATAGCAACAGAACCCAGCTATATTCTTGATTACCGTTTTTTCTTTTTCAAGCACATCTTCATTGATTATTTGCGCTTTTGGTGTCTTTCAGCATATTTATTGTTTTTAGTTTACTAGGAAATTCACCTATAGGAAGGGAGGAAACTCTATAGATAAGTATATGTCAAGACAAAGTATGTCTAGGATTCAGATATATATTTTTTTATAAATTTTATGATCTTAACAGGAATTATTAACGCGAGTCTGTGTTCGGCAATGGTGCTTTCGATCGACAAATTGTCACCAAAATGTATTTTCATCTAATTAAGTATTGTAGTTGAAAAGAATTTAGCAAAGAGGTTAACTACAGTCTCTGTATCACAATGCTTACAGCTGTAAAGGTAATTTGTACCAATAGCTCCGCAGTTGCAAATATTTTAGTGGTTCCTGTTTTCTCTTATACTAAGGTCCAGATATATTTTTATCTTATATTACTATTTATGAGCTTGGATTTTACACTTGAACTTTTAAAGGGAACGCACAAACTTTGAAGAAATAAATTTAATCAGAAATACGGAAAAGTAACTGTGAGGGCACGTGATACACTAGTATTAAGCGTTTTTTGGGCATACCATTTTTTACTGAATAAAATATTTTGTTTGTTAAGTTGTTTACAATATATGAAAATGTTTTTCATTTTACATATATTGTAAACAACATTTATTTATAAATCCAATGTAAACTCTAATCATTTTCCCATATGTTTCTTGTGTAAACTATATAATATATTTGTTATTACGTTTGGAGTTTATTATAATTATAATACATGCAATATCAACTTAATATAAGTATGAGTAACATATAAGTCGGAAATTGAAGAGGGAACTACCAAACCGCCAAGCAGTTATCAAAGTAGTTCCCGAGCAATAGCAAGGCTATTACATAATTGCTATAGGAAATAACTACTCCTTGGGCTAAAGCCCCGCCAGGCATTGAATTATACCTAAAAGCAGTCCTCGACCCCTTTCTCATGTTTCTGCACGATCAGATAAGGTTTCAAAAAATAAAACCTTATCTGAAAATAATCGATTTTCGACTTATATATTACTGATATAGATCGAATCGACAAAGATGTATACTCCACGACTTTCATTCGGCATTTGTATTGGATCGGCGTACCGTGTACGGTACTGATGAGAACTAATAAGTTCGAAACAGCTGTATGTCGTTCGGTTCCAATCCGGTAAAAATATCGAATCCTACCTGTGGCGGGTTTTATTTTTTTAAATTAATATGAGTATAACAAATATATTAAAAATTTACTGTATACTTTATTAATATTATATGATTCATAATCATCTGGATATTATAGTGTCCTAATGTTGAGTTCTATTACAAATCTTATATGATTTAAATGTATTATTCCAACATAAGAATCTTATACTATTTTTTGATATATTAGCAACAAAGTAATTGACGTTTGTTTAACTTTTAGAACTCTGACTTAGACTTTTGTATTCTTGTTTATAGAAATTATTGTCAGTTTAAGATTACTTAAGTAAATTATTTAAATTAACTTGCTTGATTAATATAGATTAAAATTACTTGAGTTAGTTATTTAAGAAGCACCTAAAATTTATTTAAATATATTTATAGCAATCCAGTAGTGGATCCTAGTATATACTAGGACATGTCCATTACATGTGACAGAAAATTAAATTTATTTAATTATCTGATTTTCCAATTTTAAGTATACGTTTCAGTAAATATTTACAAAATTGCTAATCTCTGTACAGTGTCGGTGTTCCCAATTAAATTATCTTTAAATTACATTTTCCATCCCGTTATCAGAGTTATAACATACTATTAATTAATGAACTATCACATTTTCCTTGAGCTTCCTTTACTTACGTTATTATGAATCCATGCTATAAATACCTACAATATCAGATAGTCAAAATTGCTTTATTACATGTTACCGTAATAGCTGTTAACAGAAAATCAATACGTTTCATTCCCTCCAACCATGTTTGTACGCATCATCGGATATCTGTCTTCGCAATACTTTTCTCAATTAACCACTCAGGCGATTTATTATTGATTTTTTGTTATTTCGCCTACAACAAAAAGTTAACCTAAGCGGCGGACAAAATTAATTACTCTTTTACTGCCGCCGTGAAGTGTATGGGGAGAAAACAGAGAAAATCAGTTCAACGCTCGAAGTTTTGGTAATTTATATATCCCTTGCAAGGGCTATAGATCTTAAATATTAAACAAATGGTACATTAAGGCACGTAGAAAGTAGAGGCGGAAATATATTTTAGAAATATTATATTTGTTTGAAAGACTTTACGCTCAACATGTTTCTATTGCCACGATTTTAGTTTAAAATGTTATATACAAATCTATCTGATAGATGTATGTATGAATAGAATAACATTTTTTATAATCTACTTAAGAACAATAACAATGTACTAGAAGTCTATAGAATTCGGTGAACTACCCAATGAACAAAACACGCTCACTACTATTCTAATTGTAATACGTAAAGTCATTGAAAAGGCTGCTTATACTAAAATCGTATGCTTGCTAAATAAGTATAACAAATAGTCAAACTGGATTTGGAATAGTCAATAGAAATATTAACTTAAAAAGGTACCAATGTCGTTTTAAGTCAACAACGTTCATTAATAGTGTCACGAACGCCTCGAGCGATCCCGAACGCCGGGAATATTCGAAACCATCGAGAGCGTGCGGAGTTGTCTTCCAGTGCGCTCTATACTAGAAGATTCGCCAAAGTTCTTTATCTAGTAACGTCTGAAGAGACATCCTACTGCCTATATAAGAATTGTGTCGTCCAGTCAGGAGTTAGTTAGGAATCTTGACCGCGATAGTGAACGATACAATGCGAAGAAAGTAACATACAGTGAGAAAGTTAGTTTATAAAGTTAAAGTAGAAAGAAAGTTAGTTAGTTGGACTTGTGAATAGTTGAGTTGTAAATAAGTGTTAGAAATAAAGAACTTTCTAGTAAATTCGTTACATTGGTGTCAGAAGTGGGATATAACGTGGTAGAAAGTTCTGGAATACTTGGTTTAGTTGGAGAAGAAATCGAGAATCCACGTTTCGAGAAGGTCAGAGAACATTCTCGAACATTCGATAGCAATCAAGAAAGCCCACAAGTGTGAGATATCACTGAACTCGTCTCGTCGTGAAGAGGTCAAAGATCGACGTTTCAAGGAGGTCAGAGGACATTCTCGAAATTTCCATAGCAGTCAAGGAAACCCACAGGTGTAACATATCACTGAACTCGTCTCGTCGTGAAGAGCTCGAATATCGACGTTTCAAGAAGGTCAGAGAATAATCTCGAACTTTCCATAGCAGTCAAGAAAACCCACGTGTGTGACACATCACTTAACTCGTCTCATCCTGAAGAGGTCGAATATTGACGTTTCGAGAAGGTCAGAGAACATTCTCGAACTTTCCGTAGCAGTCAAGAAAACCCACAAGTGTCACATATCACTGAACTCGTCTCGTCGTAAAGTGGTCGAAGATCGACGTTTTTAGAAGCTCAGAGAACATTCTCGAACTTCTGATAGCAGTCAAGGAGACCCCCAAGTGTGACCTATCACGGAACTCGTCTCGTCACGAAGAAGTCGAAGATCGACGGTGCGAGAAAATTAGAGAACATTTTCGAACTTTCGATAGCAGCCAAGAAAACCCCTAAGTGTGACGCATCACCGGAATTGTCTAGTCAAGAACAAGACGTCTACCGGGTTTTAGGAAATTTCTGAAGAAAAGTGAATTGGATGCCAGTAGGAACTAGAAGCCAAGCCGCGGCCATGGAAGAACAAATGAATGAGCTACTAGCAATGTTAGCTGCAATGAAAGCAGGACAAGATGAAATGAAAGCAGTACAAGATGAAATGAAAGCAGGACAAGATGAAGTGAAAACAAGACAAGATGAAATGAAACAAGTAATGAAAGCAGGACAAGACGCAATGAAAGCAAATCAAGAGGAAATGAAAGACGAACTTAAAGCTGTACACAACGACAATGTTTCAAGAGGAAATAAAAGAACAAGTCGCGATGGACCTCCAAGTCTTACGGCAAGAAACAGAAAAGAAGCTAGAAACGGGTATGAAACAGGTAGAATCGGGGCTAGCTAAAAACAGGAAGCAGAAATAGACGAGATATAAAAAGCCAATCAGCGTCAGCCAATCAGAGAGCGTGTGGAGTTGACTTCCAGTGTGTTCTATACTAGAATGTTCGCCAAAGTTCTTTATCTAGAAACGTCTGGAGAGACGTCCTACTGCCTATATAAGAATTATGTCATCCAGCCAGGAGTTAGATAAATCTGGACCGCGATAGTGAGCGATACGATGCGAATAATGTGACATACAGTGAGAATGTTAGTTTATAAATTTAAAGTAGAAGGAAAGTTAGTTAGTTAGTTTTACTTTTGAATAGTTAAGTTGTAAATAAATGTTCGAAATAAAGAACTTTCTAGTAAATTCGTTACAATATCTTGTTGGTTTACAAATATATTCATATTAAACTGGAACTTAGTCCAAAGTTTCGTCATTTTTGTTGTCATTTGAGATAACCTTTTTAAGTTTCGTCCAGATAATTTCATTATCCTTCTCGAATTCGTTCTGATGTTTCGCTGTTCATCAGCTTTTCATCATCAGAATAATTTTAACCCATAAATCTGACATCTTTGGATTTTAACTTCTAATGTGTAGCTTCATCTTTCACGCTCTCGTTGAAAATCAGCTTCTTTATTTGTGAAAAAGACTTATAGTCTTGTTTAGGTTCTATTTTAAAACGCTGACAGGATGACAGCGATCTGTCAAGACAAAAACGATCACGGCATAACCCAGAAGAATTTGTTTTAATCTTTAACTTATCTCTTGTTTTAATCTAACTAAGAAAGTAGCTTCTTAGTTTCATTCATGGCTAACGAAATACACTTACATAGTTCTAGTTTGTGCCAGATCTATCCACAAATTAATAACAATGAGAGCTTCCAATTCTTCGAGGACTGTAACAATAAACGTATCTGAAAAGTTTATATCGTGATAGAAATAAGTATATAGTGTTATTGAGTCATAGTGTTTATGGTAATATTACAAGAAATATTACGCACATAATTATTATTATTACTGCATGAAATCAGACTTGGCATCGTCTTCTTACAGCAAGACTTCCAGATATACGGTTCATTTAATTGACAGGACAAAACACTTTTTGTGAGGTTATCTAAAACGCAAATATATTACATTATACCTAATTGTGTTCAGAATTGTAATAAAATAGTATAACACAGCAAAAACTCACTCATTTGCGCAATGAAAATTAGAACGAAATTTATCTTTCAAATATTTAAAAATATACTTATTTAAATATATATAAAATATACTTATATATAAATATAAGTATATTTATATATAAGTATATTTTTATATATAAGTATATATATATATATATATATATATATATATATATATATATATATATATATATATATATATATATATATATATATATACTTATATATAAAAATATACTTATATATAAATAAACATCTCAATATGTGGAAACTATTATATGGTAGATGGGTCTCGATTTCATACTATATAGATTTCAGAATCCAGACCGTCTGGTTTGAATTCTCACAAAAGACGTAATTGAGCCTAAATGTAATGTGGTTTTCAAAAATCGATATTATCTAATGCATCCACGATATTTACTGCATTAGCTCTAGAAATTAGGTGTTTCTGTACCGACCTTCTGAATAAGAATATACTCAATGTTGGCTAGCAATCGAAGAGGAACCGCCACAAATCCTCATCGACAAAGAGTAAAACATAGGGGCACGATGTCGGCCACGATGGAGTTTGATGGGGTTGTTAACTGGAGTCTATATGATAACGGGGAGGGTATTACAGGGAAGTAATATTTTTAATTTCTTACTAACCTGGTGCAGGATATAAAACATGGAAGAATATTAATAAATAAAGTCATTCTTCTTCATAATGATGCATTGCCTTATGAAACTCGAAGATCATATTTATATTTTAAACCAGTCGCATTACTCGTACACTGTTTCTGAAACTGCTCTATGAACGAATAAAAACCAGATATTAGCTAGTAATCGGAAAGCAACCGCCACAAAGTTCTCATCGACATGACAGTAAGACATTAGTGCGTGATAATGCTACAGTGGATTTTAATGATGAATCGCTAACAGGCAATTGATTCTAAAATTTTGATTAGATTTATGAGCCGCAATAGAAGTTGAAATTTAGCGTGAGAATCACCCAGTGATATTTCAAGGGGACTGCAAGGTACGAGAGAAGCGGTAAGTTATTCTTTAACAACAAGGACAGTACTTATGATTATATGTATCTTTTGTAATGGTACCCATGTTTGCATGAGATGATCTAGCATAATGAATATACCTAGAGTATACTTCCATGTTAGATATAAATATCAGTCCCTTTTTCAGAATGTGTAAGGAATTGTCAAAAACTGCAATGGAGAATATGTACTTGTATATGAAATCCACTATGGGATAATACAGTGGGTATTCAGGTCAGATGCCCAACACGAAACCAATAAAAGTGCAGCGATTTACTCCATCGACTGGGATCAGCATTGAAGGTGGTATCATTGTAGGCTTGGATTCTAGTTCCAATGAAGGAAGTTTGTCACATAAACATAAACGTGGCTGTCCTCGCCTCTAGGTATAGTATTCCCCTCCATTGCTTAAGTCGATGGTGAAAAGATGCGGTAGTAGTATGTTGATTTTTGTGTCTAAGACTTTAAAAAATTATATTTACTCGTATTCCGATATTATCTAATTATATATAAACATTTTAAAACGGCATGTAAAGTCCTGAATTATATGATATAAATAAAATTTCAAGATTACCTTTAAAGAACTTGAAGATGTAATGAATTTATATATTACACTAAATGAAAACCATTTCTCTATCAAATCAATAAACTGTTCACACTCTGTTCAACGTGAATTTATATAATAAAAAGTCGCAGTAGCGTGTATAAAAACTATATTTTTTACTTATATTCACAAATTATCTGCTCTGCTGATGTTTCTGATAATTTCATCTCTCTCAAAGGCACGCAGATTAAATATGAAATACGAAAAACGGTAAGGGAAAGCAGTTTCCCTTAATAAAAACCGCCATTCGGTGAAAATTATGCGGTTAGCGGTGAAAATGAGAGTGTAGGCAATATAGGGCTCACCGTACTTATCAACCTTATTATCGTGTCAGTTTAAGTAATCCCAATTTTAAAATTTCCACAGCTATATCCCGGTAAGTCCGTAATCCCAGAATAAACAGTATATGACGGTGCGCTTATTTTAATAATTGTGATAGAATAATGAAGGCGGAGGATTTTATGAGAGGGAAAGTTTGAATATAATATCCCTAAATCTGGGTTAAAACTGTTATAAGCGACATAATTGGTAAATTGCTTCATTAATTAATTATATAAAGTAGTTAATTTAGCCTAATGAGTATAACCTATATTATAATCAATACTCATTGACGTTGGTGAAGGATTGAATTAGGTAAAATATTTTCCTCAATAAAAAATATAATACAACAATAAATTACGAAGATTCCTATTATATTCTACTATTGCCGTCTATTAAATGGAGTATTACAAAAATAGAAGATAGATGTTTTTGAACCGACTCTCTAAATAACGATAGGCTCGATAATGGCTAGCAGTCGAAGAGTCACCGCCACAAGTTCTCATCGACAAAGAATAAAACATAAAGACGTGATAGAAGTCATGATGGATTTTGATGAGGTTGCATGCTGGAATCTATACAATAACTACGAGGGTGTTACAATGGAGCAATGTCTCTAATTTCTTGCTAACCTGATGCAGGATTTTAAATCATGAAATAATATTAACAACGTTATTCTTGTCCATGATATTGCATTGCCTTGTGAAACTCCAAGATCATAACTTTGTTTTAAACCAATCCCATTACTCTTATACTGTTTGTGACCTGACTCTTTGAACGAGAAGTAAGAAATATTTGCTAGCGATTAGAAAACAATTGCCACACATTTTTCATCGATATAAGGAGAAAACAGGTTTAGATTTGGTGTTTGTCAAATTTTCACTAATTTCCAATTTGGTTCGCGTATTTCAAGTTCACAATTGAAATTATTGTCTGTGAGATCACTAATTAAGTTTATTGTGCGAATATTTTATATTATTAAATAAGTCGATTTCTGGATAAAATATTTTAGTAATAATTTATCAGTAAGAGATAAATTTTTCGAAATTGAGAGAACTACGTTCATTTGTACTTTATTGCCATATTTTAGCTGGGGTTCGAATGAACCTGATAACAGTTTTAAAATTTCGCCTGAACTTAAACAAGAAGTCTCACAATATTTTAGCTGTATTAGTGAACTTGAGATAATAAGAGTACATATATTTCTTTTTGTATTTTCTCTATTGTGTATGCAAGAATATTTTTTATCGCATAGTTGAATATGAAATGTAGTTCATTTGTTAGAAAAAAATAGAAGTTCATTGTAGTACCTGTTACTTTAAAGCAACACAACCGGCTTTAAGACAAAACCATTTTTCGAAACTTGATATAAAAAGGTAGAAGACTTCAAATTTTAATTTTCGGATTTCACAGGAAGTGAGCTTTACTTTGATATTTTAAAAGACAATCTGTATATATATTTGCATCCCAGCTGATTCTATTTAATTTATCTTTTCAGTTATGCCTGACCTAATGATATTAGCTTTTAAAATCAGCGGCAAAACTATTTTATATATTTATTCCAAATGGCTATGGGATGAAATGTGGTGGCAATTAATGCTTATGATACTGCGATATCAAAAGAACACTGATACACAATTCTCTCATATTAATTTCGTTCTAATCAGTAGCTCCAGAAACTTTGTGGCATTTTTATATTAAAAAAAATCTGTAAACTTAAACTCTGATATCATAAGAACTAAGACGGAAATACCAATTCCAAATTTGATACATTTGTAAAATATTTATTTATCTTTCACATTTACCCAATAGAATTCATTGTTCTATCGGATTTTGCGTTTGAATAAAATTGATATCGAATAATTGTACACGGCAAACTAACCATGATACTGATATTGGTTAATTTTTGGGCTGGTTGCTATATAGTAGTACATTCTACCTTGATGTTTGGAGAAGTATATTGTTCATGATATCTTTATTCCCACGATAAAGATACATTTGAATTAAAGAAGAATTCGTGCAAGCTCTTATCTAATAATGCTATTGCCATTGTAAATGGTGGGTGAATCAACTGGCTGAAATGTATTTGGTTAATGATTTACTGGAAAGATCTCACACGACACCTTACCAGTCGAAACGTATATAATTGTATACTCGCTATTTATTGAAATTCTTCCAATTTGTTTAATAATGCAAATTTGCCATATTGGAGAAGAGAGGTGGGTTAATACGAAAATTATAATTTTAATATACATATATTTATGAAGAAAATCCCCTATTGTGAATAAACAAGTTATATAAACCGAAATAAAAAACAAACAGTATTAACGATTAATTGCAACAGAGCTTGAAACAGGTACGTAAGTTAATATATCCAGAAACTTATGAAGATAACTATGAAGAAATATGAAAAAGCTCAATAGCTTTAAAGGTTAATAGCTTTAAATATAAGAATTAAAGTAATAGAAACTTTATTTTATAATAAATAGAGTAATAAGAATAACATGACCCTGCTATTATATTTGGTTTATGCTGTAGATAACATTATTTACACAGACTGTTATGTATACATATTAAATGTACCATATCGACATGGAAGTCTTGTTTTGAAATATTAATCAGTATAAATAAACATCTTCAGTGAATCCGTACGCCGACCCTGCATTAAAATAAAAATAGAAAATTTATTAGAAACAATTATCAGAGTCAGACTATTATCCAATGTTTTATACACAATCTAATTTAGTTTTAATGATTCCAATACACATCATAAATACCTTGTTTGTGAACTTCTGGGCCATTTAGACACAGCGCGTGATATCAGAAATGTGACTGGTCGTTTTGGGTTATGCGTCGGATTCTAATTCCAATAGTAATAGATACTTACAACATCGGTGGATATTTAAAAATATAAATACATACCTGTAACAAAACACCATATTATTAATTACCGTGTATAATATTCTGCGATAAATATAACGTATTTTATGCTTGGAGCTAGAAAATAAATAAAAAAAATATCATGTGCAGCACAGTACACGTGATAGAAGTAAATACTTCTTTAGAATAGAGAATGAGAGAGATTAAGAGTGAGATTTTGAAAAAGAGAGAGAGAGAGAAAGGGAGAGGGATAATTTCAAAATAAATATAACAATATAAAATTTGTGTAAAAAATATTCGGTTTATTCATTATCTACACTATCATCGGCTGGTGGTTCAATTAGTAATACTAATATGATTGGTTTGACTAAAATATGAAATATATGTTCGTGATTCGATATTTTCTAGAGAACGTGTAAAAATTGCATCTATTGTTGTTCCGGATTTTGTTGTTGATTCTTTGGGATTGTTATTTATAAGCAGACCAAATGTTTCTCGAAGAAAGTTAATCAACGTCAAAGAATCATTGGATACGAAATTTACATTGAAATCTCCCCCGAGAATCAAAGGGATTTTGTCTTCGCCTCTTCCAAGTGCTTTTGCACCTGTGTGGCTGTAAACCAGTAGGGAGCGGTGAATGAAATATATTATATCTTCTAGATTTTAACAAGTTAAACGGTTCAAGGATATTATCAAATAATCACAGAACACAGATGCAAATAACGTAAATAATTACAAAACACAATGATAAATATTCGGTACACACGCGTGCTGCTTCAGCTGTTAATATATAGCGTCTGGACGCGTACATCTATAACGCGCGCATGCGCGACAATAGGGAGCCGCGGATAGCCTAAACTGATATATATGATGTATAGCTCTCTTTCTCCTTCTCTCTACGTTATATCTTCTTTCTCTCTCGTGTAACGAAATCTCCAAACGTTACATTTTTTCCAATTCACTCTCCATTCTCGTTAAATATCAGAACGCCGCCAAAGAAGTATTCAGTTCAAAAATATTTGTAACATCATTGAATGAATCAATATGGAAAAATTACAGAAAATAAAGATAGATACTTAGATAGGAACTGCGAATAGAATTTGGTAAAATGAATATAATCCAAATGGCTATAAACAGTGCCGTCAAAAAGTATAGATACAAGCTTACATTTAATGGCATTTATTATACTGCCTGCAAGAAAAATTCTTTAATATATATTACCTAATTGAACAGGGTACTAGTAGATTCAGACAGACAGATCGCCGCAATTATTTACCGTTCAGAGAGTGTTGTAAATCAATTTCTTAAACTCGGAGTTGAAAATTATAGCAAAAGAAAGGGCTCGAGGTGGCCTTCTAAACTTTCATGGATGACAAAGCGTGATATTCTGAGGGAATTATTAATTACAGAAGCATGATCTTCTTAGGTTCCCCGTCGCCTTAAATGAGATGCAAGTCTCAGAAGACAATGGGAAGCTAAGTCAGGATGCTTTAAATACCTGCATTTTTAAGCAACATCTCATAAAGGCCTGATTAAAACTTGCGGAGGAGTAAGCTCAAAACAAAAATTCTTGGAACCATTTAATCTTTAGCTACGAAAAAATGATTAATTTGGATGGACCGCATAGACTTAGCTATTATTGGTATGATTTACGAAAGGAGCGACAAATTGTATCAAGAAAATCTCAAAGAGTTGGTTATATTATGATATGGGTGACTTTCAAAAAGGGTATGAAAAGCCATCTGGCATTTATAAATTACAGAATGAATTCGACTGCTTAACAAGATTAGAAGATTACCTGTTACCATTTTGAACCCTTACTGAAGATGATGGGGTTTCAACAGGATAATGCATCAACCTTATACCATGGCCAGCAATAAGCCCTGATCTTCACCTGATATAAAATCTATGGGGAATCATAGCAAGAGCAGTATACACTCCAACGAAGCTTTCAATTGAAAGTGTTGAAATAGAGCGGCAAATTGTAGCTGACTGGGACAAAATTTAGTGACAACTTTAAAATATTCGCATAGTATAAATATTCGCATATTAAATGCAATAAACTATAAGGGTAAATAGACCAAGTATTAATCAAAGTATAAAAGCACCAATGGGTTTATAATATTTCACAAACTACAAACCCATTTTTTTCATAAACCTCTGTTATTCACCAATACATGAGATCCTAAAAACTCGTATAAATATAAATCGCATAATATAAAACGTTAAATGTTTTATATTACATTTACGTTGTATAATACAAGTAACATAATATGAAGATAAGAACGATTTAACGTAATATACCACTCCGATAAATTCCTTAAAATTATTTTCAGTTTTGAGTTATACTCATGATATAATCCAAATGTCATCGTAAATCTAAATTTTTTCACAGCACTGTATTTATTGAATTTATGATATGACAATAACATACGATAATAGTTCAAACTTGAATAGAATATATAAGAATATACAAAGAATATGTAAAGCCAAAAATCGCCAGGAACCAGGTCCGGTGAGTAGGGAGCATGAAATACTACTTCAAAGTTGTTTTTAAGAAGAAACTGCTGTATCGCGTATGATCGATGGGCTGGTGCATTGTCCTGATGAAAAATCACACGTGCAGCCTTATCCGGTCGTTTTGCTGCAGTGCTGTAAGGAGCTTGTTGTTCAAAACATATCGGTATGATGTACTTGTCACCGTAGTGCCCTTTGGAATACAATGAGTAAGGGTTACGCCATCGCTGTCTCAAGAAAATGGCCACCATCATTTTGTTAGCGCTGGAGCACCCGAAATTATCTTGGTGGCGGTGAGTCTCTGTGATTCCATTGAGCTGACTGCTGTTTCGTTTCAGGATTGAAAAACGGCATCCATGTCTCATTCACTGTCATAATTGATGAAAAGAAAGTCCCATTCTTGCTTTCATCACGTGTCAACACCGCCTGGGAAATTTCCACGCGTACAGAGTCGTAGTCGTCCGACAGCATTCGTGGCACCCACCTGGAGGACACTTTCCGCATTTTCAGGTCCTCATGCAGGATTGTGTGCACACATCCCACGGAAACTCCAACTTTGGAAGGAATGGCTTTCACACTCACTGGGCGATAATCCAAAACAACTTTCTCAACTTGCACGACCATGTTGTCAGATCGGTTGCCTGCTGTGGTTCGTTATCACATAATGTTCGGCCTTCTTTCAACTATCTGACCCATAAATGCACGTTCATACCACCATCCTCACCTGTCTCAGCCAACTGGCAGTGAATTTCAATGGGTGTTGCACCATACAAGCGGAGAAAACAAATGATTACTCGCTGTTCTTGTAACGAAAACGTCGCCATTTTAAGTGTCAACAACATTCCTCACTCTCTCCATCACCGCTAGAGGATCTATGTGCCGTATAGTGTTGCCATATCTGTCACGAATTCATAAATACTTCACACGTATTGTAAACCAAACCGCATGTGTTTATCTGCTCCCAGTCATGAAACAAAAAATGAGGAGACCTTAGAACTTGAACGCACCTCGTATTACCAAAATTTATGCAAACAAATGTATTCAATTAAAAATACAATAGAAAATATAATATTGTATTGGAAGTAACAAAGTTACTTCCAATATAACTTTTTTTAAAAACCAAAGAAAATTTCAATACGGGTCAAAATCTGCCACGTATTATTTACATAAATATATATATGACGTATATCTGTCTGCATTCATACATTTTCAACCTTTTTATTTTAAATATTGACATTGTACTTACTCACTTAAATATATATTAATTTAGGATACGATTTAAAATGATATTCTTCTTGTTATTTATATACGAATATCATACCACTTCTGTTCCAAGTTCTTTAATACGAAATGACTTGCAAAAAATATTAAATTTCCCTCCGGCGTAACTTTACCCACTTGAGCCATTTTGTGTACACGTCTAGATAAAATCATATTCCCTTAAATTTTAACTCGACTCATTTATAACCTTCCCATTATTCACGCAATCTTTCACATCATCCTAAGTAATGTATATTTTTCGTCAAGGATATTTTGTAATAAAATCTCATTTACATAATATAATAAATAGGGTGTTTGCGAGGTACTCATGTATTAAAAACCTGTGATGCTCTTGTAAAAGTCCCTCTTGCATTTTTTTTTACCTACGTAAGCTTATATGACACTGAAACATGGTATCCCCTACGTAATTTAACTTGGTATAAATTGCCTTTAGCAAAAGTGTTAAGCCTTTATTTTTTTCGTTCTGTGCTCTCCTCGTCATTCTCTTTGACGTTTAAATACAAAAACTTATGCTGATAACAGTTCTTTTGTTTCGTTCGGCCCTTGTGTCGCTTTATCATAACGATTGTATTTTTTTAACAATGGTCCAGACGTTATCGAGCTTATTTATATACCTGTTTTTGCAGAGCTTTAATTATTTCGACTGTATCTAACTCAAAAAGTTTAAACGTGCTATATACTCCGGAAATTGCAATTCAGTTCACAAAATGCTAAAATGGCTAAAAGCTGGACGTAATAATGAATTATATGCAATCAAATACGAATAAGCTGCCATAGATACATATATGCTTCCACCTTGTTGTCCTGTATTCTAGAATTAATATATACAATGTTAGTATACTGTGTGGTATGAACCAAGAATATCTTCGCTTATAAAATTTTACATAATAATTTAGAACATAGAACTATCAGAAATACAACAAATATACTTTTAGGATTACGATGACATCGTCCTATATAACTTATTATTGCTATCATATCACACAGGGAGAATATGAAAAAGTGAATAAGTTTAAATCGATAATACATAAACTCTATTCAAATTTATAATTTCATTATTATTGAAGAATCCGCAATAAATAGTAAACGTGGTTGGCTTAAATATGCTGATATATTGGGTACTGCAATAGGTTGGAACCTTTGCTGTGAAGATAACACTAACTTAATTTTCTACAAAACACCAAAGCGCCATATACTACACTCGACGCGCGTTTTGCCAATAAAGTTGACATCATCTGGAGATGATTAAAACTAATCTAGCTGTCTAGAATTTGTTATATTCCTAATTAAACTTAAGTTGCTAATATCTATCTTATGGTTTTTCTAGAAGGCATATTGGACAACATTGGACTTATCTGTTCTACCGTATTTGAGATGGGCCATGTGGGACATGTGTTCTTTGAATCTGATTTGAATAAATCGTTTGGTTTGTCCAACGTACCTTTGATTACAGTCATTACAGCTGATTTTGTAAATCCCCGACCTATCATTTGTGTTAATTTTGAAGACTTCGAGAAATTTCGAAGTGTTTCCTTAAAGCGACGTTTCCTAATCATTTTTTCAACTGTACCAACAGAATACCCATTACATTCAGTTATATCCTTAATTAGCGCTTTTTCTTTTTCAAACCTATCTTTATTGAGAGGGAATCTTAGTAGGCGATGGACTAGAAAATTGAGGCTCGCCATTTTGTGTTGAACACAATGGAGGGGGGAGGGGGGTCATTAGGAATATATCTCAGAGTACCGATATATTTTCTGAATATATTAAATTCTTTTTTACTTTTAACTTACTTTCACTGGTTCTAATAACTAATACATCCAAAAACGATAGTTGCTCATTGGTTTCAACTTCGTATGTGAATTTTACTGACCCGAAGCAGTTATTTAATTTGGAAACGAGGTTATCAATATTCATAACTTTTATGTAAAATACAGTGAACACGTCATCCACATACCTAAGCCAAACCAAATTAGGGATTTACTCTAATCAAATAATCTTAGTCCAGATACAGTAAAGGAATGTATTGGACTCACTAAAATTTGCATGAAGCAGAATTGTTTCCAATTTAATACCGGTTTCTTTGGACAACATGAAGGGACATCCCCGGGTAACTCGTTGTCATCTTTCATTGCCAGTCTCTTCATGAACAGATTTGAAACAGAAGCAAAAGGAGAAATGGAGTACTTCCCTAGGGTTTGGCTTAGGTATGTGGATGACGTGTTCACTGTATTTGACACAGAACTTATGAACATTGATAACTTCGTTTCCAAATTAAATAACCGTCTCGCGTCAGTAATATTCACATACGAAGTTGAAGCAGTTAACACAACAACTAAATTAACACAAATGACAGATCGGAGATTTACGAAATCAGCTGTAACGACTGTATTCATAGGTACACTGGATAAACCAGACGATCTATTCAAACCAGGTTCAAAGAGCACATGGCCCATCTCAAATATGCTAGAACAGATAAGTCCAGTGTTGCCCAACATGCCTCCGAGAACAACCATAAAATAGATATTAGCAACTTAAGATTAATTAGGATGTAACAAATGCTAAAGAGCTAAATGCATTTGAATGTGCAGAAGTTGAAAAGCGTAAAAATAGTATGAATAGTGACAAAGGGCCTATTCCAGATAGCCCACTTTATTGATCAGTTACTCATGGCTCACTGGGACACAGCCGTGACGGTCGTGCTTCAATGAGCCACAACCGTCATGGTCAGGACTCACTGAGCCACAGCAATAATTTGGATGTAGGTAGGATACATTGTTAGCATAAGATTAGTTTTAATCATCCCCAGATGATGCCAACTTTGCTGGCGAAACGCACGTCGAGTATAGTGTATAGTGTTTTGGTATTTTGTGGAAAACTAAGTTAGTGTGATGTATTGGATGTCAGTTAGAAAGAACCATAGAATTTGAATTGCGCGCCATTTGTTTCCAGTCAAAGATAGAGTGTCAATATCTAAAGACTGTCATCTACGAACCAAACGACGTAACCATACCCTCATTAACAGTTCAACAACGAATAGTTTGTGTACAACTGTTTTATGAAAGTGAGCCATAATTTACAGTTGCATTAAGAAAAATTTGCACACAATTAGGACAGAATGAAGCACCTAAGTATAGTGAGCAGTTCGTAACTTAATCAAAAAATTTGAAGAGATCGGTTGTGTTATTGAGAAGACAACACCAATACGTCCTTGTCGTGGTCGGTCAGATAAAAATATTACTGCAGTGAGAGAAAGTGTACGGGAGTATTCAAACATCAATTCGGCGTCGTTCACAATTGAATCTGTGAAGAGCCACCATGCATCGGATTTTAAAGAAATATTTGCATCTATTAGCATTCAAAATTCATTTACCACAACAATTAAGAATTATAGACCATTTACAACGTCGTTCAGTTCTTAATTGGGTGTTAGAAAAGAAAGAATGTGATGCTGATTTTTACCAAAAAATTTAGTTCAGCGATGAAGCACATTTTCATCTTTACGGATATGTCAGCAAACAAAATTGTCGAATTTGGGGTACCAAAAATCCACATGCTGTTCACAAAAAAAGAAATGCGTCCACAGAGATGGACAGTTTAATGCGCATTTTGGAGTTGTGGAGTAATTGGGCCATACTTTGAAAATGATGCTGGTAATGTTATCACAGTAAATGGGAAACACTATCGTATGATCTGAGAATAACATTCGTTAAATATTGACGCCCTATCTTTCAAAGAACAAAAATGGCACGTAATTCAAATCCTGTAGTTCTAACTGAGACACTCTGTAGAAAACACAGTTTCCAGTAAACGTGGTTCAAATGAATTCATATATTTTGTGAATAGTTCGATGTACTAATAGGAAGATTGTAGTTACCATCTGTGTTGAAAGAACTTTATATTTATTAATATTCAATAAGTTGGACTTTCTTCAGAAGGTTATAGTATCCTTGAGCCGTCAACTCGTTAAGACATGATTTGAATGAGAGAATTTATGATATTTTGAGCTACTTCTGTCCAAGCAACCTCAACCTTATGTTAAAGAGCCACTATAATTTGTGCAAAGTGGTGTAGATCTTGGTGTATCAGTGTTCTTCTTATAATCTTCCGTGCATGTTTAATTGAGTAGATATCGGGAAATAATGGTGACCATAGACCATAGAAAATTGACTTGGAGAGCTTCGGGGGTTCCTTGTCAAGCGTGATCGTACACTAGTTTGTTTGAAATATAGGGTCGGGTAACATTCTGAGAGATCGAAGAAGGGCTTTTTGTGAAGCACCGTGTACATATATAACCTTGTGCATATTTCCTTGAAGACCAACTGCAATCTACTATCATAGCAAATATACTGCGCCTATACTATAAGTGTGATACATGCGTCTACAAAATATAAAAAACAAAAAAATTAAAACGAGATTCATTAATACAATGCGAACGAGATTCATAAATAAATAAAAAACCACTCCATTCTATTCCACTGGAACCTTTTTTACTTCATTGTAATTATTAAAGTCGATGATTGGTAGTAAGTAACAACATATAATGTACGCGAGGCAAAGAGAGTTCAAAAGCCCATATTCATGGGAATACTGTTCGTATTGTTGGTCTAACTTGGTTATCCTTGGTTCGGATAAATCATTTGATCGGATGATTAGTAATAAGCAAAAGTTCAAGTAGGTGTAAATCAGTCTGTTACAACAAATAATCCTGACGACATTTAATGCATGTCTGGCGTCCAATACCTTTGGATTCTGTCTTTCTCAAGTTACACCCGATAAAATTTCATCACAATTAACTCATTTCTGTTCACGCTGTGAGAAGATTCCCTGAATAATATACAAACTTCACGCAACAACCCAATTATATAACCTTCACGGCTCATTAAGCTGAATAAAGTTGTTACTTCGTTGTAGTCAAGAAATTCTTTTTAATAAAACAAAAGCGGAAAAGAGGAACAAAACTAGGCACACTAAACTATATAGCACACTATAACACTGTGATGACTTGTGGCAACTTTAGACATTGAGTGAAATACAAACAATGGGTCAGCTACAACTATTTTAAAACTTTAAAAATATTACCTGTGTTTCCTTATATGGTACTGAACTTGTTTTTTTTTTTTTGGTTAACATCAGTTTTATCAATAAATAGCCATTATTTCTATGTTGCACTTTTCTATATAACTTAAATTAAATACTTAAATTGCCTACGTGACCAATTGATTTTTGAATGTGAATAAGAAAATAAATTAATATCTTAAATTTTGGTGAAAGTTCATACTTTGCTATTCCTATTGCTGAAGGCTTCATGGACGTTGAAGTTTCTTGCAATTTAGAAATAGAATAAATGACGTTAAGTACGTGGACTGTATATTAGTTTCACATCACATACTTAAAATCATGTTGCATACTAACATTTCGATATGGAGGAAAGATCTTAGCCGTATGCGAAAAAACTAATTACTCGGGGTATATAAAACAAAGTTTATAGTAATTTAATTTTAATTAATTTTATAATGCCAAAATACTCGAAATATTGCTTGCAAAATATGTGAAAAATATCAAATTTGAGAGTGGAACAGATATTAGAACCACTCAAATTTAATACTATTTTAGTATTTCTTTGGCAGCCGTCAAGACACTCACAGTGAATTTGTAAAAATGGATAAAATTTGACATCGTTATGTGATACAATACTTCTAGTTGAAATACCTCAGTCCAACCCATATCAAAGCGAAGCTAGATTTTATTCTGGAGGAGTCTGCTCCTTCGTTTATAACAGTAAAATATTGGGTGGTAGAGTTTAAACGAGGCCGTACGAGCTGCCAATACGAGCGATAGTCGTCCTTGCAGTTGTCGACCAAATGAAGTGACCTCGCCAGAGATGGTGAAAAATATCCACAAAAGCCGTCCATGAGTATAATTAGAAAGTGCGCGAGCTCCCAGACTCGGTAGGCATTTCAAGAAATGTTGTACTTCATACATTGACTAAAAATTTGAACATGAAAAGGCTGCGCGCAAGATGGGTGCCATGATTACTCAGAATGGAACAAAAACAGCGTCGCCAAGATTTTTTCAATCGAGCGTTTGACGAAGTTTCACAAGAATAAAGCCAAATTCTTGCGTGGATTTATAACCTTGGATGAAATATGGGTTCATTACTTCACACCTGAGAAGAAGGAACAGTCACAGTAACGGAGTGAAAGGAGTGAATCGGTTCCAAAGGAGACAAGGACAGTTATATCTGCAAGCAAGGTCGTGACGTCAGTTCTTGGGATGTTCGTGGGATAATTATCTTTCATTGATTATCTTTCTGGAAAGGGAAAATAGTCAATGGCGAGTATTGTGTGAACTTATTGCAACTTGTTAGAGATGAAATTAAAAAAAGATGGCTGCATTTGGTGAAAAAGAAAATTTTATTTCATCAAGCCAATACACCAATTCACACATCCGTTATGGTGATGGCCAAAATCAATAAGTTAAAGTTCGAATTGCTTCATCAAGTACCCTATTCGCCAGATTTAACTCCCATAGATTATTTTCTGACTCTAAACTTGAAGAAATGGCTCGGTGGTAAAAGATTTGCTAACAAGAGGTTGAGTTTGCGATCGATGGCTATTTGGAGGAGGTCGATGATTCTTACTATAAACAGTGTATTGTTGCTATTAAATATCGCTGAAAAAGTGTATCGAACTAAGAGGAGATTATGTAAAGAAATAATAATATTTTTATCCAAATTTATTATATCTTTGTAAGGTTGGGTACTTCTGGGACTATCCACTGGAACTTACTCGTATGGTGCAGGTTGTTCTTCCACTAGAATAGCTCATTAATATGAGACTAAATGAGAATACTTCTTGGTAATAAGCAAAACGAAATCAAAATTATATCAAAATATTTTAAATATGTCTTACTTTGATAAATTTCTTTTACTGATTTTATCCTTTACCTACTTGGTTTTATTCTGTCCAATAAAGCAGAGTTAGACGACACTCCACAGTTTTGCATATTTACCTACAAACAAAAAGTGGTATTTTATGTGTGAGTATGAAGTAAACTCACTTCGTATATGTTTCATTTATCCTTTTTCAGTGTTCAAAACGAATGACTAGCTATATGAGTATAAACTGACCTGTTGTAGCAATGTAGTGTAATGAAACTTAAATACACAAAACATAACTATGTGAGCGAATTCTCCGAAAAACTTGTCATCTGAAACTGTACTGACTGTGGATGAATTCTTGTGACATTTACATTGGGGCACACATATTTTGGAAATGTTATCTTCTACTTCACTAACAGATAATTATATCATAGTTATTTGATTAAATAATGATCAATTATTTAGTCAAGATCGACAAATCTTCGACGCGATAATTCACAAATCTTTTTTTAATTAGGCACATTTCTTTATAGTCAATTTTCATTTAAATATCACCCGAAAAAATTCGATCTATAACAAAATCCATGTTGTTTCAGTTAAAGGACAGAAACTGAAAACGTATAATAGAAACAACTAAAAGTTTCGAAAGGTATCCCTATCTATATGGGTATATCATACAGTTGCTCAATTAAGAATAGCACTTGATATTCCTGATTTTAAATTTTAATTGATATTCCCATACAATGTCTCCTTTTATAAAATTAGCCCATCTGAAATTCATACTACATCATTCAGCTGCAACTTTATAACTGATTTTGGATTATCACCAACAACATTAAATCATCTAACAAATCAGACAGCAATATCGTTAGCTGCATAGTTATGGATAATATTTTAAAACTTTGGGTAGTTATATTTAATGAATGACTAAATTTTTTCTGCCTTCTTGACTCGGAATTTATTGTTTATATGTGTAATTACAATAAATGTGTTTAAAACTCCTAAACTTATCCCTCTTAGTATTTCATAAACATCATATTACTTGTAAGTTTACTTCATTTGTATTGTATGTAACTATGTATTCTATTATAATTTTTATTTAAATTGAAAGAGTACCTTTTTGCAACAAACTATAATGTTTTAAATGCTATAAAGTTATTGTGATTATTATTATTATACTACTACCAAAGAGGAATAATCGTAATATTATATCATACAAATATGTGCTATTAATGTACAATAAATAACTTTGTAAACAATTTCACTATGTAGCATGCCATTAGGCAATATTACATACCAGCAATGTTTTACATTCAATATTGAGTTAACTAACTAAAGCATGATAAACCAGTTCTACTGAATATCTATGCATGAAATATATATCACTTGAAAACAATAAAAAATATTTTTTAATTTTATCTAACAAATACATAACAAAATAATGTTTATTTATTCAGCATATTTCATGATACTTTAATTGATATATAAAATATGCTTTTTACATTAATATCGATATTTATATAAAGAAAATTTAAATGTGTTTAAATTTTTCCATATCGGAAACCAACTTTAATTACCAGCAATATATTTAAACATTTCGAATATATCATTTAATGATTTATTCAGTAGGTAAAGCATTTTTTAATCATAATATATGTAACAGAAAAAATCTGTTATAGAGCGAAGTAATTTACTGGTTTCATTAGGAAAAGTGCTACTGGAAATAAACTCAGTGATAAAAGAGCATTACTACATAATAAAACTAATAGTTCTACATCTACTTATGTATAGGCATGCCTGGAATTTACATATTTGATGAATATTATTTAATCATATTACTGTTTTTTTCAGAGAATGCTTTTAATTGTCCGGAACGCATATTTAATTTTAATTAATAAACGCGTCCACTTTATTTCCTAATTAAAGAGACTTGGCTAATGACAACGATTTACTTGGGAATGTGGTGAAAACATTCCCTTTTAATGAAAGATTGTTATCAATACCTTGCGGATTTTTTTTTTAATTTGAGCATTATGAAATTTTTGGTGACTTACCTAATGCAGTATTAAAATATAATTAAAATGAAGGGACTTTACCTATCGAAACATTTATGATAATAATATGCTATTTCTAATATTTCCAATATTGTAAAAATTAACTATAGAAGTTATTTATAATATGTACAATATTTGACTATTGTTAAGGTATTAAAATATTTAGCTTCAAGTTCAGTTTATCAGCACAATTGTAATGAAAAAAGTCAACACCTTGACTCCATGACATAAAAGTAGACTGGAGCAGATACAATATAATAATATAGAATATTCATCTATTATACTCCAAGAACAAGATGATATAGGACCTAATGTGAACAATTATATTAAACTTCTACAATTTCCTGCCACAAAGGCTACGCTAAACAACTCTTAATCAAATCTTCAATACTTTCAATCAATATCAATCAAAATCAATATCAAATACTTTCAATCTGTGAAACTAAAACGATTAGTTACTTTAAAAAGAACCAGATCAACATAGCAGCAGATCCATATACCGGATAGTAGAAGGATTGATACAGAAATAAACGACAAACTAAAAACCAAACTCCACGACATGAGGGAAATTTTTTTTCAAAAACTATGTATCTAACCTCAAAAGACAAGGATAACTCAATTTGGAACCCTATAAAAAACATGATGAAGCACAAGACATCCCCACCAATTCGAAAATATTCCACTTCACCTGGACCTTGGGCAAAAACTGATAAACAAAAAGCCAACTTATTTGCAGATCATTTGTCACAAGTGTTTACTCTACATAATTACTTCCAGTATGCTGAAACAACTACTAGAAGAGTATATAAGACTACTTATGTATTTATATAAGTTAGGCTACTGGCCGAGATCATTAAAAGCCGCACAAATAATTATGATACTGAAAGACCTCATACCCCCAACTCTCTTACTTTATTTTATGAAGCCCAAACTAGGAACGTCCCCTCGCGAGAATGTTCTGCCCACGGGGGTTATGTTCATATTATATTTGCAGAATCTGATACCAATGAACCCCTGCTACTCCTGGTTGAGCTTCCGCAAGAGAGTGGACGTACAAGTTCGAAGATTTGGCCCGATCGTTTAATTTTATCTAGTGGTAGGAAATTTGCTACGTTGTGTTTTTAATTGTTACTCCCCAGATTCTTTATATAAAGTTTGGTATTAATTGTTTTAATCTTCTTATTTATGATCTGCAATTAATTTAGGATTTTATTTATCCGAATTTAAGTTTGATTTACTTTATTTGATTTAATACTGGCAGGAGGCAATAAATAGGAAACTCAGAATCCACTTTAATTTAGATTTATTATTCAAACGTGGATATGTGGAAGTAATGTTCTTGAGAAATAACAGAACTCTGTTATTTGTAACAGAAACTTCCGTTTCTTTAAATAATAATGGCTGGCGTACGCAGAACCCTGCAATACTCCAAGGAGAACTCCTCTCGCCAAACACTCTGTGAGTTTCTCCATTGGGATGACTTAAAACCTAAGCACAACCACGAACTCGCAGTTAGAAAACGGCTAGTTGCCGTAGATTGTGTACAAAATCACCTCAGTAAAGGTATTATAGGTGAGACACTGTCTCTAGTAATAGCTTCGTGTCACGTACCGACTCGCTCTGAGATACTCAGGTAGAGACAACTAGCCCGATGCGAAGTTTTACTTTTGTATGGTAGACAACGTATGCACACTAAGACGATAAGCATTAATTATCATTATCATTTTAAACTACAGGTAAACCATCATCGATGATATGAATCCACCCAACGAAATTCACCTGCTAAGTAGTAACTGCTAATATAATTTTAAGAGTTGTGGTCGACCCCAGATATGTCAATGCCCCCGTATGGAGACGCTCACATTTGTTCTACAAAATGCAATAAATTATGAGTAGAGGGTTGTTAGTCGATCAAGAATATTCCGTACGGAGTTATTTACATTGGCGTAAATTAAGTGAATACAGGGACGTAAGCCCACATAAAAATTATAACTATAACAAGCCCCATCGATAGCTGGTTGACACAATTTAGTTAAGCAATACTGAATTATAATTGAATGAATACCACAGTGAAATTACGGTGCAGATATAGAGTCATTAATAAACAAATCCCCCCTCTTTATCGGAAAAAATTATTCACGATAACTTAATTATTAACGAAAATACGCGTAATTAAATAACCTAGCAGGGAACAGATAGGCGTGACGTCAGAGACTTCTCCCTCAGGTTCGCAATCCCTATTTTCGGTGACGTCCATGTCGTAGGACCCCGAACGACTGTATGGACGACTAGATTGTCCCTCACAGTCTACGACAATCCGGCATAGTAATTTTCTAGTGGACAGCTTGATTCGAGTGGCGGGACTCTCTTGAGGCGACGAGGTAGTAGACATGAAATGTGAATTTCGGACTACTATTCTGCTGGTCTCCTGGACTTTTTCTGTCTTCGGATCTGCGGTCTTCCTGGCTCCGGAACTTCAGTTACTTGAGTCTTCGGATCTTCCCGGCTACCAGTCTTCGGTTCTTCTGGTCTTCTTCGGCGGCCTCTTACCGGATTACATCCAGCGGACTCTTCCCGGACAACTTCGGTTGACCGGTACTCTGCTTACCATGTAAGCGTAAAGACCGAATTTGTAATCACCATCTAAAACTCGAAGCACATCATAACCGACTACTAGAAATACTACTACATCCAGTTGTGAACCGAAGACAGGACAGATGTTGGCTAGCAGATTTAAACAGAAACTGAGGTGATTTCGTAGGGTTTTAACCTCTCCAAGTCATGAGTGCAAGCACCTACTCCTTGTACAAGTTAACAAATTAGCTTAAAGGTTGTACCGTATCTGATTACTGTTAATGTTAAAAAGCAATTCAGTTTCTCGACTGTCACAGACACGTATATAGTCAGCTAATTGTTGTGGACTGAAGCCAAAGTCACGCCGACTCTGCCACTTTCGACTTAAAAAGCCAGCTAAATGTAACTGGCATTTATTCAATAGACTTGGAGGTCTCCTTAGAAGTAATTATAAAATAGCTTACCCCCAGACCTGGATATGTGAGCTTTAACTGTCCACTACTACTAATTTAGTATTACTTTATTTGCATTTAAATCCATACTGATTGAAATTAAATATTATAATATATTATCTTTTTCATAACTATTTTCATCAATAATAGGTAACGGGTTTTTATATTGTTACAATAATCCAGGTTTTTTTGAATGGCCCAATTTCTGCAAAACATTTCCGCTCGTTATCATAATTTATAACATACATTATTTCGTTAAATCAGTTAGAGAAGTATAAGGGGCCCGGATTTAGAATAAAATTGTATGCACAACAGTAATGTGTACATCTTCGAGAATCTTATTTTATAAAGTACGTTACTCCATTGAATTACGCTATCATATTTTTATGTGACAAGAAACCATCTTGGAATTAATTTGAAAATACCAATACTGCGTATTCATGTACAGATTTCTCGGAAAACTATAACTAACAAACGAAAGAAATAGGACGATCAAGAAACGAGTAAAAAACAAACAAAGAAAAGAGAGACGAAACTTACAACAAAGTGTTCCTGTTTCTCATCGATTCTTAAGATGTTCGGTATTATTTGTTCAATGGTTTCATCGTATTAGTTAACTCATAGGAACTTATGTCCACTAAACTGTTTGACGGTCTAAATTGTTTGATGTTACCCGATACTCCAGTATAACGAATTCCATGCAGGGCTAATTGGATTAAGATTAAACGAACAAGGAGGAGAGAGGTCATAGTTACAAGAATGAATTTCCAGGGCATTCATAGATTGGCGCAATAGAGTGTGATGTGAGCGAGTATTTTAGATTAATTATGATTTATGAAAGATGTTTTAAGATAATTTTGTGACAACCATTTTTAATGTATTTAAAATGACTCAGATTTCATTATATTATTCCAAATTACTAATCTTTTGCTTTCTACTGAGCTATAACGGAGCATTATTAACATGTTTTTGCGAACAAGAATGTTTATCAAGATGACTTTTTCGTTGGAACTCAGTATTACTACTAGTATGCTACACTTCAGTTAAATCAAGTAAATAGAAAAAAGGATATGGGACTATTAGTTGATCCGTTAAAGACGATATGATTATTATTGTCCGAAAAATTAGGTTATTACGTTCGTCATAACACACAACGTATTGTTAATAGAGAGCGCTTACATTAACCTTTGACAATTTATAACTACTGTATAACTACATAAACGATAATGAGAATATTTTACTATTCGACTTACATCGACCATATTTACTTTATTGTATTTCAATATTATTTATCCATGTGGATAAACTCTATTCCAGGATAAATTATATAATGAATATATAAGAGATACAAGTGCTAACAATAGAATAAAATATTCCACAAATAAACAAATAACTAAATTACTTATGATGTATAACAAACAACACATAAAAATCTTACTTACTTTCGCTGGGAATATGTATAGCCAAATGACTAAGGATTTGACCAGATTTTATAAAAAATCGTGGCGCATATGCCTATACTACTGTAATAATACTGAGATGTATTCAATTTTCTCTCCTAATAATACCTTCAAGACCATGTAAGCGAATATGTCTCTAATTAAATAAATAATGACAAACAATATTAACATAAATTGATGACGGGACATCCGTATACAAAATTCCAAACTCTAATTATAACATACAAGAATTATCTGCATTTCTGCAAGGTGTCTCACGTGAATGTGGGCAAACTTAATTGGAGTTTCCTGCTTCTGATATAAAAGTGTCAAGCCAAATATGTACATCCCATTACCAAGTGTCAAAAGACCTTACTTAATAGGGCGTTAAATTTAAAAATATTTTTTTATTTCTCACAAGATCTCGATAACGTTTCAGTTTACAGATGGCTGAATGCAGGACATGACGATGATTATCCAGTAACTATATTATTCCGGGTTATACCGCGGTTGCCTTTGACGTTGTCTTGGTCTTTCTTTGATTATCGGAGAATAAGGACGACACGAAAACTGAAGACTATGTGCTACCAATGAGTTATAATATATACAATATATTTCCAGAGTAATAAATAAAATAAAGTATCATCCAAGAAAAATAAAGGTTTATGTTTCTGAATAGTTAAGGATATACAATAAATAGTTCATTCTAGCAAACTGTCCCAGAATTATTAACTAAAAGCGTACACTAGCTGAACTATTTATGCGAATGAGTTATATTGGTCAAACGGGAAGTAGCATTCAGCGAAGAATTATGGAACATCATTCTGCACTGGCATATGGTGGTAGAACATTCAGATTCAACCATAGATTCAACCATATTCCACACATTATTAGAGTCACTGAATATTATGAAAAATAACAATTTTATGACTATATTTATATCACAAATCAGTTATATAATCAATGGTAATTTGTAAGTATTCTATATTAATCTTCACATAAATATATCCTCAACAAGTAGACAGTAAATGGGAAATATATAAAATACAACTTTTGTTAGATTATTAACTATATATTATATATATCCGTGATAACAAATTCAATAAAATTTTCACATACCTGAAATGTATCAAAATAATATATTAGTGTTAGGATAACAAACACTAATTAATTTCGAACTGAAATATATCAGCTCTTTAAACAGTATACACGTATAATTTATTATTTGGTTTTTATGTTATGAATGTTCTGTCAATGTTTTCTAATTGTTAGTAATCAAGTTTCAAAGTATTATACAGAACAATGGTTCTCAACCGGTGGTTACCCCTTGGAGGTACGCGAAAATCTATAAGGGGTACGCGGTTAACTACCAAAAAGTATACAAAATTGTATTGATATATGCTAGAATTTAATTTTAACTAAAGTTTGAGTAATGGTTTAAAACTGAAAACTATCAGTTAATCAGCAAGCAAGCGTGTCGCTCGTTACGACTTTATTTGTGGCTGGAGTAATAATTGGAACAGTAGTAGTGTGGCTGATGAACGGCTGTATTTGACCAAGCTGTAGCCAAACGTTGACGAATTTTGTTTACAATTTTTGTAAACAAAAAGAAGCCTAGCGTTCCTACTAATTATTTTCTGAGACTTTTTTAATTTTATATCTGATTAATAGAACCTTTGTAATAAAATGTCCATTAAAATAAAATTTGTTGTTTTTAATTTAAATTACATATTCGTAATTGAACTTTAACAGTTAAACTTTAATTCAACTAATATAACACATTTTAATAAAACTAGCGTTTTTGTTGGAGGGCACATAGTTAATGATACATAAAATGGAGTACGTGGTTTGAAAAAGGTTGAGAACTCCTGATCCATAAGATTAAAACAATAACTTATATAAGTTATATAATAACATAACGTAATACATTTTCACATTATTTAATGCATATGTAATATTATATTTTCAATTCAGATATTTATCTTAGAAAGTTTCATTACACAATTATCATTCTCCTTTGCTCCCATTAAAACATCCTATTCTCTCTCACCGGTTCAAATATTTTTACGGAAATTAACCTATATTCTATAGTGTACATCTTAGATCTTAAATAGATAAGATAAATTAAAAAAATATCTTAATTTAAAAAATATTAAGGGCATTAGACCTGGAGACCGACCAGGCCACTCTATTATACTCTGGTATTTAATCCACCTATTGGGATACTATTCATTCAGATATATTTTTAATGTGTCATAATAATGTGGACAAGCATTATCCTGTTCAAAATTGTTTCCAAATATCGACATTAATCAGGATATTCCTCTATAATCTCAGAAATTAGTAGCTCAATAGCATTTTACACCATTGATATTTGTATTTGTTCAAAATCCTTCAAAATACTAAATTGTTTTTGCACATCTTCTACAAGCAACTGCTGTTTGCAATGTAGATTGTGTGGGACTTGCGACTGTTTCAGCAACAATATTTATTAATTGGTTAATACAGGACGCCTCAGGAATACCTGGGATCCAGGCATATCTCAGTGACCTCCTCATTTTTTTCTGTTCATATTGAATAATATTTGTTCTCCGAAACTTTTGCAATATCTGTCGTAAGTATACCCTGAAAACAGGATGATATGGATATCTCTCACTGAAAATTATTTCAGCTGCATGTAGATTTCTTCTAGTGTAGCCAATTATATCGTAAATGGTGTTTTTCGAAAATATTGTGAAATTATAGAAATTATTTGATTCACGAGAAATAGATATTGTTGAAAATACACAGTAATAACTGTCCTAAACTTTTGTATGGAAGAAATGAGAATTTTGTTGTAAGAGATAGGTTTGTTTCTCAACGTGAAATACTTAATGCAGAAAATGTAAACCATAGAAAATCACCATATAAAATACTTTTCCCTGAGAAATTTCTATCTGTATTTACTAAGTAGATATGCATATATCTACTTAGTAAACAACTTAGATTTCTCCCTCACATACGTTTAAAATGTACAAGTATAATTACTTGTATGAGATGTGTCTAACCTCTTGTATACTTAATCTTCTGTGTATTCGTTATCCAGTATTTAAAAATAATATCCGTTACGCAATATGCAATCCATCAAGATAAATTTAACCTTAGAAGCCCTTATCAGCTTTACGCATTATCCCGTCATTTAGTTATGACATACTTACATATTTATAAAACTATGATACTAACCTTAATAGCAACCACCTACCTAAAATACGCCTGTGAATTGCATACAAGACATATAATATGCATTATTGAACAAGACTGTTGCATCATGTGCAGTTAGAGTAACTTCCATAGTGTTATTTATGTAAGGTTTCTTATACAAGGAAACGGGTGTTAAGGGTGTTATACAAGGAAACGGGTTACCTTGGACTTAATATATGAATTGCATCTAATTTTCTACCATAGTTCATTACTTTTTCAATTCTTGAATTGTGATTAGAGATCGTATTTTTTAATATAATATTCTACCATATTACATATGAACCTTTTTCATATGTACAGCAGTTATCCCTATCAGGTAATGCTAAATCTGATTCTATCATAAATATTTAAAAAAATCTACCAGTATTAGTAACTTCATTCCGTTGAACTCGATATGCAACGTAAAATATGTAGTTTCGACTATTGCATCAGTATAAATATTTACTTGAAAATATTCTTTTAATAACCTGCGTACTATATAATGATTACATATTATTATTAAGTGAGTACATATAGAGAAAGATATATTTTGTTTAATGGTAGTTTCTTTGCCTCAACGATATTCCTTCTTTTGATTGGGCTAAAGTTCTTTGAAGCATCAAAACAATAATTATTTCAAGATATAGTGTAACATATTCGCATATATTATTATATGTTACAAATATTATTTCGTTTGGTAAAGTACACGTTATAGCTTTATTTACTTAAAATGGAGTTTTTCATACAATGCTATTTTTTTTTAACAGACTGAACTAGTTCTTGAATCGAGTCAGTGGATAAATGAATAAGTCGAAAATTTTTACTTTGTTCATGTATGACATTTGGCTAAACATGTTATTAAAATGTTCAGTTCTTTGGGATTACATTCAATTTGTAAATAAAATAGCAATACACTGTTTTTGGTCACGGTACAAGACAGAATATGAGATGAACAGATAAATAAAAAGTCGAAATATTTGCTGAATACCTATCCAATGTCTCCTAGCCATTCATATCTGAGAACATAGAGGAACAAGACATTACATCAATAGTAGAAATAACATTTTAAATGGTTCACCCCATAAAATACATAAAATTATTACTGTTAAAGACATGACTTGCAGAAACTTAAATCCAAAAAAAAAAACATGATATAACCTCATCACAGGACAAGTTAAAAAACAACTACCCCGAAAAGCACTAGTCATATTAATCCAAATTTATAATGCTCTCCATAGAATTGGACACTTCCCATCTCAGTAGAAATTTCAACAAATCGTCCTGATCCTCAAATCTGGGAGTAGAAGTGTCATTATATAGGCCCATCAGACTATTGCCCATTATTTCAAAATTATTTGAGAAGTTATTCCTAATAAGAATGAAAACATTCCTAAAGAAACTGAATATTTCCTAAAGAAACTGAATTTGGGCTTTCGCAAAAGTCATGTGACCACCGAGAAAGTACACAGATTTGTCAAAATAACTAGTAAATCACTCAAAGATAATACCTTCTGTTCTACCGCTTACTTAGATATGTTGCAAACCTTCGAAAATATATAGTACCCAGGTATGGGATTATATAAATTAAAATCAAACGTATAGTCGCCAATTTACCTAGTATTGAGGTGATATTTGACAAATAGATACTTCACTGTTAGATACAATGAATAAACAACATGCGTACATCTCATAAAGTCAGGAGTACTTCAAGATACTCCTGATTGATCTGCCTACCATCTCAAGAACATTGACAGTTGTATTTGCACAGGACACATCAGTTATAGCAACGAGTGAATTATTCAGATACACATCCAGTAAACTTCAAGAAACTCTTTAAAATATCCTTATATGGCTGAAAAAATTACAAATACTAGTGAATGAATCTAGATCACAGCACATAACATTTACCCTCAGGAGAAAATTCTGTCCTAGTGTTAATCTTAATAGACGTCAACTTCCACAAACAGAATCTGTCAAATATCTTGGTATGTATCTTGACGGAAGACCAATTACCACATCTTTATTAAAAGCTAGCAACGAGGATTAAAGCTATCAAAATTTTTTTGTTTAATCGGGAGCAAATCCAAGTTACCTTTGGTTAATAAACTAATTATTTATAAAGTGATTCTCAAACCTATATGGGTTTACGGTGCACAGTTATGGAGAACCGCAAGTCAATGTAATATAGAAATTTTACAAAGATTTCAGTAGAAAACTTTACGAATTATTACTGATGCTCCCTGGTTTGTGACAAACCAAATATTACACTCCGACTTAGAATTAAAGCCTGTTCTAGAATAAGACAAGTGCGAGATTGCGAGACTCCTATCGCGGCTTGAAGTGCAATTCAGATCAAATTTCCTCGCTGTGAGTCTCCTGGGAAACAGCCAGCTTCCGCCTCCGAAGATAAACGCTCAGACCCAGACCCAGACCCAGACCCAGACCCAGACCCAGACCCAAATCCAAATCCAAATCCAAATCCAGATTTATATTCAGATTCAGATTCAGATCCAACTTAAAATCAAACTGAAAATCTCTAATAACTACCTTAATAAGTTATTTATTTTCATGTAATTAAGTATTTAATTTAATTTAAGAAATCTACTTATTTTTTATTCCTTCAATTTAGATATATTCCAGTAGCAGTATCTGTATGAATAATTGTATTAATATAAAATATTTAGAACAGTGGAATTAATTCCGAAAAAGGAAAAATAAATTTAAACATCAATAACACATGCCTTTAGATAAACGTAAATTTGTATATAACAAGTTTCCAACTTTGGGAATACAACTTCTGGATAAATTAAAAGAATCAATTTACCGTGTTTTTAAAATTGCCTTGTTGAACACTGGCATAATTAATGAGAGGGTCATCGGAGAACTAGTTATAAAACACGGTATAATCAAGTCTACTGCAAAATCTAATTGGTCAAGTGAACTGAAGGGAACGGTTCAGACAGTTAAACCATTAATCATCAGAGCAATCTATTATAACATTAATTCTTGTTGGGCAGTTTTAGAGCATAATAGCGTATAGGCATGTAATAACCAACTTAAACTCTGACGTGCCTAATTTAGAGGATTGGTACCGATGAACAAAAATATATCAGTAAAATTTGTACACAAACAACACTTGTTTGTGTACAAATGATACAGGATGCGAGAGTTTACAGGGGGGCTGAATTATCGACTGACCACTACCTATTAATAGCAAAAATAAAAAATAAAAAAGAAAAGGATGAAGAGAGGATAATGAAGAAAACTGAGAAGAAGGAAATAAAGACGATCAAGATACACAGATTGCAAGACCCACAAGTAAGAGAAGAGTACATGGAACAGATCAGGAAGGGGATACAAAAAATGGAACAAGAGATAGTGGAAATGAACATAGAAGAGATATGGGAAAAATTTAAAGAAATCATTAAAAAGTCAGGAGCCAAAGCCTGTGGGTTAACCTCAACAGGAGGAATGAAGAAGAGAACAAGTTGGTGGAGTGAAGAAATTAAAAATACCATTAAAACAAAGAAGAAAGCTTGGAAAAACTATCTACATAAAAGAGTGATGAAGCGTATGAAAGATATAAGGCAGTGAGAAAAATAGCAAAGGATAAAGTCAAATTAGCTAAAGCCAAGGAATGGGAAGAATTTGGGACCAAGATGGAAAAGGACAAAGGGGCAAATCAAAAGCTATTCTATAGGGTACTGAAGAACATGAGAAATAAAAGAAGGAAAATCGGAACGAAACAGATCATGGACAGGGAGGGAAGAATAGTAATGGAAGATGATAAAATTATGGAAAGATGGAAGGAATATTTCCAGGAGATGTTAGAGGGGGAAGAGGTAACAGTGAAGAATGCGGAAGAAAGAACACAAAAGGAAGAGGAAATTGGAAAAGAGAGAAATAGTAGACAAGAGAATGAAATAAGTGATGGCATTAGCATAGATGAAGTTAAGAAGGCAATAGGAAAGTTGAAGAACGGGAAAGCTCCAGGAGCAGATGGAATAAAAGCAGAACTATTGAAGGGAATGGGTGAAGAAGGAATGGCGTTATTACAAAGTATATTAAATAGAGCATGGGTAACACATACAGTACCTAAGGAGTGGAGAATTGCAATAATAGTACCTATTTTCAAAAAAGGGAACCAGAAAGGCTGTGCAAATTATCGTGGGGTATCGCTACTCTGCACAACATGCAAGGTATATGAGATGATATTGGAAGAAAGATTAAGGAGGGAAGTAGATGGACAGTTGCATGGAGCACAAAGTGGTTTCAGGTCCGGTTACTGCATCATATATTTACATTAAGAAATATAATAGAGAAAATGCTTCCTTATAACAAAGAAATATATATATATATATATATATATATATATATATATATATATATATATATATATATATATATATATATATATATATATATATATATATATATATATGTTGTGTGGACCTGGAAAAAGCATTCGATAAGGTGGTGAGAGAGAAAATATGGGACATATTAGAGAAAAATGGTACAGCAAAAGAATTTATAGAAGCTGTAAAATCATTATACAGTAAAACAGAAAATATAGTAAGGAAGGACAATATGGAAACCAAAACATTCAGAACCACACAAGGAGTGAGACAGGGGGAAATCTTAGCCCACTGCTCTTTATCATTTTCATGAATGAAATAATAACAAAAGTAAGCAGAGAAAGTAAGAAGGTGACGGTAGGATACTATAAAATGAAGCCAGTAGAAGTGAGCGAAAGTGTGTTTGCAGACGATATTGCAATAGTGGCAGACACGGAAACAAAGTTACAATTTAATGTGGATCTATGGGTGAAAGAGTTGGACAAACAGGGAATGAAAGTAAATGTAAGCAAGACAAAGGTAGTAGTTATAAGCAATAATAATGAGCGAGAAATGAATATAAAAATAAATAATCAGATAGTGGAACAAGTAAAAAGCCTAAAGTACTTAGGAGTAACCATAGAGGAAGGAGGAAAGCAAGATGAAGAAATAAATAATAGAATAACAACAGCGACAAAGATTTTTCATAGTATGAAAAGGGGGTTCATTAGTAAAGCAGAAATTAGCAATAAAACAAAAATGTCAGTTTATAAAACTGTATATTTGCCGACGCTACTGTACGGATGCGAAACATAGGTGTTGACAGAGAGGCAACTTAAAAAGATACAGGTATTAGAAATGAAGTATCTCAGAAAAGTAGCAAATGTTACGATAATGGATAAAATAAGAAATGAAGAAATAAGGAAAAGATTGGATAGCGAAAGTATCGAGAAGGTCATAGAGAGGGCTCAGCTGAGGTGGTGGGGGCACATGAAAAGATTGAGCGAAGAAAGACAAGTAAGAAAAATATGGGAAGCAAAAGCCATTGGAAAGAGAAAGAAAGGCAGACCAAGGATGACGTGGGACGGAGAAGTGGCGAAGATAATGAAGACAAGAGGAATCACATGGAAGCAGGCTGAAATTACAGCAAGGGACAGGGTTAGATGGAGATTAACGATAAAATAGAGAAGAAAACCGTGAAAGTGGGGAAGCAAATGTGAGTGAAGGGAAGTCAGGTGTTCGTCATACTTGATAGGTTTGGGATGAGAAAGAGAAGAAAAGAGGAGCGCATAAGGGAAGTGGTAGTGAAGTGACAAATGATACCACAAACGAAGTGGAGTTTAGATATAGGGATAGAGCAAGATAGGGTGGAATGAAATTGTTAGAAGTTCTTTTAAGTTGTTTAACACGAAATGGGATATTTAGTTAAGTAACTGTAATTGTAGTATTTAGATTATTTGTTTAAGGAAATGTATATTTAGCCTCTACACCTAACGGTAGGAGAGGTATAGATTATATTATTATATTATTAATTGATAATAGATTACGGGAGTGCAGCGTACTCATCTGCGTCTAGGTCTAAATATTAAAATTATATCTCATAAGCACATTTGAAATAGTTCTAATGGAAATCTCTACACCGAATTAGGAGTATCATCCCTTAAATAATGTTGAATTTTGCGTATTGTTGTATGTAACGAAAAGAATATTTACAAATTTGTTGTAAAAAAGTTATAGTATAGAATGTGCGACAGCGTGTTTGTAGATAGCAAAACATTTAATTTTGACATAGTGACATGGTAGTGTTATGAAAAATTTTGGATATAAAATGCTATATTGCCAAAATAGTAGTAGCCAGTAGCGAATAAGTAATATGAAATACACAATAGTACTAATAATATGCTCATTCAGTACATTATTTGGGATGGATATACAAATTAATGTACTAATATTAGTAACTAATGTTGTCACATATAAGGCAAAAGCGAGAATGTTTTATATACCTAACCATGAGAATCAAGTATCTAGTGTGAAGTTTCATAATTAGTGCATGAACCAATATTCAGCCATACCCAACATGCAATCTGCCCATGTCCAACATGCGAGCTGCCTCATTCAATACTAAATAAGCACACCTCTCTAAGTTTCTAGTACCTTTCTCCAAAAAATATATGTCTTAAAGGAGTTGCAATGCAAATTTCTACCCCGCTTTCTAAATCTCTTGCTTCGGGCCCTTGGGCTCTTGAGGGCTCTGAGTCCCTCCAAATATACAAGTACATATTACGAATGTATGTTGCGCTACCAAAATGACTTGCTCACCTATATCCTTGACTGTAATACCAATAGTTTTGCTTTTACTACATCCAATCATTTTCTTTATCTTTTTGTGCGTGTCGAATTTTCTTGTGCAATCACATTTTGCATTGAGGAATTACATAGTCTTCTTTGGTTTCATTAATTTTCTTTTGTACTTCTTTATGCAGAGTCTTATGTAAATTTAAATTTAGTTTGCTACAAATTTTGACAATTTAGGGGCACTTGTTGTATGTATACTGAAGTTAACGAGAATCAACAATGCTGCGAGACGAAGACAGTATGTCATTTCACCAGTCAAACATCGGGATAAGGGGTTTGGGATAGATTGAATCATTTTTAACAATTCATTACAACTGGAGTAAAAAGTAAATACAGTAATGATTTGCAGCCTAGAATGTTAATTATTATTATAATAATTTAGGTATATTAACATATTTGGACTATTTATATATAATATATTCTAAATATGTATTATTCTGTACTGAATATTACTATTAACAAATCATTTATGAACATACATAATACTTCCCATCCCTTCGAATCCTCTAATAAAATGACGATATTATTACTTACAAATTACGTTTTCTTAGCACACTGCCACTTTTATACGAGGCTCTATTGTCGTGTAGCGGATACTACAGTAAAGAAGGTACTGGCTTTGTAGCGCTTAAATTTATCTCCACATCTCAGCATGATAAGTATGTCCTATTACACAATTAGGGGTGGACACCTGCCGACTATAATATGAGTTATATATTACATGAAGCAAGGTTGAAACAGAAATTAGAGTAGGAGCTTTTAGAAATAATACAAGATGAATTTTATGTTGTAACATATAAGTAGAAATAAGTAATATTAAAACAGGAATGTTTTAGCAATAGTAATTTTCAAAAAAAATTTTATACCGAGTTAAATATTTTACCATTTAAAGCTTTACATAGTAAAGTATAAAGATATGTATAAAGTATAAGTTTATTGCCTACATAAAAAATATCAATATTGAAACTAAATATTTTCTGAGAGACTTGACTGAGTATAAATAATGGATAGCTCAAAATTTCAACTTTTGCACATTTCCTCTTCGTAATATATTTTAAGATTCACTCGGAGAACAAAAGTACCACAATATTATCATATAATACTTTAATATAAATATATATCAATAATAATAGTATCAAGACTATGGCGATAAAGTATATAAACAACAATTTTAGACAAAGTAGCAGTTTACTAGATAATTGGTAAATTCTCATAAACATACAAACCATACAGGATTATATAAATATACAATTACTTTTATAAAATATTTTAGCCGACTCCTACGTGACAAGTGAGAAGAAATTTGTAAAAATAGCTAAAATAAAACTTAATTCTGATGATATACTTTTATCTTTTAAGTTTAAAAGTATTTTTATTAGTTTTTTTCTATACAATAATAAATTTTTACCCATTTAATACCATTGTACCTTTAAAAAAATGTAATAAGATACATTATAAGGCAATTAGTCCATAATTGCCTATATACAGGGGGCGCATCCCTTTAAATGATTTCCTAATGAATTTTATCGTCGAAAACTTCAATATAAAGCTCCCTCGATTTGAAATTTTCAACATAGTAATTTGGATAATCGTTGCAAAATATTTTTATCACTTGGCAGTAATGCATAACTTATAAAAAACATTACTAAATAACCAACTAAACCATAGAAGAAAGTGTTCTATTGCATTGTCTGTTATTGAGATATTATGGAGAAAATAACAGAAATATATGTAGCACAGTGATACCATAGTAATTGTATAATAATGTATAGTAATCTCATAAATGGTGTTATATTATTATTCACTAGAATTTACAGTTTTTATTTCTCACACTTTGGCTTGGAATTTATAGAAAAAAAATCATTTTTCATGGACAGTTGTTTTTAACCTAAGAACTCTAACCACGACTATGCAAGGAAATAATATATGTGTAACCCTATTCTTGCCCAGGAGTTAGTCAGGCCATTATACACAGACAAATAGTACCACGATATAACTGGAATAGGTATGCCAATAGGTAATCCACATGGGAATATGAATTCTATCCTAGCTGTGCCCCCTACCTATTGCACCCGTATGTCTAATTTTATATTCCTTAAGAAATTAACTACGGTTTGAAATACCGTTATATTTTTAGGATAAGTAGTATCTGTATGTTTATTGGGAGTGGGATATTTAAAGCTACTATTCCTTCTAGTGTGTGATCTCTCAGATATGATGTACACAATAAAACATTATATCACTAAAATTACCAACAGAGTATTTATCACATGTATAGTTGGGAGTGTCCATGATTACAATTTTACTTAAGTTCTCTGATGATTATGAATGATTTAACATCATCTTAATAATATTTACTGATAAAAACTTTTTTATCTTTTTTATAGCTTAGATGAGGCAGAATTTCTGCTAATCTATAGACTTGAGACTATAATTATTTATGCTGATTATTTTAGTTTGACACATACGTTTTCTAACTTTTCTATAATTTATTATGTAACTGTCGTGTGAATAAATGATGGAAATATAATAGAGAAGAGAATTCTTGGATAACACCAATTCCCAATGCCGCTTATTTTGTAAGTAGGTCCACAATACATTTGTCGGTTATATCACTGTGTCCTCTCATGCGTTATTTGAGTTTAAGTTTAAATTCCTTTTGCTTTATTTGATGTATTATTTCATTTTGAGTAAAATGTTGCTTAGGGCTTGCAAGAAACTTATTTGCCAGGAATTATCTTCTTAGGCCTAATGGGGATCCTTGTAATTCTTGGAACTTGCAGTTCCTTCTCTCTTCTAAGTGTCTGATCTTGTAATCTTGGTAATATCTAAAGCTATCATTTTTTATTTACTATAAATAATTCAGGTTGTGGAAAAATTAATTTATTATTGTTTAATTGGAAAATCAAAATACTCATATTAGTAATAAATAACACCGCACTTATTATATGACGTAATTATTCCTCGCATTATATTGATAAATACAAAAATTAGTTGTCATTAATAAATATCTGTAAATATATATATATATATATATATATATATATATATATATATATATATATATATATATATGAAGCTTAGTAAGTGAAGAACTCTATCCAAGTACACGACAAACAATTTTTAAATAATTGTAGGAAGTGGGGTTGCCACCGTTAGTTCGATATTTTGTTGTACGCGAAATTTATTTAAACATTTTGTTATATTCTTTCTTCCTTTCTAATCTATAACTACCTGACATAATAGTTAAACATTGCTGTAATGATTAATTATAAGGAAAGAAGCAGCGACGGCACTGAAGGAATACATAAAGATGTAAACATTTTAAAATGAAATTAGCGACTTCGCCATTTATTTAAAAATAGTTTTCTCGATGAAGTCGCAGACCAGCCACTTTCACTGCTTTATCTTCTGTTAAGTTGCGTGAAATATTAATTTCTTCTACTCTAAATTTACTGGACCAAGTATTTAATTCACCTGATGACATTAAATTTAAAATAATCACTGGCGTAGGAAAATTTATTGTCTTTTACAAATAAATGACTCTAAACAGCGTTAAATGTATTATTAGCAAATAATTATGAAATGTTACTTTACATTTGTCAAGAAATTGCAATTATTTATCAGCAGTGACAGAGACTATCCTAGGCCACCTACATAAAATTACTAAAGATTAAAATCTTTAAAAATATTACTTGACCACTAAGAAGTCCCAATTTAATGCGGATGGATATTTTCTTTTATAGGGTTTTTCAAGTTTAAAGTGCACCCTGATACCTGGTCTAGGTTTCTGATTTAGTTAAAAGCTAGATTATATGAGGAAATTGAGAGAATATAAGCAGAATTATGCCGGCGATTTCTCGCAAATTTTAGGTCGCGCCTTAAGACTATATAGCGGCGGCACTAAGGTACTTTGATGATATTACCTTTCAGAAAACTTTCCCTACTTTATAAATCTTTTTAATATTCGAGTTTTTTTATTCACCGAAGAAAAATAGGAAAACATTCCAAGATACCTGTTATAAAAATATTTTTGTACCTTATCCAACCCGTTTAACTTAGTTGTGAAAAACTAGATTTATTATTGTTTAATTGGAAAATTAAAATACACATATTAAAAAAATAACACCGTACTTTCTGCATAGGGAAACAAACACATAGGGATCGAAACAAAATCTAGGATATACAAAACAGCGATCAGACCTATTATGACATACACAGCTGAAACCAGGCCCGAAACAGCTAAAACAAAAAGAATACTAGAAATAGCAGAAATAAAAATAGTACGCAGGATAGCTGGAAAAATATTGCTGGATAGGAAAAAAGTGAGGATATCAGGCAAATGTGCAAAATAAAAAATATTAATGAATGGGTATTAAGTACAGAAACAGAATGGAAGGAACATATTAACCGAGTGCCAGATGAAAGACTAGTAAAAGTAATTAGAGATAAGTTACCATCAGGACGCAGAAGCACCGGAAAACCTCGGAAACGGTGGAGTGACAATATTCCAAATAATCAGACTTGGGCAAGAAGATGAAGAAGAACAGGCAAAATGCCTATGTAAAAGAAGGAAGAAGGAGTACTTTCTACATGACGTAATTATTCCTCGCATTACATTAAATGATAAATACAAATATGAGATATTATTAATAAATACCTGTAAAATACGTGTGAATAAAGTTTAGGAAGTAAAAAACTCAGTACCCGACAAACAATTATTAAGTTATTAATTGGAAGTGGAATTACCACTGTTAGTTCGATATCTTGTTGTACACAAGTTTATTTAAACATATTCTTATATTATTTCTTCCCTTTTAATCCATAGTTACCTGACATAATAGTTGTACATCGCTGTAGTGATAAATTAGTAGGAAATAGGTTTCAATGGCAGTAAAGAAACATTTAAAGGAGATACACTTTATATAACATTGGCGACTCCGCCACTTATTTAAAAATGGTTTTCTCAATAATTAATAAATAAATTATTGTCAGCATTACATTATCAATGCTTATGTACATATTATATATACATTATCAGTTAACATACAAAAATTATTTATACAAAAATTTAATAAATAAAATTGTAATATAGGCTATATTTATAAAATAAATACATACGGTCGGATTTTAATATGTATTAAGCTAAGTTAACAGTCAATAATTACCTATAAATAAACTGTTGTTTATCTCGTTATGGTATCTATTTTCATCTATCTAATATTTTCATTTCATTATAGTATCTGCAATACATAGGTATACGAAACGGGCGAGATGCCGGGGGATTATAAAAGGAACATTATCGTTACTATAACGAAAAAGAGAGGAGCCGACAAATGCGAGAACTTTAGAACGATTAGCCTAACTTCCCACGCGTCAAAAATCTTAACCAAAATAGTGCAGAAGAGGATGGAAAATAGAGCGGAGGAAATACTAGAAGAAGACCAATTCGGATTTAGGCGAAATAGGGGAACTCGCGAAGCTATTCTGGCGCTAAGAGTAATGTTAGAGAAAACAATAGAAAAAGGAAAGAACGCTTATATAGGATTTGTAGATTTAGAAAAAGCTTTTGATAATGTAAGATGGGAAAAAATGTTCGAGATACTAAAGAGCGCGGGAATGAAGTATAGAAATAGGAGAGTAGTACACAATCTATAAAAAGAGCAAACTGCTGTTATAGAAGTAAAAGGGGAAAGAACGGAAGTAGGTATCAGGAAAGGAGTAAGACAAGGATGTACGCTATCACCACTAATTTTTAATCTGTACATCGAAGAGGCGATTAATGTGGTAAAAGATAGAGTGGATTTCGGGATTAAAGTACAGGGACAGAAACTAAAAATGCTGAGATTCGCGGATGATATAACAGTATTAGCATCTAGTAAAGAGGAATTAGAATCAGCGTTGAACGAAATGGAGGCAGTGTTGACAAAGGAATTCGGAATGAGGGTGAATAAAAACAAAACTAAAGTGTTAGTGTACAGAGGGCGCGAGAGCAGAGCAAAAACGAAAGTACAAATTAATAATGAAAGATTGGAGGAAGTTAAAGACTTCACTTATTTAGGAAGTAAAATAAATTGGGATAGAAGAAGCGATAAAGATATAAAACAAAGAATAGCGCAGGGTCGAGTAGCTTTTAACAAAAAGAAAGCGCTTTTATGCTCAGGGATAATATACTTAGAAACAAGAAAGAGATTTTTGAAAACGTATGTATGGAGCACGGCGCTATACGGTTGCGAAACCTGGACGGTAGGGGAAGCAAGTAGGAAGAAATTAGAAGCTTTTGACATGTGGTGTTACCGAAGAATGATGAAAATACCGTGAACTGATAGGGTTAGAAACGAAGAAGTATTAGAGAAAGTCGGCGAGAAAAGAAGTATGTGAAAAAACATAAAGAAGAGAAGAGATATAATGGTAGGCCACTTGCTGAGACATGGGGGAATAGTCCGCGATATTTTGGAGGCAGAAATAGGAGTGAAGAAAGGCAGAGGTAGGACTAGATTAGACTACTGCTCACAAATAGTAAGGGTTGTAGGTTGTAGCACAATTAGCGAAATGCGTAGGTTAGCACAAGATAGGAGAAGCTGGAGGTTAGCGTCCAACCAGTCTTAGGACTGATGACTTCATGATGATGATGATAGTATCTGCCGTGGGTTTAAACAGATTATTAAAATAATTTGAATCATAATGAAGCCAATTGATATGCTTAGATTTAAAATATGATATGCTATGCTATGCAAAGCATATCTATGATAGATATGCTTTGTGGCTACTCAGTATTATCGTATATTTATCTGTTAAAAGAAAATTATTTTTTATAATTATTTAGAAAAAAAAACATTTTCTCGTATAAGACCCAGAACAAATTTCTCCACATGTATGTGCGATAATATCATGTAGGTGTATATGAAGTGCGTAATAGTTATATATTTTTGCATTTCTCCATCACCCATTACTTTCCATATTCTCTTTTTAAACATTCATGTATTCTTGCTTAACGTTTCGGGAACATAAAAAATTAGTATTGCAAAAACACATTATTAAGTATATGCGTTATGTGAAGCACTTTGAGAAATAAACTACATTAAATACTGCATTAACGAATCGATTTAATTAACTGATTAAGCAATTTTGAAACCTTTACATACCGTAAAATAGTTACATGAAATAGTTATATGAATGAACGTAGCATTCGCATTGACTATTATTCAGCGTTAGATGTATATTTAAGTATATGCCTAATTTTGGGTATAGAGAGTTTATTTATTTTATATTTGTACAATTCGACTTAAGCTACTTCAGCTATTATTTTTTTCAGCTATTATTTTTTGGTGTGCATCACCGTCCGGTCCATAAGTTTATACATAACCCTTTTTTTTCGATACAATAAAGTATCAATACATCTTTTTATGCCGACCCGATTCCCTTATCATGCCCTTCCGATGTAGCAACCTAACCGTCACTTTAGTAATAAGTATTTTGAATACAAATATTTTGAGACAGAACAAAGAAGAGCTTCCTGGAATTTGACATACTTTAGGACTATCTTCATTTATGCTATGTATATTTCTATCCATTTTCTAACTATAAAGCTCACTAGATTTTTTTTTACATTCGGGAATATAATTCTGTATTTGTAAAAAATTGTGTAGTTTATTTTTCATTAAAATAGTGAATAGAAATGTTGAAAAATTTCACGTTACATGTCTGAACTTTTTTATTTTTGCATTGCTTTTATTGTAGTTTCGAGCTACCATGATTCGAATTTAAATAACAATAGCCAGATTTTGGATTTTCATATGAATTAAAAAGGAACAATGAATCGATAAATAATTTTATCGGTTATATTATTTGAAAAGGTATGACTAAAAATGTTTTAAGGGGGATCATTGTCAGTAAATCAAACTGTATTCAGTAGAAAAACGTTTCATCTACGTAACTACTTTAATATCCTTATTCTATGATATAAAATTTTCAAGCAATTAGGAAATGTAGCGGTGGAAACATTTTACCAAGATAAGATAAACTTAAGGTTTTATACACATTAAGAGACACATTCTAGATACGCACAGAGAATGATAATTTATCATCAAAGTATACACCAATATTCCTAATAGTTCCAGAACGTGTTAAAACTGTACCACCAGCTCTTTTAGGGTATATTAGCAAACTTTACATTTATCTATGTTTATTGATAGTTTATTCTCCAAATATCATGACACAATAAGGTCGATGAGTTTCTACAACCTCACGTGATTGTGTGAGCAGGTTATGTTAGGTATATTGATAAGATATTGGTAAGAAAATATGCGACATATATATATATATATATATATATATATATATATATATATATATATATATATATATTATTTATTAAATTTTTGTATAAATAATTTTTGTATGTTAACTGATAATGTATACATAATATGCTACATAAGCATTGATAATGTAATGCTGGCAATAATTTATTTATTAATTATTGAGAAAACCATTTTTAAATAAGTGGCGGAGTCGCCAATGTTATATAAAGTGTATCTCCTTTAAATGTTTCTTTACTGCCATTGAAACCTATTTCCTACTAATTTATCACTACAGCGATGTACAACTATTATGTCAGGTAACTATGGATTAAAAGGGAAGAAATAATATAAGAAAATGTTTAAATAAACTTGTGTACAACAAGATATCGAACTAACAGTGGTAATTCCACTTCCAATTAATAACTTAATAATTGTTTGTCGGGTACTGAGTTTTTTACTTCCTAAACTTTATTCACACGTATTTTACAGGTATTTATTAATAATATCTCATATTTGTATTTATCATTTAATGTAATGCGAGGAATAATTACGTCATGTAGAAAGTACTCCTTCTTCCTTCTTTTACATAGGCATTTTGCCTGTTCTTCTTCATCTTCTTGCCCAAGTCTGATTATTTGGAATATTGTCACTCCACCGTTTCCGAGGTTTTCCGGTGCTTCTGCGTCCTGATGGTAACTTATCTCTAATTACTTTTACTAATCTTTCATCTGGCACTCGGTTAATATGTTCCTTCCATTCTGTTTCTGTACTTAATACCCATTCATTAATATTTTTTATTTTGCACATTTGCCTGATATCCTCACTTTTTTCCTATCCAGCAATATTTTTCCAGCTATCCTGCGTACTATTTTTATTTCTGCTATTTCTAGTATTCTTTTTGTTTTAGCTGTTTCGGGCCTGGTTTCAGCTGTGTATGTCATAATAGGTCTGATCGCTGTTTTGTATATCCTAGATTTTGTTTCGATCCCTATGTGTTTGTTTCCCTATGCAGAAAGTACGGTGTTATTTTTTTAATATGTGTATTTTAATTTTCCAATTAAACAATAATAAATCTAGTTTTTCACAACTAAGTTAAACGGGTTGGATAAGGTACAAAAATATTTTTATAACAGGTATCTTGGAATGTTTTCCTATTTTTCTTCGGTGAATAAAAAAACTCGAATATTAAAAAGATTTATAAAGTAGGGAAAGTTTTCTGAAAGGTAATATCATCAAAGTACCTTAGTGCCGCCGCTATATAGTCTTAAGGCGCGACCTAAAATTTGCGAGAAATCGCCGGCATAATGCTGCTTATATTCTCTCAATTTCCTCATATAATCTAGCTTTTAACTAAATCAGAAACCTAGACCAGGTATCAGGGTGCACTTTAAACTTGAAAAACCCTGTAAAAGAAAATATCCATCCGCATTAAATTGGGACTTCTTAGTGGTCAAGTAATATTTTTAAAGATTTTAATCTTTAGTAATTTTATGTAGGTGGCCTAGGATAGTCTCTGTCACTGCTGATAAATAATTGCAATTTCTTGACAAATGTAAAGTAACATTTCATAATTATTTGCTAATAATACATTTAACGCTGTTTAGAGTCATTTATTTGTAAAAGACAATAAATTTTCCTACGCCAGTGATTATTTTAAATTTAATGTCATCAGGTGAATTAAATACTTGGTCTAGTAAATTTAGAGTAGAAGAAATTAATATTTCACGCAACTTAACAGAAGATAAAGCAGTGAAAGTGGCTGGTCTGCGACTTCATCGAGAAAACTATTTTTAAATAAATGGCGAAGTCGCTAATTTCATTTTAAAATGTTTACATCTTTATGTATTCCTTCAGTGCCGTCGCTGCTTCTTTCCTTATAATTAATCATTACAGCAATGTTTAACTATTATGTCAGGTAGTTATAGATTAGAAAGGAAGAAAGAATATAACAAAATGTTTAAATAAATTTCGCGTACAACAAAATATCGAACTAACGGTGGCAACCCCACTTCCTACAATTATTTAAAAATTGTTTGTCGTGTACTTGGATAGAGTTCTTCACTTACTAAGCTTCATATATATATATATATATATATATATATATATATATATATATATATATATATATATATATATTTACAGATATTTATTAATGACAACTAATTTTTGTATTTATCAATATAATGCGAGGAATAATTACGTCATATAATAAGTGCGGTGTTATTTATTACTAATATGAGTATTTTGATTTTCCAATTAAACAATAATAAATTAATTTTTCCACAACCTGAATTATTTATAGTAAATAAAAAATGATAGCTTTAGATGTTACCAAGATTACAAGATCAGACACTTAGAAGAGAGAAGGAACTGCAAGTTCCAAGAATTACAATGATCCCCATTAGGCCTAAGAAGATAATTCCTGGCAAATAAGTTTCTTGCAAGCCCTAAGCAACATTTTACTCAAAATGAAATAATACATCAAATAAAGCAAAAGGAATTTAAACTTAAACTCAAATAACGCATGAGAGGACACAGTGATATAACCGACAAATGTATTGTGGACCTACTTACAAAATAAGCGGCATTGGGAATTGGTGTTATCCAAGAATTCTCTTCTCTATTATATTTCCATCATTTATTCACACGACAGTTACATAATAAATTATAGAAAAGTTAGAAAACGTATGTGTCAAACTAAAATAATCAGCATAAATAATTATAGTCTCAAGTCTATAGATTAGCAGAAATTCTGCCTCATCTAAGCTATAAAAAAGATAAAAAAGTTTTTATCAGTAAATGTTATTAAGATGATGTTAAATCATTCATAATCATCAGAGAACTTAAGTAAAATTGTAATCATGGACACTCCCAACTATACATGTGATAAATGCTCTGTTGGTAATTTTAGTGATATAATGTTTTATTGTGAACATCATATCTGAAAGATCACATACTAGAAGGAATAGTAACTTTAAATATCCCACTCCCAATAAACATACAGATACTACTTATCCTAAAAATATAACGGTATTTCAAACCGTAGTTAATTTCTTAAGGAATATAAAATTAGACATACGGGTGCAATAGGTAGGGGGCACAGCTAGGATAGAATTCATATTCCCATGTGGATTACCTATTGGCATACCTATTCCAGTTATATCGTGGTACTATTTGTCTGTGTATAATGGCCTGACTAACTCCTGGGCAAGAATAGGGTTACACATATATTATTTCCTTGCATAGGCGTGGTTAGAGTTCTTAGGTTAAAAACAACTGTCCATGAAAAATGATTTTTCTTCTATAAATTCCAAGCCAAAGTGTGAGAAATAAAAACTGTAAATTCTAGTGAATAATAATATAACACCATTTATGAGATTACTATACATTATTATACAATTACTATGGTATCACTGTGCTACATATATTTCTGTTATTTTCTCCATAATATCTCAATAACAGACAATGCAATAGAACACTTTCTTCTATGGTTTAGTTGGTTATTTAGTAATGTTTTTTATAAGTTATGCATTACTGCCAAGTGATAAAAATATTTTGCAACGATTATCCAAATTACTATGTTGAAAATTTCAAATCGAGGGAGCTTTATATTGAAGTTTTCGACGATAAAATTCATTAGGAAATCATTTAAAGGGATGCGCCCCCTGTATATAGGCAATTATGGACTATATATATATATATATATATATATATATATATATATATATATATATATATATATATATATATATATAAAAACAAATTGTTAATAAATAAGTTTAAGAAAAATGGCCCCAAATTTTAACCTTGAGGTGCTTTAGAGGACGCTAATAATGTCACATTGAAAGCCATTATATGAAGAAGTAATGATACATCTAGATAAATACAATTTTAAGACGTGAACAAGATTCCTATGAATTTATATAGTTCTAATTCTGAAATTAGTAGTTTTCAAATGTCCTCAACAAATCAGAATACACTATATCTATTTCACGTAAATAAAACAATATTATTTAAATACATATACACTTGACTTTTCATTTTCGAGAGTGAATTAAGATTACTTTATATAAAAAAACACAAGCTGTGCATTAATTTTTACATCATATCTTATAATAAAAATAATTCATTTTACAATATCCCCAAGAAAAAAGCTAATTTCTGAAATGTTCTTTACGAGAAATTTCTAGCGTATGTCGCCACGCGAAGGAGATTCTCGGTCTTCGATTTTATTTCTCCGTTTCTCCTAAAATGTACTATTTTTCCTGGATATTTAAAACTGAAGTGGTTGTATACCTTGTTCAACGCCTACACACTTAACGCCCTTGGGACACGAGAGGGCCGCGTCTTCTAAGGTGCCATTCGATAAAAAAGTAATCAGACCTCTGAAACGGAAAATTCACGGAAACATTGCTCCAACAACTGTGCCAACTTAATTTATCTCTTCAGCAGTTTCATATTTAATGTACTCTGTCGTGGATGGATTAAAATAAAACCTTAATGTTTAAAGTTAAACGGAACGTTTCATCCCCATTTACTCTTAAGATATACATTAATAATTTAATTTGCTGATGTAGATGATATGAACTATAAATTGACATTTTCTTCTACTGATAATCACTATATAAATGTGAGAAATGGAACGAATTTCAGGACTATTTTTATGTCGTAATTCTAAATGACATAAAAAAAATGATATAAAGTCCTATACAAAATTGACGCTTCAGTGAAACTTCACATTATTTCTTTTATCTTTTTGAAGACTTAAATCAATGTATCCACATGATATTATCGTTAATTAATTTTAACTCGATAATGTTTAACAAATTAAGATTGTATTATTGAAAAACAAAAATGAACAAATAGCAGAAAGTAACAATGTCAGATGCACTGATAACGGTGTTAATGTAAAACTTTAGAAAAAAACTTAGATATGAAATTAAATGTTAAGAATTTGAATTCAGTAGCATATAGATCCTTCTCTAGCTCTTATTGCTGCTTCAATTCGTCTGGGCATGCTATTAGTTATGTGGTGAATGATATCCTGAGGAATATTTTCCCTTTCGACAAGAACGATTTATTCGAGTTCTCTAAAAATTATAGGAGCAAGTATGTGGCGCCAACCTCATTGTTTTTGTGCATCCCATAAATTCTCTATGGGGCTCATATCTGGGCTTCTTTGTGGCCAGTCATTACTTGGAATATTCACAAATCGAAGGCTGTGCAGTATCTTCCTAGCAATGTGGAGTCAAACATTGTCCTGCATAAAAATTGAATTGTCAACCACAAATGGGGTAAATAGAATTACATGTTCTTCTACAATATTTTCGTAGAAATGTGCATTCATGGATCTCCTCCGTATAGGAACCAAATCTGTGCGAACATTGAAAGGCATTAATTCGTAGGACATTATTGATCTACTCAAAATGGAATCGTCGGAGAAATATTGCAAGCAGCAAATCTCTCTCCTGACCTTCACCAGACTCATTGACGTCCATCTGGTGAATTAAAACTTACTCTTGCTTCACCTGAAAACAAAACTCGCTTCCAGTCGTCAATGGTCCAATCTATGGGGTTCTCTCGCAAAACGCAGTCTAATAACTCTATGTTCTCTGGTTAGCAGTGATGCAATAGCTTGTCGTCTACTGTCCAATCCTCCTTCACTAAGCGTTCTTCTGATCTTTCGTACAGAAGTAGCTGCATTTCGAGTTGCTTCTAGGGCTCTGCTTGGCTTTAAACTACCTATTTCTTAAGGCGACTTGCATAAAATATGGCTTATTTGTTGCATCTGTAGACTTCTTATGACCTTATCCTGGGATTCTATAGTAACTTTCAAGTTCATTGAAATATTTAACTGTTCGACTAATTGTTGATTGTTCAATTCCTAATGAATTAGCAACATATCACTGACCACATCCCTTGTTAACGAGAGTTGCCGCTTTCACTGCATTATCTTCTCTTAAGTTGCGTAAAAGATTCATTTCCTCTATTGTAAGTGTACTGGACAAAGTGTTTCATTCATTTAATGACATTAAATTTAAGAAAAATCACTAGCGTAAACGATTTTATTACCTTTGACAAATCACTTTAAACACTGTTAAATGTATTATTATCAAACAATTATGAAATGTTACTTTACATATGTCAAACAATTGCAGTTATTTATCATTAGTAATAGAGGACATTCTCGGCCACCTACATAAAATGTTTAAAGATATAAAACTTCAAAAACATTGGTTGACTGCCTAGAAGTTCCAATTTAATACCGATGGAGATGTCTTGTTATGGAATTTTTTCAAGTCTAAAGTGTACACTGACATCTCACCTTGGTCATTGTTTCAGTTAAAAGCTAAATTACGCGAGGAGATTCAGAGAATTAAACAAGCATTATGCCCGCGTGTTATCGCAAATTTTAGGTCGCACCTTGAGGCTGTACAGGGGCGCCGGCGACTGGTTAAGACACCTTGATGATATTATTTTTGAGATAACTTTTCCTGAATTGGAAACCTTTTTTAATAACCGAGCTTTTTATTCACCCAAAAAGCGGAAAAATTGTTATAAGGATATTCTTGTACTTCAAGCACCACATTTAACTTGGTATTTTCACTGACTTTAGACCTGCCCTCTAAATCACTCGCACAATCAATGTTCAAAAATTATCTAGTGAAGTAGTCTATTTACTGTTGATCTTGAGATAGGTGGTCTATCAAGATGCTTCCGATTAAATTCATAAGATCTTAATCTATAACCATATCTAAATATAGTTCTGTTCCACTCAGTTACACAAGGCACTTTTATTCACATTTTATTGCATTTTCTATTACAACCACTAAAAACCACTGTTGTTGCCTAATAACGCCAACATAAAGGTAACAGTAACAGGATAATTAATCAGTTTAGTGATCTGATGTATCTTCAATAGTTTTTATTACTTTTCTGTCTATGGACAAAATATGTTTCATTAAACATTAATTTACATTTTTTAGTCACAAACTAATTTTTGTCGTTGATTTATTGAAGTAACAGCAAGAACTTCGCTAGTAATTATGTTAAAAATTAATATATTAGAATAATTAGATTATGCTGAAAATTAATATATTAAAAGCAAATCTAATATACATACCTTTGTATTTTAAGTATACTGAAATTTAAACAAGGTACTGAAACATCTAAATACTCCGTTTTTATCATGAATTGTAATTAGAAAAATGTATGTATTATATTTCATGATGAGACTACAAGTTTAGTTTTGTGCTATTTCTCCATCAATATTAGAGCTACATTCAACAGTATAATTAAATAAAAACTAGTTACAGCTATTGATTTAAAAAATTGTTTAATCCCCTTTCTATCTACAATTTAAATTTAGTACTTTTATTCGTTCCATGAACGCAGTCATGCAGCTTTATTTACAGCATGTGCACGCGAAAATATTTACAAACTAGAACAGTGCTCCAAATAAAAAATTATTAAATAAATCGTGTAACATTTATTGGTCGGCGTTCATCCCTTCCATAAATAAAATTTGTTTTCGTATATTTCCTATTCTCACCACCCTGCAGCATAAAATGTTTTTATCCTAACAAATGTGTAATATTTGTCCGATTCTGTTGACTGTTTTTCATTCAGCCGCTATTTATATCCGCATTTATTGGGCTGCTGTAGTATCGCTGAGGTTCGCTGTATTTTCAGTAGGCATCCTTTATTTGCATTTGATTGGGTGTTACTGTTGCTATTATATATACCAGTAGTATTTTTTCGGCTCAAATTGGGTCTATAATAAGTACCTACTCTTGCAAATAAATTGTGTCTTCCTTGTAAACCTTTGTGGTTTCCCTTCGTTCTGACTATTATTATATAATAAGGTAAGGTATTTATTAGATCAATATTTGCTATTTACAATAGTTACAACATTATAAAACTTGTGTAAAATATGTAGTTAAACATATTAGTGATGCCATATATGGTGCCATATACTAAAACATACATTCTGTTTATTTGATAATACTGACATAATCATTTAGTTATGTAGCTGTTAGTCACTTAGTATAATATGTAATCAGATAATAAATATGTCCATCTCTCATGCTATCCTAACGATAATGATTAATGAATGAAATATTAAGCAATACCTGCACACCACTCAAATTATGTCACAAGTAGGAAATTTTAATGACATATGAATTTATCGTTAATAGTTATATCATATTATATATCAAGTAGGGATTTGCTAACATAGTGTACTATAGATGTTGGAGCGTTGGTGATAAAAATAAATTTTTGGTAGTGAAATATCAATAATGATATACCATTATTTATATACTGATTATTGATATATCATTACCAAATTTTGGTCTTTCAATAAGGACGCTCGAAATTTATTAGGGTATAGCGGGTATACTGTTAAAGCAGCATCTATGAAATTTATTGCAAATTATTCAGTAGTGTATAGAAAATCACCGTAAAAGTTTATTGTGTTTGATAATGTGTATAAATTATCAAATATTGTTTTCAAAATCAGCACTCTGTTGGAGAAACTTTCCGGGCATTACGTGACTTTTATCTTAGCCACAACCATCCCCCGAGTTGACTACGACCTTTGGTGGCCAAATTCGAGTCAACTGGTTTAACAATTAATCAGAGAACTGGCGTACGTTACCGAAACGCAAGGTCTGTTGAAAACACCCCTGCTGTACGTAAGAGTGTACAAGAAAACCAGAGGCACTCAATTTGTCGTCATTCAAAAGAACTTGGCTTTTTTGCGACTTCAACTTTTGCAAATTTTGCATCGCTGGGGACTGCACCCGTAAACAATCTTTTGAAAATTTTGTGGTATGCACCCATAAAAAATCGAATGAAACGGCCATAAACAACGCAGTGAGTCCGCTGATTGGGCTCTGGAGCAGTTGGAAGTTTACTCAAATTTTGCCAATATAAAAAAAAATCATATTGAGCGACGAGGCCTATTTTTCGATGAACTGGTACGTGAACAAACAATATTATTAGATTTTGGAAAATATCAATATACACGAAATGCACCAACACCAAATTCATCTCGAGAAAGTTACTGTTTGGTCGGGATTTTGGTTTGGCGGAGTCATCGGTCCGTACTTCTTCCAAAACGAAACTGACATTGCCATAACCGTCTACAACGAGCACTACAGATCGATGATAAGCAACTTCTTGAGTCCTAATCTGGATGATATGAATACCAGCGACATGTAGTTCCAAGAGGATGGCGCTACGTGCCACGTAGCGCATGCCACGATGGACATTCTGCACGAGCGATTTTAGACCATTATTATCTCGCGCAACGGCAACATGAACTGGCCGCTGAGATCGTGCGATTTATCGCCTTTAGATTTCTTCCTTTGGGGCTATCTGAAATCGCAGGTTTATGCGAATAAACCGCAAATAATTGATTTCTTCAAAGTCAACATAACGAACGCCATCCAGTAAAGTCAGCCAGGTATATGAGACAAAGTCATCGAAAATTGAATCTCCCGAATACGCGCCATCAAGCAAAGCCGCGTCGGACATTTGAACGACGTTGTATTTCGTACTTAATGTCATAAAATATGATTTCAAATAAAAAAAGTTGAGTGAATGTCTCACACACAACTTGTTTTATTTATGTTTAAAAATCAGCGTTCTTATTGAAAGACCCATTACATATGTTCCTGTTTATTATTATAAAATTATCTTAACTTGTATTGGAAATAACTGAATCTGAAGAATTTTTTATACTCTGTAGGTATTTATTTATACTGATACTGATGATCAAGGAAATAAATATCTTGTATGAAAGTATTCCCTTTAGCTCCGAAAATTGAATGTAATTCATATGCAATAAATTGTAAAAAAAATCACCATATTGAGAAAAGAACAGTACACATATTTTATACTAATAAGATACAACATAATAAATTTGAAAGCCATATTTCAATTAATAATTTACATACACACTCATCTCAAACGTCAGCGTCAAGCAATTTACAATGACTTTTTTCTGTCAACCGATGCAGCTGATATGAAGTCTATATCTTTTGATGTATTCACCCTATGATGTGACATGGATGTACGGATTTACGTACGCACAGAGTAATTTTAGTAAATTGTACCTGACACGGACGGATCCGCATTACTTCATTTGGTTATGTCTCTTCGCATCCGTTCAAAATTAAAGCTAAAAATTCTTCGCTCTTTATGCATTATATTATTATATTGACGAATGGTATGCACTGTACATCATTTACGAGACGAATCACTTACGTGAAAAGTTACGGGACTCAGAAGCTCAAACCCCTTTTGAAACTGTTCAAGATTAACTAACCCTCGTTCGCTAAAAACCGTTTGTACTGTAACATAGTTATGAAGTTATTTTCAAATATCTGAAGTATTTGCGAAGCGATAAACATATACCAAGAAATCCAATTTTTTAATGGCTTTTCATAGCCTACATGATAATGAAAAATAGAGCAGGAGTAATTATTCGTTGGAGTTTGGCTTCCAACTTCACTTAGAAGAGACTGAAAAATATTCTTTTGTATTCTGTGTCCAACGTATCGTTTACTAAATAACAAAATAAACAATGCAAATTAAAATCATTATCAGGTTTATCGTTCCTCTTTTAAAAAAGATAATAGTGGTTTCCAGATCTTACCCAAAATCTTCCTAGAGAGATGAACTCACTCTTAATAAATTTTTATTTCATTTATGTTCGTGCATGACTATTAAATAACATTATAGTTGATAATAGTAGTGCCATGGTAATGACAATGTTAGCATTAAATAAAATATTGTTCTTCATGTCTTTTAAATTAATATTGCATATACAAGATAAACTGTGTAGTCCCATTAAAGTAAAATAAAAAGTAAAAAACCACTAACCCAAGAAATCATAAAAATTGTTTCCATTTTATCGAAAGAAGTATTTTCAAAATATTCTAAGTAGTGTAAAAATAGATAGGATATAGTGAGATAGTTTCGGTATATTCCGCTGATATATGTATATGCGATTATACATTAATATTTATGTACATATAATTGCTTATATATCAGGAGAATTGAGATAATTGTAGTCAATAGAAAGCATAACAATTTTGATACCAAGAGTATAATTAACTCTGAAACTAATTTATTCTCGCTTATATTTCAGTTACATGTATCGAAACACTTTTACTACATTCCTTTTCAATTATACCTTTAGGTTTTTTTACAAGTATTAGAAAACTAAAAACCTTTTATCATGATATAGAATATATTTATTGAATAGAAAGATATTGTGTGTTATAAAGCGAAATATATTACACATAACCATTATAAATGATATACTAAGGAATATGTCCAACATCGTATTTCTTTCCGAACATTCCCACATATATTTATACGAAGTTAAAACCTACGACAAATTTAAACGAAAATATCAATGTAATGCAAAGTTTTACTACCAGAGGGTAACATTCAAACTACAGAAATAAGGAGTTTATACTCCAACCCATCTGCAGATGCCTTATATAATGAGGACTAAACAAATTAGGTCAAAACAGCTATTCTCCTGGCCATATGCCAAACGCCGAGCACTGAATTACATGACAAAATTTGTCGTATTTTTGTCTAACCGAGTTAGCACTAAAAACACAGTGATTGATATAAATCCTCCAAGAAAGATGCAAAGTGTCACCTATCTCAGGATATCGTTAACTGCAGACCTATTTCGACCTTTCTATCTTGTGTCTCGTCAGTGCAGTGTAAACGAGTATACCTTCGACAGATAAAGCTCACATCTAGTAGACGTTGCTACGTTCCACCGCAGTAGAACGTACCAAACGCCATCTCTTGGTAGTTTAGAACAATCTAAATCGAAGTAAAAACTTGAGATCATCAATATAATGCAAAGTTTTACGTGTTGGAGTATAAACTGTTTTTATGTGTTGGAGTATAAACTCCTTATTTCTGTAGTTTAAACGAAAATATATAAATGATAATTCAATTTGTTTCAATTTGTTAGAATTCTTTTTTTTTCAAACATTATTTTTTAATAATTATATTTATTCTCGGTATATCAGCTTTCTGAGTTTATTTAATTGTGTTATATATTGACTTAGTATGGAACATTAATTACAGTACCAATAACTATTAAATTTCTTCAAGTTATCTGGATTGATCAGGGATAATTATGACTAATCGTTTAGAGCTGGGTTAAATTAATCGGGCCTGGTTTCGATTTCTACATGAGTCGGCTGGGTGTAGGTATTTGTGTGCACCCGTATAATTGTCTGGGAATCGGATGGGAGAATACCAGGAAGTAAAACTACGCCCTTGTATATATAAAGAGAAAAAAGTTCATATATATTTCGCTTCAAAAAAAAAAATTGAAACGTTCAGGCTTCCAATTCTGACGGTAAGTAATAGTACGTAAGAACACATAAAAATGTTTGAACCACTTTTTATCTGTTTTTATATAAGGATGGCTCTATAACAGCCTGTATGTGCGACGGCTCTGTAGCGAAGCCTGTAGTACACACAGGCTATACGACAATTAAATTAACATTAACGGGTATCACTAAAAATATTAACACGAAGGAGGTTAATAAATAAAAAATAGTTTGAAAGAAACACGAATTATCAATCTGCAAATATGTAAATAAAGTTTTTATAATTTCATTAATTTTATTGTCAGCTCTCGTATAAGAATTATAGGTAATAATATAAGGGATACATTGCGTACTAAGGGATACTTTGAATCGATGTAGTACGTAGAATTGAAGGTTAATGCGTAAAACAATATCGCAAATTAAAACGCATTATAAGATTCTTTTAAAACATCTTTAAATTCTCTCACTAAGTTACTCCCTTCTCCTGTATCCATAGTCACCCTGGTAATAATGGCGCCCCTATTTCTAGTTTGACAACCATTTCTTTCATACTTCTCTCGTTTATTACATTTTACAGATAATAATTTAATAAGGAGAGAATAACGTAGGTTTAGTTTCTTTGCGGCCTATATAATATGTGGTTTATGACTCATTTTTGTTTATATTAAGCCTTACCCCTCACGAAATAGAATAGACATGGAAGATACAAGAAACCATGTATATATGTAAACATGGTTTCTTATATCAGTTTGTCTGTTTTAGCATGCTGAAGGATCCACCAGATTTGGAGCTAAGTATCCAATTTCATTGAAGTATTATTCAGGGTATACCTAACTGAGATAGCCAATTTCCACCTGTATATATTCCGTAACCTTTCTCTTAGTTCTTTGTTCCAATTTGGTTATTCTAGAACTAAAAATTTAATATACAGTGAGTACTCACAGACCAAAAACAATCAACCAATTACTAATAAAATTAATATTCTAATGACATTGATAAATTATTTATGAGTACTGAATAATATATATATATATATATATATATATATATATATATATATATATATATATATATATATATATATATATATATATATATATATATATATATATATATATATAATTTTTTCATGTGAAGGAAACAATACACGTTACACAACGAGAGTCTCTCTAATCAAGTTGACATCATGAGCAGTTTACGTCATGATTAAAAGTTATTTGCAAACAGCCTATTATCTATAACTAAATTTTGTTCATATTAGCTAAAGTGTTAAAAATATGTGTTCAGCTTCATGAAATATTCACTAATAAATTCACTCAATCTAACAATTTTTTTTCATATTAAGTGAACAGTGAAGAAATAGTGTGTTCCACTTTACTGCACTACTCCTCCTAATACATAATTCTTTATAACGACTTCCACTATGGGTAACGAACTCATTGGTCTCATTAAAGGTTGACTCATGGTTTGTGTCATGGTAAAGATTTGGATCACCGATCCATTAATGATATCATTTTTTTCGTAATAATCAACAATGAACTATCAGGTATAAGGCGCTTGTATTTATTAATGCAATTATCACATTTAATTTTCACTTTATTAAAATTCATTATTTTATTTCTAGATTTCATTATGTACTTACTATCTTATAATATTCATATTGACTTAAAAATAAACAATATAACTCTAAAACCAACTCAAATATTCTATTTTCTATTCATTAAGATGTAATTAAGCTTGCGTTGCGCTAGTTGTGTTTGATTTCAACCATTACTTATTTGTTACTCCAAATATTCCACTCCAAATATTCCCTACGGTACATATTTATATATATGCTCATATTTACATTCACTAGTTTTATTTATATTGCTGGGAAGTGACCCCGTTTAGTAAACTGATAGCTGAGACACTTCCGTCTTGTGCCCTTAACAACATTGTAAATATTTCGGGCAGACTACGATCTACTTCTTTCTAACTGTATACGATAAAGGATTTAAACCTCTTTTGCTGAAATCATATTATATATATTATAGTCGTCAGGAAACTTTTCCAATAATGGACGATGAACATAAAGTTTCGTACTGAAATTCGGTTGGGAAAAGTCTGAAAAAGTTTGTCTTGTATCGTGAAATTTTCTTTATACAACTATTTCTAAGCAAAATTTGGCATTTTATCGAATCTCATTAAATAAGTAAATTACGTTTAAAACTTGAAGTTGAAAACGTTTATACCATATATAGACATGCAAAAACAAATTCTGTGATATATGCGTAAGAAGTTAAGGACACTATTATTCATGTCGCTGTAGTTTAGGGATATTCTTTTTATATTTTTATGTTTAGTAATTACTAAAATACATTTTAAACGTTGGTAAAAATGTAAGTAATTTATAACTAGATACAAGAATCAAATAATATCTTCTGAATTTATAGCCGTCCTATATTAGAGCGTTTATAATAGAAATTACTTTTTTTGGTATAAAACACACAGATGTGTTTATTAATGACAATCATCTTAACTTATTCGATGAAATATAATCTGAGGAGTTATTAACAATGCCCAGATAATTACACATAAAACTGAAACCTCATCATTGCTTTAAAATTGTAATAGTCAGCTCATTTCATTAATTTGTATACTAAAGATACTAATTCTATAAATATACTAATTCTGTAAAGATACTATTTATATAAATATACTAATAGTCTAGTTTGCATGTTGAAAAACGTGAAAATTGGTGATACTGTAAATAAGAATATGAACGATGACTCTCATTCAAAAAATAATATTCGCTGATAAAAAATTGTAAAAGTTAAAAACAAATTAAGATTTAAAATAGGGGTCCAGTTTTTCGCTGAAAACATCACAAATATTAATGACATCGTAATTTTAAAAATATTATTAAAGTAAGAGAAAATTTCTGATAAAAACTCCATGCTTAAACAATCAGTTTAAGCAATATTTAAATTTATTTACATAATATATATTTTTTATGGCTATCGGTTAGGTTGGATATAGATTCGTTAGATAATTTATAACTTTAAAAATTAGTTTTGAAAGTCGATAGCTGTATCTTTGATAGCTAATAAAATATTAACCGTTAAAGGTTTAATAGAACAAATAAAATTGCATTTTACATAAACAAATGTATGTAATTCGGGAACTATAATAGCAATGATTTTAAACAACAATTCATTGTAAAGCTTATTTAGTATGTAAAAGAATCATATTGAATGTTAATCATCGTATCTGTTATAGTTTGAAAAATATACTGGATAATTGATTAACAAACAAAATTCAGCTAATTCCCATAGGCCACAAAAATTAAAAATAAATAAAAAATAGAAAAAAAAATTAATATTTATATATACATAACGGTTTCTAATATTTGTTTAGAATGAAAATAAAATAAAAATATACCTGTAAATTGTTTATCACTAACTGTTTATTTAATAAACAATTAAATTAACAATATGTTGTTTTATCACTTCGGTAGATAATAAAAAATAATAATTTAAAAAAACTTATTACACTATATATTAATTAAATATTTTTTAAAGATAACTTAAAAAAAGAAAAAATTATTATTCTTATATTCTAACTAATAGGTAATATGTAAAAAAAATTCTTAAATATACGTATACTCCATTTAATTATAACAGTTATTTAAAATAATGATTCTAAAAATTATAAATTATGATTTCCTAATGTATTTGCCCTTAAAGAAAACATTATTAGTAATTAAAGTGGAAGAAATTAATTATTAAGTGGAAAAAATATTTTGCAACTATTTTTTTAATAATTTCATTATTTGCTAGTTTAACTTATTTATAACTAACAGAATTTTATAATTTCAGATACTAAAATACGATAATCTTGTTATGTATAATGTTATCCTCGTGGAGATATAAAAATATATCCACGAGGCACAATAATTTTGGTAACTTTATTTAAACAATTAGACGATTTTGAATAAAATATACAGCACTGACATATTATTTCAATTAACGCTATCCTCGATTATTTAAAAATTTATATAAATTTTTTTTCAAACGGGTATTATTGCGCGGGTATTGTATTCGCTCAAATATCCAGATAATACCATATTTTTTTTAATTATTAAGTTAATATTTGATACTACAAAGAAATTATTTTTGTTACATCGTCAGAATGATAATACTTCAGCATGGCCATGGTGGCGTGGCAGAGACCTAGTTTCAACATTAAATGACAGGTATTAATAATTATATTAGAGTTTCGGGAATAATTAAATTGGTTTTTCAAATTTACGATATTTTTATTATTTATTAGCGCAAAACTGGGCCTCTTTTTTTAAATATTAATTTGTTTGTAGCTTCAGTAAATGTTTATCAGTGAATATGATTTTTTGGACGTCATTCCAAATCGAATGAGTCATCACTCAGATTTTTATTCACAGTATCACGAATGTTTACGTTTTTCAAGATTTTGAGTGGGCTATAATTTTCACTACGAAAAAATATATTTATAAACAATACATCATAATAACAAAACAATATGAAATTGTACTGTGAAATTTCTTTAAAAACGATTATTTTTAGATGTTTATTCAACGTATGTATATAAAATATATAATAATAATAAATGTCTTTATTCACAATCATAAATACAGAAGCTGTATTAAGAAACAATATATTAAATATTAATAATGGTAAAGGAGTGAAATTCGATACCAATCCCTCAAACAAGTTGTATATTTGTTGGAGAGGTTGCTCCTACACTTAACCCTAGATTAACAATTTAGTTAAATAATAAATATGTTCAGAATAGCACAGACAATATAATATTGGCTAATAACAAGAATTTTATTCTAATAACTATGAATTATAAGTTAACATAAAAATAATAAATAAGAATGATGTTACTAAGAACTATTAAGAAGATTTATGAACTATACTGCACAATGTAGTTATAAAATCTATCACATTTTGAAAAAAGGAATAGAAAGCATATAGAAACTAAAAATAAAGAATGAAAATCGCTACATTTTTATTAAAATCGGTAATCATATCTTGCCATAACAATTTATTAATTTATAAGTATTCAATTACGATATTATTTGAGGTTAATGCTTGATATGAATTTTAGTATTTACTTACATATTTTAAGAAAGATTTCCACCAAGTAATATTTTTAGTCAAATTAGATTTAAATTTGTTCACATATTTTTATTTAATTCAATTGGTATATAGATATTTTCTTGCCCAGTAATGACAGTATTGTCAATTAACAGTAGTGTTTAAATTAAAACGTGAGTTTATTAAGAAAATTAATAGAGCCCCAACTAATGAAACAACACCTAAAAGACTCAAAACTGAACCTATCACGTCTAAAACCATCTTTTATTAGTTTATTTATGTACCAGTTTTATTTTTTTCATATTTTTCATAATTCATATTTTTTTAAAACCTAAACACTACGTGCAAACTTATTAACATTTATCTTATGGTTATAGTTAAAAACGAATTGGCCCTTGTGCAAAGTGTGGATTTTCTTGTACTAGTAGTATATTTAGTTTTTTCTCTTCCATGACCATGGGTTATCCTATTCATGGCGGAATCTTACATTACCCATTTCTCAAAAGTTCCTTTCAATTCTATTTTACTTACTAACGATTGTGTATATGATGGTGGTTCTGGGTATTTTTAATTAAGTAAATAATAATTTTTGTACTTCGTAGACCACCACTAAACGTGTATTACCACCCGTATTACCACCCTAAAATCTGATTAAAATTGACATTCGTCATTTTCCATTAATCATTAATATCATAAATATGGATATTTCTAGTCGTTAATTAAATATTACAGAACCCAAGTAAAGTTTGTAAGTATTATTTGTTGATTATTCTGAAGTGTTAAAACATTTTTGAAAAATTTAAGGATTTTATTCCGATTTAAAGAAATTTAAGGAAGTTTATTCCGAAGAGAAAACATTATTTCGAAGAGAAATTACCTAACAAGTTTTTAGTTTTTCTCTCCATAATTTGACATATAGTTTTAAAATGTTAGAATATAGCCAAGTCAAGCTATACTAGAAATCATTAAAAACATAGTTCAATTAAAAGAACAGTCGATGATGTTATCACAGAAAAAGGAATTAACATTAGAAACATACAGGTGCAGGAAAAAATATTATATAATATTTCCATAAGGTTTAGTCGATATGTTTGACGAAATTTCTTGATTTCAATCGTTTCAGAAATATTGTATTTTTTTCCAAAATTTTGTTGCACACTGTATAAAGAAAAGAGGCTACTAGTAAAATGCTAAAATGTCTGATAATGCGTAACCGTCAAAGCAATATGTTTCGTGTCTGGAAGAATAGCCACAGATGTCTACTGTCATCGAAAAACTCTCATATTCACCCGTCGTTGAGGTATCCTTTTTCATATTCAGAGTTCATTAGTTTCAGCGTCAAAACACTCTCCGAACTTGCTTTCTTAAATCGGTTCAGTAAAAAGCAGTTCGAGTTATTGATGTACTGCTGTCCTATGATGCTTAACTAATCGTATTCTTTGAGACGTAAAAAGATGATATTTTCATTTATTTTTTGTCGGTGTTATCGCAGGAATATTGTAATATATCTATATATGTGTCTACAAATTTATATATGAAAATTCTTGCGATATATTGAAAAAATTGAATTGAATTAAATAATTTCATCTCTCTAAATCTCATAGGAAAAGTTTTGTAAATTTAAGTTTAGGAAAATTCTTCTCTTTGAGCATCTAGGCCGCGTAGAGGGAAGATATACATAGAAATAACAACAAACACCTATTCCATGAGAGATTATAATTCATATCATTTTGATGGGTTGCAATTTAAACAGATAATAACAGCAATTCTTTATCGGAGCTATTACTTACTATTATTATATTATTGCTATGCACTAATAATGGCTGTAGTACTTTTAGTAGAGCAACGCAATCGTCTATCGTTCAACAACTGCCTGATTACATCGATTCAGCATATCTGTCACGAAATAATAGAATCTGGGAACAAATAAAGTGATTTATTTAACTTTATATAGCTGCTCAATACAGGATGGCCCACGAATTTTTGGCCGGTTGATATCTCGAATTATTCAAATAGGAATAATAATTTTTAACATTGGCGATGTTAAACAGCCAATAGCGTTGCCCATTTTTGGCATAAAAGGACTTTACTTCACCTGCACATTTCCGGTCACGTGACATCAACTTCAAAATTTTAAATGAGACGCCCTGTATATTATTACAATTTTGTGATGGTCTGTCTAATACCAATCCAATGATACCATATTTGTCAAGTTGCTGTGGCACTACAGTAATGATAAACAATTGTTTATGAACTCTTCTTTATTTCTATTAAAGAAAAAAAAACGTAGGTAGCTTAGAAACAAAAAAGTTGTCCTAGCAACAGAAAGACATCACTGCTTATCAAGAGCTGTCAAACAGTATTAGTGGATTTTGTGTTTTGTAAATATAGTAATAAGATTATTATGCCTTTACATTTTACTTACGACGAGTACGTTGATGTGCTGCTGATATATGGAGAATGTGGAAAAAATATCTAGAGACGTGTTAGAGATTTGTATAGTTATCATTTTCCCTGCCGAACAGCTCCAAGTAAAAATAGATTTGCTTACGTGGAACAAATATAAACTTGGTTCTTTTCATACTGGAAAACGGAAAACTCCTCGAAGAAATGCTATTCAAACAGAGGATACCATAATTAATATTCTGATGTATCTTCAAGTATATCCCCATAGCTCAATGCGGTTTCTTCAGTAAGAATTAGGAGTAAGTACAACTACAATCCAGAGAGTAATAAAAGATCATAAATATCATTCTTTTGAAAATACATTTAAAGCAAGGTTTAACCCCTGAAGATCCTGAAAGAAGACTTCATTTTATTTATAAGTGTCAGTGAAAGTCGCAGATGACCCGGTCTTTTTAAATAAAATATTGTGAAGTGATGAAAATCATTTTCGCAACACCAGTACCGTTAATGGACACAATTGTCACTACTGGTAGGCTGGAAAATCAAAATGGATGCGAAAAACCAATTTCCAGACAACATGGGACGTAAATGTTTGGTGCGGTTTTTTCAACGGCCGTTTAATTAGGCCATATTTCTATCAAGAAACCTTAAACGGCGAAAGATATTTAGATTTTCTTCAGAATATGCTTCCCCCATTTACTTGAGGGTATTCCTTTAAACGAAAAAAGGATGATGTGTTGACAGCAGGATGGTGCACCTCCTTACTTTGCTCAGCAAGTTAGGACATGTCTTGATGCCACCTTCCCTGAAAGATGGATTGGACACAATGGTACAATATCCAATACACAGCCTAGAAATTTAGACGATTTTCAAAGCAAAATCAGAGTAGCGTGCCGAATTTTCACACTAGAAATGATTAGGACAGCATGCTTCACAAATGTTTTAAAACATTTTAATATTGCGTTAAAGAAGGTGGATATCAATTTGAGCATAAACTGTAATAATTTTTATAATTAATGTATTTTGCTGTGTAATTATTTATCTTCTTTAATAAAAGATTTAAAAAATCAATCCGTTCATTTAACAGCTCAGATTATCATTGTTTCATATAAACGTGCTAATGAATATCGTATCGTTGGATTAGTATTAGACAGACTGTTACAAAATTGTAATAACATACAGGGTGTCTCATTTAAAATTTTGAAGTTGATGTCACGTGGCCGGAAATGTGCAGGGGAAATAAAGCCCTTTTACGCCAAGAATGGGCAACGCTTTCGACTGTTTAACATCGCGAATTTTCAAAATGGTTGTTCAGATATGTTTCGAGATATGTACTGGCCAATGCTTCGTGGGTCACCCTGTATATTACTGATTTAAAATTAAATAACACATCGTCTATTCAAATATGTATATGGATAAGGGTAGGTACTCTTAAGTAGGCATCAATGTAGTGCCGACTATGAAAGATATAGTTATGCGAGGCTTCCATATTATAATATTATTTCGATATTGTGAAATATACATGCATTGCAAAGTTTAGTTACTGACAAAGATCAATACAACTACATACACATTGGTGTTTTATAGTCGATAATGTTGAGAAAAGCAGAAGTTGTAGTCAGAAAGCTCTCGTGGTATGAAGCTGTTCCTATGAGTACACATAGCGAATGAATTAAGTACCTAAATGAATAACAAGTTTCAAATTATTTACCTATCAAGAGACATGCGACTTGAACATGCGACAAATGTCAAGTATATATCAAGTTACATGGGGTTGTGGGCATATGCTTAAGAGAATACGGGGTCTGCATATGCCATACCTGAAAACTACAGATAAAAATGATTATACCTCTCTGCTTAATCTTAAACGTTCGCTGTTTGCTTAATCGAAAGTTACAGCTTTTACGTCATTAACAATGCCACACCTCAATTAAGTAATTCGATCACATCAGCGCTGTTAACGAAAACGGTTATTGTTTGTTTAAACATTAAACTAGGCAAATGCATCTTTTGGGCCGATTCTTCAATAATACTTGGATAGCTAAATCACGAACCAAATACTGTATCTACGTTTGTCAACAATAGAGTAAAATTCAAATTAACTAATAAGCTAATGTACTTGACATATTCCTACGATAGATAATTCTAGCGATTTGTTGTCACGTTGTATGAGTCCTGTTTTGTTAATTAATTGCGATTTATGAGGGTATGAGTCCAGTTGGCTACGTGAGATGAAATATATTTTCCAGAGTTAATTGATAAATAACGTTAATAATAATATTATTAATAAGGATATGGGTAATGTGCTGCGCGCCGTGACAAGATAATAAAATAATACAAAGTAATTTGTAACAAAGGCAGCTACGAACGATTATATACATAGATCCAGTGTCCAAATTTGTTCACAAACTACCACTAAGTGCCCTTGCAAACCCTTACAAATGTACGCGGATGAGTAGATCCATAGGGGGGAACACATATCCGAATATGGAAATAGAGATTACTCAGAAATTAGCATATGTATTCGTTCGTATATTGTCCTCAAGATAACCCTGAAGAAGTCGAAACGTCGCCGTAATCTTTTTTTATTTTTTACATATTTATATGGACTCACAAATTTTATTCACTTATATTAACTTGGTTCCAAGTAAATTTAAAAGAGGTCAACACAGTATTAAACGGCGATTAAATAACTGTTACTTCTATTCGATGCTCGTTATGAGCCGCGAGTTTTCCTTCTGATTAACAAAAAGTCATCAAAATCGATGAGTTAGACATAAAAAATAGCTCCTTACAGAAGAATTGACGTTTTGACGTATTTATTGTCATATTTAGAGGATTGGAATGTATAAGTCAACATATAGTAGAACACACAAAATAAGTCACTGCGACGTTTTGTCATATGTTCAAACGGTCATATGTTCGTTGATTGACAGTGGATTGCTTAGTAAAAAAAATAGATTTTCTTCATATGAAGTTATACTCTATGGGTTTTAGTTTCCAAGCTACAGGGCGATAAAGAATTTCAAAAAATTTAGTTTTTCTCTAATAACTTTCGAAGATTAGAAGATAATAAAACGAAACTTTAACCGTAGCTTAATTAGATAATGCCCTAGTAACAAGATAAAGATTGACTTCGTAAGTTACTCAGTGGCGTACGTACACATTGTACCGTAAAGTTTTCGGAAGAAAATTGTGGTACGCCACTGGTAAAAACATTTTTTTATTTCTTTTTTAAGATGTACTTTTCATTCTAAATAAAATTACCCTCTTGTGTTTTATTTGTATCTCTTGTCATTTTCCCGTAATTAGAACTTTTGAAAATACTAATTTTTTCCCACTGCTAACATAGGAAAATTAAAGTAATAAAAACATTATCAAGTATGATTTGACTCAGCCACCGCAAATGGTCGAGTAAGCATTGAAAATACTTTTTGATTGAATATGATATTAAAATGTCACATTATTTTAACAATAATAAAAAATAGAGGAATAACTTAGGAATTTATAGAATTTATTGACTAGGTAATAGGAAGTAATAAACTAACAAACTCGACTACAAAAGGTGCTGGAAATGTTGCCCCCTAACTTCAATACATTTTTCAATGCGTTTTTCATGGATTCTCTTACTCGCCCAAAAATACCAGGCATCTCTCGAATTTGCTGACAGCCCATTTCAACTCTTTGCCGAAGGGTCTGCACATCAGGAATGGGAACGGAATAAATTATGTTTTTTAAGTGCCCCCACAAATAATAGTCTAATGGATTAAGGTCAGGAGAACGAGGAGACCACGCTCTTGGCCCTCCACGACCTATCCATTTATTTCGGAACGTTTCATTCAGATATTCTCTCACTTCTCGCCTAAAGTGAGCTGGGGCGCTATCATGCATAAACCACATGTTCTGGCGTGTTTCAATTGGGACTTCTTCTAATAGAGGTTGTAATTCGTTTTGAAGAAAATCCAGATACGATAATCCGTCTAGCCTATTTGGTAGTACTATGGGACCAATCAAAAAATCGCCAATTATTTCGGCCCAAACATTAATTGAAAATCGCTGCTGGTGCCGAGATTGTATCATTCCATGTGGATTTTCATCAGCCCACAGATGGTTATTGTGGAAATTAACTATACCCTATTAACTATAACATCCCTTGTAAATCCAGCTTCGTCGGTAAATAAAATGAATGAGTGGAATAACAAATTCTGATTACACTTATTTAAAAACCAGGTACTAAATCTGAGACGTGATACATAATCCTCGGCAAAAAGTGCTTGCACTCTTTGTAGATGGTGTGGGTATAACAAATTATCGTGCAGAATTCGTTCCACTCTCTCCATTCTTCCAATTCTTCTAGTACTTGATTTAGGATTCGCCTCGACCGTCTGAAGGATTCGTTCTTCAAGTTGTACTGTCCTTACATTTCGAGGTCTTCCGATGGAGGTGCAAGGTTTTAACGAGCCGGTATCACGTAAGCGCGCATGAATTCTAGAGAAAGTCTTCCTATTTGGAATGCACCGAGCTGGAAAACGTTCAACATACAGACGCACAGATAACACAGTATTTCCGTTGGCAAGGCCATAAATAAAATGCATGTCTGTTAATTCTTTAAATGAGTAGTCCATTTTTAACAGATCTAAACCAAAGTACAACCGTTTAAGGAAAACTAAATGTCTTAACTGACAATTGAGTCAAAGCATACTTCATAATGGTTTTGTAATTTTCATTTTCTAATGGAAGTGGGAAAAATAGTATTTGCAAAAGTTTTAATTACGGGAAAATGACAAGAGATACAAATAAAACGCAAGAGGGTAATTTTATTTAAAATGAAAAATAGATCTTAAAAAAGAAATAAAAAAATGTTTTTACCAGTGGCGTACCATAATTTTCTTCAAAAAACCTTACGGTACAATGTGTACGCACGCCACTGAGTAACATACGAAGTCAATCTTTTTCTTGTTACTAGGGCATTATCAAATTAAGCTACGGCTAATATTTCGTTTAATTGTTTTCCAATCTTCGAAAGTTATTAGAGAAAAACTAAATTTTTTTAAATTCTTTAGCGCCCTGTAGCTTGGAAACGAAAACCCATAGAGCGTAACTTCATATGAAGAAAATCTATTTTTTTTACTAAGCAATCCACTGTTTAATTTATTCCCAACCTTTATGTTACACCCTGTATATATATATATATATATATATATATATATATATATATATATATATATATATATATATATATATATATATATATATGTACTTACTCTATCAACTAACGTGATGAACTAGCATCATCCATCATCATCATTATCACGGACTGGAGACGATTCATAAATACTTTACAACTTCAGGTATGTTTCCATATCTGTCCCAGATAATGGTGTTCGTTGTGGTGAAAATATATTGTTATATTTGGAGAACGACAGTTCGACATCTACTAATGTTATACAGGCATACGTAAAATATTCTTCGCACCCAATAAACATGTACGAATCTACAACCGTGTGGTGAATGAGACCGGTCTACTGAACACATTATCGCGGCACAATCGGTCACAAACATCAATATTTGATTTGTGGGCACTTGTGGGCAATTTTTCTAACGTCTCCAATACCACTTGCGTAATTGTATTACCAGTACACTCAGTGCGTATTTTGGTTAGTTAATAGTAATGGAAACGTCGATTGCCGAGAGTCCAGTACATCTACTATAATATATACAATAGAATTTTTTTACGATCCATTGTCTCGTCAACACATAACTACTGTCATCTATTTTGTAATTTACGTGTAATAGTCTCTATAATGTCGTCGCGTATAGCTAATATATTGCTCCATAACATTCTGCGACTTGGTAAATGGAACCGTGTATTGTATTTGTGCCAAGTTTTTCGAAATGGTTTTTGATCTAGTATGTGAAGCAGAATATTACAGGCTATGGACATCAATAATAAATCATACCTAAATGGAGTTTGCAAGGGCATGCCCTGTTTTCTATGTTTATGTTGCAACAGAATTCACGTGACGTGTACAGTAGAATTTGGACTAGCACAGTAAGGGTTTATCGCATACTTTACGCATTATTTTCATTCCATCGTAGAATAAATCATCAATTTCACCAATAAACTTTTTCACTTGGTGAGAATATAAACATTTCCTGGGCTTTCGCATGTTTAAAACATACTTTATTATTAAATTAAAGAATTTCAACTAACACAGCGAAGACTGTACATACACCTCGATCGATAAATCAAAAACTACCATACATCGTTAACAATTTAATAAAAAATTTATGAGGACATTTTTTAATGAAATTTTATGAATATTATTATTTTAGAATAGCTAAGACTTGTGGATTTGATAAACAAAGCGTTAGTTGCAGTAAAACTATTCATGCCCCCACATGAAGCCTCAATGGTCTACAGCATTCGCCCATAGCCTTATTTATTAACAACTGTCAAATTTATCAATGTAGTAAACTATTTGTGCCGGATTTCAAAGTCCAAAAATTTCGCAGATTTAACATGTCCATGTAGAATTTGATAGTTCATAGATTCTATTAAATTAATTCGGACTGGAGGTCGTTTAAAATATTCACACTTTGACTATAATAGAATCTACTTTATTGTTCTGCCCCGAGTGCTAAATGTAGGTTAATAAAATTAAATTTTAAACACCAACATTACAGACCAGTCCGTCCAGTCCACTGTTGACCATAATTACTATTGGCTACAATTCGGGAACAATTTTAGATAATAGGTGGAAGAAATATTGCAAAGGGTACCAGTATTATTCACAGTTGTGTTTTCAGACTAATCCGAAACGGATTACGCTCATAATGGGAAATTTACTGAAAGGTCGACATCAATCAAGTGCGCCATTTGAATGTTCAGTAGTGGACTACGCCGCCCGACGCCAGTCCATTTATAATAATGAATCGTAAAGGTGTGGGCAGTCAAAGTAGACTATAACTTATTTTAATAATAACCACTTAAACTGTTTCTGTTTATAGTTGAAGGTTTAGTGTATATATTCAACCGTAGTAACATAAAACAGAAATATATCATGCATCTAATTCTAGACAATACTTACAAAGAGTCAGGAAACGTATTGGGTAGATGTGTATATTTCTTAAGAACAGTGCATTATTAAGTAAAATAAATTTGTTGAGGACAGTACAAACACTAGAGTATGTCAACATGATCGACACAATGTGCTAGAGAAAATGTAATAAACATATTTCTCTCATGAAAAACATTCTAGCGCGATAAATATCGTCGCTGAAATATTCGTCCAAATGATAATTTCTACTGAAATCGTACACTAAATTTTAATGGAACACCTTAATATGCGAGAGTTGTCGTTTTCAATTTTTCATGGAAGACATAATAAAACTCCAGCATATTTCTAATTATGGGAATTTCTAGAAACTAAATCTTCAGTCTCTAAGATGGTGTAGAATTTTAGAACAACATCAGAAACATTTTTCTGCTTCCATAATGAAACTAAACCTCCGTCAGAGTTTTTCTTACAGCACTGTATTTTTAGTTAGTACCATTCCCATTATTCTTCCAAAAATTGGCCCTCCAACTTATGGCTGTTTTCGTGGTTTAAGGTGTTCGTTACAGGTTTATTACATTCCCCAAACTAGCTAGATTCAAAACCAACTGATCGAAAATGAATTATGGAGGTGCAGTATTGTATCTAGTTCTAGAACCTTTTTCTGAGACCGGAGCCAGCAATGATGGTTTGGGAAGCCTCTGGTAGTTCCATGGTAAGCGACTATACCATAGTCGCCCATTCAAGGGCCATAGACGTAGGCGAAAATACTTGCGTTCTTGAATCTATCTCATGCCAATTTATGGCCCCTAATAAGAACACTGACATTACAAAGCAAATAATAATAACAGTATAATCTATATTTATAGTCCTATGTGTAGAAGGTGCAGTCCCGAAATGTAGACTGGGCAACATATTATTGTAGAGCTTTCCTGTTCACTTAATAAAACGAGAAGCTGTATTGTGATATTATTGGCCAGAAGCGACTGTCTATGTCGATTAAAAGTACCCTCATCCAGTACATCCACGCGATAAGACGATTGTGAATGTAAAGGCGCGTTCCCACTATGCCGCGGTTTGCCAGTTGGCAAAGCCATTTGGCAATGCCAGCGGTAATGTAGACGAGATCGTTGGCATGTGCCAACGTACCAGCGGCGCGCCAACAAGAATCGCTGGAATGTCGGCCTCCTTCAAAGAAAGCCAAAACCCAACTAAGAGTGGGGACGTCCCAACCGCTCGCATCACGCGGCAATGCGGCTTCAGTCGTGTTTTGATTCAGAGGCGCGCTGATGAGCAACGTTATAAAGGTGAAGTGGACAAACGAATCGAACGAGCTGAAGCAATTAGTAAGTCCTCCTCAGTGAACATCGTGGACTAAATTAAATGCCAACACAGATGTGGATATTTTCGGTGGCCACTGGCTTTGCCAACTGGCAAACCGCTGCACAGTGGGGACGCGCCTTAAGGTTAGTGTTATGGGAACACAAAATGGCAGCACACTGGACATGATATGATAGCCTGAGTGCGGACTTTGCGCACCACTCCTTTTATAGAATCCAATTTCAAACTTCAGTGTCTGGCCCGAACTAAACTTTCCATATGCACTCAATTTCTCAGCACTCTCGTATGCATGATATTAAGTCATTGCGTTCAAAACTGAAGAAATAGGTACATCTAATCTTCAAGAGGTACAGTAGATCTAATAAGAGTAGAGAGGTACAAAATGGTTTTTTGGTAATAAACGACTGACTCTCTATATATTTTTTTTATTTAATACTCTCCATTTTATTTTAAAATTAAACTATCTATTGGCGTAATAGTCAGTAAGATGTGAGTTACATAAATTTCTACAATATTTCTTTAAGTAATCTTCTGAGATACCTATCTATTCATTCTTCAAGCAGATTAAAAATAAGAACACAGTTTGACTTGTTCACTTATTGAATATGTCTAACTATAACTTTTGACCATAGATGGTAGCCATTTTAGCACGTCACTGAAAACATACCTGTATATGTACTATCTAATAAATGTGCTATTATTAAGCCCCGTGGATCATAAGAGAAATTGTCTTTTGTCTGATGTGACCGTATAACTTATATTGGAATAACGATCTACTATTTGGATTTAGGGATACTGGCTCATTCTGTTAAATTAGTGTCCACATAATTGTAATGTTATGGGATTACGTAAATACAGCGCCACTGGTGTTTCAGCATTAAAGGAGTTATTATTTAATATGGCCTAATACAATAATATACGTATATAATAGTTTAGATACGATTACATATCACGTATGTATATTTATTCAGCTAATTATTTATAACTAAGGTTTATATAATATAAAGAAATAATCAATTCTTTAAAGCCTGTCAAAATGTCTTCCTGTTACTGATTTTTTTCAGATTTTACTTTTCACGTAGTGAATTCTACTCAATGCATAAAATAATTATTGCAATTATTGCAAATCATGAGCATTCAATTAACAAAAAAACTGAAAGATCTGTTGTGATTACAATATAAAAATATATAGTAATCAGAAAATAACAAGTAGGAAGACAAACTGTTATTACTGTGATACGCACTCGAACACATTTCACTGTTTTTAGTTTGTTTGTCTCTACCGGAGTTTAAATTATGGTTTCAGCCTTACATCACTCTTTGCACTGCATTTCATTCTTTGAGCTCGAAATTATTTCCATTGTCAATAGTATCCAAAAGAAGTACACAAATAAATTCCCTTTATAGAATAACAATCTCTTTCAGTTAAACAACTGATAAATACAAAACCTTGTGTTGCGATTGTTTTGTATAACAAATATGTGAAAAGTTACAGCATCAAACACAAACTATGAAATTATACGTGTCTGAGTGTATAAAAAATATTTTCAGTTTCTTTTTTCTGTCGAAGATACGTTACCTACAACAATTTAGTTGAAAGAATTATATGTTAATAAAATCGATACAAAGTATAGTTCAAATATAATAAGGCAGCATTCTGTCAACATTTCTTTAACCTATGAAACTCATATATAGTGAGGTTTTGTATAGTGAGCTTTTATAAAATATAAGTCGACTTCATATCAATATAGATAAAAAAATAAAATGAAAAATAACGTAATATGCCAATCTTATGTTTAGAAATGCATGTATTTGGGAATCAGAAACTATGTATGAGAATTGCAACAACATTTATACTATAGAATACAATAGGATTGAAACTAGGTAAATTAGTATTAGAGAAAAGTAGTAGTTCAAGCAAGCGAAATTTGTTTTAACATATTTGAGTAGTTTTAGCTTTTTTCAACGATAAACTAATATATAAATTATCTACTATGCTAGCAGTTTAGTAGTTTTTTTGAGTAATCAGAATTCCTGAAGTGGGTCAAACATTATATATATATTCTTTCATTTCATGGTTATACCATGAAATAAAAGAACAATTGATCAATAGGCTAGGTTATTACGAAATTTTTAATTTAATTCTATTTGAGCGCTTAAGAAAGAGAGAAGTTTATATCATCATCATCATGAGTTAATATCATTCTCCCTATCTTGTGCTAACCTACGCATTTCGCTAATTGTGCTACAACCTACATACCTTACTATTTGCGAGCAGTAGTCTAATCTAGGCCTACCTATGCCTTTCTTCACTCCTATTTCTGCCTCCAAAATACCGCGGACTATTCCCCCATGTCTCCCTCATGCATAAAAGTGGTTTCTTTTTGTTAAAAGCTATTCGACCCTGCGCTATTCCTTGTTTTATATCTTTATCGCTTTAAGTAAAATAAATTGGGATGGAAGCAATCCCAATTTATTTTACTTCCTGAATAAGTCTTTAACTTTCTCCAATGTTTCATTATTAATTTGTACTTTCGTATTTGATCTGCTCTCACGCCCTCTGCACACTAACACTTTTGTTTTGTTTTTATTCACTCTCATTCCGTATTCCTCTATCAACACTACCTCCATTTCGTTCAATACTGATTCTAGTTCCTCCTTACTAGATGCTAATACTGCTATATCATCCGCGAATCTCAGCATTTTTAGTTTCTGTCCCTATACTTTAATCCCGAAATCCACTCTATCTTTTACTACATTAATCACCTCGTCGATGTACAGATTAAAAGTTAGTGGTGATAGCGTACATCCTTGTCTTACTCCTTTCCAAATACCTACTTCCCTTTTATTTCCTTTCTACTTCTATAACAACAGTTTACTCTTCTGGCGCTTTATTGTTCTTTAGCCCCCTTAGTGCTATTTCAAATTCCTCTCTCAATATGGGTTTTCCTATATCTTCTCTATCGATGCTAGATTCTTCCTCTAATATCTCTCCTAATTCCTGACCCTCGTATAAATTTCCTAAGTACTGCTTCCATCTATCCGCTTTCTCCTCTCTTCCGATCAGTATGTCCCCCGATTGACTCCTGACGTTTCTACTTATTGGTCCTATATCCCTGAATTTCCTCTTAATTATTTTGTAAGCCTCATCGGTCTTACCTACTGGGAGCTTATCTTCTACTTCTTTGCATTTATCCTCTATCCATTGTTCTTTCGCTTTTCTACACTTTCTAATGGTTTCCCACTTTATTGACTTATAAACTTTTAGTCCTTCCTCGTCTCGTCTGTTTTTGTCGCCTCGTCTCTTTTGTATTAAGTTTAAGATTTCGTCCGTTATCCAGGGCTTCCTAGCTTCCCGTTTCTCGTGTCCGAAAACGTCCGTAGCCGCGGAATCTAGACTATTCTTGATACCCTCCCACTCAGTTTCTGCGTTCTTGATTTCGTCATTACTCGCTTTATTTATTAATTGATCTATTTTCTCCTTCAACTTATCTTTCATATTCTGATCCCTCAATATGTCTACATTTATGCGTTTCTTATCCTTCCGGGTTTTCAGATTTTTTAACTTTAATCTAGCTTTCATGACTACCAAGTTGTGGTCGCTGTCTACATCTGCTCCTGGATAACTCTTACAGTCTTTTACTTGATTTCTAAATCTCTTCCTAACCAGAATATAGTCTATCTGATACCTGTCTATCCCTCCTGGCATTTTCCAGGTGTACCGCCTCCTAACGTAATTCTTGAACAATGTGTTCGCGACTACCATCTTGTGGTTCTCACAGAATTCTATCAGTTTGCTACCTCTCTCGTTTCTGTTTCCTAATCCATAAGGACCTACAAATTCTCCTTCTTTTCTCTCACCTACAATTGCGTTAAAATCTCCCATTATTATTAAATTTTCATGACCCTTCACAAATCCTATTACCTGCTCTATGTCCGAATAAACGGCTTCTAACTCTTCCTCACTGTGTCTAGAAGTAGGCATGTATACTTGCACTATTACTGTTTTCACTGGCTTCGAATCTAACCTGACCATCATTACTCTCTCGCTGTATTGTAGGTAGCTATCTACACACTGACCTGCGTTCTTTCGCATAACTATTCCTACTCCCGCGTTTCCATTTACCGATCCTGTGTGTATTACCCTATAGTCACCGCTCCAAAAATCTCCTACTTCCGGCCAGCGCATCTCACTTATCCCTACTATATCTAATCCTAACCTATCCATTTCTATCTTCAGATTCTCTAGCTTCCCTGCTTGTCTCATGCTTCTGACATTCCACGCTCCGACTCGTGAAATGCTACACTTCTTTCTATCCCTACTGTTGCACTCGATCTGGTCTCCCGGAACAGTCCTCACCCGGAGATCCGAACGGAGGACTATTTTCCTTCCGGTGTCTTTTGTCCCAGGAGACGCCATCACTATTTGGGATAAGCTTTTTGGTTAGCTGTTCTGAGGATTATAATGTGGTGGTTTCCTCTTACCTTCCACATCGTAGTCGTGTGTGTCATAGAACCATACCAACCTCCACGGTTTCTGCCACTATGACTACTGAAAGAGCTGCTGCCCTCCTTCAGGGACTTGTCTTAGTCTGCTTTTTCAATAAGGACCCCCCCCCCCACTATGGTTAAACCTATGGTACGGCTCCTTAAATCATTAAAACGCGCAAGCCGACCCACCCATTCTAGTTTGCACTAGAACTTCGTCAAGGTTCAAGTCCTATCGGATCGGAGAAGTTAATATATTGGAAAGAAATTGTAAAGTCCACTAATATACATAGATTAGATATCCAAGGAAAAAAGTGTTTATAGTAAATTACCAAACTTTTTAAAATGCAGTTATTTTTAAAATAGAGAGTAATATTCAAACCCAAAAAAATATTCGGTTTATTTAATACGTAATATTATATTATATATAAAAAATTAAAATTTCTTCTTTAAAAATGATTTTTTTTTAATTCCTATTAGTTTTATTACAGTGTACATAGTGTACAGTGTAACTATAGATAATGACAGTAATAATAGTAATAACAATATACTGTAAGTGATGTACTGTAAAATATCCTTTGCAATTTACTTATAAAACTAAATATTGACACCAGGTTAGTTAGTCTAAAAAACTAGTCTATTGAATATTAAGATAATAAATTTGTCTTCTTAATAAGTGTTTTACTGTCGCTCTAAACCAAATATATTTGTTTAAAACCATTGATATAAATACGAAGTAACTATGTAGATAAATGGTATTATAGGCACTAGCACAACAACATATTAAATTAAAGCAATAAATACCATCAAGGCTTAGCTATCATTATTTTTTTTTTCATTAAACATATAAATTGTATATAAAATCATAAATTATAAAATCAGTAAAAGGCGTTTTGTATGGAGGCATAAGTTGTTATGTTTTTTTAAATAAAGCTATGCCTTCTACAGAAATTAAAAAGTAAATAGAATAAAGATTTGTCAAAAAGCCCATTCTGTAAGTTATATTATACTATTATGGAGCCAACTGAAATTATAGTTCGCTTAAGTACAACAAAGGTATAAGTGTACCTCGGCGCCATTATAATAAGATATCATGGATTATCGCCAAACCAGCTGCTTGCTAGACATCCAACAGTTAATGTAAAGACGGCACAAATTGTGGTAGAACAGAATGTTAACATATTTAAATGATAGTGTCTCCATTGCCATTTATTTAAAAAATGTTAGCCCAGGTGGTGTTGCCGAGCCCGTACAGACAATTTTAAAATATGATGGCGGATCCGGTTTAACGTACCGATAATAGATTACAAATAATATGCTGTTCACTTAATTTAATAAAGTAGATGCAAAGCATGACGACTAGAGTGTCACCTTCATGGTTATTCAAAAATTTATTAATTTACATCATAAATTGGTCAGTGCCACAGACAAATTACGAGATAAGATCAATTCGTCTTTTGGATTAATGATTTTCCACATTGACTCTGTTCTGGTCCACTTTCACTCAACCGCAGTTATTTTAACATTTAAGTTAATTCGTAAGTTAATGGATCTATTCAAGAAGTAATATTGTAATGTATGTTATAATATATTTAACTATAATATATTTATAACAATACTAATATAATGTAATAAATGTACTGTAGGGTGCCCTTTACAATTTAATTGTGTAATCATATATTGACACCTAGTTAGTTAGTCCCAACAACACTGGCTTATTAACTATTAAAAAAGTAAACGTTGGTTTTGCTAATAAGTATTTTACTATTGTTCTAAACTGAACATGAAGACCAAAAATGTACTAGACAGTTTTTGACTGCTATCCATTTACGTAAATAAAAACTAAGTATCTAGATAAAGTGGATTAAGGGCAGTAGCACAATGACATATTAAATTAATGCAAAGGGAACCATCAAGGCTTGGTTTCCATTATTACTTTCGTACATATACATAAATATATAGAATCGTAAACTATAGAATCATACACTATAAAATCATTACAAGTCGACGTATTTTATATATATATATATATATATATATATATATATATATATATATATATATATATATATATATATATATATATATTTTAAATAATGCTCTGTTTGTCAAGAAGAAGTCCACTGTAGAAGTTACAATATACTATACGGGGTCAAAATTTATAGTTTATTTAAATAAAATAAAAACGTGCGTGTCAGCAGCGGCGCTATTATAAGATGTTATGGCTTTCTAGAACAGCTAACGTAAATATGGCATAAATTGTAGAAGAACAAAATGTTAACACATTTAAATGATAGTGGCTCCTTCGTCATTTATTTAAAAATTGTTAACCCAGATGTTATTGACTACATAGTATCGTACATATTATTTCAAAATATGGCGGAGGATCCGGTTTGATGTACCGAATACTAGATTACAAATAATTTGTTGTTTATTTAAACTAATAAAGATGCAAAGCAAGTCGACAAAACTGCTTAACTCATAGCGATTCAAAAATTCATTAATTTATCAGAAACTGTCTTATGTCAACACCACAGAAGTATCCAAGAGCAGATATTTTTTTATTTGTTTCAGGACAAAATTCGCATTAAACTAAGAGAAAATATTGGTGAAAGAGAATATTATTGTTCGAACGTATTGACGAGAATTTTAAATGAGAGTAGTAGAATGAGATCCTCCTATGACTGAGGCGAGGAAATGAAGTTTCTAATAAATGTCTCTGTTTTTTTTTTTCAAAAGATGGAGTATACTGCCTTAACTAGTTGGGTTATTCGTATTCTGTATTGTTCTGTATTCTGCACTATTTAACACTATCTACCTCACCTTTGTACAGTCTGTGATATTAAGAAAGTATGTTTTGTTCTTAAAAAATACAAAACCATATCAACTAATATTTTAAATTTTCTGTCATATTCATTTGTATATAAATAAGTGGCGCAAAATATATAGCTTGATATATTACTTTAGAGTCTTTAACATGAATGGATAACCTATCATATCATCCTATGGAGGTATCTGCAAAAATGGCATTCGTATTTTGGTCCGGAATGATGAACTGGATTCAATATTGAGGATGAATCATTCGTTCAATCAGTCATTGTATGTCTATGTCTGACTTACCTCAGGACGAGAACACCATATCCGTGCAATCTTCCTTTCTATAGGCAGAAGGTCGGTTTTAGACACGATCTCTGGATGTTTAAACCCTTTTAAAAAATACATCTGCCTATGGGGTAAATTTAATTTTGAGATCACAACGGCGAAAAATAAAATAATGTATCATTGACATATGCATATTTACCAGCTGCGTGCGATTGATGAAAGCATTGGAAGCATTGCTTCCCTTGCTTTCATAAAGCATAACAATATAAACCTAATTTTAATTTTGCTTCCCCAGAATTAAAATTAATATAATTTTCGCCTTATATTTTAGTCATTTCTAATGTATCCCTGTGACATTAGAAAAGTGGCAGCTCGCTGCAATGTTGATTATGCGCATAGAGGAAATTTTCGAATCTACTCGATGACCTGGCCAGCCACATTTTCGATGCAACTGCATTAAGAACTTTTATTAGTCGTTTCGGTATAAGTTGGCTGGAAAATTATCGATTTACCTTGGATGATTCTCGCTGGCGCAGAAACGCTTTTCACAATCGCCTCGTTTATTTAAATTATCAAACGATTTCCTCACACCGATATTTTTTTTGATACTCTATAAACTAAATCAAATGAGATTGGCCTCTGTGTTCAACAAATTGATGCGTTTAATAAAAGAATAAGTAAGAAAATTAATCAATTTGAATGTTTTTGGTAGAAAACAAATTTTAATTTGGAATTAGAAAAAAATAGAATTAGGTGAAATTGAAACATCATCCGTCGACTATTTCTAGAAATTTTGCATAATTTTATTCAATAACTGAGAGTAAAATTTCAACATTTCAGTGAACTAAAGTAAGTTGAATTGTGTAATTCTAAAAATTACAGTATATCTTATTTTCCAGAGGAAGTTTACCTTAAATCTAACTTACGGCGATTTCTTTGACGTGGCAGCATTACATTCATTGCTAAATATTATACATGATACAACTGAAGTTAGTTATCAAGAAATAGTCTTAAATATGCTACTTTTTCTTAAAGAATATTGTAATAATTAGTTTTAACAGTTCTGGTAACAAGTATTTCAATAGAATATAGTTTGTCTAGTTTAAATCGCATTAAAACTTTTCTTAGAGGCAAATCAGCTGAAGAAGGATTGTTTAATTTAGCAGTGATCTCCATAGAAAGAGAGCGTATAAAAGTTTTATAAGAAAATCTAAGGTTTTATGAAGACGGAACGGGCAACTTTACCAACATAGATAGGAGAATAGAATTATATAAATCTATTTTTTCGTTGTAGGTAAATGTATTTCTTTTCTTTTTTACTTACTAATGAACTGATTATTAAGTTCATTTAGCTTCACTAAAATACAAAAATTAAATAAACTAATATCATTTTTGGGCTCTTTCCCACATAATAATTTTACCACATGCCACTGATACACATATACTTCTAATTATATTTTTAATGGCTATTCTATGTCGAAAGATGATAATTGTTTTGTATCCTTAAAAAACCTTGTAAAACAAACCTTGTTCCCTGTATTGAAAGACACCCACTTTGTACCTTCCTAATATTTCTTTTTACTGTCAAAATTGGAGCCTTTCCTATAAATTAATATCTTATAATTTTTCATATTTATTGAGTAAAATTAATATATAAATGCAAGACATTATAATTGAAAGTATTAATGTCGTCAAATTGAAAGGGAATTTTAATGAAGCACGTAATTACGCGGTGGTATCTTTCTAAATTAACTGTTCATCTAACCCACAATATTTCCACAATAAAGTGAAGCATACACCATACATCTATTCACCATTCACTTAATATTAAGTGTATGTAAAAAGATTCAAGTAAAAGCCATTAACGTTAATATTTTAAAAAGTTTTCTACGATTACAAAATTATTTTCTGCACAAATCTTGTCGCATTGAAAGTACTATGCAATAAAATGTAAAAGGAATCTGCGGGTATTTTATAAATTGGAGTCATTTGCGTGAAAACGCAAAACATAAATCTCTGAGTCGTTAATTGGACACACCTTTTTATCTCTCTGTTTGAGTTTCACAACAAATTTGAGTTGGCGATCCAATTACGTACTGTTGACGGCTCTCATATGGGAAATTCTTTTCTTTCTCATTTGTCACTCTGGCACCGACTTGATGATATATAAATTTCCTAAAAATTGTCAGTGTTCGTTACAGGTCTTTGTCGTATATGATCTCATCATGCAGCTATTATTAAAGTGTAATAAGCAACATTCAACTTGTAATTATTGCGTACAAGTCATAAATTATACAATATATTATACCCTTTCCTTTCATATAACTATTGACAGCCTAGATAAACTTTTAGGTGATTCTAACAATGTATTTCTAAATATAATTAAAGCCAGAACAATCAACAACAATAGCATATAAATGTTAAAAATACCTCCAGATAATAATAAATTATATTGTAATAAGCAAATTGTAATTATTTGATTATATTAAACTAAACGTAAATATTTTATACAACACGACGTAAAGAATAAAATTCTCTTTTATAAAAGAATTTGTAAAAGAGTATCAAGAGCAAGAGTACCAATTGAAGCCAAATTATTATAGTAGCAAAATTATTTTAAGGAAATAACAATATTACAAAGACATCTAAATAGTTTAGTAGAGCACAAATTTCCTCTCATAGTCTCATAGACCACCCATGGTTTCTATATTATGAATAATTTATTTTACCAGATTTATAATAAAAATACATTATACTTTTTAATTTACCACTCTAACGTAATACATAAACATATATGCTTCTAGAAACTGTACAAATAAAGTCTAAAAATTCAACGTAATAACTTCTCTAAAATCTTGTTAGACTGAGGACACACCCGCATCACACATATCTTAGACGATGGTGTTCTTGAAATATGTATGCCTACTTGTGAATATCGTCCTATATTTTGAAAATGAATGTTCCTCATCCAAAGATCTTTAGTCATATCTTCACAATGCATAATCACTATATTATTGCAAACAGTAATTATTCAGTTAATAAAGGCAATAAAAAATTGGTGCAATAAAAGTATATAGTAATCATAGGCTAACAAATAGGAGGACAAATATTTATTATTATAATACACGCTCGAAGAAATTTCAATACTTTATTTTATTTACCTATATCGCACTTTAAATAGTGATTTCAACCTTATATCATACTATTTATTGAACCTCATTCTTCGTACTTGAAATTATTTCCATTGTCAATAGCATTCAGAAGAATTGCACACGTAAAGTCTCTCTATAGAATAACAAAGTCTTTTGATTTGGTTGTAACTAGTTAATGCAATATCTTTTGTGTATACAAACATATGAACAGTTATGACCTATTAATTTCTGAGTATTTAAAACATCGTACGAAATTATACGTGTCTACATATTCACGTTTTAAATTTTATTTCTGGCATATTTAAAGATATATACAGGTGTCTTTGTCTATTTCGAGGACAATTTGTTTTCAATAAATCTGTGTTAATAAATTGACAATAATTAAGACATAAATATTTTAATAAAAAACAGTTTATATAATTTATAAAATGTTCCAAGCATACTAGATCGGACCTTGCATAAAACATAAAACTCATGTACCAGTATAGTGTATTCATAAGGTACAGTAACGATTAATGTTCAAATAAAATGAAAACTTCTGAAATGTGACAATTATTATATATTTTGAATATGTGTATGTGGGAAGCAAAAACCAATTACAAGATGGTGCCTGCAGCGTCATCAATGGCTATTGTAAATAACACGTGTTAATTTTGGCAAAAGTTATGTAGTAATATAAATTATCTATTACTATGACGTACTATGGTAGCTGTTTTCGGTTTAAAGATAGTGTTTAGTTTATGCTTACGTCTATGTTTAGTTTAAACATAGTATTATATCATCAAGCAAAAGAAGAATTCATCAAAAGGATAGATTTTTCCGAAATTTTTAATTGCGCTCTATCTCAGAATTTAAAAAATTGAGTTTATAATTTGAAAAATCTTAAAATTCGCAAAATCCATTAATATCCATAGTTTAGATAGGTATCCAAAAAAAAGTTTTAATAGTATACTACCTAATTTAAGAAAATGTAGATTTTTTTAAGGTCAATAGTATTCAAATAAAATGCCATTATTCGGTGTATTTAAGAGGTAATATTGTAATATATGTTATGATTGATATATTTATTTCCTTTTTTATATGTTCAACTTCTATTTTTATGTAGTTTCTATTATTTTATCACAGTATGTATAGTATATACTAGATAATAATAATAATAATATAATATAAGTATGTACTGTAAAATTTCTTTTACAATTTACTTGCATATAGAATCAAGTGTTGACACCAGATTAGTTAGTCCCAATAACTGGTCTCTTAAATAAAGGGTGGTCCAACCATAATGCACAATGTTAATTGTGAGTCACACCTTAACGTCAAGTTTTTTGCCCAACTTAATTTGACATTTCTATGTTTCAGTGTTTGGCAAATTCAACCATGGAGAGGTACACAATTGAGCAGCGCGTTAAGATTGTTGAAGCCTTTTACGAAAATGGGCGTTCAAATCAAAATGCATTTCGTGCACTTCGTAACTTTTTTAGTCAGCATAATCGACCAAATGTGTCCACAATCGGGAGAATTGTGCACAAATTTCAGCAAACCGGGTCTATAGGAAATGTGAAAACACCTGTGCATGCTCGCCCAGTTTGTTCTGCGGAAAACATTGATGTTGTTCGCGTAGTGTTGCAGAAGAGCCGTCAACCTCGACTCGTCGTCGTGCCCAACAATTGAACATTTCACGAACATCACTGATGCGAATTTTGAATAAAGATTTGAATTTACACGCTTACAAGGTTCAATTGACTCAAGAGCTGAAGCCTACTGACCATTTCAAGCGTCTTCAATATGCCGAATGGTCGGTTGAACAGACAGAAGTGAATGGTGACTTTACAAAGAAAATCATCTTCAGCAACGAGGCACAGTTTCACCTCAGTGGATTCGTTAACAAGCATAATTGCCGCATTTGGGCAAATGAGAATCCACGAGTGATTGTTGAAAAGCCGATGCATCCACAAAGAGTGACTGCTTGATGCGGTTTATGGGCTGGCGGCGTCATCGGGCCGTACTTCTTCGAAAATGAGGTCGGCCAAGAAGTTACCGTCAATTGTGTTCGCTATCGCGAGATGATAACGGACCTCTTGTGGCCAGAAATTGAGGATATGGACCTGGACGATATGTGGTTCCAACAGGATGGTGCCACTTACCACACAGCCAACGAAACAATGGCACTTTTGCGCGAGAAATTCAATGGCCGTGTTATCTCATGTCGTGGCGATGTTAATTGGCCGCCACGATCATGCGATTTGACACTGTTGGACTTCTTTCTTTGGATATATTTAAAAGAAAAAGTGTACGTCAATAAGCCAAGAACAATTCAAGAGCTAAAGGATGACATAATTCGGCACATTAACGGCATTGAACCTCAATTATGTCTCAGAGTCATTGAAAATATGGACCATCGGATAGAGGTATACCACCGAAGCCGTGGCGAGCATTTGGCCGACATTTTGTTTCACACGTAATTGTCATAGATCCTTCTATTATAATAAAAAATATTAAGATAATTCTCTGAAAACTTTTTGTTTTATTTACAATTAACATCGTGCGTTTTGGTTGGACCACCTTTTATTAAGAAAATAAACATTGGTCTTATTAATAAGTGTTTTACTGTCACTGTATACTGAATATGTGAACCAAAAGAGTATCAGGAGCCAGAGTAGCAACTGTCCAATTATTTTAAGAAAATGATACTACAAATATATTCAAATAATTTGGTTGGTTAGCATATATTTCATAATGTGTGCTGTGGTCACGTTAACTAAAATTTCGTGTCACTGTCGATAGTTTTGTGGATTGTTTTTAAAATTTCACCATCGTTATGACATATTTGGAGACTTGTAAAAAGTTTTTCACACTTCGCACATAACATCTCTAACTTCAGTTCATCGCTGCTTGGAAAGTAACAGCCACTGAGATGCATATTCATTGAAAAGGTTTAATAACAGGGGTTTCCAAATACGTGCACGGGAATATTACACACGGCGATCACGAAAATTAGATCATGTCAAGACATTCATTAAACGATTAGAAACTTGTTAACATCGTTTCATATGCAAAGAATTTTATTACAGAACTATTGTAGTAGATGTCTAGAAAATGTTGAAAAAATATATTTATTTTGTCAGAAAATCGTAACACAAGGCATTGTGACTCCATGTGCGTACGTCAACATATCGAGAGGTGCTGACGATTTATTATGCATATGGTATTGTCTGTAATTAATAATTATTGCCACAATGAAAATATGATTAAAACTTAGTCGTAATATTTCCCCGATGATGCCAACTTGACTGGCAAAACGCCTGTCAACAAACGTGTAGTTGTTCGGTGTTCATGGAAAACTGGCCTCTTTGTGGTTGCATCGAAGGTTCCACCTCCTTCCCATGACTACTCCATCTATTGAAGCTAACTATTTCGGCTATCGGTCTAAAAACTTTGCCAAACTCACACTCTCCTAGTGTAGTGGGACTCTCTTACTTGCCTAATATGCAATGAATAAGCAGTTTTACATCCTATCTAAATGATACCACTAGAAAATACAGGCAAACCGGTTAGTTACTCATCCGAATTGTAACTTGTTACCACTGCGTTGACATTTAGTCTCATCATATTTGTGTAAGATATTGTAGGCAACCGCCCGTCTCGTTATAGCAGTTAAATTATCGGAAATGTCGGAATCAATATAATATGTAATGACGTATCTATTTATCTTTGCTATTTCAGAAAAATTGTATTAAGTGGAAGTCTAACTTTCACATCGGTACAGAATAATGAATTACGGGTTTCGTGCTTTAAATTTTTAAAGCACGTTAGTTAATCATTTGAAATATCAGAAAGACAAGAATACATTGTCCCGTTTTAAAATATAATAAATCTATTTTACTGGTAGCATTTATGGAGTTTTAGATGTTCAAAATATATAAATAAAAATAGCATAGGAGGTATTCTTCACTTTCTAATTGACTACTTCATTCGTGGCGTTGATTTAAATTATGTCGGATCGTATGGAACTGTAATGATGCCACAATCACATAAATAATATAAATTCGGTACTGCATAAGGACTATATTATCCGATACATCGAAACAAATTTTACATTTCAATCATAATCTGTTACGTAATCATTAATAGTATTCTTTGGAATGAATCGAATTTGATTGACTCAAAGTACCACAATTTCAATTAACAAAACACATCCCTACTGCAACACAACCATTAACTTATTCCAAATACTGGAACAGAAATAATGTCTATGGTACAGTTCAATATTAGATGGGATTCACTTAACTATAAATAACTAAAATGTAATGTAGTATACCTTCAATAAAAATTAAGCATAATATAGGTACTTAATAATTTATTTCATATTTTTCTTCCGCATAATGTTCTGAATTACATGATGTGGCCACAACTAATAAAAACATGAGATATATTCTAAGAATCTAAGTGTTGTTTATATATTATAATTTGTAAAATCAACATATGCAAAATGCTCTACGCTCTTCATTCACTTATTTCCCGATGTACTTGTCACTCATCTTGTGTTTCATATACCTCAGATTTCCATTTCCCCTCAAGGAAATCTGGAGAAATTAGATCAAGTAACCTAGGAGACCACTACAAATCCATCTAACGATATAATTAGTATCCATCTGGTCTCAAACGGCACTATTGTACTGGGGTGGCTCAACGTTTTAATATAAATGGCATCCATCCAAAATATATCATTTTGCGTTCTTTCTTATACTCTATTTCTATAATTTGACTGTTAATACCATCCCATTATCATTAGTTATAGAAACTAATTATAAATGTTTGCGAAAAGTACATTAAAAATAAATCGTGCCATTTTGTTTCAAATCTTTATATTAAGAAATCACATTTTCACATGACTAAAGGAAACGTAATTAAGATAATTATCTTCGGTTTGTTCCGTTATGCAAAATCTAAATCGATTACAAGACAATATTGCGTTGATACTGGCACCTTCGCCAGTTTTTAAAGTTTGTCATTTAAATATATTATATTCGATAATACATAACAGTAAGTAATCGAAGGTGTATCCTAATTGACTTCAATATCACAGTGGGTTTCATCTTTTACTTCCTTTATTAAACCTATATAATTTAAGACAAAGTCAGTCTCAGATTTATTTATCAATTACATACAAAGCAATATTTATACTTATCAAAGATAGTATAAGAATAAAATAATTATTCGAGGTATATCAACACTTATAATTAACAGATAAGGAGATATTATATATTCTTTAGGAGCTTTTTTGTCATTAATTGAGAACAAAATTGATACTAATATTTCATCATATTGGGCACATATGAATTTAAAGTCATTTAAATATCATGACTTTTCTATTTGATACAGCTTTTAATACTGAAAAGAATGCAATAATTTATTTTCTATATCTCAAAACTGTACTTAGTTCTAAACAAGGTAAAATGTGTTGTTTTAAACAGAACCATGACAAGGTGTGAGAAATTTGCAAGGACTAATATTGGATACTTTTCTAAACGGTACTGTAAGATGATGAATACTTTTTCACTAAATTTACTTAATAACTTTGATAGATAACTAGTATCCCATAGTAACTTATTCAACAAAGGTAAAAAATAATGACAGTGAATAAAAATATTGTTTCAATAATACTCAGTTATACCAAAATTTATAATGTCGAAAAATACAGAACAATTCAAAGTATTATTTGAAAATAATCATTAAAAACTAATATCACAAACTTCTTATATACGAATTATTTTTATAATTATCAGATGAAGTACAGTGTCAGTAGCGGTTCAATTATCAACACCAAAGAAGTAAGGAAAAGTCCACGTCAAGAATCCAATCTTCTGTAATTCCATTAATCCTATTTTTACTTTAAAACAACTTCTAATTTTGTCAGAATTTACCATAATCAGAATTTACCATGACCACAAAGAAAATCATGGTAAGGTGTTTGAAATTTTCAAGGACTAATATTGATTACCTCTCTAAACGGTACTGTAAGAAGAATACTTTTTTCACTAAATTTAATTACTAACATTGATAGAAACTAGTATCCCATAGTAATCCATTGAACAAAGTTACAAAATAATGGCAGTGAAAAAAAAATACTGCTTCAGTAATACTCAGTTATACCAAAATTTAAAATGTCGAAGAATATAGAAGAATTCAAAAAATTATTGGAAAAGGATCATTAAAAACTAATATCACAATCTTCTTATATATGCAGTATTTTTATAATTATGAGATGAAGTTCAGTGTCAGTAGCGGTTCAATTATCAACATTAAAGAAGTAAGGAAAAGTCCACGTCGAGAATCCACTCTTCTGTAATTCCATTAATCCTATTTTAGACTTTAGAACAACTTCTCATTAACACTACAGAACTAACTTGTACCAAAATATGGGCGAAATATAATACGTGTTGTTACATTTACCAAACTGTCAATTGAATCGACTTATTAGTGAACCATGAAGTCACTAATAATAGCAAACTGAATCTATATTATTAAACAGAACTTTAAGATTCAACGTTTAATAGCTACAAATTTTAAGAACTCTCACTTATAATGCAAATATTAACAACCTCAATGCATATATATACTTTATTGTGGTTTTAGTAATCTTCAAATATTTTCTAAATGCATGTCACAGCTATATATGTGTCCTATATTCGTATGTCTGTATATCCAGAATGAGAATATATAAGTATTGTTCAGTGATATGTAAGAAAAGAAACATATTGCCATAGCGTCATACCACCCATATCGCCAATATCAAATTAGTCATGGTGAACAAAATCGTTCTCAAGACTGCCAGTAAAATTGGTTTTATTAATGTAATGGAGTAGTTTAATTCAATTTCTCAATATACCACGCAGATTACTCGATTTGTTTAGAGTAATATTTTCGTCAATTATAACTGTCTAATAAAAATATCCGCATATGCTTCCTGACCATATTTACTAACCTTCCAAATGTATCCTAACCGCCGCTATGTATAGGATAACACAGTGTCACTATGAACTACTTAATAATCCAAAGAGGCTACAACACAAATTCCAAACATCTCAACTATAACCTAACACAATCCTGTGAATCCCGTGTTCGTCGACTGTAGGTGAAGACACAGAGAGGCAACGCGGTCCGAGAAACGTGACGTTATTCGCCCGTGTCACACAACTAACTGAGACTTGCCGAACAGCCACAGCGCACCAGGATCGATCCTTGTAGCCGTAGAGAGTTGGAAACTCATGCCACTGCTGGCTGGTCCTGCAGCTACACCTCATGCATCTAGAGGGTAGACGTAGCGGCTAAGGAAGGATGATCCTTGGAGATAATCCGCCTGTTGTCTGCTTTTCGAGTAATTTTTTCAACGAAGGGAGGTCGACGAAATGTCACGAGCTCGCATGGATTTAATTACTGCTAATAATTAATGACAATGTTATTCTATTCTTCTAATATTCTAATGTTATTTAAAATTAAGTGAATCCTAAGTGAGTATCTGTATCCTGTATCCAAAAAGAGTACGTAGAAATATATTGAAGTCATTTGGGAGGGATATTGAGAACGAGAGAAGGGAAGCCAATTTAACGCCGCAAGAATTCTACAGTAACAAAATGTATTCAGAAGATTGTAAATGCAGTTGAACGTCTGAATAAGAACCGCACGAGATACAAACCACGCCGTTCTTATTAACTTACTTTATAGTATATAAAAAGGAAAGCCATTTATAGCATTCATGTGGAGCGGACTCTATGTGATATTAATTATAATAAATGGAGAAATTTTATAAACTACATTAAAATTATGCATATACAAATAAATATTGATAAGTAAGCAAGGACACATGTATGCAAAGTGAACCCAGAATGTTAACAATAGGTTTGCCAATAAAGCAAAAATTTAGATTTTATTCATTAAGTTAGTTTACTGTTCACCGTTGGTTTCCACAATTATTGTGAGTAATCTAGTATTAGACAGCGATTCAAACCAACTAAGTTATCATGAGAACTGTCTAGGATTAGTGGATTAATCTATGCGAACAGTTGATCTGCCATCACACCTTTTATGAAGTAAGTACAGAGTTAGTTTCCCAAACCAGATAAACATAATTTATAAAACATATCAATATTCTTGGGTATTACTGCTAGGAATATAAAAGTCTATAAGTGCTCTTGAATATTATTAAAAAACGTTAATCCTATTATTAAACTTCGTTTACTAATACGCTAGTATGAAAATAGGCAAATGCAAATTTTATTCCTCGTGATAAAAGCCGAAATTAAAAAATGCTTAAGATTACATTGGCAAGAAAATTTTACCACAACTCGGAGAAGTTTTGACGATCAATTAATTATTTTTTTAGTTAAATAATTTATGTGCTCAGAACTCAACTTCCTTCGCCTATAGCTTCAGGACGCAGAGGGGGACCACACACAGAGACAAGGACAAACACGCCCATTCACAGGAAGAGGTGCTGCACTCCCCTTCTCTTGGTACATGAATTAAAAATAAAAGCTAATAGTGCAATGTTAGCTGGTTTCTTTGTAGGGGATGATATTTTCAAGAAACTACGTAAAAGATTCTATGGTGTTTCATAATTTGATGTTGCATTTAGCAAATAGTTAATATACTTTTAATTACTATAGAGCAACTGTGGGTAAACTGATATGGATTAGTATCCTGTGTACGCCAAGTTATAAATTGGTGAGAATATGGTATTAGTGGTGAAAAACAAATATGAGTACCTACAAGTGCGTTAATTTAAACTTGTCTGTAATTCTTAAGACTTCTGTATCCTTAAGAAATGAAAGGGCTCTAAGTTGTAATATCATTTAGTATTGACACAAAACTCCATAGCCCTATGGCAAGGAAGCGATATACCTCTTATAATCATCAATTAAGTAGTAGAAAATTTTATGACAGCTTAACACCAACACTGCACTTAGGTACTATAATCTACACTACAATATCGCAACACTATTAATATAAATATGTAGTACCAGAAAGTTAAATTTAAATTATGGAATCATGCATCAAAATAACTAATATTTGTGCAGAGTCAACTTGTTCTTATCTTAGGTAGGTAACAAGTCCCAAGGTGAAATTACTAGTACATTAAATGGTATGGTATTTTCATCAAAATAAATGAAATAAATTCAACAAAAATCAAAACAAATGAAACAAAAATTAAATAAATTTTACAGAAATATGGAGACGCAAACGAATCAAATTATACAATAAAGCTAAGACGTGACTTCATAATTGCATTTTGTTCAGTAAATTATTAACTGCCGTACGTAGTTGATTGAAACATCGCTATGTCGCTAGATATACGTGCTGGTAATTGTGGCATATTAATAACAATTATGAGTGGTATAGCATGTGATCCATCTATCGTCATTAAATTGATACACGCGCAAAGATCCATTATACAAGTTGTAGTTACTAAGTAGGTATCGAATAATAAAATAAAATGCAGGCAAATCGTCTAATTTTCCTCGGCAGCAGAGAGTTGCCGAGGAAAATTAGACGAGAAATCGCATAGGGCGTAATTTTCTAATGACAACCTGTTCAAAGAAATTAAGTTTACAGTTATTATTTTCTTGGGGAAATACATAATATATATTTAAGATAAAGTATTAAGGTAACTGGTGTTGTTGATAGTCTGATATTGTTGTATAAGCTTTATCAAACGCCATGTCATTAACTATATGTTATATGTCTTTTTTACATAAGAAATATACCAGAGTGGCCATAATAGAAGAAACTGTTGACGTTAAACAATGTAGACACGGTTAGACAAGATTTTTGTACCAGCTTTTAAGTAGATTTTGCTTGAATCCTGGCTAAGCTAAGTTTTTTATTCAGCTTTCAAGTTGAATTTAATAGAACCAGATATTAGTTTTGAGGTTCAAATTGCTAATAATAGAATGTTTCACTGTAATATTCATATACAAATCATTTGTAATAATAATATATTAATTTGACATCATAATAGTTCATTATATATAATAAGCTGCTACCATGGCTCCTTAATATATTATTACAATAATTAATAAACATTTTCTATCGATTCATAGTGATTATAGATACTAAGTCACTCAGTAAGTCCCAAGGCTGATACATGGATAACGCATCCAATGAAAAATCCATATTATTTTTAGAAAGTACCAACATTCAAATGATATGTATTACAACTTTATGACAATCCGAGCATTAGCTTACAAGTTACAGTAGTATTAGTGACGCAATTTTTGTTATTTTCAACATAAAAAAAATTAATTTCGTGTGTTGATTGAGCACTGCCTTTTGGTGGGAAAAAATACCGTTTATGCAAGGCAATGGCTTGATAAGTGTTATGGGGACCCTGCTCCATCGAGAACAACCGTCGAATGTCGGTTTACTTGGTTGGAGCTTAACTATGGCCGTTAAAAACCAATGGTGCTGAAAGCTCTGGTCGCTCAAAGTCTGCAGTTATTCCAGAAAACATAAAAAGTGTACAAAATTACTAATAGATAGACTATATTACTTGATTTCATACTATTATAAACCAAAATTATTCTCCACTCAGCGTATGCAATATTGGTTGATAACCTGTCATATTCCCTTATATTTCACTTTTATATTGCTTACAATTAGTTCGATACATTATTCAATGACTATAATGCCATAGCATACAGTTAAGTAAAGCAAGCGTAAAAGTCTAGCTGTTATATTATTTGTGTTGCACATATCCATCTATAGAGATAATTGTGTTCAAATAATCTAGCATTGATCACACAATCATAATAGTTCATGGTTCAAACCATATATTGTGTGTGATTTTAACCACAAACAATATTTTAAGATACTTTATAGGGTTTTTCAATGGGGACGCTCTATATTTACTAGGTTATAGGGGTCATTTTGTTAAAACAAAGTCTATAAAGTTTATTATATATTATTTAGTAGTGTACGGCAAAAAAAAAAAGCTTTCGATAACGTAAGATGGGAAAAAATGTTCGAGATACTAAAGACCGCGGGAATGAAGTATAGAGATAGAAGAGTAGTACACAATCTATACAAAGAGCAAACTGCTGTTATAGAAGTAGAAGGGGAAAAAAGGGAAGTAGGTATTAGGAAATGAGTAAGACAAGGATGTACGCTATCACCACTAATTTTTAATCTGTACATCGAAGAGGCGATTAATGTGGTAAAAGATACAGTGGATTTCGGGATTAAAGTACAGGGACAGAAACTAAAAATGCTGAGATTCGCGGATGATATAGTAGTATTAGCATCTAGTAAGGAGGAATTAGAATCAGCATTGAACGAAATGGAGGCAGTGTTAACAGAGGAATATGGAATGAGGGTGAATAAAAACAAAACTAAAGTGTTAGGGTGCAGAGGGCGCGAGAGCAGAGCAAAAACGAAAGTACAAATTAATGATGAAAGATTGGAGAAAGTTAAAGACTTCACTTATTTAGGAAGTAAAATAAATTGGAATGGAAGAAGCGATAAAGACATAAAACAAGGAATAGCGCAGGGTCGAGTAGCTTTTAACAAAAAGAAAGCACTTTTATGCTCGGGGGTAATAAACTTAAGATTTTTGATAACATATGTATGGGGCACGGCACTATACGGTTGCAAAACCTGGATGGTAGGGGAAGCAAGTAGGAAGAAATTAGAAGCTTTTGAGATGTGGTGTTACCGAAGAATGATGAAAATACCATGGACTGATAGGGTTAGAAACGAAGAAGTATTGGAGAAAGTTGGCGAGAAAAGAAGTATGTGGAAAAACATAAAGAAGAGAAGAGATAGAATGGTAGGCTACTTGTTGAGGCATGGGGGAATAGTCCGCGATATTTTGGAGGCAGAAATAGGAGTGAGGAAAGGCAGAGGTAGGCCTAGATTAGACTACTGCTCGAAAATAGTAAGGGATGTAGGTTGTAGCACAATTAGCGAAATGCGTAGGTTAGCACAGGATAGGAGAAGCTGGAGGTTAGCGTTCAACCAGTCTTAAGACTGATGACCTCATGATGATGATGTACGGAAAATTGCTGTGAATCGTCTAGGAAGATCGTAAAATGAAGTTGCGTAATATAGATGGTACCTTAAAGATATCACAGGGCAGTGTATACACTATTTTGCATGAACATTTGTCCATGAGAAAGCTGTGTTCAAAGTGGGTGCCATGCTTGCTCAGAGTAGACCAAGAACAGCAACGCGTGAATCACTCACAGCGCTGTTTGGAGCTATTTAACAGTAATAAACAGGATTAATTGCATCGGGCTGTGACAATGGATCAAACATGGATTCACCACTATGCTACGGAATCACATTGTCAGTCAGCTGGTGGACCGGTGAAAGCCGTTCGAAGCTACCAGAAACGCAAATGTCATCCGAAACAAATCACAGTGTATTTTATTTTTCGACTATCTTGAAAAAGGAAAGGATATTAATGGAAAATATTTTGTGCCATTATTGGTACGTTTGTCTACCATATTCTCCGGATCTAGCTCCCAGCGACCACTCCACTAGCTCCCAGTGACACTACCTGCTCACAGATCTCAAAGAAATGATCCAGAGAAAGAGATTTGCGTCAAATGCTGAAGTTATGGTCGCAACAAACGCCTATTTTGAGTCGAAGATAAGTCGTTCTGTAAAAAAGGCATCAAAATATTAGAGAAGTATTGGAATGATTGTATCACTTTTGAAGGAGACTATGTCGATGAAGATAGTAGAATTTTGCAAAAAAAATGTTTGTTAGTAGTTAGCCTCGGGACTTATTAAGTTATGTTATTATGGGACAATTAAACAGTTCAATTGTTCTTTATTTTTTCCATACCTATTTGTATAATTTGTACATATCCATTAATTCAAGTAATAAATTAGCCAGTATTTCATGCGCAGCGACTACAGTAATAATGTTATGAACTCAATAATTATATTATGTAGGTGGGGTAACTTCACTTATTAATATAGTTACTTTACCACTAAAGGTAGTCTATTGAGACAATTTATGTGTAAACTGCGATCGCGACTAAATCCTGTTGCACTTGTCATTCTCGTCGTTGTTTGAGGTTGAGCGATTGTGGCTATGGTTACTGCTGGTTTATTGTGGTTACGACTGCGGTAATACTGTTTAGTGTTAGGGTTACGTTAAGACCATCAACTCATATGATTTGTTTATTGACGTACTCATAGTAAAATATTTGGTAAATGTAAATATTTATTGGTTAATCTAGGACGATGCACTTATTTTTCTACTTTAAATATAGTGCAACTAAATGCACCCTGAATCGAAAAAAAAACAGCTTTTAGTGTTAACAATGGTCATTATGAATATTGGTGCATGCCCTTTGGTTTAAAAAATGTGCCCGCCACATTCTAGCGGATGATGGATAGCGTTCTTAGAGAACACTTTTATAAAATATACTTTGTATATATGGATGACGTAATATTTTCAAAATCATTACAAGAACATTTTCACCATTTAAAATTAATTCTACAAAAATTAAAAGATAGCAACTTGAAAATACAACTTAGAAATGGTGAATTATTACGCAAAGAAGTCTCGTTTTAGGACATATCATCACTCCTAATAGCATTGCACTGAATCCCTCAAAAATAGAATCAATCAACAAATACCGTTTGCCAAAAACATGTCAATAAAATAGAGTCATTCTTAGGTATTGTAGTTTACTATCGAAAATTTATTCCAGGTTTTGCAAGACTCATGTTCCCCATGACAAAATGCTTAAAGGAGTGAACGCTGTATGCCAAAATAGATTAGATTACTAATAGAAAGACTATATTAATTGATTTCAAAGTATTATAAAATAGAATTATTCTCTATAATTTAATAAAGGTCAATCACTCAGCGTATGCATAATTGGTTGATAACCTATCATATTCCCTTACATTTCACTTTTATATCGCTTACAATTAGTTCGACACATTATTCAATGACTGTAATGCCATAGAATACAGTCAAGTAAAGCAGGCGTAAAAGTCTAGCTGTTATATTATTTGTCTTGCACATATCCATCTATTGAGATAATTGTGTTCAAATAATCTAGCATTGATCACACAATCATAATAGTGTGTGATTTTAACCACAAACAATATTTTAAGATACTTGTATAGGGTTTTTCAATAGGGACGCTCTATATTAACTAGGTTATAGGGGTCATTTTGTTAAAGAAATGTCTATAAAGTTTACTGTATATTATTTAGTAGTGTACGGCAAATTGCTGTGAAAAGCTACGGTGTTCAATAATGTATTAAAATTATCAATTTTATATTCAAAATCAGTGCTTCGTTCGACAACGTTTCCGCGCATTACGTGATTTGTATCCTCGCCACTACTATCCCGCCGAATCGACTATTGGACGTTTGGTGGCCAAATTCGAGTCAACCGGTTTGGTAAATAATCAGCCAACACCCGTACGACATCTAAATGCAACATCTGTTGAAAAGGTCGTTCACAAGAACTTGGCCTTTCTGAGACTTCATCTTGGCGAATTTTGCATCCTGACTTGTGTCTGCACCCGTATAAAATCCAACTGACCCAGGAACTTCAGGCAAACGGCCATCGATAGCGCCGTGTGTTCGCTGATTGGGCTCTGGAGCAATTGGAAGTTGACCCAAATTTCGCAAAAAAAAAGTCGTATATAGAGACAAGGCCCATTTTTGGATCAATGTATATATGAATAAGCAAAATTGTCAGATTTGTGACGATACCAATCCACAGGAGATACATCAACACCAAATTTATCCCGAGAAAGTCACTGTTTACAGAGCACTACTACAATAATAAGCAATTTCTTGTGTAATAAGCAACTGGCCACCAAGATCGCGCGATTTAACGCCTTTAGATTTTTTTCCTTGGGGCGGTCTTAAGTCGCAAGTCTATGCAAATAAATCGCAGATAATCCATGCCCTCAAAATCGCTAATTCAGCCAGATTCATACGACAAAATCATTGAAAATTGACCCTCCCGAATACTTGTCACCAAGCGAAGCCACAACTTACATTGAAACAATATTATACTCCGTACTTAATGCCATAATACATTCCTTCAAATAAGAATATATAATATATTCTTGATAAGAAAATTGAGGGGATATCCCACACACAACTTATTATTTACGTTTAAAGTCGAGTATCCTTATTGAAGACCCTTTATATTCGTAATATGAAATCGATGTTCCTTCGACAGCAAGATATGTTGTTTCTTTATTGCAAAAGCACTAATTTCAAATGCAGCGAACTCTGATGAAGACATGATTGTGATCGAAATATGCATGTACTATTCATTTAATCGCTATTTGCCAAAAAAAAACTCTCTTATCTTACCGATAAACGGAACAGTCTACCTGAGCCTAGTCATAAAAACAATCCATGGTATATTTTGAGATTTTTTATTTGGCAAAAGCGATGAAATAAACTATGCAAGTATAGTTAAATGTCTGTTGTTGATAAGGGGAATATAGTGGATGCTGTATGTACATATTTGTGAAATCTACAAAAATATTGTTCGGTGCAACCGTTCTTGGTGCCTTTCAGTTTAGTGCTATTTAAGAAAGAAATCAGCTACTCTATTTTCAACATCGATTTTAATTGATTTGAGTTTTAGTTTATATGCTATCTAATGTGAGAATTACCTGTCTAGTGCATTATAAGACAAGGACGTATATTATTTTAAATATAGGTTCTGTTTAAAAACAACTCTGCTTTTGATTTTACTAGTCAAATATACTTCTGGTAACCGTTATGTTCTTATAAACTACAAAACAAGATATTCTGATAAATTTGTAACCAATCTAAGTTATGTATTTCTCAGAATATATTAAAAACCTGATATCAACTTTTCAAAAACCAAATTAAATCGTTGTTATTATTTATCTTAATATTTCATTTTGCAATGAGCCTCTACTACTGTATACTTTCTAATGTGAATTTTTATAATCTCAATATATTTGTAGTACACTATGTATTTTAATTATTAACGTTAGTCTACCAGTTATACATAGTTATTGTTTTTTACCCACAACAACATCAACAACTATGATTATTGGTAATTACTTTCCTTCCATTTAGTATCACGCCACAGAGGACTATTAGGGCATCTTTTCGATTTTACAGATCACAGGAAGATTCTTGTAAGAAAATAGTATAATGCAAAGGAAATAGACTTAAAGGGTAAGACAGGTTTTCACTAACGTGAAGTATTTTTGTATTTTTCACCGTACTCATTTTACCGCATCATCATATGTTATTTGTATATGTTTCGTATTTTAGCAAATAAATCAGTAGTTGTGTTTAAAGAGTCTGTGAGTTCATTTAGTTTTATTTCATCTTCACCCAGAATGAGTTGTATTTCATTTGTATGAATTTCGCTTCGAGAATTATCGTAATTAGGACATTCCACTAAAATGTGGGTTACTATAAAAATGACTTACATCTTTGACGTATATGCTGCATTTCTTCTATAGGGATATATGAGAATGTGAGGTAAGTGTGCCTTAGTTTCGATTACTTACACGTGTATTTTAAAAGATAGCTTTTGTCTCTAAGATACTACTTCACATTTAATTAATTTTAAATTAGTTTCATGTGGGATTCACTAGTCTTGCACGCTTTCCAAATCCTTTCTTTTAAGTGTACTTTAAGATGATTTGATCTAACTGAAATTGTATGTACGTGATACCATTGTGCTACTAATTTCACTGCTTTGTCTGCACCTCCGTTCCCAGTTATTGCAATATGTTCTGAGCAAAATAGAAAAATCATATTTTTGTCTTCGCTGCACAGATTGTTATTGATCTAACAAAATTCCTTTAACCGTATATCTGCTGGACGTGTAATATTATTTCTGTGCTGCCATATATATTCAGTATTTTAATAGAATATATCATAATATGGGTGTGCTGGTTGTTAAATAATTTTATGCTGGGACTAGTCAGCAATTGATCCCTCGATAACTAAGAGGAAGAATATCTACTTTTCAATACATTTGAGTTGGTTGACTATTACGAAAAGTTTCCAAGGCAAGTCGTATATCGGTGGAATGAATACTGTCCATAACTTTTTGAATTTTTTGCTGAGGCGTATATGATAAATTAGTAATCGGTTTTAGACAATAGTCAAGTTTTATATATTCTGAGTAGTATTTTATTATCACTGTCCAGTTAATATTTTATACTGATTTCAATCAGTTAAGCATTCTTTTCCATCGTTCCGCCAAGACATTGATATAGAAGTTTCAGTAACATATAAGTCGGAAATCGAGAAAGGAACTACCAAAACCGCCAATCGGTTATCAAGTAGTTCCCGAATAGCAAGGCTACTACATAATCACTATAGGAAACAACTACTCCTCGGGCTAAAGCCCCGCCAGGCATTGAATTATACCTAATAACGACCCTCGACCCCTTTCTCGTGTTTCTAAATAAAACCCGCCATGGGTAGGATTCGACATTTGTCCCGGATGGGAACCGAACGACATACAGCTGTTTCGAACTTATTAGTTCTCTCTTTCTAGTCAACACGTGTACAACAAAAAAAGCCCTAAAATATTTGAAACTGTTATCCCATGAAATCATCTTTGAAAGGAAATCAGGTTTCAAAATATGTAAATATGGAGTGCTGATAATTCACATATTTTATTGAATTCGTACTAGATACATATATTTTCACGAAATTAATATTTGAATGGCAGGTTATCGTCGAAGAATATTTGAGCCTCATTTTTTCATATTTTAGACCCTTAATGTAGATACATACCATAAAACAGCATTTGTAGATTTTTAAATTAAGTGAGTTAAGAGTTAGTGTAACCTCTACATGGTAGTGAATTTCAATATGACTATTTTGAGTAAGATAGTGTAACAGTACTTATGATACAAAACACTACAGTTTTTCTTCTGATATAATCTGATAAATTTACATACACAAGTCGTCTTTTCTTCGCGGTCTTTTATGGGAGAAATTTATTTGATTTCATGAGGATCATCATAGTTTTGTGCCCTAAGTAATGCAAAGGGCACAAGGTTAGAAATCGCTATTAAAAAGTAGTATTAAGAGAGAGACCTGATGTATTTAAAACATTATTCCAATATGTTTCAATTGCCTGTGATATTGTAAAGTTTTTCAAAATAAAGCACCTTGTACGTCTCTTTATATTTAAATGTTATATGAAATTTAAGTTTGGAATAGTACCATGTGCCTACTTTAATATTTTATTATGATATTGAAACATAATTCGACTTTGAAAAATAACATTTAATTTATTTGATTATATATTCTAGAATAACTAGAGTGATATAATATTGTCTAATTCTAAATTCAGTTATAAGTTTCATACTTCCCCTTTACAAGATTATATTGAAATGAGTCTAGAACAAAATATTAGGAAAATAAAAAACACAGGGAATCCATAACATATATGTTATGGATTCCCTGTGTTTTTTAATAGCCTAATAAATATTGTCAATTTATCAAGTTGTCAAAAAAGTTCATTGGGCTTTTTCGTAACTATTTAATATTAACATAGTTATTGCAATTTATTTTAATCAATAGTATACGTGCCTCCATTTTCAATAACTTTCTCCCATCTCTCAATATGTTTCATAATACCATTTTTACAAAAACTTTGTGGTTTGCACACAAAAAAAACGTTTTTAAATGATTTCTGAATTCCTCGTCATTGGAAATTGTTAAGTTTCGTAAACTGTTATCCATGGAGTTATGTTATCCGGAATAAGTGAAAATCCGAGGGCGCGAGGTCTAGAGAATACGGTGGATGGGGTAAAACATCCTACTCTTACATCAACAATTTTCTCTATGTCTCCATAAAAATGTGAGGTCGAGCGTTGTCGTGATGGTAGACAACTTTGTAACTATTTACGTCCTGGACGCTTTTCTTGCATGGCTTGGCTCAAATTTTGTAGTTATTCGCAGTAAACATCTGAATTTATAGTTTAGTTCCTCAGGAATAGCTCAAAGTAAATGATTACTTTGAAATCCTATTAGACGGACAACAAAACCTTCCTGGTGTGATGCTCTGCCTTTGTTGTGGATTAAGAAGATTCACCGGACTTTCCTCGCGATCTTTTCTGACTGACGTTGTCGTGAGTGATCCACTTTTCACCTCCAGTAAACATATTTCCCAAAAATGGATCGCTACGTTGACAAGTCCTCAACATATCATAGATGTTGATGCGATCCATTAACCCTTATAATACCGTAACTTTTTTAGGACATGTAATACCATTGGGGTCACTATTGACCCCAAACCTGTTTCTATATAAAATTATGATTAATATGTAAAACCTTTATTCTAAGTTTAGTATACATTGTTTAAACAACTTATGGTAATATAGTATACTCAAAAATATGTATATGTAATTTGTTTTAAATAATAATATCGATAAAAAATATAAATATTTTACTTATGCTTTACATGCTGAACAAGTGATTTTCTGGTGATCGTTACACAAGAAACGACTGCAATGGCTGCATCGATTTGAATGCTTTCTGTCTAAGTTTCGTGAACATTCCCAACATCTACCACGTTTTAGCTTTTGTAACTCTTGTAATTGTCTTTGTAAATGTAATGGTTTTTCTATCTCTGTTTCAGTAGCCACTAGTTCACTTCCCAATTGCAGAAGGAACTGTCGCCGTTTGTGGCCTTTTTTTGTTTGCCAGTCTTTATTCAGATGACATCATATTATGTAGGCATTAACCACACTGATGTCTATAATATTGTAAAAGATTGCAACAGGCCATCTTCTTGTCTGTCTCTTTACGGTGTACGTTCGAACAAGCTTGTCCATGGTATCTACATCGGATTTAGATCTGTTGTAGTCGATTATTATCAGTGGTTTCTTCTTATCATCTTCAGAAACTTCACCTGTTTCGTGTACAGTTGAGAGTAACGTAACAGTTTTTCCTTTTTTCGGGCACTATAATAGCATCGTCTTGATAGCCGAACTTAGTTGAATAGCGTTCTCTTCTATGCGAATCTACTATGCGAATCTACTATTTCCCTAGGAAGCTCTGGTTTATTTTTTCGTAACGTACCAATCAGTGTTAGATTTTTTCTTTCAACTCTCTTGCGAGTTCGAGACTTGTAAAAAAGTTATCAGTAGTCACAGTTCTCCCTGACTTTTCTAATCTCTTTATCATTTCTAAAACAACTCGCTTGCCTTGATTGCGTTGACGCTGATCACCTGTGTTACCAGCGTATATCTGGCAATTGTAAACGTAGGAAGCTTGACAATCGCAGGCTGCCCAAATCTTTATGCCATACATTCTTGGCTTAGATGGTATGTATTGTTTGAAGGGACACCTACCTCGAAACGTTAGCAGCTGTTCGTGAACCGTTATGTTTTCATAGGGCATATATGCATCTTGGAGTATAGGTAGCCATAATTAAAAAATCGCCCGAATCGGTGCTAGTTTATCTGGATTTCGATTTTTTCTTCTGGCGGCAGCATTATCAAAACGCAAACATTGAGAAGTTTTGATAAACCTATTTCTACTCATAGTTTTGTGTAATATATAACACGTCCATCTTCAACATTCCACAAATTTGTAATCCCTTCGTTATGAGATTTATAAACTCCTGCAAGTATTAGTAGACCAATGAAGCGTAGAAACTACTTGGCAGTAATATCTGTCCACAAGTTTCCATGTTTGAGCCTGCCCTCTGCATTGATCCACTGAACAACGTAGTTTATAATATTATCTCTAAAAAAGAGACGAAAACTACTGCAGATTGTATCTACGTTTCGGTTTGCATATCTACATTTCGTCATGGTTGTCGTCCAGTTGTTTGTTTCTGTGGCTCTAATACCACTTCTCAAGTTTATTCTTTGACCTGCGGTAAAAATAAGTGTTCTACATTAGCTCTGTAAAATACAAATTAGCTACTTACACGTAATAGCTGCTTTGCTGATTGTCGTTTCCAGCGATTTCAGGCTCTGCATCGGAAACGTTTTCAGAGTCATATTCCGACTGCACTTCAGTAGCATCTTTTTCACCATCATCATCTGATTTGTCAATAGTATTTTCGAAATCCTCATCATCACTATCATATTCTTCAAGCCACTTTAGCAACATTTCTTTCTTACCTTTATCACTTACGCGAACCGAACTTGTTCCAGCCATAGTATCTCAATGAATGAATTCCTGTTTCCGAATTTGCAATAATACGAGGAGGTAAAGTAATAGGCACGAAAATGTCCGTAATTGATGCTCCTCCTAAACCCAGCAGGTAGCAAATGACCGAAGTACTTGTTATTCCAGAAACTTTTATGAATGTAAAAAGTTGTAAAATGCCTTATGTAGCAGGGGTCGCTGACGACCCCAGTGGTATTACATGTAAGTTATTTAATTTGTTCAAAAAACGAAAAAGGGTGTACGAATCACACTTTACGAAAACGTAAAACACGCTGTTTTGTGTAAAGTCAATTTTTTGTAGAAATTTAGGAAAAACGGTTTCAAAGATATACAGTATCAAAGAGCGCGTGGGGTCTCCAGTGACCCCATGGTATTATAAGGGTTAAACTGGATTCGTTGAGTTCGTGAGGAACACAAACGTCGAGTCTACTGACAAACCCAAGTTGGTTAAGGTAATTTTGTACACTATATTTTGACGCCCCGATTCTTTCTGCAAGTTCACGTATGGTTTCACGAGGATTTGTCTCAATTAAGGCTCGTAAATGGTCGGCTTCTTTGTCGGCTTCTTTGTCGGCCTGACCCTGGGGTATCCGTGAGAGAAAAATTGCTAGATCGAAATCTCTTGAACCACTTTTGACACGCTCGACCTTGAATAATATTTTGACGTACACAAAATATAATTTTCGGTAAGTATCGGCGGCTATTTTGTCTTTTTCAAAATAAAAAAGCATCACGTGCCTAAAATGCTCGGTTTCACTCATTTTCAGTTCACACATAAAAATAATAAAACAAGTTCACGAGTATAACGGCAGTGAACAACAGTTATATATCAGAGTTAAATAGGGAGGAAGGCTTCAAGGCTACAGCTGTGCCCATAACATCATAGGCCGTGACGTAACTGGTTAACTCGGGAAAGCGAAACGGCTTTTTGGACAATCCAATATTAAAAAAGTGACAAGATATGTCAAAAATTTCAATAGACTATGTAGCTATAATGAAGTTTCATAATTATAAATTGACTTACTTAGTAGGCAAGATGATAATTAAATATATATATATATATATATATATATATATATATATATATATATATATATATATATATTGTCATTTAAGATGGATTTTCGCTTGACCAGTAACAGCAGTTGTATTTTTTACAAATCTGTATTAGTAAGACGTTGCATCCTTTGAAGAAAATCATGTTACCTCAAAAATTTTATTTATTACTTATCAGGTTCATATTTTAGCAACAAAATTATAATTAAGCTTAATTATTATATTGGTAATATCTACTAGTTTAACTTATATACTCGCAGAAGCTGTAATTATTAGGTTTGAACGATTGAATAAATTATACAAGAAGCAACTGACATATTTTCCAAAGCAGGTTGCAGAGTTAGTGTAATTTCATTGTCCAATATTGATTTGATATCAATTTTAAAAGTCGTCGTTTAGGAACATCTTTTGTACATCCTGTATCTCTAATAGTTCAACAGTAGAACTTTTCTTTAGATGAGAAAATTATATAAATATCGATCTGTGTATTAAACCATAACTAATATTTAATTTCTTTCAATTTATGTTAACTTGACAGTTTTGAAAACAAAACTAAAGGAAAATGGTCAGTATTGACTACTACAAATAGCTGCCTAATGAAATTAGTTGTAACAATAAAATTAACGAATTTGTGTTACTATACTTGTTATCTTGGAGTTGAAAATGATTTTCCTTTAAAATTTAAATTTTTTTTTGCTTTTTTTACATTTCAAGTTTAAAAAAGGATCATAAATTTTGATTTTATATATATTTTATTTTTAAGATTCTTTTTCTATAATTAAACAAACATGCTACTAGGTTACTATTGTTCAAAGAGGTTTAATTAATTGATGGCAGTATAGTAGTGTTTCAAAATAGAAACTCTTAATTCTCAATTAGAACACTAATGCGGGTATACAAAAATATACAGAAGACTACATTTAGAAAAATGTATGAATGGTATGCCAAATTATTTCAAACACCGTATATATTAGAGTAATATTTTAAAGAGGGCAATTCTTAATTTCTTAAAACTTTTATCTAAAACAGTTTTTATAGAAGTCATATTTTGGGTAAAAATAAAAGTATATCGGCCTTACGTCTCGTCCTGACTAATCCTCTGTATATTGTAAACAAGAGGACACAATTTTTAATTTCTTGACTTATATTTAGAAAATAGAAATGTTAACCTCAAACACATATGTGTTATATATAATATATAATTTTTTCTAGTAAAATATATGGTATAGTAACATTAAAAGAAAATTAAATTGGTCGATGAATGGTAGAAATGTATATTTTGTTATTAGTTAACTATCAAAATATGCAATTTCACATAATTATTGGGTTTATTAAATGTTCTAAAAATTGATGAATTATATATATTTTTTGAGATCTTTGTCTGAATAGTACTATTGCATTGTAATATTGAATCAGTTACTAACTGCTCAAATCTTCGATAATATATGATAGTGAAAATGTTCCTCTGTACGGAAAAATTCCGATTAGTTTTCGAATATTACAAAGTTGTCAACCGAAAATCTGAATTCAACTTCAGTCTAATGTGCCAAATCTTTTCATGTTACTAATTTCCCTAATTCGTTCAAGGTACTGAATCTTATTTCCAATTATTTATTTTGTGTTATATCTTAAAGGAGATATCATACTCATTTCAAAACTCGACATTTTACTAGATCCTATATAATACGTAGCGTAAATTAATATTTCATAAATGATCAAAATATATTTATACTTTGATGTTACTTTTATCATTTTAAGGTATTAACGTGAAGACTAAATTATTCTCGTATCATCGATGTTATTATACCCCTCCTTACGCAAAAGGCACAGTTATGGAAATCATTACCGATTTATGGTTCGCCGAACTTTATAATGTTTCACATTTTACAGCCAGGATGAAAAGATGCCTCCTTTGTTTCTCCCCTCGCTCTCACCCTAAACAGTAATCAATTATTTTATTACACTGGCCGTATCCAAATAATGATATTTTATTATATTATTTTTTCTCCTCTTCGTTCGTACATCCACTTCATTATTCCATAATCGAATAATACGTATAATACGAAGTAATCCAGTTCTATTTTATTATTTATTATTGAGTTTTTAGGATACGTCTTGGCTTCAATCTGACTATTTGTGTATTCGAATATGCCAGGGGCGTAGCGTGTGAAAAGAATCTAGGGATGTGATACAAATTTTATAAGGGAAAGAGGTATAGTCGGATGTATAGCAGGCCATATGAAAATGGTAAAAATGAAAAAAGACACTAACCTAAAATGATTATGCCGAGGTATATATCCCTATTTTAAAAAAAAAGATTAATTCTTCAGTTTTTGTTTGTCTAGCAAAAACGTCTATCGCTGTTTCCTCAAATGTTGGAGACGATTTCATATCTTCTAACAAGGCCCTCTCAATATTTATTAATGCTAAAGCTGACAGCTTTTAAGTCTTTATTCTCTTTAAACATAAATATAATCTTTCCCCGGAACTGCTCGTGGCAGGAATAGTCAAAATTAAACGACACAATTTTGATAACTCCGGGAAAACAGAAGATAATTGAAAGCACATAATGTATTAGTGAAGCTCAAACACAGTGTTCTTTTTCATATCGGGATCACTATAAATCACTGAAAGTTCACATTTCAAGCAATTTGCGTCAAAGAATGTTCCATATGTATCTAGTAAAAAAGAAAAACCTTCATCGGGAAAACGTTTCACGAATGAAGTAAATTGTGTGGAATCTAGATTTAAGAATTTCAGGTTAGAAATTTCACTAAACTGTTCACTAATGTTCAAAGTAACGACACCCAAAATTTCACAAAACAATAGTGCGTAGGTGCTTTTCTTATCTTCTTTAGGAATTAAATCCAAACGCATTCTCTTACTTGGCGGTTGATTTTCTAACACAAATCTGTCCATACGTTCCCAAATGTCACTAAACTCGTTTCTCATTTTTTGAATATGTGATTTGAAATCGGCGGTCTTTTTATTACAGTAACTGATATCTGATATTTTTGTTTGTAGAATTTCAAACAGACTCTCGGAATGTGGGAATATTGTAGAGAACACTGAAAAAATCAAAATCAAAGTCGCGCAATAAAGTTAAATGGCCTCTAGCACAAATAACGGTTTCTCGATCCCATTCTTCATTTTCATTTTCCACAATTACCTGAAGCAGCGCTTCCAAATCTTCCTCATGTTATGGCGACAGTCGCCAAGATGCGTTCACATAATAATAACTGAGTCCCGAAATAACGGCAGCACCCACTCGATGTTCCACTGTTGACTGCATAAGATCACTGACCTTTTCACCCATCTAACTTGCTTGGATGTAACGTGGACCATCGCATTTCAGCACTGCAGCAAGTAAAACGGAAGTCCAATTAATGCGGGTGCCTTCACGGCCGATTTAAAATAAAAAAGTTGATGGTAGCGTTTAAAGTAAATAATGTATGTTTGCAATCAGTTTGAAATACTCATAATTAAAAGATTGTAATAATTGAATAAATCGATTGAACTTTTAAATAACATTAACTTGCCAATTTTTTAAGGGATGCGGCGCATCACTCGCATCTAGGTCCCTAGATCTACGCATCTACGCCCCTGGAAATTGCCATAGATACTTTCATTTAATATCTATTTGTAACTAGAATATCTCATCATATCTTGACTGTACACCTTAAGCCCTTTTCTTTTCAAATTGAAGTGGAGAATAAAACTATGTATGTTAATGACTTGGTATGAATAGGGAATTAATTAAATATTGACGCGAAAGTCTATAGCAACAAATATATGAACTAATCTTATAGGTATAGAGACAAAAAATATACCACGAGATTTGAAAAATAGCCAAATAGTAACTATATCTAAGAAAGAAGACAGACATGAATTTAAAAACTAAAGAGGAACAACGCTACTAAATACAGCATTCAAAAATATCTCGAAAACTATACCGAGAAGGTTATCTAAAATATTAAGTAACAGTTTATGGCAATATCAATTAGGCTTCATCAAAATCGACAAGGGATGTAATATATAATAGGGTTTATATGATTCCTGTCGTGTGCGTCGCAGGTGACAATCATATAAATCAGTCAACTGACACTTTTGAACAGTGTCGTGCCGAAAACACATTTTGAGATAACAGTTAGTACAATACAAATCCGGACAGAGAAATGAAAAGGTTCTCCACAAAAACATTCAATGGAACTGATATTTCCGTCAAAGTAGATGAAATAAATTAAAAAAAAACTAAAAATAAATGAAACAAAAATTAAATAAATTTTACAGAAATATTAAGACGCCAGTTAATAAAATTATACAATAAAGCTAACACGTGACTTCATAATTGCATTTCGTCCGGCAAAGTATTAACTGTCTATGCCATACATAGTTGATTGAAACATATGTCGCTAGACATACGTGCTGATAATTATGAATATTAGTAACAATTGCGAGTGGTGCAGCATGTGATCCGTGCGTCGTCACTAAATTGATACACGCGCAAAAATTCATTATACAAATTGTCTGTAATGAAACAAATAATCGAAAAGTATACGAATACAAAGCGAATCGAAAGAAATATGATCTGTAGATATCCAACAAGCTTTCGACTACGGTTGATAAAAACAAACATTGATGATAACCCTGACCGAGCTATAAATTCGAATAAAATTCCGAAGTCTTATATATATATAACCTTGACAGAAACTAGAATCAGTGTAACAACACGAAATGGCGAAACTGAAGAAATTAATAGATCACAAATTTATTTCCTAAGTTAATTTTAAAATCTGAAAGGACTTTCAGTATAATGTGACACATATCAGTAACTTTCTCATAAAAAATTTACCTGCCGCCGCCTAATTAAAAAAAAAATTATTATTTCAGTCACGTAGATTTGCTGAATAAACCAACAAAACCTAAATATGACAGTCGGCGACGTGATTGGGGATGGAGGAATAAGGACAAACGCTTCTCGCCTAAAGCCTTGGGGGTCTGTCACGGGCTTTAGATTTACAAACAAAGAAGGTTCATGATAAACTTGGGTCTGCAACACAAGGATAAACACTGGAAAAACAAAAAATGGACTTGTAATTCCGCACAAAAACAGCGGGGCTGAATTGAAATCCGATGTCCGATTCACAGCACTTCCCACGAAGCATTAAGATAAAATTATTTCTTGTTTACCAAAGTCACATTCTGCTCACATATTGTTTCTGTTTATAATAAATGTTAGACATTATATAGAGAGCAGTTAAACGGTGGAACAAATTCGATACAATCGTTGCAGAGCAAGTGGAAAAAAATGCTCGGACAGACCTCTTGGTATGCATGTATTTTTGAATAGGGGACCCGCCACAGGTAGGATTTGACATTTGTCCCAGACGGAATCCGAACGACAGACAGCTGTTTCGAACTTGTTAGTTCTCATCAGTTTCGTACACGGTACACCGATCGGTGTTGTTTCGGCATGCATGCATTTGTTGAAGTTATCGACAATTTTTTTAATGACAATAGACTTGCCTAATGATGCCATTTAAGTGAGCACTAATTTTTAATTATAGTGCGTTAAACTTTGTGAGAGGCAAAAAATTAATTATTTTTTAGCAGCACGTGCCATTTCTTTTGTTCCGACACTGATAGTAACAACTTTTTTTGAGAATTCTATTTTCCTAATAATTTCTACTGTTTCTAATTTTTTTTGTTAGTCACTCACTAACACTTATGGAAGTCACTAGACCTGATTTCCTTTGAGAATTCCTCTAGTATTTCTAAGATTGGAGATTATATTATTTTTAGGTTACTTGTGTTTGTTAAATTACACAATAAATTTGGCTATGCAAAGGGAATGGCTAAGGTTATGAAGTTTTCCCAATCAACTTATTACTTATTAGAAAAACCATAGCCAATATATGGCTTTCTTAATAAGTGGATTGTTAGTAGAGGAGCTATTGAGTGACTAGCTATATATCCAGATTAAAGTCCACTAGACTATTTTTTGTAGGAATTACCTTAAGTTAAAGCTACATATTAACAAATTAAATACTATTGAGGCATTAAAAGAATGCGGAATACAGGAAGATTAATTATCGCTAAAATGCTAAATAACGTTTTGCGAGAATTTCGTTTACAACTTGGAAGCCTCAAGAGATGAATGGAAGAATATTTTAATTCTTAAATAAACTGTTCTCTTATGTATGAATCATTATTTTTCATAACATTGTTCTGATTCATTGGTAAAAATATTGTTTATTTCTCAAAACAAAACTGTACTAAAGTATACCTTCCTACTGGTGGCGGCTGATCAGGGGAGGCAGAGGAGGCTAAGCCTCCTCTGCAATTTTAGAGAAAAAATACTTACCTATATAAGATAGGTAAGGTAATCAAAATATTTTTATTCGATTTTAAAATTATTTTCAGGTTATTTCAAAAAATAAATAAATATTTTAAGGAGTGTTAATTAGCCTTACTTTTTTAATATAATTTACTTTTTTGTATATTTTAATTAATAATTATTATGATAATAATTTAATAACTGTTTATTTCATATTTGATTAATTTAAATATGCGCCTAGTTTGCCAAGTTATGTATTTCTACGTCTTATGTTACGTATTTTACCACCCCCTCATAGACAGGAGGCTAAACCGCTGGAAGCCTCCAGTTAAATCTATTTCCATACGTGACGAATGGCCTTGAGCTAATACCGAATAATTTTTATTCCTAAATCGCCACTAATTCACTGGCAGCTAGCTGCCAGCACTTCCACTCCCATCTGGAATGCTTGCTATAAAATAAGTTTTTCTTCCTTGCACCTATCTCAGTTCGACGCGGTGGGGGACACCTGTTTACCTACAATGAATACGTATTTTATTTTCCTTTATTTATTATTTTTCTCTGCGTTTTCTTCGTACCATTTTAATTTATTTTGCAGAAGTGTTATTTAGTTTAAGTGGGACAATATGGCTACCGGCGAACAACCCAAAACAAAAAAAAGTAACGCTCTGTAGCACTACCTCAAGGGTGGTGGGGAAATATGCTAATTTTGCTGAAAGTGACAATTTTGAGATTTGTTTTAAATTTTAGGTATTGATCGTAAATTTCACAAACTAATTTTTGGTTTATAATCAATATTTAACTTCAATAAAACATATTTTGTTTATTCCTTTAGTAGCTATAATTCGTAAGTAAATATGTAAATAAATAAAATTATAATTATTTCGAAAAGGTAGCAAATTCCAAAAATTATTCTAGCGAAAGTCTATATTTTTGTATAAATGAATTTTTTATTGGAATTCTAAAGGTTCAGGGAAACGCGTGACCTTAAAAATTCTAAAAGTTTTCGCCTGCGGCGCCATTAACAAGTGTCACCGGTAGATATACATATTCTGCCTCCCCTTAAAAAAATCTCACGAGCCGCCACTGCTTCCTACCTCATTATAAAGCTAATATAGCATATTACAGATCTGTAAGCGTGTCTACCTACGTCTATCCATTAATGAAAACTTAAGAAAATGTAATGAAAGCTAAAGCATTATTTTTCATTACATTGTTCTGATTCATTGGAAACAATATTGTTTATTTCTCAAAACAAACCTGTACTAAAATATACCTTACTACCTCATTATAAAGCTAATATAGCATATTACAGATCTGTAAGCGTGTCTATCTACGTCTATCCATTAATAAATACTTAAGAGGACGTAATGAAAACTGTACAAAATGGAATTCAAACACGTGTTATTAAATCAAGTAGATATTGATACTTGACCACTACTGATTACACCATAATTATAAAATTAAATTAACAGACATCAATAGCATAACAGTTTCATTAAAAAATATTTTTGTATAATATCTGAATATTCCGTGGTACACTATACACCTAATTTGTGTATTTTATTTAATTATAACTCCCTTTTTCCTATATTCTGTAATTATTATAGGCATACTGGCTCATTATTATCCCCTATTGCTTCCTTCTGTCTATAATTTAGTACCGCAAGAGTTACAGTCAAGAACAGACAGTACATCTAGCCGGTTAACTTAAATCATCACTACCATCAACCCCAGGTGGCCCCGTCTACCCTATAGTATAGCAACAGTAATTAAAATCCTTAACGTAACGTATTCAAATAGTAGTAAAACACCTATAATCTATAATTATATATTATTTGATACCCAAGTCGTTTAGATTCAAATCCATATTTTTGCAAAACATTGCAAAGTAACAATGTTTTCCAAATTGCATTTAGAAACTTGTAGATGAAAGAAATATTAGTATATTCGGTTTGATCCAATATTTGTTATTCTACTTAGCATTGTTATTTTAATAACAACTTGAAGTAACCTAACCTAATTAAAATACTCTCCAACCTAAGTAGACTTAATGCAAGGTCGACGTTTCAACTTTTGTATCATTCAATTCATATATCTTCGCTAGACATGTCTTGCCCAGTTTTATCTCCAAATATTATTCCTTCAGGCATTTTACTCTAAAGATATTGAATGATATTGCATGCCATATCCTTTAAATATACAACTTTGTACGAAAGTTACTTAACAAACGTTTGAACTATGAACCAAGGATATTGTATCGAGTTATTAATGAATATTGTATTTATTAACCTCATCCGTTGAGCATGAGAATTTATAACTAAAACACGAAAGAAAATAGGTTTTTTTTATAAAATTTATTTATTTGATGGTGATTGGAACGTTCGTTCTTTCAGTTGTTTTATTTACTGTTATTACTAAATATTTTTAAATAAATGGCGGATGCCATAATGTCATTTTAAGTATTTACGCACTGCGAGAATACAAATGGCGCAACTCAAAAATAGGCGTTTTGGAATTTTTCCTATAGGTGAACGTGACCACCAGAACGTGATCTACACATACCTATAAGAGGCGCATCTATAGTCTTTCTGGTTGCCACGGGAGAGCAGTAAGAGTATTTGTTTCATTGCTCTCTATGTGTAGTGGGAGATAGTAACATTATCTCTCGTATAAGTATAACGCATAAATATTTAATCAAGTGTCATACATAGAATGAGAGAGATGCTATTCACTGATTGACCGACAAACAATTGTAGTTTCCATGTAAAAGCAGCGAAACAAGAGAAAAGTCCCATTTACACTCCAGCACAGTATGCATAAATTATAAGGAGTTCCAAAAAAATTTTACGTTCCTTTTTGTTGCTGAGCTAAGGCTATAAAGACTTCTATGATTTTCAGGTTGTCACCAACCTCCTTGGAAAAAACTTCACTGCGATCAGAATCAATAAGATGAATCTTGGCTTATTTGAATATAAGACCCTTTACCAGGACGAATCCTACAGTACCATCCATATGCTTCAAGCAAACGAATAGGTACGCCAATATTAAATGGCAGTCGTAATGGCCTTGATGGGTTTTGTCGGCAAGTCGAACGAGATTACCGCTCTTTATTCGCACATCGTGTAGATCGGGATAATCGTACGAAGGTAGGCCGAGCTTTGCTCCTGCTTTCGCGGGTCTCTACGCGAGAGGCAAGTGCCGCCCGTATACAAGACCCGCGCCACTGGCAGCGGTTCGCTCCCCTCCATCTCATTTGGTCCTGATGCCTTTAAGTCCCACTGACAGGGACTTCATCTCGGCTTTTTCTTAATCTTTGGTCGCCTTATTGTACGCGTCGTTTCGCCAGCATTAACCCCCCGGAGGTATCTTGTCATGGGCGCCGCGACCAGCACGACGCCGGGGATTAGGTCATATCAGGCTATCTACCACTACAATGCGGACGAACCGAGTCACTTGAATCGCCGTCAGGAGAGTGAGTCTTGTTACTCGGGGGGGGGGGGGGGTCTTTCTCTGTTAGAAAAGGATCCCAAGATTTGGACTCAGGTGTGTGTGAGAGGAAAGTCGTGTGTCTTTCCTGTAACAGAACATTGTTAAACGGCCATAGAGGTCTCTGACATAAAAAATGGTTAATGGAGCAATAAGGCTCAGCTGTAATGAAAAGGTATGTTTGATCTATAAAAGGTGGTCTTCGTGGTCTTCCTGGTCTTCTTCATCTCCATGGTCTTCCTGGTCTTCCTGGGTCGTACTCCGAAGCTGCTCGGATGATGGGGTTGTCATGTGCACCTGCTTGATCGTAGAGTTTCCGAGCCCTGGCTCGGATTTTCTCCGTCATAATGGTGAAATTTATGTATTGCAGGCTGTCGACATTCCTCACGTACCACGATGCGTCCACGGCACGGCGGAGGGCGACGTGTTCGACGGTCTGAATCCTCTTCATGTGTGTCTGAGCGGCGTAGCCCCAAGCTGTCGATGCGTACATCAGTTGGGGCTGACGAGTAGGTAGTCAAGACATATTGGGTCATCTCCATTCACTGATAAATTGCCTCCGGCTTATAAACAAAAGTCATATATTCCGGAAAAAAAAGTTGATAAAATTGTTTACAAAAGAGAAAAAATAATTCCTCAAAGTTTCATTTTATGAACACTTTGTTCATGCTTACCTTACACTTCAACCTAAAAAAATTGTCGCATAATACCGATAATTCCCTATGTTCAACTAACTTACTTTTTATTTAATGTTCTTTACAATTTTTACGTGTCTAATTAATTTATTTTCAAATTCTACTGCGTATCTACTATTCATTCTAGAGTGCTTTCATAAACGTGTTCATGATAATTATTACAACACGACTAGTTAATTGGTAGTAGGTTACCAGTCTGTTATGCATCGCTTTTTGTTGACATTGAAATATGATGGTTTTACAAGTCATTAGAATGTAAGAAACTGGTACGCATCTGAGATTACGGCCTGTTCAAATACGAGATTTAAAATTATTGCAATTTAATTCACTTAGAACGGGAGAGGATTGTAGAATTCGCTGATATTTAGTCATTAGAAAGTCAAGAATAGTTTCAGAAATGATGTACAAACAATATGATACTACAAGTTATCGTTATGTTGCTTAATCGAAAACAACAATATATGTTTCTCTCCAAAAAAAGAAAAAACAATTATTTAGAATCCCGAAACATCAAAAGGCATCTATTTTCCACGCAAAATGCAAAAAAAACATCCAGCTAACCCATACCGTAAAGTTACGATCGAGTTTTGACAAAAGTAGAAAACTTTAAGAACGTTTTCTCAAACATAGCAGTTTTCAAGTTGCGTCCCTTGTATTTTCACAGTGCGATATGTATATATGTCAATATACCAATGTTGTAGGTAGGTTGGTTGCAGAGGCGTAGCATACATGTATGCGAGTGATGCATCACATCCCTTAAAAAATTGGCAAGTTACTGTTATTTAAAAGTTTAGTCGATTTATTCAATTATTACAATTTATTAATTATTTAAAAAAAAACCGCAAACATACATTATTTACTTTAAACGCTACCATAAATTTTTTATTTGAATACGGCCGTGAAGACGTCAGAAATTATTGGACTTGCTGCAGTGCTGAAATGCGACGGTCCAAATTACATCCAAGCTACGCGTTCGATGAGCGGAAAGGTCAGTGATCTTACGCAGTCAACAGTGGAACCTCGAGTGGGTGTTGTCGTTATTTCCGGACTCAATTATGCGATTATGTGAACACATCTTGGCGACTATCGCCATAACATAAGGAAGATTTGGAAGCGCTGTTTCAGGTAATTGTGGTAAACGAAAATGAGGAATGGGATCGAGAAACCGTTATTTGTGCTAGAGGTATTTCAACTTTACTGCGCGACTTATATTTTAATATTCTCTGAGCAGTTTTTTCTACAATATTCCCACATTCCGAGAGTAAGTTTAAAATTCTACAGACAAAAATATCAGATATTAGTTACTGCAATAAGAATATAGATGATTTCAAATCACATATTCAAAAAATGAGATATGAGTTTAGTGACATTTGGGACCATATGGACAGATTTGTGTTACAAAATCAACCACCAAGTAAAACAATGCGTTTGGATTTAATTCCTGAAGAGGACGTTATTACTTTGAACATTTATGAACAGTTTAGTCCAATTTCTAAACTGAAATTCTTAAATCTAGATCCCACACAATTTACTTCATTCGTAAAATGTTTTCCTGACGAACTCTTTCTTCTATAGTAGATACATATGGAACATCTTTTGACGCAAATTATTTAAAAAGTGAACCTTCAGTGATTTATGGTGATCCCGATAAGAAAAAGAGCCCTGTGTTTGAGCTTCGGTCAGTTCGGAGTCATCAGAATTGTATTGTTTAATTTTGACTATTCCTGCCACAAGCGGTTCCGCGGAAAGATCATTTTCATGTTTAAAGAGAATAAAGACTTATTTGCGAAATTCTCAAAAGCAAGAAAAACTGTCAGCTTTGGCATTAAGTGCCTCGTTAGAAGATATGAGATCGTCTCTAACATTTGAAGAAACAGTGATAGATGTTTTCGTTGGACAAACAAAAACCAAAGAATTGATCTTCATTTTAAAAATTGGAAATATACCTCGGCATAATCATTCTAGGTTAGTGTCTTTCTTTGATTTTTACCATTTTCATATGGCCTAACATACATCCGACTATACATCCCCTTATAAAATTTTTATCACATTCCTAGATTTTTTCTCACACTACGCCTCTGGCTAGTTGGTTAGTTCCTACTAAATATTTTTAAATATATGGTGGAGGTGCTAATGTCGTGATTAACATAATTATATCCATATATTATGTATACAAGTATATGTCAATATACCAATATCAACAAAATACTCCTACACATACAAAATTACAGTGGCGTCTCTATCAGTTATTCAGATAGTAATTGTTTGCACCTCCGTCAGACAGTAATTGTTTAAAATAGTTTTTTAGGATATCTGTATGATTTTTATACACCAAACTATAAGAATGTATCAGAGAAGCAGTTAAGTATTACTTACTACCTGCAGTTGAGGATTATTCACTTATATAAACCCATTGCATATCATACAACTCTTGTTTATCTATTATTTTTATCTAAAATGTATACATTTTAAATACAGATATCACAATTTATTGTCGTGGAGTAATTTTAATTGTATCACTTTTAAAAACATTCTATATAGTTTGGTACATTTGAAACATAAAGCAATTTAAAAACGAAAGTTGTTGGCTCATTTATCTTTTACAACAAAATAGCGGGAAGGTATTAAAGAACTTTCACTGAATTACGTAGATGGTTCTCTGTTATTAAAAGTAAGGATGTGGAAGTATTAAAATAAACTTCACGTTGAGTCAGTATTTTCCGTTAGTAGCTCCCACTTTTCCTTTTTCGAGAGAGAAAATATAGGAATATTCTTTTGTTTACCAAGTTATATAAATACAGAAGGAAAAAAAACAAGAAGGAGATAATATAGGGTTATACATACACCGATAAACATATGCTTTTCCCTGAAGACAAAATAATGAAACCGATCGAATTAATGCTTAGTCTATATTACTATTTAATCACAAGGTTTATTTTAATTTACGAAAATAGAATGGTTCTTTATAATTCCATATATTAAATATAAGTTTTATAAAGTAAATTTGATTCAATCCAGTCTTCTGCATTCTTACGTACTAAATAAATTAATGCCCAAATATAAAAGTTGGTACCAAAATTTAAAAACTGTTAAGGCATACTAACTAAATTATATTAAAACATAATTTTATGAATCAATGTCTGATTTAAAACCGTCTCCTCCTTAACTATACAACAAATATTTCAGATTACTCTATCAAGTTTAGTTACCAATTTTATCTCACATTTTTTCTTTGTATACAAAACATGGATTAAGTTGATTTAAATTTCATTGATTTCTGTACTTATATATTTATTATCGAATTTACCTAAGTGTTACAGAACATTGGAAGTTAAAATCGTACGGCATGATTTAGTAACGCTATAATTGTTTATGTATTCATGATCCTTTCTCTTACAACGTGTAAAGATCAGTGGTCCCGCTTGGCCCACAGTTTAATCACTGAAAGGCCAACATATTTACTATATAAGTTTGTTATTTGCATTTCTATAATTCGAATTTGTATTTTTATTACTGAATTAAATTGTTATAACATAGTTAATATAAATTTAACAATTATTAAATTTTAAGAAGAATTTTTAGTGTAAAAAGTGTTTTAAAGATTTTAGAAATTTTTATAACCAGTTATCTATATAATAAGTATGCATTTTATTATAAAATTAATTGTCATACTATACTTGCTTTAGAGAGCAATTGTTTTATTGCATAAATAGTTTTACTTTTATCAATGTATTTTATTGTAATGAATAATAACTTGATATAATTTATTTGATCAGAATTAAAATGACGAAGTTCCGGAAAAACTATAAGTATGACAACTGAATTCAAAATAAAACCTTTCTCTTACTATATACTACAATATGATTTATGAATATATGATTTGGTAGCGAAACAAATTTTCGGTTTTCATCAACAAAGGTAAAATATCTCCACTTTCGTCGTCTTCAAAAAGATGATATAGAATCCTAGCTTTTTATGAATTGTTTGAATCGAATTAAAATTATACCAACTTAAAGTTTTAGGTCTAATTCTATATTCCAGATTTACAGATTTATATACTTGGGAACCTCATAGTATTTAGCATCCAGATGTAGAAAATCAGTTAATATATTCAGATATATGTCAAATATTAAGTAGGGCGAGGAAGATAAGAATTTTCTAAATAATATTTTTGTTACAAATGAATTAACTTTTCTATTAATTAATAAACGTATTTCAACTCGTATTCGGTATGGTAATAGAAGAAATGAGTTTTAGAACTCCTCAGCCAGTAACTTCCAAAACTTAACATTTAGGTAGCTGGGAATGTCGTTGAATCATCATTTATTGATGATAATTTACCTCAAAAATATTTAGATTCACTTCAACAAGAAATTATTCATAATATTTGGGAACAGAATTTGTTCCAACGGGATTGTTTATCATCTCACAAGAAAAGTCACTGTTCAGTAATATTTTAAAACGAATATTTCACAACCCACTTATTTCTGGATATGATAATATTTTGGTGCCAACCGGGTTACCAGACCTTGCACCATCTGATTTATTTTTTATGACTAGTAAAATTAAAAAATAAGAAGGATAGTTTGAGAACGATATACCTAACAATTTGCAGGAACTTTGATTGAGTAATGAACATTGCTGTCAAACTGTTACTTCTATGATATTAAGTAGTATCTACCAAGAATTCCGTGTTCGCTTGGAAAATTGCTTAATTCAACAAGGAAGCCAACTTGAATATTTATTACTTTAAAAGGTATTTTTAATACAGTGAGTGTTTACTTTAAAATTATATGTTCTTTTTTATTTTACATCGATATTTTTAATTAGGAGACGTGATCCAGTGCAATAGTAGGGATAGTAAGAAGTGTAGCATTTTACGAGTCGGAGCGTGGAATGTCAGAAGCATGAGACAGGCAGGGAAGCTAGAGAATCTGAAGATATAAATGGATAGGTTAGGATTAGATATAGTAGGTATAAGTGAGATGCGCTGGATGGAAGTAGGAGATTTTTGGAGCGGTGACTATAGGGTAATGCACACAGGATAGGTAAATGGAAACGCGGGAGTAGGAAAGAACGCAGGACAGTGTGTAGATAGCTACCTACAATACAGCGAGAGAGTAATGATGGTCAGGTTAGATTCGAAGCCAGTGAAAACAGTAATAGTGCAAGTATGCATGCCTACTTCTAGCCACAGTGAGGAAGAAGCCGTTTATTCGGACATAGAGCAGGTAATAGGATTTGTGAAGGGTCATGAAAATTTAATAACAGTGGGAGATTTTAACGCAGTCGTAGGTGAGGGGAAAAAAGGAGAATTCGTAGGTCCTTATGGACTAGATAACAGAAACGAGAGAGGTAGCAGACTGATATAATTCTGTGAGGATACAAGATGGTAGTCGCGAACACATTGTTCAAGAATCACGTTAGGAGGCGGTACACCTGAAAAATGCCAGGAGGGATAGCCAGACATTAGATAGACTTCATTCTGGTTAGGAATAGATTTAGAAATCAAGTAAAAGACTGTAAGAGTTATCCAGAAGCAGATGTAGACAGCGACCACAACTTGGTAGTCATGAAAGCTAGATTAAAGTTCAAAAATCTGAAAACCCGGAAGGATAAGAAACATATATATGTAGACATATTGAGGGATCAGAATATGAAAAACAAGTTGCAAGAGAAAACAGATCAATTATTAAATAGAGCGAGTAATGACGAAATCAAGAACGCAGAAACTGAGTCGGAGGGTATCACGAATAGTCTAGATTCCGCGGCTACGGACGTTTTAGGACACGAGAAAAGGGAAGCTAGGAAACCCTGAATAACTTAATAATCTTAAACTCAATACAAAAGAGACGAGGCTACAAGAACAGACGAGACGAGGAAGGACTGAAAACTTATAAGTCAATAAAGTGGGAAATCATTAGAAAGTGTAGAAAAGCGAAAGAACAATCGATAGAGGATAAATGCAAAGAAATAGAAGATAAGCTCTAAGTAGGTAAGACCGATGAGGCTTACAAAATAAGAGGAACTTCAAGGATATAGAACCAATAAGTAAACACGTTAGGAGTATATCGGGGGACATACTGATCGGAAGAGAGGAGAAAGCGGATAGATGGAAGCAGTACTTAGGAAATTTATACGAGGGTCAGGAATTAGGAGAGATATTAGAGGAAGAATCTAGCATAGATAGAGAAGATGTAGGAAAACCTATATTGAGAGAGGAATTTGAAATAGCACTAAGGGGGCTAAAGAACAATAAAGCGCCGGGTATAGATAAAATACAGGCGGAAATTTTGAAATGTGCGGGACAGAAAGTAGTAAATAGGATGTTTGAACTGGTAAAATACATATACGAAACGGGCGAGATGCCGGAGGATTATAAGAGGAACATTATCGTTACTATACCGAAAAAGAGAAGAGCCGACAAATGCGAGAACTTTAGAACGATTAGCCTAACTTCCCACGCGTCAAAAATCTTAACCAGAATAGTGCAGAAGAGGATGGAAAATAGAGTGAAGGAAATACTAGGAGAAGACCAATTTGGGTTTAGGCGAAATAGGGGAACTCGTGAAGCTATTCTGGCACTAAGAGTAATGTTAGAGAAAACAATAGAAAAAGGAAAGAACGTTTATATAGGATTTGTAGATTTAGAAAAAGCTTTTGATAATGTAAGATGGGAAAAAATGTTAGAGATATTAAAGAGCGCGGGAATGAAGTATAGAGATAGGAGAGTAGTACGCAATCTATACAAAGAGCAAACTGCTGTTATAGAAGCAGAAGGGGAAAAAAGGGAAGTACGTATTAGGAAAGGAGTAAGACAAGGATGTACGGTATCACCACTAATTTTCAATCTGTACATCGAAGAGGCGAATAATGTGGTAAAAGATTTCGGTATTAAAGTACAGGGACAGAAACTAAAAATGCTGAGATTCGCGGATGATATAGCAGTATTAGCATCTAGTAAGGAGGAATTAGAATCAGCATTGAACGAAATGGAGGCAGTGTTGACAGAATAATACGGAATGAGGGTGAATAAAAACAAAACTAAAGTGTTAGTGTGCAGAGGGTGCGAGAGCAGAGCAAAAATGAAAGTACAAATTAATAATGAAAGATTGGAGGAAGTTAAAGACTTCACTTATTTAGGAAGTAAAATAAATTGGGATGGAAGGAGCGATAAAGATATAAAACAAAGAATAGCGCAGGGTCAAATAGCTTTTAACAAAAAGAAAGCACTTTTATGCTCGGGGGTAATAAACTTAGAAACAAGGAAGAGATTTTTGAAAACATATGTATGGAGCACGGCACTACCGTATGTATGGATACGGTTGCGAAACCTGGACGGTAGGGGAAGCAAGTAGGAAGAAATTAGCTAGCAAAAAAAGAAATTAGAAGAAATCACTAGCTTTTGAGATGTGGTGTTACCGAAGAATGATGATAATACCGTGGACTGATATGATTAGAAACGAAGAAGTATTAGAGGAAGAAAAGAAGTATGTTGAAAAACATAAAGAAGAGAAGAGATAGAATGGTAGGCCACTTGCTGAGACATGGGGGAATAGTCCGCGATATTTTGGAGGCAGAAATAGGAGTGAGGAAAGGCAGAGGTAGGCCTAGATTAAACTACTGCTCGCAAATAGTAAGGGGTGTAGGTTGTAGCACAATTAGCGAAATGCGTAGGTTAGCACAAGATAGGAGAAGCTGGAGGTTAGCGTCCAACCAGTCTTAGCACTGACGACCTCATGATGACGATTTTTAATTATTCTTTTATTGATAATTTCTGTTTTTGTTTCCGTTTATTTAAATTTTTCATAAAATAACATCGCGTCAACAAAAATGGTTTATTATCTACGTAATATATTTGAGATGGGAGGTAAAAACCTATCCACTCACTACGCTATTTACGGTAATTATAAGATAATTCACTAGAAATCAAACTAGCTTAACCTATAATGCTGTAATCATGTTGCCAGACTTATTTAATTTATGATATATATGTTGTTCCAAATCCCAAAATTCAATATCAGACCACCCAGGAGGTGTGCAGTAAATTGCCTAGTATTTACTCAGTCGCATTGAGATCATTGCAGAATAAAAGAGCGAATATCGAGCATGTATGAATGTACACAGAGTTCGATCTGGCCACAAGTAAAGTGCATCCTTTTCCCTCCGAATGCTACCTCACTCTTTCTTCTACGCATACACAGACAATCTGACTCGTTTTTCTATTGTTGACAATCTGTAAAAAAAAAAACAAAGATCAATATGTGAGGTAACCCAAATTAGGTATTATTTTTGAATTTAGTATTTTAATTTCTAACGTAATGCAAAAATAAGATATATTCAAATTGTGCTAGTACCCTCCTATGATCGAATAGTAAATGCGTTCTTCGTATGATATATATGATATTTTAAAATATTGAAATCAGCAGAAATTAATAACTATTTTAAGATTTCGTTTTCCCTTTATGCAGCTGAACCTAGAACTATTTTAAAATGTTAAAAATGAAATGCTATAATAATAACTATTTCTGAGTTTTAATCTAATATTAATAGTTTTATGTACAGGCTAACTAGTAAGTTAAATGTTATTAAATCAAATCCGAGAGGTACCTACTTTGTTAAGATTTCCTTTACGTTCATTTTGAAATTATTTTCCTGTATAAACTAATAGATAAAAAAAAATCCACTTGTACGATATTAATAGTATCACGATACGAGAGAAATAAGTTCCAAACTTCATAAAAAATACACCAGCCCAGGGTAAACAGGCATTAAATGTTACATAAAACCAACTGCCTCAGATAAATGATGCTTTTAAATCTGGCCTAATCTAAAGTTATTGCGTCATATCCTGAATTTCAAAGACAACATCCTCAGATTATTGTGGTAGTGAATGTATCGCGGACATCCAGTAATGCACTTCCCTAGAGATTTGCCCGATCCTGGTCTGTTGCGATAAAAGCTCCAAGTTCATTTGTGATGTTTTTGTGTGCATAGTTGGTAGCCCCTGACTGCTGTATTGAGGACATTTCAGCATCTGAGATCCTTAAAATTTTGCTCGAACCCGCCTAGTGGGAGAAAATCTGGAAATGGACCTTATGAAATTACAATTACCTTCTCGCCACTAATAATTCAGCTTCATCTAACAACACATTATGATCTATTCCTTGATGATCTACAAATTTGAGTTATAGACGAGATGATATGACCCACAAGTCTAGTTCTGTATTCTATATATTAGTGACAGTTTGAACAATAATACAAGATAATTGACAAGCCGTCTTAATATACTGATAAATTACAGGATTGGAGTAATTTTGTCATTGCATTTTTAAACCTTTGCGTACACTAAAATGACTTTAAATTTATAGATAACACGTAAAGCAGGCAGGTCAAACACGCTGCCCGCAATTACATAGACTGTGACCCACCGAGGCTTTTGTAAACATTTTTTGAAAAAAATGTTAATTAATTATTTTAAAGTAAATTTTATTTTTATTTGTGCGCAGTTTAGTTTAATTCAGTTACAGTATGTAGTTTAAATTTTGTATTTCAATAATTTTTAATTTAGTGGTTGAAAAAGAGAAAATATAGGATTAAATTAAGTCGAACATACATAAATCTCATTTATGTGCATTTACAATTGGACGAATGCTTTGCGGGGACGATGCTGTGGAGAAAAGTGCGAAGGTAGATTTTCATTTCATGCATGACACTGGCGTTTTGAGCGATTACATGGCCACACGTGACGCCAGCGTCAACCAGAAAAAAGTTCAAATTGTTCAACTTTGAGCCTGGACCAATGCTTGATATTAATTTGATAAATATGGGTTATTAACTAAATAACCTTTTATGATTTATATAAGAAAAATTGTAAAATGTATTATGGAAATGAGTTAAAAAATTCTGAAAATGTAAATTAGTTTTATTGCAAGTTATTATATTACTCTATTTTGTATAATACGAGTATATTTTTTTGTGTAAGATTAAATACCGATCTACCATATCATACGGAAGTTCGATGGCTTTCGAGCTTTAAAGTGTTAAAACGATTCTTCACGTTGCTGGACGAAGTCAAAATTTTCTTGGAAACATTACATTATAAACGTGTTGCAATAAAAGATGAATAATGGATAAAGGACCTGACTTTCTCAGTTGATATTACAAATCTTAATCAATTTAATCTTAAGCTTCAAGACAAAACTTATGTTGTTACAACGCTATTTAATAATATTAACGCTTTCAAACCAAAATTATTACTTTGGCGAAAACAAATAGAAAACTTGTCTCACTTTGAAAGCTATAAGAAGTATATATTGCTTAAATCACCTGAATTAAAATTTACAGAATATGCTTACCAAGTTGAATTGTTAGAAACGGAATTCGATCAAAGATTTTCCGATTTTAAAACTGTGAAATACAATTTCGTCTTTTTATTTCACCTCTATCTACCGATATTGAAAGTGTTGATGAAAACTTGATAAATGTAACTAATTGAAATACACGCGATTTTTTGCTGAAGCAATAATGTGTCAAAGTTGGAATTTCAGATTTTTATACACATTATTTATCTGTAGATCGGTTTCCTAAAATGTTATCGTTTGTTACGCGTATACTAGCTATACTTGGAGGCACTTATTATTGCGAGCAACTATTTTCCTTTTAATCTTATCAATTTTAAAAATTGCATCAGCTCAATATATTTAACCAAATTTTGAAAACTTGCTTTGTGATAAACGATGTCAAATATCTTCTAAAAAGTAATATTAAACTGTGATTTTGTTTATTTCTTATTATAACTTTCAATTTTATTCTTTATAAAAAATATAAAATATTTATAGTTTAATATACATAATATAATCATAGTACATAATATAATAATTCTAGAAATCGTATTTTATTAATTTTTTGAAAACTTAATACGAAATAAGTCATGTGGCCCGTAATATCATACGAGTTTAACATTCCTGATATAATGTGTTGATATTTAATTAGTAATTCTATAATAAGTAGTGTGTTAACATAAAAAATAGAAAATACAATGGGTATATAAGTTAGTTGTCAGACGCGGAGTTGTAAGTGTAGCACTTTACTCTGTGGCCATTACTTGGGTGGATGTCCTATCATATTCGCATGTAGAGCTGGCTGATGACTGCAACAATGTTATTTGAATTGTACTCCAGGGTGATGGACTGGGTCTAGTATTTGGGATGTCATTGTATGCTTGGGTTCGAGTGCCAAGGGGGTAAGTTTGAGCATGAGGTTATTTGTCGTCGTCTATACGTGTATCTATATTTTGCCTCCGTAACCTGGAAAGGAACTCTTTCGAGGATGGAAGTCAATTACTATGTATGCAAACTTTTTTAACTTTTCTTAAAATGGTTTATAGGGAATCCGCATATATATACATTTAAGGCAATTCTTTAGTAACACCATGACTTTTCAGGAAGATACCAAAAATCGTGGAATTGTATCGTTTCCATACGAATCATAATTGATAAAAATTTGAGACCAATATTAGTGCACTTCTCTGGAAGGAGTTGTAATACCTTTAGGAAATCCCAAAGATAAAACTAAAAATAACGAATGGTCTGAGATTTATAAAATCCGTTATTAAGATTGTAGTGTACAGTATTTTAGGCAGACAAAAATATCACTTGAAGTAGGTTAAAAGACACATGGCCTACTTCAGGTATGATAGATTCGAAAAATCTCCCATTACCCATTATGCTTTTAAAAATATTCATATAATAGACATTATCATCAACTCGCCTCTTCACTGTAGTGCTATTGGGGAATGTCTCCTCCACAGGCCACGCCCTTTGGAAACGGTCCTGGCCACCACCCTTCTCGTCCTTCGTGATGATGCTGCGGGCTGACACGGATCCGTGGATCGAAGACGAGCTCCGCAAGCTCCGCAAGCCTAGCGACGCCTCCAGTATGCAGCACTATGTGGCAAAGTGGTCAGCTGTGTAGTGGGCTTCTTGGCTCCTGCTTCCCCGTTTCTCTTCATCCAGTTTGGAGGTAGAATTCAGAGGTGGAGGCAACTAGGCGGCCTCGCCGTGAATGTCGATGCTCCTGGAATTGGCTCGTCGTGGGCCCTTGTCCATTGTCACGTTCACTAGAACAATATCTACTAGGTGTTGGACTAGCTGTCCATGGGCACACGACACACGGCACTGGATCCTGTTCACCAGCTCACGATGAGGATGCACGATTCCTCGCTACGACTTCTGCTCTCACAAGTCGTATATTGTGTTTAGTCTTGACTGCACTATCTCGCCATTTCGTCTTCCAGCATTTTTAGACAGAATGACCGGCAAACAGTACCAAGTACACAAAAATTCTTCCTGGAAATGGGCCTTATTAAATTACAATTGCCTTCGCGCCACTAATAATTCAGGTTCATCTGACAACACATTATGATGATCTATTCCTTGATGAACTGTAGATTTGAGTTATAGACGAGATGATATGGCCCACAAGTCTAATTCTGTAATATATTAAGGACATTTTGAACAATAATACAAGATAATTGACAAACCATCTTAATATACTGATAAATTACAGTATTTTGTCATTGCATTTGCATTGATTGGAGTAATTTTGTCATTGCATTTTTAAACTTTTGCGTAGACTAGAATGACATCAATTTATAGGTAACGTTTATTTTTAATTAATAATTCTATAATAAGTAGTATGTTAATATGAAAAATAGGGAATACAATGGATATATAAGTTAGTTGCTCGACGTGGAGTTGTAAGTGTAGCACTTTGCTCTGTGGCCATTACTTGGGTGGGTCTCCTATCATATTCACATGTAGAGATGACTGATGGCTGCAACAATGTTATTTGAATTATACTACAGGGTGATAGACTGAGTCTAGTATTTGGGATGTTATTATATGCTTGGGTTCGAGTGCCAAGGGGGTGAGTTTGAGCACGAGGTTTTTTATCGTCGTCTATACGTGTATCTACACTTTCCCTCCGCAACCTGGGGCTTTCGAGGAAGGAAGTCTATGTATGCGAACTTTTTCCACTTATCTTAAAATAGTTTATAAGAAACCCGTAGGCTTGACATGAGGCCATGCCCTATCCCACGTAAGATAAATATACAAAAAATACTCATAGTATATTAGTCTTAAAGTACATGAGGGCATAGTATAATGTGCTGTTGAGTATACAAAACATATTTAAGTGTGCTCGTAGTACTCAATGATTAAGGAATAAATGAAAATAAATTATTGATGATGTAACTAGACATAACCAGTTGTACTATCAACATAATAGATATTTTATTTAAGATAATTTATAGAAAATATAAATTTAAGGCAATTCTTTGGCAACACCACAACTTTTCAGGAAGATACCAGAAATCGTAGAATTGTATCCTTTCCATACGAATCGTAACTGATAAAAATTTGAGAACAACATTAGTGCACCGCTCTGGAAAGAGTTGTAATATCCTTTAGTAAATGCCAAAGATAAAACTGAAAATAACTGAAGGTCTGAGATTTATAAGATCAGTTATTAAGATTGTAGTGTACAGTATTTTAGGTAGACGAAGAGATTAATTGTAAGTAGGTTCAAAGACACATGGCCTACTTAAGGTGTGATAGATTCGGAAAAACTTCAATTACCTAATATGCTTTTGAAAATATTCATATAATAGACATTGTCATCAACTCGTCTCTTCACTGTATTGCTGTTAGAGAGTGTCTCCTTAACGGGCCACGCCCTTTGGAAACGTCCCTGGCCACCACCCTTCTCGTCCTTCGTGATGATGCCGCGAGCTGACACCGATCCCTGGATCGAAGAGAAACTCCGCAGGCTTAGTAACGCCTCCAAGATACAGCACTGCGTGGCAAGGTGGTCTGCTGTGTAGTGGCGTTCCTGCTTTCTCTTCTGTGTCTTCGTCCAGTTTGGAGGTGGAATCCAGAGGTGGAGGCAGCTCGGTAGCCTCGGCGTGAATATCCATCCTCCTGGTGCTGGTTTGTCATGGACTTTTGTCCGTTATCCGGTTCACTAGAGCACTATCTACTATGTGTAGGACTAGCTGTCAATGGGCACAGGACGCACGGCACTGGATCCTGTTCACCAACTCACGGTGCTGATTCACGATTCCTCCCTCCGACTTCTGCTCTCACAAGTCGTACCCTGTGTTTAGTGTTGGCTGCACTATTCTTCCGATGACGCGATAAAAAACCTCATTATCTCTTGGAGGTCCGCTGTAGATGCTAATGCATGTTGATGTTGGAACTTCACTGCTGGAACTGAGAATTTGTGCCATTTCGCCTTCTAGTATTTTGGGACAGAATCACGATAAACCTAGGCATAATATTTGACGCCAAATTTACTTTTGTGGAACATATCAATGATATTGTTTCTGCTGCATTTAGAACATATGGCTTCATTTACCGTAATTGTAGGGAGTTTTCCGAGGTACGTGCCCTTAAAGCGTTATTTTTTTCTCTAGTGACATCTCGCTTAGAGTATGGTTCTATTATATGGTTTCCTTTATATAATGTCCATTGCCAAAGGCTGGAGGCTATTCAAAAGAGCTTTCTTAAATTTTTGTCTTTTCTACTGGATAACGTATATCCGCCTCGAGGCTGTTGCCACTTACAACTATTGGAAAGATTTAATATTCAATCATTATGTTTGACGCAATATTTCACTAATTAAATATTTGTTTAACCTTCTAAATGATAAGGTTAACTGTTCTGAATTGCTTGGTAATATTAACTTTAGGATCCTACGTGGTAATGTCAGACATCAGATGCTTTTATATTGTACTACTCCTAGAACGAATATATTAGCAAAAGCTCCTGTATTTCTTATGTGCTCACTGTACAACAAAATTGCAGCGAATTGCGATATATTTAACGATAGTTTAAAGTGTGTTTGCAATTGCGTAGCTAATATAGATTAAGATGTTCTATGTGGTATATTGCATATATACGTAAATTGGCGCTGTAACTACCTTTTACCGTATTGCTTAGGTTTATTAATTGTACTATTTGACATTCTTTCTCTTTTTTGTTATTTTACTTATTTACTGCATATTTAGTTTATTCCTGTAATTGGGATTTTTTCCTGTTGGAAGAAGAATAATAATAATAAATAAATAATAATAAACAGTACCGAATACACAAAAGTATTCATACTCATGATCATAGTCAAATACCGACTGGTGAACCCCCTGAAATATGAATGAGTCATAACTCTGCCCACTTTTTGCTTACCTCTGTGATAGCACTAGTAACTTAAAGTTACAACCAATAATAAACTGTTAGATGTATTTTAAAGTATTAATATAGCGAAATGTGAAACATGAACAAATGGCATGAAAAAGACACGGGTCTCATATTTGGTCCATTGTTTTGGTTGATATGGTGAATGATGGATGAGAGAATTGAAAATTTACCCCATTATGCTACCTGTGATATTCTAAAAAAATGCTAATAGGTATTTAATAAATAAGGACAACAAAGAAATAGTTTTTTTTTACCTCTCTATCCAGATGACATATCACTTATCCACGTATATTAACAATAATAATATTTCGCACACTCCACTATTACCTAAAAACTTATAGCAAGTAATATTTACTGGTCTTAAGGTAAATGAGAGTATAATATACTAGGAATATGGAAAACATATTTAAGTACTCCTCTTAGTAATAAGTTATTAAAGCATATAAGAGGCAATTTATATTGTTTTGGACGCTGAGTCCTAGTCATAGTTTCCTTTTAATTTGCGTCTACTGTTTTATTCTTCACTTATGTATGATTAGTGAATAATCCACATTTTCGAGATTTTTAAAAAAATATGCACTACAATGAAAAATGTCAAGCTTAATTTATATTACTTAAAAATTTATACCAATAGTCCAAATTACAGTTATTATTAATAATGTAGTAAAACATGAGACTGCCTAGATCAGCGGTAAATATGTGACTGTAGTTAAAACTGATCATTAATTACTTAGAGTGATATATATATATATATATATATATATATATATATATATATATATATATATATATATATATATATATATATATATATATATATGTTTATAAGATGCTTATAATTATAGTCTGCTTATATAATGGTAAAGAAGTACGAGTACTAACAACAGCGATTAACAAAAAATATAATTGAGTGGGTTATATGCAAAATATCCAAAATATTGATATGTTTAGTTAGGCAAATTTAATAATTTCTAGAATATCCTTTAATTAATATCTCACATTAAAGCATGAGGTAAGGATATATACAATCAATCTGCTGAATCAATATAAAGTTTTAGTTACTTGGCGTATCGTTCATCTTATAAATTCATCTAAGTACGATGAAAAGACAAAAGAAACCATTTGTCGAACATAATTTCATGATTACTCGGTACATAATAAGGTATATAATTCAAGTTATATGACCAACATACTCGTGAACAAAACATGTAATTTCTTTAACACATAACAGATGAAAGGGAAATTAGCAAGCCGGCAGCTAATACAGTATCTAATTGCGGATGCGCTAACATTTCCGTTAATTAGCAAATGCCTGACACGTTGATGTCTATGTCACCAATATATATTCCGCATACGGTATGTTTGTACTGTATACAACACAAAATTTAATCCTACATTACAAATGCGGAATATTCTAAGGAGTTCATTACATGCGCAGGTTATATCTAGAACTGGAATATATATATATATATATATATATATATATATATATATATATATATATATATATATATATATATATATATATATATATATTTCAGTTCTAGATATAACCTGCGCATGTAATGAACTCCTTAGAATATTCCGCATTTGTACTGTAGGATTAAATTTTGTGCCTAAATATAGTTGAATTCTGAGATTTTGGATACTAAAACTGTTAACAGTTATTTTTCGAAGTATAGAAAAGATAGGTACCCATCTCATGGGTACTTCTAGGGGTGGCGGCGTTTTAATCGCGGTCAGATGGAGTCAATCCTCTATTAAACTTTGATTTTTTACGAGAGTCGTCTCCATTAATTGATATAGTTAGTATCAAAGTTATACTAAATAAAGCCACTTTGTATATCATTAATATTTGTATCTCTTCTGATGTTTCATTTGAAACCAATGATGGTATTTTTGGATGAAAGACACTATGTAGTATTTACCACTTACTGGATGAAGATAGTCATTTACTTAATTTAGGGGATTTCAATTACAGATATTATTAATAATTATCAGATTTAGAATCTAGAGTGACAAACTTCTAGAATCTGAATCTTTGCTGGCTCTTATTAATATCATGAATTCGCAATACAATACCATTTTAAATACCAATCAAAGAATTTTGGATCTTGTTATGAGTAAATATCGTGTTCAAGTTGAGTAATCACTTTTTCTTCTAGTATCTGTCGTTCTGTCGATAAGCATCATCCTCCACTGGAAGTTTCTATTAGGTCAAATATTTCTTATGATTGTTTGGTAAGAAACAATATTACTAAATTTAACTTCCGAAAACTAAATTCACCACTTCTTTATAATATGATTTTACATACCGGCCTTTTTAGAAAGTTGTGATTCATATGTGTTGATGAAATATGTGATAAATTCTATGTAACATTAAATAGTATATTTACGGAGAGATCTCGTATCCCGATTATGCTAACTGAGTTACCGAAACGCACGTATAGAAACGTATAATCTTTCGGTGTTTGTGGAAAACTGGTCTCCTTTTTTGTCGCATCAAGTGTTCCAGCCCCTTTCCTCAAGTAATAACAAGATATAATTAACTGTCGCTATAGGAATAAAACAGACTAATTAGTTAGGATAAAAATCGCATTATTTCTCCCCAAATATTTCCGTTTTTGCATAACTTTCTTTACGTTATCGTGTCCTTAAAGATGAACAAATGTTGTTGAGTTACTAAATTATAATTAATACAAAACAAGAATCAATATACGTCATCATGTGACGTAATTCATTACCACTACACTTAGAATTTCATTCGTTTTTAATCAACAGAAATTTTAATGTTAGTTTTAACATAATATAACCTTATATTATGTAACCTTATATAACCTTAGTCTTATGACATTTCCTTGAGTTCTATAGTATTTTTGGCAATGTGCAAGGGTGGTCGTCTCTGATATATCAGATTATGGCGTGCATTGCTGTTTGTTTTGTATGAACTATAGACTTAATAGTCTCTTATGGAATATATACATTTCCGAAACAATGTTTACAGAATTATTACGATTATAGATTGGCTAATGGCTAAGACACAGAAATATATCACCTTTGTCAGGGTAGGAATACCTTCCAATTTATCATAAGCAATAAAAGCAAGTCAGTATGTAGTTAACAAGTTATTTTGATATAACATAAAATATTTTTTGGTTCATTTCTTCAAATAATGGAAATATCTACTGTAAAAGACATTCTGGGACACATTGTATATGCCTAAAACATAATTTATATATTTATACATTGGTCAACAACCAAGGCCTATTGTAGAATGGGAAAAACTTACCACAAGACATATATACATATGTTCAAATACATACTAATCGAATAATATCAAAATCAAAAATAAACCTATTTTTTAAACATTAAATATCTCACAATATGCATTACGTATGGCTGTACGACTAGAATTGCAAATATCTACCCCATTTTGTATTGTTTGAAAATCTGTAAAAATTTTATACAGGGCGATTCAGCTAACCCGTTCATTAAAAGTTTATGAACTTCCCATTGGAATTCATTTTTTAAAATTTGGAATCAGGGGTTAGCGAGGACGATCTATTCAACTAAAATATTTTTGCTTTTCTGACACTTCCGATTATACCGGAAGTAGCTATCAATTTCCTTATTTTAAATAGAACACCCAGTATATTATTACATTTTTGAATTACCCTGCTGATTTTAAGTGAACTTTCTTAACAATTCCCTATACCTATCTTCAGCAGTTTTTGAGATATTTTAATTTTTTTGAAAAAATTAGGTTTTGTAGTATCCCATTGGAATGCTCGTTAGAAAAACTCTCACCAATATAAGTTTTAATTTTAGAAAAAAAGGTTTCCGACTTAATAGTAATAAATTTTGTAGCAGTTTGATATACCTAGCTATATCTATCTTGCTATAACATATTGTTTAGTACACTAACTATTCCCTTTGATTTTATATAATGTATTCCACACTTAAAATACCAAACTGACGTTCATGTTAAAAATTGGTCCTATTTGCTAGTATTCCTAGCGCATAGTATAAAAAGAAATACTAAAATTTCAATATAAATATTTTTCAGGGGTTTATTTTTAAATGATCATCTTCTAAATAATAAGTTTTCCATATCCAGCATAGTTCTCTGACGAATGCTACATTTCACAGAAATATATGTATATAGCTGGGACCGATTATAAGACTGTGGTCTATTAAATAAATAACCTTGTGTAATGCATATACAAATACACGAACTGTTGTACCACCTAAGGCACCTAACAGTTGAGTGATTTTAGTTAGATCAATATAGACGCAGAGAATTCTTTTTGATCGTTCTAAAGCAATGTATATATTTAATAATAGTATTTTGTAACATTTTGTAACATTAGTTGAAGCAACTAATGTTACAAAATACTTCGGGGTCTCGTTTGATTCGACATTAAAATTTTATAGTCTTATCAATAACATATGTAAGAAAGCATATTTCTCCTTAAAATAGCTGTATTCTTTTAACAAATATTTAGACACATTAAAATTTTGCTTAGTGAAACTATAGTTTAATCTCATTCGCACAAAGCAGATATTATGTTCGAACCCTACATAACACAAGAGAACTAAATCGTATACAAGAAAATCAGAATACCTCTGTGACATATTTTACAAACGTACCACCATTTGATGATATTTCTTCTTATATGGGTACATTGAACTTATTGAATACGTTTTTGATACGTTATTGAGAGGAAATTTATATGTTATCGCATTTGCTTTAAATATTATTAAGACCAATATATCTGACTATTTATGTAATAAGTTAATGTGGTGAACCAATAATTATAGATAAGATTTTAATACTATAGACTTAATACTTAATCATAGATAATCATAGAGAATATTTAAGACAAATAGAAAATAAAATTCCTATACCATTTCATCAAAGTAAAATATTTAAATCCCGTTTTTCGTGTATAGCGTGTATTTCGTGTTTAGTCATCAATAACCCACCTACTCAATATGATAATATAAATTTGTAACATTTTAATACACGCCTATTTCAAGCTTTATTTTTATTTTTCAGTTTGCTTGTTTTATATTTTCATGTGCATGTATTTATAAAATTAATTATATTAATTGTTTAAAGAGTGTTAAAAATTTTCGTTACAAGGCTTCGTTAATATACTTTCCTTTTGGGGATTATCTATAGGTACTCGTACTATTTATTCAACAAATGCATTATTGTTTTTGTTATTGTTATTATTGCTTTTGCGAAATCCATACTACTTATCTAATAGTGTTTGTTAAAGACGTCTTTATATTTAATATTTATTCAAACATTTTTCTTAAAAATGATTATAAGGAAGTTAGACTTTTGTTAAAGTTTTCTGTATCACTAAATTTGTATGAAGTAGTTATAACTGCTACCTTAAAGAATTTTGGAATTGTTTCTTGAGCAAACAGTTTAGTTATAATATAGCTAATGGTTTTTATATATTGTGAGCAGTACTAAAAAAAAAAGGATTGTATCAGTAACATAGAGTTTCTGATTATTATTTTTGTAACGGTCATCGTAGCTTTTCTGTTTCCTAATTTTATATGTTGTGTATTATACTTTACAATATTTGATCAAATGTTCTAGTTCAATTGATTTTGTTAATATAGTATCTTGTAGTGATTTCATGTTTGAATTTGTATAATTTTTGATTACCGCTATTTATTCAAACTTTTTCATTATAGTAATTTAGTTTGACGTTTTTAAATTTTTTAATATTTTATGATCTGCCGGATTTGCATTGAACGTCAGCGTTAAAAGTATGTGCAGTAAATCCTATTTTTAAAAAAGGTGATAGATTAGAACCTTCTAATTATCGGCCTATTTCGTTGATCACAAACTTTAGCAAGATATTTGAGAAAAAAATTTTGTAAATAAATACAATATTTTATCTCAGAATCAATATGGTTTCCAGCATGGAAAATCAACATATGATGCAATCGAATGACTCACTAAAGAAATATACATGTCACTCGACAAAGGAAAATCCTCGATAGGTATTTTTATAGACCTAGCCAAGGCATTCGATACAGTAAGTCATCAGCTGTTGATCGAAAACCTTGAAAACGTAGGTAAAATAAACTTACTACTAAAACTATTAAAAAGTTAACTCTCTGGCAAAAAACAATGCGTAAGCATTGATGATGTTAAAAGTAATTATAGGACGATAAATTGTGGTGTTCCTTAAGGCACTATCCTGGGACCGTTATTATTCATTTTGTATATTAACAACTTACTTCTCGTAGAAACCGATGGCCGCATAATTAGCTTTGTTGATGACACCGCAATTTATTATCAAGACGATACTTGGAATGATCTAAAAATAAAATCAGAAAATGACTTTACTAAAATCAAACAATGGCTTGATTATAAACTATTAACTATTAACTTTGAAAAAACTTTTTACATTCCCTTTACATCCTATAAACCGCAACTACCTAATTACGATGTATTAAATATAAACATAAACTCCAAAAAATAACTTAAACTTTTAATATAGGTATTATATATAAGAAGACTATAAGATATTTTGGTATACACATAGACGAACATCTTCGTTGGGATGTGCATGTCTCTGAATTATTAAAAAAATACGTGGAACAGTCCCACTTTTTAGAAAGCTTAAAGACATTTTAGATCGTAAATAATTAATTATAGTGTACAAAGCTTTCGTCAAATCACATACGTTTCGGCATAATAGGTTGAGGAGGGAAGCTGAATGTAAATATAGCAAAATTAGAAACATTTCAAAAAGTATTTTGAAAGTTATATATAATAAATATTATATTTACCCATCTGATGCGCTGTTTAAAATCGCAAAAGTAATAGACATTCGACAATTATTCTGCCTTACACTAGTCGCTCAACAACATTCTGAATACAAAACAGTTACTCTGGAGGGACATCCTCATTACTTAACAAGAAATAAAGATGCCTTAAAAATTCCTAAAATGCGTAAAACAGTAGGTCAGCGGTGCTGTTCCTTTCTAGTACCAAAAATATTCAATTCGTTGCCTGCTGAAATTAAGGAAATCAACACAAAAAGAAGTTTAAAGTATCGTGCAAGAAATATATTTTAGAAAATGACAGAAATATGTTCCACGTTTTAGTTGATCAAAAAAATTATATGTAATTAACAAGTCAATTCTATATACCTATACACACAGTAAAATAAAATAACTAACTGCTTCAAGATTTAAATTACTCATGAATATTTTTATAGTCGTTAATTAAATAAAATAAAGTATAATAAAAATTTTAAATAAAAAAATAATAATTCATACGTACCTCTCGGTTGATTTTACTGTTTACTAATTTATTTATAATTTTATTTGCACATTTAGTTTAAATATTTTATCTATATTTATATATCTACGTTCATGTTGTTTTTGTGCATGTATACTTATTTATCTAATATCTAAATCATATACCTATATTAATTTAATTTTAAGATAGAAACAGCCAAATACTAAAATTAATCTATAGGTTGTGTTGTTATTATATTATGTTATTTATGTGGTATATTTGATTTTTATTTATGATTTGGTTGTATTTATATTCTTTTTTTTTTGTACCCGAACAAGTATCTTGTGATACTTCCGGGGTTCATGTTATTTATTTATTTGCATTCAATTCTTATATATATATATATTTATAAATAGTAGTATTACTCGAAATATTCATAACATCTATATATAATGATGTAATTGTGAGACTGATGTTAAATTAAATAAATTATTATTATTATAAAGGTTGTGATGTGCTTTCCATGAACTTTATTGATGTACTAATTATTGCAAAGATGAAAAATATATTAGAATTTGATATATATATATATATATATATATATATATATATATATATATATATATATATAAGAAGAGATAGAGCATTTTTATGTACATTTCTAAATAATTAAGGAAGCAGATAGAAGTAACGGTTATCCTACTCACATAGTATGTAAATTTATTAGGTTTAGTAAATCTATGGTAACTCTTTTTAGTTCCACAACATTTCAAGACGACTTAAAAAATCACAAAATTATGTCCCATCCATACAAATTATAATTTACAAGAGGACTCAAAGAATTTTAAAAAAATTGGAATTGATTCTGTGCACTAATGTGGAAACAAATCGCAATAACCTTAAGGGAATCCTAAATATAAAATACAAATATAGTCTGGGATTTATGAATATTGTTGCTAACATTGTAGCCAAAAGTATATTGGGCAAATGAAAATAATAATTGAAACTGGATTCAATGAGCACATGCCCATGTGGTCATAAACTAAACACTTGTAACTTAAACTTATGAAATATTATATTATAACCAATATAACCAGGATTATATTATATGGAATTGTTACCAATAATAAACCGTAGAATGTCTTTAAAAGAATTAAGACCACTAAGAATGTTATATATAATAGCATAAACAATAGCATAGAGAGAGAGATACGGTGTTACATACATACACAGTATTTTCTTTCCTTTGTATTTACAAAAAATAATAATTGTGTAAATGATATTGCTAGTGTTTTCACTCCAGTAGTATATTGCAATTTTATAATATATTGAAAATGGATGATTATGAAAGTGAAATTGTGGTGAGTGAAACCAACAGTGAGGGAAGAGGAACAAGAAAAAGGCAGAAACATCCTTCCAAAAGGCAGCTGTCTAAAAGAGTGAGGTTAGTAATGTTTATTTTCTATTATTTGCGTGATTTTTATAATCTTTTTGTTTTAAACAAATATGCATGTCATCTGCCAAGTTTAGATGAGTTCCAAGTTTAGTTGAAAACCATTCAAACATGCTGGTTCAAACTCCTAAACGACGTCGTCCCAAACCTCAAGCTGTTAAAAAAAAATCGCCTCATCACTTCGAAGTCAAATATACGTTGTGGGTTCAGGGAGTACGCAAGAGAGTTTGCAAAACTTTTTTTCGAGTATTGTTTCAAATTAGCAACAAACGGCTTTGGAACATAGGATAGCAAAAGATGGATTGTAAGGATTTTAGGGAAAAACGTGGAGATGACCGAAAATCTGCCAAATCTGAAGACAAAAGAAATGCTGGAGAAGATGGAGAAGCTGTTTGTGACTGTGACACTGAAGACTGTGGCCTATTAATATAGAGCTAGAGATAATTTTTTTTTTGAAAAAAAGTTGTTGGTTTATTGATATACCTACCTAGAACTGAGTTTCATGTGTTTCAAAAATTTATGTTAATTTCATTTGATTTGTTTTTGTATTTATTTTGAAGAGTTGATATTAAAATCATTTTAAACATTATTGTAATTTTTTGGATCAAAAGGAAATACATCCTTATCTTTATTCAACAAAAGGGAATAATTACTGCTTGTTTATCAAAGGGAGATAACTTCACTGGATTTTAAAAAAAAATTACGGTATTATAAAAGTGGCATATTTTTTGTTGTACTTTATATAATGACACAACTATAACATTGATGTCATGATTTTTTGGTTAATTTTATTATAAGAGGTGATAAGATACTGGTTTTTGTTGATTTATGCGAAACTAAGTGTAGAGGAGCTATTCCTTTTTGAAAATTTGCTCCACAACTCCGCTATCATCAGGAGTGGTACCTCCGTACCAGTTCTCGTCCTCTGTCAAGATAAAGATCTTATACTTGCCAGTCTGTTACTTTTGTTGATTTTATGAATGATGATATTAATGGATTATTCCTTCGGTACTCATTAGCGATAATGAAAAATAGTTTAAGAATAAGTGAGTTTATTACTTAATAATGTTTAGTAATTTGCTTTTTTTATGTAAATCTTATTTATACCTACTGACAATCACTCATTTTGTAAAAATCTTACATTATACGATAAATAAATGTCACATAGAGAAAACATTTTCTAAGTAAAATAATAAGTGCTAGTAATTTGATACAATACAATAAATGCGATATATTAAAGAGGAAGACGTAGAGCAAGAAGAAACATTACTTACATATGCAAACCAGCATATTATGCATTTCAGATGAGCGTATCTCGGGAGGTGGCGGACAATAGAACACAGTTTGGTCGCAGAGAATGCACATGACCAGTGCTGTGTTTCCGCTTGTCAACGATGTTGGTATTAGCGATTTGATTGATACTGGATATAGTGTGTTGCTACAACCGGGCACGCCGCAACGGAAATCAATTGAGTGTAGTAACATGACAGCGAGTTTGTTTACTGCAGGGCGGTTAGTACAACTGGGATTTGTCAAAGTATTCCATTTATCTGTTCCGTATTGTCCATGTAAAGCTTTTCATCTGTTTACAAATTCACTCGCTGGATAAATTGTATTTGCAACTATTTCCTTTCAAAATTACATAACCCTCTCACGATTTATGGACATGATTTCGGATCCGAACATCGTTAATAACGGTAATAAAATTAATTTGCGTCGAATAGAATGGCGGCTTGAAAAAAATAGCGAACAATGTGGGTACCGATGGCCAAATGCGGCAGTTACTCTTAATGGCAAATTTATATTTATCAGCCGAAACATGTCGCGTATTCATTAAAATCGGTATAAACCGATTCCAAATAATTAGAATCTTTCAAATGTAATGAAATGTCAGTTATGCGTTGTTTATATAAATGTAATTTACATAATCCAATGTAAACTCATCGTAGCTGGCCCACTGCTTTAAACAACACTGCAACATTAAATGTATTCACGTAATAATTAATCTAATTAAGTATAATTTACGGTGACTCATATATTATGTTTCCACTAAATATTACTAATACATGAAAAAATATATAGATGAATTAAAAAATATGCCGGAAAGAACTGACAAAGTGCGTTAAAACAATTAATCATTTTTCTATTTGTTCTCATCTGCCGTTTACCAGATATAAATATATAGAGTAACTTATAAATAAAATAAAAATATATGATTCATAAAGCATTAAAACCTAGAATTGATAATAAGTAGTGGAATCAAAAAAATTGAAAATGTTTAAACAAACATCAATTTCTGTTTCTAATTAGATGTGGTAAGACGTATTATTACAGAACTGACGTAGTGGTAATAATTGGTGAATACCTATTGTGTCTTTTTTTAATTGATGCCCTTTGTCCTTTATTTCATAAAAGAAATGAATTACAATGGACATGGATGCTATGGACTAACATGCTTCAAGTTTACTTTGAGTATGGTAGAAATAGTTACCAAACGGTAGATATCTACGTGATATGCATTTCTGATAGAGAGATTTACGATTCACGAAAATTCGATATATTGGAGCAAAGTTTAAGAACTTATGAAGCTTCGAAGAAACCGAAACGGGAAAACCAGATACTTAAACGTTTAGAAAAACTCCTTAAATGTTTAAAAGAACAGTCAAATCCATATTTTCGTTAAGAAAATCAAAAATTGTCTGCTCATGAAATTTCAAATAACTTAATGATACTGAAAAACAAACATCATCATTAGGTCATCAGTCCTAAGACTGGTTGGACGCTAACTTCCAGCTTCTCCTATCTTGTGCTAACCTACGCATTTCGCTAATTGTGCTACAACCTACATCCCTTACTATTTGCGAGCAGTAGTCTAATCTAGGCCTACCTCTGCCTTTCTTCACTCCTATTTCTGCCTCCAAAATATCGCGGACTATTTCCCCATGTCTCAGCAAGTGGCCTACCATTATATCTCTTCTCTTCTTTATGTTTTTCCACATACTTCTTTTCTCGCCGACTTTCTCCAATTTTCATCATTCTTCGGTAACACCACATCTCAAAAGCTTCTAATTTCTTCCTACTTGCTTCCCCTACCGTCCTTGCTATCCCCTCTCTTACATACCACCCCCAAATTAGATCTTTCAGTTTTTGTTTCGTTCATCATTTTGACTAAGTTTTGACCAGTAAACAGTTTATTTTGACCACCTCTTGTTTGACAATGCGGAACGAAACACATTTTTTTAGCTTTTCTTAGCCCGCACCCCAAAATTGGAATTTTGAGCTGATTTAGAGCTCATTATTTGAACATGTTTTGACCAATTTTGACCAATAAACAATTTATTTTGACCACCTCTTGTTTGAAAATGCGGAACGGAACTAATTTTTGAGGTCTGTGAAGTTAGCACCCCCCAAATTGGATTTATCAGCTTCTTTTCGTTAATCGTTTTGACCAAGTTTTGACCAGTTTTGACAATCAGTTTATTTTGACCACCTTTTGTCTGAAAATGGTGAGCAAAAACAGCTTCTCGAGATTTTTTTTATCCTACAGCCTCAAAGTGGGCGCTTTAATTTAGTTGACCAAGTTTTGATCAGTAAATAGTTTATATTGACTACTTTTGGTTGAAAATGCGGAGCGAAACTAGTTTCTTGAGCTTTTATTTAGCCTGCATTTTCAAATTGGAATTTTGAGTCGATTTGGAATCAGTTTCTTGACCAAGTTTTTACCAGTTTAGACCAGCTAATGGTTAACTTTGAAAACCCCTGTATTATTAAAAAATTACTATCTACAAATTTCGAAGACATGACATGCCCCTCCCCCCCCCCGCAATTGGTATATTTAGTCGATTTTAGGCTCATTTTCTTTACCACGTTATAACCAGTTTAGACTAGCTAACGGTTAATTTTGAACACCTCTGTGTTGCTGCAAAATTACTATTTACCAATTTCAAAAACATGACATGGCCCCCCCCCCCAAATCAGAATTTTTAACCGATTTTAAACTAATTTTTTTGACCATGTTTTGATTAGCTAACGGTTAATTTTGACCACCCCTGTGTTGCTGCAAAAGTACTATTTAAATATTTCAAAAACCTGCGGATGTGCCCCTAAATTGAAATTTTAATAAGCCTTTGGTCTCCCCCGTTGGACCAAAATTTGACAAGTTATGACCAGATAACTGTTAATTTTGACCACCTCTGTATTATTCAAAAATTACTATTTGAAAATTTCGAAATCATGATATCCTGTTCTCCCCCAAATTCGAATGTTTGAGTCGATTTTGGGCTAATTTTTTGACCAAGTTTTAACGAGTTTAGACCAACTAACGGTTAATTTTGACCATCCCTGTATTGTTAAAAAATTACAATCTACAAATTTCGAAAACATGACATGCACTTGATACACTTCTCCTAAATTTTTATAAATGAGCGTTCATCATATGAACTATTCATATAGGAGGTTTTAGCCTATAAAGTTTTTGATCCTAATTAACAAACAATTGGAACTGATTTTTCTTTAAAATGTCCAAAATTGCAAAGTGCATGTCGATCGCTCTTCTGGTGAATGCTATAATAAAGAATATCTCGGAGCGCATTTCGAAACAGTTAAAGTGCACCGTCCATAGGACCGGGTGTAAAAACGTCTCGAAACTCGCTTCGAAGAAGTTAAAATATGTTATTCTGGTGGTAACACATTTTAACTTCTTATGTCATCAGCAGGACGGTGGACTGTTTGAACATTTCGTTTTTTATAAACCTTCGTATACTGTCATTGAATTTTCAATTAACATAATATTGCTTCTTGATCCCTTTATTTTTGATTGCTCGTAGGTAGTTGAAGTAGACAGAAATCCGATAAAATTAATATTCAAAGAGAATTTGACACATTTTATTAACAAATTAATTATTGCTTAAATATTTACATCATTACACTCGGAGAAAAAATGTAATCCAAGGAAGCAAAAAAATTATCGTTCTATTTAAAAAATAAAAGTTGGTACTCGGTTGATGTTCAGAAAATATATTTTGTAGTATTTGTTGCATCTGTTGTTTTATTTTTTAAAAACAAACAACGGTGGCATGGATACAGCTTTTTTATAAGTAGAATTTTCAGAACTTCTGTAATTAAGTTGGAGAACGTGGAACAAGAGATTGTAGATAAATGTGCAACCATAATGATGGCAATGATTTTGAAAGAAGACCAAAAAAATTTTTGGTATATCGCTATATGAATAGAAAAAATTGGCTTAGTTAACGGTTCATAGTGTCATTAACGCCTCGAGCGATCCTGACCGCTGGGAATATTCGAAAGCATCAAAAGCGTGTGGAGTTGTCTTCCAGTGCGTTCTATACTAGAAGGTTCACCAAAGTTCTTTATCTAGAAACGTCTCGAGAGACGTGCTACTGCCTATATAAGAATTGTGTCGTCCAGCCAGGAGTTAGTTAAATCTGGACCGCGATAGTGAGCGGTACAGTGCGAAGAAAGTGACATTGTGTAATACAGTGCGAAAGTTAGTTTATAAAGTTAAAGTAGAAAGAAAGTTAGTTAGTTACTTGGACTTGTAAATGGTTGACTTGTAAATAAGTGTTCGAAATAAAGAACTTTCTAGTAAATTCGTTGCAATATATTGAGTATAATTTTCACATAAATACAGAATATGTGTTTTATGTTACAGTTTTACTTTTCTCGAATAGTTCACCAGCGTGCTTTCTCATGACCCATGGACAAAGTGGAGTGTGTCCTATCCATCTCAAAATCAATAGATGTCGTCTGGTAGACGTCCCTAATCAGAATCATTTGAAACCTGATCGATCCGATACGATTTAATTGGGTTATCGTGATAACAAAAAAAATTTCTCAAATAGTCCACCATTGTGCTTTCTCATGACCCATCACAAACGTGGTAGAGTGTGTTCTATCCACCTCAAAATAAATAGGTGTCGTCTGGGAGACGATCGATTCGACATGATTTAGTTGAGTTATCGTGATAACAAGAAATTTTATTAATGCCGACGACAACGACACACACACGCACAAAATTGTTTAAAAACTTTTTTGTTTATTGGCTCAGAAACGAAAAATAAACGCTAGAAGAAAAATATTTTTACATGATTACATTACTTTTCCGCGTATAGTTGAGTACGGAGAAGTAATGAAATTTCACACCATTACCATTTAATCAGGCATTGGGCATAACAATTTTATTTTTGAGTCTAATTGAGTATCTAATTATGATTATTTTTATGGCTCATACCGTACAAACCCTTGGAGCCATTATAAATTTACGATGTTATATATATAAAAAATATTACGAGACTATATTATTTAGTAAAATACTGCATAATTAAATGTAAAATAGTCTCTGGATATTCGTTAGCTTAATTAACTTAGAAAATTAAAAGCAAGGGAAATACAAAGGGGAATACAATTCAGATTACGGGGAAAATTAAAAGAGATTAAAAAGTAGATACCAGCCGAGCACAAAACAAAAAGGGATTGGGAGATGAAGTTATGATAAACGTCTTATTAGTATAATGAACGATGTAGTAACAAAATATGTACTGAACACTTGGGAGACGGGAAATGTTTCTCCTGTTGTCTACCGCTTCCTGAAATTGTATTGTGTCATGAAATTGTGGTTTTAATCTTACTTCCTAATTTTGCTATAAATTATGGCAGCCAGTAAAATGAATATAAATTATAAAATAATTAAGGAAGGTCATGATGAATTGATGGTGATTGATGCCCGCCCTCTTACTTAATTCCCTTCAAAATATAATTGGTTTTGTAACGTTTTACAGAAGGTTTGTTTTTATTCAGAAGAATAATCAATATGTCGACTAAATTAAGGATTTGATTTCTTCTCTTTTGTTAAATATATTCGACTGTATTCTGCAATGATGTTAAATAAATAATCAAAAACAGGCATATTTCAGCCTATATAAATATTATCGTTCCAATCGTATTTATTCTCGTTAATTGCTTCCTGATTTTCTTTAATCGGAGGAAGCAAAATTTTTATATAATATTTCTTTTATTAATATGAGTCTCTTATGAATTCCATATACAACGTGATGGGAATGTTTCTCACAATATTCATGATTTTATTATTTATATCTAAAATAATTTTTTGGAAATCTGTGAAACACGACAACATTATGTTTTAAATAACCATTAACTGACAAACAAACTTTACTTTTTTCTTATTTGATATTTTAACTGTGATCTTATCAGCCCTTTGTAAATTACAATCCACTATTTCTTAACATAAATGTATCACATAAAGTTTACCCAAGAGAACATATCAGGGGGTAAGCAAAATGTGGGCGCAGTTACCACTCACTCGTATTCCAGGGTTGACCAATCTCAGGACTGTTTCGGTCTAAGTTTCGAGTCACGCCAGATCGTGACATAGTGATTTCCTAGCTATGATTTTTCCAAAAGGTATAAAACTGAAAAGCATGAGAGAAGTATTTGTGCGACTGAAGGAAAATGAATATTGTGGTATCCAAGGCAATCAATCGTGGATACCAGATTCTGGAGAATTTGTGTGACCGAGACCTACACAAATTCCGCATAACATAGAGTTCTGTCTACGTACGTTACTCCTAAAATTTGTCCACCAACCACCGAGGGATAACGTAGTTTTCACCACTTTATCGGGGAACGTACTAGCGAGAAGCAGCCTGACCAGGACCTGTAACGAGAGGAATGAGCATCTGGGTTACGAGTAGATGGATGAGATCCAGAGCGTGGCTCACTACTTTCACCGTGAGGGCCAGCACTGCTTCAGAAGAAAGGCAGTCCAAGGGGGAAGTCGCCCAGACGAAGAAAAGGAAGTATCGATGACTTTGTTTCTCTTTCCTTCATCTAGATTACTCCCGCGGGCAGTTAGTCTATCACCAAGAAAATCACACACTGCAGGAAGTACCTTAATGTAGATAAAAGGACACCAGGAGAAATTGCCATAACAAAACAAGGACAGCAGACCAAGTGCTAGGAGGATAGAGAGCCGAAGCGACCGCCGAGCTACACTCACCACGAAATCTAACAATTCCACAGAATACCAAGCAGTAGCGCCATGGCACCAAACAGAAATTATAACTAGAAGGTTCACTCTACGGCGGTACTTCTATGTTTCGCTGAAAAAGGCAAGGCCGCTATGCAGCTGTTGAACGGCGGCACCGAACTAGTATATAGGGGATACTTCCTATGATACTATACATATATATATATATATATATATATATATATATATATATATATATATATATATATATATATATATGCCACGTCCTAGTTAGCCTATATTCACCGAACGATGTGAAAGCGGAGCTTGGAGTAAACCTTTTAGTTTAGTTTAGTAATTTCCGTTCTGTGGCCATGGCACAGTAAACCACCCCACCACATAGTGTGGGGAGCCACATTCTGGAGACGTCGTGAAATCTGCAGAGTTCCACCACCATCTAAGGATCGAGCCTAGTCTCCGTCACGGACGGGAAGGGAGAGGCGACGTACAGACACAGTTCCAAAAGATATGGCCCCGGGTAGGGGTCATGCCCCCATCAACACTACGGAGACAGGGAGCAAATATTTCTCAATAATTCAAATAAAACTAATACTTCTTTTTAAGTATTTAGGTCTTAAGTCTATATTTTATTAATAAAATGCAGAGTTAAGATCTAAAAAAATATTATTTACTACGAATTAATTTTCAAATATTGATTAAAATTGCTGTATGTGCCTCTATACAGGAAGATAATTGACGTTACATCAAGGGATGCATCCCGACCTACCACATTGTTTATCTTCTAACATTATTCTTCTGCTAAACATATACTCAAACTTGCGTACTGTATATTTTTGTGGTCTCTGTGATTGGGTCTTCTATATCCAATGGGGGTTCTTCTCATTTCAGTATGTTGTTATTTGTCTCCATTTATGCTACCATTATGGTACCATTTGTCTATTTACCCATTTAAGAGATGGGAAAAGTACATTAGATAAAAAATTTTGGTTATTAGTTGTTATGCTTCTATTTTAGTCTACATCATTAGGTTGGAGCTCCTAAACTACGTGTAGTTCCGAGATAATTTTCGCTTCAAATAGATTGGGTTTTCTAATGTTTTGGGTCCACATGTTTTTGCATATCTTTACAGAGCCCATGTGTTAAAATTTTTGATAAATCTTACTCATGGTTGATAGTGATAAGTATTGTGAAACATTTCGCAAACTTCGAACCGACTTCTCATTTCATCTCTAAATATGATTTAAATTCACGTTTTTTATCAACTTGTCATATTAAAAATGACTGCAATTTGATAAATTATGTTGTGTACAATTACAGTACGAACCATTCTAATTGACAATAATTGACTGTAATTTTCGATTTGCTATGCAAGCACAAACCGCTAGTAATTTTTTTAACTCCTTATCTACCAAATCTTAACATTTTGTTATAAAAAATGGTTTAAAACAAAGCGTCATACTGAAATGTCCCATACCCAGGCTATCAGATCACGCAGTATATTTCAATTTTTTAAATTAATTTCGTTAAAACCCTAAATCAATCAGTGCAGATCATAAATAAGAAAATTGAAATAATAAATATCAAACTTTATATAATGAATTTGGGGATTAAGAATTAAAATCACAACGCAGTAAAGGTTCCTACCACTAGACGAAATTAAACGATCAGGCCAAATCTTCGAACTTGTACGTCCACTCTCTGGGGTAGGGTCAATCAGGGGTAGCAGGGGTTTGTTGGCGTTGTGGCGTTCTTTGGTATCATATTCTGCAGGTGTGATACCCTGAGGGTGGAACGTTCTCGCGAGGGAACGTTTCTAGTTTGGGACGTCATAAAGATAAACGACGAGAGTGGGGGTATGGGGTGTTTCAATACGGAAGGTCTTTGTTCACATATTTGTAATGTGAAAGTTAGGGCTGTTAGAGCTTAGGAGGTTAGAAATTACTATTAACGATGAACTGAAAACAACCCCTACACGTGTTGTTTTAAAAATAAAAAGTGACGTGTCCTAATAATTTCTCCAAGAAAACGTTCATTTAAATTTAATTTGTTTCTATATCCCTAATATTTATTTTTAAATATTAGGGATATATAAAACACTCTTACACTCATTATGTGTACATTTTATTTTTTATGTTGTATTATTTTATATTAAAGATATATATTTATTTACGTCCAAGTTTTCTTTATATATTATAGTATTCGTATTGAAATATTTTATAATATTTTACATTATTTTACGTAATTGTTATCATAAAGTATATATTAATAAAATAATAAAATAATATTCAGTAAATATCTGTTTATGACATACATATACAATTTCGATAAAATTGGTAGTTCTTTTTTTAAATCACTCGGACATGCCAAGAGATATATTGAATAATCCCACTTTGAGTTATCCTTGTTTCTTCAAGTTCTGGTTTTAAAAGCTATAAAAGCGTCATCGATATTTTTTTAATGGAATACCCCATTTTTGCCTGTGTCATTTGAAAGAACTCACGTTTACACAATATGTATGATGATTAAATATTTCATTATAAAAGGAAGTTGAGTATACGTACTGGGTACGTATAGTCAATTTCACTGGATCACGTCAATGGGTAGAAATACGTACTGGGTCTTGGATTATAAAATAAGAACAAAATTTATTTTGATTGAACTCATTCTATTATACAATATATTTAATATTGTTTCATGTATTGCATAATATTATATATTTTACTACTATTATATATTTAATTATGTATTATATATTTAACACACGTAGCCTATAAAAACATGATGTTTATGTCCTGCATTTTTAATTATTTCCACTTACTATTCAACTTTAAATGAGTCCTTCCTTTTACAGGCGTTTATCCATTGCTGTCTCCTCTCAGGGTCCTTTGGAAATCCAGAATGCCTTATGCCGGTATTCTTGGTTTTCTTGGTGTAATCATTACACCCAAACATTGCACAGCTAGGTGTTGCGATCAATCACTTTCACTTACGGAATTAAGGAAATTCAGAAAGCAGAAAAACGTTTGTACAAACGATGAGAAATTATTAAATAGCGGGTAAAACGTGCAGCAAACATGTGAAACGTATATCCGTCAATGGATTTATTCCGAGGGTGACGTCATTCGCAAAGCCGACCAGTTTTGGTGCGCGTTACCGTCTCACCTATGTAGTCCCACTACGGGACATACTATGTATTGTACATAGTATATACTATATTATATAAGCCTGATTATTTATTTCTGAATATACTTAATAGCAAAACTAGTATACTCGATTGGGTACTACTGTATTGTTTAAAATAAATAAACGTATAAATAATAAAGTTAAAATCTAAACAGTAATGGACTAATAAAACCGGGCACAGGTAGGATTCGACATTTGTCCCGGATTGTAACCGAATGACATACAGCTGTTTCGAACTTATTAGTTCTCATCAGTTCCGTACACAGTACGTCGATCCAGGACAAATTCCGAATGAAATTTGTGGGGTATACATCTTTATCGATACGATCTATGTCAGTAACGTATAAGTCGGAAATCGAGAAAGAAACCACCAAACCGCCAAGCGGTTATCAAAGTAGTTCCCGAATAGCCAGGCTATTACATAATCGCTATAGGAAACAACTACTCCTCGGGCTAAAGCCCCGCCAGGCGTTGAATTATACCTAAAAGCGATCCTCGAACCCTTTCTCATCTTTCTGTATGATCATATAAGGTTTCAAAAAATAAAACTCGCCACAGGTAGGATTTGACATCTGTCCCGGATTGGAACCAAACATACCGATCCGGGATAAAGATGTATACACCAAAAATGTCATTCGGCATTTGTCCTGGATCGGCGTACCGTGTATGGCACTGATGAGAACTAATAAGTTCGAAACAGCTGTATGTCGTTCGGTTCCAATCTGGGACAAATGTCGAATCCTACTTGTGGCGGGTTTTAGTTTTTGAAACCTTATCTGATCGTGCAGAAACACGAGAAAGGGGTCGAGGATCGCTTCTGGGTATAATTCAACGCCTGGCGGGCTTTAGGGCCCGAGGAGTAGTTGTTTCCTATAGCGATTATGTAATAGCCTTGCTATTCGGGAACTACTTTGATAACCGCATGGCGGTTTGGTAGTTGCTTTCTTGATTTCCGACTTATATGTTACCGAAATGGACCAATATTTAATCAGATAAATACAATGTTATTTGTATTTTGTTCTTCGTTGAGTTACGTAATTAAACGATTAACTAATTGACGAATTAATCTTTATAAATCGAGCTTTATTACTGACGTATTATCTGATCACCTGGTAGTAATTATGGGGTGTATTTAACTTTAGTTTGTAAAATAGACCATCGTATCAAACCTTATTAAATGCTTGGTTAACATCTAAAAAGGCAGCAGAACAAAATAATCTACGTTCCAGAGCGTTATAAATAGTATTCACAATTCTATGAATTTGTTCTAAACTGGCAAGCTTATTTCTAAAGCCGAATTGATGGTTAGGAATGGTCGAAGCAATATAATCGAAACTAGATATAAAATAGAAGTGTTTAATTCAACAAATTGTTCTATTAAATCAAATAATTATTTATTTGACATTTCAAAGGAACTAGTTTATTATTATAATATGCCTATGTTGTCGGTTCTCTCGTATCAGATTAGATAATGTTAGTTCCTTGTGAATACTGGGCATTTGATATGCTTATGTTGCACGTATATGAGCAATTATTTCATAAAATGCACTTAAATAATAAGTCAGTGTACAACACATTCATCCGACTCTTTTATCTATTCTATTATAAATGTATTATGGTAGACTATTAAATATCATAATGACTATTTTAAGCTTACTATACACTTCAAACATCTCCTCTCTCTATCTCTATCTCTGTCTCTGTCTCTACTATTACTACTACTACATGTGTGGATTCATTACTTTTCGTAATATATTTGAACGTGCATCTGGCATTACGTCGAAGACAATTTATGAAGATCAATTAATTATCTGCAAGCACGGTAAGTGATTATTAATTAAACATTGCCCATATCTTGTTGTTGAACAAGAGATCCTCTAATTAAATTAATGGGTCAAGTGAACCAGCGGCATAATCGTAACCCAGAGGAAGGAAACTACCACTCACGCAGCTATGTAGACGTATCGTTTGAGGATTTATATAACACAATAATTAATAGAGCGGGCGTTTAGGGGTACTTGATTTCTTGTGGATGTATTCGCTTATCGAAGGGTCGACATCTAATTGACGCATCTAAAGGCGCTTTGTTATTAGTACAATATGGCGGTTCATTAACATACAAATTAAGCTTCGAATGGATCCCAGGCTTTGTGTGGATTTGTTGGCTTAGTGTTTACCTATATTTGTGTATAATATTATATACACATCTTTTAACATGACATTGTTATTATCAAGAACACTGATTCCATACTGTGGTACAAATATGAAAATCATATTGTGTTTTAAACAGTATGCAGCAAATAGCTATCAAGAAAAATACATAACTATTTAAACAGTTTAGAAGTGAATGAACTTTCATTCATTTGAAACGTTATTATCTATTGACTTATAATGCTATTCTATGCTACAGAGGATGATAATGCTGCCCAGTCACTTTTATGACCAACTCCATAAGTTTAGCAACACTGTTAAGACTTCTATTTAGTTTATGGCAGTGAGTTTATTAGGGTCACTGTAGACATTTAGTTCCCTTAAAAATGTACTTATTTATCATAGAAACGGTCGGGTCGGCTGTATTTTTTCGGAATCATATCTTGCTGTGAATAACTATGTTGAGTGACACAAAATCCGTCACCATAGCACCTCACAGCCAGATGTGAGGAAGAGGCTATGAAACAGAGAACCGAAAGCCGACAGCATGCATTGCTACATCCACTGCCTAACACATAACTTAGGCATTAATCAGTTTTATAATCATTATACAGAACATTGTTTTTAAAGTGTTCACCGTTGTTGATTAGTTTTAATAAATCTATGTATTGAAGTAAACACCACTGTTTATTTCACAACCCTTAAGGCAACAACAACAGATGTGGTACAACAGTATGCCCTAGTGATACAAAACAAGATCATAATCAAAAATATGGTCCTTCGAGCCGGATTAATCAAAAACAACACTTTTTATTAATTATTAACACAATGTATTAATTATCTATTATTCTGTTTCCTTTTTACAAGGAATTATAGTTACTTGTAACCTAAACGACTTTCTGTTTAATGTCTATTATTTGCTGCTTACTATTTCTTATATTTATTTTGTTTGTACAGGAAACATTATAAAAACGTGATTTTGTATACACTAAATCAGCAGAGTTTATTTTAGATATCTAACTGCTTTCATATATGAATCACTTACTTTCAAAAGGTGATATGTCCAATTTTTTTCGAAATTCGTATTTTAGCGGGATATTGCAAATTAATCCTTCACACATCAATATGTGGTGGCTATATCTTAAATACAGAAGGCAGTAAATAATTTCGTTTATTTTCGAAAGTTGACATGGCCCATGACTAGCGGGACTATTTGTAGTGGCTAGTGGTTCATGTATTTAAAAAGAATGTTCTATAACGAGAGTACATAGGCAAGAAGAAACCAAAACATAAATAAATTTCTTTTGATATATTTTCGTTCTGCATGTTCGATACAAAAATGATTTGGTCACAACATGCAATTTTATCAATGGATTCACTATGAATACTACTTTTAAGTTATTAAAAAAATTTGAAACCGTCTTAAGATTTCGTAACGAACCCATCAATTCGAACACCATCGCGCATTGATGAGAAAAAGATTGCTGATATCAGAAAAGTTGTAACGTATATCTCTGATAAATTCCTTGTATTTTACTAGAAGATTTTGTCATGAAGGACGAGAACGAGTGGAGCAGACGACTTTCAAGATTTCAGTCAGTTGGATAATGTTTAATATCATTTTATATATATATATATATATATATATATATATATATATATATATTTACTCTACAATCGTTGTTAACTTATTTGATTTTTGTATTTTACTTTACCTAGATATTTATGTAATAAAAAAAATATTTCCACTTAGCTAACTTTTTTTATGATACAATAATAACAACATAATTATCATGTGATCAAAATGGTATTTTATCCCAAGGTTATGCTAAATACTTTCCTAATTGCCATTTAACTTCTATTTAGTTTCAGAGCATGGCAAGTCCAAGTTGGTTTTCATGCATCAAAGGTTGGGGATAGAAAACTCAAAAAATAATAAGCTAATAACTATGGCAATGTTTGAAATTTTATTTGGATTTTAAGCCTTTAAATTTTATATTTAATTGGTTTTGTTTCTCCTGAAAATTTTCAATTAGTGCACATGTCATCTTTTGAAAATAAGTTCTTCAAATAATAATTTTCGTCAATTTTTGTCTTTAAATAATAAGTCATTACCTATTAATTCACTAACGACACTAGCGTGGATAGTAGCATGAGGCTCCGGTATTATAGTAAACATTGTATTTCTTCGACATCATGAAACATCAATCGATGAGAGTTGCAAAATTTAGTTGGTAATAATCATTAATGCGCTTATGTAAATTCACTCGGTAAGACTCCATCCGATTTTCACAAAAAGTTAGTGAAACCAATTAAGTTTATATATATATATATATATATATATATATATATATATATATATATATATATATATATATATATATATATATATATATATATATATATATATCTTAAATGAAATACAATATTGAATAAAAACATTCGCTAACAGAACAGAATGGACATTAACGGGGCCGAGGTGGTCCACACAATATGCCGACGAAACATAACGAACCCATTGGTACAAGATGTACTTACTAGAGTAAAGTTCTTTACAACAACAACTGAATATTCCTACTGCAATAGTACACTACATTTTAAGGGATCACAAAGAGCTTAGAAGATACAATTGACTAAATATGTGATGCAGGTAATCTGTGATGAAACATAGCGACCCTAGGCCGAATTCTAGCTTATGTTCGAAACACAACATCCACGAATTTTTCATTAACAAAGAATAGAATATAGGTATGTGTAATTGCACATTGTGAAGGATTTTGATCGCATTGCATACAGTGATATGCTATATGGTCCGATATTTCTATATGGTGCAGGATTTCAGAATACAAAAGAAAATCTACAACAACGTTCTTCTTCTCCGTGGTGATATAAGGCCGCATAAGGTCCATACTACAAAATGTGGGCTTTGTAAACGGAAGTTCTAATTCAATATATGGAAGGGTTGATAAAATATACATTAATAGTAGAGGAAATGATTCTCAATAGGTAGTCGTTCCAACACTGTTGCGCGGCTTCTTTACGTAATTAATTTTGTTTGCATGAGATTACCTTTTCAAAAAATAAAACCCGCCACAGGTAGGATTCGACATTTGTCCCGGATCGGAACCGATCGACATACAGCTGTTTCGAATTTGTTAGTTCTCATCAGTGCCGCATACGGTACGCCGATTCAGGGCAAATGTCGAATGAACTTTATGGCCTATACATCTTTATCGATACGATCTCTGTCAAAAACTTATAAGTCGGAAATCGAGAAAGGAACCACCAAGCCGCCAAGCTTGTCCTGAATAGGCGTACCGTATGCGGCACTGATGAGAACTAACAAGTTCGAAACAGCTGTATGTCGTTCGGTTCCGATCCGGGACAAATGTCGAATCCTACGTGTGGCGGGTTTTATTTTTTGAAAGCTTATCTGATCGTGCAGAAACACGAGAAAGGGGTCGAGGATCGCTTCTGGGTATAATTCAATGCCTAGCGGGGCTTTAGCCCGAGGAGTAGTTGTTTCCTAGAGCGATTATGTAATAGCTTTGCTATTCGGGAACTAATTTGATAGCCGCTTGGCGGCTTGGTGGTTCCTTTCTCGATTTCCGACTTATAAGTTACTGACATAAGATTACCTGTTATATTTTATTTAAAACTCGAATTAGTAAACATAGATTAAAGATACAGAGAATATCAATGGAAATTCGGAAATACAGCATCATTAACAAAACCAAAATTAGGCAAAAATACTGTTCTGTACTTTATGTAAATTAAACTAACCCGAAGTAACTCATGATCTATAATAATTAATATTTACAGGATTAATTATTTTTCCTATGCCTGATAGATACCCTTACTGATAAAACAAAAATGGATATTTAACATGGTAAAATAGAAAATCACAGAAAATGGTTTCCAAAAGTTTGCTCAAATTAAAAAAACTGCAGGACTATAATTGTTTATTTATTTCTTGTCACTGTTTTGAAAAAAAAATTAAATTTTATTAGATTAAATTTCAAGGAACTTACAGGCTAAATTACCAAGCTAAATATAACAATTATAAGGGTTATTTTCGATAATCGATTTTTAGGAATTTTGTTTCTGCTTTGAAGTTATAAGTACATCATCATTAATTGGATAATTAAGTCGAGGAAAGCAAGATGTTTTGGTACATTATAGATAGAGATGGCAAAAAATGTTGATAATAATTAAAAAACGCGTTTACTACATTTTGCGTGTCATGCTTAACTAAGGTATTTCTAAAAGTCATAATATGACGATTGACACAATTTTGGATCTATGTATTTCTAACCGTAAATGTATTGTTCAAAGAGATTCTCACCCTATAGTCGAAGAAGTTACTTACCACCCCTCCCTTTTAGTAATTATTGAGGTTAGTACATTTGAATCTAGTAATTTTCCTTCTCATCGTAACAATAAAACATACAATTTTAAGAAAGCCAATTTTCCTGGGCTATATTATTCTTTACTGCATAGCAACATAGGATTTCTTAAAAACTTATACAGATATTAATTCTGCATGTGAGGCGTTTTACTTAGAATATTATAGTTTGTTTGATCAATTTGTTCCTACATATAAAAAATTTAAGCGAAATATCCAGCGTGGTACACTGCTGACATAATTAATAATATTAAACTGAAAGCTTATCATCATAACAAATTTAAGAAAAGGCACCACTTAACTGATCTTACTTAATTTAAAAGATTACGAGGCATTATTAGAACACAAATAGTTGATGCTTACAATAACTATTTAATATACATTCAGCAGAATTTTAAGAGAGATCATAAAAGTTTTTGGTTTTATGTTCAGAGCAAGAATAGTTCGATGCGTATTCGATCAGCGGTCTTTTTCGATGAGGAACCATTTGATGCTCCAAACAAAATTGTTAATGGATTCGCTAGATATTTTTCCAGTGTCTTTTCTACTGACGATGTGCAAGTTATAAACTCTAATTCTGTCAGTAACTCAACCTGTATTAATGTAGTACAATTTACAGAAGCGGATATTCGATAAACTTTATCTAAATTTAAGAACAAAATGACCAGTGGATATGATAAAATCCCGAGTTTTCTTCTTAAAGATTGCTCAGGGGCCTTAATAAACCTACTTCTCATATTGTTTAATTTAATACTGTATACTCATACTTTTCCTGAGGTCTGGAAAATAGCAAGGATCTGCCCTATATTAAAAAATGGCAATCCATCTGACATAAAAAAACTATCGCCCAATTACTATTCTGTCAAATTTGGCAAAGGTTTTCGAAATGTCTTTATACACCTACATTTATCTTGGTGTGCAATCTGTTTTATCCCCTCATCAACATGGGTTCGTAGCAAAATGCTCAACCGTCACAAATCTAGCAGAATTCACCCAGATAGTTGCTAATCATATAGATAGTAAAGGTCAAGTCGATGTGGTGTATACTGATTTTTCGAAGGCCTTTGACAAAGTGAATCATAATATATTAATATCAAAATTAGAATTATTTGGATTCAGTAGTAACCTTCTTCGCTTAATAAAATCATATCTATTTAAACGTATTTTATTTGTTTCATACAATGGCTTTAAATCTGAGACTTTCGTAGCGTCTCCTGGGGTATCGCAAGGCTCAAATTTAGGACCATTATTCTTTATCTTATTTATATTTGACTCAGATTTGTCTCAAATGCTTATAATACATAATCTTCTTTTTGCCGATGATTTAAAATTATTTTTAAAGATAACTTGCTTAGAGGATCCATTGAAGTTGCAAAAATGCATAAACCTTGTTATTTTCTGGTGCTCTAAGAATAAATTATCAATAAACACAGATATATGTAAATTTTGCTCCTATACTTTAAAGAAACAACCACTAATATTTGATTATTCTCTTGGTGGTACAGTTTTAACACGTTCCGAAAATATTAAAGATCTTGGTGTATGCTTTGATGATAAATTATCGTTCTCTGGGCATATGTGGCTCTTAATGCATATAAAACCCTTGGTTTTGTCATTAGGAACACGGCATCATTTAATAACACTGTTACCTTAAAGTCATTATATTTTGCATTAGTTCGTTCAAAATTATAATATTGTAGCATTATTTGGTATCCTCGATATATAAATTATATTAATCAACTTGAAAGTGTTCAGCGGTGTTTCTTGAAGTATCTATCATTTCGTATATACAATTACTATCCAGTAAGAGGTTACGACCATACTTTGCTTCTACAAAGATTTAATATCCAGTCATTGAATACTAGAAGGATGCTTACCAGCCTCTCATTTTTATTTAAATTGTTCCACAATAGAATAGATGCACCCGAATTGTTAAGCATGTTCAATATACGTATACCTAGACTAGGCTCTCGAGAAGAAAGTATGTTCTATGGCCAGCCTGCAAGAACTAATGTACTGTTAAAGTCACCTATGTTTGTTATGTCTCAGAATTTTAACATAATATCTAATTGTTCAAATTACTTGTGATTTGAACAATTCTAATCATAATGAGTTACTGTCTGTAGGGAAGCAACTTTTTACTGTCCTGTAAATTATATGCTACTGAAGTAATCGACTGTATATTTGTATCAAAGTTATTTAGATGTTAACCTGTTGTTATTTAATTCTCTTCTTTTTTTATTATATACTGTACACATATGTATGTATTTATTTGTTTTGTCCTATAAATGAATTTATCTATCGGGCAATAAAGGCATTATTATTATTATATGAAATCGTAAACATGTTATGAATATTATTAATGAAAGGCCGAAAACGTATATAATTATGTTTAACATATGCTTCTGTCTCCAATATATTCTTTATGGATAGTATTAAAGTCCCTCTTTATTTTAAAACATTAGAACCTAAACTAATTTAAAAGAATAATACCGCTATTTGTTTATAAAAGCTATCAAGTAGATTTTGGTTTAATATGCTTTATGATTTTATTAAAGGTTTTTAAATCACGACCTTAAATCACGACGAATATGATTCTTCTTAAGTACATAAAGTTTTAGAGGCGCTTTCAATAAAATACTGAATCCAAGATTTTCTAAAACTGAAAACAAGCATCATTTGTTATTAATTATAGATAGACAGGATCGCTCAATGCTGTATAAATCATTATGCCGTTTATTAAAATTTGCTTCGCTGAAATTAAACGATGGGTAATTGTGTCTATCCAGATGCTTATTATGGCCATATTTTAAAATAAAGTTAAATCTGTTGCATAGGTTTTAAGATAGATGATGGGCATCCTCAGAAAACAAAAAGTATAGAATTTATTAATGCTAATATTCTCTATTGAAAACTAAATATAAGAGTCTTGTTGCTTAAGATCCATGAACTCATAAAATTATTAAGAGAATGAATTTCCTTACTAACTTGGTTAGTATATCTAAGTTTTACCTAATTTGTAATATTATGTGTCCCAAATATAATTAATTCTTCTTCATTTAGAAACTTAAAATTAGTAGTTAAGACAATGAAAAGACACATATGTGGCAGCACATATGTGTAATAAGAAATGGAGTATACAGAGCTCATACATTAAGATGGAAACAAGAACAACTCACTTTTAGTCCAATGCAACACCATATCAGAAAAAAATGAAAACAAACACATCTACATATCTGTGCTGCATGAAACGGTTTACTTAAAACAAGTAGAACTCTACCGCCTTCGCTTTTTATAAATAATGGTGATTTGAAAATTAAAAACCGTTTTAAGAATATAAGTATAAGAGTATAACTTTTCAAAGAAAATTTGGACGTTTTCTTTGGATGTGTGCTGTATTGTTTAACGAATAATGGAAGTTTAATTTTTAACATATCCAATAATAAAATATAATAATTTTGTGAATTTTTTTCATTTAATTATTAACATTTTTCACTAAATACTAAACATATTGTACTGATTTATTACTTTTTGATGAAGGAGTATGTGCTAGTTCCTTCAAATAGGATAACATAATAGATGTGTTATATAAAATTATAGAATTGAAATTGTTACAAAAAGTGATGGTTGGCGATGGAAAATTCAATAATAAGTTGCCCTAGTATAATTGAATAATAATAAATTAAACTCTAGCGATAATTGCTATTCATAGGTAAGACAAAGTAAGGTATAACATATCATTAAAATATTTAATTATTTAAGTAGCAATATATTCATATATAAGCCTACTTCAGTAGTAGGAGATCAGTTAATGAATATTTTTCAAACTGAAAATATTTTCTTATAATTGTCAAAAACCTGATTGTCACAACTATAGTAATTTTAATACCCTGATATAAAAAATATAACTGGAATACAATCCGATGTTTTGATCATTGTCTTTAATAAGTAATTTTATTTTGTAGTAAGCTCCATTCTATTTTCGCTTTAATTTTGTAGTAGTTTTCTTATGGTACAGAAAGGTTCTTGAAACAAAATCCGATATCTGTCATCAACATCATTTTCTCTGATAAATAAATTAATTTTCACACTATTTTCGGTTTAAATTTTATGTAACAAAAAATATAAATAAACAGTTTTAAAACCTTAAAATGGACTTTCTCGCACGTTGAACTTGTCTATTTCGAAATTAAGTGGCCGAGAAAGAACAAACCAATACGTAAATGCAGAATATGTGTTCTATGCGACAGTTATAATTTTTTCAATTTTTCTCAAATAGTCCACCATCGTGCTTTCTCATGACCCGTGGACAGGGTGGGGTGTATCCTATCCCCTTCAAAATCAATAGATGGCATCTGGTAGACGGCCCTAATCAGAATCAGTAGAAATCGGATCGATCCGACACGATTTAATTGTGTGATCGTGCTAACAATTAAAAACAATTTCTCAAATAGTCCACCATTGTGCTTTTTCATGGCCCAGGAATGTGGTAGAGTGTATTTTATTTACCCAAAGATCAACAGGTGTCGTCTGGGAGACGTCCCCGATAAGAATCAGTCAAAACCCGATCGATCCGACACGATTTAGTTGAGTTATCATGTTAACAAAAAAAATTTCTCAAATAGTCCACCATCATGTTTTCTCATGACCCATGGACAGGGTGGGATGTGTCCTATCCACCTTAAAATCAATAGGTGTCGTCTGGGAGACGTCTTTGATCAGAATTAGTCAAAACCCGATCGATCCGACACAGTTTAGTTGAATTATCGTGCTAACAAAAAAAATTCTCAAATAGATCCCAGGGAGGGGGTGGTGTGTGCTATCCACCTCAAAATCAATAGATGTCGTCTGGGAGAGGTCTCCGATCAGAATCAGTCAAAACCCGATCGATTCGAAACGATTTAGTTGAGTTATCGTGCTAACAAGAATAAATTCCGACGACAACGATGACACACATAGAGCAAAAAATTTTTAAAAACTGTTTTTTTTTTGTTTTAGGCCGAAAAACGAAAAATAAACCCAAAAAAAAATTTGTTTTTTCACTTTTTCTTTACACGATTGCATTATTTTTCCGCTAATAGTAGAGTGCGGATAAGTAATATGAAAAGAAGTCATGTTCGGTACAAACGACATTCGGAGTTGTCGGCTTCGCCAATAAAAGAGTTAAGATCTGAACGGGTGCCAAGTTCCATAGGAACTTACAACAGGAACTTACAAGAAGAATGTACAACGGTCTTTAATTTATTTAAAAGAAAATTGTTTACCTTGTTTGATATTGAATTTATATCTTGACAAGTTTTATATCAACTATTCACGTTAAACGTAATTTATTGACTATTAAAACTTGCCAAGTTATAAATTCAATACCAAAGAACGTAACAAATTTCCTTTTAAATCAGTTGAAGACCGTTGTACATTGCTATCGTAAGTTCCTGTGGAACTTGGCGCCTGTTCATATCTCAACCCTGAACATTGTTTGTACCGAACTGGGCCCCCTTTTCACATTTATGTTTTTGGTGAGATACCATTGATTTTTGAAAAGCTTCTTCTATCCTTCTTGAGCGTTCAAAAGGGACATGCTTTATTATGTGTCAATTATTGCCTATTTTATTATAATTAGTTACGCATATTTATGTCACTTTTATGTTTGACATTTCGTAAGAAGAAAATAATTTAATAAATCACGTAGTATAGTGGCGCCATCTCTTTTCGCTGGATTGATTTATACTTAGTACTTGAAACTAATTAAATGATACTTAATACTTGAAACCAATAATTTTGTCGACACTGAACATAATAATTCGTAGTTTCTAATTTTTGCCTTTATGTACATCTAGTGATCTACCTTGATGCCAAGTTTCAAGTTTCTAAGTCACCTAGAAGTGGTCTAGTGATCTAGTGGCTTTGATGAGCGACTCAGTCAGTGAGTGACAAAAATAAAACTTCTCAGACATTAACTCGAGAACGATAATAGGTTTATTCATGGCATATTTGAGATTCTAGGTACTCAAGGGGGTTTTATCAGAATGCAAAATTGCAAGTGCGTGTAATATACGCTACCGGTGCGTCGCCATTTTCTTTTTCGAACTTCACTGACACACTGCAGTGTGTCTAGATTAATGTGGAGAAGGTTCGTTATGTTTTGTATTGAGTTATCACAATTACCATAATTATGCGCAAACTGACCTTAAAGGTGTCTCTGAAATAATTACGGCCTGAACTGTGGTGTTAAGTTGGTGTATGATATATAAATTGAAAATGCATTCAATAGGATTTTATATTTGCTTATTTTTACTTTTCTACACTCAACTATACGCGGAAAAGTAATGTAATCGTGTAAAAAAATTGTTTTAACGATTATTTTTCATTTTTTGGCCTAAAAACAACAGAAAAGGATTTTTAAAGAATTTTACATGTATGTGTGTGTGTGTGTGTGTATCGTTTTCTTTGTTCTGGTTGTCGTCGCCGTCGACATTAATAAAATTTCTTGTTACCACGATAACTCAACTAAATAGTGTCGGATCGATCGAGTCTTGACTGATTCTGATCGGGGACGTTTCTCAAATGACACGTATTGATTTTGAGGTGGATAGAACACACTCTACCATCTTCATGGGTCATGAGATGTTGTGGTTGAAGTTGTTGTGGTTGTCATTAATAAAATTTCTTGTTAGCACGATCTCTCAATTAAATCGTTTCGAATCGATCAAGCTACGACTGATTCTGAGAACACACCCCACCCTGTCCTGAAAGCACGATGGTGTACTATTTGAAAAAATTAAAACTGTCGCATAAAACACATATTCTGCATTTATGTGTTTTTTTATTTTTCACGGCCACTCAATTTCGAGATAGAGATGTGCGAAAAAGTATCTTTTAAAGTTTTAAATCTATTTACTTATATTACATATTGTAATGCTACTATATATTATCTCTTTTTATAATCACAATAAAACTATTTTTTATTCTTTCAGAATGTATGTATATATTTTTGCAATTTATTTTGCAGACTATTATATGCTGTTATCTGGAGGTGTCTTAGTCATGAATTCTTAATTTCTTTAACATATTATTTATATTTATATTTATATGTAAGTTATTCTAAGTAGCTAATTTTTCAATGGAAACAGTATCTATATATTTTAGTGGGTGTATCTAACATCAGATAATTAAAAGTAATTCCTATTCACAGTTTTCAATAGAGTCCCCCCGTTTTAATAATGTCATTAAAATTCAATGGACTGATAAAAATAAATTAAACTGGATTAGGATTAAACGAGGAAAGCTCTACGCATAGGCTCAGGAAGCTGCGTTACCATTAACTGCGCCAAGGGGCTATTCAGTTTGGCATCGATAGTTTCCCACATTCTCACCAGCTACTATACAGAGGGTATAATTGGCTGTGGGCCACCTTCGTGTAACCTCATCGCCTAACTAATTGTTGGTGTCTACGCCTCGTTTATGAGCAATAATGCAGATATATGAAATTGCCGACTATTAATAAGATTATCTTTCAACTAAGTGCGGATAATTTAACTTGAATGGCGGTTTAAACCTTCGTGTCCCAGCTTTGCGGTGGAATGAGAATGGTCTCATTTAACCGCTTCCGTTTTTTGTTGGTAACTCAATGTACAGGGTGGGCGAAACTCGATGTCTCAGCTATATTATGGAAAGGGAAAAACGATAGGAAAAATCTGAAGAGGGGTTCTTAAATAGATTTGAGGACGGTCCATTTGAAGCTGAATTTGCATATTTTTCCATATTTGGAAATTGAAGTAATGACGTCATCGATTTTTTTCCCAGAAACATACTTGTATTTTGGCTATTTAAAAAGAGTTGATTCTTGTGAATAAATTTTGTAAAGAAAAAAATTTGCTGTCTTCTTCCATCAAAAAATTATAAGCAAATTTGTAAAAAGAAACGTATTATCGAAAATCCGCAATCATCACGATTTAAACAAGTAGCCTTTGGAAACAACTAGCAAAGTCGCATCTGTCAATAATTAATCTAATGGTTGACAAATATTGTTTTTCTGTCATCTGACTTTGAAGAATGTTCACGCACAACGAAAGAGTCGACATGTTATTAGTTTATGGGGAATCTCAAAAGAACCCTAGAAGAGCAGTTCAGTTATACACCCAGAGATACCAGAACGTGTCATTCCAAGCCTAAAAATATTTTCAAGCTTGGAACGCAATTTACGTGCAATTTCTCGAGAGGGAAGAAAAATTGTTAAAAGGGTCAGTTCTGACAATACCGTTGCCACTGAGTATTTTGAAGACCATCCAAGGGACTCGATTCGGCAAGCTTGTCAAGAGTTGAATTTAAAATATACTTCGGTACGAAAAATTTTTAAAGAAAATAGTTATCACGATTATAAAATTCATAACTTAGAACACTTAGATCAATTAGAACAACGAAGAATTAATTATGTTGCCGAACTGATGGTAAACTTAGAAATCAATGACAATCAGTTTTTTTTAACATGTGTTGTGTTGCTAGTAACGGTAAGCCCAATAAAAAAAATGAATATCCAATTGAAAACCAATGACACTTCGGAAATAACGTTTGGTGTGGTATTATTAATGGACATTTATTGGTCCATGTGTTTACGAAGAAATTTTAAATAGTGAGCGATATTTGCAATATATTCAAGAACAACTTCCTGTGCTTCTCGAAAATGTGCCATTATGCGAGCAAATATGTGTTTTCATCATGACGGAGCTCAATCGCGTAAAACATGAATTATCCAACAATATTGAAATGAAACTTACGGAGAGAATTTAATAGGTATAAATGGATCAATACAGTAGACGCCTAAATCACCGGACTTGATAGCACTGGACCTGTGTTTATATAACACCATCTGTTAACTTGGAACATTTAAAAGAAAAGGTCAGAAATGGTTGCGGTGAACTATCTACAGAAATATTTCGTAAGGCTTCAGTGAGAGCAGTAAGGCGGAGATTGAATAAGTGTTTAGAAGTAGGAGGTGGCCACATTGAATATTTGTTGTAGTGATTGTCTACATACTTTCTTTCTTTCTGTGGTAATAGTTGTAACATATTATGTGTTTTGTAATGTCAAATTAATAAATAATACTAATTAATAATGTTTAATTATTGACAGATGCGACTTTGCTATTTGTTTCTAAAGCCTACTTGTTTAAATCGTGACGGTTGCGCATTTTTGATAATACTTTTTTTACAAATTTGCTTATAATTTTTTAACGGAAAAAGATAGCAAATATTTTTCTTCACAAAATTTGTTCACAAGAATTAGCTCTTTTTAAATATGCTAAAACATAGGCATGTTTCTGGGAAAAAATATTCGATGCCGTCATTACTTCAGTTTCCAGATATGGAAAAATATGTAAATTCGGCTTAAAATGGGCTTTGCTCAGTTAAAAACCTCTTTTTAGATTTTTTCTATCGCTTTTCCTTTTCTTATAATAGAGCTAAGATGTCGAGTTTCGCTCACACTGTGCGCGTAATGTGCGTATATAGTTTGTGAATAAAAGAACATTGTAATGTCAGAAAAGTATAACAATAATAATATTTTTTATAATAAAGAATATTTTAATTGTATAATAATATCCAAAACGTACAGCTACCGAATCAAAAAGTTTTTCACATACAATTCGTTTTCTGAAATTTTTAATTTTCTTCAAATATGTTTCCCTAGATCGTGATGATCTATAATTTATATGATACAAATCGGCGATACCAAGGGTATTCCGGACGGCTCACTCACAGACCGCACATAATTTCCTGTCGATCCTTCTCCATCTAGGGATATTAGAATATTTGTAGACGTACTACGAAATTCGGATTACAGATATCAATCTTAACTTATAACAAATATATTTTACTAAAATTAATAACTGAGTGTATTTGTTGAGTTTCAGTTTTTACAATATTTTAATCACTTCTAGTTAACAATGTATTTTATGAAACGAATTATAGTTTCAAAATTTATATTATAAAATACACATTTACCTACAAGTGGTTAAAATACGAAGGGAAAATTTCAATTGAAGTGAAAATTAGCAACTGTACCCACTAATTTTAGTAACTGTGTTATAAAATAAGGCTGATTAGCTACAATTTAATCAGTTAATTGATAATTCTGTAGAATATGTGGAGAGTGGAGACTCGGTTATATGTTTTCTGAAAGACATCTTTAATAAAAGCTTGGAGAAAATCCGAATACCTACAGAATGGGAAAACGCAACTGTCATTTTACTATTTAAGGAAGGCAATAGAAACGACCTAAATAACTACCACCCCATCAGTTTACTATCCCAATTATACAAAATCTTGACTATTTGTACGAATCATAACGATTCGCTTAACCAAAAAACTTGCCTTTTCCAACCGGTCGAGCAAGTCGAATTTGGACGCAGATATAGATATCACTTGTGCTATAGGATATAGATAGCACTTACTAGCTATGAGAATCGTCATTAAAAAGGCTACAGAATATGAAGCACCGCTATAACTCGCATTTGATAGCATTGAGTCCTGGGCAATTATTCAATCTTTATAGAACGCCAGAATAGACCACCGCTACACAAACCCAATGGAAAACATCTATCAACAGGTTCGCTTAACGCTAAACTTACCACCAGAAACAGACCCAGTAAAAATTGGGAGTGGAGAGTGAGGCAATATGATACTCTGTCCCCAAAGCTGTTTATGTTGGTACTGGGAGTTGTATTCAAAAGCTTGGACTGGGCAAATCGTGGCCTTAACATACCAGGCACTAGACTGACTGTAAGTAATTTGAGATTTGCTGATATCGTCTTATTTTCGGATAATCCTCGCGATCTTAAAGTTATGATACAGGATGTTAGTGAGGCAAAATATGTATATCTTGGCGAAGAAGTCGTAATAGGCAAGGAAAACCGAACGACAGAAATTGGACCTGGATTTTCACAAAAGATATAATAACAAATCTGAGTCGCCCTGACAGCAATTGAAAGGAAAATGGTAGGAATCACACTGAGTGACTACAAACGAAACGTTTGGCTCAGGAAATAAAACAAAGTCACTGACTTCATCAAGCATATAGCGCATCCCATTGCTATTTGAGCTTTCAAATGGCAATGGGCCGTACACGTCGCCAGAATACAAGGCTCGTGGTGAAAAACACTAGCCGAATGGAGACCGTGGGGTAAGAAACGCTAACAGAAGAAGCCACAAATGTGCTAGTACGATTATAACAAAAGAACAGCTGGAGTAAATGGATAGAGATCACACAAGAACGAAAGAAATAGCATACTATGAAGGAGGCCTACTTCCATAGGACTGAAATTGGCTGAGAAGATAGTAATATAATAGTAATAATTAGAGCATATCATATAAAAGATAGTAATAGCGGATAATTTATTTTTTACATTAGGAAAAGAAATATATTTGATGTTTTTTATCTCAGCAGTTTCTATATAATTTAACAATGTATATCATTTACTTTATACTTTCTTCTCAAGTTTTCTCATACTCGTATATTGTATATTCACAAATATTTTTTAAAAACATTTTAATTGTGAGACCTGTTTTTATTTTCAAATTTGATGTTACATGGATTTTCATACTCTCAATACAGAATACAATAGACTTCTTATTTCATTCATTACATATGACAAGTATAATAATTATAGTAAATAGATTAGCAATTACATCACTACACTATTAATCATAATACATTCAGGAATTACATTTTGGATTGGAAACCTTTTTATTGCTTTATCTGTACATAAATACTCAACGCTTATGGGATATCATAAAAGTATCGTTTACCATAAAAAAGTAGCTCTTACTCTTGAACTCTATCATTAAAATACTTTTCAAAACTTCGTTTCATTCTAGTTGTTCACTAATGGTCTACTTTATTTATTAACATTACTGATTACTTAATTTTTGCTCTAAAAAATCGTAGATGTTTATTAATAAACACAGATTCTGATGAGACACAGCATATCTCGATAGTCTCGAGGTTTTACGGTATATTTGATTACATTATCTAATAAAAATCAAGGTACCTACCCATGAACTTACGTAGACAATTGCAATATAAGTTATTATGGTTACTTCTCGTTGTTCTAATATGTCATCCACTGCAGAATATTGTTGAATATCTCAGGCTGCAATATTGTGTGGATCACCTCAACACATAGTCATTTTTGTTTTGCCCTTGTGTTTTTATAAAATATGCAGATATGTCTGTCTAACACATTCATTAATTCTTTGTGAATTTCAGACATATTCTTAACGTGTAGCATAAACATTTTTATGTTGGTAATATCTTGTACATAACTTATTGCTTTGATTATTGTTACTGACTTTTTCATCTCCTGTCAATTTGTAGGTCACAATGGAAATAAAATGTGAATGACTGGCACTACTACCCACACTAATGCCTATGGTAAAATTATGTAAGCATAAAACGCGCATCGCCTTTAGTCATGTGCATGTTTGAATGATACAATCAATTACATCAATTTATTTGTCTGTATCCTATCAGTTTAAAAGCTGAACGTCATTTTAAGCTTTTAGACATCTTGCAATATATTTTGGCATACTATGAATGTTTCTAGAAAAAATAGAAGAAAATGGAAGAATTCGAAACATTGAACTAACTATGGAAAGAGCTAAATACTATAGCTGCTATGTTTGCCTATAATATATGTACCTTTTAGGCATTATGACAAAAAATATATATAACACTTCGTTATCTACAGACCTGGGAACGTCGCATATGACCGATACAGTGCAACATTTCAGTGAACTCCCTACGCATCCCTAAGCTTCTGTCCGTAAATAATTTTGTTGATGGCCGCACTTGACAGATAAGTACATCCAAATTGTTTGTACTTTTTCACTGAAAATGTTCCGGTGATAATTTTATTTTCATTTGATTAATTTTTGTTTGATTCGGTTTAATTATATATTTACCATTTGATTTAGTTTCTTTATTAATTATATTTATATAATGTGCAACTACAAATACAATTTTTTAGTTCTTCTCAAATATTGTTGCTTGAATTTGTAACATTTATTCATTACTTTAAGAAAACACTGTATATTAAGTCAATGTACAAACTATGCCTTAGACATTTAACAGAAATATAGAAAGTATGAACCTCATGAAGTTCGACATCAATGAGACCATCAACAGAAACGCCTTGAGCTTTCAGCAGTAACGAATGCAACGACAACGACACCTCAACATCCTGTTCAACAACTCAAAACTATCAGAAAAATCCGATGATTTCTCAGAAGATTCAGTCTTATCAATCTTATCACAGGTGAATTCGTGCTTTAACCTTTCAGTTACTTTTTTTTGTCAAAAGAATTTTTTATGAGTTTTCTTCACTTTACATATTTACTTAGTTAAGAAACTGATGTTTTATTTATTTTTAATGAAGAATTAAGATTTTGTTTCTTTTTGTTGTTTTAAACAAAATATGACTATATTTTATCTTTTTCTTTTGATCTACAGCTGCTTTCTCAAGTGTGCTTCTTTCAATTTTTCCCTTTTTCTGAATTTTTAAATCGCTGGTTCTTCATTTAGGTAGAGTCGATAAAGTGCTTCAAAGGTTGCTTGAACTTTTTGCTTTTCCTAATTCATCTTAGTTCGTAAAAACAATTAAAATGCCGACGTTACAGTTCTATCCTCCATTTTCAGCGAACTCCTTCAACAAATAGGAAACAAACGACCTAGCTGAAAAATGCGATAATTCGCATAGAAGGTGGCCACGAGCGCGTATAGAATTAAGTAAGGTGCAATACGCCATAAATTATGAACAGAAAACTAGAGAACTACGGCGGTTGTCTTGAACAGGCTAGGAAATGTAATTAATACGAGCGCCGCCTTCGCTGTTCTATGTCTAAAATAATATCCTTGTTTAAAGGCAAAGTGCAGGCCCGGTTCCTAACTTCCATTGTGTGATTATAAAAGACTGTTCCAAACTATTAAAATCTAATCCCTCCTGATAGAGCTCAATAACGACAACAATATTAATTAAACGAAGGTTGACTTCGCGATACAGTTTTATTTCTAATGTTAGTCTCGAAAGCCTGAAAAATTAAGCGTCTGCATTGAGAGATATAAAGATAATAAAGCAAGAATTATAAAGATTCATACTTTGCTTAATTTTGTTAAATATTACAGCTAAATACGACATAATAATTTATTACATCATGTCTAATACCCCATTCTATTTTTTTATCATTTATTCGTAGAGCAGGCAAAATATTCCGGCCATCATAGACGTGCTCATAATAGTAAGTACGTAATGTAAAATAATGAAAGGAATAATAAATTATAACTTATAAACCATTGAAATATTTAAGCATGTTAAGCAACATTGTCATAAGTTGGATATGATCGATAAAAGATGCAAAGCATCAGGTATATATCCACAATTTTTTCATCGAAACTTATTCCCTGTAATGAGATAATGTACGTGTATAAGGAGAACCGTTTGACTTATAGTCATATAATATATGCATAATTAAAATAAACTTTGATTTTCTGTAATGGATCTGTAATTGTATAATCACTATAAATTTATCTTAATGCAGTAAAATATGAAAAATCTTACTTTATTGATCACTTCGCACATAACTGTATAGTTTATTTCATCGCTATTTGCCAAATAAAAAATCTCAAAACATAACTTTGGCTTATTTTATGGCTAGGCTCAGGTAGACTCTTCCATTTATCGGCAAGATAAGAGAGTTTTTTATTTGGCAAATGGCGATGAAATGAATAGTATGTACAGTGTTTACAGTTTTCAGTGACCCCGTTAACGACAATGACGGATTTTGTAATTTCTCTATTACCTTCAGTCCTTCATTATAACTGTTATGAATTGTTTCTAAATCTGCTTAAATATGAGCATACTAAGATCCCTGTTGGCTGTCTTAGATTGCTAATAGTTTCTTCAGGATCAAGTTATAAAATTATATAGGTACTTTATTTTCTGTCAATGTTCAAAATAACGAGATACTACCTGTAACCATATTTTACAGCATCTAAGAATTGGCTGTGGTACTTCAAGGCTCTCGGGACAGCGTCTGTGAAATTCTCGAGCACATTTAAGAGATTTAAGAAACACTGCCCTTGTACCCTCGTATTACTTGGCCAGCACTTTTTTATAATAGTTTACTGCTATTAAGAATGAGCATGATAATTTGAGAGGTTCCAGTGAACGTATTACAATATTGACAACAGATTGTCTTTTTAGAATGTGTCTTCTCGCCCACGCATAACCACACTTTCATAATTTGAATTCAAACCTGTTTTCTATTGCTTTACGTCCAGATGGTACCCCATTTCACAACATTGTCCAACGTAGTAATTGTGAATGGGTAATGATGTATTTACTCCAAAGCGCAATGAGTCATTATCTAATACACGAAATGGTATATTACAAGCAATCAGCGTGAAAGTTAAATTAAACATAAATTGGGTATTTTGATGTTTACATATTTCCTATAATATCTCTTGTCCCGATATATCAAAAGAATATCGCAAACTATACATATTATTCTTGCACCGTCTTGCATCGTATGTTCTTAAGGTCCTTTTACGGTATTAAGAAATGCTCGTTGGTCAGCTTTACGTCCGTTCAACACAATAATTTGACGTATTAGTTACGTAGAATTATGAGCCAATGGGCAAAGCTCAAATAAAATCATAATACTCATCATATTCAAATTCTTGTTCGAGATTACACTCAAATATGTTGTAATCTGTTACTGGTTTTCTTTAACCTATATATTGGTGTCTATAGTTGTTGAGGCCACTTTAGGTCAACGCGGATTATTTTGAATTTAAATATGTCGCGCCACACAGTTGGCAATGCACAGTTGGCAATTCCGCAATATCCTCCCTAAATTTTCCTAGTTTCTAGAATTGATGGATTTTCCTTTCGAGAACGCATTTGTGATCTGTAATCAATTACCATCGTAGTGAAATCAAAAACTAAACAATCTTTACAAGTGACTATACGACCGATATATATTCTCAGAGTTAGTGCCACGAATATTCTTCACGGGGCCTCCATCGTTGAGAATACATCAAGAACTGGAAGTCGACAGTCACCGGCCATTTGGAGTTTCGTGCCTCGCCATCCACTGGAAAATAAATTTCTACCCATTTATTCCTCCATACATGTGCGTTGCTAATTGTACAGAATCTAAGATCCTTCATTCCAAGTTGTATCTTTTCGTAAGGCCTACAGCCGACCATTTTTCGTATCTACCCTTCAGGTTTATACAATAGTTTTCATCAACCATTTGTAATTTTTGTAAAATATTAGAGATTTTATTACTTATATGCTACAGTTTATCAAGGCGTCAGTGGGTACACCACATCAATACCAGCATGTTCTTAGGCCCCTTTATTTTTAAGAGAGCGAAATTAATTTTGCAATATTCTTCTATCTAATGTCGGCACATTCACATGGACGCACACCCAGTCGACATTTGTGGGAATTAAACCCACGACCAGATTATTCCGAGGCGGCAATCTAGGACAGCTCCATGATTTCATGTAGAACGTTCTATAAGTACTACTTATAATAAATGTATCCATTTCTTAATACAGTACAGAATATTAACGCATTCAACAGACTTAACCATACTGTATTTTTGCCAAAACTAAATAAAATTGAGTTTCCACACACACATTAAAATAATATTTTCAATTTTCGGGATCTCGATATTTTATTTCTGTAATATTTAGTTTAATATCAAATAAAGCAAGAGGATTTATTTACTGCTCACATTAAAAACATTGTAAGTGAATACTTTAATTAACTAAAATTCATAAAATAAAATAGTTTTTTACAAATCTTTACACTGAATACTAGAATTTGATTTTGCAGTATTTCAGTAGATTCAAAATAAAAATAAATTTACGTTAATTTTTTTTTTATATAGGTGTATTATCTGGACAAAGGAGGCACACGTTTCCGATCTATCCAATATATCCAAAGATTGGTTGTATCTATATAATGCAACTGTGTATGGAACTATAAATGAAGTTAACAATAAAGTTAATTTTAAGAACTTGATATTACTGACTACTGTATCTCTTAAATATCTTCGTGATATCTCTTAAATATCTCTTCCTGGCATTACATTATTCTTCCAAACTAAAACGTTTAGAGAAATTCCATCTTATGAAATAATAGCCCAAGATAATCGAGATTTACAAGAGGTTTAGATACATTATTACCATAGGCATACACAAGTGCTTCATACCAATTCCGTTAATGTTTTAAAATATGATATGACTAATGAGTAATGAGAATTCGCACAAGATACATTTTTCTTAGATTTCTTTCTTACATTTAATTTTATATATATTTATGCTTCTATAACGCCCACTTGCTATTATAAAAACCTACTTATGTTATTTTGTACATTGAACTTGTTATTCTAAAGAACAGCTTAATAAGGCAGCTCATTAGTGCAACATAAACTTCGTCCTTTCAAGTACTATATAATAAGAGATCCACATAATGTAGAAACTGGATATACTACCTTTATTAATACGATGTTGCAATACCCTAAAATTCATAAAATATTAGTCTTTAATTCATAATATCAAAATTCATAAAATATTAGTCTTTGGCATTCTCCAAGGACTTATTCTCAGTCAAGTGAATAATTCTAAGATGGGTATCTAAGATATATATCTACAACGTTGAATCAATTGTTTCGAGTTATAAAGATAACTGTTTGAATATGTGCTTAACGGTTTCTGTAAAAAATAGGTAAAAAATTAGAAGATTTGACTCGCTTTATAGTTGATGTAATAATGGAATTTGGTGTTCGATATCAAATTTGCATACAAAATTATCGCGAAAACGATTGATGTAGAGGAATTAGTAATGTCACTACAGATCATTTCCAATATTTTGACAATAATATTGCAGTGAAACTATCGGAGGGACTTAAATAATATCATTGATAACAGCTAGCTTGTATTGGTAACAGCTACGAGCTGAAAATGTAATAGGTTTGGTAACAGCTCGTACATTACAATGTTATTTTTAGCTACAACATATAAGAAAAGTAAAACATTTACTGCTTCGTTTTTACAACACGCGAGGTATAACATTTTATACAGTATTTTCGTAATAGGGAATAATAATTCCCTCAATAAATTGTCCTTCAGTAGACAAATTGTAAGTTATTCATTATTCAACAACATCCAAAAAACTAGATATATTAGAATGAAATTGAAATATACAAACATTCGAAAAACCCAAACACAGTCTTTCAGTCTACATAGTAAATGACCAGATAGGTAAAGGAAATTTAACCTTATTTTCGTCTTTTATTCAAATATTATAACGATAAACCTGATAGATTTATCTGCTAATTGATAATAAAATATTTCCAACTTTAATTTGTATATTCACTGTGCTTGACTGTGATTGATGTTAATATTATCTAGTAACTACGAAACTGCAGTCGCAAAGAATAAATAAAGTGAAATATAATAAAACAATTCTGTGCTCGTTATTTAATTTAAAGGAATATCACAAAGTAACAGACAAATACATCGAGCTATTATGAATAAATTCGTTAAAAGTTCAAGGAATAACTTTTGGGAAAAGTTTCAGACGTCAAATTTTATTTTAATTGTAGATATTTTCAAGTACAATTAATACATACAGGATACTTTGTGTACAAGATATGACGATATTTTTTTTAATGGGAACCGCGTCTGATTACATAATTATATTTACTTTTTTATTTTGTAAGATTTATTTTATTATTTAAATTAATAATATTTTTGGGATCTCTACAGTTACTTATTCTGACTTTGTATGGTATTATTATTAAAAATTAACACACTTGGGTGTTAAATTAGAGGTCTACAGTAAATATCGTTACCAAAAATGTAACGTTTATTTTTGTTTGGAACATGCTAAAATGTTGAAGAGGATTTATAATTCTTTACACTTAAAATAGGCAGTCACTTATAACTTTTCTTTGTAATTCACGTCCATTATTTGTTTTATATAATTTTATGACTTTTATATGAAAAAATAGATGGTTTGTTTTTTGTATTCAAAATTTTATTCAATACTAATTTATGTGTGTGTTTTGTCTTTAAAACAGAAAAAACTTATCAATAGCTGGTTCTCCTATAAAAATATTCCAAATGTATTTTTTCACAGCATGAAATGAGTTCCTTTATGTAAATTTAATTATTGCGATTAAAATCTAGTGCGAAATATTTATTATTGTATTGTATTAATGAAAATGAGCATTTAATTAAGTCTCCACCTCATTAAATTTAAAATTGTGTAAAATCTGATATGGGAACTCTCAGATACATTGCGCCCGAATATGTTTGGATTCAGACTGCGCCCGATGGAAGGATAAAATCGTGAACATATCACCAAACCGATAGTAAACGATTTTACTGTAATACTGCTAACAGCACCGAACTGAAACAGTTGATTCATTAATTAGAGTAGCCCGGATTGTATTTGTTTGTTTGTGGTTACCGATAATTTCCGCCAATTAATTTTTGTTCTTGTTTACGAAAATCTAATAATTTTTAACCAGAACAAACAGAAGACTTAATCAAGCAGAACCTTCTGTAACATAAAATAAGCCGACCGTTGATGTTTGTTTTAATCCCCTGTTTAATTATGCTATAAAAATGGCAAGTTACCTGTATTCCTTTTTCACTATACAGAGTGCTTGTAAGCTTCGCAGAAATACGCTGTTGGTCATGTTCAATGAAAGAGTTGTTCAAGTTTGAGTTGTTGTATATTTGCATATTTTGTTGTTGTACGTTTTTGGTGTTCGTGTGACTGAAAGATGAGACAGATGCATTTTCACGTGCATCCAGAACACTGACAACCTCATAACGTATTGCATTTATACAGTGTGCATATGACAAATTATGTGCACAATACTGATTTGATTTTCTCCTATTATCCTAGATGATTAAAACTCACTGAGTTTTAATCGCCTCCTGATGATGCCAACTTTGTTGACTAAACGCGCATCAATTGTAGTGTATAGTGTTTTGTGGGAAACTAAGTCAGTGTTAAATACGCACTGGACAAAATTAAGGCATCAGAAAACCTTTCATTATTTATTATAATCTTTCAAAGGCTTAATTCCTTATACGTTTTATGTAGATGACCTAGGATATCCTACGTCTGTGTGGCTACAGATAAACAGTTGCAATTGTTTGACAGATGTAAAGTAACATTTCGTAATTGTTTCTTAATATACTATTAACACTGTTTAAAGTGGTTTGCAAGAGGTAATAAATTTAGTTCCGTTGGTGTTTTTTTTTTTATTGAATACCATTAAGTGGATAAAACACTTTGCCCAATATACTCAAAGTAAAAGACATGAGTCGTTCACGCAATTTAAGAGAAGATAAAGTAGTGAAAGCGGTAACTCTGGTTAACGAGGGACGTAACCAGCTATATATAATTTATTGGGAGTTAAACGATCAACAATTAGGCGAACAGTTAAACGTTTCAGTGAACTTGGAAGTTACTGTAGAACCCCAGAACAAGGTCGTAAGAAGTCTGATACAAGATATGAGCGACATCTTATTCAAGTTGACTTAAGAAACTGGCATTCTGACAGTTCAGAGCTAAGCAGAACCCTATAAGCAACTCAAAGTGTAGTTATATATATATATATATATATATATATATATATATATATATATATATATATATATATATATATATATATACGAACGGTTAGGAGAAAGCTCAGTGAAGGAAGTTTCAGAAAATCAGCTATTGCACCACTGCTCACCATAAGACATAGACTTTCTAAACTGCGTTTTACGAGAGAACGAAGTTAACACGTAAATTGAATCTCAGACGACTGGACGCGAGTTTTGTTTTCAGACGAAACAAGAATAAGTAATAATTCACCAGATGGACGTCAACGAGACTGGCGGAGGCCAGAAGAGAGGTTTTCTACATGCAATATATCTTCGAGGATTCCACTATTTGGTGGATCAATTTCAACTATGGACTGGTCACTAAGAAGCTCATTGTCAGATATAACCCAATAGAGCATCTGTGAGATGCACTAAAATGATTAGTTAGGCGCAACACACTTGCCTAATGACTCTTGGAAAACCCAAACGAGTCATTCGTGTCAATTGGGAGAATATTCCTCAGCATATTCTTCCTTTCTGATAAGAGCTGGAGCAGGATATACACACTACAGAAATAAAATATTAAGGATTTAATTAAATTTAATTTCACCTTCAATTGTTCTTCTGAAGTTGTTTATTAACACTGATTCAGTTATATTGGACATTATTGTCCCTTTCTGTTATTTATTCATGTCTCTTTCCAATAATATCATTCTATTTTGTTAATCATTAGTTGAAATTAGTTAATTATAATAGCACGTAGATACCATGATTTAATTTTCTAAAAAATAAAAGTAATAGTGTGAAGTTTCACTGATCGTTAATTTGTTCCAGGAGTTTAATGATAATAGGGAATAATAACTCGATGTGTACATCTCCTATACTGAAGATACAGAATATCCTCAGAGTCTAAGCTAATATTAGTATGTAGCATTTTAATAAATCTCAAATTTCAATAAAATAAAACAGTTATATTTATTGTCACTTTTATATATATTTGGCTAATTTAAGCCACATGATTACCGAAAGTATAGTAAACATACTTTATAATTTTTTTTCAATTTGAATGATAAACTACCGCAAGCTTTCATAAATCCTCACCATTATTCAAACTCACCCATTAAATATACTTATATCATAAATATTCTGAGCTACTACTGCCATCAAACTGGTATGCAAGGCAACCATGCATAAGATAAATACAAATAAAATAATTTAAAATACTACTACTTACAACCTTCTATTACATCTAATATGTATCATTACAATCATAAATTAAGTTTATTACCACTTAATAGTACTGTAACAATTTCGGTAACACTCCACGTGAAGAAACAATTTGCAATAACAGTTACAACGTTAGCACAAAATGGGTTAATACATATCCATTTGGGGATCATGATCATTAAACTCGTCATAATCGTCATCTTCATCTTCGTCCATATTATTTTGAATAATATCTTCCCATATGTGATCTACCGTTACAGGTACATTCAGAGGATTACTGTTTCCGGCATTGAAAAGTTCACTAATCGCTATCTTTCGGTTATTTGCAGTGAAAAGTGTCGCCGCTTCGTAGGTCTCACTGTTGATGATGGATTCAATGAGTGCCCTCATTTGTTTTTGGCTTACTGGCCCATAGTAGCTGCATTTCTTTGTAATGCCAAAATGCTTTCGGTTCGATAATAGTTTGAAAAATTTACAGGACTGTATTTTTATTCCACTAAAATAGAGATTGTTCAAATATTTACATCTAGTTAATAAGCGACACAAGTTTTTACTTTTGACCAGGTTGGATTTTTCGTTTCCCTTGCAGTTTTCAATCGTTAAAGACTGCAGGTTTCTGCAATACTTCGATAATGTTTCTGTAACAGTATTGATGTCACTTCTTTCACGTAGATTAACCTCCTTGAGTAATGGAGAGTTTTCTATCCACTTACATAGTATGTTTGACGGTACTTCATTTTGGGCAGTTATTTTCTTCCATAGGACAGGAGACGACGTCAACATGTACCACCTCTTACACACACAACGTATGACTGTATACAGTTCCTTGTGCGACAAAAAGGAAAATATGTAGAGTAGAATCTCATTTGGCAGGGCTGCAGAGTAATCACAGTTTCGTAGACGTTTGGTAGGTATGTAAATTTCTGAACTTGAGATGTGAAATTTATTTTGGTTTCGTAATGTATAACTATTTTTGGGAAGTGAGAACATTTTGCATATTTGTTGTAATTTTCACTGAAATTTGACAGCGATTGATCAATGAGTGATGACACGTCATTGTTTTCATGGGTTATAAGATTCCGGATTTGACAACTGACTTGAGTATGTACTTTCAGAACTGTCAATTATTACGGATTGTTAATTTACTGGCCAACCCATCAATATTAATGGGCGTGAGTTCGTATATATTCAATTTTTAGATAACGTTGCCATGAGATCAGTACTTTCAATATACTTATTATATAATTTGTGACAGATTTATGTTCTTCGTGAAATATTACAATATCCTGTGTATATTATAAAATTTTACTCTTTGTAGTATTTTGCAGTAATCTAACTTGAAGTGTTTTCAGTAAGTGTGCACCTGTCGACATTGGAAGTTTCTGTTCCGCTAGAAGAATTTCTTTAATAGTTGATATCAGTTATTGCGAACATTTGCTTCAAAAATACAACAGAAAATACATTACTTAATGAGATATATTTAATTTATACAGTCATTTGTACATAATATTTTTTCAATATAGAATAATTTTAATTTTTAGAAATGTTTTTAATTTCAGAGCTTTTAATAGGGTCATAAATTTGACAATGGAGCAAAATGTGTTCCAAGGTTTCTGGTATATTTGGATTGCACAGAGTACATATTTCGCTAAAATTTATAGTATATAATATACCAGAGATAGCGAACCAATGATACGCGTGCCATTGACGACACAAGACAAAAAAATCTGGACGCGACATTAATTGAGGTACCTAGTTTTGCCCGAAAGTACTTCAAATATTTGTTGATTGTTTGAAAGAAATCAGACTGTTTTTACAAAATAAGAGAAAAATGTAACGAAATTCACAATTAATGAATATTACGTGGCTTATGTTTTTTAAGCAGTTGTGCATGTTTTTTACGCATTTCAATGATTTTAAAGTAAAGTTTCAAAGCGTAAACAAAACAGTTATCATTAAGATATATTTCATTCGGATTTTAAAATTATATTGCAAGTATTCAGTAAAACTATTGTTTTCAAAAATTACAAATATTTCTTTAACTTGACAAAATAGCCAGCGATATGGACTTATACGGCGAACCATACCAAACAAAAGTCACTGAATAGTTAGTATAGTTTTCTTTGGCAATAAATTCTTCAGTCAACGAGTTTTCATCCAGGTTTTCTCAGTTTAAAGAGATATTGGAAACACGAATTTATTATGTATCCTGATGAGAGTCCACTTGATAAACTGAACTTTATTGATTAGAAATTGATATGCAGTTGATTGATTTCCAGTCTAATTCAGTATGGTCTCAAAAATCTTCTAAATGAGGGAATATTTTTAATTAATCAAAACAGAAAGGCCATTAGGCATTATAAGCATAAATAGAATTTTGGAAACTTGAAATTTAATCACAGATACATATTTAGTTGTCTAAAGAAGTTGGCGGTTACTGTTCTGAAAATATTTTTGCCATTAGGCATTATAAGCATAAATAGAATTTTGGAAACTTGAAATTTAATCACAGATACATATTTACTTGTCTAAAGAAGTTGGCGGTTACTGTTTAATTTTTCACTTACCTATGCCTGTAACTAATTTTCAGAAATGAATGACATTAAAGACTCGTTTAGAAACCATTTGCCAGAAAACTCCAGTTCAGATTGCTTTGCAGTTTAAAACATTAAAATTATTTTAATTTTAATGTTTTTTCCACTAATCAGTAAACTAATACTGCTTGTTGGCACGTCATGGCCAAATTGAACATTTCTTTAAAAAGAATTGACATGGAGGTGTATAGATATTTGCTATTTCTGTAACATGCCATTATATGAAAATCGTATATCCTAATTATGAGCCACCTATAATTGAAAAATTATTTTTATTATGTAGATGTATTTTAAATTTTAGTTTGGTTTAAGGATTGTATGTCCAGATATACAGATATAGGATTGTCTAGGTAGACGCACTATGAGTAATATAATTTAGAACTATTTAATTCTTAATACTCCGTCGGTCGCTGCGGATCTCTGAGATCCACGTAGTAGTGTTTTGTAAACATCTAAGTAGAGCTGGGTGATGGGAAGTTCTCCCTCCACCTGCCCTTCTGAATAGTGAAGCCACATAATTCAGTGTGATTGTGACCTTGAAACTGACTGTGCTGTTTGACTGGGAACCACTTGGATCTATCAAATTTCATGCAACCTAATATGTAAGTATTAATGTTTTACACAATTGTTTCCATTTTCATATATATTTTTACATTTCGTGTATAACTAACCATAGAAGAATCGTTTTCTTTGATACAAGGTATTTCAGTGTTATATGGGCACTGGATCTGTTAAATCTAATGTGACTCTTCACATTGTGTTCTTGTAATTTGTACTTTTTCAAAAACCTTCTTACATTTTAGGAACAATTGCTTCCTTTTTTTTCCCAGATATAATGGCATCAGAAAATATATTTTTTCTTCAGTGATGATGATGAACCTGCACAAAATACTTCGTCATCTACTCGGAAGAGCCTTAGATATAGATGAAGAAGCTTCTGATATGGATGAATCTGAAGAAATAGAGGTGCACGAAGAGGACTCCAATTCTGAACAGAGTGATGTAGATTCGCGTTCTAAAGATGAAGAGGGCGACGACTCATTTTATATTTGCAAAAGAAAAATCTGGAAGAAAGTTGTTGAGACCATAAGCTGGAAAAGAACTCCATTCACCAACAGAAAGAAAACTGAGAAAACTAATTTGCTTACAAGACTTCCTGATGTAATAGGGAAGACAAAATATATAAATACCCTGTTGGATACATCGCTGTGCTTGTTCGACGTGACTGTGTTGGATATGATTGTTAATTATACTAATCAGTACATTGCCACAATTCGTAAAAATTTTTCGCAGTCTCGGGATGTACTAATTACCAGTAAAACCGAAATTAAAATTTTTATCGGATTACTGTATATTGCTGGAGAAAATAAAGCTAGAAGAAGCAACCTTGATTTTTGGAGCACCGATGGTTTTGGCACAGAAATATTTTGGTTGACTATGTCGTTACAAAGATTAAAGTTTTATTTAGGAAAAATTCTATTTGATGATCGTGATACTCGTCAAGAACAGAAGACAGTATACCGTTTGGCTCCAATTCGGAACCATAGGTTTGTCAAAAATTGCCAGTCCTGCTACTTCGTCGGGGCAGATGTTACTATCGACGAAAAGTTAGAGGCCTTCAGGGGTAGGTGTTTCGAAGGTTGTGGGGAATTCGAATAACTTAAGTATGATTCTTATTTATTCTAAATCTGTTATATGTGATGGATATTGATAGGAATGATTTTTTAGCATTTTCCATAACATGTTTTTATGTATGACTTATTACATAGGTCAAGTAATTAAGCTTTGAAGTATTTCAGTTTAATTATTAATTTTGTTTAGTTACTATGTTACATATTTTGCCTATTATTTCATGTGATAAATCATGTGATAAATCAAAGGCTGTAAAAAAGTTCCTAATTTTTTAAATAACATTTTTGTTAAAAAAGTAGACTGGTTTTTAATAAAAGTTAAAAAACTTGATTTGCATTTTTTGTGACCCAAATAAGAAAAAAAGTTAGTTCTTTTTCCGTAAATATCAGAATTTCGTAAATGGATCTCATAGACCCAGTGCAACCGTCCATGAGACTCCAAGAGGTGCGACCGACGGAATGTTAAATAGTTTGAAAGAAGTCCAATAATTTATTTTTGATTTAGCGATTATTAATAAAAAATACTGAGCTTATATTTTACTTCCCTTTGGCCATGGTTATATCTGTCATTTGATATTTTTTGTGAACGTGATGTATGTATTGTATGGTGTATATATTTTGTGGCTTCTTTTATGTATAAATTATATGGTAATATTAACTGATTTGGAATGAGACATAAGCTGCAAACTTCAAATTTTATAATTATATATATTACAAACTGTCAACAAACATTAAAAAACAATTTTGTGTTTTTCTAGAGAACAATGTTAGTACAAGTACAAGAATTTTCAGCATTATAATTTTTATATAGACTCATATAAAATTATAGCATTCATATAAATGCTATAATCAGAATTATAGCATTTATAAAATTAATAAGTTATTAGTGTATATATTCCCATTTTATTAAACAATCGTTATACACACATAAATATATCTCCTTATTTTTAAGCCTTAAGCTGCCGAAGGAAATATGACATGCAGACGATATCAAATACACTCATAGTCAGGGAAATGTGCCAAACTCTTCCTGATCTCTTCCTGCTGAGATTCAAGGCCCCCCGATTCAAGGTCAACCGAACAATGACACCCCTCAATATTCTCAGTCCACCACTTTGAATTATTACATTCAGATTATATATTTCTTTATTGTAATAAATTATGTAATTCTGCACGACGTCACATGTTTCTTGGATGTTGTTCTGCTGTGTAACTGGATACAACCTGTTTAAAAGAGTAATACATTAAATTAAATTTCCAAATGTATGTCAATGATACAATAAATAAAGTTCGGTAATACATAGTAATACTCTGATATAATCTGCGTATTTATGTTTCCAATCACTTGACATTCTTTTTAATAAGTTAAATGGGAAAGCCAATATTAGTACATATGTAAAAAACTTATACAAAAATTCATCCACGACACTGAATCGATCAGTATTTGGCTGAAAAATAATATGGAAATAAGTTGAAGTTTAGTCAACGGAACTAATTGACTGATAGAAATAATTGACGATTAGTTAAGTATATTTCTTTTGGTTTTCAATAAAGCAGTACACTTATTAAATTTGGTCCCTTCTAATAATAAAACTATCTACTATATAGCTATATGATAATATTTAAAGTAATTTGACTAGAATATTTCAATACAGGACAGTACGAGTATATATTAAAAGAACAACATTTATAACAGAGTAATAACTTTCAACCATTAAGTATTAACTATCCACCTGCTGATTATAATGTATATTTGTTGTAGTTGTAGCTCTTTAAATAAGAATTTCAAGTCGTATAGTAATTATTTTGGATTTTATTGGATGTTATACCATTCTACTACTAATACCAATTAGATACGTGAGAATACAATTGAACTTTAATACTTATTTTCAATTTTCTTAAATTTCCACTTGTAATATTATGAGTCACTTCTTCGTGAGTCACGTATCTTCACTATATTTACTCATCTATGCTAAAAATGAAGCTCATCTGAGTAAAAATGTACTAAGAAATTGACGAGGTTGAAGAAAAACATTTCACTGGTAGTCAGAGATTCCGATGCCGATATGAGTTAAGCGTATTCGTACATCATCGTCCTCCAACCCATAAGCTCAAGAGTTTGCCATTTTTTCATTTATTCTTCATGCGCAGTATCTAAATCTGTTCATTTTGCTGTATTGTAAGTAAAAACCATTATTTATTCCAAAATTAATAACATCATCATAAGTATATCATTTTTGAAAATGATATACTATAAATAGATCTGCAGATAGTAATGGTGTTACGGGCGTAGTTTTGCATAGAGCTATGCAGAGTTAATAGAATTTACACAAAATTAAACAGTTGAGTACATAGAGTCTATGTACTCAACATCTGAAGAAGCCACTGTGTAGGCGAAACAATTGTTATGTTTAACAAATAAAAAGTGAAAATCTAACCAGCAAAGGTTTTAATTTTGTATAAATATGGGTTTTCATCAAGCAATGGCCCAATCTATTCAAAATTTAATAGAATTTATTATATGTTTGTGGAGGCCTTCAAGAGTCTGTTACGTCTTGAGTTACCATAATTTGTAAAACTATAAACCGTTTCGAACAACAGGGTTATTTGACTAATTATCGGAAATTCCACCACAATAAAGAAGTAAAAGTAAGTACTTATATGTAATATGAATTTAATATTCAGTAATGCATAATGCACAACCTATTTATCCTTTAATAAGCTGTATATTTAATTTCTAATTAAATGCATAAAACTTCGCCGCTGCCTGTCCCAAGCTAGGATGCGAAAGAAGGAGGGGGAGGAGTAACAACCTCGTAAAAAAACCAGGGTTCATCTGGCCCGGATGATAGCACCCTGTAAGGGCTCCTACCTAGGGTTACAGGGGAAGAATGGTCACTGGTCTCGAAGGAAAAGGGACACAGGCTGGCCTTATTTAGCGGAGAGAGCAGAAGAACCGTCAAACCAGTGGGGGAAACTGGACTCATCGGTCCGGTCAGACAACCAGTTTAGAGGAAGAACACCTCGATTTCAAATCACCCGGTCCTCCAGGTCGGGGCTTGGGGCGATGGACCTGCACTTCATCACCCGTGAAAAAGCTACTAATGCAAAAAATCTCAACAAAGCCTCGGAAAAGGACGGATACTCTAAACGACGAAAACTGGCAATGAAAAGGATAATGCGTTTGGGTACCTGGAATGTACAAGGAATAGGAACAAAGGCCCATGAATTCTTGAAAGAAGTCGATAAATACAACCTGGACATAGTTACAATGATAGAAACAAAAAGGAAAGGGAAAGGGACAGAAGAGAAAGGACAATATGTGTACATATATAGTGGTGTCCCAAAAGAAGAAAGAGCGAAGAGTGGCGTAGTAGTAGCAATAAAGAAGAAATTTAAGAAAAAAATAAAGTCATGGAAACAGATAAATGACAGAATTCTCGCAGTGGAGATGAAAATTAACAATTATCTGCTAGTGGTAATAGCCGCATATGGACCAACAGAAGACGCAAGAGTAGAGGAAAAAGACTTATTTTATGATGAACTAACAAGGCTATTGAACAACATTAGTAACCGCAAGGAGGTACTTCTAATGGGAGACCTGAATGGTAGAGTGGGAAAAAAAGGGATGACCCGGTGATTGGGCAATTTGGAGAAGATGACGTTAACTCAAATGGAGAGAGAATTATTGAAATGTGCCAGAACTGCCAACTAAAAGTAACAAAAGGTTTCTATTAGCACAAAATGATACATCGTTATACATGGGAACAACCCACTGGAAAATTAAAATCCATTATTGATTATATAATAATCAAACAAGAGTCGAAACTAAAAATGATGGACGTAAGAGTTAAACGCGGCCTAGAGTGTGGCTCAGATTATCACCTGCTATTAGCAAAAGTAGATCTCAAATACCGACAATACAAACAAAAAGAACCAGGACACGCAGGAGACGCAAACGAAGAAAGAAAGGCGGAGGCGATAGGATACAATCTCGAAAGTCTGCGAGAGGACTCGACAAAGTTCCTATATCAAATACGTCTCGCCAATAAATTAAGCACCGTACAATATGACACTGCAGACAATATGTATGAAAACATAAAGATATGCATACATGAAGCAGCTGGAGAAGCTTTAGGAAAAATACACAAAAACGAAAATAATAACAAAGTACCCTGGTGGAAAGACAATTTGGAGACCCTTGTAAAAGAAAAGAAGACACTCCACAGGAAAAGGCTGGAAACAAGAACACCCGACTACATCTCAAGTTACCAAGCAAAAAGAAAAAAGTCCATAGAGAAATTAGAAAAGCTCAAAACGAGTACTGGGAGAAAATATGTGCCTAAGTAAATACGAACATAGGAAACCCCAGAGCAAACAAAGCTTGGAAAGTAGTCAATGGTTTGAGAAAACAGAATAAAGACACAGCAGGAATCAGCTCAACTGGAATTCAAGAGTGGAAAGAATATTATAAAAACCTGCTGACAGAACAGAGACCCGAATACATAACACAGGAAAAGGAACAACAATAAACCAACGAGAGTCACACTGTACAGGAAATAACATCACATGAAGTAAGAGAAGCCGTGATACAGATGAAAAATGGGAAAACACCTGGCCCGGGGAACATAAGTGCGGAACTACTCAAAGCCGCTCCCGATATACTCATGGAGCTACTGGCATGTATATTTAAGAAGTGCCTAAGTGGAGAAGCACCACCTCGAGAATGGAAAAGAGCAACAATTACATCTATATACAAGAAGGGAAGTAGTCAAAAGTGTGCGAATTACCGAGGGATTAGTGTCATATGTACAGTGGCAAGACTGTATGGGCGCGTGTTAAAACAGAGAATCGAAGACGAATTTAGTGAGTGCGAGGAACAAAATGGATTTAGAGTAGGGCGCTCATGTATAGACGGCATATTCACTATTAAAAACGTCATAGATAAGAGAATAGAAAGGGGAACAACGGTCCATATGGCGTTCGTAGATCTCCAAAAGGCATACGACACCGTGCCATTAAATAAGTTATGGCCTTATATGGAAAAAAGCAATATCTCTAGAGCCTATATATTCACGCGGCGAAAAAACTATATTGCGGATGTACCAGTGCAGTGAAAGTTAATAGTGAAGTCTCCGAAGACTTTGAGGTATCTAAAGGCCTGAGACAAGGATGTACACTGGCTCCGCTATTATTCAAGATTTATTTGAAAGAAGCACTAAGGCATTGGAAGCCAAAATGTGGCAGTATGGGTATATCCATCAGTGATGAGGTGCCATACACTTTATTGTTCGCTGACGATCAAGTAATGATGGCTACAGATAGAGAAGATGTAGACTATATGCTGCGCAAACTAAAAGAGGAGTATGAGAAGTGGGGCCTCATCATAAATACTGAAAAAACAGAATATATGATAGCAGGCAAAGAAAATGATCAAAGCGACCTAAATCTAGATAACTGCATGACAAGACATTGTTCCTCATTTAAATATTTAGGTGTAACTCTCTCCTCAGACGGAAGAAGCAGCGAGGATATTTCAAATAAAATAGGACAGGGAAGAAGAGCAATCCGGCAACTAAACTCACTGTTGTGAAGTAAAAATATTAACAAGAAAACTAAAACCACCTTGTATAAAACTATTTTGCCGAGTATTTCTACATATGGCTCCGAAATATGGGAACTGAACAAAAGAGACCGCCAGAAATTACTATCCCTCAAAATGGACTTCTGGAAAAGAAGTGCAAGGATCTCAAAATTAGACCACGTTAGGAATGACAGAATACGGGAGATCATGAATGTGAAAGAAAATATATTGGACATAATTGGAACAAAACGACTAATATGGTATGAACACCTTCAACGCATGGAAAACAATAGATGGCCCAAAGAAGTATGGAACTGGAACACCAGAACGCAGAAAAAGAGGAAGACCACCTAGAAATTGGAAAGAGGAAGTAAAAGAAGCTATGGAGGCCAAAGGACTTAAGGAAGGAGATTGGCAAAATAGGGACTACTGGAAGTTGAGATGCGAGAAGCGGCTAATGCCGTAGAACCTCGCTAATTAAAACAAAAAAATTAAATGCATAAACAGGATAACACTATGATCTACCTACTACGTAATAAAGCAACCGTCTTTGTGATATTCAAAACATCACTCACCATATACTTTTGTTGAGCGCAATTACTCAGGTAAGACTCGTGAAAGACATGTTGTACAAGAGTAGCCTATCCAAATATTTTATTTCCAACGAGAACATCAGATACTAGACCCACATATCGTAATTTTATCCTCAATGGGAATCGTCAGTGTAGTGTACACGATGCCTGATATCCTGAGAAAATTAAACAGCAGGCGTACCACTTTGGAAGAAAACAAACATATAGGATAGCACTGTGGTATCTACCTGCTAAACGATAGAGTAGCTCTATTTTAGGGAATGTCAATGAAACTACTTAACGTATTCACACAAACCTCATAAATGGCTATCCTATGCGTATGCCTATTTAGCGGATGTATCTGCCGAAGCAATACATTCAATGCATTTTCTTAGGATATCAGGCATCGAGTATACTCTAACTACTGGCGATTCCCAGTAGTTTCGTGATGTTTTTATTGGAAATAAGATAGACGAGATAATTTTGTCTTATTATTTAAGTAAATCTATTCCCAGACGACAACAACAAAACTGTTGTTTCAAAAACAATAGTTAGATATTAAATATGTGGTTGTTTATTTAATTTACGTTAAAAACAGTTATAATTTAATTCATATTATATATGTACACGAAAATGACATTAATACTATCATATTTTAGTCCTTCCTTATATTGTCCTCTAATCTAACATACTAGTCTACATACTAACATACTTCATAATAGACTAATTCAGTATATTGGGTATATACCTTTATTTCTAATATCTATAAACGAAATGTTGGAGAAAAAAAGTACTTTAATATTATAATGAAGCACTGGCTTTATTCTAATTAATGCGAAGTAAGATATTCATGTGATGGAGCAGCAGTACCTACTAAGATAAAGTGATATTGCTTTGTTATTACCCTTGCAATTAGGAGCATGAATCTTTACATCCATTACAAATAATGGCATATAACTTGATTTATATGTCTGGTTTATATCGTGTAATAAACTAAATTTATTTACAGATAGACAGTTGGGGATCTGAATAGCTTGAGTATCAGTAGTTGCTGATTATATGGTCCTCCATTATATCTTTCCTACTTTTGCTTTATTTACAAATTTGCAGAGAATATGTGTATCATAATATAATACACTTTATGTTTGTTGACTAGCTTTATTTTGATTTTCATTAATTATGTAATTAAAGAGAAAGAATATACAACGGAATATTCAAAAACTTTAACCCTATGAATCAACCTTTCAACTATATGAATTCAAAAACAACCGTAAATTTTGACATATATGTATTTATCCGGATATTACAGTATAAACTATATATATGGTATATGGTGAGACCTTGATGTGTATATATAATTTAATCACATAATATTTACACTTAGTAAATGGCTACAGTGAAAATTATTACTTTTCCACACTGCACGCGTACGCGTAACGCGTAAAAGTAATGTAATCGTGTAACAATTTTACAGCGTTTATTTTTTGTTTCTCTGCCTAAAAGCAAAATAAAGTGGTTTTTAAACAATTTTGTGTGTGTGTGTGTGTGTGTGTCGTTGTCGTTGACATTAATAAAATTTCTTGTTAGCACGATAACTCAACTAAATCGTATCGGATCGATCGGGTTTTGACTTATTCTAATCGGATATGTCTCCCAAATGACATCTATTGATTTTGAGATGGATAGAACATACTCTACCATGTTCATGGGTCATGAGAAATCACAATAGTTGACTATTTGAGAATTTTTTTTTGTTAGCACGATCACTCAATTAAATCGTGTCGGATCGATCGAGTTTCGACTGATTCTGATTAGAGACGTCTACCAGACGACATCTATTGATTTTGAGGTGGACAGGATACACCCCATCCTGTCCATGGGTCATGAGAAAGCACGATGGTGGACTATTTGAGAAAAGTAAAACTGTCGCATAAAACACATATTCTGCATTTATGTGTTGGTTTATTTTTTATCGACCACTCAATTTCGAGATAGAGATGTTCTGAAACTGGTTTTGGAACTGTTTACTTTTTAATATTGTCATTATTAATTTTTCAATATTTTCATTTAAATGTTTATTAATATTTTTTGAACATTTTAAGAAGTTCTGATTTATTCTATCGAAAGTCTTTGCCATTTCAGTTACATCCGACTTATAGCGTCTATTATTTTCAAATGTCTATTTTATAGTTTCGTGCCTTAATTAATAGAATTAAGAAAAAATAACTGCGTTCCTACCAGTTAAAATATTGACCTTGTAAAAGATACTTTCAGACATACTTTACATTTACATGCATTTTAGATAATTTACACTCGAAACTCTCAAATGAAGGCCACAGGCAAAAAAGGAGCTTTGTCACGTCTTAAAGGTTTCAATCCAGCGTATTTTTGTCAATGATTTTGAGAGAATATTGGAGTAACATATACATTTAGACACATCATTTTGTGACACTATTAATACTTTATTTATACTTTTAGATCAATACCTTTTACAAAAAAATAGATATAACTACCAAACTACGTAAACGAAAAGGAAAAAAGCGCCATGTCCGCGCGCAACTCGCTAAAAAGGCGTCTTGTCAAATGCTGCTAGTTTGTAGAATATGCGGAATGTTTCTGAAATATTCCTGTGCCTCGGGTCCACAAAACTCTTTTAAATCTTGGAGATTTTTCCACTTTAGATAACTTATTGGTAACAGTTCTAAAAAAATATATACCTGCAATTACCACTATTTAAATAATGAAGAAGTTCGAATTCTCCTTCACCGAATTTTTGAGTTGTTTTAAATTTCGTGTCGGTTACAGGGCTTGATTCCCAAAGTCCATTAAATGTATTTCTGTAATATATTAGTCGAGAACGATCTTTCACTATTTTTAGTTCCCGAATGGGTGGAGTAGGAAAGGGACATTTTCGTCTATATCTTTGTGTAAAAAACGATGTCCAATTTCTAAAAAAGTCTTGCTCTACCTCAACAATCTCAAATGGCACTGGCTTAGCTCTGGCACATTTGAATACCTTATTCCAGTCCCTTGGTATTTTTGTTTTATTTTTCTGATTGATCAATCCAAAATTTTTGTCACACTCCATATAGGAATGTCCTCTTATTGGAAAAGTTATTTTAATCGAATCTAGTTTTTTTTCAACGTGGACTACATAGTGAAGCAGGCGCAGTATGGTGTAATTTTTATTTTGCCCCCCACAGGAGTCACAAAATATTTCCAAATGACGCACTTCTTCACTAAGGTCATTGAATAAAAAGTGATAGAGTAAAGAGCTGACAGAGTAACTTCCCTTATTTCCCACGGTCTCTAGAAAAACATGAAAAAATTGATTGGAATGTCGAAAGTACATGAATATTTAACGAGTAAATGGATAATTGTCGTTTGTAATAAACATCGTTGGTTGTAATGTTGGGAACTGGAAGATTTTTTGCGAAATCTAAGCAAGTAGCTTCAGTAGATACACTTTTTTGACTTTTTACATTTGCCTGTCTTTTTTTTTTTGTAAAATTCTTCGGATTTTAACTTGTGCACTTTGTTTTCCGTTTCCAATTTTATAATATTCCGCTCTATTTGCTTGAATTGCAAGGATTCCTTGTTCTGACTCGTTAATAAAAATTTAATTTTTCTGCTTACAGACCCCTTATTTTCGCAATATTCATGTTCATTGACTGAACTAAGGGAATTAAGTTGTTTAATGATTTGGTTTCTTACTTTTCGGGGACAGTCTGAAAGCAATTATACCGTTTGCACCTGCAATTTTCACCAGTTTCATGGCTTCTCAAATTTATTAATTTATTTACATCAGCCATTTTCCCTAACTCCTATCCTTTTTTAGTCTTATTACCCAAATACACTTCTTTATAATCATTATTTTCTGAACACGACATATTCTTTCTCGGCACAAAATGTTTACTACTTAAAAACACTCGCTTAATACAGTATTAACCTGTACACAGTAAAAAATAAACACCTTATGGAACAGAAAGTAAACACCACGTGCATCAAACATTATTTTGAAATCTGACAAAGCGCCTTTATAGCCGGTACCATACCATACCATACTGACATAGCGCATTTTTAGCCTGTACACCAAAAGTTTAATATTATATATCTCTTGTCTAAGCTCGTTTATAAGAATGGCAGTTAGACAGCATGAAAATTTGAAAACTTTTCTAACAGATGGCACCATCATGTCAATTTCACCAACAATTGACATAGCTCCTTTTTAGTACGCTTCAAATATGCAGATAGATATTTTTAATTTTTTATCCCCAAACCTATGTAGATCTATCTGTCTAAAGAAGGGCCATCAAATCAAAGATATATACATGCATTTATTGTTACATTATAAGCGTGGAATCTCTCTAAGGCAAATAAAAGTAAATTGAATTGTTAGAACAGAACGATATTCATATTTTCCGACATGTAAATAGGCATAAATTCTACGTATGGACACTGCATATCAAGCGAGGTACAAACTAACGTTCTCAATTATAGAAGTGTAGCTAAAAACAAAAATAAAATACCGAACTAATTTATCAACTTCCTATAATTCTGGGATTTACAGTTCTATAATCTCATACGCAACTCAGTACTATTTTGTATTATTTTTACTAACATCTTGTACAATTTAACACTAATTCTGTTAGTCCGTAATGACTGTTATTATTACGGAAAATTGATTTCACTAAATATTATTAATTTAAATTTTTAAATGGTACCGTACCATAGTATGATAGCGATACTGGAAGTTGGAAATTCCAGTATCGGTGGAATTCCATCCATCAGAAATTCTATCCATCTATGTAAGAATTGATAGAGTGGAACTAATTTTGTATATCGACAGCTTTGTGTATTGATGGCTATATATGCGAATCCCAGACATTATGAATAGTTAATTAGACACCTCTGTCGTGTGCCGATAGTTGTTCTAAATACTCGTATCGTTGGATCGCAGAGAGGATCGCAGAGAAAACTATTGCACATTTATATTTATTTGAGTTGCGACTTCTAAGGACTAGCAGTCAATATAATATAGAGATATGAATAGTTTTAGGGATACGAATAATCTCTGTAAATAATATTCTTAATCAACAAATGTCAAATAACAAAGGCTCTAAATCTTTTTGGAATTAATTTTGATGGGTTTAAATAACTAGTTTTAACTAACAAATAAAAATACTAATGAAAGTGTTTTAATCGTTAAAAAAGTGTTTCAGAAACAAGAAAAATATTCAGTTTGCTAACCAACTAACTCAGTCGAAGGTTATTAGATTTTACCTAGTTGCCTTCGTACCTAGTAACCTAACTATGTTTCACCTAGTTAGGTTACTAAGTATGAAATCGAAAGGTTTTGCAATTTTTCATCGATATATGTTTTTTGAAAATTATGTTTATAATGAAAATTATAATTTCATATTGTATGTTCTTGAAAAATCAGACGACTTATGAAAGATGGAGACATAAAGCTCGTTTGTTATAGCAAATAACAGTTATAAAAAAAATAAGTTATAGCAAATCGATAAACCAACGAACCATTATACATTAATTTTTTTAAATAATCGAAACTTTCATAGTGGAAATAATTATGAAAATAAGGGTTATGTCAAAATGGGTATATAGTAATTGTTAAACATAAAAACAAAAAATATATACAGAGCAGAAATTTGAGTGATTCTTATCTGAATAAATCACTGTGTATTAGTAAGGATCCGCGTACTTCCTGGATGTGAAATATACATAACACACATAGTTCCCTCACGTGTAACTGTGCATCCAAATAATGAAAATCTCCAAATACTATAACAATTAATATAGTACTAACATGATGACTCAATGCTGGTGACGAACCTCCATTTTATGCGCTTAAATTCAAGGTATATCTTAACAATCAAAATACTACTGAGGCGTTAAAAGACAGAACTACAATGAAATACATTACTAACATTTAACTTACACAACAGTAAAATATTCTTGTATCCCTAAAGATAGCAACTGAGAATAATTGTTCAAATCACCAGTACTCAAATCATAATCATTATATTTCATTCAAATTTTGTGACATTACAAACTGGTGATTTTAACAGCACGTTAAGCCTTGCAGTCTGACAATCAAACATACTTTCTTCTCGAACTTTCTTCTCTCGAGCTTCTTCTTTTTTGCTGAAAAAGAAAGAGTGTTTGGTCAGTTTAACTATACGTATACTGAACATGTTTAGTTACGTGGGTGCATCAATACTACTGTTTAACTTGAGGTACTTAAGAATAGTACACTGAAACTCTAAATAATGTCTTACAAAAATTTGGATTTGATTTGCTCATTATCAAGAGAATTATAAATAATTTAAATATCCAACTTAATAGTTTTTGTTCCTTATAATCATAGTTCTGATTAATTTGCTAAAATATTTTTTTTCAAGACTATTGATAAGTACAAGTACAAGTACAAAGTTGGTCACACGGAAACTAGACTTCCTTCCCCAGAAAGCCTACAGGCAGGCTTAAGTAGGGGAAGGTTATACATATAAACGCGGACAAACACCCAGCCCTGAGGGAAGTGCCAAGTTCCCTCTGGTGAGAATCGAACTCACGCAGACAATGTGCCCAGTATTCGGCCCAATTGCCACCCTGTTACCAAATACCAAGTCAGCTCCACCGTGGCACTATAAGAATGAGACCATGTGTCACCTATCCAAGTCGCAACCGAGTTATTCGTTGCTTGACTTCGAATAGCACATGTCCGACAACGAACGGAGTACACTGCCTCATCCTCTCAACTCTCAACCAGACATATACCTTACAATTCTGTGCATCATATACTAGTATAAAAATATGCTCTCTTAACTGAAATTATCAGATAATGTAATTTAAAGAATGTGTTGACGACGTCATAGATTCAACAATAATGACGTCAAAAAATTATGCGTGTACCAAAAAAACTGAAAAACTAAATAAACATCTTTGAGAATTTCCTTCTTATTTGCCCGGTATAAGTTAGATTGAATTTATTCCAACGTTTACGTGCTCACTGTATATTGTAAGTTAAATGAATAAAAATCGACTCTGTACAGTTTAACGCTATATTTCCGCAAATGAGGATTTGAATTAACATTGCAAATATGAAATATATACAAAAGAAAAACAAATTATACCGAACTGAGTGAAACAGCGAACTCATTACGATAGACCCGAGTAATTTGAAGTTACCCAAATTAACGTGAAAAAACTTTCCTAAACGACATCCTTTAGCGTAAAAATAAAACGAACGTAAAACGTACTCTTGTTGCTTAATGGCGATACTTCTTTACAAACAAGGAGTAGCAAGAAATTAATAGTAATGAACGGAATGTTTTCATTTTAATGAACTGCATATTATATATACAAATCGTAACAATAATGATGATATCACTGCATACTTAACATTATTTCACCCTTACTTATTTTGAGATTCGTTATAATTGTTCTAGAAATCCATTTGGTTCATTAAATGATGCAAAAATGAATTAGCACATAATTATTTTCCGAATTAATTAAAATATTAATGTCAATATTTTATTGCATGATGTGTTGAAATAGAAAGACGATAGTTATATTTCGCTAACTATTACGGATTTATAGTAATACTGTGGATTCATGGTTCTTGATTTAGTGCTTTTTGTAAAATTTGCTGGTTTTCGATATGATAAATAACTATGGCTATATACAAAAATTAAAATATGCAGGCGTAATTTATAAAAGTAATTAACGCAAATAATCCTTAATGTTTTGCGGCTCATTATAGTTAATACCGTTATCTTAATCTGTCATAATGCAAACAATTCTCGACTATCCTCTACTGAATTTTACGAAATCAAAATACTTTGTTGGAGTGGTTACTATATTTTCTTCTGCAATCAAATTAGTTATGATTTGATGATGTATGAAATAAAACTGTCCTCCTAGTAAAATACAGATACATTACGTATTTAGTCTTTCGTCATATAGCTGAAGTAGGTTATATCCGCAAAGGTAATTTCAGTATGTGTTGACTTCATTACTTACACTATGCCATACAAAACCAAAAGGAATTATTTGAACTCAATTATTTCAATCAGAATAGACGTAAACAATAATGAATTGAAAAAATGCAGTAACCATACAATGTGAAAGTTTGCATGGTTAATATAAATATACCAACTTCGTATAAGATCATTTCATTTAATTATATTGCCGTACCTTCAAAGCCGTAGTAGTTGGCAGCGATATCTGTTGCACATATGTTCTGCTAGGATTTCAAAGCACGATGCACAGTGGCAGTTTAGTAATTGTAAATCTCAGACTTGTGGTAGCTGCTATCCACTTTTCCCTTTTAAACTAAGTTACATATAGATACGAGTAACTGTGTACAACTATATTAGAAATTAGAGCCGTTTCAAGTAATACTAAGTGTACCTGCCAACGTAGGTTACAGTATATTTAATTAGGAAGGTTAATCATCTGCGCAAAATTTATATAAATTGATTCTGACATAGTTACCGGCGCTACTGTAATAACCACGTCTCGTTCGTCTATTAGACGTACATTCATATGCGATATGAGATGTAGAAAACATAATAAATAAATATCTGTAGTATTTACATAGATGTATATAACCCATAATAAATATTAAGCTACTCTAATGTATAAATTTAATGCATCTTAATAAATGAGCAACTAGTCGGGAAACTGATTCGTTGTATAATATAACAAATTTTCGTACCTGATTTAAGATAATAATTATATATAAACAAATCTCTTTCTTCGTCTTCTCGAATATCTAATTGGAGGTCGTGTATCCCCTCCCCCTTGAAAGGAGCTCGATGTCTAAGAAGGTGTGTGAAACAATTAAGAATTAAAAAAAAACGAGAAAATCAAAATATGTATTTTGATTTTTTAATTTAAAATAGTAAGATAAAAAATATTCTAATATAAAATAATATATTATACTTAAGTGCATGAAATGGGTTCTATGAGATATATGACGGTTGAAATACGACATTTATGATTTGAGGGTCTAATTCTAAAAATTGAAGAACAGCATCTAAAATAAACCGGAATAATGTTGTAGTAGATGGAGTTTTTGTAGTACCGCGTTCTTCCACTAGGAGCATATAGAGCTACCATTCTCGAGTTAAGCCAAGCGTCGTCGCTAAATTCCATTCTATTCGGCTTGTGTGAATTTTTTAGTGAGAGTTGTTTTGTATGCTCGTTATTTTTGCAATGACTGATTCAGAAAGTTCAAATTTTCACTCGGACAACCTGGCACAGAAACTCTTGAAATATTAAAAACAATCCTACAAGAATGATGCTATTGGAAAAACTCAAATGTTTGAGTGACTTTCCCTTTATAAAAGAAGTGTAATGTCAATTGATGATAAACTTCACTCTGGTTGTATTTCCATGCCTCTAGCTGATAAAAATGTTGAAAAAATTCATAGCATGACCACTCTGCCCTATCCCCCTTTTCACCCCACTTAACCGCCTGCGACTTTTTATTTCCCTGAATGAAAAGAGATATGAAAGGAAAGCGTTTTGCCAACGTTGCTGAGGTTAAAAAAAATCGACGGAGGCGCTGTCGGGTATCAGAAAAGATGAATTTCAAAAATGTTTAGAACAATGGAATAAAAGATTAGACAAGTGTACTAGTTCCAGTGGAGAGAACATTAAAGGGAATTGAAGGTTCTTGTTTAAAAGTTCAATAAAAAAATTTTAAAATATTTATTTTAAAATAAGTTTTATTTTGGGTACCCTCTAGTATATTTAATGATATTTTTTCTAATTGAAGTGCTGTACGTTGATTTTATAACAAATTGGCCTGTAGCAACTAAAAACCACCACACTTTTAAATTCATTTAACGTCATCTTGTAACTGGCAACAATCTTGCAATCTCACAGATTCCAATATACTTACATAGAAATACTATAAGATGCACTCCATATAATAAAAATATGTTTTAAATATATCTCATTAATGTATTCCAAAAACTATTTCCTGATAAATAGGTAGGACGTCAAGGAACCAACTCAACGGTTAAAATCGGATAATTTACATAATAGTACATATAGAGATTTACTCGAATACTTTCTGAAAACCCATGGATTTTCCATGTATCTATTCCATGCAATTTGCAATTGAATGTTAAGATATTCAGATATAAAGTACGAAGTGGACACCAAGTTTGTAATTCATGATTTGTTTCGATAGAACCATATTTATATTAAGTACACTTGCCAACGGATGTTGCAGTATATGTATACTCGTATGATTAGAAGAGTTAATCATGTATGCCAAATTTGCACAAATTGTATCTAACACCTTTACAGATGCTGGCGTAATAGACGCGTGTCGCTTTTCTATCAAAATTGCATGTTATATACGTATATAACCTGTACTGTATTAAACTAATCGGATATGTAAATCGAGTGAGTTAATAGATGGGCAGCTAATAGGGAAACTGATTCAATGTGTAATACAATGAATTTTGATACTCAATTTATGACAATAATTATAAATAAATGTCATGGTTGGTCTTAATTGCCATAATCTAATTTAAGACTGTGCACCCCTCGCCCCCTATAAAGAAGCATGACATCTAAAAGGGTTCATATTTAGTCCTCTAAGACAACAAAAGAACATGAAACGTATTCTAATAGTAAAATGAAATATTATGGCTAAGTATTAAAAGGGAATCCCACGAGATCAGATGACGATTGCCAGATGATGTTTATAGTTTGACGAACTAAAATTGAAACCTAAAAACTATATTTTCCAATATATATTTAATAATATCTTTCCGAAATTTAGTTGGAATGATTAAAATATTTTCTCTGGCACAATAGAAATTCGTTACGGTATAACAAAATTAAACTGTTTTCTCACAGAAACGCGAATACATTCCACATTTAATATTTCGTATTACATCTAAAGTAGGTCGTACCCGTAAAACTAATTTCAGTACGTGGTGAATTTGTTCCATAAACTATTCCATACAAAATCTGAAAGAATTACATTAAGTACAAGAATAGCTATAAAATTTAATGAGTTGAATAAACGCAGGAATCCTACAATATCACAGTTTACACAGTTATTGTAAGTATATCAACTTTGTATAAGGCCATTTCATTCAGTTATGCTGCAGTGCATTCGAAGCCGTAGTAGTTGGCTGCGACTTCTGCTGCACGTATGTTCTTCTGGGATTTCAAAGCACAATTCACGGTGGCGGTTTAATAATTGTAGATGGGTAATCTCAGACTTGTTGTAGGTGCTATCCGCCATTTCGTTTTAAATTAATTTGCAAATTATACAGTTACATATAGTACATTTAGTTACATATAGTACATTTGCAAATTATATAGTTACACATACGAATAAGTGTGTACAACTATATCAAAAATTAGGGTCGTTTCTACTAATATTAAACGTGCGAGGGGCACTATTTGTATTTTGAGCCTTGGCAACATTAATTGTTATCAGATGGCATCTGATATTTCCAACTGAATGTTTGACATTTTTTACCATAATCTTCTTCAGAACATTTTATCATTTAAGCTCGATTTGTGTTGTTTACAGTGATTTGAAAATTGTAACTCAGCGAAAAAATGGAACTAACTCGTGAAAATTTTTGTGCAATGATTTATTGCATTCTTTCCACATGGATTATCAAGACAAGAGTGCATCGATCAACTTACTTCCACTTTTGGCGATAAAATTAAATTTTTCTTTTAGTTTTTAATTTATTCTAATTATTCAGTTGATCAAAAACTTTACACAAGGGGCAAATGCGGAAGGTAGATATGAAATCAGCATAAATAACTTACTTACTTATATAAAATGTCATAATTTGTAGGCCTGCGTAATGTAACAAATTTTGGTAGATCATATATAAAAACAATTATAAACAAACTTCTAAAAAATTGGATAATCTGCACAATAGTACATAGAGGTTGATTTAATCGAATACTTTCTGAAAATTCATCTATATGCAATCAATTCTCGAAGTTTTCAAATATAAATTGAGAAGTGGACGTCAGGTTGGTAATGAATCACTTTTCTTCGGTAAAATTATATTGATTGGGGAGTATATTTTTTGTGCTATTATATATAATATTGAATTGGTTTAATTGACTTGAGAGAAATGCATTAAATTGACATGGTGGTACATGATGACTTCTATTTTTTCTAAAATAGGATAAATTTGAGTGATTATTTACAGATTTACAAAAGTTGAGATAAAAATTAAATTAAAAAAGCAAACTGTTTCACTATAAAAAAAATACAGTTCCTGATTATGGCCCTAGGAAAACCATTAACACTTGCGGTGAAGTTATTTTCTAATTTCTTCGCAACATTGACAATATCCAGTTCCCCTACTACATTGAAATTAATAACTGTTTAATTATTTGAAATTAATTAGCAAAACCGTTTACGATGCTCCGAGGGCCATTATAGTTAAATGACATTACCTTCATTTATCACAGTACAAGAATTTCTTGATTAACCCCCTCTGAATTGTAAGAATTTCCAAAATATAGTTGGACCAGTATTCCTCTGCACCTAACAAAAATCAGTAAAGAATAAACTGTTGTCCCGGTGAAATACAGATGCATTGCGCCTTTAGTCTTCCATCTTACGGTTAAAGTACATTGTACTCGTAAAGTTAATTTCAGGGTGTGTTGAGTTCGTTCCGCAAACTACCTCAAATAGAATCTCAAAGATTATAACAACTACCAAAATAGACACAAAACTAATGAAGTGAAAAAAGGCAATAACCTTACAATGTCGAAGTTTACGTGATTAATGAAAGTATAACAACATTGTATATGGCCATTTCGTTTAGTTATGCTGCATTGCCTCTGAAACCATAGTAGTTGACTGCGATTTCTGCTGCAGATGTGTTCTGCTGGGATTTGAAAGCACGATGCACGATGGCGGTTCAGTAATTGTACCAGGGTGAATCTCAGACTTGTGGTAGCTGCTATTCTCTCTTCCCTCTGAAACTTATGTGCAAGTTGTGCAGTTACATATAGATATGAATAACTGTGTAAAACTAAATTTGACATTACAGTCGTTAAGTGTACCTGCAAATGGAGGTTGCAATATATATAATTAGGAGGGTTAATGATGTCCGCCTTATACAAATGGTATCTAACACCTCCACAGACGCTGTCGTAATAGACACGTGTCATTTACCTTGCACGCCAGATATACAAAACGTAATAAATAAATATCTGTGGTAGTTACATAGACGTATATAATCTTAAATATAAAAATGAATGTTTCTTTGTTTGTCTCGTATGCGTTCTTATACCATTCCTTCGATTGCGATGAAACATTGGAAAGTTGTTCTTTAAATGCCAGGCAAGATTTATAGGGCAGCTAATATACACACCCCTTATAGGGAGAGGGGATTACTTTATTTTTGGGGTGTAGCAACGCACGCTAGATACCAGCTAGTATGTAATAAATTAAGCTAATCAGATGTATAAATTGAATAAGAATTTAGAGATGGGCTACTAGTAGGGTTTTTTTTCAAGATGTCGTAAGGAGGCTAATACTCCAACCATCTGTAAGTCCTTAAACATTAAGGATAATCCTTAATGTTTAAGAACTTACAGATGGTTGGATTATAAGCCTTCTTATGACATCTTTTTTTTTTTTTTGAAGGGGACTCCGCCACGGGTAGGATTCGACATGTGTCCCGGATGGAATCCGAACGACAGACAGCTGTTTCAAACTAATTAGTTCTCATCATTGCCGTACACGGTACGCCGATCCAGAACAAATGCCAAAACAAATCCGTGGGGTTTTCATCTAAATCGATAAGATCTATGTATGTAACTTACAGGTCGGGAATCGAGAAAGGAACCACCAAACCGCAAAGCGGTTATTAAGTGGTTCCCGAATAGCAAGGCTATTACATAATTGCTATGGGAAATAACTACTCCTCGGGCTAAATCCCCGCTAGGCATTGAATTATACCTAACAGCGATCCTCGACCCCTTTCTCGTATTCGTGCACGACCAGAGCTGTTTTTTGAAAAGGGACCCCGCCACGGGTAGGATTCGACATTTGTCCCGGGTGGAATCCGAACGACAGACAGTTCTTTCGAACTTATTAGTTTTCATCTGTACCGTACACGGCACTGATGAGAACGGATTTCGGATTCCATCCGGGACAATTATCAAATCCTACCCTTTAAAGAAAAAATCTCAGATCGTGCAAAAACACGAGAAATGGGTCGAGGATTGCTGTTGGGTATATTTCAATGCCTGCTGGGGTTTTAGCCCGTGGAGTAGTTGTTTCCTACAGCGATTATGTAATAGCCTTGCTATTTGGGAACCACTTAATAACCGCTTTGCGGTTTGGTGGTTCCTTTCTCGATTTCCGACTTGTATGCTACATACTAGTAAGGGAACTGATTCGTTGTGTAGCATAAAAATTTTCATGTTAGATTTACGATAATAATTATAAACAAGTGTTTTAGTTGGTTTTCACCATCATCTAATTTGCGACCGTGTGCCCCCTAGAATGGAGCGTGACGTCTAAAATTGTTCATATTTAGTGATATAAAACAATAATAGCACATGAAAGATATCTAATAGTAAAATATTTATAATTTGACATTTATAATTTGACGGACTAAAGCTGAAGTTTTTAATGAGAACAGACAGACCTCTGATATTTTTTAAGAAGATGAAACTTTGATTACCTTTCGCTGTAATTGGCTGTTTGTTTACAGTATCCCCTACTTCTGCTGTAAACATCTTTTTTAAGTGTATTGAAAACGTTAATTGCTAAAACAAAAACGTGGAAATTTTAGCCATAAAATATGGCTATTAGTGAAATATTGCCTCAAAGTTTTCTAAACTATCCGAACTGTCGAGCAATAATTGATTGCACTGAACTTCGTACTGACACACCAACAACAGTCGAACAGAGAATTTTGATGTATTCAACTTACAAATCTAGTTTTAAGTTTATTCTCAGCAGAAACTTTTTTAAAAAATGAAGGTTAACTATATTTTCCAGAAACAATAAATTTGAGTAAAATTTGGAGAAAAAGTTTAAAAAAATAAAACCCGCCACAGGTAGGATTCGACATTTGTCCCGGATCGGAACCGAACGACATACAGCTGTTTCGAACTTGTTAGTTCTCATCAGTGCCGCATACGGTACGCCGATTCAGGACAAATGCCGAATGAACTTTATGGCCTATACATCTTTATCGATACGATCTCTGTCAGTAACTTATAAGTCGGAAATCGAGAAAGGAACCATCAAGCCGCCAAGCGGCTATTAAAGTAGTTCCCGAATAGCAAAGCTATTACATAATCGCTCTAGGAAACAACTACTTCTCGGGCTAAAGCCCCGCCAGGCATTGAATTATACCCAGAAGCAGTCCTCGACCCCTTTCTCGTGTTTCTGCACGATCAGACAAGGTTTCAAAAAATAAAACCCGCCACAGGTAGGATTCGACATTTGTCCCGGATCGGAACCGAACTACATACAGCTGTTTCGAACTTGTTAGTTCTCATCAGTGCCGCATACGGTACGCCGATTCAGGACAAATGCCGAATGAACTTTATGGCCTATACATCTTTATCAATACGATCTCTGTCAGTAACTTACAAGTCGGAAATCGAGAAAGGAACCACCAAGCCGCCAAGCGGCTATTAAAGTAGTTCCCGAATAGCAAAGCTATTACATAATCGCTCTAGGAAACAACTACTCCTCGGGTTCGAGCGATTATAGTGCGAGATAGTGTAAGAATCAAAGTATGGTATATATTGAGAGATATAACACAACAAAACAACAGAAATATATTCTATATAAAAATGATGTATTTGCATAATTACGTGAAGTGGATTCCACGATATCATATGATACTTTGATTTGACAGACTAAGGCTAAAACCTAAAATATACATTTTCCAATATAAAAATCTTAGAGAAAATTAACGCATCAATAAAACTTCACACTACTAATTTAATTTTTTTTAATATTTAAATCATAATGTCTACGTGATATTATAATTAAATGATTTGAACTAATGTTTAACAAACTAAAATGGTATTATGGGGAAAAACACAAATAAATAACAGACTTACTTTTAAAACTTACTCTTGTTTCGTTGGAAAACAAAACTGGCTTCCAATCGTCAATTGTTCAATTTACGTGTTTTCTTGCAAAACGCAGTATAATAACTCTATGTTCTTTGGTAAGCAGATGTGCAATACCTAATATTCTACAAGCCAATCCTCCTTTATTAAGCTTCCTTCTGACCGTTCATCTAGAAATTGCTACAAGCTGTTACTAGGGCTTTACTTAGCTTTAAATTGTTAAATGCCTTGCACATTCATGGCTTATTTTTTGCACCTGTAAACTTCTTACTGACCTTCTCCTGGTCTACTACAGTAGCTTCCAAGTTCATTGAAATATTTAACAGTTCGACTAATTATTAGTTGTCTACCTCTTAACAAATTGGCCACATTTCACTAGCTATATTCCTTATTAACCAGACTTTCACTTCCACTGCTTCATTTTCTCTTAGATTGCGTTAACGTTGATTTATTCTACTCTAAGTATACTGGATAAATTGTTTCGTTCACTTGATAACATTAAAAATCCTTAGTTGGTAAGCTTGTTTTTAGCAACGTACCTAGTGAACCAGGGTAAAAATGATACTGTCAATTAAAATGCATATTTTGGCAAAATGTGATAACTTTTAAACAAATAGCGCAATTAGGTGGCTAAGTAGTATATTTTATAATAAAAATAATAAAATGACATTGTAAGAAAAGAAACACAACTTCTAATACAAAAATAAATATAAATTATTGATTAATTTCGACACATTTGTTTAATTACTCTTTTACAATAACAAATCAATTAATTGACCTCCTGAAAATCTTAATAATAAAATTCTAAGTTAGTTCTATTTTGCGACACTTAATAGAAATAGAAATTCGTTACGATTAAAACTTAAATTATTCTCTTAGCAAAATAGAATAGGTAGAAATACGGACATATTGCGCATTTAGTCTTTCGTTTTACGACTGAAATAGGTCGTACCTATAAATTTAATTTCAGAACGTGATGAGTTCATTCTCCAAATCAAAATTCCAAACAGAATCTGAAATAATTATTTCAGCTACCGCAATAGCCGTAAAAATAAATCAATTGAAAAAATACAGTAATTAGACAATGTCAAAGTTTACGCGATTAATACAAGTATACCAACTATGTATAAGGCCATTTAATTCAGCTATGGTGCAGTGCCTCCGAGACCGTAATATTTGACTACGATTCCTGCTGCACATATGTTCTGCTGGGATTTCAAAACACGATGCACGGTGGCGGTTTAGTAATTGTACTTGGGTAAATCTCAGACTTGTGGTAGCTGCTAGTCGCTCTTTGCACTTAAACTTATTTGCGAATTATGCATTTACATGTAGATAAGAATAACTGTACAACTAAATTAGAAATTAGGTCTGTTCCAATTAATATTAAGAGTACCTACCAACACACCTACCAACTTTATTTAATTAGAAGTGTTAATGATGTGCTTCAGATTTACACAAATATTATCTAATATCTCTATAGGCACTACCGGAATAGGCACGTGTCACCTGTCTATTAAAGGTAAATTCATGTGCATCAGATGTACAAAACGTAACAAATATCCGAAGTAATTACATAGACGTACATAATTGGTAATAAATTAAGCTAATCTGATGCGTAAATCGAATGTGGGTTAATAGATGGGCAACTAGTATGGGACAGAACAGATTTGTTGTGTGATAAATTTTCATACCTGATTTACGACAATAGTTACAAACAAATCATTTGGGTTGTCGTCGTAATTCCCTAATTGAGGACGACCTCCCTAGAAAGAATAGAGTAGGAGAGGGTGATAGGGAAATTAAAAAAAAAAAGAGGCGTAAGACAAAAATCAGAATATATATTTATTGGTAGAAAAACAAGATAAAATAAATTCTGATAATAAAATAGAATATCACACATAGGCAGGTAAAGAATGAAAAATTATTTCATATGCGACTGTGATACAAGGTTAAGCATTAAACATGTAGATAATGAATTACTTTAAAAAATAGAGGTTAATTTATGTATCTTCCTAGAAGGTTCTCCAGTTTTATTTTCGCCAGTGTATTGAATAGATTTTTTTTACAGTTTTCTGGATTTGGTGAATATAAGGACTACCTTATTTATAACTTATTTTTATAATTACTTACTTTTGTGTATAGCTTACATGGATGTACATATTTTTATATTTTTGAATTGATATTTTATTGTAACTAAATTGAAATACATTTCCATCTGCTGTGATACGCGATTGTTTATGTTATAGATTATATGATTTTTATGCATTAATTTAACGAATATGTTTTTAAATCGTGTGAAATATGAAGTAAAAATTATTTTGCGCAAATTTTGAACATGAAATATTGCTTTATTATTTAATAAATTCCGCAAATATTGCAATTTTGTGCGTTAACTTAACGAACTTATTTTTAAATCGTGTGAAAATGCAGTAAAAATTATTTGTGCAAATAAAATTATTTTGAAGATGAAATATTGCTTTATTATAATAAATTCCACAAATCTTGTAATTTTTATCTTTATTATTGTCATATAATATATTAGTTACACACATAATTAGGTTATTTACATATTTTGTTGCACGTGAATGGTAGAATGAAGCATCCAAGTTGTAGGGACAATACTTCTTTATTTATTTATGTTAATTCTTTTGACAGCCTATATATGTAAAAATTAAATTGTCTTCTATAATTAACTTAATGCATATGGTGAGATATAGAATATATCTAATTTTCTCTAAAGTTCTCTATGTAAGTGAGCTTTATAATGCGTTTATATATCTTTTTATAATATAGTAAGTAAGTATTTCATGCATTATTTGTTGATAGTAGTTTGCTTCATTTATAAAGTAAGTACGTTACTATAGTTGTAGATATGATTGAAATACTGTTTAACTTAACGTTTAGGACTTTTAATTTAACGTTTTTGTTCTATACAAATAATAACTTCACAATAATTTCATAACTTGTACAATATATTGACAAGGTATAGATTAATAATTCTAAAGAGTTATCCAAACTGCTCTAAAGTTTTATAACTCAAATGAAGACAAACTCTGATGTAGGAGTCTAAATATCGAATTCATCACTTTTTATTACAAATAACCCACCAATTGGGACACCAACGGGTTATGTTTGCTATGTTATGACCAATAAAATATTCGGACATACATATATAGGAACAAGGCACAAATACTGTGTCATCAGACATTACAATATTCCCAGTAACCAATTTTTAAATAATTGGTGGAGGTTCCACTGTCATTTTAATGCATACTTACATTTTGTTGAACTAGAATTTATTTAAACATTTGTCGGTATTTTTTCTGTCAAACCATTAAACATCATATAAAAATATTAGAAATAATTATCTACTCTCAGTGATTATAAATTAATGATACAGTGGCAGTAAAGAAACATTTAGATACTCCATTTAAATGCTTTAAAATTACAACGACGTTTGCGTCATTTCTTTAACAACTGTTTGCTACTTTGGAACTGTTAAGTAATACTTCTACAAAATATATCCTTGTCTGAAAACATAGTCATCGGTGGCTGTAATAAACTCTCGTTGTATTCGAAAGTTGATGACAGTATTACCTTCGACTGAATTGAAGCCAGTTGTATAAGTTATACTCATCCATTATGCAATCGGTCATTTTGTGCTGACATGCGCGAAGAAAAATATATGTTAAGAAACACAGCTGTATAATAGTGGTGAAACTTACATATAATCAGTATTAGACCAGCTCCTAAACGACATCTTGTCACATGTCCTCCAATTTGAACACCAATTGAAATATTCTTTGGCCATTCTCTTCTTGAATTAAAACTTCTAATATGGTGTAGAAGTACAACTAATTCGAGAATGGACTGTATACTTTAATTACATTTAATGTTCTTTTAGGTTACTGAAACAGTCATAGTGCTGGGGAGGTCAAATCTCACATCACTTTGATTATAATCTAAAGATATTGCGTCACTATCATACTTTCTCATTTTATGATGAAAAACTATATAATGCTAGTATTCAACACTATAAAAATCTATTAAGATGATCAATACGTTTTTAGTTACATATAAGTCGGAAATCGAGAAAGGAACCACCAATCCGCCAAGCGGTTATCAAAGTAGTTCCCGAATAGCAAAGCTATTACATAGTCGCTCTAGGAAACAACTACTCCTCGGGCTAAAGCCCCGCCAGGCATTGAATTATACCCAGAAGCGATTCTCGATACATTTCTCGTGTTTCTGCACGATCAGATAAGGTTTCAAAAAATAAAACCCGCCACAGGTAGGATTCGACATTTGTCCCGGATCGGAATCGAACGACATACAGCTGTTTCGAACTTGTTAGTTCTCATCAGTGCCGCATACGGTACGCCGATTCAGAACAAATGCCGAATGAACTTTATGGCGTATACATCTTTATCGATACGATCTCTGTCAGTAACATATAAGTCGGAAATCGAGAAAGGAACCACCAAGCCGCCAAGCGGTTATCAAAGTAGTTCGCGAATAGCAAAGCTATTACATAATCGCTCTAGGAAACAACTACTCCTCGGGCTAATATGTTCTTGACTTATATGTTACTGACAGAGATCGTATCGATAAAGATGTATACACCATAAAGTTCATTCGGCATTTGTCCTGAATCGGCGTACCGTGTACGGCACTGATGGGAGCTAACAAGTTCGAAACAGCTGTATGTCGTTCGGTTCCGATCCGGGACAAATGTCGAATCCTACCTGTGGCGGGTTTTATTTTTTGAAATACGTTTTTAGTTATGTTTCACTCTTTGTAGATGAGAATTTGTGATGATTGCTTTCCGTTTATTAGCCAAAAGTATGCCTGATTTTATTTAGGTGGTTTCTACAGAAATATTCAACCTGCATCCACTACCAACCAACATTTGCCGTAAATATAGTGGATACTTTATTAATAAACGCAGATTTTACATAGCCTCAGTACATTATTGCTTTATTATGTATTTTGTAAAAAGACACGATACTGATATATTCAACAACTTTAGCATGTTGTGTTGTCCCATTGATTTGTTGTGTGCGGTAAAAATTTTCAGATGATGGAAGTCTAATCTTGACCTACAAGATCTTTTGTTTTAGCCGTGCGTTCTTTATTATTCAGAGTTAAACTTTGTAGGCTCCATTGATCCTTCATAGTAGCCGAGTTTTTTTTACCCAATCTCGCACTGTTCTTAAAAAATAAACATACTTATCTCACACTTTTACTAACTCTTTATAAAATTCATATGTATTCTTATCAACTATCACACCGATTTGCCACTATCACTGACTAAATTTCTCAATTCTTTTTCGGGCGTAATAAATAGCCTATTACAAAATTCGTACTATCATGTACATTAACGTCGATAGTAAACATTTTATTTGTTTTATTTATCAGGCATTTAAAACAATAATTATTTATTTGCTTATACATTATATATTTTCCATATTGTTAAATTTTAGATTTTATGGTCAATCTAAAGAGAAGACACAGTTTGTTGGTCAACTATGTCTTACGTTAAAATGCAAAAGAAATTATAATGTAGAATAATTTGTCATGAGGAACTGACTTATTGTAATGGTATGATTTTTTGCGTGTGCGTCACAGGTAATAATCGTATGAATCAATCAACTGACATTTTTGAATAGTGTCGTGCCGAAATCACATTTTAGGATAACAGTTAGTACAATACAAATCAGTCAACCTATGACAGAGTAATGAAAAGGTTCTCCACAAAAACATTCAATGGAAGTAATATTACCATAAAATAAATGAAATAAATTCAATATAAATCAAAATAAAAGAAACAATAATGAAATAAATTTTACAGAAATATCAAGACGCCCATAAAACAAATTAAACAGTAAAGCCAAGACGTGACCTCATAATTGCATTTTCTTCGGTAAATTATTAAATGTCTATGCCGTACGTAGTTGATTGAAACATATGTCGCTAGACATATGTACTGGTAATTGTGGCATATTAGTAACAATTACGAGTGGTGTAGCATATGATCCGTGCATTGTCACTAAATTAAAACACGCGCAAAGATCCATTATACAATTTATATTTAAATATGGTAGTCATCTATTTGTGAATATTATGGTAACATTTTCGTACTCCACTTTCCATTTGTAAATAAGTTAACAATTCTTCCATCAACCTCTCTTAGAAATGGACATTTTATTATAGACTTGATAAACCGTATCATTTTCTAATAAACAAAATATCTCTTTTTGGTAATACAATCTAGTTATATAATATAATCTAAATATAAATATATTATGGACATATAACACAATCAAACAATTCCTTTTATATAACTGGAAACAAAAATTATATCTATTAAACCTAATTGGGTATACAGTCTTTATCGTAAAATACAATTTAGCATCTTAAACAATACGATAATATTATTGAATAATATTTCACCGAGCAAATACAACTGCTACTACAACTGGATCTAGAAATTAATAACCATTATAGTTTAGGAGTAATTCCCAACCCAAATATTTACCGCGCTGATGGCCAGACAGGGTTAATATTCATGGCGTATATCTTAGAAACCTAATGTCTTACTTGGGTGATAAATAATAGTACGGTTTTGTTTACAAAGTTGCTTTGGCTTTGAACCAATAATAAATATTGAATGATCCGAGAAACTTACGTGTTGTAATAAGTTATGGAATTGTCGGATAATCCTTGTAAACTTGTATCAGAAGGGAATGGTATTTTTGTAGACTTTGTGTATATGAATTTACTGTACAAACACAACAAATAAGTAAGATAGTAAATGGTGCAAAACACCTTACTCATTTTGAAGCATTTTATATTACCACATATACAGAAGAGAATTGAAATTATTCTGTAATACTGAATATCCTTATTCTACTAATATAATATTGCCGTGTAGTAATTATTATTATTCTTATTATTGTTTTTTATCCTATTGAAATTAACCAAACTATTTAGCAGCATGTTCCCTATAAAATAAAAGTACAAAATATTCAGTACCACATTAAATACGCCATAGGAATTAAATTAATAAATAAATTCTACATTGTTTCTAAATTATTTTAATTCATTATTAATATATCGTATAGCATAAAGTTATCATGTAATACATGTAAAGGATGTCCAGTTTCGTATTTTAATTATAGTTTATAACCGCGTTCGAAACAAACTCGAAAAAAAAAAGTAATTAGGAACCATATAAATACCGCGAAATTATTAATAAAGGGGTCAGTCCATCTGAAGCGACACCGAGGATCTCTTCTTCAAACTGGCTTACTGGTAAGAACTATTTTATGTTATTTATAATTATTATTTATTTGCCAGTTCTGTCTGACGTATCTTGGATACTTATTTGTCATGCTACGTGTATGTTAATAAGTGTTTTCATTATTTACTTTGAATAATCAGTTTCCTTGTACTTTGGTACGAGAAACCTCTCCAGGCCAAGCACCTCCTTAACGGCCCTGTGGTCGTTACAATATAATAAGCATGTAATTAAAAATTAAATAGCTACATTAAAATCTTTATTTACAAAAGTCAAAATAACAGACTTGCAATATCAGAATAAAATGTTTGACGGGTGTATTAATAGTAATAACAATAGAAACCCATGACAACAGCTAATAATGAATAAGGAGAACTGCTGATCAAGTACTTGGAAAAAGTACAAATAACAAATTGAAATGAGATTCTGGGTGTAAGTAGTTAGTCAGATATCTGCAACCCATGGACGTACACTATCATGAGGTAATATACTGTTACTTTCAATAACGTAGCAGCCGTCTAGGCCTTCTCTTACTTATTAGTTTTATTTCTTTGGTTATTTCAATTCACACTTTTAATAATCATTCCTCCCAATAAAGGCTGGATGGTTATCTATATAAATTATTTCTGTTTCTCAGTACAGTCTAATGAAATCAGAGTCGACATAATATCTTCTAAATAGATTAATAAATTTTATAGGATACCTATACTGACGTAATATTTTTAACTAGATATATTCCATAAAAGGTGTAGTTGATGTGGCGTATTATTATATATCAGTATTTTTAAATAATTAACAATTTTTGTATGACTGTTACAAATTTTGTACTTTTATACTTTTATATGATTGTAACAAAATTTTATACTCTTATATTTCGTTTATAATATGACTACAGCAAATATTTGAAGTAAATGGCAGAGGCGCCAATATCACTGCATTTCATTTGTGTGTACTGTGTTCAATACTTATTCTTTCCTTCTAGCCACTAACTATCACATATAACAATTATAGTTGGCTTTTCACCAGTTGTAGATGACCCGTAATGGTTAGTAGTTGTAAAGTAAAATACGAGTACAATGACAATAAAGGAATACTTGATAGATAATCCATGACCCTGCAGATACCATTTTTCTAATGTTTTAATCTAAATGTCCACAAATGATGTATCGACCTTCATAAATGTAATATTCAGAAAATATTACCAGAATGTCTCTGGTGCATACTATTTTAATAATATCGGAAATAATTCTTTTACAAGTTATTTTAATCTTGTCAACTAAATAGTTAATTAGATCAGTAATTAAATGTTTATTGCATTAACCTACTCATTTATTACCTTTAACAACATTGTAAACTCATAAGTAAGTATTTGTAAATAGTGTGACTTGTATTAACTAGAATATTTCCAATATATCCATTATTTGTACCTAAAGTTTAATAAAAAATATTTTACTTTTTCTATACATTTCAACACCGAATATTGTTGTTGAATGATCGTATATCATGTGGCAAACATAAATATATAGTTTTATAATGTCAATAAGTAATATATCCTTGATCCGTGTGAGGAACGAATCCTCGTTATCCGAATAAATGTACGAAATCTGAATGAGTTGAAAGAATTTTTTTTCTTTCTTGAAAGAAGAAGAAGAAATTTTCAACACCAGAATAAGTTAAAAGGTGACATTTTCTGGCATTATTCATTGTCACTTTCTTGTATCTATTTTCGACATTTACCATATAAATACTAATACCATTGCAGTTTAAATTTTTTGTTGAATTTGTGAACATGTTGCATATATCAAGATGATGAATTGTAAAGGATGTAATTAACAATAAAATAATTTAATGAACCTAGGTAACAACTTTTTTTACATGTCATAGACATTCTCGATCGGACACCGAATATAGAAAATGATTTAAACAGGAACAACTTTATATCGGTTCTTAGTAAAGCTCTTGTAACGAAATCATTGGTAATACGGTTGAGCACATTTTCAGCCACTATTAAATAAAACAATATTTTGCACATATAGGAAATTAATAAGTAAAAAGTAAATATAATAAAGGAAAGTGTATTTTCATTTTAGAAACAATTATTATTTGTAACTACTTCATAACATATAATTACTGACTTACTTTCCACAAAACACCAAAACCCTATACACTACACTCCATGCACGTTTCGCCAACAATGTTGGCACCATCTGCAGACGATTAAAACTAAATTTAATAATCTTCACTCAAGAGACATCCTACTTAAGAGTTTTAATCATCTCCATATGATGTCAACTTTGTTGGCGAAACGTGCGTCGAGTGTAGTGTATAGTATTTTGGTATTTCATGGAAAACTAAGTCAGTGTTATCTTCATACCAAAGGTTCCAACCTACTTCAGTATTTTCATAGTATATGTAAAAAGTATATTTTTATGTTAGTTTACTATAAAGACTTTTTACTAGCATATATCTGAAATGAATCCCAGTAAATATATTGTTTGATATAAGATAGTTGCTAAAACATCTCGTATTATCGAATACTCGTTATGGATTACTTTCCCGACCTTAATATTTAAATTATAAATATACTTAAACTTAAACTCTAAATATACTTAACTTCTTTAGAGGTGTATCCCATTAAAATGTTCAAATCATTCACTTTGGTGCCTCGTGTACTTTACATTATTTTTATAGAGACCGGTACACCCTATGAAACGTATTACGTATTTTCAGTTTGTCTATTTTATTGCTGAGAAATTTATGCACATTAGACACATGCAAAATTTCTTTTAGGGCACAATGGGTCGCCACAATTTCTTCTAAATAAAGGAAGAAGTTTTATAGCATATACTAATGTTTTGAACTGGATCTAAAGCATCTGGTGTGTAGTTTATAGAATGCATGTTTATATATCACTGTTTTAAATAACTGACGATTTGTGTACGACTGTAACAATTTTTTTATATTTATATACATCGTTTATATGACCGACAAATATTTTTAATAAATGGCGGATGCGCGACTGTCACCGTATGTTACTGTTTGTATTATTTTATTTGTTTATATTTCTATATTTGCATATGTTTCTTTCTTTCTAACTTCTATCGGTCCCATACATTGTATCTCATATGTGTATTGTATTTACATTTTATAAATACTTATTATCTGTAACTACTTCATAAAATATGTAGATGTCCATTTTTATGTTATTTTACTATAACAATTTAACTATAACAATATATTGTTTGATATAATGTGGTAGCAACAGCTCGTACTGTCAAATAATCGGTTAGTTTCCCGGCCTTAACTTTTAATCATAATATGAAATTTACTTAATTGATTTAGGAACACCATCGACGTCATTGATCATTGGGCGCTTCGCTATATACGATTTTGATGTTCATATCATGCACTTTTAAGCCTCATGTTTTTATATTGTTTTTGTATCGTCTTTGTTTTTTTACTGTAGCATATACTAATATTTCGAATTAGATCTATTCCATCTGGTGTGTAATTTTTGTAATGTATTTTTACATTACAAATACATTACAAAATTTCTATATTACAGTTGTATTTCACAGATCTCAGGACCTGTAATACACCACATAGCTGAACACTGAGAATACTAACGTTACAAAGAAAACTTCAAGTATATGTCTAGCATTGACTTAGTTTTCCACAAAACACCAAAACAAAACTACACTTGACACGCGTTTCGCCAACAAAGTTGGCATTATCTGGAGATGATTATAACTGCATTTTAACCATCTCTTTAATCAGCGTTTCAATCAACTGAGAAGAGTTTTAATTATCTCCAGATGATGCCAAGTTAGTTGGTGAAAAGCGTGTCGAATGTAGTGTATAATATTTTGGTGTCTTGTGGAGAACTAAGTCAGCGTTATCTTCACACTAAAGGTTCCGACCTACTTCAGTAAGAATATGTCTCTCTGTTTTTACAAATACACTACCTACACCAATATAAGTCTTTGAGCTATATGTATATACATATTTAACTCGTTGTTGGAAAAAAACAATAAAATATATTAGAGAAAGAGACCTTCATTATCTGGAGGCTGATTCATTATTCTCATATAGGGTAAGTCGGATCTATAAAATGGAAATATTATTATCCGTGGAAAAATTTCACAGATGCTTAATAGCAGCGCTGATGGAAAGACCAGACTTAGTATTGCCATTAATTCCTTATTAAGGAATACTTGCTTCATAAAATATCTAAATTACATTGATTTTTTCGAAACAGATATTTCCAAACTAGATATCTATACACACGAAGAAATAATTCACTGATAATCTAATTTGGACATTACTAATGACGAGTATAGCCTAAAAAGTATATATCTACTTGCTCCCCAATTAATACTTGATAATCAGGGTATGAATATTTAAGGCTACTTTATCTTTCATGACTAAATATGATATATGTATGTGGTCTCCATGTAAGTTTAGCATGAAATGTTTTACCAAACGTTTTTATTGTTGGTGAGACAATTGTGAAATGGCTATTTAGAAGTAGATTGGAATCATAATGCAAACTTCTCAGATGACCAATGTGGCAGAGTATTGGTTTGAATGCATATATTTTAAACACTAAAACTTAAACTTCTGCGAATGCAGATACTAGATACAGATTTTCTTATAAAGCTCTTTTAATCTCGGCCGTAGTGGCATTTACTTGAGTAATAGATAATACAGGCCAACAGAAATGTTGTAATAGGACTTTTTTTGACTTTTTGGCTTAGTTACGTATCATGAACTACAAAGACACTATTATTTTATTTCCATCAGCACCAGTATTTGTAAATGTATAATATACAATATATAATATATAATAATTTGCAGTTTTTAAAATCGAGGTTCTATAAAATTAAATTTTGCCGCAATCTTTGCGGCACCCCTGTATGTAATCTGTTTGAAACGTATACACAGGTGTGGGGGATTTACCAAAATAGAGTTCACTAGTGGGATATTCCAGTTTTATGCTATACGGGTATTTGTATAGTCGCTGTAGTACGTTTTTAGTCTGTGTACGTTTACTCGTGACTTCGTGCCATGTATTTTTATTTTGCTTGTTATAAAAATGCCTAGAAGTCATAAAAAGATACCAAATATATTTTTTTATGCCTGTGGTTGTTTGAAAACTGGTTCAAAATACGTTATATATACAAATTTGGTTGATCCGCAAAAAATATTTTGCCGCCACTTCATATGAAATTAGAATTAATGAAGCAATATGTAAAAGCTATAGATAAAAATGGAAATGTTTTAAGTATTTATCTGCCAAATTTCCAGCTCTCTCTGAATCAAAATTAAATGAAGACATTTTCGTAGGACCACAGATAAAAAAATCAATGCAAGATCAACAGATTGAAGAAACAATGACAGAAATAGAAAAAGAATCTTGTATATGCTTTAAGAATGTAACAGAATTTTTTTAGGAAATTACAAACATCCGCAGTATGAGGTAATTGTCTATAAAATGCTGTATAAGTTTAAGCAACTTGGTTGTAATATGAGCATACGAATTCATTTTCTTCATACTCGTCTGGAATACTTTCCAGAAAATCTTCGTGCTGTTAGCAAGGCGGAAAAGGTACCACCAAGGAGGAGGTGAAAGGTACCATCAAAACATAAAGGAGATGGAAAGGAGGTACCAGGGTCAATGGGATGTAGCGATGATGGCAAGTTACTCCTGGATGCTGAACAGACAACATCCAACAAATGATTACAAAAGAAAAACTGTAAAACGAAGTTTATTGTTAAGAAACGATAGATTTTAAAAGAAAAAATAAATTAGAGACACAAAACTATTTATTTTGTTGCTTTTTACAATTTTTTTAATGTTTATTGAATATAATGTTTATTAAAATATAAGTTGTCCTTTAGTTTTTAATTTATTCTGATTATTCAGTTTATCAAAAACCGTACGTGATAAGCAAAAACGGAAGGTAAATATGAGATAAGCATAAATAACTAACTTATAATCACTTACCAAACCCAAATCAACTTTCAAAATGTCAAAATTTGTAGATCTGTGTAATCAAATTATCTACATAAGGATGTTATTGTAGAGAAGTATAATTTCATTCTAAAAAAATATACAGCAAGAGAACTTGAAAAGTCTTGTATATTCTTACTATAGAAAGATTTAAACAAATATTATATTCAGTGCATCTCCGCATTAAATTATAATCTATTGTCCAAAGTTTTCTAAGGGATTTCTGAAGAATAAGGCTTACACCATATATTTCTCACCTTCATCGAAATGACAATAATTCAAATGCTATGTTTTTCCCTATACAACCCTCGAACCCTTGTTTCTAATAAAAGGAAATTACTGAGTTGTAAAAAGAACGCTTTGTAAGAACAAAAAATTTGAAAGGATAGATGAAACACAAGCCAGGTGCTTGGCGAACTAGACGTGATTTATTTTTTACCGACCTAACGACAAGTTTAGAGGAAGGAAAATAATGACGTCGTATGGCGGACAGTGTGAAAAAGCATGAATAAGAAGATAATAAATCGTTATCCAATGGAATTTTGTTCATATGTAAATTATACAGAAATGAGAGCTCAGTAATAGTGCATCTATATTATTACTTTAAATATTGATTCAGAATTTAGAATTATACTATTTCTTATAATATACTTGTATTATCATTTTGTAAGTTCTGATGAAATATTTCTAATGTAATGATATATGTTTCAATAAATTATTAATTTAATATGTCCTGATATAAAATGATATTTTAGAAACCGAAAAATAGAAAGATTTATTTCTTGTAACTTTAGAATTATTTATATGAAGTAAACACTGGGTACTACATCTTCAAATAATGACACATCTGGGTTTCTACCGGGACAAATCGAATTATAAAGTGGTATATACCGGGTATTATTACTTTTCCGCAATCCACCATACGCGGAAAAGTAATGTAATCGTGTAAAATTTTTTTTCTAGAGTTTATTTTTCGTTTCTTGGCCTAAAAACAAAAAAACTTGTGCGTCACGGGAAGCCCGACAGAAATGATAACTTAAACTAATCTAAGTCGAATTATTTGATATTGAAATTGTTTAACTTGAGAAAAGCTTAGGTTATTACTTAAATTCTATGTATATTTTGTATTTTCCCAGGTGATCCACGGTTTTAATTTATTTAATTCATTTTATTTTTTTTACAATGTGAAATAGACGCAATGTAATGTCAGGATTTCAAATTTTTTTTGGCTATTATAGTTAACTATCATAATTAACTTAAAATTATTATAGTTTTTACATTTGTGTAATACAAAATAATAAATAAAGTTTAAATTTAACAAAATTTCTTTTAATTTAATTAAACAAAATTATTAACGTAATTATAATTATTAATAATTATTTTAATGAAAAAAATTTTAGTGAAAATAATTATTAATTTATTGAATAATTTTGTTTAAATAAATGGAATTTTTAATTTAAAATATTTTAAAATTAATATTTAAAATTAAAAATTTTAATATTTAAATTATAATACTAAAAAAAATTATAAGTATAATTCAATACACAACGAAATTAACGCTTTTCAAAAATATTTATGTTCTATTAAAATAGTATTAAAAAATTTTTGAGTTATTGATAATAAAAATTTTCCTTTATTTATTCATTAATTTAATATTCAATTTTTTTTTAATTAGGTATGTTTATCAGAACGTGTATAATTATTTTTTTACTATTATATGCTGTAAAATTACTAAATTTACCAATTACTAAATCGTAGAGGCGGCCCCGCAGCAGCAGCGACGCACACATGTACATGCACGTAGATGTAGACAGCGAAAGCACACAGAGAGGAGGAGATAGAGCTCGAGGTCGTGCGAGAGAGGGGGAAGCGTCTGTCGGAAATACGGCTAGCGCTGTGGGTTAGAGTGAGAGAGGAGGAGCCTGCCTACCGCTGCCGTATGCGTGAGAGAAAGGGAAGCCAGACAGACTGGCGCTATAACGCGTTACGTAACGAAGCGGTTTACCCTCCCACAAGAAGTTATCACTTCAAAAAACTGGTTTTTAAACCATTTTGAGTGTATGTCGTTGTCGTCGGCATTTATTCTTGTTAACACGATAACTCAACTATATCATATCGGATCGATCGGGTTTTGACTGATTCTTATCGGAGATGTCTCCCAGACGACACCTATTGATTTTGAGGTGAATAGAACACACTCCACCCTGTCCATGGGTCATGAGAAAGCACAATGGTGAACTATTTGAGAAATTGTTTTTGTTAGTACAATCACTCAATTAAATCGTATCTGATGGTCGGGTTTCGACTGATTCTGATTAGGGACGTCTACCAGACGACATATATTGATTTTGAGGTGGATAGGATATAAAATAGGGTAGGGCCTATCCATGGGTCATGAGAAAGCACGACGGTGAACCATTTGAGAAAAATTGAAAAAAGTAAATCTGTTGCATAAAACATATTCTGCATTTATGTGTTGATTTATTTTTTCTCGGCCACTCAATCTCGAGATAGAGATGTTTTACGTGCCGTTTTAAAGTTTTAAAACTGTTTATAAAACTAAACGCTTGCATATCTCTGTTACTAGTGGGTTTGCAATATACATTCTTTATAACTGTGTTATATTGTCATAAAGGCTGCTAAGAGACGAACAGAAATATTTTACATAACTTCCTGAGTCACCGAAAATGGCATTAACTCTCGAATTTTAAATGAAACACCTTCTATTATGTGGTTTTATAGAAGACCGACTGTAAAAAAATTAATACGTATCTCTGAAATAAAAATAACTCATCTATAAGCAAAAAAATTGTTTATACATGTCCGATCTTATAGTTTAACAAAACGAATATTATAAAAATAAGGGTTAACAATGCGACTATTTATAACCACACTATAGATTAATAATAATAATAATAATTTCCAATAATTCTGAAAAATTGTTTCATGGCACAACTTTTCAATGAAGATTATAACAATTAAGAATTCCATTTTTCCAAAAATTGATTTTGTCATTCCACAAGGTACACAGTAAATTCTGCGTTTTCTTGGGTATTAAGAAATAATCACTTACAAAATTTGACTTGTTATCGTAGCTGAGCAGCTTTTAAGTGTCAATAACATGCGTATTTGCAAGAGTAGTATTTATTTTTTAATAAAATTTTGTGTATACTTAAATATGATATCTGACTTAATAGTTGTCAAACACTACTATCCGGGTTTTCTGATACTCACAATAATACCTCAAATTGCCTACTGTGATATTACCATATGACTATGGTATTTGATCTCTTCATAGGTACTTTGAATATTCTATTTATGTTCAACTTATTAAAGAAAGAGATTTTTTGAGTTTTATAATAAAGACTTTTGTAATGGGGAGCAATACATTTCTCGTGTTGCTCCCCATTACAAAACTGTAAGTTTTATTCCATTCGCCAAAAAAAAACTATTATTTCTAGCGTGCCTTCATTAGTACAGTTTTCCTATTTTATATATATTTTTAAACCATGCTACACTTAATAAGTACATTTGTTTTAACATGGACTCATTATTAACACTATTTTCATTGACAGCAGCACTCAGTATTTCAAAGAAGCCTTTATTTTGTTAAATTATAAAATCGACTTTAAAATTTTTCGTACTCAGCTAAGCTATTTTTGATTTGTTCTTTCTTTTTAAGTTATTTTAAATATTTGTGTTTACTGTTTAATAGCTTATATACTAGTATAAACAAGTTATAAAAACCTATATCGTAATCACATTACTAACAGAAATACAGTTATTTTTTTTTAATAAATCACCTGGTACTATTCATTTCATCGCTATTTGCCAAATAAAAAATTCTCTTATCTTGCCGATGAACGGAACGGCCTACCTGAGCCTAGCTATAAAAACAAACCACGGTATGAGATAATAGCCTTTTTGGGATTTTTTATTTGGCAAATAGAGATGAAATAAACTATATATGAGTATTTTATTCACATAACTTAAATGATAAAGTAAAATGTATTAAATTAATAAAATGCAATCAGTTACAATATATTAAGTTAATTAAATTATGACTATTTATGTTATTGTTACATATATATTTACAATTCTGTGTTATTAGACAAAATACCGACAACGTAGGATATTCTTATCTATATGGTAATCATAGCATAGATACCTAAGTAAACTGTCTTATTGCTAACAAACTGCAGTTGGCCCTCTTAAGAATAAATTTCCTATTTCTCTTGGATTGACGCACGATGCACAACAAAAAGTGGAGGAGACCTTCACCGGAGATATTTCACATGCTTATTTTATGGGGAAATTAAGCAAATAAGGGATTTTCTTTATAGGTGTTTTATTCAATGAGAAAGGCATTTATGACAAATAATTTGGATAATAAATTTTGCAAGTTTATACCTCTTATCTACAAATATTTTTTGTAAAATGAAACCTAAATTGTCGAATATTAAAAACAAATTGAAAGGTTTATCAGAGAACCTCCTGATTAAGTCACGTAATGACTAAAGTATTTACTTAAATATAAAGTTAACTGTTAAAATTTATGACTTATCCAAATATAGTTCTTAATATGTGTTCTTTATTATTGTGTGTTACTTTAATAATAGGTATTTATACAATATACCGCTGGGAAGAACATTATTTAGTTGTTCATAATATTGAAAACTACAAATTAATTTTTATTGTATGTTATGAACAAGTTAAGTTTCGAGAACTTTTACCATCCTAAACAATGTACAAAGTCTACCTGAGTTTATCGACAATCCATGCCTTTTCACCCTTCAAATGATGGTAATTCTTTCTCTATTATGAAAGTAGTCTCTGCTCATGTCAGTTAGTAGAGAGAAGGAAGTACATTTCAAAGTCTAGAATTATAGCTATACCTTCAGCAGATTTTAGCGCACTTAGATATTACCAACATCACGACAGATTCCAGTCTTTTTATAATAGAAATATTCATGGAGGAGTTCAGCAAACATAAAATGCAAACAATTATGAAAATCGTGGGAAGAGATATGTGAACGTGTGAGTTATTCAACATATATTAATAGTCATCAACCTTATGTTTTTCTTTTTGTTGAAGGACTGGTCATAGTGGTCCATCATAAGCCCTTCGATACATCAAAAGGAAAATGTTAAATTAATTTAAAATGCTTATTATTCTTTTGTTATGGTACTGAAGGTCAAAATAATTTTTCTGTATTTATATGTTCACATAGGTTGTAAAATAGTTTTGTTTAAAAAGTTTATATTAATAAGGCAAGCTACAAAATTAGTTTTAAGTTCAACAATTCTAGAGTTAAATAGTAATTAGTATTCATTATTCTCTCCAACTCCTACTATTTGTTTTAATAAAAATAAATAAACATAAAAATGGTTATTGCTTTAAGAAAAATAGAAGTAAAGATTTTCAAAGATTTAACCACCGTTTATACTGCTATATTGTATATAAACTTATTCCTTTTCCAATGAGTTGTTCAAATTTATAGATTGATATGTATTATTAAATATTTACTATAGTTAATGAAAATAACTAAGCAAGTATATCCTCCTTTTGATTAGTTATAATTTCATTGTTTACTCATCTTAAAGATAATGTTCATAATCTAAATAAGAAACTAATTAATATCTACTAATTTTTTGATCAATTGTTTGTAATTGTAAGTGAATTATTTTTTTTTATAAAGGACCCGCAAATAAGAGAATATATTACGTTATATAATTTAATACGAATTAAAATGAAGTATTAATTGTTTCAAGTTTTGCTACATTAGTCTATCTGATTAATATTTACCAATATATTGATATGGAGGATGTAAGGAAGACTTAAAATAATAATAAATTAATAATAATCAACTACCATAAAATGAAAAGGAAGATTATAAAATAAGATAAGTAAATAAGCATTACCCGTAACAGAGTAAAAAAGGTAAATAGATAATATGGCACTAATAGTATTATATAATGTCGTTGATATTTACATAATAATCTACTTCCAACATGATGTTTTGCATAAGAGTAAATGCATAATTAAGAGTTTTTAAGAAAAAGTTTGTTTCTCATAAATTTCATAATATTCAACATAAATTAATAGAAAAGCTCATAAGGAAAGAATTAAGATAGTAAAGCTAGTTAAGCAAAAACTACAATAAACTTAGGATTATTTGTCTTTCAAATATAACACGCAACAAATCACGTTCGTTAAAATCGTGTGATCATAAAAGTATTGGCAATGCCAGGAACATCTTTGATTATTAAACGTATGCTGACATTTAATAGATCGTTATCCATAGAGATATAGATACACTTGAAAGAGAAGCAAAAGAAGAAATGGAGTACTTCCCTAAGGTTTGACTTAAGTATGTGGATGATGTGTTCGCAGTATTTGTATTTGCATTTTTGTATGCAGTTCGCACACGAAAGTTATGTTGACACAAACTGAATAACCGTTTCACGTCAGTAAAATTCACATTTGAAGTTGAAAACAATGAGCAACTACCATTTTTAGATGTATTAACTATTATAAATAGTAAAAGTAAGTTATAATTTGATATATACCAGTACTCTCAGATATATCCCTAATGATTATCACCATTGTGTTCAGCACAAAACGATGAGCTCAATTTTCTATTCCAGCACCTACTAAACTTCCCTCTCAATAAAGATAAGTTTGAAAAAGAAAAAGAGCTAATCGAGGATATAGCTGAGTGTAATGGATATTCTGTTGGTACAGTAGAAAAAATAATTAGGAAACGTAGATTTAAATAAACACTTCGACATTCCTCGGCCTTTCAAACTAAAAGGGAATCCAGAAAAATATGTATTTATTCCTTACGATCCTTGATTCACCCGCGAAGTTAGTAAGATATTTAAAGATATAGGGATGACGGTTCATTCGTCAAAAAATAAATTAAAAGAACTTTCAGGCAATCAAAAAGATAAAATTAACACAAAAGTCAGCTGTAACGACCGTAATCAAGGGTACGTTGGACAGACCAGACGATCTATTCAAACCAGGTTCACAGTGCACATGGCGCATCATCTGGTAGAATAGATAACTCTAGTGTTGCACAACATGCTTTCGAGAACAACCATAAACTAGATATTAGCAACTTAAGATTAATTAGAAATGTAATAAATGCTAGACAGCTGGATGCATTTGAAAGTTTAGAGATTGATAAATGTAAAAATAGTATAAATAATGATGGAGGGCATATTCCACATAGCCCACTTTATTGGTTAGTTACTCACGACTCACTGAGCCGCAGCCATGACAGTCGTAGTTCAGTGAGCCGCAACCGTGACGGTCGTAGTTCAACGAGCCGCAACAGTGACGGTCAGAACTCACTGAGCCACAACGATAATTTAGGTATACATAGAATACATTGTTAGCATAAGATTAGTTTTAATCACCTCCAGATGATGCCAACTTTGTTACAAAAGTGTATGTAAAGTGTTACAAAACATGTTCCTGTGACAGTAATAGAACTTGTTCATAACTAGTCAGAAGTATCGACATCGAAGTGATAGTATCGCTTAGCTGTAACTGTTTCTTCCTAATCGTACAGATACTAATATACGTTATCAAAATTTATTGTAACGATTAATATGCGCCTATGTTCTACTTTTTATTAATAAGAAATTTGTAGCAGCTTCTCATCGAACGCTAGCCAAAATTGGAGCTAGTCTAGTTTGGGGATTTATATAATAACACTCAACTTTCACTCACCAAAGATATTTGCGCCACATACTTTCTATATACACAAGTTCTGGTGCACTGTATCAAACCTCTGGTGAATTTCTTCTTCCTTAAATAGATTATACACCTACTCAATATTTACGCATATTGAGGTACTACTGGGAAATTCCATTTGAATAGAAATTTCTGCACTCCAATCTCTCCTTTGCTCTAGAAAAAGTTTAACTGCAACAAAGCATTCACTATGTTCCGGTGTCAGTTTCAGGATCACTTCCCTACAATATGGCGGCGATATATGGAAACTCTTGATAATTTTTTCACCCACTCTTAAGTCATTAATTTATTTGTAGACATGTAAATGCGTTGAATAACTCCTTGTGAATATACTATACATTTTAATAATTGGTAGTCCATGAATATTACATAACTTATTAATCATTGTCACTAAATGTATTTTAATTATTGTCACTAAGGACGAGTCACCTTTATATTATGTGCATGTTTGAATGAAATAACTTATTATAACGTGGAATGTTTTATCTGCATAATAACAGGGTATGACGAAATAGTTATTACATAGATTCAGTACTGAATTGAAGTGGGCATAGACAATCTATGCAGTATCGAAGGAACAAATTTAAATTCGAATGCGAAAGCTGTGAAAAAAGGACTTAATTTTATTCATTAAAGTAAATGCCGCACTCGTACGCATTTCGATAGAAAAGGTAAGCAATGAATACATCGAGCCAATGCGGAACTCGACGGAGTTGTTCATCCATACATATACACATTACCCACCTCTGGATATGTTTGCAAATGTTTATCAGGCCGGGATTCGTGCCACTTGAAGCAGAAAATGAACAAAATAGTTCTTCGTAAATGGAACCGACTTAGCCAAAGCAGGAAAAAGGGAAGTGGATTCTTGCGGCGTCCGCAGCTGAAATACAGCATTTCCTGTTACTCTTGCATTTCCTGTCTTCTTAAGTAACCTATAATTTTAACTTAACTCTACGATACACCTGAGGTTTTTTGTACTTTTGCCATATACAACGATGTAATACTGCTCTAAATAACACGTGGACTGTGTATAAGAAATCAAGTGCCGTAAGTAATTATAAAGTTACACTAGATCGTTTACAATTTGGATAAAATAAAAAATAAAAACACATTTCATATATTAGTAAGATAGATTAATATCTTTCAGTTGACAAATCTCAAATAGATGGAACTTAATTACTGTAAAACTTATTACAAAAATATCCATGTAAAATGACAAAATATTTTAACATTTGTAATGTAATAACGTGTATCAAAAATTATAATAGTAAAAGTTAGTCATGAAATAAAAATTGTCCATATCTTTATTCATTATATTCATTCATATTCAGTCATTATTTTCTCCCTTTCGTACAATTCTGTGAAATTTTGTCATATCTCGTACCATACTCTCATCAATAATATAAAAATGTTTAGAAAGGAACATAAGCATACGGATAAATTGTAAATGAATTTTATATCACTTTTTATTAATTCCACTTTTTAAAAACTATTTTTATTTTAATTTATAATTTTGACTTGTTCTGGCCAAATATAAGCAATATCCATGACTTGGTGATTGCTTAGTGCACACTTGACGATTACTTGAGTATTACTACGAATTATTTGAATATTTCTGTTTAAAACATTTGCTGAGGCGGCAGAAATGTTCTAAGAAGTGTTTTTCTCTAAGTTTTGTGAGTTGCAATAAATGTGATAAAATAATATAATGCAATTTTATGATAAGGTACCAAAGGATTTAATTACATGATAACCGCAATGACTTCATGTATACTCATTCTTAGACATAACATCCTGTATGTGAAAGGCCTGAATTATAACATTATGCAGTGTGGTATTAATTTAAGTGTAATATAATAATAGGGAACGATTTTATATAACATGAATAAATAGAATATTTAAAAATTGAAATTAAAGACCAATATGTTTATTAACAAATTGTAGATGCTTGGTACAGCAGATATGACCACTAATGGAGACTCACTCAAAAATGGATACCTAGGTCAGTTGGATTTAATACGGGTGTAGGCCTAAGTCCCGATGCAAAATTCGCCAAATTGAAGTATTGTGAAGTTCTTGTGAATGACGAGAAATTGACTGCTTCGGGGTTTCCCGTACACTCTCATGCACAGCAGCAATGTTTTCAGAAAGCCTTGCACTTCGGTGACATATATATGTTGGCTGATTATCTGTCAAACCGATTAACTCGAACTTGACCACCAAACGTCGAATAGTCACCTCGGTGGGATAATTTTGGATAGAATAAAAATCACGTAATGAGCGGAACGATTCTAAAACGGAGCACTGATTTTGAAAACAAAATTTGAATTTATGACTTATACACGTTCTGCCGTAATATAGGAAAACCTAGTAAGTTAAATATTTGATATTTTTAGGAAACGCATTTTATCGATTTTCTTTCAGCCTTTTGTCTTCTTAACATTTATTAAGAATTTTTATACGGTGATATGGGTTTTTTCATATGCTGATTCTAAATATGAACTTGAAATCGGTCTAAAATTAATACAAAAGGAAAAAATAATATTTACTATATTTTGCTGAATTAAACAACTTGAAATAAATTGAATTCTAAGATTCTAAAATATAGTAACTAGAGTTATTAAATTTTGATGAAGACTCAGCTTATTAAATATAGCTACTGGTTTAGTTTCAAAAAATAGTAACAATATTTGCTATGTTTTACAAAAAGTGTATTTTCAAATTAACATGCAGATATAAATTAAGCAACTCGACTCACTTTATTTTAACTAGGTTTAAAAATGTAGAAATGTAAGTAAATTAAGAATGAAAAAATTGGCATGCCTACTTACTAAAATTAAAACCGAAATAGTAGAAAGTAACTTTATTAATTACAAACTTTAACGCAAAAAAACTAAATGTTACTATAATTATTAACATAAGAAAATAAGTATGGCCTATTTTGTCAAGAACCATAAAACAAATAAAATGTACAGATATAATTCACATGTTAATTTATAAAGGAAATCAACGTTCCGAAACGTTACACAAATCTGGTGCATTATCATTTGTCGGTAAGAATTGCCAAAATAGTTTGCGTCGTTGATCTTGAAAAGCTGGGCATAATGACTGCAATACCCTTTCTTTTTTAGAAGTGTTTACTCCCTGAGGTACAGAAAACGGCGGACGCAGAAGGACTTTCTGCATATCTATGCTGTTTATCTTTTGATGATCATCAAAATTTGAATCTTTATCAGACTGATAATCCTTTCTGGTGATCGTGTATCTAATTTTGTGTTGTGTCATTTTGATGCAAGTCTCACAATCTTTAGTAGAACATGTTTTGTCTTCTGATAGGTGACCTTCATACTTTAAACAAATATATTGCTTCTTTTAAATTCTACAATCCGGCATTGTGAAGAGCTATATTTTTTAATATATTTTATAAACGATTTGAAGTAAATGTATTATCTGCCTTAATTTTTTTAATATACAATTATTTAGTAGGCTAACAACGGTAAGAAAATATCTTTTTACAGTTACAGCAACGCTGTTAATATAATATTAAATTTGTCAATACAAACACATACGTTACAGGAGATTTGCAGAGCTAAATAAATAACTACAGGAATGGATTTACTTATATCAAATATATTGCATAAAATATTTTACACATTCACTATGACAATTGTTGCATAGCTTGCTTAATTGTAAACTGTAATAAATAGAAAGAGAAAATACTTATACCAGAAAAGTTAAACAATAGGGCGGAGTGAATTTTTCAACTTTTGAAACTTAATAACCCTGTATGCTTAAGATATACCTATTATATGCTAGAATCAGTGAAAAAAATTCGAGTTCCTAAAAACAATATCTTCGGCTGCCGAAACCATTTTAAAATTAGAATTCTTTTTTATTTTAATTTTTTGTTTCTATGTGGCAATAAATTAAATTGTAGACATTTATGAATTCTTTCAAACAGTTTTTAGTGTATCCGTATCATAACTAAGTAAATATATATTTATAATTACGGCGTCAATGGCCATAAACAGTACTATCTATTGTCGAAACCGACAGTCGTCTGTGTCTCAGTCTTAGAGCAAGTGCATCGTACGTGATTTTAAGATACGCAGAGAAGGAATTAAAACTGGCACTAATCTAACAACAAAATTTGGTAACCATACGCTAGAAATGCAAGCAATTTATTTTGATGGGCGGAGGGACAAAACCTTGGTCCAAGAGAAAAAAGGGAATAAGTGCTATCAAAAAACTGTTACCGAAGAACATTATGCTTTAGTTTCTGAACCCAGAACAAAATATCTCGGACATGTAAGTCTGGAAGTGCAAAAGTAATTAAAACTTCAATACTTGAAGTTTTTATAAAAAATACTGATATAAATATAATTGTGGCGATATGTTCTGACGGGACTGTGGTAAATATTGGTTCAAAAATGGAGTAATTCGAGGTCTAGAATCGTATATAAAGAATCCGTTATAGTGGCTAGTGTGTTTGATTCACACGAACGAATTACCACTGCGTCACTTAATGAACTATTTGGAAGGAAAAACTTTTTCCTTCCAAATTTCGGGGCAAATTGGCAAGTCTCTAGATTCATGCTAGAACTTACCAGTTGCAGAGTTTAAAAAGGTTGAGACTATATTACCTTCAATAGATATGAAAACGCTAAGTACAGATCAAAAATACATGTTTGAGATGTGTCAGGAAATCTCTAATGGAATTTTGGGAGAAGATTCAGCTTTAAATGCACCTGGAAAAATGTCCTACGCCAAAGGGCTTACAACTGCCAACAAAGTTCTAAAATTATATGTTGTTACTAGGTAACCGTCTCAAAACCTCCAAATATTAACTGAATTTATAGTTAAAGTATATGCCGTAAGTTGGTTTGAAATTAAATGGAATTGGTTTTGTAAAGATGGTGCTAGACATCCTTTCAACATAATTAGAAGAACTGGATACCTCCCTGACGAACTTAAAACATAGATCCTGTAATAAAAATGAACGGGTGTTTTGCCCTTTCAGAAAACCTTCTAATAGCGATGTTAGCCGATGACAGAAAATTCATTAGAGAGTTGGCTTTAAGGAGGATTCTAAAATGTAGAAAATCGCCGGCGAGAACAGAGAACATTAGAATATTTCAATTGTATGAACTAAATTTTGACTGTGAAGATTATGTGTACGTAATTGGTTGGCATAATATCAGTATAAGCAAACATCCTTTGACAATAGGAATATCAGATGAATAATTAACTAATATGATTTCTATAGTTCGGGATAAAATACCCGTATTAAAATTTCCCTGCATTCGCAGGCAGTTGAAAAATGTATGAAATTAATAACGGAAGCTTCTATATTTGGATCTGAAGCGCGGGATGAGTTGATAAAAGCTCGTATTGAATGACAAGCAATTTTGCCCCAACTTTAAACAAAAAAAACAGTTCTTTAAAGTTTTAGACCAAATGAAAATAAATTTCTGTAGGAGCGGGAGAGTTAGGATGGAACTCGATATGCAGCCACCTCCATGTGGTGAGCATAAACAGAGAAGAGCTGCATTTTTTATTTTTGTTATTAATTTTTTGAAAAATTCCTCTTTATTGAACTTTCAAGGTCATTTCAGCAGCCAAAGATATTGTCGTAGGACACTCACATTTCTTTTCTCTTGCTAAGTATCTCATAAGACACCTATTGCGATGCAGGCAAATTTCATTTTCCAAAATTTTTTGTTCTACGTCTACTTTCGTTTGGCCCTATTAAACAACTCTAGAAGCACACTTAAATAACAAAACTAGTAGACTGCTTATAGATGAAATATTTAACAACGTAAAAAATACAGCACAGTTACTGCATTAATAAACTGGTATTACTGTTAATAGAATTATTTCTGATGAGTTACTTACCTTAGAAAACTTTAGTTATCTTCTTTATATGTATATCTATATATTTATCTAATATAAAACTTTGTTCCTGGAGTAAATGAATCGGCATTAATATTTTCCCCAATGTATGTTACCTATCATCTATCGCGATAAAGTCTTCTTGACGATATTCCTTGGTAGCATCCTCTCAATATAATTAGATCAATGAGAATAAAACGTAAATTTTGTGAGAATAATATATTCGACTATGCTAAGATATACATCATTTTAAAAATCCATTTTCCATTTGTATCCGTAAAAAACACATTTTCGCGTTAGAATGAAATCCCGCCATTTATTTAAAACTGATAGGTCGCACCTGATGTCGCTATTACAACACCAATACAGATCGTACGCATTAACCCTCTATATTTTCCTGTTCTTATATCGCTCTGCGGAAAGTTTTTCTTCAATCAGTCTTGCTCACTGAGAAATTCTCCACGTGAGATACGAGACTTTCTCGTCTTGCATTGGCTAACAACCGGGACGGTATCCAGAAAGCCCGTGAATAATGCCATTAAGTAAGGCCTGGAGATTGGGATACTTTTGTCATATTGTCCCACTATTGTGTCGCCAGCGTAGAAAAGTAGGGTTGAGGATAACAGATACATTTGTGGTTTTCCCAGATGGACGGAATTGAGTTATATGTGGTCTAAGAATAAATTTATTGTATGATGTGGGATACCGCGTTTAGGGGATTTTAAATATAATCTTGTCTTTATTTCTGCACCTTAAACTTCCTGAAAAGTTTATTTAATGTGACTTTATTATCACTGTGTGCTGTTCTCATGGTTCGGATTACTTGAAAATGCCAAATATTATATTAATCTATGCATATGTAACTGAAAACCTAAAACTACAGGAAACACAAATATTTACTGTTCCTACCTCCATTGCTTCTATATCCCAGTTTTGTAGCTCCCTCAGTATTATGATATGCAAGGTATCAAGGTATTTCGAATACATATCATATATACAAGGAGGGAGAAACAGTCATAGCAGAGTGAAATTTTGAGTTTTTGACTCATGTGCAAAATTTTGATATGAAAAGGAACAGCAATAATATCCTTCTACTTTAGAATAATGTCACCGAATTTATATATTTAAATTTATCCAAGAAAATGTCGATATTCAGCGTCTATTGGAAATCTGAAAAAAATAATTAAAGAATATATTTTTTCAATTGGAACAGGTAAATTTTGGTGGTCTACCAGACTGAATTTTTGCAAAAAACCTATATCTCGTGTAAGCATGCATACAAAAAACGAATATGTTAAATCATGCAGTAATTATTGAACAGCGATGAGATTTACAATGTCAGTATCATTGTAAAGCTAAACAAGAACTTGCGACAGCTTCCACAACTTTCATAATTTACTTAATATTCTATGGTTAATCTGGGATTTATAGTTGAAATGTGACACAGAAACTTTTAAAATTTAGTAACGAGACGTCAGTTCAATTTGATAATTAAAATACTTTTGCTTTTTTAGTGGCTTCTTAACTAATACAGATTCTAGAAGGTTCTAGAGTATTAAAACGATTTTATCTCTGCGCAATTACATATATGTTTCATGGGAAGGCAATGTATAACATATCCGCTACCTACACCACAGTAACTTATATCTACTTATATTGCGGTGTTATGTTAAAATACGGTGTACTACTAAGGTGTCAAAATAGTTCATAGTCTATTATAATACGAAAGATCCACACTACTATCCATACGAGCATCAACAGAAAATAAACGCTTACTTTATAAGCAGGTCACTTTTATACATATGCGTGTTTTAATGAGATATCACATTATATACATGTAAGATAATAAAATATGGACAGTTTAGAGTATTTTCAGGTTTCTTGAACTAACTTCTATCGGTTTTTATTTACGAGAAAGTACAGAAAAAGAGATAAATTCCTTCATTGGGAATAGTGTACTGTGCTTAATTTCAGTAAACATGAATTACTTAGCAGAGATGAATTTCTGTTGGTCTGAAAATGATTAATAGATGTACCCTATTTAAGGGGATGTATATGTCACCATAGAGAATGGCAACCTTAAGTAGCATAAATTCTGTAACTCAAATATATAGGATTTCAATAAAATTTACTAAAATAGGTCAATATTTAATGTTGGATGCACATGTTTAGGGGGTCATCATCATTAGGTCATCAGTCCTAAGACTGGTTGGACGCTAACCTCCAGCTTCTCCTATCTTGTGCTAACCTACGCATTTCGTTAATTGTACTACAACCTACATCCCTTACTATTTGCGAGCAGTAGTCTAATCTAGGCCTACCTCTGCCTTTCTTCACTCCTATTTCTGCCTCCAAAATATCGCGGACTATTCTCCCATGTCTCAGCAAGTGGCCTACCATTCTATCTCTTCTCTTCTTTAAGTTTTTCCACATACTTCTTTTCTCGCCCACTTTCTCCAATACTTCTTTGTTTCTAACCCTATCAGTCCATGGTATTTTCATCATTCTTCGGTAACACCACATCTCAAAATTGTAATTTCTTCCTACTTGCTTCCCCTACCGTCCAGGTTTCGCAGTCGTATAGTGCCGTGCTTCATACATATGTTTTCAAAAATCTCTTCCTTGTTTCTAAGTTTATTACCCCCGAGCATAAAAGTGCTTTCTTTTTGTTAAAAGCTACTCGACCCTGCGCTATTCTTTGTTTTATGTCTTTATCGCTTCTTCCATCCCAATTTATTTTACTTCCTAAATAAGTGAAGTCTTTAACTTCCTCCAATCTTTCATTATTAATTTGTACTTTCGTTTTTGCTCTGCTCTCGCGCCCTCTGCTCCCACTAACACTTTAGTTTTGTTTTTATTCACCCTCATTCCGTATTCCTCTGTCAACACTGCCTCCATTTCGTTCAATGCCGATTCTAATTCCTCCTTACTAGATGCTAATACTGCTATATCATCCGCGAATCTCAGCATTTTTAGTTTCTGTCCCTGTACTTTAAGCCCGAAATCCACTCTATCTTTTACCACATCAATCGCCTCTTCGATGTACAGATTAAAAATTAGTGGTGATAGCGTACATCCTTGTCTTCTCCTTTCCTAATATCTACTTCCCTTTTTTCCCCTTCTACTTCTATTACAGTAGTTTGCTCTTTGTATAGATTGTGTACTACTCTCCTATCTCTATACTTCATTCCAGCGCTCTTTAGTATCTCGAACATTTTTTCCCATCTTTCATTATCAAAGGCTTTTTCTAAATCTACAAATCCTATATAAGCGTTCTTTCCTTTTTCTATTGTTTTCTCTAACATTACTCTTAGCGCCAGAATAGCTTCGCGAGTTCCCCTATTTCGCCTAAACCCGAATTGGTCTTCTCCTAGTATTTCCTCCGCTCTATTTTCCATCCTCTTCTGCACTATTCTGGTCAAGATTTTTGACGCGTGGGAAGTTAGGTTAATCGTTCTAAAGTTCTCGCATTTGTCGGCACCTCTCTTTTTCGGTATAGTAACGATAATGTTCCTCTTATAATCCTCCGGCATCTCGCCCGTTTCGTATATGCATTTTACCAGTTCAAACATCCTATTTACTACTTTCTGTCCCGCACATTTCAAAATTTCCGCCTATATTTTATCTACACCCGGCGCTCTATTATTCTTTAGCCCCCTTAGTGCTATTTCAAATTCCTCTCTTAATATAGGTTTTTCTACATCTTCCCTATCGATGCTAGATTCTTCCTCTAATATCTCTCCTAATTCCTGACCCTCGCATAAATTTCCTAAGTACTGCTTCCATCTATCCGCTATCTCCTCTCTTCCTATCAGTATATCCCACGATTCACTCCTAACGTTTCTACTTATTGTTCCTATATCCCTGAAGTTCCTCTTAATTATTTTGTAAGCCTCATCGGTCTTACCTACTTGCAACTTATCTTCTACTTGTTTGCATTTATCCTCTATCCATTGTTCTTACGCTTTTCTACATTTTCTAATGATTTCCCACTTTATTGACTTATAAGTTTTCAGTCCTTCTTCGTCTCATCTGTTTTTGTAGCCTCGTCTCTTTTGCATTAAGTTTAAGATTTCGTCCGTTATCCAGGGCTTCCTAGCTTCCCTTTTATCGTGTCCTAAAACGTCCATAGCCGCGGAAGCTAGACTATTCTTGATACCCTCCCACTCAGTTTCTGATTCAGTTTCCCTCTTGATTTCGTCCTTACTCGTTTTATTTATTAATTGATCTGTTTTCTCCTGGAACTTATCTTTCATATTCTGATCCCTCAATATGTCTACATTTATACGTTTCTTATCCTTCTGGGTTCTCAGATTTTTGAACTTTAATCTAGCTTTCATGACTACCAAGTTGTGGTCGCTGTCTACATCTGCTCCTGGATAACTCTTACAGTCTTTTACTTGATTTCTAAATCTCTTCCTAACCAAAATGTAGTCTATCTGATACCTGTCTATCCCTGCTGGCATTTTCCATGTGTACCGCCTCCTAACGTAATTCTTGAACAATGTGTTCGCGACTACCATCTTGTGCTTCTCACAGAATTCTGTCAGTCTGCTACCTCTCTCGTTTCTGTTTCCTAATCCATAAGGACCTACAAATTCTCCTTCTTTCCCCTCACTTACGACTGCGTTAAAATCTCCTACTATTATTAAATTTTCATGACCCTTCACAAATCCTATTACCTGCTCTATGTCCGAATAACCGGCTTCTAACTCTTCCTCACTGTGGCTAGAAGTAGGCATGTATACTTGCACTATTACTGTTTCCACTGGCTTCAAATCTAACCTAACCATCATTACTCTCTCGCTGTATTGTAGGTAGCTATCTACACACTGTCCTGCGTTCTTCCGCATAACGATCCCTACTCCCGCGTTTCCATCTACCGACCCTGTGTGTATTACCCTATAGTCACCGCTCCAAAAATCTCCTACTTCCGGCCAGCGCATTTTACTAATACCTACTATATCTAATCCTAACCTATCCATTTCTATCTTCAGATTTTCTAGCTTCCCTGCCTGTCTCATGCTTCTGACATTCCACGCTCCGACTCGTGAAATGCTACACTTCTTAGTATTATTGAACTCGATCACGTCTCCCGGAACAGTCCTCACCCGGAGATCCGAACAGAGGACTATTTTACCTCGGGAGTTTTTTGCCCCAGGAGACGCTATCATTAATTTGGGATAAGCTTTCTGCTAGCTGTTCTGAGGATTATAATGTGGTTGTTTCCTCTTGCCTTCCACATCGCAGTCGTGTGTGTCATAGCACCATACCAACCCCCACGGTTTCTGCCACTATGACTACTGAAAGAGCTGTTGCCCTCCTTCAGGGACTTGTCTTAGTCTGGTTTTTCAATAAGGACCCTCCCACTATGGTTAAACCTATAGTACGGCTCCTTAAATCATTAAAACGCGCAAGCCGACCCACCCGTTCTAGTTTGCACTAGAACTTCGTCAAGGTTCAAGTCCTATCGGATCGGGCTTAGGGGGTAACGATCATTAATTATCTTCATTCTGGATAATGTTACCGCCCTCAACTGTTTGGTGAGTGATATATCTAAAAAGAGATAAAACATTGTTGACGATAAAACTAAATTAAATATAGCATTAGTATACAGGAGAGTCCCATGATTCTAATTAGACAACTGGCTCGAAGTATAAATTACCCTTCATATTTGAATTTTATAAAGAGAGGGATAGACAGTTCAATTAGAGCTCCCCAAATACCAACCAACCTCGCTCACCCAGGCGTTTCAATCTCACACCGCGTGAATATATTGAGGAAGTGCACTTGGTGGTAGTTAACGAATGTTGGCCTGGCCATTTACAGCCAATAGTTCCTCAAACTAATTTCTCGTGAATTTCGGGGCAGCTCTAGAAGATGTGTTCGCAATCTCATCAGCCAGATTGCATCTTCTACACGTAAAAGTTACAGTACAGTTCATAACATGGTGATGCTTGTTTAGCCTGCAATGTCGATCAAGAGCCTACTCATTCATTCATAATTCATAAATTTGTAAGAGACAAATTAGATAAATATTTTACTAATTAGCTTCAATGTGTAAATAAAATAATTTTTGCTTGTCGACAACACCTAATTTTGGCTCAACTATCTCTGTGGCACTTTAGCGTGTAAATATTTATGATGGAATTTCGAGTATTTTCTCTGAAGTGCTGTAGCTGGCTCCAATCCTAACAGATAGCCCTTAGAACGTTGGTATACCAAGGCATGTGCCTCCTCGCTTTTATGATTTCCTACATGTCCGTTCACACAACATAACATTTGTTTACCCTAGTATATGATTCTTTACGTTGCAGAATCATGCCAGAGTTAGCCCTGCAATTGTTTAACGTCCGCAACATGGCCTTACTGTTTGTGAATATACCAACACTTCTATGACCGCCGGAAGTACCCCCATAACCTCAACAGGAATACTGTAGTACCCAGTGACTTACTGATTCGGATGTTTAGAAGAAATCCCATACTTATGCCTATATACCGAAATGTCCAGTATAACGGAATCATGGGATTTGAGTCCTACTCGATACTTCTTTCTAAATAGAAAAATGGGAAATTGTCTTATTTATCAGACCAAACTGCCCCCCGTTTATCTTCTATAAACCTCTCATACATAGGGATCATACTCGGAATCTTCGTTAATATACGAGGGTCCGCAATGTTGACATTAACAACTCTTTGTTGACATTAACAAAAATTCAGAGTGCCCGAAGGAGTGAGGGTCTTGGGCTACGCTGATGATGTTGCGGTGGTCGTTATCGGAAGAAGTGGTGCTCACGTGAGGGAAAATGCCAACCTCACTTGAGCATGAGCATGAAAAATTCAGAGGGCATGAGGTTGAATTGAACGCGTTTTTCAGGTACAAAATGATCAACGCGCACAGATTCTTGGACTCCCACGCCTCCTGTGCAATGGTTTTTATGACCATGACAGCATCTACCGTAGATCTCCCTGCCCTAAACCCGTACTGGTTCTGCGCCAGGCCTCCCTTTCTCTCCAGCTCCCCTAGGAGTCTCCCTAGGATGAGATCTTCCAAGAGTTTCCCGAGCACATCGATTAGACATATCGGCCTGAAAGATGTGGGGTCCTCCATCGGCTTGTTTTCCTTGAGGATTAGAACAAGCCTGGCCATCGTCCATACCTCGGGGAAGTCACCGCTCCTCATGACATCGTTCATGATTCGCAGCACCTCCGCAGGATATTGCTCCACCACGGCCTTCAGAATCTCAGGGGGGATACCGTCCGGGCCAGGCGCCTTGCCATTCTTGATCTTGACACAAGCCCTTAGCAGTTCCTCCTCCGTAAGCGGATCGAAAACTGCTCCTGGTCGGCGCTCCCATTCTTCCACCGGTTTCTCGGGGAAGAGCACGTCCACCGCCTCTCTCATCTTTTCTAGAGGAACCTCCTGCTGGTGGCTGTTCGTCCTTTTCACCACAAGTTTGTACCCGTTATTCCAGACATTTCTATCTAGGTCGGCGCACAACTCATCCCACTTTCTCCTCTTCTTTGTCTTAATAGCATCCCTCAGCTTTTTCTTTTCAGCCTTGTACGCTACCTTCGCCTCTCCCTGCCCATTAGGGTTCCAGGTTATTCTGGCAATGTCCTTGATATATTGCCTTCGTGCAGCGACGCACTTCCTCCTTTGGGCAGAGATCTCTTCTGTCCACCAATATATCCTCGGGGACTGCCTGCTTCTCCCTTTTCTGGCCATGGATGCGTCACACGCCCTCGTCAAACCAACTTTTTCACCAACAAACCGCTTTCAACCAAAGATTTGGGATCCCTAATTCTCCCATTTTCTCTTTGGTCGTCCATGACTCCACAGAAACTAGCCCTGTCCCAGCTGTTCAACTTCCAGCCTCTGTTCCTGGTCACGCTAAGCGTCTGACCCGCACCATCCCCGACCTCAAATAGGATGTATTTGTGGTCGCTGAGTGTCTCCTTATCAGAGACACTCCATCGCACCACTTTTGCTGCTGCACCCGCAGTTGCGAACGTTACGTCCGGGTTCGACGTCCATCTCCCCCTTTCGAACGTTGGCTGTGGCCCTCGATTCAGCACGGCCAGATTTAGCCTCGCTAGCCACTCCAGTGCCAGATCCCCCCTGGCATTTGAGGCTCCTCCGACCCATTCGGGGGCTCTAGCGTTGAAGTCGCCTGCAATTATTCAGTCGTCATCCACACTTGCCACCAATTCCTCCAAACTATCCAGCGAAGCCCGAAGTTCCTCTAGCCTTCCGTTTGGAGAAAAATAGCAGCTGCACAGGATGACCCCGCCTATCTTAGTCCACACGTAACCAGGACCATGGTCCGAACCAGCGACGACAAGCCCTGTGTTCACCATCCTAATGACGGCATCTATCTCCCTCGTGACGTGCCACCCCTTCCCCCGGGTCATCTTGATATTGGGCTAACTAATGATGGCCATATCCGCCCTCTCTTCCCTCATCGTCGCCCAGAGCAAGTCCTGGGCCGTCCGGCACCTATTTAGGTTAACCTGGATGACCCTGAATGTTCCGGCGATCCCTCTCCTTTCTTCTTTCGCTCTTCAGCGCCTGGCCTACGGCACTTAGCCGGATGTGGCCCTCCTCTTTGCAGATGGGACAAAACGTGACGTTCTTACAGTCCGCCACCCTGTGTCCTTCTCGTCCGCACTTGAGGCACAACCTCCTCCTGTTCACCGCTCTGCACTGATCCACGAAATGGTCAGTACTCCAGCACCTCACACATTTAGTCCGGGAGGGTCTGGATCTCACCCTACACCTCCCCCAGCCTAAACGGATTCTACCTCGGTCCAGGAGCTTATTGGCCCCCGCCTTGCTGGCCTCTATCACAGCTACCTGACTGTCTCCCGGGCCCAGTTTTAGGGAAACAACGGAGAACTCCTCGTTCCCCAGTTGAGCCCTAAGAGCCTCCTTCACTTCGTCCTTCGTGATCAACGTGTCGATGTCCCTCACCGAGAGCTTCGTTGAGTTTTTCATCGACCTGACCTCCGTCCCCTCCACCTTTTTCAAGATCTCCGTTTTAAGGGCATCCGCCTTAGCACCCCCTCCTTTCACCTCAAGAAGAAGATCCCCGTCCTTCGTCTTTCTTAAGCCCAGGATCTCCACTCCAATGACTTTTGGATCCACGATTCCCTTCACCCTTCTGAGCATTTCCGCACACGTACTCTCTCCAGCTTTAACAACAACCGCCGCGGGTTTGTTGCTGTGCTTGGGGGCTGTACGCATCTCCTCTTCCTCGGGATTCCCCTTTTTCCGTCTTGCCTCGACGACCTTCCATTCGGAATCATTTCCCTTTTCATCCTGCCACTCCTGGCCTTTCATGGGGGGGTACATGGTAATTTCCATGTCCTCGCCACGAAAGACGAATTCTGCCGCCTTACGGATTTTTCTCTAATCCGTTACTCGATGAGGCGAAAACGCTAGCCTCCTCCTCCCCTGCTTTTTCATCAGATCTCTCAAGCGACCTAATGCTTCCAGAAGGGTTTCCAACTCACCGGGACTATTTCCCTCCTCGGCCACCATCAAGTGATAGGCGTACCTATCCTTTATCACTTCCTTTTCTCCTATCTTCGAGGGTCTAGCCGTGAAGTGGCGCAGCGCAAGTACCTTCACTGCCAATGAATGCCTATAGGGTGGATCTTTCTATTTGGCTGCTTAATTATGTTATTTGGGATGCAGTGGGTTAAAGATTGTAGCATCCCCAATATTTCTGTCGCATTATCTCTAAACCCTTCAATAAGAGGCACATCAGACTAATGGGTCGATAGGACTTAGCTAAGGTCTAATCTAGCCGGTCAGGTTTTGGAATAAGCATTCTCTCTCCATCCCTCAGGTATGGAACATGTACCCAAAAGCAACGTAGGCCTAATAAATGTCCACAAAAATCGATAGTATTAACTTCAGTTTGCTTTGTAAAGGCACCACACCATAAAGTCTCAGTGATTTGAAATATGAATAGGTTTTTATGTCCCAAGTGACCATTTGTTTCATTGATCATTGATTGTTGATCATTGATTGTTTCTCTAGCTACAGATCAATTCTCTTATAAGAGTGTACAGAAAATTTGGCACAGTCCAGGATGGGGTGTCACGATTATTCCAAAAGAGCATGGCCAATGACTCTGCAATTTCCGAATTTTTGTTCGCAAAATTATATATTACTGAAAATAGTTAACTTATATTGAGAGCTTCTTGACAGAATTTTCTTTGAACGAACCGCTGCGTACGTAGATACTACTCCGCTACCGAACTTCCTCCATGATTCATTTTGCTTTCAGTGAATCAGTCTTTTATTCTTACTATTATTATTATTTTGCTTTCTGTTGGTGTCAGTAGCCCATCCAGTCAACATCACTTTTAAATTTCCTCGTCCAGCTGTAGAGCTTTTTGACCAGTGTTCTCAGCCGGGTATGTTGCACCACCAATGTTTGCTGAAACCCACCCCGAATTTCCCGATGGAAACTGGGCATGGATTTCTTATAACGCAATAAATTATCCTGTTTAACTACCTTGAACCCTCATAGGGAATGATTTCTACCCAAAGTTACACATATGCCATCTGACATACTGACTTGAGATATATGACTCCCATTTATCAAATCTCCACTGTGTGATATAAACTACAGTTTGACTATGGTGGCGGTAGGCGACAAAAATGGGTTCTATACCTCTATTCGGAATTTATAGATTAACTATGAAGATAAATTCAGCGTAATTTTTACTCTATTATTGTTGTCGCTTTTCCACAAAAGTGATAGGTATTGGAATCGCAACTAACAATGAGATATTTCTGCTTCACCTCCAATAATTTCATAAGCTCAATCAACTCTTCGAGTGGTTGACGATAATCTCGGGAATCAATCACATAGTACGTCCGGTAGGAAGGTATGACAACATCCGTATTATCATTACCCAAGTAATAGCTCAGGAAAAGTAATGTTTGATCCCCACCCTACATAAGTGCGCCATTATGCAATAGAAATCGTTCACAAACTTACTGAAGATCTCATACTTTATTCAATTAAGTAAATTCTTCTACGTTATACCGTGTCCTCTCGTTCGTCGTTGTTTAACTCATATTAGCGTTAACTGGTTATTATAGAAGCTTATTCAGATGAAATCCAAAGACTGATCAGTCCTTAATTAATCATCGTCAAATTAGATTGAACAGTTTTTTAGTCGTATTTCATTTGAAGAAGTTGATAGGATGATCAGCGAACATAAAAGCAAGTTTGACAGCGACCGCTGCATAATATAACTTTTTATTATTATTTATGTATAGGGTGTCCCAGCGAGAGGTAGCCGATTTAAACTTGCTGCCATTACTCTTGCGGCAGGTTTTGTAAGTTGATGTTTCGTAGTTATTACGTGGAGTGTATGTCGTTACAAAATTGAGTGCTATACTCTTCAGCAATGCATACTTATTGTCAAAGCGTACTACGGAAGTAGTAGTTCAATCGTGGGCACTGAAATAATATTACGTGCAATTATGGGTCATCGTGAGGTACCTGCCAAACGGACCATTCAACGCGTTCAACCACCATTCAGGTTCAACCACGCGGGGGTTAGCTGGACCATTCAATGCATCCGCTTACGATTGAACAGCCGAAAGATAACATTAGCGAAGTGGGTACATAGGGCCACAGATATGCCACGAAGTGATGGAAAACTTCATCAAAAGAATCCACTGCTGTCAGAGAAGCAGAGGCGGCCACTTACAAGACATTGTATTCCATGTCTAATGGAATAGTTTACACAAACAATTGAACCCAAAATTATCATAGAAATGTTATTTATTTAGTACATACACCCTTTAGTACATACAACTAACTACACGTAGCTACTTCTAATAACTTAAAAAAGTTATATTCATCTGAAACCATAATGACACATATAAAAATAAATTTACTTACGCATATTTTCATTTGCCGACAAACGAGGTAGTAATACATGCAACATAAATTTGTACGTACTGCAGTTCGTTAGACAAATGTATATCTTATTTTATATTATTTGCGCTAAAGTAATATCGTTAAAATATTTTTAGAAGCACTCTAAGTACTCACACATTTTTTTGTATGACGCGAGCGTATCGCAATCGGGGTGCGAATTTAATCTTAAAATACAAATTAATTAAATTCTAATTTAATCTAGAAGCTAAGAATACAGCGCAAGATAAATTATGGAGAGGCAAATAAAACGGATCTCGATGAGAGTGACACTTTATTAAGGACTGAGTTAATCAAATTTTGATTAATGAATTTTTGCGGGTTTTTGTCCCGCTCGCAAGGAGATCAAGCACTTATCCTATGATGCTGAATATTTTCCATACCTTAGACTAGAGGAGAGAGTTTCCTCCATCTCCAAATAAATTTCATTAAGTGCATTGTTAGTGAATTTCTTAAGTAATCTAAGTTAAATTAGATCGCGACCGGAATGCAAATGACGTTAACGTAATATTTAAAAAGCCCTGCTAAGACTGATTCCTTAATAAAGATATGCAGCCGAAACTTAGTCCTTTTGTCCCTATAAATTTACACTGATATAATTAAGACAAAGGATCTTATTACTTTATAACTTTTGAAGTTTTAATTACCGTTTTCTAATTTCATTCGTATCCTTTGTTTTCGTAAAAGAGTTATGTAGTTTACTTCAGAGTAGGCTAAATTTATAAACGAGTTTTGTTGTTTTTCCTTGTACCTCAACGTCTCCCCGGATCTCTTCTGTGATAATTTATGTTTATGAGTTACAATATAAATGAAAAGGTTTTAGCATTTGATGCACATTTCGCTAAACAACTTGACATCAAGGAGATGTGATATAAACAAAATTATAAATTAACCGTTAACTGTATTTATGTTCACTAAAATCAGGTTCATTTATATATTGTGAAATAATATATTTCAGTTCTGGAAATTTCTGGCTAATTTACTAAAACTTTTATTTGAAGATTTTGTTTTTATTTTTTCGCTGTCCATGGTAATTTTTTTCAATTCAATTCTTATTAAAAATTGCTTCAAAGTTCATTATTTACTTCGTGTCATCGAAAACAATGTTCATACTATCATATAATTAGGTATTGGTACCAAGGTCAGTCTCAATACTCTTGTGAACTAATTACAAGCATAAGCGGAAATGAATAAGGAATAAAATCGGGAGTGTGATATTTATTATTTGCGGTGTTTTAAAAATATATATGTATATTAAATAGCTAAAGTGGGAAACCTATTGGAATCTTATTTATTTACCCTATTCGATTTTAACTTTGGTTAGAAACACAAAACAACAAATCAAATTTAGTTTTCTTTAATGTATAATAAATAAAACCATGAAGTAGCAATTGTAATGATTGGTGCCCAATATATTTTATATTGTTTTTAGTAATTTTTAGAGCACATATTTATAACGTTTACTAGCATTTATTTGTTGGAAGGCAACCATTTCTGAGAATTATCGTGCCCGTTTCCTGGCGAAATAAGTTTTATAAAAAACCATTTTGGTACTTTTGGTGATTTTATTGTTGGTATTTGCATTATGTCCACATTTCATTGAATTATTATCGAATATCGTAAACTAAAAAAAAATCATTGCATTTTTGTCATTCAGCTAAAGATGAATTAATAACTTAATAATAAGCTAATAACGTTAAGATAACTAAGATAATTAATAAGTGGCCAAATTTTAATTGACTTTTTCCTGATAATTTCTAAGCAATAACAGTCCAAAATATTTTTATTATTGATAATTATTCGTTTCTGTAGAATTAATTTGTACTGAATTATAATAGCTGCCCACCGTAGTGCGCTCTATTAGTAGTTAACTTCGCAGCAACTGAGATGCCATTGCCTAGACTTCAAATATTTGAATCTATGTAGGTACAGGCAAGTCAGTTTAGTTTTGTCATTGTATTTGACGACCTATTATTTTCTTCATAGGGGCAGTGTATATATTTATATATTAGTTAATGTTAAAGACGTTACATCAAATATATCTAATTTATAATTGGTATATTTGAACCTATGTAGGTACAGGTAAGTCAGTTTAGTTTTGTCATTGTATTTGACAACCTATTATTTTCTTCATAGTTACAGGGTATACATTTATATATTCAGTTAATGTTAAAGACGTTACATCAAATTTACCTAATTTATATTATGTGTTCGTGTGATGTGCTGTTAGTTATATTGAAAGACGTTAGTCGGCTTTGAAACAAACATAATCCTACATGGAAAGTACCTAGCAGAGATGCCTACCATTTGTATACGAGATAATTTAATAATATTAAATTTTAAATACACAATAAAATACTGTGGTTAGTCATGAACGAGACAAGAAATTCTAAAAGCCATTCTGTGGCTAATATTTATAGTACGTACACTTGACTTAATTCGACCGTCATATTCGTATTCACTAGCCAGTGAAAAATTAAGAAAATATTACCTTAAATACTTCAACGGTTACTGTATCATAGTAATTAGTGCACCGTAGTTATCGTCTCGACGGGTCATTCCTTCAAAAATCTAAGATAATGCGTTACTGCATGCATTACAGCAAAAATAATTATATTGTGCTATCCAGATATAGATACATTGTAATCTCACAACAAATACTACCATAAGATTATTACATTATGGAGAACATGATATATGATTAGATATAGATAGATTAGAGACTATCCTTATTTGCAAAATTTTCAAAAGATAAACTCATTAGTTTTAGTCCTGTACCTCTTTTTACTGTTGTGGGATTCTTAAGAGTATGACGTGCAGCAGGCTAAAAACGAATCAAAAAGTAAAATCTGTTGTATATGAATAATCTATATTCACTAAATGGCTGTTTTCGTGTGCGTGTCACAAAATGTTTAGGTCGATGTACGAAATGCTTTTCTTTTGAATTTCCGCATTTTGACAAAATCAGTACAGTAAATTGACCCTTTCGAACAACGTGGTAACATTTGTTTTTTGATGCGAAGCCTTTAGAGGCATGCTCCGGAAGTGCCTTCATTATGAGCGAGGGAGCGGTACAATATTACTGCGATTTGCGTCATCGTATAAATATTATTTATCTACTAATATTAATATTAAAAATAATAAATATTACTTGCCTATCCATTTTTCCATTTTTCTAGCTAGACATTGGTATAGACATGATAGTTCAAGAGTAAATAATTTTTTTAATTTTCGAAGGATACAGTGTCAATTATATATTTATATATTTATAGACATGTTTTAAAAAGTTTTGTCTTGAACGCGTAATCACATATAATGATTATTATGGTTATCTACGACAATAGATTAAAAAATAACGTTAGAATAGTTGTAAATACATAAATTTTATTATGATATTTATATATTGAAATATTTTCACATGATATTGGCACTTCCGCCAATTCTATATGAAATAGTGCTGGAAATCAATTTTATACATTATTAGGGCGGTTCTCTTGCAATTATTAAATGACTAAAAAACAGCGTTCCAATGGAGATCACCACTGTAACGGGTCAAAAAAAAAACGAATTTTTATTTATTATATTTTCTTGAAGTATGTACACTTAAAAATATTTCCATGAAAATCAGGTCAAAATGTTAAAAATCGACGAAGTTGCAGCTATTTTAGTGGAGCAGGTAGAGAAGTCGATTCTGCGCTGTCTACAATACTAACTTATTTAATAGGAAGGTAGTTGTGGACACCTGGCAATAAATCAAACCGTCTTGATCAATAAAATTGATGAAACATGGTAATTAACTAATAATTTTCTTCATGCAAAATATATACTTAATCTTTCAAACGCCTTTTCTAGATATTACTTTTTTCAAACGTGTGCAAACGATAATTGGAACGGTAATAGTCCGATATCTTTTTTTATTTTTGTAATCATTAACATCGTATAAGGCTAAGTTTAAGAGTGGCTTTTTTAAAAATTTTGAAAATTACTATGTTTTTTACCTTCAAATAAGCAAACAATTTGGCAAAATGTCATCTTTTATGAAAGTGCCTCGAAGTACTTCATCGAAAAATTAGAAAAAAAATACCACTCGTTTAACGATAATTACTTCCATTCAGATTTTAAAAAAATTGTTTTTTTTTTCAGATGAACCATTTTCAGATGATCGTGGTACTGCATGGTACCATGAGATACTGTTGGTACCATGCGGAAACAAATTATTCAAGGGTTACCATTTTGTATATTATAACATTATCAATTTTTAACATTTTCTAATAAAAAATTGTGTAAATATAGTTCAAAGTATCCTCAAAAATATATATTTTCCTTCATCATAAAATAATTGTTTAAATGACAAAATTAGTGACTTTTTGACCCGTTAGAGTGGTGATTTCCTTTAATGGAACCTCATTGACCTGTGACGTAGCCTTTCGTTATTCCGTACATTCAAAAGGTATTTTAAGATAACATAATTTGTATTAGTATCCATAGTGTTACAAATAAATGATATTTTGATTATTTTAACATTGTCAATATACAAAAATTAAGACCGCCCCAGAATTTTTCTGTGAAATATAATAAAGATAAATTGAAAAGTATTGATGTGCTGCGCGTCAGCTCAATACTTATTTTAACAAAAAATTATCTTAAAAGTCACAAAAAAGTATAAAAGCACATCAAAATTGTGGAAACGGTATAATAAATATTAATTAAGTAATTAAAGTAAAATTATGCATTAACTTCTTATTTTATTGGTGTCAACTACACAATATTAGAATGTACATTTATCAGAACTTTTCATTTAACACAATGGTGAAAACGTTTTGTAAGTACATATGGCGTATATTTAGAAAATTAGGTTGGTTTAGAAAATTACTTTATAGTTATTTGATGCCTAGCGATGTATGCAACTTACTTGTGAATTGTTTATGAGCCAGGTAAACGTAATTTTTACTCTAAACTCCTACTGCATAGTTAATAATTTTAAAGGATTAGGTAAAATCCCTACAAGTTAATTGCTATGGAACTACTTAAAAATTTTAAAAACTTTAAAGTGGTTGTTGACACTAATGTATATTACTGCATTATTCTAATAAATTTAAAGTCATTTTGGTTGGTGATGATATATCATTCAATATATTTCAAATGTTATTTGGGTGTAACAATAATAAAACTAGGGGTTCCAATATGTATGGTATGGTAAGAACTATTAACAATTACAATGTTTTGGTTTAAAGTTATTTTAACTATGATGTCGTATGTTTAATATAAATCACATAATAATTACTCATCAGTAGTTCTGGTATTAGTAGGAGCAACTTGCGTGCTTAGCTGCTGCTGGACTTAATTTACATTAATATTTGCTTAAAATTTGCTATTTGAATATTATAATTCTTTTTCACCAGTTAATAGTTACATATACACTATACACTAGATCATAGTGACTTACCGTTACCATTTATTTATTTTAAGTTAAATAAATTAAACAAATTGTATTCGTCAATAGTATTGAGCCCAAGGGAAAGATATATCCTTTACATTTAGCTCCATGTTAAAACATCAGCTGTTATTAGAGAAGGCCAGATAAAATTTTAAGATACCCAGGTGGAAACAGATTTTAAAACTATCCATAGTAATTTCACACAACTGACGTACTATAAATTGCACATAAATATTTCTTTATCGTTCAATACGTCATTGTAAATAGTAGATGACATAATGAAATGAAAGTCACAGATGAAAAATGTTACAAGTTTTAAATTTCGAGAAATATATTCGCGATATTAACAATGTAATCCAAATTTGATCAGATTAAGACAGTAATAGTGCTAACACGGATCCATTAATAATTTCATAAGAAAATTATATAAGAAAGTGCCTTCTCAGCTCACGGCTTTACAGATGTACATGCAAGCAACGCAAATTTTTAAAACGTATACGTGATTACTTATATACGACACGTGGTTACTTATATACTTATACTCGTATACAACTCATGCAGCATCCAGGTTGGCAACGCGATTAATCGTTCACCTTAACTTACTTTCTTATGAGGTTTTCAATGTTTTTTGTGGACCTAAATACAATCCATAAGTCGGTTAATTAGCTTGTGAAAACAGTATATCAGTTTTGTATAAGTAACTGAAATCCATTTATTTTCATGTCAAGTATTTGGCAACTGAATGCAACCTTATCCGAGTTGAGAACCTGAATAATGAATTAATTTACTTACATTAAAGTATAAGCATGTGTTTACCTACCTGTTTTACTTGTTTTATTTATTTCATGGTCACATTCGTTAGTCTCTTATTTCCAGAGTATCATTTTCCCTCAATGATATTAATATTATACAGCATCTCAAGTTATTACCAACTGATTTTTAAATACTCAAATCAAGTCCAATTCTAATCTTTGTGAAGACTTTAATTACCAAAAGGATTTAATTGTATTTTATAGGGTCTGCTAATAGTGACGCTCAAAATTTCATATGTTATAGCGACCATTGCGCGACCTTGCGCGTTTTAATGATTTAAGGAGCCGTACCATAGGTTTAACCATAGTGGGGGGGTCCTTATTGAAAAACCAGACTAAGACAAGTCCCTGAAGGAGGGCAGCAGCTCTTTCAGTAGTCATAGTGACAGAAACCGTGGGGGTTGGTATGGTGCTATGACACACACGACTGCGATGTGGAAGGCAAGAGGAAACCACCACATTATAATCTTCAGAACAGCTAGCAGAAAGCTTATCCTAAATTAATGATGGCGTCTCCTGGGACAAAAAACTCCGGAGGTAAAATAGTCCTCCGTTCGGATCTCCGGGTGAGGACTGTTCCGGGAGACGTGATCGAGTGCAATAATAATAAGAAGTGTAGCATTTCACGAGTCGGAGCGTGGAATGTCAGAAGCATGAGACAGGCAGGGAAGCTAGAAAATCTGAAGATAGAAATGGATAGGTTAGGATTAGATATAGTAGGTATAAGTGAGATGCGCTGGCCGGAAGCAGGAGATTTTTGGAGCGGTGACTATAGGGTAATACACACAGGATCGGTAAATGGAAACGCGGGAGTAGGGATCGTTATGCGGAAGAACGCAGGACAGTGTGTAGATAGCTACCTACAATACAGCGAGAGAGTAATGATGGTTAGGTTAGATTCGAAGCCAGTGGAAACAGTAATAGTGCAAGTATACATGCCTACTTCTAACCACAGCGAGGAAGAGTTAGAAGCCGTTTATTCGGACATAGAGCAGGTAATAGGATTTGTGAAGGGTCATGAAAATTTAATAATAGTAGGAGATTTTAACGCAGTCGTAGGTGAGGGGAAAGAAGGAGAATTTGTAGGGCCTTATGGATTAGGAAACAGAAACGAGAGAGGTAGCAGACTGATAGAATTCTGTGAGAAGCACAAGATGGTAGTCGCGAACACATTGTTCAAGAATCACGTTAGGAGGCGGTACACATGGAAAATGCCAGGAGGGATAGACAGGTATCAGATAGACTACATTCTGGTTAGGAAGAGATTTAGAAATCAAGTAAAAGACTGTAAGAGTTATCCAGGAGCAGATGTAGACAGCGATCACAACTTGGTAGTCATGAAAGCTAGATTAAAGTTCAAAAATCTGAAAACCCGGAAGGATAAGAAACGTATAAATGTAGACATATTGAGGGATCAGAATATGAAAGATAAGTTCCAGGAGAAAACAGATCAATTAATAAATAAAACGAGTAAGGACGAAATCAAGAACGCAGAAACTGAGTGGGAGGATATCAAGAATAGTCTAGATTCCGCGGCTACGGACGTTTTAGGACACGAGAAAAGGAAAGCTGGGAAGCCCTGGATAACGGATGAAATCTTAAACTTAATGCAAAAGAGACGAGGCTACAAAAACAGACGAGACGAGGAAGCACTGAAAACTTATAAGGCAATAAAGTGGGAAATCATTAGAAAATGTAGAAAAGCGAAAGAACAATGGATAGAGGAGAAATGCAAAGAAGTAGGAGATAAGTTGCAAGTAGGTAAGACCGATGAGGCTTACAAAATAATTAAGAGGAACTTCAGGGATGTAGGAACAATAAGTAGAAATGTTAGGAGTCAATCGGGGGACATACTGATAGGAAGAGAGGAGAAAGCGGATAGATGGAAGCAGTACTTAGGAAATTTATACGAGGGTCAGGAATTAGGAGAGATATTAGAGGAAGAATCTAGCATCGATAGGGAAGATGTAGGAAAACCTATATTGAGAGAGGAATTTGAAATAGCACTAAGGGGGCTAAAGAATAATAGAGCGCCGGGTGTAGATAAAATACAGGCGGAAATTTTGAAATGTGCGGGACAGAAAGTAGTAAATAGGATGTTTGAACTGGTAAAATATATATAAAAAACGGGCGAGATGCCGGAGGATTATAAGAGGAACATTATCGTTACTATACCGAAAAAGAGAGGAGCCGACAAATGCGAGAACTTTAGAACGATTAGCCTAACTTCCCATGCGTCAAAAATCTTAACTAGAATAGTGCAGAAGAGGATGGAAAATAGAGCGGAGGAAATACTAGGAGAAGACCAATTCGGGTTTAGGCGAAATAGGGGAACTCGCGAAGCTATTCTGGCGCTAAGAGTAATGTTAGAGAAAACAATAGAAAAAGGAAAGAACGCTTATATAGGATTTGTAGATTTAGAAAAAGCTTTTGATAACGTAAGATGGGAAAAAATGTTCGAGATACTAAAGAGCGCGGGAATGAAGTATAGAGATAGGAGAGTAGTACACAATCTATACATAGAGCAAACTGCTGTTATAGAAGTAGAAGGGGAGGAAAGGGAAGTAGGTATTAGGAAAGGAGTAAGACAAGGATGTACGCTATCACCACTAATTTTTAATCTGTACATCGAAGAGGCGATTAATGTGGTAAAAGATAGAGTGGATTTCGGGATTAAAGTACAGGGACAGAAACTAAAAATGCTGAGATTCGCGGATGATATAGCAGTATTAGCATCTAGTAAGGAGGAACTAGAATTAGCATTGAACGAAATGGAGGCAGTGTTGACAGAGGAATACGGAATGAGGGTGAATAAAAACAAAACTAAAGTGTTAGTGTGCAGAGGGCGCGAGAGCAGAGCAAAAACGAAAGTACAAATTAATAATGAAAGATTGGAGGAAGTTAAAGACTTCACTTATTTAGGAAGTAAAATAAATTGGGATGGAAGAAGCGATAAAGACATAAAACAAAGAATAGCGCAGGGTCGAGTAGCTTTTAACAAAAAGAAAGCACTTTTATGCTCGGGGGTAATAAACTTAGAAACAAGGAAGAGATTTTTGAAAACATATGTATGGAGCACGGCACTTTACGGCTGCGAAACCTGGACGGTAGGGGAAGCAAGTAGGAAGAAATTAGAAGCTTTTGAGATGTGGTGTTACCGAAGAATGATGAAAATACCATGGACTGATAGGGTTAGAAACGAAGAAGTATTGGAGAAAGTCGGCGAGAAAAGGAGTATGTGGAAAAACTTAAAGAAAAGAAGAGATAGAATGGTAGGCCACTTGCTGAGACATGGGGGAATAGTCCGCGATATTTTGGAGGCAGAAATAGGAGTGAAGAAAGGCAGAGGTAGGCCTAGATTAGACTACTGCTCGCAAATAGTAAGGGATGTAGGTTGTAGCACAATTAGCGAAATGCGTAGGTTAACACAAGATAGGAGAAGCTGGAGGTTAGCGTCCAACCAGTCTTAGGACTGATGACCTAATGATGATAGCGACCATGTTGTTAAAGCAACATCTGTTAAATTTATTATGAATTGTTCAGTAGTGCACTTAAAATCACCACGGGAGATTATAGCGTTCAACAATGTGTATAAATCATCAAGATTTATTTTCAAAATTAGTGCTCCGTTCGAGAAACGTCTTGCACATTATATGATTGTTATCCTCGTCACAACCGTCCCGTCGAGTCGACTATTCGACGTTTGGTAACCAAATTCGAGTCAACCAGTTTGATAAATAATCAGCCAACATCCTTACGTCACAGAAATGCAAGGTCTGCTGAAAATGTGGCTGCTGTCCGTGAGAGTGTTCGAGAAAACCCGAGGCGGTCAATTTCTCATCGATCGCAAAAACTTTTCTTTCTGCGACTTCAACTTGGCGAATTTTGCGTCGGAACTTGGGTCTGCGCCCGTATAAAACCCAAGTGACCTATTAACTTAAAGTAAATGACCATATACAATGCCGCCGCTTCGCTGATTGGGCTCTAGAGCATTTGAAAGTTGACCCAAATTTCACCAAATAAATCATCTTTAACAACAAGGTTAATTTTTGGATGAATGGGTATGTGAACAAGCTAAATTGTCGGATTTGTGACGACACCACATCCAGGAGGTACACCAGCACCAAATGCGTTCCGACAAAGTCACTGTTTGATGTGGATTTTGGTCTGATGGAATCATCAGTCCGTACTTCTTCCAAAACGAAACTGGCATTGCCCTATCCATCAAGGGGGAGCGCTACAGATCGATGATAAGCAACTTCTTGTGGTCTAAACTGGATGATATGGATATCAACGACATGTTATTCCAGCAAGACGGCACTATGTGCTATATAGCGCATATCAGGATGGACATTCTGCACGAGCGAGTTGAGGGCGTGGTTATCTCGCGCAGCGGCGAAGTGAACTGGCTACCGACATTGTGCGATTTAACGCCTTTGGAGTTCTTCCTTTGAGGTTATCTTAAATCGCAGGTATATGCCAATAAACCACAAATAATTGATGCCCTCAAAGTCGACATAACGAACGCCCTCCAGCAAATTCAGCCAGATTTTACGAAAAACATTGAAAATTGGACCTCCTAAATATACACCACCAAGCAAAGCCAGGGCAGACATTTAAACGACATTGTATTCCATACTTAATGCCATAAAATATTTTTTGAAATAAATATGAGTAGATATCTCACACACAACTTTTTATTTTACATTTCAATATTAAGCGTTCTTATTGAATGACCCTTTACTTTAAATTTATAGCAGAAACTTTAAAACAGGCAGTACTTTATAAGTGTCCGTATGTCAACAGTCTACTACTATGTATAATTAAACGTATTCTGTGTTCAACTTACGGAGTACTGAGTGGAGGATTGAATAATAATTACAAATTAAGCTTCCTCGTATTAAAGTTTTGCGGAGATCCGTGTGTGGATACTCATTCGTTCACCATCCCCATCTATTCTCCAGTGGCTGACATTTGTGTTTTGCGGCCAGCTATGTGACCGCAACTTCTATTACACTACATTTGTTCATAGCTATTCCCTGTGATATTCCACACGTTTATGAGTTACTCTGCCACCACTATGTTTAATGAGATTTTCAGAGTAGAAGAGAATTTAAATTATTTTCCTTAATAAAATTACAAATAAACCTAAATCTAAGCAATGTTGTCAACAACATATGTGTTATTTATAAATTTCATGTTGTAGACTTGGTTTTGAATGGGAATGTAAATAAATTTACTTTCTCGTGGGAATTGTTATACTTTAGTTATTGTGTTAATCTAAGACTCAAGAGAAATTAGCGTAGCGAAATGTATATTTAGAGACGGGAGTTGCAAAGTGAAAATGTATTAGTATTATTGCAATATCTCCGCATTTTCTCTGTTTTACTGTATAACAGTATTCTAATTTTCTATTAAGCCATATTTGCATCACTGTAAGTACGAATTTTTATGGTTTATTTTAAATATTTTTAAGAAAAATATATTTCGACAAACTTATCTTCTAAGAAGCAGTTAAAATACCGCAAATATGACTTATAGCCAGTGTTCTTATATTTCTTAATTAAATAAATATGTATCATATATACTGGGTAATTTTTTGGGCGAAAACATTAACTAAAAGTAATTCTGTAACTGGAATATCAAGGGTTTCATTAAAAAACTCTAAACAGGATAATTTATTGTGATTGATGAATACTTTTAATTGGAAACCTTCTTTTCCTGACTAGAAATATTTTTTCTTCTGGGGTTTCCACAGGCTTTCCTATAAACAGGACTTTAGCCCCCCCAAAAAATTGACTCCAGCTTCGCTAATGGTATGTAGTTCTATCCGGGTGTATTCGTCATTCGTATGTATTTTTATTGCATTATGAAATCAAACCTTTTACATTTAAGTGGATAATAGGAGTTAACAGTATAGCCGTGTATTATTCGTCTGTGTTCTAAATTAAGTTCCTCATAACTGCCAAATATAAACCCATCCTGTATTCAATAACATTTCTTCTTGACGGGAACTTATTTACTTTCTAGCTATATTTATATAACATATAGGCATTTATTATAAAAGATGTTTCACTGAATATAAAAAATATATTATTTAATCACATAGATCAGTTCTATTTTAGAAGAAATAGACTTTTTTGAGTACTTTTTATATTCTTACCGCAGCTCCTAACCAAACGTAAAGAATATATTTAAAATTTTAAAATGTAAAGCTGGTTTAAAATGTCAAGTATGTAATTACTTATAACTCTTAAAATGTTTTTTAACCCATTTATGACCACTATTTTATTATTCGCATTTTGAATAAGAACACATCTCTTAGATATTATTATTGATTCTAAATAATGTAAAAAAATTAGTAAACATATATCATAATCTGGACCATATATTGAGACGATTCAAAACATTACATAAACAATAAATCGCTACTAAACAGACATAATCAAACTTTCTAATGAATAAATACACATAAAATGAAAAGCACACAGCAACTATAATTATAGAAATTTTAATAATATAATAATATACCGATTATTAAATGTTTTATAAGTTCATTATATTAAATAAAACAGCAATTTTTAAATTAATCTGAGCAAATTTTTAAATAAAAGAACGGTAACATGAAGTATAAGATTGCAAATTGCTAAAAAATTAGCCATGAGAAATGTAGAGACATGCATATTAAGAGAATTAAGATACATCATTTTATCTATCGCTAAAAATATCAGAAAGCATAAAATAATTTTAGAGTTAACATTCAAAGTTAAAATTATAATTGGAATTTGGGGAAATGTCAAAATGTGACAGCATAAAGACTAACACATAATACATAAAATGATTGCAATTTAATACTAAAATGAAGGTAATAATTCAAAATACGACATATAGAATTTTAAATCATATGTGACTGAATATTGGACAATAATACGCCGCATCGCTAAAAACCAATGATAACAAAATTAATTAAAAAAAAAATAGAGCTAGTAACGTAGCGTAAGAGAAAAAGTAAGTAAGCAGTAAGATTTGAATATTTTGGCAGTCATACAATTGGACATCATTGTCCAATCCACCTGTTTAAAAATAGCTCATCCAAACATTGACACCATAGCGATGTGGAGTGGTAACTTTTTGGAATAATATTATACTGCCAGGTAGCCCTGGATCTAATTCATGGAGAAAGGGAGTCGACAAGTATTGAGTAAAATATTTTTCAATAAAAATTAAATGCGTTGGACAATCAAAATTGTTATTTGAAAGATAACGGTTAAAGTCACCTTCGGTAAGCTCCTGAACCACCTATATTTTGTAATAGTGCATTTTTATTTCAATAATACCAGTTATCAAGTTGAAATTGCAGTTGGAATTTCTAGACTAGCTAACGATGCATTTAATTTGTTTTCATCATCAGCAATGTTTTGTCTCTTGTTAAGTGCATCTCTCACATGACATTGGCTAGTGGGTTATATTGGTTTTTAAATTATTGAGCAAAATCCGTTTCAATTCGGCACTTTTCACCATACATTTAAAATTTCAATACGAACAGTTTCTGTTAGATAAGACATTTTTCTTACAACCTTCTTGTTTTACTTTGTGCTTTATATTAGGAACTACCACTTGTAAATACGTTTGGTTACAAAAATTACTTAAGAAACTGTTGATAGTATCATGTCGTTAACTATCGATTTACTTATTCATGTATTTAGTTTAATATTATAAACTGTTTGTTTAAACAGTCGAACAAATTTGTTTTAGTTATTTTCTTCTTCAAGCCACACAATCTCTTTTAAACTTGTATGAAATATAGTTCTTTTTTCCATTCTACAACCTTCAAAAGGAAAATCGCAAAACAAATTATATTATTAATCGTAATTACAGGCTATTAACTAATTGCATTCGTGAAGTGGCTATAATTTGGCTTAGAAATACAATATTTAGTTACGGCAGAGATGCATTGAAGTTTTTTTGTGACTAAAGTACGGATTAGATGAAAAAATAGAAGCCTAAAATGAAACTGTAGTGGTACACAATCAATTTAGATGCTATATTCAGCCTAATGGACCCTGGTTACTATAAAGCGCATTCCACCGTTGGAGTTGAGTTGATTTAAAAAAGACAAAATTCATTTAAATCGGCGTCCTGACTTTTAAATCGATTAGATAACTTTAATCCGTACTGACGTTAACCATTAACTCGTGTACAAAAGTAGCCATGACATATACATATAAATGTGTCGCAATAACACTATTTGCTATATAGCTTTAAAATACGTTCATATTAATAGTAATTTACCATAGTTGGATGCAATTTAAATGAAAAACACTTCCTCCTTTGCGCTCTTCAATTTGATACAAAAACAAGGGGTTTAAAAAATTATTTGTGAATCACAGTATGTTTGCAATTAATTCAATGACAGTCATGTACTCTGTTATCTTTCATCTTTAGCACCAAAGCCCCATCAGGCTCCAGATAATTATGGAATCGATGATAAAAGGTAAATTGGTTTATTTTTATTTGGACGAAATGACAATGAAAAACAGAATACATGTTAAATCACTAGTTTGGATTTAAATTTTTTTAAAAACAATTTATTTTATTTAACGGACAAACAAGAATTTAGATGTGTGAGTATAACAATAATATCAATACTAAAATTATACTAAAGCTATATTAAAATTATTCTGCTCATGCAACGGGTTTGCTGCGACTTTATAAGTTTCATTATGCTGACATCGTTGAAAATAAAGTTAAAATAAATAAAATATATAAGATTAATTTAAAGAAAGAACATTATAAGGTTTCAGCAAATCATCATAAACGTTGGTTACAATGTATATAGTTATATGATAAGACACGTAGCAGTATTAAGTTACGTCTGGCTTTCAGATAACATACTGAAGGTTTTATGTTACCTGATAATAAAGTTATAGAAGTGTGAGAACTACTTTGAATAATGAATGCAATACAATATATTTTATATAACATACATTTTTAGTGATATATTACACGAAATTGTTTTATTTAACTCATCTAGTACTCATAATTCAAAGCGAGTTACATATATAAGTCCACACTGTGTATTGCCTATATATATATATATATATATATATATATATATATATATATATATATATATATATATATATATATATATATATATATATATATATATATATATATATATATATATATAAATTCAAGCTTTGCATTATACGGTGTATTAATAGAACTTCGAATTGCTATTGTTAGAATTCAGTTCCTAGTTAAGCATCAATTATTTACGTTCTCATATTAAATTCAGGGATAAAAGTTTTGTAAATTAAAAATCGTTTTAATTTACAGTTTCTAAAAAAACTAAACCCGCTCGGTCCAAAATTTAACTCGCGGTTCTAAATAAAACTTCCAATTAATTAGTATTTATAATGTCTGAGTTTTATCAACAAATTAAAATATATTGTATAGCTTTATGAGCAAGTTGTTACTACTTTAGGGTTAATTAAGACGCTCGCAGCATCCCGTAAGTCATAGAATAAACGGAAGGGGGCATTAGAGGAGGTAATTTCTAAGTAATGTACTCGTATTTTTTTTTTACTCACAATTTGCAAGCTATAACAATTTTTGCTATTCTTCGATTTGATCTTTATGGTAAAGAACAAAAAATTACTCTGAAAATGTATTTTTAGAATAAACTCATCATAAAGTGTTTCTACAGGTATAAGAGGTCTTTTAATTGTAATATTTTCATTAACTCATTCCTTATATTGGAAAGATAATACTCTTCTTGATAATACTTTTATAATGAGAAAGCTAGGCACGCTTACGTTAATCTCATTGAGAGTTATTTGACAAATAAAGAAGAGAGTGGGAAAATTGAAAAGTATTAAGTAGAGAAACGTTGATTATGGTATACGAGAAGGAACAGTATCAAGATTCACCGTGTTTAAGCGAATTTAAAGGATTCATTGGAAGGCCGAGCACAGAATGATTTTAAATAATAGTTTGATAATTTTATTATAACATGTTTAATTTAAACTATGAAGATTAAGTGTGTCCCGTTCACATATAATTAAAATAGCATACCTTTCGTCGGTCCACTTCACGTAAAACGTAAGGCTATGTTCATATTGGAAGTAGTTTCAATAAAATACTTGGGTATAACAATACATAATCATCTTGCATGGGAGCTAATCATAAAACAAATACAGTATCTAGTGATAAAACTAAGTGTAAACGATTGTGAAATATAACATAAGTGAAAGTATTACATATATTGGTCCTTAATACAATGCCAATTATATGATACTAGTACAATGAAGTGCGGTGCAGTGAACAAAATTTATGTGGGAGAACTTAAATAACTCAAAAATGGTTTCTTAGATCTATGTACAATAAAAATGTTACCTTTTAATATATAATGAAAAATCAATATGAGATCATTACATCTGTCAAAATGTATCAAAAAAAATATTAATACATATTTTCAACAGTTTTAAAACCTCAAACCGTACTTTTCCGCACGTAGAACATCTCTATCTCGAAATTAAGTGGCCGAGAAAAAATACAAACACATAAATTCAGAATATGTGTTTTATGCGACAGTTTTACTTTTTTCAAATAGTTACCATCGTTCTTTCTCATGACCCATGGACAGGGTGGGGTGTATCCTATCCACCTCAAAGTCAATAGAGGTCGTCTAGTAGACGTCTCTAATTAGAATCAGTCGAAACCCGATCGATCCGACATGATATAATTGAGTGACCGTGCTAACAAAAAAAATTTCTCAAATAGTCTACCATTGTGCTTTCTCATGACCCATGAACATGATAGAGTGTATTCTATCCACCTCAGAAGCAATAGGTGTTATCTGGGGGACATCTCCGATCAGAATGAGTCAAAACCCGATCGATCCAATTCGATTTAGTTGAGTTATCGTGCTAAAATTTAAAATGCCGACGACAACGACACACACACACACACACACACACACACACACACACACACACACACACACACACACACACACACACACACACACACACACACACACACACACACACACACACACACACACACACACACACACACACACACACACACACACACACACACACACACACACACACACACACACACACACACACACACACACACACACACACACACACACACACACACACACACACACACACACACACACACACACACACACACACACACACACACACACACACACACACACACACACACACACACACACACACACACACACACACACACACACACACACACACACACACACACACACACACACACACACACACACACACACACACACACACACACACACACACACACACACACACACACACACACACACACACACACACACACACACACACACACACACACACACACACACACACACACACACACACACACACACACACACACACACACACACACACACACACACACACACACACACACACACACACACACACACACACACACACACACACACACACACACACACACACACACACACACACACACACACACACACACACACACACACACACACACACACACACACACACACACACACACACACACACACACACACACACACACACACACACACACACACAATTGATTAAAAACCATTTTTTTATGCCGCAAAACGAAAAATAAACGCCAGAAAAAATAATTTTTACACTATTACATTACAGTTCCGCGTATAGTTGAGTGCGGAAAAGTAAAAATAGAAACAAAATAGTGCACAGAGAAGATTCTTATAATACGTGCAATATTTCTATTATCAAGAGTGCACTTAATAAATAGATAGGACAAAGAATCTTTATTTACTGATCCATATTAAGTATAGAATAGTAATATTTCTAGATTATTGATACACGAAATAATAGATTGTAAAAATACAGTTCTAGATAATAACGGATAATAAAACAATTTCAATAAGCTATGTTTTCTTATGTGCATTTTGCATATCTCTAAGCTAACCTAAACTTAAAATAAACTATTTAATTAGTCAAACTGTTACTCCATGTTGAGTATTTAAATTATCTATTATTTCATCAGTATATAGAACTGTTATTATATCAGTAATATATAAAATCAGAACATCCACTTTCCGGTACTAAATTTATTTAAATACACTTATTTTAATTATGCCTGACGTATACATCTATTACATAAGTTTCATCGTAGGGTAATTACTGTTTATTTTATCGGTGAATTCCTTTATATATACTTTAAATGTGTCACTATATTTTGTTGTAAAATGATTTTACAACATGCTTATATCTATTTTATACTAACTTTACTTGCCAAGCCCACAGCTAGATAATAACATTTAAACAAATTGCACAATAAAATGTATTTGTTATACCATTATCAAATTTTCAGATTATATATGCACTATGCTATAAACATAAAAACTATTTAAATTAGAATGAGAACTATACATGTAGGATAGCATTATTAGCTATATATATATATATATATATATATATATATATATATATATATATATACACATATCGGTTTATAACGTCCTTCGCCGTCTTCCGATATCTAATCTCCATTCCTCTCTGTTTCTCCACATGTCCTCATCCAGACTTCTCTCCCGAACTTCATTATCAATGCCCTCTCTTCAACTTTTTCGTAGTCTTCCTTGCCTTCTTCTTCCTTGTGGTTTCTTATAATTATTTTGTAAATTAAGTTCACATTTATCAATAGAACGGATGTACATATTTTCTATTTTATATTAACAAAAGTGGTATACTTGACCCTAATCACTCACAGAGAAAAGAGGCGGAGGAAGAAGGCATGGCTCTATAATTTAGTCGTTTTTTCTTTACAAATACATGTTGCAAAAACGACGCATTTAAGACCGAAAGTAAGGCTTACTAGAATTCCACTTACTAGGTTCATGGAGACTATGTGGGGCAAGCTAGCCTGTATACTGGCTCGCGGATACCTGGGCCAGGGATGAACTAAGGGCCAAGAGACCGGGAACGAATTAATTGACACAAATGAATGACTCAATTGGGTAGTTTTTGTAATTGTAAATAATTTTTGGAAATCAACGAAGTTCGGACTTGCCTTATTAGACTGTGGTTTTGTGGGTTTCCACTGGCCAGATCGATGGAATTGATAGGCTAAGTAGTCGCTATATATATTGTACATATATATATAATTACGGACGGCCCCTCACGTGCTTACTTTATGGGGAATATATTAAGATCAAAGTACACGTGGATGTACACGAAATAAATTATTACATTCAGTATCAGTTCAGTTCAAAGCCAACTAAGTAACTTTTTAGTTATAGTAACTATTTAGTTAACAATAAAATATAACATTATAATCAATGCAAATTGAATATTATATAAGAAATACTAGTTGTAAGCAACCGATGGTCACAGTCTATCAGTAGCCACGACTAGCAATGGGAAAGTCACCGACGGGCTGGGATAAGCTCAACTGTGTTTGAAGAGGCCAGAGTGAATATGTAACAACCATAAAGCGCTTACGTTCTGCCCATAAGGGATAGTTTTACTAAGAAAAATAAGTAATTTTCCTGTAGCCCACTACAGGAAATTACCGAGATTACAAATTTCCGAACAGCCAAATTAAAAACAGCATTTTCTTTTGCTCGACCGCGATTAACTACTGATATGACTCTCTAATTAATTTTCCCAACTTAGAGAATTTTCTGTGTATGTATATATTTCTTGTATAAACTCAGAATTAATAAACATTTTTTTAATTGCTTGTATTAATTAGGAATACGTGTATCTGATCATTATCATTGAATAGAGGACAGGATCATTAAACAGAAACTGTCGGAACTAGTGACCGTTCGTTTGCGGGAGTTCGCGGTTGTAATTAGTGAGCCCAATATATTCCCCCCGTTGTTGTGATATCGGCGTTTTATTTACTGCCAGCCACCAAGAACATACCACCTCAGTGAGACTAGAAAAGCCGGAGAAGATAAGTCATGTTTATACATTTCACTATTAAATCGTGCTCAAATCCACCTTAACCACCACCAAAGTAATCAGTTTCCTTTCGACCTATGGTTACCGCTCGCCAATCTGATTAAGTACCTGGAGGTATCATGAAGATCGCCGTCGGGAAGACTCTTTACGATACTTCCCCTGGGACAATTTGCTATTTTAGTAAGTGGACAGCCACAGTGGTATCCTATATAAATATAATCGTTTCTGTTGTCTAATTTTCATGCATGAAATACTGAAAGTATTCCAAACCAATACCAATGTTGATGAGTCTCCAAATACCAATGTTGATAAAATCATTAATTCCAAATATTACACAATCAAAAACCGAAGTCATCACATTACGTACAAGAAATGCAGTATGATTCATTTATTTCTTTGTTTATTTATTTATAGTCAACATCATATATGTAAGCTTAATTAAAGTGGGAAAAATTGCAGATATACATATGTTATTGCATATACAGGACGACAGTATTATATATTAAGAAAAATAACTAACATTACACTTATATGTTGACAAATAACTAATATAGTGGCTTCAATATAGCACCTTGGAGAACAACTGAGATTTGTTCATCCTTTTTAGACTGATAACTGTGGTATTGCCCATGCTGATTTCTATTTTTCATGTAAAATTTAGATAACGTTAGAATCGAACCAGGTAGAGACAGATCATAATCGAACCTGGTAGAGCCTTTAAATACTTAGAAGTGTGGATGGACTCTGGACTACACTTCAGACTATATGTAGAGAAGATAATGTTGCTTGGAGGACCGTGTCGGCTCTGGAGCGACTCATGTCCAACGTGAGGTGCTCCAGAGTGGCCAAGAGAAGAGTCCTTGCGGGAGCGGCACAGGCCATTCTGTTGTATGCCGCTCCCGTTTGGGTTGAAATTATGGCTATTGAGAAGTGGAGAAGGAAGTTTGGGAGTGTGCAGAGAAAAATGGCGTTGCGTGCGGCTAGTGCGTATAAGACAGTGTCTAGGATCGCGGTGTTAGTTATTACCGGTGTGCCTCCGATCGATATTTTTGCAAGAGAAACAGAGGAGGTGTACCGGGAGTCTGAGAGGCGGAATGCTAGGGAGAGGCTGTGGATGAGATGGCAGGAGCGGTGGGATGCAGACACATGCGCGGCGTGGACCAGGTTTCTTATCCCAGCCGTTCGGTCATGGGTTGAGAGGAAGCACAGGGAGATAGGATACTATCTCACGTAGGTGCTGTAGGGCCACGGATACTTCGGGGAGTAACTGCGTGGGATGGCAAAAGTGGATGAGGATGAATGCGTATACTGTTGTGAAAGGAACAACCCGGAGCATACGGTGCTCAGGTGCCCGAGGTGGTCTAATGAGAGGCAAGAGTGTATCAGGAATATTGGGCAGCCCGGAGATATGAGAGAATTAGTGAGATGTATGATGCAGAATGAGAATGTGTGGTTGAATGTAGAAAGGATGATTATGAAGATAATTATGAAAAAAGAAGAGGAGGAAAGGGAGCTGGGCGAACCCCTAATCGTTTTAACGAAGATAGTAAACTATTATAACATCAAAGAAAAAGATTTATCCCTACCTCGATTATAAGCGAGTGCGGTTCCGAGGCAGGTGGGACACTGATCTGGGGGGGCCACTTGTCCAGCTAGCGCAAGCACCGGCTACGTCTCCTGCAAAAAAGAGATAACATTAGAATACTGTTGGAAAGACCAAAATAGTTCAGTTCCTTGCCAAGTGCGGTGTCGCTTGACAGGTTTCACACCTGATACATGAGCATACAAGAACTAATGGAAAGAATTGAATTTTAAAAAGCATAACAAAATTAAATATAATTGTTATTGGCCTAATTTTTAATATAATTTCCGTCCCTTTGTTTAAACAGATATTACACGTGGTAGTTTCCATACCTCAGAAAACTGTGATGTTTTTAAAATTAAATTAACTATTTTACTTAACGCTTTTGCCAAAATATAAAATGCATCTCTGAGAAATAATGATGGAATAAGATCAGGCCTCATCGTCGTAGATGGTTTCATTTTCTTAATGGTACAAACAACGTTTCTTTCATTAAATGAGCTAACATGTAACAATCAGTCACTACCTTTATGAGAAGGTAAATGGTTACCCTTCTTTTGCTATTTAAAACGATTTTGAGAAGTAATTAGTAAAAGTTTTTTATTGTACTAACTAACCAAGGGCATAGAAAATGTGCGTGCCAACTTTTCAGTCTCTAAATCCAGTTGGACTCCAAATCCAAATCCAAAATCAGTTTGAATTTTTAAATATACTCGTATTTTACTGAACACCAGTTATAGTCTTTCCTCACTAATTTTACATCACTGTTGGTTTCTGCTCTAAATGCTGTGAAATTTTCTGTACTCAATTAACATGTAATTTGATTACTGTAGTGTTATAATAATATAACTTCTACAATAGAAAGTGAAACATTAAATTATGCACCTCTGTTGCTTTTTCGTAATATAAGTTTTATAATAAAGAATTGTGCCCTTTGTGAGTAGGTAGTGTGAAAATATTGAGACTACTAAACTAATTTCAAACTCGTTTTATTGATTACATTGTTTTATTAAATACGTAATCGATACCAAGGAAATATAAGTTACGAGACAACCCTGAGAATAGTCGCAAAAAATACTGAAATGAAGTTATCTAGTAAACAAATAACTACATTTCATAATCCAGTCGAGTTATCCATAAATAAATCCGGAATGGTATCTAAACAAAATGTTCCGTTTTACAGTCGAACACTTCAATGCATATCAAGTAGGCGATGGGATCGTGATGTAAAACGCAAGTGAGCTGTGTTTATATCACGTAAACGACCCCTATAGTTTTTACGCCCCAGCTCGTTTTCTAAGTAAAATACACGGTAAATCACAGGCTGAAGTGATCGCCCAGTTTTCGAACTCTGCTATGAATTACCATAAATTGATGCGTTTTCGTCTCTATGAAATTCTGTTTGTAATTCAGTCGTGCTTTAACGGATAACCACAATGTTCGACTTGTTAGAGGGTATGCACATTAAGTTTGTGACGTTCCTGCTTTATAACATGTTACAGATTTTGTGAGATTGAATGACAAAACTGTATTCTCAAAACTGGATTGATCGTTAACCCTTATAATACCGTAACTTTTTTAGGACATGTAATACCATTGGGGTCACTATTGACCCCAACCCTGTTTCTATATAAAATTATGGTTAACACGTAAAACCTTTATTCTAAGCTTAGTATACATTGTTTAAACAACTTATGGTAATATAGTATACTCAAAAATATTTATATATAATTTGTTTTAAATAATAATATCGATAAAAAATATAAATAGTTTACTTATGCTTTACATGCTGAAAAAGTGATTGTCTGGTGATCGTTGCACAAGAAGCTACTGCAATGGCTGCATCGATTTGAATGCTTTCTATCTAAGTTTCGTGGACACTCCCAACATGTACCACGTTTTAGCTTTTGTAACTCTTGTAATTGTCTCTGTAAATGTAATGGTTTTTCTATCTCTGTTTCAGTAGCCACTAGTTCCTTTCCCAATTACAGAAGGAATTATCGCCGTTTGTAGCCTTTTTTGTTTGCCAGTCTTTATTCAGGTGACACCATATTATGTAGACATTAACCGCACTGATGTCTATAATATTGTAAAAGATTGCAACAGGCCATCTTCTTGTCTGTCTTTTTACGGTGTACGTTCGAACAAGCTTGTCCATGGTATCTACACCGGATTTAGTTCTGTTGTAGTTGATTATTATCAGTGGTTTATTTCTGGTGTAGCCGAACTTAGTTGAATAGCATTCTCTTCTATGCGAATCTACTATTTCCTTAGGAAGCTCTGGTTTATTCTGGTCTTTTCGTAACGTACCAAGCAATGTTAGATTTTTTTCTTTCAACTCTCGTGCGAGTTTGAGACTTGTAAAAAAATTATCGGTACTCACATTTATCCCTGATCTTTCTAATCTTTAAACAACTGAACTTGTTCCAGCCATAGTTTCTCAATGAATGAATGCCTGTTTCTGAATTTGCAATAATACGAGCAGGTAAAGTAATAAGCACGAAAATGTCGGTAACTGATACTCCTCATAAACCCAGGAGGTAGCAAATGATCGAAGTACTTGTTATTCCAGAATCTTTTATGAATGTAAACAGTTGTAAAATGCTTTATGAAGCGGGGGTCGCTGACGACCCCAGTGGTATTACGTGTAAGTTATTTAATTTTTCAAAAAATGAAAAAGGGTGTACGAATCACACTTTACCAAAATATAAAACACGCTGTTTTGTGTAAAGTCAATTTTTTGTAGAATTTTAAGAGAAACGGTTTCACAGATATACAGAATCAAAAAGCGCGTGGGGTCTCCGGTGACCCCATGGTATTTTAAGGGTTAAGAGAATATTCAATATGCAAATTCATATTCAATATTCAATATGAAAAGTATGCATTAGATAATATGTTGCATACACACACACCGCATACGTGTGTGCTATAAATCGGCCATTTTACAGAACTTGAATTTAATGCACCACTAATGGGCATATAAGTTTAAGCTGGTCGAATATTTTAAAGCGTGAAAATAGTGATAGTTCAGAAGACTAAATATCTGAAACATAACTTGTTCTAAGCCAAAATATACTCGTAGTGCTATAGTAAAAGCTCTGACACAATGATAACCTGACACTTTCTGGTACTTTAGATTATGATGAAAAAGGGCTTTTATGATGATGAAATAAAGGTGAAAGATTTCGAGATCCTTCATCACGTCAATCGAAAACGGGAGATGTCGCTGCATTGTAACACTTTTTCCCTTATAATACAGGTGCCAGTATACAACGCTATCAAAATCTATTACTACAACAAGACGTGCTTGTCTTCTATTATATGTCAATAAAGAACTTGGGTAGCTGCTCTCCAATCTCTATCCCAAATTAGTCTTGGTCTCGTTTGGAAAGTAAATACTTTAGCGCTAATTTTTACCGTAATATAGTATATATTTTTCTTTCAGATCATGAAAGGAAAATGCAGATCGAATTTGGGATACCGGGATATCCTCACCTTTGAAGATCTTACTGGTAATATACATTTATCCGCTTTTACATTTGTTTAATACATGTATAAATCCTTTAAAATACCAATTCGTCTTATCGTGATTTGTTGCACGTCTATCACACCCCCATTTGACGTATTTTTGATAATCTCTACCAAGGGACAATTCAGCAAGTATCTGCATATTACAACCCCTTTTGTAAAATTGATGATACGATGTGAAGTAACTGTTACATTGAACTCATTAATAAATTTATTCATTTAAAGCAATTTTCTAACCTGCAATATAGATGATGTCTCAACAATCAGTCCTTAATAAATATTTCTTGCCGATGAAGTAACGTCAATTACTGAACTCAGTACCTTATCAATAAGAAAGCGACTTGGATTTGTGAAATACCTCTCCTTTCTCCTCGTGAACAGAAACCATGGAACAATATTATCCAGGGAACAACATTTCCCTGGCTTATCAATAGAACACCTGAAGAGCACTATGTGGATCCTTTCTGACGTTTTTTGCTCATTTTGAGGGTTGACACCCGACACCACTATCCAGGATTTTGGCGATGAACTCACAAGATTTTGGTAGGGTTTTCCGATTACTTAATTTGTTACTTAAAACTACCTGGTAGGCTCTCTGGTCTCCCGTAATCGACTGATCTTCTGTCATTTAGTTAATAACGGCTTTTCTTTGTCCTAAAGGAGAAACCAGTAGAAACCAAAAGTAAAACGTAAAGAATCAAACTTTACCTTGTAGAATTTGTAACCTATTCTCTTTATTGAGTGTTTAGTTGTGGATACACAAATATTTTTTCCAATGGCTTGCCTCCATAGTACCATAATCTCTATTGCACTGGTTTATCAGTTTGTTGTTGCAATAAGCATGAAATTTGGAATGGTCGACCAGCTTTCTTCCTTTGGGCTGTGCATCTAGCTTTTTTATACAAGTTTTTAACAATTGATTTTAGTATATCGTAACTTAATGCCACACCACGTGCCTTTTTTTTAGAAAGTTTTAGAAAACACGTCCAAAACGCATATTATAATATCCGTTTCACATTGACAACAATTGAGATTCTGTTTTGTTTTAAAACGCTACAAACGTTTAACCTACAAAACATTTCATGTCTTTTTATTAATAAAGTTGTCATTGACACATCATAACGTAATGTAAATAAGTAATTTTTAATTGTACTTATTCTGGAGTATGTTGGAACCTTTGGTGTAAAGATAACACTAACTGAGTTTTCCACAAGACACCAAAACACTATACACCACACTCGACGCGCGTTTCGCCAACAAAATTGGCATCATCTGGAGATGATTAAAACTCAATCATCTCCAGATGATGCCAACTTTGTTGGCGAAACGCGCGTCGAGTGTGGTGTATAGTGTTTTGGTGTTTTGTGGAAAACTCAGTTAGTGTTAATTGTACTTATGTTAAAAGTTTATACTTTGTTTCTATCACCATATTTGTTAATTTAATAAAATAGTTTTGAGAGTGTTATTACTTTTATTTAAATACATTAATTGTAAAACTATGCCTGGCTGAATTACACTGGCGAACAAAAAATTTAGGTCACATTGATAATTGTAAATAATTTTCGGAGCAATAATATTAAGGATTCCATTATACTAGTAGGCGCTAAACATTTGTTTTTAAATAATTGTTACTTGTCATTTAGTTTAATTTAATATAAAGGAATGCCTTGGTAAGGAAAATTGTGGGTGTGAGCCTTTGTAGTGTACAAAGGGTATTCCAGCGCTATCAAGAGACTGGCTTGATAACCAAAAGACCAGGATCCGGGCGGAAAAGAGTTACAACCCAAAGAGATGACCGTTTCTGACGACCGACAATTTTGTGGAATAGAACAGCAACTGCGGTTTCACTGCAAAATCGACTTCAAGAAATGGGAAATGTAAATGTCAATGAATAGACCGTTTGACGAAGGCTTCGTGCTGCTGGATTGTCTTGTAAAAGGATGGCTACAGGTCCACCACTTCAATTCCGACATCGAAATGCAAGATTGACTTTTGCCCAAAATCACCTGGCGTGGAATGCGGAGGATTAGAGACGTGTACTGTTCTCAGATGAGTCGCGTTTTTGCTTAAATGGGTCAGACGGAAGTCGACGTGTATGGAGAAGACTTGGAGAAAGATACGCTTCTGTTGGTATTGATGAGCGCCTTCCATTTGGCGGTGGGTCAGTTATGGTTTGGGCGGGAATCTCTTCACAAGCATGTACATAGTTGTACGGAATAGATGTTTAACAGCTCGCAGGTACATTACAGAAATTCTAGAAGATCATGCTATGCCTTTCCTGGTTACTATGGAAGAGCACGGAAATTTAATGCACGATAATGCTAGGTCTTATGTAGCCCGAGTTACTACAGAGTATCTGGATGAGGTTGGAATTAGACGGTTTGATTGGCCAGCTCGCAGTCTAGACATGAATCCAATCGAACATGTCTTAAATGAGCTGGAACGATGTATTAGAAGGCATACACCAAGTCCAAGAACTGCCCAGGATCTGAGAGAATTGCTTTTGCAGCAGTGGAATAACATAGACCAGAATATGATCCGTAACTTAATTGCAAGTATGCCACGTCGACTTCAAGTAGTCATTAACGCAAGAAGAGGGAATACATATTATTGGCGATTAATTTGTTCCAATTTTTTAGTTCCATATTTTCTAGAATACCAATAAGTCAAGCTTAGATTTAAATGTAAATTTGTTGATTTGTTAGAATAAAATCTTATAAATTTAATATGTTTTATAATCCACAATTTACTATTCACTTTCACCTACAAGACAGAGTACAATAATTTACAATTGTGAAGTATACGTATATAACAAAAAAATCCACAAAATGTTACAATAATCAATGTGACCCCAATTTTTTGCTCACCGGTATTATGAACCTGGGCTTGTAGATACAGCTAGTATAATGCACTGTTCCATTCAATGAAAAAGTAGCTTCGTCAAAATAAAACGATATTTTTTAAAATATCCTTACCTTTATGGATAAGAAATATTTTCAAGTTGAAGTTTAACAAACTCTATCTTATGTGGTAAATAGAAATCCCTAATATAAGGCATTATTGTTTTTATAATAAAAAAACTTTAGGCAATGAATTTTTGTTGAAAAATAATATATATCCTGTATATATAACTTGGTATAAATAATATTATATACTTCTTGCCTCGTATATGTTATTAAGTATTAATTTTAACGAATTGGATTTCTTTCCATTAGATCTTATCATGAGTAACTTGTATCACTAAAACCACTATTCCATAACTAACATTTGTGAGCCACTTATAATTGTAGTACTGAAGAAATCAAAATCAATTAACATATCGAAGAGGCGGGCACAACAATATTTCATTCCTGAGACCCAATCTTTCGACAATAACACCATATTATGGGATTATGTTTTATAAACTGCGCCCGTTTTCTTGAGGAAAAATTACTTTGCGGTAAACCCCACTTACAGCTACCTACCACTGCTGTTTACTTTGCTGCTTTAAACTCCCCACGTACTTCTCGCGGCTTAGTGCCCAAGAAATTTCAATATCCGTACGCGTTAAATTTTCCCCAGTAAACCACATCATATTTCACAGTGCTTTAGGTCGTTTAGCTTTAATAACAAATTTAAGTGTCTCAAGATTTCCTGGTGGGATCCACTGTAACTTGCTATTTTTTAAAAAGTATGTTGGATAATAATAAACAGTGTTAGATAGCTACATTTTATATTTTTCAAAATTAATAATAACAATAATATAAATAATCACGTTTAAATAATAATGAATTTTATACATTGGTATTTAATATTCAACAGCATTTATTATTAACATTATATATTTTTGGTTTTATTGTTTTTCAGCTTCAAGCTAATATGCCAAAATCATGAGGCGGTTCTTTGTCTCGATTCAACGACGCCAATTCTTTACACCAGAAGAAAAAAGACGTTTTTAATGACCATTTTTAGAGTCAATATACATATGCCATGCAATCTGAATATATAGCACTTTCATTTCAAAACAACCCACCCCCATAACCTTAATTAAGTGTTCAAAATGGCCATAACTATTGGCGGAACAAAAGTACAATTTATTCCCTAATTCTTTTTATGAAATATGTATTTACAAATTAGCCTATATGTTTGGCTAGTAATATTTCTTAAATCTTAAATATTCTAGGGTGGATATACAATTATCTTTAAATAGCATTGTCTTCAAATGTAATAATACTAATAAATAATCAGGAGCTGGCTTTTGGTGAGTAGCGACACCACTTACTCCAGCTTGGGTGCAAAACTGGACCGGCAACATCAGCGCACCCAGAAGGGGTAACAGATTCTCCCCTGGTGTCGGCCGTGGGCTTACTGGGCAAATTCTCCGGTAAACCCCAACATGTTTTCCAAACAACAGAAGGATAGGCCAAGCGATCGATCAAAATCGGATAAGAGTTATGGCCAAGGTGGTGTGACCCAATCGGATGGTTGGGCCTCATCAATTGCCTAAGGGCGACATACGCCAAACGCACAGATGCCTTGAGTGAACCGACGGAACGAGGGACGACCTACTGCAATGTTACAAAAGCAGTGAGCCCATACGAAGGCTATAGTGAGTCCATTACACCTAGAGCATGATACCTTCACACCACAGAATCTGCTTGATTATGTATCCTATCTTCATAGAAAGGGCTATATGAGGACTGCGCCTCGGTTGATGAATGAGGTAGTCGAAAGGCTGCCTAATGAACCAGTTGAAGATGTGGTCTTCACCGCTCCGACAATAGTAGAGAGAATCCTGTCACCCGATCGCTTCTCGTCTGCATACCTCCAACCATGCTGGCTCGCTAATCGTGGTAGTTGATTCGCGCCCGTAGATCGTTGGTAGCTCGCGATTAAATTTCCTAACATCGTGCGGCTTTCAGCGCTATCCATCGATGTCTCCAGAGGACAGAGCGCACCGTTTCCTAACCAAACGATGTTTCACGTCACGTCCAGGAAACAGAGAACTCAACGGTGCGGCACACCTTGATCAATGATGTATGGTCTTCAGGGGTCTCGAACCCCTGTATGTAGGTGCTAGTGTACAATATTGTCCCCAATTGCTGGTGTTTAATAATTTAGGTCTCGTAATTTAATTAGAGTGTAAAAAATACCCATACACATTAAAATGACAACGGCGCCTTCGCCAATTCTTTAAAAATTACCGAATTATGGGTACAATGATTTATATTCGTAACTTTTTAAGTTTCTTACTTTTCTCCTGACTTAGTACCCATGGATGAAATTTGTTTCCATATTCGTTGACTGTAATATAGGTACTATTATTAGTGTTGTTAATATTATGATTTTAAGACAAACAATATTCTTTTAAATGGCGGAGGTTTCGCAAGTTGTAGAGGACTATTTTGTTATGTTTCTTTACAGTTATAATATCCACATTGTCTAATTCCTTCTATTCACTAGTAGATTAATATGTAATTTTAATATATTAACATTAGGCGTTAAAAAACGTAATGACAAAATATTCGAGTATATATAAGTATAAAATTAATTCGAGTATATATATTTAAATTAATTCTTAAAAAATTGTTGAATTATTAGTGCACTGATTTATTTTCGTAACTTTTTGTCTTTATTTTACTTTTCTATTGACTTAGTGTTCATGGATAAAATTTATTTATGTATTCATCTACTGCAATATAACATTAATTAGCTCTGTCGGTATTATTATTTTCTGATAACAAATATTTATAAAAATGGCGAGGGTATCGTAGCTATTCTAAAGGATTTATTTTTATTATATTTATTTACTATTATAATACCCTTACTGTCTAATTCCTTCTAACCACTAGTAAACTAATATATAATTTTAATATATCGGCATTAGGCGATAGAAAACGTAAAATCAAAAGATAGTAGCGTAGCTCATTTATTTTCGTAACTTTTTGAGTTTCGTACTTTTCTGCTGACTTAGTGTCTATGGGTAATATTTATTTACATATTCGTTGATTCTAGTATAATATTCATTATTGCTGTCAATATTATTTCCCGGCAAATAATATTTAAAAATGGCGGAGGTACCATAGACATTCTAAAGGACTTTTTTATTGTATATTTTTACTGTTAAAGGATCCATCCATATTGACTAAGCCCTTTCAAACATTAGTATAATAATATATAACTTTAATATATCAGCATTACGGGTTAGAAAATGTAATGTCAAAAAATATTTAAATGAATTCGAGTGTAAAAATACCCACACCTATTATAGCAAAATAGCAACGGCGCCTCCACCAATTATTTAAAAAATTACTGAATTATTGGCGCAGTGATTTATTTTAGTAATTTTTTGAGTTTCTTACTTTTCTCCTGACCTATTGTCTATGGGTAAAATTTGCTTACAAATTTGGTGACTGTAATATAATATCAATTATCTCTATCAATATTGTAATTTTCCGATAAAGAATATTTTAAAAAAATAGCGGAAGTGCCGTGTGTACTCTAAAGTATTTTTTGTTGGATTTCTTTGCTATTCACCATATTTATACTGTTTAGTTCCTTCCAACCACTGGGAGAATAATATATAATTTTAATATATTAGAACATTAGGCATTAGAAAACGTATTTACTGTCTATAGTGTCCTAGACACTATAGTTACAATATCCATACTGTCTAATTCCTTTCAGCTACTGGTAGAATAACATGTAATTCTAATATATCAACATTAGGCGATGGACATATTCGAGTATAAAAGATATACATACATAGACTTTAAAATGACAACGGCGCCTCCGCCAATTTTCCAAACATTCTATTATTGGTGCAGTTATTTATTTTTTTATTACCATTTTGAGTTTCTTACTTTCCTACTGACTTACTGTTCCTACTAGAATTAGGCATTATAAAACGTAATAACAGAAAAGATTTAAATTAATTCGAGTATAAAATATATCCATACATATTAAAATAACTACGGCACCTCTGCCAATTCTTTAAGAAATTGCTGCATTATTAGTGCAATGATTTATTTTTGTAGCTTTTTGAGTTTCTTACTTTTCTACTGACTTAGTGTCCATGAATATAGTTTGTTTACATATTCGTTGACTGTAATATAGTATTAATTAGCGCAGTCGTTATTGTTATTTCCTAACAAACAATATTTGTAATGATGATGAAGGTGTTGTAGCAATTCTAAATGATTTGTTTTTGTTGCATTCATTTACTGTTAAAATATCTTTACTGTCTAGTTCCTTCCAACCACTAGTAGAATAGTAGATAATTTTTATATATCAACATTAGGCGGTAAATAACGGAATATCAAAAGATATTTAATTTAATTAGAGTATAAAAAATATACATACACATTAAAATAGCAACGACGGCTGCGCCAGTTCTTTACAAAATACCGAGTTATGGATGCAGTGATTTATATTCGTAACTTTTTGAGTTTTTTACTTTTCTACTGACTTAATATCCATGGGTAACATTTATTTCTATGTTCGTTGACTGTAATATACTATCAATTAGTGTTGTTGATATTATGATTTCAAGACAAATATTTTAAAAAATGGCGAATGTTCCGCAGGTTGTAGAGGATTTTATTATAATATTTCTTTACAGTTATAATGTCCATATTGTCTAATCACTTCCATCCACTGGTAGAATAATATATAATTTTAATATATTAGCATTAGGCGTTAGAGAATGTAATATCAAAAAATATTTAAATTAATTCTAGTGTAAAAATATCCACACCTATTTTAGTAAAATAGCAACGTCGCCTCCACCAAGTCTTTAAAGAAATTTATGAATTATTGGCGCACTGATGTATTTTCGTAATTTTTTGACTTTCCTACTTTTATACTGATCCAGAGTCCATGGGTAAAATTTCGTTACCTACATATTTGTTGACTGTAATATAATATTAATTATCCCTGTCAATATTGTAACTTCCCGATAAACAATATTTTAAAAAATATCGGAAGTGCCGCAGGTATTCTAAAGAATTTTGTTGTTGTATGTTTTTACTGTTCACTGTATTCATACTGTCTAATTCCTTCCAATCACTGGGAGAATAATATATAATTTCAATATATTAGAACATTAGGCATTAGAAAACGTACTTACTGTCCTTAGTGTCCTAAACACTATAGTTACAATATCTATACTGTCTAATTCCTTTCAACTACTGGTAGAATAACATGTAATTCTAATATATCAGCAATAGGTGATATAAACCGTAATTTCTTAGAATATTTAATTTAATTCGAGTATAGAAAATATCCATGCATTTTAAAATTACAACGGCGCCTCTGCCAATTTTTAAAAAAATACTGAATTATTGGTGCAGTTATTTAGTTTACTAACATTTTGAGTTTATTACTTTCCTACTGACTTAGTGTTTCTACTAGCATTGGGCGTTAGAAAACGGGATAACACAAAATATTTAAAATAACTCGAGTATAAAAAATATCCCATACATATAAAAATAACAATGGTGCCTCCGCCAATTATTTTTTAAAAATGCTGAATTATTGGTGCAATAATTTATTTTCGTAGCTTTTGAGTTTATTACTTTTCTACTGACTTGGTGTCCATGAATATAGTCTGTAATATAGCATTAATTAGCGCTGTCATTATTATTACTTCCTAACAATCAATATTTATAAAGCTGGTGAAGGTGTCCCAGCAATTCTAAATGATTTATTTTTGTTGTATTTATTTACTGTTACAATATCCTTCCTGTCTACTTCTTTCCAACCACTAGTAGAATAATACATAATTTTTGTATATCAACCTTAGGCGGTAAAAAGCGTAATATAAAAATATATTTAAATTAATTCGAGTATAAGAAATATCCATACACATTAGAGTAACAACGGCGAAACGGAAAGAAGCCCATTCTTTAAAAATTGGTGAATTTTTAGTGCAGTGATTTCTCGAAACTTTGAGTGCCTTTACTACTGACTTAGTGTCGATGGGTAACATTTGTTTAAATATTCATCTACTGTAATATAATATGAATTAGTTTTGTCAGTACTAATATTTCCTCACAACCAATATTAAAGAATGGTGGAGATGTCGTAGCTATTCTAAAGGATACATTTTTGCTGTATTCCTTTACTGTTACAATGTCCTCTCTATCTAATTTCTTCCAACTACTGATAGAAGAAATACATACACATGTTAATACATCAACATTAGATGTTAGAAAACGTAATATCAAACAATGTATAAATTAATTCAAGTATAAGAAATATCAATATATTTAAATCAACATCGGCGCATCCGCCAATTTCTTATCTTAATTATTGGTGCTGTCTACTTTCGTAACTTTTTGATTTCTTACTTTTCTACCGATTTATTGTTCATGAGTAAAATTTGTTTAAGTATTCGTTGACTGTAATGTAATGTTAATTTCCCGACAAACAATGTTTGAAAAACTGGCGGAGATGCCGCAGATATTGCAAAGGGTTTCTTTGTTGTATTTCTTTACTGTTGCAATATCCATATTCTCTAATCCTTAAAGCCACTAGTAGAATCATATATGACCTTAATATATTAACGTTACGTGTTAGAAAACTTAATATCAAAAACATTTTAAATTAATTCGGGTATAAAAACATTCATACATATTAAGATAACAACGGCGCATCCGCCCATTATTTGAAAAATGTTGAATTATTGGTGCAGTGGTTTTTTTCGTAACTTCTTAAACATCTTACTTTACTGCTGACTTGGTGTTAATGGAAGAAATTTGTTTACATATTCGTCGACTGTAATATAATATTAATTAGTGCTGTTCGTATTATTATTTCCTGACACACAATATCTAAAAATATGGTGGAGGTTGTTTACTGTTATGATATACTTACTGTACAACTCCTTCCAACCACTGATAGAAGAAATAATAAGTAATTATAATATATAAACATGAAGCGTTAGAAGACGAAACATCAAAAAATATTTAAATTAATTCAGATATAAAAAATATCCATACATATTAAAGCCGATGCCTATTTCTCTTTTCCGATTCTTTTAAAGAATTAGCATAGGCATCGCCTATGCTAATTCTTTAAAAATTTCTACATTAGTTGTGCAGTAATTTACTTTCGTAATTTTTTGAGTATCTCATTTTTTTACTGATATAGTGTCTGTGAATATAATTTGCTTACATATTCGTCGACTGTAAAATTTTTAAAAAGTTTGAACATACAGAAACCGACTTCCTTGACTTAAAGATTGCTGTGCAGGAGAAGGTTACACGTAAAGACAAGAAAAAACACTCCCATGCACAGGGAGAATTGCCAAACTTCCCTCGTCGGGACTCAATTCCAATTGTACAATGACACCCCAATAGCGGATCCAGTCCGACACCCCGGGCCACAGTACGAATGACATTACCGCAGAACCACTATAGGAGGATATGATAGGTAGTCCATCCATGTAGTATCCGCGGAGCAGCGTGCTGCACATTTATAGCTCCAAGACGGGCAACTGACTGGACGGCATCGTATTCCCTGTAATATATTGTAATATTAAGTAGGCACTGTCAATATAATTATTTCCTTACACACAATATTTAAAGAAATGGTGGAAGTGTTGCAAATATTCTAAAGGATTTATTTTTATAATATTTCGTTACAATACCCTTATTGTCTAATTCCTTCCAAGCACTAACAAAATAATATATAATTTTAATACAATCAACATTCCGCGTTAGAAAGAGTAATATTAAAAATATTAAATTAATTCAAATACATTCTTTGTAACATATTTACTGATATTTTGAACATATACAAAAAGAATTGATAAAGACAAACGAAAATAAAATAAGATATAAGGTGGTAAATTTGGTATAAGAATAAAAGGGGGGTGTGTTGGTTGACACGATGCAACTCTTCTTGTCATCTGAAACAAAATTAAAAAAAGATTCTTAATTGTCAAAAATGTCGTTATAGCAGGCCGGCATATGTTGTTATAATTTTTTTTCGCAAAATGGCGACTGCCTGAAAGAATGCATTTTTCGACTTTTTTTATTTCATAATTTTTAATATTTTAAAATAGTATAACAAATAACTTTTATACAAATATGGTAGGGGCGATAGAAAATTATACGAGTAGGTACATTGAAGGTTGGTACCAAGTTTTAAGTAAATTGGTTAAATAGAACTCAAGATATCATGTCAACCATGTTGAAAAAAGTAATTTTGGGAAAAACGAGTTCAAAGTTTCAGGCAGCCGCAGCGGTTTTAATCATAGAATGATATCTTATACTTACATTTTGTTAATCGGTGATTTATTGTCCACAGAGTATTCCTTCTTCGACTACATAATGTTTATTTTCAGAAACTCGTGTCTGCGTCACTAAAATAGCTATCACTCCGTAAATTATTGAAATTTTAAAATTTTCTCTCGAGGATATATTCTCAAAGGTATAAACTTTAAGAACATGGAATAAAAATTATTCTTTCAGAATTCTATACCACAATACCCCCTTAATTTCCATGGATAACATTTTTTGCATATTTTTCGACTGTAATATAATATTAATTAGCGTTTTCAATATTATAATTTACAAACAATATTTTAAAAAATGGCGGAGGAGCCCTAGCTATTTCAAAGGATTTATTTTTCTTGTATTTCTTTACTAGGAGTATTACAATATATTTCGTATCTGATTTCTTCCACTATTAATATATAAATACTGTTTTTAAAAATTAATATATAATGCTAATGTATCACCGTTATGTGATAGAAAATATAATATTAAAAAACAGTTACATAAATTCGAATATAAAGAATATCCATATACATATTGAAATAACGACTGGGCATCCGTCAATTATAAGAAAAACAGTACAGTGGTTTGTTTTTATAAATTTTTAAGTGTTTTTAATAAAAAGAAACTCTTAGGTCATGGGAAAGCTCTCTAAGTCTCAAGTATATAAGTATTTGTTGTAATATAATAACACAAATTTAGTAATTGGAAACATTTCGAGTTCTTAGCAATAAAAACAAGAAACATCTGTGCGAAGAAGTATAATAAATAGTAGAACTATTTTATAGCCTTATAGCCTTATATAGCTTATTTAGTAGCCTGTGAAGGAAAACGATGAGCAAATGAGGAAATAGCCAACTCGATGGTGATGAGTTATAAATTTCGCCGATTAATTAAGAAATTATTGATAATGGCAACAAGACAAAATGAAAAGATATCAAAGGATATCATGATATTACATGTAAACTGCTAAGGTAATTAATAACATTATCCATACAATTTCCTACTTGGATGCAATAAGTGGCGGCGCCATATATAAGCAACTATGTATAAATTACCGAGTTGGTATTAAAGGATTTGGGGTGGCTCGGTTGAATATTTACAGCATTGCATATATCTATAAAATTGTTTCCGTGCCAAATTTTCGATACAGTGAAAATACCGATACAGTAGAAAACGCCCGTTTGGTAACTAAATATGTAACATACGTATAGTTAAATGGTCACTGAAATTATGTACCGGATCCGTATCAGCATTGATAATACGAAAATATCCACCGAAACCTGTATTTTTCTTTATTATATTGTCATATTCTTATCTGACACAAATGCCTTCCTCGTCAAAACTGTGATACTAAGAATATTAACAATTTTAAATAATAAAACACCACCTCTAATGTTGTTTTTCATCTTCTGTAGCTCTGCGTTAAACAACCAACCTGAGCATCTTCATCGTACATGAAGGTCACAGAGAAATATACATATACATATTTATACAGCCACAACCAACAAAACAACAGGTAGTGAAACACAACAACAAAGCTTAACTGAATTCGGTATACCTACATCGATTCAAATAATTTAATTCTACCCGACGCAACGGAATCTGGACTGTTGAGGGATTTGTCTGCGTTTAACAATAATTATACAGCACTCGCTATGGGAGTATTTAATTATGCTTAAGTACCACAGTGAAATAACGGCGTGAATATAGTCATTAATTAAATACATCCCCACATTTATCGAAAATGCATGTTGCGTTTATTTGAGTGTTACTGAAAATACGAATAATTAAATAACCCTCACCTAGCTAGGTGCTGATAGGCACGGCATAGGAGACTTCTCCTCCAGGTTCACAACCCCAACTTTCGATGCCCATGACTAGAACCCTGGACGACGTATGGACGACTAGATTGCCGTTAGGAATCTACGAATCTCCGGTCTCGTAATTTCCTAGTGGACAGCGTGGTTCGAGCGACAGGACCCTCCCGAGGCTGCGGGGTAGTAGATGTGAATGTTTATTTCGAGTATTATTCTGCTTGTCTCCTGGACTTTTCCGCCTTCGGTCTCCGGTCTTCCCGGCTCCCAGTCTTCGGTTCTTCTGATCTTCTTCGGCGTCCTCTTCCCGGATTCCCTCTAGCGACCTCTTCTGGGATGAAAGTCTTCGGATCTTCCCGGCTTCTAGTCTTCTTCGGCGTCCTCTTCCCGGATTATTTACAGCCTCTTCTTGCGTTGATTAAAACTGTTCCTTTTCCCTCGGGGCCGCGGTATTTAAGCAAAGTCGTGGTTCCCTACGAGAGGGATAACAAATTCCCGAAACCCCTGGTATGACAGAAATAACTAGCACGCCGTGAAACAGCGTGCCCGATCCCGAAAATTCGACGTGATCTAAATGTTTATAAAATCTCTAATCGGGTTTCCTGGGCTTTAATTCCATATAAGACCTTAAAATATTAGGGCGATAATTGCCTATCGGAAAGAGGCGCTCTGCCTGCTTTATTTATGTTACAAATTCCTCGACCACGTCAAGTGTCTAAGTTTTGAAGCCTCGGTCGCTTTTTTAACGCAAGATTGTAATATTATTTCCTTAATATTTTGTATCGAATATTTTAAAACTCTAATGCCGTTCTGGACATTAATTTAAAATGCGCTTAATTATTTTGACTGCTTATTAAATAAAATGAAAATTATTTTAGGTACAATTTTATATGCCACATTAGTTTAATACTATTACGAAAAAATTGAAAAATACCGCGTGATCTTATAGCCCAGGTACGGGACGTTTCAATATTTTCTTAAATTTACTAAACATGTAACCACTGTAACACACGTATATTGACATTATCCATAAAATTATAGACTTCTTATGTAGATGAGGGAATACTTCCCCAGTACTAAGGTGCATATTCTTGTGGATCGTGAAACTAAATGACAATAATAATCCTATGCTTGGGCTTTACAGACACTCTATTATCAAAATATTATTATTTTTAATAGAATAGAGTCTTGATCCCCATCCAATAGCCGTGCTCTCGCTTGCTCCCTTTGATACCTTTGGATTAGTGATCAATATAGGTCATAGCATCCCATCCTTATATGTCTTTGCAAAGTTTATAATATTAACTTTGTAAAGAAATTTTATTAATACTAAATTTAATAGTAAAACTTTTAACCGTTTTAATTTTATGTTACTAATTATTATATTATCAAAACAATGTCATATTAATCGTATAATTTTTGTAATATTTTCAGCAAGAGATTTTAATAGGATAATACTACAGGCTTGCATTTTTTTATAAATAATTAATCATGTCTAAAATGTTTTACTATGCATTTTTGCGACCGTGTTGTATTTTGCGAACCTCTATCGTAAACTCGAAAATTTATTGCACATCATATCTGCATTTAAATTAAATTCTTCGTAATAAATAAGTTTAAAAAGTCCACGTTATTCGGGGCAACTATTTTTGTAATGACTAATCGTACATCAACTGGAACATTTTACACCCATATACATTTCTAAAATTTAAATATATTGTAGAATTATGCGAGATATAAGATATTTATGTTGAATTAGGGTAAGGGTTTACGAGACCCCGCAGCATTGCGGGCGAGTGTCGCATTTTCATTCGATTTGGTTGGCACTGATTGACAACTGATTTTGATTAATCGACAGAAACTGTAGACTGGTGGCAAAATTAAAACTCCGATAATTATATTCGCCCTAAATACCACCCCAAGTTTACTTGAGTTAATTTTATGTGAACTAAATTGAATTAATAACGTATGAAAAATATTTATTATTTGTATGTTTTCCTCCATTTATCTAGATTTTGCTACAGATCGTAAGCTTACTTTAAAACAATAATGATAAATAATGTTTAGCCTTCGTAAATCAGATAGAAACAATTGTTTGCTCTATAATCACTAGCTTAAGTTTTATTATTATAAATTACACAGAATTTAAAATCCATAAAAGTCTTCGATTACTACAGAGTACAGAGTCTACAGAGAAATTTATTATCTTATAGCGGAAATAGCCTTGTCTTTACTCAGTTTCATTGAGAGGTCTGTAGAGTGATGTATTTGATTTGTGAATGTATACAGAGTTCGATCTGGTGACGCGTGAAGGGCATCCTTTTCCTTCCAAATGCTGCCTCAGTGTTTCTTCTACGCATACATAGAGAATTTCACACTTTTTCCTATTATTGACAAACAGTACACTAAAAGCTAATTATAATTTTATTTATTGTAATTAAATAAACCTTCTTGAAACTTATTGTTTATTTAACATGTTTCCGTTTCTTGTTTCTTGTATTCGAAGTTATTACTTATATATAAGATACTTATCCCCAAACTCTGCATTGATTTATCATAAACGTAAACTATTAAACACAAGAAACTCATTCTCTCGATGTACTATAGCATATTTAATTGAAATAACGTTACTTTATATAAAATCGGTATAATTAATTTTGTGGGTTGAAATTATCATGAGTATTGAGATATGAATTTCCATGACTATATGTCCTGAATCTTACGTATAAAGATATCCCGATAAAAGTTACTCGAATGAAAAAAAATATAAAGTTGTCGAACAATTTGACGTTACCATTGTTAAACTCTTCCTTATTAATATAACAATATTCTTGAAAAGTTGCCATTTATTTACCGCTTTTAGATAATTAATAAGAAATTGTACAATAACCTGTGTGTTCCTTAAGACTGCAACATTGGTATTATTACATACTTAATTTATTAGAGTGAGATTTAAGAATGCTTCTATATAATAGCACGCTCTATATTCAATGCATATAAATAGCTTGTAACACTTGACAACTCGCGACAAATTATGTACTTTGTTATGTTAATTTACAAAATAATGAATTATATGTTCAATCGTCTTGTGATACTTCAATTTATAAACCCTAATGTACCTTGCGTTTTCCCGAAACATTTTATTTATCTACTCCTTAAACCAATTTACTTAAATCATCATCAATTTCTCAAGCTTGCACGAATATGTTGAATACTAATAACTGTGTTAAATATATTTATATTTTAGATTGTAAATCAACTGGTATAAAAAATATATTTCTACTCATTTGTAATGTTTTTTTATCTGGCACATGTCATCTTTTAGATATTAAAGCTAGATGTTTTGTTTTTTCTTGATACTTTTTTATTATAACTGCATGTGTATTCATAAATTATGCCATATGTTATCTTATATAGATTATAGTTTTATATTGTATTTTCTGTTTTTCATTTATTTTCATAGTTTTATATTGTATATGCTTTTCCTATCCCGTAATTGGAATTTCATTGCGTGAAATATCGTATTTAAACACATAAATAATTAACCTCTCATTGGAAATGTCTAAATTCAATGCATTTAGAAAAATAAATAGAAATATGTATTATAATAATACAAAGTACAACAATTTTATATAATAGTAATAAAATGTACAACCAATGACAAATAGAAGAATATTTATTTCAAAATACTGTTTTTTGAAACATGTAACTTTGGCTACAGCTGTGCAAGTTATGGATTATGAAACACTAAAAAGCAGATAACTATAAAAAGTATAATGAGAGTAAGCTCTAAAGTTTTATAGGTTTTGTCGATGATAAAATTCACTTTATGATAGCAACACATCTCAGGCAGGTAATATAACTTTCATGGGTTTACATACATACATACATAGATGTTACTGCGCATTGAAAACCTTTACGGGAAACTGATTACAGGTATTCGAAAAATGTAATTAATATTTAGATTAACATTAGCGGATTTTTAATTAGATTAAAATATGTTGACATTATTAAAATATTCACATCATATAATATAAAATTAGGAAATAATTCATATTTTCTTTGCTTAAACAGATGATGTTTTTGTATTCGCAAAATTTTCTTCAGCTTTGGGATATTGCTTCATGCAAATATGTTTTTTTGGCAAAGTAAGGTTATCAACTCTGAGATTCGAACGTCATTGATAGATTTCTAACAGAATTTAGTTTCAAGTCTAAGATGTAAGTGAAAATGGTATTTTTGAAAAATTTAGGTAAGCTGTAGCAGAAACTATGTGGCCAATGCATTTTGATAACTGCAAAAATTGTGCTGTAATAGTAGTCAATCTTTTCCTAAAATATCAATGGATACAATTTAGCGTTTTTCCCGGTGAAATGTCTGTTGCTGCAACAATGACTAAAACTGCGAGTGAATAGTTATCACGTGATTTGTATTAACCCTTATAATACCGTAACTTTTTTAGGACATGTAATACCATTGGGGTCACTATTGACCCCAAACTTGTTTCTATATAAAACTATGATTAATATGTAAAACCTTTATTCTAAGCTTTGTATACATTATTTCAACAACTTATGGTAATATAGTATACTCAAAAATATTGATATGTAATTTATTTTAAATAATAATGTCGATAAAAAATATAAATATTTTACTTGTGTTTTACATGCTGAACAAGTGATTGTCTGGTGATCGTTTCACAAGAAACGACTGCAATGGCTGCATCGATTTGAATGCTTTCTATCTAAGTTTCGTGGATACTCCCAACATCTATCACGTTTGAGCTTTTGTAACTCTTGTAATTGTCTTGTAAATGTAATGGTTTTTATATCTCTGTGTCAGTAGCCACTAGTTCCTTTCCCAATTACAGAACCAACTGTCGCCGTTTGTAGCCTTTTTTTTGTTTGCCAGTCTTTATTCAGGTGACACCATATTATGTAGACATTAACCGCACTGATGTCTCTAATATTGTAAAAGATTGCAACAGGCCATCTTGTCTGTCTCTTTACGGTGTACGTTTGAACAAGCTTGTCCATGGTATCTACACCGGATTTAGTTCTGTTGTAGTCGATTATTATCAGTGGCTTCTTCTTGTCATCTTCAGAAACTTCACCTGTTTGGTGTACCGTTGAGAATAGCGTAACAGTTTTTCCTTTTTTCGGGCAGTAAGACACTATAATAGCATCATCTTGATAGCCGAACTTAGTTGAATAGCGTTCTCTTCTATGCGAATCTACTATTTCCTTAGAAAGCTCTGGTATATTTTTTCGTAACGTACCAAGCAATGTTAGATTTTTTTCTTTCAACTCTCTTGCGAGTTCGAGACTTGTAAGAAAATTATCGGTAGTCACATTTCTAACTGATTTTTCTAATGCCTTTATCATTTCTAAAACAACTCGCTTACCTTCACGCTGATCACCTGTTTTACCAGCGTATATCTGGCAATTCTAAACGTAAAGTTTGACTATCGCAGTCTGCCCAAACCTTTATACCATATTTTCCTGGCTTAGATGGTATGTATTGTTTGAAGGACACCTACTTCGAAACGTTAGCAGCTGATCGCCTGTTTTACCAGCGTATATCTGGTAATTGTAAACGTAGGAAGTTTGACTATCGCAGTCTGCCCAAATCTTTATGCCATATTTTCCTGGCTTAGATGGTATGTATTGTTTGAAGGACACCTACTTCGAAACGTTAGCAGCTGATCGCCTGTTTTACCAGCGTATATCTGGCAATTGTAAACGTAGGAAGTTTGACTATCGCAGTCTGCCCAAATCTTTATGCCATATTTTCCTGGCTTAGATGGTATGTATTGTTTGAAGGACACCTACTTCGAAACGTTAGCAGCTGTTCGTTAACTGTTATATTTTCATAGGGCATATATGCATCTTGGAGTGTAGGTAGCCATAATTCAAAAAGCGCCCGAATCGGTGCTAGTTTATATAGATTTCGATTTTTTCTTCTGGCGGCAGCATTATCAAAACGCAAACATTGAGAAAATTTGATAAACCTATTTCTACTCATAGTTTTGTTGAATATAGGACGTCCATCTTCAACATTCCACAAATTTGTAATCCCTTCGTTATGAGATTTATAAACTCCTGCAAGTACTAGTAGACCAATAAAGCGTAGAAGCGTTGAAATGTTTTATCGGCAAAGTGGAAATATTCATTTTCAAACTATGGTTCACCAAATTGTTTACCACAATCCACTCCTATTATCAACTCATGTAATCAAATTCAATATTAAGTTTTACGGTTTCGAAAGGGCTTCCATAAATTAATTTATTCTTCATTCGTTTTCAAAAGTTTGTCAGTTAAATTAAATATCCTATTATTAAGTTGTCAACAAACATTTATGTATGCACCAACACAATGACAATACCAACATAAGGCAACAAGAAAAAATATAAAGAGAATAACAACAATAATTTAACAAAGTAAACGGTTTTACTATATCATAAAGAGAATGCTTCAGGGACAAAATGTATAAATAAATCCTGGCGTTGAATTTTCTTCAGTTTAGGTAGTCTGTTTGGTATCTTTATGTTTGTAATCAATAGTAAATTTAGTATTAGCTCTTTACTTTTCCGTATTCTGCTATACGCGGAAAAGTAATGTAATCGTGTAAAAGAAAATTTTTGTTTCTAGAGTTTATTTTTTCTTCTGCCTAAAAACCAAACAAAAACTGGTTTTTAAACCATTATGTGTGTGTGTCGTTGTCGTTGTCGTTGTCGTCGGAATTTATATTTGTTAGTATGATAACTCAACTAAATCATGTCGGATAGATCGCGTTTTGACTGATTCTGATCGAGGACGTCTCCCAGACGACACCTATTTATTTTGAGGTGGATAGGAAACACCCCACCTTATCTATGGATCATGAGGAAGGACGATGGTGGACTATTTGAGAAAATTTTTTGTTAACACGATAACTCAACTAAATCGTATCGGATCGATCGGGTTTTGACTGATTCCGATCAGGGACGTCTCCCTGATGACACCTATTGATTTTGAGGTGGATAGAAAACACTCTACCATGTTCATGGATCATTATAAAGCACAATTGTGGACTATTCGAGAAATTGTTAGCACGATCACTCAATTAAATTGTGTCGGATCGATCGATTTTTGACTGATTCTAATTAGAGATGTCTACCAGACGACATTTATTGATTTTGAGGTGGATAATACACACCCCACCCTGTCCATGGGTCATGAGAAAGCACGATGGTGGACTATTTGCGAAACATTGAAAAAAGTAAAACTGTCGCATAAAACACATATTCTGCATTTATGTGTTGTTTTTTTTATCGGCCACTCAATTTCGAGATAGAGATGTTCTATGTGCGGAAAAGTCTATATGTACCTCTCTTAGATGTTTTATCTTTAAAGAGTTACCTATACGAAATACTAAATATGGTGAAATACAGACTTATTAATAGTTCTACGTTATACACTGTAATTTTTAAAAATGGCCTGTTGAGGCCCATCTCAACAATTTGTCCTAGTCAGTACATGTAAAGCTTAAAGCTCAAATAGTCGCATATAATTTATAGTGAACATATTAGTTATCTTTCTATACATTTATTCAAGAACTTTGTATATATTCAAGCAGTATTTAAAAGTTGTAATGAAGTTGTTAAGACAAGATTAATATACAGTAAAATATTTTTCCCCTGACCCTTAGAGATCTTGGGGTCATTAGGGAATAAACGTGGTTAGTTATATTCCACCTAGTAAATTAAAAGCGTGGGATTGGCCTCATTAGAACCCACCCCGAATAATTCGGTTCTTGTTTGTTAAAAACAAAATACTGAGTAGATATACATTTATTTCGGTGAAATACACAAGTATGGTAAAAATAGTTGCACATTGCTATAGTGGAATATCTATAATTCTACTGAGATTTATCTAAAACTAGACTCCTACTGGAATCATGAATCGAATATTAATGAAATACTACAATTTATGTATACCTACTTATGTAGGTGGGTACTCTGCTTTCACAAAAAGGATAACATTGAGCAAATATATAATAATGACTGTCCAGGATCTATATTATTTAATGAAAACTTATTTTTATTAAGAAAACATACATACTATTTACGACAAATTTTATGGGTGGATAAAAGTTGGATGTTCTTGTACTGACAGCACCGAATGAGATCAGGCCCGATGTTAGCTAGCGATCAGGAAACAACCTCCACCAATTGTATATCAACAAAGAGTGGAACATAAACGTATATTACCGCGACGATGAGTTTTGATGGCCGTACATACTAACTTCTATATGATTCAAGAAGAGTGGACAGGATTTATATGTGAGGTCATTGTGTTTCTAAATAACACGATGTATCATTCATATTACATTACGATAACAAGACCCATTCTATATTATGTCAAAATGTTTACTGTTTTATATTGTTTACTGCAAAATCAATGTTTTGAAATTTTAATTTAAGATGGGAGCGATAAAATATAAGAACGAATGTTTCAAAATGTCTTTTTAATTTGCAAAAAGGTGGCAAACATGTTCCTCAGGAGCAAGAGGAATACTGGTACGAGTAGTTATATATAATTTATCTACGACCTTGCTGTAATATGGGGTAATTCATTGAACTATTTTGAGTTATGTAATGGTCCCTATTACATCACCGTTATATAAGGAACTCATTACATCACTGTTATGTAATGAACTCATTACATAACTTATTTTTATTTTCAAGAATTATAAACGAAGAAGTAAACCTTTATTGAAACTAGAAACAGTACAATATTTATTTGTAATTATAAATATTAATGACACATTATTTGCATTTTGACAGATTTATACCAGCTGATGTAGTTAGTTGCGCCGTATTGTTATTGCTTATTTCCAACTTTGAATTATTCATGTAACAACTACTTGTTGAGACTTCGTCTTCTCCAATAATCTTCATTGCTACTTTCTTTTTATTTTCCTTCGACGTATCAATGTATCCCTCGACAACTGTGTTAGATTTTCAACCTCCGTGGTGCTTTACAGTTAAAAGGTCTGCTCCTGAATCTGCAAGCATGAAAGTAGAGGAACGCCTGAAATAGTGACCAGTGTACTCTTCAGGATGTGATAAATTCAAATATATAGCAATGGTTTTTGGCATACTTCCAAACGTATTGATGCACACAGGCTGTTTTACACAGGACTCTTTGCTATATCTAACGAAAAATTTTCCATGATCAGTATGCTGAAGACGTAAAGCCAAATATTCTCAAATTAATTCCACCATGTTAATTCCTTGGATGCCACGAGATGTCAAAAAAATTCTCGAGAAATTTTCGTTTTGGTGTTTGGGATCATTATATGAAAAACCGACCCTTCATCCTTAACATTTTCCAAAAGCAGTTTAGTGAGCTCTTCTTTTCTGCATGCTCCAGCAGTTTCAACTATCAATACAACCTAAAAAGCATATTACTGTTAAAATTATATGAAGACCCTATAGATCTAATTTTTATGTTTTTCATTTAGTTTGTCAGTTATTTTTATCAAAGTAACAAAAACCAGATTAGACCAAGATTTTTAGATTCTTTTCTTTCAATTAACATCAATTTTTGACTGATTAGATAAATATTTTAAGCATATCTTACATTAACAAAAAAAAATTGTTCATCGTCGATATCTTTCAGGAACCTCCCTATCTCATCTTTCGTAAATATGTTCGACTTCTTAGGTCTGTACCCCTCCGACTGCCTTTTTAAAAACGCAACTAGTTGACTGTATTCGCTGATATTCACTTTATTTTTCATAGAAATTGTTGCCCTTAACATCGAATAAAAATCCCAAAAGCTAGAAGATCTATAGTTTTTCGATAGATAATTAAAGTATGCTAACAAAACTTTCTCGTTAGTTTGTATTTTTACTTTTTTTGCAATTACACCATTTAATGAACCGCTCATAAGCGTTTTCGTACTTCAATATTGATTTTCCCGGCAGTAACATAGATACGACACTGGTATCAGCTTCTTCTATGTCCGAGAGAAGACTGTCTGAGCCACCCATTATACTTTCTGCTATTTTAGCCAGATTTTAGTTTTTCGACGTAGATAACGCACAACGCGACGAAAAACCCACAAAACTAACCGTTATTTAAAACAATAGGATTGTTACTATGGTTTTAACAAATTTCATGCATCATGTTACTTTGATTTAGTATGAAAATGTTTAAGTGACTTTTAATGGATTCATAATTATTTAAATGTCAAATCTGAATTTTTTGTAAAAAATCAGTTTATAGTCTCTTATTCTTATCCAAGCGGTCGTAGATAAAATGATGTACACGTGAGCTAGAGCACATTACATCACTCGTGTGATTACCATGACTCGGTCTACCTATCCCACTAAAAATGTAAATAACTATTATAGTCTTGGTCCTTATGTATTATATTATTGTCTTATTTAATTTATTTTTTGTACTTCTAATAAAGGGATATGTAATAGTACTTGCAAATTCGTCACATTGTATTTAGTTTTATTATATAAACAAACTGTAGGAATTGTAAGGAGACAGGAAAAGAGTGGGTTTTTTAACATTTTAAAATTATATATAAATCATGCCAAAACATAAACCAACAGCCATAATGGTTATTTTCTGTATATTTTTTTAATCGCTCGTAACTTGTCAAAATAATTTCGTTTGTAACAGCTTACAAAATAGCCGTAATATATTTCATACTTAATACTATGTACCTTTTAGTACTATGTATTTGTATCCTTTAAATGTACTTTTTAAATATAGCTTACTTTAAGTCTTACACTATAATTATAATTAATATAATTTTAGAGTTATTTTACTTCATATTACTATTTTTTATATATATCTGGCCTTATACTTTTTACATGGTAATCATAATCGATTGCGTACACGACACACAAAATTCATAATATAGGTAAGTTCCTTATTCATAGAATTATTAAAGGATTTCTGGCATTCATCCAAACAAATATCCATAAATCTGTCAAGATAAGTACCACATTAAACTAAAATAATATGAAAATATCTTTATCTGAAGAAAAACATATTAAACAAAATAAACATGGTTGAAAATTCCTCAGCTTTCTGTGATTTCAGCTGTTTCATTTCTCATGCCCTTCGAAGTTTCTCAATTATTATTGTTTTTCCTTTTATTACAGCCTTTCACATTATGGAACAAAAGTCGTGGTGTTTCGTTCCTTCTATCTTAATCATCCTTTGTCGATTTTAATTAACTTCCTTTGCCTGTAAGAGTACGACATTTTACCAGCAGTCAAAGCTTTTTAGGATGTACGGAACTTAACTGCCTAGTATGGCGCACACTTTTCGTTCCACTTTACTGCCAGACAAAAGTCACTCCCCAATGTCTTGTATACTTACGTATAATAATGGTAGAGAAGACTGCCAAAATGTGTTGTAATAACTCAATTTGCATATCATCTATAGTTTAGTATCTGCGAAGAAAGTTACGAAGCGAGAAAGATAAATATTAAAATGCTCTTAAATTCTTGGCACTTAATTTTCTCATTTTCTTGTTTCTTTATAATCAACTCATATTCATCAAACTGCATGATATAAATATTTAAATACCTTCTCGATAATGGAATGTTTTAATTACTATTAATGAAATTGTAAATTAAATTTGCATGTATATAATTATATGTACTTTTTGCATAAAAATATAATACTATTTCTGGTTGAGTCTTGATATGTTATCTAATCACAATAATAGTAAGGTTGGTATGCAGTTTGGAATAAATTCCTAAAATTTTTACAGGGTCAGCAAAGAAGAATAGATATTATTTATATCATATATTCGCATTATAGTGTATTCAACAATTTAAGCCATTACCGACTATATTTGATAATACAATTTGGAAGAGTATACTTTTCTACATACTGCATATTAATTTTTGGCATGTAGCGTAATAAAATTGCATTTTAGATCCTCAGCATGGTGTAATACATAAAAAATATAGTAAAGAATTAACAGAATTAAAATTAATTATATTATCCTCATTCTTGAAGAAATAAGTAGAATTTACATTTCTCCTTATAAAAAATCTGAAAAACTTTTTATATTCTATGTTATGTTTTGTTTTGACTGAGAGTCATATATTATGTATTGTATTTTTCTTTCATGAACGTACTATTCATTTCTTCGCTATTTGCCAAATAAAAAACTCTTTTATTTTGCTGATAAATGGAACAGTCTACCTGAGCTTAGCAACAAAAACAAGCCACGGTATGTTTTGAGATTTTTTATTTGGCAAATAGCGATGAAATAAGTTATACACTATAATCTGTTTTTCAGATGATACTTTATTTTCTCAATGTAAAAGAATGAAAAACTGTTAAAATACTGTTAATAAAAAGTATTTTTAAATTACTGTTAAAATACTAATAAGATATATTGAAACAAGCTTATTATTCATTTATTTCTACCAAAACAAAAAAATTAAAGAAGCACTGTTAAAACGAGGATGGGTCGAATCCGACCAGAACGTGACTTCTATTTCGATAGGAACCACAATACCTACTGAAGGTTAATTTATTTTCCCTTATAACTTTTTGCCAAATTTTCAACAAAATGGCCTTTTTAGTATCCATAATTTTTTAAATAATATTTTTTTATTTGCTTCATTTTTACTTTTTAGGTTTAATAAATACAAAAAATAATAATATGAATAAAAATCAAATGCAAACAAGAACATCAAAAACTAGAAATGTTATTTTAAGCACTCATCCCTCTTGACTATTCTCTAAGTAATAAACAGTCATAAGACGTTCTAATAGGTTTTGTCAGTTTTTTTTATTATGATTTTGAACTTTTAATTTAGTGCACTATCACTGTTCTGAAACAGAGTACATATATATGCAAGTATTATTACAGAAATTAAATTAATTTATTTCTGTAAGAAACGAGATACGCAAAACTTTTCATACTTATCAAGAAATATTATTAGAACGAAAACTTATTAGAATGCCTTAACGACTAGTTATTATATGTAAAACAATTTCAAGAGAAATGTTTAAGATCACTAACACAATATCTTATTAATATAATTATAAAATTTTTTATCTATTAAATAAAAGTTAATAAAATATATTATTATCTAGAATTATTAATTTTGAAGATGAAATTCTGACATGTAAATGCAAATTCAAATGATTCAGTACGATGAAAGATTAACTCCCACAAAGATAGGGACAAATAACACATTAAAATCTAGCTTCAATCGTCATCTGATGATGCCAAATTGTTTGGCGAATGAGGGTTAGACATAGTTTTTAAAAAAATTTTAATATTTCTATCGCTGATTCAATGTATCTACCAACTCTCAAGCAATATTTTTTTTGTTAACTCTTTTAGCCACATTGGGTAAGCAGACATATATTATAATTTTTGCAATCACTTTATATGAAATAGTGATGGCCATAAAACTTCAGCAAGAATTCAAAATAAAATCTTCTTCCTGTATGTGAGTATATTTTACACTGACGGTGTTAATACTGTAGGAATGTTGATTTCAGATTGCTCATCTTTCATTTTTACGACACGTTTTAATGACTTTTTTATTATTATTATCCCATTTGTTTTGTAGTTCCGGCCCGCAGGATGTCCGCGCCATAAAAAGGACCGGGGAGGGAGAAGAGAGGCAAAGTAAGTTTTTGTTGCGGTTTTAGATAAACACTTCTATAGATTTCTTTCGTGGGTGCCTGGCATCCCCAGTTCCATTTTCGTGAATAGATAAGACCTTTATTGTTTCTTTTTGGAGACTTAAAATGATAAAGGCTGAAAGATTCTTAACTTGTTACATAATGTCGTTTAGGTATAATCATATCAGCCATTTTGGTTGCCTACAAAAATATTTGCGATAACAATCTTATTTTAGTTATTGCTATAGAACACTATATAAATTGTATTTATCTTATACCATTTTCTTACAGTAAAAAGTTTCAACCGTGGGCGATAGTTTTTTTATTCATCTCATGCGTTTTTGTTAGTCATTTTGTTAGCTATCGGTAGTTCTTGTTAGTCGTTATCTATTTTAGTCGTCTACAGAAATATTTTTAATATAACAATTTTATTTTAGTTATTGCTTTAGAACATCATTTAATTTATATTTATTTAGTATCTCTTCATTCGAGAAGTTTATACTGCATGCGGTAGATAATCCTTTAAGTGTAAAATTGTACATTATACTTACTACTAAAACTCTTAATTTTAATTATTTCCAATACAAAGAAGTGACTGGCACACCTACGTTAAACGATTTTTTCTGTAAAAATAAATAATATCTAGAAGATACATATTTCCTTCAACAGACGAAAAATGAAAAAATACTACTGTATATATCATACATATAAATATTAAAGCATAGTACTTTAAAATCTAGTCCTAATTATGATATCAACATTCAACATACCATCAGATATGATTTATGTATTTCCTTAATGGCGAAAATTTTACACTCACCTATTTATGCTCATAGATCGTATGGCTAAGCATATATATATATATATATATATATATATATATATATATATATATATATATATATATATATATATATATATATATATATATATATATATATATATATATATATATATATATATTATGTAGTGTGACGCCAATCAATATGCATTGGCTGGCTTAATGGCCTTTGATGGGATTGTCGGCAAGCCGAGCGAGATTACCGCTCTTTACTCGCTCATCGTGTAAACCGGGACCGTTGTACAAAGATGGGACGAGCTTTGCTTCCACTTTCGCGGGGCTCTACGTGGGAGACAAGATGCCGCCCGCAAGCAACACCAGCGCAACTGGCAGCGGTTCGCTCCCCTTAACCTCCTTTGGTCCTGACGCCTATAAGTCCCGCTGGTAGGGAGTCTGCGAAAGCCCCCGCTGTATCTTCGTCGGTGAATACGAGCCCTCTTTCTCCATGTAACGGCGGGATAGAAGGTCTCGCTCGGCAGGTGGCTCTTTGCGTTCTCCACAGTATGTTGTTCGTCGGGTCAAGGAACATTAGATGGCGATTCCACGATTCTTGTCTGTCTTCGTCCAGGGCTGTTTTGACTCTTCGGCTCAGCTAATTCACTGCACGCCTATCCTCGGGTAGTCCGATACGCATGGCTCTTTGCTTCTCCGCTCTCCGTTCCCTGGGGTCTGAAGCAAAGCCAAAATGCTTGTCATTTTTTCTTATCGTTTTTTTTGTGGTGCTGTCTGTCATTGCGGCCTGGATGTCCTCGTTGAGCAGAATCACTGCTGCCTTAATGTCCCGCGCTATCTCCAACGGGGGAATGACCTCAATGCGGCGGTTCAGACACGTCCAAAACTTATTCCAGTCCGTATGTCTGGTGACGAAGTCCTCTCTCGTGTCCGGTGCCTCATTCTCCAGGTGAACCAGCATGAAGTCGTGATCCGAGGACCCTTCTCTGAGGTTGTCGATGCTCTCGACGTGGACATTCTGGGCGATTGCGATGTCCAGTACGTCCGGTCTCCCGAGTGGGAGACCATTAAGTGGTGGGTCGGTTCCAGGGGGCCGACGGGTTGAACTTCCGGGTGATATTCAACGTACACCAGTAGCGCCCTGTCTCTAGTGTTCATTATCCGTCTGTTCCATAACGGGCCCTTGGCGTTGAAATCTCCCACCGCAAGGGTCCTGCCTCCTACGGGGAAAATCTCGCCTAGGTCTCGTTCCTGTACGTTCCGTCTGGGATGTTGATAGCAGGAAGCGATCTGAAGCTCATCCTGTTGTCCTGTTCGGATGGTAACGATTACCGCTTCCGTGCTCTCCGTGTCCGGATGGGGCTGGACGTGATGCCTGACTTCACCAACAGCGCAACTCCGTCACTGCGTCGATTTTTATTCCGTCTATAAACCTGGTATTATCCGCGTATACGAAGGGGATCGTCTGGATGTAACCTGGTCTCCCGAAGGGCCATGACGTCGACTTGATGACTTTCGAGAATTTCTTCTAGCTCAGTCTTCTTTCCTCTGAGCATACAGACGTTCCCTGACACGATCTTGAGGGACCTCCTTGCATTCTGGTGTACTGCCATTTAGGGTGCTCCCGTGGATGGCAGTTTCGCAAAAAATGCACTCAGGGCCGAGTGCATTTGTTGCATATTGGCCATCATAACGGTCAACTCCCTAATGTTGGTCGCCGCCTCCGGAGCTGAGGCACCTGGTGTCGTCTTCCACTCGACTGCCGCGACGTAAGACCTCGCTGTCGACACCGCCCTCGACGCCGAAGCTGGCGTGGCTGCTGCTCTCGGGACTGGTCTCCTGGTGGAGGATGTTGCTCCGGCGGATGCGGCAAGGGTAGCCGCTCTTCTTGTCTGTGGCCTTGCCTTCGGGATCTTCTCACATCCGCTATAATTCACCGGATACTCCACAGTTCGCACACTTCGCCAGAGTTGTCCTTTCCTTGGTGCACTCCATGGTCAGGATCCTCGCCGCACTTTACGAACTTTGGAGCTGCCGTGCATCGGCTCTGTCCGTTTACGAACTTTTGGCAGCGATAACACCGCGTCTTCTGAGGGATGCACCTTTGTCTCTCCACTCACACAACTAGCCCGCAGAGGCGCTTGATCTGCATCGCTGCAGTCTCACTGCTTTCCGGCAATTGCACGAGGACGAGCAGCAAGAATTATATTATTGCCATTGAACATGAAAGCATAGTCAGGTAATTTGCCCTGATGATTCCTAAGGAGGATTAAATCGCATTATGCAATTGCGGGACCAGCCTAGTGTAACTGAAAATTAATGAAATGGCTGAAAGTGAAATTAGATGGCTAACTGGGAGTTAATTTTATCAGTTCTACCTAAAATATAAACGTATTCAACTTTTGCTGACATACTAATCTAAATGTAAATACCTGTATTAGGACTTAATTACCGGGTGCTTATTTTAAACACTTTTTAATGAGTTGTCTGTATATATCCGTTTTTAGGTCTATGTGCAATATTTTCCTCTTTCAATCAAGGTAGAAAACATCTATAGCATCGTTAAGGGAAACTGTGCTCTTTCATGTTGAATACTGTGCCCATCTTTTCACTGATGCACCATCCTTCTTCACATACTAATTTTTGAATATTTTGTAAGTTCTTTCATAGCGGTTCTTGAATTTCTCTGAAATAATTGCCTCTCATCTGAGCTCCCAGGCATTTTCTGTTCCATTATTATCTTCAGAATCGCACATTATATAATTCATTACCGAAAGTAATAGAATAAAGTAAAATTCAATTTCAAATTAAATGTATTTGTTTGTTTGTAAATAATTTCAAGTAGTCAATATAATGCAAAGTTTTGCTACCAGAGGGTAACATTCAAACTACAGAATCTGTTTTGACCTAATTTGTTTAGTCCTTATTATCTAAGGCATTTACAGATGGGTTGGAGTATAAAAACTCACTATTTCTGTAGTTTTAATGTTACCCTCTAGTAGTAAAACTTTACATTATATTGATGATCCCAAATTTTTACTCCGGTTTACATTGTTCGAAACTACCAAGAGATGGCGCCTGGTACGTTCTACTGCGGTGGAACGTAGCAACGTCTACTAGATGTGAGCTTTATCTGTCGAAGGTATACTCGTTTACACTGCGCTGGCGAGACCCAAGATAGAAAGGTCGAAACCGGTCTGCAGTTAAGGATATCCTGAGGTAGGTGACACTTTGCATCTTTCTTGGTGGTTTTGGAACAATCACTGTATTTTTAGTGTTAACTGTGTTAGACAAAAATACGACAAATTTTGTCACGTAATTCAGCGCTGGACGTTTGGCATATAGCCAGGAGAATAGCTGTTTTGACCTAATTTGTGTATCCTTATTATATAAGGCATTTACAGATGGGTTGGAGTATAAAAACTCCTTATTTCTGTAATTTCAAGTAATGTTTTATGAACATATAGGACAGCTATTTAATTCTATAACAAAATACTCATATCATATTTGATAACCCGGACTTGCCGAAATTATTTTAATTGAAGTGTAATTTAATACGATCGTGCAAGAAAACAGTATAAGGATCGAAAACGTTAAGGATTGTACCGGCCTCTGGCAAAATTGGATTAGCCAAACATTTCCGTGGTCCAATAAACATCCCTTACCGTTCTTGATACTTAATATACTATTACATTTATCATGTTCTCTTTGATACTAATTTAGTTTTACTATTTATAATCCTCCCTCTCTTATATATTTAATCAATAATTCATTTAATATAGAATAAATACCGGTACCTGAAAACTCATTTGATATATTTGTTTATAACATGTAGTTTATCTAACATCAATCTAAATATTTTATCTTAAAGATAACATTTGTTCCACATATATAAATTTATTTAGGTACCGTTTCTTAATATACTCAATAATGGCCAATAGTTTTATTTCAAAGTTAACATTAATTCACACAAGAGATATGTTTCTTACTTAATAAATGATGATATTAATTAAGTATGTAATTGTATCGAATATATACATTAAGTACAATTTTGAAATTATTTTTTTAGCGAAACTTTTATTCACTCATATTCGAAATCATCATTAATTTGTCATAAGCCTATTAGCAATATAGAAATCGCTGTCTCAGAACATTATATGTGGTATTCAGTCAAATAATGAAGGAAAGAATAAACGGGTGGTATAGTGTGTACTATTCATTTCATCGCTAAAACAAAAAACTCTCTTATCTTGCCGATAAACTGAACGGTCTACCTGAGCCTAGCTATAAAAAGAAGCCACAGTGTGAGATAAGAGCCGTTTTAGATTTTTTATTTGGCAAATAGAGATGAAATAAACTATACGGCTAGCTTAAGTGTCATATCTTTATTGAAGATTGGAGTGTAATAAATCATAAAATTATTATAACCAAAAATTAATTGAGGAATCACGTGATCTTAATTAATGATATAATTGTTTTAATTTTATATAAATAGGGGGAATACAATAGGTCAAATCAAAACCAAAATAAAATACCTTATGATAAATACACCTTTTTTTATTTATTAAGTCTTATATATACATACGTACACATGTCAGCAAATTAAGAGCAAAGAATCAATACTCTTCTTGGTCTAACTAATCATTTTACCATATTTTGTTAAAAAAAAACAAAGACACGCCTTGATAGATGCAATAAGTGGAACGTAGAGCTAAGAAGAGATAGGCGGTGTCTTGTAAAAATTTACATTTAAACTTAACGTATCTCCAAATGAAAAAAAAGAAGTAATAAACCTCCCGATTTCAGTATCCGTTTCACCATATTTGACTGTATAAGAAAATAAAATACACGCCTTGATAGTTTCAATGATTGAAACCTAACATTGAGTAGAAACAGGCAGTGTCCTGTAAAAATTTACCTTTGAATTCAATACGTCGAAAATGAAAACGAAAAGAAGTAATATTCTTAACGATTTAATTCATCGTTTCATCACATATCACTTGTTCACTTCGAAAAACGAAGAAATGCCTTGAAAATTCCAATGAGAGAAATGTAGCGCCCTGCCTGTCTTTGAGGAGAGATAGGCGTGGTTTTGTAGAAATGTATCTTTAAATTCAACGTGTCGCCAAATAAAAATAAAAGTAGTAATATACCTTTCGATTTCATTACCCGCATACCATATCTCATTGTGTAAAAAACCTAAGACATGCCTTGTTAGTTCCAGTGATTGAAGCGTAGCGGTGAAGAGTGAGAATTTTGTAAAAATTCACTTTCAAGTACAAGGTGTCGCCAAATGACAAAAAAAAAGAAGTAATAACATTCTGTATCTCGTTAGTCATAGCAATACATTTTATTACATAAGTCAACGAAGACACGCCTCGACAGTTTCAATGAGTGAAATATAAAGTTGAGGAGAGACAAGTAAAAATTTACTTTTAAATTCAAGGTACCCGCAAATGGAAAACAAAGGAGTTATAGTCCTCTCATTTTCATTAGTCTCACCACACTACATAGCGTTGAGCACAGACGGGCGGTGTTATGTAAAAACTTTAGATTAAGCGTCTCACCAAATGAAAAGCGAAGAAGTAATATTCTTCTCGATTTCATTAGTCATTACACCACAATTCATTGTGTAAAAGAACGAAGACACGCCTTGACAGTTTGATTGAATAAAATGTAGCGTTGAGGAGAGACAGGCGGTGTTTTGTAAAAATTTACCTTTAAATTCAACGTGGCCTTAAGATAAAAGGCAAACAAGTCACAATGTTCTCGATTTCATTGGTGGGTTCATGACATTTCACTAAGAGTAGAGAAACAAAGACTTGCCTCGATAGTTTCAATGAGAGAAAAGTAACGATGAGAATACACAGGCGGTGTCCCATAAAAATTTACCTTTAAGTCAAAAAAACAAAAACAATCACTCGCCTTGATAGTTGCAATGTGTAAAACGTAGCACTGAGCAGAGATAGGCGGTGTTATGCACAATTTACTTTTAAATTCAACGTCTCGCCAAAGAAAGAGCAAGGAAGTAATATTCTTCTCGATTTAATTAGTCATGACATCACATTAGTCATGACATCACACGACTAACAGAGACTTACCTCGATAACTCCAATGTGTCAAAATTAGCGCTAAGAAGAAAGAGGCGATGTCTTGTAAAAATTTACTTTTAAATTCAACGTGCTGGAAAATGAAAAGCAAAGAAATAATAATCTTCTCAATTTCATTAGTCATCTCAGCATATTTTATTGTGTAAAGAAAACAATCACTCGCGTTGATAATTTCAATGTGTAAAACGGAGTATTGAGCAGAGACAGGCAGTGTTGTGTATAAATTTACCTTTAAATTCAACGGCCCACCAAAGGAAACGCATAAGTAACATATTTCTGAATTTAATTAGTCATCACATTATATTTTATTGTGCAAAAAAATAAAGAGACGCCTTGGTAGTTTAAATGAGTGAAACGTAACTCTGAGGAGAGACAGACGGTGTTTTGTAAAAATTTATCTTTAAATTCAACGAAGCGTCAAAATGAAAACCAAACAAGTAACAATTCTTTCGATTTCATCAGTCTGTTCACCACACTTCATTGTGTTGAAACTCAAAGACTTTCGTCGATAATTCCAATAAGTCAAACTTAGCGCTGAGAAGAGACAGGCGATGTTTTGTAAAAATTTACCTTTAAATTCAACGTGTCGGCTAATAAAAAGCAAAGAAGCAATCTCCTTAGTCATCTCAGTATATTTTATTGTGTAAAAATAAGAGTCAATCGCTTTGGTGGTTGCAATGAATAAAACGTAGCACTGAGCAGAGACTGGTGGTGTTACGAGTATGTACAAATTTACCTTTAAATTCAACGTCTTGCCAAAGGAAAAGCAAAAAAGTGATATGGATGTCTGTATTTCATTAGTCATGACATCATATTTTATTGTGTATAAAAACGAAAACACGCCTTGATGGTTTAAATAAGTGCAATATAACTCTGAGGAGGGACAAGCGGTGTGTTGCCTTTAAATTCAATGAGGCGTCAAAATGAAAACCAAACAAGTAACAATTTTCTCGATTTCGTCAGTCAGTTCATCACATTTCATTGTGTAAAAAAACAGAGACTTTCATCGATAATTCCAACGAGTCAAAATTAGCACTGAGAGGAGACAATGTCTTGAAAAATTTACCTTTAAATTCAACGTGTCGTCAAATGCAAAGCAAAGAAGTAATACTTTTCTCAATTTTTTTGCAATTTCAGCAAATTATTTTATTCCTTGATTCCATCAGTCGATTCACAATATTTTATTGTGTATAAAAACGAAGACTTTCATCTATAATTCCAATCAGTCAAAATTAGCGCTGAGAAGAAACAGGCAATGTCTTGTAAAAATTTACCTTTAAATTCAACGTGTCGGCAAATTAAAAGCAAAGAAGTAATAATCTTCTTAATCTCCTTAGTCATCTCAGAATATTTTATTGTGTGAAAATAACAATAATTCGAGACTGGCGGTGTTATGTACAAATTTACCTTTAAATTCAACATCCCGCCAAAGAAAACGCAAATAAGTAACATCTTTCTGGATTTGATTAGTCATGACATTATATTTTATTGTGCAAAAAGACGAAGAGACGCTTTGATAGTTTAAATGAGTGAAACGTAATTCTGAGGAGAGACAGACGGTATTTTGTAAAAATTTACCTTTAAATTCAACGAGGCGTCAAAATGAAAACCAAACAAGTAACAATTTTCTCAATATCATCAGTCGGTTCACCGCATTTCATTGTGTAGAAAAACAAAGACTTGCCTCGATAATTTCAATGAGTCAAAATTAGCGCTGAAAAGATACAAATGATGTCTTGTAATAATTTATCTTTAAATAGGTATTTTCATTGTCATCGCGCGCATGCTCCGCCGTCATGTTTTTTTCGCGAAATGTGAAAGTTTAGAACACTTTTGGTGAAAATAGCGTTGCCGGCAGATTTTCTTCGCATAAATCTTGATGAAAATGTAATAGATAGTGCCATATTAGTGCACAAAGTTATGGAGGAACACACTTATGCTCAATTATGACGTCGGCTCAAGTGTCATGGTCGGAAAGTCGGTGGAAGCAAAAATCAACTTGTGGCAAGGTAAGAATCATCTGTCATCTGTGAAGCACATACTTTGTTTATTATGACGTATAAATTAGATTTTTAAACATTAAAATGTTAAATAATAAGAATGCTATTAACAATAGCAATTCTGTTAACAATAAAAATGTTATTAAAATGTTATACTTCTTATAGTATAAATTATTTGATTAAGAATAACAAACCTGCTCCAAAATTTCAACGTTTCCGTCTGTGTTCATGATTTCTATTTGTTGTTTCTTAATAACAGAATCGGTATTTCCTTTTTTTTTTTAGTGTATTATACTTCTCGAACAAGCTGGTTCTTTTTTTTTAATTTATGTAAAAAATGTATTTCATAATTATAACTTTCAGAGTTAGGTTAAGTTTAATTTTCAGAATACATTTTCAATTTTCGTTGTGCTCTGATCAGAGGGAACTTAGTTGATGTTATTTGGGCCACTTTAACTTTCAAAATGAAGGGAAAAAATATATGTATCTTTCTCTATATTGTCAATCGTAGAAAATCTTCCATCACCTCGTCGACATACTCGCACCAACAAATCACATTTTCCGAATTATTTACAACGTCTTACGTGCTTAATTCTCGAACACGATATACGTTGTTTTCTGTACTTCAGACATGGCTTAGGAAATGGCAAAATGTAATATAAACAATAATTTTTATAAGATTTTGAGCGACTGTCACTATTACCCACACCAAAACAACAGCGTTTTAAACTCCCCCGCGATATGGTGAATTTATTTTAAATTTTTTAAAATTATTCTGATCCAAAAACTATTATACTCTTGAAAATTTGAGCAATTTTCTGTAATATTTAATAGAAAATTATTAAATTCTTGTGCAGACTAATGCTATTTTATGAAAAGTGATCGAAACAGTATGGTGTCTGATGACGTCAAGCGGCGCATGCACACAAAAATCTCTCTATGAAAAGGCCTATTCAACGTGTCGGCAAATGAAAAGCAAAGAAATAATAATCTTCTCAATTTCATTGGTCATCTCACCATATTTTATCGTGTAAGGAACACTCACTCGCCTTGATAATTCCAATGAATAAAACGTAGCTCTGAGAAAAGACAGGCACAGGATTTGTTATACACAAATTTAATTTTAAATTCAACGTCTCGTCAAACGAAAAGCAAAGAAGAAATATTCTTCTCGATTTCATTAGTCATCACCCCACAATTCATTGTGTAAAAAAATTAAGACACGTCTTGATAGTTTAAATGAGTAAAATTTAGCGCTGAGGAGAGACAGGATGTTTTGTAAAAATTTATCAGTCGCCGTGTCCCCAAATGAAAAGATAAGAATCATTATTCTTCTCGATTTCATTATTCGTTTCACCATTTTTCATAGTACAAAAGGAAAGACTCACCTTGATAGTGTCAATGAGTGTAACGTAGCACTGACGAAAAAGAAATTGTGTTTTTTAAAAATGTACATTTCAATTCAATGTGCCACCCAATAAAAAAGGGATAAGTAATATTCTTCTCGATTTAATTAGTCATTTCACCATATTCTGTAGTATAAGAAATAAAAGGATATTTTGTAAAATATTACCTTCATGTTCAAAATGTCCCCACATGAAAAGCCAAGAAGTTTCTGGATCTGATAAATTATTTCATTACATTTCACTGTGTTTAAAATATAGGACACGTCTTGATAGTTCCAATGAGTAAATTGTAGTGCTAAGGAGAGACAGGCGATGTTATGTAAAAATTTACTTTAAATTCAACGTCTCGCCAAACGAATAGCAAGTAAGTAATATTCTTCTCGATTTCAATAGTCATTTCACCACAATTTTTTGTGTAAAAAAGCAAAGACACGCCTTGATAGTTTAAATGAGTAGAACGTAGCATTTAGGAGAGACAGACGGTGTTTTGCAGAATGTATCACAGTCAACGTATCGCCAATTGAAAATATAAGAAGTATTATTATTCTCGATTTATTTATTCATTTCACCATTTTTCGTTATGCGAAAAAACGAAGACTCTTCTTAATAGTTTTAAAGAGTGTAACGTAAGCTGAGGAAATAGAGACTGTATTTAGAAAAAATACATTTAAATTAAGTGTGTCCCCAAATTAAAATCAAAGAAGTAATATTTTTCTCGATTTCATTTGTCCTTTTACCACATTTTGTTATATAATGGAAAAAAAGACACGCCTTGATAGTTTCAATGAGTTAAACAAAACACTGAGGAGATCGTCTCTTGTAAGAATTTAGTTTCAAGTTCAACGTGTCGCCAAATGAAAGGCAAAGGGGTAATAATCTCTTAAGGTGTTTTGTAAAAATGTATCCTGTTCAACGTGTTGCCAAACAAGCTCAACCTGTTTCCAAATGAAAAGAGAGGAAACTGTAATCTCGATTTCATTAGTTGTTTCATCATATTTCATTTAATTTCGTTTAGAAAAACGAATACATGCCACGAAGGGAGAACAACACAACAAAGAACTAAGTCGCTTATCCAGACGAGGGCAGATTTAAAGCTGGATATCATAGACTGGCTTTCTTATATATCCAAGGAGAATAAAAGTACGATACCTGTAACATATCAAAATATGTAACGACTTCACAACAAAAATTAGTTTCTCTTCAATAGCTGCCAGACTCGTTAAATTTAGTCAGTATATATGTAATCGTAAAAGAAGCCCTAAAATATACATTTCTGCCAAGGTCATCCCTAAATGCATTTAGAAAAAAACAAGGGACAGTAAAAAAATAAAAATTAATAAAATAGTTTTATAACACCAAACCTAAGAGTTTCCAAATATGAGGTTACTTTTTGATGTTATAATGAATATTGTTATAAATAAGAACTTTATGTTGCTTAACTCCCCTAAGGTATGACTTCTTAAAGTATGCTTCTCCAACAAAGAAAAAAACAAAATCTGTACCAGACCCAAAACTAATTAATGATGGACCTGGTAAAATCCCTCAGAATTGCAACAACCTTTCTAACACATTTGAACAATTTGAGTCAGCATTGAATGACATTATCTTCATGATTACTTTTACTATTAAAACAAATGTTCTTTAGTCTGTATTATTTAGTTATAATTAGAAATACTGAAAAAACAAGCGAGAAGGACAAATGGCATGACAATACGACGAAAAGACACTAACTAATGTTCTGGAATGGACACTAACCCAAAATATTTTATTTGTTTGGACACACAGAAATTAGAACATCCTTCCCCAGAAAGCCTACAGACAGGTCTAATTATTAACATTGAAGACCACAATGACATTATCATAAAAAATGGATTCAGAATTTCAAAGTTTGAAATGTAAGAAGACTTGACATTAATGAAATAAAATTGATAAACAAGGCTGGTCTATTTCATGTAAATAAGTAGGAAAATGTAAATGGATTATATTATAAACAACGATTAGATCGCGTCGCCTATGCCGGCTCTCTTTCTTCACTAAAATAGGATTATTTCGTCCCGATATCACTTAAAAAATCCTTCCCTATATCAGAGTTGATTTTTGATTCTCGCCAATATAGGGTTAAGTATTTTCTTTTCCTTTAGTTATATTAAAATTTTACACATCACAACTGAAAAACAAATTCTCCAACAGTTCTTGTAAAAAAACCAAACAAAATTTGATTAGAACTAACTTGTTAATTTCACTGGCGATTTAATCCTCTATAGATAAGTTCATCAAATTAAAATGCTCCTCGCCTTTTATCAGCCCAGCAGAGAAAGTCAGTTTAATTACGGCGTGTTGACTTACAGCACCACATTATCGATATCCAGTCGGGAGTCTAATTAAATAAGTTGGTATCAGAGTACTTCCTTGACTGTTTCACTATCTAGGAACCAATTTCCAGATAATAATACGTGTTCCTTCCGCTTCCGGTAAATAAATCCAATTTGATGTGACCGAGTGGATCTAACATTTTTACTTTATCTGCGTCCTACTAAAAAAATGCCGGTCTATGTAATTGTTCCTGATGTAATTGGATAATATTATTTGGCCGCGGTCCAACGATTAATTTGAAGGGCTATCTTCACCGCACATTGCACCGTCATATTTGTTCGTGTCGTAATGGTACGGCTCAGAGTAGGGTCTGCAATAACGTTGGTATCTACGTTATCTTGCTGCATCAACAGATGGTGTAATTAGTTGTTTGCGAATTAGTTATTAATCTGTTTGCTTAACTTAGACTAAAACGGACGAGGACAGCCAGACATACACCTCGTTATGTGCCGCCATTAATGCCTAGATCGGGTTCACAAACGTGAGACATGCATTCATGGTTCGTCAATTATTACTCAATCGTTCTGTAATTTATTACCAGTCTGCTAAACTTAACGAGGAATTACCTTGACGAGCGTCATTCCACTGACTAATTGCACATAATAAGTTCCCATTTTAGAAAAAGTTTAATTACTTCCTATAATCACTGCAAAAGTTCCTGAAATGTTGGTTCGACAAATCTAATCAAAATTTGAAAAACATTTTGTACCTAGTATACAGTGCGTCCTGCTAGCGCGGAGATATCCAATATATTCATTAATAAAGAACAGAGTCGTTTTCTAAGATGTTGCATAATTTCTCAAATTCTATAATATAAAAATAATGCCTATTATACACGGTGTAATAATTTCTTTCAATCAGATACCAACTTTGTTTTCTTTAAATATCCACTTATATTTTTTTATCTTGAAGAGTGTTACAATAATACTACAACTAATACACTACAACTATGAAAAGATTAATTGAAAAATTCTAGAACAGTTATTGATGTGAAAGACACGACAGGAGCTTGTATTAGTCGTTTAGAACAAAACATCACAAGCAGTTCGCAAGTGTGTGGCCGAGAGTCCAGAGACCTCGATTTGTTATCGTGCACAAGAATTGAACATTTCAATAGCCACTCTTAATCGCATTCTCACTGAAAATTTGTATTTCCATTCTTACGAGGTCCAATTACCTCAACAACTTCTGCCAACAGACCATGAACAGTGAAAACCAGGGATGTAGCGTGAGAAAGGAATCTAGGAATGTGATAAAAATTTTATAAGGGGAAGTGGTATAGTCGGATTCATGGCAGGCCATATGAAAATGGTAAAAATAAAAAAAGACACTAACCTAAAATGATTATGCCGAGGTACATATCCTCATTTTTAAAATGAACATCAATTCTTCGGTTTTTGTTTGTCCAGCGAAAACGTCTATTACTGTTTCTTCGAATGTTGGACACGATCTCATATCTTCTAACATTTCAATATTTATTAATGCTAAAGCTGACAGAAAAGTATTTATTTATTGAAAATTATATTTCCGCGGAACTGCTTGTGACAGGAATAGTCAAAATTAAACGAGACAATTTTGACGACTCCGGGAAAACAGAAGATAATTGAAGGGACATAATATATTGATGAAGCTCAAACACAGTACTCTTTTTCATATCGGGAACATCAGGATCACTATAAATCACTGAAAATTCACTTTTCAAACAATTTGCTTCAAAGAATGTTCAATATGTATCTACTAAAGAAGAACACACAATTTACTTCACGAATGAAGTAAATTGTGTGGAATCTAGATTTAAGAATTTCAGTTTAGAAATTTCACTAAACCGTTCACTAATAACGCAAAAGTAATAACGTCCAAAATTTCATAAAACAATCGTGCGTAGGTGCTTTTCTTATCTTCTTCATGAATTAAATCCAAACGCATTCTTTTACTTGATGGTTGACTTTCTAACACAAATCTGTCCATACGGTCCTAAATGTCAAATATGTAATTTGAAATCGGCGATCTTTTTATTGCAGTAACTAATATCTGATATTTTTGTCTGTAGAATTTTAAACAGACTCTCGGAATGTGAAAATATTGCAGAAAACACTGCTAAGAAAAAATTAAATTCAAAATCACGCAATAAAGTTAAAAGGCCTCTAGCACAAATAACGGTTTCTCGATTCCATTCCTCATATTCATTTCCCACAATTACCTGAAACAGCGCCTCCAAATCTTCCTTATGTTATGGCCACAGTCGCCAAGATGCGTTCACATAATAGCATAACTGAGTCCGGAAAGAACGACAACACCCACTCGAGGTTCCACTATTGACTGCGTAAGATCACTGACCTTTTCGCCCATCTAACGCGTAGCTTGGATATAACGTGGACCATCGCATTTCAGCACTGCAACAAGTAACGCGACAGTGAAATAATTTCGGACGTCTTCACGGCCGATTTGAATTAAAATAGTTTACAGTAAATAAATAATAAGGTAGCGTTTAAAGTAAATAATGTCTGTTTGCGGTAGGTTTAAAATAATTAAAATATTGTAATAATTGAATAAATTAATTGAACTTTTAAATAACACTAATTTGACAATGTTTTAAGGGATGCGACACATCACTCGAATCCATGTACCCTACGCCCGTGGTTAAGACAGTTCACAAATTGAATCATTGAACAACAAGAAATAAATGCCGATTTTGTGCATAAAATCATCTTCAGCGACAAGACTTATTTTCGCCTTGATAGCTTCATTAACAGGCAAAATTTCCGCATTTGGGTCTCATAGAATCCACGAATGATTCATGAGAAACAAATGCATCCCCAACGTCATACTGTTTGGTGTATGTGGTCTGAAGGAATAATTGGACTATTTTTCTTTTAACATGAGCTAGGTAAGGCATTGACGGTAAATAAATAACGTTATCGTGGCCACGATAACCCAGTTCTTTGTACCTCAAATGGGAGATATTACTCTTGAAGACAAGTAAATTGAGCAGGACTCTGAATCTGTGATAGTTAGTTATTAACAAACCATCCAGATATATGACTCCTTCAAATTGATCGTTTTTAAAAAGACGAGACAAAGATTTAAGAGGATGGCAAATATGAATCATGACAAGACTACCAGGATACATATACGAACGAGGATATACAAATTATGATTGTGCTAATATATATATATATATATATATATATATATATATATATATATATATATATATATATATATATATATATATATATATATATATATATATATATATATATATATATATATATACCAATAAAATTTTACATTATAACGACTATTTTTATTTTTTCATTCTCACTGTGAATTATCATTACAAATTATTGCTATGATCATGATGAGTAATAAATAATGTAATTAGAAATATAGTAAATGGCAATACCTGTGCATAGGTTACACAGAGATGATCAGAACAATTTAGGAGTGACTGGGGTTTTCTCCACAGCCATATGGTCTATAAGGTTGTATTTGCTATGATTGATTTCCATTAATTTGCCACGAGGTATATGAGGTATATTGGTGATGTTTCTTTAGGGGAGTTATACAAGGAGGTTGACTTCTTTCCTGGAGAGATGTACCCTCTTTTAAGTGTACTCCAAAGTTGCTCCTATATGTTTTGGTTTGGGATAATCTTGGTGCCGATGGGGTAAGGAGTTATCGAGAAAGACAAATTTCTTTTGCAAAAATATTTTTCTGAAATTTATTTGTACCTCTGTCAGGAAAATATAAAGTTCGAGGCTCTAGTCATTGTTTGATATTTTTTATCGCCAGCCGAAAAATGAACAAATTGAAGAAAAAAATCACAAACCAAAGCTTGGATCTCATTTTGATAGCTTTCGCCATTACCCGGGAAATGTTAAAACGTAAAGAAACATATCTATTGCCTAAACACAAACCTCTTCTTACCTCTTCAAATTGATCAATTGTGAAGAATTGATCAACAGAACTGAACGCTAGCGCCTCCACCACATGACACGACGCTGGCGTCCGCTAGGCTTTAAAAAAAGAAATAGTCTATATATAAGACAGATAATAACCCTATTTAAAAATATTTATTAAAAGAATGAATCTTAAACAAAAATTAAAGCAAAACAAAATCATTTACAAATTAGAACAAATTTATATTATTAAAATACGCACGTAAAGATTAACTTTCACCAATAACCAATGCGTTAGTACCACTTGTTCCATTATTTTTTTTTGTTAATATTATTATTTAATTGCTAACATTTACATTTTTGAAAGAATGTAAATTAATTTTAATTAAAAATTATATTTTTAGAATTATCAATATTTTTGAAAATTGTTGTCCTACCACAAGCAAGTTAGAAGAGAACATCAACTGACGACAGAAAAGAACTACTTATGACATGGTGATGGACTATAGCCATTCGACTACTGAATCTGTGTGTATTTTAATATTTCTATTTACATTATTTCTAATAATCTTATCAATAGTTCTCTTCATTCGTCGTGGTCTACTTGTCCTGGTTTCTATTAATATATAAATTAAATATTTTATTCCTGATTTGTAATTTTTATACTTCTTTAATAAGCCAAAGTAGACTTGTTAATATAAATTATAATTTAGGTATTTAATTTTGAATTAAATATTTGATAATTTATATTTATATTTCAGACAATTGCTAGTGAGTACTTAATGAAATAAGATTTAGTCCTAGATATTAAAATAATTTAGCCTGTTTTCTGTTTATATGATAATATATCCATCTCCAATTCATAGCCAACTTGTTACACCAAATTTTACAGAATAAGGAAAAGTAAGGAAAATATGTATGAACGGGTTATTTGTATTCCAAATGTCTGTAATGATAAAAAATTTACCAAATGTTATAGTAGTCTTACATTTATAAACACGAATAAACACCCTCTTAAATTATACAGGGTGAGTCGTGAGGAACGGACCAAACTCCAGGAGTGTATTGCACGCGTGAAAATATAAAAATAAATGTAAAAAACTCAAATGTTGTTATCCGATTTTTATTTGTTTTCGAATTATAGCTTAATTAAAAATGTTTATCTAGTATGCCATGTTCGAGGTTTAAAAACATTTGATAACTTTTTGTTGTTTTGACAATATGTCAGTGCATTGTGTCAGTGTAATGTGACAGTGATTTAAGGATTATTTTGGAGTTTGAACGATTAAAGTATTACAAAATGCCACACATGTATTCAAAATTAGAATATGCAAATATGGTGTTTGTTTATGGTTCCTATAATAGGAATGCTAGAGATGCTATTGAAGAATACCGTCAACGGTTTCCACATCACAGACATCCTAATAAAAATGTATTTATCACAGTCTTTTACAAACTGTGTGAGACCGGAAAGCTTCCCAGTCTTAACGTAACATCTGAATGAGCTACTCGACAAGGTTTAGAAGAGATAAAAGATATTCTGGATGTAGTAGCAGAATATGCAAACCAGCTGACGAATAATTAGTATTCAATTGGGCATTCCACAAACAAGAGTAATATACACACTCCACCAGCAAGGCTTGCATTCATACCTTGTACAGAGAGAGCAGCACCTACAACCGGAAGACCTTTCATTTTGGAGAATCGCCTCACAGGAGACAAGTACTTAAATTTTGTATAAAATGAATTACACGAACTACTAGAGGATGTTCCTTTAAACATCAGAATGCAAATGTACTACGTGCACAATGGAGCTCCTGTACATTTCGCTCATCAGGTCAAGGAACATTTCGAAAGGTTTCCAGGGCGTTGAATTTGTCCTGGTGGTCCTATTAGTTGGCCTCCATGATCTCCAGACCTCACAGCACTAGATTATTGTTTATGGAGCTGGTTCAAAGATGAAGAGTATAAAGTAAAAGTGGACATTCGGGATGCACTAATTCAACGTATTAGAAATGCTGCAGCCGATATTAAACGAAGACGTGACTCAACCAGGAAAGCTACAAGCGCCCTTCGTAGAAGAAGCAGAAAATGTTTAGAGGTGAATAACGGTATTTTTGAACATATATAACGCTATGATGACCAGAACGTTAATGTTTGACATTGAAAACAAATAAAAATCGGATAACAACATTTGAGTTTTTTTACATTATTTTCACGCGTACAATACACTCCTGGGGTTTGGTCCGTTTCTTCCGACTCACCCTGTAGAGCTAATAGAAATCAATATTCCGTTAAAAGAATTCCAATTTTCCGTTAAGAAAAATTCTTTATCGCTTCAAATTGAATCCCAAAAAAAATTTCGTCGTGCGTGATAAGTAAAAATAGGAACTAAATTCTCTGAACTATTAAAGTCATAATTACTTTACTGATAATATTATAATGTATACTGGAATATTAGTATATATTTATTTTAAAAATTGTGTTTTTAGGAATTGGAAATATTGACATTTGAAAATCTCACTTTCTCGTTTCAAGTGCCTTATTTACTTCATTTCCCTGAAAGCGGCATTCATCTCCTTTTATTTTCAGCGTACATATATATCACAGAAAATAGTAGGTGCCTGATAATCCTACCACCAATTTCCTTTAAAATCTCCGCTAAGAATACCGTGCCTTTTACGACATTCGTTATTGTATTTTCTATATGTGCTGTCGAAAAGCTTTCAACGAATTTTTATTTTTATTTTAAATATAACAGTCGATGGTGGTATAATGTACACGACACATCTATTACATGTAGAAATAAATTTTATATATCACAAAGATGGAGTAAACTTTTAGTAACTCTTGCATTTTCCAACTATTTTACCATCAATTATATTATCGTTTATAAATAACTCATCAATATTTAAACTGTCATCCCATTTGGCGTTGCATATGCTTAAACAATTTATGGGTACGTAAGTGTATTCACATTTGGAATCAGTACTACATAATAAGGATCTCTATACACAACCTCAAAAACAACTAAAGATAAGTCGCTTTGGACTGCCATCTCTTTGGCTCTGGCATAGTTTTATTGATTTAATAATTTATTTATGAAATCATAGGAAATTCATTCCACATACAGATAATTTTTTATCTCATTAGCAAATAAAAAATTCATATCAACACAATAACAATATAACAACTAATCTATATTTATTAAACGGCTGTTTTCGTGTGTGTATCACAAAAATTTTAGGTCGATGTACGAAATGCTTTTCGTTCGAATTTCGGCACTTTGACAAAAGCAATACAGTAAATCGACCCTTGCGAACAACGTGGTAACTTTTTTTTATTCGAAGCCTCTAGAGGCATACTCCGGAGGCGTCTTCGATATGAGCAAGTTAGCGGCACATTATTATTGCGATTTGCTTACTCGTCACTTATTAACAGGGTAATACCTACTATGTCTTTATTTAAACATAACGTACATTTGGTCATCAAAGAAAATTATACTTTTATAATAGATATATGGTCTCATATATATCTCAGACCAATATGTGACTTTGATCTTATATAACCCAGTTTTATCGTAGGCTGAAATAAAACAAACACATGGTATTAATCATGAATTTAATATAAATACTTTAATACCGCTGATTCATTTGAAGTTACTTTCATCATCATTGATATACATATTATTATATTCGCATTTTGGTACATATTAATTTTGTATTGAATACACAATACAAGAAGTGACGATCCTTATCTACTATATTGGACATGATGGTGTTTTACTATTACACTTCTTGAAATATGGTATATCTCAGACATAATACAGTTCAAGTATGGAGACACCAGTTTAATATAAAATTATTGACATTCCTAGAAGGCGTTGTAGGATTTTACTATTTGCTGGTGTGAATGTTCTTACCATTAGTACTATAAGTATAACTAACCTGATGTACATAACCACGATGTAAACCACATAGTGTCACTGTCCTTTAGTGAGTGGTGTTTAGTAGAGCAAATTTAGGAAATATTTATATATCCATAAAGACATTACCATTATATATCCATTAATATAAAAGCCAAATTATTATATAATTAAAGTACTACTTGTATTTTAAACTCAATTGTGCTTAACAAGCTTTTAATTTCACCTTCTGATCCTACCGTATTCACGTGGATGCTTTTCTGAATCTAACCTTCTGTGTAAGTAATAGATGAACCTCGCTTGTATCCAGAGGCCTTTAAGTATCTTCTTATAATACGTCTTATACTCAAGAGCTTTAGTTTATGGTGAAGATAGGTAATTTTAAAATTTAAATAATTTTAAGGTGGTACTAACTGTGTGCCTACATAATTTGGTATTTAATGACTTGGTATTCTTTTCAGTAGAGATAATATTATTTTTTATATTATAGGTGCATCAAGTTCAACGATTTGTTAACGTCTCGTCCCCACTAACTCTTGGGAGCAACGCCTCGCGTCACCTTCTGAACCACCTTCCCTTCCATCCCGCCTAATAAAGGTCGTGATGGCCCATATAAACCATAAGGATGCCTCCAGAATCCTCCTCGCTGCACTACTCTTCTGTTGGGTTACGAATTGCTTTGTTGTGGCACATAATCCTGGATTTTGTTGTTCTGTGGTTTCTAAGAGTTCTGTGTAGATGTCGACTTGGTCCTGTTGTAGAAAAGTACCCCTCCTGCTTCCAAGTAACTAAATTTCTAGAGCAAAGAGAACCACAGGGCGACAATCTCGTCATCCTCCCGGGGTCCTACGTCATGGACGTCGCCGAAAATAGGGATTGCAAACCCTACCAAGTTTCCGATGGCGCGTCTATCTGTTCCCTGCTAGGTGAGGGTTATTTAATATCCGCTCATATTTCCATGAGTATTCAAATTATCGCGAATAACCTTTTCTTATAAAAGGGAAGATTTATTTTATTATTGACTCTATATCTGCGCCGTGATCTGCGCACGTGATAATTCGAATGACTCTATATCTGCGCACTGTGGTACTCAAATATAATTATGTAAATACTTTTTAGGTGATTTCTCTGATAATAATAATTCGCTGCTGTAGTTTGGGGTGCAGGCTAGCTACTGCCTTGTTTTCATTTCTATGTAATTATTTCTTTTACCGGGAACTTAATTCCCAATATTTACCAATTTTTCGTAAATGTATTCGACTAATGTCACTTGTATTCTACTATGATGTTCTCAACAGGAGGGATAACAACCTTCTGTTCAATATTTACTTCACTTTGTAGACTAGAGAGGAGCGTCTCCTCAGTGGAGAAACTTACAGAGTGTTTGGCTAGAGGAGTATCTCTCAGTATGTTGCAGAGTCTGCGGCATATGCCAGCCAATATTAACGAGTAACAAAGGGAGGAGTTCCTCTCGACCTATTACGGAGTTTCGTGTGTGCCAATTAGCCATATCAACGTTGGCGAGAGGAGTCCCTCTCGGTATATTGTAGAATCTGCGTATGCTAGCATAAACGTTGACGAGAGGAGTCCCTCTCGGTATATTTCAGAGTCTGCGTATGCCAGCCAATATTAACAAATAACAAAGGAAGGAGTTCCTCTGGGTATATTACAGAGTTCTGTGTTTGCCAATTGATCATATCAAAGTTTGGCGAGAGAAGTCCCTCTCGGTATATTGCGGAGTACTGCGTATACCAGCCATTATTTAAACAAATGGAAATTTCTGTTCGAAGTCGGAGTTCTGTTGTTTATTAAGAACATTATTTCCACATATCCAAATTGGATAATAAATGTAAATTAAAGTGGATTCTGAGTTTCCTTTTTAGTTCCCCCTTCTAATATTAAATCAAATAAAGTAAATCAGACTTAAATTCAGATAAATAAAATCTCCTAGATTAAATTAACTAGAGCAGATCATGAATAAAAAAATTAAAACAAGTAATGTCAAACTTTATGTAAAGAACCTGGGGAGTAAGAATTAAAAATACAACGTAGCAAACGGTTCCTACCACTAGACAAAATGAAATGATCAGGCCAAATCTTGGAACTTGTACGTCCACTCTCTTGGGGAGAGTCAACCAGGGGTAGCAGGGGTTCATTGGTATCGCATTCTGCAAGTGTGATATCAATATAACCTCTGAGAGTAGAACGATGTCGCGAGGGGACGTTTCTACTTTGGGCTTCATAAAATAATGTAAGAGAGTGAGGGTGTGGGGTGTTTCACTGGTGCCGTAGTGACTAGGATTTTTATAGTTGGGATTTTCATTTAAAAAAGTATAAACCACGACGAGGGGAGGGATAGAGAACGTTTCACTTCCATTCTGGCAAAAATTTACCCTTGTAGCTCTTATGTCTGTAGAATTTCAGAGAAACTACGTTTGATCCTTCAGCTGAAGATGGCAATAGTCTGCCATCATATGCTTGTCCCAACCCCTGAGGGTGGAACGTTCCCGCGAGAGAACGTTTCTAGTTTGGGCTTCATAAAATAAAGTAAGAGAGTGAGGGTATGGGGTATTTCACTGGTGCCGTGACCAAGATTATTATAGTTGGGGTTCTCATTTCAAAACGTATAAGTCTCCGACGAGGGAAGGGATAGGTAATGTTTCAATACCTAGAGAATCCCACACTATTTCCTATTCTTGATGCGCAGCACATGGTTTGCACACTGTAGGTAGAATGTTGAAACTACCACTCACTAATGTTAATAATTCGCTCCGATATATATTGGCAGTTTATATTTAGAATAATTATCATTTTTGTTACCCCTGGGAAGGGACTGGAACCTTTAGTGCAGCAACAAAAACAGGACACCAGTTTATCACGAACACCGAAAGGTTACATGTTTCTAGGTGCACGTATCGCCAACCAAAGTTGGCATCATCGGAAGGTGATTAAAACTGATTTTTGTTATTGGTATTATATATGGTATATGGTATTTATAATACGATTGTTACCATTAAATTTTTATAATCTTACAATTTTTAAACCTTTCTGTTTCTAATTAAATAGACCAAAATTTAAAATTTTATCCTTTTTACAAGAAATTTTACAAATATGTCTACATTGATAAAAATACGTTTTAAAAACAAACCTGTTCAACTCAGCTATAGGACATGCCAAAGGAAATTTGTAGATATTTCAGAGGCGCATCTAATCAAGTACTAATATATAATATATAAGACATTTTATTTGGCATAAAGAAAATTGTTTACATTATATTTTGTTATATCGAATAAGGTCATTTTCACACTCTGTGAACGATTGGTCATCTTCTGATATATCGCTTAAAATAGTTATCATTTCTGATTATATGGTCAAAAAAAATTTATTGGGGCTTGAGACGATCTAAAAATTTTAACTATGATGAAGGACAAGAGTCGAGAAAAAAAACCTATAAAGCCAAATAACTCGAAAATTATCGGTATTTTCATAGGAGTATCAAGATAATATGTCCTTTGTTCTACATGTAGATACTGAAAAAGTAATACAAAATATAGGTTGTCATTTGAAGAAACAAAGTTGAAACCCGTCGACAAAAGAAGCACCTTGTATCATGGGCACTATTTTTGAATTGTCGAACTGAAGAAATTACGTAATATATTTAAAAATACATATACCTATCTCCTTTTTTTAGAAAAAATATCCAAGGACTAGTTGGATACTCTGTATAAGCTTATTTGATGGTATAAGTGATTTTGTTACGGATACATTAGAGAAATCCTGTATCCTAATGTGTTGGGAGAATATATCGTTTCAGACATCAAAAGAAAGAAAAAGTCCTGAAACTTGGCATTGCAAAAAATTTCTCCATTACAAACTGTTGCTATAACAATTCATATCCGATGATACTTAAAATTAATGGAAGTTTTATTCGGTCGGTTTTTAAATAGAAAAAACTTAATTTCCCTAGAAATCTATCGGCCGATCTATAGGCAGACATCGATAATAAATAGCAACGACCTGCGTGGATGCAATAAAAACTCCAGCGCCCTTTAGCGATTTCTTTTTGAGCACTTCATGTGGGAATGAAAGATCTGACTTTAGTAAGGAAGGAAAACCGACGGAGTTACTTTCAGGCAATGAGAAATGGCGACACATTTGTCACCGTCTGCGAGAAAAGCCGAGGAAGGTAACCAGACGAGGGAAAATAGAGCAGGAAAACAAATGCATCGGAGGAAAAACGCGCGTCGAAATCATTGCCAGTTTGCGGACGAGAAACGTCGAGATAAAACAAAACAAGATCTTTATATTCAGGCAAAAACTAAATACATTTTATACGCTCCGTAAACATTATATACAGTAAAGGAATGGACGCTTTACTTCATTTATAATTTTTATATCGTACTGTCTCCGAATACAATGGTTTTTATTATAGCTAATGTTGTTATTTTGATGGATAAAATCACGAATTACATGCACGTGTGTCAGTAGAGAAAAGATTTTCTCCATTCGTATTATCATTTTTAATCCAGAATGAGTCTCTGTCTACTTCAATAATATCAGACTGAATCGTTTTATTTTCATAATTAGTCAGCAATGATGGAATGAAATGTAAATTAAAAAAAAATTATATATCGACTACACATTAAATTCGAAATAATTCTTGTTCCTATCCTTCATAATTATATTATAATTTCTTTAATGAAAATCAGCTTTGTTTTTGCTCAATATTAAAATATAAATTACTTAATTACAGGAAACATGAAGATGACCGTACATCAATGTCAAAATAAGGAGAAGTTCCGTTTTATTAAAACCAAACTGTTTGACAGAAATCAACATCGTCCTTACTTTTGGATAAAGGCGATTATTTTTTCCACTATTATTTATTTCTGTTTGTTGTTCATATGTTTTCCATATTTTTAAATAAGAACTTCCAACGCAAAAAGAATTATTAAAATCGGTTCATAAACACAAAATTTATACCCGAACATACATAATATATATATATATATATATATATATATATATATATATATATATATATATATATATATATATATATATATATATATATATATATATATATATATATATATATATATATATATATATATATATATATACCGTGCTTTCATTTTTAAATTGTACATAGGTTCCGCCGTTCGGTCCTTCTCGGAAAATTAGCCACCGCTCAGGTGGGGAGTCCGGCCGTACGCCGTGATGATCGACGACTTAGATTTCACATTTATCGTCGCATACGTGTTTTGCATTTAGACGAGTGAACTTCGTAGTAATACGTGTAATTTTAAATAGATTCTTTTAATTCTAAGCTTAGTAATTATGACGTACTCACTTGAGGAAAAAATTGATTTGATATCATGGTCTCTTCAAGGACATTCATTACGTGCAATAAGGAACCTTTTCTCAGTCAAATATGTAAATCATCCGATCCCTGCCTTAAACACAATATCGACAGTAGTCGAAAAGTTTAAGTCAACGGGATGCATTTTAGGTTGTAAATGTCACAAGACACCTAGAATTAACGAGGATGATGAAATGCAGGAATTAATGGTGTGTGCAATGGTAGAAGAAGATTCAAATATTTCTATCCCAAAAATTTCCGAGGAGACTGGTTTTAGTGTGGGTAAAATTCACAAAATTTTAAAGAAAAATAAATATCATTCCTATAAATACGAAGCCTATCAAGAAATTTTCGATGAAGACCAGGACCGTAGAATGGAATTTTATAACACGGTAATGGAACGTGCAAATGCGGATGACAATTTTATTTATAACATCGTGTTCACCGATGAATCCACGTTTCCGTTACACGGTAGGCACAATCCATCAATTCTACGGTATTGGGCTATTGAAAATCAGTATCGCCTGTTAAATACAAGGACACAATATCCCGAAAAATTGAATGTTTGGGCTGGTATTTATGGGAATGATATTATTGAACCATTCTTTATTGATGGAAATTTAAATGGGGAGACTTATTTGAATCTTCTTCAAAACCAAATTGTTCCTGCATTGGCAAACATTAACCCCAATTTTGACAACGTTTGGTTCCAGCACAATGGGTGTCCGGCCCATAACTCAAAAATAGTCATTGACTATTTGAATACGATATTCCCCCAAAGAATTATATCTACGAGAGGCGTAATTCAATGGCCACCAAGACCTAATGATTTTTTCTTATGGAGGTATATTAAATCAAAGTTATACGGGCATCCTCATGAAATAGCTAATAATTTAAATCAACTGAGGGCTAATATTGAAAATTTATTTCAAACTATTAGCCCTCTTATGCTGACCAACATTCGTTCAGAATTTTACGACAGGTTGGGTTATTGTTTGGCGCAAGACGGAGGCATCTTCGAAAATTTTCTTTAATTTTTTTCTTATTCAAGGGGATATTTTTTAAGTTTTAAGAGTTTGTATTTTATTTTTAATTATTTTAAGAGAAGCTATTTATTTTTTTAACTAAGTGCCTTTTAACGTTTTATTAGAAGGCACTTTTTTTAATGCAAAACCAATTATAAAAATAATGCAAAAAAGATCATAGTTTGCTGTTAAATATGGCCAAGATATTTTTTCTTTAAATACCTTGACCTTTTAACAGTAAACCCATTAACATCACTTCCCACGTAAAAGTTTTTCCCCGTTACAAATACGATGTACACTCCCTCACGTGTAGAACGTAACTATCGTAGCGCCGCTAATTATCGACACTGGACAACCTGAAGCAGGGCGTACCGTCCACGTCCCCTCCCTACACGTTATACGAAATCGACCGATTGACTTGCTGTCTAGTAAAAAAATGAAAATATATACAGACAAATTGAGAACCTCCGCCTTTGCTTGATATCGGTTAAAAAATACCATAAAGGATGTCTGCCTGTCATATCAGTCCATATGTTTACGAGTACCTTACGTTGCCTTATTAGCCAGATTAGGCGACGCTGACTATGTTATTTCTGAGTGTAGTAAAGATTCACTTGAAACCTACCTATAGTAATGCTACCATGTAGAAGCCAAACTGTTACAATGATGGTCAAGTTTATTAAAAATAATTACCTAGAAAACTGAAAAATATGCTGAATTTGAAAATATCTTTGGAGAATTTCATTGCAGAAATAAATATGTGCTTATGTTACTTTATTCATTTCTTCGACGCGAAATACAAACAAATTGGTTACATATTTAACTTTACTTATTTGTATTTTGCGACGATGAAGTAAACAAAATAATGCAAACATATATTTTTTCTGTCAGTTTCCATTACCCTTTAATTCATATCAACTTATTAATTGATAAATATGTATTAGTAAAAGCTAAATCCACTTTTTATAGGAAATAATTATTAACAGTCACAAACAGTTATTAGAATCTAACACTAGTGTACGGTATCTCTCTAATTTCTAAATAGTTAACTTACGCTCTTTATCTGTACATATATAAAAGTTAAGTACATATATAAAAATGTATGAATTTCTTCGAATTTTTAAAGTGAATAGAGTATTGTGTATCTGCTCTGTATTACATGTATTTTACGATAATGAAATAAACAGAATAAAATCAAATGTTTAATATTTTACAATATTCCGTAAAATAATATAATATTTTATATATGTCATTTTCATTTATTATCTGCTTGTTAATAAAAGTATATTAATTTTAAATTACTAAATAATTAAATGTATCCAATTATTAAATAATTAGTTATATCACTACACCAATACCACCGTATTGATGTTATCCCACTATTGGTATGAAAAATCGAATTCACATCAAATTTGTATGTTCATGGATGCTTTCGTTTAATGTTGCATTTTATTTCGTATTTCAGATAGTGCATAGTTGTTTGCCTCTATTGTGTCTACTGTCCTGTTGTTTGGGAATTTTTAGTGTTATCATTTATATGCAGTTAGGAAATTAAAATTAACAACATTTTTTAAGCGAATATTTTTCTAGAATATCGAATAATGTGTGCATAATAAGCATAAATACATATGTAAATATTAACTCTAAATATTTCAGAGATTCTCTAGCGTTTAATCTGTTGTGTGAATGGCTGTTCACTATTAGATACCTTGCAGAGTTATCCATCATATCACTGTTCCATTTACTCTAGTGCAGTATTTATATCATTAGATATATCCTAATTACATTAGGATATAACAGAATATATTTTGAACTACCATGTCAAATGCTGTCGCTAATAAAGGTCACATTATCACAAGCCATCACATGCAGAGGCGTAGCGTACATGGATGAGAGTGATGCGTCGCATCCTTTAAAAAATTCCCAAATTAGTGTTATATAAAATTTCAATCAATTTATTCAATTGTTAAAATCTTTGAATTATTTTAAACCAACCGCAAACATACATTAATTACTTTAAACGCTACCATCAACTTTTTTATTTAAAATCGGCCGTGAAGGCGCCTGAAATTATTGGACTACCCCGTTACTCGCTGTAGTGCTGAAATGCGATGGTCCACGTTACATCCAAGTTCCGCGTTAGCCGGCCGAAAAGGTCAGTGATCTTACACAGTCAACAGTGGAACCTCGAGTGGGTGTTGTCGTTATTTCCGGACTCAGTTATGCGATTATGTGAACGCATCTTGGCGACTGTCGTCATAATACAAGGAAGGTTTGGAAGCTCTGTTTCAGGTAACTGTGGAAAATAAAAATGAAGAATGGAATCGAGAAACCGTTATTTGTGCTTGATAGAGGCTTTCAACGTTATTGCGCGACTTTCATTTTAATTTTTTCTTAGCAGTGTTTTTTGCAATATTCCCACATTCCGAGAGTCTGTTTAAAATTCTACAGACAAAAATATTAGATATTAGTTACTGCAATAAAAATATCGTCGATTTCAAATCACATATTCAAAAAATAAGAAACGAGTTTAGTGACATTTGGGACCGTATGGACAGATTTGTGTTGTTAGAAAATCAACCTCTAAGTAAAAGAATGCGTTTGTAATTAATTTCTTAAGAAGATCAGGAAAACACCTACGCACGATTGTTTTACGTTATCCATCATATCACGTTATTACTTTAGTGAACGGTTTAGTAAAATTTCTAAACTGATATTCTTAAGTCTAAATTCCACACTACTTACTTCATTCCTAAAACGTTTTCCTGACGAACTTTTTTCTGCTTTAGTAGATACATATGGAACATTCTGTGACGCAAATCATTTAAAAAGTGAACTTTCAGTGATTTAGAGTGATCCCGATATAAAAGAGAGCACTGTGTTTGAGCTTCATCAATATATTATGTCCCTTCAACTATTTTCTCTTTTCCCGAAGTCATCAAAATTGCGTCGATTAATTTTGACTATTCCTGCCACAAGCAGTTCCGCGGAAAGATCATTATCATGTTTAAAGGGAATAAAGACTTTTCTGCGAAATTCTCAAAAATAAGAAAGACTATCAGCTTTAACATTAATAAATATTGAAAGTGCCTTGTTAGAAGATATGAGACTGTCTCCAACAGTGATAAACGTTTTCACTTCACAAACAAAAACCGAAGAATTGATCTTCATTTTAAAAACTAGGATATATATCTCGGCATAATCATTTTAGGTTAGTGTGTCTTTTTTAATTTTTACCATTTTCAAATGGCCTACCATACATCTGACTATACTCTTCTCCTTATAAAATTTTTATGACATCCCTAGATTATTTTCTCACGCTACGCCCCTGATCACATGTAGTGAATAATTATTATATTAATTCATCTATATCAGTATATTGTACTTAACTGTAATAATCAGCTATATTTATACCAAAATATAACTCAGATGCCCTCGCAAACTTTAGCATTTTTATTTCATGCATTTTAATTGGAACCAATGAATTTACGGAAAGTAATTCATAATACAAACATGACATTAATTGAACGGCGCGCAGTCTTTAACAATAGGTACCAAAATCAATAAATTAAATAAAAGTAAAATATGTTCGTTATGGCCGATATTTGTAAATTTTTGTTCCTGTTATAAATTGCGTTATGAACTATAGTACCTATGAAATATTCTTCTGTTTGTGGGTTCCTTCTAAATTCTATGTTTTGACCTAAAATTGATTGATCTATTATTTCGTGGTAGTGTAAATAAATAAATGACAGGAAAAAATTGAAAAATCAAAATCTGAAATCATCAAAAATCTAAAAACCCGGAAGGATAAGAAACGTATAAATGTAGACATATTGAGGGATCAGAATATGAAAGATAAGTTCCAGGAGAAAACAGATCAATTAATAAATAAAGCGAGTAATGACGAAATCAAGAACGCAGAAACTGAGTGGGAGGGTATCAAGAATAGTCTAGATTCCGCGGCCACGGACATTTTAGGACACGAGAGAAGGGAAGCTAGGAAGCCCTGGATAACGGACGAAATCTTAAACTTAATACAAAAGAGGCGAGGCTACAAAAACAGACGAGACGAAGAAGGACTGAAAACTTATAAGTCAATAAAGTGGGAAATCATTAGAAAGTGTAGAAAAGCGAAAGAACAATGGATAGAAGATAAATGCAAAAAAGTAGAAGATAAGCTCCAAGTAGGTAAGACCGATGAGGCTTACAAAATAATTAAGAGGAACTTCAGCGATATAGGACCAATAAATAGAAACGTTAGGAGTCAATCGGGGGACATGCTGATCGGAAGAGAGGAGAAAGCGGATAGATGGAAGCAGTACTTAGGAAGTTTATACGAGGGTCAGGAATTAGGAGAGATATTAGAGGAAGAATCTAGTACCGATAGGGAAGATGTAGGAAAATCTATATTGAGGGAGGAATTTGAAATAGCACTAAGGGGGCTAAAGAACAATAAAGCGCCGGGTGTAAATAAAATACAGGCGGAAATTTTGAAATGTGCGGGACAGAAAGTAGTAAATAGGATGTTTGAACTGGTAAAATACATATACGAAACGGGCGAGATGCTGGAGGATTATAAGAGGAACATTATCGTTACTATACCGAAAAAGAGAGGAGCCGACAAATGCGAGAACTTTAGAACGATTAGCCTAATTTCCCACGCGTCAAAAATCTTAACCAGAATAGTGCAGAAGAGGATGGAAAATAGAGCGGAGGAAATACTAGGAGAAGACCAATTCGGGTTTAGGCGAAATAGGGGAACTCGCGAAGCTATTCTGGCGCTAAGAGTAATGTTAGAGAACACAATGAAAAAAGGAAAGAACGCTTATATAGGATTTGTAGATTTAGAAAAAGCTTTTGATAATGTAAGATGGAAAAAAATGTTCGAGATACTAAAGAGCGCGGGAATGAAGTATAGAGATAGGAGAGTAGTATCCAATCTATACAAAGAGCAAACTGGTGTTATAGAAGTAGAAGGAGAAAGAAAGGAAGTAGGTATCAGGAAAGGAGTAAGACAAGGATGTACGCTATCACCACTAATTTTTAATCTGTACATCGAAGAGGCGATTAATGTGATAAAGGGTAGAGTGGATTTCGGGATTAAAGTACAGGGACAGAAACTAAAAATGCTGAGATTCGTGGATGATATAGCAGTATTAGCATCTAGTAAAGAGGAATTAGAATCAGCATTGAACGAAATGGAGGCAGTGTTGACAGAGGAATACGTAATGAGGGTGAATAAAAACAAGACTAAAGTGTTAGTGTGCAGAGGGCGCGAGAGCAGAGCAAAAACGAAAGTACTAATTAATAATGAAAGATTGGAGGAAGTTAAAGAATTCACTTATTTAGGAAGTAAAATAAATTAGTATTGAAGAAGCAATAAAGATATAAAACAAAGAATAGCGCAGGGTCGAGTAGCTTTTAACAAAAACAAAGCACTTTTATGGTCGGGGGTAATAAACTTAGAAACAAGGAAGGGATTTTTGAAAACGTATGTATGGAGCACGGCGCTATACGGTTGCGAAACCTGGACGGTAGGGGAAGCAAGTAGGAAGAAATTAGAAGCTTTTGAGATGTGGTGTTACCGAAGAATGATGAAAATACCGTGAACTGATAGGGTTAGAAACGAAGAAGTATTAGAGAAAGTCGGCGAGAAAAGAAGTATGTGGAAAAACATAAAGAAGAGAAGAGATAGAATGGTAGGCCACTTGCTGAGACATGGGGGAATAGTCCGCGATATTTTGGAGGCAGATATAGGAGTGAAGAAAGGCAGAGGTAGGCCTAGATTAGACTACTGCTCATAAATAGTAAGGGATGTAGGTTGTAGCACAATTAGTGATAGGTTAGCACAAGATAGGAGAAGCTGGAGGTTAGCGTCCAACCAGTCTTAGGACTGATGACCTCATGATGATGATGATGATAAGGAAAAAATATGAAGCAAAATTTTAATAGTGATTAACTTTGATAATAAAACTAGGTACTACAACTATTCAGTAAAGTTCTGAATAATTCATCAATGTTTCAAGTGTAATACGTAGACATATGTACAGAAAGAGAAGTCTTAAATTTATTCAATGAAATTATCATAGTTATCAGAAAATATATCATAGACAGGGGCGCAGCGTGAGAAAAAAATCTAGGGATGTGATGAAAATTTTATAAGGGGATAATGTGTAGTGGCATGTATGGTAGGACATATGAAAATGGTAAAAATTAAACACTAACCTAAAATGATTATGTCGAGGTATATATCCTAATTATTAAAATGAAGATCAATTCTTCAGTTTTTATTTTGTCCAGCGAAAGCGTCTATCACTGTTTCTTCAAATGTTAGAGACGATCTCATCTCATATCTTCTAAGAAAGCACTTTCAATATTTATTAATGGTGAAGCTAACAGTCTTTCTTACTTTTGAGAATTTCGCAGATAAGTCTTTATTATTCTCTTTAAACATGAAAATGATCTTTCTGCTGAACTGCTTGTGGTAGGAATAGTCAAAATTAAACGACGTTTTGATGATTCCGGGGAAATAGAAAATAATTGAACGGACATAATATATTGGTGAAGCTCAAACACAGTGCTCTTTTTCATATCGGCATTACTATAAATCACTGAAAATTCACTTTTTAAATGATTTGGGTCAAAGAATGTATCTACTAAGGAAGAAAAAAGTTCGTCAGGAAAACGTTTTCTGAATGAGAATGAAGTAAACTGTGTGGAAGGTTTAAGAATTTCAGTTTAGAAATTTCACTAAACCTATTAGAGTTGACTGATGTTCAAAGTAGAGCGTCCAAAATTTCATAAAATAATCGTGCATAGGCGCTTTTCTTATCTTCTTCAGGAATTGAATCCAAACGCATTATTTTACTTGGTGGTTGATTTTCTAACACAAATCTGTCCATTAGGTCCCAAATGTCACTAAACTCGTTTCTCATTATTTGAATATGTGATTTTAAATCGGCGATCTTTTTATTGCAGTAAACTTATATCTGACATTTTTGTCTGTGGAATTTTAAACAGACTCTCGGAATGTGGGAATATTGCAGAAATCACTGCTAAGAAGAAAATTGAAATCAAAATCGCGCAACGAAATTAAAAGTCCTCTAGTACAAATAATGGTTTCTCGATCCTATTCCTCATTTTCATTTTCCACAATTGCCTGAAACAGCGCTTCCAAATCTTCCTTATGGTATGGCGACAAAGTCGCCAAGATGCGTTCACATAATTGCATAACCTAGTCCGGAAATAATGACAACACCCATTCGAGGTTCCACTGTTGACTGTGTAAGATCACTGACCTTCTCGGTTAGCAAACGGGTAGCTTGGATGTAATGTGGACCATCGCATTTCAGCTCTGCAGCAAGTAACGCGCGAGTCCAATAACTTTGGGCGCCTTCACGGCCAATTTTAAATAAAAAAATTCATGGTAGCGTTTAAAGTAAATAATATATGTTTGCGGTCGGTTTAAAATAATTAAAAAATTGTAATTATTGAATATATCGATTAAACTTTTGGCATCCATGTACGCTACGCCCATGATCATAGTGATAGTCTTGTAACCTTGCTAGATTCATAAGGTAATCTACATGGATACAATTTTGATCCAACGATGAAATAAAAATCTAAAACATGCCAATTACACAAAGTGATATTTAGTGAGCTATATAATTGCAAAATTTGACGAGTTAATAAAATATGGCAAGCGTCTTTAACAATCTCAGTTAGCAAGAGGAGGACAATTTGACATTATATATTTTCTTAAAAATATTGATCGTATAAGTTGTTACTATCTGTCAATAGCATACTAGGTTGTACTTCTATATGTCCAGGGTTTTTATAATCTACGATGGAAATTAAACAGTTAACCAGTTTAATCCGATTATTTAAAAATTATCGCTACTGTGATACTAGGTTTTTTCTGTCTAAAAATGAATGACTAAATATTTAACAAAATAGTTTAGTATCTAAATTTTATTTTATATCTATACTTGTATACAAGTATACAGTAAAATATTCCAATACCGCCCACTCTCGGGGAATCATATGTTGGTCGCTATATAGGGGTAGTTCTTAAAAGAAAATATAAGAAAATAAGTGCATTTTATATTGCTCATTCATTTATTCGAATTCTAATTGCATAATTGCAGTATCTTATTCAAGAAAAAAATACGCTAAATTTAACTTTTTGCATTTGCATAATATATGTGCATATACATAATTGAAAATTATAGTCAAATACATAATATGTATGTATAAATTAACATACATATACTAAAATTACATATGTACTACCTTTTAAAATAATCGGAAATTAATGACTGCTTCATATTATTTAGTTAATTTTTATAAAATTCAGTACATTTTATTGCTCTTTATTGAGGATTTTTTTAGCATTGGTGTGTACTAGGAAATTCCAATGATGGGCGCCCGCGGTCATTTAAGAAAATGGTCGGTATAAGGGGGTACACGAGTATGAATTTTCCCATTTGTAAATGCGGGGAATTTAAAATCGATCGTTATACGTAGATAGTCGCTTTATACGGGGTGGTCTCTAACAGGGGTTTTACGGTATTTCGTTATTTTATATCTGTTTTTTTGTGTATCATAATGTGAAGTGCATTTTTTTTATTATTATTATATTATATAGGTTTGGGCTTCATCAGCCACTGATCGCATGGGTAGTCCCTTGGCGATCCCCTCTTATCCGGGTCATTATCCAAAAATGCTATCCCATCAAAGGAGCAATTTAGGCACGTCCCCCGCCTTAAGCCTCGCCTCCTCTAGGATAACAGGGGTCCCTAATATAAGATACCTCTTCTCCTCCAGTGCGGGGCAGGTGTAAAGAAGATGAATCGAGGTTTCCTCGTCTTCTTTACAGTATCTGCAGGCCGGGCTCTCAGTCAGCCTCAGCTTGTGCTTATATACATTCAGGCTACTATGGTGGCCCGTTATGATTCCCACCAGAGTTCTGGCTTTTTTTTAAATATATCATGTTTTATATTTTATATTTTTATTAAGCAATAAATTACTTGAGCCCATTTTAATTATTAATAATTTTACATTTATATGTGTATATATTTTAGTAATATTAGTTTTTATATTTTATTTTTCGTGTATATTTCCTAGTAATATGTTATAGCAAAGCAAAGTATAATTTGAAAAGTGCATAAATTTGTTAAAACTCTAAGGAATAGCTTTTGGGAAATGCTCTGGGATTAATTTCTTAAAATATAATAATTAATACATGCAGTGATTCGTGTAAGAGGTATGATGTAATCACTTTTTTCTAATGGCAACCCCTTTTTTAATTACTGAATGTAATGAAGCACTTTTGTTACGTATGCTACGGTAATAAGACATTCGTGTGAATATAGGCTAGATATGAGAAATTAAGGAAAACGATTTTGCAGTTTCAAAATAATAAATCTAATGGTAATAATTATTTAAAAAAGTCAACTAAGCCAAATGTTAAAACCGTTGGCTGTCTGACAGCTAGCCTTAGCGATCAATGTTTTTTATTTTTGTCAAATAGACACTTGAAACTGCACTTCGTTAAATAGGTTTCTTTTTATTTTGAAAATTATTTCTTTAAAGAATCCATTTCTAATCTTTTGCTTGGCGAAAACAGTTCATTTGAGGTATTTAATAAATAATAACTTTGTCATTTTGTGAAAAATAGTTAAATTAACTGAACGGTAAAGATTTGAATTTCTTTTGAAATGATCCGATTTGGAGACAGGAAGCACATCCAATAAGGAGTAGTCAAGTCGTTCAATGTAGCTCCTAATTGGCAATGCATTAACCAAGGCGTGGTAAGCATTGCCCCTTGCATTGGGGAATATTCGTGATCTTCCTAGATCTGGTCGACCCTCATCATCAGAAGACGATCAACAAGGTTTTGTCGGTAATGTAAGAAAATCATCAGTGAACACTTAACCAACTGGCTTTTGATTTCAAAAAGGCAGAATCTACAATACGCAAAATTCTGAGAAAAGCAAAGCACCATCTTTATGAGGTATGCTTTTTCCATTAGCTGTCAATCATGAAGACCACTCTGATCGTCGAAATCGATTAAAATGCAACAGCTATGCAATAATTATATAATTTTGTAAAAAACACATTTTCTTCTGACAAGGATACCCTTGTTTTGAAAAACCATGCCAATACGCAAAACTGTCGTTTTGTCTATGGGCTATAGGGAATCCCTGATGAATAATAGATCCCTTCTAGGTCCCTATTTCTTTGACGATTGGTAAAGCGTCAGGCTGTATAGGGCAAAGTTACACTTAGAGATGAGGACAAACACAGACAAGCTCAGGCAGAGGTGCTAAACTGTCCCTGTTTGGACTTTACCGAAGCATACAACGACACCCCTAATGCCACCACGGATTGCATTACGGATAACATCTTAATGGAATATGATAGATCACCTATTTATGTTGTGGACGCGCAGCATGTTGAGTAAATAAGCTGCGCCCACCGTATTTTAATAATGAATATACATACGATTTCAATTTAAATTAGGGTTCGTGTTCGACAGCGACTTTAGTTATGACTGAACTATTTAACTTACATATTTATTCAGTAAAATCCTAATTGTAGTTGCGACGGTATGACCATTTTGGCCAAAAAAATTGTGAAAATTGTAGCTTTATTAAAAGATCGATATTCGATGTTCTCATATGCACGTTTCGATTAGCACCCTGACTTCACTTAGATCGTATTTAAACCATTTTCTTCCACAAAATAAATAATTTCAACCTTCCGGATATTAAGGATCTCTAAAGTTCATTTACTACAGATATCAAATTTAAAGTAAATTAGCTGTACTTGAAGATTTAAGCAGTAAAGTTGTATCGGCAATGTTAGCACTTTCTTGGAGTATTTAGACAGAAAGTTCATACTAAGCAACTAGGCACTCTAATTTGAAAACCGATATGGTGATTATCGTTTACATCTTCGCACTACTCCCGAAGCGGTCAGCGTATAACCGAGATAATTTAAAGGTTTATCAATTTTCTACGTAATTTAATGTATTTATATTCGTATTTTAAATTAATTAATAGAGATAGCTATTGGATATATCAGTTAGCTAGATAGTCATATTAATTTTTTGATTTCTTTCTATTTCTAAACATTTAATGTTAGCGGTTTAATATTTTTTTACCTTGCCTTACAGTGGGCAACGGATTAAGTTAAAGACTTCAAATTTTACACAAAAATAAAATTCCCCAATTCTAAAAAGGAGTTTGTTAACCATTCCTTATAGTTTTTCTGGAGTATCATATATTATGTATTTATTAAAACCTTCCGCGACTAACATGCGGTCTGTGAGACGGAAGCAATAATTTTTCCCGAATATTTCCGAATCCGCCGCGATGCGGACCGATTCCTTTCCGCTACCTTCCCTACGCAGGCGCCATTCCTCAGTGTCGATTATTCAGTCTTTGATGCAGGTTGTGTTCGGAGTTATTATCACAGTCGGTCCTCGGAGACGGATGTTAGTGACGGATCCTAATTGAAAAGTAATTGATTACCACAAAAATAAAAAGTAAGTTGTATATTTTTTACCTTTTCGTTGCGAACTTAAGCGACAGTTTACTACAATAGTAACCTGATGTTAGCATGTTTTTTGTTTATTCTAAAAATCCAACTTTTAAGTACTTTTTTCTTGATCAGGCTATGATGTATAAATACATTTTTTATTTTACAATAATTGTTCTAATTCTTTACAGAAAATGGCGGCAGGTAGTTATGAAGAAGAACAGATAAGACTATTGCAACTTTTTGATGAAGTTGAAACAGATTGCGAGGAAGTTGGAGACAGTGATACTAGCATAGAAGACGATAATTTAGAAACTCAATATGAGAACTCAGATACAGAGCAAGAAATGTCAGATAGAGAGATAGCTGTGGAACCTGAACCAAATAGGAGATTTCGACAACCATGTTTCATTGGAAAGGCTGGAGGTAGATGGGAAAAACATTTGAGGAAAAGTCTAAATGTTCGAGCGCGTGCTGATAATATTATTACCCAACTTCCAGGAGTGAAGGGCGAAGCTAAGAATAAGAAAACACCAATTGAAGTATGGAGTTTCTTTTTTACAAGTGATACGTTGGAGCGAATTGTTGTCCACACTAATACGCAAATTCAAACAAAACAATACGCTGAACAGTATAGAACAGCAAGGCCAACTGACATTGACGAACTAAAGGCTTGGATTGATTTACATTGCTGGCAAAAGAAAGAGCAATCATGAAAACATTATTGATCTCTTCAAAACGAATGGTTTGGGATTAGAAATATTTAGATTGACAATGTCCCTGGAAAGATTCAAATTTTTGTTTCAAAATATTCGTTTGGACAACAAAACAACGACACTAGAAAGACAAAACCAGGGCAAATTAGCAGCAGGAAGAGAATTCTTTGATGAATTTAACAAAGAAAAAGTATTTTTCTTTGTCACAGTATGCCACGATTGACGAAATGTTATGGGCTTTTAGAGGACGCTGTGGTTTTAGAGTATATATTCCATCAAAGCCCAATAAATATGGACTAAAAGTATATTCTTTAGTAGATACGAAGATGTTCTACACTGCCAAAATGGAAATATATGTCGGACAACAGCCAATAGGTCCATATAAAATAAATACATCCAATATTGCTGTTGTTCCAAGGTTGTGTGAACCAATATGGGGATCAAATCGTAATGTAGCCATGGACAATTTCTTTACAAGTACTGACTTAGCCAGCAAACTTCTCAACGAACATAAGTTGACAGTTTTGGATACCCTAAGAAAAAATAAACCGGAAATTCCAGAAGACATTAAAATAAAGAGGCCTGACACATCTTCAATGTTTGCTTTTCAAGAAAAGTTGACTTTGGTGTCATATATTCCAAGACGGAATAAAAATGTGTTTGTTCTCTCTACCATGCATCAAGACGATGCTATGGATGAAAACACTGGTAAACCGGCAATGATCATTGACTATAATGCAACCATAGGTGGTGTGGACATGGTGGACAAGCTGTGTGCAGCTTACAATTGTGCACGAATTACACGACGTTGGCCAATGGTGATTTTTTTATGGTACATTAAATGTGGCCGGCATCAACTCGTATGTGATATTCAAAAATAATAACCCAGGAATAAAATTTCCTAGAAGATTATTTGTAGACCGTCTTGGATACCAATTGGTCGAAGCTCATACAAGAAAACGCTTGAACTCAACTAGTCTGTCAAAAACCATCAGACTGAGGATTCAAGAAATATATGCCATTTCTGATATTGAAGGCGAACCTTCAGTGAATCTCACGTATGGTCGATGTTTTTATTGTTCCTCCAAAAAAAGCAGAAAGACCAGATATTGCTGCCATAGATGCAAAAAGTACATGTGTTTGACACATTTGACCCCTATTTGCAGAGAATGTGTGTATAAAAATTAAAATTAAAATTTCAGTTTCATAGTTAATATTTGTTACCCTTATTATTTTTTTTATTACTTATTAATGTTTTAAGAAACCCTTAGCTTTAGTGTTTGCTAAATAGAAAATGTTATTTTCGAGTTCTACATATTTTGTTGATTTAGTTTTTTTTATGACTTGTTTTATTAAAGGTTATACAGCTATGTTTAATATTAAGCAGTAAAAGTAAAACATAGATTAACGTGTTTCTATTTCCCCACTATTAACAAAAAGAAGCCCTAACCCGCGTTTTCTCTCACAAATATTTTTTTTAAGTCGGTCTCTGAGACGGATGTTAGCTTTCGTGTCAAATCAAAGCATGTCAGTCGAGGAAGGTTAACGCTGAATCGCTGAATCAACAGGTAGATAGGTATATCCATTAGGATAATGGCAATTTCAGTACGTCTCTGGTACCAATTTTATTTAAAGATATTGACATAATAATTTCTATAATCCTTATTATCACTTTTTCAGCTTAAAACTTGGTTATTTGCGTTTCTTTGGACGCTCTACACGTCAATATGCAGACGCTCTACACATTATAAAACGTATCGAAATACTGACAGAGAACTGTAATATGCAATAGAAATATTTATAATTTTTATTTTGTCTACCTTCCTTCAAATTGTTCCCCTTTTGATTTAAAAGATATATTGGATAAAACAACAATACGCATAAATAATAAAATTCATTAAAAAGGGAAAGGAATTTATGATTTATGTTAAAAAGAAAAGGTTAAATTTATTATGAAATAAAATAGAAACAGAATTTTGCATCTATTACATTTGACAAGTACCACAAAGGAGATGTCCCTTATGGTACTTCGAAAAACGGTCGAACCTTTGAGTTATTTTTATATTTGTGACGAGTTTTCTATGCGTTAACCCTTCACTCCATTATTCTATTTAAATAAGTCCGTTAATTTTCTAATATTACTGTATGATAGTCGATCTAATTTGGAACAAATCTAATGACAATCGATATGAGTCACGTATCCTTCAATTAATATATTACAACACATTGTCCTTTGGTCAAACAGGGACACTTACAGGAGCAATTTAATATCGTTTATCAGTGAAAGCAAGTAAATATATATATCGTGTTTCAGTATTGATTTATTAGTGTCTATTGAACGAGCTAAATGCCGGAGAGCCCATTAAAGATAATTACTTCTAAATGGATAACATACAATATTTCTTTCTGCTATTATTTTTACTAATATCAAAATAAAATGCAAAATAAATTTGTTAATTTTGTAAATAACTTTTGTCAGAATTATGGCCTATACAATGAAAAGAATCACTTTTCTATATGCTGTACGTAAGGTTTCTTGTATTATTGGAATATATATTAAAGTGAAATATTTTAAATTTCTTTACTTAATTTATACCAACTACATTTTCTGATACCAGTAAATTTTCTTGTATAAAACAGTGAGTTATGTTGATAGTTCAATTATTGTTTCCAATAACATCGAACGAATAATTTTTAAAATGTTTAATATTATAAAAACTCACTTTTAGATGAAGCCCTTTAATGAGTAAAAATATCGTCATGGAAATTACAATTTTAATAAATTTTAAGAAATGAAATATAGTACAGCTATAAGCTACAAAAATCCAAGGTCTAAAAATCATAAATAAAAAGAAGTTTTAGAAGTTTATAAAGTAACTTTGGTAAATACAGTATAACTAAATGTTTTATTTAACTCAAGGGATATACCGAACCAAATATATTTATGTCTAATATAACCATACCAGTTCAAAGTGAAGCATTTAACTTTGAGGCTTATATGTTATGTTTCTATAGTGTTTTATTTAAATTTATGGAATCTAGACATATCAGCGGAGTTAAGTTCTTAAATCGAGAAGCTACATTTTTATAAAGACTATCCTCCAAATAATCCTAGAAAAATAAGTCAACGAGGTTAACGATGAAGCAATAAGGCAGCTAATCTCTTTTCGACAAATTTATGGTAATCTAATATCATTAATATCATTAGTAACCTAATCATTAGTAACCTAAACAAGGACACTCTATGATTAGATCGAGGCCCATTACATAAACCAAAAAGGGCATGCTTAAAAGATGAATATAGATGTGAGTTTTCTCGCAGCAAATAACTCTGTGGAGACCAGGTTCCCTATTTTTAAATTTAGAGTTATTATAACATCGAAGCTTCTTCTCTTCGGCATAGCTTCGTGGGATAGAGATTAATAGACCGTGATCTTGAATGGATAGAGGCTGCAGATATTAAGTGCAATACGAGTATACCTTATGCTTTTTTCATTTAACTTAACCTGAGATTCAGCTTGGAAAAGCAAAGTACTAGGGTTGGTCATGAAAAACGGTTCAACTAACGTGTTTTCATCTGTGGTAATACTGTATGGTGTACAGATATATCTAAGCAACCAGGTTTCTCGTCAATGAATGGGCCATTTACTTCAAACTTTTGAACTAAACAATAATAAACCAAAGAAGAATGGAAAAATAGAACGATAATATAACTTTTTCCATGCGTGCAGTTATATTACCTGAATGTCCTCTTTTTACATTAAAATAACATTTTATCTTGTTCAATCCATATTATAAATTTAATATTTGATTTCATTTGATACTTGATTTACCTCTTCATTATATAGCTCCTGTCTGCGTTTATTGAGTGGCCAGACAGATCGCCAACTTTGACACTCCTATACTACTTCTTGTGTAGATATATACTAATAGGTGATATTTAAACAAAACAGGTTACTAAATGGGAGAATTTAGAAGATTTAAAAGCCAGAGTTCGTCATGAAGTAAAAAATATACCTCCTGAACTTACTGACACTATTCAAAAACAATTTATTAATCGTCATGGTGACTTTCAGGTAGCCAAAGGTGTACAATTTTAACATTTAATATAGTTGATTTTTTAAATAATCATTGCCCATAAATTTAGTATTTTGAAATTGCACAATCCTTTTTTTCATTTATTTATCTAATCTACGAGTATACCCACGCTAATATAATTTTTACCGTAATCTATGCAAAAATGTGCTCTTTCATAATCCATTTTAAAAAAGAGAGTTCCATTAGAAAAAAATATCGATGACGTCATACCTTCTACACGAATCACCCTGTATGTATTAGTTATATGTTAAAAAATGCGCAACTATAAATAAACTTTCAAGGGTCTGAGAGTTTTTTTCCAAAAGTTATTCCTTAAATTTTTAATGAATTTATTCATTAATTATGAAAGCATTGTAATGGGTGCTTTTTTAAGCTTGATTGAACTTAAACTTAAAAATTAAAATTGAGTTTAAACTTGAATAAATACCACAAAAATTAACTTTTTATAAATAAATATAAAAATATATTTTTAATCTGTTTATAGTTGAAATATTAATACATGGTATTAATATTTAAAAATTATTTGAGGCATATGGCCACCGCGGCGGTTCCTGACGAAGCGCATTCTGTCAGTCCAATTTTGGGTCACTTTTTCGAGCAGCGGGCCGTATGTCATGAATCACACGAACAATTTTGGTTTCAAAGGCGTCCAGTGTTACTGGTTTATTAGCATAAATCAACATCTTCACGTAGCCCCATAGAAAATAATCAAGAGGCGTCAAATCGTAAGACCTGAGTGGCCAGTTCACAGGTCTATTGAAATCAATTTATCACCAAACCTTGTTTGCATTAAGTCGATAGTTTCGTTCGCCGTATGGTACGTAGCCCCATCCTGTTGCATCCACATTTCATGCGAATCAATATCATCCAGATTTTGAAAAAGATATTCATTTATCATGGTCCGGTAACGTTCCACATTGACCCTAACGTTAGCCCCAATCTCATTTTAAAAGAAATAAAGTCCAATGATGCCACTAGCATATAAACCACACTAAACTGTGCATTTTTCTGAATGTAATATAATCTGTAAGATCTCTTTTGGATTGGTATCCGGAAATTCTGCTTATTAAGAAACCGGTTACGCCAAAAATGAGCCTCATCGCTAAACAGAACTTTACGATAAAACAATGGGTCGGCTTGCAACTGCTCTAAAGCCCAATCAGCGAAAGAACGACGCAAGCGATGGTCTTGTGGCTTTCCACCAGTTGGATCTTATATGGATGTAGGTCAAGATCTTTGTGCAAAATTAGTAGTAGAGCAAGGGGGCTACCAGCTCACCCTCGGATTTGTCCGCGGACATTTGATGCGGATGGCATGTGTCCATCGGGAGTGACCAAAGATGTGGGTGGGGTCGCGAAGAGTTCTTGTGGATGATCAACAATGACCAGAGGGTGTAGAAAAAAGCGGCGGAGGGGGGCGAGGGGAAAAAAGCATGGTTAAGAAAAAAAGGGGCGTGGCTGCGTTAAGAAAAAAAAAAACATGGCTGTATTAAGAAAAAAGAGGCGTGGATGCGAAAAAAGAGGGTGGAGGTAAGAAAAAAACATGTCTGCATTAAGAAAAAAAATGTGGTTAGAAAAAAGGGGGGCGTGGCTGCGAAAAAAGAGGGTGGGGGGTAAGAAAAAAGGGTGTCTGCATTAAGAAAAAAACATAGCTGTATTAAAAAAGGGGGCGTGGCTGTTGCATTAAGAAAAAAAGAGGGTGGGGAAAAACATGTGTGCATTAAGAAAAAAGGGGCGTGGCTGCTTAAGAAAAAAAGGGGGTGGGGAAAAACATGTCTGAAAAAAAGGGGCCGTGGCTGCGAAAAACATGACGTCTTATGATTGGTGAATAACGGAAAAAATGTCTGACGTCTAATATAGGATGAGATAGCACAGAAAGAGCTTAGTAAAAAAGTGTGACGTCAGAGCCTAAGATAGCACGCAGAAAGAATGTAGACGTCTATGATTGGTGAATAACGGAAAAATTTGTGATGTCATAGTCTTAGAGTATAAGTGTTGGCTGTTAAGACAAAAAACAGAGAAAAATGAATGTCGAAAAGGCCTTATTTCACTACATTTACGGTGATCAGTCATCAGGATAGCAGAAATATTCAAGACGTATGCACATATATTTAAATGAAATAATATTTGGTGCATTATTTATCAAGATTCGACAAGTCTAAACTATTCAGATAAATAAAGTCGTAAATTTTGTTTGTTATTATAATAAAATATCCGATATCCGATAACGAATGGTGTTGGTATACGGGATAGAGTTTCCATATAAGGTTTTATTATTTAACACATTCAATTCAGGATTCATATGTATACAGGGAAATTTGAAATAATTATCTTCAGGCTAATTAAAAGTAATATACGAGGGGTATCGGAAAATAATAAAAAGACATAAATGTTTATAAAATCATATTTATTAACATATAAAAATACAATACTAATTAAAACTATGTAATAAAAAATATAAGAGCATAATATATAATTATAATACAGTATGTTTATTAATAGCAGTATAAAAGCACATTTTTTTATTTATAATAGGATTCAAAATTTTCGCTGCGGCTTCTATCCTGCGTTGAAATCGGTATCGGTCCAAGACAAAAAATTCCCAATATCTTAATCTTGATGTTCTATATGCATAGACCCACGTGAACATTATATACGTTTGATTACGGCTCTCATCGAACGTAACTCGCTTTATCCTCTTTTCATTACTCATTGTGGTAGATTGTTTTTAACCCATCGGAATAAATCTAAACAATTCTGTTTACTACATTTGTATGATTGTTGACTATTATAATCATTGAATATATCGACAGGGGTCACGCATGCGCCTTTAAAAATGTTCCAATCTAAATCTCCACTTGTACCATTTTGAAATTTTACTCTTATTTTATATCTTTTAGCATCATTTGGTATTGAAGAAAAAAACGTGGAAATATGATTATTTAGGTGTCATATTTTTCCAGTTGTTCTTTGTATCAAAGTGGACAAACATTTCTTTCGCATCATATGGACGATGCACATAAAGAACATTTTGATATATAGCATATAATAGAATAAACTGATGACCTAACGGCATCATGATTAATTATATACTATGCATGTACACATAGGCTATACTTATTTATTAACATTTTCTCTCTATATTTTTGTTGAAGGAATTTTTATAATCACAAGATAGAGTATTTTTAATAGATTAATAAATAAGAAAGTTATAGACAAAGAAAATGTATTTATGGTAAAAACAGGGGTTTTATTTTTCCTAAGTTGGTACTAAAAAACCACTATATTTGGGTTGGTACACCTGTATGATGGTACGACTTGAAAACGTAACTAAAATGTTTGCTGTGCTATTGTAGACTAAATAAGCTGGTGAATAAACAAAAATTATCTGCAAAATGCTGAGTCATTTTTTCTTTTAACCTACTTGTCGCTTATTACATAGAATGCAAATTCAACGTTAAAAACAAGTATTGACTTGTTGAAAAAAGTGTCGTCAGCTGAGTTAAGGAACGTGACTTAAATGTAAACAAACTGGTGTTTTGCTACTATTGTAGACTGTGATTAAAGCCGACTAACATCGGAATTGAGATCAAGGTCATAAATCCAAATCGTATTAAATATCATCTGCGTAAAACAGTGTTGGTGGAAAATTTGAAATCTGGGGATCACGGTAGGAAGGTAGGAAATTTGAAATCTGGGTGGGTCGGGTGTAAAGAGAAAACACATGAAAGAAATGTAATTTATTTCCTGTATATTTTTTATATCCTTCAAGTTCATGGCGCTGGATTTCAATTAAACTTGATATATGAACCTAATGATGTCTACTGAATAGGCTAACGGAATCAATTACTTAAGAAAGTAAAAATCTTAGTTCTATTCTGTCCGATCGAAGTGAAATTTTACGTGGGTATACATCGACTTTGATCATCTAACGCAATATGCCAAAAGGACCTTATCTTAAACTTTATCAGATTTCAATCGAATAAAGACTAAAATTCATTAAATGATTAATTGAACATAATGACAAGATAGAATATTTTAAATAGGTTAATGAATAAAAGAGTTATAAACCAAAAAGGAAAATAATGTATTTATCATTATATTTAGCTTCAATAAGATAATAGAATAACTTCCATCTAAATACGTCTCATTCAAGCATTATTTAAAGTGTAAAAATCATATTCGATAGGAAAAGAAAACTAGTGTTTCAGTTATTTGGAATTATAATTGTTTTATCTCTATTACATGTTGTATATATTGGTCATCTTTACTGTTCATATGGATTTTTACCTACCTATTTAGGTGATTCAGATATAAATGAAATACAGTTGGCTAGTTGTTAATATTAAAAATCTGAAGACTAGGGAGGTATGTAGAGACATGAATGGTAGGTAGTAATATAAGTATAGACTAAAAAAGAGCTGATAATACAGGACTAGAAATTTGAAATCTTGAGGGAGCGAGGTGGATGTCAGATAGGTGAGAAATCTGAGGACTAAGTAGCGAGTAAGGTGTGAAATTTGAATGAAAAATAAGAAGGGGTCTTAGAAAGAAATCTGTTGATTTTTACATATATAAATATAGAGTGGTAGCAAGTAGTTTTAACATCAAAAGTTTATATTATTTATCTAGTAAAGTTGTATGTGAAAATATAAGAAGTGCTAGAGATTTTAACAGATATTCCAAGAAACATTAAGGATGACTTGGTAAATAATTTTTGATGAATATAAAATCACAACGCAAAATACATGTGATATTATTATATAAAAGTTTTTATTTTTAATTAATATACATTTGCATTTTTCCCAATATCTGCAAAATATAAATGTTTTAAAAAAAAATTTAATCTATCTTTAATTCCAATAATATTTTGATACATTCATCGTTCAAAATAAAATAACATTGTCATTACTCTTCAAATATCAGTATATGTTTATCCATAAAATATCTGGCTAGTTATCTTGAAAATCTTCTAATTCCATTCCAGTTTCGATAAAATTATTTTCTTTATCACTATCGAGTATGATAATTCGCAGTGAAATCATTCAAGTCCGTTAATGACATTTCTTAAAAAAGCGGATTGTAGAATGCAGATTTTATTTAACATAAAAAAAAAAACATTTTTCACAGTCACGATGTAACAGCACGAAATTTGGTAATATGAGAAACTGGACGCAAACAATGTCTATTTAAAAAGTGATTATAAGAGAACCGAAAAATTAATTTATGATTTCCCAATATCAATGCTGTAACGTGAGAGCGAAAGCAACCCAACGAAAAAATGCAGAATTAAAACACATACAAACAAGTCTTGACTTGTTGACGAAAACGTCGCAGGCTGGTTTAAGGAACGTGACTTAAATGTAAACAAACTGTAAAATTTCGGGCTGATAGACAAAACAATTTATTTCTAATCTGAGTATAAATCAATAAAAATAATTTATGACTTCCTATCGATAAAAAAACTGCAAATGTAGCATTTTGATTTGTCATGGGTCTACTATGTAGTGACGTCGAAGTTGGAGGCGAATAACACAACAGACATCTTCGAGGATAACACGTCGTCATCGACAACGATGAAAAATTCGCTTTAAAATACTTTAAGATACATTATTGCAGCACCGTAAAAAGGAATTTGTAAAGAGTCATTAGATATATTTAAGTGGATGATTATATTGTCAAAAGAATAATCGGACTTCAGGTTGAGAAATTTTTTTACGTTTTATAACATTAATTTGAGACTGTCTTTTTTAATTTTATTGGTATAGATGAGCTCACGAACAACTTTGTCAGATTATTGAAATGTGCAGAAGCTGTTACTCATTTTCAACAATTTGATTTCAATAATTTGCGATAATCTTAGAGCATAATGCGAAAACTTCATTTCTATTTCTTCAAGCTGTTCTTCTGTCAGACCACATAAAATATCCAAGTCGTGGGATCTATACGATACTCGACCAGTTCCCTAGATGAACACAATAATTTGCTAGAAATATAAAAAAGAAATATTTTTCCTGAATAACGCTCAACAAATTTAGTCGATCGTAACATCGAGTTGAATAGAATTATTGAAATCCATCTCTCTAAATCTGCAGAATTAAAATTATTCCCCAGATAAACTTAAGCACATGTAAAAACTGTTGAATGATTTGCATATATTGATATTACAAAAATAAGTGAATTTAGAAAATTATATGTTCTGTTTTATTAAGTATATTTGTATTTCATCTAAGCACCTGAACTATGATAATCTAAGCATCCGAACTATGAGCGTTCGAATTACTAAAATCGCTGACGTTTCTTTGTATCAGTGAATGTATACATATCTACAAAGATTAAGCTAATATAGTGCCGCACGCCTTTTTTTAAGATATAAGACAGGACCATTTCGAACAATATAAAATAATAAAGAAGAAATTAATAAGCAGTGCATCAATGGTCTCATATATATGTTAGAGAATATTAAACTAAAAATAGTTGTTTCTACACAAATCTTTATTTCTTAAATTACAACTTCTATATTAAGTGAGCGTTCAGTCAAATCTAATCTCCTATTCGAGCCGTCGCATATATGAACCTAATATATAAACTATAAACAATAATAAACATTTAGAGAAACACATTGAAGTCGGTTATCGATGACATCATCGACCCAGCCCCAGTTTTAACTGCAACTCACATATATATTTCTAATAAAAACTGTAGTTATGTACATCATATTCCCCCCCTTTAACACATAGTTTTTTTGGTATTAACAAAGTTCCATGGCATATATTTATATAATGTTATTATAAACAAAACTTATTTTGTATTGGAATCAATCTGATAATTTACTTTAACAACTCTAAAATGACGAATAAAAAATAATTGCTATCGAGTTCCACTATACAAGGTGTGAGATATATAACTTACATTATTTGATGTGAGAAAGTGAAAATCAATTATAATAAAATAATATAAAGACATAATATTATAAAATCAATGACTTGTAACTAGAAAGTGGAGAGTAATCCTACGGCTTTTTGTTGACAAATTTCTCCAGAGAGATAATTCTCAAAAGTAATTTTGTTTACCACAACATTAGACTTTACACCTTTTGATTTTCTACTACTATTTTCCACTTTTTATAGTAGGTGTACTGTTTAGAACGTAGCCCTATGAAAATGAGTAATTATTTTCACATTGTTTTTATCCTTCATTAAAAACCATGGGATTTGTATTTTATTTACTAGAGGAATATTCCAACGACTATCTCGGGGATAATCACTAAGTATAAAATCTATTTTTTGATAAAATCTTACACTGAATTTCGAACAAGAGACTGTCTGTATCAGCGTATAAAAGTTTACAATTTTCTATAGGGAATTTCGTTAACATGTATTTATAGTGTCATATACGCAAATTTTAGAAATATCTAAGATACACATTCTGATATACAGGGGTTTATTGAATATAATGTGAGATTTTTTCATTTCAATGACCATAAGATTATCGTTGAAAAGGGATCTGTTTTGGAGAATTTGCAATCAAATTTTAGTTCAATACCTCTCTTCCGATTTATTTACTAGCTTAACGATTATGTATCTTTGAATACGCCTTCTGCTTTGTGAAAATCATACAAATTTTTCAGAAGTATCTAAGACAGATATTCTTATATACTAAGGTTTATTGAATATAATGTGAGATTTTTTCATTTCAATGACCATAAGTTATCGTTGAACATGGATCTGCTTTGGAAATTAGGATTTGTATATCAAATTTTAGTTCAGTACCTCTCTTCCGATTTATTTACTAGCTTAACGATTATGTGTCTTTGAATACGCCTTTTGCTTTTCTTTTTGACTATTTTGTTTGATTCCACTTTATAAGTGTACTGTTTAGAACGTAGACCTATGAAATGAATCATTATTTTCATTAAACCAGAAATTATTTTTTTATATATAGCTCGTACAACCCTGACGGATATACATATATATTTAAAGATCTGACAGAGATCTGGTTTTAATAATATTTTATTAATTTATATAAACAATGTATCATCTAGGTTTCACAATTTAAAAATGTATTGTTATGAAACATAGTAAAAAGATACTCAGAGGGTTAAAATGAAACTAAATTGATAAACATTAAAATATAATAAGTTCACATTCCCCATTTCCTAGCTACATGTATATATTTGACACATTCCTAGCCGATCGAGATATATAAAGAACAGTTAATTTTATGTGATAATGGTCTCAGGATGCGTCACTTGCTTAGAGTCGGAGTGTAAGATTAAATGTATACTTGAGGTGATATTTAAAAAAATCTGCTCAAATCAGACTGATATTTTGAAGTTAATATGTATATATTAAATAATGGAAAAAACTTATTAATTTTATATAAAAAACGTATCATCTAGGTTTCACAATTTAAAACTGTATTGTGATAAAATATGGATTAAATAATTTTAAGGAAAGTATAAAGCCCATGACAGCAGATTTTAACAAAAAACATATCTAACATATATTGAACAAAAAAGTTTTAGATAGTGCTGTTGGGAAAAAAACACTGAAATTACTGTGATAATCACAGCAATTTTAATAAGAATTGTTTTTTCGTTAAACATGTAAAGAAGAAGGGTGTGGACTGGACAATGTGACGATTTAGTAAGTGTAAAAATACGAAACAGCAGGGAGTTGTTGACTTTTTAAAAAATATGAATTATTGTAGCACCATAAAGCATTTGCAAAGAGTTATTAGTTTAGGCGGATATTGTCAAAAGAATAACCGAACTCCAAATTGAGAAACAAATTTTTCCGTTTGTCACATTAAGTTGAGACTGTGATATTGAAGAAAAAGAAGTTGATAGACATTGGAGAAAAAGAAAAGGACTAATTGGATAACTGAACTATTCTCAAAATGTGAATATATGAGTTGACCAATGCTATTCATCGCTAAGGTTCGATATATGTAAAGGAACTTGTATAAGCTGTATGGTTCTGTATTGGTGTTGATCTGATCTGTTTGGTATTTCCTAAACGGAGATCTCAAAAAATATCTTCTATTCGAGACTCTAAGATTGTTTTGTTTTACTAGGTGGGTGCTGTCAAAAATTCTTCTGATATCCCCCATACGGTCTAGCAAGGTGTGAAGAGGTAAGAATCGAAAATTTAAATGACACATTGATATGCATATGTTCTTAATGAATTTCGCTTAATATATAACTTTACAAATTGAACGGGTTGTCTGAGACGTAGTTTAGTTTTCCGTCCGACCTAAGAATAGTTGTCATCTCGCTTCTTCCCATTCGAAACCGACTCTTCTCTCTCCGTCTTCAATTTTCACTTTGTATTTCAGTATGAGGTAGACAGAAGAACTTGGACTATCTCTGTCAAACACTGTCACATATATAGATAATTCTAACTTCATAATTTTGTAATTAAATAAGATAAAAAAATATGTATGATCATGTGACCTCTAACCTAAAAACTGTGTCTGTTATTATTAGTTAGACAATCGAACTGAAGAGATGACATCTGCTTAAAAACAGCCCATACAGATCATACAGCCCTATAGATCGTACAGCCCCATTTAAACAAGTCATACAGCTAATAGGCTCAGTTTAAAACAGATTGCTGCTAAGGTTGTAACAATGAAGTCTAATAAAATAACTTTTGAAAAGTATAGAGTATCTAAGGTTAAACCATTGGATCTATCAAAGAAAAAATTGCTTAAAGATAAAATTAATAAGGCATCAAAGGCTATCAGAAAAAAAGTATCTAGCATTAAAACTAGGAAAATCTGATGAAGACGAAACTCTTAATAGACTCTTGAAGCCCATTATCGATCCATTAAAAGAACTCAAATCTGTAAATATATTACAGAAAACAGACACGAAGCGTGTAGGTTTATCGCAACAAAAAAAGTTAAAGCGTGACTCTAGTTCAGCAGAGTATACATCAAATGCAGATATTAAGGATGACATATTGTCTCGGGATTCTCAGTATGAAGTAGGAGATGCTACCTTTCAGGATGGTAAAACTGAGAAAACTGCTCTTAATGAATATTTTGAACAGTATCTAGACACTATATGGAGGGGTTCTTTATTAAACACAAAAACTATGATGAAACCTATGGCATTAGATTGGATTTACAAATGAATAAACTGTATATTGGTAATTAAAAATTGGTCGTGCCTCTGAAATAATTATTAATGATAAAGTATATGATGGCAAAGTGGGGTTATACAATCTAATTTTTATGAAGGACCCCGCAGATTATGATAGAAATTATTTAACTGAATATAAGGAAATTTTGCAAATTACCAATATACATATAGAAGACTACTCTTCAAAGTATATTAAAATAATAAGACCATTATTGGATGGTAAAAAGAAGAAAAAAACACAGTCAGTGGATCCGGTCAGAATATAGTTTACAATCAAAAGCCAATCGAATATGTTTATTGGGATGATGTTAATGAGCGTGTTGATAGACTGAAACTTTTGAATGCGTCAAATATTGCAGGAAATACCGATTCTCATGATAATGAAGGAATTATTTATTAAATATTTGTAAATATCAATAAATATGGGTTGATACTAAAGTTAATATCTATGAAGACTTGTATATGTACTAATATCAGAAATTCTTCGATTAAGTCTTTACCATAGCTGCTGAATGTTCAAGTTTTATATTTCAGAATTTAGTAAATCACGGTGGTAACAAATATGGATGTCTATCTATTTAATCTGTCTCTTGTGTGCTGTTTTTAAGCAGATGTCATCTCTTCAGTTCGATTGTCTAACTAATAATAACAGACACAGTTTTTAGGTTAGAGGTCACATGATCATACATATTTTTTTATCTTATTTAATTACAAAATTATGAAGTTAGAATTATCTATATATGTGACAGTGTTTGACAGAGATAGTCCAAGTTCTTCTGTCTACCTCATACTGAAATACAAAGTGAAAATTGAAGACGGAGAGAGAAGAGTCGGTTTCGAATGGGAGGAAGCGAGATGACAACTATTCTTAGGTCGGACGGAAAACTAAACTACGTCTCAGACAACCCGTTCAATTTGTAAAGTTATATATTAAGCGAAATTCATTAAGAACATATGCATATCAATGTGTCATTTAAATTTTCGATTCTTACCTCTTCACACCTTGCTAGACCGTATGGGGGATATCAGAAGAATTTTTGACAGCACCCACCTAGTAAAACAAAACAATCTTAGAGTCTCGAATAGAAGATATTTTTTGAGATCTCCGTTTAGGAAATACCAAACAGATCAGATCAACACCAATACAGAACCATACAGCTTATACAAGTTCCTTTACATATATCGAACCTTAGCGATGAATAGCATTGGTCAACTCATATATTCACATTTTGAGAATAGTTCAGTTATCCAATTAGTCCTTTTCTTTTTCTCCAATGTCTATCAACTTCTTTTTCTTCAATATCACAGTCTCAACTTAATGTGACAAACGGAAAAATTTGTTTCTCAATTTGGAGTTCGGTTATTCTTTTGACAATATCCGCCTAAACTAATAACTCTTTGCAAACGCTTTATGGTGCTACAATAATTCATATTTTTTAAAAAGTCAACAACTCCCTGCTGTTTCGTATTTTTACACTTACTAAATCGTCACATTGTCCAGTCCACACCCTTCTTCTTTACATGTTTAACGAAAAAACAATTCTTATTAAAATTGCTGTGATTATCACAGTAATTTCAGTGTTTTTTTCCCAACAGCACTATCTAAAACTTTTTTGTTCAATATATGTTAGATATGTTTTTTGTTAAAATCTGCTGTCATGGGCTTTATACTTTCCTTAAAATTATTTAATCCATATTTTATCACAATACAGTTTTAAATTGTGAAACCTAGATGATACGTTTTTTATATAAAATTAATAAGTTTTTTCCATTATTTAATATATACATATTAACTTCAAAATATCAGTCTGATTTGAGCAGATTTTTTTAAATCTCACCTCAAGTATACATTTAATCTTACACTCTGACTCTAAGCAAGTGACGCATCCTGAGACCATTATCACATAAAATTAACTGTTCTTTATATACCTCGATCGGCTAGGAATGTGTCAAATATATACATGTAGCTAGGAAATGGGGAATGTGAACTTATTATATTTTAATGTTTATCAGTTTAGTTTCATTTTAACCCTCTGAGTATCTTTTTACTATGTTTCATAACAATACATTTTTAAATTGTGAAACCTAGATGATACATTGTTTATATAAATTAATAAAATATTATTAAAACCAGATCTCTGTCAGATCTTTAAATATATATGTATATCCGTCAGGGTTGTACGAGCTATATATAAAAAAATAATTTCTGGTTTAATGAAAATAATGATTCATTTCATAGGTCTACGTTCTAAACAGTACACTTATAAAGTGGAATCAAACAAAATAGTCAAAAAGAAAAGCAAAAGGCGTATTCAAAGACACATAATCGTTAAGCTAGTAAATAAATCGGAAGAGAGGTACTGAACTAAAATTTGATATACAAATCCTAATTTCCAAAGCAGATCCATGTTCAACGATAACTTATGGTCATTGAAATGAAAAAATCTCACATTATATTCAATAAACCTTAGTATATAAGAATATCTGTCTTAGATACTTCTGAAAAATTTGTATGATTTTCACAAAGCAGAAGGCGTATTCAAAGATACATAATCGTTAAGCTAGTAAATAAATCGGAAGAGAGGTATTGAACAAAAATTTGATTGCAAATTCTCCAAAACAGATCCCTTTTCAGCGATAATCTTATGGTCATTGAAATGAAAAAATCTCACATTATATTCAATAAACCCCTGTATATCAGAATGTGTATCTTAGATATTTCTAAAATTTGCGTATATGACACTATAAATACATGTTAACGAAATTCCCTATAGAAAATTGTAAACTTTTATACGCTGATACAGACAGTCTCTTGTTCGAAATTCAGTGTAAGATTTTATCAAAAAATAGATTTTATACTTAGTGATTATCCCCGAGATAGTCGTTGGAATATTCCTCTAGTAAATAAAATACAAATCCCATGGTTTTTAATGAAGGATAAAAACAATGTGAAAATAATTACTCATTTTCATAGGGCTACGTTCTAAACAGTACACCTACTATAAAAAGTGGAAAATAGTAGTAGAAAATCAAAAGGTGTAAAGTCTAATGTTATGGTAAACAAAATTACTTTTGAGAATTATCTCTCTGGAGAAATTTGTCAACAAAAAGCCGTAGGATTACTCTCCACTTTCTAGTTACAAGTCATTGATTTTATAATATTATGTCTTTATATTATTTTATTATAATTGATTTTCACTTTCTCACATCAAATAATGTAAGTTATATATCTCACACCTTGTATAGTGGAACTCGATAGCAATTATTTTTTATTCGTCATTTTAGAGTTGTTAAAGTAAATTATCAGATTGATTCCAATACAAAATAAGTTTTGTTTATAATAACATTATATAAATATATGCCATGGAACTTTGTTAATACCAAAAAAACTATGTGTTAAAGGCGGGGAATATAATGTACATAACTACAGTTTTTATTAGAAATATATATGTGAGTTGCAGTTAAAACTGGGGCTGGGTCGATGATGTCATCGATAACCGACTTCAATGTGTTTCTCTAAATGTTTATTATTGTTTATAGTTTATATATTAGGTTCATATATGCGACGGCTCGAATAGGAGATTAGATTTGACTGAACGCTCACTTAATATAGAAGTTGTAATTTAAGAAATAAAGATTTGTGTAGAAACAACTATTTTTAGTTTAATATTCTCTAACATATATATGAGACCATTGATGCACTGCTTATTAATTTCTTCTTTATTATTTTATATTGTTCGAAATGGTCCTGTCTTATATCTTAAAAAAAGGCGTGCGGCACTATATTAGCTTAATCTTTGTAGATATGTATACATTCACTGATACAAAGAAACGTCAGCGATTTTAGTAATTCGAACGCTCATAGTTCGGATGCTTAGATTATCATAGTTCAGGTGCTTAGATGAAATACAAATATACTTAATAAAACAGAACATATAATTTTCTAAATTCACTTATTTTTGTAATATCAATATATGCAAATCATTCAACAGTTTTTACATGTGCTTAAGTTTATCTGGGGAATAATTTTAATTCTGCAGATTTAGAGAGATGGATTTCAATAATTCTATTCAACTCGATGTTACGATCGACTAAATTTGTTGAGCGTTATTCAGGAAAAATATTTCTTTTTTATATTTCTAGCAAATTATTGTGTTCATCTAGGGAACTGGTCGAGTATCGTATAGATCCCACGACTTGGATATTTTATGTGGTCTGACAGAAGAACAGCTTGAAGAAATAGAAATGAAGTTTTCGCATTATGCTCTAAGATTATCGCAAATTATTGAAATCAAATTGTTGAAAATGAGTAACAGCTTCTGCACATTTCAATAATCTGACAAAGTTGTTCGTGAGCTCATCTATACCAATAAAATTAAAAAAGACAGTCTCAAATTAATGTTATAAAACGTAAAAAAATTTCTCAACCTGAAGTCCGATTATTCTTTTGACAATATAATCATCCACTTAAATATATCTAATGACTCTTTACAAATTCCTTTTTACGGTGCTGCAATAATGTATCTTAAAGTATTTTAAAGCGAATTTTTCATCGTTGTCGATGACGACGTGTTATCCTCGAAGATGTCTGTTGTGTTATTCGCCTCCAACTTCGACGTCACTACATAGTAGACCCATGACAAATCAAAATGCTACATTTGCAGTTTTTTTATCGATAGGAAGTCATAAATTATTTTTATTGATTTATACTCAGATTAGAAATAAATTGTTTTGTCTATCAGCCCGAAATTTTACAGTTTGTTTACATTTAAGTCACGTTCCTTAAACCAGCCTGCGACGTTTTCGTCAACAAGTCAAGACTTGTTTGTATGTGTTTTAATTCTGCATTTTTTCGTTGGGTTGCTTTCGCTCTCACGTTACAGCATTGATATTGGGAAATCATAAATTAATTTTTCGGTTCTCTTATAATCACTTTTTAAATAGACATTGTTTGCGTCCAGTTTCTCATATTACCAAATTTCGTGCTGTTACATCGTGACTGTGAAAAATGTTTTTTTTTTTATGTTCAATAAAATCTGCATTCTACAATCCGCTTTTTTAAGAAATGTCATTAACGGACTTGAATGATTTCACTGCGAATTATCATACTCGATAGTGATAAAGAAAATAATTTTATCGAAACTGGAATGGAATTAGAAGATTTTCAAGATAACTAGCCAGATATTTTATGGATAAACATATACTGATATTTGAAGAGTAATGACAATGTTATTTTATTTTGAACGATGAATGTATCAAAATATTATTGGAATTAAAGATAGATTAAATTTTTTTTTAAAACATTTATATTTTGCAGATATTGGGAAAAATGCAAATGTATATTAATTAAAAATAAAAACTTTTATATAATAATATCACATGTATTTTGCGTTGTGATTTTATATTCATCAAAAATTATTTACCAAGTCATCCTTAATGTTTCTTGGAATATCTGTTAAAATCTCTAGCACTTCTTATATTTTCACATACAACTTTACTAGATAAATAATATAAACTTTTGATGTTAAAACTACTTGCTACCACTCTATATTTATATATGTAAAAATCAACAGATTTCTTTCTAAGACCCCTTCTTATTTTTCATTCAAATTTCACACCTTACTCGCTACTTAGTCCTCAGATTTCTCACCTATCTGACATCCACCTCGCTCCCTCAAGATTTCAAATTTCTAGTCCTGTATTATCAGCTCTTTTTTAGTCTATACTTATATTACTACCTACCATTCATGTCTCTACATACCTCCCTAGTCTTCAGATTTTTAATATTAACAACTAGCCAACTGTATTTCATTTATATCTGAATCACCTAAATAGGTAGGTAAAAATCCATATGAACAGTAAAGATGACCAATATATACAACATGTAATAGAGATAAAACAATTATAATTCCAAATAACTGAAACACTAGTTTTCTTTTCCTATCGAATATGATTTTTACACTTTAAATAATGCTTGAATGAGACGTATTTAGATGGAAGTTATTCTATTATCTTATTGAAGCTAAATATAATGATAAATACATTATTTTCCTTTTTGGTTTATAACTCTTTTATTCATTAACCTATTTAAAATATTCTATCTTGTCATTATGTTCAATTAATCATTTAATGAATTTTAGTCTTTATTCGATTGAAATCTGATAAAGTTTAAGATAAGGTCCTTTTGGCATATTGCGTTAGATGATCAAAGTCGATGTATACCCACGTAAAATTTCACTTCGATCGGACAGAATAGAACTAAGATTTTTACTTTCTTAAGTAATTGATTCCGTTAGCCTATTCAGTAGACATCATTAGGTTCATATATCAAGTTTAATTGAAATCCAGCGCCATGAACTTGAAGGATATAAAAAATATACAGGAAATAAATTACATTTCTTTCATGTGTTTTCTCTTTACACCCGACCCACCCAGATTTCAAATTTCCTACCTTCCTACCGTGATCCCCAGATTTCAAATTTTCCACCAACACTGTTTTACGCAGATGATATTTAATACGATTTGGATTTATGACCTTGATCTCAATTCCGATGTTAGTCGGCTTTAATCACAGTCTACAATAGTAACAAAACACAAGTTTGTTTACATTTAAGTCACGTTCCTTAACTCAGCTGGCGACACTTTTTTCAACAAGTCAATACTTGTTTTTAACGTTGAATTTGCATTCTATGTAATAAGCGACAAGTAGGTTAAAAGAAAAAATGACTCAGCATTTTGCAGATAATTTTTGTTTATTCACCAGCTTATTTAGTCTACAATAGCACAGCAAACATTTTAGTTACGTTTTCAAGTCGTACCATCATACAGGTGTACCAACCCAAATATAGTGGTTTTTTAGTACCAACTTAGGAAAAATAAAACCCCTGTTTTTACCATAAATACATTTTCTTTGTCTATAACTTTCTTATTTATTAATCTATTAAAAATACTCTATCTTGTGGTTATAAAAATTCCTTCAACAAAAATATAGAGAGAAAATGTTAATAAATAAGTATAGCCTATGTGTACATGCATAGTATATAATTAATCATGATGCCGTTAGGTCATCAGTTTATTCTATTATATGCTATATATCAAAATGTTCTTTATGTGCATCGTCCATATGATGCGAAAGAAATGTTTGTCCACTTTGATACAAAGAACAACTGGAAAAATATGACACCTAAATAATCATATTTCCACGTTTTTTTCTTCAATACCAAATGATGCTAAAAGATATAAAATAAGAGTAAAATTTCAAAATGGTACAAGTGGAGATTTAGATTGGAACATTTTTAAAGGCGCATGCGTGACCCCTGTCGATATATTCAATGATTATAATAGTCAACAATCATACAAATGTAGTAAACAGAATTGTTTAGATTTATTACGATGGGTTAAAAACAATCTACCACAATGAGTAATGAAAAGAGGATAAAGCGAGTTACGTTCGATGAGAGCCGTAATCAAACGTATATAATGTTCACGTGGGTCTATGCATATAGAACATCAAGATTAAGATATTGGGAATTTTTTGTCTTGGACCGATACCGATTTCAACGCAGGATAGAAGCCGCAGCGAAAATTTTGAATCCTATTATAAATAAAAAAATGTGCTTTTATACTGCTATTAATAAACATACTGTATTATAATTATATATTATGCTCTTATATTTTTTATTACATAGTTTTAATTAGTATTGTATTTTTATATGTTAATAAATATGATTTTATAAACATTTATGTCTTTTTATTATTTTCCGATACCCCTCGTATATTACTTTTAATTAGCCTGAAGATAATTATTTCAAATTTCCCTGTATACATATGAATCCTGAATTGAATGTGTTAAATAATAAAACCTTATATGGAAACTCTATCCCGTATACCAACACCATTCGTTATCGGATATCGGATATTTTATTATAATAACAAACAAAATTTACGACTTTATTTATCTGAATAGTTTAGACTTGTCGAATCTTGATAAATAATGCACCAAATATTATTTCATTTAAATATATGTGCATACGTCTTGAATATTTCTGCTATCCTGATGACTGATCACCGTAAATGTAGTGAAATAAGGCCTTTTCGACATTCATTTTTCTCTGTTTTTTGTCTTAACAGCCAACACTTATACTCTAAGACTATGACATCACAAATTTTTCCGTTATTCACCAATCATAGACGTCTACATTCTTTCTGCGTGCTATCTTAGGCTCTGACGTCACACTTTTTTACTAAGCTCTTTCTGTGCTATCTCATCCTATATTAGACGTCAGACATTTTTTCCGTTATTCACCAATCATAAGACGTCATGTTTTTCGCAGCCACGGCCCCTTTTTTTCAGACATGTTTTTCCCCACCCCCTTTTTTTCTTAAGCAGCCACGCCCCTTTTTTCTTAATGCACACATGTTTTTCCCCACCCTCTTTTTTTCTTAATGCAACAGCCACGCCCCCTTTTTTAATACAGCTATGTTTTTTTCTTAATGCAGACACCCTTTTTTCTTACCCCCCACCCTCTTTTTTCGCAGCCACGCCCCCCTTTTTTCTAACCACATTTTTTTTCTTAATGCAGACATGTTTTTTTCTTACCTCCACCCTCTTTTTTCGCATCCACGCCTCTTTTTTCTTAATACAGCCATGTTTTTTTTTTTCTTAACGCAGCCACGCCCCTTTTTTTCTTAACCATGCTTTTTTCCCCTCGCCCCCCTCCGCCGCTTTTTTCTACACCCTCTGGTCATTGTTGATCATCCACAAGAACTCTTCGCGACCCCACCCACATCTTTGGTCACTCCCGATGGACACATGCCATCCGCATCAAATGTCCGCGGACAAATCCGAGGGTGAGCTGGTAGCCCCCTTGCTCTACTACTAAAATTTTCCACGTAGTGAACAGACAAAGCCCCAACTTCTGTGACTGACGACGAATCAATATTTTCTTCAGTACGCACATTCATTCGACGTGTTGATGTTCTTGCATCCTTTAGAGAGTGTATGATATGAAATTTATTCACAGTGCGACGGCTGGCTTGCTTAGATGGACGATTATGTGCGCCGTAAAATTCACGAAGTCGTCTATACGTTTCTCGAATCGACGACTGACTTTCAAAGTAAATTTGAACAATTTGATACCGTTGTACAAGCGTGAGTTATTCGTGATGATTTGCCACACTATACTTAATACAAATGTTACTAATTGGGCGCAAACTGACAGCTGATTTAACAGCCATCGCTATTGGAAGTTGTATCACGCTTAAAAAATACTCTTTATATATGTATACACATTATCGTACACCTAGGTTTAGTACTCCATTAGTTGCGCCCAATACATCCAATATAGGAATAAAACACTATGCACCTACATCTTTTTAATCCTGTTTTCTTCCCTTTGATCTTCATTATCTTCTTGGACTACATACAGTGTATTGCATCTTTATACATTTTATCGATGTCAGGTTTCTGCATTGTGTTGTCGATTTTTTCATATATTTATTGTTTTGAATCAGAATCATTGTGTGGTCTCCTTTAGAACCTAACAAAGCTGACAGAGTTTATTTCTATGTTTTTTATAGCATCAACGATTATTACATAACTTTAACATTATAATTATCTTCCTGTTAACCTCTTGATTTCTAAGGAGCACAAGAGAAAATTGATAAAGTTATGGTTACAATGAAATTGAAGACACATAAATAAGCTTGAGAACCATACAATGGTAAATTAAAATAATTATGAAAGCTTCTAACCAAATCTACAAATATTCTATTAATTCCGATCGATGTAATGGATTTATCCATGCACGAGTGTTTTATATTTAAGTAAAATTTTATATTTTTTTACAATATACTATTCGCAGTATATAATTATAATGACGAATTGACTTCCACAAGACAATATAAGCCCAATCATGTAGTAAATTTCGTGGCAATTCGACTGTATAATCTTATAGTTTACTACTTTTCCAAGCTCTAGTTAGCAAACTCCCTTCTCGGATCGACTTACTTTAACCGAGAAGCAAAACGCTTTCAAGTGTATTCCGAAAACGCTTGACCTAAATAACAGACGGAAAACAACTTTGCTATAAGTTTGCAGAATTTAACGTTATGGACAAACAAACCTTCTGATTCCTTTAATGTTTTAAGTATATCGATTTTTATATGTGCCTACAAGTTTTCTGCATTTGTTTTTACACCTGTAATAATAATTCAAGGAGTTATTGCTGTGATTATTTTAATTTAAGTAGATCTACCGTTGAAAGACATCGAAAAAGAATGTTTTTATCAGAGAAGGAATAACATGTGTTATACTACTAGTATTAACAGTGGAAAATGTTAGACAGAATGTACGAGCATATCAGGTTGAAGTTGTATTTTTAGGTAAAATCTTTGAAAATTGAAAAATATTTACCTTTAAGCCTATCCTAAATACGGGGCTATAACTATCATAGTATGCCCCAAATCCATTGATATATAATCAAATAAGAGATGGAGACTGGATTCCGTCTGTGCAATGAGGCTTTCAGACAGAAAATTAGTCCAATAATTTTATGGCTTTCTCTATAAAATAATAACAAATAAATTTAATACTTTTTCATATGAATAATCTTGCTAGGTTTCTATAATGTTTAATATAATATGTAGAACTTTTATTTCGGCGGAAATTTATAATTGCAGAAGTACTTGTAGTTCAATAAAATATGAACGAATTATGTGGAATACACAAATACATCGGTGATATAAATAATTGTGGAAGACAGGCATAGAAAATTTTAATTTTTAGGAATATGATAGGCATTCAGTAGATAGGCAGGAACGACCGGGCAGCATTGTTACTCCTTTTATCTGTTTCAGGAAAACAAAGACTATCTACAGGCCACAATATACCGGGTGTAACAGGATCATGGTATACCCCCCTTTTCTCCTTTAGTTTTGAAGATAATTGATAGAAATTTGGGATATCCTATACACATAATAAGCAGCACTTTTTGATATACAATTGTATTTCTTTAGCTTCCGGTTTCGCCGCAAGTGATACTAACTTTCGAATTTTATATGGAATACCCTATACGTTATTGCATTTTTGAATTCTGCATAATTTTATAAATCCAACGATACCAAATAAGTGACATTTTAAAAGTCAACATTTTATGCCCCCCTTATCTCCTTTAGTTTTGAAGATAATTTATTGAAATTTGTGATATTCTATACACATAATACGCGACACTTTTTGACATACAATTGATTTTCCTTTTACTTCCGGTTTCGCCGGAAGTGACACTAACTTTCCATTTTTAAATATAAAAGCCTGTATATTATTACATTTTTGAATTCTGCATAATTTTATGAATCCAACGATACCAAATAAGTGACATTTCAAAAGTTAACATTTTTTATAATCTAATTTTTAGTTTTCCACAGCTAAAGGAAAATAAGAAAATACTAAAATTTTCTTTTAGCTGTAATTTTGTCTGTATTTATTGCACATTTTAATACGACATATGAATAAATTCCTTATTAACAGTACTACTAAATGGTACCACGGTACCAATATGGTTCCATTTGAAAAAATTGAGTTTTGCCCCAAAAACAATTTTGATGAAATTTATTTGTTCATAAATCACGTGATTTAGTATTTTTGACGGGATTTCGATTTTTGTAGCATTACACGGGTCATTTAGAATAAATCGGAACCATCATGACACTTAAATGGAAAACTAAAAATTAGATTATAAAAAATGTTAACTTTTGAAATGTCACTTATTTGGTATCGTTGGATTCATAAAATTATACAGAATTCAAAAATGTAATAATATACAGGCTTTTATATTTAAAAATGGAAAGTTAGTGTCACTTCCGGCGAAACCGGAAGTAAAAGGAAAATCAATTGTATGTCAAAAAGTGTCGCGTATTATGTGTATAGAATATCACAAATTTCAATAAATTATCTTCAAAACTAAAGGAGATAAAGGGGGCATACCATGATCCTGTTACAGCCAGTATGTGTAAATATTGTTTGATACAGTGCATGTGAATTAATAATAAATACTCATATTATAATTGATATATAAATAACAAATATAGTCAAGATAATAAAAATATTTAAAATGAATAAAATGAATCATTAAGACGGAGTTAATAAAAGTGCAGCACCTTGCTCTATAGCATGGATGACTACATGGATGAGTGACCTATTATATTTTTCTATGGAAAATAATATTCGTACTGTGATCCAGGGTACTGTATGCTCTGGGTCCGACTCCCAACAGGGGTAGTGTTTTACCTCTCCCTAAACGTACGTATATTTATCTATATATGTTTATTGTCATATATAACCTTCCTCTCCACAACTTCAGACTTTGGAGGAAGGAAGTCGATTTCTATGTTATGCAAACTTTAATATAATTTAAAAAAGTATTTAAATCTACAGATATTTATATGGGCATAGAGTAATATAATCCATCGTGTTCCACTGTGAAATACTTTACATCTGTAGAAATTAAAACCAACTGAGTTATTGGCTATTTTGTAGATAGAAGAAAACATATATTATTATGAAAGTTGACAGTTCTAGCCATGACCAAAAAAATATAGTATAGCTTTTCTCTCAAATTCATGACAATCATTTTGTTACGATACTACAAAACTAATATTTTACACGTACATAAAGATATCTGAAAATTATTAGTTTTTAATATAGAGTTTAATATGAAATTAGAGCTATAAATTCTAATCACCCCCCAATTCAATCAAACCCCCGTAAAACAATGTTTTGGCCAACTATTGAACTGTGATGATTCTTTTAAATGATATGTCATAAATTGACATGTAATACATAGGTTACGAGAATCGTTTCAACAAACATTATAATGTACAATATGAAAAATTCTTCTTACCTCAAATGAAATATTTTGTGTTTTAGTGCACGATCGGCTGCACCACTGAAAGATTGACGGACTTTCAGTCGCATTTCCCTATAGCTAGTCTGATAGTTTTTCTTAGAAACGCGCAAAAGGAACACCTTGTATTATTTTTATATTGTGGAACTTGTGCAATGTTGTAAAAAAGATAAAACTATTTCCTTTTTTAACGGAAATATTGGACCTTCGCATAATAGGTAGGTATACTCTTGTATACAATATACATTTTGTACTTTTATGCTACAATTAGATATTTGAGATAATACATTATAATTTTCTGTCAATTACTTTAGCATTATTTCAAACATATCTTATGATCGGCAACAAAAAATATAAGTTAACAATTAATGGCTATGTTGAGTTTTGTCAAGTGTATAATCTTTCGATGTTTGTGGAAAAGTGGTCATCTAATTTTTATGTAAATAACTTTTTATAAATGATAATTGTATAAATGACTCTTTATTAAAAAAATTATACTACCTGTTCTGATAAAGAGCAAATGTTACCACTGTCTGTCGTAAATATTTGTTTAATGATCTTTGGTTATTTTAAAACAATATCAAGGAATACGTACATACCCTAAATTTTATAAGACATTCTATCCATGCTTCTAACACAGAAGAATTACGTTTGTTAACTCAGAATGTAATGTGTCGACCTGTACTTTACTAACAAGAATAAATTGTTGAAGTGAAACTATTAAACAATAACATCAATTTTAATGTTGTATATATCTCCTATATCTTTCAAGATATTAAATAATATTGGTTGAACATGTACTTTTAATAACATTTATAAATGAAATATATCAGACAAGGTATTCACAACAACGACTCTATTTAATATCACATGTCAGTATCAGAGCTATCATCAAATTTCAGCCAGAAATACTTTTTCGTCAGTTGATACACACAGGGATACAGGGATTCTTCCCATTTTCGTCTTATCTACATTCACACTAAGCCTTTGTGCGGACGCCTCTATATCAGTCCGGTCCATTTAATTTGTCTACAACAAAAAGAAACAATTTTCACCAGGGGACCAGTAAGCATTAACAAACGATTTTCTAAATTATAGAGTAATACAATAATATGAATTACGCACCTGAAAGCTGCTGCGGTTTGACACAATATAACCTCCTTCGAAAACATAACTATGAATAAAATAAATTACTATTAATATAAAACACGCATCTTAAATAAATTTTGGTTGAATTAATCAGTACAAATATATATTCAGAACCAACTTAAAATATAATTCACTTACCTTTATCTTAAGTACATAGTACACCAGCCCTGAATTATCTTACATATTGAAGGAATTGAGAGCCAACACTTAATACAATACTTCAAGTATCCGGAGTAAATCTGCATTTACGTTAGTAGTTATTAAAATCTAAACCGATGTACCCGTTCCTAACTAATCAATGTTTGCTTAAATGGTGACTTCTGGCTTAGTGTACTGTAGTAGGCAAGATAATTAAATTAATGTAATTATCTAGACTAGTTAAGATGTATTGAATTGTAACAAGATCGGGTGTGGTTTTCATTGAGTTGGTATGTACCTACATGTGTATTACCTACATATGACTTATATGTTATCTCTAATGTTGTCTATATTATATTTTCTTTATATGTATTTATAAAAATTTGCAAATATTTACCATAATGTTTCCAACAATTAAATAATTAATTACAGTAATTATTATACCCATACATACCAGTAAAGCAAACAATGACAAATGCTTACTTACAAATAATCACAACTCAAGTAGTACTTTCTTAACAAATTTAATAACATAATTTTGAGTAACAGTTCATTTAAGCATTTCTCAAGTTTTCAAATTAATATTCAGTTCATAGATGACCTCACGATTTTAGTTGTTTGAACAATACCGCGGAATAAATAGGAGTAATTAAAATGGTCAGTGAATGTATAATAATTAGTTAAGAAAATAATTCTTGTTACATAGAAGTGATATATCTAATTAATGAATTTCTTAATAATTTATAATTTGATAAGAAAGTTAATGTTTTTAATACTTCATATACAAGTACTATTTTAGCCTAAATATTTAAAAATATAGTAAGGTTGAAATATAAATATATGATCATAAAGTGACAAATGTTACAGGATTTAATTATATTGACATAAAATACAGTGCATTCATTTCAAAATTATCCACCCTTATTATTTCTTTGACAAGGAAAATCTAGACAAAAAACACATAAATTAATATATCGAAGGAGAAGCTTAAAATCAGTATTCATTGTAGTTTAGGTTTCATATTCTTACCCAGGTCTCCCTATTTTGTAGTATATCCTTTTAAAAGTCTTAAGAATTCTGATTAAACTTTTATAAGACTGTTGATACGCTCCCGTAATAGAAGCAAAAATAAAATAAATTAATAGGGTATTCACAGGACTGTTAGGAATTTAATGAAAGTAAGAGGCATTGTTTTTGTGAATAGCTAACGTAGACTCAATACCGATACTTTTTATATTTCCTTACAATTTTTTTTACATACATAATTTTTATTTTGCTTATATTCAACGTGAGAGTTAAATTTCAAAATTTAATTCTAGCTATAATCAGAAACAAACTATGTGTTATAATAAAAATGAGCGATGAGTTAAAATTAAAGTTCTATTAATTTTAATTCATCGCTCATATTATAACACACAATTTGTTTCTGATTATAGCTAGAATTAAATTTTGAAAATATGTATCGTAAGTACTAGTGATTCTAAACTGTTTGTTAAGTGGTGTCAGTTGCCGTAATAGTAATAATGATATATACTATATTTAGTAATGTCATATACTAAGAAATAAAATTATTTATTTAAAAAATGGATCTGCTGGTGCTGAAAATGGATCTGCTTTTACGACAATCCGGGCTCTTAATTAATAATACTATGACAAAAAATAGCATTTTTCGGCAGATCGGCTACGATGACTATGAGAGAAGAATTCAATTTTATAAAATAATGACTGGGACAATTTAAAATAACCAGAATTGAATAAGGATGTTTTTCTTAATGGTCTTAAAATGAACATAAATGACTGTAGATGCTGAGACAATGAAATCTAAAATGTTTTTTCGACAGAATCATACTCACTATCCCTAAAATAAATGTCTGGCTTGCAGTAAATGGGGTGCAGCAGTCAAATCCGACACTACGATCATAGAGAGATTTAAATCAAAAACACTGCATGCAATAATTATCTAAACATTATCTACGTCTCGAATGACTTGAAAGATATTCTAAACTACTACCTTTGAGACGACTGTTTCAGAAGATATAGAAAACCATTGGACTTACCATTTTTATATTAAAGTATATATTACAAACACTATGATATAAACTCATGAACATTGAATTGTGTCATATAGAACTGTATTCGCTGAAATAGAGCTCTCCCACGCCAGTTATATTTTACATTATATATATATATATATATATATATATATATATATATATATATATATATATATATGTTATATAAAATATATTGTATTGCATTCATTATTCAAAGTACTTCTCATACTCCTATAACTTTATTATCAGGTAACATAAAACCTTCAGTATGTTATCTGAAAGCCAGACGTAACTTAATACTGCTACGTGTCTTATCATATAACTATATACATTGTAACCAACGTTTATGATGATTTGCTGAAACCTTATAATGTTCTTTCTTTAAATTAATCTTTTGCCAATTATATTTTAACTTTACTTTCAACAATGTCAGCATAACGAAACTTATAAAGTCGCAGCAAACCCGTTGCATGAGCAGTATAATTTTAATATAGCTTTAGTATAATTTTAGTATTGATATTATTGATATACTCACACATCTAAATTCTTGTTCGTCCGTTAAGTAAAATAAATTGTTTTTAAAAAGTTTAAATCCAAACTAGTGATTTAACAAATTTGGCGCAGTCGTTGTAGGATTTCACGCGTTATTAGAACACGGATTTGCCTCACTAGTAACGTGGAATTCCAATTCCGAAGTGAAATCAAGAACAAAGCTCAAGAAGAAAAGAAACACGAAACAAGAATACTTCAAAGAAGCAACTTCGAAACACGAAGACTTCAACAAAAGAAACAAGAAACAAATCTACAAAGAAACAAAGAAAACAACAGGGGAAATCGCAGATAGAACACGGAACTGCCCTCACTGTTTGTGATTCTCCTCTGCAAGCCATCCTTCCCGAAGACACCCCGCTTCCAGAACACGGAATTGCCTCACTGGTTGTGGACTCTGGCCGGAAGACGAATGGACAAAATTTGGTAAGTCAAAGAATTGACACGTTACCTTTGAAACATTTATTTATAATTTTAAGAAATATTATACAGGATATAGACCAAAAACTATTATCCTTCCCATCTGCAAATTTGTTTTTATTTAATTGTATTTAATTAAATAACTTTACAATATCTAATTTAAACATAATAATTAATTAACTTATAAAAATGGCAAACGAAGCTATCTTAGAACCTTACAAACTATCAGAAATTTTCTCAATTGTTCCGGAGTATGACGGAAATCAAATTTTCCTGCAAACATTCTTAAATGCTATTAAATGCGCTTTCGACATGGCGGTCGATAATCAAAAAATACTTTTAACTCTCCATGTTAAAAATAAATTACGTGGAAAAGCCGCTGAACTAGTAAATTCTAGGAACCCGTCAACTTGGGAAGAAATTAAATATCTATTAGAGACTCACTTTGGAGACTCTAGGGACCTTACGTCTCTAATTCAGGACTTGCAAAGAATTAATCAACAATCAAACGAATCCGCTTTAAATTTTGTATCCCGCTTGCAAACGCATAATGCGAAAATGCATGCAGCGATTCAGAAACAGCATTTAACCTCTGATCAAAAAACCGCACAATCAAATTTAATCGAGACAATGACTCTTAACACTTTATTGACAGGGCTGGATCCAAAATTAGGATCTATAATAAGAGCAAGTAATCCTATGGATATGCTTCAAGCAATATCCAGGATTAAACGAGAACTTCAATTGTCATACTTTGAATCTCAGAAATTTCAAAAAGCGAACAAACCATTACCACCTAATTCACTAAATGCTAAGAAGATATGTACATTTTGTAAACGTAATGGTCACACAATAAATGAGTGCCGAACGAAGCAACAAAATTCTTCAGCACCTTTCCAAAACTTTTCTAGGCCTAATTTTCAACAAAATTTCAATCAAGCCCAATCATCCAACTTAAATCAAAATTATCAGCGACCTCAATTTAATCCAAATGGAAATAATAGACCGACGAATTCAAATTTCCAACAAAATAATTACCAGCAAAATAGTTTTCAACAAAACAGGCCTTCAGCTATTAAACCGAATCCCAACTATACAAACCAATCAAGACCACCAATAATTCGGCCAAATCCGAATTATAATCAACAAAGAGCTCATCATATGAACGCTCAAATGAACCAAAATTTTGATGATACGGCTCATCAATACGATTCACAGTACACTGATGATACTGCTCATCAGTACAGCTCACATGCACAATATGCTGATGATACCGCTCATCAATATAACTACAATTGCGATCAAAATTATGAACAATATCAAGATTCATATTCAGACGAACCAACATATCAACAAAATTATTATTTTTCAACAGACCAATTTAATTATTCTGATACTGATCAGGATTTTCGGCAAACTACCCAAGCTCAAGATCATCCACCGGATCAACAGCTATGCGAAATAACGGAATTAGAAAACCAAATTCAAATAATGAATTTAAACACCAACCAACAGCAAGACAAACAAATATTCCTATAAATAGAGGAATATCAAGTGCCCTTTTAACAGTAAATCCCAAAAACTTATATTACATTGAAGATGCTACAAAAAAATTTAAAATATTAATAGATACAGGTGCCGGACTATCCATATTTAAGCCAAAAACTTGTGAAAAATATTCTAAACGTTTTCCCGAAAACGTTTTAATACAGGGAATTACCGATCAAAAAATTCTAATTAATGAATCTACACTCATTCCGTTTACTCTCAACGATCCTCACAAAGTTTACATTCATAATATTGATATTGAATTCGACGGATTACTAGGATCCGATTTTCTAGAACATTACAACTGCATTATTGACATAAAAAATAAACAATTAATTACCAATTTCAAAACTGTACCTTTATTCAAAGCCACAGAAAATTCCACTAATGTACAAAATAATAAAAAACAAAATGCTCAAAATAATCAATTTCTCAACAAAATTTCTATTAACCCTCGTACAGAACAAATTTCTAAATTTCGATGTAATCTTGTAAATACAGAAGCCATATTAACAGCTATGGAAATAGATAAAGTACGACTTCCTAATGCACTAGTCAAAATTAACAATAAAGGAGAATTTCTTGCCTCCGTATTAAACGCAAACGCAGTCCCAAAAATAATAGATTTTTCCGAAATTAAACTAGAACCAATTCAAAATTTTTCATTAAATAATTTAAACGAATATAATTCTGAAATTTATATAGATAGACGCGAAGAAATAAAACAGCAACTTCGTCTTGATCACTTAAATGAGGAAGAAAGAGAAATAATTACTCAACTTTGCCTAGACTTTTCAGATATTTTCTATCTCGAAGGAGATATTCTAACATTTACTAATGAGATCAAACACACAATAGACACCAACAATGCTAAACCTACTTTTACAAAGTCGTATCGCTACCCTCAAATTCACAAAGAGGAAGTGAAAAAACAAGTATCGAAAATGCTAGAACAAGGTATTATCAAACATTCAAATTCCCCTTGGTCTTCACCGATTTGGGTTGTCCCCAAAAAGCTTGATGCGTCAGGTAAACAAAAATGGCGTGTCGTAGTTGACTACAGAAAACTCAATGAGTTAACTGTAGGAGATAAATACCCTTTACCAAACATTTCTGATCTTTTAGACCAACTTGGCAAATGTCAATATTTCACCACCCTCGATTTGGCCTCCGGTTTCCACCAAATTGAGATCGAACCCAGTGACATTCCAAAAACCGCTTTCACAGTCGAAAACGGTCATTTTGAATTTAATAGGCTTCCATTCGGTTTGAAAAATGCCCCATCAACCTTCCAAAGGGTAATGGATAACATTTTAATAGGAATCCAAAACGAGAGATGCCTCGTATATATGGACGACATAATCGTCTATTCCCCAACAATCCAAGACCATGTTTCACGGCTTACCGAAGTCTTCAAACGTCTTCAAAAAGCTAATTTAAAAATTCAACCGGACAAGTGCGAATTCCTTCGTAAGGAAGTTGCATATTTAGGTCACCTCGTCACCAAAGAAGGTGTAAAACCAAATCCAATTAAGATCGAATGCATCAAAAATTTTCCCCAACCAACTAACCAGAGAGAGATTAAATCATTTCTTGGCCTCGCCGGATATTACCGACGATTCATTGATAATTTCGCCAAAATTTCCAAACCTCTCACTAAATTACTGCAAAAAGACACCTCTTTCAATTTCGATTCAGAATGTTTAAAATCTTTCGAAGATTTAAAACAAACCCTTACTTCAAGCCCCATACTATCGTATCCAAATTTTGACGAGCCATTCCTACTCACAACAGATGCGAGCGCTTTTGCGATTGGCGCTGTACTTTCGCAAGGTCCAATAGGTAAAGATCTACCCATAGCTTTCGCCTCCAGAACTCTCTGCAGTGCGGAAACAAAGTACTCAACAATAGAACGAGAACTCCTCGCTATTGTTTGGGCTGTAAAACATTTTCGCCCATATATTTTTGGTAGAAAGTTCAAACTGATAACAGATCATAGACCTCTTACCTGGCTTTTCTCTATTAAAGACCCCGGTAGTCGCCTAGCACGCTGGCGCTTAAAACTTGAAGAGTACGACTACCAGATTGAATATAAACCTGGCAAAATTAATAAAAATGCGGATGCCTTATCCCGTATCAAAATTAACCATTTTCAAAAATGTGTGGATTTCAAAAACAAAATTTTAACATCAAATACAGACGACGAATCGATTAGTTCAGAAAATACCGAAATTTCACCAGAATCAATTTTACAAGAATTAAATACATTTGTTCACCTATATAAAACCCAGTCACTAATAGACTATTCAAAAATTAAAATTACGAACAATCAATTATTGGACAAAGGACATAAAGACATAATAACGTTTTTCCAAAAAGAAAAACTCGAAGACTTACATTATAAAATAATTGAAGATATTTTCGAGGAAAAACCAAATTTTATTCACAATAAAATTAATATAGTCACGAGTAAAACGGTGAAAAACCGAAAATATTATATTGTTTTGTTACCCTTCGACATCGAAGAGATAATCGAAACAATGTTTATTACTCTTTACAAAGACAAAGACATTTTCGAATCTTCAAAAACATATTTCATTGAAAACAATTTAGAATTGCCAATACTCGAAATGTTGTCATTTATTTTCACTGGAAAAGATTTAAACCTAGTTAGTTGCCAAAACATAACTAAGACGCCTGACGAAGATCAAATTCCGATAATATTAGACCAAAACCATACAGGAAAAGCAAATTTACACCGCGGAATAAACGAAACCATTCGAAGAATAAGGAATAAATATAACTGGCCCGGTTTAACTAAAGACGTAACTAAATTCATTCAAAATTGCGAAATATGCCAGAAAACAAAGACCTTACGGAAAAACTTAAGCAATCCACTGGTGATAACTGAAACACCAAGAACGCCATTTGAAAGAATAAATATCGATATATTAGAAATTCCAAAAAGAAATTATGTCTTAACTATTAGGGATGAACTAACCAAATTTACTCAAGCGTACCCATTAGAGGATAAATCCGCTAAATCAACAGTAAATACATTACTCCTTTATTTTCAGCATTTTGGTACTCCGCTTCGTATACATTCGGATTACGGTAAAGAATTCGACAATGTATTATTTAAAGACCTATGTACCTTATACGACATAAAATTAACATTTTCTAGCGTTAGCCACCCTCAATCAAACGGATCTGTGGAAAGATTTCACTCCACACTTTTAGAGATGATTCGTACTAATCAGGCTGAAAACCCTAATGAACATCCATTAAACGTAATTCCTTACGCTGTTATTTGTTATAATAACTCGACGAATAAAACACACGGTTTCTCTCCATACGAGCTAGTATTTGGACATACGTCCAGTCGCCCACCTGAAACTTTGTATAACCAAAAGGAGTTGATTTCAAAATATATACGAGACCTAAATAATAGAATTTCATACTATTATAAAATTGCACGCACAAAAACTGAGCTTCAAAAAGAAAAGGCTAAATTAAGATTCGATAGAAACGTTCCAGAACATCCTACACAATTTAAAATAGGCGATAAAGTCTATGTTAAGGAATCTCAAATTAAAGATAAATTACATAATAAATTTAACGGTCCTTTTGAAATAATAAAAATCTTTCAAAATTCTGCAATTTTATTAAATCTCGAAACGTCACAAACGACAAAAGTCAATTTCGACAGGATGAAACCATATTTTGAGAATTAAATTATTTTCAGGTTTCTTCTGCTGATTGGAGCAGCAGTATCCCAATACACCATTACTCCAATAAACAACACCATTGGAATATATTATCATCGAGACAGCGAAATCGTTGTAACAAATAAACAATGGACTCTTCTGGTTCACAAAAACATTTCATCAATAAAGAACACTTTTGAACATAACGAGAAAATGCTTGAAATTCTCTTACACGCTATTAACCCCACATTTGAAAACATGAACCTTTTTCGAGGTGAAGTAAAAACACACATCAGCTTATTAACCCAAATTTCAAATTCAATTCAAGAAAAATTAAGCGAAATTTATTTTGATACTAAACGTTACAAACGTGGAATTCTCAATGGCATTGGTACAATATTTAAGTCAATTACAGGAAATTTAGATTCCGAAGATGGCGAATACTACATGAATTGCATCAATAAATTAACTAATGACGAGCATCAATTAGAAAATTTAATGAAAAATCAAATCTCAGTAACAACATCCGTCATAAAGAATTTTAACGCTACCATACAAAAGTTGCAAATTGATGAAGCCACCTTCAATAGAGATATAAAAATAATATCAGACGCAATTTATAGGACAGCAGATAAAATTAAAGTAATTGAAGCAAAATTAAGATTTTTAGAAAAATGTGAACTTCTCATGGAAAGTTACCTGTATATCGAGAATCAATTAAATGATATTCTAAATTCAATAACTTTCGCGCGATTAAAAATTATTCATACGTCGATAATCAATCCTGAAAATTTGATAACCTCGCTTCAGGAAATTTCACAAAATTTACACCAAAACAATTTACCACTCATTATAAAATCTTCCAATATTGCCAAATATTTGGATATTATGGAATTAGAAGCATACCAAACTGATTCAGACTTGGTATTTGTATTAAAAATCCCTCTAATAGACCAACAAAGATACACCCTTTTTAGATTATATCCAATCCCTATCCTAAATAATAGAACTGGTCTATATCATGTTTTATCTTCATCACAAAAATACTTAGCGCGTGACGTCGATTCTTTGATGTACATACCCATCAAAAATCTGAAAGACTGTAAACCACTTTTCTTTGGCACAAAGATATGTTCCAATCTATTTGCATACCCCATCGACGACAATGCTATATGTGAAGCCCAAATCCTGAAACACTTAAAAACTTTACCTGAGAGCTGCCAAACTTCAATAATATTTGCAAAAGGCTACAATGTCCAACAACTAACAGACTCATCATGGCTAACAATTACTTCAGAACCACTTCAAATTACTGTAAATTGCAAACAAATAAACACCAAGACAGAGATCATTTATAAAAATTCCATTCTTAAATTGCAACCTGGATGTAGTGCTTTCATAGGAGTGACAAAAATACAAACTGACCCTAAGAACTTTTCGCAAACCAGTGTTAGTGATCACCCCATTTTAATTCCCTTTAATTGTTGTCAAGGAATCCCCGATGACATCCAAATCCCAAAATTAGAACCATTAAAATTGAATAACTTAAATGTGGAAGACCTCGAGATTGCCAAACACAAATTGGACGAGTATTCTCGAACGTTAGACGATTTGATCAATGAACCATTTGTCACCAAACACATCTCTTGGTTCACTTATTTTATCATTACACTAATAGTAACTCTCATTTTGTTATATATTTTATGTAAATGCCGAAAGAGAAACAGATTAGCAATCGCCCTCACAACAAATTCACCACCACCTCCACCTGGACCTTCTAAACGCTTAAGAGAATCCTTCAGGAGCATCCTGCCCAGAAGAAGACCATCGATCAGATCCAAAGATGAAACCCCAGAGGAAGAAATCGAACTGAACTAATGTTTCTCAGTTATAAATCGGTTTCAAAGACTCTATATATTTTAATTTTGTAAATTTCATATTTAAAAAAAATATTAATTGTATAATTTAAACTTAACTTAAGGCTTCATATTCTCAATTAACTTTATTATTATATAACTTCAATAATCGTTAAATTCATAATTATTAATTTCAATTTTACTTATTTTTGAAAAGTTGCTGCATAACACCAACTTTTTGTTAAAAAGGGGAGTTGTTATATAAAATATATTGTATTGCATTCATTATTCAAAGTACTTCTCATACTCCTATAACTTTATTATCAGGTAACATAAAACCTTCAGTATGTTATCTGAAAGCCAGACGTAACTTAATACTGCTACGTGTCTTATCATATAACTATATACATTGTAACCAACGTTTATGATGATTTGCTGAAACCTTATAATGTTCTTTCTTTAAATTAATCTTTTGCCAATTATATTTTAACTTTACTTTCAACAATGTCAGCATAACGAAACTTATAAAGTCGCAGCAAACCCGTTGCATGAGCAGTATAATTTTAATATAGCTTTAGTATAATTTTAGTATTGATATTATTGATATACTCACACATCTAAATTCTTGTTCGTCCGTTAAGTAAAATAAATTGTTTTTAAAAAGTTTAAATCCAAACTAGTGATTTAACATATATATATATATATATATATATATATATATATATATATATATATATATATATACACTATTTTTATAAAGACAGTTTGCATGATAAACGTTCAACAAAACAAATAATTGCCACATTTATTTCCAAATAAAGATAAATTTATAATACAAATTTTAGGATTCGATTTTATTCGATTCAAAATTAAGTTATAAATATTAAACATATAGAATATATATACTTAGCCATATACTTAAACATAAAATATATACTTAGTCCATATAACGGATTATTCTTGAATATCTTACGAAAAACATTAATATATATTTATAATTAAGTTTATAGGAGATATAACTTCTTTATATATTATTTTTTTCGGTTGTGTCTTTTCGACAAGGAATAACTCGGCCTTGTTCACAGCAAAGAGGTTTTGATGCCGATAGTCCGCTAAAAATCCATTTGTACTTCTCTCCACACATTTTGGTTTGCAGGTATGCCTAAAAATGAATTAAGTATGCCTTTAAATATAAAATTTTGTAATTATATTATTTATATTTTAAATTATATTTCACATTAATAAAGCATGATCTGATATCGATATGTACTTCTCAGTGTCTTTGGTATTTATATTATCGTACACCTATACTTAGGGGAGGAATAATAAGTAGTTTAATCGTAATCTTATATTTAGATATTGATACATAAATGACATTCCCCTCAGAACATATGAAGATCATAATCTTCATAAAATGCTTATTATGGTGTACAATGAGAAAAAAGGGAGCTAATTCCAGCCAGGTTTCAAGCGGCTAGTTTTGCGTGTGGGTTGGATCGTGTTCTGCTATAATATATGGGATGATACAATATTATCAGATGCCAGTGAACTGATTAATAAAATATTGTACCTAAAGGCACAATATGAATTCATTAAAAAGATATTTATATACCTAATAGTACTGTTTGTGTTATGAGTTAATAATGAAATCTATTTCAATATTAACTCATATCTCTGGTTAATTTTCTATGGTACTTATTGTTAGATACTTGATGCATGTGTGACAAAAATAGTCTGATATACCAGCAATATGGAGATACATTTAAGTTCGTTATTATATATCATTAATAGCACTTTCTTTCAGTAAAAGATAAGTTAGTAAAATGTCCCACTTCGAGTTTATTGTTTATTACATTATTTATTGTTGGGTATCAAATGTTCCTTCAACTAAAGATGAATTCCAGGATAGTTAATCATTTCGAAAAAAAAACATGAAAATCCCAGATTTTCAATCTTACCGCAACTAAATAACAAGATATTAGAGAAACAGAAAAATATATATCATCTCCACTGTAGAGTGTTTGTCCTTTCTGTTTAGCCAAATTGCGTCTCCACTTAGGGAACATGGGATAAGCCAAGCAGTTAAGAAAAAGCAATAACTCTTAGCAACCTAAATTAAATAATTTAGATAAGAAATTGAAGAGAAAAAAGTAACTCTATATTTACTATAGAAATACAGAAATATCGATTCCACAAGTTCAAATTGTATCAACTGCTTAGAGAAATACTAAACTCAATTAAAATACAGATAGAATTAACTATTCCTTTCCAATAGATAGATCCTTGATATACACTTGAAAAGTGTGGAGCCTATAAAAATTTACAGTCCAAAAATGTAAAGCAATTCAGCGATTTTTTGGGTTAGTGAATTATGAACAAGAATTTTTAGAAATTATTCAGATTTAACAATTCCATTATTAGAATTATTGAAAAATAAAAATCAGTAGAACACCGAAGAATATCATATAATTACTTTTGCTTGTAAAACTCTTAATAAAAGTCAGCTAAATTATACTACATAAAACTACATAATTGGCTGTAATGTATAGTTTGTAGCAATAGCGTACATTAGTTTTATGTCGAAAGCTAATTGTGAATGATCATAAATCGTTAATTATTCTGCTTAAAAGTCAGTTATGAAATGCTCGATTAACTTGTTAAGGCACGTTTTGCCTTTGCTTATTGAACAAGAATTTTATTGCGAAATAATGTTCTATATTTGTTCGGAAAACATAGCAACAGAATATATTTTGTTATATTATCCAGCAAAACAGAGTAAGGCATTGAAACCTGATACGTCTGTAAATATTCAAATTTCTTAGTTAAGTATAACATCGAATTGCAGACAATCAAAACAGAATTTTAAAACTCTTAGACAAGATCAACGGACTGATAATTTCAAAACTAAAGTAAAATTTCTCGGAAATTATAAGAAAATGTTTGTAAACGTAGACCTCAGTCCGAGATCTCAGTCGAAGCTCAAAATCTCAATCAAGCTTGACCTAATTCTTATAAAGATGGGTACTGTAACGAACTTGCAAGACGTACTATTTTTAATCTCAAACCATATAAAATTTCCCTAACTAGTTTAAATTATTTACTTTTTATAATTACATTTGTCTGTTATATATTATATTATATCACTTATGATATATTTTGTGATTTTCTGTCTAATATTCATGAAATAATTATACAATAATTTTAGACGAATTAAAATGATGAATTAATAACATAAAATTTAACAAACTTAAGAATTTCAGGCGACATTAAAAAGATAGTGACCTTTTGAATATATTTGATTCATAGGAATCGTTTCTATTATAAACTGATACAACTTTCTATTTAATTAGTACTAATGCATTTGCATGTTCAGATCCTATGCAGTAGAACTCGTACATTTAATTGTACTCGACATCGAGTACGTTGCACTGACGATTCCCAATAGAAATAAAATCGCACTATGTAGTACCAATTTATGTCCATGGGAGTAAATTAGATGAAATGATTTTCTTAGATTTGATTGCTCACATTTAAAATCATTTCCCAACCAATTTAACAGAAAATGTACATACAGGGTGGCCCACGATGTTTTAGAGAGGCGATATTATGAAAACCTTAACACAATGAAATTTGATAGGCTTATACTGAAAGCTGAAGTGGACCATGTTCTTCTGTTATTATATTTTCTTTTGAAGTTTTTACATTCGATTATGTGTCAACAATCAATTTTTATACATACAATGCTCTGTATATTATTATATTTTCAATATCCTTATTACAAAACAATTCGGCTTTACTGTTTTTAGAGCAAAAATGTAAACAGTTAAATAAATATCATGTACTATCTTTATACTTGTGGAAAAATGAAATGTGGAACAGTGTGATGTCTATAACATTATTTATTTTATTGGCAACAGTGGAATTAACATAAATTAATAAATTGGAATCACTCTACTATTTTCATGATACTCTTATTAAATAAGGAGCATATAGACATACTCATCACTATCTGTAAAAGGAATAAATTATCTTAGAATGTTCGTCTCTGGATGTTTGGTACTACAAATATGACACATACATGATAACTGCAGACACTTCGAATTTTAGTGGAGCAGTAGTCACATACTTTTGTCTGCTGGTTTTGTATTGGATAACATTTTTTCTAGTGAAACATTATATGAAAAAGCTGAGTTGCATATAAACATAATTCTCTAAAATTGTAAATATTTTATATCCAACTGTCATTAAGTTTTTATTTTACAATAAAACTAATACATCGCTGAATTTACATTGCAATAAGGACATAAAATATTTAGTAATACACAGAGCCTCCAATTCAAAATTCTGAAGTTGATGGCACGTAATCGAAAATAAAGAAAATGGAAATTTAACCACAAAATAAAACATCTACTATTGACTACCGTACCATTTCATTGTAAGTGTGCTAAGCATTATTAAAATATTGCATTGACTAAATTGTCTTGGACCATTCTATATAAGAAACACCTTATATCACGTCAATGCACAGACTAATTTCCTTCTTAAGAAATAAACAGCATAATATAATAATCCCTATCCCATTTTTATCCCTCCACCGTAAATATAGGATTACACTTAACGTAGTTTTATGGAACACTTCCTCTATTTATTTATCATTTAATATTTTCGTCATTAGAGCAGCAAACTTAAATTTATCTCGACTTACAGTTATATCCGTTGCATTATAGGCGCTGGAGCAAATAATGTCGTCCTTCTCTTTGTAGTGGTTTAAAGCAAAGGAAATGCAAACTTTAATGCAGACGTCTTCTCCAGATTCATGGTTATGACAAGACACATTGTGAAAACTTTTTGACAAGAGTGGGAGGTCGCTCTCGACTGGAAACTGTGAAGTAAATAGGGCACAAATGCATCCAACGTCTGAAACACAGTATCTAGGTTATTGCTGTTATCAATGATGCCTTCAACGCGATACGCGTACATAAAATACACTTGATGTTTTATTTATACACGGGTGGCCCAAACTAAATTTTACCTCAAAAGCCTGTGACTATGAAACTGCCTATAGGAGACGTTAGATTGAAGGTCCCTTAAAAATGATGCTTGATACCGGGAAATCAGAACACGTGCCGTTTTATTTCTTGTTAATTTTTTGGAAATAACAAATAGGAAAATAAAAAAAAAATTTTTAATATTTTGTGGTATTTTTCTTACATTACCATAGGATATAACGTATATTCAGGTGCTATAGTGAACATCTTTTGATAACGTAAGATGGGAAAAAATGTTCGAGATACTAAAGAGCGCGGGAATGAAGTATAGAGATAGGAGAGTAGTACACAATCTATACATAGAGCAAACTGCTGTTATAGAAGTAGAAGGGGAGGAAAGGGAAGTAGGTATTAGGAAAGGAGTAAAACAAGGATGTACGCTATCACCACTAATTTTTAATCTGTACATCGAAGAGGCGATTAATGTGGTAAAAGATAGAGTGGATTTCGGGATTAAAGTACAGGGACAGAAACTAAAAATGCTGAGATTCGCGGATGATATAGCAGTATTAGCATCTAGTAAGGAGGAACTAGAATCAGCATTGAACGAAATGGAGGCAGTGTTGACAGAGGAATACGGAATGAGGGTGAATAAAAACAAAACTAAAGTGTTAGTGTGCAGAAGGCGCGAGAGCAGAGCAAAAACGAAAGTACAAATTAATAATGAAAGATTGGAGGAAGTTAAAGACTTCACTTATTTAGGAAGTAAAATAAATTGGGATGGAAGAAGCGATAAAGACATAAAACAAAGAATAGCGCAGGGTCGAGCAGCTTTTAACAAAAAGAAAGCACTTTTATGCTCGGGGGTAATAAACTTAGAAACAAGGAAGAGATTTTTGAAAACATATGTATGGAGCACGGCACTTTACGGCTGCGAAACCTGGACGGTAGGGGAAGCAAGTAGGAAGAAATTAGAAGCTTTTGAGATGTGGTGTTACCGAAGAATGATGAAAATACCATGGACTGATAGGGTTAGAAACGAAGAAGTATTGGAGATAGTCGGCGAGAAAAGGAGTATGTGGAAAAACTTAAAGAAGAGAAGAGATAAAATGGTAGGCCACTTGCTGAGACATGGGGGAATAGTCCGCGATATTTTGGAGGCAGAAATAGGAGTGAAGAAAGGCAGAGGTAGGCCTAGATTAGACTACTGCTCGCAAATAGTAAGGGATGTAGGTTGTAGCACAATTAGCGAAATGCGTAGGTTAGCACAAGATAGGAGAAGCTGGAGGTTAGCGTCCAACCAGTCTTAGGACTGATGACCTAATGATGATGATAGTGAACATGGATATTGACGGTCACACAAATATGCACATACAGGGTGAGTCAAGAGGAGTGGTCCAAACTCCTGGAGTGTATTGTACGCGTTAAAATAATGCAAAAAACTGAAATGTTGTTATCCGATTTTTGTTTGTTTTCAAGTTATAGCGTAATTAAAAACAAATTCTCATACATTAACGTTTTGGTAATTCTAGGGTTATGAATGTTCAAAAATACCGCCATTCACCTCTAAACATTTTCTGCTTCTTCTATGAATGGCGAACGTAGCTCTCCTGATTAAGTGATGTATTTATTTAAGATCGGCTGCATAATCTCTAATACGTTGAATTAGTGCATCCCGAGTGTCCACTTTTACTTTATACACTTCATCTTTGAACCAGTCCCATAAATATAATATATGTAATGCTGTGAGGTCTGGAGATCTTGGAAACCAACTAATAGGACCACCGTGACCAATCTAACACCCTGGAAACCTTTCGTCTAAATGTTCCTTGACCTGACAAGCAAAATGTGCAGGAGCTCCATCGTGCTGGTAGTACATTTGCATTCTGATGTTTAAAAGAACATCCTCTAGTAGTCTGTGTAATTAATTTGGTAAAAGATTAAATAGTTTTCTCCTGTGAGGCGATTCTCCAACATGAAATGGCCAATTAAATAACCATCGACCATACCGCATCACACGCTTATCAAAAACTTATGTTGAAAGTTACTTTCCACTGTTGCGTGGAGATTTTTATCTGATCATACACGACAGTTGTGAGTATTGTTAACGCTGTCAGAGTTAAATGTTGCTTTATTTATGTTGCAACACGAGGATTATTATTTATCTACCGGTAAAATTCCATACATTTGCGGATAACCTTCCGGTTGTAGGTGCTGTACTCTCTGTACATGGTATGGATGTAAGCCTTGTTGGTGAAGTGTGTTTATTAATTACTCTTATTTGTTAACACTAGGAAGCTTTTTGGTCTCGCAAAGTTTGTTGAAACCTCTGATAAATACGTTTTTATTAGGTTATCTGTGATTTGAAAATCGTTGACGATATTCTTTAACAGTAGCTCTAGCATTCCCATTACAAAAACCATAAACAAACACCATATTTGCATATCCCAAATTTGAATACGTGTGTAGCATTTTATAATACCTTAATCATTCAAACTCCAAAATAAACCTTCAACGAAACCCGTCACAGGTGATTGGAGGCCAGCAAGTAAGGTTTATTTTGGACTTTGAGCGATTAAGGTATTGCAAAATTCCACGCAAGTGTTCAAATTTTGGCACATGTTTTTTCGGTTTGAAGCATCATTTTCAGTGCCCTTCAATATAACCTTTCTTATAGGCAGTTCCATAATAACAGACATTTGAGGTGAAACTTAGTTCAGGCGACCCGTGTATATAGGTTATGTGTAGTAAGTAATGTGGTTATATTTGGTTATCATAAATGCGATCAGAAAATAAATGTAATCAGTTAGAAAATAACTTAATATTAATTTAATTAAAATTATTGATTTTGCAGTGTGTAATATGACATGAGATGATATTTTAATAAATTAAATCCTTAAATAATATTATTAGTAACAGTAACACGATATTGTACACTTCGACTCCTCTTAAAGTGGCCATTACTTAACTTACGAAATTTCTGTAACAGGCTGGGTATGTGTGAAATATCTTGTAGCTGAAGATCGATCGTTCTTTGTACATTCTCCGTTCATACTTCTGTTTTCGTACAACATGGTAATAAATAGATATTTTTTCAAACGTATAAACATCAATTTTAGATATGAACATACTGACAATTGTTAGAACAAAAGGTTAACATACAAGTGTCGCTCCTCAATCTCTTCTTAATCTTTAATACGTAAAACTAGTTTAATTAACCTGCGATATGCGGTTAAGCTTAATTTTAGTATATGGTTTTATCATATCGGGCACATTGTTCTAACGAATGGTATATATTATATATAATATTGGAAATAATTTGAGACGTGATTTAATTTGCTTAATATTATGTAGCGCTGTTTGCGTTATTTGTGGAAATAATTTCGAAATATGTGAATAGTATTCTCAGATAGATATGAGACGCCGATTAGAACAATAAAGAACGTTTATTGTTATTTGTAAAAGACCTATGTAGAAGCGTCTAAAGAATACCTTAAAATAAGTGTAGCTATAGGCTAGACTACGTCAATGGGCTACATCAAAGCGTAGAGACTGTTTAGAGGTTTATATCCTACAATTGATAGACGGAGAGGTTCTCGTCAAGTAGACAGCCCATTTAACCATCAACTGATGAGACGTATCAAAACATCTAATCAAATTGACCAAGATACATTGTATTTGTTACGGCTTCATTTACCGTGGGGATCGATTCCATATATATGATTTTCCGACAAAACGAGATATATACTAGTCGATATATTAGTCCGTATTCTTAATGTGACAATTCAGACGCAATGAAGTTATCAGCGTCAAGCTGTCTCAACTGTCGACTTGACAAGGGTCATCTGTTCCGGGTCATCTCGCTTCATCTGTTTCGGATCTAATAGACAGTGATAAAAAACATACAATATGTAACAGCATCGTCTTACTGAAAGTTTTTTCACAAAAAAAAAAACTATGCAATTCGTATTTTTCAGCACAGTCTTGTATGAAATGTTGAAACATCTGGTAAAAAGTGAAATTAAAATGTTAATTTTGATGACGTAAATCCTGCGGCCATACTAAAAGCTGTTTACCTTAAGGGTAGTGGGTAGTAAGTCGCCAAGTAACTCCTCAGGCTGCGCTACTAGGCGATGGATAAACGGGAGGACGGAGAAAAGAGGCTAGGTATAGTGTAGATATATCCTAGCTGCACTGCATGATACAATGAACTAAATAAAAGGAAATATCCAATGTAAACCTATTTACCGTTTATTGAATATGTTTATTTCAAAATTTTCTGAAAGGCTTCTTGAATGATATAGCCCTGATCTCATATAGATTTGAATAATCTCGATAGACACACTAGGTAGCACTTACAAGTGAAGTGACCTTCCCCTCCCTGATCTCCATAAAACTTTTCATAGAGAAAGAAAGCCGTGAAATAATACATACCTATTTTATTTCAAATGCTCGTATTTGGGTCAAGGACTTGAAAACTTCGTCCGAACTTGCCCTCCAAGACTACATTTTTGGATAATCTCTAAAGTTTCTTAAGATACTATCATTAATTCATTAATTAAAGACCATAACGTTCTATTACGAAAGGGCTTCTATCTTGGTGGACAAATGAATATATTTTCCTTAAAATGAGGTGAAGATGCCAGGTGAATTAATATTGAGTTTCATACAAATTTCATCCCTCAGAAATACTTTTTATAAATTACGAATATACAATAAAAAAAAAATAAAGAAATGCGTTAGAAGACAAGAATTCGTAAAATTTATTCATAAAATAGATTTAAATTGGGTAAAGTCAATTCATTCAATAAAGTCAAAATAAAGTCAATTAAACATTGAGTTATACTCAATTTATTAAATTTTATTTTAAAAATTAACAAGCAATTTTTCAAAAACTTTTAGTCGTAACTTTTAGTAAAACATTTAAATTTTTTTAAATTAATTTTAACGTCGGTGTATATTGGTTTTCATTAAATTTTAATGCATATTTCAAAATAATAAAATGGGGTTATACGAGCTCGTATATGAAAGTATCATGTCTAACTTGATATGGAAAGATTACAAGTTTACTAAAGATTTTTGTCTAAACGATGTAACATATGTGATGTATTATTCTACCAGCTACTTGTATTTTTCAGCGCTCATATTTTACTACTATTACTATACTTTCGTGCGTTATTGCTCCTTAGGGAGAAATTATTATATCAAGTTTTATACACAAGTAATGAAAAAAAGTTATAAACTTCTGTCCAACACCCTCAAGAAATTTACTTACGCAGTTGTGAGAGTTCCGGCCTTTTCAAACGAACTTTTCTCATTATTGCTCTGAAGAGCTTTACACAAGCATGGATTTTTTTTGTGATTAGTTTAATAGTTTGTTCGGAAATTGAATTACTTAATCTCATTTGTGTTTTGCTTCTTACAGAAAATGTCGTCACGCTTTACTGATTTAAAATCTTAAACCTGCTAATTTAAAACTTTAATTGCAGAATTTTTTGCATGGTTTACGGTATTGAATAAACATTAGATTTTATATACAGGGTGTCCAATGGAAAATGAAACTCCCGAAGTAACTGTTGAAATATTTTTTTATAGGAAAGTGCCATTACAACTAATTTTTTTCTTCAAAGAGGCATATTTTGGCATAAAATTCGTTACTGTTAGTAGTACCCCCTCTCGTAAATTACTACTTCTTTAAATTAATCAAATGGGAACACAGAGTCAGTAAAAATATTAAAGACTCCTTGATCCCGGGTAGTTTATTTCTAGTCAATAGTTAATCTATAATCGAAATATTTGATACAAATTCTTTCAGAAATCCATTTATCCCATATTAACCTTTTAACCGTAGTTTTATAACTTGAAATTGAGATTAAAATTGAATCTGGATTGTTCGTCTTTTAAGATATGCCAACATGAAGATAATAATGCAAAATGTAAATCAAAGTATATCGTTGCATACTGCTAAGAAACGTAATGCTAAGAAATACCTAAAACTATTTTTAGTACTTGAAATTTGTACAAATTTAATTAGATATTCTTCAATAAATTAACGGGAAATCTATCTCATTTTATTGTCTCGAATTTCATCTTTAAAAATTAATGATAATAAAGTTTTCTGACAGTTATATTTATTCAACAATTCATAATGCAACTGTTGGAAACATTATAAATTATCAAGAAATATAAAAGTCGCCGAAAATCCTCGATGTTTTAATTAATAATATAGTGACGATTAATAATCACCATGATCAGTAAGAAAATGTTTGATGGTTAGAACTATTGGGAACCTAAAGAACCAACACCTGATGATATCGGATGAGACTAAATTTTAATCAAATAATGACTTGTAAATGGATAATTCAACATACTGGTAAGTAATGGAAAAAATTATTTTAATACTCTGTACCCCAAATAAGGTTTATATTTGTGTTTAAGTTTATAAAACAATCCAGTATTATATTGACATGTTATTTGAAGTTTGATAGGTTAAAACTGACTTATCCTGTATATTCATTTACATCCAATATATGTATGTAATATACATCTCTCAATGATATATTGTATTCAATATATCAGAAATAGTGTTATAGGTAATCTTGCAAACGCTATTGCTCAAGTTCTAAATTCAACCGCATTTGCCAATCATGTTTTAAGAAAAAAAAATTGTGGTTTTATAAAGCGTTTCTATGATTTTGATTCTTACACCGTATATTTTTAAGGGAAAATGCACGATATGTATGTCGAAGCAGAACCTAATTTTTGACTGAAATACTGCTTAGTAATTAATTAAGTTCTTTTCCTAAAAAGAAAAGGATCATTACGGAAATATCAATCATATTAAAGGATGTAACATTAATGGCTTACATTTCATGCTGTGAGAAGGTCAATGTATTGGAAAAAAATTTAATTTCCTATGAATACGTTTTTCATATCATTTACGATTTCTGTGTGAAACAAAAACTTAGAATGGATTTTTAAATCATTGAATGCTGTTCAAGATAAAAGTGACCACTTCTGTCTCTCTTTTGAATCGTATTATAACAATGGACGAGACATGGATCCATGTATTTCTATGCAAAAATAAAATAATAATCAAGAGATTATAAGCCTAAATTGAATCTGATTCTCTGGAAAAGATGGAGTTACGAGGAACAATTTAGGCAGTGTAACACTATGAAAAGTACTATGATACTATGCCACATAACACTTAATGCTTTGTCATATTTTTCAATCACTTGTCTCTAAATTTGAAGATATGTTTGAAAGATCAAGAATTTTTATCAAATGAAAGACATACCGCGGCAAAATTATCTATGTTGATTTGTTTTGTAATCATCAAAAGAGAGATTTATTTTCCAAAGGCTTGCAAACATTGCATTATGCAGATTGTACATGTTACAAATTTAGAACGGGACTAAATTAAATAAATCTATTTAAAAGCAATGTTATACGTTCTACGCTAGACTAAGAATTTCAACATCTCTATTTACTAAACGGCTGTTTTCGTGTGTGTGTCACGAAATATTTAGGTCGATGTACGAAATGCTTTTCGTTCGAATTTCGGCATTTTAACAAAATCAGTATAGTAAATCGACCTTTGCAAACAACGTGTTGACTTTTGTTTTTGATCCGAAGCCTCTAGAGGCATACTCCAGAGGTGTCTTCGATATGAGCGCGGGGGCGGCGCAATATTATTTGCGATTTGCTTACTCGTCTCTTTGTATATTAATTGGCCCCACTACAGGCCTTTTGCGTCAAACTGTCACGCACGAACAGTTTTAGGCATCAAGCAAATTCATCCTCAATAACAGGTGTTATGTGTTTCACAATGTCAACTCGTAAAATCAATATGACACGAAATCGCTGTTCCATTAGTAACGGGAATTTAGGATATATATTAGAAAATTTAAATTAGAAACATTGTTATACATTAGCGTGTAATACTGATCAAGAGGACTGAAGCGAGTGTTAATTTCTTCTAATGTATTTATACAGATTTCCATTCGCTTCTACTCGACATATAACTTAAACGCCTACAAACTCTATACTGTAAACTTACATTAAAAGCTCAAAGTTTTGTACCAATTAATTAATAAATAAAGAAGAGATATTTTCAAGTATGTCCAATGATCGAAAAATTATGTATGTTGACAATCGACAAAATTGTCAAATGATATAGTATAAGAAATCCCCATATATAGTAAATTTTATATCGGATTATTTAAAAGACAGAAAGCTACAGGTAGAAACGGGTAAATTGATAGATATTGGAGCTGGTGTCCCCCAAGGGTCGGTTTTGGGCCCAACGTTATGGAATATTTTATATGATGACGTGCTGAACCTTGAACTAACCAGAGATGCTGTGACAATAGGATTTTCCGATGACTTAGCATTGATAGTTGGAGCCCAAAACGAACACGACCTTGTTGCAAATGCCAATACATGCCTAGCAAAAATAGATATGTGGATGATGAGCCGCAAACTTACTCTTGCCCCTCATAAAACTGAAGCAATTTTACTAAGAGGGCAACAAAAAAGGGAAAATATAACATTCAGGATTGGTGAAGCAGATATAAAGCCGGCAAAAAGTCTAAAATATCTTGGTATTATCATTGATGAAAGTACTACCTTCGGCAAACACGTGAAGACGGTTGCTGGCAAGGCAACGGAAAAAGTAGCTCGTCTCAGTAGACTGATGCCTAACCTAGGAGGTCCCGGGAATAGTAAATGGGCAGTATTATGCAGTACTATGCACAACATTGTTTTATACGGAGCCCCAATCTGGCAAAGAGCTATAACGAAAAAGAAGTATAACACCATGATACAAAGAGTGCAGAGAAGCATGCTGTTAAGAGTAGCCTCGGCATACCGTACCGTGTCTGAAATGTCGCTACAGGTAATCACAGCGACTGTACCTATAGATTTGCTAGTCCAGGAAAGAACGTGGATATACAACAACATGAGTGAAGACAAAAAAGCCGTGAAAAGAGAAGCTAGAGAAAAATCGTTAAATACGTGGCAATGGAGATGGGAAAGCGAGACGGTGAAAGCATAGTGGACAAAGAGACTGATACCAGACATAAGGTCCTGGAGCAACTGTGAACACCGACAATTAGATTACTACCTTACTCAAGCCCTAACAGGACATAGTGTCTTCAGACACTATGCCAAACGCTTTGGGAAAGATACAACAGACGAATGTATTTACTGCAAGGATATAGACACTCCTGATCACACCATATTCATATGTAAAGAGTGGAACGCGATTCGGGAAATTACACGTAGACAAGTAAAAGGGACATTAACTCCAGACAATGTGGTGGGAAAAATGCTTATAAGCAAAGAAAACTGAAACAACATACGGTACATGATAAAATGTATAATGAGCAAAAAAGAGGAGGCAGAACGAACCAGACAAAATATAATGAGGCAACAACTGCAATAAGAACCCGAAATAAATAGCAAGCCACTGACACTCTGATGAATATTTAAGTATGGATACCGGAGTGCAGAGGGGACTTTTGGGAAGGTTTTTAGTCGGTATGGCCAATTAAGGAGGAGTCCGACACTATCGTGCGATAGCATGATGTGCGTAAAAGTATTTTCCTTCCCTTAAAAAAAAAAATAAAAAAAAATTATGTATTTCGTCCATTTTGTGAGTAGATCAGATAATTTTGACATGAGTAGGTTATACGTAATGCTAGGTCATTTATAATAGAATATAATACAATACAGATGTAACAAAGTACCATAAACTTCTGGATTCAGAATGTATCACATTCTGTGTATACAATCTAAGGCAATGAGGTAATGAATCTCGTTTCGGGTTTTAAATGGGATTTATGAGAAATTCGAAAGTGTTTCTAAAAATGTTATGCATGGATGATCATTTAATGACAAGACAACTATCACGTATCGATTAGAGTAAATATCTATAATATAATCATTTGGGTTACCGAAAAACCCTCACGCTTATTACGAACAACAAGTATATTCCAAAAGTTCAAAAGTCAACGTATCGTACGGTGTAGCACACAATAGCGTGTTTGGGTCATTTTCCTTTGAGCATATTTAACAATCAGGTAAATATCGTACTTGAATATGCTTCAACAATTTTATCACTCTGCTGCATGATATTGAAGACATAATTTTTCAACAAAACGGTGCTCCACCTCCGTGCTAATCTTATTGTACACAGCTCTTAAATGAGACATTCCCAAAACGATGAAGTAGCCGTGGGAGACCAATTAGTTGGTCTCTAAATTAATCAGACATTACTTTACCTGGTATTCGCTCATAGAGTTATGTAAAAAGTATTGTATACTCACAATATCCAACTGATATAAATGATTTGCACAAAAAATTACTCTTGCCTTTCAATCTATCACACCACAAATGCTGAAGGATATATGGCAATCTATCTCCGTAATGTATTACGTAATAGCCGCAGAAATACCTAAGGAGTTTTATCATTAAAAGCATAAGAGAGTAGAACTATGATATCTCAAAAAACATAGTTTCTCGGTATTTTCCATTACATAACCCAAAGTTGGTTCAAGATATAAAAGAAATTCTTAAGTGTAGTTCAACTGGATGCGCCAAGAGAACTCTATTAACACTATTATATCATCATTTTCTAATGCATATTTTGAAGAAGACCATGCCATCTCAGTTGGTTCCAGATCCTTCAAGCGAAAGGGTCGATTACTTTGAGAAATAGTATTGTAATTAGTCAAAATGTTACTACACCTTAATGTTATTTATAATACTGACAATAATAATTGAATGCATGGAAACGGTTTATCTTAGTTTTAAAGAATGATATACCTTTTTTGAATTACAGGTACCTCTTTATAGTTAGTTGTAAGATTTAAGTTTTTAAATTTAACTTTTCCCACTATATTATTCAAGAATAAAACAGTTGAGTATCATGATGAAAGTATTTCTCTTCCTTTACAACAAAATCTTAAATCTGAAAAATGTTGAATAAATTTCTGGAAAACTTAAAATGAGAGGAGGAAGCTTGTATGGCGTAGGGCATTATTAATCAGATAAACAGAGAAACAATGGGAACAGTGGTACAATAGATATATGAGACTATGAGGTGAAAATTTCAGACTCCTGCCTTGCCATCATTGAGAAAATTTGAAGTTAAATTCTTTAAAAGTTTCAAATCATCTAAAACTTGTACTTTTTCGAGATAGTCTTCTTCCAAACTTACGATTTAATGGCTGATCTGTAAATCACGACAATTCTGGTGCCCCACATTGTACCTTTCATACAATCACGCTATATAATAATTTCAGTCATGAAAGATCCTATGCCCATTACAAATAAATTGGTATAATACTTTAGCATTACTTCAAGGTTTTAATACCGTGAGTGTATGATAAATATTTAAAGAAGTAATAACACAATTATAAAAATTATTGTCAGATTTATATCTCAAGTACATTTTCAAAATTAATTGAAATAATCGTTTATAATTTAGTTTCTTCATTTCTACAATCTTATATAATATTTTATTCAACACAACACTGTTTTGGAACTAATCAATCTATAGAAATATCTTCGTATAATTTACTAATCCATGTGTATACTGAGATTATGGAATTGTATGCAGTTTAATGAATATTCCATTTGTCGCGAGTATTTGATACTACTGGAATTCAGGTTAAAATTCTTACCATGATTAAATCATAGAAAGAAACAACTGTAATGTATGTCCAAATTGTAATGATATATCTGCCTGTCCTTCTACTAAAGATATTTTAAGTTCCTCGACGATATGTGGTATAAAATTTTATTTATGATTTGTATCAATGATCCGTCGAATTTGATTAGCAACTGTGAAGTCATTAAGCATAGCAATATATATTGCTTGTAGAATTCGTTAATAAATTTAACGAATTTATGATATGGTGCCAAATAAATAGATTAATATTAAATAAGGAAAAGCAAGACACTACATGATGCGTATGGTCTAGGTAATCTAAAGTTTATAGAGAATATAAAATTTCTTGGTCTTTGGATTGATAATAAACTGCATTTGTCCAAACATATCAATTTCTTATAAACTAAATAATAATTGTTTTGCTATTACGCATTGAAGAACTAGTATTAATTATTATATATAAATTGCCTTTTATTTATATACTAGTCATTTTTTAGCCACAGGCATGTTATGTTAAATCTTATCATCCTCGTTTTTTGACTTAAAATAATACCACCCTGTATAAATAAAGTAATTAAATCCTTTCGTGCTTTATCTCAAATTATACTTAAATATTAATCACGTTCATAACGAATTGAAAACCTCCATAGAAAATACTTCTTAGAACTTTTTTACAACTTCAGCCCCAGCAAGGTTATAAATAGACAAAGCCGCAAGGTTATGAAGGTTATAATGAAACCGTAAGGCTATAAAGAAACATCGGTAGTCCGTAAATAATACATTTAGTAATCCCATAGTAATCACGAATTTCTTCTCAAATCAACGAGGTTACCTATGCATACAAAGGTCAAAGTTGTAACATTAAAATAAAAAGAATTTTTTAATACGTTAAATAATGAATTAGTATTATAAAAGCCATATAGACAATATTACTGTATTGTCTAAGGTTTGAAAAATAACGCGAATAATGTATTTATTTATCACAAATGTCATGCATCTAACATTTAATTTAGCTGCACTAAAATCTAATTATATAGAAATGCCATGAAACAGTTTCCTATGCCTTCATTTTTAAATATGTTGTATTTGAAAAAAGGAGCCTGTCAAGAACAACTCCAAAAATTAAATCACTGGCATCGATACACTACACTAAGAGTTTCTGAACATAACACATATTTTAAGTGTACCTGGCATGCAAATTTTGCATTATCGTACTTATAATTTTTCTATTTTCATATATCTGTTCACTCCAGATATATTTTTTTTAATTGACAACAGAAGAAAATGCTTTCATAAATATAATTTACTAGATAGTGAGATGTATGAAACTATTTTTCTTATTTGTTGAATTTTGTTAAGAGGTACCTCACATCTTAAAAGTTGTTAATAAATTTTAGTTTTATATTATTATATTATAATAGCAGATAATATTGTTATATTAGTAGTGGACAAAAAGTATAGAATAAAATTAAATGAATTAAAGTCTGTATTAGTTAATTTTACAAACAGAGCTAATCAACATATACCCATAATCATAAATGATAAACGCAATCCATTTTCAAATACAGCTAGATACGAGTGTGAGCCAAATATATACCAGAATTTTTATTTTAAGGCTCGTTAGGTAAAGGGACTGACAAGCTGTTTTGATATATATATATATATATATATATATATATATATATATATATATATATATATATTAGGTGAAGTGAAAAGAAAGGCACTTCATCGAGGCGGCTCGTCAAAGCAGATTAATTGTCAGTAGCATCATGTCTGAGCAAAAGGTATATACATCCATTGAGCAATGCGTTGTTATAAAATTTTTGACGCGGAAGAGCGTAAAACCGGATGAAATTTTGACTGCAAAGTTTGCCGAATAAACGTGTCTTCAAAGACCCAAGTCTATGACTGGCATAACTAATACGGCATACCCTGAAAAAGACCAACCTCGAAAAGCCAAGACTCGTCTCTCTACAGGCAGAAGTTTTTGCCTCTGTTTTTTGGAATTGCAGAGGGGTACTGCTCTTTGATTTCCTTCATGAGCGACGTACAGTTAATGCCGCCTACTACTGTCAGCTCCTTGATGAAGCAAGACTGGGTTTTCGGCGGAAAAGACACGAGATATGCCTATCTGAAGTATGATTCTTATGCACGGCAACGCTCAGCCACATACAGCTGCTTTGACCCGAGAAAAAATGAAAGGAATCCATTGGGAAGTACTTAAACATCCGCCCTATAGCCCGGATTTGTTACCATGCGACAGTCACACGGTTGTGGCACTCAGAGAAGAACTTGGAGGACGCCGTTTTGATGACGAAAAAAGACGTGAAAGCGTTTGTACGCAATTGACTAGAGGTACGACCAAATTCACTTTTCAATAACAGCGTTAAATTACTTATAATCATTGGCAAAAATGTATTGTTGAAAGAGAAGTGTATTCAAAAATGTTCTTACTGTGACAATAAATGCAATTAAACAAAATTCCTATTTATATTTGACTCGCCATTGTACCTTCGTATTATCATTGATGCTAATCTACGCTAGAAAGTCCATATCAAAAAGAAAAACTTATAATTAAATATAGAAAAATGTACTCGTTCATTGAAATAAATTCGACCTCATCTATTCATAATAAGCTTATGTTTTATAAGCAGTTACTTAAACCAGTATGAGCCTATGAAATTCATCTGTGGGGCCAATCAGACCAATGTACAAACCATTCAGAGGTTTCAAAATAATGTGCTCAGGAACATCGTAGATGCACCTTGATACATCCTCCATTGGGATCTGGGTATGGATACTGTTGAATAAGTCAGATCCAAGGCTGCCAGAAGTCATGAACAATGACTCCTCCAACATGTCAACGTCAAAGCGATCCAGATCCTTGACAACGCAGGATTGACAAGAAGACTCAAGAGAATCAAGCACTTTGAGTTAGTTTACTGATGTGACAAAACAGAGCATTGTGCGTCTTAGTGTATATGTTAGTTTTTTAGTGTATCCAGTTTATTATGAATCTAAGAATACTCTTGAGTACGACTTTAGTTCTAACTTTTTAAGAAGTATTATAAGTTGGAAAAAATTACTGGATTAATCTTTATGATCAGATTGTAATGTTCGGGAATGCCCTAAGGATTATTCATAAATAATGAAAAAAATATTATTATATTAAAAGCAAATTTCATTTAAATAAAGCCAGATGTATATAAAAATTGTCAACATTGAAAATGTTCTTAAATATTCATTAATATAAAATAAAACAGGATATAAATTGCCTTTTGAAATAGAATAATAAATAAATGATGTACTATAAAGTAAAATCAGTGAAATATTTTTTACAATTAACATTTATAGACCTCAAATTTTACTTGGCAGTTCTTGATGTAATTAGTTTAACCATTGCTAATCTCAACATAATTATGAACAATAGACACAACGAAAATAGTACCCATTATTACCATGTAGAGGGAGCTTTGTAATACGGAGGTCTATTGCTACACCTACGACTTCTTCACCTGTTCAATGAGTGCTGGAAAAGAAAGAAAATACCAGAAGATTGGAGAAGATCAAAAGTACTTTCATTGTTTAAAAAAGGAGACAAAAACAATTGCAACAATTATAGAGGAGTAAGCTAGATTCGGCTTATAAAATTTACGCCAAAATTCTGAATAACAGACTTCGATCAATAATGGAAGAATTAATAGGTGAAGAACAGATAGGATTCAGAAAGGGACACTCAACTATAGACGGAACATTTACCTTACAGCAAGTTATCGAGAAACGACGAGAGTTTAACAGAGAAACACACCTAGTCTTTATAGACCTAGAGAAGGCATTCGATAATGTAAAGAGAGAAAAACTATGGTTTATCATGTTAAACAAAGGGTACCCTGAACATCTAGTAAATGCAATTAGAAGTTTATACAAATGTACAGAAATCATCTTAAACATAGGTAATGAAACAACAAATAGTTTTAAAATAAATAAAGGTGTACGACAGGGCTGCTGTATCTCCCCAACCCTTTTCAATATATATATCGACGAGATAATCCAACAATGGAAAAAGAAACACAATCTAGGTATTAGACTTGATGAGAACACCCTGTTCAATTCAATATTATATGCAGACGACCTAACTCTTATAGGACAAAAGGAAGATGACCTCCAAATAGGTATATACAAGCTTGAACAAATCTGTAAAAAATTCGACATGAAAATATCAGCAGAAAAAACAAAAGTTATGGCTTTCTGTGGAACAGAAACAGTAAGAAGTAAAATAGTCATAAATAATAAAACAATTGAACAAAATAAACATTTTAAATATCTTGGATATGACATCACCTATGAATATAGTAAAGACATCGAACAAAAAATTAATAAGTTCACCAACATATGCGGAACAATTACAAAAAACTTTAAAAATAAAACTAGGAAGGAAACTCAGATGAAGTTTTATAAGACACTAGCGGTGCCAACACTCACTTACGGAAGTGAATCATGGACAACGACAAAGAAAGACGAAAACAGAATACAAGCACAAGAAATGAAGTTTCTGAGAAGAGTGAAGGGTTGTACAAGAAATGACAGAATAAGAAATGTAGATATTAGAGAAGAATTGCAGATATTTAACTTAAACGATAGAATAAAAGAAAACCGCACGAAATGGCACGAACATTTGACTTAAATGCACACAGAAAGACTACCAAATAAGGCCCTACACTACAGGTGCACAGAAAGAAGAAGCGTAGGCCGCCCGAGGAAGCGATGGAAGGTACCGTAACAGGCAACAGTGCCTAATACGAGAAGCGCAAAATAAGAAGAAGAAGAGAGCTTTGTCGAGGTATTAATTAAAACAAGTTAAATGCATGTTTTGACTTACGCGTGTCATCTCTTTGCGTGTTTATATTGGGGTTAATAGTAGTGGATGTCACCTCAGCTATTTTGTGTAGTGGTTTTTCTATTTCGTCATTCGGAATTTCATTTTCATGCTGACACACAGGAGAACACCTAAATATATAGAAGTTTGAAATTATAATACTGAAAAATACAATTAATTAATATTTATTGACTAACTCTGAACATACGAGTATATTCACTACTTTATAAGTAAGTACTGAGAATTCTTAAGGTAGTCTTTAATGCAGTTGGTATATTTTACCATACTTTATGTTTCACTCAATACAAATCGTCTTAGTATTAATAATTTAATGTCCTTAGTTTTGGTTTATTTGTTGTTTCTATAAAAATAATACATAAAGAATAAAAAGAATTACATTTTTACGCAGCTTAGTTTTTCGATCATTGGACGACATACTTGAAAATATCTCTAAGTTCGAAAGTTGCATTGTATTAGAAGAAGCTGATATATCTGTAAATACATTACAGAACATCAAAGTCACCATATACTGAGAATCAATGATTTAATGAGAAAGATATATCAAACACAATGGAAACAGTATACTAATGAATAACGTCTTGTGCACTCTTTTTGCTTTGCTCATATTCTCTGCTACTACAGACTGTCGATCATCCACGTCAACAGCCGCAGTGGAGTAGAAGACGACTCATTGAAATATATAATAGTATAGTATTACATTTAGTAATGAATCTCACTTCTGTTTGGGAATGCATGAACCATATGAAAATAAGGAAAATGAAACTCCCACATTGTGGGAGTTGCTTGTATGGAAAGTCATTGATTGTGGATTCAGATCGCATTTACTTCTCACTCGATGAATTATGAACATCCAGCGCTATATACAAGATGTTCTATAACCAACTCTTTTTCAATTTTTTGGAACGTTACCGAACCCTCAATTTCAACAATATAATGTACAGTCGCATGCAATAAGAGTTAAATTTCCTGGAAACATATAGAATTAATTATTTTTCCATCACTACGAGGGTTCCCTAACCTTTTGTGAATTTAATATACATGAGATTCATATCAAATTTCATATCCGCAAAGTCTAAATGTTCCTCGGCATGAGGTGCAGATTGCGTGAAACGTGACACCTGAAGACGTGTTAGCGGGACCATAGAAAGTCCACATTGAATTTCATTCAATTTCAAAATTCCTATGTTTTTTTAACCTAAACTGTAAGCATGTACTTTCTTTGATACAACATCGAACCAAATTAAACCATTACTTGATATTGCATTTGCAATGTCATTTAATATATATTTATGCTACACAAAATAGAAAAAACAGAAGTAGTTACCATTCACCTCTAGAAAAATAGTTTACTATACTTCAAATATATACATATACTATATCACTAATCAATGGAATATTATTTATACTAATTATAATTTCCATATATTGTTTAATAACACATGCCTACAAGTTTTAATATTTTGAAAGTTGATTTGGATTTAATAAGTGATTATAAGTGAGTTATTACAGCTGATTTCATATCTACCTTCCGCTTTTGCACCTCACGTAAGGTTTTTGATCAACTGAATAATCAGAATAAATTAAAAACTAAGGAAAAAATACATTTTAATAAACATTAAAAATATAGTAAAAAGCAACAACACAAATAGCTTTAAGCCTCTAATTTTTTTTTTTGAAAATCTCTCCCTTTTTAACAAAAAACTTCGTTTTGTAATTTTACTTGTGTAATCATTCGTTGCATGTTCTCTTTTCAGCATCCAGCAGTAATCTGCCATCATTGACACATTCCAGCGACCCTGGTACCTCCTTTTCATCTCCTCTATATCTTAGTAGAACCTTTCATCTAGCTCCTCACTAATAGCACCAAGATTTTTTGGAAAGTAGTCCAAATGAGCATGCATATAATGAATTTTTTTGCTGATATTACACCAAGTTGCTTAAATTGTCCAGAATTTTTATGTTCCTCATACTGCGGATGATTATATCCTGTTCATAAGAAATGTTCTGTTGCATTTTTAAAGAATATCCAAGATTAGTTTTTAATTTCTGTCATTATTTCTTCAAACTGTTGGTCCTGCATTAATTTTCTTATTTGTGGTTCTACGAAAATGCCCTCCTTTAATTTTGCTTCAGAAGGAGCTGGAAATTTGCCTCATAAATACTTAAAATAATTCCCATTTTTATTCATAGCTTTTAGATATTAATCCTAATTTAATATAAAGTGGCGTAAAAGAATGTTATGGGGATTCACCGAATTTGCATAAATAACGTTTTTTGAACCAGGTGTGAAGTTTTCTCTTCGGGGCCAAACCTTTTTCTCCTAATGTTGTAGCCTGTGTCTGCTGTTGCACTCGCACAGAAAACAGGGAGACTTTGTACACCCAATTGCTGACCTAATAGCAAGCCTACATTTTTAAATCGCCACAAATCATCCAGTTATGTTCTTTGTACTGAATTTTTTCAAGCAGTACTTTTAGATTTCGCCAACTCTGTTTTGGTAAATCTTTCACACCTGTGTGTACGTTTCAAACCAATTAAACATAGAGGCACCGCAAAGATTGAGGCATAATATAATTTTATAGAATCTCGGTTTTAAAAATTATAAATTATTGTATAATGTACATTTACAAATATTAGTGCGTGATGGAAACAAAAAAAAACAGTATTTCTGTAGTTCATGGTAAGCCAAAAAGTCAATAAAAGTCCAATCACAAAATTTTTGTAGACCTGTGGAATTTTTTAATTAAATATAGATAAAATTTTAGACACTAAATTTTTATTTCTAGAATATTGTAACTTTTTTATAAAAGGAAGAAAGTAAAACTTATTAAATCCAATTCCATTCTAAAAAATTATTTTAAAAATAATTAAACGAAAAATGTAAGACATAGAGGACCAATACCTAAACTTTTTTAAGTATTTAAAAAAAAATCAAGTACTTACAGAATTATATGGTATGTTAATAAAATGATCAGCACCTTCTTAAAGAAATGTTCCATTTTTATTATACAATTCAAGGAAGTAACTACTGCAGTAATTCATTGAAAACGGCGTTCGTGTTTTATACGGTTTATATCAGCAGAATTGTAATTCACTGATTCATTTTTATCGAAAACGATTATGGACGATTCTTACTAATTCCCAGTTTATAATTAAATGATTAATAACAAATGCCATGCATTTCATTTTATTAGTGACTCATTCTAAATACCATCATATCTCATAATTTTATACAGTATGCGTGAAAATATAGCAAAACCGGTTTTGTTTCTTCTATAGTCATTCTATTAATAATTAAATAACTAAAGGTGTTAACAAGTTCTATATCATTGAAGAAATTTTTCCCTATTACATACATATGTTTGTTAAAAGATACATTTCATTAGTTGATTATTTATAATTTAACGGTTGCTGAAGGAACTGTTATCTAGTATTACATCTATTGTGATGTTGTAATTCAGTAGTCTGAATTACATCACAATTTAATGGCAATTGTATACTACATCGGAATTAGCCGTAAATACTTCAAATATATTTACATTTCAAGGACTGTTAAAACTTCAAAACCGAAGACCATTTCTTTGAATATCTTCAAATGGGCGAATACAGAACGTTTTTTTAAATGATCCCAAAGTAGAAAGTCCAGAGAAATCTGAGAATATATAAGATAATATATTGTACCAATCAATTTTCCGTGATATTCCCTGGTTCCGTGATATCTCTATTCCATCATACTGTTCGCTGATGTCGTTAATTCATTTTCTTATTAAAATTACAAGTCGAGATATTCGAGTAGTTTTTGTCGAACCAAGTTGTTAAAATATCTAATTTGTTCTATTCATAGTAAATTTATTTTATATTAATTTACATTAACATTTTTAATAGTCATTTACAAATTCAGAATCTAAGAAGTAATTTACTGTTTGCCTTTGTCTAAATTACTAAACTTCCATTTGTCCAATAATATCGAATTTCACTAATTTTTAGTAATAGTCGTTAGGATAATTTAGAGATGCAACTAATTGTGATAGTATTAGTTAAAATTATAGTTAAAACTACATCGAAATGTTTAAGTTTTTATATCGTTATATTTAAGTAATTTAAGTAACCACTGTTCTTATGTGGAATTGTTAAAGCATAGAGAGTAATGAACATGGTAGTTAATTGGCATTATTGTTTTTATTTACTTCAATAAGAATTTAATTAAAATATTACTAAATACACTGTTGAAAATCTTCCGGGGTAAAGCTTTGCCATAGTAGTGACACTTTTCACAACAATGTAAAAATGATGCAAAATGTCACTATTGCTGGTATAAAATTTAGTCTCATTTATAATTAATAAAATTTATATCATTATAATTGTATAATTGGTAATATTTACACAATCAGTGTTACTTAATGGATGTTACATCATATTTACTACATTGGTCCTTCACATATTATGTGCTCAATCTTAAATGAAAAATTGTCATTATAAGTTATATAATATAACTCATGCTATGTCCTTTTGGGCTCTGAAATCCTATATCATGTCAGTGGAAACTGATGATACTATCTCACTTTCCATCTAAACCTACCAACGTTAATCCACAACGCCACCAAAACCAATCATGTAATGATTACAAACCAAAATCAAACCAGATTTGATTCAGAGATTGCTGACTTGACTGCACATGCCTGACTTATATTTACCAATTTAAATTCATAAATCTTGTGGATTCGTATTTCGCGATTTCAAAACAGTATATAGTTTAAAACAATACTGAAGCTGTGTACTACTATCCACATAAACATCGACAGTAACTAGAAGTGTACTTCCAATTCAGACGATCTCTATATATGGTCATGTTTAGATAAGGTGATCTTACTTACTAGAAATCTGTTTCTGATAGGTTGAACTTTTTTTTAATCAACTTTTTATAACGCCCTTATATGCTTAGCTGACATCTTCAGATCTCATAACGAAAAGTAATATATTTAAATAGTATATGTAATAGTTATGTTACATACGAATATTAACCATTGTTCTAACAAAATGTTGCAGAAAAAATCAGAACAACTCCAAAATTGTATAAATATGTGTTGATTGTTAAATGATTTCCACATACGGCATTTATTAGTTTTGTCAACAAACTAACTGGTCAGTCAGTTTAGGTGAATTAACTAGCTTGCATGGAAATTTAAACAAATAGGTATTTAGCACCAAAAATATCGCAATTAATCTCGAACACGTTTATCGGATGTGATATGAATTTGTCATTAAAAGTTTGTCCAAACAATGCAAATGAATGGCTGAAGGGGCGCAAAATCATCGTTAGTTGATGCAGACAAACTAATAGCTCAGCATGTACCTCTAACATCGTTAACCTCTCAATTAAATCGGTTAATGACCGCTGCTAGCCAACTTCCAGCAATTTCTCAAGAATTATAGACAGAAATGCACATTTCGCAATGATATATCGAAGGCAAAATTACTTTTCTAATGTAATTATTGTTCGAATTGGGGTTTAATTTCTCAAAATTGAAAGAATGAGAATTGAAGTTGGGAACTAACTTTTGCTTGTTTTCCTTTTTAAATAATGAAATATATAAAAATACTTCTATCGAAAATTCGTAATATAAATAACATCATTTATTTAACTCTAAATATATAAATTATTTTACGAATCAAATACGAAAATTATACCAGATGCCTTAGAAAATGTGCTCTTCTCGATATTTCTCTACTATTTAAAATGCAACAAATAAATCTGGAGACGTAGTTAAACAGTTGTATTATTAATGTATTAGTAAAGTGATACAATTATACAGATAGTTATACCAGTTAAAGTATTATGTGATTGTATATATGTTAGGAACAAATAGGTAATTATTCCAATAAAATTCAATTTGTAAATTATAACGCAATGGGTGTGTTCCGTATTAAACTTCATAAGAAACTGATTTCACGTCCCTCGCATACATAGAGTAAGTCATATTAGGTCATTTCACGTTCTTAATGGGTAATCTAGTTGTATCAATTTCATTTTCTGTTCATGTGGTGAATATTTTGAGTCATATGTTGTTTATGTAATCTGGATGCGTAAAATATCGCTTTCATCCAGAACTTGGGAAAATAAACCGTGTATACAAAGTAAGTTGACTTTGTCACAAATTTAGCAATATTGAAAATAACAGATATAAAATAATATCTGTTATTTTTGTTGTCTATGCAATGAAAATAGTGTATCTGCATAATGGTAACATGCAATAAGATTTCGTAATCTTAGGGCTAGTTTTAATATTAGGTTGATTCATTAGGGGTTTGGGTTGTGTTATTAGTTTATCTCGTCATAAACATAGTCTTAACATCAATTAAGTTAATCTCAGATTGAAATAATTCAACGAGGTCAATAATACAAGTCCTTAAGAAATTTTAAAAATGCCAGAAAATTTAAGCTGCCAATTTCAAAACTGTATTTTAAGATGTGAGAGGAAGTGGTGTTTTATTTTCACAAAACAAATTAGCGATGCGAATATAACTGTATGGTGTGTACTTTATTCAAGTGTGGCTGCTCTAACTAGGTAAGTGCTATCAAAATAAGCCACTAGGTGAAAATGGCTTTCCACATATCAATATAGCTATCGCCGTTAGTGAAATCCAGAAATTGATATAAAATAGTATTCGACAGTACACAGAATATCATCGTGATTTAACAACTACATTCGCCGTGAACTTAACAATTTATTGACCCAATACAATGGTGTTCTAGCGTAGGGGACATCAGACTTTTTATTTTGTACTGGATTACCTTACAATTATTATAATACATAGTGGTCTCTGTTATAAGTTTTAAGTATCTGGTAGTGGGGTAATTACTTTATTAAGTTATACCAGAAACCATTTCGAAACCCCGCATGTATCGTATAACTTTCTTTATGTTTTCAGCCAGTCACGCTTTGTTAAAATTAAATAAAATAAAACAATCATTTATCATCCTCCGTTTCTGTAAAAATGTTCATATGTTAATTATCACTGAAAATGTAAATTTTCAGTACATCACCTTTCGAGTGAAACTTAGAAAATAAAACGTCTTCAACATTTAATCGTATGAAGTCTATAAAATTGCTCTAACAATTTATCCGGTACGTACGTGATTTCCTGAGGCGGGCAATCTATCTCTAGGAGAACCAATTTTCAGAAGTTAGAATGCAATATTTAGCTACAATTCTTGGTTTTAATTGTTATTGTGTCATTGAGATCTACTTTTCGTAAGATATATTTCTGTTTGCAATTCTATTGGTCAACAAACTTGTATCAATGTCGAGGTAACTACATTTTTATCTTATCTAGCTGTAGTTTCATCTAATGGTACATAGTTAATTAACTATATAATTATCAACATTAAAGTTCAAATACTGCAACACGAAAGCTAAATATTAGGATATTCTTTACGCATCCTCAGTTTAGCAGACTTCTGAAAACCTCCGTAATAGACACCATTATAAAAATACATAGATACTGTGATTCAGATATATCATTCATCTTAAAAAATGAATTTACTTCTAATATGAACCATCTAATATGAACCGATCCGATAGGACTTGAACCTTGACGAAGTTCTAGTGCAAACTGGAACGGGTGGGTCGGCTTGCGCGTTTTAATGATTTAAGGAGCCGTACCATAGGTTTAACCATAGTGGGGGGGTCCTTATTGAAAAACCAGACTAAGACAAGTCCCTGAAGGAGGGCAGCAGCTCTTTCAGTAGTCATAGTGGCAGAAACCGTGAGGGTTGGTATGGTGCTATGACACACACGACTGCGATGTGGAAGGCAAGAGGAAACCACCACATTATAATCCTCAGAACAGCTAGCAGAAAGCTTATCCTAAATTAATGATGGCGTCTCCTGGGACAAAAAACTCCGGAGGTAAAATAGTCCTCCGTTCGGATCTCCGGGTGAGGACTGTTCCGGGAGACGTGATCGAGTGCAATAATAATAAGAAGTGTAGCATTTCACGAGTCGGAGCGTGGAATGTCAGAAGCATGAGACAGGCAGGGAAGCTAGAAAATCTGAAGATAGAAATGGATAGGTTAGGATTAGATATAGTAGGTATAAGTGAGATGCGCTGGCCGGAAGTAGGAGATTTTTGGAGCGGTGACTATAGGGTAATACACACAGGATCGGTAAATGGAAACGCGGGAGTAGGGATCGTTATGCGGAAGAACGCAGGACAGTGTGTAGATAGCTACCTACAATACAGCGAGAGAGTAATGATGGTTAGGTTAGATTCGAAGCCAGTGGAAACAGTAATAGTGCAAGTATACATGCCTACTTCTAACCACAGCGAGGAAGAGTTAGAAGCTGTTTATTCGGACATAGAGCAGGTAATAGGATTTGTGAAGGGTCATGAAAATTTAATAATAGTAGGAGATTTTAACGCAGTCGTAGGTGAGGGGAAAGAAGGAGACTTTGTAGGGCCTTATGGATTAGGAAACAGAAACGAGAGAGGTAGCAGACTGATAGAATTCTGTAAGAAGCACAAGATGGTAGTCGCGAACACATTGTTCAAGAATCACGTTAGGAGGCGGTACACATGGAAAATGCCAGGAGGGATAGACAGGTATCAGATAGACTACATTCTGGTTAGGAAGAGATTTAGAAATCAAGTAAAAGACTGTAAGAGTTATCCAGGAGCAGATGTAGACAGCGATCACAACTTGGTAGTCATGAAAGCTAGATTAAAGTTCAAAAATCTGAAAACCCGGAAGGATAAGAAACGTATAAATGTAGACATATTGAGGGATCAGAATATGAAAGATAAGTTCCAGGAGAAAACAGATCAATTAATAAATAGAACGAGTAAGGACGAAATCAAGAACGCAGAAACTGAGTGGGAGGGTATCAAGAATAGTCTAGCTTCCGCGGCTACGGACGTTTTAGGACACGATAAAAGGGAAGCTAGGAAGCCCTGGATAACGGACGAAATCTTAAACTTAATGCAAAAGAGACGAGGCTACAAAAACAGACGAGACGAAGAAGGACTGAAAACGTATAAGGCAATAAAGTGGGAAATCATTAGAAAATGTAGAAAAGCGAAAGAACAATGGATAGAGGAGAAATGCAAACAAGTAGAAGATAAGTTGCAAGTAGGTAAGACCGATGAGGCTTACAAAATAATTAAGAGGAACTTCAGGGATGTAGGAACAATAAGTGGAAATGTTAGGAGTCAATCGGGGGACATACTGATAGGAAGAGAGGAGAAAGCGGATAGATGGAAGCAGTACTTAGGAAATTTATACGAGGGTCAGGAATTAGGAGAGATATTAGAGGAAGAATCTAGCATCGATAGGGAAGATGTAGGAAAACCTATATTGAGAGAGGAATTTGAAATAGCACTAAGGGGGCTAAAGAATAATAGAGCGCCGGGTGTAGATAAAATACAGGTGGAAATTTTGAAATGTGCGGGACAGAAAGTAGTAAATAGGATGTTTGAACTGGTAAAATATATATACGAAACGGGCGAGATGCCGGAGGATTATAAGAGGAACATTATCGTTACTATACCGAAAAAGAGAGGAGCCGACAAATGCGAGAACTTTAGAACGATTAGCCTAACTTCCCATGCGTCAAAAATCTTAACTAGAATAGTGCAGAAGAGGATGGAAAATAGAGCGGAGGAAATACTAGGAGAAGACCTATTCGGGTTTAGGCGAAATAGGGGAACTCGCGAAGCTATTCTGGCGCTAAGAGTAATGTTAGAGAAAACAATAGAAAAAGGAAAGAACGCTTATATAGGATTTGTAGATTTAGAAAAAGCTTTTGATAACGTAAGATGGGAAAAAGTGTTCGAGATACTAAAGAGCGCGGGAATGAAGTATAGAGATAGGAGAGTAGTACACAATCTATACATAGAGCAAACTGCTGTTATAGAAGTAGAAGGGGAATAAAGGGAAGTAGGTATTAGGAAAGGAGTAAGACAAGGATGTACGCTATCACCACTAATTTTTAATCTGTACATCGAAGAGGCGATTAATGTGGTAAAAGATAGAGTGGATTTCGGGATTAAAGTACAGGGACAGAAACTAAAAATGCTGAGATTCGCGGATGATATAGCAGTATTAGCATCTAGTAAGGAGGAACTAGAATCAGCATTGAACGAAATGGAGGCAGTGTTGACAGAGGAATACGGAATGAGGGTGAATAAAAACAAAACTAAAGTGTTAGTGTGCAGAGGGCGCGAGAGCAGAGCAAAAACGAAAGTACAAATTAATAATGAAAGATTGGAGGAAGTTAAAGACTTCACTTATTTAGGAAGTAAAATAAATTGGGATGGAAGAAGCGATAAAGACATAAAACAAAGAATAGCGCAGGGTCGAGTAGCTTTTAACAAAAAGAAAGCACTTTTATGCTCGGGGGTAATAAACTTAGAAACAAGGAAGAGATTTTTGAAAACATATGTATGGAGCACGGCACTTTACGGCTGCGAAACCTGGACGGTAGGGGAAGCAAGTAGGAAGAAATTAGAAGCTTTTGAGATGTGGTGTTACCGAAGAATGATGAAAATACCATGGACTGATAGGGTTAGAAACGAAGAAGTATTGGAGAAAGTCGGCGAGAAAAGGAGTATGTGGAAAAACTTAAAGAAGAGAAGAGATAGAATGGTAGGCCACTTGCTGAGACATGGGGGAATAGTCCGCGATATTTTGGAGGCAGAAATAGGAGTGAAGAAAGGCAGAGGTAGGCCTAGATTAGACTACTGCTCGCAAATAGTAAGGGATGTAGGTTGTAGCACAATTAGCGAAATGCGTAGGTTAACACAAGATAGGAGAAGCTGGAGGTTAGCGTCCAACCAGTCTTAGGACTGATGACCTAATGATGATGATGAATATATGTATTTTTTAATTTTATTTATTAGTACGAATTTTCCAGAACATTCTATACAATTATACCACTTGTGCTATTTGAAATTTCTCTGAAAGTAGTTATCAAACTTCTTATTTAAATATAAAACGTTTAATTTTACTAAGTTAAAATTCAATTTACTTAATGTATCACGACAGGTAGGCAAAATTTATCGCTTTTAAGATGTTCTAATTAACAAGAAAACATACATTTTTTGTTTTGTAATACTTTTAAAATAATAAAATATTGTAATGATAAAATACTTGTCACAGGTTTGAGACATTGCAGTATTGGAGAAACAAAGGAAAATTGAAAAGAGTATTTTCAAAATGTAGTTAATTTGATAAGTTAGAAGCTATTGTTATCTCTATTAAATATTGAAGATTATAAAATATTTTCAGACAAATCAAACTGAAATGCCTGCAACTGTTATATGTATATGAACCTACAGGGGATTCTTATTTAAGAATTTACATTTTTGTATTACTGTTTCTGTACTATACTGTATTTGTTTAATATTTATTATATCTGTGCCAACTCTTCTAATGTCTTTTTACTTATTTACTTCATAATTTTTAAGACGCTATGTTATCTTTCTTTTTTTTTTTTTAATAATAACGCCGATATAAAAGCTTTTCGATATACATATGGAACTATTTAGCCTATCGCTGAATAACAATTCACAAAAATGTATTACTTTTTAAATAAAATTGTCTTTATAACAAAAAGACATATCTCCAGTAAATTAATTTTTAATGTCATATTTAAATCGATTTTGAGACTTGACGATGAGATGAGACTTCAGGTGAATATTGAATTGAAATACAGAGAAAACCTATAGGTGAAATTAAATCGTATGAATTTGAATTCAGTAGTGTGTGGATTCTCCTTTAACCCTTATCACTGGATCCATTGGTCTGGGTATGCTATTAATCAAATTTTGAATGGTTTTCTGATAAATATTCTCCCATTGGCCAAGAGCGACGTGTTCGGGTTCCCTAAAATTTATTAGGATAGGTATGTGACGCCTAACTGATCGCTTTAGTGTATCCCACAGATGTTCTATGGAGTTCATATCTGAACTTCTTAGTGGCCAGTCCATAGTTGAAATATTCACAAATAGAAGGTAGTTCAGGGTATTATCGTGTGTAAAAATGAAATTTTCTTCGACAAATGGGGCAAATGGCATTATATATTCTTCTACAATGTTTTCTGCGTGAAATGTGCACTCACGGATCTTCTCCGTATAGGAACCAAATCCGTGGGACCATGGAAGCAAATTCCTCCCCAGAACATTATTGATCCATTAAAAAATGCAGGTAGGTATCTTTTCTCCTAGTCTCTGCCAGATCCGTTAATTTCCATTTGGTGAATTAAGAATTACTCTTGTATTGTTTAAAAACAAAATTGCTTCCACCCGTCAATGGTCCAAAGTACGTGTTCTCTTGCAAAACGCAGTCTAGTAGCTCTATATTCTCTAATTAGCAGTGGTGCTGGTTTTCTATTGTCCAATCCTCCTTCATTAAGCCTTTTTCTGACTGTTCGTCCAAAATGTTCGTTATATTGCGAGCTGTTGCGAAGGCTCTGCTCTATTCTAAGCTTGTAGAATGCCTGTTTCTTAAAGCTGCTTGCCTAAAATATAGTTTATCTATTATATGTGAATACTCCTTGCGACTTTATCCTAGGGTTCTGTAGTAACTTCTAAGTTAATTAAAATGTTTAACTGTTCAACTAATTCATTGTCTAACTCCTAACATATTAGCCACATATTACCGGCTTCGTCCCTCGGTAACCAGAGTTACCGCTTTACTACTTCATATCCTCTTAATTTGCGAGGACGGTTCATTTCTTCTACTCTAAATGTAGTCGATAAAGTATTTCATTCACTTGAAGATATTAAATTGAAATAGTCAATAGCGTAACTGGATTTATTGCCTTTTATAAATCACTTAAAACAGAGTTAAATGTATTATTAACAAATAACTACAAAGTTTTACTTTACATCAGTCAAATAATTGTAATTGTTGATCAGTAGTAACAGAAGACATTCTAGGACTAGGAAGGATTTAATACTTCGACAAATTATTTATTAAAAGAAATATTGAAAAGTTTTACTGACGCGTTAATTGTATCCACGTATATAGTGAAAAACATAAAGATAAAATATAGAACATACCACATAGATTAGACAATTCCCAAACCCATTTCTACCGACATCGAGCCAAGATCATGATAGTCGCAATTCCTACATAATGCGTTTTAACCAAATCGGCTACTATGACAGCCAGTTAATAATAACATTAGAATAATGTAACGAATTTACTAGAAAGTTCATTATTTCGAAACCTTAGTTACAATTCAACTATTGTTACAAGTTCAACTAACTAACTAACTTTCTTTCTACTTTAACATTATAAACTAACTTTCGTACTGCGTATCACTTTCTTCGCACCGTATTGCTTACTATCGCGGTCCAGATTCAATTAACTCCTGGCTGGACGACAAAATTTTATATAAAGGCAGTCGAACGTCTCTCCAGACGTTTCTAGATAAAGAATTTTGGCGAACCTTCTAGTATAGAACGCACTGGAAGTCAACTCCGCATGCTCTCGATTGTATCGAATATTCCCGGCATTCGGGATCGCTCGAGGCGTTCGTGACAATAATAACAAAACGTTATTTTTTAATACTTTTTCATTCATTTTAACATTGTTTTCAAAACTAATATACAAGAAAAGTTAAATCGAGAAGAAAAATGATATTATTATAATTTGAAAATCAACCAGCAAATGTCATATTAATGTTGAATCTCATACGCTACCACCTATTAGAACTTAAATATATTTGCTAAAGGGATACCTAAACTTCACAATGTATACGCTTAATACCACCCATTTATATATGTTATATAAAGAGGAAAGTTGAAAGCTGTTATCCATTAATATACTATTATCATATGTAACTTTATCCATGTTCGAAAGTTACGAGTAATATTATATCTTAAGTGACTTTATTATACTTTATATAGTCAATTGAATTTCTTGAGAATAATTCTAATTAAAAGAGGTCAATTGTTTATTTTGATTGCCCACGCTTAGGGGATAAAAATAACTGAAAATCATTCCACACTACTACTGTCATAACTATATAATTAATTTGTTATAATTAATTAATGTGTTATATAAAGGGCGGTCCAACCCTAATGCACGATGTTAATTGTGAGTCACACCTTAACGTCAAGTTTTTTGCCCAACTTCATTTGAAATTTCTTTATTTCAGTGTTTGACAAATTCAACCATGGAGGGGTACACAATTGAGCAGCGCGTTAAGATTTTTGAAGCCTTTTACGAAAATGGGCGTCAAATTAAAATACATTTCGTGCACTTCGTGACTTTTTTGGTTAGCATAATCGACCAAATGTGTCCACAATCGGGAGAATTGTGCGCAAATTTCGGCAAACCGGATCTGTAGGAAATGTGAAAACACCTGTGCATGCTCGCCCAGTTCGTTTTGCGGAAAACATTGCTGTTGTTCGCGATAGTGTAGCAGAAGATCCGTCAACCTCGACTCGTCGTCGTGCCCAACAATTGAACATCTCACGAACATCACTGATGCGAATTTTGAATAAAGATTTGAATTTACACGCTTATAAGGTTCAATTCACTCAAGATCTGAAGCCTACTGACCATTTCAAGCGTCTTCAATACGCCGAATGGTTGGTTGAACAGACAGAAGTGAATGGTGACTTTACAAAGAAAATCATCTTCAGCGACGAGGCCCACTTTCACCTCAGTGGATTGGTTAACAAGCAGAATTGCCGCATTTGGGCAAATGAGAATTCACGAGTGATTGTTGAAAAGCCGATGAATCCACAAAGAGTGACTGTTTGTTGCGGTTTATGGGCTGGCGGCGTCATCGGGCCGTACTTCTTCGAAAATGAGGTCGGGCAAGAAGTTACCGTCAATTGTGTTCGCTATCGCGAGATGATAACGGACTTCTTGTGGCCAGAAATTGAGAATATGGACCTGGACGATATGTGGTTCCAACAGGATGGTGCCAGTTGCCACACAGCCAACGAAACAATGGCACATTTTGCGCGAGAAATTCAATGGCCGTGTTATCTCACGTCGTGGAGATGTTAATTGGCCGCCACGATCCTGTGGTTTGACACCGTTGGACTTCTTTCTTTGGGGATATTTAAAAGAAAAAGTGTACGTCAATAAGCCAAGAACAATTCAAGAGCTAAAGGATGAGATAATTCGGCACATTAACGACATTGAACCTCAATTATGTCTCAGAGTCATTGAAAATATGGACCATCGGATAGAGGTATGTCACCGAAGCCGTGGCGAGCATTTGGCCGATATTTTGTCTTACACATAATTGTCATAGATCCTTCTATCATAATAAAAAATATTAAGATAACTCTCTGAAAACTTTTTGTTTTATTTACAATTAACATCGTGCGTTTTGGTTGGACCACCTTTTATATGTGATAAATAAAACATTCTTATTTGGCGATATTTTTATAGCTTACATCTGAGTATAGCAGAATTATAATTTTTTTCCATTGATTCCTGTTTTTTCTTATGGCATCAGTTTAGAAAACTTATAGTTTTGAAGAAGAGACAACCTAAGAAATGTTTATAAAAATATGTTATTTCAATTAAGGAACACATTTGCCTATACCAGCGTATAAAAGACTTTCAGATACTTCTCATACTAAATATTTAACAACTCTTTTGATGCATCAAGCCATATTACAGTCTCCAATAATTGGAAATATTTATTCACTGTATATATTACACAACAATATCTTTAACTGTATATAACTTATACAATTCCGATGTAAAATAAATAATATGTCGTATACTCATAAACATGTAAAAGCTGATTCACATATCTCCTTTTCTCAAATTTTCCAACCCTCAATAAACAGCCAAATTGTTAAGTATTTATTTACTGCTCCTCCGTTTTCAATTATTTTCACATCTGTGGTGACTATTGTCTTCTTTATATAAAGATTTCCTCTTGGTTGTAACTTATTTTGTCATTTATTTAGGCATATAATTATACCCTCTATATATAAATATTTAAAGCAGATTCAACGGTTGTTTATCCAGTTCTGCAGGAAGTCTTAATTAATAATAAAGTGGGATTCATATGTGGTTCAAAGTAGACAAAGTAAAATGGTTTCAGCATGAAAATGGTTAGACAGACATTTTCTCTGCGGTCACGCAGAATATTAAAGTTACATCAATATTAGTCAAATGCGAATATTATTTACTTGAACTTATTTACTAATTAGGTAAAGGTAATATTTCATAATAACACTGAGGTAAATATAGTATTCTAATAAATGTTAAACACATCCAAATGTTAGATTTACGCTCATGTAAAAATTAGTATTGTTAAAAAGTATTGAGGTACCTTTAACTTGAATCTATACTGATTCTACCTATTTTTGATTATGTATTTATTAAATACTATAATATAATGGCTATTGTTGTTCGCTGTAGGATCTTGATATTCATATTTAATACCTATATGTTTGCTCATAAAAGACTTATAGAAAGTTTATCTCTAAGTTCTGTAATTTAGTCTCAAACCAAATCAATGTTTTTCGTTATCATTCTTCATTATATGGTTGAAAAAGTATACAAAAATACAATTTCCATTTTCATAATCATGATATGAAAAAGATATGTCAAATGTTATAAACAATATAACTACATCGTGAAAGAACTGTGAGACAATCTTGAAGGATAAAGGTGCAAACATATATACCATTTGTGTATTATTACTTAACACTCCGTCGGTCGCGCCTCTTAGAGTCTCGTGGATGGTCGCATTGGATCTATGAGATCCATGTACGAAATTCTGATATTTATGGAAATATCCTAATTTCTTTTTTCTTTAGACCACAGAAAAATGCAAATCATGTTTTTAGAAGTTTTATTAAAACTTTTACTAAAAAAAGCTACTTTTTTAACAAAAATGTTATATCCCGAATTGGAGCCAAACAATCTACTGTCTTTCGTTCTTGACGAGTATCACGATCATCAAATCGAATTTTTCTTAACAAAAATTTGAATTTTTGTAACGACATAGTCAACCTAAATATTTCTATTCCGAAACCATCGGTGCTCCAAAGATCTTCAAAGTTCTTTCTTGCGGCGTTATTCTCTCCAGCAATATACAGTAAGCCGATAAAAGCCTTAATTTAGGTTTTATTGGTAGTTAGTGCATCCCGAGCCCATGAAAAATTGTCACGAATTGTGGCGATGTACTGATTAGTATAATTAACAATTATATCCAACATAGTGTCGTCGAACAAGAGCAGCCTTGTATCCAACAGGGTGCTTATATTTTATGCCTTCCCTATTACACCAAGAAGTTTTGTAAGCAAATTAATTTTCTCATTTTTCTTTCTGTTGGTGAATGCAGTTTTTTACAACTTATGTTCTCTACAACTTCCTTCCCGATTTTCCTTTTGCAAATATAAAATGAGTCGTCGCCCTCTCCATCTTCAGAACGCGAATCTACATCACTCTGTTCAGAATTGGAGTCCTCTTCGTGCACCTCTATTTCTTCAGTTTCATGACGAAGTGTTTTGTGCAAGTTCATCATCCTCACTGTCGCCCAATAGAAGTGCTTGGATCTTCAAAATATCTTCTGCATTGTGAAGAAAAAGTATATTTTCTGACGCCATTATGTCTCTGGGAAAAGAAAGGAAAAAATTGTTCATAAATTAAAAAAAGTTTTTTGAAAAAAGTACAAATTAGAAGAACACAACGTGAATGGCCGCATTGACAAATTCAGTGCCCACATAACACTGAAATACCATGTACAAAAGAAAATGATTCTTCTACGGTTAATTATACCCTAAATGTAAAGATATATATGGAAATGGAAAAAATTGTGTAAAAAATGAATACTTACAAATTAGGTCGCATGGGATTTGATAATTTCAAGTAGTTCCTAGCCGAACAGCGTAGTCAAACTCAAATAATAAAGTTTTTCTCTTTATACTTAAATAGTCTTATACAAATAAACAAATGGAATACATGTAAATATTATTTAACTTAAATATATAATATTTGATGTTCTACAGGGCTCTGTTTTCTAGATTTAATATACACAGCTGACTTATTCTAGTATAGTAAGTACACGAAATTTTAAACTTACTTTGATTATACAAAGTTACTATACATAGTATTTAACCTTCCACGAGTCAAATTTTACGTTGCGATACCTGGCCACTCTTCGCAACTTATTCAGCAATTTCTTGTGAAACAAGGCATTTTTCAGCTTCGTCAGCCCCCCCCCCCATATAGACTTCACCTGGCTTACGATTTCTGGCTGTTTCCCAAATTGAAGAATCCTCTTAAAGGGAGAAGATTCGATAACGTGGAAGACATAAAAGGGAACGCGACGAAGCGGTTGTTAGCTATTCCGAATGCTGAATACAAGGGGCATTTCTGAAAGTGGTAAGATTGATGGAAGAAAGTTGTAGCTTCCAAAGGGAAATACTTTGAAGGGGAAATCATCGCCATTGATCAGATTTAGCTCTTTCTGCTGCTACAGCACAAGATCGAACACTTTCCGGACCGACTTCGTATACTCAGTAGAACTGTGTGCTGTTTGGATGCCGTTGAAAACTACTGCCTTCTGCTTTGATTCTCTAAGTTCTCTTCAGACTCTATCAGATTACAATCCATGAATCGATTAGGACAGGTAATTTTTGAACTAATCCACTAGCTACAAAGTCAAGGTAAAACTGTGGTCCTTATTTGGATACCAGGACATATTACAATCCAAACAAATGACCTTGTGGATGAAGCAGCAAGAAGAGCGGTAGATATTGGTCTACCAGATGTATACTTCTCCGCAGCAATAATTTAAGAATAACATTGAACCATCGCGTTATTAACCAACAGCAATAAGGACCGAATATAACAAACGTCAAACTAAAAGAAATAAGTGAAGCATGTTAATAAATTGAAATCCATCAAGATTGAGAATAGGTCACACAAACTTCACATCTAGTTATAGGTTGACGGGGGATCAACAACTAAACTGTGACAACTGTGTTATCATCTTAATAATAAGATGAGTGCCCAGTTTACGAATGTCACAAGGAGGGAGAAAACCGACCAAACGTGGTTAGAATATGCTTGAATAGTGATTATAAGGACTTAAGCAATACGATAGAATTCTTTAAAAGAACCGATTTATTCTTATAAATTTTTACAGTTTATCATATGTAATTTACGAGGTTGAGTCAAATGTAAACCGGAACTTTGTTTAAATAAATGTATTATCACAGTAAGAACATTTCTAAATATATCTTCTTTTTCTACATAGTCTTTTCCTTTATCGATACGTTTTCCCCAACAATTGGAAGTTTTAATGCCGTTATCGAAAAATGAAGTCGATCGTGCCTGTAATCAATTGCGTATAAAATCTTTCACGTGTTAGTCGTCATAAAAACGGCATCCTCCAAGTTCTTCTTTGAATGACTCAAACATGTGATTGTTACATAATGACAAATTCGGGCTATAGAGTGGATGTTTAAGTGTTTCCCAATGGATTTTTCCCAGTTTTTCTCGGATCAAAGCAACTATATGTAGCTAAGCATTATAGTGAAAAAGATATCGAATAGGCACATCTCATCTTTTCCGCCGAAAATCCAGCTCTGCTTCATCAACGAGCTGATAGTAGTAGGCAGCGTTAAGTATTCATCGCTCATGAAACAAATCAATGAGCAATATCCCTTTGAAATTCCAAAATAACAGTGGCAAGAACTTGCCACTGTGGATTGCAGAACGACGAGTTTTGGTTTTTGGAGGTGGGTTTTCTTCAGGGTATACCAAAATTGTTATGCCAGTCATAGACTTGGGTATTTGAAGGGATTTTATCGGAAAATTGTGCAATCAATCGACGCAAGCTTTCAGCCAGTTTTACGCCCTCCCGCGTCAAAAATTTGATAATAGTGCGTTGCTCTACGGACGTATGTACCTGTTGCTCAGACATGATGCTGCTAATAGATAATCGGCCTTGCCGAGCCACGCCTATGGAGTCCCCTGTCTTCACATCCCCAGCTAATATATATCAAGACAGCGTGCCATTTCCTTTACCCAACAAGCGTTAAAATAAAAATTCTGGTTTATATTTGAGTCACCCTCGTAGCAACACAGGGTTGTATGTTACTAGAGTCATTTAGGTGACTTCAAGAGTACAAAACGATACATATACAGTGATTATACAGAATTTATTTCCATTTAAAGATGTTTAAAATTCTATTTAGGAAATGTACCTTATCTATATATACAGGGACGGCCATAATCAAATACCCGATTTGAAGAGTTCGTAATTGTTTTATCTAACAGCTTTCATTAGTTTACTTTTGACATTTCTCCAGTGCACATATTCAAGTTTTATTATGAATCGATACACACTAGAGGAACGTGCAGAAATAATAATTTTATTTATTAAAAGCAATGAATCGGTTATTTCAACACAGCGAAATTTTTGCCCAAAATATCCTCATCGTCCTGCTCCAACTGGAAAGACAATACGCCGCTTATGTCAACAATTTCGGCGTAGTGGGACAACGGCTGATGCAAGGCATATTGGACGACCACGAACAGGACGCTCAATTGAAAATATCCGGCGTGTAAGAGAAAGCATTGCAGAAGATTCAAGAACGTCAACAGAAAGACGCGCCACACAACTGGGCATGTCTCGGACGTCCCTGATGCGAATTTTGAAGTTATATTTGCACGCATTTCCATACAGAATGCAGGTGGTACAGCAGCTTCTTCCCAGAGACCATCAACAACGCCTGCAATACTGTCACAGTCTCCTAAACCTTAACGACAATATTGACGATTTTCCACATAAACTAATTATGACCGACGAAGCTCATTTTCACTTAAGTGGATTTGTAAATAAGCAGAATTACCGCTACTGGGGTACAGAAAACCCTCGTATTCTTCAGGAAAGACCACTACACCCTTCACGAGTCACTGTATGGTGTGGCGTCTTTGCCCAAGGTGTAATTGGTCCATATTTCTTTGAGGACGATGAAGGCACTGCTGTTACGGTCAGCGGAGAGCGCTATAGAACAATGCTGAATAAATTTTTGTCACCTCAGTTGGAAGTCCTAGGACTGGAAGATATGTGGTTGGAACAGGACGGTGCGACTGGGCACACATCCAGAGAGACAATGGTCATGTTGCGCAACATGTTCCCTGCGCGATTAATTTCTCGATTTGCGACTTAGCGTGGCCTTCGAGATCGCCAGATTTTTCGGCTCCTGATTTCTTCTTATGAGACTATCTCAAATAAAAGGTATACGCCAATAACCCTCAGACTCTACAGCAGCTGAAACATAATATCCGTCAAGAAATAAAGGATCTAACGCCAAATGTCTTGACTCGAGTTATGGAACATGACTTAAAAAGAGCTCAGATGTGCATCGCAGTTAGAGGCGGTCATTTGACTGACATCATCTATAATTGAGTTTAGGCTTAAACTTTAAATACAAATAAATGTCCTACCTATATTTTTTTGCTTTTTATTACCTTGCATTGTACACGGTCGCTACTTAAAATCGGGTACTTGATTATGGCCGTCCCTGTATATATAAAAATGAATCCCTATTTCCCTTCGTCACGCCATAACTTGAGAACGACTTAACCGATTTCATTCATCTTTTTTTATGTTTTCTAATATTTTGTAGAAGGTTTTTTGCGGAACGAGAAATTAAGAAAATTGCGCAGAAAATTGGAAAATTTAAGAAAACTTAACGACTATTTTAACTTCACGCGTTTGACAGTTCGCGCATTTGATGAATGTGAATCGAATTGTCTATGAATTTTTTAAAAATTGTCAGATGTCTGCTATATTGTGTATATAGCAGCCATCTGACAATTGACAACTGACTCATCGCATTTGACAGTAGGTGCGCTGCAAATGTCATTTAACAGCTACATCATCTATCGATCAAAAAATTCATTTATTCATTTCTTAGTGTACACTGCACAGTCGATTCGATCGAAACGTTTATCCAGTTTTCAGTTTGTTCAGTGAGTTTTTTGAGAAGGGTTTGTTCATCGCAGTTAGTTCACCGCAATCAAGCCTTATATCAAAATTTAATTTAATATCGATTTTTGGTTTTGTTAGACTAACACGTGGTATACATGGTTATACAGAAAAAATAAGGGAGTATTTTTTTTATTTTCAGTTGAATCTTGGTTCTTCAAAATGCCACCAATTAGACGTACGAACTTAGGTCGCAGAACTCGCAATGCTGCAAGTCAAATATATATACGAGCATGTCAAACTGACGAGCAACGCGAAGCGCGAAATGAAGTTGAACGGAATCGATGGAATCGAAATCAACAACGTAGAAATGTTGCGTTTAATCGCCATCGAGCTGCTTTCAATTATAACGTGGCAATCGATTACAGTTCACAGCAAATCGTTGCTATTGGACCAATGAAAGTTGTGTGTCCACATTGCAAGGCGTTGAAGTTTAAAAATGAAGCCCCTGGATTGTGTTGCGCCAGTAGCCAAGTCAAATTGAGTCGGATCGGTAATAATTATGTTGTAGAACATAAAACAGCCACGTCTTTGTAATGGCACCCGGCTTGCGGTGAAGAAATTAATGAACAGCGTCATCGAAGCCACAATTTTGAAAGAGAAGTACAAAGGCGAAGACGTTTTGATTACACGTATCCCTATGATTCCGAACGACATGCCATTTAACTTTAAACGGTTACAATTTCCAGTGCGGCTTGCATTTGCAATGTCGATAAATAAATCGCAAGGGCAGTCGTTAAGTGTTTGTGGCATTAATCTCAAAAATCCATGTTTTTCACATGGCCAATTGTATGTCGCATGTTCCCTTGTCGGAAAGCCATCATTATTTATTTACGCGTCAGAAAACGAAACTATCAATGGTGTGTATCAAAAAGCATTCCAATAAACACTATGTTTTTGTAATATTTTTTTATTGTTTAATCCAGTTCGAATTGAATATTCACAGATAAGACAGGACAACGTCTGTCGGGTTAGCTAGTAAATTATAAATCTATTCAGGCGTCTCCCATAAATCTCTAAAGTAATTCAAGAGGTATTTTTATTTCAAATGGTTTCCACCCTATATATTATATCTAATGTTACCATCGGTAACATTAGATATAATATAACTCGTAAATTATGTAACTTGATATTCTATTTTCGATTTGCATAAGTTTAAACTCACTTCTGGATTCCATTATATCCTGGAATTTAACTTTCCTCATGCCCAAATGAGTGATATGAAATTATTAGGGCATTACATTACGCATAAATTCTCGGTTATTCTAATCCAGCACAGTTTCGTTACCTAAAATACTTCCAATTTCGCAACGGCGATTACTTCAGTTTAAAAATTAGAGAGTGAATACGTCTATTGTGAACTAAATATCCAAACCAAATATATTTGAGAAGTTGTTAGGAGTAAATTATTCGCTATTAGAACCCGAATACTTTTGAGATATTAACATAGACTACGCACTCAAAGTTCATAACTCAAACTTTATGCAATTTATATTCCTTTATGTTAATATATCGCGATATATTAGGTAAAAGTAATGTTCACTTTTACAAAAAAGTTTTTCTTTTCCAAAACTTATACCGTATACCACTTTTACCATATAGCATATTATAGTGGAAATAATGTGTGCCTTACATTTGAATTTTATGAAAAATTTTATATTCAGTTTATTTAAAAATAACAGAAATAGTTAGAGAGTAAGGCTTACTTGAATTGAATACACAAAGAGATACATATATTTAAAACCTTTAAACGAGAAAATAACTGGGGTAGAATTGGCAACCATCTCCCTGTTATTCATCAGAAAGTTTCATTTTATTAGACTTTCTTGTTATATTCTCCTTGCACGAATCTAGATCTGATTGTAAGTAGAAGTCAGGTTTTTAACGAAAATATTTTTAAATTGTATAATTATAAAATAGGTAATTAATTAATTAAGAATTTTTTTAAAATGTTTAGGAATTTATTTTACTTTTTCAATGAATTGCTTTTATTACTTAGGCAAACGTAACATATTTATTATATATTTTCAATAACAGCAATTATTTGACTGTTTATACATCCATATTTCGACAGCAATATTATCATTGTTAGCAGGGAAAATTGAAGAATGATATTTCGAAACGGATCCAAAGTCTCTTTCCTGCTACCTTCTTAAGTTACAATACAAACATACACTTGTCGGAACCTTTTTATAATATCTTAGGTATATGTTTAGGAGTGCATAAACGAGTAATAATTTGCTTTTTGCCTTCATATTAAAACCTAAAGATAAATCGAATGCGTAACAAGTGGAAGAATGTAAACCCCAATAAGAGTTTACAACATGAGAATCTGTGAACAATATTTAAATAAATAACAAAGATATTAATATAGCTTCAAATTTAGATATGTACTCATTTTTAAAAATTTGGCGGAGGCATCACTGGTATTAAAGAATAAATTGTATTTCTTTACTACTACAATAATTCTAACTTTCTAATCATTTCCCAATATTGATTATATTATCACGTATAACCCTTGTACGTGAAGATTAGGTATTTGAAATCCATACATCTCTATTACCTAAACGCTAGTCATTATTAACTTTGTCCACTCAGTAGTAATTAGATATAAATTTACAGAAATCTGACATGCTATTTAACATATCATATATTTAATTTGAGTAGTTCTTTTTATAATTAGAGTTTCAATCAATGGCGGTTCGTCAGAGTACGTAGATAGACCTGGATATTCCACACCTTGATTTAAATAAATATTTGATAAACAACTTTGGAAACAAAAGAAATTATAACAGCCGATTTATAACTACATAATATACCAAGTATTCTTCGATCACTGGAAACACTACAAAATAAACTATTTTGTTGGCCAAGTATATTATTTTCAGTTGAACATGTTTACACCAAATGAGAGTATAGTGAGCTAAAAAAAATATTGCGAGAAGTAAATAATATTCTAAATGTAATAGTCATATTTGAAGTGCTTATAAAATACACATTGTACATAATAATCATTGACTTAAAATTATTTCAAATACGTAAAGCATAACCTAAAGGGTCTTTAAATATTTCTTTTTGAACCTTTTTTTGCTTTTATGGACCGTAGGCTGCGAAACCAACTGATGACGCATTTTTATTTTTTTTTTATTTTATTTAATTAGTTATTAATACACCATTCAACAGCCAATGCCTTTTATAGAATGGAAAAATCTCAGCACAACTAAAATAGATCCTTGTGGAACACTCGATGTTGCAAATATTGGAACAGAACGGAAAAAAATATTCTGAAATGTTAGTCTACTGTTATTTTACTCATGAAGCTAAACAACTTCAGATTGTCAGGCAGCTTGATTGCCATTTTAAATCATATTTAAAGAATAGCACCTAAAATCATATTAAAATATGGTCTGATCTGTCTAGATCCTCGAGTAAATCAATATAAGTGATATCTAGGAATCTTCATCCAATGTGCAAGCAATAAACTATGTAATACAGACTAAATTTGTTACAGTAGATCTGCCCTTAACGAATCAGTGTTGATATTTTCAATAATTTGAGACCTTGTATGACAGAATATTACATTGTACAGCAAATTATCGAAAACTTTATTAATATTACTTATGTAGTATTGTAATAGGTCTATTGTTTTCAATCTTGTATCTGTCAACTTTGAATACTGGACATACTTAGCTTTTTTCCAGACTTTTAGAAAACATTGTGTATTCAAGGCCAGATGGAACAATATTGCTAAAGGTTTTGCAAAAATAAATGCATGTCTTTCAAAATATAACTGGTATGTGAAATATCCATGTCACTTTCCATTTTCTTATACAAAGAATGTAAATTAGGAAAATGTTTTATTAGCTGATCTTGGAACATTCTCCATGAATATACTATTTAGTGTTACGTACAATTTATGAGATGCTTCATCTACGATGAAGCATGTAACTTTCTAAAAAGGTTCAGTCGGTATACAAAAGCATATTATAAATCCTCTATCCCTAGAAGTGCTTGTAAGATCAAAGCTCCTGTCTTTGCTTTAAATAAAGAAATCAGTGTTAACAGTTTCAATATCCAAAATATCATAATCCAGTCATGCTTTAGTTGGTGCAATTATATGTGAATTACTTTTAAAGATAGCATTGTAAAGTTCATATGTTTTAAAACGTAAGCCCCTGACATTCTAATAAAATAGTTTGACATAGTTGACATTGTTAGATTTTGACAAATTAACTATGGATATATCTATCTACTGTAATATATATTTTGTAACAAAGGTTGTAGATTTGATGTAATTGAACAGCGGGATTCATTACATGTTCAACAGTGATTACATGTTTGTATAATCATATTAGTTTATTATGGCGCCGGCGCCTCCGCCAAAATTAACAAACGGTATGATGAACATATGTTTCTTTAACGCTACCGACTGTCACTTCCTATACTCTAGGGGGAAGGAGATAGACGTATAATCCTTGTATTAGTTGAAAATAAATAGCAGAAATTTTTCACTCACGGGAATTTTTTAAAACCTCAAAATAAACTTCTAACATATCAGTACATTAATTACTGCATAATTAATAAGGCATACTAAAAATTCAAAATACTGGTATTTGACGTTTATCAAAATATTGCGTTCAAAATGTCATAGGCAGTTTGACGTCGCGTTCACAAAATTATGTCTATCGTATTTTACTGTTCCTTTAATTTCCTATCAGGTGCTAATGTTAAATAAAATTAGGGATTCTATACATAATTGGATTCAGAAAAAAATATTCTTTGATATAGCAAAGAAAAAACCATATAGTTTTATTTGAAAATCAAAAGTTGGCTATGAAGCGTCATAGAAAACAAAGTTTGAAAAAGAAATTATTTGGCCCAGATTATGGTATTTTACAAGTGATTTAATTTGGTTTTTGGATATTGAAAATCGGACGACAAATAACAGTTATGGCGGTGGCCGTTTTTCGTACACCCCCCTGTATATAATAATAAGCACACCAATAACTATTACGATGAAACGAGATACCAAGAAAAGCAAAACAAAGAAGCAGGAAAAAAAATAAAATCCCTGCAAATTTCATTGAATTGAGAAAAAACCTTAAAAAGTTAGTCTACTTACTCTAAATGCGAGACGGCTTAATAAATAGCCCCAGATTATGGAAATGCAAATTCTCATTATGAAAAAGAGAAAACACATATCACGTATTAATTTGTAGGAACAATAAAAGAACTACAGGTTAAGTTCAGTAAAATCCGACACAAAGTCGAGAAGAAATCTCACAACAACTCCAACGAGAAAGCTTCAACAGTCAGTATTAAATGATGAATCCCGGTAACTAGAGTACAGTACAATTGTACATAAATATTCAACATGACGCTATAAACAAGTGATAAAAAGGGCAGATTAATCAGAATTAGAAAGCGTAAAATAGATATCGACAAACACAGAATAAAAACATACAATATTCAGGGAATTGAACTTGAAGGAAAACAAATGGAAAATTGACGTACATGATTTTTATTTAAAAAAAAAATGTCACAGGCTTCATGGCTATATTGATACATATCGTTGTAATATCAATTTTATATCAATGACGAACTACCAATTAAATTAATTTGTTTGTGGAATATCAGGTGGTGTTCAACTGATTGCGAGTGTGAAAGCTGTCAAATTATTAATCCAAAATCGTGTTCATATTCCACTATATAGTACCTTGTATATGTTTTAGTATGTACCTTGCGAGTATACTCCAGATTTTGTAGCCTAACTTATTGTTAGTAATGCAAACCAACCTAATTATAAACTTACGTGCACCGAGAAGCTACATCTAGATCAGCAATTTAGTTCACATATGAGATTTTTGTTTAATTACACCGAAACCTATTTGTTGTCGAAGTTTCATTAACTCCGAACGTGTTTAGAAAACATGAGATGGGGAAAAGCAATTTAACATATTTGCAGTTGCTAATAATTCACTCAACTGAAATGTCTTCTGCTGTGGACCACGTATTGTTGCGGGAATACAAAATTACATCCGAAAATAAAATAAAATGGATGTTATAAAATGTCCACCGCATATTACGGGGACTGTCAACAGACTGAAACTAAATTTAATCACCGCTTCGACTAACAAGAAATTCTGTTATCCTAATGCATTATGCAAAATGTGCATTTTATACTCTTATTAATAGATTCATGCAATTTACATTTATAACAGACTAGCAATTTTAATATAATTGCTCTTTACGAAGCTATTTCTCATTTTGTATCCCTATTGATTTGGACAAAAAATGTTGTTCCTAAATCAGTTTGTAAATGTTTAATAGTTTGATGTAAGCAAAGTTTATGTACCTATGCCGATAACTATATTAACAACTAGAATTAATTACTAGAATTAATTTTACAAACGTGTATTAAAAAAGCGAGAACATAATTTGATATATCTTAGCGATTCAAGTAAGTAGGAATTTTTATTTAAAATAAAGATTTTCGATAAAAAATAAAGATAAAGATTCTCGAAGCAAACCTAACAATAGTTTTTTAATGTACTCAAGGGTTAAATTTTTTTAATGTTAAATTTGGGCTTGATTGTTTATACGACCTGCGAATTAGACAAGAATTAAAATCTTTCTATACTAATATTGTTACAAGTTTTTATATTTCAGCAATAATAAATTTACTTCCTTTGCAAGTCAGAAAGTCAATGGTACTAAAATATAACTCTACCTCAATACTGCTTAAACTCTAATCTCAATAATACAACAAATTTTCCACGGGCTGTTTATGTTATCGGAGAATTCATGGCATTAAATGTGAACACAATACATACAAATTAGTAAAATAGTTGAAAATATCACTAAATGTTTATCAGCATACAAATCTCTTAAAGGTTAAAAGAAAATTAGTACTTTTTATATTATTGCAAGGGCAGATTTGTTGGTATTAAAAGAGTGTCTACGTTGTCGACATAATATCGGTGTACACACTATAATGCTATCAATATAAAATAAGGAATCAACAGTTTTACGTTAGATACTACTAGATACATACGTACTACTAGATTTAGGTTGTTGAACTTTGACTATTACTTAATAAATATATGAATTGAACACCATTATAAAATCAATATAGTAACTGCAAATCAAATCAAATTTCGAATATGTGCTAGTACCGATGTGACCCATCTGTTAATAAAAAGTCATTTTGATGATATAATTGGCTTTTAACGTTTGGAAATTAGGTAGCACATACAGAGTAATGACAAAATTTCGCACAATTTTCATAAATTTGTTATTTAATAATAACAACTCTGAAATATGGCAACTTTATTTATTTAAGCTATTGACACGTCAAAAAATTATTTTTCTCAGATTTTGAACTTTAGCAGTTACTTCATCATAGTCATTCTTGAATTGCAATAACCTCTTCGTTTAACGGAAATGACTTTCTGAAAGTTTGTACAAGATGAGCCAGCGTGACCAAATTGGATATAGAAAGTTTAAATTTATGGCTTGTAAATCCATCAAAGTCAAATGCTTGGATTACCCCTATCTGAAGAATATCAAAAATGTTTAAAATCTGTTATCTGGAACCTTTGTCTTTGTTCTCTCGGTACAGTTCTCCCAAAGGTATCAACAGATAGGTTATTTCGTTTGTAAAAGCGCGGCCACCATGTTTTATAATCAACAATATCATCAGTTATAACCATTTTTACAGAAAGTTGTGACTTTTCTGCTGCATTTACGATCATTTCAGTATACTTCATTATTTCGTATGTTCCGTCATGTCTTCTGATTATTCTTCTAATGGCTGCAAAATTTTGGTAAGAGTGAATTTATAGAAATATTGCTTGACAAGTGCTGTTACTGTCTGGAATGGTGTATTTACCTGTAAATATGTTTCTGAGACAAACCTAGAATGACTGAAAAATTGACATATGCTGTTTATGAAACGACCGATTCATACACAAATAAAATTGACACGACTATATCATGGAAATGTTAACGTTGTTCAAAATGTGTATATTTAATAGTTCACTATATCAATTTCGATTCGCCTTCGTTACTTCAGATCCCCTGAATGATTTGCCTATTAAAATAGACTCACAAATTTAAATAAAATGATTTTTTTTTAAGAAAAAGTACAAGATTGTTAGTGAATATAACAAAAAAATCACTACTTCCGCAGTAAGTCTTGCGTTACTTCGATATTCATCACAGCCATTACATAGTCTCTACTAAGACATTCTAAAGGCGAATCCGCTCAAATAATTTTTAATACACCCCACGACTTAAGGGACGAAAATAAGAAAAATCACCACATCAACAGTATTTATTGTGCTACTTTGATATTTTTTTCCAGAAATTCCTTACAGTCTCTGCTAAGACTTTTTGAAGGCAAAACCGCTCAAATAAACCTCGGTGTTCTGCAAAGCATCACTTACGGTCTCACCCAAGACACACTGAAGGCGTAATTGCCCAAATATATTTTTTAATAAACACTACGAATAATATTAAAGAAAAAGTACAATATTATTAGCGAGAAAAATTTAAAAATTACTACTTCCGCAGTAGGTCTCCCGTTACTTCGATATTCTCTACAGACATCCCTTGGGGTTTGTACTATACAAAGAGCTCCTGAAGGCAAAACTGCTTGAGAGACTTTTTAATAGACGTTACTAATTTCTTAAAGAAGAAGGACAATATTCTTAGGGATGGAAATTAAAAAAATCACCGCTTCCACAGTAAATCTTGCAATCCTTCTTTCCCAAAAGAAGAAATGCGAGAGAGTCAAATCGGGTAAACGTAGTGTGCATTTAATTGGTGTCCACCACCCTCTCTATCTAACATGCAAAGTACTGCCAAGAAACAGCAGGATATCAGCATCAACAAGAGGAAAAACTATCTTAAAGAACTGTTAAAGCTGGTACTAAGTAGAAGCGTACAAATTCTAACGATAAAATCTTCTTCAAAGAAGTGAAGCTCTAAAAAATGACTTCCTATCATTCCAGACTATACATTTGCTTTATCTTAATGTTGGGAATCTTAAATTTAATAAGGATTTGATTTAATCGTAAAGCTAATGACGATCAGATTTAATTTTAAATCTAATGAAAAGTAAATTATTCACTTAAAATTCAATTTTAATGTTACTCATTTTAATAATGATGATATACAAAAACCCAAATTATTGAAAACTTATATAATTTTATGATGTATTATAGAATAACAAAATTGCTAATATGAACGAGAGACTTTTGGTTTTAACATTTCCAAATATGTCTTGTGACGTTAGTCCAGATAGTATATCACTCTAGTTAAATAGGATATACAGCACTCCACATTTAGTGTAATATTTTTAACGCATGTTAATTAAATTATCTTTGCTGGTAACATTTTTAGCAAGTCTTATAATTTTTGGAACACTGAGATTCTTCAATTAAAATAATTATTTATTAAACACAAGTTTGGATTTTTTAAAACTAATAAATAATGTTTATGAAGTACATTTCCAATTTTATACTACACTATATTCTATATATTCTATATATGTCCCTATGTTTAATCGGTTTGAAGCATACACACAAGTGTGGGGTATTTACCAGAATACAGTTGACCGGTGGGGACATTCCGGTTTTATACTATTCGGGTATTTACATAGTCGCTGTAGTATGTCTTTAATGTGTGTATGTTTACTCGTGACAACGCGTCATGTTTTTATTTTGTTTTAAAAATGCCTGGAAGTTGTAAAAATGCACCAAATGTATTTTGTTATAAACTTAACAACTGATTCAAAAAACGTTATTTATGCAAATTTGGTTGATCCACAAAGCAATCCTTTTGTCGCCACTTCACATTAAATTAGGATTAATGAAGCAATATGTAAAAGCTATAGATAAAAATGGGAATTATTTTAAGTACTTATGTGGAAAATTTCCAACTCTTTCTGAGGCATAATTAAGGGTAGGTATTTTCTTAGAACCACAAACAAGAATAATGAATGCAGAACCAACAGTTTGAAGAAGCAATGATAGAAATTGAAAAAGAATCTTGGATATGCTTTAAGAATGTAAAAAAAAATTGTTAGGAAATTATAAACATCCACAGTATGAGGAAGTTCTCAGCAAAATGTTGGATAAGTTTTAGCCACTTGATTGTAATATGAGCATAACAATTTATTTTCTGCATGCTCATCTGAACTACTTTCTAGGAAATCTTGGTGTTCTTAGTGAAGAACAATTATGAAGAGTTTCCATCAAGACATAACGGAGATGGAGAGGAGGTACCAGGGTCGTTGGGATGTGGCGATGATAGCAGATTACTGCTGGATGCTGAAAAGAGCACATCGGACGAATAATTACATACAAAAAAACCACAAAAAGAAGTTTTCTGTTAAAAAAGGAGACATTTTCAAAGATAAAAAGAAATTAGAGACTAAAAACTGTACTTGTTACTTTTCACTATGGTTTTTAATGTTTATTAGATAATGTAATTTTCATTAAAATGTATTTTTTCCTTTAATTTTTAATTTAGTCTGATTATTCAGTAGATCAAAAACTGAGGATAAAAACTACCTGAGGAGAGAAAACGAAAGGCAAATATAAAATCAGCACAAATAACTCAATTATAATCCTTATCAAACCCAAACCAATTTTCAAAATGTCAAAATTTGTAAACCTGTGTTATTGAAGCAATAAAAACAGGAAACCAGTTTTCTACGAAGATCGAAAGATTTACGTTTCTCGACACGCCTTTTGCCAACTTAGTTGGCGTCATCAGGAAATGGTTATAGCTAGCTTAAAACTATATTTAAGTTTTCATGTTCAGTAAATTGTTACGAATATTTGCTGACTTCATAGTGTTCACGAACAAACTCACTCAACTTGACTATTTTTTCCTTACAGTCAGCGAACAATGAAGGAATAATTTGTTTCGGTTCACTGATCTATTAATGCCGTCATTTGCCATATAAATCAAAATAACGAACTGTTAGTCATTGGACCACTATATTTGTTTGTGCTATTATCACATTTAACTATCTTAATATTTTCCATGGCATGGAACAGTCTATTATTGGTTATACCTATTACTAACTTTAAATTACTAGAGTATATTTTTGTGATTGTTTTCAAAAGCATGTTGAAAAACGGACGATTTTTCTAATCTTCCTATTTTATGTACCACATACTCCTAAAACCTAATGACAATTGCTATTTTTTGTCTGCTCAATATACTTTTGACTATAATCGTGATAATTTATTTTCAGGAAGAAAAGTCCAGGACATTTCGTTATTTTCAATATCATCTTTGGAATTTCCCAAAATTTATTTTGCAATTTCTTTACAGAACAGTGCACTAATATCATTCCCAAATCTTAGAAAACTCTTTTGAGGACACTAGTAAGTTGTGGCTCATATGGAATTGACAGAACTTGACAATTTTTTTAATCTTCCTGAAAGGTCATGAAGTTAAGAAGTATTGCCCTAGATCTATGTATCTATGCATCATTTTCATCAAATGAAGCATCTGTAAAAACTTCTATTGAGAAATTCTTATTTCCTTATTATTTAAAGTATTTCAAGAACTTCTAATAAGCCACTCACGGTAATGTGCCACTACTATGTATATTGTTATAAATTTAATATTTCAGCAATTAAACTGCTATATACTTCAAGATCAAGGGTTAAGTTAAAGAACAAATAAGTTTAACAAATTGTGAAGGAATAGTAGGTTGGTATGTATTCTAGTTCCTTATACATTTAACAAATCCAAAATAACTCTTATAGATGACGAAGTTACGCCACATATAACATGAATTTCTGAAATATATTTCATACGAATCCGAAATCAGTATACCAATATAAAATACGCTGTATTAGTTTTTCTCAGGCGTGCAGTTCTGAATGCGTAAAATTGACCAAACCAAATACACATAACTTTCATGTCGACCTCTGCGACAACTCCCAGCGGAACGAAGGGTGAACTATTTACTCCTATATGTGTATCCTTTCGGGACAAGATACGATGTGAATTTTGTTATTTAAATATTTGTTAAATATTTCCCACCGCCTCTTACAAACCGATGATGCCTATATAATGATTCACATATTGTTTACATAACATTAAAGTTTATATATATTATATATACTACTACGTAATATCAAATATATAACAACTTCTCTCGGCAAGGATAAATTCTCATGTGTACGCTCTTCTGCTAGAAGCCATATATTACTTTAACCAACTTTTCCAGTATTAAATAACATGTATGAAGTACAACACCACTGAATATAATCTCATAGTACGTGACAAGCAAAATAGTTACTTCTATTCTGATTATGCGTAGCATTAAAATAATTACTTTGAAGTTAGTTTAATTATTAGCTTTTGTTGATGTATTAGGGATTTCTTTGCCACTATTTTCGTTTGCTTTACATTTTATTTCCCTTCAAACTTTATATTATTAAAACAAGTATTCTTATAACTCAGCTACAGGTTTTTAAGTTATTTTGGCTACATACTATTTTGATAAACGTTAAGCACTGAGATAAAGCTGCCTGCCGTTAGATCTACACTAGAGGTCTTAAACTCAGGTAACTACGCGGCAGCCAAGCTGCAATCGTGTAGATTTATTTGAATCGATGTAGGTATAGGCTATGAAATTTAATTTTGCCATCTCATTAACCGCATCTGACTATGTATTTTAATAAACATATATATTTTTTACCAAGTAAAAAGTTTTTCTGTGGGCGGGTATCAACTCTGATTCTCTAAAGGACACATTCTGTTTTTAATTATTATTTTCTACGTGAAAAGTAAAGGCTATCATATTTTGTCACCCATATGAAAATTTCGATGGTTAACACTACACTCGACGCGTGTTTCGCCAATAAAGTTGGCATTATCTGGAGATGATTAAAAATGAGTTTTAATCATCTGAGTTGATTAAAACTAATCATTACTCATCTGAGATTATACCAATTAAACATCTGAGATGATTATAACTTTGTTTTAATCATCTCCTGAGTTGTAATCATCTTCAGATGATGAAACGCGCGTCGAGTGTAGTGTATGGAGTTTTAATCACCTCTAGATAATGCTTTGTCTATTATGGAGAAATGCGCGTCGAGTGTAGTGTATAGTGTTATGGTGTCTTATGGAAGACTAAGTCAGTGTTATCTTCACACCAAAGGTTTCAACCTACTCCAGTAATCGATGGTTGTTGAGATATTTGGTTTTGTAGATATTTCAATTTTCGTCACACATAATAAACTCGTGGACAAAATTAACGCTTCAGAGAAACTTATTACTTTTATTACTTTTATTTTTTCGAAGATTTAACTCATAGTACGTTATATAATTAAACGATTTCAACTGATGTTTAACAAATTAGTATGGTATTATCGGGCGAAAAGCATGAATAAATAATAGAAAGTAACAATAACGTCAAATGCAATGAAAATTGTGTTAATGAAAAACTTTAGAAAAAAATTGTAAGAATTTGATATCAGTAGCATGTAGGTCCTTCTCTAGCTCGCATAACTACTTCCATTTATCTGTATCAAGTGTAGAGCTATTTCCTGAGGAATATTCTCCCATTCGAAAAGAACGTATTTTTCGAGTTCCCCAAGAATCATAGGGACAGGTATGTGGCGCCTAACTGATCATTTTAGTGCACCTCACAGATGATCTATGAGGTTCATATCTCAGCTTCTTGGTGGCCAGTCCATAGAATGGAATGTTCATAAATCGAAGATAATCCAGTAGCTTTCTAGCAACGTGAGGTCGAGCATTATTGTGCATAAGAATTAAATTACAAACCGAACAAATCGCATTGCATGTTATTTTACGGTATTTTCTACGTAGAAATGTGGATTCATCTCGCCCGTATAGGAACCAAATTTGTGCGGCCGTCAAAACAAATTCCTCCCCAAAACATTATTGGTTCGCCAAAAAATGGGATGCTGCAGGCAGCAAACCCCTCGCTTGCCTTCCGTCAGACTCATTAATGCCCATTTGGTAAATTAAGACTTACTCTTGTTCCATCTGAAAACAGAACTCGCTTTCAGTCGTTAATAGTCCAAAATAGTTAAAATTTCTAGGTCATGTTAATTCATACTAAAATTATTTTTTAATCAAATGTTAAACAGTGTTGACTCTTTTATTGAATATGTCATATATTGGCCTATCGTATACAAAGTGCGAGAACCGCCTTGCCAAACAAAATAAAATATATTGTAAATAATCTGCCTTATCTCAAATGGAATATCTTATCTATTAATAATATGCGTCACTATCATAATATGCGCCACTAAAAGATCTACAAATTCCCTATAGTATTCAGATTGAATATCTCGTCTTAAAAATTAATTTTTATCGAGAAGTAGCAATTAGTCTTTTCTCAAAAATCGTAGTGAGCGCATATTATATTTCACATTATTTTCTCATGAACAAAAAGTTAGTAAATATGGTATAGGAAGAACCAATGGTAATTATTGTTTACTATCATCATAAACATATTTATAAAGCAAATCATGTAAAAGAAATCTTTGTAAATCTAAGAAATATTTCCTCAAACTAATTATTTAAAATAATTGCTTTATGAGCAGGGCACATGAAGGTACCAACAGGATTGTACAAATTACCATTGCAGCTTTAGTAGTAGTAAATTTAAGTACCAGTGTTAGGTAAATCGCTAACGAAGTTGGTGTTTCTAAAAACAAAGTTAATAAATTGTGGTGATATTCAATATGTCACGGATGAAAACAAAATGGTTTCGTCCGTGACATATTGAATATCACCAGCCATTATAAATTCGAGATCATCTACAGTTTTGTGATTGGGCAATGACAAAAATTCAAGAGGATCCAATTTTCGAATACCTTCAAGGCAAATCGACACAATTTTCATCATTATTCCTATTCATAAGCTGTGTATATGGACTCGAATATGCGGAAAATATATTGTTGGGCCATTATTTTCTTTTGACAATTTAAAAATAATATATGAGGCGTCCGGCTTCAAAAGTCTCTAAATCCAAGTCCTAAAAAAACGGTAACAGTGGTGCTGCCATCTAATGCCCGTATTATGTATAGTTCTTAATTATATCTGTTGCAAATGTATCTACATCCATTTAAAACTAAATTACGAATTCCAGTAACGCTAACAAAACTCTCCCAGTCCTTTGTAAATACTGTTTTAAAACTCTTGCGTTCCGTTCTATTCACATGGATATCAAAACTTTTGATCCAACAGTATACTAACATTTTAGCGTTGCTTCAACAAACTACGAGTTCACAAACTTAAGGCCAAAGCCTTTTATGACATGCTCAAAGTTCCAGAAGAAAATTGCGTTAAACTAAGTTTTGATTGTCAAAAGAACCTTGTGCTTCCTCGCGTTCTACATCAGTCAGCATATTATTTAAGACAATTTTATTGGTACAACTTTACCATATGTGAAGGCCACCCTAAATCAAAGCAGACACAAGATAGTATTACTGCGTACACATGGTCTGAAAACATAGGAGGCCAGGGATCTAACGAAATAGTATCGATGGTTAATCATAAATTGTCCGCACTAAATCTGACAGACGCTACCTGTATTAAGCTTTTTTGCGATAGATGCTCCGGGCAAAATAAAAACTCTATTATGATTGGAATGCTTATACATTGGCTATATTATATATCATCTTCAGTTGAGGTTAGTCAAAATATTTCCCATCGTTAGGCATCCCTTCCTGCCATCTGATAGAGTTTTCGAAAGAGTTAAAAAACAAATGAAAAAGAAGGTTATTAAGAAGTTATAGAAGTTATTTTTCATCCAAGGGAATATCGTGCAATATTATCAGATCATGCAACTGTACTTGATCTCGAGAAAAATTATGATGTATTTGATTGGAAAAACGCTATTGATGGGTGTGTGAAGTCGTCGAATCAATGGTATTTTAAGTTTTCAGCTACCAAAAGAATATCAATTAAAAATAAAATCCAGAAGGAAGGTAACAATATTGTTGTTAAAGGAGAAGTCAAGTACAGATCGGATTTTGGTACTTACAAATCGATACTAAAAAAAGGGAAAAGCCTCAGTGTAACCAAGCCTGAGCCTTTACCAGAGATACATTCTGCTAAAATACAAAATGTATATGGCCTTTTAAAGATGCACTTCGGGCTGAACTGGAGGATTATTCCCAATGAAAATGTGGTATTTTACAAAAATATTATTGACAATAGTAATTATGTTGACCAGGCAGAAAACGCAGATCATCAAGAAGCCGTTGAGACTTTTGAAACAGAAGAAGATTGACTTAGAATTTAATTTTTATGTATTACGGGAATAAAATACCATCCTAAGTAAAAGTCTCATCTTGATTAATAAAAAAACCTTACTATTTCAACAGTGACAGTTTCATACCTAATTATATCAGTTGTTTGGTTATAAAACTCTTTAAATTAAAACTTTTTATTAACATATTACGTTTTTTACGGTCTAATATATTTTTATAATGAAAAAATTCATTACAAAAACCTCATCCTCACATATACCAAATATAAAAACTTCACTTCATATATATATATATATATATATATATATATATATATATATATATATATATATATATATATATATATATATATATATATATATATATATATATATATAGCTATAGAGGCGTCCGGTTTCAGAGTTCTTTACATCCTAGATAAGCATTTTTACAGAAAATCCAAAAAACGTATAACTTGTTATATATATATATATATATATATATATATATATATATATAACAAGTTATACGTTTTTTGGATTTTCTGTAAAAATGCTTATCTAGGATGTAAAGAACTCTGAAACCGGACGCCTCATATGCATAATGTGCATTATTTTTACATTATATAATTTAAATAAATATGTAGTATTATAAAAAATGTTTATCTCCTTCTATAATGGATATAATGGACTTCTGCACATTAGGTTTGCGGATTTGTGTATATTTAATATAACTCATATTTAAATGTCCTGTATATTTACAACTATAAAACTAATATTCCATAAGTGACACGAAATTGCAATTTTCATATTTTAATAACACTAAGTTATAATGCTCATAACTGATAATCAGGTAACTTCGCCTCCATTTTTGTTTAAAACTGTTTGATCAATTAACACTTCAAACTAAAGTATTACTAAATTAACCAGTATAAAGTCTATATATCTACTATATAATAAAATCTATCTACTAAAACATTATTTTATTTGCAATACAACTGTAAAAGAACATCTAAAATAGCCCATAGTTATTCACAAGTGACAAATGTACCACTCAATATATTAACATCTCCCGGTAACTTCTTCTTTTCTTAATTAAATGGCTTATATTGCATGTAACCTACCATCAAAATGTCTTTCGACTTAGTTTTATTCCTCATTTCGCCAGTCATAAAACAAAGATAATCTCGTCTGACAGAAAAATTCTCTGAATGCAGATGGATGCCCGATTCATGGCATTCCCGCAATTTTCATTCCGCTGACGACTTAATGCTCTCCAGTAGAGATTGGCCTCTATTTCTCACTGTTCCTGAACCAATTTCAAATTTTTATGCGAATTTACTTTGCGATTTTCCCTCTTTATTTGAATTTATTATCTAATACAGTTTTTATAGCGAAATTAATAATGTGATTTAGTATGTCGTCTGGAATATAGCGGTTCCACATCGTATAACGTCATATACTGAATTGCGGGAATCCATGTGCTTTTCGGCGACGGCGACGGCAATAACGACATTAAATCGGAATTTCAGGAGAAACAATTTTCGTTCTTATTATTTTAAAATAAAATCTCACGACAAGTGAGCTTATGAAAGGTTTCCTTCTGTGCTTTCCCATTTTAGCTTTATTTTGAGTAACATTAAATCATTAAAATTAACTTGATAAAATTTGATAGATAAATTATGATTTTTGCCATAATTATAAACTGCTCTTGTTTTGAACTAGTAATAATAATTCTATAATTAATATTATTGACCTGTTTTCACTTTTTTGAAAAATATCAGCTTCATATTTCCTACATATATTTAAAATAAGGTATTAAAAAACATATAGACTTCTGTTGCATATACCTACTTCTTAAACCTGTACCAAAAGTCGGTAGCTGCTTGGCCTCTAATGTTATTAACCTTACCAACAGGTAAGTGTTTATCAAAGAGAGTCTGGCACAAAATTATAAGAAAAGGAGTCTCATATAAATTTATCTTATATATATTAATACTTGGGTTCTATCGTGAAATTCTCTTACTTGAAACTAAGGAACGGAAATTACTTCTTACCAAACACCTGCTTCTCGTCATCTGTGGTGATTATTCTAACATAATATTAAAACAAATACTCACTCGGCTCGCCTTACCTTGATTACTCGTTATATTGAGTTACCTCAGAAATGCTTATATTAAAGTTAACACTAGCCAACGAGCGAGACACACTGAGTTAACTAACAAGGGAAATGTTTAGTTTAGTAATAAATATGTAAGTTAACAAACATTTTAAAAAAGTAATAAAACGAGAAAATAAGTTAGTTAAGTTATTGACAAATACAAAATAATATCGAGAACTTACGCAAATAAAATAATGTAAAGTTTCATAATGTCAACACCAAACTAGCAACAAGACTAAATAAATTTTCAAGTAATAATAACACAGCCACACAAAAAAAAATCTGATCTGGATTCTGACCACGTTAATATATGTTTTTGGGGTTGCTGAATCGGAATCAGAGGTTTATTTAACCCTATCACATCAGAATTTTACCATAACCTCAAAAAACGTATAGTTTAAGCTGTTAAATGCACGTAAGCCTGAAAATGCAGTTGTAATTTGAAAATTCAAGTTCTTAAACCCCATAACTCACTTAATTAGGCATCTGTCAACTCCAATAACCACGTGTGTTAAATATTTGACTTGATATGTACGTTATTTCAATTACTGCAACTCTGGTCACTGAATCTTTTCTCGCACAATTGTTATTTTGTCTCATGCACTCGAAAAATACTGTTGTGTCCTAATAAAACTTTCACCCTAAAACTCTACATTTTTCGTTTATTCAACTAATGTTAGTTTTTCAAGTCATTGTACCATCGGCATTGTTTTCACCCGATGTACACCGCGGGTAGGTTGCACGATCGGGTTTTATGCATCATGTAGCCTTCACAAGGGCTGTTTGATAAAGCTGCGGATTAAAGACATATAATTTAATTGTTCTCTTTTTTCGAGCTGTATCGAGTTATTTTTAAGAACTCGACTTTTTAATAAAGGATTTCTGAATAATAGCTGAAATTATGGTTTTTTTGAAGTTATGGGAAAACTGGGATGTGATGAGGTTAAATAGAACTCGTATTCGGATTTAGCGATCCCAAAAACATGTAGTAAACATGATCAGATCCCCAGATCAGAATTTTTTTTGTGTGGCTGTGTAATTATTAAAATATTTATTGACAGAAGACCGAAACAGAACTGACAAAAATTTAAACTTTCTTCAAGGGCTCAACATCCCATAGGGGTGGCTTAGTCGAACCAGGCCGGGATTGTTTGAGATTTTGAAGCTTCCGTACTTCGATAAATAATACTGATTTTCGGTTTACCGTCTGTAAGGATGTCGAATACGGACATCTCTCTTTATGTGAACAAAATATTGTGTAACTAATTAATTACAATTGGAGATGCAATAACATAAATTATTAACTGTATCGTTAATCTCTTCCCTCCATCCCGCTACGTATCGCGATATTATTTGATCAGTTTATAATTGTACAATAGAATTTCGTCGCCAGTTTCTAATAAATTTTGATGACTCAACTTTGCTTTACTAATATTGAAAAAGGTTATTTAGAATACACAGTTAATGACAACCATATGTTCACAAATCTGTGGATCTGCCTAAAGGAACATTATACAAGAGGAGCCAATAATAAGAAGAATCCACAATAGTGATCTTGTTATAAAGCGCTATAAAATTTTATGCGAATAGACGAATTTTATTTCTGATAACTGATGATTGTTAAACTGATGACCTGTTAAATGAATGTGTACTAAATACTAACAAAATGAATTTATACATGGTAATGGAATTGCAATGTATGTGTATAGCAGTACTGTTATCGTCTTACTTATTTGATGTACACAATACAACGAAGCCAATAATTTTTTTTTCAGATATTATCTAAACGGCATCATAAACTTAAGTGGTTTAGTAGCAAATGCTCTTAATAACAATGTTAATAATGCAGCATAAAATTAGACCTCAAAACTAAATGCATGTCTTTTATAACTCAGTTAATTCAGTATATTAATAATAATATTATAATAATGATATCAACTCTATATAGTGAATTGATTAATGTTCACAAACTGCATAACCCTCAAATTTAGGCAACCAACATTGTTATTGGTTAATTGGAGAATTCCCCAAACTCAGTGCGGCCCAAGCTTGAAGATAATAAAATGTAATATTGGAATTATCAAAATAAGTGTCATATAAAAAATCGAAATTAAAATATATACTAACATACATTTAAAGAGTTAACTATATTTAAAATAGTAAAATATATAAAGGGAATCAATTAAACCATATACAGGCAACTTAATTAGTATTCGATCACTCAATTTTAAAAAATTTATAATTGATATTTATGATATACAATTAAACATTTTCGGCCCTAAATATAAATTTTAATGTAACAAACACTCAAATACGGCTAAGTATCTCAAGCGATCATAAAATAGAAACTTTGACGGACATTGCTTAGCACACCATTTCGTGAACTGTTTGAGACAATTAAAATTATATGATTTTGTTTTCTTTAATTTCGTATTTAACGAGAATATTTTTTTAGCTATTTCATGTTCAATACCTACCTTATTCTTCCTTATTACGTAACGTCTTATATAATTGCACATAATTTTTATCGTCTAGCATTATTTTTTATTTGACAGGTAATGTCAAAAGTGAGTGGTATGGACAACATTATTTGGTCCTTTGTAAGTAGTATATATTTGTGAATATTACTATATTACTTATGCTTTCACTTAATAATTACGTACGCATCGTTACATAATAAGTAATAAAGTAATATTAACAAGTATGTACTGCATACAAAGGATAAAGTAATGTTGTCCATACCACTCAATTTTGATATTATCTGGCTGACATTACTGAACAAAATACAATGATAGATGGTGAAATTTATGTTTAATAAATTACCTGTTAATAATAATTAACAGTCGAAATTCATATTCTAGTGTATACATGATGAAAGGAAAGGTATGTAAGGCGGAAAAAATAAGTATGAATGCTTAGTATGCAGAACTTGGCGCTATTAATTATCACAGACCCACAAAAAAAATAAAAGTTGTGTGTGTTAAGGAATAAACCGTACTTATTTTTTGTATTTATCGCGCGGAATACGAATCTAAAGTCATAATTAGGGATTACTGATTATACTTATAAGAAATACCATGGAGTGGAGGATTTTTACCATCCAGTGTACATACCAGCTTTTGAGTCATAAATAACAGACCATCAGAAAAAGATTTCTCAATATTTTTGCTTGCCTTTCAAAAGGTCAACGAATTTGAATAATTGTTTTAAATGATTTCATCATAAAGCATTTTAAACTTAAAATTTTTAAAATTTTAAAAAACATAAAACATAATTTTATGATTTTTAATTTGAGTGGCTAAAAGCCCTGAAGATGATGAAGAGTTATTGTCGTTCAACGCAAAAGAAAATCAGTTTTGACTTTAGTAATTAACTACTCGGGAAATAATGATGGTATAGAAAATTTAGGTAGTTTCAAAAACTGAAAAGATTAATTACTAGTTGTAGTTATTGGTTCTTAATGAAAAAAATATGGTGCGAGAATTTTGATTGAAAAAGGAGTAAAAAATTGCGTATTTAGGAATATTCGCATATTCATAGCTACGCGAATTAGCAATAGGGATATTCGCATAACATTCGGATTTAGACACAACTTTGCAAATAGTCAATAAACTAAGGATGTTGACTGTTTTGTTTCAACCTCAAAGTATCCCAAGAAAACCCTGAAAATTTGAAACCGCCGCGATTTATTTCATTGTGTTCGGGATTATTGAATTTGTCGTTTTTGCTAGAAATCAATTTAACAGCAAATTTTTCAATTGTTATTCATTTCTTGACGCTGAAATTATTCTTTAGCAATAATTCATATTGCTTTATCAAAAAATGTTAATTATTGTTTGGCGATAGCAAGGATAATGCTCTTCCAATTGCCGGTTGGTTGCTCTGACCGCTGAGATATCGAGGCACACTCATTATCCCTGCTAATGCGCCACTTTAGTGCGCCGCTACAATTGTAAGAAGAAAAAATGAAAAAAAATTATATCCCGAGTAATTAATTACCGAAGTCAAAACTGACGTTCTTGCTTTAAACGACGATAACTCAACGAGAAATCGTATAAGGCTTTTATGTCATTAAAATTAAAGAGGATAAAAAGCTTTTTGACAAAATTATTTAAACAAATTTATTAAAGTCCGTGGACCTTTTTAATAGCGAACAAATATTTGGAATATATATTTTCCCATAGTTATCTTATGATTACTTAAAAACTGCTAATGATATAAAATTTTTAATGCAAGATCTAAAAACTAGAGACTTGAAACTTCAATGTGCTTTCTTTTAGTTGCTCTGCGACTATTTTTCTCCAATTCACAGCTCCTTGAAAACCACCTAAAAATTTAGGAATTTTTAAATCTCTTAATGTTTGTGCCTAATGTAGATTTAAGGATCACTTTATATGTACATGGTCAGTTTACTAGTGGTGGAAATCTATACATTATTTTCTGCCGATTAACCAGTACAGTTTCGAATATTTTAACCCAAGCGATTTCCTCTTTATAAATAAATGGTGTCTCCAGATTAGTGTTCTATCAAGGTGCAAATCTAGATATTTAGGTCTGTCTTTTTGTGGGAGTAACTGACCATTGAAAGTAATGCTAGGACATATTTCGTTCTTCAAAGTCAAAATTGTCTGTTGAGAATTTGACTCAAGGACCCTTATTATCCATTTCTTCATCCAGCCCTGAATGTTATTGATAGATTCTTGAAATTAATGAGTTGTATATGTTGGCACTATACCAGCGTAGTCATAAGCACATTGCCATCAGTGGAAGTGGCAGTGAATGTGTCTGAAGTAGCAGGTAAATCGATTGTAAAATGTTGATGAAGAATAGGTCCCAGGACGCTCCCCTATTGAACTCCTAACACAATAGAATATATGCTAGTTAATTCTTCCAATTCTTGACAGTGAAGTATCTATTACTAAGGTATGAGCGTAGTATTATATAGTAACGAATATCTAATTTTGATTTCAATTTACATAACTATCTAGGATGCCATACAGTATCTAACGTTTGTGTTACGTCTAAGAAAGCACCAGAACAATATTTTTTTTAAATTCAAATATATTGTTACTTTCATTTGCATTTATATATATATTACTTTCACTACTCTGTGTACCTGTTCAGTCGTTGAATGTCGGTTGCGGAATCCAAATGTGTAATTTGGGGTAATATTGAGTTCAATTAGAGTGGCTTCATTCCCTTCAGGGATATATTTACAAACAATTTTGACAGAATAGGCAAAATTGTGATGGTACGATTATGTTATGGACTAGCAGAAGATGTATCGTTATATAAATAACAATACATATTCTGCTAGTTCTCTTCTACACGGCACAAAATTCAAAACCACATAACGTCATCTTTATATAGTTTATATATACTTATATAATCTTATGTAAAATATAGTTACTCTAAATCAAAACTATGAACGGGGAAGGGGTACAAAAAGATGGTGAAAACTAATCCCTCTCTTCCCCTACTATAATATTTTTTTTAAATTCAGTTGAAAGCTACTTCAAAATAGTACTATGATTGTGTTTAATTTCAGACGTAAGAATCATCCCCTTAAATCCAGTGACACTCGTAAAGACACTTATAAAGTATGCACTTTTATATCAAAACTAATTATCAAGTTTGGAACACACGAAGGTGATTTTACTGTCTTTTGATTATTTTTCATGTATAATTACTTCCGATGTTATATGAATAAAGCTCTTCGAAGCTCATTGATGGTATAGAAATAAGAAAATTTAATGAGATATAAGGAACTCAACAACAGCGCTTTTAAGCCTATTTAATACTACTTTAGAGTAAAACGCTTCTAATGACGTACAAGGTAGGTATTTGTATTTGATTTTCGCAGTTACAAATTTATGAAATTATTAGGGATTGTCATAAGGTACACAAGTTAGGGATATTTATTCATCCTCCTACAAAAGAACGGCATAACGATCTAACTTATATCGTGGGTGTTAATTTCTAAGGCGACCAAAACCGTCACAATGTATGGTATATACGAACATCGAAAGTATATCCTAAGCCATTGACAATCATCTGGCTGAATATAAGTCAAGTAAACTTCATATTGACTTTGAATATAAAAATGCATTAATGAGTATTATTTACAAATGGCATTAAAAAAGGAAATTCAAATATATACAAAATAGTTTGAGAATTTCTGGCTTAATTTATGAAATTATTAAAGCCTGACAATAAGACGATATTTCCAAATAAATGTAACCTGAGTTATGTAATCTACGATATTTACAATAAAACATAGTATTATGAATCATAGCACCATGAACTCATAAAAGAATTATAATAATTTTTAATAATAATGAAACGGTATAAATGGTTAAAAATAAATTAATATTACGGAATTAAGCAATCAAAAAGTAATAACTGATTACGATAGTTAAAGTATGCCATCTATACCGAAGGATTTGAGAGAGTGAAGGAAAAAAACAATAGTTATAATGTAAAATTATAATCGACATAATCATAACAATATAATAAACATAATAGATCAGAAAATATGGTTTTATGTACATGTGTAACAATGTACATAAAATGCACATTTTATATACTGTATATACTTATAAACATTGAAAAATGAAACGTGAAAACTTCAATAACAGAATAAAAGGGAGTTGTAATTATGTTAACTATGTAATACAAATAAGTGAATGACTGAATTTTCAAAAAATTGGTAATAAAGTTCTATATAATATTAAAAAACAAAAATTGCAAGAACCTGATATACAAATGGGATCTGAGTGTCGTACTGAATCATTCCATTATTACCTCTTCTTTTCAAATAACACAACATATCTACTTCAGAAAATTCTCACTTATATTACACGATTCTGGGCAAAGTTTAGAATGTGTTCCAAATAAATAGTGTTAAAACCGAATGTTTTGAACTTCATAAATCTGTCAAATAGTCAAAACAATGAAGTCATCATGTAGGTGGAAGGCGACCGTTGCCGGCACGAGCGGGTCGACATTAGAGAATATATAAGCCACTGACTGACTGTAAACTGTTCTCGTGATGTCTAATTGTAAATTAGTTATTTTTCATTAAAAACACATAATTAAAGAAAAGGTGCTTTAATATCTCAGAAGTGGGATTAAGGACTATCTCACCTGTGTTGGTGCACGAACTCTTACCTGTAATACTAAACAAAGACTAAAATAAATGTATTGTGTGTTATGTGACAAGAGACAAGAACTCATTGTTGTATTGGTGAGTACAAGTAAACTGTTTATTGTATTGCGTTGTCTATCTGCTCTAATTAGTGCCTTGCTACCTGTATTATCGTTACTTTGCATTGTTCGATAAATATTGTGCAATACCAAAACAATTATGAATCGGGCTAGTCGAAGCCGTGTGCGAAAACAAGACGCCGCTAAACGTCGGAGCCGTAGTCATCGTCGAAGTCAAAACAATCACAGTCCATCTTGTCATCGCGATCGCGATAACAGAGAACTTTTGGAACACCGAATTGCGGCCTTGGAAAACTGTGTATCAAAATCGCGTAGCGTTCTCAATTCATGCGATGACTCAACTTCGCGTCGATCACGAAGTCCTCTCGATAGTGAAAAAACACGGCGTTATGCTGGGCGTATTGAATTAATTCCCGAATTTGACGGTTCTTCCGAATCATTGACTGTTAAACAATGGTTATCAAAAATCGATGCAATTGGAGAATTATAGAGGTGAAACCAAAGTGAAGTTAAAAATTTACGAGGTAGATCGAGAGATGCAATTAAAAACCGTGCGTGAACAAGCGTTAAATAATATAAACAAAAGTGCCGACAAAACGAAAGCGCGTTATAATAAGAATCGTATTCCGGCTAATACTTATAACATTGGCAACATGGTCATGTTTGACAAAACGCCGACAGTGAAGGGTCTTTCCAGTGGGAAGTTGGTACAACGTTACATTGGTCCTTTCAAAGTGGTTAAGGTCCTTCCCAACGATCGATATGCAGTAAAATCGTTATCCAAAGACCGACGGCGGTTCCATGGAGTGGTCGCCAGTGATAAACTTAAACTATTTAAAGCACAACTTGTTGACTGACGTAAGTGTTAAACTATTTTGTTTAAAACTGTTTTATTTGAAATTCATTACTATTGCTTTTCTTTATTGATATAGTATTTCTTGATACATGCTTATTATGTAACATTTAACAATAAGTCAAGTACACATTAAGTGAGTGGTGCTTAATTGTACCTCTGAACTTGGTGTATATTATTGATTATTGTTTCTGAATTTATTTTATGACCTATCATTATGGCAAGTCAAGTATACATTGAGTGGGTGATGCTCGATGGTACCTCTGAACTTGATTCTGAAATAATTTGGTTTGTGAAATGTGTTATATAACTTCTTGAGTCCATTTGACGTTGGATTCTGCGCACTCTAAACAGCTTGTTGAGTCCCTTGTGAGTACTCCAAGTAAATTTTTGTCGAGTCCCTATGATTTAGTGTGCACTCTGAAAATTAGTTTATCGAGTCCATTTGATAACGTCGTTTGCGCACTTGAAGTATGCGTGGAACCCTTTGAACATTGGACTATGCGCACTCCGAACTAATTGTTGAGTCCATGGGGTTAAGACCTTTTGCGCACTCCAAATCGCTCATGTTGAGTCCCTTGTGAGCACTCCATGAGCTTACGTTTGTTGAGTCCATAGGATAATGATCTTTGGTGCTCCACAGCAACAACAAAAAATAGAGAGTTATGCTCTACCTGAATACATTAGACCAATAATATTCTTAATGTTCTTATTTTTGTTTTATATGTTTTCCTTGGCATTGACAATGAGAGGCCCGAGGACGTGCCTAGGTCAGCGATGACCGAATGTTAAGAATGTTTTGAACTTCATAAATCTGTCAAATAGTCAAAACAATGAAGTCATCATGTAGGTGGAAGGCGACCGTTGCCGGTACGAGCGGGTCGACATTAGAGAATATATAAGCCACTGACTGCGACTGTAAACTGTTCTCGTGATGTGTAATTGTAAATTAGTTATTTTTCATTAAAAAAACATAATTAAAGAAAAGGTGCTTTAATAATAGTTATAATTTAATTCCTGAACCTTCAAATAAGGACACAATATCTTTAAGGGTTATAGCGCCTTTTAATTCTTGAAGCATATTTCATTGTACAATGAAACATATATTCAAACATATAACAGATTGGTCGATGATTAATAATTTCTATTGCAATAGAATTATAACTATTTATTTGGAACACATTCTAAACTTTACCCAGAATCGTGTAATATAAGTGAGAATTTTCTGAAGTAGATATGTTGTGTTATTTGAATTATCATCATCATTAGGTCATCAGTCCTAAGACTGGTTGGACGCTAACCTCCAGCTTCTCCTATCTTGTGCTAACCTACGCATTTCGCTAATTGTGCTACAACCTACATCCCTTACTATTTGCGAGCAGTAGTCTAATCTAGGCCTACCTCTGCCTTTCTTCACTCCTATTTCTGCCTCCAAAATATCGCGGACTATTCCCCCATGTCTCAGCAAGTGGCCTACCATTCTATCCCTTCTCTTCTTTAAGTTTTTCCACATACTTCTTTTCTCGCCGACTTTCTCCAATACTTCTTCGTTTCTAACCCTATCAGTCTATGGTATTTTTATGTCTATGTTTTCAAAAATCTCTTCCTTGTTTCTAAGTTTATTACCCCCGAGCATAAAAGTGCTTTCTTTTTGTTAAAAGCTACTCGACCCTGCGCTATTCTTTGTTTTATGTCTTTATCGCTTCTTCCATCCCAATTTATTTTACTTCCTAAATAAGTGAAGTCTTTAACTTCCTCCAATCTTTCATTATTAATTTGTACTTTCGTTTTTGCTCTGCTCTCGCGCCCTCTGCACACTAACACTTTAGTTTTGTGTTTATTCAACCTCATTCCGTATTCCTCTGTCAACACTGCCTCCATTTCATTCAATGCTGATTCTAATTCCTCCTTACAAGATGCTAATACTGCTATATCAGCCGCGAATCTCAGCATTTTTAGTTTCTGTCCCTGTACTTTAATCCCGAAATCCACTCTATCTTTTACCACATTAATCGCCTCTTCGATGTACAGATTAAAAATTAGTGGTGATAGCGTACATCCTTGTCTTACTCCTTTCCTAATACCTACTTCCCTTTTTTCCCCTTCTACTTCTATGACAGCAGTTTTCTCTTTGTATAGATTGTGTACTACTCTCCTATCTCTATACTTCATTCCCGCGCTCTTTAGTATCTCGAACAATTTTTCCCATCTTACGTTATCAAAAGCTTTTTCTAAATCTACAAATCCTATATAAGCGTTCTTTCCTTTTTCTATTGTTTTCTCTAACATTACTCTTAGTGCCAGAAAGCTTCGCGAGTTCCCCTATTTCGCCTAAACCCGAATTGGTCTTCTCCTAGTATTTCCTCCGCTCTATTTTCCATCCTCTTCTGCACTATTCTAGTTAAGATTTTTGACGCATGGGAAGTTAGGCCAATCCTTCTAAAGTTCTCGCATTTGTCGGCTCCTCTCTTTTTCGGTATAGTAACGATAATGTTCCTCTTATAATCCTCCGGCATGCCGCCCGTTTCGTATATGTATTTTACCAGTTCAAACATCCTATTTACTACTTTCTGTCCCGCACATTTCAAAATTTCCGCCTGTATTTTATCTACACCCGGCGCTCTATTATTCTTTAGCCCCCTTAGTGCTATTTCAAATTCCTCAATCAATATAGGTTTTCCTACATCTTCCCTATCAATGCTAGATTCTTCCTCTAATATCTCTCCTCATTCCTGACCCTCGTATAAATTTCCTAAGTACTGCTTCTATCTATCCGCTTTCTCCTCTCTTCCGATCAGTATGTCCCCCGATTGACTCCTAACATTTCTACTTATTGTTCCTATATCCCTGAAGTTCCTCTTAATTATTTTGTAAGCCTCATCGGTCTTACCTACTTGCAACTTATCTTCTACTTCTTTGCATTTATCCTCTGTCCATTGTTCTTTCGCTTTTCTACATTTTATAATGATTTCCCACTTTATTGACTTATAAGTTTTCAGTCCTTCTTCGTCTCGTCTGTTTTTGTAGCCTCGTCTCTTCTGCATTAAGTTTAAGATTTCGTCCGTTATCCAGGGCTTCCTAGCTTCCCTTTTATCGTGTCCTAAAACGTCCGTAGCCGCGGAAGCTAGACTATTCTTGATACCCTCCCACTCAGTTTCTGCGTTCTTGATTTCGTCCTTACTCGTTTTATTTATTAATTAATCTGTTTTCTCCTGGAACTTATCTTTCATATTCTGATCCCTCAATATGTCTACATTTATACGTTTCTTATCCTTCCGGGTTTTCAGATTTTTGAACTTTATATACGCAATATATGATATTCTTTAATTATTAAACAATCGTTTAATTTAAGTGACCCCGTTATACCTAATATAATATATATATATATATATATATATATATATATATATATATATATATATATATATATATATATATATATATATTGAATCGAATGCTGTAGTCTAAGAGAATAGTTTTACTTGCAAATAGCCTAGAAGGATTACAACACCTAATCGACCACATCGCATCAGTTTGCGAAATATATGGGATGAGACTCAATATCAGAAAAACAAACGTAAATATCATTAGCAAAAACCTAATGCTAACGAACAATTTAATACAAGCGGAGAAGTTTTGGAAACGGTACTATACTTCTCTTACTTGGGCTGTACCACTCACGCGAAATCCGTATTCGTATTGGGAAAGCGAGAAGCGCCTTGTACCAAGTAAAAAACATCCTTTGTAATCTTCGCTCAAACGTACAAACTAGATTACGAGTTCTCAAATACTATGTGTTTTCCATTCTCTTGTATGGCATTGAAGCATGGATGCTGACGGATACTTCTTGCAAAAAAATAATAGCTTTTTAAATGTTGTGTTATCGGAATCATATGAATACCTTGGACATATCGTGTTACAAATGAAGAAGTATTACATAGACTAAGACGACAACCAACAGTACTAAAAGGAAAATTTGGATATTTTGGTCATATTATGAGAAATAGTAAATATAACATGTTAACACTTATCATGCAAGGCAAAATGAACGGCCGAAGGGGACCCGATAGACGTCGCATATCATGGCTCAAGAACTTAAGACAATGGACTGGCAACACTTTAGTCGAATTCAGAGCGGCAGTTGATAATGTCAGATGGGTCTTAGTGATAACCAACGTCCAATTAGGATATGGTACTACAGGAGGAAGATGATAATATATTTTTGGCAGTCTAGCGTTGTTCATTAACAGTAACTTTTTTAAACAGTTAGGGCATTGCTTGAAAACTATGTATTCTAATTTTATTGTACATATCCCTAATCTAACTAAATTACGGTGTTTACTTTATAATAGGTTAAAGTGATATGTACCTTTTAAAAAATTCATCCTTAACTCCTCTCAGTAATATTTATATATATTAAGTCACAAACAAATTTAATATATACCTCTAAGTGAAAATCTTCATAAACTCACTTGTCAGAAACTTCTATACTACTGATGAACAAGTTATAGGTTTGTAATTTGTTGGATTATACTTTTCTTCTTCTTTGTCTAGAATTGTTATATTTCCGCAGGTCAGATACGATGGCATATTTTCTGGGTTCTTTACGATTTATCGTTCGATGGGCTACTGCCACGACAAATGAACGAAACGTTGTATATGGGTATGAAAAATCATATAACTCTTTACTATATATCTCCCGATATTAAAGTTATTTCCTAAATATTGTCGAAATTGAGTAGTTGAATGAGCTCATAATACTACAAACGTGAGCTATGTATGATATGCAAATATAGAAAATACATTTGATTAACCCTAGAATACAGAACTGTTTTGTCAAACGTAATTACGAGAATATCGTATATTTTACTACTCCATAAAAATGGTTTTATTTATTTCAAACTTTTATTTTTAAAAAATTCAATAAAATCATAGTGCTTTTTTTTATCAGAACCGACTTTTCAGATTATAAAACAATTTTTTTTTAATTTTCACAACATACTCTGCAAATATCTCCTTGATGTTCTCCGCAAAACGATTTTTTGCACTCCTTACAATAATTGGTTGTCATACGGCTTTTTTTTCTTGAACAGTAGAAGCAAGTCTTCCTTTTATTTTCTTGGGGTGTGTTGACAACGCCTTTATTTGATAAACCCAATATGTCAGCTATATCTTTGCGGATGTTTCGACGTAGAGTTAGGCTGTTATATCTGTGCAGCTCCTCTTTTGTCGTTGGGAAAACATTCTGGTTGCCGCTGTATTTTTGGGCCTGTATGACATTTTCTGCATTTTTATGTTGCAAAATAATATCAAATATATTGTGAGAAAAGAAATGCAAAAAATAATCATCCGGGTTAGAACAGTCTTTCACATTTCCTCTAGGACCCGATATAAAACTAATAATATTCCTAGCAGCAGTTCTTTTGTATTTTTTTAGGCAATTTCGTTGACCATTTATGACCATTCTTGCACTTTAGGGTTTTTGTTTTGACACTTATTACATATTTTGACCGTGTACGTACTTGTGATAAAGGAATATCGTCTTCACCTAAACTAGGTTCTATTTCTTCTTTAGATTGAACAGGGCTATATTCCTGTCGGATGAGAGGATAAACCGAATTACTACCAATATCATTCTCACTATCAGACCCATGTAATTGAGTTTCTAAATTGTCCTCTTCCCAATTACTGTCACTGTCTTCAAATGGCTCTGGATCACTTTCATCCCCACGCATGATACGTGCTGCTTCCTCCTCGAGTCGTTGGGTCAAAAGATTTTTATTTGACATCTTAAAATATATTACTATATATATATATATATATATATATATATATATATATATATATATATATATATAAACAAGAAGAATATGCAATGATCTTACCTCAAATGTCTTTTACTAAACACTGAAAAATGATACAAAACTAAAAATCAGTGAAATTTAAAAAACTACTTACACGCGGGACTTTCGTAAAATTTAGGAATATATCGCCAAAAAATCACTTTTAAGTCGGAAATCAGAACGACTGCATAATACAGTGTCTAGCTTAATACTAGACTGGAAGGTACTCAGATGAACTTGCTTCTAGCGACCAGAGGCAATTGACGATCTCACTCTCCGAATTAACATGAGTGCACCCTTACCCGTGTTGCATACAGTAGATGTTATAAAATAGTAGATAACAGTCAGGGGGTGGTCCCAACAACGGTGGTCCGGATTCTTAAAATGATGAACTGTTTCCTATTTACGAGCTTATTTGACGCTAATTTGATTAAAAAGTCTGCTTTTATGTAATTATAAAATGTAATATATTCTATAAAAAAAGAATAATAATACATAATACAGTACCTCTTCAATTTTACGTCTGATGAAAGCAATTGAATTTTTTATAATTATTATACTTTTATTATTTTACATATAGGTAAATGTATAATAAAATATGTTATTACAGAAGAACATCTAAATTATCAGTGTTTATTTTCTCAGAAGTGCAAGACTTGCATTCCGAGTTTCTCGTTTTTTTATTACGTCGCGTCGTGTCTTTTATTTTTTGATCTTTTCTTTGTAAACCACAGACGCCTTTGAACAGCGATTTGGCATTGTGAGGAATGTTTCGGGTAGACTTTGGAAAATTTCTCTGGGCGTCGACTGCAGTTAGAGTTGGAAATAAAGGAATTAAGGCCTTTTTTACAATTTCTAATTTACTGGACCAATGAATTTTATACAGCCTGTCATCTTCATTGTTATACCAGCTTTTATTTTTCTTCTTCCATGGACGTTTTCATTGATCTTTGGCATTGAGTTAACTCTTGAAGGACTACTTCAGATTCATAATTTTTTGAATCAATGGCGATATGCAAATTAGTATTTGGAAGGGAGGAAGTTGATAATGAAAATTTTGATACTAATTTGTATTATCAAAATTTCAACATACCCAATGTGTACATCAAAAACATTTATAACATTTATACAAAAAAAAAACACCACCCAATAATTACCGCCACCATTTAGCAAACACCTAATTTAAAGATTAAATAATTATTTCTTTATTATAATCATACCAGTCGTATTTTATTTATGGGCTCTCAGCATCACTGGACAATTGTGTGGGAAATAATAAAAAACGTAATCAAAAACTAAATACCTACAATATGCATAAAATAAATAAAAAAATCAATTAATTGAAGTAATATAAGACACTCATTTGATGGTCTCACTACTTCTTTGAATAATACAAACTGCACTTTGGCACGATACGGTACTTGCCGTGGTCAATCGTATGGTGGTCGCTCGTATTAATTCGGGAGAGCGGGATCGTCAGTTTCCCATGGTCGCTAAACGCAAATCTCAGATGGGCGATTGGATAGAATAACCGAAAATGGGGGAAAAACACGAAGTTCTACGAGCGTCGTAAAATTTACGAATGACCCGTGTTCCAGGGTTAAAGTAATCTCTGATCGATAATATATAGTAAATCAATTAGAAGTAATTTTAAATCCAGGTGCATTAAATTACACCGCATATTCAATTGCCAACCATGTACAAAGCATAAATATGTATTTAAATCTTACTAATGGATTTTCTATATATAACGAGGGTTTTAATATACTACATATTCATAAGATTATGATTAAGGTTCGTAAAGTCGAGCTATGAAATGGAAATGTAGCAGACTGGGCCTCATGGGAGTGCCTTTATGTTGTGTGTCTTAATATGAGAGAGTGGAATTACATAAATTTCATTAGTTTTATGTCTATTCGTTCTAACCACTGGAAGAGAATCAAGATAACGAAGTAGTGAAGTATCCAGAAGAATAATGTCGTAGATTTATAATTAACGACGATTTTACGGTTCTGGTTCAAATTACTTTTCGTTAACATTTACTTTGAATAATTATTTGATAACGATAAATAACATTTAAAATTTAGTTACCAGGGAGTTTAGTAGCATACAGTTAACGGCAAGCTAAGAGATAAATAAAACCAGAGCATATTATATATGGAATGTGTAGAACTAATATTGAAAAATAGTTCGCTAAAGTTTCGATGAAACTGATTAATTTCTAAATTGTTGCTGAAAATAATTTATAGTATGTCGATGACCATCAAATGATTGGATTTGTCTAGGAATCTGCTACAGTTTTATGGTTCTTCTGATGCATTTAATGTTACTGGGTTGTAATATTTTTACTTTTGTAACAATAACCTGAGCTTATATATAAAACTAGACTTAATGACTAATTACATGGTAGTCAATTTAGAATCTTTAGTTAGTTTTTGTGATAATAAGGATTTAATAACATAAAAGCATAGTTTAAAGGTTCATGCTTATTGTTAATGATGTTATTTGACAGAAAAAAATAATATAATATCGATTAATAATTGTATTAAAATAATGAATTAGTAAAGTATGGAAGAGGCATAGCGAAATACTCCGTACCAATGTCCAAACATTGGCCGAAACTGAAATATAATACAACTCAATTAACTTTCATATTGGTGCCTCTCCATAATTTGACAAGATGCTATTCTACTACTGTAGAATGTAACGGTGTATATAAGATGCGAAGCCGCGTTTGTCTAAGGCGTACTCGTTTAAACTGCACTGACGAGAGCCAAGATAAGATCGAAACCGGTCTGCAATTAGCGGTATCCTGAGGTAGAGGACGCCTTGCTTCTTCCTCGTAATTTTCGAGCAATCCAAATTATTGTATTATGGTTCTATGTTAGAACAAAATACGGAAAGTTTCGCCATGTAATTCAGTGCTCGTCGATGGCTATAGCCAGGAGAATAGCTGTTTTGGTTTAACTTTTGTAATCCTTAATTTTTAAGGAACTTATAGATGGAGCAGAGTATAAGCCTCCACATTATGACAGTTTTAAAAGAAGACTTTAAGAAGAATAAATATTCAATCCTAAATTTTAAGAGGAGCAACAACTATTACGTATTTGATTAGTATGCCCGTCTTTTAGATTTCTTTACAGTTGGCATATACCTTTTGTTATGGGATTAGGTTGAAAATAATTTTCGTACTGATGCGCCGCTCGTTACCTAATTTATATTTATATTTAATACGGCAAAGATATATGACGTTTTTGAAATAAGTATAGCAGTTCAGAGGGGGAGGTTAATATTTTCGGAATGTTGATATATGAAGGCTAGGAGATGCCCTTTCAGTCGCTATGGAGCCGTGGACGCTGGAGAATCGTGTTTTTGTTCATGATACGTTCATAGAGGCCAGTCGTTCTGTTGTCGCTACGCAACACAGGTTCCGAAATCAGTCCAGTGTTCGAAGGCACGGCCCTACTTGGAACACGATTTTACGTACCCTTTCCGAATATTCTGTTGCAAGAAAAAGGAAAATTGAAGTAATTCCAGCCGACATGGTACAGCGGTGCATGGGCAGTTTTCTACTCGTTTACAGGCATGCCTTTCAAAAACTGGTCGCCAATTAGATGAAGTTATTTTTCGCTTCTAATTCTTGTTTTTTAATGTTTTTCATATGATAACTAAATTGCATCTTGTAGGGAATATTTTAGAAAAATAAAAAATTACTTTCGTTGAAAAATAACAGACTTATTGATGTTTGAAAATTATCATACATCTCTGCCAGGCTGTATTTTGCTAAATAAAAATCTTGCTAGAGAAAACATTATCACTAATACGTTTGAAATGGTATATTTAATACTCCGGAATCATAGTCCGGAGTCTGGACTGCCAACTTTCACTAGTGTGAAATATGGGCTATTCCATATCTTGTTGTACAATGCACTACCCATTTAATTGAAAGAAGAGGTAGATAATACAAAAGTATATATTCCCTTTTCTTAAATAATTAGCAGTTATTGAAAACTGCGATAAAATATCCCATCCAGAATTTCCATTTCAACACAAACGAAATTCGGAGTTCGCCCACAAATTCCATAAGTTCCATTTTAATATCGTGTACCTCCTCATCTATATACCTAATACGAATGTGCTGAAGGGCCGCGTAATCTATTTGCAAAACATTTCAATATCTCCAGGATCTGGAACCAGGGTTAAACATCACATTTATAGATCGATCCCGACGAGGCCGACGTCCCGGAGTTCCTGTCGTGTTTTGCCACGAAATGACATGTCGCACGACAGCATAACACTACTAAAAGCGACAAGATGCCTCACTCTGTGTTTTACGATTTTAGTTAGTATGCGCCGCGACCGTTTGGTGCTTTGCAATTTAATTTAAAAATGAATAGGCTACACTCGATAAAATGTATTTACGTCGACAACGCTTACGGCGTGGAAGCGGAAAGAAATTACACATAAAATGTGTTGATAAAATTATTTGTGCTTAAGGAAACGAAGGGGAAGTAAGGAAAATGGACAATTCTATCGTAGAGTCAGTTCCCGACCGACTTAGCAATAATAGGGATCGGTTTATAAAAAGGACTGCTCGCCCGAGATTAAGTGCTTCATAAGGTTGTTTTCTATTTTGAAATCCTAACTGGAGAAATTGTTTAATCCAAGAAGGACTTGCTGCTATATCTGGGGATTATTTGCATTTTGATCGATATAACGATATAAATAGAGATAAAAGCATATTAACAGCATTAATCAACTTCATTTTGCGCTTACTTTATGCTACGAGGAATTAAACAATATGCCCCAAAAATAATGAAAATAATAGAAACCAATAAATATTTCATCAAAATTTAAACAACTGAGTTTAAATCGCGGAGTAGACAGATTGAGGCCTCGGTAAGAACTAGTAACGAGCCCTGGGGAGTGGGCAGATTGAGACCTTCGGCAAGTTACATACTTAAACACAATTTCTTCCTAAAGGTGTAAATCGAAAAATAAGCGGATTGAGGCCTTGGCAAGAAACAATACCTTTCCTAATATTCCTTTATTCCTTATTTTTGAAAATGGCTCCAAAATGGGAGCCAAACCGTTGAGGCAACAATAATTACAACCCGGACAATAGACTCTTCTATTCATTCCTCCAACCGCGAAAATATTTCCGAAGATCTTTCCGAAATCTTCGCTTAGATCTTCCTTTAAAACATTCAGTGGAATATTCTAAATAAATATGTGTTGATATACATATGCCCTATTAACTATCTCGAAAAATTAGGTATGACATATTTTTCGTTATTAAACTAATTATAATCTAATATAATATTAGATAACTATATAACTAATTAAGGTAATGCTATATTTATATTATATAACTAATTATAAGAAATTAATCGAGGAAGCCGTTATTCTGTGGCAGTTCATAATTCACAACGGAAATGAGTAAAAACAACTACTACGTTTTTATACCACTATATTTTCACAGAAATGTGATTGCAGTTTTGACAATTATGTCATTTTCAAGCGATGATTCAACTAAGACGATGATTCTTAGTTCTGTCATCGTTTAAAAATGACATAATTGTCGAAACTGCAGTCTCACATTTCTGTGAAAATATAGTGGTATAAAAACGTAGTAGTTGTTTTTACTCATTTCCGTTGTAACTAATTATAATCATACATATATTATTGATTACATTAAAGATAGTAGTATAGCTATGTCACTACCAGGCCACCCTCGGATTTGTCCGCGGACATTTGATGCGGATGGCATGTGGTCATTGTTGATCTGAAGAATTCTTGGTGCAGGTATAAAACAGGTCTATACAGGTATAAAGCAGGTGTGTACCGGTTTAAAACAGGTATGGTAACCTGTTTAATGACGTCATGTTTTTTCCTAATACCACCATGTCTGTTTCGAAGTAAAGTAAAGTCAAGTCAGTTTTAAAAAATAATATATTAATTGAACGTGACATAGCAATACTAAAAAAAATATGTTCTATATGTATCCACAGCCTCGTCAGAATCAACGCAGATAGTTAAGAAACAAGAAACTTTAGCAAATACTTAAGATATCAATGAATGTGTAATTTGTACAAAATTAATTAACTTGAACACAACCAACGGATTTAACTAATTACTAGAAGTGCTTTAGTTTAAACATATTAAACGATTTACTAATATATATTAAAAATTTACTATGTTTTTTACATAGTATAGATTTTCAAGAGCATGACTGGGCCCTTATCATTAAATCCGTCTGTATCGTCATGGTATTACATACGGACAACAATACGAGATCTTCAGAGACTGACTGACATAGCCTTATTTATTAAAAACAGAAGAACGTTTAATAAGGTCCGCAGAATTTTTACTACAAACTAAACTAGAAGGAATTAACCTTCTTCTGACTTTAGCCCACAAGATTATGGTGTTCATTAAAAAGCAATCTGGTTTAGCTACATTGTAAGTTCGAACTCAAGATGGGAATGAACTATTTCACGGGATGTGCAAATTTAGGCAACAACTGTTTTATCGGGAGAATCAATATTTTCAGTTGATTATAACAGTTCCATCACCCTTACGTAGCTGTGTTTAGTAATATATTTTATTTCTACATGCAAGTATAAATAAGATGATCTCTTGTAAAAAAATAACATTTGATGCAGAGGTACATGGCAAAACATATCCAGATTTTCAATTGCAAAATTTCTTATGCGCTCGAAAATCTGCAAACATTCGTGTCATCCTCGTTAAATTCCTACTTAAATTGCTGTACCGTATCTACTACCTTGGAAGCAGAATTTCTGAACATTTTATAATCATTTTTACACCTGTCCATATGATATCTAACATCATAAACAAGTTTCTAATAGTCTGCGTAAGGTCCAAAGTAACATAGCTTAGAATAGTTAATTTTGTCTTTATTTCCTTTTCATCGGTAATTCCAACCTCATAGTCATATATGTTATCTCTTATCAATATAGCTTCTCAATTAACGTAAGATAATTTTAGTTCTTGTTTCTAGAATATGTCTCATAACCGACATCTTTAGACAGTTTTGATAATTTTTGGTAAGTAGTATCTACAACTTATAATTTTAAAATTTACTGTCATCACGATTAAGAAACTAAGTAGTAGAGACATAATGGGGCTAGATGTAATTCGTTTATTATGATTGGTGTACCAGCCCCAGTATCCAGAAAGCAATATTTAAAGAAATGGCGGAGGTGTCACTGTCATTTTAAAATATGCATACATATTGAAATTGACTCTAAGCGCTTCTTTATTGTTGTCGCGATCTTACTAATAATTACTATAGATAGATGACCATAATGACATTTTTTAAATGACATATTTGATTAAATTTGGAGAGTCGTAATTCCCAAAAAAGGAAATAGTTTTCATGACAATATTTATCTCCATATTTTAGTTACCAAATATTTGTATATATTTGTTTCCATATATTTACATCAAATTACTTTTATTACACGCTATGCTATATACAGCAACGATCTTTACCACTAACAACAGATTAGAACTAATAATAAATAAATAAGAGCCAATTTTAAAATAACCAAAAAATTCCTGTGATTACACTTCTGAATGCATGAAAAATAGTAGACCTACTTTCCATAAACATCCAAAGATTATACATTTCTCGACGTGCATTTCCCCAACCAATTTGAGATGTCATCGGGAAATGATTAATACTAATTTTAAAATACCTCTAATTTTTATTTATACCAAAACTGTATTCAGGTTCAATAACTGACCTAAACAAGCAAATAGTTAAACCTCCCAAATATGTTTTGACTTCAGGCTCTGTGAATAAACTCACTCGACTTGACTAATGATATGTTTCGAGATGGAACTAACCGCTATCGCTTTTTCATTATAGTTCTCACACCAGAAAGTTGAGTATCAACAACTACTTAACAGTTCTTAATTATTTCAGCAGAGTTGTAATTTTATTTTCTGAAAGCTGTATCTTTTAGAGGACATACCGAGGGACGGAATAGTTCTTAGATTCCAATTTCACCAAAAAAGGGTTAACAGCTACATTGTGTCACTTTGTGTCAACTTGGCTTGCCGTTGACACCACTTAGGTTTCAGTTCACGAACAGATCAATAGGGTTATAGTTTAACTTTTTTTAAATAGCATAATATAATACATTATAGTATGCTTTGTTTCCTTTATAGAAAAGAAAATTCGTACTTATCATTTTCTATACTCAATCTTTCTATTAAGTAAATGATTTATAATTTCTATAAGTAAATACATATTTTGTTATGAGCTGCGTAATCCTTTGGATAGTGGGGGAGGGAAATAGTTGCTCTGTCAATCATTAATATTTTTATAATCTATATTTTTTATCTAAAAGAAATATACGCTTACGAGATACTATTAAATTTTTGTTCTTAGTTGTCTCATCAGATCATGGTTTATAACTATTGAACGGTTACCGGTGCACCTTTTATATGTCTAAACAATTAAGTGGACCAACGAACTAAATAAATACTGGTACTCCATCCACGACCCGCTGCCTTCGTTAAGATAGCCCCTGCTTCTATGCCACCCCCACACAATCGAGAATTTAAGATACTTTTTAAAAAATTTTATTAAAAAAATACTATTTATAAATAAAAATATGACATCGCTATGTAAATATTTCATTCAAGATACGGTAGGGGTTACTTTCTCTATTTACTGATTACGCCTTAACGACGGCTGTTTATAATTAGACGACGCAGTTTCTCATTACGTATTCTATTGTGTATTTATATACGAAAAAATATAGGGCGGAAGACGACACATAATTGCTTCTCGTAGAATTTCATTAATATCGGGGTTTGTAAGATGATTCCTTTGAACTTGTACGAGAAAGCAGTTCTTTGATCTTTGTAATAGACGTTCGTTAATACACCAGTACTTCTGAAATCAACACGGTAGTGCAGATATTGTAGAACTATTGTGTATTCCTGCACAATATTTCAAATAACTAGGTCGATAATGAAAAACGTCAGTATTTTTCTGATGAATTCGAAAAAATACACTATTGTCGGAAAAGTTTAAATTGATAGACTTAACAGACTTTCGAATTATTTTATCTTTAAATCGACTTTTAAAATAATCGTACTGTTGTGCAGTGGCATGTCCTTAAATAGCAGAAATACTTAAATTTTCATATAATTTGAAAGTGTATTTTTCTCTTACTATATAAGAAAACGTGTAAATAGTATTATTTTTCGATGTTGAATATGTGCTTATCTCCAAAAATTTCAGATAAATATGTGATGCCGGAACATAAGTCTGCCAATAGGAATTTTAACTTTCAACTATTTCCCGTATACAGGTTCGCGATATTGTGGACTATATGAATAATATACATAGTAGCATTCACAGCTTTGTGACCAATTATCGTCCTGACGCTTGACAATGACCTGAGATAATTGAGTTTAAATCAAGCAGTCCTACTGCTCTTTACCTGCCTTATCGCTCTAGACCTGCACTGTTTTATTCAGTGATAGGCCCGACATTTCTCCTCGTAGTGCCGCTCTCCCACAAAAGACAAAATTATTAAACCCCTTGATACAATTCGGACTCAGGGGTAAATCTACACTGTTCTGTCCTGTCTCGTTGGACCCCGTCGGCCGGGGCCTACTTGGACGGTCTTCCATCTTCTTATTTTTTCTTTTTCGTCAGCTGACCCCTGCGGGTATCTCGTGGGTTTGGCGTCCTTCGATACCATAGTTTTCCATTTTATTAATTTACTTCTGACCAGCGGGCTAAATCACTCGATCTAACACCCCTTGATTTTTTTTTATGGGGCCATATAGTAAAGTCTACTCAACGCCCGTCAATACCAGAGATTTATTACATCGAGTTAGAACTGCCTTCACCGAACTAGATCAAGGAATGGTATTGAAATCTACGACCGCTGAGATTAATAAACGAGTTTTATTATGCTTAGAACACAATGGATGGCACATAGAATAGTTGTTAAACCAATAAGACCCAATTGTTAACATTTAGTTATTATTGTTATTATGTTTTATTGTTTAGGCTAATGTAAGTTCCAAATCGTTTAAAATATGCTTTTTATTCATGATGATTTTTTTTTGTTCAATATTTTTCACCATTGTTTATGATAAAAAATTAATTTAAATGTTACATTGTTTTAATTTTCATGGCCCGCTGGTCAGAAGTAAATTAATAAAATGGAACACTATGGTATCGAATAAAATATACCTCGATAGCAAGAAAACGGTATCAGATAGGTATAGGGAATTCTAATACAGATTGAAATATAACTTAATTCTCCATCACAGAAAGCAATAAAATACAGGGGGGTTCCATTTAAGAAAATTGACTTTTGAGCAGTTGAAGTTGGTCAGAATGAACTAATTTTTTGGACACCCTGTAAATAATAAAATATCAAACTACATATCACCTAAAAGCTTAATAGTCCGCCTAATTACAGCTCAAAATTTGCTACTATAACTTTTGTTTTGAATAAGTGACGAGCATTCCAATGGGATACTACAAAACCTAATTTTTTCAAAAACATTAAAATATCTCAAAAACTGCTGAAGATAGGTATAGGGAATTGTTAAGAAAGTTCACTAAAAATCAGCAGGGTAATTTAAAAATGTAATAATATACTGGGTGTTCTATTTAAAATAAGGAAGTTGATAGCTACTTCCGGTATAATCGGAAGTGTCAGAAAAGCAAATATACTTTAGTTGAATAGATGGTTCTTGCTAACCCCTGATTCCAAATTTTAAAAAATTAATTCCAATGGGAAGTTCATAAACTTAGATATATATATATATATATATATATATATATATATATATATATATATATATATACATATATATATATATATATATATATATACATATATATATATATATATATATATATATATATATATATATATATATATATATATATATATATATGTACATCGAACAATAGTCCTCCTAAAAAGTAATTTATTTTATAGTTTGTCACTTACATGTATTTTGGATCTACCGCCATCTGAAATTTGAGTCTCTTAAGCGGCCTGACTTCCTCCAGTTGATAATCCGTGACCGTTCTTAACATCGAGTGTAGATTATTTTCCGCAGACTATAATAGCTCGATCGATATATAAGTTTAAATTTATACAGCTTGCAAGAAGCTAATACATGTAAACTTGTAATATATCGAGAGGTATTGACTTACAAAATTATTTGCATAACTATGAGGTATTATTTGTAGAATAGACGAAGATACTACAACAGCTTTCTTAATGCGTAAAGAAGTTTGCTGTTCTACTTGCTAATTATGTATGAACAACGCAGGTTTCTGAATTAAATTCAAAAGTATTGTTAGCAGGTCCCTCCTGAGCTTTTCTTTATCGAGCGATAAGTCACTGGTTTTATTGGACTGTCAAGTTTCCCTCAACATTTTCTCTCATTACATTACATCAGAAGTTTCTCCTCATTACATAATCTGCACACTAAGTTTTACTTAAATAGACTCCTCTAAGTAAGACTCTGTAAGTTTTCACAATTGTATATCATATTAAGTACAATATATTAACTTACTTGTTATTGTAAACCTAAATTAATACAATAATTAACAAAATTAATTATTATACATAACAGAAGCAATCCTCACAAAATTTTGACAATATGTAGATGATCAGATAAAAGTAGGTTCAGGATAGCGATTTTAAATCTTATAATTAGATGAGTTAACCGTTTATACACTGTGGAATGTAATGCATGATCGATGAATGGTATTGACAATGACAGTACATATTGGAACACAATAACGCCTCCATAAGAAGGTTACCATATAGAGGTTAGTAGTATATTATTTATTGTTATATTTTATATTTCGCGAAAGATAACAAACATTAATTTTAAGTTAATTATAATTTAAAATCAGTTGATATTTAAAAATTTGTGATTTAACTTTCGTGGCTATTATTATTTTGTTCTTTCCCTTAGGAGTTTTCCCCTTATTCTGACTTTGATTGAAATATATTTTGCTGATTAGTAACTCATCTATTTCGAGAAAGAAGATACAAGAAAAACTTAGAATGGAAATCTCCATAAATCTAAAATCTAGGACGTCCAAACTCCTGAGAAATTTAATTAACGTCTACTAAACCACATATTTGCACCACGTCACAGCAGCGATTCTGTCAAAATAATTAAGTACCCCCATTGTGGGACGTTTATTTATAGTTGTTTATCAATGTTTGCATTCACACTCTCAAGAAGTATTATCTTTATACTTGCACTGCCAATAAATAAAATATTATTTTCTATTCATTTTATATTTTCGCAATTAATATTACTAGTAATTAATATTATTAGTAACTAATAGTGAACAACTATACAGGTTTTTAATTTATCAGATAATAGTAATACTATTAATAGTACTATATCATCATCATTAGGTCATCAGTTCTAAGACTGGTTGGACGCTAACCTCAAGCTTCTCGTATCTTGTGCTAACCTACGCATTTCGCTAATTTTGCTACAACCTACATCCCTTACTATTTGCGAGCAGTAGTCTAATCTAGGCCTACCTCTGCCTTTCTTCACTCCTATTTCTGCCTCCAAAATATCGCGGACTATTCCCCCATGTCTCAGCAAGTGGCCTACCATTCTATATCTTCTCTTCTTTAAGTTTTTCCACATACTTCTTTTCTCGCCGACTTTCTCCAATACTTCTTCGTTTCTAACCCTATTAGTCCATGGTATTTTCATCATTCTTCGGTAACACCACATCTCAAAAGCTTCTAATTTCTTACTACTTGCTTCAACTACCGTCCAGGTTTCGCAGCTGTATAGTGCCGTGCTCCATACATATGTTTTCAAAAATCTCTTCCTTGTTTCTAAGTTTATTACCCCTGAGCATAAAAGTGCTTTATTTTTGTTAAAAGCTACTCGACCCTGCGCTATTCTTTGTTTTATGTCTTTATCGCTTCTTCCATCCCAATTTATTTTACTTCCTAAATAAGTGAAGTCTTTAACTTCCTCCAATCTTTCATTATTAATTTGTACTTTCGTTTTTGCTCTTCTCTCGTGCCCTCTGCACACTAACACTTTAGTTTTGTTTTTATTCACCCTCATTCCGTATTCCTCTATCAACACTGCCTCCATTTCGTTCAATGCTGATTCTAATTCCTCCTTACTAGATGCTAATACTGCTATATCATCCGCGAATCTCAGCATTTTTAATTTCTGTCCCTGTACTTTAATCCCGAAATCCACTCTATCTTTTACCACATTAATCGCCTCTTCGATGTACAGATTAAAAATTAGTGGTGATAGCGTACATCCTTGTCTTACTCCTTTCCTAATACCTACTTCCATTTTTTCCCCTTCTACTTATATAACAGCAGTTTGCTCTTTGTATAGATTGTGTACTACTCTCCTATCTCTATATTTCATTCCCGCGCTCTTTAGTATCTCGAACATTTTTTCCCATCTTACGTTATCAAAAGCTTTTTCTAAATCTACAAATCCTATATAAGCGTTCTTTCCTTTTTCTATTGTTTTCTCTAACATTACTTTTAGCGCCAGAATAGCTTCGCGAGTTCCCCTATTTCTCCTAAACCCTAATTGGTCTTCTCCTAGTATTTCCTCCGCTCTATTTTCCATCCTCTTCTGCACTATTCTAGTTAAGATTTTTGACGCGTGGGAAGTTAGGCTAATCGTTCTAATGTTTTCGCATTTGTCGGCTCCTCTCTTTTTCGGTATAGTAACGATAATGTTCCTCTTATAATCCTCCGGCATCTCGCCCGTTTCGTATATGTATTTTACCAGTTCAAACATCCTATTTACTACTTTCTGTCCCGCACATTTCAAAATTTCCGCCTGTATTTTACTACACCCGGCGCTCCATTATTCTTTAGCCCCCTTAGTGCTATTTCAAATTCCTCTCCCAATATAGGTTTTCCTACATCTTCCCTATCGATGCTAGATTCTTCCTCTAATATCTCTTCTAATTTCTGACCTTCGTATAAATTTCCTAAGTACTGCTTCCATCTATCCGCTTTCTCCTCTCTTCCGATCAGTATGTCCCCCGATTGACTCCTAACGTTTCTACTTATTGTTCCTATATCCCTGAAGTTCCTCTTAAGTACTATATACTAACACAAAATAAGATTTATAACCATAATTACTTGAAATAAGTACAACATTTTACATGTATTTCTGTCAAAAACGCTTGACAGAATTCTTTATAGAATCTAGAAATTTTTTGTATCTTTAGTCATCTCTAATCCCTTGCAAGTTGGTAAAATAAACATAGATTCATAAGGTTGATATAGTTATTTATTGTATTTACAAATAAAACTAGAGCTTATACCAAAGCGTAGATCATATTTATTTTTAGTAATCTATATAAAACATTAATATGGTATGCGTTCTATAATAATACCCGTCATTGGATAATATTTCTTAATAAACTTCATAACTTTTTACGTAAGCCTGAGTTATATTCCAACCAAATATATTTAAGAAATGGCGGAGCTGTCAATTATTTTACGTATTTATTTTTGATATTCTTCTTTATTGGTAGAGTCACATCATGCTTATGATATCTTATCACCGGAAAATAATCATATTTTAGTAGTTTTATTACTTCTAGTACATATACAATCATTATAAGTAAATATTAGGTGTTTGAAATTAATATCAAAATATATTTAAATAAATTAGACTGCAATATATGTACGATAAGTAATAATTACATAATTATAATATTCATTTCATCGCTATTTGCCAAATAAAAAACTTTTATCTTGCCGATAAATGGAACAGTCTATCTGAGCCTAGCCACGGTATGTTTTTTGTTTGGCAAATAGCGATGAAATAAACTATACCTATTCTTCAAAATCGCCTCGGCGCAGCCGCCAATCCTTTAAAAATTGTTTGTAGGAATGATTCCAAATTTTGTTAAATTCATAGTTAAAATTAAATTTAAAAATTTTGTATAATCATTTGAATCATCTAAGCTATCGAATTATATTGGATGATCCAAAAATATTTTATGCTTTTTTTAATATTAAATACTATTTCTATTTATCGGTTTCATATGAACCGTTATTCTATTTTATAGAAGAGTAATTTGTTACGTTAAAAATTTTAATTAAGCTCCTTGATTTATTAAATTAATGCATAATGCATTACTTCAATTATATTTGAATAATATATATCATGTTTTCAACAGTTTTTAGAACAGTTATTTCATTTCAGTTCAATAATTATTGCCATTATCGTATCTCTCAAATGTATGATGTTGGTTATTTTATTGTGTTATTTAAAGTATCTTTATTTTTACTTTATTACTTCTTCAACCTTTACTCTTCTTTATTTACTTTTATCTTACTTTTATAGATACTCTACTTCTCTATTAATATATTCTATACACATATTCAGGGTGTAAGGGGTAATGGCAAAAACAGGCAAGAGCCAACCCAAATGTCAACCTCACCTGCTCGAGTGGTGATATTAATCACACAGTACACCCTGCTAGAAAACAAACGAGGCTGACGATCGAACCACGGCGGTATAACCGTTCAAACGAGAATTAAGGAAATGTAATTCTCAGGCCTATGGAGAAAGCAAAGGGAAACTACTCCATTATTTTATCCCTAGTAAAATCATGTCATGGATATAGGAGATGGAACGGAAAAGGCTACTGATCATGGTAGTCGGAAACCAAGATTTGGCAGGAGAAGAGACAACTTCAAAAACAGGGCTTCTCAGGTCGTTAGCATGCAAATCCCTGTGATAAAACTCATGGCGCGAAGAACAGCCTAAAAATAGGCACATGGAACGTTAAGACAATATATAAACCAGGAAAAATACACAACGCTATCAAAGAAATGACAAGACTCTCCATCAATATCATGGGGGTAAGCGAAATGAGGTGGACGGATTCCGGCCATTGCACAGTAAATGATCACGAAGTTTATTATTCGGGAACAAACGAACATAAACACGATGTCGGTATTATTGTCACAAAACAAATACCAAACATATCGTAAATTTTGTGCCAATATTAGAGAGAATACTACTTATACAACTAAGTACCCAACCCGTCAAGCTGAACGTTGTACAAGTGTACGCGCCCACCGCAGATAAACCAGACGAAGACATTGAGAACTTTTACTCTGAGCTTGAGAGAATAATAACCAGCCTACCCAAATAAGACGCCAACATTTTGATGGGTGATTTTAATGCAAGAATAGGACGAGGAAAATGTGACGAGATCGTGGGATCATACGGCTTGGGCGAGCGGAATAACCGAGGCGACAAATTACACATGTTTGCACAGCAGTTTCAATTGCCTATTATGAACACCTTTTTTAGATTGCCCCTAGGGAGATTATATACATGGAAATCACCTGCAGACTCGCCAAACCACGTAGTCAGAAATCAAATTGATTATATACTTATTAATAAAAGATACCGAAACAGCATACAATCTGTCAAAACATACCCTGGGGCGGACATTAAATCAGATCACAACCAGCTAGTGGCAAATATGAGAGTCAAAATGAAAACAATCAGAAAGACAACGAAAATAGTGAAATATGACCTGAGAAAACTAAAAAACAGGGAAGCAGCAGCAGAAATAAAGAAAAGTATCTCTGAAAAAATAAAAAATATACCAATAGAACAGGAACCAGAGATGGCACTACTAGAACTACAAGAAAAAATAGGAGAAATAAGTGAATTGCACCTTAAACTTGATCAATACAAAAGGAAAACATGGATGGCTGCGGAGATCTTAAATATGATGGAGGAGAGAAGAAAAGCTGGATATAACACAGAAAAATATAAGCAGATAGACAAAAACATCAGAAAAATGATTAGAGAAGCCAAAAACAAGCAGATAGATGAACAATGTAAAGAAATAGAGCTTCTAGAAAGAAATCACGATAATTTTAATCTCCACAGGAAAGTTAAGGAAGCCGTGGGCATATATCACCCAAAACGAGCAGGACGCCTGGTAGATGATCAAGGGAATATCATCATGGATAAAACAACAAAGAGGAACGTCTGGAGAAACTATATCCAAGAACTCGTCGATGACAACAGAGCTGCTAATCTCCCCACAGAAAACTTAGATATAGGGGACTCCATAACACAAGCAGAAATACGAGCAAGCATGAAACAAATGAAAGACGCAAAAACACCAAGGCCTGATGAAATACATATAGAGTTCTTTAAAATTCTCGATGGTAAATCCTTAGAATGGCTAACAAGAATTTTTAACACCATATATAATAGCGGAAAGATTCCTAGAACGTGGATAGAATGAACCTTCATTGCGATACCCAAAAAACCAAACTCAAAAAAATGCACAAACTACAGAACGATTAGCCTAATGAGCCATATTTTAAAGCTGTTTCTGAAAATAATACATAGACGAATTTACAACGAGTTAGAAAAACAAGTAGGTCAAACACAGTTTGGTTTTCGAGATGCCTTGGGGACAAGAGACGCATTATTCGCTATACAAGTCTTATTCCAACGATGTCGAGACGTAAATGTAAACATATGCTTGTTTCATCGATTTCCAAAAGACGTTGGATAGCGTCATACACGAACAACTCGTACAAATATTAAAAAGAACCGGAATTCCCGTAAAAGAACTACAAATTATTACTAATTTGTATTGGAACCAGACAGCTAAGATCAGAGTGGAGGGAGAATTGTCAGACTCGATAGAGATAAAGCAAGGAGTGCATCAGGGATGTGTCCTGTCCCCTTTACTGTTCAACGTTTACTCAGAACAAATATTTAAAGAGGCTCTAGATAACATGGTGAAAGGTATTCTTGTAAATGGTGAACTTTTAAATAACATACGCTATGCCGACGATACAGTCATATTCGCGAGTAGCTTGGAGGGTTTACAGAAATTGCTAAATAACATCGTGGAAGTCAGCCAAAGATATGGATTAGAACTGAACACACAAAAAACGAAGTATATGATAATCAGTAAAACGCCTACACCACTGGGACAGCTAACAGTGAACCAGAGACCACTTGAACGAGTCCAATCATATGTCTACCTCGGAAGCTCCATCAACGAACATTGAGATCATTCTGCTGAAATAAAATGTAGAATAGAGAAAGCTGCATTTATAAAAATGCAAAAATTGTTCAAAAGCAGAAATCTGAACTTGAATACTAAAGTTTGTTTGATGAGATGTTATGTTTTCACCATACTCCTGTATGGGATCGAGTCGTGGACTCTGACTGAGGCTTCTAGCAGGAAAATTCAGGCCTTCGAGATGTGGCTATATCGACGTGTACTGAAAATTTCATGGGTGGACCGTATCATAAATGAAGAAATCCTCCGTAGAATGAACAAACAACCCAAACTAATGATAACAGTAAAGGAAAGAAAACTACAATATTTAGGCCACATTATGAGAAATAGCTCAAGATACGGGTTGTTACAAAACATTTTACAAGGCAAAATTCCAGGGAAGAGAGGACCAGGAAGACCCCGGACCTCATGGCTCAAAAATTTAAGAACATGGTTCTCAACAACCACAGGACTGTTTCGTGCAGCAGTCAATAAAATCCAAATAGCCAACATGATCACTAACATCCAGAACGGATAAGCACCCAAGGAAGATACACATATTCAATATTTCCAAATGCTTTGCAGACATTTTTACTCTAATAAAAAAGGTAAAATTTTACTACAACAAATTTCGATAATGTACGCTGTTTTTCACTTTAAGAACTAAAAAAGTTATGAAGTTATAGTCATTTTATTTTCTGTCTGTACTATATATACTACCTACAAAAATTAATAAAACATTTTAACCTGCAGATGTAAAGGTTTAATATTAAATTTTAGCTTCTTCGGCAATGATGTCCCTTTTAAAAATGCATTTTAGCATTAATAATATCTAATAGAATTTCTCAGATTATTGCCCTGGTAACTTTCATAAAAGACATTATACTTGAAACTGAAATTCTTCCTGTAGTATAGTAGATTTATTTCAATAGACTTAAAAAACTTAAACTTAATAATTTACACAGATTACTGCATAATGTATACACATATTTAGCTTACAAAGTAATATCTGAACGAAAAACATATGCGAACCGAAACTTACAACGCCTAACTTAAGATGGAACTTGAGAATTACCAAATTTGGGACTTAAAGCTAATAAAGTTCGGCGTTGTTAAAACAACTTTATAACTATTATCGTTCCCGTCAAAGTCTCGTTATGTTACAGGCTAGGAAAAGTTTTGGAAATGATTTCAGTTTCATAATGCTACACAATTTCGCTTTGTACCGGCTTAAATTTCTGTGATGTAAAATAATACGCCAGATTTAGTTTGTACGCAATGAATTGTTGTCTTGGGCACCTTATCTAGGTTAAATAGAAACAACAATAACTATTTTTATATCAGTCGCATTAAACTCACAATAATGGATGTAGTAACAAGCCAGCTTCTAGTTTGCTGTGTATGGTATCCTGTTCATTAATAATAATAATGTAATAATAATAATAATGCCACTATTGCCCAACAGAAAAAAATTGGAATATAAATAAATTCTTGTACACGTGTGTGTATGTATAATATACAACAAAAAAATAAAAAAGTAACTTCTATCCAGGGATATATTCTATCTAGAGCAATTATGTAATAGCTTTGCTATTCGAGAACTACTTTGATAACCGCTTGGCGGTTTGGTGGTTCCTTTCTCGATTTCCGACTTATATGTTACTGACCGAGATCGTATCGATAAAGATGTATACGCCATAGAGTTCATTCGGCATTTGTCCTGAATCGGCGTACCGTGTACGGCACTGATGAGAACTAATAAGTTCGAAACAGCTGTATGTCGTTCGGTTCCGATCCGGGACAAATGTCGAATCCTACCTGTGGCGGGTTTTATTTTTTGAAACCTTATCTGATAGTGCAGAAACACGAGAAAGGGGTCGAGGATCGCTTCTGGATATAATTCAATGCCTGGCGGCGCTTTATCCCGAGGAGTAGTTGTTTCCTAGAGCGATTATGTAATAGCTTTGCTATTCGGGAACTACTTTGATAACCGCTTGGCGGTTTGGTGGTTCCTTTCTCGATTTCCGACTTATATGTTACAGGTAACTTCTAAATAATTTTGATATATATATATATATATATATATATATATATATATATATATATATATATATATATATATATATATATATATATATATATATATATATATACGACGGAGTAATATGGGTCCATTTATACTATGGAATAGTTCAATGACTAGATGTATAATCTTTGTAATCTTTTGTTTTCCGAAATAACAATTAGTTTTGACCGTATTGAATATTTTCAAGTTTATTCGTATAACTTAGATATCAGGGATACAAAATGACCTACAATATTCTAATTTTGATTGAGCTAACGCAAAATATAAATATTTTAAGGTATTTAAATGGCACTAACAGTATTATGAAATAATATCGTGCTTCTAATCATGATATCAAGGGCTCTGTTTTCCACGAAGTTTTGGCCAGTCGATATCTCGAGATCCGTTTGAACAATAGTTTTAAAAATTGACGGATGTTAAACAGATGAAGATGTTGCCCATTCTTGGCATAAAAGGACTTTATTTCCCCTGCACATTTCCGGTCACATGACATCAACTTCAAAATTTTAAATGAAACACCCTGTATGTTAATACAATTTTGTGATGGTCTATCACCAATCAACGATATTTATTAGTACGTTTATATAAAACAGTGATAATCTGAGCTGTTAAATGAATAGATTGATGTTTTAAAACTGTTATTAAAGAAGATAAATAATTACACAACAAAATACAATAATTATAAAAATCTTTACAGTTGATGCTCAAATTCGTGCCTATCTTCATTAACGTAATACTCAATTTCTTTTTAAATATTTGTGTAGCATTCTGCTCTAATCATTTCTGGTGTACCAGTTTGGCACGCTGCTTTGATATTGTCTTACAAGTCGTCTAAATTTCTAGGTTGTGTATTGTAAACCAAACCTTTAAGTATCCCCATAGAGAGAAATCTAAAGGCATTATATCTGGAGAGCGAGCCGAGCGAGTTTTCTTTTTTTTTTAATAAAGAAACATTCATAAGCAGTTGCTTATCATTACTGTAGTGCCGCAAACACTTAACAAATATGGTATCATTGGATTGGTATTAGACAGACCACCACAAAATTGTAATAACGTAGAGGGCGTCTCATCTAAAATTTTGAAGTTGATGTCACGTGACCAGAAATATACAGGTGAAATAAAGTCCTCTTATTTAAAAAATGTACAACATTCTCGGCTGTTTAACATCGCCAGTTTTCAGAATTATTGTTCATATAAGTTTCAAGATATCGACTGGCCAAGACTTCGTAAGCCACCCTATATATTGAATGTGAATGTACACAGAGTTCGATCTGGCCGTGCGTAAAGTACATCCTTTTTCCTCCGAATGCTGCCTCACTATATCTTCTATGCATACATAGAGAATCTCACACTTTTTCCTATTCTTGACGAGTGGTATATATTAATGGTTGCTTCTTTAATGTAAACGAGAAAACTTAAACAACTTAAAACAACGGGTAGTATTAATGATGCAAAACGATCTGGCAGACCACAAATTTCTGATGAGAAAAAAATTGATATACTGGCAGAAGTAATAGTAAATCCTACTTCTTCAACAACTCAAGTTGCATCAACCTGTGAAGTCAATCAAAGTACAGTGCACAGGGTGTTGAAAAAAAAACAAATTTCACCCATACAAATTAAAAATGGTTCATCAACTCTCAGACGACGATCCAGACCGAAGACTGCAATTTTGTGAAAATATGGAGACTAAAATTAACCAACAGCCAGACTATGTCAAAACAATTTGTTTTAGCGACGAACGTACTTTCTATCTAAATGGAAATGTAAATACACAAAACGTGAGATATTGGAGTGACGCAAATCCTCACATGTTTCGTGAAACACATACTCAGTATCCCGAGAAGGTCAATGTTTGGGCAGGTATACTGGGAAACCACATCGTTGGGCCTGTTTTTTTTAATACCAACTTAACCGGTGAGGTGCATCTGCAGATGTTGCAAAATGCAATAGAACCGTTAATCCTTGAAATTTTGGAAGATAATCATGATGAATTCGACATTTTGGAAATAAGATTCCAACAGGATGGTGCTCCTCCACACTATTACGGTGCAGTAAGATGGTATTTGGATGAAGAATATCCTAATAGATAGATTGGACGATGAGGTTCAATGGAATGGCCGCCTCGATCACCGGACCTCACACCTTTAGATTTTTTTCTGTGGGGGTATCTTAAATCGAAGGTTTACGCCACTTAGCCTGACAATATTGATGTTTTAAAACAACGTATTGTTACAGAATGTAGGGCTATTTCCGCAGACACATTTGAAAAAATACGAGAAGAGTTTCGCAATAGGATGTTTTACTGTCAGGAAGTAGATGGAGCTCACTTCGAACAATTACTATAAGTAGGTACTGATTCTTGAATCTGTAATTAAAATTATTATCCAAGTTTACTGATTACTGATTTAATCCATCAAAACTACTATAAATTCAAACAATATTAGTATCATTGAATACGTTTTTCCGATACCTTTTAAAAGAGGTGTCGCTTGCCATAGGGTTCCATTTAAAATTATTGGTCACAATGACCTTGTGACGTCATCTTTGACGCATACGTCAACTATCATCACTAGTAGGGAAGTTTACCACCCTTAATATTCAGTTACCAAATTTCACTAGTTTATGTATAATCGTTAAAAAGATAAGAGGGGGGAAGGGGATTTTTGAATAGCACTGTATATTATTACTTGGTTCTTTTTATTTTAAACAACTTAATATGAAAACGGAAAAAATATGTATTTAAATTTAGTAAAAACACTAATAATCATAATATTTATTGAAAAACATCCAGATATATACTATTTAACTAGAGAAGGCATCGCAAGACATTTTCAATCCATCTCATATATATATATATATATATATATATATATATATATATATATGTATATATATATATATATATATATATATATATATATATATATATATATATATATATATATATATATATTAATTTTAAACTTAAAACTATATTTTGATGTCTGCAAATAATATACTTAATGCATATTCTATTAAGAGTTCACAATAATATTTTCTTTTTATTTATATCATATGACGGACTTAAATTTCTGTTGAAAATTTAATTTTGATGTATTTGTGGTATAAATATAGTTAAATTAAATCTTCTGGTTGGTAATTAAAATTACTTTTAAAGGTAGGACTTTAACAGAAATAGGCGTCTTCAAAGGTAGGCACATTGAATATTTAAAATATTTTTATACATAAAATAAATTTTAAAAGAAATTAAAAGATATATATTTAAAATTTTAAGTTTCAGGTATGAAAATCAAGACTCAAATTTTGTAAGTTTGTGTTATGGAATTGTATATATTTATTTGATCTATGTTTCTGAGATTAAGTACGAGATTTATGGATAACAATTTTATAAACCAGTGATGTAAACAGTATCAGAATACGATGGTCATGCTTAAGAATATTGTGTTTGTTGTAGTAGGGTGTAAGATAACATTTTTTTCAAAATTATAAGAAAATCGTGAACAAATACATTGAATTATTTGTATTTTATTCTGGAACTGTTTTGTTAAATGAGGGTAGTACATACTGTTACTATAAACGAAGTTACATATTTTTACAGTATTTACTGACTTCCATTTTATTTCATTTGGCACTGTGTGTTTAAATTTATATAAATGTCTAAATTTTACATATGACTGTTGACACTTATGTAACATATTTAATATATAATATATTTTCTAAAATTTAAATTTTCGTGAAATGTAACACCTAAGTCTTTGACACTGGATTGAAAAGGGATTACACTCCTGTTTAGCACAATTTCACAATGAAAATTCGATTTTGCTTTACAAATAGCACTTATTCCCTGATTGATTAGGATTAATGAGGATCTGTAGTCTAGGATATTAACTAGGATCTGCACTTTTTGACCACCTTCCGATTATAGACAAATTGTTGTTCAATTCTGCTATTATCTCATTGCACTTTTGCAGATCATCAAACGGCTTCAGTTGACAGTCGTCTGCATGAAGTGTATCTTGTATTGTAGTGTTAAAAGGTCCGGTAGATTTGTAGTAACGATTGTAAACAATGAGCCTTTATTCATATTTATTTATAGATTATTCTGTGAACACCACCACATAATAATGTTGATAAATATTTGGAATCTTAAGTAGTTTAATGTAGTAATCTCAACTAGGCAGGAGAGGAACAAGAAGATGATGCAATAAATGACGTTTAAATACATAATTATATATAGCGAAAGTTTATAATCACTAAATAATGACAACACATTTATAAATCTTTAATACGATATAGGTAGTGTACCTTTTTAATTGCCCACAATATTCCAGAAAAAGATAGTACTATTTCTATTTAGGTATAAGATATAATAGTAATAAAATAAAAATATTGTTCTAAAATTTATTTACAATAGTCATTTAACGGCAACTGTTACATATTAAGTAACGCATTCCACTTGTTATGTATCAATTCATGTTATTTACATTCTGCATTTGTTATACTTTAACAATAATACTAAGAGGATTCTAAAAAATCCAACAATAACTTCATAATCATTCATTCAAAACTCTACTTTGAATGATATTAATTAAATTAGATAATAAACCGTAACAACAAAATACGTAAAATTCTGACAATTTCACAAAAAAGATAATTGCATATTATTCATGTTAATTTGTATTACAATAGTGCATATCTTTAGTAATACACTACTTACAGAAAATACAAAATATCTATTAGTATGATAATGCCTTTTTACAGTAATTCAAAATTCTGCGATGGTATGTAATAACCTCCTGATGATTCCAACTTAGTTTCTGGAACATATTTCAAATATTAGATATAGAATATAAATAAATTACTCATGTAACATACAATATTAATATTGACGTGTTTAAAAGATTTTATGGGAAAAGTAATGCCTCAAAAATATAACATTACTTTTGAGATATAATATGAAACAAATTGCATTTTATTTAAAAAAGAATGTTATGCGAAATAAACTAAGAGTAGGCATGTCAGAAGGGTTACAAGGTATACTTTTAGGTTATTTTCAGCAAACAGGAAAAGTTTGTAAAATATCGTCACAGAATTTAGTAAAATCAGTACTATGTTAAGGATAACATAATTCAACAATAAAAACGTTACTATCAAACGGAACAATGAACAGTTATAATAAAATACTACTTAAGAAAATCAATTTTTTTAATACCTATTTGGGATGAATAAAAACTCATGAAGTTGAAAATTGAGTAAAAAAATTGAAGAGTAAATATCTAGAAAATCATTGACATAGAGTGAGGTATATTTTATCTAAAGGCGTTTTCCGGAATAAACCACGAAATTCTAAAGAGATGTGCATTGCTATTAAAATTTATGCAAACCGAAAAAGTTTATAAAGTATTGTCATTATAGAATATAGTAGAGAATTAATATTCTACGTTAAAGGTTATATTACACAAATTCAAATGTTAATATCAAAAAGCATCGGGCAAGAATTTTAAAATTCTTACCCAAAACTAAAATAAACTGAAAAGTAATAACGAAATTATTGACGATAGGCGTTAAGTGTGTGTTTTATTAATTATGTTTAGTGTCCGCTATCGTAATTGTTCAATCTGTACCTAATATTTGAAAAAAAATACCTTTCTTTAAGATATACTTATAAATATTACAGTAATATATATTGTATATACTTTCTATCATAACTAAATAAAATATTTATAAATTACACTAGTCTGTAGACATCCTAAGAAATTAACAAGTTAAAAAAACCGATTTCAAGAAAAAAGGTAACATAACTAAAAAGCAAGAAATAAATGTTTTCTACAACAATTTAACACTGATTTGTTGTTCCATTTAATGTAATTAATAAATTATTGTTTATTATGTAATTATTAATTGTTTTATATAATTTTTATATAATTTTGAAGTCGGTGCCAAGTAAAACATTAAAAATATATGCCATGCTACTACAATAACGAGTTTGCATTAAAAAATTCCAAGGGCAGGCATTCGCATTACTAATAATATTGTATGACAGCGACTTCAAAATTATATAAAACAATTAATAATAATTATATAATAAACAATAATTTCTTAATTAAATTAAACGAAACAACAAAAATTAGTATTACATAAATTATTGTAGAAAACATCTATTTCTTACTTTTTAGTTGTTACTTTTTTTTCAAATTTTTTTTACTTATTATTTTACAAAATTTTAAGTGATGGGTAGACCTACTAAGGATGCCTTGCAAATGAGAAAACGACGGCTACTTAAATAAGGAGTTCCGTTATGTATCTTCAAAGTCTAAGGTCCAATACCAATGAAATTGATATTGGACCTTGGACTTCGAAGAAAGATAGAACCACCTTGGATCTGTACTAAACCCAACATAAAAATAATAATTAAAATCGGGTCGTAAACACAATAGACGTACACTCGACACGTAAACTCGAAGATACATAATATACTCGTGTATATATATATATATATATATATATATATATATATATATATATATATATATATGAGGTCATCAGTCCTAAGATTGGTTGGACGCTAACCTCCAGCTCCTCTTATCTTATGCTAACCTACGCATTTCGGCTAATTGTGCTACAACCCACATCCCTTACTATTTGCGAGCAGTAGTCTAATCTAGGCCTACCTCTGCCTTTCTTCACTCCTATTTCTGCCTCCAAAATATCGCGGACTATTTCCTCATATCTCAGCAAGTGGCCTACCATTCTATCTCTTCTCTTCCTTATGTTTTTCCATATACTTCTTTTCTCGCCGACTTTCTCTAATACTTCTTTGTTTCTAACCCTATCAGTCCACGGTATTTTCATCATTCTTCGGTAACACCACATCTCAAAAGCTTCTAATTTCTTCCTACTTGCTTCCCCTACCGTCCAAGTTTCGCAACAGGTTAGTGCCGTGCTCCATACATACGTTTTCAAAAATCTCTTCCTTGTTTCTAAGTATATATATATATATATATATATATATATATATATATATATATATATATATATATATAGACAAATTGAGAACCCCCGCTTCTTCGCCTTTTTTTTGGAAATAATTTAAAAATAATCAATTTTCCTAATTTCTCGTGATTAGTAAGTTGAATTACTCTTAGGAACACTAGGCGAGAATGAGCAATAGTGTAAAATCTATTTTAAACTTTAAATTGGTACGCCTCAAACTCTGTGAGAGATATGTAAAGAGAAATTGCCTTTCTGAAACGTATTTACTCTACCACCTGTACTTAGTCCTGTAGTTTCCTAACTTGTATATACCATGAAATATTTTCATAAGTAATTCTACTATATGCTATGCGCATTTCAATATTTTCTATTGCTTATAATATATCTACAGGATGGCAATCTCTACATGCCAACAAATACTATCGTAGAATTTATTTTTAATTATTTTTACTAAAATATATTTGGCATATAATAGTATAAAATTTGATCTAGAATAGTGATGGCATTGCCACATATAAAAAACTTATTCGGTTTATAACATATATTGCCAGTCTTACAGTTATAATGGCACAGAATAATTTGAAGGATATCTTCAAGGTAATAGAAATGTTACAATAATACGTAGAATAATATAATTGTACATGTGGTATCGCCCAGGGCACCACATGTACATGTGGTACAAGGGTATCACATTTAGGAGATCATTATTTATTTTCGTTGTTTTTTATGTGATATTCATAGTTGTGTTATGCATTATGAGCACTATTATATGCTAATTACTTTATAATGGAATAGATAGTCTATTTTATTGTATTTAACCGCAAGATAGTATAATCGTTTGATAGTATGGTAGATTGACCATATAGTAGTTTTATCCTATAGTATTTAACTATTGTACCATGAACAAACTATTTTAAAGACTGACAAATAGCAATTCTATAACCAATTTCGAATGCCATGTTCTCACATCAATATATTACGACTAATGAGAGTAGACTCTATCAGGAGTACAAGTACTATATTCATTGGCGGTGACAGGGGTGGGCGAGCGCCCAGGGAAAATCCTTTTCGTCCAACCCCTTATAACACCACTATATCACATTTGCACATAAAATAATATATTTAACGCCCTCGCTGACCCTAGATATTTCCTGCCTATTTTCACCCAACCGCAAAATGATGCTAGCGCCATCACTGACTATATTAGACTCTAAATTAACCTTTGTTTAACCTTTGATTTATATTATGAGATGAAATAGAAAATCCTCTACAAAACTTCCATCGTCGATAATAATATTTAATTCCAAGAAGTTAAGTGGTGCACCTGCGAATTATTGGGAATCGAAATTTGCAGTCATCTGAAATGTGCCTCTGTTATATGAAATCCTTTTTAAATTAGGTTAAAAGTTTGCACACAGAGACATTGGCCTCCTTGCCCTAAAACCTCAGGCTGTGCAGGGGAAGGTTACACACAAAGACGAGGAAAAAACGCGCATGTTTGTATATAAATATCAAACTTGCCCCCTTTGGACTCAAAATAAAGCGTACAATTACAACCCCAATACTGAACCTAGTTACCATCTCGGACCACAGAATTCAATTTTATATTAATTTAATATTATAGAAAGATTAAAAAAAGTTGAAACAAAATCTATTAACTCTCTTAATCGAAAATTTGTTACAAATCTTCAATATACTTCTTACGATGATACTATAACACACTACATAATTCTAATTAAATTATCTTGTAAAATCATGGCCAGCTGTATTCTGCAGAATTCCAGTTATCTTGTAGAATCAGATAATAAAACTTTTAATACAATTGTTAATTCAAATCAATTTATTGAACATCTTGTTCTTAATGTAAAACGACATATTTCGTTACATGATTTTCCCATGTATTTAATTCAAAATAATTATATGAGTACGTTAGTAACAGGGATATATTTAGAATGAATTTAACTAAATAAGACGCAGGCTATATTAGATTTGTTGCTTATTAATACACTTTTACATTTCGTTGCACCTCAATAGCTTACTACGCCTACCCCTAGTACGGCGAAATGTACAGGTCTTTCAGATCTGTACATGAATTAATTTTCTTTCTTGTTTTTATACCTTTATATCAGGCATGTCAAACTCATATGATATTACAGGCCACATAAACTATCTTGTATTAAGTTAAGGGCAGCATGTTTTTAACGCTCAGAAAATTAATAAGACACTATTTTTAGAATGATTATATTATGTATTACGTATTTATTAGACTCAATGTCAAGCTCGATGTATCGTATATTATACATAGTCGTTTTATATTTCATGTCATTTTTTAAACTAAAAATATTTTAGAATTTTATTATATATTATACGATATACATACATTTTATATTTCATGTTATTTTTTAAAATTAAACTATAAATATTTCATATTTTTTTAAACAAAAATAAAATTTATAATAAGAAACAAACAAAATTACAGTTTAATATTACTTTTTAGAAGATATTTGACATCGTTTTTCACAAAGCAAGTCATCAAAATTTGGTTGAATATATTGAGCTGATGCAATTTTTAAAATTAATGATAAATGTTGATCTGTTAATTTTGACCCTTCTGAATTTTTGTTATTTTTCATTAAAGAAAATAGTTACTCGCATAAGTAGTGCTTCCGAGCATATCCAGTATACGCGTAACAAACGATAACATTATAGACCGATCCGATCTACAGATAAATATGTATAAAAATCTGGAATTCCAACTTTCATACATTTTTGCTTCAGCAAATAATCACATTGGATTTCAGTTAGTTCCATTTGTAAGTTTTCATCAGCAATTTCAATATCAATAGATAGAGGTGAAGTAAAATGACGAAATTGTAAAAATTTAAACTGCATACTGCAACTGCATTAAATTAAACTGCATTCAAATAAAAATAAAATTTACTTTAAAATAATTACTCCTAATATTTTTTTCAAAAAATTTTTAAAAAGGCTTGGCGAGCCACAACCTATGTATTGGCGGGCCGCGTGTTTGACATGCCTACTTTATATTAATAAATAAATTTAATTTTTAACATAAATACACCAAATTTCATTTATTATTTTGCATCTTATTTATTATTTGTTATTTTTAAAGCGCCCATTCCACAACAGCAACAAATACGGACTAACAATAGATACACTGCCGATGTCAATAACGACAACTGATCATTTTTATTTGAACATACTACAATATATCATTAATTTATTAATTATTATTTGGCTGTTTTAGTCGATATCCGATGAAAAAATCTTATTTTAAAAACATATTGTTATATTATTATTAATTTATAAATTTTTTTAAAAATAAAAATTGTATTCGCACCTAATCTAATGTGTTTAAAAGTTTGCACATATTCACATTTTTAAATTATAGCATAAGAAGATTATATTTATAAGAATTACTACTAGATTTATCAAGGAACTACACAATGATTTTGTTACTGTTATTTATATTCATATTTACTTCTTTTATTATTTATTATTTGTCTACTTATTAACATATTAAAATTAAAAAAATTTTGTAAATTTTAATATATAAAAAATAAAAGCTAAAAGACATTGTGCTAAGTGCTGAATGGCATTATTTTGCAACAACTCTTGACAAAGCCCTTGTTATGGAGTAGGGGAAACCATCAAAAGAATAGCAGCACGAGTCTTCAACTTCCGTTTGATAAAAAAATTTCAATTCCTTAATAGTTACATATATGGCTAGGCGGCCAAACAAATATTTTTCCAAATATTCATGTTCATTTTTTATCTAACGAAGATTACATTCTAAGAAGAGTCATTAAAGACTGCATATAACAGAGCAAGGACAATAACTGGGATGCACAAATATCATTGTGTGATTCCAGATGGAAATGGAACTTTAAAATTTTCATCATATGTTTAATCTCGAATATATACAGTATTTAAACGTGTAAGACACTAAATGTTACTAGATAAATATACTTAACCGAGCATAATAAGTACTTTGTTATGTCTATATATTTTTCATTAAATCACTCTGTAAAATAATTAATAATCACTAGGTGTCAGATAATTATTGATAGTAGCTCCTGAATATAATTTTTTTTAGATATTTTTCAATACGTATTACTAAAGACATGATAATTTAAAAAATTCGAAAAAAAGATCCCATCGTTTGACCATTATCAGACCAGACTTAAAATTTATAAAATGAATCACAGTTTTGAACAAAACATTTTGAAGAAAATCGATCAGTACATACATTGTTAAAAATGACAATTTATTTTTGAAACCTGAAAATCTGATAATTAAAATAATATAATTTAAAAAAAAATTCGATATTCTTTATGACAAGTTCGTTTAACAACAAAAAATTTTGAAGACAAAAAGTATAATTTGGACAATTATTCAAGGAGTTATGAGCTTGATAAAAAAATTTTAAAAATTGACAACCTGTACTAAAAGAAAAAAATTCAAAAAAAGTCAAAAAGGTACAAAATAAAAGTGTCCAATTTGACGTGAAATGCCCCTTATATTAACAGACCAATTACTACTGGAGTATTAATATACACAATTAATATTGACAATGGCAATTGACAATTGTATGACTTTTATTTACATTAATTATTATTTCTCATAAAATTTTTCTAATTAGCTTTTTAAAATATTTATCGTTTCCCAAAGGAACGGTTATGTAATAGGTTATATAACAAGTTACAAAAGTTTAGGGCATCATACGTAATACAATATGCTCCCTTAAATGACACCATCAAATGAATATGTTATCCCAGCGAGTGCTGTCGTGATATCATGACTCAAGAGTGATGATATAAAAAAAAAAAAAAAATATATATATATATATATATATATATATATATATATATATATATATATATATATATATATATATATATATATATATATAAGTTACAAAAATTTAGGGCATCATACGTAATACAATATGCTCCCTTAAATGACAGCATCAAATGAATATGTTATCACAGCGAGTGCTGTCGTGATATCATGACTCAAGAGTGATGATATAAAAAAAAAAAAAATATATATATATATATATATATATATATATATATATATATATATATATATATATACCAAACAATACACATCTAAGAAACAAAATACACTTATGTGACTACTGTCATCGGAACTAACGGTTTTATTGAATTTGTCCCAATCTTCAGAATAATAATGCAACCAACAAATTAGTATAAAAATACAACTATATTTGACCTACATTTTAAAATAATTAAAATGACTGGCGCCATCAGCTTCAACAAACAACCAACAATTTTACATTTCCATATAATCAAATAAAGAGTCGACAGTTTATACAAACATTGCTGTGATTACTTTTTTAGAGACGTACACATTTCTACGCTTTTTTTTCCAAATGCTCATTAGATAAGTTGAATCTTTAGTTCCACAAATATGGAAATATCACAAAAAAGCAGGTGTTCATTTAATAAACCTCTGTGATAATTTGATTTGACAACCCCAAGTTACAAAAAGAACCTACGTATTTGTAATTCTAATTTAGATATTCGAATAAAATATTCACTGAAAATTTCGTCCAGGATCTCACTCCGTATTTTTATTTCATTCCACTGTCGCACTTCAAAGGAAATCTGATTTCTGTGTATTTAGTGTTGGAGTATGTCGAGTTAAAAGAGAGCGGATATAAATCATTCCATTTCCTATTTGGAAAGGATTAAATTTTTTATTGCTAAATATTCCCTTAAAGAATTACTTGCTTAGAATGTCAATAATATAAAGCCCGATAACCTTAGCGGAATCCTTATTTTAGATTCTTCAAAAAGGCGGGTGAATACTTGTGTATGATCAAAATTGGCATTTTGCTGCTCCTTATCGATACAAAAGTGAATTACTGATTTACTTATCCCTAAATTCTACATTTATTTGACATTTACTAGTACTTAAATTGGTACCAATATAAACACCTCATACAGAAACAATACGATCTGCTATTTCTTGAAAATTTTATTACAAAAATAATTTAAGCTAATGAAATATGTGATTGTAATAATTCTCTTAGGAGGGCTTTGGTATTGTAGAATAAGATATATATATATATATATATATATATATATATATATATATATATATATATATATATATATATATATATATATATATATATATATATACAGGGTGAGCCACGGTGGATGGATTATTAAAAGTACATAGAGAACGGATCTACCGACTGCTTTGAAATATTGGTTACCAAAATGGTCGAATATGATCTATGCAACTAAAATACTTTCGAAAGCGCGGTGTTGCCACTTATACGTAAAACCGGCAACATCTTCGTTATTCTAAATAGAATACCCTATATATTTCTACATTTTTTGGATTGCCGTCTCTTTCTGAGTAATTTTTGTTAATATTTCCCTATATCTATCTCAAGCCGTTATCGAGATAATAATTCCTTTCTAAATTTATTGTAAAAATTTTACTTTCAGTAAATCGTGTTTTCTATTACCTACGAAGCAATTAAAAGATAATTTTTCAGTTCTGGCTGCAAGACCTGGGGACATCTTCTTCATTTATGAAATGTTTTCAATGAGGTACAATTACAAATAGTTACTAAATAAAATTTAAAACATAATATGGTACATTGTTAGCGATAATAGTTAATTAAACATGTAGGGAGTAATGGCGATAGTATGAAGAGTATATATGTAGTTATCAGTAAATTTTACATTACACCCTATTACAATTGTATTCAAACAATAGCCTACTTATGTTGGGTTAATTGAGTAATAACAATGAGGCTTTTACACATAATATATATTTTTAACCGACTTCAAAAAAGGAGGAGATTCTCAATTCGTCTAGTATTGGGGTATAACTTTTGTGCTTAAGAACCGATTTTAATTATTCCTTTTGCTTTGGGTTCAGCAAAGCTCCAAGGTGGTCCCATCTTAATTTCATTGGTATTGAATCTTGGATTTCGAAGATACACAACGGAACTCCTTATTCAAGTAGCCGTCGTTTTCTCATTCGCAAGGAATCCTTAGTAGGTTTATCCATTACTTAAAATTATAAAATAAGTTTAAAAAAACGACTTCAAAAAGAAAAGTAACTTAACTAAAATGCAATAAATGAATATTTTCTACAGCAATTTAATACTTATTTGTTGTTCCGTTTAATGTAAATAATAAATTATTGTTTATTATGTAATTAATATTAATTGTTTTATATAATTTTTAAAGTCTGCCATATAACATTAGTAATGAGAATGCCGGCCCTCGGCTATCTTAAATGTAAACTCGTTGTTATAGAAGCAAGGCATATATTTTTTAAAGTTTTACTTAGCACCGACTTCAAAATTAGATAAAGATTAGATAAATTTATTTAATACGTATAAAATCACAAACACGCCAATCCTATATCATTGTAATCGTTAAAAAAGTGCCAGTCCGAGAATGTAAAAGTATATAGGATTATCGGGTGATACTAGAAAGAATACAGGGTGAGTGAAGATCTTCCCCGATTTATATTTAATATAAATTCAAAAATACAAGCTACCGATAAGCCATAAAAATAAAAAATTTAATATTTTAAAAATTTCTCAATAATTCCCTCTTGAGAACATAAAAAATGTTTCTGATCCTCAAATATTTTCTATAGAGATCATTCCGTAAGTAGTGGAGTAGGATAAGCATTAATAGAATATTTTATACAATTCCATTTCCATGTATTTCTATTAAGCTATATCTAATAAAATTGATTAATGATGTTAGAGTAGTATACTACTTTACGTATTTTTTCATGGAGTATCCACTATGATTGAGTGGGAATGGGAAGATAGCTTATTTAGAATATATAATAAAAAACTCTCAAACTGAAGGATGACTTACACACTCAATATTGTTATTATTTTCACTTTCATCGCATTTCCACTAAGGACACAAAGAAGCCTTTTATGGGAAAACATTCTTCGTCAATTAATATATGTCAATATACTCGGATATATAAAAGACAGCGTAAATCATAACATGTATTTGCTAATTATTGTAACTTATAATTTATATCAACACTTCATATGTCAACAAAAGCCAAAAAATACATGAATAGAGTCACACTTCAAAATTCAAATACAAAAATTGGAGTTAGGTGTTAGTTGAGAAGACTCGCTCATCCACATCATTCTCCAATTTCATTCACATTATGGAATTAAATAACCATTTCATGGTGAAAGTGAAAAATTTATTTATTGTAAAAATGGAAATATTAATATATACAACTTTAATTTTCTTAGTGAAAGTTAAAAGTTGAAATGAGTATAAAAATGTATGGTGCATAAATCCACTCCTATTTTGAGTATCAGCAGAAGTCTTGCACGTTATTGCAAAACCATTTTGAATAAAATAGTTAAAAACTATTGACACTGATAGAAGAAGTTTATATGTGAATATCTAAGAATTTAAATGATTTAATAATTTGAGATGACCATTGATATTAAATATCGATAAATAAATGTAGAGTAATATACTGGAAGTTGTACTATAGAAATGAAGTACTGAATGAATGCATTGCTAACACTGGGGAAGAAGAAAAATTATGTAGCGCCAAATGTAAAATCGGTTTCTGTGTATTCAGGGATCCTAATTTCACATTGTATATTTATTTTAGCTAAATTGACTATGTTAAAATAGTGGATACTCCTGGAGTCCTTGAGTGAATATTTCTAAAAAGAGTTATAAGTATGTATTACTGCATAACGAAAATAAGTTTGCGTCGATTCCAATCGTTCATTCAACAAAACGTGGGAAACAATATGAAAATATTAAGGTATTAGAAATAATTGCCTATCCTCAGCATCAATGGTTTGTTTGTGTCGACTTAAAAATGGTGACCATACTTCTTGGATAACAGAGTGGCTATAGACAATATTCTTGTCACTTTTGTTTATGAAATAGTCGTGCAAAAGAAAAGCATTCGCAGCAAACTGTTTGGCTTTTGAGAGACGACATGAGCGTTGGAAAAGCCAAAATTGTTCACAAACCATTAATAAAGGAAAGAGGAAAAAATAATACTGCCTCCTCTTCGCATCAAACTGGGTTTAGTGAAACAGTTTGTAAAAGCACTGGACAAGCTAAGTGATTATTTTCAATACATTTACCAAACATTTCCAGCACTGACTATGGAAGAATTAAAAGCAGGAATTCTTGACGGTCCACCAATTCGAAAACTGGTAAAAGATCCAAATTTTAAAAAATATATGACATTTTGTAATACCACAATAAAAATATATATATTTTATTTTATAAATAAATACCATGTACTTTATTTTATAATATTTAATAAAACAAATTACCATGTATCGATTTTGTATAATCCCATTTATGAAAGATATTTCTAAACTGGCTCTATCTATATTCGAATTATATCCACACCATACTCAAACAATTGTTACAAAATCAAAAATATATTGCCGTATTCCAACATGCGTCACATTACAATTCCAAATAAACTTCTAATTATAGGCCAGATGTCACCTATCAATTTTGATTGATCCTCTTGTAGCGTTATGAATTAATTACGACTGTTAATGTGTGTGACTGACCATAACCGACTATCAAATTCATCATTCCATTTTCAAATTATCAAACTCTAATTCATTCTTCTTTGTGTAACCAATACAACAAAACATTCCAATAAATTTTTAGTGCGAAAAGTTTTATTTGTTGGAATAATTCAATCAAATCAATCAAATTTTACTATTGCATATTTGTGTTGGGATATGTGTTAACAGCATTATATGAATATTTCCTGTAGGTAGCTATTCCACAACAATTCCTCTAGAATGAAAAATAAAATAAAAAATACAAATCATGCTGATATCAATTAAAAATATATACAGGGTGGTCTACCTCGGTGCATTGCTATCTCGGCTATCAGAGATAGAATATATAGTTAAATGAAGAAACTTGTAAAGAATTTTATTTGTCCTTTCGCTACATCTTCAACCTTTACCTTCTGGTTTTTAAATAACTACCAAAAAGGAACAGTGTTTTGAACAATGCCTCATATTTGAAGATATAACAATATTTTATTAAAACATCCTTAAGGTATCATTTAAAATATCTTGTATCTGTAGTAGCAAGAAAATCTACAGTCCACAACGGAAATGAGTAAAATAACTACTAAGTTTTATACCACTATATTTTTACAGAAACGTGACTGCAGTTTTCACAATTTTTATGTCATTGTCAAACGATGATTCAACTAAGAATAAAATACAAACATTCTAATCCCATAATATATACTATCCAAATACAGAGACTTAGTGTTATGACAATAAACAGGTAGTTAAGGTTTACAAGAAAACGTGTTTCATAAATGGTGAAATCCCGACCATCAAATTGTGGGAATTTCCATGAATATTGTTAAGAACTATTATACAGGGGATTAATTAATTTGGGTAACAGTAAAAAGAATATAGTATATCTACTTAATCATGTAACAGGCTAAAATTATCACAATGGTTGTATTTATTGATTTATATTGCTTCTAATCAATTAAGTTTTAAACCTTTGTTCGCATAGTGTAGGATTTACATCCTCTAGTAGGTTGGAACCTTTGGTGTGAAGATAACACTAACTGAGTTTTCCACAATACACCAAAACAGTATACACTACACTCAACGCGCTTTTGACAACAAAGTTGGCATCATCTGGAGATGATTAAAACTAATCTTATGCTAATAATGTATCCTATATAAATAGGATACATTGTCATATACATACATACATATAAAGTCAATAATTTAGGTATAAACCTAAATTATTGACTATAGCTCAGTGAATCCGGGCCGTCACGGTTGCGGTTCACCGAACTATAACAGTCACGGTTGTGGCTCACTGAACTACGACCGTCACGGCTGCGGCTCACCGAACCACGACCGTCACGGCCACGGCTCAGTGAGTCGTGACTAACTAGCCAATAGAGCGGGCTATGTGTAATAGGCCCCCTGTCACTACTATTCATATTATTTTTATATTTTTCAATTTCTAAACTTTCAAATGCATTCAGTTGTCTTGCATTTGCTACATTTCTAATTAATCTTAAATTGCTAATATCTATCTTATGGTTGTTCTCGAAGGTATGTTGGGCAACACTAGACTTATCTATTCTACCATATTTGAGATGCACCATGTGCTCTTTGAACCTGGTTTGAATATATCGTCTGGTCTGTCCAACGTACCTTTGACTACAGTCGTTACAGCTGTTTCGTAAATCCCCGACCTATCATTTGTGTTAATTTTATGCTTTAGATTGCCTCAAAGTTCTTTTGATTTATTTTTTGACGAATGAACTACCGTTATTCCTATAACTTTAAAAATCTTACTAATATCGCGAGTGAATCGAGGATCGTAAGGAATAGATACATATATGTTCTCTTTCAGTTTGAAAGGTCGAGGAATTTCGAAGTGTTTCTTTATATCTACGTTTCCTAATCATTTTTTCCACTGTATCAATAGAATATCCATTACACTCAGCTACATCCTTGATTAGCGCTTTTTCTTTTTAAAACCTCTCTTTATTGAGAGGGAAGATTAGTAGGCGATAGACTAGAAAATTGAGGCTCGCCATTTTGTGTTGAACACAATGGTGGGAATCATTAGGGATATATCTGAGAGTACTGATGCCTTTTCTGTATATATCGAATTTCAACTTATTTTCGTTATTTCTAATAACTAATACATCTAAAAATGGTATTTGCTCATTAGTTTCAACTTCGTATGTGAATTTTTCTGACGCGAAACGGTTATTCAATGTGGAAACGAAATTTTCAATGTTCATAACTTTTGTGTCAAATACTGCGAATACGTCATCCACATACGTAAGCCAATAAGCCAAACCCTAGGGAAGTAATCAATTTATTGTTTTGCTTCTATTTCAAATCTATTCATGAAGAGCCTGGCGATAAAAGGTGACAATGAGTTACCCATGGCTGTCCCTTCATGTTGTTCAAAGAAACTGTTTTTAAATTGGAAACAATTCTGTTTCCTGCAAATTTTAGTGAGTTCATTATATTCTTTTACTAGATCTGGACTAAGATTATTTGATTCCAGTAAATCCTAGTATTTACATACTATTAATGTCTGGGAAATTATGTCCACTTTCTAAGATATCATTAGCAACAATAGAATCTGTTTTCTGTAACCTGAAGTATCTATTGTGATCAAGGTACCTAGTTCTAAATTTACGTCCCGTTTGTCCTATATATGTGCTATTGCACTCCGAGTAATTTAACCTATAAACTCCCGATTTTTCATATTTATTAGTTTTATCTTTGGCATTATAAACTAAATTTGATAACCTTTGTTGGGGTTTCAATGGTACTTTGATATTATGTTTTTGAGAATATTTGATATTCTTATTAACAATTTATCATAATATGTGATGGTGGCATAAGGTATTTGTTTAACCTCTCTAATATTTAGATAAATTAATTTAAAAGTACACTGATTTTGTTTTTTGTTTATTAATTTGGTAATAGTTCTTGTTGGGATACCTTTGCTTTTGGCTATATTTTGAATTGTGGTAAGTTAAATTGCTCGGAGTGCAATAGCACATATACACATAGTACAAACGGGACATAAATTTAGAACTAGGTACCTTGATCACAATAGATACTTCAGGTTACAGAAAACAGATTCTATTTTTGCTAATTATATCTTAAATAGTGGACATAATTTCTCATATATTAATAATATGAAAATCCTACACTATGCCAGCAAAGGTTTAAAACTTAATTGGTTAAAAACAATAAAAATCTATAAATATAACCATAGTGATAATTTTAGCTTGTTAAATGATCAAGTATACATACTATATTCTCCTCTTTTTACTGTTACTCAAATTAACTAACCCCTTTATAATAGTTCTTAATAATATTCATGTAAATCCCCACAATTTGATGGTCGGGATTGCACCATTTATGGAACACGTTTTCTTGTAAACCTTACCTACCTGTTTATTGTCATGACACTTACTCTCTGTATTTGGATAGTATATATTATAGGAACAGAATGTTTGTATTTTATTCTTAGTTGAATCATCGTTTGAAAATTACATAAAAATTGTGGAAACTGCAGTCACGTTTCTGTAAAAATATAGTGGTATAAAACTTAGTAGTTATTTTACTCATTTCCGTTGTGGACTGTAGATTTTCTTGCTACTACAGATACAAGATATTTTAAATGATACTAATACATGGTATTAACTTTTTTTTCATATGGACGTCATACTGGATTTTCTACCATTCAGTTTTTAATCTCTTGTCAAATATGAATTACATGATCAGATATTTATAGGTTTTGCTAATTATAGATATGTTAAAGACTCTGCTTTGAATCAAATAGAAATACAGCTGAAGCGTTAAGAAGGTATACAAAATGTTTCCCCCAACGTAACCAACCTAATATCCTGTATTTTAAAAACGTGATAATAAATCTCTTAGACTGTGAATTGACTATACTGTGTGATATTTTAGCAGAGAAAATTTATAATTATAATATTAATAACGACAGCGTAATAGTAGACAATAATATAATAACATGAGTAAATGAAAATCCTATATTCTGTATAAGAGAAATATGAAATTTGTTAGAAATAGCGAGAACAACTATAAAAAGAACTTTATATAAGAGTCATTTTTATACAAATAAATCGATTATTGTTCGGGAATAGAATGTCGATAGTACTGGAACATGGTTTAGATTTTGTGAAGGGTATCGACAAAAATATGATCAAGAGTTATTCATCAAAAGTGTTATGGACTAACGAGATCAGGTTTACAGATTATAAGATTTATAACAGATGTAATATGTATTATTTGGCTATTGATAATCCTCAGATAACCGGCCAATGAATATTGCAAACCTATTATTTTGCTTTAATGTCAGATGTAGTACCATAGGTAAGCATATTTCCTTTCATTAAAAAGTAGCTATCATTATATTAAAAAGTATATAAAGTAACACCTATCTACAAATGCCGTAAGAACATATAAAACCTTCTGTCAGAGAAGCTAATGATATATTAAAGAAATTTTGTTTCAACACGATGGTTGTCGACTTCATAAGAGGAGTATTGTAACAGGATATGCAGTATGTTTACAGGATATTTTTAAAGGTTTATTGCAAATAGTAGAAACGTTTTATGGTCATTGTTTTATATCCTGAACTCAGCCTTTTAGACTTTTATTTATGGGTATACGTAAAAATGAGGTATGCTCCTTTGGGGCACCAGAAAAATTCTGATCCTTGAATAACATATCAGAAATACATACCTTCACCTTAATTAATAGAAACGTCTTGACAGGGATGTCTAAGTCTGATTAAAGAAATATAAGACATTATTAAAAATACACATCCTATTTTTTCAATTATTCAAAAAACTAATATGTTTAGGTAAAATTTGATAAGAAGATGAAAGCACAAATAAAATCCTTTAAAACTTTATCCATGTAATTATCTCTCTATCTCAGATAATGACAAAGATAACAGTGCATACAGCTAGTAGTATGTTATATTAAGTCATTTAATGTCAAGCTCACATTATTTTATAGTGATTGAAACTCATTATTTAATAAATAAATAAAAAACTTTTTACATAATTGATGCTACCATCACTTATATATATATATATATATATATATATATATATATATATATATATATATATATATATATATATATATATATATATATATATTGTTGTACTTAGGTTTGTTTAACTAAAATTAATTAATTTTTCTTTATAAAATTTTGTTAAATATGCTATACAGATCATTTTTCGTACAGCGGTATATAATTATATCAGGTCAACTTAAAATTATTTTGTAATAATAAATTTCATATTAAGTCCAACACCAGTCAAATGAAAAAAGGGAATCTACAAGACAGTGTCCTAAAATTACATTTCAAATATTGTTTTTTTTTATACCTAATTTATATATTTCGTGAAATATTCTAATTGTGTAGTGTCTTATTAATATTGGTAACTGATACTAACTATAAAGATGTTGAATATTCATTTATTGAGGATCAATCAGGCTTTTGAAATCAATTCAATATATATTATGTTGGACTTGAGTTTATTTAAATATTTTGTTATATTCCTTCTTCTTTTTTAATCCATAACGATCACAGATATAGATCTCGATGATTAGTGATTAGATAGCATGATGCAGTGGCATGATAAAGAAATACATAAAAAAGATACAGAAAATTTAAACAAGTTACTATAACATTGGCACCTCCGCCATTTATTAAAAATGTTTCCTAGTTATTAATTAATTTAAAAATAATCGATCTTTTAACTATAACTTTTTATGTTTTTATTTTGTTGGACTTAAGTTTATTTAACTACTTTGTTATATTTCTTCTTCCTTCTTAATCCATAACGATACAGATACAGATAAGTAGTATAGCTGTGTACTGCCAGACCACTTTTTACTGCTATCAGGCCACCCTCGATGCGGATGACATGTGTCCATCGGAAGTGAACAAAGATGTGGGTGGTCTGATAGCGACAAAAATGGTTTGAGAGTAATATAGCTTTACTACTAATGCATATTTAGATTTTATTCGATACGACCTTCTTCCTGCAATAATAACTTCCTAATAGAACTAGAGATGTCCCTCAATCGTTGGATAAAGATAAGGCAGCCGCTTGAGTAGTCATCCAATTCTCCAAATTTGACCCTTAAATTACTCTAAAATGTGAGAATTTAGAAGATTTGAAAGCAGGCGTTCGTCGTGAAATATAACGGATACCTTCTGTTATTAACAATGTTCAAAAGTAATTTATTAGTCGCCTTGGCTACTATTGTATAGTCAACGGTGCACAATTTGAACATTTAATGAAGTGTTTTAATAATAATTGTTATTAATTTAGTATTTTAAAATTGCAAAATAGTTTTTCTTAATTTCTTTATCTACCCTATCCTCAATTTACTGTAATTGTTATCTTAGCGAATGTAAGCAATTGTATATTTCCACATTCTATAATAAAAAGGGAATTCTCACAAAAAAAACTATCGATAACGTCATACCTTCTAGACAAATCACCCCATATGTATTAATTAATTTTAATTTTTTTATTTTTATTTAATGCGTAAATAAAAATAAAATTTTATGGATCCGATAGTTTTTCCCAAAAGTTATTCCTTGAATTTTTAACGGATTTATTCATTACTTCACGAAAGCACTGTAATTTAGTGTCTCAATGATATTAATGTTATGCTGTTACAATATAGAAATTTCAAATATTTTCGTATTTTTACTAAAGTCTTGCCGTTTGTGTAACGTGATATCAATATTTAGAAAGGTCCGCTGAGGATCTACTTAGTTCAGCACATTTCTTATAACTGCGTCATTTACACATCCCCATCCTCTGATTTTCCTTTTGGTTCGTCAAAGATGATCCTTAATCGATAAATCGACGACACTTCCATTGTTCGTAATGATGTGATTGGGTATGCAGATACCGGTGGCCGATTTCAGAGACTTGTCAATCGCAGGATAAGCTGTTATATCTTTCTCGATTATACCCCCAATTAATTGCGATGAGATTACCTGGAGTGATGCAAAATTTTTATATATAAGGTTATTTTATACGTACTTTGATCATCTGCCCTCCTTAATGCATATATTTTTAAGTTAAAAAGAGACAAATCAAAAAGGTAATGGGTTATCTCCATATATATTTTTTTATTATATAGAAACTATAACCTGTACTCATTACATGATATGCAAAAGAACGTATTTTTTACATATAACACCTTACATTTTCTAAATTTCAAAGATAATAATAGTTGATAGATCTAGTTGTAATAGAAAGTATACAGTGGTGTACAGAGTAGCAGTAGTTGCCACCTTTTACATTTGTTCATAAAAAATAAAGCGGTCCAAAGTCATCTGATGTATATTGAATTAATATACTATATTGCATAATCTGTAGTGTGTTAGCGAAATAGTTTTAGTATAGGCTACTCTAGTAACTTTATAGTTACTTTAGTGGCTGTATTTATTTAAGCCTGAGCTTGAAGTGGATAGAGTAAAGAACTTAAAATATATAAATAATCTTTTATTATATTACTGTTACGCCCAAACATCGAAAGTTCTCAGTCAAACAAAACGAAAAAATTGGCCACAGCGCGTTGCGGACGGTGCTGAACGACCAAATACCGAAATAAGGTAATATTTCGTGTTGTGGCCGTTCTTATTGACCACGACCCGTTTTGGACAATGCTCAAACGGCCACGACGCGTTCTGGATGATTTAGAAAGTTCATAAACCGATCGTGCTTTTAATATTTAACTAGATTAACAGAAATAATAACTGAAAATTTGAAGACCTTCATTGTATCGTTATTTCTACATGAAACTTTATTTATTAAAGAGGAGCACTATAGAATAATAACCAACTGAACCGACGGTAGTTGAGAAGGGCATTCACTTGTTCTTGCAGGCATTATTATTGTGGCATTTAGAATTGCACGACACCTCATTGGCCCCGCAGTTGCACTTTTTGTATTACAATAACGCTTACAATGACACATGACAAATCCTTGTTTTGATCCAAGCGAAAGAGCCGAAGCTTTTCTCAAATTTAATGAACAACTCGAAACATACGATGAGTTTATAAAGTTTAAATCAGCAAAGGTGAATTCATCACGACTATAAAGTCTCTCCAGCACGCCCTCTTTGGTTCCCAACTTATACAAGCTGGATCAATTAACGCTTAGAACTACAGCTAGAACATATTTAGGGGCAAGTCGCCCTCTGTTGACATCCGGAACTTTGACTACGACATTTTGAACGATCACAGCAGGAGGTAGTTTTTCACGGGACAAAGCCAGCATTTTTCCAGCTTGCTTCTCCATTCCGGCTTTAGCATTTTCGTGTTGCTCTCTGATTGCATTACGTCGGCAGCAAAGGCTGAATACGACTTTTCCTTCAATTTCAACACCACACTTCATGTGTACATTTATACTGCATGTTTTACATGGTTGTGTGATTTCAAGATGTTCGCAAATGGAACATGCTACCGCACTGGATACTGCATTGATTATATTTTCTTCCCCTTCCTGGTCTGTTTCGAGTGTCATAATTTCCAAGATTTTTTCTAAATCTTCTTCCGTTTCCAAAGTTTCATATGTTTCCAAAGAAGAATCTGCCAATCCGATTATTTGCTTACTACCAAACATGGCCTCGTAAGGACTTTCTTAATTCCTTCATGTAGGGCACGATTTTTTTTACTCTGAATAAACCGTAAGCCCTCTGACCATTGTTTGGTATTATTGTCAAGCATACATGCTACCAATATATCTCTGACGTCCTGATTGGATCGTTACACCGATCCTTAGCTCTGTGAATGGCGGGGCTAACCGTGCACAAGTTTAAGGCCTGACCACAGATCCTTTAACCGTTATATTATCTTATTAGAAAATTCTCTTCCGTTGTCACTTTGAAGTGGATCACCGAACATGCAAAAAATGTACACTAGATTATATGCAACTTCTTCAGCTGTTTTCGTTTTGAGTGGTTTGAAAATTATAAATTTTGTCAGATGGTCTTAGTAGTTCAATATGAAATGACAATCTCGGTCGAGTTCGGTCTGCATATCGATAAAATCTACTTGACATCTGGAATTCATGTGGTTTGATAGGATTGGTGCAACAACTAAACCCCTCTTCTTGATCTTCTTCCTTCCCTGAAATTGCTCGCAGAGTGACAAATAGGTCTATATAGCTACTCTAGTGACATTGCAGTATTTTTTGTTAATTTCACCTTCCATAACTAAAAACAAAAAAAATGTCATTAGGTACCAATGTTTTATAGAAATTGAGTTTCAGTAATATACCTCTTGTTCGTTTGTGTCCAGTTGCCATGTGAGCAGCTTCAATAATGCCAAAAAGGTCCTCCGTTTTACAGAAATATCGAAAATTTTCATCCTGTGTTCCTTTAGTCTTTTCAATTAACTTTTCATATTCCCCAATTGTTATGATATCGTACCTCTTCAGTTTTCTATACTGTTTGGACGACAGCGGCATTTTACTGTCTCTCAAATGTTTCGCTTCTTTCACTCGGACGATCTCTTCATACCATTCGTTCGTATAATAATCACTTCAATCACTGCTGTTATCAACGATATTTTTAAGTTTTTTATTAAACGCCTCTCTCATATTGTTTTTAGCTAACAATGCTAGCTTCCTCGCTCAACAACATAGACGGAACTTCTCTCGAGGGCAGTCGTAAACACACTGACAAGTCTAGACAAGAAAAATCGGTCTATGAGATTTATAAATCATCCAGAACGCGTCATGGCTGTTTGAGCATTGTCCACAACGTGTCGTGGTCAACAAGAACAGCCACAACGCGAAAAATTATCTTACTTCGGTATTTGGTCGTTCAGCACCGTCCGCAACGCGTTGTGGCCCTTTTTTCGCTAATTGAGCGTTTTAGATGTTTGAGTGTAACATTACTATATATTAGTTCAATGCTTGAATACAACATTTATGTAAAAATATATCAACAAAAGTTAGCTTCAACCTAAATTTCCGCCAGTATCAACTAAGGTGACCAAAATCATAATAAAATCAGTCATTGACACCATACTTCCACTTGATTTATTTTGCAACTAATAAGTCTTAGACGCAGTAGTTGGCATAATATAACACCAGATAGAGATCAGTTGACGTTTACAGTTCATTTTAAAATGTAGGGAATTTGTTTTGATGTATCATACTCTGATTACAATTACAAGGATAATAAAGGGGGACAAAAATTTAGAATACTGCAGAGATTATTAAAGAAGACTTTTCAAAACACTTGAAAAATATATGAAATCCTAAAACCTATAATTCATTTCCTTCTAAATGGAACTTATTTGAGATGATGAAGCAATAGTGATAGTTATTAATCAGTAGTCATGTATATAAATATGAATAGATAATATTTTTACTAAATATGTACTACATATATATTTATCGTAAAGGTCTATAGAAAATGCTTCCCAAATCGATTTGACGATATTCAAATAGGTGTTCAGTTACGTTCGTTACCTATTTCTGACATATTAGATATTGAATATATTCCAAATGTGCAGTAATTACTTATAACTATATGCTATAGTAATAAACAGTAGCCTATGACCACCAATATTAAGAAAATATACACTCACAGACAAAAATATTACATATTTTATTTCAAGTCATTACATTTATTTAATTATTTTTTCTTTACAACTTTTAGTGTTTTTATTGCTAGATACTCTGCACTAGAGTGTTTTACGTCACTGCTTTGTTTGGTGGTACGTATTCGGGAGATCCAATTTTCGTTGACTTTTTCACAGAAACCTGGCTGAATTTGCTGGAACTCGTTCGTTATGTTGACTTTGAGGGCATCAATTGTTTGCAGTTTATTAGCACAGACCTGCGATTTAAAATAGCCCCAAAGCAAGAAGTCTAATGGCGTTAAATCGGACGATATCGGTGGGCAGTTTATGCCGCTGCTGCGCGAGATAACCATGCCCTCAAATCGCTCGTGCAGAATGTCCATCGTGGGATGCGCAGTGTAGCACGTAGCGTTTGCCGTTGATGGTTATTGCAATGCCAGTTTCGTTTTGGAAGAATTACGGACCGATGATTCTGCCAAACCAAGGTCCATACCAAACAGTGACTTTCTCGGGATTTGGTGCTGGTGTATCTCGTGTGGATTGGTATCGTCCTAAATCCGACAATTTTGCTTGTTCATGTTCACATACCCATTCATCCAGAAATGGAGCTCGTCGCTAAAGATGATTTTTGTGGCGAAATTTGGGTCAATTTCCAACTGCTCCAGAGCCCAATCCGCGAACACACGGCATTGTTTATGGTCCTTTACCTTAAGTTCCTGGATGACCTTAAGTTCCTCAATTGAATTTTATATGGGTGCAGACCCGAGTGCCAACGCAAAATTCGCCAAATTGAAGCCGCAGAAAGGCCAAATTTTTTTGACTGTCTCAGGTTTTCCCGTACCTTACGTTTCGGTGACGTACGGGTGTTGGCTGATTAGTTATCAAATTGGTTGACTCGAATTTGGCCAAGTGTCGAATAGTCAACTAAGTTTCTCGAGCGGAGAACTGAATTTGAAAATAAAATTTGATGATTTGCGCACGTTGTTGAAAGCTATAAACTTCCACGGCGTATACTACCAAACAATTCACACTAAATTTGACAGATATTGCTTTCACAACATGGCCACTATAACCTAGCAATTTTCGAGCGTCCATATTGAAGGGCCCTATAATAGATGGGGTAGAATTATCAGAATTTCAGCTTAATAGAGCGCGTCGACTATTCTCATATTTTCAGTATAAACCCAAAAACAATAAAGAATGGTTTATATGAATGACCTTATATATATTTTAATTATACATGGAAATACCATATTAACATATGCACATAAATATAATATATACATCTTTATTTTTCGTATTAGTATAACGATAGAATTACTTTTAGTTTTACATTGTCCCTATTAATTATTATTACAGGTATGGCGTATCACAGGAAAGCTATGTTTGAATGAGTAAAGTCCCTTTGGTAACGGTTTTGAATATGTATGAGAAATATTTCATCATGACGCTTCTGGAGAAGATGTAAGTTTGTCGTAAATATTTATATCTCTAATATACAAACCGTACTGAATGTGGACGTATGTAACTCAAGTCGTTTTAAGTGATTCTATTAATATTAAAACTATAATAACAGCCGCTAAGCTAAAACTTCAGAGTATACGAGAATTATGTTGTCACATCTTGATATAGTATAGAGTAAATTTGATTCAGGTTTTAATTGAATGCCATATTTATATTCCAAAATGTAATTAAAGAAAGGACTGTTAGGGACATTTGTAGACCGTTAAACGTAAGAAACAGAATGAGTTGAGAGTTGTCACGTACAGGGTGTCCCAGATTTAAACGGACATACTCTAGTGGAAGGTAGAGCACACTCAGCTGAATTCAAAACACCCCTATAATTACTGTTGAATGTGAACCGTTTTTGAGATACGGGATGTTTTATGGTTTTTGACCAGAAACTTAGTCCGCCATATTTTTGAAGTGACTGCACATATTTAGATAAAATTTGGTATACATATTATACTCTTTTAGGTTAATTAACAGCTCAAGTGATTAAAAATTCAAAGACCGACCTCCATTTTTTTAATATAGTTCTTTGGGTCGTTAACATCACACTGTATATTCTATTGTAGTAAATGTTAGTAAACTTTTGAAAAGCCTATGGACCAGTTTATAAAATAATGTCATAATATTTGATGGCACGTTTATGGTTATTCTTCAATAAATTTTCAAAAGTATTCAAAGACCAAATTTGACATTCTACAAATAACACAATCCAGTTGCTAACATAATTATTTTATTAATTTTAGCTAAATACCCCGCAGAAGAGGTTGTTATTTATTTTTGTTTTGATATTCAGTGTTTTTTCCGTTCAAAATAAAGCACATTTCATTTATTTCACGAATAAAAAATAAGTAATAAAATTATGCGATTAACACATGACATTGTTGCATCCCAAGTCGGCACATGTCAAATGTATAATTTTACAAATAAGAATTGCTGTTCACTCTTAGTAATTGTTAGAATAACTGATAAAAAGCCAGTTATAAAAATAGAAATGTTATAAGATGCCGTTTCAATTTAGTAATGAAGAATATGCGGATATTATTTTTATGTATGGCTTTTGCGACGGAAATGGGAGAGCTGCAAAAAGAGAGTATCAAGGGCGTTTTCTAAATCGCTGTGTACCAGATCATAAAACGTTTTCAGAGGTATACCAATTTAGTAGGGAAAATGGACAATTTCCGTCAATGACAAAGCATGAACATGTTCCCAGTTTTTCCACAAGAAGTGCAAATTGTGTTGTGGGAAATAATTCATCCATAAGTGTTAGAAAAACTAGTAATGAGTTAGCAGTACCTAAGACAAGAGTATGGCGAGCATTAAAGAAGGAAAATATGTATCCATTTCATGTTAAAACAGTTCAACGTCTAGAAGTCGACCACGACGTTCCCCGCTTAATGTTTTTTAGGTGAATCTTGGCTCACAGAAGAACAGTATCGAGAGTTCTATTCACGGATGAAGCCCAATTCACACGTGACAGAATTAATAACTGTAGAAATCAGCATGTTTGGGCAACCGAAAATCCACATGCAGTGATTCAGAAACATTATAGATTTAACATGTGTGGTGTGGTATTTAACAATAATCATCTAATAGAGCCCCACATATTTAAAGGAAGGCTAACTGGTGAGGTTTATTCAAACTTTCTTATTGTTAGAGATATCTTGCCAGATTTATTAGAAGGCATCAATACTAGGAGTTTGTCGTTTCAGCACGATGGTGCTGGACCCCATTATTCTGAACCAGCCGGTTCAGAATAATAAGGTCCAGCCGGTTCTGACCGGTCCGGGATCATCTGAACCAGCATTACACCAACAGATGGATTGGTCGCGGAGGTCAGGTAAACTGGCCACGTAGGTTTCCTGATCTTACACCTCTAGATTACTTCTTATGGGGTCATATCAAGTCAGAGGTGTACAATGAAGAGTTCAATACACCAGAGCAGCTTCCAGAAAAAAATATTACTGTATGTGATAACATTAGAAATAACCCGGAAGTGATTGATAGGTCAGTGAAAAACATACCAAGTCGTTCTCGAAAATGTATTTACGCTGGGGGCATTCATTTTGAAAACCTGTTATACTTTTAATTATTTGCACCGTTTTTATTTTTTTTTTCAATTATTTAAAGTTCTAAATAAATTTATGAAAGAAATGGAATGTGTAATATTTTGGATGAAATTAAACTAAAAAAAGCTTTAAAACACTAAATGCCAAAACAAAAACCTCTTCTGCGGGGTATTTAGCTAAATTTAATAAAATAATGATGTTAGCAACTGGATTGTGTTATTTGGAGAATGTCAAATTTGGTCTTTTGATACTTTTAAAAATTTATTGAAGAATAACCATAAACGTGATATCAAATATTATGACATTATTTCATAAACTGGTCCATAGGCTTTTTAAAAGTTTACTAACATTTACCACAAATAATATACAGTGTGATGTTAACGACCCAAAGAGTTATATTAAAAAAATTAAGGTCGATCCTTGAATTTTTCCAAAATCACTTAAGCTATTTATTAACCTAAAAGAGTATACCAAATAATATGTGTACCAAATTTTATCTAAATATGTGTAGTCATTCCAAAAATATGGCGAATTAAAGTTCTGATCAAAAACCGTAAAACACCCCCCCCCCGTACCTCAAAAACGGTTCACATTCAACGGTAAGTATGGGGGTGTTTTGAACTCAGCTGAGTATTCTCTACCTTCCACTAGAGTATGTCCGTTTAAATCTGGGAAACCCTGTATACGATATATTAAATTATACTCTTGTCGGAACTGTAATATAGTTTCATTCAAATAATAAAACCAGCATTTGGTCCATATTGAGAGAAAACAGTGAAATCATGTTTACTCAAATTATTATCGCAATATATTACAAAGAGGAAAATATATTAATAAAGAACTAGAATTCGAATTAAGAGTTATTTTATATATTAAGATAAAATAATTTACACATATTTTCAAAATTTTTAAACAAATGATATATTAATGATATCAAGAGGTACGTTATTGAAATGTCAAAATACTTCTCTAGATAAAGTTGGGGCACGGTAGATTTTACTTTTTTAAATATTGTTTATTTCAACATATATCTATCTTAAACTTTTTATAAAGTTGAAACTCCAGAATTTTTTAAATTAGGAAGTAAATAAAGAAGGCTGTTATAGTTCGACAAAAGAAAGCAGTTCCAATATATGAAGAATAATTAACTTTTGTTGATGATATTAAAGTAATAGATGATATTCTACTGATCCTATTCCAGTAGTATTCCAGGTGATATTCTAAGTATGACAATAATTTCACTTCGATAATGTGTTACAAATCATATCTTATCGGCAATCAGAGATATAAGCAATGTATAGGATAGTAAGGGAGTATTCAATTGTGATAAACGAAAATGTAGATTTTTTAGTAAAATATGTGATTTGAAATGCTATAATATTTTTTTCAATTTTATATTGAACATTGTGATTTAAATAAATACATTTAACCACAGTATATAGGAAATTTATCAGTTTGACCAATCGAAGAATACTTATGGAATTACCCATTGCTCTTTGAACGTTTTATAAAACTGTTGGTAAATATGGATAATTTGCGCTTATTAAGTTTAGATCGTTAAATGATTTACCGTATTAGAATACTATATGTATTCATTTCCTAGGAAATGGTGAATGCGCTCGTGTTAAATCCATATCAGCAATTCCACTCTCGGAGGTTTTAGTTTACATAGATAGAAAATTTGTTTTAATAAATAGTTATTTAACAAAACAATCCTTCTGAATACTATTCTTCATACTGGTTTTAATATACATGTAGACAAAACAAATAAAATTCAAGATAGTCACCGTGACCAAAATGAAGAAGGTCATCACTGTCATCAGTACTAATAGCTCAACAACGTTTTTAAAATTTCAAAGTTGTGTACAAATGTTCCCAAATTGTATACTTGTGTGATCAAGAGAATATATAGCGGAGAATAAAATAAAGAGAATAAATTGTATATTTCCGTAATTTGTTAGAAATATGTTATAGTGTAAATATTTATAAGCAAATTCTATTTGAGGTCATAGATACTCTGCTTTACATATATTGGTGTAATATATAAACCATATGTATTATTTGTCGATATTAAGACTACATTTTTCTTTGATTTTCAATTTACCTTAATTTTCGAATGAATATCAATTTATTGACATTTTTCTCTGCCTATTAATATTTACGTAATAATACTCTTTGTAAAAATTTCAAATAACTACTAGTATTTATTATATCTATCGAGATTATCTCAGTTGATATTCGCAAAGTACTTTGAAAGGACTATCTCCGTGGACTTACACGAATTAAAGTGAAATGAAAATAATTAATTACCAAATAAGAAACATTATAGGCATAGAAACAAAGAAATTATTTTAAATTAGGGAAAATGAAAATCAATCAAGTATTTTTAAAAGAGCAATTTGATTTATTTCTTCTAAGTATAAATAAATTTTATTCCTAAATTCTATAGGGCCTGAACCTATTGCCACAATTTCTTCGTTTCTTAACTGTCGTAACGTTTTTGTTATTACATTTAAGAGGCTCAGGTAACTGAGGCAAACAGTCACTTTGTCTCCTAATTATCTTTTCGATGTTGACCGCGAAGACTGACTGAACTCTTCTCGTAACCTTCACTGAATTTCTGCGATTCAATATCATGTCGCGGAAAGTATTTTTCTCCTCTTCTAACGCGAATCTTAACCTTTGCCTCAAAACCGGATCTCCTCGACAAATATTCAACCACGACTTGTTGGCTCTCACTCCAGCCAAAAGTGATTTTCCGTCCAAATACCTAAAAGAACACATATGGTTAATAAAACAGATAAATATAAATAGATTAAAATAAAACAATAAATATTTAAATTGACTAAATATGGAAAACTTACTGAAGTATGCAGCACCACATCTCGATGGGCAGCAACTGCAGGAGTAAGTAGGAACTCTCCACAAATGGCAGTAATTGGAACATCTTTCTTCGAAAGTAGAATCCAAAATGATAATAGATGACTTTATGTCAGGCTTTTATAGGCTAAGTTAATGAACTGAAACAGTCATGGTCATAATCACAGTCATGGTCACTGTCATGGCTACGGCCACGGTAATGATCACCATTATGGTCACGGTCATTGCTACATATATTTGTTTATACGCATGTTTATTCAGAAGGATGTGTTTATTGCAGCAGTTTTACTTTTTTCAATTTTCCTCAAATAATCCAACATCGTGCTATCTCATGACTCATTAACGGTGTGAGGTGTATCCTATCCACCTCAAAATCAATAGATGTTGTCCGGTAGACGTCCTTAATCAGAATCAGTCGAAACCCGATCGATCCGATACGATTTAATTAAGTGATCGTGCTAACAAAAAAAAAAATCTAAAATAGTCCACCATTGTACTTTCTTATGACCCATGAACATGGTAGAGTGTGTTCTATCCACCTTACAATCAATAGGTGTCGTCTGGGAGACGTCTCCGGTCAGAATTAGTCAAAACTCGATCACCGACACGATTTATTTGAGTTATCGTGCTAGTAAAATTTTTAAATGCTGACGACCAATGACACACACACAGCAAAAATTTTTAATAATCATTTTTTTTTTTTGTTTTTAGGCCGAAACTGGAAAAATCAGCCTAAAGAAAGAAACATTTTTTTTCAATATTTCTTTACAGGATTACATTACATTTCCGAAGTGCGGAAAAGTAATAATAATAGTTTTCCATTATGTAAATAAAGCATATACATATATATAAACAAGTTGGTTTCATAGCAATATATATTTAAAATTTGTGAGTTTGACCAGTTGAAGAATACTTATTAAATTACCCATTGCCCTTTGAATGTTTTATAAAACTGTTGGTAAATACGGATAATTTGTACTTATTAAGTTTACCCATATCTTTGGTAATATAGTATATTCATAAACTAAATGAATTCGTTAAATATTATGTCGAAAAAAAATATGTCTATGATGCCGCACCTCCTACGGTATAACGTCATGGATATATTTTTTCGATATAATTTTTAACACTTTTTACAGCAATCCCCTTTTTTATTACCAAATTTGAAAGAGGGCATTTAGCGTAAACATAGGTTAGACAAAATAAATGAAGAAAAACGATTGTGCAATTTCAAAATGCTAAATTTAGTGACTGATATTCAATGATTTTTTCGAAAACTAACTAAATTAGATGTTCAAACTGTGATTAAATCAAAATGATGGTGAATTGTTGAGTAATGATTTTCTTACATTGGCAACAAAACACTAACTCACCGTCTTATGCTGGTGAGGATCGACCATATTTAGGAAAATCACGAATATGCCTAAATTCGAGGTATTTAAATTCAAAATTACTTTGCATCAACTTACTATGCTTTGGTTAATGGATTATCGATCAGGATGAATTGCATTGAGTAATTCAACCACTTCTTTTTGAAAGCGCATCCTGTCCCTAAATCCGATCATGCGAAGAATTTCAATTCCTTCTTTCAATTCATATAGATCGTTAAGAAATTTACAGTACAAAGATACTATAGTACTTGTGCTTATTCCGTATGAAATGGTGAATGCGTCGGTGATACAACCATATCGTTTATTCCCTTCTCGGGGGTTTTATTTACATAAATAAATAATTCGTTTTAATAAACAGCTATAGTTTATTTCATCGCTATTTTCCAAATAAAAAAGGCTTGATTTTATGGCTAGGCCAGGTAGACTGTTCCGTTCTTATCGGCAAGATAAGAGAGTTTTTATTTGGCAAATAGCGATGAAATGAATAGTAGGTACACAAAAACCATCCCTCTGGATACTATTGTTCTATTCCATTTTTAAGATGCATATAGATCAAACACATAAAATCCAAAAGAATCACTGGTGGCCAAAATAAAGAAGTCACCAGGACTAATATCTCACCAATGGCATTTAAAATTTCAAAGTTGTATTCTTGCGTGACCAGGAGAATACACAGCGTAGAATAAAATAAAGAGAATAAATCGTATATTTCCATCATTTGTTTTAGAATTATATTATTGTGTAATTATTTATAAGCTTAAATTCTAATTGAGATCATAGATAATCTGCTTTACATATACTGGTGTAATATGTAAATATGTAATATTTGTCAATGTTAATATTACATTTTCCTTTGATTTTCCATTTCTCTTGATTTTACAATGAGCATCTAGTATTTATTGATATCTTTCTCTGCCTATTAACATTTACGTATTAATATTATTTGTAGAAATTTAATATAACTAGGTACTACATTTTATTTTCTCAATCGGGATTATCTCAAAATATATATACGAGATACACTAAAAGAAATAACTACTGAAGTAGGGAGATTATTATACTCCACCCCATCTGCAAATACCTTATATAATAACGGATAAAAAATTATACCAAAACAGCTATTCTGCTGGCTATATGCCATCGATGAGCACTGAATTAAATGGCGAAATTTACCGTATTTTGTCCAATAGAGTTATCACTAAAATACAGTGATCTAGATTGAACCACCAGGAAGATGCACGATGCCACTTATCTCGGGATACCACAAACTGCAGGCCGACTTCGACCTTGTTTTGAGTCTCGTCAGCGCAGTGTAAGCGAGTATACCTTTGACAGATGAGGCTCACATCTTCTAGACGCCGTTACGTTCTAGAGCAACAGAACGTACCAAGCGCCGTCTCTCGGTAGTTTCAAGAACAATTTAAATCGAGGTAAAGATTGATCATCAATATAATGCAAAGTTTTACTTGGCAGAGGGTAATTTTAAAACTACATCGAGTGTAATAGTCTCCTTACTTCAGTAGTTTGATAATTACCCTCTACCAAGTAAAACTTTGCATTATATTAAAATAAATACGTTACCAACGCATTATGTCATAACCCACGGTTATACACAGTAACCAATTTATTATATTTACAGTAACATACACAAAGTTACTAAATATAACTTTTATTTTAGAAGATATACAATGCATAAGCTGTAGATCTTCTATAAAAATCGTTAAATATTACCATACAAGAATACTATAGTACCTGTTCTTATTTCATATAAAATGATGAATGTACCACTTAGTTAGATCTATATTATTAATTCCCTTCTCGGATGTTTTAGCTTACATAAATAGAAATTTTTTTCTAAGAAACAGTTACTTAAAAAAACAATCCTCCTGAATACTATTATTCAATCCGGCTTTTAACATGCGTATAATACATCAAGCATATGAAATCGAAAAGAATGACTGGTGACCAAAATAAAGAAGTCACCTACCACCACCAATGTTTTCAAAATTTCAAAGTTGTGTACAAATATTCCACAATTCTATTCTTGCGTAATCAAAATAATACACAGTGGAGACCAAAATGAAGAGATTAAATAGTATATTCCCTTATATGTTTTAAAACCATTACATACAAGCACTATTTAACTATTTAATTACGATTTAAAATTTTTATTTGTCACTAACAAAAATATATCATCTGCCGCTAATATTGCTATCAAACAGCCTACTATGAACAATTTAAAGATTTATTTTGGTTGATATTTTATATAATCACTGCCACTAAATTTACTATTTTGAAATTGTAAAATTGTTTTTATTTTATTTTTCTAACCTATACTTACGTTAATGTAATATTATTACTATAGCATATATACAAACATTAGCTCCTTCACACTCCGTAATAAAAAAGAGGTTGTCATTAAACAAAGTTGCAATGACGTCATACATTTTACACCAATCATTGTGTATATATTCATTATATTTTAAAAGATGCGTTACTAAAAATAAAATTTGATGTGTCTAAGAGTAATGTCCAAAAGTTCCTTCAATTGTTGACGAATTTATTCACTACTTTAATTCATTATATTAATTCAGTTCGTTAATTTATTACATTTATCATAACATATACAAAGTTACTACACGTAACTTTTATTTTATATAATTTACAGTACATAAACTGCAGATTTTCTATAGATCGTTAAATATTTTACCATACTAGAATATTATAATGTGCTTATTTCGTATAAAATGGTGAATGCGTCCGTGTTAGATCCATATTCCACTCTCGGAGGTTTCAGTTTACATAGATGGAAAATGTGTTTTAATAAATAGTTATTTAACAAAACAATCCTCGTAAATATTATTATTCAATTCTGTTTCTAACACACATATTGATCAAACACATAAAATTAAAAAATCCACTGGTGGCCGAATACTAACATGCTTATTTCGCATAAAATGGTGAATGCGTCCGTGTTAGATCCATATTCAACTCTCGGTTTTTACATAGATAGAAAATTTGTTTTATTATACAGTTATTTAACAAAACAATCCCTGTGAAAACTATTATACAATCCCGTTTTAAACACACTTAGAGATCAAACACATAAAATTCGAATCACAACAAACACATAAAAGTCACTGGTGGCCAAAATAGAGAAAGTCATCAGTACTAATAGCTCAACAATGTTTTTAAAATTTTAAAGTTGTATACAGATGTTCCCAAATTGTATAATTGCGTGGTCAAGAGAATACACAGCGGAGGAAAAATAAAGATAATAAATTTTATGTTTCCATAATTTGTTTTAGAATTATGTTGTAGTGTAAATTTTTATAAGCATAAATTCTATTTGAGATCGTAGATACTCTGCTTTACATATACTGGTGTAATATATAAACGATATATCATATTTGGGAATATTGAGATTACCTTTTTTTTATTTTCAATTTCCCTTCATTTTCGAATGAATTTCTATTGACATTTTTCTCTGCCTATTAACATTTACGTAATAACACTGTTTGTAAAACTTTAAATAACTACTACTTCTTATTTTCTCTATCCAAATTATCTCAGTTAATATACACGAAGTACATTGAAAAGATCATCTTCGTGGATGTACACGAGTTAATGTGAAATGAAAATAATTAATTACCAAATAAGAAACATAATAGGCGACAAAGAAACAAAGAATAGACAATAGAAACAAAGAAATCCTTTAAAATTAGGGAAAATGAAAATCAAGTATTTATAAAAGTTCGTTTTATTTCTTTTAAGTGTAACTAAATTTTATTCCTAAATCCTGTAGGGCGTGAATCTATCGCCACAATGTCTTCGTTTCTTAAATTTCATTACATTTCTGTTATTACATTCAAGAGGCTCAGGTAACTGAGGCAAACGGTCATTTTTTCTCTTAATTTTCTTCTCGATGTTGACCGCGAAGACTGACTGAACTCTTCTCGTAACCTGCACTGAATTTCTGCGTTCAATATCATGTCGCGGAAAGTATTTCTCTCCTCTTCTACCGCGGATCTTAACCTTTGCTTCAAAACGAGATCTCCTCGGCAAATATGCAACCACGACTTGCTGGCTCTCACTCCAGCCAAAAGTGATTTTCCGTTCAAATACCTAAAAGAACACATATGATTAATAAAACAGAAAAATATACATATATTAAAATAAAACAATACTTATGTAAACTGACTAAATATGGAAAACTTACCGAAATATGCAGCACCACATATCGATGGGAAGTAATTTCAGAACCAAGTAGGAACTCTCCACTAACGGCAGTAATTGAAACATCTTTCTTAGAAAGTAGAATCCAAAATGATAAAAGACGATTTCATGTCAGGCTTTTATAGGCCAAGTTAATGAAATGAAACAGTCATGGTCATAGTCACAGTCATGATCACGGTCATGGCCACGGCCACGGTTATGGTCACCATCATGGTCACGGTCATGGCTACAGATACGGTTGTGATCTTTATTATACGCATGTTTATTCAGAAGGACCTGCTGAAGAAATCTCAGAATTTCTTTTTCTCGTATGCCTGCATTTTGCATTTCTAAGAGAATGATAACACCATGAAGTTCAAATAATATTATGCATTACTGTTATTCACTATATTTTCTTGAAATTACCTCTGTCTACTATGGAGGAGTTCATGAAAACAAGCTATCCTTTTGCTCTGTGACTATTGAGTGCAGGAATCCAAAATCATATTTTCACCTTTTCAATTGTATATACTATGAAATCAAGTAAGATTTACGTCATTTTCATTATAATCCTCATTTCTGTTATATTAAAAATAATAAAAATATAAATTTAAATCTCAAGCATCTCAGATGGCACCTTTTGCTCCTGTCGTGGGCTTTAAAGGAGTAATTCCAGTAAATATTACTAGTCTGAATCGACTATATGCAGTATTAAATGTATAAATCTATATTTAGAAGGCAGAGATGAGCACAAAATGCATCATCTATCCAATATTTTAAACATTATTTTAGTTAGCATGAAATAATGGAAAATCCTATTATTCTAGTTATTCTGGTATATAAGTGTGACACCTTAATATTAATATTTTACATATATGTACTGTAAATACTTTATATGTATATAAAACATAGGAGGTATTATGGACAAAATAATGGAGAAATGAGTTATACAACAAGTATTTATTAAACAAAATTATTAGTAATTTTCATTATTATTAATATACTGCAACTTCCAATCGTGAAAGTATCGACATTTTTAGATATAACATTTTTTTAAGAGCTCTACCGGCTCTTGCAATGTTGTATTATTTCTGGATTATTTTGCAACCGCCTCAGTAGATATTTTTAGTGTTTTAGCTCTTTCTGGGGTAGAAGCACCTAGGCTCTTAATATAATAATTTATTTTAGTTCTACTGTATCTTCTTCATGGAATTTAGTCATCATAATGCAAATCAGAATGCAAACAGTATTAAGTTTTCATGAGCTAATGTAAGTTGATATATAAATAGAGAATTAGATCTCAAATGTCTAGCAGATACACTCTTTCTTTGGAATATTCTGAATATGCCTTTTTGCTATTTCGTTATAAATACTTAGAACATATGTTAAATAATAATAAGAAAATAGGAATAACTGGTATAATATGATTTTTCATTACTTCGTGTTAACTAAAATACTTCATGTATTTTCATTATTATTATACAACAAACATTAGAATTATTATATAAATGCAGTAAACCTTACTTATCATATTCATGTGTATAGGTTGAATTCAAATATAATGTTTTATTAAAACATTCACCAGTAAGCAGCGGCATTCAACAGTATTTAAAAGACTATACCTTTAACTAAATTCATATGCATAATCTTTATGTCGTAAACTTAAACAATTGATAAGGATAAAATAGCTTTCCGTACTATGATTTTGAATTCCGGTACTCAACAGTCATAAAACAAAAGAATGTCTAACCTACATAGTAGACAGAGGTAACTGCTAGAAAATATAAAAAATAACAGTAATAAATAAAATTATCTGTACCTCACGATGTAAATATTCTCTTATAAATCCAATGTGGAGTCATGATTCAACATAAGAAAATAAAATGGTTGCCAAATTCTGAAAAATTGTGAAAATCTGTATCTGTAGCATCTGTAGCCATGACCATGACCATGTCGATGATCAGAACCGCGCCGACGATCGTGACCGTGACCGTGATCGTGACTATAACCGTAACAGTTTCAGTTCATTGATTTGGCGGATAAAAGACTGAAACAAAATCGTCTATTATTATTTCGGATTCTACTTTCTAAGAGAGATGTTCCAATTACTACCATTTGTGGAGAGTTCCTGTTTACTCTTGCAACTGCTTCCCATCGAGATGTGGTGCTGTATATTTCGGTAAGTTTTCCTCATTTACTTAGTTTAAATATTTATTGTTTTATTTCACTATATTTATATTTTCTGTTTTATTAATCATGTGTTCTTTTAGGTATTTTGACGGTAAATCACTTTTGGCCGGAGTGAGAGTCAACAAGTTGTGGTTGGATATTTGCCGAGGAGATCCCGTTTTGAAACAGAGGTTGAGATCTGCTTTAGAAGAAGATAAAAATACTTTCCGTGACATGATGAACCCCAAAAATTCAGTGCAGATTACTAGAAGGATCCAGCAAGTTTATGCGACCAACGTGGAAAAGACAGTCAGAAGACGAAGCGGCCGTTTGCCTCAACTACCTGAGCCGCTCGGATTCAGTGCAGAAAAATCTGAAAACGTTACGAAAATTAAGAAAATAAGACATCGTTGCAATAGATTCGCGCCTTACAGAATTTAGGTTTAACTTATATTTAGAGTAGTAAAAGGTAAAAGAAAATGCTGCTTTATTCGTAGATACTTTCATTTTTCACACAGAAAATGAACGGAAATATTTGCAATTTCGCTAATAATTTTTTTATATTTTTTGATAAACCGAATATCTCCATAACCACTTCCTAATGTAGAATGTAATTATTACAATGTATATTTCCGTATTTAAGACATAATACCAGAATTATGACACAAAATATTATTTAGAACTTATAATTACAATATGAAACCCTTTTGTAGGACCAAATTAATACGAAGCATTAGAATCCCAGATATGTCTACTCCGAAAAGGTCTTAGAAATATTAATTCATTGAAATTTTTGATTAATAATTTACGAAAGAAAAATCTAATATCTGAAGAAGTCGATAAATTCACCATTAGCAATTGTAGTATAATAATAGTAATTAGAAATACTAGTAATAACATTGTTTAATAACTCTTTAGAAAATATTATGCATAATTCATTTCTTCAATATTTCATCCAATATACACATATAAAAAACATAAATTAAGGTATCATACCAGAGTAAACCGAATGGTAGGATTTGCAATTATTTGACGCTAACCAATAACGCACAGACATTCTATTCATGTATTCTATTAATTTCTCTAGTAAGAACATTTATATATATTAGACGATCGAAAAGGAGAATGTGATGATATTTTTTGTATGTCCCAATATTAAACAATCAAAAAGGATAAAATAGTTTTCCGTACTATAATTTTGTATTACGGCACTCAATAATCACAGAGCAAAATGATGTCTTACCTACAAGAACTCTTCCATAGCAGAGAGAGGCTTTTTTTCTATATAGATATATTTATATAACTATCTTTTACTTTTCCGCACTCAAATATACGCGGAAAAGTAATGTAATAGTGTAAAGAACAAAAATTTTCTAGCGTTTTATTTTCGTCTTTTTGGCTAAAAACCAAAAAATATGGTTTCTAAATAATTTTATGTGTGTGCGTCGTTGTCGTTGTCGTCGGCATTAATAAAATTTCACGATAGCACGATAACTCAACTCAATCGTATGGCATCGATCGGGCTTTGACTGATTCTGACCGAGAACGTCTCGTAGATGACACTTATTGACTTTAAGCTGGATAGAATACACTCTATCATGTGCATGAGTCGTAAGAGTGGACTAGCACAATGGTGGACTATTTGAAAACTTTTTTGATAGCACGACCACTCAACTAAATCGTGTCAGATCGATCGGGCTTCGACTGATTCTGATTAGGGACGCCTACCAGACGACATCTACTGATTTTGAGGTGGATAGAGAACACCCAGCTCTGTACATGGGTCATAACAAAACACATATTCTACATTTATGTGTTGGTTTATTTTTTCTCCCCCACTCAATTTTGAGATAGAGATGTTCTATACCTGCGGAAAAGTCCACTTTATGGTCTTAAAACCATTTATTTTATTTTTAAAATCGTAATAATAAGTTCCCTATTTTTGACTATTGCTTCTTTAATTAAATAAAAATATATGCAAAATTCAAATACAAGTTTTCTTCAGATGGAGTTACTTATATTATAAATGGACACAATTTTTAATTATTCAAAAAAAAAAGTTTTTATAGAAAATCTGATTTTTGGCAAAAAAACATTATACTTTGATCTTGCATAAATATCTTTGTTTCTGGTATATATCTCCGTCTGAGACATTCTGTATTAACAAACAATATTTTTTATCTCTAACATCTATCAAATTACCTACAATAGTAATGGTTTTGCATTATAGTAAATAAAGCATATAAGTAGATTTCATAGGAAAAATTATTTAAAATGTATCAGTTTATTACTTTATTAATTATAAACTCTATTACTTAAGTATACTTCGCAATTGTGAAAGAATACCGGTAAAAATACTACATACAGACACAGTACAAAATACTACATACAGTACTTTTACTCTTTTAATGTAAGATGGTGAATGCCCCGTGTTACATATATATCTATAATTCTCTTCTCCAAGGTATCAGCTTACATAGATAAGAAATTGTATTAACAGGCATTTATTTAACAAAATGATTCTTGTGAGTAGTACTATTCAATTTATTTTTAACATACATATGAATAAAACACACGAAATCCAAAAGAGTAATTACTGGCCACAATAAAAAGCCATAATAGCTTACCAATGTCTTTAAAATCTTAAAGTTGTATACAAATGTTTCCTAATTATATTCTTGCGTGATCAAGATACTACATAGCGAAAAATAAAATAATGAGTATAAATGGTACATTTTTTTTATTTGTTTTAGAATTATGGTATAATGTAAATATTTGTAATATGATATAAGTTAATCTGATCGATGATAATACCCATTTATTATCATCATCAAGAGGTCATCAGTCTTAAGACTGGTTGGACGCTAACCTCCAGCTTCTCCTATCTTGTGCTAACCTACGCATTTCGCTAATTGTGCTACAACCTACATCCCTTACTATTTGCAAGCAGTAGTCTAATCTAGGCCTACCTTTGCCTTTCTTCACTCCTATTTCTGCCTCCAAAATATCGCATGTCTCAGCAAATGGCCTACCATTCTATTTCTTCTCTTCTTTATGTTTTTCCACATACTTCCTTTTTCGCCGGCTTTCTCCAACACTTCTTCGTTTATAACCCTATCAGTCCATGGTATTTTCATCATTCCTCGGTAACACCACATCTCAAAAGCTTCTAATTTCTTCCTACTTGCTTCCCCTACCGTCCAGGTTTTGCAACCGGATAGTGCCGTGCTCCATACATATGTTTTCAAAAATCTCTTCCTTGTTTCTAAGTTTATTACCCCCAAGCATAAAAGTGCTTTCTTTTTGTTAAAAGCTACTCGACCCTGCGCTATTCTTTGTTTTATGTCTTTATCGCTTCTTCCATCCCAATTTATTTTACTTCCTAAATAAATGAAGTCTTTAACTTCCTCCAATCTTTCATTATTAATCTGTACTTTCGTTTTTGCTCTGCTCTCGTGCCCTCTGCATACTAACACTTTAGTTTTGTTTTTATTCACCCTCATTCCATATTCCTCTGTCAACACTGCCTCCATTTCGTTCAATGCTGATTATAATTCCTCCTTACTAGATGCTAATACTGCTATATCATCCGCGAATCTCAGCATTTTTAGTTTCTGTCCCTGTACTTTAATCCCGAAATCCACTCTATCATTTACCACATTAATCGCCTCTTCGATGTACAGATTAAGCATTAGTGGTGATAGCGTACATCCTTGTCTTACTCCTTCCCTAATACCTACTTCCCTTTTTTCCCCTTCTACTTCTATAACAGCAGTTTGCTCTTTGCATAGATTGTGTACTACTCTCCTATCTCTATACTTCATTCCTGCGCTCTTTAGTATCTCGAACATTTTTTCCCATCTTACATTATCAAAAGCTTTTTCTAAATCTACAAATCCTATATAAGCGTTCTTTCCTTTTTCTATTGTTTTCTCTAACATTACTCTTAGCGCCAGAATAGCTTCGCGAGTTCCCCTGTTTCGCCTAAACCCGAATTGGTCTTCTCCTAGTATTTCCTCCGCTCTATTTTCCATCCTCTTCTGCACTATTCTGGTTAAGATTTTTGACGCGTGGGAAGTTAGGCTAATCGTTCTAAAGTTCTCGCATTTGTCGGCTCCTCTCTCTTTCAGTATAGTAACGATAATGTTCATCTTATAATCCTCCGGCACCTCGCCCGTTTCATATATGTATTTTACCAGTTCAAACATTTTATTTACTACTTTCTGTCAGGCACATTTCAAAATTTCCGCCTGTATTTTATCTACACCCGGCGCTCTATTATTCTTTAGCCCCCTTAGTGCTATTTTAAATTCCTCTCTCAATATAGGTTTTCCTACATCTTCCCTATCGATGCCAGATTCTTCCTCTAATATCTCTCCTAATTCCTGACCCTCGTATAGATTTCCTAAGTGCTGCTTCCATCTATTCACTTTCTCCTCTCTTCCGATCAGTATGTCCCCCGATTGACTCCTAAAGTTTCTACATATTGTTCCTATATCCCTGAAGTTCCTCTTAATTATTTTGTAACTTATCTTCTACTTTTTTGCATTTACCCTCTATCCATTGTTCTTTCGCTTTTCTACATTTTCTAATGATTTCCCACTTTATTGACTTATAAAGTTTTCAGTCCTTCCTTGTCTCGTCTGTTTTTGTAGCCTCGTCTCTTTTGCATTAAGTTCCATTTATCCAGTTCCTTTTATCAGCTCCATTTATATAGTTCCATTTATTATAACCATATAAAATATTTGTTGATACTAAGATTTAATTTTCGATAAACGGGTTACAAGTACACACTTAATTCATTTTCAATTATAATTATTAAACTATCTAAAATAATGTTTTATATAAATTAATTATATAAAACAAATCTTTGTATAAATTTATAATTAAGCATTCCTCGCATTACCTTAATATACATTTTTAGCCCGTTTAAGATTTTAGACAACATAACTCAATAAATATATCTGTAATAAAAATCTACGATTTATTGAAATTTGTCTCTGCTTGTTAACAATTACGTATTAATAGCATTTGCAGAAACACCAAATAACTACTACCTTTTTGTTCTCATCATTTAGGATTGTTTCAATTAATGTACACGAAGTACATCGAAGGAATTATCTCTATCAATGTACACGAGCGACAGTGAAATAAAAATAATGAATTATCAAATGAAAAATGTAATAGGAGAGTTTCATGAATTAAATGTGAATTTTATGTTCCTCTATAAATAAATACACAAAAGGTATCAAATGATGTGTCAATGTTGGAACCTTATAAACCAAATCTACATTTAGGCTGATGAGGTTTCCCATGTGGAAGTAATTATTGCCCTTAATATCATGAGTTGCCTTAAATATTTCTATTTCTTTTTTGAGTTAAGTGTTTTGAAGTAAGTAAATGTATCTACTCAAAATATGTAGCCACCGTGTATAAAAGGAAAATTATTCTTTTCAATTTTTACTTTTTTACGTAGGTAAAATATTGTTAAGTCTTAAATAAAAATTATTTTATTTTGAAGTAATTAAGTTTATAACATTAACTATTAAACTGTTTTAAAATATTTACTTTTAAAATTCATATTAATCTATTATTTGATGTAGGTGTGTTTAATGTTGTATAAAGACATCCTTAACGTAAATAAATTGAATTTTTAACCAATTTTTATATAGTTACTTTTTCAGAAAAAAAAATAACTAGGTTTATTTATGTTATATATCTGGGAATACTCTTTATATCATAAAATAAAAATTATTGTTCATTTCTAACTTCTACAAACTTAACTACAATAGAAATAGTTTTGTATTACGTAAATAAATCATGTAAGTAGATTTCACGGGAAAAAATATTTAAAATTTATCAGTTTAACAAGTCGACTTTTTGATTCAAGTATACTTATGAAATTACCCATCATACTTTGGGAATTTTATAATATCGCTGGTAAATGTGAATAATTTGCACTCATTACATTTACTCATAATGTTAGTAATTATATGCAGCTCTTTCGTAAAGTAATGAATAAACTCGTTAAAAATTCAGGAATAACTTTTAGGAAAAATTTTGGGACCAGTGCAACTTTATGTTCAGTTGTCCACTTTTAAAATATAATTACTATACGCAGAGTTATTTGTATAAAAGGTATGACGTCATCGATATATTTTTCTCACAGCTACTACCTACTTTATTAAGAAATGTAAAAGAAGACATTCTTTTACATACGCCGCGATAATTAAATTAACGCAAGTACAATTTACATAAAAGAAATATAGAAAAACCGTAAGTTATTTGAAAATAAGTAATACCGTTATGTAATTTGAGAATATTAAATTTAAGGGCAATGTTTATTTAAAAAATCAGCTGAATTAGACGTTCAAATTGTATACTATTAGCTTCCCAACAATACTCAAAGAAATTAACAGTTACCTGTAGTAACATGTACAAAGTTATTACAGGTAACTTTTATTTTACATAATTTACAGTACACAAACTGCAGATTCTCTGTAGATCGTTAATATAAAATGATAAATGCACCCGTATTAGGTCCATATTCCACTCTCGGAGGCTTCAGTTTACATAGTTAGAAAATTTGCTTTAATAGACAGTTGTTTAACAAAACAAACCTCGTGAATACTATTATTCAATTCCGTTTCTAACATAGATATAGATTAGACACATAGAATTCAAGAAAGCCACCAAAATAAAGAGAGTTATTCGTACTAATAGCTCAAAAATGTTTTTAAAATTTCAAAGTTGTGTAGAAATGTTCCCAAATTGTATACTTGCGTGATCAAGGGAATACACAGCGGAGAATAAAATAAATAGAATAATACACTTCCATAATTTGTTTTAGAATTATATTATAGTGTAAATATTTATAAGCATATATTCTATTTGAGATCATAGATACTCTGCTTTACATACACTGGTGTAATATATAAACGATATGTAATATTTGTCCATATAAAGATTACATTTTTTTTTTATTTTCAATTTCCCTTCATTTTTCGAATGAATATATATTGGCATTATACTCTGTCTATTAACATTTACGTAATAATACTGTTTGTAAAAATTTCAAATAATTACTACTTCTCATTTCCTCTATCCAGATTATGTCAGTTGATATACACAAAGTACATTGAAAAGACGATCTATGTGCAGTTAAACTGAAATGAAAATAAATTACCAAATGAGAAACACAATAGGCGAGAAAACAAAGAAATCATTTAAAATTAGGAAAAATGAAAATCAAGAATTTATAAAAGACCAGTTTGTTTTATTTTTTTTAAGTGTAAATAAATTTTATTCCTAAATTCTGTAGGGCGTAAACCTATTGCCACAATTTCTTCGTACCTTAACTTTCATAACATTTTTGTTACATTTAAGGGGCTCAGGTAATTGAGGCAAGCGGTCACTTTGTCTCTTAAATATCTTCTCGATGTTGACCGCGAAGACTGACTGAATTCTTCTCGTAACCTGCACTGAATTTCTGCGATTCAATATCATGTCGCGGAAAGTACTTTTCTCCTCTTCTAACGCGGATCTTAACCTTTGCTTCAAAACGGGATTTCCTCGGCAAATATTCAACCACGACTTGTTGGCTCTCACTCCAGCCAAAAGCGATTTTCCGTCCAAATACCTAAAAGAACACATTTGATTAATAAAAGAACAAATATAAAAAGATTGATATAAATCAATAAATATTTAAACTAACTGAATATGGAAAACTTACCGAAATATGCAGCACCACATCTCGATGGGAAGTAATTGCAGAAGTAAGTAGGAACTCTCCACAAATGGCAGTAATTGAAACATCTTTCTTAGAAAGTAGAATCCAAAATGATAATAGACGATCTCATGTCAGGCTTTTATAGGTCAAGTTAATGAACTGAAACCGTCATGGTCATAGTCACGGTCATGGCCGTGGCCATGATACGGTTACGGTCACCATCATGGTCATGGTCATGGTTACAGATACGGTTGTGATTTTTATTATACGCATGTCTATTCAGAAGGAAATGCTGAAGAAATCTCAGAATTTCGTCTTCTCGTATTAAGATCTATACCTGCATTTTGCATTTCTAAGAGAATGATAACACCATGAAGTTCAAGTAATATTATGCATTACTGTTATTTACTATATTTTCTTGAAATTACCTCTGTCTATTATGGAGGAGTTCATGAAAACAAGCCATACTTTTGCTCTGTGACCATCGAGTGCAGGAATCCAAAATAATATTTTCACCTTCTCAATTGTATATACTATGATATCAAGTAAGATTTACTACATTTTCTTTATAATCCTCACTTCTGTTATAGTAAAAATAATGAAAATATGAATTTAAATCCCAAGCATCTCAGATGGCACCTTTTACTCTTGTCGTGGGCTTTAAGGGAGTAATTCCAGTAATTAAATATTACTAGTCTGAATAGACTATATGGAGTATTAAATTTATAAATGTATATTTAGAAGGCAGAGGTGAACACAAAATACATCATCTATGCAATATTCTAAACATTATTTTAGTCAGCATGAAATAATGAGATAATGAAAAAGATATAGGTTCAGAATTGTCCAAAGAACCTAATAGTATATCTGCTAAATATTCGAAAACTAATTCTCTATCCATATAATTATGTATTAACCTACTTTAGCTTACGAACACTTAATACTTCCTTTATTCAGAACGTTTAAATTCAAAATAGAAGACAATGTAGAACCAAAGTAAATCGGGGATACTAATAGATCAGATGTATCTACTCCAAAGATAGCTTGAACATTAAAAATAGCTACAGATGTAGAAGTTATCATCAGAGATGTTTGATATTTAAATATATTTCCATTATTCTAAATATAGCAAAAATGACGATTATTGAAGAAATGCAGTAAACCCCACTAAATCTTATCGTATATATATATATATATATATATATATATATATATATATATATATATATATATATATATATATATATATATATATATATATATATATATATATATATATATATATATATATATATACATATTTATAGTTCGAGTTCAAATCTAATTTTTAATTAAAACATTGATAAGTGTAATAAAGGTCATAACTCTATCTGTAGTCATTACCGTAACCGTGATGGTAATTGTACTTCTTTTAAAAATGCAAAATGCAGTTAGTTCACTATGCATCAAAAAATCCACAAGTCTGAGAATTTTTAAGTAAGGTTTTCTTGATAAACATGCATATAATAAACATCATAACCCTATCTCTAACCATGACCGTGACCAAAACGGTGTTCATAACCGTGGCCGTAGCCGTGGCGTTATCGTAACCGTGATCGTAACCGGAATTATGACCGTGACAGTTTCAGTTCACTAACTTTGGCCTCTAAAAGTCTGAATCGAAATTATTATTATCATTTTGGATTATACTTTCTAAGAAGGATGTTCCAATTACTACCATTTGCGGAGAGTTCCTGCTTACTCTGCAACTGCTTCCCATCGAGATGTGGTGCTGCATACTTCGGTAAGTTTTCCTCATTTACTCAGTTTAAATATTTATTGGTTTATTTCACTATTCATTTCAATTTTCCCCAAAAAGACAAAAATTAAGTGTTCGTAATTTTGCAAGCAATACACTTATGTCCTTTAGATAAGCATTTCCCCATAAGTTAATAAGTTAATCTCCACACCTATTTGTAATATACGATATATTTGACGCTACATAGTTGTAGATGTTCATGGGTTTGAAATGGTTTAATCCATTTTCCGTCACTTAGTTAATACAGTAGAGATTGCGAGAAGAGTCCAGGCAAGTTTATGCGACCAACATGGAAAAGACCATCAGAAGACGAAACAACAGTTTGCCTCAACTACCTGAGCCGCTCGGTTTCAATGCAGAAATATTCGAAAACGTTACGAAAATTAAGAAAATAAGACGTCGTGGCAACAGATTTGCGCCTTACAGAATTTAGATTTAAGTTTTATTTAAAGTAGTAAAAGGTAAAAGAAAATGCTGTCCTGTATGGTAGATACTTTCATTTCTTACCCAGAAAATAAAAAAATATATATTTGTAATTTCGCTAAAATTTTTGTATATTTTTGATAAACCAAATATCTCCCTAATCACTTCCTAATCTAGAATATAATTATTACGCTGTATGTTCTCTATTTAAGACATAATACTAGAATTATGACACAAAATATTATTTTGAACTTCTAATTACAACAAGAAACCGCTTTGTAGGACAAAATTAATTCAAGGCATTAAAATCCCAGATATTTTAATTTCGAAAAGGCGTAAGAGATATTAGTTCATTAAAATTTTTGGTTAATAGTTTAGGAAAGAAAAATCTAATATCTGAAGAAGTCGATACATTCACCATTAGCAATTATAGTATAATAATAGCAATTAGAAATACTAATAATAACATTGTTTAATAATTCTTTAGAAAACATTATGCATAATTCATTGCTTCAATATTTCATCTGATATACATATATAAAAAATATAAATTAATGTATCATACCAGAGTAAATCGAGTAGTAGAATTTGTAATTATTTCATGCTAACTAATAATGCACAGACATTCTTTTCATGTTTTCTATTAAGTTTTCTATTAAAAACATTTATATATATATATATATATATATATATATATATATATATATTAGACGATCGAAAAGGAGAATGTGGTAATAATTTTTTTATGTCACGATAATAAACAATCGAAAAAGATAAATAATATTTCTATAATATTGTATTACGGCACTGAATAATCACAGAGCAAAATGATGGTTTGCCTACACGAACTCTTCCATAACACACAGAGGCGCTTACTTTTCCGCACTCAACTATACGCGGAAAAGTAATATAATCGTGTAAAAAACAAAAATTTTCTTTCTAATTTTCATTCTTTTCATTTTTCATTTTTTGGCTAAAAACAAAAAAAAAATGGTTGTTAATTCACACGACACATACACACACATACACAATTTCTGTGTGTGTGGTTGTCGTTGTCGTCGTCATTAATAAAATTTCTTGTTAGCAGGACAGATCAACTAAATCATATCGGATCGATCGGATATTAACTGATTTTGATCGGGTATGTCTCCTAGATGAGACCTATTGATTTCGAGGTGGATAAAATACACTCTACCATGTTCATTGGTCATGAGAAAGCACAATGGTGGACTATTTGAGAAATTTTTTTGTTAACACAACTCAATTAAATCGTGTTGGATCGATCGGGTTTCGATTGACTCCGACTAGAAATGTCTACCAGATGACATCTATTGATTTTGAGGTGGATGGGATACACCCCACCCTGTCCATGGGTCATGAGAAAACACGATGGCGAACTATTTGAAAAAAAGTAAAACTGTCTCATAAAACACATATTCTGCATTTATGTGTTGATTCCTATTACCTTGGCCACTCAATTTTGAGATAAAGATGTTCTTCGTGCGAAAAAGTACGTTTTAAGGTTTTTAAACCATTTATTCTATATTTAAAATCATAATAATAAGTTTCCTATTTTTGATTATTGGTTCTATAATTAAATAAAAATATATACAAAATTCAAATACAAGTTTTCTTCAGATGGAGTTACTTATAATATAAAAAATGGACATAATTTTTAATTATTCAAAAGAAATAAGTCTATATAAAATCTGATTTTTGACAAGAAAATCTTGTACTTGGATTTTGTATAAATAGGTTCATTTATGATATATATCTGCATTTGAGACATTCTGTATTAACAAAAAATATTTTTTATCTCTAACATCTATCAAATTACCTACAATAGTAATAGTTTTACATTATATTAAATAAAGCATAATATAAGTAGATTTCAGAAAAAAAAAATTATTTAAAATGTATCAGTTTATTAGTTTATTAATTATAGACTCTACTACTTAAGTAGACTTCGTAGTTATGAAAGAATATCGGTAGAAATAATACATACAGATAGAATACAAAATACTAGATACAGTACTTGGGCTCTTTTCATATAAAATGGTGAATGCGCCTGTGTTACATATACATCTATAATTCTCTTCTCCTAAATGTACTCTTGTATGATCAAGATAATATATAGCGAAAGCTAAAATAAAGAGAATATGTGGTATATTTTTTAATTTGTTTTAGAATTATGGTATAATGTAAATATTTGTCATATCAAATCTGATATTAATCTGATCGACGATAATAACCATTTATTATAACCATATGAAATATTTGTTGATACTAAGATTTCATTTTCCATAAACAGGTTACAAGTATATACATAATGTACTTTTAGTTATAATTAAACTCTATAAAAAATGTTTTATATAAATTATATTATATAAAATATATTTTTGTATAAATTTACAACTAAGCATCCCTCGCATTACCTTAATATACATTTTTGAGCCAATTTAAGATTTTACACAACATAACTCAATAAATATATCTGTAATAAATATCTACAATTTATTGACATTTTTCCCTGCTTATTAACATTTACATATTAATAGCATTTGCAGAAATACCAAATAACTACTACCTTCTTGTATTCCTCATTCGGGATTATTTCAATTAATGTACACGAAGTATATCCAAGGGATTATCTCTATCGATGTATAAAAACTATAGTGAAATAAAACTAATGAATTATCAAATGAGAAATGTTATAGATGAGTTTTATGACATCGCCATGATGCGAAAGGGCACATGGCGATGTCGGGTATTATTTAACCCAAGTCCTTACTGGGCACGGCTGTTTCGCGGACTACCTATTGGATATGGGCAAACGCGATAGCAGAGAGTACTGGTCCTGTGAAGAGGTCGACGATGCCGGCCACACAGTGTTCAGCTGCAGAAGGTGGATAGGAGAAAGGAGAGCTACGGAGCAACAGATAGAACATCATAATTGTATATAACATGGAGCAACGGCCATCCCATGTTGAGCATCGATCCTCGTCCGATCACCGATATCAAGCAACCTCGGGCGAAGTTAGCACTTGGATGGCTTACCGCTTGAAAACACCGCGGCCGTTGCCGTTTCAGCCTGCAGTGCTGCTGGGTGGATTGAGTAGCCCAGTAGTACTTTGCCGGTCCCAAGCCCGGAAGAAAGAGGAGGGTTAGAGAGTCAGATTAGCTGCCTACCCTCTGTAAAACCAGATCCATCTCATAGTACCGATGATATTCATCGGAGGAAGAGGTCATAGACCTACTTTAGAAGAAGAAGAAGAAGAAGTATATAACATGATCCCAATCATGCTCAAGAGCAGGTAAAGATGGACAGTGGTGGAGCAGATGGTAACGGCCATCATGAAGGAAAAACAGAAGGAGGAAAGGGAAGTAGGAAATTAATAAGTATCCTAATTGATATGCCGAAGGGAAGTAAAGCGAGAGCGGATCCTCTTCGGCATTATACTGATAGGGTAGCAGGGGGTTTGTAGTCGGTAGGCGACACCTCCTGGCCACCTACTACCTACAAATCTGACACTACCTGGCCAAACAATAATAAAGCACCAGAAGCCAAGTGTCTTTTGAAAGTTTTCCCCTCGAGAGAGAAGAAAAGTGAGATTTATGAATTAAATGTGAATTTTATGTTCTTTTGGAAATAAATATATAAAGGATATCAAATAACCTGTCAATATAGGAACCTTACAGACCTAATCTACATTTAGGCTCATGAGGTTTCCCATGTGGCAGTAATTATTACCCTTGATATCGTGAGTTGCCTTAAATATTTCTATTCCTTTTGAGTTAAGTGTTTTGAAGTAAAGAAATATATCTACTCACAATATGTAGACACCCTGTATCAAACGAAAATTATTCTTTACAATTTTTACGTTTTACGTAGGTAATATATTATTAAGTCTTAAATAAAAATTATTTTATTTTAAAGTAACTAGGTGTATAACATTAATAATTAAACTGTTTTAAAAGAATTTTAAAATTTAATTTAATTGATATTAATCTATTACTTGATGTAGTTGTTAACATTAGTTGATAACAAAATATTTTTATTATATTTAGAGTATGCCTTTAGCTTGTTACTTTTATAAAGAACCCTTTATGTAAGTGTCTTTAAAATAGGAATAAAATATTTCCTATTTTTAAGTAATGGTTCTCTTATTTAATAAAATATGTACAAAGTTCATATACAAGTTCTCCCCAGATCGAGTAACATATATCATAAATGTCAAAAATTTAGTTTATTACACCAATTCTTTTTGTACTTTGATGTTGTATAAAAAATTCTTAACGTAAATAAATTGAATTCTCAACCAATTATTATATAGTTACTTTTTTCATAAAAGAAAATAATTAGGTCTATTTATGTTATATATCACCATCTGGGAATACTCTTTATTTAATAAAAAAAAATTATTGTTTATTTCTAAATTCTACAAAATTATCTACGATAGAAATAGTTTTGTATTATATAAATAAATCATGTAAGTAGATTTCACAGGAAGAAATATATAAAATTTATCAATTTAACCAGTCGACTTTTTGATTCAAGGATACTTATGAAATTACCCATCAGGCTTTGGGAATTTTATAAAATCGTTTGTAAATGTCAATAATTTGCACTCATTACATTTACCATTAATGCTAGTAGTTATATGCAGCTCTTTCGTAAAGTAATGAATAAATTCGTTAAAAATTCAGGAATAACTTTTGGGAAAAGTTCTGGGACTAGTGCAATTTTATGTTCAGTTGTTCATTTTTAAAATATAATTATTGTATGCAGAGTAATGTGTATAGAAGATATGACGTCATCGATATATGTTTTTTCACAGCTGCTACCTTCTTTATTAATAAATGTAAAAGAGCACATACCTTTACATACGCCGCGATAATTAAATTAACGTAAGTACAATTTACATAAAAGAAATACCGTTATGTAATTTGAAAATATTAAATATAATGGCATTCCTTATTTAAAAAAATCAACTAAATTAGCCGTTCAAATTGTGTACTGTTAGCTTCCCAGCAATACTCAAGGAAATTAATATATTCTTTTTAAGCATAATCAATTACAACAAAAAATATACGTTGTATTTCCTGACGAATTGAAAATTTTCATATACTAAATTCTCCAGCCTAATAACGTAGAAATCTAGCTGGCCACTCAATCGACCCCCTTTTTCTTATCCAACGATTCGAGAACATCCTGTCTAAATGAAAGCGGATAGGTGCTATATAATGGGGAGTTGTACTATCTTATTGAACGAAAAAGTAATTTCTCCTAAGTAGAAAGAACAAGTTCTTCGACGCCTAGGTATAAAATTATTAGTACAGAAGTAAGATTGTCTCAAAAAAAATCCAAATATCTTGCATCAGTTAAGTTCACGCGAAAGAAGCAGGGACCCAGAATTCTTCCGTCGCGTCGACTCTACCGCACCACCCATTCATTTGTTGGTGATTTTGAGTTTGACCTTTCATTATCCATCCGGGATTATCAGTAGCCTAGTAACAGCGATTTTACCTATTGGGATGATAGTCTTCACACAGCCAAAATATACCTTATAAGGATGGTGCTAAGTCAATTTTCTTACATTGCCATAAAACATTCAGCTGATCGTCTTCTGATGGTGAAGGTCGACCAGATTTAAGAAGATCACGGTCGTGCCCAAATTCGACTACTTCTATTTGGACGCTTCTGTCTCCGAATTCGATGAAACAAAGAATTTCAACTCCTTCTCATTTAATGAATTTAATAATTTTTTATAAAATGGTGAAGTTACTACCCATTAACCACTTCAAGCATACTGATTTTGCTACACGGAAGGTAAGATACGAGTATATATTTTTTAAAGAAATAACTCCAAAAACCTAAAAAACTCTCTAAGGCAGTACGATTTCAAGTTTTTATCTGACAGTAATAAAGAAATACTATCAGTCGCTACTGTCAAACAGCCAACGGTACATAATTTAAACATGTGTTTTAGTTTAGATTTTATATAATCATTGCCGCCTAATTCACTATTTGGAAATTTCCCAATCATTTCTCTTATGCTTTCAACTATAAATAAAATTTTATGTGTCTGAGAATTTTTCCCAGAAGTTGCTTAAATTTTTAACGAACTTATTTTTTACGTTTTACGTTACGAACGAATTATGAAATAACCTACGATTATACATAGTAACCCATTTATTACATTTACCGTATCATATACAAAGTAATTTTTATTTTATAAAATATGCAAGGCATAAACTGCATATTTTCTATAGATCGTTAAAGAATCTACCGTACAAAAATACTTCAGAAATTGTACTTATTTCGTATGAAGTGGTGAGTACACCGGTGTTAGATCCACATTGTTATTTCAGTTACAAAAGGAAATAATCCTTCTGAATACCATTATTTAATCTCGTATTTAATATTTCTATAAATCAAAAATACGAAATCCAAAAGTACTGGTAACCAAAATAAAGAGTGGCCAGCCACTACAGTGGTTCAGGTGTTCCATATTCCTGTTCTTGCGTGATCAAGAGAATACATAGCGAAGACGAAAATAAAGAGATTAAATAATATATTCCCTTAATTTGTTTTAAAATCATAACATACAAGAGAAATATTTAACTATTTAAGTACGATTTCAATTTTTTCGTTGACGATAACAAAGAGATATTATCTTAGCTAAAGCTACTATCAAGCAGCCTACTGTATACAATTATGTCAGTTGATATACACAAAGTACATTGAAATGTCGATTTCCATGGATGTACACGAGTTAAATTGAAATGAAAATAAGTAATTACCAAATGAATAACACAATAGGCGAAGAAACAAAGAAATCATTATAATTAGGGAAAACAAAAATCATGTATTTATCAAGATCAGTTTGTTTTATTTTTTTAAGTGTAAATAAATTTTATTCCTAAATTCTGTAGGGCGTGAACCTACTGCCACAATTCCTTCGTACCTTAACTTTCGTAACATTTTTTTTACATTTAAGAGGCTCAGGTAACTCAGGCAAAAGGTCAACTTGTCTCTTAATTATCTTCTCGATGTTCACCGCGAAGACTGACTGAACTCTTCTCGTAACCTGCACTGAATTTTTGCGATTCAATATAATGTCGCGGAAAATACTTTTGTCCTCTTCTAACGCGGATCTTAACCTTTGCCTCAAAACGGGATCTCCTCGGCAAATATCCAACCACGACTTGTTGGCTCTCACTCCAGCCAAAAGCGATTTTCCGTCCAAATATCTAAAAGAACACATATGATTAATAAGGAAGAAAAATATAAATATACTGAAATAAAACAATAAATATTCAAACTGATTATATGAAGAAAACTTACCGAAATATGCAGCACCACATCTCGATGGGAAGTAATTGCAGAAGTAAGTAGGAAGTCTCCACATATGGCAGTAATTGAAACATCTTTCTTAGATAGTAAAATCCAAAATCATAATAGAAAATTTCATGTCAGGCTTTTATAGGCCAAGTTAATGACCTGAAACAGTCATGGTCATAGTCACAGTCACAGTCACGGTCATGGCCATGACCACGGCCACGGTTATGGTCACCATAATGGTCATATTCATGGCTACAGATACGGTTGTGATCTTTATTATATTATGAGATCCAGTTTTGAAACAAAGGTGAAGATCTGCGTTCGAAGAAGAGAAAAATTCTTTCCACAATATAGTGCTGAATTCCAGAATTTCAGTGCAGATTAGGAGACGAGTTTAGTCAGTCTACACGGCCAACATCGAAAAGACAGTCAGCAGACGAAGTGACCGTTTGCCTGAGTTATCAGAGCCGCTTGCTTTCAATACAGAAAAACAGAAAAATGTTATGAAAATTAAGAAACGAAGACATTGTGGCAATAGATTTGCACCTTACAGAATTTAGGTTTAACATTTATTTAGACTAATGAAAAGTGAAGGAGTGTGTTGTTTCATAAATACTTAACTTAGGATCAATTTTAACCAAAAAGAGAAAATAAAATAAAACGTTGAAAAATAAATAATTTATTTATATTTTTTATAGATCAACGATCTCTATAAGTGTTTTTCAATATATAATGTGATTATTATAACATATTCAAATCGTTACTGATTATTCTCATAGTTACATAATATATAAAACCAGAACTGTGATCAACATACTAATTTTAAAATCTTATACCCTTTCAAATGTAGACAAGTTTCTGAGATGTAGTCAAGCTCTTAAATGTGAAGTGTGCCTTTTGAATTACATTAAGACATATTAAAGAATTAATTAAAGGTAATAGCACGAAATGAATTTATCAATAAAATGTGGATATGTGAATTAAATTTTCAAATTCTCATCTTAAATGATTATTAATAAATTAGTATCAGTATTATTATTAGAGAATTGAAATTATCGGTATTAGACAAGAGACATTATTAATAAATGGTTGTTATTAACCTGATTAAGCATTATTAGCTCCCTTGAATTTAAAATGTTCCATTTAAATTATCTCAATTTAAAATCATGCAACATTAGATATCATTACAATTTATCATTTTCTGTATACACCACATTTATTGGTGTGCACAACTGTGCACAATTTGAGCCTTTAATTTAGATGATATTTTAAATAACCATTGCCATTGCATTGAGTACTTTTATTTTGCATAATCATTTTTCTGCATTTTTTTCTAATATATCCTCGCGCTAATCTCTATTTACTAAACGGCTGTTTTCGTGTGTGTGTGTGTGTGTGTGTCATGAAATTTTTAAATCGATGTACGAAATGCTTCTCGTTCGAATTTCGGCATTTTGACAATATCAATATAGTAAATCGACCCATGAAAACAACGTGCTAACTTTTGTTTTTTGATCAGAAGCCTCTACAGGCATGCAACGGAGGTGCCTTCCATATGAGCAAGGGGCGGTTCAATCTTATTGCAATTTTCTTACTCGTGTTATTATTACAGTACCGTAAGTAAAGAAAATGTTTACTTTCACGTTCCGTAAAAAAGGTGACTGGTTTTAAAAAAAGTTTCAATTAAGATATACCTCCTACCTTAAATAAAAACATATAAAATTCAAATACAAGTTTTCTTCAAACCGAGTTACTTATATTATAAAAGGACATAATTTTTAATTATTCAAGGGACGTAGGTGTCTTTATTAAAAATATGATTTTCAGCAAGTAGATTTTGTACTTCGATCTTGTATAAATAGGATAATTTATGGTATATATCTCCATCTGAGACATTCGATATTAACAAAAATTATTATTTGTCTCTAATATCTATCAAATTACCTACAATAGTGGTAGTTTTGCATTATAGTAAATAAAGCATATAAGTAGATTTCATAAGAAAAATTATTTAAAACGTATCAGTTTATTAGTTTATTAATTCTAAACTCTATTACTTAAGTATACTTCGCAATTATGAAAGAATATCAGTAAAAATACTATATACAGACACAGTACAAAATACTACATGCAGTACTTGTCTTCTTTTCATAAAAATGGTGAATGCGCCCGTGTCACATCCATATCTATAATTCTCTTCTCGAAGGTATCAGCTTACATATATAAAAAATTGTTTTAACAAGCATTTATTTAACAAAATGATTCTTGTGAGTAGTACTGTTCAATTCATTGTTAACATACATACGAATAAAACACATGAAATACAAAAGAGTAATTAGTGACCAAATTAAACAAGTAATAATAGCTTACTAAAGTTTTTAAAATTTTAAATTTGTATACAAACGTTTCCTAACTGTATTCTTGCGTGATCAATATAATACATAACGAAAAATAAAATAGAGTAAATGATATATTTTTTTTATTTCTTTTAGAATTATTTTGTAATGCAAATAGTTAATATAAACGACGATAATAACCATTTATTATACTAGTATTATTTATTATAACAATACGAAATATTTGTTGATACTAAGATTTCATTTTTCATAAACGGGTTACACGTATATACTTAATATATTTTTAATTATAATTAAACTCTATAAAATAATGTTTTATACAAATTAAATTATATAAAACATAATTTTGTATAAATTTACAATTAAGCATTACCTTAATATACATTTTTTAGCCAATTTAAGATTTTACACAACATAACACAAAAAATATATCTGTAATAAATATCCACTATGTATTGAAATTTTTCTCTCCTTATTAACATTTACATATTAATAGCATTTGCAAAAATACCAAATACGATTACCTTTTTGTACTCATCATTCGGGATTACTTCTATTAATGTACACGAAGTACATCTAAGGGATTATCCTTATCGATGTACACGAACTACAGTGAAATAAAAATAATGAATTATCAAATGAGAAATGTTATATGTGAGTTTTACGAATTAAATGTGAATTTTATGTTCCTTTGTAAATAAACACACAAAAATGTCAAATAATCTGTCAATATAGGAACCGTATAAACCCAATCTACATTTAAGCCGATTGGGTTTCCCATGTGGAAGTAAATCTTACTCTTTGTGTCGTGAGTTGCCTTAAATATTTCTGTTCCTTTTGAGTTGTGAAGTAAAGTGTTTTGAAGTAAATAAATATATCTACTCACAATATGTAACTCCGCGTATAAAAGGAAAATTATTCTTTTCAAATTCTTACTTATCTGTGCAGATAAATGGTTGTTAATTCTTAAATGAAAGTTATTTTATTTTGAAGTAATTAAGTATATACCATTAATAATTATACTGTTTTAAAATATTTACTCTTAAAATTAATATTAATTTATTATGTGATATAGCTGTGAATAGCTATTGATAACAAAATAGTTTTATTATTTTTAGAATATACCTCTAGCTTGTTTTTTTTTTATAAAAAGTCTTTATGTAAGTGTCTTTATCTTAAATCGTAATAAAAATTTCCTATTTTTTAAATAATGGTACCTTTATTTAATAAAACTGTGTACAAAGTTGAATTACAAATTCTCTTCAGATCAGGTAACGTGTATCATAAATGTCAAATACGCAATTTATGTCACCAAATTTTTTTGTACTTTGATGTATAAAAAAATTCTTAACGCAAACAAATTGAATTTTTAACCAATTTTTATATGGTGACTATATTCAAAAAAAAAATTAGGTCTTTTTATGTTATATATCACCATCTGGGAATACTTTTTATTTAATAAAACAAAAATTATTGTTTATTTATAACTTCTACAAAATTACCTACAATAGAAATAGTTTTATATTACGTAAATAAATCATGTAAGTAGATTTCATTTCAACAATATTTAAAATTTATCAGTCTAGCCAGTCGACTTTTTGAGTCAAGGATACTTATGAAATTACCCATCATACTTTGGGAATTTTATAAAATCGCTGATAAATAAATAATTTCCACTCATTACGTTTACTCATAATGTTAGTAATTATATGCAGCTCTTTCGTAAAGTAATGAATAAATTCGTTAAAAATTCAGTAATAACTTTTGGTTAATATTCTGGAACCAGTGCAATTTTGTGTTCAGTTGCCCATTTCTAAAATATAATTATTTTACGCAGACTGATCTGTATAGAAGGTATGGCGTCATCGATATACTTTTTTTCACAGCAATTACATTCTTTATTACGAAACGTAAAACGTATTCTTTTACATTCACCGCGATAATTAAATTAACGTCATTAAGTTAACGTAAGTACATGCTATATAAAAAAATAAAGAAAAACCGTTGTATAATTTGAAAATATTAAATTTAATAGCAATGGTTATTTAAAAAATCAATTAAAATAAACGTTCAAATTGTGTACTATTAGCTGGCCGATAATACTCAAGGAAATTAATATATACTTTTTAAGCACAGTCAATTACAACAAAAAATATACGTTGTATTTTCTGACGAATTATAGCTTTTAATGATCTAAATTAACATTTTTATTTCCCATTGGCTTATATAAATGGAAAATTTGTTTTAATAAACAGATACAAAAAGAAACAATCCTTCTAAATACTATTATTCAATCTCGTTTTTAATATTTATACAAATAAAAAACATGAAATCCAAAAGAATCACTGGTAACTAAAATAAAGAAGTCGCCAGCACTCATACCTCATCAATGGATTTTAAAATTTCAAAGTTGTGTACAGGCGTTCCATATTTCTATTCTTGCATGATCAAGAGAATACACGGCGAAGACGTAAATAAACAGATTAAATAATATATTTCCTTAATTTATTTTGAAATCATAATATACAAGAGAAATATTTAATTATTTAAGTACGATTTCAATTTTTTCGTTGACGATAACAAAAAGATATTATCTGTCGCTAAAGCTACTACCAGACAGCCTACTCTGTACAATTTAAACATTTATTTTCGTTGATATTTTAATATTTATTATTATATATTTATATTAAGTCCTTTAACTCCTACACGAAACATAAGGCTTCGGTAATAGCGCGCCATCTGATTCTGTTTTTTCCATAACCTTGGCCTCATTCCATGTCTTTCCTGCCCTTGTTAACTCGTCCATCACTGTTCTTCTCCATGTCTGTACCGGTTTTCCTACTTTTCTCGATCCCTGTAGATTCCATTCCAGAGCCTGTTTCGCAACACTACTGTTGGGTCTGCAGAGTGTGTGCCCCATCCAACCCCATTTTCTGATTTTAATTTCAGATCCAATTTCCTTCTGCCTTGTTTGATGCAGATGGTCGTCATTTGCTATGCGGTCTGGCCAGGATATACGAAGTGTTCTTCGTAACCACTTGTTGACAAAGACTTGCAGTTTATGTGATAGTACCTTTGTGACTTTCCAGGTTTCCCAACCATATAACAGAACTGACTTGACGTTTGATTGAAAAATTGATTGGGCCTATATTTATGCAAATGTAAAATTATTACCACAGCATATATAAAACTATTAGCTCTTTCAAACTCCGGAATAAAAAAGGGGATTGTCATTAAACTAAGTTTCGATGATGTCATACCTCCTACATGAATCATTCTGTATATATTCATTATATTTTAAAAGATGCGTTACTAAAAACAAAATTTGATGTATGTAAGAGTTATTTCCAAAAGTTCCTTCAATTGTTGACGAATTTATTCATTACTTTAATTCATTATATTAATTCAGTTCATTTATTTATTACATTTATCATGACATATACAAAGTTACTACACGTAACTTTTATTTTATATAATTTACAGTACATAAACTGCAGATTTTCTATAGATAGTTAAACGTTTTCCCGTACTAGAATACTATTACATGCTTATTATGTATAAAATTGTGAATGCGCCCGTGTTAGATCCATATTCAACTCGCAGTTTTTCATGATAGAGAATTTGTTTTAATAGACCGTTTTTTAACAAAACAAACCTCGTGAATACTATTATTTAAGTCCGTTTCTAACACAAATATAGATCAAACAAATAAAACTCAAGAGAGCCACTGGTGGCTAAAATAGAGTGAGTTATTAGTACTAATAGCTCAACAATGTTTTTAAAATTTCAAAGTTGTGTGCAGTGTTTCCCAAATTATATACTTGCGTGATCAAGGGAATACACAGCGGAGAATAAAATAAATATAATGAACCACATACTTCGATAATTTGTTTACTTTTAATACTCGAATTTGATTAATGTTTAATTGTTGAATGTTTAATTTGATACTCGTATGAATATCTATTGACATTTTTCTTTGTCTATTACGTAATAATATTGTTTGTAAAAATTTCAAATAATTACTGCTTCTTATTTCTTCTATCCCGATTATGTCAGTTGATATCCGCTAAATACTTTGAAAGGACTATCTCTGTGGATGTACACGAGTTAAATTGAAATGAAAATAATTAATTACCAAATGAGAAACATAATATTCGAAGAAACAAAGAAATCATTTAAATGAGGGATATGAAAGTGAAAATCAAGTATTTATAAAAGACCAGTTTGTTTTACTTTTTTAAGTGTAAATAAATTTTATTCCTAAATTCTGTAGGGCGTGAACCTATTGCCACAATTTCTTTGTATCTTAACTTTCGTGACATTTTTATTACATTTAAGAGGCTCAGGTAGCTGAGGCCAACGGTCACTTTGTCTCTTAATTATTTTCTCGATGTTGACCGCGAAGACTGACTGAACTCTTCTCGTAACCTGCACTGAATTTCTGCGATTGAATATCATGTTGCGGAAAGTATTTTTCTCCTCTTCTAACGCGGATCTTAACCTTTGCCTCAAAACGGGATCTCCTCGGCAAATATCCAACCACGACTTATTGTCTCTCACTCCAGCCAATAGCGATTTTCCGTCCAAATATCTAAAAGAACACATATGATTAATAAAGAAGAAAAATATAAATATAGTGAAATAAAACAATAAATATTCAAACTGATTAAATGAAGAAAACTTACCGAAATATGCAGCACCACATCTCTATGGGAAGTAATTGCAGAAGTAAGTAGGAAGTCTCCACAAATGGCAGTAATTGAAACATCTTCCTTAGAAAGTAGAAGCCAAAATGATAATAGACGATTTCATTTCAGGCTTTTATAGGCCAAGTTAATGAAATGAAACAGTCATGGTCATAGTCACAGTCACAGTCACGGTCATGGCCATGGCCAGGGTTATGGTCACCATCATGGTCATGGCTACAGATACAGTTGTGATCTTTATTATACGCATGTTTATTCAGGAGGACCTGCTGAAGAAATCTCAACTTTCTTTTTCTCGTATTAAGATCTATGCCTGCATTTTGCATTTCTAAGAGAATAATAACACCATGAAGTTTAAATAGTATTATGCATTACTGTTATTTACTATATTTTCTTGAAACTACCTCTGTCTACTATGGAGGAGTTCATGAAAACAAGCGATCCATTTGCTCTGTGATTATCGAGTGCAGGAATCCAAAATAATATGTTCATTTTTTCAATTGTATATACTATGAGTTCAAGTAAGATTTACATCATTTTCTTTATAATCCTCATTTCTATTATATTAAAAATAATAAAAATATAAATTTAAAGCATCTCAGATGGTACCTTTTGCTCTCATCGTGTGCTTTAAGGGAGTAATTCCAGTAAGTATTACTAGTCTGAATCGACTATATGGAGTATTAACTTTATAAATCTATATTTAGAAGGCAGAGATAAACACAAAATGCATCATCTATGCAATATTCTAAACATTATTTTACATATGCGTACTGTAAATGCCTTATATGTATGTAAAATATAGGAGGTATTTTGGACAAAATAATGGAGAAATAAGTTATACAAGTATTTATTAAAAAAAATTATTATTAGTAATTTTCAGTATTATTAGTATACAGCAATTGCCAATCGTGAAAGTATCGACATCTTTAGATAACACATTTTTCTTTCGTACATTACTAACCAAAACTTTCCGTAAGTTAATCTACATTCTAAGAGCTCTACCGGCTCCTGCAATTCATTTTATTTCTGGATTATTTTGCAACCGCTTAGTAGCTCTTTTTAGTGTTTTAGCTATTTCTGGAGTAGAAGTACCTAGGCTCTTAATATCCTTAATTTATTTTGGTTCTACTGTACCTTCTCTTTGGGGTTGAGGAGTTCATAATGCAAACAGTATTAAATTTTCGTGAGCTAAAGTAAATTAATACATACATATATAGAGAATTAGTTCTCGAATGTTTAGCAGATACATTCCTAGGTTCTTGGGAATATTTTGAATATAACTTTTCACTATTTCGTTATAAATACTTAGAAAATAAGTTAAATAATAATAAGAAAATAAGAATAACTGGAATAATAAGATTTTTCATTACTTCATGTTAACTAAAATACTTTTCTTTTATGTTTAGAATATAATTGAATGTGCGTTTTAAGTTCATCACTGCTTCTAAATATAGATTTATAAAATTTAATACTCCATATAGTCGATCCAAGCTAGTTATATTTACTGGGATTCATAGCTTAAAGTCCACAACAAGAGTAAAAGGTGGTATCAGAAATGTTTGAGATTTAAGTGTATTTTCATTATTATTATTATACAGCAAACATTAGAATTATTAAGGAAATGGAGTAAACCTTACTTATCATATTCATCTGTATAGGTTGAATTGAAATATAATTCTTAATTAAAACATTCGCCTGTAAGCAGCGGCATTCAAAAGTATTTAAAAGACTATACCTTTAACTAAATTAATATGCATAACCTTTATGCGGTGAAATTAAACAATTGACAAGGATAAAGTAGTTCTCCGTACTATGATTTTGAATTCCGGTACTCAACAGTCATAGAGCAATAGGACAGCTACTTACATAGTAGATAAAGGTAACTGCTAGAAAATATAATAAGTAACAGTAATAAATAAAATTATCTGTACCTCACGATGTAAACATTCTCTTATAAATGCAATATGGAATCATTCAAGATAAGAAAACAAATGGTTACCACCAAATTCTGAAAAATTGTGAAAATACGATAAGTTTGCGAATTCGTCAGTAGAATATTCTTATTAAACATGCGTATAATAAAGATCACAACCGTATCTGTAGCCACGACCGTGACCATGTCGATGATCATAACCGTGGCGACGACCGTGGCCGTGCCCGTGATCGTGACTATAACCGTAACAGTTTCAGTTCATTGATTTGGCGTATAAGTGACTGAAACAAAATCATCTATTATTATTTTGGATTCTACTTTCTAAGAAAGATGTTCCAATTACTACCATTTGTGGAAACTTCCTGCTTACCCTTCCAACTACTTCCCATCGAAATGTGGTACTGCATATTTCGGTAAGTTCTTCTCATTTAGTCAGTTTAAGAATTTATTGTTTTATTTCACTATACTTATATTTTTCTGTTTTATTAATCGTGTACGTTCTTTTAGGTACTTGGATGGAAAATCACTTTTGGCCGGCGTGAGAGCCAACAAGTCGTGGTTGGATATTTGCCGAGGAGATCCCGTTTTGAAATAAAGGTTAGGATCTGCATTCGATGAAGAGAAAAATTCTTTCCGCGACATAATGTTGAATCCCAGAAATTCAGTGCAGATTACGAGACTACTTCAGTCAGTCTACACGGCCAACATCGAAAAGACAGTCAGGAGGCGAAGTCACCGTTTGCCTGATTTACCTGAGCCGCTTGCTTTAAATACAGAAAAACACAAAATTGTTATGAAAATTAAGAAACGAAGATATTGTGGCAATAGATTTGCTCCTTACAGAATTTAGGTTTAATATTTAATTAGACTAATAGAAAGTGAAATAGTGTGTTGTTTTATAAATACTTATCTTAGTATCAATTTTAACCAAAAGAAAACAAGAAATGAAACAAAACATTTGCAGTTCCGCAAATAATTTATTTATATTTTTGATAGATCAAAGATCTCCATAAGTCCATTTTAGTATAGAATGTAATTATTATAACATTTTAAAATCGTTATTGATTATTCTTATATTTACATAAGATATAAAACCAGAACTATGACTGACATACTAATTTAAAAATCTTATACCCTTTGAAATGTAGACAAGTTTCTAAAATGTAGTCAAGCTCATAAATATGAAACGTGCCTTTTGAATTATATTAAGGCATATTGAAAGGTTAATTAGAGACAGTAGCACAAAATGAATTTACCAATGAAATGTGGATATATGGATGAAATTTCAAAATTCTTATATTGAATGATTTTACTAATAAATTAGTATCAGTATTATTATTAAGAAAGGGAAACTGGAGAAATCAATATTGGAGAAGAAATATTATTAATAAGTGGCTATTATTGACTTGATTAAACATTATTAGCTCTGTTGAATTCAAAATATTCCGTTCGAGTTATGTCAATTTAAAATCATGCAACATTACATATTATTATGTTTTAAATGCACCACATTTCTTGATAGACAGCTGTGTATAATTTGAGCCTTTGATTTAGTTGGTGTTTTAAACAATTATTGACATTGCATTTAGCATTTTGCAATTCTATAATCGTTTTTCTACATTTTTTTATCTAACGTTAATGTTATTATTACAGTACCTTAAGTAAAGAAAATGTTCACTTTCATATTCCGTAAAAAAGGGGCTGCTATTAAGAAAGTTTCGATAAAAATATACCTATTACACGAATCACACTGTACATACTAATTGTATTTTAAAAAATTCGCAACTAAAAATAAAATTTGACTAGTGAAAGTTTTTCCCAAAAATTGATTCCTTAAAGTTTTAACGAATCTACACTACTTTATTTTTATTTTTTTATATTTACTATATCATCCCAAAATAAGCCATCTAAATTATGTAAATATGATATAGGGTAACGCAATTGAGCAAAACAACTACTAAGTTTTATACCACTAGATTTACACAAAAATCATGGCTGCAGTTTCTACACATTTTATGTCATTTTCAATACGATTATTTAAATAAGAATAAAATACAAAAATTCTGTTCCTATAGTATATGCTATCCAATTACATAGAATAAGGGTTATGATAATAAACAGGTAATTAAGATTTACAAGAAAACATGTTTTATAAACAGTGTAATCCTGACCATCAAATTGTGGGAATTTCCTGGAATATTATTAAAAACTATTATACAGGGGGTAAATTTATTTTGGTAAAAGTAACAAAAGAAGAATATAGTATATATACCTGATCATTTAGCAAGTTAAAATTATCACTATGGTTGTATTTATAGATTTCTATTGCTTCTAACTAATTAAGTTTTAAACTTTTGCTGGCATTGTGTAGAATATTATTAATAAGGGAAATTATGTCCACTTTCACAAGTAGAATCTGTTTTCTGTAACCTGAAGGATCGATTGTGATCAAGGTACCTAGTTCTAGATTTATGTTCAGTTTGTCCTATACATGTGCTATTGCGCTGCAAGCGATTTAACTTATAAATTCCCGATACTTCATATTTATTAGTTTTATCTTTGGCACCATAAGCTAAATTTGATGACCTTTGTTGAGGTTTAAATGCTACTAAAGTAATGTAGCATTCAAACCACAACAAAGGTTGTCATTTCATTCAAAACTCATTTTTAAATTCAACTATAATCTAACTAACCCGCGACAATATAAAGTTATTGAATGTTATTTATGTGACAACGTACCCATATATCTACGTATACCGCAATTATAAGAATAAACGCTTCAATACATAATTTGAAATAGGAAGTCAATACACAGGATTAACTACCACACTACAACAAAATATTTCAACCAAATATTGTAGAACACACATCTCAACTGCACCTCCAATTTTACAATTAAATGCAATATATCCCATTACGAAATTAAAAAAGATATGGATTCAGAATTTCCTAAGAAGGACCTAATAGTATATCTTCTAAGCATTCGAAAACTAATTCCCCATCCATATATGTATTAACTTATTTTAGCTCATGGAAACTTAATACTGCTTTTATTCAGAACTGACACATTCCACAGGAAAGACACACTGTAGAACCAAAATAAATTGAGGATAACAAGAGATCAGATGTATCTACTCTAAAGATAGTTAGAACACTAAAAATAGCTACAGATGTAGAAGGTACCATCAGAAATGTTTCATATTAAGTATATTTCCATTACTCTAAATATGGCTAAAATAATAATTATTAATAACATGAAATGCAGTAAAACCCACTTAATCTTATCGTATATATCTTTATAGTTAGGTTGAAATCCAATTGTTTATTAAAACATTGATTGTAAGGAACGGCAGTGAAAAATATTTAAAGGACGACCGCATGCGAATTTAGTTAAGAGTATAGTATAAGTAAATTCGTATGCATAACTATTATGTGGGAATAATGCTTTTATGTGGCAAGATTAAACAATTAAAAAGGAGAAAATATGAAATCGTAATAATAAGTTTCCTATTTTTGACCATTGGTTCTTTAATTAAATAAAAATATATACAAAATTCAAATGTAAGTTTTCTTCAGATAGAGTTACTTATATTATAAATGGACATAATTTTTAATTATTGAAAAAATAAGTCTTTGTAGAAAATCTGATTTTTGGCAAGAAAATTTTGTATTTTGATCTTGTATAAATAGGTTCAACTATGGTATATATTTACATCTCTTCATATGAAATTGTGAATGCGTTCGTGTTCTATCTATATCTATAATTCTCTTCTCCAAAGTATCAGCTTACATAGATAAAAAATTGTTTTAACAAGCATTTATTTAACAAAATGATTCTTGTGAGTAGTACTATTCAATTCATTTTTAACATACATATGAATAAAACACATGAAATACAAGAGAGTAATTAGTGACCAAAATAAATAAGTAATAATAACTTACCAACGTCTTTAAAATTTTAAAATTGTATACAAATATTTCCTAATTGTATTTTTGCGTGATCAAGGTAACACATAGCGAAAAATAAAATAAAGAGAGTAAATGATATATATTTTTAATTTGTTTAAGAATTATGATATAATGTAAATATTTGTAATATAATGTAAATAAGTTAATCTGATCGACGATAATAACCATTTATTATACTACTATTATTATTTATTATAACCATGTGAAATATTTATTGATACTAAAATTTCATTTTCCATAAACGTGTTACAAGTATATACTTAATGTATTTTTAATTATAATTAAACTCTATAAAAAATAAAATAAATTAAATCACTTTTATATAAATTAAATTATATAAAACATATTTTTGTATAAATTTACAATTAAGCAACCCTCGCTATAGCTTAATATACACTTTGTAGCGAATTTAAGATTTCAATCAACTCAATAAATACATCTGTAATAAATATCTACGATTTATTGACATTTTTCTCTGCTTTTTTACATTTACATATTAATAGCATTTTCAGAAATACCAAATAACTACTACCTTTTTATTCTCATCATTTGGGATTGTTTCAATTAATGTACACCAAGTACATCGAAGGGATTATCTCTATCAATGTACACGAACTACAGTGAAATAGAAATAATGAATTATCAAATGAGAGATGCTATAGGTGTGTGTCATCAATTAAATATGAATGTTATGTTCCTCCGTAAATAAACAAACAAAAAATATCAAATAATCTGTCAATATAGGAAACTTATATACCCAATCTACATTTATGCTTATGAGGTTACCCACGTAGAAGTAATTATTATTCTTAATGTCATGAGTTGCCTTAAATATTTATAGTCCTTTTCAGTTAAGTATTTTGAAGTAAATAAACATATCTACTCACAATGTGTAGACACTGTATATATAAAGGGAAAATTATTCCTTTAAATTTTTACTTTTGTATATAGGTAGAAGGTTGTTAAGTCTTAAATAAAAATTATTTTATTTTGAAGTAATTATGTATATAATTATAAAAAAATCTTTATGTATGTGTCTTTATTTAAAATGGTAATAAAAATATCCCTATCTTTAAATAATGGTTCTTTTATTTAATGAAAATATGCACAAAATTCAAATACAAATTCTCCCCAGATCTGGTAACGTACATCATAAATGTCAAAAATTTAATGTATGACACAAAATTTTTTGTCCTTTGATGTGATATAAAAAAAAATCTCAACGTAAATAAATTGAATTTTTAACCAATATTTATATAGTGACTTTTTCAGAAAAAAATTAATTAGGTCTATTTATAATATATATCGCCATCTGTAATACTCTTTATTTAATGAAACAATAATTATCGTTTATTTCTAAACAATATCTTCCCGATAGCTACAGATACGGTTGTGATCGTTATTATACGCATGTTTAGTAACAAAAGCCTGCTTAAAAATTATCATACCTTTTGAGACAAATAATGCATAAATAATATTATGCACTACTGTTATTTATTATATTTTCTTGAATTACCTCTGTCTACATAGCATGGAAGTAAGCGATTCTTTTGCCCTGTAGCTATTAAGTGCCGGAATCCAAAATATTTTTTCTTTCTTAATTGTTTAATCTTACCACACAAAGGCATTACTACCACATAAAAATTATGTTTACGAATATAGTTAAGAGTATAGTCGCCTTTTAAATATTTTAGATGCAGTTACTTGCAATGTTTTAATTAATAATTATATTTGAACTCCAATTATAAAGATATATACGGTAAGTATGGTTTACTACATTTCCTTAATAATTTTCATTTTTGCTATATTTAGCATAATGAAAATATATTAAAATATCAAACATCTATGATAGCACATTTTATTCTTGTTGTGGGCCCTAGACGAGTAATTCCAGTAAATGATATTAGATTGAATCGACTATACGGATTACTAAATTTATAAATCTATATTTACAGCAGTGTTGAACACAAAATGCATCTTCAATAATATTCTAAACCCTTATGGATAAAATAATGGAGAACTAGATTATACAACATATTTTAGACTTTATTATACAACGTTTATTAGACAAAATTATTATTAGGTATATTAATTTCTAATTATGTATTACTAATTATTAGTAGTTACTTTATTACTATCAAATATTAGTCACAGTACAGTAATATAATATCATAGAGCAAAAGGATCGCTTGCCTACATGAACATGTCCATAGTAGACAGAGGTAGTTTCAAGAAAGTATAATAGATAACAGTAATGAATAATACTATTTGTACTCCATGGTCTTATCATTCTCTTAGAAATGCAAAATGGAATTATAGTTCAACATATGAAAAGAAAATGCGATAAGTTTGAGAATTCTTCAGCAAGGGCATCTTACTAAACATCTACATCATAAAGATCACAACCGTATCTGTAGCCATAACCGTGACCGTGACCGTGTCCGTGACTATGACTGTGACTGTTTCAGTTCATTAGCTTGGCCTATAAAAGCCTGAATGGAAATCGTCTATTATCATTATCGACTCTACTTTCCAAGAAAGATGTTCCGATTACTGCCATTTGTGGAGGGTTCCTGCTTATTCCCACAATTTCTTCCCATAGAGATGTGGTGCTGCATATTTCGGTAAGTTTCCTTCATTTACTCATTTTAAAGATTTACTGTTTTATTTTCTTTCTGTTTTATTAATCATATATGTTCTTTTAGATATTTGGACGGAAAATCACTCTTGGCCGGCGTGAGAGCCAATAAGTCATGGTTGGATATTTGTCGAGGAGATCCCGTTTTGAAGCAAAGATTAAGATCTGCGATAGAAGAAGAAAAAAATATTTTCCGCGACATTATGTTGAATCGCAGAAATTCAGTGCAGGTTATGAGAAGAGTTCAGTCAGTCTACACGGTCAACATCGAGAAGACAGTTAGGAGACGAAGTGACTGTTTGCCTGAGATACCTAAACCGCTTGCTTTGAATGCAGGAAAACACAAGAATGAAAATTAAGAAACGAAGACATTGTGGCAATAGATTCGCTCCATATAGAATATAGGTTTAACATTTATTTAGACTAATAGAAGGTGAAAAGGTTTGTTATTTTATGAATACTTAATTTAATATCAATTTTAACCAAAAAAATTAAATAAACTGTTTGTGATTCCGCAAATAATTTATTTACATTTTTTATAAGTTTCATAAGCTTTTTAATACAGAAATGTAATTATTATAACATTTTCAAATTTTTACTTACTATTCTTATCTTACATAAGACTTTGAAATATATAGCCCTGAAATGTAGACAAGCTTTTAAATTTGAGGTGTATGTTTTACATTATAAGACATGTAATGGATAGTTACTTAAGTAAATTAATATCGACGAAGGGTTAATTAAAGGCAATAGAATGAAATGCATTTACCAATAAAATGTAGGGATGCGTGAATAAATTCTCCGAATTCTCTTCTTCAACGTTTATTAAGAAACGATCAGTAGACAAGAAGCATTATTAAAATGGCTGTTATTAATCTGATCAAACATTATTAGCTCTATTCAATTAAAAATATTAAGCTTAAATTATGTCAATTTAATATCATGCAAAGGTAGATATTATTGCAATTTATTATCTAGTGAATATACCACATTTTCTGCTAGAGAGTGGAGCGCATTTTAAATGTTTAATTTAGTTTATTATTTAAATAATCATTGCCATTATATTTAGTATTCTACAATTGCACAATCGCTATACTAGTTCTCTAAAAATACACAGTAGGATCAAAATAAATTAAGTATATTAAGAGCTCAAATGTATCTACTCCAAAAAGACACTAAAAATAAGTACAGAGGCGTTTGCAAAATAATGCGTAAAAATCAAAACATTGCAAGAGCCGGTAGAGCTCTTGAAATGTAGACTGACTTAGGGAAAGTTTTGGTTAATCGATTGGCAATTGTAGTATAATAATAGTAATTAAACTTACTAATAATAACTTTGTTTTATAAATACTTGAAAAATATATTATATAATTTATTTATCCATAATTTCATTCATAATACCTACTATGTTTTACATGTAAAGTATTTACAATACGTATAAGAATGTATACAACAAGAGTAAAAGATGCAATCAAAGATGTTTGGGATTTTAGTATATTGTCATTATTCTAAAGACAGCAGACATGAGGATTATTAAGGACGTGCAGTAGATCTTACTTAATATCATCGTATATGTAAGTATAATTTGAGTTCAAATATAATGTTTATTTTAAAACATTGACCTGTAAGCAACGCCATTGAAAAATATTTAAAGACGACTATAGTCTTTACTAAAATCATATGCATAACCTCTATGTGATAATGATGCCTTTAAGTAGTAATTTTACACAATTGAAAAGGAGGAATATAACTTTCCGTGCTATAATTTTGATTTCCGGCACTCAATAGTAACAGAGAAAAAGGATCCCTTACCTACATCAACTTTTCTATAGCAGACAACGGTAATTTCTAGAATGTGTAATAAATAACAGTAATAAATAATATTATTTGTACGTCATGGTGCTGTCATTCTCTTAAATATATAATCATAGTTCAACATACGAAAAGAAACAATGGGTACCTAATTCTGAAAAATTATGAAAATACGATGAATCTGAGAGTTCTTCAGCAGAATCTTATTATTTAATATGCCTATAATAAAGTTCACAACCGTATCTGTAGCCATGATCGTAACCTTGAGGATGATCATAACCATGACAATAACCGTGACCGTGACCGTGGCCATTATCTAATTGATAGTGGCTAAAGGCATTAGGACGAAATTAATTTACCAATAAATTGTGTTTAAGTGAATAAAGCTTTCAAGTTATTATCTTGAATTATTATTAATAAATCAGTATCAGTATTATTATTAGGGAAGGAATATTATCAGTACTGAAGAAGAAACATTATTAATAAATGGCTATTATTAACCTGATTAAACATCATTAGTTCTGTTGAACTCAAAATATTCCTTCTAAGTTATGTCAGTTTCATATCATACAACATTACATATTATTACAATTTATTATTTTCCGAATACTCCACATATTTTGGTAGGCATCTGTATACAATTTGAGCATTTAATTTAGTTGATATTTTAAATAATCATTTCCATTGCATTGAGTAAGTTGCATAATCGTTTTTCTACATTTATTATCTAACTTATCCTCGCGTTAATCTCTATTTATTAAACAGCTGTTTTCGTGTGTGTCATGAAATTTTTAGGTCGATGTACGAAATACTTTTCGTTTGAATTTCGGCATATTGACATATCAATATAGTAAATCGACCCTTGCGAACAACGTGGTAACTTTTGTTTTTTAATACAAAGCCTCTAGAGGCATGCTTCGGAGGTGCCACCGATATGAGCGAGGGGCGGCGCAACATCATTGCGATTAGCTTACTTGTGTTGTAATTACAGTACCGTAAGTAAAGAAAATGTTCATGTTCACATTCCCTAAAGTAGGGGACTGCTTTTAAAAAAGCTTTTGATAAGGATATACCTAATATATTAAGAACACTGTATATATTAGTTGAATTTAAAAAAATTCGCAACTAAGAATACAATTTGACGGGTCCGAAAGTTTTCTCCAAAAGTAATTCCTCAAATTTTTAACGCACTTACACTACTTTATTTTTATTTCCCATATTTTTATTATCATCTTATATTAAACAATCTAAACTATGCAAATATGATATATGGTAATGCAATTGAGTAAAACAACTACTAAAATTTATACCCGTTACACATATATTTAAACAAAAATCATGACAGTAATTTCGGCACTTCTTATGTCATTTTATATATACTATCCAATTGCGCAGAATAAGGGTTATGGCAATAAACAAGTAACTAAGGTTTACACGTAAACGTGTTTTATAAATGGTGCAATCCCGATAATCAAATTGTGGGAATTTCTATTAATTTTATTAAGGACTATTATATAGGGGGTTAATCTATATTTACTTGATCATTTAACAAGTTAAAATTATCACTATGATTATATTCATAAAATTCTATTGCTTCTGACCAATTAAGTTTTAAACCTTTGCTGGCATAGTGTAAGATTTTCATATTATTAATATCTATGAAATTATGTCCACTTTCTAAGATATTATTAGCAAAAGTAGAATGTGTTTTCTGTATTGCACTCCACGCAATTTAACTTATAAACCCCATTATTCATGTTTATAAGTTTTATCTTTGGCATTATAAACTGAATATGATAACTTTTGATGAGGTTTAAATACTATTGAAGTAAAGTAGTAAAGTAACATTTAAACCTCAACAAAGGTTATCAAATTTAATTCAAAACTCATTTCTAAATTCAACGACAATCTAATTAACCTGCGATAATATAGAGTTTTTGAACGTTAATTAAGGGACAACATACCCATATCTCTACGTATACTGCAATTACAAGAATAAACGCTTCAATAGATAATTTGAAATAGGAAGTCAATAGACAGGATCAATTACCATACTACAACCAAATATTTCTTGTAGAGCACACATCCCAACTGTACCTCCAATTTTACAAATAAATGCAATATATCCCATTACGAAATGGAAAAAGATATAGATTCAGAATTGTCCAAAGAACTTAATAGTATATCTGCTAAACATTCGACAACTAATTCTCTATCCATATATGTATTAACTTACTTTAACTCATTAAAACTTAATACTTCTTTTATTCAGAACTTCTAAATTCCACATAGAAGACACTATAGAACAAAATAAATCGGGGATAGTAAGAGATCGGATGTATCTACTCCAAAGATAGCTAGAACACTAGAAATAGCTACAGATATAGAAGTTACTATCAGAGACGTTTCATATTTAAATATATTTCCATTATTCTAAATTTAGCAAAAATGACGATTATTGAAGAAATGCAGTAAACCCTACTTAATCTTATCGGATATATCTTTATAGTTCGACTTCAAATCTAATTTTTAATTAAAACATTGATCTGTAAATAACGCTAGTGAAAAATATTTAAAAGACCACTGCATACGAATTTAGTTAAGAGTATAGTATAACTAAATTCGTATGCATAACCTTTATGTGGAAATAATGCCCTTAGTGGTAAGATTAAATAATTAAAAAGGAGAAAATATAATTTTAGATTCCGGCACTCAATAGTCACACAGCAAAAGAATCATTCGCCTTCATGAACTCCTCCATAGTAGACAGAAGTAATTTCAAGAAAATATAATAAATGTAAAACAGTAAGGCATAATAGTAATTGTACTTCTTTTAGAAATGCAAAATGCAATTAGTTCACTATGCAACAAAAAATCCACAAGTCTGAGAATTTTTAAGTAAGGTTTTCTTGATAAACATGCTTATAATAAAGATCATAACCCTATCTCTAGCCATGACCGTGACCATGGCGGTGTTCATAACCGTGGTAGTAGCCGTGGCCGTATCCGTGGTCGTAGCCGTGACCGTGACCGTAACCGTAACCGTAACCGTGATCGTAACCGAAATTATGACCGTGACAGTTTCAGTTCATTAACTTGGCCTATAGAAGTCTGAATCAAAATCATTTATTATCATTTTGGATTTTACTTTCTAAGAAAGATGTTCCGATTACTACCATTTGTGGAGAGTTCCTGCTTACTCTTGCAACTGCTTCCCATCGAGATGTGGTGCTGCATATTTCGGTAAGTTTTTTAAGTAAGTTTAAATATTTATTGTTTAATTTCACTATATTTATATTTTTCTGTTTTTTAATCGTGTGTGTTCTTTTAGATATTTGGATGGAAAATTACTGTTGGCTGGAGTGAGAGCCAACAAGTCGTGGTTGGATATTTGCCGAGGAGATCCCATTTTGATTCAAAGGTTAAGATCTGCGTTCGAAGAAGAGCAAAATACTTTCCGCGACATAATATTGAATCGCAGAAATTCAGTGGAGGTTACGAGAAGAGTTCAGTCAGTCTACACGATCAACGTCGAATAGATAATCAAGAGGCGAAGTTACGGATTTCCTCGCTTACCTGAGCCTCTTAAGTGCAATACCAAAAATGTTACGAAAATTAAGAAAAGTAGAAATTGTGCCAATAGATTCACGCCCTATAGAATATAGAAATAAAATTTACTTACAAAAAATAAAAATATTGCTCTTTTATAAATACTTCATTTTAATTTTCCCCCCAAAAACAAAAATTAAATACTTGTATTTCCCCATAAGTTAATCTCCACACCTACTTTTAATATACGATATTTTGCACTGCAAAGTTGTATATGTTCATGTCCGCGAAATGGCATAATCTATTTTTCGTTTCTTAGTTGCGTTTCTCCTGAATGAAATAGTTTTTCGTTGGTATGAATAGCAGTATGATAATATGCAATCGTAGTTCACCGTCGTACGAAAACCACTGAGAAATTCTGAAAATATGATAAGCTTGAGAATTCAGCAGTTTCTTCTTATTTACAGGCATATAACAGTTAGTACAACCGTATCTGTAGTCATAATTGTGACCGTTATAGTGATCGTAACCCCGACCGTGACAGTAACAATTATCATGTCATGATCTCGGTCATCGTCGGGTTTAGGGTCAGGGTTATTATCGGTATCATGGTCACAACTATGTCTACATGACCGTAACCGTTACTACTTTCGTTCATTAAATAGGCCTATATTCTTAATTCAGGCAAAATAATAGAAAATATTTGTAATTCTTCAAATAATTCACTTATGTTTTTGGAAAATATTTGATCTCGAGTCACTTTCTAATACATAAAATAAATATAACATTGTATGTAGGACTTGTTAAAAAAACTGTAACTTTGTTCGTCAGTTACTTCCGTCCCTTTTTTAAATTCGACGATTATCTGATTAATCCGTGATAACATAGAATTTTTGAACATTATTTACGTGACAACATACATACATCTATGCGTATACTGCAATTAAAAGAATAAACGCTTGAATAGATATCATGGGATAGGTAGTCAATATACAGGATTAACTATCAAACTACAACAAAATGTATCTTCTATAACACATATACCAACTATACCCCCAATTTTACAAGTAAATAAAATAGTTTCCATTATGATATATCGAAAAAGCATATACATTCAGATTTTTCCAAAGAACATAATAGTATATCCGCTATATATTTACACTTGCAAAAAATAAAAGAAATTGCCCTTTTGTATATACTTGATTTTAATTTTTTCCGCAAAAACAAAAATTAAATATTTTATAAATGCCCAAACAATTTACTTATATTTTTTGGATAAGTATTTACCCATTACCAAGCTAGTAAGTTAACTTCCATACCTATATTTAACATACAGTTTCTTGATGCTGAATGACCGTGATTATTTTAGTTCATTACATTGGCCTATAATTCCCAATTCAGGCAGAAAATAATAGAAAATATTTGAACTTTTTCTAATAATTTATTTACGTTTTTAGAAAAACCTTACATCTCGAGACTCACACTTTATTATACAAAATAAGTATAACGTATAACTCAATTATTAACTAAACTGTAATTTGTCCATCAGATACTTCCAACTCTTTTTTACATTCTACGACAATCTTATTAACCTGCTATAACGTAGAATTATTGAACTTTATTCATGTGATAACATACACATGTCTCTACGTATACTGCAATTAAAAGAATGAACGCTTCAATAGATATTTTGAAATAGAATGTCAATACACAGGATTAACTACCAAACTACAACCAAATATTTCTTGTAGAATTCCAGCTGCGCCTCCAATTTTACAAGTAAATGTAATAAATCCCATTACGATATGAAAGAAATGTAGATTCCGAATTTTCCAAAGAACCTAATAGTATATCTGCTAGACATTCGAAATATAGTTAGAACACTGAAAATAGCTGCAGAGGTAGAAGGTGTCATCAGAGATTTTTGATATTTAAATATATTTCCATTATTCTAAACATAGCAAACATTTTATTTTTGAAACCTTATCTGATCGTGCAGAAACACGAGAAAGGGATCGAGGATCGCTTCTGGGTATAATTCAATGCCTGGCGGCGCTTTAGCCCGAGGAGTAGTTGCTTCCTAGAGCGATTATGTAATAGCTTTGCTATTCGGGAACTACTTTCATAACCGCTTGGCGGTTTGGTGGTTCCTTTCTCGATTTCCGACTTATATGTTACTGATAGCAAACATGATTATTGAGTAAATGTAGTAAACCTTACTTAATATCATCGTATATATGTTTATAGTTCGAGTTCAAAACTAATTTTTAATTAAAACATTTACCTATAAGTAACGGCATTGAAAAATATTTAAAAGAGGACTGCATACGAATTTAGTTACGAAGAGTATAGCATAACTAAATTCGTATTCATAACCCATATGTGGGAATAATGCTTTTATGTGGTAAGATTAAACAATTGAAAAGAGGAAAATATTATTTTGAATTCCGGCACGCAATAGCCACAGGGCAAAAATATCGTTCGCCGACGGAACTCCTCCATAGTAGACAGAGGTAATTTCAAGAAAGTGCAGTATATAACAGTAATGCATAGTATGAGTTGTACTTTATGGTGCATCATTCTCCTAGAAATGCAAAATGCAGTCATAGTTCAACATACTAAAAAGAATACCATAAACCTGACAATTTTTAAGTAGGGTTTTCTTAATAAACATGAGTATAATAAAGACCACAACCGTATCTGTAGTCATGACCGTGACCATGACAGTGATCATAACCGTGGCCGTAGCCGTGATCGTAACCGGAACTATGACCGTGATTGTTTTGATTCATTAACTTGGCCTATAAAAGCCTGAAAAGAAATCGTTTATTATCATTTTGGATTCTAGTGACCACAGACTAATACAGATATTCTAATAATATAAATCCTTAATTATTACTGTAAACCTAAATTTTAATAATCAGCCGGTAATGTTATAGTCAATTTCTTATTAAAAGTGAACTTTCTAGAATATATTTTGAAATATTTTGAAATTATACGTCCTACTTTATGCTCTCTTTAGGTATATATAGTTTTAAGGACTAGTACCTTAATAAAAATAATTATCGCGGTAATAGTAATTTGTTTATGTTATAAGCGCCGTATCTACGCTAGGTCGACCTTATCTAACATATCTATCTTTCCCAGACATTATGTCGCCAACCGCTCCAATTCAATCCACGCATACCGCTGCGAAAGGCCCCTCGAGCTTGACGATTTGTGCTAATTTTCCATAAGATCCAATGCTAAATCGATATTCTCTCTAGGGTATGTATCGATTTGTCATTTAAATACATGTAAATCAAGGCACAAAAGCTACTCTCTGACCACCTTTCCACCAGCTTCCGGGGAATGTTTGAAGAAGAATGCGCGTGACACGTAAGTTTGTAACGGTGCGCACCCCCGATAGGTTAGCCGATACATCTCATATCATATCAATGATTAATCGTTCTTTTGTCTTCGCGGTGTTCAGATGTGCGGGCAGGCGGTGGCTAGCTAGTTGAAGATGGGGGAATTTTTTAATTTAGGTAGGTTGTCGGATTTCTTCCTCACGTTAGCGTGACAGGTACCGCTTTCATGCGGGAACGTACAGCTCTTGGTGTCCGTAATGCCAGCCCTAATAAGAAAGGGTTGTCACCTGCAAGAGGCTTGTATAGATAACGCTCTCATTTGTGCACATTCGTGCGAACATGATTTTGTGGAATTTTGTCGCCTATGATGGCTTACAAAAAACGCGCCTGCACCCCATCGAAACTTATCTGCTAACGTCCGCCCTCTACACGTTTTACAAATTATGAATTACTTCTGGTGCCTACCATGCAATGTACGAAATCTTTCGGTAAGTTTTTTTTGCTTGTATTTGTTACAATTTAGATTCTTTTATTTAATGAATGCTAATTGTCTGTATATTTAAAATTATATATTTTCAATAGTAAATTTGTTAAAAATAGATTCTTTTCGTTATCAATCCAATACATTTAGCTATGTCAAACTTCGATATAATTTTAGACTTTTATTCGATGCTGTAAAAATTAAATTTTCTGGGTTTCTTTAGCTCTTAAGCTGTACGCGTCGTAATGATATTAATAAATATTTTTGACTTTATTGCCTGTGTCAACATTGATAATTCAACGACATCACTCTTATACAATTAAAGGTTTAAGCCAAGCTTTAAGCAAATAAAGATAATGTTAAAACCAATTTAATTCACTCTTGTTATTATTTTTATTTCGGCTGATTCTCGGCCGAAACCATTGTGCTTTTTCATGTCCCATGAACATAGTAGAGTGTATTTTATCCACCTCAAAATCAATAGCTGTTATCTGGGAGACGTCCTCGATCAGAATCAGTCAATACCTGATCGATCCGACACGATTTAGTTGAGTTATCGTGCTCACAAGAATTTCTAATGCCGACGACAACGACAACGACAACGAGAACGATATACACACACAAATTTTGTAAAAACCATATTTCTTAGTTTTTAGGCCGAGAAGCTAAAATAAACGTTAGAAGAAATTTTATTTTTTATTTTTATTTTTATTTACTTTATTTTCCATTTTTCGTTGCACGATTACATTACTTCTGATATAATTGAGTGAGGAAAAGTAATATTTATGCATTATTACTTAGCATGAAGTAATGACAAATCCTACTATTCGATTTATTCCTATATGATAACTTAATTTATATTTTTATAAATTAAGTTATTAAGATCTACCATATATATCATTATAGATGAAATAAAGGGTAAATTATGGAGAACTACATTATAATTTCTAAATATTTCTTAAACAAAGGTAATATTAATATTTGTAATCACTATTATTATACTATAACTACTAATAGTGAACGTATCGACATATTTATATTTCTGATTTTTCTTTTTTAAATTATTAACCAAAACTTTAAATGAAATAATAGTTTTTAGTCCTTTTTGGGATAGAAACATCTGGGCTTTTAATACCTTGAATTAATTTTCATCCTACAAAGCGTCTTCTTTTTGAAATTATCTCAATTACATTAAGCAAATCATAATTCCGGTCTTGTATCTTAAATATAGAAACATATATTGTAATAATTATGTTCTATATTAAGAAGTGGTTATGAAGATATTCCATTTACCAAAAAATATAAAAAAATTATTAGTGAAATTACAAATATTTTGAGTGAAAAATGAAAGTATTATAAAAAATCAAACATTTTCTTTACTTTTTACTACTCTAAATAAAAGTTAAAACTAAATTCTATAAGGCGCAAATCTATTGCAACGATGTCTTCTATTCTTAATTTTCGTAACGTTTTTGGGTTTTTCTGTATTGAAACCGAGGGGCTCAGGTAACTCAGGCAAACGGTAATTTTGTCTCCTGACTGTCTTTTCTATGTTGGCCGTATAAACTGACTGAACTCTTTTCGTAATCTGCACTGAATTTCTGGGATTCAACATCATGTCACGGAAAGTATTTTTCTCTTCTTCTAAAGCGGATCTCAACCTTTGCTTCAAAACAGGATCTCCTCGGCAGATATCCAACCACGACTTATTGGCTCTGACTCCAGCTAAAAGTGATTTTCCGTCTAAATACCTAGAAGAACACACACGATTAATAAAACACAAAAATTTAAATATAGGGAAATAAAACAATAAATATTCAAACTAATTATTCAGAGTAATTGAAGAACACTTACCGAAATATGCAGCACCACATCTCGATGGGAAGCAGGAGTAAGCAGGAACTCTCCACAAATGGCAGTAATTGGAACATCTTTCTTAGAAAGCAGAATCCAAAATGATAATAAATGATTTCATTTCAGGCTTTTATGGGCCAAATTAATGAACTGAAGCAGTCACGGTTATAGTTCCGGTTATGATCACGGTCACGGTCACGGTTATGATCACCGTCATGGTCACGGTCATGGATACAGATACGGTTGTGATCCTTGTTATACGCATGTTTATTAAGAAGACCCTACTTAAATATTCTCAGGTTTATCGTATTTTTTTTTCGTATGTTGAGCTATGGCTGCATTTTGCATTTCTAATAGAATGATAACACCATAAAGTACAACTAATATTATGCATTACTGTTATTTACTACATTTTCTTGAAACTATCTCTGTCTACTATGGAGGAGTCCATGAGGGCAAAAAATTTCTTTTGCTTTGTGGCTATTGAGGTCCGGAACCCAAAATCATATTTTCTTTTTCTAATTATTTAATTTTACCACATAAAAGCAAGCATTATTCCCACATAAGGGTTGTGAATACCAATTTAGTTATATTACTCTTCGTAACTAAATCCGTATGCAGTCGTCTTTTAAATAGTTTTCAATGCCGTTATCTACAGATTAATGTTTTAATAAAAAACTAGATTTGAACTCTAACTATAAAGATATATACGATTTTATTAAGTAAGGTTTACTACATGTCTTCAATAATCATCATCTTTGCTATATTTAGAATAATGGAAATATATTTAAATATTAAACATCTCTGATGGCACTTTCTACCTCTGTAGCTATTTTTAGCATTCTAGCTATTTTTGGAGTAGATACATCTGATCTCTTAGTATCCCCAATTTATTGTGGTTCTACAGTGTCTTCTCTTTGAAATTTGGATGTTCTGAATAATAGCAGTATTAAGTTATCGTGAGCTAAAGTAAGTTAATACATGTATGTATAGAGAATTAGTTTTCGAATGTTCAGCAGATACACTATTAGGTTCTTTGGAAGATTCTGAGTCTATATTTTTTTCATATCGTAATGGAATTTATTACATTTACTTGTAAAATCGGAGGTGCAGTTGGGATGTACATTCTACAAGAAATATTTGATTGTAGAGTATCCTGCATATTGACTACCTATCCCATGATATCTATTCAAACGTTTATTCTTTTAATTGCAGTATGCGCAGAAATATGTGTATATTGTCACATAAATAATGTTCAATAATTCTATGTTATCACGGGTTAATCAGATAATCGTCGAATTTAAAAAAGGGACGGATGTAACTGACGAACAACATTGCAGTTTATTTAATAAGTCCTACATACAATGTTATAATTATTTTGTGTAATAGAAAGTGACTCGAGATCTAAAATTTTTCTAAAATATAAGTAAATTATTTGAAGAATTACAATCATTTTCTATTATTTTGCCTGAATTGAGAATTATGGGCCAATTTAATGAACTGAAGCAGTAACAGTGACGGTCATGTAGTCATAGTTGTGACCATGACAACGATAATAACCATGACCCTAAACCCGACGATGACCGTGATTATGATATGAGAATTGTTATGGCCATGGTCGGGGTTATGATCATTATAACGGTTATAATTACAATAACTAACACTATACTAACTGTTATATGCCTATAAACAAGAGGAAACTGATACATTCTCAAGCTTATAATATTTTCAAAATTTTTCAGTGGTCTTCGTACGGCGGTGAACTACGATTGTATATTATTGTACTGTTATTTATACTAACAAAATAAATTACTTTTACATTTTCGTTCATGAAGAACGCAACTAAGAAACGGAAAATAATTTAAACCATTTCAAGGCCATGAACATATACAACTATACAGCGTCAAATATATCGTATATTACAAATAGGTGTGGAGATTAACTTATTTACTTATGGAGAAATGCTTATCTAAAGGACATAAGTGAATTGTTTGCAAAATTACAAATATTTAATTTTTGTTTTTTGGGGAAAATTAAAATGAAGTATTTATAAGAGAGTAATATTTTTATTTTTTGTAAGTAAATAAATTCTATTCCTAAATTCTATAGGGGGTGAATCTATTGCCACAATTTCTTCGTTTTTTAATTTTCATAACATTTTTGTTATTACATTCAAGAGGCTCAGGTAACTGAGGCAAACGGTCACTTTGTCTCTTAATTATCTTCTCGATGTTGACCGCGAAGACTGACTGAACTCTTCTCGTAACCTCCACTGAATTTCTGCGATTCAATATCATGTCGCGGAAAGTATTTTTCTTTTCTTCGAATGCAGATCTTAACACTTGTTTCAAAACGGTATCTCCTCGGCAAATATCCAGCCACGACTTGTTGGCTCTCACTCCAGCCAAAAGTGATTTTTCGTCCAAATACCTAAGAGAACACATGCGATAAAAAACAAAAACATATAAATATAATGATATAGTACAATAAATATTTAAACTGAGTAAATGAGGAAAACTTACCGAAATATGCAGCACCACATCTCGATGGGAAGCAAGAGTAAGCAGGAACCCTTCACAAATGACAGTAACTGGAACATCTTTCTTTGAATGTAGAATCCAAAACGATAAGAAATAATTTCAATTCAGACTTTTATAGGTCCAGTTAACGAACTGAAACTGTCACGGTCATAATTTCGGTTACGATCACGGTTACGGTCACGGCCACGGTTATGAACACCGTCATGGTCACGGTCATAGTTACAGGCAGGGTTATGGCCTTTGTTATATGCATGTTCATCAAGAAAACCTTACCTAAAAATTCTCAGACTTGTGGAATTTTTTTTTGTATATTAAACTAACTGCATTTTGCATTTCTAAAAGAATGATAACACCATGAATTAGAATTAATATTATGCATTACTGTTTAACATTTATTATATTTTCTTGGAATTGCCTCTATCTACTATGGAGGAGTTCATGAGGGCGAACGATCCTTTTGCTGTGTGGCTATTGAGTGCCGGAATCTAAAATCATATTTTCTCCTTTTTAATTATTTAATCTTGCCACATAATAGCATTATTCTCACATAAAGGTTATGCCTACGAATTTAGTTATAATATACTCTTAACTAAACTCGTATGCAGTGGTCTTTTAAATATTTTTCACTAGCGTTATTTACAGGTCAATGTTTTTATTAAAAATTAGATTTGAACTCGAACTATAAAGATATATACGATAGGATTGAGTGAGGTTTACTGCATTTCTTCAATAATCGTCATTTTTGCTATATTTAGAATAATGGAAATATATTTAAATATCAAACATCTCTGATGGTAACTTCTACATCTGTAGCTATTTTTAGTGTTCTAGCTATCTTTGGAGTAGATACATCTGATCTCTTACTATCCCCGATTTACTTTGGTTCTACAGTGTCTTCTGTTTGGAATTTAGAAGTTCTGAATAAAAGCAGTATTAAGTTTTCGTAAGCTAAAGTAGGTTAATACATATATGGATAGAGAATTAGTTTTCGAATATTTAGCAGATATAATATTAGGTTCTTTGGACAATTCTGAATATATACCTTTTTCCATTCATAATGGGATATTTTGCATTTATTTGTAAAATTGGAGGTACAGTTGGTATGTATGTTCTATAAAAAATATTTGGTTGTAGTGTGGTAGTTAATCCTGTACATTGACTTCCTATTTCAAATTATATATTGAAGCGTTTATTCTTGTAATAGCAGTATACGTAAAGATATGGGTATATTGTCACATAATTAACGTTCAATAACTCTATATTATCGCAGGTTAATTAAATTATCGTTGAATTTAAAAATGAGTTTTGAATTTAATTTGATAAACTTTGTTGGGGTTTAAATGCTACTGTACTACTTTACTTCAGTAGCATTTAAACCTCAACAAAAGTTTTCAAATTTAGTTGATAATGCCAGAGATAAAACTAATGAATATTAAAAATCGGGGGTTTATAAGTTAAATTGCTGGGAATGAAGTACAGAAGACAGATTCTACTTTTGCTAATCATATCTTAGAAAGTGGACATAATTTCCCAGATATTAATAGTATGAAAATTTTACATTATACCAGCAAAGGTTTAAAATTTAATTGGCTAGAAGCAATAGAAATTTATGAATATAGTGATAGTTTTAACTTGTTAAGTCATCAAATAAATATACTATATTTTCCTCTTTTTACTGTTACCAAAATCAATTAACGCCATATACAATAGTTCTTAATAACACTCCTGGAAATTCTCACAATTTGATGATCGGGATTGCACCTTTTATAAAACATGTTTACCTGTAAACCTTAGTTATCTGTTTATTGCCATAACCCTTATTCTGTGTAATTGGATAGTGTATATTATAGGAACAGAATTTTTGTATTTTATTCTTAGTTGAATCATAGTTTTGAAAATGACATAAAAAGTGTCGAAACTGCAGTCAAGATTTTCGTATAAATATAGTGGTATAAAGTCATATATCATGTTTGCATAATTTAGATTGTTTATAATAAGATAATATTGTAAAAATAAAGGAAATAAAAATAAAGTAGTGTAAATTCGTTAAAAATTTAAGGAATTACTTTTGGGAAAAACTTTCAGACGTGTCAAGTGGTACTCTTAGTTGCGAATATTTTAAAATACAATTAATATATACAGTGTTATTCGTGTACGAGGTATATCTTTATCGAAACCGTTTTTAAAAGCGGCTCCCTTTTTTACGGAATGTGAAAGTGAACATTTTATTTACTTACGGTACTGTAATAATAACACGAGAAAGCAAATCGCAATGATATTGCGCCGGCCCCTCGCTCATATCGAAGGCATCTCGGGAGCATACCTCTGGAGTCTTCGGATCAAAAATCAAAAGTTAGCACGCTGTTCGGAAGGGTCGATTTGCGATATTATCAAAATGCCAAAATTCGAACGAAAATCATTTCGTACATCGACCTAAAAATTTCATGACGCACACGAAAACAGCCGTTTAGTGAATAGATATTAGCGCGAGGATAAGTTAAATAAAAAATGTAGAAAAGATTATGCAATGTCAAAATACTCAATGCAATGGCAATGATTATTTAAAATATTAACTAAATTAAATGCTCAAATTGTACACAGCTGTCTACCAAAATACGTGGAGTATTCAGAGAATAATAAATTGTAATAATATCTAATGTTGTGTGATTTGAAATTGACATAACTTAAAAGGAATATATTGAATTCAAGAGAACTAATAATGTTTAATCAGGTTAATAATAGCCATTTATTAATAATGTTTCTTCTTCAATACTGATAATATCCCTTCCCTATAATAACACTGATAATAATTTATTAATAATAATTCAAAATAAGGATTTGGAAATTTCATTCACGTAAACACAATTTATTGGTAAATTCACTTCGTGCTATTGCCTTTAGTTACGGTCACGGTCACGATCATTGCTATGGTTATAATCACCGTCACGGTCACGGTCACGGTCATGGCTACAGACACGGTTATAATCTTTATTATACGCATGTTTAACAAGAAGACTCTGCTCAAGAACTTTAAGATTTATCGTATTTTCATAATTTTTCAGAATTTGGTATCCACTTTTTCTTTTCGTATGTTGAATTATGATTATACCTTTAAGAGAATGATAGCACCATGACGTACAAATACTGTTATTTATTACTGTTATTTATTACACGTTCTAGAAATTACTGTTGTCTACCATGGAAAAGTTGATGTAGGTAAGCGATCCTTTTGCTCTGTTACTATTGAGTGCCGGAATTCAAAATCATAGCACGGAAAGCTATATTCCAATTTTTCAATCGTCTAATCTTACCACTTAAAAACATTATTATCAAATAGAGGTTTTGCATACGATTTTAGTACAGACTGTAGTCGTTTTTTAAATATTTTTCAATGGAGTTGTTTACAGGTCAATATTTTAAACTAAACATTATATTTGAACTCAAACTATACGTATATATACGATGAGATTAGGTAAGATCTATTGGCCGTTAATTTAATTACTAAATGGTATCTCGGCCGAGAACATTTAGTTTAGCAATAAATTACAACAAAGTCAAAACACTTACGTTAGGCAGCTGGGGAATCGAGGCGATAGGAACCAATAGTCACCGTTTAATAATTGTACAACGAAGCTAAAATATATTAGGTTCTTGGAACTTTTGACATAACGAGTGTTTTATTATTTCGGTACACGGTCGTTTCCTAACATTTTCCATCTCTGTTTCTGCATTTATTCTTTTAATGAGGTAGTAAGAGTCATATTGCTTATTGTCTGTATATTTAAAATGATATTTTTTCAGTAGTAAATTTGTCAAAAATAGATTATTTTCGCTACCAATCCAATACTTTTAGCTGTGTTTAACTTTGATATTTTAGAGTTTAATAGAGAGTTTTACAGAGTTAAATTTAATAGTTACATATATTTTTTCATTGAAAACATTAAACAAATAGTATTGTATCATAAGCGTTTTTATGTATATCACCACCAGGCATAATTAGTACTCCTTTTTTATTGGCAGGTACATATTAAAAGTAATAGCGTAACAGTATTACAGATCTGTAAAGAGCTGTACCAAATGTTTTTAATAGTTTCTAGCTACGAGTGAAACAGTAACGTCACAGTAACGTTTTTTTTTTTTTCAAAAATGCTTATTTACTGAACGATTGTGACATACAATACATTGTTTTAAGTTATTAACTTATTTATAGAAAAATGTTATACAATCATACCTAGTAATATTGATTAATAATATATATTTCTTAACACGGTACCTGCAGGCATATAGTCTATAGGACTATTTTGTTTTAACTGATACAACAATAAATGCATTTAAAATAATTATCAAAAAAGTTTTACTGGTCTGATTGATAATTTCAATCAATATGATTACTTTAAATAACGCTTGAAGGAACACATAAAAGTTATGCGTACGAACGTAGTTAAGAATATAGTCGCCTTTTAAATATTTTAGATGCCGTTACTTGCAATGTTTTAATTAATAATTATATTTGAACTCCAATTATAAAGATATATGTGGTAAAATTAAGTATGGTTTACTACATTTCCTTAATAATTTTCATTTTTGCTATATTTAGAATAATGAAAATTTATTAAAATATCAAACATCTCTGATAGCACATTTTACTCTTATTGTGGGCCCTAGGCGAGTAATTCCAGTAAATGATACCAGATTGAATCGACTATATGGAGTACTAAATTTATAAATCTATATTTACAGCAGTGATAATACATCTTATACAAAATACATCTTCAATAATATTCTAAACCGTTATGGATAAAATAATGGAGAACTAAATTATACAACATATTTTAGACTTTATTATACAACGTTTATTATACAAAATTATTATTAGGTATATTAATTTGTAGTTATGTATTACTAATTATTAGTAGTTACTTTATTACTATCAAATATTAATTACAGTACAGTAATATAATATCACAGAGCAAATGGATCGTTTGCCTACATGAACATGTCCATAGTAGACAGAGGTAATTTCAAGAAAGTATAATAGATAACAGTAATGAATAATACTATTTGTACTCCATGGTCTTATCATTCTTTTAGAAATGCAAAATGGAATTATAGTTCAACATACGAGAAGAAAATGCGATAATTTTGAGAATTCTTCAGCAAGGACATTTTACTAAACATCAACATCATAAAAATCACAACCGTTTCTGTAGCCATAACGGTCACGGTACCGTATCCGTGACTATGACTGTGACTGTTTCAGTTCATTAGCTTGGCCTATAAAAGCCCGAATGGAAATCGTCTATTATCATTTTGGACTCTACTTTCCAAGAAAAATGTTCCGATTACTGCCATTTGTGGAGGGTTCCTGCTTATTCCTGCAATTTCTTCCCATAGAGATGTGGTGCTGCATATTTCGGTAAGTTTCCTTCATTTACTCATTTTAAAGATTTATTGCTTTATTTTCTTTCTATTTTATTAATCATATGTGTTCTCTTAGGTATTTGGACGGAAAATCACTCTTGGCTGGAGTGAGAACCAACAAGTCGTGGTTGGATATTTGCCGAGGAGATCCCGTTTTGAAGCAAACATTAAGATCTGCGATAGAAGAAGAAAAAAATATTTTTCGCGACATTATGTTGAATAGCAGAAATTCAGTGCAGGTTACGAGAAGAGTTCAGTCAGTCTACACGGTCAACATCGAGAAGACAGTCAGGAGACGAAGTGACTGTTTGCCTGAGATACCTGAACCACTTACTTTGAATGCAGAAAAACACAAAAATGTTATGAAAATTAAGAAACGTAGACATTGTGGCAATAGATACGCTCCATACAGAATTTAGGTTTAACATTTATTTAGACTAATAGAAAGTGAAAAAGTTTGTTGTTTTATGAATACTTAATGTAATATCAATTTTAACCAAAAAAAATTAAATAAACTGTTTGTGATTCCGCAAATAATTTATTTACATTTTTTTATAAGTTTCATAAGCTTTTCAATACAAAAATGTAATTATTATAACATAACATTTTCAAATGTTTACTTATTATTCTTATCTTACATAAGACTCTGAAATATATAGTCCCTGAAATGTAGACAAGCTTTTAAATTTGAGGTGTGTGTTTTGAATTATAAGACATGTAATGGATAGTTACTTGAGTAAATTAATATCGATGAGGGATTAATTAAAGGCAATAGCATGCAACGAATTTACCAATAAAATGTAGGGATGCGTGAATAAAATCTCCGAATTCTTTTCTTCAACGATTATTAATAAACTAGTATCATTATTAGGGAAGGGAATTATCACGATCAGTAGACAAGAAGATTTATTAAAAAATGGCCGTTATTAATCTGATTAAAAATTATTAGCTCTGTTCAATTAAAAATATAGAGCTTAAATTATGTCAATTTTATATGATGCAAAGGTGAATATTATTGCAATTTATTATCCAGCGAATATACCATATTTTCTGCTAGAGAGTGGAGCGCATTTTGAACGTTTAATTTAGTTTATTGTTTAAATAATCATTGCCATTATATTTAGTATTTTACAATTGCACAATCGTTATCCTAGTTCTCTAAAAATACACAGTAGGATCAAAATAAATTAAGTATATTAAGAGCCCAAATGTCTCCACTCCAAAAAGAGCTAAGACACTAAAAATAACTACAGTGGCGCTTGCAAAATAATGCATAAAAATAAAAACATCGCAAGAGCCGGTAGAGCTCTTGAAATATAGATTAACTTACGGACAGTTTTGGTTAATAGATACTTTCATTATTGGCAATTGTAATATAATAATAGTAATTAAACTTACTAATAATAATTTTGTTTCATAAATACTTGAAGAATATATTATTTAATTTATTTCTCCACTATTTCATTCATGATACCTGCTATGTTTTACATCTAAAGTATTTACAATACATATATAAAAACATTAATTAAGGTGTAACACTTTTATACAAGAATAACTCGAATAATAGTATTCGCTATTATTTGATGCTAACTCAAGTACTTTTCATTTATGTTTAGAATTTTATTAAAGATGCATTTCATGTTCATTATTGCATTGTAAATATAAGTTTATAAATTTAATACTCCATATAGTCGATTCATATTAGTAATATTTACTAGGATTACCCGCTTAAAGTCCACAACAAGAGTAAAAGATGCAATCAAAGATGTTTGAGATTTAAATATATATTCATTATTCTAAAGACAGCAGAAATGAGGATTATTAAGGACGTCCAGTAGATCTTACTTAATCTCATCGTATATATACGTATAGTTTGAGTTCAAATATGTTTATTTTAAAATATTGACCTGTAAACAACTCCATTGAAAAATATTTAAAAAACGACTACAGTCTGTACTAAAATCGTATGCAAAACCTCTATTTGATAATAATGTTTTTAAGTGGTAAGATTAGACGATTGAAAAATTGGAATATAGCTTTCCGTGCTATGATTTTGAATTCCGGCACTCAATAGTAACAGAGCAAAAGGATCGCTTACCTACATCAACTTTTCCATGGTAGACAACAGTAATTTCTAGAACGTGTAATAAATAACAGTAATAAATAACAGTATTTGTACGTCATGGTGCTATCATTCTCTTAAAGGTATAATCATAATTCAACATACGAAAAGAAGAAGTCGATACCAAATTCTGAAAAATTATGTAAATACGATTAATCTTAAAGTTCTTGAGCAGAGTCTTCTAAGTAAACATGCGTATAATAAAGATTATAACCGTGTCTGTAACCATGACCGTGACCATGACGGTGATTATAACCATGGCAATGATCGTGACCGTGACTGTAACTAAAGGCAATAGCACGAAGTGAATTTACCAATAAATTGTGTTTACGTGAATGAAATTTCCAAATTCTTATTTTGAATTATTATTAATAAATTATTATCAGTGTTATTATTAGGGAAGGGATATTATCAGTATTGAAGAAGAAACATTATTAATAAATGGCTATTATTAAGTTGATTAAACATAATTATTTCAGTTGAATTCAATATATTCCTTTTAAGTTATGTCAATTTCAAATCATACAACATTAGATATTATTACAATTTATTATTCTCTGAATACTCCACGTATTTTGGTAGACAGCTGTGTACAATTTGAGCATTTAATTTAGTTAATATTTTAAATAATAATTGCCATTGCATTGAGTATTTTGACATTGCATAATCGTTTTTCTACATTTTTTATTTAACTTACCCTCGCGCTAATCTCTATTCACTAAACGGGTGTTTTCGTGTGTGTCACGAAATTTTTAGGTCGATGTACGAAATGATTTTCGTTCGAATTTTGGCATTTTGATAATATCGCAAATCGACCCTTCCGAACAGCGTGCTAACTTTTGATTTTTGATCCGAAGACTCCAGAGGTATGCTCCCGAGATGCCTTCGATATGAGCGAGGGGCCGGCGCAATATCATTGCGATTTGCTTACTCGTGTTATTATTACAGTACCGTAAGTAAATAAAATGTTCACTTTCACATTCCGTAAAAAAGGGAGCCGCTCTTAAAAACCGTTTCGATAAAGATATACCTCGTACACGAATAACACTGTATATATTAATTGTATTTTAAAATATTCGCAATTTAGAGTACCACTTGACACGTCTGAAAGTTTTTCCCAAAAGTAATTCCTTAAATTTTTAACGAATTTACACTACTATATTTTTATTTCCTTTATTTTTACAATATTATCTTATTATAAACAATCTAAATTATGCAAACATGATATATGACTTTATACCACCATATTTATACTAAAATCGTGACTGCAGTTTCGACACTTTTTATGTCATTTTCAAAACTATGATTCAACTAAGAATAAAATACAAAAATTCTGTTCCTATAATATATACTATCCAATTACACAGAATAAGGGTTATGGAAATAAACAGACAACTAAGGTTTACAGGTAAACATGTTTTATAAAAGGTGCAATCCCGATCATCAAATTGTGAGAATTTCCAGGAGTGTTATTAAGAACTATTGTATATGGCGTTAATTGATTTTGGTAACAGTAAAAAGAGGAAAATATAGTATATTTATTTGATGACTTAACAAGTTAAAACTATCACTATATTCATAAATTTCTATTGCCTCTGGCCAATTAAATTTTAAACCTTTGCTAGTATAATGTAAAATTTTCATATTATTAATATCTGGGAAATTATGTGTACTTTCTAAGATATGATTAGCAAAAGTAGAATCTGTCTTCTGTACTTCATTCCCAGCAATTTAACTTATACACCCCCGATTTTTAATATTTATTAGTTTTATCTCTGGCATTATCAACTAAATTTGAAAACCTTTGTTGAGGTTTAGATGCTACTGAAGTAAAGTAGTACAGTAGCATTTAAACCCCAACAAAGTTTATTAAATTAAATTCAAAACTCATTTTTAAATTCAACGATAATTTAATTAACCTGCGACAATATAGAGTTATTGAACGTTAATTATGTGACAATATACCCATATCTTTACGTATACTGCTATTACAAGAATAAACGCTTCAATATATAATTTGAAATAGGAAGTCAATGTACAGGATTAACTACCGCACTACAACCAAATATTTTTGTAGAACATACCAACTGTACCTTCAATTTTACAAATAAATGCAAAATATCCCATTATGAATGGAAAAAGGTATATATTCAGAATTGTCCAAAGAACCTAAAATTATATCTGCTAAATATTCGAAAACTAATTCTCTATCCATATATGTATTAACCTACTTTAGCTTACGAAAACTTAATACTGCATTTATTCAGAACTTCTAAATTTCAAACAGAAGATACTGTAGAACCAAAGTAAATCGGGGATAGTAAGAGATCAGATGTATCTACTCCAAAGATAGCTAGAACACTAAAAATAGCTACAGATGTAGAAGTTACCATCAGAGATGTTTGATATTTAAATATATTTCCATTATTCTAAATATAGCAAAAATGACGATTATTGGAGAAATGCAGTAAACCTCACTCAATACTATCGTATATATCTTTATAGTTCGAGTTCAAATCTAATTTTTAATTAAAACATTGACCTGTAAATAACGCTAGTGAAAAATATTTAAAAGACCACTGCATACGAGTTTAGTTAAGAGTATATTATAACTAAATTCGTAGGCATAACCTTTATGTGAGAATAATGCTTTTATGTGGCAAGATTAAATAATTAAAAAGGAGAAAATATGATTTTAGATTCCGGCACTCAATAGCCACAAAGCAAAAGGATCGTTCGCCCTCATGAACTCCTCCATATTTGACAGAGGTAATTTCAAGAAAATATAATAAATGTTAAACTGTAATGCATAATATTAATTCTACTTCATGGTGTTATCATTCTTTTAGAAATGCAAAATGCAGTTAGTATAATATACAAAAAAAATTCCACAAGTCTGAGAATTTTTAGGTAAGGTTTTCTTGATAAACATTCGTTAACTTGGCCTATAAAAGTCTGAATCGAAATTATTTATTATCATTTTGGATTCTACATTCAAAGAAAGATGTTCCAGTTACTGTCATTTGTGGAGAGTTCCTGCTTACTCCTGCTTCCCATCGAGATGTGGTGCTGCATATTTCGGTAAGTTTTCCTCATTTACTCAGTTTAAATATTTATTGTATTATATCACTATGTTTATATTTTTTTGTTTTTTATCGCGTGTGTTCTTTTAGGTATTTGGACGGAAAATCACTTTTGGCTGGAGTGAGAGCCAACAAGTCGTGGCTGGATATTTGCCGAGGAGATCCCGTTTTGAAATAAAGGTTAAGATCTGCATTCGAAGAAGAGAAAAATACTTTCCGCGACATGATGTTCAATCGCAGAAATTCAGTGGAGGTTACGAGAAGAGTTCAGTCAGTCTTCGCGGTCAACATCGAGAAGATAATTAAGAGACAAAGTGCCCGTTTGCCTCAGTTACCTGAGCCTCTTAAATGTAATAACAAAAATGTTATGAAAATTAAGAAACGAAGAAATTATGGCAATAGATTCACGCCCTATAGAATTTAGGAATAGAATTTATTTACTTACAAAAAATAAAAATATTACTCTTTTATAAATACTTCATTTTAATTTTCCCCAAAAAACAAAAATTAAATATTTGTAATTTTGCAAACAATTCACTTATGTCCTTTAGATAAGCATTTCTCCATAAGTTAATAAGTTAATCTCCACACCTATTTGTAATATACGATATATTTGACGCTGCATAGTTGTATATGTTCATGGCCTTGAAATGGTTTAAGCCATCTTCCGTTTCTTAGTTGCATTCTTCATGAATGTAAATGTAAAAGTAATTTATTTCGTTAGTATAAGTAACAGTACAATAATATACAATCGTATCACCGCCGTGCGAACACCACTGAAAAATTTTGAAAATTTTATAAGCTTGAGAATTTATCAGTTTCCTCTTGTTTACAGGCATATAACAGTTAGTACAACCGTATCTGTAGTCATAATTGTGACCGTTATAATGATCATAACCCCGACCATGGTCATAACAATTTATTTAACATTATTTATGTGACAATATACACATATCTCTGCACATACTGCAATTAAAAGAATAAACGTTTGAGTAGATATCATGGGATAGGTAGTCAATATGCAGGATTAACGATACCACTCTACAATCAAATATTTCTTGCAGAATGTACATCCCAACTGCACCTCCGATTTTACAAGTCAATGTAATAAATTCCATTATGATATGAAAAAATATAGACTCAGAATCTTCTAAAGAAACTAATTCTCTATATATATATATATATATATATATATATATATATATATATATATATATATATATATATATATATATATATATATATATATATATATATATATATATATATATATATATATATACATATATTAACTTACTGTAGCTCACGATAACTTAATACTGCTATTATTCAGAACATCCAAATTTCAAAGAGAATACACTGTAGACCCACAATAAATTGAGGATACTAAGAGATCAGATGTATCTACTCCAAATATAGCTAGAATGCTAAAAATAGCTACAGAGGTAGAAGGTGCCATCAGAGATGTTTAATATTTAAATATATTTCCATTATTCTAAATATAGCAAAGATGATGATTATTGAAGACATGTAGTAAACCTTACTTAATATAATCGTATATATCTTTATAGTTAGAGTTCAAATCTAATTTTTTATTAAAACATTAACCTGTAGATAATGGCATTGAAAAATATTTAAAAGACGACTGCATACGGATTTAGTTACGAAGAGTAATATAACTAAATTCGTATTCACAACCTTTATGTGGGAATGATGCTTTTCTGTGGGAAAATTAAATAATTAGAAAAAGAAAATATGATTTTGGGTTCCGGCACTCAATAGCCACAGAGCAAAAGAAATTGTTTGCCCTCATGGACTCCTCCATAGTAGACAGAGATAGTTTCAAGAAAATGTAGTAAATAACAGTAATGGATAATATTAGTAGTACTTTTTGGTGTTATCATTCTATTAGAAAAGCAAAATGCAGCCATAGCTCAACATACGAAAAAGAAAAATACGATAAACCTGAGAATATTTAAGTAGGGTCTTCTTAATAAACATGCGTATAACAAGGATCACAACCGTATCTGTATCCATGACCGTGACCATGACGGTGATCATAACCGTGACCGTGACCATGATCATAACCGGAACTATAACAGTGACTGTTTCAGTTCATTAATTTGGCCCATAAAAGCCTGAAATGAAATCATTTATTATCATTTTGGATTCTGCTTTCTAAGAAAGATGTTCCAATTACTGCCATTTGTGGAGAGTTCCTGCTTACTCCTGCTTCCCATCGAGATGTGGTGCTGCATATTTCGGTAAGTGTTCCTCAATTACTCAGTTTGAATATTTATTGTTTTATTTCCCTATATTTATATTTTTGTGTTTTATTAATCGTGTGTGTTCTTCTAGGTATTTAGACGGAAAATCACTTTTAGCTGGAGTTAGAGCCAATAAGTCGTGGTTGGATATCTGCCGAGGAGATCCTGTTTTGAAGCAAAGGTTGAGATCCGCTTTAGAAGAAGAGAAAAATACTTTCCGTGACATGATGTTGAATCCCAGAAATTCAGTGCAGATTGCGAGAAGACTTCGGTCAGTTTATACGGCCAACATAGAAAAGACAGTCAGGAGACGAAATTACCGTTTGCCTGAGTTACCTGAGCCCCTCGATTTCAATACAGAAAAACCCAAAAACGTTACGAAAATTAAGAATAGAAGACATCGTTGCAATAGATTTGCGCCTTATAGGATTTAGTTTTAAGTTTTATTTAGAGTAGTAAGACGTAAAGAAAATGTTTGATTTTTTATAATACTTTCACTTTTCACCCAAAATATAGAAGAAAATATTTGTAATTTTGCTAATAATTTTTTTATATTTTTTGGTAAATCGAATATCTTCATAACCACTTATTAATACAGAACATAATTATTACAATGTATGTTTCTATATTTAAGATACAAGACCAGAATTATGATTTGCTTAATGTAATTGAGAACTTATAATTTCAAAAATAAGACGCTTTGTAGGACCAAAATTAATTCAAGGTATTAAAAGCCCATATGTTTCTATTCCAAAAAGGACTAAAAACTATTTTTTCATTGAAAGTTTTGGTTAATAATTTAAAAAAGAAAAATTCAAAATAAAAATATGTCGATACGTTAGCACTATTAGCAGTTATAGTATAATAATAGTAATTACAAATATTAATATTACCGTTGTTTAATACGTATTTAAAAATTATAATGTAATTTTCCATAATTTACACTTTATTTCATCTATAATTATATACATGGTAGATTTTATATTCAAAGTCTTCGCAATACATATATAAAAAAATATGAATTAAGTTATTATACCGGAATAAATCGAATAGTAGGATATGTCATTATTTCATGTTAAGTAATAATACACAAATATTACTTCTCCGCACTCAGTTATATCAGAGTAGAAAAGTAATGTAATCGTGTAACGAAAAATGGGAAAAAAATTATCTATCTAGCGTTTATTTTAGTTTCACGGCCTAAAAACCAAAAAAAAAAAAAAAGTTTTACAAAATGTGTGTCTGAGTGTGTATCGTTGTCGTTGTCGTCGGCATTAAAAATTCTTGTTAGCACGATAACTCAACTAAATCGTGTCGGATCGATCGCGTATTGACTGATTCTCATCGAGGACGTCTCCCAGACAACATCTATTGATTTTTAGGTGGATAGAATACACTCTACTATGTTCATGGGGCATGAAAAAGCACAATGGTGGACTATTTGAGAAATTCTTTTTGTTATCACGATTACTTAATTGAATCGTGTCGGATCGATCGAGGTTCGACTGATTCTGATTAAGGACGTCTACCAGACGACATCTATTGATTTTGAGGTCGATAGGGCATACCCCACCTTTTCCGCGGGTCATAAGAAAGTACGATGTAGATGGTTATGTTCATTCTGAGATTTTAAACATAAACATTCAGCGTGTTGCTGATTTTGCACAGAATGAAAAAAACATATATTCGGCCTGTATCATATACGAATGAATGAGAAAAAAATAATTACGTTCGATCACAAACGTATTGATACGGCACTGAAGCAGTCGCCAATGAAAAAAGTAAAACTGTCGCATAAAACACATATTCTGCATTTATGTGTTGATTTATTTTTTTTCGACCACTCAAGTTCGAGATAGAGATATCCTATGTGCGGAAAAGTTCGTTTTAAGGTTTTAAAACTGTTTTTTTTGCATCTATTTTGTTAATTTTTCTAATAACAATATTCATACAGATTAAATAATCGAGAAGGAGGAAATAGCTTTCCTTGCTATGTTTATTTCTTTATCATTTTATTATATATATGAATTGACTTTCTTCTATTAAATTGCCCTGTTAATTTACTAACTTTTTTTCATTTGAATATAATGGGTATTAACATGTAATAGAATTATTCAGTGTTATTGATTTGATAACATATACGTATTTATTAATATAAAGCATATCATATGTAAATTGGTAATAAATAATATAATGAACGTATAAAGGTTTCGCGAATATTTAAAATGTTTGCTTTTCAAATTTCAATTATTGCAATGTTTCTTGTCCCAGATACGAATAGTATTAATAAAAACAATTATTTACTTATTTATCATTACTGCAAAATCAAGTTTTTATTTTTTATTCCTTTTTCAAAGCAACGAATACGTCAAATAGTCAACACAGAGAATATTATAAAGATAAATGAAATAACAGATTTTTAGGAATAAAAATATATTAAAGCCGGGAGAAAAATCACTACTGAATATTAAATAGAAACAGACTATCGCATAATAATTTATCATCGCGTAAATGCAGTAAATGCTACTCAGTGTCGTAGTACTCGAACTATCTTTATAGTTCGAGTTCAAATATAATTTTTAATTAACATATTGACCTACATGATAACGGCATTGAAAAACACCTAAAAGACGACAATACTTTTAACTAAATTCGTATGCATAATTTTTATATGGTAATAATGAATTTATATGATAAAATTAGACAATCTAAATGGCAAGAAACAGCTTTCCGTTCTATTATTTTGGATTACGGTACTCAGCAGGCACATAGCAAAATTATTTCTTACCTACATGAATTCTACCATAGTAGACAGAGTCTTTACATTGTTTTTTATAAAAAGTTTTTATATAACTGTTTTTGTTTAAAATGGTAATAACAGAATTAAAATTTTTAACCGTTGGTTCTTTCTTTTAATAAAAAGATTTACAAAATTCAAATAAAAGTGTTCCTCAGATGGAGTTACCTATATCATAAATGGACTGAATTTAAAGTATTCAAAAAAGTAAGTCTATAAAAGAATATGATTGTTAAAGGAATACCTACGATTTATGGCAAAAAGATAATAATCGGCAATTATACATAATAACTCGTTCATTACACTTACTATGACATGTATAAAGTTATTACATGTAACAATTATTTTAGATAATATAAATAACTTAAACTTCAGATTCTCTATACATCGTTAAGGAATTTACCTTACAAAATAATAAGTACTTGAGCTTGCTTCGTATAAAATGGTCAATGCGCCCGTGTTAGATCCATGTCTCTATTGCCTCCTCCTTACGCAGATGTTAGTGTGCAGCAGTGCTTACACAGATAAAAAAATTATTTTAATAAGGTTGTTAAGTTTTAAACAAATATCATATTATTCTGAAGTAATTAAAAATTTAACATTAATCACTAAACTGTTTTAAAAGGTTTATTTTTAAAGTTCATATTTATCTATTGTTTGAAGTAGGTACGAACTTGACTTGATAACAACATATTTTTATTATGTTTAGAATATGTTTTCAGCTTATTCTTTTTATAAAAAAAGTCTTTATATAACTGCTTTTATTTAATATCGTAATAAAGAACTCCCATTTTTACATATTGGTTTAATATTTAATAAAAATATGTACAAAGTTCAAATACAAGTTGTCCCCAGATAGGGTTACCTATATCATAAATGTCAAGAATTCAATTTATGACACAAAAATTTTGTACTGTGATGTATAAAAAAAATTCTTAACGTACCTAAATTGCATTTTTAACCAATATTGTATATCGTGACTTTTTTTAGAAAAAAAAGCAAACAATAGTTAGGTCTATTTATGGTATATATATTTATATATATATATATATATATATATATATATATATATATATATATATATATATATATATATATATTGCGGTACATTAAATGACAATGTACTATAAATGTATGTTGTAAACTTATTTCAAAACAAACGGAATTAAAATGTACCTTTTTTCCCCTAAAGCTTCAAGCTGTAGTAAAATATGCGAAGATCCATAACATATCCAAGATAACAGAAGCACTTACTCGATTCCTTTTGACTTCTCATATATCGATTATCTTGTTTAAGATTTAATATACTTATTTTTAAATTTAGTACAGGCGATATCTGGGAAAGTTAATATAAATAAAAATTAGAATTAGTTTGTCTATATCGAGACAGATATTTTTTCTAGAGAAATGAGAAAGTGATTCTGAAATGGGATGTGGATAGGCAAAATTTTCATTAACATAATCACTTTAAATATATGTTGTAATAGATAAAGTATAGACAGCGTACATAAAGTAGGACTGTGTAAAAATATATAGGATAATTACGTGAGCGTAAGCAATAAAACTTTTTAGTATAAATCATAAAATTGATGTCATAAAATTTATTATTAAAGATAGTTAATTCAAAATTCTCATAGTAATCATCGTAATACCAATGAACTCGTCATATATTATTTTTATATACAGTAAGCATGTAGAGAGAGGATAAATCTCTTTATTTCATTATTTGTTTCACTACACAAAAAGACATAAAACTATTGTTGATATATAAATATTTGTTCAGTATCATAATTAATTGACTATTGTGTCGTGACTGTATAGTTTAGTTCATCTCTGTTTCCCAAATAAAAAATTCCAAACGGCTCTTATCTCTTACCGTGGCTTGTTCTTATGGCTAGGCTCGGATAGACTGTTCCGTTTATCGGCAAGATGAGAAAGTTTTTTATTTGACAAATAGCGATGAAATGAATAGTACTATTTTAGAAACTTATGAATACTTTTATAATTACTGAAAAACATGTTTTACAGCCAGGAATAATATGTATACTATGTTCCGTAATTATAGAAACCAATTGAGTCCCAACGAAATACTATTAAGATCGTATAATTGCAACCCAATAAATAGGGTAGCTTTGTACTACTGATGTTCAATTATTTTGTCTTGTTATTTTATTAATATGATATATTAAAAAATTTTCATTTTGGATTGTTCATTTAAAGAAATTGTATGTAACGCTATAATAAAATAAAATATAAGCCAGATTAAAAACATTATATTGACATATACACAAGTTGCCTTATATGAGCGATTTATAGCCCTGCAAACATATAATTCATTCTACCATTTATATCTTTATAGAATGTGTTCAAATTTAAAAACTGTAAACAGAACTACGACTGCCATCTATAATGGAGAGGAAAGATTTAGATATTAGGAATATAGAGCTCATTGTATGACTACTACAATTTATAAAACCTTTAGTTTTATTGTGCCCAGAGTCCTTATAGTAATTCCAAGGCCGACTTGTTTTGCTATCAAGCTGATAGAAATTTATCTAAATGTGTTTCTTGTGAACAAATTCAGTATAACAGATTAAGTAGTAAAATACTTTGTTATATTAATTATTATCATGTAACGTATAGCGAAAATCGAGAATAGATTTATCAATGTGTACTATGCATATAAAAGTATATATTTTGACATGCTTTTTCATTGTGGTAATTTTCAAGAGTATAAATTAAATATGCAAACAGTAGTCAACTTTAATATATTATTAGAGAAACAACGACGACAGAAAACTATTTAGAGACAAACACAGGAGGGAAGGTTACTTTCAAAATAGTGTTTGACTTACGCTACACAGATGGCGGTTATATTCGTATTGTGTCGTTTATACTCCCTGTTATACAGAGATATCTAGATTAATTGAAGGTGACGTCACCCAGAAATTATACTATGTATGTTAAAGCTGACCTCTGTTGCTGATTAAAACTATTTTCGTATAGTAATAGTTGGGTTTTCGTCAGTATTACCAATCTGACGACTCGATTCTTAATTTCAGGGATTTAAAATTCAATTAAACCTTTTAGTTAAAATAGGCATATTAACCTCTCGTAAATTATTCTATGCAAATTTCTTAAAACATAATGTAATCTTTGTTCCACCTAGGAAAATTATTAATTTGGTGACCTTTCTATCATATTGATGGAAAATACTGGCAATGTCAATTGACAAGTATTAAATTGGTGGAAGGGTAAGTCACCCGAGATTAAGACATTTCTTTCAGAAGAAACTCTGGAACATCTGGTTGTGAATGTTTAACTACTAGTCTAACTAAATTTTTACGTTAGATTGCTACCCAAATAAGTAAATAAATACTTATGTAAAGTATCCGTAAAATTAAATAAACAGCAACATTTTTAGGAATATCATATGGTTTCCTACATAAAGTTAGATTTACATTTGCATTCATATATACACTGCAGTACAAGAGTTATTAACCCTTAACATTGAGAAGTGATATACATTAGTTTAACAATAATTAAAATAACTATGACCTTTTACTAACGAAACATGATTTCATCTTAAGAGTTATATAAATTCACAAAGCTAAGATGCCAAGTATCTATCAAGAACCTTTACATTTTCTGAGAACAATTTTACACCTTACAAAGGTTAAAAATTAAGTGATTATATCTGACCACAGAATCATTGGGCCAATTATTTTAGGCCATCAATACTGAACAGTTGAATAAAGATTCTAGAATCTATTATATTATGAAACAACTGTATGACAATGAACTGCAAAATAATTATTACAATTTCGTCGAGAATTTTATAATAACCGGATAATTAATTATAACCAAAGTTATGACGTTTACGATCACCTGATTTAACACCACTGGATTTTTTATTTGATTTATTGAATAAATATATTTATGTAAATTATTTAAAATACTTAATATTTTAAGTATGTAGGAGATGTGATTTGTTAAAAAATATATTATAGAAAAATAATTACATACTACTTTTAGCTTTTAGCTTACTTTTTTGGAGGTTAGCGTCCAACCAGTCTTAGGACTGATGACCTAATGATGATGACTACTTTTAATTATTTAAAAAAAACAAGTATACCTCTGTTTTCTAAATGAAGGAAGATATTTTGAACATTTAACCTAAAGAAATATTGATGCTGTCATTTTTGTTGTTCTTAAATATATCGTTATTAAAAATTGTGCATACTAGAACGTGCAACTCTTATGTCACACGGTATCAAAATTTTAGTTAATGTTATAAACAAATATAATAAATTAAACTTTATCACACATTTATAATATGGTTGATAAATTCTAAGTCAAATCTTTATAGTAAAAGAAGGTTAGTAACTGAAGTAACTGCAAATGGATATAATTTTTCTTACGCTATATTATTTCAGTATAAAACTACAAGTTATTTCATATGTGAGATAAATAATTGTCACCAACTGTGTAAATTGAAAATGTCAGGAGGCATAATGAAACATATGAGTTGCATGGAAAATGTATTTAGGGAGCAGTTCAATTAATTTATATCGCTCTGTATTTCATCGTACGCCATTAATGTACATAAATATGAAGAAAATCTGACGCATCCTGTATATCCGTTAATTTTATTAAATCTGATACATTTTAAAGTTACAGTCTAAATTGCTTTATAATGTAATATCGTGTTCTATTACAATGTATAGGGTGAGCGAAACTCGATGTCTCAGCTCTATTATAAAAAAAAGAAAAACGATAGAAAAAATCTTTAAAGAGGCTCTTAAATAAGATTGAGTAAGGTCTATTTTAAGCTAAATTTTCATATTTTTCCATATTTGGAAACTGAAGTAATGACGTCATAGATTTTCTGCCCAGAAACATAGCTATATTTTAGTAAATTTAAAAAGGGCTAATTTTTATGAACAACTTTTGTAATTCTTTTTCCGTGAAAAAATTATAAGCAAGTTTGTAAAAAAAAAAATTTTATCAAAAATTCGCATTCGTCACGATTTAAACAGGCAGCCTTTGGAAACAAATAACAAAGCTGCATCTATCAATAATTAATCTAATGGTTGACAAATATTGTTTTGTTGTCATTTGACTTTGAAAAATTTTCACGCACAACGAAAATGTCGATATGTTAATAGTTTATGGGGAATCTCAAAAGAACCCTAGAAGAGCAGTTCATTTATACGCCCAGAGATATCCAAAACGTGTTATTCCAAGCTTAAAGATATTTTCAAGAATGGAACCTAATTTACGTGTAAATAACGAGGCATTTTCTTCTCGAAAGGGAAGAAAAATTGTTAAAAGGGTCAATTCTGACAATACTGTTACCACTGCTTTGCAGTATTTTGAAGACCATTCAAAGAACTCGATTTGGGAAGCATGTCGTGAGTTGAATTTAAAATATAGTTCGGTACGAAAAATTTTGAATGAAGATAGTTATCACGATTATAAAAGACATAACTTAGAACACTTGTCAGATCAACATCAACAACGAGGAATTAATTATGTTGCCCAAATGATGGTAAACTTAGAGATCAATGACAATCGATTTTTTAGCATGTGCTATGGATGGACGAAAGCCGTTTTGTTAGTAACGGTAAGCCCAATAAAAAAATGAACATTTTTGGGCCTCTGAAAATTCTCATTTTGTCAATCCCATTGAAAACCAAGAACACTTCGAGATTAACGTTTGGTGTGGTATTATTAATGGGCATTTGATTGGTCAAGTTTTTTACAAGGGAATTTTAAATGGTGCGCATTATTTGCAATTTCTTCAAGAACAACTTCCTGTGATTTTCGAGAATGTGCGACTACAGCTGCGAGAAAACATATGTATTCATAATGACGGAGCTCCACCGCATAAAGCAAGCATTGTCCAACAATATTTCAATGAAACTTACAAAGAAAATTGGATTGGTATAAATGGACCGATACAGTGGACGCCTAAATCACCGGACTTGACCCCACTATACTTCTTCTTGTGGGGAACTTTGAAAAATAAAGCTTGCAGAACACCATCTGTTAAGTTGTAACTTTTAAAAGAAAAAAATAGAAATGCTTGCGATGAACTATCTAGAGAAATGTTTCGTAAGGCTTCAGTGAGAGAAGTAAGGCGAAGATTGGATACGTGTTTAGAAGTAGGAGGTGGTCCCATTGAAAATGTGTTGTAGTGGTTGCCTACATACTATGTTTCTTTCTGTGGTAACATATTATGTGCTTTGTAATGTTAAATTAATAAATAGTACTAATTAATAATGTTTAATTATTGACAGATGTGACTTTACTATTTGTTTCCAAAGGCTAATAGTATAAATCGTGATGATTGCGAATTTTTGATAAAACTTTTTTTTACTTTGCTTATAATGTTTTAACGGATAAAGCAAATTATTTTCTTTACAAAATTTGTTCAGAAAAATAAGTTCTTTTTAAATATGCCAAAATATAGGTATGTTTCTGGTAAAAAATTCTATGACGTCATTACTTCAGTTTCCAAATATGAAAGAATATGTAAATTCGGCTTAACGTGGACCTTACTTCCTTTTTCCTAGTCCCATTTAAAAACCTCTTTTCAGATTTCTTCAATCGTTTTTTCTTTTCTTATAATAAAGCTGAGACATCGAGTTTCGCTCACGTTGTACTATCTAATATTACTTTATTCTAAATAAGTATTTGAAAAACGCCTAAGGATATTAAAACCTGTAAATATTTTTATATAAAATTCCTTATGGATAATTGTACATAACATTTTAGAGTTCTTCGACTCTACAGGAATATTACGTTAATATGAAATTGTTCTATGATTCACCTTATTGCTGACCTTCTCAATATGATAATAATTTTTAACAATAGAAAAAAAAATGCTATCGTAAATAATGCTAATTTGAAGTTTCAATTCAAAAATATTATATTTTATTAATACCCATTTTCGTAATATCTTACGTAGTGTTATTCAGATTATCTTTATTCTATAACACTGAAGGACGTTGTGCAAGCAAAGAAAGAAGTTGTGAAATTTATGAACATAAACTTATTAAATGTAGTGATGTAATTTTTACCAGGAAAAACTTCTTCAAGTAATAGATTCTAATGTATAATTTTTATAGGTTACTGATATTCGATCAAGGTTGATGTGGTTAAGCCTAAACAAAATTGAAATGTATATTGATAAGTAATTCTAAGCTTTGTATTATTTATTTAATAAAAATACAAATTCTGGTTTCAAAATTCCATTTCGATTTCTGAATTTCCGTGTTTATTTGTCTGTAAATTATTTTCCCTGCCGAAACAATTACTGGGGTGATTTTAAAGTGGAAGCATTATAGATTCTGTACTTATGTGTTCAGAATAAATTAATTGGATATTAATTTTCCCTACAAAAAAGTAGGGGTGTAATTTGAAAACAAAAGTTAAAGGATCTCATGAGGGTTAAAATAAGCGAGCTGAGATATTGAGTGTAATATTTTAGTTTAATGTAAGTTTAAATAAATTCTTAATAATAAACTTAGATTTAAATTAAATATAGAGCTAAAATATGTTTTTAAAATTTAAAAAATTTCAAGATTAGTTATCAATATTAAGCTGGAAGAATATATTAATATATAGGGGGTTTCATTTAAAGCGAGGAAGTTAGTGGGTGCTTTCATTATAAGTAGAAGTTATTAACAAAATTATTTATTTAAATGAAAATATGTAAAAATTGAGTACTCTGATAATTCATAATTTGATGTATACTACAGCATGGTAGATTTTTTTATGAACCAGTCGTATGAATAACGCTAAATAGAAGGGTACAAGCAAAATATAGTATTCGAATTAATTTTTTTGATATTAGGCTTGTATAAAATTTAAGACAAATATTTTAATTTTGCGTCAGCGTAACAATGTAGAAATAATTAAATAATAAAAAAAAATTCTTACCTTGTAATACTGGTGTCCATCTCGTTCGGGACCTACCTATAAAGAAAAAAGTATATTAAGTTAATTAGAAATTACAGTTATTATTCAAAGGAAATATCATAAAATCACGAACATTACTAATACAATTTAATGGATGCATTATACTAGTTTGAAAAAATAATACTCCCATTCGGCTACTAATTTCTCCTCAAGGATTACTTAATACTTTAATTAAAGGCAAGAGACTTAAATACTCAACTTACCTATTTAACTCCTTCCTTACTCCAAACGTCTATTGAAGTTTCCATTACACACGAATAACAAAATATGTCCAAATTGTTTATGAACACCCACTACACCTCACATTTCCACTTCACATATTGTCAGTTTAACTAAATCACAACTTTTATCGAATTTAACAAAGAAAAATCACTACCGCATTTAACTTTCATCTTCACCGCGTCTAGTCTTTTAACAACTGTGCAATAAATGCCCGGCAAATCCTAGCGTTCAGTTTTTTGCTACAACAAAACATGAGTTGATATCTTTTTCATACCTAAAATGAAAAACGCATGGCGAGATTATTATCATCTTACTGGTAACGTTTTTCTAGCTTTGTTCGAATATTGCTCGTAACTTATTTACTGATAATTTTAGTAAATCAAATCTCCTATTTTGGTATTTGCCTTCATCTACAACTAACGCATGCCTATGTTCACTTAGTTCGCCTGAGACTTTTTGGAAATTCCTTGCTTTTTAAAATAAACGTCTGAAATGTTGCTTCCGAGTTGTACAATGTTCTAAGAGGGATATAATTCATTTTATATTCTAAGAAGAATATAATTCTGCATACGCGTATACATGAATACCGAATTATTAATGAATTTATATTTTGATAAATTTATAAAAAAATATATTCCCTCAATAAAGTATATGTACCAAATAAAATCGTACTTATATTTTTTAAGAATCTGTAAGAAAACAATTTAAAGAATTTTCCCTTGTGACTACTTTATATTTCTGGGTCAAGTAGATGATTCCTTCTAGATTAAATATTTCTAGCCAGTTTTAATTTCATTTAACACTTTTAATGTAACTTAGAATAATTGGGACTAATGATACAATTAAACAAAATATCATATCTTCGTAATACATTTAGTTTGAGGAAGGTGAAGTTAAATTGATTGTATTTTAACATGTTAATCTAAATTAACAATATCGTTATGAACAGTACTAGACAGTATAACAGTAGAATAATATTGTAATATATTCGTGCATAGAGTTGTTAAGTAAAATATTGAACAAGAGCGAATTTACAGCGAGGAAATATTAAAATAGATGTAACTTAATACATCAGGACAATATATTATGTTTAATAGGAATTTTATGTAGAAATATTACTAAAGAATAGATACAGTGTATTGCTAGGAATTTCTTAATTTAATCTGTTTAGTAATTCTAATGCATTGGATATATACCATCTTCTGAAACTAATATACTTAACATAATTTCTTTAACATTATTTCATGTTAAATATATCATCATTTTATTTAAAATTCTAGACAATTATAGTGCATTCCAGATTTAACACAAGAAATGCATTGAACAATAAACTAAGCGTCGAGATATCTCTAAAATCTTAAGATTAATCTTAAGTTAAGATTATTAAAAGCTACAGCATCATTAATATGGAAAATGAGACTTAATTTTGCATCAAGAATAATACCCAATATTTAAATACCGTACATCTGCTTACACTGTCATTATCTATATAATAAATAATGCGTGGAATATTTCTGAATATATCTGTAAATATTAGTACCTTACATTTAACTACTTTTAATAGGATCCTACTATGTTGACATCATAAACTAATTTTAGAAAGACTTTTATATAGATGATAATAGTAATCTACAGAATCAAGAGCTGCAAGCAGCTAAGGTCTTCCGTATACAAAAAAAGACACCTTTATACAAAAAAAGGCAACAAGTTGCGCCAAAAGTAGGTAACCCATTTATTTTTAAAATATTGTATTTAATAAGTTCAATATAATAATTTTCCAACCTATAACAAAACGTATATTACTCGGAGATATATTTGTAAAAAATAACGTCTCGTAGGTGACCGCTTCTCATTCACACAAACCACTAGCTCTGTTCTAGTTTTGCCTAACCACTAACGTGAGAGTTTCTATCGACATTGCCCTAATATCCTTTATAATATTGTCTTTCAGTTCCAGAAGTGTCCGCGGTTTCTTTCTGTATATTATTTTAGGAAGTCCTAGAGAAATAAATTGAGAACCGATAAGTTGAGCGATCTTGAATGCCAATTCAAGTCGCTATTTTGAGAAGTTATTCTATTAGGAAATACGGTTCTTAAAGGGGTAATACTCTGGCCAGTAGTATGGCATGTGGCACCATTCTGCTGAAATCATAAATTATCGGGGTTTTATGAAGCTGGAAAAGAAGATTCTCTAACCATTATTTGATGACGCTCTGCATTAACCGTTATTGCTTTGCCTTCATTATCCCCAAAACATATGGGCCTCTTACTCTAGTTGAAATCATTCCACACCAAACAGTTACACAAATTGGATACAGTTCTATATCTTTAATTATTCGATGATTTTCGGTAACCCAGAATCTCATATTCTGTTTATTTAATATGCCTGTTCAGATGAAAGTGTGCCTCGTCATACATAATGAAATCATGAATAGAATTAGGATTTTTTGCAGCTGATAATTACTAAATGCTACGCCATACTGTAGACGCTGTTTTTTATCATGAGACATAATTTCATAAACTAACTGTATCTTGTTAGGAAAAAAGTGAAAATCAAGTTTCAATACCCCTTTCAGGCTAGTCCCGGCCAATTCTAGCTTATTTGATCATGTGGTTAAATTTGAGGAATCGTCCTTTACACTCTCTCTTACTAGCTCGATATTCTCCAGATTTCTAGCTGAACGCGATTTACCTGTCTTAGAGAGACCTCTCATACTTTCCGTATCTCTAAAATTGGCGACAATATTACGAATGGTTTTGTGCAGTGCATTGACGTTAATATTGTGGCTTTCTCATTTAGAAAGTAAAACTCGATAATTTTTATGCATTGGAGATCTGATAGATACTTATTATGAATTTTCTTTACAATTATTTTATACAACAATTTCATAACAGCTTTTATAACAAAATGGAAGTAATTTAATTACTTCCATTTTTTTCTTATATTTTAAATATAAGAAAAAACAATCGAAGCAATTAAAATGCGTTATCTACATTTGGCCCACCCTTTATCAGGAAATCGATGCAAATTTCATTAATAAAGATAATAACAAAGTAGGCCTGAGAACCGACCCTTAAAGAACTCCTGATATTGCAAATACTTCATGGGACGTAAAGCTAGGATACTGAATATTTTAAAATTGTATTACTCAGGTATATGTAAAAACCAAAATTAAAGTACTCTAAAATTAATCCGGATTTAGATAATTTATGTAACAGAAATTTATGATCAAACATACAATTTGTATAATGGATTTTTGGGAATGTATCAATTTAGTGACGACGCATGGATCATATGCTATACCACTCGCAATTGTTACTAATATGTCACAATTACCAGCAAGTATGTCTAGCGACATATGTTTCAATCAACTACATACGGCATGAACAGTTAATAATCTGCCGAACCAAATGCAATTATGAAGTCGCGTCTTAACTTTATTGTATAATTTGATTTACTGGCGTCTCAATATTTCTGTAAAATTTACTTCATTATTGTTTCATTTATTTTGATTTTTGTTGAATTTATTTCATTTATTTTGATGGAAATATCACTTCCATTGAATGTTTTTGCGGAGGACCTTCTCGTTACCCTATCATAGGTTTATGGATTTGCATTGTACTAACCGTTATCCTAAAATGTGTTTTCGGCACAACACTGTTCAAAAATGTCAGTTGATTGATTCATAAAATTGTTACCTGTGACTCACACGCAAAGAATCATTATACAAACCATATCAAAGGCATTGAACAGGTCTGGATATCCAGAATTTCATCGAATATATATTATGTGTATTTGTACCTAATATATAAGATATGTTGCAACATTTTTTGTATTTTGCAACAATGCAGTAAACAAGGTAATATAAATGCATCTAGTATATCTATTATTTTTGAATTATTATCTGCTTATATTTAATAATAATACTATATATATATATATATATATATATATATATATATATATATATATATATATATATATATATATATATATATATATATATATATTACCAAAAGTATTACCAGACATTTACTTATAAGAAGCACTAAATCCCAATTTAAATTGCATAAAAATATTTATTTTGACGATTATTGAAGCAATGCTGTTTACGATTTCTGAATAATCAACTTATGCTCAAAGAGTTTGTCTATCCTAAGAAGCGAACATAGCTATTGTCATTTACAAGTTTATTAAAACTAATGCATGTTAGATATCAGAAAAATAAGTTATATTTTGGCAGTATCACTGGAGGAGAGCTGCGATGAAACTATATGGGTCGTTTTATGTTTTGAATGACCTAATAGAGGTACTGAATATTGTTCGTGGTGAATATCGGAATCGCCAAAGACCAGAAGAAGGCGAGGTGATTTTTTATCCGCTTTCTTCTAAGCGAATCTTATACCTCCTCCGCTACAGAGCTACCTCTTCCGCTTACAGACCTGTACACTTACTAATAATAAATAACACATTAAACTTATCAAGAATGTACCGAATTATTAAATAATGAATTTAATAATTGGGTACATTCTTGATTACGTGACTACTACATAATGCCACATAACTAGTAACACTGTTTATATTATAATTTTTATTTTCAGGAAGGACTGAATACCCTCATAAGAAGAATAACTAGTAAATATCCAAAGGCACCTGTATATCAACGAAGCACGTTTATTATTTATTAACTTTGAAGGACATCCAAGTTTGGGTAGGATCGTTATATTTAGTTGGAAAGCTCGATAATAAAAATAATATTTCATATATGATAGTTAGTAATTTGGTATGCATTGTTCATAAATATGTAAGTGTTTTCTAGACTTGTACTACCAAATACATATTATACAATAATATACATCAATATTTTGTATATTAAAAACTAAATGTAATAGAGTGTTCCATTTCAAAGACGTTTTATTTTCCTTCATTGTACAGGGATATCCACATAACATTCTACCCCCCCCCCTCCCTCCACCGGTTTTAATTTTTGTAATAGAGAAAAATGGTAAATACGAAAGTTGTAGGAAATTTTACTGCGACCTCAGACATGTCCTTATAAAAACAATCGAATGTTGCGTTTCGGAGATCTAGACCAAACTTATATTTTTTTTAATAGAACACCCTGTTTATTTTTCGATATTTAAAATCTGCATGCTTTTCCGATTACAACAATCTTACATATAAACTCTGTTTATAATATATAAACAGAGTTTGACTTTGACAGCTTGTCTGAGGTGTTAGTTATTGTATTCCCCCGTTATTTTTTAAAAATTGCATATTATTATTACACTATTAGTGAAAAAAGTGACATTGTTGAATGTTCCGTTTTGTGTGAAATAAATGCGATGCGTGTTAGACGTGAATACTAACGATGATACCCTGGGAGAATCATACCACATAAAACATACTTCAAATATATTTATAATAAATTAAAAATTTCTGAAAGCTTAAAAAATTAGGATAAGAGAAATAAACCAAGATATGTTTTAACTGGCAATATGCAGGATACAATTTTATTATATTTCGTGGAAAATCCGAGACACTCTATTCAAGATGCATCAAGATATTTACAAATTTCATGGTCGTCGGTCCAGAGAATATTGAAAATCCATAAGTTTAAACCATATTGGTTCCGTCCAGTTCAAACACTGTATGGAAATAATAATTATAAAATACAAGAATATTGCCACTTGATGTTGGAAAAACAAGTGGAAAATGAGCTGTTTGTAGTCGCGTATTATTTTATAAATTATTACAACTAATGCTACTACTACTACTACTGTGCCACTTCTACTATTACTGCTAAACTTCTATTACTCTATTACTAGATACTTAAAATAATTACAAATTCTATAATGTGGACTGATGAAGCCAGTTTTTCAACATGTGGTATTTTTAATAGAAGAAATACTCACCACTGATCATCAGAAAATTCACACCCGTTTATACCAGTTCATCTACAAGGTCGTACTTCAATCAATCTTTGGTATGGTATTTTTCGAAGCTCAATTATTGGACCAGTATTTTTTGAAGGCGGTCTAACTGGACAAAAATATTTAGATCCTTTAAGGGGAGATATTTCTGATTTAATAGTGCAATTAAATAAGCCGAATATTGTTTAGCAACAAGACATCTGCAGCACATAAATCAAAGCGACATTTAGATAATGCTTTTATAGAGTGGATAGGTTCAAATGGAACAATTTTATGGTCGGCCAGAAGTCCTGACCTTATCTCACTGGATTTCTTTCTGTGGGCACTTTGAAAGAATGGGTATATAAGGAAAGGTCAAATAACGTCCAAGAACTTAGATAAAAATATGTCTGGAGATCAGAGTCATGAACGAGACTAGTATCTTGGCTTACAGACGAAATTTGTTAAGGAGGTATGCTCTCTATATTACACAAAATGGAAGTATTATAGAACACCTTCTATAATTTATAATTGTATTTTTTTTATAAAATGTTACGTCCCATTTTTAATATAACTATGATAACATCACAAATAAAATCTAGTTTAAACTATCAAACTCTATTTATAACAATTCTCGTAATTATTGTTTTAAACTTTCCACGGCGATCTTGATTTTGTTTGACATTCGATATTTCAAAGGGCGATACTATGCAAACTACTTGAGCAAAGATATAATATGTATATATTGTGGTAATCGGAAAAGCACGTAGATTTCACAAATCGAAAAATAAACAGGCTGATCCATTTAAAGACGTATAAGTTTAGTCTAGATCTCCGAAACGTGAGATTCGATTGTTTTTCTAAATACATTTCTGAGATCGCAGTGGATATTCTCACAACTTTCGTATTTACCATTTTTTTCTATTTTAAAAAATAAAACAATTAAGGGGAGTAGAATATTATGTAGATAGCCCTGTACAATATTGACAGTAAAAGATGAAAGTAAAATAAAGCTCATACCAGAAAATGATGAAGTTTCCATCAGACATCATGTTGATTTTACTTCATTACTGGTATGAAGATTCACACCAGCAAATAGTAAAATTCTACCAGGGCCTTGTGGTGTTCATTCACACCGAACTGATGTGTCCCTATGTGTACCCCATTTGGTGTTAGTGTCAGATTTTACGTTACCTTTCAGAGTGACAAGATTCAAGATTCGTTCTTGAATAGTTCTTTAATAATGGTCACAATTTCTGTCAAGTCAGTGTTTATATTTTTATAAAATCCATTAATTTTACATGAATCCTGAAAGATCACTAATATCGTAATTTTATACAGTAATATATTTACTATTGGAAATACACAATATTCTCCATTTAATAATCGATTTGATTGTTTTAGAGCAAGAGTACACATCAAGAAGCGCTAAATATATATGGTTTCTATAATGATTCTTTGCGTATGCGTCACAGGTAACAATCATATGAATCAACCAACTGACATTTTTGAACAGTGTCGCGCCGAAAACACATTTTAGGACAACAGTTAGTACAATACAAATCCGTCGTCAACCTATGACAGATTAATGAAAAGCTTCTCCAGAAAGGCATTCAATGAAAGTAATATTTCCATCAAAATAAATGAAATAAATTCAACAAAAATAAAAATAACTGAAACAACAATGAAATAAATTTTACAGTAATATTAAGACGCCAGTGAATCAAATTATACAATAAAACTAAGATATGACTTCATAATTGCAGTTTGTTCGGCAGATTATTAACTGTCTATGCCTTACGTAGTTGATTGAAACATATGTGGCTAGACATACGTACTGGTAATTGTGGCATATAATAGTAACAATTGCGAGTGGTGTAGCATATGATCTGTGCGTCGTCACTAAATTGATATACGTGCAATGATCCATTATACAAATTGTAATTATTCGGGAATACAGATGTCAGTTGATTCAGTCGAGGGTCAAGCTCAGAGTTCATAAACCAATTTCCTTGTCCACTAGACTACTTCAGTGACCGAAGAAAGTCAAGAACAAAAATTTGAATATTAACAAAAAAATAATGATGTTTTTTGTCAGATATACCAAATAAGAACAACAACTTAAAATGGTCATTTGTAACGTCAATACAGAAGTTGACTCTTTCTCCCTAAAACGATTTGCTTTGGGAAACTTGAGTCATCGTTACACATTCTTCGGTAAGTTACCGGAACCAGAAGTTATTCAGAAAGAGCAGGATATTCTTCTCACTTTTAACGTACTTGTTTAGTATATGTACATTAAGAAATCAATATTGCTAACGTCGCGTCGTGTTTTATAGCAGGTCCCTCGTTCTCACAGCTGTATTATTTCACACAACAAAATGATAATTCTAACATAAATTATGTTAATAATTGGTCGATCACGTGTATGTATGGCTTCTGGTATAACGGACGAAAGTTAAAATATTGATTATTACGCAAGTTTCACCTAGATGGCGTTACGTGAATTCGTACAGTGAAAGCTCAATGCGCTTTGTTTAGTACACCGAATACAACGAGACGGCAATGCGCTTCCGTCAATCAATCCACCTGCAATAGTCTACTACTCACATGTGACGTACATCATGTTGAAAAAGAAGTTCAAGTACACGCCACGGTTCTTCAGTTCCTGCATAACTTGTATATTCTAGCAGTTAAGTGCCTACCCAGATAATACCTAAATTCGAATAATGGGAAGCAAGGTATGTATTTCACATAGCGAAATTTTCAGTGTAAAGTATCTTAATCTATTAGATTAGCAGCTATATGGTTTCTTTTCGAATTAAATACTAACAGGTTCGATTACTTGTTATGTTTCTAAATGGGTTTTCTTTTAAAATTCATTTAGTAGAGCGGTAAATATTTTAAATGAATGAATGTTAAATTAATTTTACTTATGATGTAAAGTCTAAATTAAAAAACTTCGCGTGTTATGTGGTATAAAGGTACATATAAAGCTAAAGCTATAATCGCCAATTTATTATTCAGAACGTATTACGTAATAAACCACCAAAGTTTACAGTCACTATAATTGTAGTAAAATAGTAGGTATGTGAAACATCACTATATGATCACTAACCATAGTGGGCTCATTTTGGAACGAGACCTAGCTAAAGACGAAATGTATAATAGACTTATGAATTTTAATTTAACCGATAGCTATTACAAAAATTTTTTTAAGAATTGATAAAAATTACAGAGAATTGAAAAGAACTTATGACCACTATTTTACTGAGACTAAAAATAAGTTTTAAAAATAATTTATGTACCCACTGCTATGCATGTTGCAAAATTATTTGTAAAAATATATATTTGTTCACTTACTATATACCGTGATTTTTCTAACGGTATAATATATAGGTTTCATATTTCTCTATTAGATATAAGTATATATCAAAAATTAATAGGCACATAATACTCTTATGTAATCTCTTATAAATTAACTTATGCCTCTTTACATAGTTACTTAAGAACTGTTTTCATTCAGGCTTGAAGTTAGTAAAGTCATAACTAACAGCCATGAATATTTTGGACATATAGGGCAAAGTTAGTTATATACAAATTATTAAAAAAATTATAAAGACCTCCAAAAAGAAATATACATATCATCTTATGTTTAGATCATTTAAATACATATCCATCTTTTAGAATTTTGACTACTTCTATTTTGAAGTGATGCTGACTTTTTGAACAGTAATAATAACGATTTTAAACAATTTCATGATTTATTTGTTAGATATAATTTGCTTCAAATTATTTCGAACGCAACTCGCATAACTAATATGTCTCAGATATTAATTGACACTATAGTATCTTCAAATTTAAATATAATCTTTAATCCTGTAGTTATGAATGTAGAGGTTACTTCAGATCATTGTTTGGTAAGCTTTGGTAAGTTAAAAATGAACAAACGTAAACGGTTGACTATATTTCACACTTATAATGATTTTTCATTAGTCACTATGATTCACTGATAATCTAATATAGTGTTATCTTCACATCAAAGATCTCGACCTACTCCAGTGTTAGAATTTGGTAAAAATAGTAAACATATTATTATTACTATACTATTATTGTTAATGTTTCTTTAAATATTCGAAATCTAAAGCTCGTCAAATATTATATAAATCTTGCTATTTGGGTTTATACATAATTAACCTTCCGTCGGGCGCAGCCGATCTGTGAGATCCTGCAGTCACTCTTTTCTTTGTCCCATCGTGTGTATTACGAATATTAACTCGAACTCCCTCATAGCTACCTAGTTCCAAACCACTCTTCTCGATATGGTGTGGATTTTCTTTGTGCGTTCCCTGCCCTTGTATGGGCCGCCCGGATCTATTAGATGCATTGCGCCTGATGACGTCATTATTTTCACTTTATTATTTTTTTAGATTTCTTATATTATTTAATTAATTAATAACATTCTTTTGGGATCTCTACACTTACTTATTCTGGCTTTTTATGGTATTATTATTCAAAATTAACACATTTGGGTAGTAAATTAGTGGTTTATACTAAATATCGTTACCAACAATGTGACGTGTATTTTTGTTTGGAACGTTTGTTTACGTTTGTTTCTATTTTTTGAAGGATTTATAATTATTTATACTTAAATTAGACAGTTACCTATATCTTTTCTTTGTAATTCACGTCCAATGTTTTTTTATATATACCTTTATGGCTTATATGAAAAAATAGGTGGTTGGATTGTTGTATTGAAAATATTGTTCAATACTAATTTATGTGTGTTTTGTCCTTAAAACAGAAAAGAACTTGTCAATAGCTGGTTCTCATATAAAAATGTTCCAAATTTATTATTTTGCAACAAGAAATGAGTTCCCTTATGTAAATTATTGCGATTAAAAACAAGTGTAAAATATTTACTATTGTATTGTATTAATTAAAGTAAACGTATAATTGAGTCTCCACCTCATTAAAATCTAAATTATATAAGATTCGATAAGGGACCTCTCAGATGCATTGCGCCCGAATGTGTTTGGATTCAGACTGCGTCCGACGCGATGGAAGGTTATTATTCATATATATATAAAGTTAGCAGGACAACTTGCGCAAACCGAAAAGTTACTGTTCCGAAAGTTTGCCGCTTATTAGTCGCTAATTAGTAGCGAGTCAACTGATTTTGTCATTGCTGTTGTTTTTTTTTACACCGGGGTGTCCTGCTAAGTTGATATAAAATTAGTAGGGCAACTATAATAAAAAATTATTTAATGTTGATAAATCGTCTAAAACCACTTAGTCGCTAATTAGTTGTGATCGAATAGCGTCGATACCATTATTTTTTTTTAATAACAAGTTGCCCTGCTAAGTTTATATTAACTTAGCAAGACATACCTGTTAAAAAATGTATAAAAAAATAAATGACATCTTAAAATATGTAGTTTTTCTGTCGCTAATAAGTTGCAATGAGACAAAGACCGAAGATATTATTTTGAAAAAACCAAAGCTTGAAAATATTAACTTGATAATGAATGATGTAACTAAGCCGATCAAACGATGGGAAGGCACCTGGACATCTGAAATTGTAACAATTGACAACTTCTCTTGAAAACTGTTTTAAGCGGACAGCGATATCGATGATGGGTCGCCAAACAACTTGATAAAGTTGATAACTGATTGATTGAGAGGGTGCCTTGATATATTTCGCAGGTAAAAACATTTGATACTCAAAATATCGAACGAATAAAAATGAAAAAAATATTTTCCGTCGTAATTGATCAAAATGGGCCAAGTTACAAATTCTGAGACTGACACAATGTTGATAACATTGATAACTGAGCGATTGAGTGGGTGCCTTGCTATATTTTTACAGGACAGTGACTTTTTTTACATAAAAACGGGAATAAATCAATCACGATAAATTCATTTTCGGTAGCAACTAATTAAAAGGAACCGAGGGACCAAATCCTAAGACCAAAAAAATTTTATAAAATTGGTAACTGAGCGGTTGGGTAGGTGCTATGCTATCTTTTTACAGAAAAATTATTTTGTTTATTTAATAATGGAAACTAATCAGTAGCGAAATTTTGTTTCCACAGCGACTAATTAAAAGGGGCCGCGAGACAAATTCCCATACAAACACACTGTTGATAACGTTAATAACTGAAGTCTACTAAGTTAGCATTACCACTTTGAAATCCATAAGTGACTTTAGTCTCATTGATTGTGGTTTCTTTGTTGCTAATTTGTTGCAATGAGAAAAAATTTTTTGGTTTTTATTTTTTTAAAATGACCCCAGTCAAGATATTCATTATCACGCACAGAAAAATCACTTCCAAGTCTGCTCAAGCACTTCCTTAACATAAAAATAATTTGTTGAAAATTGTTGCGCAAAATTAACAAAGAAAAATTAATGTTTAAAAGCAATTGTTTTATTACTCCGGTGGTGAAGTGAATCTGGTGGGTTAAATAGCTTCAAAAATAATGACAATCGCCTTTAATATTAATTAATAAATAAAGAGTGAGCCAAAAAATTGTTTAAATATTTGTTTAATTGATATGTAAAAGCAGCTGCGGCTTACTTATGAATACATGCACTCCATAGCAGAGCATAAGCATTTACCTAAAACTGCTTTTTAAGGAACGAAAACTTGATTTGCAACAAATTTTGCAACTTCTCATCGCTATTAATTCACACGCAATAAGCAAGTACATAATTCTCTAAACGACTAACCCACGATAAAATGCATCTTGGGCGGTTTATTTAGGTAGTAGTGCCATGTTTCGGTGGAAATGCATTAATTTATGAAATTTTGCGAAAACGTGTTTCGCAACAAATTTTCTTTCGGCACAACGAATTCGTACACGTTGAGCAACCAATTCTTAAATTAAGAAACTGATGTAAAAACACATTCCAAACTGTTTTTTATGGTGGTAGTGCCAGGTTGAGCTGAAAAGGCACTGTTTGGTGGAAATTTGCGAAAACTTGTTTCGCAATAACATTTTCTTTTGGCGCAACAAATTCTCAATTTGTTCAAAAAATTTTTACAAAACAACTTTCTCCTTATGAAAGATCAGGAACATTTTCGAACTCAGTTTTAAAAATATCCGTTTTAAATTTCCTAGAACTTCCAGACCATATTTCATAGCATCTTCAAAACCCATTGGAAATGAATTTTTCCGAATGCTCTTCACTTCGAGAATTTGCTCCTTTAATTACTTTAAAGAAGTCATTAAAACTTGCTTAACAAAGTAATTTCCCTGCAAGAAGATAGCAAGGCAACCCGTCAATCGCTGAGTTATCAACGTTATTAACATTGTATTCGGCATGCAGTTTGTCGCTCTGAATCTTTCAATGAGTCGCTGTGGGAAACAAATTTGTCGCGATTGATCTACTCTCATTATTAAATAAACGAAGTCATTTTCCCGAAAAAAGATAGCAAACCACCCACGGAGTCACTCAGTTATCAATTTCAACGTGATTTTTTGGTATTAGAATTTGTTGCTCGGCCCCTTTTAATTAGTCGCTATGGAAAAAAAATTGTCGCGATTGATTTATTTCCGTTATTAAATAAACAAAGTCACGTTCCTGATAAAAGATAGCAAGTCACCCACGTAATCGCTCAGTTATCAATTTCATCAATACTTCTTTGGTCTTAGAATTTGTCGCTCGGCCCCCTTTAATTATTCGCTATGGAAAGATATTTGTCGCGATTGTTTTAGTCCTATTATTAAATAAACAAAGCCATTTTCCTGAAAAAAGGTAGCAAGGCACCCACGTAATCGCTCGGTTATAAATTTCATCAATATTTTTTGGTCTTAGAATTTGTCGCTCGGCCTCTTTGAATTAGTCGTTTTGGCAAAGTATTTGTCAAGATTTATTTATTCCCATCATTAAATATATAAAGTGATTTCCCTGAAGAAAATATAGCAAAGCACCCACGCCATCGCTCAGTTATCAATTTCATCAATATTTTTTGGCCTTAGAATTTGTCACTCGGCCCTTTTAATTAGTAGCGTTTGATTTATTTCCGTTATCAAATGAAAAAAGTAATTTTCTGATAAAAGATTGCAAGGCACCCACGGAATCGCTCAGTTATCAATTTCATCAATATTTCTTGGTCTTAGAATTTGTTGCTGGGCCCCTTTTAATTAGTCGCTATGGAAAAATAATTGTCGCGTTTGATTTCTTCCCGTTATTAAATACAAAAAGCCATTTTCCTGATAAAAGATAGCAAGGCACCCACAGAATCGCTCAGTTATCAATTTTATCAATATGTTTTGGTCTTGAAATTTGTCGCTCAGTCCCTTTTAATTAGTCACTATGGAAAAAAATTTGTCGCGTTTGATTTATTCCCGTTATTAAACAAACAAAGCCATTTCCCTAATAAAAGATTTCAAGGCACCCATGTAATCATTCAGTTATCAATATCATGAATTTTTTTTTGTCTTAGAATTTGTTGCTCGGCACCTTTTAATTAGTCGCTATGGAAACAAATTTGTCACGAATAATTTATTCCTATTCTTAAATAAATAAATTGATTTTCCTGAAAAAATATAACAAAGCACCCACGGAATCGCTCAGATATCAATTTCGTTAATATTATTTTGTCTCAGAATTTGTCGCTCGGCCATTTTTAGTTAGTCGCTACGGAAAAAAATTTGTCGCGATTGATTTATTCCAATTATTAAATACATAAAGTGATTTTCCTGAAAGAAGATAGTAAATCACCAAACCAATCGATCAGTTTTCAATTTCGTCACTATTTTTTGGTCTTATAATTTGTCGATCGGCCCCTTTTAATTAGTTGCCATGGAAAAAAATTTGTCGCGTTTGATTTATTCTCATTATTAAATAAACAATGTAAAGTAATACAAGTGAGACACGGGGTTGACACAACAAATCGTTTATTTCAAGCTTACAAGATTCACTGTTAGTAATGAAGGACAGAAATGAGTATTTATAAAGTTTCTTATCTAAGGGCTGTGTCAGCTTCTGTTGAGATAAATGATTCAAATAATTATATTACGTTAAGCGTAATATTGCCAAGAGATATGTTATCGAAAATAAAAGGAATGGTATAAGCATGGGTATCATATTACACCTCCTTCCCTAGGTGGAAGGCTATCAGGTTCTGAAGGACCTGTAGGCTTCTTAAGAAGTAATATTTTTACCTTTTGGTGGCAAAACTTGAGGTATATATAAATAAGCAAGCCCATGAACAGTATAGATAATAAAATATAAAACATAGTATTCTGAGAATTGTTTTTTTCAAAGTCTTTAATCCGCACAGGGTGTAGGCTGCCAAGTTGGGTGGAAAGGTCTGCTAGGTCCTGTAGTTTGATGTCCTGAAGGTGGAGTTCTGCGGTTGGGGTTGAGTTCAATTTGAAGGTAGGTAACGCCAGGGACGTTTCGTCGGGAAGCTCGTGATTGGCGTTGAAGATGTCGTCGTTAATAATTACGGGGCAGCTCTCTAAAGTAACAATTGAGGGCTGCTCGATAAAGTGGTCTATGGGGGTGTTACAATTTTCTTCGATTCTGGTCCTTTGTATTGGGACGACTATGAGTTGTGTCTCTGCAATTTGTTCAACTATGGTAGCTCCGAGTCGTACGCTGGTTAGATTACATCGTGGATTTCCTGCTTGTAGAATAGGAAAGTAGCACTCGTCGTGGTTGTATGGGCTATCCTTTCTACACAGGCATACATTTTCTAGCCGTGGACAGGAGTCCTCTTTCCAAAAGGTGAGTTTGTTTCGTAAACTTGCAATGAGATAGGGTTTGGTTGGTATAAGAACTTTGGATTGGTAAGGCGTGGGAATCAAATGGTAAGTATAGTAAGGTGCTTGGGTGGCTATCGGCACTGACAATTTTATGTAGATTTTAAGATCTTTAACCGTTGCTGAGATATGAAAAAGATTAAGGTAACTATGCATATTACTAAGATGTATCAGTTGATCTCGTTTATATAGACTCGAGAGTTTAGTTAAAATAATTTGTATATTTGGGACTGGCAAAAAATAGGTGTGAATGATATTATGCTGAGCCATGGCGACTGCATTCTCTAAAGTGTCTAATAATTCTAAAAATATATTAAATTCGTTTTTTATAGTGACACCAGTTTCAAAGTATGACCAGTCTTGTTGAACTTCTTTGAACGTTTTGAAGAGTAGTTCTATATTCGCGTTTATTTGGGTTAGACTTTGATTAACTTTGTCGCTAAGAGCTTTAAATAGAGAAGTTCTTAAATTAATTTCGTGCGTTAGAGTTTCCTGATTGGACATTAATGTATCCATTTTAGAATGGAGTTCTTGCACATCATTGTCATCGGCAGTACCAAATAATATTTTTTGAACGGAACCTATAGCGTTTATAAGTCCACGTTTAAGTCTGACTTCAGGATTCCTAAAATTATTTAATTTATATTCGGTCAAGTTTACGAGGTATTTTAACTGTTGATTAATAGTACTATTAGAATATTTATGTTTATTTTGGAAAAAGCTTAGGTCGGATTTTAATTTGTATAAATTGTTCGTTACGTCCTTTAAATCGATAATGTGAATAAAGTCATGTTGTGATTGTATTATTTTAGTTTCACATGTTAGGCGATTTATGTGCAGCTGCATTTTCATCAAAATTTTTTTGATCTTAGAATTTGTCGCTAGGCCCCTTTTAATTAGTCGCTATAGAAAAAAAAATTGTAATTTATTTATTCCCATTATTAAATAAATAAAGCGATTTTCCTGAAAGGATATAGCAAAGCACCCATGGAATCGTTTAGTTATCAATTTCATCAATAGTTTTTGGTCTCAGAACTTGTCCCTCGGTCCCTTTTAATTAGTCGCTATGGATAAAAATTTGTCGCGTTTGATTTATGCCCATTATTAAATAAACAAAGGCATTTTCCTGATAAAAAGTTGAAATGTATCCACGTAATAGCTCAGTTATCAATTTCATCAATATTTTTTTGATCTTAGAATTTGTTGCTTGACCTCTTTTAATTAGTCGTTATGGAAAAAAGTTTGTCGCGATTGATTTATTCCCGTTATTAAATAAACAATTTCGTTTTCCTGAAAAAAGGTAGCAAGGCACTTACGTAATCGCTCAGTTATCAATTTCATCAATATATTCTGGTCTTAGAGCTTGTCGCTCGGCCCCTTTTATTTACTCGCTACGGAAAAAAATTTCTCGTGATTGATTTGTTGCAATTATTAAATAATTAAAGTGATTTTTCTGAAAGAAGATAGCAAATCACCCACGGAATCGCTCGGTTTTCCTCTCCCTCTTTTCAATTTTTCGCTCGGCCCCTTTTAAATAGTCGCTATGAAAACAAATTTGTCGCGATTGATTTGTTCCCCTTATTAAATAAACAAATTGATTTTCCTGATAAATAATAGCAAAGCACCACGGAATCGCTCAGTTATCAATGTCATCGATATTTCTTGGCCTTAGAATTTGTCGCTCGGCCCCTCTTAATTAGTCGTTATGGATAAAAATTTGTTGCGTTTGATTTATTACCGTTATTAAATAAACAACGTCATTTTTATAATAAACGATAGTAAAGCATTCAGGTAATCGCTCAGTTATCAATTTCATCAATTCTTTTCACGTTTTTAAAAATACGTCGTATGTGTTTGAATTATTCTATATTAACAGTAAAAGTCTTAATTTCAATTTAAAGTAATTAACGTAAGCAATGTGATTTTTATTGATGCGTCGAAAATATTAAAGGATCATTGACCATCATATGCCTTTATAAAAAGCTAATCATATCATTCATAAAAAATTAGATGCGAAAAATGTCTATCAAATGGACTTCCAAATATTCTAATGCTAATCGGACATAAGCAAGGAATGTTTCAGCCTTTCTTGCTGGTATTTGGAAAACAATTTCTCTAATATTTTGGATAGAATTTTAACCACGAATGAAACGTGAATATCTAGAGATAAATTAATAATCGACATCAATGAAATGGACTATCTATTCAGGTAGTTCGAAAAATCGGGGGAAAATATATTGCTTCTATTTTGAGGAACAAAGATAAACTATGAAAGACTATTTAGGAAAGGGAAATTCTATGAAAAGAGCTTATGAGCTTAGTTTTAAGTAACCTCTAAGAAGAAATGAAAAAGGGTGGTATTAAAAATCTTCACAGGTGTAGTTTTTTGGTAGAATGTACAAGCAAATCTCTCGTTTAGTTTGTAACAAATCAATTATTTGTTGGCTCTAGATTAATTTGTTATCTCTCAATTTACCAAACTGGACTCCGAATATTATCTATTCTAAAACTGAGAAATTATTTACGAAGACAGAGATTTTCATCGAATTAAGCAAAATAAACGCAGTGGAAGAATGGCTGGCAGATTACTTTAACTTTAAAAGTAATTACATTGGTTAAGAAATTGTTAACCCTAGTAAGCTATACGGTTGCATAGTTACAATAAGTAGATGACTTACTCCAGAAAATAAAATATAAAACAGTTATATTAATAGTAAATTAACGAATTTAATCAAATAATCGCATTTAAGCATGATGATTACTGTGAGGTATTTTCCTAATTTTTTAAATCGCACGCGTATATGAAAACTTTTGGAATTTTATTGAATACAAAATTAGATAATTTTAAAGTAAATTGCAGTGTTGTTTTAAGTGATTTAAGGGAAGATTCTCTCCCTATTTGGTAGTGTTTTTCCTTGCTTTTTCCATTGTTCTTTTAATTATATAGTTAAATGAAACTGTTATCCTCATATGAGTGAAGAATTGTTTCTTAAGAAATAGTAAATTTAATTATTAAATCTTCAAATATACAGGGTACATCACGGTCAGTAACCTATTATGTTCATGGGAACTGCAAATGAAATTAAACTGAAAATTGTCCATACAAATTTTTATAGGGATTATTTGCGTAATCAAAATAAGTCCACGTGTTATGTGATATTTCCAATTATGCCAGAAGTTAACATCAGCTTCCTTATCTTAAATGGCATATCATATGTTAGGGTAACCTTTAATGTCATTCATATTATCGACTACTAACTTCCGCTACTATAAAATTCAAAAACTAATTTTTTTCACATATATTCACGAGATAAGGAGCTTACATACGTATAAACTACACATATTTTCAAATGTACAGGATGTCCAAACAGAGAGGTCGAACTTCGATAAATCCGATTTTAATTAAATCGCTTATTTCGGCGCACTGTATTCTGTAATCCTACTTGCTTCCTTTTTTATTTCTTTTCTATCTACCGAGGTATTATCTATAGCTAAAGTATATAGTTTTTGAGTTATTTAAAGTTATTCATAAAAATGGTTAAAATAACATTAATTTCGACTATAGTGTGCTATAATAACCAGATCTCGAGAGTTACTTTTAAGAATGTGATTGTTATTATTTTCTTCAATATTTTTAATATTGTGAATACAATATCGTCATAGTTGTTAATTAGTTTAATCATTGTATTTGGTACCTTTTTTGGTTGTTATAGACAAAACTTATACTCATACCAACTTCATATTCATGTTTATGTCTTCGATTTGAAATCGTGATGGTATCAAAACTCAGGAAATCGCCACATGTAGTCCCTTCATATAGACCAGGGATTCCCAAAGTGTGCGCCGCGGCGCCCTGGTGCGCCGTAGAGAGTATAGAGGGGCGCCGTGAGACGCCCCTGTTTACCATTGCCCGGAAACGAAGTTTAGGTATTCGGGGCTACAGAATAAACAATTCAAATCGCGCGCGCTGCATTCAAATATGATGATAGCTATTGGCTTTATTTCAATAGAAGTAAACAATGAAGAAGGGCCACAGTGTGTGCTCTGTATGAAGTTTCTGTCATCAGAAAGTATGCTCCCAAGTAAGCTGAAGCGACATCTTGAGACAGACCCTGCTGTGGTTGAAAAATCACATGATTTTTTTAATAGGGAGTTGCAAAATTTACAAAAACAAAAAAACGTGTTCACTCAACAAGCCTCAATACCTAGCAACGCACTGTTAGCATCATTCAAGGTGGCATACAGGGTGGCGAAATGCAAAAAAAAACTCACACTATCACAGAAGAGCTTACTCTACCGGCTACTCTCGACATGGTGAATATTATGATGGGAGAATCCGCGGTAAAACTAATTTCTAAGGTACCTTTATCTAACAACACTATTAGTCGAAGGATCCATGACATAGCTGACGATCTCAATCAACAATTAATAGAAAATATGAAAGGCAAGGAATTCGGCCTGCAACTTGATGAGGCTACTGACAGTAACAAAGACGCACATCTTATTTGTTACGTACGTTTTGTTGATGACAATATTATCGTTGAAGACCTTTTTTTCTGTAAAAGCATTACGGAAAGCGCAAAGGCTCAAGATTTGTTAGAAACTCTTGACAAGTTCATAAAAGAAAATTATTTAGATTGGGAAAAGTGTATCGGTGTATGTACTGATGGTGCTCGATCAATGTCTGGCAGGTATGGAGGAATACAAGCGCTTATTCGTAAAAAAGCACCGCATGCTATGTGGACCTATTGCATCATCCATTGGGAAGCGCTTGCGTCGAAGTTAATGAGCTCTGAATTGAACCAAGTATTAGAGCGTATCATTGACGTAGTAAACTACATAAAAACTAGACCGCTAAAAGCCAGATTTTTGATGTCTAGGTATGCCTAGATATGGGAACTGAACACAGAGCCCTGCTATATTACTGTAGTTCACGATGCCTTTCACGTGGAAATGTCTTATTACGTGCATTCGAATTACGTGAAGAAATTCACACTTTTTTACAAGAAGAAGGTCATGCAAACTCCAAATACTTTACCCATTCAAACTTTTTGCTAAAACTAGCATATTTGTGCGATATATTTGACAATCTGAATAATTTGAATGTGTCTGTGCAAGGCAATAACATGCACATTTTGAAGTTATTAGAGAAGATTGCGGCGTTTAGAAAAAACTACAATTGTGGATAACAAAAATTAATGAAGATGGCGGACAAGATTTTTTTCCGCATTGCATAAATACTTCTAATGAGCTTGTTGTCTCAGAAAACTTAATGTCTCTGTTTACGGAACACCTTTCGAAGCTCACAGAATGGATTTCGAAATACTTTGCCGAAGACGATGTCGAAAAATATGCGTGGATCCAAGATCCTTTCCATGCACAAGTTCCACCAGAATTCCCTTCGCAAGAAGAAGAGAGTCTTATTGAACTCTCTTGCGACAGCAGCCTAAAAACAGGATTCACGTGTTCCGATTTGGTGGAGTATTGGATATCGGTCAAAAATGAATACCCAACTTTAAGTTCAAAAGCATTAAGAATTCTCATTCCCTTTGCAACATCTTATTTATATGAGGCCGGATTTTCAGCTGCAGCTGTAATAAAAAGTAAATATCGGTCGAAGATAAATGTGGAGCAAGAAATGAGAGTAGCGGTATCAAGCCTTATCCCGCGCTTTGAAAAAATGTGTGGAGATCACCAAGCTCACACGTCACATTGATTAAGTTGTCATTGTATTTAATATCCTATTTTTCTTAAATTATAAATGTTTCTTGCGTGTCAATGAAAATATAAAAACTCAGTTTCATATTTCGGATGTTTTAATTTTTGTGCCTATCTACCTAGTATCCTTGTACCTTCTTTCGAGTATTAACGACTACGGGGCGCCGAGCCAAAATATTTAACCTGTAAGTGCGCCGCGAATTGAAAAAGTTTGGGAACCCCTGATATAGACCAATATCTTTATTGTCTATCATCGCCAAGCTCTTTAAGAAACTTCTACTAAAAAGAATAAAACTAATTATCGAGAGAAAAAACTAATCCCAGACGACCAGTTTGAGTTCAGACATAAACACTCGACAATAGATGAGGTCCATAGAATCACTAATATAATAGAGAATGCGTTAGAAAAGTTTGCTCTGCCATATGCCTCAACGTAGCGCAAACGTTTCACAAGATTAGGCATGAGAGACTACGATATAAATTAATAATTATCTTTCCTAAATAATACGCAGATATTTTAAAATCCTTTTAATCAGACAGATACTTTCGAATTAAGCAGGAATATGATTACTCTGTCCTTAAAGAAGTCAAAGCAGGAGTCCCACAAGGCAGTGTTCTACCCTGTGCTCTACCTTCTGTATACGTGTGAGCTCTAGAGCTAGAAAGTAAAACTGTAGCTACTTTTGCCGACGATACTGCGATAATAGTAATGGTCAAAACTAATATAGAAACAGCTAATAAACTTCAAAACGTCATCAGTAAATTCCAAATGAAGAAAAATCAATTTATATCGATTTCACCAATAGACACATCAAACATATATCAATAAGTTTGAATGGACGAGTAGTCCCACATACCAATACAGCTGAAAATCTCGGTCTAACTTTAGATAAGAAGCTTCTATGGAATGCCCACGTAAGAAAGGAAACAAAATAATTAGGTATAAGATATAAGAAAATGTACTGGCTCTTGGATTGGAACTCAGCCTTGTCCATATATAGCAAGCTCCTCTTTAGCAAGCAAATATTAAAACCGGTGTGGATTTATGGTATTCAGCTTTAAGATTGAAATAGGAAGTCAAACATTAAAATTATATAAACCATTCAAAATAAAGTACTACGGATCATCGTTAGTGCATCTAAGTATATTATAAATGAAGATCTCCACCGAGATCTTATAATAGAAAACGTTGAGATAGAGATTTAAAAATTTGCAAGAAGCTACGAGGGAGAACTTCTATAATACAAGAATATCGAAGCTATCAAGCTCCTTGATAACTCCAACCAAATAAGAAAACTCAAGAGAATTCAACTTCACTAGCTAATGTAGTGGTTTGAGTTAAATTAAGAGCAGAATAATTTGTGTAGTGCACAAGAAAAAGTGCCATACCTGTCAGCAATTGCTAAGAAGACATTAATGGGTGACTCTTAGAATTTAATTTAAGTAATTTAGTATAATAGGATTAGACATAAGTTAGTCATTAGTCTTAGACTAGATCGTAATAATATTTTTAAAAAATTATGTCTTCAATAAAAACATACGTAAGTAAATTTTTGTGTACCATAATAAAAATAATTAACCGTGTACTTTTCATATTCAAGTACATTTCTTTCCTCTATTTGGTTTTCAATGACCCCCTCCTCATTGGGGGTTATGGAATAATTTCACCTTTTTCGAGCAGAATGAGTTTCTAATAGATCCTTTATAACATTGTTTTATATTTTCCAATAGTGCAAAATATCACCATTCCATAGTAATTTGAGTTACAAATATATAAGAATAAATATTTTCTTCATGCATACTATATTCGATATTCATATTGATTTAATAATTTTTAATGATAATTTTTAATAATTCAAAGACGGTATATTATAACTATAATAAATATCTGCGTATATCGACAAAAAAGGAATAAAGGAAAGGAATCCTATAGAATAACGAAATACCAGTATGTTCGACTTGAAATAAAGTATTTCAGATATCTGTTGAAATTCGACCTTTTCTTCTTGATACCCTACAAAGTTATCTATACACCCTGTATGAAGCGTTTGTAGTTTGCATATACGCAAGCTCAATATCACATAAACATATGGCAATAAGATTGGTTATTAGATTTTATCATAGCGAAATTATTAATCCTTAGAAGGAACTTGATCCTTATAGTTTATTTCATCGTTAGTTGCCAAATACAAAATCTTAAAACACACCGAGGCTTGTTTTTATGGCTAGACTCAAGTAGACTGTCCCATTTATCGACAAAATAAGAGAGTTTTTTATTCGTCAAATAACCATGAATTGAATAGTACATACAACAACAAAAGTAGGAGACCGGTTTCTGACATTGTCTGAAGCAGGTTTTTATTATTTTTCTTTTTCCTGATAAAATACAAAGAATAAAAACAACCAAACGTACAACAAATACAAATAACACTGGTTAATAGACAAAAAAACTCCCTGTAATATAGGGAATAGGGAAAAATTCACATATAATATAAATGATAATTGTGCGGCTAGGTCAAAACATCGACGGGGTGATGTCGTTACTCCCCCATTTAGGCAAAGAACGTTGACCAATGTTTGAGCATGAACTGCTGACATTAAATACGTGTAAGTATCCAAGACACGCAATAGAACTTAAATCACCATAATATATCATATAAATGTAGTCATTTAGAAAGTAATAAAATAATATTAAAGTAAAGTAGGTAAATAGTTATTCACAAACACCGAAAGATTACTCATTTTTCGATATTCGCCGCGTCAACCAAGTTAGTATTATCAGGAGATAATTAAAAATTAGTTTAGTTTTATATGGTTTTAGAGACGGAAGGCCATTAAGTGGAGAAAGTTAATATCAACTTTCGACAGAACGGGAAATCATATTTGTGGTTATGAAAATCCCTATTGAAAAATTTTCTATTTCATATATATTGTAGTATATTATACATATTTGTAGTTTTCCATAAACGACTAATAGGTAAATCATTGTGATAAACCCTGTATATAGTTTATTTAAACCTATTCCACATTTTAAATTATTCAAGGAAGAGAAACCAAAAACAGGAGACCAGTTTTCCACGAACATCGAAATATTACTTGTTACTCGACACATGTTTTTTTTTACAAAGATCGATGCCAATTAACACTGTTACCGTCAATCATAAATAAGTGAACCGATCTTGCAGTATTTTATTCCAATAATTGGATTTGAATAACTTACGCGTTCAAGTGAAATCAATTAACATTTATTTTTTAGACTTTATGGGTAAGGGTGCTTGCGTGTTTCGAACTGAAAATGTCACTGGCTCTCATATTTTTTTGTTTACCTACAGTTGTTGTTAGGTATTATTACTACGTGATTGACACGTTGATTGAGGGTATTCACCAAATGAAATAGTTATACGTGAACAACTACCAATTTTTAGCGTTCAATAATACGTATACGTGTATGTGTAAATAATTAAATCCTTCGTTTGTCCGTGAAATGATATTTGTCGATTTTGAGCTTACTCCTTCATTAGGCAAATGGGTATAATATATTAGTTATTTTTATGGGATAAATGGGAATATACTTTTGATGTTAAAAAATATATTTATTGAAAAAGTACAAATACAGATTTTTTTCAATAAATCAATTCCAGCTTTTGTATTATTGCTTAATATAGTACATCGATTTTGTTTCATGGAAAAAACGTTTTCTTGAGGAACACTGAAGAAAGTCCGTATAGACTAAAAAAGAGCAGACAAATTCAATAATCCAGATTTCTTCTAGATTCAGAGATTCTCTAGGTACTCTTTATTTCATCGCTATTTGCCAAATAAAAAACTTCCTTATCTTGCCGATAAACGGAGCAGTCTACCTGAGCCTAGTCATAAAAATAAACCACGATATGAGATAAGAGCCGTTTGGGATTTTTTATTTGGCAAATAGCGAAGAAATAAACTATAAGTAAGTAATAGTTTCCAACTTACTTGAATGTTACTTGGTTACTTTGAATCTGCAATTCGAACAAATATTTTCGGTTACAAACTGAAAACATTTAAGTTTAGATTAGCTTCAAAGCGGAGATTTCTATCGCATTCAGGAGGTCAATTTACGTCATATTCATAGTGAATATGACGTAATGTTAGACGTCGTGACGAGTGTTATTTTGCGTCCTTTTGTATTTTCCATAAAATTCTCTTACTGTCCATCAATTTTCTCTGACACAGAAGAACGTTTTCTTTGAGTAAAAATCTAAAATAGTTCATATAGACCAGAGAAGGGCATGCAAATTTAAAGATGTATTCAAAGTTCTCACTGTTATCAATGAGTATGAATGTTATATTAAAGCAATATAAGAACAGATGGTAAATAATTCGTATACCACTAACAATATATCTAGTTTCATGCTTATGCTATACTATACTAAGGCCAAGTTTCCTACTTTTCGTTTCATTATCATATTCCGTAATTACTTTTAGTCTCATACGAGCAGCTTTTCTCATACGAATACAAACGAGTAACTTTTTATTAAAAAAGAAGCCACCTTTGTCATAATCATCTTCATTCATTTACCACCATATTTATTACTGTTGTGATTGATTTGCCTTTATTTAATTTCAGGTTACCTAAATGATGGATTGGGCCTATAGCGGTGTAAACAAGACAGTTCCCCGTAATGCAGGTCCGGAATGTGCCGATTTCATGAATCCGATCTGGCGCATTATTGAAACAACGTTGGTTTTGATTTTCACCGTGTGGCTCTTCAAATGGAGCTATCCAAAGCTAACGCTTCCCCCAGCTGCATACGTCCGTCGTGATAGAGGGGGAAGGAGAACACTGTTAGTATTAATGTGTTTAATCTGGGGAATGGAAATAGGTTATAAATTTTCATCCAGAACTGTGATATATTTGTTGAATCCTTGTCACGTTACAACAGCGATACAGGTATGAATTAAAATGCATCTGACGCGCGTAAATACTATAGAAATTAGACGTAGACCAATAGAAGATATTTTAAACCTAATAAAATAATTAAATTATATTTCAAAAATTAAAATAGCGAAGTTAGTTGAACAATTGTTCACGTAATATATGAAATCGGAAACAGGTTTCTTATACATTAAAATAATGCAGCTTAAAATAGTTAATTCTGTCTTTATTTCTTGGTTCCTAATTTAATTTTTATATTGGTAGTACATACCTCATCACTTGAAATATTACCACTAACTTCAATATAGATTCTCAATTATTCTCAAGGATTTTATTTATGCATCTTTGTTTATATTATTTATTACTATCGGTAGAAAGTATCACTGCTTCTTATTCTGTAATAAAGTATAAAACAATGTGATTGTCATGCCATTGGATACTGTTCTGCTAAAGAAAACGACTGTTTAATATGTAACATTTGCATAGTTAAAATAATCTCTGAAATTATTCAATGGATCCAGCATAAATACCTTTATCATCATTTAAAGTTGATACCACAATGATGTATAAGAATAATGAAGTATTTTGTGATATGTTGTGTGTAATCGTTAAAAATGATTTTTAAATTTGCTTCCACTTGAGCATCTTACAATTTTGTAATCGGCTGTGGAGGTTCCGGGATTCTAGGACACTGTATGAAATTAAAGAGATTTGACAAAAACCGCGCAATGCACAGAATATATTAAACAATTAGTTTTGCGAAATATTTAACTTATCCTTCGACAGCTAATATTAAATTAAAAATCTGAGAAAAGTGTCTAAAGATGATATCCACCGTTTTTTTTATGTATAATCTGTCTCTAGAGCAATGAAACCAATTATTTTAATTTATACTTAGAACCAGTGTGACATTTAATGAGTAAATACCACTGTCTAAAGTTCATAAAGTTTCATCGAGAACTGTGATATATTTGTTGAATCCTTGTCACGTTACAAGTATGAATACAGGTATGAATGAAGATACATCTGACGCACGTAAATACTATAGAAATTTAGACGTAGACCAATAGAAAATATTTTATACCTAATAAAGTAATTAAATTATATTTCATAAATTAAGAAAGCGAAATTAGTTCCTCTTACCTAATTTCTTCATAAATTGTACCATTTCCAAAGAAAATTTTAACAAGTATCTACACGGTATAACTTTATATTTGAACAATTTAAAGAAAGATTCAATACAGTGTTCGGTGGCAATGCTGATTCTTCTGAAAAGTCATAACTGTAATAATAATAATAACATCTATTTAGTGCATCAGGTTATTCCCTCTTACGCGACTAGAATTAACTATAAATAGATAAAAACTACGAACATTAGATATATATTAAGAATATAGAATAAACCCCCTTGAGTAAAAAATAGGACGATTTGAATTTTAAATAAATATATATCTCCAGCAAACATATTAAAAATGGCGGAGGTGTCAATGTCATCATAATTTGCTTAGAACATTAAATATTTCTTTGCTACCATTGTCCTTGTTTCCTAACAACTAATCATCGCAATCACGTATAAACTTATTATGTAATGTATAATGGTTAATGAGCTAATATAATGTATGGGCTAATGAGGAAGAACGGTTATAAGATAATAAATTGGCACCTCTGCGATTTTTCGACAAGCAAACTAATTTTGTATTTGAATTACAACGTTATTATAGTCTTTCTTATATTTTAACTCCCGTTTTTTATATACTACATTAAGGGTTTTCTATTTACTGTTTGTGAGAAAGGTTTACGAACCTTTTGAGATAAATACAAATAAACTAAATACGACTTTATTTTTCACATACATTTTACAGTTGTGCAAATCGTCTTGCATTAACAATCTGATATTGGCCGGCAAACATTTAAACACTTTTGATTGAACGTTTAATAATTTCCGGTTTAATATGGTATTTCGATACAAATTCGTGGCTTGAAGTCTCCTATCAATTATTTTATTTAACCACCATTTTGAGTAACCCCACAAGAAAAATCCAAGAATGTCAAATCAGGTGATCATTTAATTGGTGCTCGTGGACTATCCATTTTATGGTGAAAGACATTATCATCTTCCTTATTGGGATAAAATTTTCTTCAAAGAAGTAAGGCTCGTACTCAAACTCATTGTATTCAAAAGATGCTTTAAGTAATTAACTTTTGTTAAAATATAGGGAGTTGTAGTTGAACAAATATTATGATGATGACGTTACAACTCAAACACGAAGTCTGAAAAAAGACAGTGCATATTTAAGGGTATTTAAACAAATTAGTTAATAACAGAGTTACGAGAATTGTGCGAATGTCTTAATATTTAAGGTTAACATTACATTAATTCTAGCAGCGAGACAATGAACTAGCTAGGGACTAAAATAATTATCGGGTTTATTCTTTAACATATAAGTCGGAAATCGAGAAAGGAACTACCAAACTGCCACGCGATTATCAAAGTAGTTCCAGAATAGCAAGGCTATTACATAATCGCTATAGGAAACGACCACTCCTCGGGCTAAAGCTCCGCCAGGCATTGAACTATACCTAAAAGCGATCCTCGATCCCCCTTTCTCGTGTTTCTGCATGATCACAAAAGATTTCAACAAATAAAACCAAAACGTTTTTATGTTTTGAAAGGTTTTATTTTTCGTTATCCAATCCAGAACAAATGTCGAATCCTACCTGTGGTGGGTTTTATTTTTTGAAAGAGTTTATTTTTGTGTATCATAAAATGTTATGGATTTGGTTTTCTAATAAAAATTCAGTTTTAGAATTTGACATATTTAGGTCGAGCTGTTAGTAGTGTCAGATTTGAAACTGCGTTAAATTTTTATTTAATTAAATTAAATTCTCTTTAATTGCTATGAATAGTTTGACATCAGTACCATAAAAATAGCTTTCTATACTCCAAGCTATTGCCATAATTATATAAATAAGAGGAAATGTAAAGGAGGGTAAACATAATATAGTAAGTCCTATTCGATAGCTATGATTTAATAAAAATTATTTTAACTGAAACCAAGTTAATTTCTTTAATAAAAATGAATGATGTATTTTATTGAAAATTTTAACTGATGAAATAACCGGTATAAATGGTATTTACTTGATACTGGTGCTCCCAATATATTTCATACATACCAAGTAAAGTACGTTAATAATGAAAAAATAGACCTTTTTGATGTGAAATCGTGGTGTTCTACCAAAATCCATTCTTTTATCCGATAGTAGATGCGACTGTATACGACTATTTCCTATATTAAACAAAATTGCTTAATATATTAAGAGGCCTCTTGTCCTCTTCCTAATAATATAGCTAGATAACCAGTCTCAAAACCTAGATATACTCGACTTATTGTTTCTATTTTAAATGAAATATTGATTATTTTGTTAAGATTAAAAATTAATTTAGTAAAATATATTCATGCAATACTTTCCAGAAATTTTCACAATAAATTAAATTAAATTTCAATATTAGATAAATTACATCAGATATTAGCTTCGGATACTATAGAACAGCAGTTTTGTTTATAGAACATGGAGCAAAAATGCTCAGAGAATCCATTGACAAGAATTTGGCCATATTTATTCTCCTTGTTGTTAATAAATAGCCATATTATTTTATTATCTGACTGAATATTATTTTCACACTCACGCATAAAATTTTATATTCCATGTTAATTTGTAGTTGTATTGAATAGGCCTTCTCAGATTCTTACAAGTCTCTCTAAGGTGTATCTATCTATTTACAGGTCTTCTAAGATCTCTATAAAATCTATTTTTAATGATGAAATCCATTTTTCTCCTGAAATGAACGTAAGTCACAGAAATACATTTGCTTGAAATTAAAAAAGATTTTTCTTTTAAGCATTGTCCCAATTTCATGATATTTTGCCGACGTATAATAAAGTGGCGAGAAGATAAAAATACTTTAATTGAACTATCACGATATATTCGTGAGTATTTGTCATGCCAAGCTGACATGAAACAGTATCCCAATTCTGTTGTTTATTTTTCAGTAATAATCGATACCTACAGAAAAAAGTAAAGGTCGACAAAAGATCTGTAAAACTTTAAAACTTCGTTTTCGTTAAAATTATATTTTGCCATATAATTTGTAGTTACCTTTCTTTCATCTCACAGACTTATAAAACTTTATAAATAAACACTAAATTTCTATACTCTTTTTCAATAACTTCTATATTCTTATCAGTTATTGCTATAATCGTACTTATGCGTTTTTTTAAAACATTGTCATTAGTATTACTCAATATTTTCATTAATATTAATTTCAGTGACTTTCACTACTTCCCTTTCACATTTCTAAAACCAACTCGAGATATGGTGAATATTTTTTAAAATTTCATATTTTACCTAAACTGTGAATAATATTTCATTTATTATTTCTTCTTAAATAAACACGCAATGCTTCGAAAAGTCACAACTGATTTTAAATATTCTTTATTTTAATTTCAATTAATACTTGGGTTACTCTTAAATATTATATTTATTTAAATCAAATACTCTAATACTAGATATGTAAATTCTAAATATATCCAATAACAATAATATAAACACTGGCGGAAATGGAAATATTAACACCAAGACGGAGGTATGCTAGATCAGGTGTCGTCAAAGAGCCACTTGGAGGGAAGAATAGCGCTCTGTGGTATTCAGAACTGAGAGTCGTTTTTGTCTGGATGCTAGTGATGAACGTGCATGGATCAAAAGGAGGTCTGATGAAAGCTATATTCGTCGATGCCATATCGGACAAACTCCAAGGATTATGGTGTCGGGAGGAATTCCTATGACACCGGGACCCCCAGTGGTAATCCAAAATAACAGTATAGCGAATTTTTACGCCAGAGTCATTCAACCTGTTGTTTTTCCGTTTATTAACAATATGGAGGGGGGGATATTTCAGAAAGATAACGCTCGCCCCCATATCGCTGCTGTGACCAGGAATGCTCTCCATAACATTAATGTTTTACCCTAGCCTGCAAGATCTCTCGATCTTTCTTTAATAGAGCACGTGTGGGACATGCTTGAACGTAGACTTCACAACCTCAACCAGCTATGACACTAGCCGATCTGACAGCACAAGTGCATCAAGCGTGGGAGGGTATACCTCAGAATGAGATTCGTCACCTTTATGACCGGAGACACCTACGTGTGGAGACCTGCATTTAACAAAATGGTGGTTACACTGAATATTGAGGAAGATACCGCTATACTCATACATTTTAAGTTATACTACTGTAAATAGTATCAGTGTAATATACCACCTGTACAAATATTTTGTGTGCGTCTCATTGATCCAGAATACCTGATTCTTGGTGTTGGGATTTCCATTTCCGCCAGTGTATATTCGAGTGCACCTTAAAATAAAAGATAACTACTTTCTAGAACGCCAAAGATCAAAACAATGTTTTAAGAAAGTTAATCAAAATATTTTCATATATATATATATATATATATATATATATATATATATATATATATATATATATATATATATATATATATATATATATATATATATACAGTGCTAAGTGCTATTCAAAAGTCCCCTCCCCCCCCTCTTATCTTTTTAACGATTATACATAAACTAGTGAAATTTGGTGACTGAATATTAAGGGTTGTAAACTTCCCTACTAGTGATGATAGATGACGTATGCGTCAAAAATGCGTCACAAGGTCATTGTGACCAATAATTTTAAATGGAACCCTATGGCAAGCGACACCTCTTTTAAAGGGTATCGAAAAAACCTATTCAATGATACTAATATTGTGTCTGTTTACGGCAGTTTTGACAACTGGCTTTCAAAAACCGCAAAGCTGTTATGAATTAAATCAGTTAATAATAAAATTTAAAATTCTCAAGTCTCCCCAATTTGATGTTTTTTTAGCTGTCAAAGTTTTCATACATTTAATAATTTGTATAGTGGTCATGGATTAGACGCATAGCGAAAACATATTTAAATAAAGTCGAATAGAACTAAATAATAATAAAATAGTAGTAGCACTTCCTTAATTTCTATAAAAATTGACAAAGCTTGGCTAAGTAAAACCAACTACTTTAATATTGGCGCCACCGCCATTCTCTCTCAAGACTGTCAGTATGTTACTATTAGATAATTCATACAATTATAATACATATTGTTGACAAACAGTAGTATCAGTATTAATAAATGGTTTAATATAAAATTTTATTCGAATAATACTGATTTGTAAAATTTTGTGGGTGAAAATGTCATTTTCATTCAAATTCAAGTATTTAAACCTAAAACTTTTCCAGGCGTAAATAAAAATAATATGTTTCTACTAAACTATTTTATTAAAGAAATAGCATTTCATAACTATTTACTAAAGAAATACCATTATTATTTCGTGGAAAGATGATCAAACAAAGAAATATTTGTATAAATAAATATATATATCGCACCCTGAATACAAGACTACCATAACTCAAAAATGACAGTTCAGAGATAAATGTATTTGAAATTTTAGGTATATTTATGTGATCGAACTAAGAGTTGTTTGTTGATCTCATGATATTGTTAACGTAAAATCGATTTGCCAGTAGGTTTACTTATCACTTATAATAGGAGAAATTGAATGAAAATATAAATATCAGATAAAAACTTTAAGTTGTTACTATTGCTCTGATATATTTGCAATAATTATAGATCAAAAGTAAAAAATCGGCAGATATTTTGAATTATGTTGTTTTTGATTTAACATTATTTTAATATAGGAACATAAAAGACAATGTAACACATTATATAAGTTGAAGAAAAATTTTATTTGAAACTAACAAACAATCTTTTTGAACACTAATAACTGCTAATATTCATAGGTTCATTACTTTTTACTTTCTTTTTGTTCTTTTGTTGTTTTTGTTTCTTCTTTTCGTTTGTTTTCTTCCACAGGAAGAGCTTCATAAAATGAATGATGAACTTCAGTTATTGCATTCGTACGACACAAAAATAATGGGGCTTCTCTTTTTTCTCTTAGGTGACATTTTATATGCTTTCTGTAAGTTTGGTGTTGTTCTAGTATTCCTTGTTTGCATCCTTTGAGTATTAATTTCTTTAAAGTTTTCTTCATCATAATCTATCTTGTAATAAACAATGGTTGGTTTTGATTTAATAAATTTCAAAACCTTAATGTCATTCCAAACAACCTTTTCTTTATTGGTGTAATTTATATTGTAAGAGTTAGTATTTCAAAAGGTTTTAAAATCCCAGAAGTCACTTGTGGACATTTCTATTGCACACTATTGTGGATTGTTTTTGTTTTTGCCATTCTTATAATGGGGGCTCATTGGAAAGGAATATAAACCGGACCTAATTTCAATACTCTATGTTTTCTTTTCTCTATACACGAATGTATAGAGTCGTCCTCATTTTGGCTGTGATCTGTGATTTAATACTTATGTTCAATTACGTCTATATAGAGTTCTGATACTGCATGCGTGCCCATACTGGTTACAAATCTATTTTTATTCTATCCACAACAGTTGTTGCTATAGAATAAATAATTATATATTGTCTTAAACTGCCACAACCAGAGATGAATCCTTTTTAACATTTGCAATATCAGCATGTTTTTCATCTCTCGATTTTTGTTTATTGCGTACATGAGTATCGTATTCTTGTTGCAAGGTTTTTCTACCGTCTTGATTGAAATTTTGATAGTTGGCACAAAGGAAACATTGATCTTTTTTTGGAGTGTACCAGGAAAATTAAATTGTGTATTGAAAGTTTCCCTGTTTAATTAAAAATTTCTCGACTTTGCCACAGTTGGTTTTTTAGGATTATCTAACAATGCAACAATTTTCTGTCCTCTGCACGACATTTTCAATATAATATGGTAGAATAAAACTAAATAATTGTTTACTAACCACAATCCCTGTAAATGTAAATAAAACCCCAAAATATACATCAACTGCAACAGCGTAACTCAAAATGAGTTGAATCGCGATTATTATCCTGCATTTAACTTCTTTGTAAAATGGTTCAAAATAATAAATTTTAAGTTAGGTTGTCCTTGCATCAAGGAGAACACCATCTAAACTCAACTTTGCTCAAGCGTTTTGTATAAATTTTGACTTATGTTATTATTACATCAGCATAATTCTCCTATTGTTATTCGAAAATTGTTGAATTGACATAAATCAGAATAAGTTAGTTTTGCATTATCAAATATAAACTTTATAACAGAAACAGTAACATATTTTAAGATATGTTGTTAATTCTTAAATAATTTATTAAATGCAATACTAACATTAGTCTTTTTAAAAATTATGGTATTATTATTTAGAATTACCATAATTCTAAATAATAATACTAATAATATTATTCACAATAGTATTGTATTGTGAAATATGAAGACTAAAGGTATTATTGGTATAAAAACCTTAAAATCACTGAATTTGGACTTATGGTAAAATAAAGCACAATTACTTGAATATATTTTGCCGAATATATGAACAATATAGACGGACAAGAGACTATTTTGGACACTATATAAGCAATATACGAGTATACAGACAAGAGAATATTTAGATAAAACTTTTATTAGCCGTTGTGTTGGACACAAAGGTCCAGTAGCTTGTCGCGAAGTCTATTGCTCGGTTCTTAATCAATTTACGAAATATTCCTAAATTATTTTGATGGATATACTATAAACCTAATATGCACTCAAAATATATGCTTCAAAGTATTACGAGTCATCGTTAAATATTTGAAATAGACATTATGTCATGATCAATTGTCGAAACCTTTTATTATTCTTATACACTGGAAGAAACGGACTGACAATGTAAATTGAAGTGCCTATTATACAAAGTATATTATATAAAATGTATTTAGTATATAATAACACCTACAACTAATAGTAATGAAATAAAATTAATAGTGATTAACGTACTCAACAATGTTGGCTTGGTTTCACTGACATACGTCTTTGCTTCTGTGAGTACATTTAGAATATCAAGGAATTCCTCACTTCCATCACATATCACTACTTCAGATGATATGTTTCTATGTTTCTATTTATATAATAGATTATATTCTATTTATATAAGCAGATAAATAGATGATGTCGAATAAATATCTGTTGATAGCAAGTTGAATATCCTGTCGAAATAGTTTCAGATTCAGATGTCTTTGTTAGTGTAATCACTAACTCTTGTCCGCTATTGCAATAGAAAATGTAACAACCAATTGAATTAGATATGTTGCCCTATTGACTAATATAATTATGCTAACATCCCACTAAGTATTTTTTTCAAAAAATGGCGAATGTATTACTGTAATTTTTTATGTATTTGGAGATACTCTAATAGACTATATTTAGTTATTTCTTTACTGTTACTCCAATATTATATCCTAGCGTATGATCAACGTGGATAGATAATCACATACTCGTGCATATGACCGGTATTTAGGATGGTGATGAGTTAGAGAGGAAAAATAGCAAAAACATGTTTTGAAATAAACTCAAATAAAACAAAATATTCACACAAGTTAAACTGATAGTGATACCTTCGCCATTTGTTTAAAAATGCCTTGTCGGGTAAATCTATTCTCTTTTTACTTCTTCAGAGATCGTTGCTGGTGTTTCATTTATAAAATGTAAATAATACCCAGAAGACTATTATATAGTATTGGCGGATGCGCCACTGTCATTTTAATGTATATTAATATTTTGTAGAACTCGGCTTTATTAAAATATTTCTTTTTATATTTTAATACAGTTTTAACATAGTGGAAACATAACCGCTATATATAATGCTGATGAGTGAGAAGTAAGCCATAGCGAAAACATATTTAAATAAACGCAAATAGAACACAATACTAATAGAATTGTAGTGGCATCTTAATTTATACAAAAATTAACAGCTAGGCAAAACAAACTATTTTACTGATTCTCTGAAAATTTTTATTAATTTGTCATTTATGTATTATAAATATAAATAATTCTCAGAAAAGTATTTTAAAGAACTGGTAGAAGTACCACTATCATTTTAATAACGTATATGAATATTTTGTAGTGAAGATTATTTAAATATTTTGTTAGTATTAGTTAGTATAGTAGTTAGTATTCTTTTAAATTCTAAATATGGCAACTACGGTAATAGATGGATATCATACCCACGGTTTTGGAAGAACTATTTGTAACACTGACACCTCCGCCATTTTCTTTGATGATAATATTGATTTATAACGTTTTGTCTCAACTCAAACTGATATATTTATATATAAAATTTTTACAAAACACTACTAAAAGCAATATATTTCTACTAAATTATTTTATTAAACAAATCACATTATTCTTTCGTGGAAAGATAAACAAACAAAATATCTATATCATCAAATATCTATATCTATATCGAAATAAATATATGTTGACATTCTTCAAACAGAAACAGTGTACCGAATAACAAATAATACTTTAATCCTAAAGAAGTAAAGTATAGTAGAGCTAGTTAAATATATATTTGCCCAATATATAGGCAATATAGAAGGACCCTAGGCCCTTCTCCTAACCGTTGAATTGGACACAGAAATCCATTAGCTTCTCGTGAAGCCTATTGTTCGGTCCTAAATTAATTTAAGGAGTCTTCTTAAATTATTTTTATGGATATATTATAAACCCAATATGCACACAATAATTATGGTTCAAAATATTATCTGATAACGATTACTTTATTATATTATAACAGAGATAGACATTATGCCAACATAAATATAGAAAATAGACATCATGCCAATATCTATTGTGCAAACCTTTTACTATTTTTATATACTGGAAGAAACGGACTAATAATATAAATTTAAGTGCCTATTATATAAAGTGTATTATATAAAGTATACTTGGCTTTTAATAGCGCATACAACCAATAGTAACTAAATGAAATTAATAGTGATATTAACCTAGTCAACAAAGTTAGCTTAGTTTCACTGAGAATGTAGTATATTTCAATAGTCGTCCAAATTTTCTGAGACATACATCTTTGAATAGCCTCGTGAGGCTACGTTTCCAATATCCAGAAGTTCTTCATTTAGATGATGTTTTGAAAAATTTAAAATTGTTCACCTACTCGCCAGAATATACATTAATATGTTAACACAAGAATCTTTCGAACTTATTCTTTAGATTAAACGTTAACGAAAATCGTAGAATTTTTATTTATTTTTACTTTTCATTAATATAAAATATCTACTGCTAAAGAAAAAACTTCCAATTTACCTATAATAAGTATTTTCTAAATGGGAATAGTTAGTTAAATATTGAAACGTCCCGTACCCGGGCTATAAGATCACGCGGTATTTTCCAATTTTTCATAACATTATTAAATCAATTTGGCCTATAAAATGTTACCGAAATCATTTTTATTTCATTAACAGGGATTATATAAATTTTCCTAAATGATCTTTCACTCACTTATTAATTAGTAAAAGAATTTAGGCACGTTTTAAATTAATTTTCATAACGAAAGTAGAGTTTTAAAATATTCAATACAAAATATCCAGATCATAAAAGTAGAATATTTGTGTAAAAAATGCATCTCGGCTTGAAGCTGCAGACCGTACCGGAGATTCAGGCAAGCGATGCAGGTAGCTCGAGAAATGATTGTCGCCCTTATACGTTAAGGTTTATATGGAAACTGAGGCGAAAGAACGGGAACAGATGTTTAGGAAACTGAATACAATGTCGACTAGAGAAAGCGTATACGCGGTACGGCGGCGTGCTACCCCTTTCCGTCATACCGGGGTTGTCGGGAATATGCGTTCTCTCTCACATGACGCCGAGATTTTGTTTAAATACGGAGAGAATCGAGGTAATAGGACAGTTTAAAATGAACTCAAGAAGACGCTGTGGGAAGTAATCCGGGAAGAGGACATCGAAGAAGACCAGAAGAGCCGAAGCCTGGGAGCCAGGAAGATTCGAAAACGTCAACCCAAGAAGAGGCCGCTGGGGGACATCCGGGAAGAGGATACTGGAAGTAATCCGGGAAGAGGACGCCGAAGAAGACCAGAAGAACCGAAGACTGGGGGCCGGGAAGATCCGAAGACGCGAGTAGCTGAAGTGCCGGAGCATAGAAGACCGCCGATCCGAAATTCATATTTCGTATCCACTACCTCACCGCCTCGGAGGGGTTTCGCCGTTCGAACTACGCAGCACACTAGGGAAGTACGGGCCCGCTTTTCGTAGGCTCTGGGCGGTCATTCCCTCGTCCACGGAGTCGTCGGGGCGCCTACGTATCATGGACGTCACCGGGAGCGGGGGTTGCGAACCTGGGGGAGAAGTCTCCAACGCCGTGCCTATCGGCTCCTTGCTAGGTGCGGGTATTTAATCATTCGTATTTCCACTAATAGCCAAATTATCGCGAACACGCATTATCGGAAGGGGGGGGGGGGAGATGTACTTAATTAACGACTCTATATCTACGTCGTTATTTCACTGTGGTACTTAATTAGAATTCAATACTATTTAGATAATTTCTGCCATAATAATAATTCACTCGCTTGTTATCTATTCACTGTTATATTTTCACTTATCTTTGATTTACTATTATATTTTATGTTTTTCATGTGTGACTACGTCCCTGCATTTCTCTAATTGCCTTCAAGGTAAATTCACCTGTGTTATGATGTTCTTGAGAGGCCAACAACCCTCTGCCCATATTGCTTCAACTGCAGTTTATTGCACTTTGCAGATCAGCTGTGAGCGCCCCCGAACGGGGGCATCGACAGTTACATAAAAGTTATTGACAGTGCCACAGGTGCGCTTGTTCGGTAGTTTATACTATCGGGAAAGTTTACCTGTGGGTTCAATTAGAAATGATCATTAGTGCTTAGGGCTCTAGGGTGCGTGCTCTGTCACCGCAGAGGGTTAGAACTTCACCTTTGGCCAGTTTACCATACCTTGTTATCTCATAGCGAGCGGGTATGTGACAAAGCCAAAACTGAGACAGTGTCTCACCTCTAATACCTAGTGCGGTGATTTGGTACAAGACCTATAGCAACGAGCCATTTGCTTACTGCGAGTTGTGGTGGAGCTTAGGTTTCTTTTTGCCTCCCCAGTGGGGAAACTCACAGGGTTTGTGTCTAAATAAACGGAAGTTGCCGTTACAAATAGCAGGGTTCTGTGGTCTGTCAAGAACATTATTTCCACTTATCCAAAGTGGGAAAATAAAATGTAAATTGAAGTGAATTTTGAGTTTCCTTTTGATCGCCTTCTAATATTAAAGCAGATAAAGTAAATCCGACCTAAAGTTAAATAAATAAATTCCTAATTTAAATTGATTAAACCCTAAATTAACTTAACCAGAGCAGATCATAAATAAGAAAATTAAAACAAGTAATACCAAACTTTATATAAAGAATCTGGGGAGTAAGTATTAAAACACAACGTAGCAAGGTTCCTACCACTAGACCAAAAACGATCAGGCCAAATCTTCGAAATTGTACGTCCACTCTCTGGGGGAGGGGGGTCTATCAGGGGTAGCGGGGGTTCGTTGGTATCATATTCTGCAGGTGTGATATCAATTAACGCCTAAGGGAGGAACGTTCTCGCGAGGGGATGTTTCTAGTTCGGGGATTCGTAAATTCAATAAGAGAGTGGGGGTATGGGGTGTTTCAATATTTAAAGTTTTTTTACGATGTACGATGTATTGGATTATCTTGAAGACACCACCTTTTTATAGCGAACGCTAAATAAAAGAATCCCATGTGTTTATTTACAATAATATTGGTACATCCACCATTTCCTTTGAAACTGCTTAATAATAAGTACGTTATTGTTAAGTAATACGTTTAGTGATAAGAAAAAGTAGTTCATTTATTGAGAAATAGTAGTAGCCGTATTGGTAAACGGTGAAACTTGATGAAATAATACTGTTTTGTAAAGTTTTGATGATGAAAGTTTTATTTTCACTCTAACTCAAGTAGTTGAACGTAAAACTTTTCTAAACAATAATAAAAACAATACGTTTCTTTTTTTACTAAAGAAAAACAACTCTTTTTTACAAACTATTTTACTAAAGAAATCAAATTATTCCTTCGTGAAAATATAAACAAACAAAATAAATTCCTATAAAAAAATATATCTATATGTACAGGGTCCGGCAGTAGATACTGACGTATTTATGAGCGCTATGGTGGGAAGACAGACATTGAGTGAGGGACAGTATAGTACGCAATAAGTTTGCTATATTATGCAGTTTTAGTAGCCATGAACTCTTGGCCCGTGCAGCAACGATTTTTTTTTTGTTTTGTTACGGTGTTCATTCGAACGGGATCCGTAGTCGAGGTTCAGCGGCAATTTCCAGATGTTTTGAATAATCTAATCATGTCCAATGAGGCACATATTTATTTAGCAGGTTCTGTCAATAACATGCGATACTGGTCGACAGAACAGCCTCACGAAATGAGAAACCTGTGGATTCCGCGAAAGTCACAGTGTGGTGCGGTGCACCACACTGATAATTCTGTCACACTGCCAATTCGCAGCGCTATTTGGCTAATATCGAATATTTTTAACCTGTTGAATTGCATGGCTTAGGAAGGAACATAGACAATAATGAGTTATGGTTCCAACAAGATGGAGCAACAGGCCATACAGCTCTAATGTGTATGACACTTTTAAGACGAATGCTTCCTGGACGACTCGTACCTCGAAATGGTGATGTTAATTGGCCGGCGAGATCTCCGAATTTAATATGCTGCGATTTTTTCTTATGAGGATATCTGAAGTCCAAAGTGTTTGTCGATAGGCCCAACACATTACACGAGTTGATAAACAACATAACCAACGAAATTAAAGCGATCGGCCCATATGTTTTGCACCATGTCATGCAATCTTTTCTCAGCCGGCTGCACGAATGCGAAAAACAAAAAGGACTACATTTGTCTAATGTAATTTTTACAAAATAAGTATATTTGAAAACTGCATTATGTATAGAATAAATATGTTTCATTTTCATCTCTGTGTTTCAATTACTAAGCTGACAACCACACGATAAAAACTGTCAGTATATATTGCTGGACCCTTTATATAGAAATAAAATATATGTTGATCATTCTTCAAACAGAAACAGTGTACCGAATAACCAAAGTAGAATTAAAGTAGTAGTAAAGTAAAGCAGAATAAATATATTTTGTCCAATTTATAAGCAATATATACGGCCAAGGGATTATTTAGGTTTAACCTTTCCTAACTGTTGAACTTAACACAGATATCTATTGGCCTATCTTGAAGTCTATTGCTCGTTACTTAGTTAATTTAAGGAATCTTCTTAAACTATTTTTATGAATATACTATAAACCCAATGTGAACTCAATATATATGCTTCAAAATATTATAAGTCATCGTTAAATATAGCAAGTACATATAAAGCCATGATTAATTTTTATTTTTTATATACTGGAAGGGACAAGCTGACAATGTGAGCTTAAGTACCTTGATCTTTAATAATGCCTACAACTAATAGTAATGAAATTAAGATGTATCGATGCTAAACTGCACAACAAAGTTGGCTTTCTTTCACTGAGAACGTAGAATATCTCAAATTTTCGTCTCAACTTTCTTAGAAATACATCTTTGAATAGCTTCTGAGACTATATTTAGGATATCAAGAAGTTGAATGGAGTTAGCCATTACCTTGTCATATTTTATCATAATGATACAGCAAAACACTTAACTTTGTTACAATAGATATTTTATTACAACAATACATGTAAATAATTTAAATTACATTGGCGCATTCGCCATTTTTTAAATTGCTAACCAAAAAGCGATAGATACGTTAGAAGTGATAAACCATACTTACTTTGTATATATCAGAGGTAAACCGGTGACAAAACACTGTGGCTGTTCCTGAATGTTATGGCAATTATTTTAGCGAACTCTTCTGGCAGCAAATTGCAACAAGTCCTAGGAAATTTAAAAAAACGCCTAGGTGATAAAATTTAAAACAACAAGAGGTTCAAGTTTATGAAACCAGCTGCCAAGATTGTAGGTCAGACAAAAAGAGTAATTAATATTAGGTACCAAAGTAAAGGATGGGAGATTATAAACAAATTCTGTTACCCAATATAATTTCGAATATAATACAGTATAGATCTATTGAATAGATTATATTATAAAAAAATAATTACGTGGACTGTTTATTATTGTATGGTGCATAAAACTGGAAAAATATTCGTAACGCTTTACTGATCCTGAAGAAAATAAATATATATATATATATATATATATATATATATATATATATATATATATATATATATATATATATATATATGTAGTGACTAAAAGTCCCTAAATTACATATATTCATTCAATTATTATATTTCAATATTTGATTCATTATTATATTTCATTCATTATTATATTCATTCAGATATAGATTCGAAAGAATAAGTAATAAAAGAATGAATGAATTATTCATATTTCTTAATCGCTTTGAAAATGATATGCTCAAGTATCGAAACTATAGTAGCATTAAGTTACAGTAAAATATATAGTAACGGAATTAAGTATTTTACTATATCATCATCAAGAAGTTATTCATTTATATTAACACAATAATCTTTCTAACTTATTCCTTAGACTAAACGTAAAAGCAAATATTAAACTTATTATTTATTTTTATTTTTCATTGAAGATAAAATATCTAATGCTAAAGAAACTAATAGTAACTACTAATGGAAAAAAACTAATGGTAATGAAACAAAATTAATTGTGATATTAATTTATTCAACAAGGTTGGATTCCTTTCACTGACAACATAGTACATCTCAGATTCTCGTCCCAACTTTCTAAGAAATACATATTTGGATAGCTTCTGACACTATATATTGGATATCAAGAAATTCTTTATTTATATTAACACAATAATCTTTCCTTAGATTAAATCTTAAATCTTAAATTTTTTATTTATTTTTCTTTTTCATTAAGATCTATTAATTAAGAAAGTGAACTTTCAAATATGTTTAAAATTAGTTATTAAGATATTTAAAGTTACTTCACAATATTTCGATGTATCAGATTATCTTAAAAACGACACCTTTTTGTAGAAAACGTTAAATGCAAAAACATACATTTCAAAGATCGTTTGAAGGACAACTTTTTCGGATACGTTGTAATTGTGAAAACTGTATATTAAATCGTTTTTAAATATTTTGTATAAATTACGACTTTTATCATTTTATTCTCGAATTTCACTTTGTAGAAATTCAGTGGAAGAAGACGATAATGATAAATCCATCACTAATTGAATCTTATATTATTTACCATTCAAGAAGTTTTCTATTATACTTGCACTTAGTAGAAGTGCAGTTAGTGGTGTTTTGGACACTCCACGCAAAGAGATGCTTTACTACTTAGCCGGTAGATGACCATAGTGTTTTCGTGTATATACAACTCATTTTATATGAGAAGTAAATGGGTCAACTGTTTAATATAATGCTCAGAATTGCATTTTCATTTTTAATTTTATTTGGCAAAAAGTCATTGACGTCAGTTGTTCTATTCACAGAACACGTATTTGGTGAATAAATTTATTATTTCATAAATTTATTATTGACAGAATTATTATTTTTAAAGTTATTTGCAATTTTAATGGGTTTAATTGGATAAATACATTAATAATTCTACTGAAGCCTTTAGCAATAAACCTTAAAATTTTACTCAGAAAATAAATGAAAACCTAAAATAGCAGACATAAAACATACAATAAATACAATATTAATGTTGATCTCATAATTACAACATATACCCATTTTTATCTGTTATGAAGTTATTGGAGAATTTATTTTTAAAGTTAGTATATAAAATACAATTTGAATTTAAAACTTGCCAACCTCAAATAAAATATTTATGTCGTATGAAATTTTCATTTTATCGCCCATTGGATTCCCAATATATCTTTCGGTGTAATCAAGGATTTCCATCCCTCGAGACCTATAAAACTATTTTTATCGCCTCCCGGATTTACGTATAGTGTAACTGACGTTCTTGCTGAATATATACACTTCCTACTTAATTGATTGAGACCACTCGGTTGACACATTTTGTGTACCGACACTTCACAAAGAAACATGGATTAATAGTATGGTTCGGTTGATGAGCCGTATGCTTTGAATATAGCTCGATATAATTTGAATTGGAAATCGTAAAGGCTTATGCATCAGAACACATCATTTTTCATTCAGAAGAATACTAGCATTATTAGCATTTATTTAATTTTTTTCACATAGTATTTATTAATCTTGAGGGAGAGTTGGATGGAACTTTCGACTCATCAATCGAAACTGGAAACCAGTTTTCCATACACACAGCAAGATTATACCGATACGCATTTCACCAACCAAGTTGGTATTATTTGAAGGTGATTTAAAATGAAATTTTATACTACTTTTAATGTCTATTTATATCTAAGTTTTTTGAGAATCTGTACATCATTACGAATATTGCTCCAATTTCATGCACCATACAATAATGAACAGTCCACGTAACTATTTTTTCTCATGGTTAGTGAACAGTAAAGAGATATGTTCAAGTTTACTTCATATTTGCTTCTAATGTCTAAAATCATAACGCGTTGTCTTTCATAGTTAATCAAACATAGAAAGGTAGACTTTCACTTTATTATTTTTCGGTGATCCATTAATGTTATATATATATATATATATATATATATATATATATATATATATATATATATATATATATATATATATATATATATATATATATCAAAATAATGGATTATTAGATATAGTATACTTATATTACTTACACTTACCACATAATGATACGTTCAAAGGCATTCAATAGTTTGTTACTGGTTATAATTTTAACTAATTTTAAAGTACTAGTAGTACTTAGTAGAGAGTAGGTCTACTCTATTATATTGGATATTATATTAGGCAACAGAATTCTTTTATATTCTTCCATCCTTTACATTGAACCTAATTTTAACTCTTTTGTCTGCCCTGTAATATTGGCAACTGATTTCATAAACTGGGACCTCTCGTTGTTTTCAATTTTGTCACCTATGAGACTTTTGTTTAATTTCCTAGGACATGTTGCAATTTGCTGCCAGAAGAGTTCGCTAATATAACCGCCATAACATTGAGGAACAACAACAGTATTTTGTCATCGATTTACCTACGATATATACAGGATAAGTTTGGTTTATCACATCTAACGTGTCTATCTCCTTTCGGTTAGCAATTTAAAAAATGGCGAAGGTGTCAATGTAATTTAAACTACTTTGATATATTGTTGTAATAATCTATATTTAAGTATTTATTTATCACTACTGTATTCCTTCTTTATAACCTCTAACCACATGGTGACGAGTTAGGAATAAAAAACAGGAATAATATGTTTAAATAAATTCGAGTAGAATAAAATATCCACGCGTTAAAGTGGATATGGTGGAAATAGCATCTTCACCGTTTTTTTAAAGTTTGATAGCTAGGACATTATATATACAGAGTTTAAGTAAACAGTGGGTAAAATGTTTTCCTGGCGAGCCAAGAAAGTCATACTTGTTTGAAACACTATTCCAAAGTTTTTCGTAATTTCTTCTTAACCTGTTAACTGATTTCTAGAAGCTAACTCATAACATTTCAAACAATAAAACCCGCTACAGGTAGGATTCGACATCTGTCCCGAATTGGAACCGAACGACATACAGCTGTTTCGAACTTATTAGTTCTCATCAGTGCCGTACACAGTACGCCGATAAAGGACAAATGCCGAATGAACTCTATGGGGTATACATCTTTCTCGATACGATCTCTGTCAGTAACATATAAGTCGAAAATCGAGAAAGGAACCACCAAACCACCAAGTGGTTATCAAAGTAGTTCCCGAATAGCAAAGCTATTACATAATCGCTCCAGAAAACAACTACTCCTCGGGCTAAAGCCCCGCCAGACATTGAATTATACCTAGAAGCGATCCTCGACCCCTTTCGGAGCGAAGGCTGACATGGGGACCCTGGGGCGAAGGCCTAAGGAGCCCTAGAGAGGAAGCTCTGCGGCGCGCCTCTAATTAACACCTGTCTGGCGGCATCCTTTGATCTCAATATGAGGCGTGCCGGTACCTCAAATTTTGTGAATTAGGTAAAAACGCAAGTTTTAATTTTTCCATGGTGCCGACGACCACACCTGTCGCCAATTAACATCTGGCGGACGTACTTGTAATTAACACCTGTCTAGCGGCACCTTTTAATCTCAATATGACGCGTGACGGCGACTCAAATTTTTGTGATTTAGGTAAAAACGCAAGTTTAAAATTTCCCACGGTTTTTAAAATTTTCCCAGGCCCAACCGCCCCTATACCTACTCGGAAAGAGGTCGAGGATCGCTTCTAAGTATAATTCAATGCCTGGCGGGGCTTTAGCCCGAGGAGTAGTTGTTTCCTGGAACGATTATGTAATAGCTTTGCTATTCGGGAACTACTTTGATAACCGCTTGGCGGTTTGGTGGTTCCTTTCTCGATTTCCGACTTACATGTTACTGACAGAGATCGTATCGATAAAGATGTATACCCCATAGAGTTCAATCGGCATTTGTCCTGGATCGGCGTACCGTATACGGCACTTATGAGAACTAATAATTTCGAAACAGCTGTATGTCGTTCGATTCCAATCCGGGACAGATGTCGAATTCTACCTGTGGCGGGTTTTATTTTTTGAAACCTTATTTGATCGTGCAGAAACACGAGAAAGGGGTCGAGAATCGCTTCTAAGTATAACTCAATGCCTGGCGGGGATTTAGCCCGAGGAGTAGTTGTTTCCTGGAGAGATTATGTAATAGCTTTACTATTCGGGAACTACTTTGATAACTGCTTGGCGGTTTGGTGGTTCCTTTCTCGATTTCCGACTTATATGTTACTAACTCATAACATGTTTCCAAAAGCTAGCCATCACAAATACATACCGGATAATATAGTATTTCAACAAAATGTCTGAAGTCTGCAACAAGCAGCAGATTTGAGCACGTCTGTTTCGTTAGATATGTCCATAACATCAGTTTCTAATAAAAAGTTATTTTCTTTCAATATTCAGCTTTTAAATTGGCTCCGAAAGTTAAAAATGCATACAATGCCTTAATTTCAAAACTGCTCACTTCCATTATTTCTATTAGCAATCTTTTTACTAAAAAAGAAACATGTAAATTTAGATATCCAGGGTGAAGGTTAAAACCAATGTCCGTTGAAGTTTAGATCTTATCCCCTTACCACCACTTGAAGATTTTAAATGGCACACCATATCTCGTAATAGGTATATGCTTTTAAAGGTTCTACGAATAAGTGTTCAACTCCGTTTTGAAAACAAATCGACTGATCCGTTCTGACAATAGAATAAATAATAAAATAATTTAAGTGAAACACAAATTAAATTAATTTAATGAACTTACTTTTCACGATACGATTTTAAACCTGATTTTTGCAACCTGAAACAAAACTGTCTATATTGAAAATTGCAAAAACATCATCTTTGTATCTTCTTTTGTTTTTGTACCTTGTTTTGTTTTGTTTGTCGCAAATCTACATATGAAAAGGTTTTAAAGCTTTTCACGGGTAGAAAAACAGGAACCTATAAGAAGCGATAGAAAAATTATTTATTGTAGTACCTTCATGTTGTTCAGAATATTCGTTATTTACAAAACAATTTAGTATTATGGAACACTCGAAAACAATTATTTGCAAGTTTTTCTATATTATGAACTGTAATCTTTGAACAAACTAGTTTTCTCTGATAACTTTCGATCATTAGAAAATGATGGAACGAAATTTTAACCGTAGCTTAATCTGATAATGCCTTAGTAACGGAAAACATATACTTGATAATGTTTTTGTTACTTTCATTTTCCTATGTTAGCAGTGGGAAAAATTGTGTTTGCAAAAGTTTTAATTACAGGAAAGTGACAAGAGATACAAATAAAGTGGTAATTTTATAAAAGGTAATTTTATTTAAAATAAAAAGTGTACCTCAAATAAATATAAAAAAAATGTTTTTACCAGTGGCGTATCACAATTTTCTTCGGAAAATCCTACGGTACAATGCGTACGCACGCCACTGAGTAACTTACGAAGTCAATCTTCTTTTTGTTATTAGGACATTATCAAATTAAGCTACCGCTAAAATTTCGTTCCATTATCATCTAATGTTCGAGAGTTATTAGAGAAAAACTATATTTTTAAAAGAATTTTTTAAAATATTCCTATAGCTTGGAAACGAAAACCCCTAGAACATTACTTCGGATGAAAAAAATCTATTTTTTTTTTATTGAAAAATCCACCATTTAATTTATTCCCAACCTTTATGTTACAACCTGTATACAGCATCATTTTCTAACGTGTTTATCTCCTTTTCACTAGCAATTTAAAATGGCGAAGGCGCCAATGTACTTTAAACTGCAATACTGTTGAAATAATCTATATTTAAATATTTATTTACTACTACGGTATCCTTACTTTCTAACCTCTGACCACATGGTGACGAGTCAAAAAGAGAAAACAGCAATAATATGTTTAAATAAATTCGTGTTATTATAGCTATCAATAAAACCATAATAGCTATAAATTATGGTTATTAGCGCCCATATTTATTGAATCACTCTTCTAAGGTTTTTGCCATCTCTTCAAGTTTTTAACTGATTTTCAGCGACTGGCTCCTGACATGTTTCCATAGACTAGCCACCACAAATATGTATCGTTTAGTATTGTATTTCAATAAAATTCTATTAGTTTTAAGTTTAGTAACAAACAGGTTTAAGGCGTCTATTTTGCTAAATGTTATGTATCCATAACATCAGTTTCTAATAAGAAATATTTGTCTTCAGCATTTAATATTTAAACTAGCCCAGAATGTTAAAAATATATATGGTGCTTTAATTTCGAAACTACTCACTCCCATTATTTATTTTATTAAGGACCTTGCTAAAAGAAACACGTAAATTTAGATATCGAGAGAGAAGTTTGAAACGAATGTCCGTTAAAATTTAGGTTTTGTCCCATGACCACCACTTAAAAATTTTAACTAGCACCTCATATCTCGTAATATGTCCTTTTAAAGGCCCTACGAACTATTTTTGTTGATCCATTCTCGCAGTAGAAGAAACAAAAGAATTTAAGTAAAACATAATAAATTAATGTATTCAGGAACAATAACATAACAGCGTTTTGTAATACAATATAATATCGGTTATATAACACAATATAATAGTGTTTATAACCGATTTACCTCTGATATATACAGGGTAAGTTTCGTTTAACATTTCTAACGTGTTTATTTCCTTTCGAATTTAAGAAAATGGTGAAGGTGTCAATGTAATTTAAACTACATATTGTTGTAATAACGTATATTAAGTATTTATTTACTTCCACTGTATCCTTATTATCTAATGTATTACCCCATGGTGACAAGTTAGAGTGAGAAAATGGCAATAATATGTTTAAATAAATTCGAGTAGAATAAAATATCCATATGCGCTAAAATGATGGTGGCATCTTCGACGTTTCTTTAAAAAATGTTAACTAGGACATTAGCTTACATAGACAGCGCTTAGATATAAAATTAACACATGTGAGTAAAATGCTATATTCCGCTTTGCCTGCTGAATAGAAAAGAATAATTAAAACACTATGAGGAGCATAGTCGTCGCACTGGGAAATCTAGAACTAACTGTAAACGATCGGTGTAGTCTATAAAATAATCGCTATACAAGTATCTCGAGTGGCCAAACCAATATGGAATTTTGATTTTTCTCATACTTTTCTTAATCATTTATGGATTTTTTTTAGTCAATTACTGTATAAAGGAGCTTATATAAATTATTAGAACTTTTACGTAGTTAATTACTGCACCGACGCTGATGGAACGTATAGAGTGGGTAGCTCTTCTAAATATATAGCAGTAATTATACAAGGGCGTTTTATAATTACTGCCTATTTTATATGAAGTTGACATTTAATTAATCGTTGTATTAGGTAACTATTAAAACAGCCCGGTATTAGGAGACTCTATTAAGAATTAATTAATGGGTGTGGTTGTTAGCGCGTCCATATTTGTTGAAATACTCTTCTAGGGTTTTTTGCCATTTCCTCTTAAGTTTTTAACTAATTTGTAGAAGCTAGCTCCCGACTCCTTTAAAAAGGCTAGTCATTATAGGTAGATGTGGAGTAGCATGGTATTTCAATATAATGCTAGTAGCTTTAACTTTAGTATACAGGACATCTTGAAGACGTCTGCTTTGCTAAATTCATATATCCATAACATAATTGCTAATAAAAAAATAATTCTCTTCAATATTTAGCTTTAAAACTTGACCAGAAAGTTAAAAATGTATACATAATTTCAAAACCACCCAATCCATTATGGATTTTAGCAAGAGTCTTGTTAACAGAAACCCGTAAATTTAGATATCGAAGGGGGAGTTTGAAACCATTCTCCATTGAAGTTTAGTTTTCGTCCATTTCCACCACTAAAACATTTAAATGGCATCCCAAATCTCGTAACATATCCTTTTAAAGGTTGTATGAATCTTTATTCAACTTCATTTCGAAAACTGAAATCGGTTGATCCGTTCTCGCAGTAAAATAAATAATAAAATAATTTAAGTAAAACAAAATAAATTGGTGTAATAAATTTATTTTTCACCACGCTATTTTATACCTGATTTTCGAAACCTGAAACAAAACTGTTTATATCGAAAACTTCAAAAACATCATCCCTATATCTTCTTTTGCTCTTATCTCAAACATATCCATGAAAAGGTTTAAAAGCTTTTCACGGGTAGAAAAGGCTTAAGAAAACAGGAACCCATCAAAGGCGACAGAGAAATTACCCATTATAGTATATTTGTGTTGTTCAAAATATTCGTTATTTAAGAAACAATTTGGAATTATGTGAACACTCGAAAACGATTACTTCCAAGTTTTTCTGTCATGAACTTTGAATAACCTCTTGACGCTACTTGAACTAAATGGATAAGATATTTAGTTTAATTTAAACCTTCAGGAACAGTAATAGTATTTTGTAATCGCTTTACCTTCGATATATACAGTAAAAGTTTGGTTTATCATTTCTAACGTGTTTATCTCTTTTCCACTAGTAATTTTTAAATGGCGAAGGCGCCAATGTTGCAATAGCCTATATTTCACTTAACGGCAATCATTTATAGATTTTTAACATTTTATGAATCATATCACTATTACTGAAACTGACATCATTTGGTAAATAATTTAAAATCACTAATACTTCCATTAAATATTGTAAAAATTTGATTTTAATTGTAATCAGGAAGAAATTGTGTACTAAAATACTAAACATATTTTGTCTCACTTTAAATATGAGCAAAAGAAAATTAATATGTGTAACGATATTAAAAGAACCATAAAACTTATCGGTGTTAAGTCTGCGGCGATCACTTACTGCCCCGGCAGTAAGTAATTCCAAAAAAAACAGTGCCTGCTACTTTCATTGAATTCAAAACACAGTCCTTAAAATATAACATTGATTTATTTTAGTTTATTTAAATTATTTTATTTTTATTTTTACGAGATTAGATAGGCCAATTTCAGTTTTCTAAACGAAGTTGCATCAGAATTTTTAAAATATTTAAAGATATGATAAGATAAAGAGTGATTACACTGTATATAATAAATAACAACATACCAAGCAAAGTCGATAATAGTATGTTTTTAACTCCCCCCATGTATGTTACATACCATATATACTTGTCAGCATTTGCTTAATACTTATGGCTCTCAACATTTATAACTAAAAAGAGCAGATATTTACATTTTAATTTATATAATACAATATCTCATACCGATCCCATATAGAATTAAATTGAATTTTTAGTAATTTCAGTAAGTCATCGTCATTTGTGTCAATCTAAAAAATATATTATAACTGTCCGTAAGCAATAATTTATATAAAAAATATAGGTCAGGAAAGTATATTGATCGATGTTGTTTTAATCCTACAATAGAAGTTATTTCCTTGAAAATAAGAACTCAGAACACATGAGTTAGTACAATTAAATTAAAAAAGTATACATGACACTTGAACAAAAACATACATTATAAATATACTAATACAATTTCAGCTATTTCTGTGAGCTTTCATAGAATTAATATAAGCACAAATAATTGCATTTACGGGAAATTATGACATCAGAGTGAAACTTTAAAACCCTAGATAATACGTAAGCTATTTCTGATTATATTAGTTTGAACACATATCCAAATAGTGTACGTCAATCATGAACTATTCAAAAAAGACATACTTTATCATACATACTTTAGATATCTTTTCTGCTAAGAAAACTGGAAAATGTGACACACATCATAGCAAGATTTTCTCATGACACTCGAAATCAATTAACATTAATTGATGTCACAGATATAATAAAACACTAGTAATAATAAAACAACCAACTTGATAATAATTTATCAATTCAAATGATGTGCTGAAAAATATATACTAGCTTTATATAATCTGCTCGAAGCAAAAACATTCTAAATATAACAAAATCTTCTCTACAAATGTTTTATGCTACTGAAACAACACCGATTTTCTTTATGAGCGTAAATCGTTTTTTAATAAACGCTTGTTTCCTTTGGTAATGTATTTTTCTTTTTTTGGTTTTTCAGGCACAATATATATGGATACAAATTATTCTAGTAATGGCATTTCAGTATACTCTATAGGGGATCTGCAGGAAACATATATTGTGTAAATTGAAATATAATTGTCGGTTTTTCTGGGTCGAATGACGATTGAGAAAGCGATATTACAAAAGAGAGTAGTTCAAAATGTAACTGGAAAATAACACCCACTGATTAGTATTTTTCTTTTCTTTCTATATATAAATCACCCAGTGAAAGTGAGAGTAGGATATAAGGATGTGGTCCTTATTATAACCATAGCTGTTCGTCTTTTAGTTAGGTCAAAGACTATGATAATTCAAGATGGTTTCCAAAGCAAATATGATTTGAGTAATTTCACTGAGACTATTTAAGAGCACTTATTTTTACATAATATGGTATGCCAATTATTGTGCCGGATTGCATAACAAATGTATCGATAAATTTGATACTTATTATAAGTTTGTTGTTACTGATGAAATTTATAACTGAAACTAACAACAAACTTTGCTGTTGTTCACAAACCACTTCTATTTAAAGTATTGCAATTCAAAAATTATAGAGATATGAAAATTTCCGCCCTGGTATCCAATTTACCATTTAAATAGAAGTAGCCCTAGTATGAAGTTGCCTTGTGGAACTCCCGTCTCAATTGATTTTATGTGTGATACAATTATCCATGAGTTTTTATTAATTCTAATGAATTGATATATATCTGAAAGGTAGTTTTGAAATGAATATAGTATGTTTTCGCTAATGGTGTAATTTGGCTCCCAAACTAATATAATCAAATGATTTAGTCATATCTAGTAATGTTAAGGAAGTGACCTGTGAACTATCATAGCTCATAGGATGTTATGAGTTATTCAAACAAAGTAGAGGTACTACATTATTTTCAAAATCCTGATTGATTTGGGAGAACTATTCCATTATCGATAACATATTGAAAAAGTTATTCGTATATTGCAGATTTAGCGATTTTAATGTTAGTTAGATTTTAATAGTAAAATAATACGACGTGAATCTTTGTATTGTTTCGGATTTTTCTTTTTAGGTGTAGGTTTAATTCTCGATCTAAGCTAGACCATCAGGGTCTAGGGTACGCGACTTTCAGTTAATTATGATTTCCTTAATTTTTTTAGTACTTACAGGATTGAATATCAGATCATCATTAAATTTAGACTCATAAAATTTATGGTTATGCTCATCATCAGCCTATATTTTAAGTATGGAATCTATGAAATAGTTATGTAATACTGGTAGAGTCAGACAAATGCTCAGGAACACTCTGTGGAATTCTCTCACTTATGACTCCTCCTGGCAAACTTATATCACAAGAACTTAAAATTATTCCTGTTGGTATTTACATCATATGAATAAAAAGCAATACGTTCTTGTTTTAAAACTGTGTTATAATAATTATGCATATCACAGTAAAATTGCCTATGAACTGCATTTCTGCTGCATTTGTACCTTAACCAAGAATTTCTTTTAATAGTTCTCATCTGTTTTAAGGTGTCTGTAAACTATAGTTCATACTTTGTGTTTTATTTAAAGGAGCATATATGTCAAAGAGTTTTATTATATTTTCATTCTGTTCTAGAGGGTTGATATATATATATATATATATATATATATATATATATATATATATATATATATATATATATATATATATATATATATATATATATATATATAAAATTTCAATTGATGGTAGGAGCATCTTTATTAAAATTATCGATATTAAAATTTTTATAATCACGAAATTGTTTTAGTGTAGTCTTGTCATCGTTACTTTTTAGTTCAACACCACGAAATGTGACATTATGATTTGAAAAAGTATCTAAAACTTCGGCCGAATTAATGTTAAGGTTGGAATTAGTTATTACCATATTAAATCTCATAAGGATTCACTTGCCTCACTTACCCTGGTGGAATCTCTTATTAATTGTCCATAATAATAAATATGGCGTAAGTTTTTAAGTATGTAACAGCAGAATTATTGTCGTTTAACTTATTGATATTAAAGTCACCCAAAATATAAATAGTTTATCCTTGAGAGGAGCAACAAAAATTTCATGCTCTATTGTTACTATCACCACTATAAGTGTTATTTCAATTGTTTTCAATTATATCGGATGGCATGTACAGGGTGAGCGAAACTCGATGTCTCAGCTCTATTATAAGAAAAGGAAAAACGATAGAACAAATCTAAAAAGAGATTCGTAAATGGAATTGAGTAAGGTCCATTATAAGGCGAATTTTCATATTTTTCTGCATTTGAATACTGAAGTAATGACGTTATCGAATTTTTTTCCCAGAAATATACCTATATTTTGGCATATTTAAAAAGAGCTAATTGTTCTGAATAAATTTTGTATAGAAAAAAGTTGGTATATTTTTCCGTTAAAAAGTTATAAGCAAGTTTGTAAATAAAGTACATATTATCAAAAATTTGCAATCGTCATGATTTAAACAAGTAGCCTTTGGAAACATCAGTAATTAAATATTATTAATTAGTATTATTTATTAATTTAACATTACAAAACAAATAATATGTTACAATTATTACCACAGAGGGAAACAAAGTATGTAGGCAATCACTACAACAAATTTTCAATATGACCACCTCCTGCTTCTAAACACTTATCCAATCTCCGCCTTACTTCTCTCACTGAAACTTTACGAAACATTTCTCTAGATAGTTCATCGCAAGTATTTCTGATTTTTTTTTCTTTTAAATGTTCGAAGTTAAAAGATGGTGTTCTGTAAATTTTATTTTTCAAAGTTCCCCAACAAGAAGAACTCTAGTGGGGTCAAGGCCGTTTATACCAATCCAATTTTCTCCGTAAATTTCATTTAAATATTGTTGGACAATTCTTGCTTTATGCAGTAGAGCTCCGTCATGCTAGAAACACATGTTTGCTCGCAGCTGTAATGGCACATTTTCGAGAAGCGCAGGAAGTTGTTCTTGAATAAATTGAAAATATCGCTCACTATTTAAAATTCCTTCGTAAAAATATGGACCAGTCAAATGCCCATTAATAAATACCACACCAAACATTAATTCCGAAGTGTCCTTGGTTTTCAATCCAATTGACAAAATGTGGATTTTCAGTAGCCTAAAAATTTTTATTTTTTTATAGGGCTTACCGTTACTAACAAAGCGGCTTTTGTCCGTCCACAACACATGCTTAAAAAACCGATTGTCATTGATATCTAAGTTTACCATCACTTGGGCAACTTAATTAATTCTTCGTTGTTGATGTTGATCTCACAAGTGTTCTAAGTTATGAATTTTATAATCGTGATATAACTATTTTCTTTCAAAATTTCTCGTATCGAACTATATTTTAAATTGAAATCACGACAGGCTTGCCGAATGGAGTTCCTTGGATGGTCTGCAAAATACTACAAAACAGTGGCAACAGTATTGTTAGAATTGACCCTTTTAACAATTTTTCTTCCCTTTCGAGAAGAAAATACCTCGTTATTTGCACGTAAATTGCGTTCCAATCTTGCAACTATTTTTAAGCTTAGAATAACATGTTCGGGGTATCTCTGGGCGTATAAATGAACTGCTCTTCTAGGGTTCTTTTGGGATTACCTATAAACTATTAACATATCGACATTTTCGTTGTGCGTGAAAATTTTTCAAAGTCAAATGACAACAAAACAATATTTGTCAACCATTAGATTAATTATTGATAGATGCAACTTTGTTATTTGTTTCCAAAGGCTGCCTATTTAAATCGTGACGAATGCGAATTTTTGATAATACTTTTTTTTACGAGGGCAACGGACATCCCATGTTGAACATCGATCCTCGTCCGATCACCGATGTCAAGCAACCTCGGGCGCAGTTGGCACTTGGATGGGTTACCGCTTGAAAACACCGCGTGCCGTTGCCGTTTCAGTCTGTGATGCTGCTGGGTGGATTGAGTAGCCCAGTAGTACTGTTGCCGGTCCCAAGCCCGGAAGAAAGAGGAGGGTTTAGAGGGCCATGTTAGCGCCTACCCTCTGTAGAAAACAGATCCAGCTCATAGTACCGATGATATTCATCGAAATAGGAACAGGTCATAGGAACAGGACCTACTTTAGAAGAAGGAAGAAAGAAGAAGACTTTTTTACAAATTTGCTTATAACTTTTTAACGGAAAAAGATAGCAAATTTCTTTCGCTACAAAATGTGTTCATAGAAATTAGCTTCATTTAAATTTGTAAAATATAGGTATGTTTCTGGGAAAATAAATTCGATGACGTCATTACTTCAGTTTCTAAATATGGAAAAATATGCAAATTCTCTTTGAAATGGACCTTACCCAATCCGATTTAAGAACCTCTTTTCATTTATCTTCCATCGTTTTCCCTTTTCTTATAATAGAGCTGAGACATCGAGTTTCGCTCACACTGTACTACAGATTACATTAATTAAATTCCGCCGCATATGTCGCCTTTCTAATACTAGATACTTTGTTCCAGATATACTTGTTAGCTGCTTCGCCAAGTAAAGTGGTTACTGCAGTATTTCGATTTCATTTAAATCTTTTAAATGGACCACTACTTGCGTTTTTGTTTCCTGAAACGGATACGAGACTCGTAAGTATCTTGGGTAGTTCTACGTATAATAACATCGTGGAATAGACATTCAGTCATATACACATTTTATGATAAAATATAGATAAAATAGTAACAATCACCTAATTAATGATAATTATTAAACAATTATTTCTATTGTTATAATTATTATATTATATTTCTTAAAAAACTTTTATTATTTTATTAAAAATGAATACAAGTAGACACATAGTTTTTTGTTAACAAAAATGATTTCTAATCGACTAGAGGAGTGGGAAAGGGAGAAATTACATACATATATATATTATATTATAAGCTCTAACATCAAAATTTTGACAACATATTTATTATATACTTTATACTATTTTAAGTGTTTAGAACTTGTCAAGTTAAATGTCAATACTATATACCTATAGACATACTACATTTACCTCAAATTTAAGTTAAAATTATTTATACTTCTCTTCCACTTGGTTAAAAAAGAATATTCAGTTTATATTAAAAAAGCATATGGATTTATAATATGTCCAAAAAATCACTCAAAGTACAGAAATGTTCCTTTTCACAGTATTTATCGTTTTATGCCGCGTTTGATGAAATTGTTCACAAATAATATGCATAGTGCAATTTACAAGACCATAGTATTAATATGCCAAATATCATATCCATAAAATATCATAACCATATTTGGATCAGATAGGCAAATAAAATCGTATAAAAATTACAAAGTTAGGAACATATAATCCGAAATAATATCTTAACAAAATTAATACATAATTTTGGCTGTTACGTCTACTCAGAATATTATGTTTCTGATCGATTTATCACACCTAGTTTCAATTTTACTAAATCCTCTGTTCACTGAACTTTGAAAAGTCAAAGGTTAATGTCTTACAAGATATGTGAGTTACTGATACATAGTAAAGATTACGTATACTCATACAATCGCATAGTTTCCACATACTTATTTCAATGGAACCGTAAACAGACAGGCAACATATCCGTAAATACGTTCACTGCAAAATACTTCGATTTTATTTTTGTTAATAAATTTACATAGTACGTATTTAAACTTAAGATAGAGATTTAATTAAGCCCCTCTCCCCTGCTAGAACCATGCAAGATATCGACGTCTGATAAAAACCATCGAGATGGAACCTTTAAAGTTAAAAAACATCGTTTATACTACCTACTATTTAAAATTAAACTCATACCATAAATGGTACTTAGATATTCTCAATGAAACGATGTTTTTCATTGCTTTGTATCATTTTAATTAGATTTTTGTGGAAACAATAAACGAAATTAACGGAACTTGTTTTTATTTACTCAGAATCTGGGCACAGGACACTTTATAAACTAAAACTGAATAATCAGACTGAAATTTTGTTTAGCGAAATATTTTCGAATATTTTCGAATTATTTTTAAAATGGCTGTAGGAAAATCGCTATGAAAATATAAACAGGTGGAAATATTTATATCCGTGGCCAATAAATGATCCATATCTAGAGTTGCATAGGACTATGAGGTTTCACAAACAACTATGGAAAATTATTTAAATAAACTGTTCTACAGATGCAATATTATTATCACAAGCTAATAATTACATTAACTGGGAATGACCCCAACATGAGGATGTAATGGTACGAGTTCATGCCAGCATGCATAATAGGATTCCTCTTCTTCTTCTTTCTTTTTATGTATAAGCAATTTGCTTGTTTTTTTTTTCATCTCTTTGCCTGGTTTCAGTTTATTGCGAGGTTGTCACTCCGTCGTTTACGGGGTCTTCCGATGTTCCTACGTCCTATTGGTGATGTGTCCCTTGTAATATTTACTATTCTGTCATCGGTCATGTGGTTGATGTGTTCGTTTCATTTCCTTTTTCTTTGTAATATCTAGTCATTGATGTTATCGATTTTACACATTCTTCTGATATCCTCGCTCCTTCTTCGATCCATAAGTGTCTTGCCAGCTATTTTGCGCACCACTTTCATCTCTGTTGTTTCCAATATTTGTTTTGTTCTCGAGGTTTCTGACCTGGTTTCTGCAGTGTATGCTAGTATGGGTCTGATTGCTGTTTTATAGATTCTGGATTTAACTTCGATTCCTATATGTTTATTGTTCCATATGGTACTGTTAAGACATTCGGCTGTTCTTGCTGCTTTCATGGCTTGTCCCCTCACCTCCGTTTCAACATCCTCGTACCCGGATATTTCAATTCCCAGATACTTGAACTTTATTTCCTGTTGTATAATTTTATTGTATATTTCTAGTTCGCATCTGAGTGATGTTCTAGATGTAGTCATGGCTTTAGTTCTTGTCGCTGATATATTCATTTTAAACTTTTTCGCTGTTGTGTTAAATTGGTGCAGTAGTCTTTGCAAATCGTCTTCGTTTTCAGCTATTAATACTGCATCGTCGGCGTAGCACAGTATTTTGATTTCCCTGTTTCCCATATTGTACCCTTTTAATTTACGCACCTGCTTTATCAGCTCATCCATAATGGTATAAAATAGTAGGGGGCTAAGACAGTCACCTTAGAAATAATGGGATTCCAAATTCTGAAAATACCATCTGCTTTGGTGATGAGTATATCGATTTCTAATCGGACAGTCAAGGGGAAAAATGTGCAGTACTGATCATACATATGCAAACCTACATATTTTTTGATAAGGGGTTTAAAACACGTATAAATCCATTACTTCAATCCGCTATTTGATGAAATATTAGCAACTAATCTGGATGAATTTGACATGGATATAATATTCCAATAAGTTGGAGCGCCCATACACTTTGTAGACCTATACGAGGCTGTCTTAATGATCGAACATATCCAAACCATATTTGTTGTATTTATACATATAGATCAATCCTCGAATTATCATCCTGAGGAAGGAGATGGAACCTTCGATGCAACAACAAAATCAAATCAGTTTAACCGAAAGATTACACATTTCTCAACGCATGTTTCGCCATCCAAATTGAAATAATTGGAAGATGAATAGAATTCAAGTGATTAAAAATGATGATTAAAGTAATTATTCAAGAGACCATAAAAATAATGAAAATAATAATTAAACAAATCTTTCGGTGTTGTAAACTAGTCTCCTAGTTTTCTATCGGATTACTACATATCAACAGAAACGAGAGAGGTAGCAGACTGATAGAATTCTGTGAAGAGCACAAGCTGGTAGTCGCGAACACATTGTTCAAGAATCACGTTAGGAGGTGGTACACCTAGAAAATGCCAGGAGGGATAGACAGGTATCAGATAGACTACATTCTGGTTAGGAAGAGATTTAGAAATCAAATAAAAGACTGTAAGAGTTATCCAGGAGCAGATGTAGACAGCGACCACAACTTGGTAGTCATAAAAGCTAGATTAATGTTCAAAAATCTGAAAACCCGGAAGGATAAGAAATGTATAAATGTAGACATATTGAGGAATCAGAATATGAAAGATAAGTTCCAGGAGAAAACAGATCAATTAATAAATAAAGCGAGTAATGACGAAATCAAGAACGCAGAAACTGAGTGCGAGGGTATCAAGAATAGTCTAGATTCCGCGGCTACGGACGTTTTAGGACACGAGAAAAGGGAAGCTAGGAAGTCCTGGATATCGGACGAAATCTTAAACTTAATACAAAAGAGACAAGGCTACAAAAACAGACGAGACGAGGAAGGACTGAAAACTTATAAGTCGATAAAGTGGGAAATCATTAGAAAGTGTAGAAAAACGAAAGAACAATGGATAGAGGATAAATGCAAAGAAGTAGAAGATAAGCTCCAAGTAGGTAAGACCGATGAGGCTTGCAAAATAATTAAGAGGAACTTCAGGGATATAGGACCAATAAGTAGAAACGTAGGAGTCAATCGGGGGACATACTGATCGGAAGAGAGGAGAACACGGATAGATGGAAGCAGTACTTAGGAAATTTATACGAGGGTCAGGAATTAGGAGATATTAGAGGAAGAATCTAGCATCTATAGGGAAGATGTAGGAAAACCTATATTGAGAGAGGAATTTGAAATAGCACTAAGGGGGCTAAAGAACAATAGAGCGCCGGGTGTAGATAAAATACAGGCGGAAAATTTGAAATTATAAGAGGAACATTATCGTTACTATACCGAAAAAGAGAGGAGCCGATAAATGCAAGAACTTTAGAACGATTAGCCTAACTTCCCAGGCGTCAAAGATCTTAACCAGAATAGTGCAGAAGAGGATGGAAAATAGATCGGAGGAAATACTAGGAGAAGACCAATTCGGGTTTAGGCGAAATAGGGGAACTCGCGAAGCTATTCTGGCGCTAAGAGTAATGTTAGAGAAAACAATAGAAAAAGGAAAAAACGCTTATATAGGATTTGTAGATTTAGAAAAAGCTTTTGATAACGTAAGATAGGAAAAAATGTTCGAGATACTAAAGAGCACGGGAATGAAGTATAGAGATAGGAGAGTAGTACACAATCTATACAAAGAGCAAACTGCTGTTATAGAAGTAGAAGGGGAAAAAAGGGAAGTATGTATTAGGAAAGAAGTAAGACAAGGATGTATGCTATCACCACTAATTTTTAATCTGTACATCGAAGAGGCGATTAATGTGGTAAAAGATAGAGTGGATTTCGGGATTAAAGTACAAGGACAGAAACTAAAAATGCTGAGATTCGCGGATGATATAGCAGTAATAGCATCTAGTAAGGAGGAATTAGAATCAGCATTGAACGAAATGGAGGCAGTGTTGACAGAGGAATACGGAATGAGGGTGAATAAAAACAAAACTAAAGTGTTAGTGTGCAGAGGGCGCGAGAGCAGAGCAAAAACTAAAGTATAAATTAATAATGAAAGATTGGAGGAAGTTAAAGACTTCACTTATTCAGGAAGTAAAATAAATTGGGATGGAAAAAGCGATAAAGATATAAAACAAAGAATAGCGCAGGGTCGAGTAGCTTTTAACAAAAAGAAAGCACTTTTATGCTCGGGGGTAATAAACTTAGAAACAAGGAAGAGATTTTTGAAAACATATGTATGGAGCACGGCACTATACGGTTGCGAAACCTGGACGGTAAGGGAAGCAAGTAGGAAGAAATTAGAAGCTTTTGAGATGTGGTGTTACCGAAGATTGATGAAAATACCATGGACTGATAGGGTTAGAAACGAAGAAGTATTGGAGAAAGTCGGCGAGAAAAGAAGTATGTGGAAAAACATAAAGAAGAGAAGAGATATAATGGTAGGCCTCTTGCTGAGACATGGGAGAATAGTCCGCGATATTTTGGAGGCAGAAATAGGAGTGAAGAAAGGCAGAGGTAGGCCTAGATTAGACTACTGCTCGCAAATAGTAAGGGATATAGGTTGTAGCACAGTTAGCGAAATGCGTAGGTTAGCACAAGATAGGAGAAGCTGAAGGTTAGCGTCCAACCAGTCTTAGGACTGATGATGATACTACATATCTTAACAACAAGGGTCGTTCGACAGTCGCATTTGACGACCTTCGAGGAAATATCCTATAAGAATATTTTACAATTTTAAATAACCTTGTAGAATAAATACGTAATAGGCTACACTATTAGAATCACTGAAAAACTACAAATACAAGGAACATTACTTGGTACTCCCCCTCTATTTTTGTTCAAGTTCGGATATTTTATGGAAGTGTAAACACAAAAAGACATTAAGAGACAAGTATTTTGTGTCTGTTATAAAGGGATTTGAAGGAGTGCAATGATCCCTTCAAGTTGAACGCATCGAAGAACGGTTTTGTGATTTAAATAAAAGCACCCAATCGATTTTATTAAAATTCCAGATATTTAAAATTATGTTAGATAAAGACAATGATTTTTATTTAAACAGATAATACACTAGGCATAAAAATTAAAGGATGTAAACACAATCCTAAATTTTTAGGTGATCTTCAAAGAGCTGTAACTTGGAGAAAAGTAGTCGCAAAGCAATTAAAAAAAATAAAATTAAAGCTTGAAGTCTTCTTTCAGATTTTGAGATAAATATTTTTTACTATCAGCAATTTTTGAGTAATCATAAAAAAACTATCGGAAAAAATCCATATTTTTGCTTATCTTTCAAAATGTTTACGGGCTTTAATTTTTTTACAGTAATTTCAGCATAGAAGAATCAAATAATGAACGTAAACACTCACTTTCTTGCTTTGAATAACGATAATTCAGTGAAAAGTCATCGTACAAGGCTTCTAGGTCACTCAAATTAAAGAGGATAAAATTGTCTAAAAATGCTTTATGATAAAATCACTGAAACAAATTTATTGAAGTCAGTGGACCTTCTGAAAAGGAAACAAATATTTGCAATCTTTTTTCCGATGGTTTTCTTATTTATTGAAAGACTGCTGGTGATAAAAAAAACCTCAAAATCTAAAAACTACAAAACTTGGAGCTTAATTTTTTTTCTTTTAAATTGTTCTGAGACTGTTTTTCTCCATGTTACAGCCCTTTGAAAATTACATAAGAATTTAGGATTTTTTACGTCCCTTAATTTTTGTGTATATTGTATTTATGGAGGTAAATTACATCATTGGAATTTCCCTTCACATTCCTACAACAAAATAATTAATATATTAGTAATAAAGCCCACCCCTACAAAAAAATTAAACAAATGGATAACGTATTTTTCTCTTTATTTCGCAATATTTAGGATTGTAACAATCCCTTTAATCGGCGTCATGAATATTCACTTTAAAGCCGAATTTGTTCTAATTTCCCTATTATCGAAACTCTCAAGCGTACACTTTAAGCTCATTTATCTATGCTCCTAGCGTAAACTACCCCTCCAGTGGAACTCAAGATTATACGCAGATTCTCTGGAGGAAATAAACACAGAATATAACAATATTGAAACAAGTCTAACTGCGTGCATTCACTAACAACATCACCATTTTTTTTAATTGTACCCAGGTAAATTGCGACGCTAGTAGGCAAGTCAACCCCAAATTGAAAATTTTCTTTGCTAAACACTAATGAATAAAGCTGCTCACTGACTGATGTATCAAAGGTATTTTACTCAAATCACTCCAAGCTGCCGCAGCCGAGATGTTATTCAGATATTTGAATCGATGCAGATACAAGCAAGTCAGTTTAGCTTTGCCACCGTGTTTGGCCACTTAAATGTTATATAAATGTATATATTATATACACTATAACTTATAGGTAGTTGGGTAATTCTTTCTTAACCCCTACGGCAACCAATGGGGTCTTATAAGTACTTAAATATAAAGTAAAATACATTTTTGCGGAATAAGCGTAGTCTTCTGAAAATAAATAAAAGAAAACAAAATATCGAGCATGTTTATGTATGTTTCCAAAATGCAATGCAGAAGAAGAAAAGCAATCTACATTAACAACTTCCTATGCTAACAAATTAGCAAATTTTCTTTGTATTAAGCATGTTAATGGCCAGTATTGATTTAAAGTAGTGAGTTCCTAAAAGTTACTTCCACATAATATCACAAATTTTAACTTATATAATTCTTAAAAGATAAACGACCTTTAAACATGTCAAAGGTAAAACCAACGAAGGGTTGGTGATAATCAAAATGAAATTACCTTTGTACTTCGTGGACAGAGACTGGACACAATCTAAAAGAGGTTATGTAAAAATTAAAAAATTTTTACATAACAGCTGCTAACTTCTCAAATCTAATTTAGCCAAACATAATATAAATGTTTACAGGTGGTAGTGTTATAGTAATGAATTAATGCGAATCCGTCTGAAAAAAATTTATTAAAAATCATGATGGTGTAGGCATTTGTATAAAAGAATAACAGTAAAAACATCGAAAATAATATATGGAGTGTCTCAGTTAGAATTATAGGATTTGAATTGAGCGCCATTTGTGTTCTGTCAAAGACAGGGCGCCAATAGTTAACGGATCATCTACAAACCATACGACGTCAATATGCCTGGGTCTCTCATTTGAAACTATATGATGATTTGTGAATAAAGCTAATAATATTTGACAAACTCAGATTTTTTATTCTTAACATAAAATGGGGACGATACAGCTACAAATGGAAAAGAGTATCGTTGTTCCGTCCGACTCATCTGGCGTGATGTCATTTGTTTAGCTAAATTGTCCATAACACGGGCACATAAAACTGGCTCTATTTCCCCAATAACACGTTGAATGATTATTGCTAACTGGGTGGCGTATATTTTTCCCTTGACTGCATGATAGGTTGCATCGGCTTGCTGAAACGACATGTTGTTAAAATCCAAATCATCAAATTGGTGGGAAAGGAAATTGTTTAATATTTTTAGAATTCTTCTTAATGTAAATGACCACTTTCATAAAACAGTTGTACACAAACTATTTGTTTACAACCCTATAGTTATATTCAGACCCTATGGTTCCAATTGAGGTACCCTATATAAGAGTATATGTAATTATATTGAGAGAATTTTGTAGCTTTTACAGGCACCTCTTGAATAAGGAAAATTATAATTATAAAATTATAATTTTCCTTATTCTCAATTATAAAATGAATCCCCTTCTTTCATTTTTCAAATTGTTTGAATGACAAAGCCAGTGGTTACCATTAAGATAAATTCAAATAGATTAGGCGTTTGTAATTTAATGATAGTTTTGTAGTTTAACAAATTTCTAACTTTCAACGTTTCTAAATATATTAATTTCTAAAAATATTAGAAGTATCTGTTACTACTTTTCTCACTTCTTTAAATCAATATCACCCATTACCATGCTTAAGGAATTCAAAGAAAATCTGTAAATCTAGCTTAATATCGTCAATTGCCAACTGGGGTTGTTCTCGCCTCAACATTGCATTTTGGAGGGATGCCAAAGGAAGTAGATTCCTTCTGCTGAACACTTTCACAATAAAACGCTTATCGCCCAAGAACATACAATTTTACTCCGTATTGTATGTATCTTGAGTTCAACCGGCGGATACTTTACCCCCGGAGTTCAGACAGATGTGATCATGGATATGCTTTGTGTTTAGAACGTACGTTTAAGTGTTTCGTCAATAACAACATTAGAAGAAAGCCTATTTTAAAATGAATATCTGCCAATATATGCGAAATGTGTGAATGTAATTTTGTCTTAATGTTTTTCATGGATCAGTTCATTAAACCATTTATAAACCCACAAAATTTAGTGTTTAATCCAATAATTAATTTAATTATAACTGTAATAGATGTGAAATGTATGTCCATAGAACCAATTTTAATGGCATTTAAATCTGCGACTTATTATCAGGCACCATCTATGATATGATACAATTTTATATCTAGTGGTAGGTATTATAATTGATACCATTTAACTGGTTTTTATTAGATGTCGATATATTGTCTGAATAGACAATTAACAAAAGAGATTTTTACCATATTTATTAAATTATATTATACTAATATTTAATAGTTTATTTACGCAGAAGTTACACTCAAAATTGAGTGCTCTCATTTCAAAATTACTAGCCCCATTTTTTCATTTAGCAAGAAAAATTTAAATATCAATGGAGATGTTTAACACCAGTGTCCGTTACACCTTAAGTTTCACCCCCATACCCCCAGCTACTCCTACTTAAAAATTTTAAATAGCATCTTTTAACAGTAATAAATCATTTTAAAGGTCTTAAAATTCTGATTCGACTTCGTTTAGAAAACTAAAATCCTTTGGTCTGTTCTCATTATAGCAAAAGAGAAAGGAATTTAAATAAAACAAAAATAAATTAATGGAATATTCTAAGGACTACCACCGAATTTCTACCTCTGGGGTTATTTAACGACAATTAATTGTATACAAAACTCTGCCTCAAAATATTCATGGCCTAAGAAATAGAATTACCTATACATGCAGGCTAATTCCTAAAGACATTTTTCAAAACGTCCGACAGGAATTTGAAAATATATTGTACTTTTGTTTAGCCGACAGTGGTGACCATTTTAAGCATTTATTCAAGTAATATTTCAAATCATGTTGTGAAAAGTAAATTTAATCCATTGATTTATATTATGTTTTATTTAAATTATTTTATTTGTGCTTCTGTTACAAGAACCGATTACCCTATTTTAGTTTTCTAAACGAAAGTAAATGACAATTTTTAATTCCTTTAAAAATAAACTCGCCCATCGATATCTAAATTTACGTGTTTTTCTATAAATGTAATTTTCCTTGCTAAAAGAAATAATGGAGGCGAGTAATTTTGAAATGAAAGCACTATATAATGAATACTATTGAGATAATTGCGTAGGATTTTATATTGCCAAGTGCAACGCAAGGCAAATGAATGTGATATACTTAAAGAGGTGGTGAAATTTATATATCTCTTTGTTTTGGAAAAACCGCAACAAAAAATATGAATTTTTCTTCTTCCTTTAAAAAAATAAATCAGTTTGCTATAAGGATTTATAAGCCGTATACAAACTTAATTTTTTCTGTCTTGTTTTCTATTTAGACAATAAGTCAAATAACCGCTGTAACTCAGAAACGAATTGTTTTTCCGAACTCTTGAACCGGTGATTTGTCTCGATAAATGATCTCAAAAAACATTGTATTTGGCGTACATCATATATTTTCTTCAGTGCCACACTGATACACTATAGAGAATACAACAATATAGAGAATAATTTAATTACATAAATTACAGTAAAACGTCATTTATATTCCTCAGTAATTAAGATTAGCACTAATAATTTTAATAAACGCTATCCATACAAATCTATTGTCTTCAGTAAGTAGCAAAATAATTTATTAGTGATGAGTTTCACTTATTAAAAATTAATACATAATTAATATTGTATATAATTAGCAAAAAAGAAATACAATTCTAGACACTCAAATCAAACATTAAATACAATGAGCTTGGAAATAAATAAGAATAAGAATTTATCGAACTATCATATAAATATGATTAATCTGTACACGTAATTAGTATTAATAGCGAAATACTTACCCTTGTATTAAATATATTGTAATGGTTTTGTTGAACCATTTGCTTTCTTAATGGCTTTTGTCGAATTTTACAGTTCGTATAAAATGTTATCGCAATCAATAATGTCCACACGCAATATGAATTAAAATGAATGTAAAAATATACTAACAGTCGTACAAAAATACTTCAGCTTAAAGTAAATTCTCAATAGTTTATCACCAAATTTTATAATTACTCGCAAGACACGATCATTTATAGATCATAAACTTTCACACTTGATGATTAAATGAGTTACAATGAATTTTATAAAATGCAACACATTTTTTCATGAAGATACTGTACTAGATACTGTACTACTACTGGAAAGTTCAACGATTATCCTACACAAGTCAGATAATCACCCTTGATCACCCTGTATATTATTTTTAACTATCTTACATTTAAATCACGCAATAATTAGATATTAGCCATAATACCGTGTACACGTAAATTCTTATGATCTCTGACTGGCTAGCGAATATTCATATGACAGCCAAAGCGGATCAAGTGTACATACAATAACGTTGGTCACAGAATATTTTCAGTTTTTTTATTGTGTACTTGGAATAATATTATTATCAAGTCTCTCGCGTACATTTGGCAAATGTCTTTGCCACGTACTTCAGCTGTACAACTTCCATATAGGTTTATATTTGTTATAAAACAGACAAAGCGGTTCTGTATTTAATATAAGTAACAGCTCATTACATGATAAGCATAGAAATGAAATCAGAGATAAATTCTGTATAAAGTTTGTAACCACGTTTTTATGTACATATTGCATTGCTTACAGAATTTATACATAAATATTTCTTAAAGTCCAACAAACCCTTTAAGAAATATTTATGTTCAACAAGCCCTTATTAAAAACCAAACGTATTATTTGAGACCGGCCATATTTTAAATCAGGAAATTCCTATACAAGCCTTCTCACATCATGCACAGAAAGTCGCGTATTACTGCAAACTTTCGGAATATTTACGCTATACAAGTCACAGTAATGCGATAGATATATAAATATTTACACTGCCACAACTAAGATAAGCTTTTTAAACATTTACAAGCTAAGGTAAGTTGTACTTACGTCGATTTAAGTATCTCAAGTTTACGCAACAGCACCTCAGCTGCAGCGAAGTTAGCCGAGTTTAACACTACGCATGACTACTGAACTTTTGTTATAAGTCTAATAAAATAAATATGCTCAAGAAACAACATTATTTTGAACCAAATACGTAATTCACACTCAACTATTTGCTCTCTGTTATGTATTTTATTTCCATTATACATATAGGCGTTTTATTTTTTTTTTTTTTTTTCGTAATATTAAATAAAAATATATAACGGTTTCGTTTCACATAATCCTACTGGTAAGTCGCACGTCTTGTCTTAAATTATTTGCTAGGGAATATGACTGTGTTAAAAAATATGTTTGATTACTCGCACAAGTCACTGGGCCAAAAACAAATCAAATTTAAAATATTTTATTCAGAATAAAATTTATATAATCTATATATATGTATGTATTTTCTTCAAAAATGTTTCATATATTTTAAGCAATTGAGAAAGCCTCTCTCTGGTGTAGATCATAACGTGGTACAATGGTGCCCTTCTCTGATATTGACCACTATTATATTATTGCTCAGCATCAGAGGATCCAACAGGTGGTATTCCTTTCTATTGAAATAAGGCTGAATTGAATTGCACACCTGAAGAGGTGTGCAATTAAAAAAATAGTAACGCCAACTTCAAAATAAACTCTATGACAAAAAAACTAATTTTGATGTTAATGAATATCTTTTCAAAAAATAGAATTGATATTTTATTTCTCCTTCCAGTCCGTTTCCTATTTTTCATGTTGCAGTTGCCATTAGAGTCTGCCATTTATTGGATACAACATGGGATGATGTTTGTTGTGCCTTATTATCTGTTACGACTTGGAGGTAAACATTAGCAATTTTAAAAATATACCGTCAAGTAGAAGGATATTATAAAGAGGCGTCAGGCATTAACCCTCGAGAGGAATTATTTTTTATAAAATGGTAGCCTTTGCTTTGCACGAAGACTACCAGTCTGAATTACACCACTAAATTACATCCAATTTTAAGCGTTATTTTTTTTGACCTTTCGCTTCTTTCGAATATTCCTTCGTTCAGTAATTTAATTTCACCATAAAAACTTTTTCAGGTGTATACAACGTAGAAGAATTTTCAGATTACACGTGGAATGCTATCAGTTATAGTATTAATTTAATGTATCATTTTGTCGTACTTCAGTGCGTCGCTATCGTAAGTATATCATTAATTCAGAAGTATATTTTGCCAATCGATGATCATAAAAAAACGTACCTCAATAGTTCACTTTATGAAATAAACCTATTAACTATATTTCCATGTTATTTTGTCAATCGATGATCGTCGAAACACGTATCTCAGTATTCTACTTTATGAAATAAACCTATTAACTATATTTCCATGTCAATTGCAATATTGACATGGGGAATAAAATTTCTAATGAGCAACATCGAAAAAAGTGTTAATTTATTATTAAAATATAATACATTCTCTATATATGTATGTATATTTAAATACACACGATGAAAATAATAAATTCAATATAAGCAAATGGTCTTGCAATAAGGACGCTCGATTTTTAACCAGTAAAAAAACCGTAAATAAAACAAGTTTTGTGTGAGATATATACTCCATTTTTTTTTTATTTCAAAGAATATTTTATGGTATTAACTGTGGAATATAACGTCATTCAAATCATAAATGTCTGCCACGGTATTGCTTGGCGGTACGTATTCGAGAGGCCCAATTTTCGATGACTTTTGTCGCATAAATCTGACGGAATTTGCTGGATGGCTTTCGTTATGTTGACTTTGAAGACATCAATTGTTTGCGGGTTATTCGCATAGACCCGCGATTTGAGATAGCCCCAAAGGAAGAAATCTAAAGGCGGTAAATAGCACGGTCTCAGTTCACGTCGCCGCTGCACGAGATAACTATGCCCTTAAATCGCTCGTGTAGAATGTCCATCGTGGCATTGTGTGGCACGTAGCGCCGTTCTATTGAAACCACATGTCGTCGGTATCCATATCATCCAGTTTAGGCCACAAGAATTTTCTTATCACCGATGTGTAGCCCTCGCTGTTGACGGTTATGACAACGCCAGTTTCGTTTTGGAAGAAGTACGGACCGATAATTCCGCCAGTCCAAGATCCGCACCATGCAGTGACTTTCTCGAGATGCATTTCATGCTGGTGTATCTCATGTGTATTGGTATCCTCTCAAATCCGACAATTTTGCTTGTTCACATATCCATTTATCCAAAAATAGGCCTCGTCGTTAAAGATAATTTTTTTGCGAAACACGGCGTTTTCTATCGTCGCGTCGTTTACCTTAAATTCCTGGGTACGTTGGATTTTATACGGGTGCAAATTTTGTAAAGTTCTAGTGAACGACAAGAAATTGACTGCCTCGGGTTTCCCGAATTTAGCCACCAAACGTTGAATAGTCGACTCGGTGGGATTGTTGTGTCAAGGATAAAAATCACGTAATGTGAGGAACATTTCTCGAAAGAAGATTTTGAAAATTAATTTTGATGATTGGTACACGTTGCTATAAACTTCCGTGGTGATTTTCCGTACACTATTGAATAATTCACAACAAATTTTACAGATCTTGCTTTAACAACATGACCGCTATAATCTAACAAATTTCGAGCGTCCCTATTGAAAAACCCTATAGTTTTAACAACTGTTTTTTGGAAGAACCACTCGAACATATTGATTTACAATCATGAATTGGCAGATTTTAAATCACAGAGTAAGTCAACTGTACTTCCGATTTTTCTGGAAGTGATATCAACTTCGTTATTTCATACGCAACACAGTGCTTTTATGGATTTGGATAGACGATAAAGAGACCATTTCAGTAAGCCGATAGATGTTTTACAATCAATGCCGAAACAGTCAATATCATTGCAACAAAATAGAGACAACTGCTTAATACTGCTTGTAACTAACTGCACGATACTAGCTTCAACAGAGATTTTAAAATTCACAATTACCTTTGATCAAAATTATTTTTCATATCAGTATTAGCTAAATAAAAGATTTTAATGCCATTTTAATTTTTCAGCCCACTCAAGTAAACTTGAACCACATGCTGTGTCCAGCAGTCCTAGATCCTTTCGACGGTCAGATGTATAGGATATGTGCAGTCTTTCATCAAGCATTCCTCTGCCCAGTATTATGTAAATTATTCTGCCTTATATCTGCGTTCTTTTTGACGAAATTTCGGCCGACAAAGGTGAAGACTACGTTGTGTTGTGAGGTATCAGCACCAAGCACCAATGGTGATACTTTAGATGTTACACATCATCATCAAGAGTAGTGATAAAAGATAAACAGTTTATATAATAGGTAATCACGAGTTTGAGTGAGGCATTAGTTTTGCTTAAAATTTTTACAACATATTTACGCATTTCAAAAATAGATTTTAAAGTGAATACCTACAAATAATAGATACTTTATACATAAGATGTTATACATAAATAAATCTTTCAAAATATTCGCTAATTTCCTTTCATCTGCCTGCTTCATTGTTTGTATTCGATTTAATTTTTATTAGTATTACTCTATTATAATTGAGACTAATATGCTTTAAAATATAATACTCAACAGCTCCGTATCTATTATAGAGCTCCCAAGTTCCAATAACAATAATCTTGAGAAGAGAATATCTGGCAAATAAGTTTCTTGCTAAAATAACATCATGTAAGCGATTACATTGTAAGGTGTGTTCACTGCGTATACCATACAGTGTTTAATTAGTGACTATTGGACCAACATATATAGTCCATCACTGGCCGAATCACTTCTGGAATGTTCCACACATTCGAAGCTCTTTTCGTATTAGGTGGGACATTTCTACTTTATTCTACTAAATTCAAATTCCACTAGTATTTTATATATTTATCGTTCTATTACTATTTTGTTTTACTAAAATCAAATATAGTATTTTCTACGTACTCAAATAACAGAATCTCTGATTAGAGGATTCTCAATAAGGTGTTAAACCACTTTTCGTCTGTAAAAGTTGACACGAATTGTTCTAAATCATTAGTTACAAAACCCACAGCTACATTATAGTCAAAGCGAAATAATATTTGAAATAAAACAAAAAAAAACTTATGTACGGGTGAAAGGACACAATATCATAGCTGACAATTATATTGTGGTCCAACTTGCAAAACAAACGGCACTGGGTGTTCGCGTTAGTCAATCATTCTTTTCTTTGCTCGATTTTAATCACATTTTGAAGCAACAGTTGTCTAAAAAATGATGTCTAAAAGGTATGTATCAAACTTGAATAACCAGTATACATAACTGTAGGTAACCTTCTTTACGATCAAATCCATCCTAGCTAAGCTGTAGGAGGGTAACAAGATGTGTATCAGTAAATATTATCAGGCTGCTGAGATCGGTTGATTTTCAGAGCATCTAAGTACATGTATTGTACAAGTGATAAGGTTCGTGAACACACCCAACTGTACGTGTAATAATGGCTCTATCAACGACCTTAATCATATATTTGTTAATTGTACTCGTAGACACCATACCCGTGCTACCACAAACTTTATAAAAGAAATAGTCGCTTTAAATATTCCACTTCTAACTAACATCCATTCACTCATTTCCTTAAACAATATAATGGCACATCAAAATTTAATTTGTAAGGAATATAAAGTTACAAATATAATAGTCGAATCCGGTTAGAATTCATATTACCATGTGGCTTACCTACTTGTATACTTACCTATTCCAATCATACCGTGGTTTACCTTAATGTCCTGACTTACGCCTGGGCAAAATGAGAGTTACATGTACCCATATTCCTTACCTCCCTCGATAATCATTGTTAGGGATAATAATAAATATATAAAAACAAAAATACAACTGTCATTGTACATATATGAATATAAAAATACAAATGAATTTTTGTATGAACTCGAAGCCAAAGGGAAAAAAAGGAAGCTCTATTTAAGAGGAAACCAAAGTTGTGATTAACAATATTTAAAATTTATATTTATCGTTAGATATATCGTTATATGTGCATAAGTCTAATCTACGTTACAATTATGTTCTAAAAGTTCTGACACGTTGAATTACCTTGAAACATCTTTAATAGACGCCCTAAATAAGAAATGTCGTAGTTTTTAAAACATGTGGTGGTGTCAGGGGCATCAGATTTAATACGTTCACCAAACGAAAATGTGTAGGTTTTAAGAAAAAATGTAAAAATAGTGTAAACGTAAAAATAAAAAAAATCTTGTTATTGTTTTATATAAGTATTAAACTTCTTGTAAAAAGTATTAAATAGCATGAGTGTGCTACATTATGGTTAGCAATCAGGATTTTGACATAATTCATATTTTTCTAATACTCCCTAATATCCTAGAGGGTTAAAATTTGACCATTTGGAAGAATCTTATGATACTTACCTGCCAATCGATATTCCTACAAAGAGTAGTAACTATTGAAGAACCGAAAAACTGATGAAAATTCTTAGGAACACTTCTTTTTCATGGTTTATATTGAAAGAATGTACACTAAAAACTGTACACTACATCAAAAACTGAAAATGACATATTAAATTTTCCTTTGAATGATTGATCATCATTTGATTTGAACTTTGCTCTAATTTAACCGACTTCGTATCTCATAAAATAACTGAGATCCCTACGTTAGAGGTCGCAAAATAGACACAGTGTATACAGGTGTATTAAAACATCAGTTGTGGTTAAAAAGAATATAATATATGTGTTATAAGAAAACTGTTGTTTATTGCATGTACCAAATAACTCTTTCATGAAATCGACCAGTTTTGTATTGGATTTGAAAGAAAAATTGATATTCAGACACATCACACAAAATTAAAAAATAGTAATTTCGCACATTACAAAAAATGTTTATATAATATATGTACATATGAGTTATGTATTTATGGAAATTTTAAAATGCTCATAGAGAAGTCCTTGGGAATGTTCTCATTGTAATGTTCTACATCTGATAGAATAAAATTGTTCTTATTTACTCTTATGTCATGATTAAGAGTGTTCTGAATATGACAATTTACACCCATTTTTGAGAATAGTTTTTATTATTAAAATAATATACTACCAATTCGCATTTAGATTAGGTAATAAAACAGTTTCAGATCATAAGTAATTTAGGAATAAAATACAAATATTTGTAGTCACCCAATTTAGGTAGTATGCAAAATAAGTCACCAAATTTTGTGTCAGATCATGTTGGGGAAACTTTTCCCCAACATAATCTGACACAAAATTTCTAAATCTCTACAATCTACATTATTCAAGCTTCTACATTTTATTTGCAAATATAATGTATAACTAAAGACTTCCTCATTATTTAATGTAATCCTTTGTCAAACTACACATATTAACTTTATGCTTATACGTATTATTTCAATGACTAATACTATTCTCAAAAATTGGTACCCTCTTAAATGCTGGTACTGCTCTCAAACAGAATCATCTTATTTTAAGTAACTAAACTCAATGTATTAAAAGCATTATTATCTCATATACTATGCAATAACATTTTATCTCATTTTCGCCTTACCTACCTGCAAAGTTTTCAGAACGCATCTCACCCATTGAATTCAGTAAATGGTTCTCTAAGGAAAATGTGTATATATTTTTGTTTCTTGAAACTGAAAAGATTTCAATTGAGTTTTAAAGAATGTTTTTAATTCGTCAAAATATGTAATTATTTAGTTGACAGTAGCTACTGCTATATAATGTACAACCAAGTTTTAAAAAAGGTAAAATAAATAATGTACTCAAAATTATTTGAATAATTTTATTATTAATATCGCTATCCACAGAAATACATTTCGTACAGTTTTTATCTCCATATCTCACACATTATTAACATTATTAGGAAACAAAACAAACTTATAAAGTGCACAACTTGGAAATGTACTTCTAAAATTGTAAAATGCACTTGATAAAGTCATGTAATATAGAATCTACTAAAACAATACAAAACGTCTATAAAAGTAGTCTTAATATTATTAATTGCGATTTCTTTGGTATACATATATACAAAATGACTAGAATTATTTTAAGTACATATTAGGTACAATTAAATAAAAATAAGTCCGACTGATTTGTTCTTGAAGATAATACAAACAATTAACACAAACCATCTGAAATCTAAGACATTAGGTAAAAGAATAAAAAATGTCATAAGAAAAATATCACAGAAAAAATAAGTAACAATAAAACAAGAACCAATATTATTACCACATTTTGCCAAAAAGACAAGGCAACAATGGTTTTAAAATGTAGGAGTACAATACAGTTAACAAAAAACAGCTTACTCACTTTCAGAGGGTCCGCCCAGAGAGTACATTTTTTAACATTGAAAAGGAATTTAAAGATATTAAAATGTTTAAGTTATCAAATAGTAAAATTTAAAACGATCAAACAACAGACTGTAAAATATTGAGATAGGTATTAGAATATAGTCCATTTTCAAAAGTTTAATTTAGCTGTCTTATTCTTAATGTTTAATGTACTTGTTGGCCTATTTAATATAAACATTGTAACATAAATTCTTGAGATACTAGATAAACCATAATTCTGATAAGCATTGATGATTTCAGGATACTAAAACAATATTACAAATTATTTATTGATGCATCAACATCAAATGCTTATGAAACTATAAAAATGTAGAAATACACAAACCAATTTGTGATAAAATTAATTATATTAAATAAATGTGTATCTATGTATCAATGATAATTTTGTGAGTTAATAAATTTATTTACAAATAACAGAAAATCCTGTTTGTAATCCATCCCACTTATCTCACTCATTCACTCATATCACTTTTTATGCTACTGATTTAGGCATTATTTACATAATTTTTCATCTTTAATTCAATGTCTCTCAAAAAGATACTTATGATCTGAAAATTATCTCCGTATAACTCCAGGTAATATACTCATGATTTATATAGTAAAATGATTTAGATAATACTTATGTAGTTATCTACAATAAAAGCAAAATTACTCTGTACAACATAATAGCACTACTTTTTACTATTATAAATATTGTAAATTTATTATAATTATTCTTGAATAGGGATCAAAATGTATAATAGTATACATTTCTTTTGTCATTTAACTATATAACCAAATACACCTCACATAAAAATGAATGTACTGTTAATAAATACCCATTTTTTTAAACGTTAATTTGCTTACAAATCAAAAACCTTTTATCCAAATTCCAGCTTCTAGTCTATACACAATGCACAATTGAAGATAAGTATTTTTCCAGAAAGTAACACGCTGTAGGATGGTACAGTTACAACTACAAGTGTCTACTAAAGTTAATCTTTTGTGTAACATTCTGTTTTGTGAGACACATCTTCATATGAGTACAATATATTTTGGATTTACTCTATTTCTTTTTTGACAATAAGACACATTAGTTCAAAGAATACAAAGCCCATTTTAATCTAGAAAAAAACATGATTTTTATGTCAGTTGCCTAGATGCAAAAACCGACAAGTCGCCCTTTCTTCAAAAACGAGATTGTTATGGCAATAGATTAAAAATGTAAATGCCGACATAGTCCAAGGGAATTTTTACAACAAATACCAACAATTCAAAAGTAATTTGAATTTAAAATTTCATCTCAGATGCAAAACCTGACATATCTCTTGTGGTCTTAGATGCAAAGGCAGACATTTCTAATGAACCAATACGAGCTAAATATTTCATCGCGTGATGCAGTTTAATTTGTAGATTTTGTCAGTTGAATAACATGCGTGTGATGGATGTGGGGCACAAAACAACAATTCTACTATCATTGGTATGTTGACTTATTGGTTACAATTTCAAGCTCCTCCACATGAAGAGAAAATAGAGTTGCTCTTTCCGGTTGTTGAGCATTCTTATATTCCCCCCGACCGCGTTTTTGGTCAAATTGGAAAAATCTATAAGAAAATGTAAGTTGTTCATCCAAAAGAGTACATCAGTATGATCAAAAAGTTTGCTACTGTTCACGAAATTGGAGAAGACTTTGTAATCAGTGTTTGGAGACGTGAAACTCAAGATGTTTTAAAACAACCAGGATATTGACACTTTAAATTTCAACCTTCAAAAAGGATAATCATTGTTAAAAAAAATACTTAACTTTAATTAACACACCTCTTGTAAGTGGCGAAGCATTTTACATGAATGAAAATATGAGAACATTCAAAACCTTATGTAAAAGAGGGAAAACATCTCGCAAATGGGACTAAAGGAATTAAAAATTGGAGTTCCGATTAATAAAGACAAGAAAAAAAGTATAGCGAAACTATTAGAGAAACACTATGGGAAGGAATGGGAAAAAAATGCCTTAATTTTTGTTCGAGAAGCTTTAAAAAATGTTTCAGATGGATGACAAGCAGTTGAAGAAGAGGGTAACTGCAAAGAAAAATCAATTAATTTTGGAATTTGAAAATGTATTTTGTGTTGTTCGATAATAATGAGAAACAAAATTTATTTTCAAAAGTTACACACATTCTTATGGAACATTTTAAACAGAATTAGGTGCAAAAATCGACATGTCCATTTTATTTCTCAATTTTGAGAGTCATTGGATGCTTCTGATTTCTAAATTATGATTTGTTATCATTTAAAAACGATAATAACCCATTTTACGAAATGTGGTCACTGCATTCAATTGAATAAAAATGTTTTTATTAATTATCTCATATTATGTTTGTCTGGACTTGTCAGGTTTTGCATCTAGGCGACTGATGTGTTAAATGTATTTCTATAGTACTTTGCATGATGGTTAGCAAAACAACATACTAACCCTGAATTCTCAATAGGTTCACAAACTCCTGTTGCTTATTTACAAATAGATTTACATTTTGAAACAGAACTATATAAATAAACACTATATAAAAACAAAACTATATGAATTTCACTATTTTAGTGGTCATTTGGTCATTGCTGCTAGTGTGACATATCCCTATTGTAAATAAACGAATATATATGAACTACAATAGAGATTATATTATTAAATTTGGTTAGACTACAGTATAATAAAACTAATTTATGTATTATGAAAAATGGACTACTTATTTTCCTTAATCCTCAATATCTTTATTAATGTTAGATAAACCCTTTATGTAATCATTTTAGTCACAACTAAATAAATACTAACATAGTTTGAATTCATACATATTGAAGAACACATTTGTTTAGTAAGAGTAGTGCTGTTTTTCGTTTACACAGTATAATTAGAATTATAATTACTACTCATATTTAAAGCACTACTGTTGCCTAAAGAGAGTCTAAGTATAAATATCTAAAGTTCTGATGGTGAAAATCCCTACAGATACAATAAATCCTGCATAGTTTGCCGTACATTTTTTTATGCAAAATAATCATTTCTATATATCCTGGTCGTTAACCCAGTTCACTAATACATAAAATCAGTGTAACCGAAGATTACTTAGAGTTATAAAATAAATATAACATTGTCTTTTTGATTGATTAATAAAATAAACACATGAGTATAAATGTATATTAATCAATTATCCTTATAATTGTTAGGATTATTGGAAGGATCGTTCTGCTTCACTTAAATTCAATTGATAGTAATGCATTGCCACTAGGCCAGAAACTGTATAAATGTTATCTTAATGAATATTATTAAATTAGTAATATCAAATCAGTGTGTTGTATACATCAATTTAATTAGAGGCTATTTTATAATTGAATAATTAACAACAAGATGTTTAGAAGAGATGTGTAAAATCCTAACCTAAGAGTTGTGTAAAATCCTAATTTATTCATAATTTCTTGTAATCCTGCCAAAAGTTGATCATATGGATATTAAGTTAACTGTGGACTTAACAATACTGAGACTATTTAAAGGATTACTTAAAGGAACGTTTTTATCATTAATTAACTATGGGACAAGTTCAGAGACTCATGCCTTTCTTCAAAACATTTTACAAACAGTAACACTCCACCTACAAAAATAGTGGCATTCCAAGTATAGTTTTATAAAATCGTCTACATCTGTTAGCTTTTCTTATAATGACTCTAGAGAAAGCTCATTAATGTTTTATCACTGTAATTATTCAATTTCTCTCATAAAACAAGTATACCAGATGGGCAGCATGATACTATACATAGTATAGTTGTATTACTAAATATTATGTTGTAGTTTCTATTTTGTCCTTATTATTTTTTTGTTTATCTTTTTGTAATCTAAAATTATGTAAGTGTAATAAACTAGTTTAGAATCCTTGAACATAAATTTAATTGAACTTATTTACTATATTTAATTATAAATGAGATATCTGTGAATATGAAGTGACGTTAATTGAATTTCATAGGTAATGGGGAAGTAAGCCATGTTAGATTTATTTTTTAAAAATAAATATTTGTTTACTATAATTATTTACTTGGTGATCTTCTCAAATTAATGGTATTTGGTAAATACATGTTCATTTGTCACTGCTTTGGCAACGTTTTCTAATAATATTAGTATTTCACGGTACTATATAATTTATGAAATTGATAAAAATATATGAAAACAGCATAATTCTTGTGAGAGGATTTTAAAAATCAATATTTACAGAATACCAATTTTTTTTTAATCTTCACAACTTACAACCCAAAAAATGTAAATAAATATACCAAAAATTGATTTTCTTGCGACCAATTCCGACTAAATAATTACCAAAATATCTAGATATATGTAGAAGCTTGGCAAACATCAACCGCCTGCTTACACCACAAAGTGGCGATACTATATAATTAATGAAATTGATAAAAGTATTGGAAAATAGCATATTCATTATGAGGGAGTTTTAAAAAGCAATATTTACGAAATATCATAATTCTTTTTATCTTCATAACTTACAACCCAAAAAATGTAAATATACCAGATTTTCTTGTGACCAATTCCGACTAAAGAATTACCGAAATATCTATATATATATATATATATATATATATATATATATATATATATATATATATATATATATATATATTGTTAGGTGCTCTCCTCAGTGAGCAGATTTTCGAGGACCCTGTATGACATATTTTATTTCGTGTTTTTACATAAGCCATTCAATAGACATAACAATAAAAGCGCTGTAGCGGCCAATGCTTGGTTGGGAAAGATTAAGATTATTATTATTGGTGCGGGCTCGGAGATGATTGATCTTGAGCTGTATTTGCTTTTCATAGTTTTCATTAAATGTGAAATACGGCATTAATTTGTGTTATTCTTACGTTCACCCTCCGACAACATTTCCGAAGCGGGATAGTTACCTGTGTGTCTGACATTTTTACGAGTGCACATTTTATTGTGTGTGAACTTGACCCTCCTATCGGACTTCGGTGAGTCATTTTGATTAAACAATTTGCCTATTCAACTTTACTTATTCTACCTGCTGCACGTGCTGTGTGCTCTGATCTTGTCTATTTATCTATCACTTTGATTGTGCAATAATTAATTGTTTTTCGTCGTTATGGATAATTCGCGGTCACATCATCGTCGATCTCGCTCTCGCAAACAAAATAGCCATAGTAAGCGACAATCGCACTGAGTTATGGACCACACACTACCCTTTATCAAGGCAGTCGTTATAAGGTCAAAGCAGCATCCGCAATTAAGGAAGGCATTACAAGTCCCGCGGCGTTTAACCAAAAGCCGATTTGATATAAATTCTCATTTTTTGTAAAGGAAATTCAGAATATTGTTGTTAGCCGGAGGCTCTGCTCCATTTCAATTGTAAATAAATAGTTTTTAAAAACTTGTGTTAGTGTTAAATAAACTTAACTGGCGCTGCGAACAGGATACGTAGACGTTGGAAAAGGCATTCATAGCGAAAAACTTTGCCAACGGTGTATCTTAATACCTCACTACGTATCCAACGAACCGACAACGTTTTCTCCAAAGAAGAAAATTCCTCGTGAATCACTTCGCTCGAGAACGGCAAGCTCAACACCCTAGGATACCACCAACCCCTTCAAGAAAGCTGCTTGGAATCCTTCACCGAGAAGCCCCAATCAGCACGACTCCATCTTCGAGTGCGAAAAGAGAAAGTCACGGACAGAAGATTCCTGAGACCAGAGACAATGTTCATCGGTCTGATCTTCCTGTAAGTACCTTTCCAATTTCATAGTTATAAGTCCCGTCTTTCCCTAACAACGTATTCTCAAATAAAATAGGTATAAAAAAAAAATAATTTTTTACATAGGTATTTAATTGTGAAATTATTTCAAATTAATTGCACCTATAAACGTTTATTTTATTAGTGAGAGTACGGTTAAAACCCGACTCCACGATATAATTTAAAATATTTCATGTCAAAAGACCTCGTAAATATTGAAATAATTCCAAGTTCTGCAAAAAGCAAAACAAAAAGTTTAAGAAAAAAACCTCTCGTCTCTCAAGACATACCTGTCGAGCTTATCACAACCTCGACTTCGCAAATAAATTTACCTGAATCGGCTATCGAAACAATTCGCTTAGAATTAGGTGAAATAAGTTTAAATTTAAATACTAATAACACATTAAAAATGGCTCTTTCAATCCAGGAGGTCTCTGAAATGTTGAAAACTCTTCCTACTTTTGGCCCTCACGACAATTTACCGCATTTTATTCAAAATATAGATAATGTGCTCGAAATATTTTCAAAATTTCAACTGTCAGAATTTCAACATTCCTTTATTAAGTTAGGCATTTTAAATAAATTGCGCGGACAAGTTGTTGATGACGTATCGCAAGAACCTACCAATGATTGGCCTCAAATTAAAGCTGCTCTATTAAAATACTACGGTAATCACCAAAACGAGAACTTGTTATACGCCCAATTAAAAGGTTGTAGACAACACTTTAACGAAGACATCACGCAATTTTATCATAGAGTTGTTAAATGTAGGAACGCCTTAAATAATCACGCACAGCTATATTCCTCAAATATAACAGAAATTGAATGGAAAAGGTCACATATTTCTAAAATAACCTTAGAACAATTCACATTAGGTGTTAGAGACCCGTATTTCACCCTATTTACTTATATACCACCTGATACTATCGAGACAGCCCTCACTCGCTGCCACGAACACGACAACAGACAACATGCTCACAAGCAAATATTCGCGTACCAAAATTCAAGTTCCTTCTCGCAAAAAGTTCAACCAAAACCAGTACCAAAACAAAGCCTACCTCAACAAAACCCTCGACCTAACGTACAAAGCCCAAATACGAACCAAAATTCAAATCAAAGAACTTTCGGAGATATTAATAAACCATTACCACATAGACCTATGCAAAATAATTTTCAAAATTCAAACAATAATTTTGGAAGATCACAATTTTCTAATTACCAACAAAAAACCCCTCAAAATTACAAGCCAACGCCTATGTCTGTCTCAACTATAGCGTCAAAACCAAAAATCTATAACATAGAAAGTAACACACCTTTAGAAAACGAAACATCACAATCGCAAACAAATAATTATGAATATGAATATTACGACTCTGACCAACACGAACCATATATAGACGTTTGTGACAGACAATTACAAGACACAGAAGATCAAGAAAATTTTATAATAGATGCCTCGAATCAACGAAACACCACATAATAAATATAGATTTAAATAATATTAACTCAAAACCTAAACTGCCATTTTTCTTTTTACCTGACATTAATTTAAAAATTTTAATAGACACCGGAGCTACAGATTCCGTTATTAACCCGAATCTTTTGCACCGTTTTAAAAAACATATATTTCTCGAACCTTTCGAATTAACAGGCTTACATCGCACAGTAAGATCCGACAAAAATCTTAAACTCAGACTGTTTGAAGAATTAGGTGTCAAAAATGAAATAAAAATTAGAGTAATTCCCTGGCACAAAAATTTTGATTTGCTAATTGGATCGCACGATCTTAAAAGATTAAAAGCTAATATAGACTATGAAAATCAAATTTTAACTCTAAATAAAACTACAAGTATACCATTTTATTTTGAATTTAAAATAGACGAACAAATAAACTTTTTGTCTACCGAAAGAGACAAAATATTAATACCTACATCAATTGAAAATGGCCCTGTCTATATTCCAAGTATCAAAATTGACGAAAACCACACTATACCTGACTGTCTGACTATTACAAAAAATGGCATCTCCGAAATCCCATTTGAAAAATCACTTGACTCCCAAATTATATTTCCAAATCGCATACAGGTTATCCCTTGCGAATATTTTAATATCGAATCTAAAATTACGCAAGATAATAAAAAACTCGAATTTGCTAAATTAATACGCACTGACCATCTCAATCGTGAAGAAAGAGAAAAAGTAATCGACCTATGTCACAAATTTAAAAATGTTTTTTATCATGAAGACTGCGATCTGTCTTTCACATCGCACGTCAAACATAATATTAGAACTGTTGATAACCATCCCATATACACTAAATCCTTTAGACACCCTCAATCAATGCAAGAGGAAATCCAACGCCAAATTTCAAAATTGCTTAGAGATAAAATCATCAGACCCAGTATATCCCCTTACAGCTCACCTGTTTGGATTGTTCCAAAAAAGGTTGACGCATCTGGAAAAAAAAAGTATAGAATGGTAATTGATTACAGGAAACTTAACGAGGTAACTATCGAGGATAAATATCCCCTACCACAAATAGAGGAAATCCTTGATAATTTAGGTAAATGCACCTATTTTTCGACCCTTGACCTTGCCCAAGGTTTTCATCAAATTGAAATGGATCCTGAGTCCATTGAAAAAACTGCATTTAGCGTAAATAATGGCCATTACGAATATTTACGTATGCCGTTCGGCCTGAAAAACGCACCTGCAACTTTTCAACGTATGATGGACCAAGTTCTAAAAGAATTTCAGTACAAAATATGTTTCGTGTACATGGACGACATCGTTATCTTTTCAAAATCACTTCAAGAACATTTAATTCATTTAAAACAGATTTTTCAAAAATTGCAAAGTGTAAATCTAAAAATTCAATTAGATAAAAGCGAATTTCTTCGTAAAGAAGTCGCGTTTCTTGGACATGTAATTACACCTGAAGGTATTATCCCAAATCCAATTAAAATTGATTCAATCACGAAATTCCCCATCCCGAAAACAACAAAGGAAATAAAGTCATTCCTAGGCCTAGTAGGATATTATCGAAAATTTATACCAGGTTTTGCGAAATTAGTCCAACCTCTTACTAAATGTCTACGGAAAAATGAAAAAATCAATATATCTGATCATGACTATAAGCAAGCATTTGAAAATGCAAAAACATCTATAACAAACGCCCCCGTACTAATTTACCCAGACTTCGAAAAGGAATTCACGCTGACGACCGACGCAAGCAACGTCGCTATCGGTTCGGTACTCAGTCAGAACAACAGACCCGTTGCATACTATTCGCGCACATTAAATTCTGCGGAACGTAACTATAGCACTATCGAAAAAGAGTTATTGTCAATTGTCGATTCTGCAAAACATTTTAGGCCGTATTTATTTGGACGAAAGTTTACGATAGAAACCGATCACAACCCTCTCGTATGGCTTTCGAAATTAAAAGAACCAAACTCGCGTCTTGTTCGCTGGAAAATCAAACTGGAAGAATTCGATTTCGACATTAAATATCGTAAAGGTAAAGAAAATCACGTCGCCGATGCTCTCTCTAGAATAGAAATTAATGTAAACGAAACCGAATCTTTGATAGCCAATATTTCTGAAAATCCTCCCGTACTCGCCGATGACGAGATAGAACAACTGCTTTTGTCACCTAATAATTTACCGGAGTTTGAACCTGACGAACTCGGAGATCTACTTGGGCAGAATCAGATTGAAGATAATGACTTACCTATGGAAATTAGTTCAGTACATAACGATGATACCGGGCTTGTTATTCCAATAACTGAAAAATCGGTAAATACCTTTAAAAACCAATTAGTCATTCAAAAATGCGAAGGCCATGTCGAAAAACGAGTAATCACAATTTTTGAAAATAAGAAACGAATAACAATCTCCACCCCTAATACTAACGAATTATTTATGGATATGCTAATCCAGTCAATCTCACCAAACGATATAACATGTTTGCACATTCCGGACCCAGATTTTAGACAACAAGTACTTAGGTTACTGAAAAATAAATTTAATAAAAGAACAAAAATTGTAATTTCGTCCATTCTATTAACTGACATACTTGAAGCTGAAAAACAGGAACAGTATATTCATAACTACCATAACCAAACTCACAATGGTATTAACGAAACATACCTACACCTTTCAAAAAATGTTTATTTTCCTAAAATAAAAGACAAAATTACCACCATTATTAATCACTGTAATGTATGTCAGATGTCGAAATACGAACGTCAACCACTAAACCCACCTTTACAAGGCCCAATGATCTACAACAAACCCTTTGAAAACATTCATCTGGACATATTTCAGTATTTGAACATGAAGTTTTTAACAATTATAGACTCATTTTCAAAATACGCCCAGGCATACGCTCTAAAATCTGCAAATACTTTATGCACACTCCTAAAATTAAGACATTTCTTCAGCCACCATCACATACCGAAAAGAATTGTATGCGACGGAGGCACAAATTTTAATAATACTCAGTTTAAAGAATTTTGCCAACTCTTTAACATAGAATTGCATTTTACCACCCCTCACAACCCGAACTCAAACTCACATATCGAACGATTCCACTCGACAATAATCGAGAAACTTAGAATAATTAACCTTAAGAACCCTAAAGAGACCCCAGATAGCCAGATGATTACAGCTACCTGGATATACAATCAGTCAATCCACTCCAGCACTGGCCACTCACCATTTTCAGTTTTATATGGTCCCTATATGCAGGAAGTTGACTTTAGCTTAACCCCACAAAATTATCAAAATTATATAGAACAAAGAAGGCGAGAACTTTTACCGTTTTTAGAGCAGATAAAAACAAAAAATCAAGAAAAGGCACAAAGTGCACTTACGATGAGAAATCGCAATAGTCAAAATATTCCACCTCTACAATCAGGTCAAACTGTTTACCATAAATCAGCAGAAAAAACTAGGCTCCCAAAAAATGCACCTATTTACCAACGAGGTACTGTAATATCACAAAAAGACAAACAAGTTCAAATCGAAACCCTTAAAGGAACAATTACTACCCAACCATTAAAAAAATTAAAACCTATTAGAAAAACTGTTTCTTTGCAGGAACATCCTGACATGTCAAGCAATGATAAAAACTCCTTTCAAGACCCAAGGTTACTACCAGGAACCTCTAGGGACAGCGAAGACACTCAATTACTTCCATAAACTCTATTTTTCATACGACCTCATTCAATTGCGCGCAAATTTCGAAAACCTATCAAATGGTACATTAACTCTAATTCACAAAACCAAACAACCGGAAATAATCCCAGTAATACAAAATAAACAATCACTACTAAACATCTTAATAAGAACAAAAAATTCGCTAAATAAAATTATACATTGTAGAAATAAAAGAGGCCTAATCAATGGCCTTGGATCCGTCGTCAAATTTATATCGGGAAATTTAGATCAAGAAGATCTTGAAAACATAAACCAAAATCTGGAAAAGCTTTCAAAGAATCAACAAAAGATAAATCAGAGGCTAACTCAAACTGCTACAATTCTCTCAAAATTGACAACCTCAATACGTATAGAATTTGACAACTTATATTCAAATCAAAAACAACTAGAAAAATCAATTAAAAATTATACGTACTACCTGGACTCAGTGCTAATCACAAATTCGCAAAAAGAATTGCTACTTGAATTCGAAAACCGATTAAATTTACTGATTAGAACGATCACACTAACAAATCGAGAAATACCAAATTTAGAAATAATTGACCACAACGAACTTGAAATGATAGAGGACGAATTATTAAAACATTACTCAAGGTCAATGTTGCTCTCGTACGATGAAAATCACCCTTTTGAAATCCTAGGAAATTCAAAACTTGGAATTATCTCGGTAAACGACATTCTTTTAATGGTACTGAAAATACCTATTTTAAATCCAACTACTTATAATATTTCTAAAATCTACCCTATACCGAGTCCGACAAAAACCGTTTTAATCCCCCCTGCTACCTTTTACATACAATCCCCATTCGAAGACCGATGGACTGACACCTGTCGAAGAGCTAATAACATGTTTGTTTGCGAAAAACTATTAGCCACCCAGTGCAGTTTAAAAAACACTCTTCAGTGCACTACCGCGAAAACTAGTGACTTTGAAATATATAAAGAACTTTCCAACGGACTCTTAACCAGTGTCAAAGACCGTAAAGAAATAATAGAAAAGTGTCAAAACATTATTTCAAGACATTTTATTCTAGGAAATAATGTAATAAATTCGCCATGTTCGATTATTATAGACAACACGGAATATAATTTTAATAAAAAATCGAGTTTTACAGTTCCAAAGAGTTCTACCACACTCAAAGGTCTACCTCAATATCGCATCAATTTGGAGTCTTCACACCTTGACCAGCTGAGGAATCTCAAGGCCGATCTCCAACCCTTAACGCAAGAGACTGACCTACAAGGAATTGACTTGCATACTGGACACCTGTCCATAACCATTGTAATTATTATTATTCTCATAATCACGTCGATATTTCTCTGTTTGTACAGAAAAAAGATAAAAACCCTATTTTGTATGCCAAAAACCATAATCCAAGTTCCTGCCCAGAACTTCAAGGATCTTCAAGCCACCCTTGACGAGGACGCCAAGATCTAAGGATGGAGGAGTTATGGACCACACACTACCCTTTATCAAGGCAGTCGTTATAAGGTCAAAGCAGCATCCGCAATTAAGGAAGGCATTACAAGTCCCGCGGCGTTTAACCAAAAGCCGATTTGATATAAATTCTCATTTTTTGTAAAGGAAATTCAGAATATTGTTGTTAGCCGGAGGCTCTGCTCCATTTCAATTGTAAATAAATAGTTTTTAAAAACTTGTGTTAGTGTTAAATAAACTTAACTCACTGTGAACGCGCCCAAAGTATAAATAATTGCAGTGTTAGCTCAAATCGAAATGAAACTGATACACAACTATTGGAACAGAGACTTGTTGCTTTGGAAAGTTTATTTAATAGCCGATATCAAAATATGTCTGAAAATTCACTTCGTTCGCCGGTACCGATCCGTTCGCGGAGTCCACCAGCTGCGGAGCCGGAATCGATAAATATAAATAAACAGCGATTCGCTGGCCGTACGGAATTAATTCCTAAGTTCGACGGCACTTCTGATTCACTAACTATAAAACAATGGTTAAGAAAAATAGACAGTGTTGGACAACTTTATAATTGGGACGACCGTGCTAAAATTTTTGCAATTTTTGACGGAATATTGTCCTAACATCGGTAACAATAACAAAGATGGAAAACGTCCTACAGAAAGAGTGAATGCATTGCGCGAGGAATCCTTTCGGGGCAGTCTACCATGACTGAAGTACTTGCAAAACCAGACACCCTACCAAGAGACGTTGATCAGCAATTACAAAAGTTATTGGAAGACTACAAAGACTGTTTTGCCGATAATAATTCTGAACTGGGCAATACTGGGATTGAAATGAAAATAGAGCTCACAAATTCTCAACCTATTTGTTATAGGCCATACAGATTATCATACCATGAAAGACAAATTGTAAGGGAGATTGTTGATAATCTTTTAGAAAACGATATAATTGAGAATAGTACATCATCATATGCTAGTCGTATTCTCCTAGTCAAAAAGAAAACTGGCGATATTCGAATTTGCGTGGACTATCGTAAGTTAAATGCGTTGACTATCAAGGACAAATATCCTTTACCAAGGAAATGAAGACCTTTTGCAACAAAAACGGAATAAAACATGTTTTAAATGCCGTTGCTTCTCCCCGAAGCAATGGACAAGTAGAAAAATTCAACTCCACAATTTTGCAAGCATTGATGACTGTAATTGGAGATGATCACAGTTCTTGGGAATTGAAAGTTACGGAAATTCAATTAAGTATCAATGGTACTGTAAATGCGACCACTGGTTACGCTTCTTACGAACTTTTATATAGATTTAGACCGAAACTTAGGTTTGACGCGAGTTTGTGCACTTATGTAGACAATGATCAGCCCCGGGTAGAGCAGGCAGAGAGGGTCGATAGACAAAATAAATTAAATCTTGTGCGCGCTAAAGCCGCGGATAAAATAAATAAAAATGCAATCGCGATGAAAAGGCGTTACGACAAAAATCGCGATCCAGCAATCAAATACCAAGTTGGAAATATGGTAATGATCGCGAAAACACCTATCGTCAAAGGTTTGACGAGTGGAAAACTTGTCCAGAGGTATATTGGACCAGTGATGGTGAAACAAGTTCTTCCCAATGACCGATACAAGGTAGAGAGCCTATCAAGAGATAGACGACGTTTCCGTGGAGTAGTAGCCAGCGATAAGATGAAGCTAATCCGGAGGCAAACTGTCGATTAAAGGTGAGGTAGATTGTATTTGTTAAAAAAAAAAAAATGGGTTACCACTGGCCCTAACCAGTATCTTTTGCATATGACATTATTTAATGAATGTTTCAAATTGTTTAGTTTAAAAATTTTAATATTGAATATTGTGATGTGTGCGAATGAGATTCTATATTTGTTACTCCTTATGATAACGACTTTTAAAGTTGAATGTAGTCATGTACTACAAGGTGTGTGACGCCTATGTATACCGCTGAACTTCTTTGTGGTGGTTGAGTCATATATATTTAAGGTGTGTGACGCCTATGTATACCTCTGAATTACTTTGTGGTGTTTAAAGTTACATTCTGCTGTGTATTTTGAGCACTCCGAGCCCTTGTAAGCCGCAAGTGGTTCCCTTTGCGTGCTTCAAGTATCCTTTCCGTTGAGTCCTCTAGTGTGTGCACTCCGAAAGGCAGTTCGTTGAGTCCATTGTGCATATGTTCTGTGCTACCATTGTGGCCACCTCGTTGAGTCCTCTTGTGTGTGTACTCCAGATGAATAAACCATTGAGTCCACTGAGACATGTGCCCTTTTGCGTACTCCTAGCAATTTTGTTGAGTCCTCTTGTGTGCGTACTCCAAGAAATCGACTGGTAGAGTCCATGGGGAAAACATGACTCATTACGCACTCTGGACGTTCCTTCTGTTGAGTCCTCTTGCATGTGCACTCCGTCTAGGTAGAATGATAATATTTGCTAATCAAACTAATGTACTTTGTAAGTCCAGAACAATTTACTGTGCAAAGCTTTTCTGGTTACAGGTTATTGGCCCGAGGACGGACCAAGTCAGGATGGCCGAATGTTAGGTGCTCTCCTCAGTGAGCAGATTTTCGAGGACCCTGTATGACATATTTTATTTCGTGTGTTTACATAAGCCATTCAATAGACATAACAATAAAAGCGCTGTAGCGGCCAACGCTTGGTTGGGAAAGATTAAGATTATTATTATTGGTGCGGGCTCGGAGATAATTGATCTTGAGCTGTATTTGCTTTTCATAGTTTTCATTAAATGTGAAATACGGCATTAATTTGTGTTATTCTTGCGTTCACCCTAACATTATATATATATATATATATATATATATATATATATATATATATATATATATATATATACGTAGAAATTTGTAAACACCAACTACCTGCTTACACCACAAAGTGTCACCTATGGGAAGCCATGCTCCTCATTTCTAACATCGATTACTTCGTCTACCACAAACTTTCACGTGCACTACATGAGAGGGTAATAAAAAAAATTATTCTCTTACGCCACAACTAATGAGAACTGAGAATAATTAGAGGGCAATAATATTTTTGATTATGTCCTGAAATGATGTCACGTGAAAGCTTGCATTAGACAAAGTAGTTTGTTAGAAAATGAGAAGTAGCATGGCTTTCTGATAGATGAAATTGCGATATTCAGTTCCATGGCAGCCTTGGTGTAGCTGAGAATAATTAGATAGCAATACTTCTATCAACATATATGTTAATAAAATAATTTATACAATGATAAAATGTATTCCTTCACACTCACAAGTACCACAATATCCTAAAAGTGTAGTACAGGCACCTAATAATAATGTAAATAAAATTTCATAATAATTAGGGGAGACCTGATTATTAATAATTATTTACTCACGACTTGGACTATAACTTGTTGCCATTTATTCAAATTAGTTGAAACTATTCTACAATTTGAACACAAGTATAATTTTCCCCAGTTTATGTTGTTCAATGAGAAAACACTTAAAGATGTTTAAGTTTTACATTTAGCACTATATGTAATTAGATTCCTAATGTAATGTTTATATAACAATAGAAAATTCTATGAATTTGTAAATACTTGGTCATATTATTGAATAACCAAATATTATAGAAAATTTAGTGGTTTTAATGAAAATTACATGAAATTTTATGCTTTCAGTTGGAGAATATAGAACTACGAGGGTGAATCAAATATAAACGAGCCTTTTTTTTTAATTTTATTTATTTGAACCTGAAAAACAAAAGAATAACAGCTCATTTTTCTACATAATCTCCTGATCTGGAAACACATTTTCCCAGCGTGTAGGTAATTTTGTAATGCCGTCCTCGTAGAGTGAAGTTTTTTGTGTCTCCAGCCAATTGCGCACGTAGGCCTTAACCTCTTCATCGTTGTTGAATCTTTGCCCTCCCATGGCTTCCTTGAGAGGACCAAAGAGGTGAAAGTCGCAGGGTGATAGGTCGGAGCTATAGGGAGGGTATTCAAATGTGTCCCAGCCCAATTCCTCCAATTTTTCTCTGGTCAGGGCTGCTGTATGAGGACGAGCATTGTCATGGAGAAGTTTCACTTCTCTCATCGGTAGGTCACGTCGTTTGCGGCGATATGCAAGAGTAACCTCGCTTAAAATGTCGCAGTTGTACGCCGCATTAATGGTCTTGTGATCATGCAAAAAATCGAGGTGCAACAAGCCACGCTGGTTAAAAGAAACTGTAGCCAAAACCTCGCCTGCTGACAGCCTTGACTTGGCTTTCACTGGCCCAGCCTCGCCTTGACGTCTCCACTCCTTGCTCGCTTGTTTCGATTCAGGGGTATAGTGGTGCACCCACGTTTCATCGCAGGTGATAACATGAGTGAGAAACGAGTCTCCCTCTTCCCGAAATTTCGCTAGAAGACGCTCACACACCTGAAAGCTATGCAATTTCTGCTCAGTTGTCAGAAGGCGAGAGACCCACTTTGCGCACACCTTATGAAACCGTAGCTCCTCTGTGATGATCAAAAAGGTGCTTCCATAATTTATTCCAACCTTAGATGCAATCTCATTGGTGGTCAGACGCCTGTCACCCTCAAGAAGTTGTTGAACGCGGACGATGTTGTCGCTGGTGATGCCGGTGCGAGGTTGGCAGTCACGGCTCACATTTTCAACTTTCTCATGACCCTCCACAAACTGTTTATGCCATGCAAACACTCTCCCCCCTCCTGACATCAATACCCAACACCCCACGAAGCAGGAACCCTCACGTGTTACTATTGCATGCCCAGGACCAAAAGACTCATTTATATTTGATTCACCCTCGTATAACTTAATAGTGCAAGAGATTACAAAATGTATATTACAATAGTAGCTCAAAAATGATATATTATTAGTTTTTATTTCAAAAGAAAAACAACATTTTATATACTTATTTGATCTTAAATCGAGTAACTCAATTTATAAATTTAAATAAAAAAAGTTTTAAGTTTTAGAAGAATGTATGAGTACCACGCATCTATGTATTATTTTTTACTTTAATGAATTGAGTAAAAAAATATATAATGGAAACAATCATCATCAATCATCACATTAAAAACAAATGCTTCTAAACATCGTGTGCTTGGAAATACAGATCACACATTGATAAGTCACATAACATTAAAATCTTTTATACAGTTTAAAACCTCTTAGAACATCTAACGGTGCTAAAAGTTTTATATTTATTCCAGTACAAATTTCACACACATCTCTCTTAAGGCTATAAATGCTAATATCATACATATTTCTGTACAAATATACAGGCTTCCAAAGTATTTTATTTCATCAAATTGGTATTGCATGTTCTGAAAATATAAAAAATGAGATCCATCATGATACTATGTCATTTAACCTGTACGTTTCGTTACCTGTACGTTTCGTTATTCCTGTAAATAAATTTTGCCTACATAACAGGAATAACATTATTTCTTTTTGGAATCATCATTTAAAGTACTATTCGATATAAGTTTCCAAAGTTTGTTAACAAAACATGCTATCCATTTGATGTAAATCTGTGCTCTAAGAAAACTTAAACAAAAACAAAACAATCAGGTCACTATTTATGGCAAAATATCTAATTTAAAAAAAATACAGCTGAAGTAAATTTAATATATTGTTGAAAAGGATACATTATTATTCTTAAACCTAGCAAAATTGGAATGGTATATATTTTATGGTAACATTTTTGAAATAAAATATAAAAAATCATATTTTATTCTATTTTTACATCAATCTGATAAATCATCCAGTTCATCTTCTACTTGTTCTATTGTATTATTAGCAATCTCAATTTCCCTAAAAAACTTCAAATACCATATTCTCTTTATATCAAGCATTTCTGACTTGAAATTATTAAAAGATTTTTGAAGAAATTTTAAATGTTCAGTACTCCTAGTTATCACTTCTATCATTTCTGAATGTAATTCATCAAAAATATCATCCTCTGACTCGTCACTTTCAATATCGCTCATGTCATTGTCTGTATCATGGTCCATCTCTAACTCATCTTCATTATTTATTGCTTCGTTTTCAATTACTTGATTCATTTTAATTTTTTTAGAGCAATATATTAAATACCTATGTTCTCTGTAATTTTAATGAAATAAACAAATTAACCTATAATATAAAGTATACTTCATTTTTACAAAAGTTCCTACTCATAGCCTACTGGAGAATTATATTAATTCATCATGATAATTCTTGTCTTGTACTGACATTCAGTTTGAAGTAAAAAAATATGATTTGGACATTTTATATTGATATGCATTCCTTAATTAAAACTGTGAGTATGCCTACTTTAGTATGTTATTACAATAGAATATCTGCAATAAACGCAGAATATTTAATATGAATAAATATGTGACTCATATTAAATTGACGTGATCAATTATTTTAATTCTGAAAATGCGGATAGTTTTATTATTTATTATAATATTCATATACATAAACGTAATTTACTCAATATACCTATAACGAGATAATTGTTTTAAAAAAATAAATTTTATAAACCGTTTCAAATACATTAATTAATTTACATGTAACTTATTGAAAACATTTCAACAGATCAATACATTAATTTAATATTATTAAAATACTATTTTATATTATCTAGCTTCCTACACTCCCTACCTACAGTATTTATGTATTGCAATAACCTAAAAATATTAATTTGCAATTATTTTACAGTATTTAGTAACGGAGGGAGCTTTAAACAAGGTTGGGAATTGGTGCAGGGAGGGGACTCTCGGTCAATCCCTCTAAAACTGAGGTGATTGTGTTCACCAAGAAATTTAAGTGGAACAAAACATGTCCGCTTAAACTTGGTGGCCAAGAACTAAGCTATAATAGCGAAGTGAAATACTTAGGAGTAATCCTGGACGGGAAACTGTCAGGGGGAAAACATCTAAGTCACATATGTTCCAAGATCACAGCAACACTTTGGCAACTGTATGAGATGGATGTATGAGGCAATTCTCAAACCCAGACTGACGTATGCAGCACTGGTCTGGTGGGATTTTATCTCTGGAGAGAGCCTGTTTAAAGTCGGAAGCCAACCGACTTAACAAGTTAAGAGGATTGATTCTTAGAAGTATAACCGGAGCCCCAAGATCAACACCCATCGAGGCGATGGGGATACTGACGGGGATACCACCTCTTGCTGTCATCCTGAAAGCGGAAGCCGCAAAGACAATGCACAGGGTGGGAAACATGAATAGGAACGTAAGGGACCTGAATAGACTCTCAAGAGAGCTAGCTGAGGAGGGACTCCTATGGATGCCCTCTGATAGTAAGGGTGTCCACTTCCTGTTTGACAAGAAATATAAGATCACCCTCACCAGTAAGACCGACTGGATGGAGGGTCGGGCTGGATTGCCGCTCAATGGAGACATCTGGTACACGGATGGAGCCAAGAGTGGGAACAGAGCGGGTGCGGGGGTGTATAGGCGACGCGATGGGATAGGTAAAACCTTCCCCTTGGGCCAATACACTACCGCACTCCAGTCCGAGCTAGTTGGAATTACATACGGTGTTCGGGGGGCCGACCAAAATCAGACCCAGGAGAAGGTATGTATCTGCTCGGATAGCAGGGCGGCGTTGGCAGCCCTGAATTCAGCAAAGACAAAATCGAAGCTGGTCTATAATTGCTATGAAGCATTGAACCACTTGGCAGGGAAGGGACCGGTGGAACTCTTATGGATACCTGGACATAATGGCATTAAGGGAAATCTAATTGCAGATGACCTTGCCAGACTAGGGACCAGGAAAAACCTCTATGGACCAGAACCTGCAGTGGGAATAAGTCGGAATCTGATCAGAGACCGCATCAATGGCTGGGCAAGAGACCAGCACAATAAAATATGGTGAGGAGTAACGGGTTGTCGAATAACCAAACTCTTCATCGAATACTCAGAGATTGAAAAATGGGCCCAAGAGTTCATTTGAACAGGCACAAAGCCAGAACCCTGGTGGGAATCATAACGGGCCACCATAGTAGCCTGAATGCATATAAGCACAAGCTGAGGCTGACTGATAGCCCGGCCTGCAGATACTGTAAAGAAGACGAAGAAACCACGATTCATCTTCTTTACACCTGCCCCGCACTGGAGGAGAAGAGGTATCTTATATTAGGGACTCCTGTTATCCTAGAGGAGGCGAGGCTTAAGGCGGGGGACGTGCCTAAATTGCTCCTTTTATGGGATAGCATTTTTGGATAATGACCCGGATAAGAGGGGATCGCCAAGGAACTACCCATGCGATCAGTGGCTGATGAGGCCCAAACCTATATAATATAATAATAATAGTAACGGAAATAATTATGACAGGGTTTTATCAGGCTATTTTTATGATAAGTATTAAATCTATGATTGATCAAAATAGGTGATCGCCCTATAATGTGAAACACATATGAGTTCAAAGTAAAATAACTTTGCAGCTTCTAACTATGAACTGTTACATCAAACATATGAGAGTAGGTAATGGCACATTAAACGTGTTTGTGGCTTATATAAGTATTTGCTTTGTACTCCAAATTAATTTGTCATTTGTAATAAAATATTTTTATCAAATTTTTTCAACCAGACTGTGTAAACTATAAGCAAAAATACGGCCTGAATCAAATGTGAAAAATTTTGCTTGAACATCATTGCGGTTTTGCCATAACATAGCTGTCACATCCATAACAAATAATAAACCAGTATAACACCATTATTATAAATACATCACGTTTCTTTACTTATTCACTGTAAATAGTACATGGATTTAGTGTTCTAGCGAGAACTTTTACCACCTTATGTGAAAGACAATCCATAATTTCCTCTACAAATATCAATAAACCTTCCTCATAAGGTGTAATATTTTCAATTACATTCATATACAAATGATATGAACAAATATGTAAATAACTTGATGTAATAAAGTATGCCATTTAGTATGTTTTACCCAAAATTTCTATTTTCCTATATAGTTCAAGACAACGAACAAGCATATAAAATTATAGTCACATCATAGAAATTCTACCTTTTTAAGTTCTTTATGGAAAATAATTATTAAATGCCTTCTGATATCCCTACTGATAATTTATCCCTAACTACAAGTTATTTATTATATTGTTGCTACAATATATCCCAAATTAGCCTCTTTTCAAGTCTTCAAAACTATCAATAAAGAATAGATATTTGTTTATATATTTAATAGCCATTTTCAAATTCGCTTATATAACCAGCTAACTTATCTAAGATAGGCGATATTGTGCCAAATCCATCACTCAGAATAGGGTGGCCATACCACATTATTGCCTTCTTACTCTTGTGAAATTTAACATCAAGGACATATTCATACTCTCAATCAGTTTTTTTCGTATTTAAATTTACTGTAAATTGAGATATATTTTAAATCTGATAATTACCGATAATAAAAAATGAGGAATATATTAATTATTAACTATGTCCAAAGCATTACACAAGTTATCAACAAAATCATCAGCAGGAACCACTTGAGCGGCTATAGTAAACCGGTCTGTATCACTATTATAGCACTAGAATGCTTAAACAGGTTATTATTAATATAGCATTGTTTTTAATAAGTTCTCACGTAATCCAGCCGACCTAAGCATGTGCCAGGTGACGCACTCAGTGCGTGCCTTTGTACATTAAGTGCTCTATCTCTTAAACAAATGCAGATCCCATTTTAAAACATTTAGTGTAATATCTATATATACTTCAAGCTATATTTTGAATTTTAAATAATAAAAAAAAAATTGTTTGAAATTACTAAAATTTGGATTTTAAATGTTCACTTCTGATTTTCTACACGAAAAAAAAAATTTTAATTTCGAATCTGATTCCATAATTATAATGAAAAGGCAATTTTCTATATAAGACATCATTTTAAATATTTTGTTATACCTTGGTTAATTTGATCAACAGTTTCCCAAAAATCTGTATCTCACATTTCGACAATTTTTAGAAGTCAATAACTTGACAAATAAGGCCCATACAAACAAAAAATTATGTATTTACATTCATGCCTTCTAGGAGTACAATTATCCCGAATACGAACGAATTTCAGGTTGTCACATTTTTCTCGTTGTCCGCTTCACGTGAAATGTCCCAATAATGAACATTTCTTTTTAAAGTAATTACACAATATTCTTAACTTATACCCATTTACTAGTTCTCTCTGTGTAAACAAATGTATAGTGTGTATAGGTTAGCAGAATAATAATGATTATGTTGAAACCTTTATTTACTTCAACTGCATTGTAATTTGATTAATATAATCATGTTATATAAAAGTCTATTACATCGTATATCTGTCCTATGGCATGGCCACATCAGGACTGGAAGTTAATCGAAAAACTGTTTACAAATAAAATGGTAATTATTATCACATGGGCAAACCGGACTGACCTGAAAAACCATCTTTAAACAGACGTATAAATCTCTCTCCATTATTCCAATATTAGGCTAGTTTGTAGGGGTTATGTTAGCCATCCAACGGTGGTCCAAGATATACCATTGATACTTCTGTATTGCCATAGACTGCCGATACTGTCGGATATAATTTTTTATCTGGCAAACCTAGTAATATAAAAATATATATAAGAACTTGAAGTCAAGTTGAATTGACTGATATGTTATAATTATACAATATTCACCATTTTAATAAATAATAATAATTTTAATAATAAATAGCATTCGTGTAAATTATGATATTTTGAAAATCAATAAAAATGGTCATATCTTCATACTCGACAAAAAACAGCTATGCCATAAAAATGTACCATTAAAATAACTTCTATTAAAAGTATTTAATATATTCCCGTGATTAACTATAAATTCTTAATCAATTTTTTCAGAAATTCTTTATACTTATTGCTATAGTTAATAAACATTTAGTGACATTTTTACTTCATTAATCTAATGTAAAAAGTAATGAGAGGTTATTATTACAGAAATAAACATAATGATATGGTATGACTATCATCACAAATAGTTTATTTAAATATGGTTTTGTTGAAAGTCATTTGGAATAATAATTCCTGATTGTATTATGTTTACGTATATTGTATTATCCTTCTCATTTCAAATCAGATTAAAACTGAATGAAAAGAAAGAACAATTTATTACAATCTTTTTTAATGACCTAATTAATATACTTTATGATGTAAGTTATAATTGAATCAAGTGTGCCTTAATTCTAACTTTAACTAAGGCGCAGATAGTCCTGCATAAGTATGAATCTGGGAAGCAATACCGACGAGGGTAGTTGCATTTCATTATCTCGATCACAAGGGTTACGTATTAGGCAGTTGTGCAGAACGCAGCAACTATGAATATTCTGTTTGGTATTCCACCAGTGTATATTCTTCTGCCTTGGAGATATATAACTTGTATATGTTTCAGTGGTACAAGAAACTTACCCCTAAATGCTACTCCTAAAAATTCATAATTCTTCTCAAATGATAATGTGTTATCATCACAATCTAAAATAACTCTGATTCTTTCTCCAACCTAAAAAAAAAAAAAATACAACAACCTCTTAATTGACTAATATAAATTATAATTTAGGTACATTTCTATAACAATTCTTTTATAGGAATAAGAGTCCAATAAGATCAAAATTTAACAGACAAGATAAAAATTGTTTATTCTATCTCAAAATCTTTAGGGACTTGGTTCATTAATGTTACTAATGCAATTATTAGTTAAAGTATCACAATGCTTTGTTTTATTTTTGAAAAGTATCCGTTTTTATTTCCAGTAAACCTGATATTCAAAAAATACAATTTGATAAAACATTATTATAAATATATGATAATCAAAATTAATCTTTACAAACAGTTCCTATTCTAGTCCAATTTTATGAAAATTAAATATATGGAATGCTATTAAGATAAATCAAAATAAGTTACTTGGATGTATAGCCACATTTAGCTAAATTTAAGTTACCAAAAATATAAGTTAGGCCTCATAAATTTCTGTAATAGATATAAAAAAAGGTGGAAAATTTAATTCTATCTTCATACTCTCAGATATATTCCGAATTATACATTATTTGGCTAACAACTAATGATCTAGAAAAATAAGTGCAAGGATATACTAAATGTAAGAAATGTAATAACCATATTCATTCACATAAAAGTATTAAGCGATGTTAATAACAAATAGTCATAGAATCCTTATATTTATATACATAGAATTTATTATTGTTATTACCAATAGTTTAGATGTACCCTCGGTCACCTCCAGAGTTATAATGTAAATAGTCAATATTATGATTCAATAATGTATAGTACTTATTGCAATACATACACACATCCCAATTACAAATAATGTCATATATATTATGACAATATTATGTAAAAATTAACAATAGATTGTTAAAGAGCAGGAAAACACCAATAATTTTAATTGAAAATTTAACATATAATCCTAAATAAATAAGCAATTTAACACTTAAACACATAACAATTTACTTGACATACTATTATTACGAATGTGGTCATAAGTAGAAAATGTTTAACTAACTAAATCTAAACCATGACTATTCTTTTTATATCGTTATTTAATGTCAGCCTATATCTACTATAAAGATGTCAGGACAGTAGTAAATGAGCAACATTCAACCTGGAAATTTTACCAGAACTCCATTCCTGTAATAGAGCAGGGATGTTTTTCTTGCTTAACATATAATAAACAAGGGACCTACGGTTTTACATCCCATTCAAACCTCGCCTAAATTTATGTAGCTAACATACAAACCACTAGAAGTTAGGATTACTTGGTTTATTTATCTAAAGCTATGTATAAATTTTATTTAATTCTCTATTGTGCCTACTATAAAACTAGAACTTTTTTATTTTAGGGCTCTATACCTGGTATTTAGGGGCGTTATTGAGTAATGGATAGTTTCCTTGAGCATCCCCATTATGCAGTAAATGATTATCCACCAAGTTCCATCCCCAACTTTGATCGTCCGACCCTAATAAGGCAACATAACCATGACACTGTAGTGGTGCATCTTTGGTAGCAATTCCTATAACCGCCACAGTTCCTAAAGGACCCTCCCATATTACTTCCCAAGCATGTCTTCCATGTCGAAACCCTATTTTACCCCTCGCAGCATCTGTGCTTTGTGCTACAGGATTTCTATGTAAAGTAAAACCATTTGGTTTAATGTAAATGTTTCTAGAACAATCATTTGGATTCCATGCATGATAAAATGCTCTCAATTTAGCTTTATATGTAGGGACTGACGATAACAAATCAGATTTAAGGGCCTCTTCTGCAAGTTTTCTTATGCAATGTAACCTCCAAACGTCATTATTTTCATCATTTAAAAAAGAATACCACTTTTTACACACTAACGAACAATTTCTTAAATCATGTAACGTTAAAAATGAAAATAATACTTCTAATACATTATCGGGTAATATTGCTGCCTTTACGGCATCCATTTTTAAAGGCTTGTTTTATTACCACATCCTAAGGGTGGTGAACTCACCCCTAAACAGATCCAAATATTCCAAATAGATTCTGTCTTTTTGCTCGTAGTTCAAAACATGACATTGTTAATCATCTCGTTGCAGGCGAAGTGACAAATATAGGAACTAATATTTATGAATGAATTAATAATTACCAAAAATTGAATAGGTCTATTTATATTTTTGCACATCTAAAGGTTCCATTTGAGACTGTAAAATTTTATGTAAAATTTAGTATAAGGTACAATCTGTTATTCAAAATGGTATGGTATATAAAAAGCTTTATATAGTATTATAGGACCATAGATCATACATCACATTATATGTAAAATTACACATATGCATATTAAGATCCGGATTAATACATTTGAATAATTACACATATTAGCCTGATTACAAGGATATCAGTAATTAGTATATGTTTGCATTAGGTATTAACCATTCAATATACACATTTAATAGATCAAAATACATATTTTTACACTATTTAATAATAATTGAAATGTATACATTGTTTCTTTAAATGAAAGTTTGGAGAAAGAAAATATCAAATAAAAATATACTTATTCTGTGTTTTGTCCCATCTTGTTAATGTTCTCTGAATTTGGAACGTACCTACCACATGTAGTTTCTTAGCTCTGTTGATAAAATTTACTTCAATTTGACATATCGTGCTTGCTCAATTGGTATAGTATTGACAAGTAGCGCCATCAGAAGGGCGCCAAACATTAAAATTATTCGAAAACTAGTGGCAAATCCTGAAACTATTGCCAGCGTATCCCACGTGAGGGAAGTCGGCCAATCAAAGGCAACACTTTGTGCCCGCCGCCAAGCTCATCTGAGATGTATGTGCACGAAATAGCACGTCTTTAGAAACTCGTGTACGTGTCGTATTAATCTCAAATAAGGAAGTTTTTATAAAATATGAAAGTGCAATAAATGTTTAATCAAGACAACTAGTTTGATAAAATTTTATTGCAACGATATTTATGTAATGGGCTTTGAAATGTTGTCTTACTGAAGTCGCCATTTTGATGAGCGGATGTCTGGTGCGAATGTGTGTTTGGGATTTAACAAAAAACTAGGGGTTCTTTTATAAAATTTTGGAACTTTTTCGGGTTAATTGTGTTGTGGAAGTGTGAAATATGACCCAACAAACCAATACAACGAACTGGGTGATACAAGGATCCAATGGTAAATGTTTAAAATTAGTGCACGATAGCATGCTTGTACTATCATAATCACAGGGAGGTGGTACAATTATCTAATTTTTAAGTAACATTTAAGCCTCTCTAAATTTTAAATACCATTGATCTCCTGTCGGGCTTCCTAATAATTTTTTTATGTCAACTAAACTTTTTTGTTCCACGTCTAAATTGAATGTTGGAAGAATACTGAAGTTTTCATATTATTTTGGAGAGAAATTACTAATGTTGTGTTTTTCTGTATAAACACAGGCCAGCCACAAATGATTAAGCTGGTTCAATCTTCAGGAAAACCTATAAGTGGAATTATGACTTCGACTATGTCAGGGCAACCAGTTAAAATTTTTAAAGCTCCTACTACAACAAATCCAGAGTCTTCTCAGGTAAGTTTAAGTCGTAGCTTTGATTATTGCGTCCTGATCTTATGATAATCAATCTGTTTTAAGTATGTTTAAGAAAATACCGTATTATTTTGATCTATTAAAGATCGCCCGTTTACCGGCGTATACGATAATAAAATATCTTATATCCGCGCTAACGCGACTGTATTTAACATATCTAATTGTATCTCCGATAAAACAAATGTATTATAAATATTAGATTAAAATGTTACTTAATATGTTTAATGCATGTTAACTAATATTTTGTTTTGTATGATAATGTACGTTGTTCACTTGAAGTTTAAATGTCCAGACCGGAGCAATCGCCGATTTTATCCTTTCACCGTGACTTGTGGCTAGTTTTTGTTGAAGTATTGTATTGTAATAACGAATTGCTGTCTAATCATTTTGGTGCATTTGCGATACTAGTTTGATGCTACTAAACTGCGTTTTACCGGGCAATAAAAATAGACAGCGTGGAGAACGAGGAACGAGGGAATGTTTGTATGTTACCAAGGGCGGCGAACGCATATGGATTCGGGAATAATTGACATTTCCAGTGGTGGGTCATTTTTTATACGATACCTTAATGGGTTGGTTGAACAAATAACTAGATAATAGTGAGATAATTAAAAAAAATGTTAGGCGAAACAGTATAATTTATCTTTAAATAGTGTTCAATTGATTTTATCTTCTTTTTTCTTACATTTTTTTCTGATGAGGTTTTACTATTAAAACATACATTTTATTGCTTCCAATCAATAATATGGAAATGGGAATGTGATTATTCAAGTTTATAGTCGCTTAATATCACAACTATCCAGTTATGAAAACTCATAAATAATTTACTAACAGTAAATTTGTCTCTTGTCTCGAAAATTCTTACCAAATTTTTCCTTCAAATGCTTACAGTTCCGATACAATTGTCGTCCATTGTGATATTTTTACTCGTGCGCCCTCTATATGAAACCACATGTACTGATTAGTATACGGGGCGCTCCAAAAGTTAACTGTGAATATTAACTGAACTAAATACGCTGTTATCTTGAAGGAACCTAACCTAATCCAACCTAACCTAACCATAATAAGTAGACAGTTAGGTTAGACTGGTAAAGGTACTGGTATAAATATCAGCTACTTACGTAGTGTGAAGTGAAAATTATTTGATATGGAAAGTGGCATGTATTGCGGAAAAGTGGAAAATCCATTTTCTCGAAAATTATGTCCGAGCGGATGAATCTGCAACCAGATTCGTGTTCAGCACCCTCGAAAATAGGGGGAAAATTTTGGTAAGCATTTTCAAGACTTTATCACTTCTGTATAATTGCCGTAAATTTTGACAACTTATTATTTGCAGTGTTTTTAATTTCTATATTTGACTGATAATTAAATTTCGCTTTAAAAGGCATTTATACAATGCACTTTTCGTTACAGCATTTGATTAAAGAAATGTTCATTGGATTAAAAGCATTTGGTAAACTAGGAAAACTTTAAAATATGTTTTGGCATATTGTCTTGAATTTAAAATGTGTAATCAAATTATATTATTTTTTTCTACAACTACAAAAGTAATAAGTCTGGGATTGATTTATCAAGCAAAAATGTCTATAATCAATTTCATCCAATTTTTGAGTTTGGATTTTATTATGAGTGGTTAGTTATCTTGAAATTTTTCTTTCTTTTAAATATAGCAAATATAAATATAGAATAAGTTTCATACAATGAATGTATAAGCAATTATTACATTGACAATATAAAAACGTATACACGAAAAATGTCTCAGAATAAATATTTTTAAGTATAACAATGAAATTTAAAGGCATCTCATAACGCAGTTTCTATTAAATTATAATTTGTAGATTTCAACTGCTCAAAGAAGTGCTGCCCACCGATTTTTTGGCGACACGCCAGTAACGCCTTGTCCTCTGGACGAATGATCTATTTCATAATAGAAAATATACTCATAAGCTGAATACTGGAAATTTTTTTCTTGCATCTCGAATACATAGCACGATTTTGTAACGGAATAAAAATGTTTTGTATTATAATACGTAAATACAATTAGCAGTAAATACATATGTATCTATTAAGAAGGAATATATGAGACACTTTCAATATGTTCCCTGAAATAATAAATTAATTAATTTCTGGAGTTAATTTTGCTCTAGGTGTCGAGATGGTCACGTCCCCTATTGGTCAAAACATAACTCAAAAATGTATTCAATTCGGTTTATATTTCAGGGAAATGTATCGAAGGTGCCCCATTACATTCTTTCTTGGTAGTATGTATGAACTAACTACTATTAGAACACGCACAATGGTACATTTATTTTATTACGTCTCAGAATTAAATTGTTAATTTTTAAGACACAAAAATTTGGAATTGGATGATGAAGGCTACAAGCAGATTTTTACAGAAATTTTCTTTAGCGCTATTTGTGATATAATCGAAAATAGGTAATTCTAGCTTATTTTAATGTTCTGTACAATTAAATTTCAGAGAATTGTACTGAACGCAATGAAGACTTAAAGTACTCCCGTTCATTATTAAAAATTGAAGTATTTTCCTACTGCAACAATGAATTATTGTACTCTTTTACAAGTTGTAGTCTTTAAATGACCACATTTAAAGAATTGAGACGCATTTATTGAAAACAATTGGGGAAAACAAAAAATTAAAAATAGGGTCGCAGTTTTAGTATCACAATTTTCTTTATTGAATTCCAATTCTCTTTTCAATTGTTTAATTTATATCACATTTATTTTTCGCATCGAAAATACAATACTTTTCAAGTATAATCTTAAAATATATCTTATCAAATTGTGATTCAGAAAAGCTTTGTATAATAAATTTAAAAATAAGTTTATATATATCTCGTCCTCCAAGAATGTATGCACGAGTATAAAGTATGTAAATCTAGAGAGATTAGGCGCAAGGTATGCAGCATTTGGCAAGTTGTGCGGTATTTTGACAATGTACTTCAGTGTCTTGCCTCTGATAAATCCGTTATATACAACCTAACGTGGTGTCAAAGTTTCGCACTAAGTATGTCCATAACTTTGTTACGAGTGATTTTCCAAGAAACTCTGGAACACGTCAGTTTTTTTTGTAAAAAAACATTCACTGAACTATAGGATTTGAATTGTGCACCATGTGTGTCCTGTCAAAGATGGGAAACAAAAATTAAGACAAAATGAAACGCCTACAGTGTTAACAGTTCATAACTTAATCAAAAAATTTGAAGAGACGGGTTCTGTTATTGATAAGGCGACATCAATACGTCCTCTTCGTGGTCGGTCTAATGAAATTATTGCTGCAGTGAGAGAAAGCGTATGCGAGTATCCAAACACATCAATTCGATGTCGTGCACAACAGTTGAATCTGTCAAGAACTACCATGCATGGGATTTTAAAGAATGATCTGCATCTGTCAGCATACAAAACTCAGTTGACACAACAATTAACAATTACAGGCCATTTACAACGTCGTATATTTGTTAATTGGGTGTTAGAAAAGAAAGAATGTGATGCTGATTTATGCAACAAAATTTTATTCAGCGATGAAGCACATCTTGACGGATACGTCAGCAAACAAAGTTGCAATAAGAAACACCCAAGCACGTTGACGTCGTATGGTTTGTAGATGACAGTCGTTAAATATTGACGCCCTATCTTTGACAGAACACAAAGGGGGCGCAATTCAAATTCTATAGTTCCAACTGTGGCACCCTATATTATATTCATATATACATATATACAGTTATCACGACTTCCAGTAAGGAAATAATAACTGATTCCTCAAAAAAAAAAAAAAAACAAGAAGTTGAGATTTTGTAATTGAAAACTATTAGATAATTTTTCTATATAACCGTATTTTACAATATTTTAACACCTAATATTATACGTGGTAAATGGAACCCCTAAGATAAAATGGCATTATATTTATATAGCAAAGGATAAATAACGATACTTATCAATGCAGGTGATTTTTGCTGGAGCTCCATACATTGAAAGAAGAAAGCGAATTCCGTGAACGATTAGAGTTCCTGTCGTAGAATTTAAATCTTCGAACACTTGGCGACATCTCACTAAATCCTGTTTTTCGAATAATTTCAAAATTGATGTTTTTCCCCTCCTGAATAATGCTGATGTAGTATCACAGCCAGTGAAAGCATGTAAAAATAAAAGATGGCGTTTACATTTAGGGAAAGCCGATAAACTCTCATTTGAAAAAATTTCTGAAGATTGTTGAGCCTTGCCAGGTTTCAAAAAATAAATAATTTTGTCACTTGAAGTTCGAGCAGTAATTAATACCAACAGATCAATGTCTTCACCAACAACATTTATATTTGCTGGATTAAATTGATTGAATAATGTTCAGAGGCAGCGTAGTTATGCATATTATGGAGAATACAGCTCCAGCTAACTTTCAAACGGCCTTTTCTCAGAAATGGTAAATGTTAGAGAAAAAAGTATAAGGACAATTTTAGTAGATAACTACCTGATCTACAATTTTAGTCTGAGCTATTTTTATCGTAAAACTAATCGTTTGGCCAAAAAAATCCAAAAAACCCATTTTGCGACCTTAATAATTTTTTTTTGCACACGCGGGATCAAAGGGGGCTTTTCAGGATTTCATTAGAGTGGTATCCCTTACGTGCCTGTAAATTTTCAGCTTGTTGTGAATTAATTGCAAGGGTCAATGTCTATTTTGACCGGGGTATATATAATAAATGAAACTCGGTAACTGTTACCCCGCAGTTTGCCCATAAAAGCAAAATTGATATATGTAAATAAACAAGCCCTTCCATCATAATCGATTAGATTATTGTAGAAGGAAAATATACGCGAAAAAAAAAATAGACAAACAACCAATCTCTCAGATAAGTAACAATTGCTTCAGTGAGAAATCGAATCCAGAGATGGAACGATAGATTATACGTATTATTTTTGCTCGTGACTGCACGCTAAGCTACTGTCAAAATGTAATAACATGAAGTAAATTTTTAAGTATGAAACAATGTAAATCTTATGTTATGTTACATTTACTTTAATTTAAAGGCTACATATACACTAGGCTACATTTACAAAAATTAAGGGATGTAAAGAAATTCTAAATTTTCAGGTGATTTTCAAGAAGCTGTTAACTTGGAGAAAAATAGCCGCAGAGCAATTTTAAAAAAAGTAAATTGAACTAAAAGTCCTAAAAATTTTGGATTTTTTTACATCCCTTAATTTTTGTGCCTAGTGTATAATCACTGAATAGGAAAATAATATATTTAAATGGTAGCTCGTATTGTTTTCTTTATATTCGAAGCAGCATCGTTAGGTATCATTATGGTATCAAGAAGGGCTTATTTTTTATGTTGCACAACCAAATTTCAATCGAAATATAATATAAATTTCAAGTTATGGCAAAATTATTATTACTATATATGATAGAACTCATAAGTATAATTTTATTTTGCGAGATCTGATACATGAAGAAGTGGCCCATGGCAGTATTTTTGTTTCTTTTAAAAATGCATAAAAACATAAATAAAGAATTTAAAAAATAGTTTCGGTTTAATTAAATTTGTCTGCATTGAATATGACTCTGTATTTACGTTTCATAACGTGATTATATTTTGTAACCACCACTGTATATTTCTAGTGTTAAATATAACGACATAAATATGTCGTTAAACGAAGAAATAATAGAAGTCGTTAAGACAAAAATATCTGAAAATAACCTTTGAGTGAGATATATCATGGGTATATAACTTCACTAGTTTTGGACATATTTCTTGAAATTTATTGCGGTATCATCAAGGCTGGCCATGAACAGGCACGGATTTGTACGGAAAGATTTTTATTGCTAGACGATGATCCGATTCGCTTTCTTGAAAATATGTCCCTGTCTCATATTAAACAATAATTTACATTCGGCTTAGTAAAAAGTATTAAAACGCCAAAACGCAAATTATGAACTAATTTATTAATTTTATTGTGTGGGCATAATTCTCATTAATTGGGATAGATATAATTACTTACATTACTGTTCTTTGATATCAAACCGCCAAAATGGGATATAAAATAAAACTGCATATTATCTAAGCATATATATTCTTATCATACCATCAATCCAGTTCCTTCATATATGTTCACAAACCACGTGATTTCTTGGTTCCTTTTAAATACCTATTTTGTTGTTTCTGTTTTGATTGCACTTTGTCTAATATATTTTTTTTAATCCAAGGTAATATTTTCACAAAATCCTAACCTTAAAATAGTCCGGTTAATCACTGGGCTTTAGTTACAGTGATTAACCAATATTAGACACTCACCAATTAGATGTTCGAATCAATATTGAAAACGCGCCATAATATTTCACTTATCTGACAATATGCATTGATATCTTAAATCGCTATTATCGGAAGTATTTTTTGTTGGTTATTTACTTCCAAATATTATTGCTTATTTTACTATCTTTAACCATCGCTATTGGAGTTACTCCATGTTATAGTTGAGTTAATAAACAATTTGATGGTAAGGGTTTGCTTTTCACCGAAAACTGGAACTTGCCGCCTTCTCTAGACCCAACTTCAGATTTCAGTTATTTGACTCACTTTTTTAGTCACTAAATTTGGTTTAATTGACTTATTCGATATATTTTAGTATGTTAAACACATTTATCTCTTATTAAAGTTGAATAGTTGACATATTGTTATTTCAATGTTTACATGACAGCTATTTTGACAATTCTAATATTATAAATATTTTATTAGCTCTTTAGCTTGGACTGCACTGAATCTGAGGAAATTTTCAAGTGAATAATACCAATAACGTAATTCTGGTTGTCTAAATATTAAAGTCACGTGGCTTGTAAACATTAATGAAGGCACTGTAAACAATATAAAATAACGCATTCCTGGTTTTCAATCATTTTAATAATGGGTGTCTTCACCTTGTTGACTGCGTAACTTTGCCTTATTAACGGCGAAGTTTCTTTCATCTTCGAAACATCGACTCAAATTTTGGATGCTGACTTTTTTTGCTATTTTGACTGATATTTTACTAGACCGTAAATACGTGGTCCTATAATAGTGATCGATGTTTTCAGAAGAGGGTAGTTATTTCTGAATATTTCTTTTAATAATTTTTCACGCATTTTTTTATTAAGGGTAAAAAGGAAACCTGACAGGCAATTGTAACAAAATGACGTTATTTTGTCATAGTATTACCTAAAGTTAGTTAAAGGTATAACGAATAGATTGTTGGATGATTTGGAAAGTATTGATAAATAAACAACAGCATAGAAAACGCAAAAGGTTTAACAGTTCGTTATTTTAGTTAATACGGTAAATGACGATGTTAATGATTCAGTAATTATAGTTTTATGGTTTACAGGTTCCTGACGGTCTATCATTCTTCATGATTGGTAATCATGAAGAATGATAGAGACAATTCAATCATTAGTCCACTCTTATTGGTTATTACCTATTATTAGTCCGCTCGAATTACTTATTACGGTTTATTGAATCTGAATAAACGATGGATGTAAATGGGGGATGGGAACAGTTTAGAACTTATTCTTAATCACCTTTTAATAAATAATCTTTTAGTTAACTTAAGGTGCAAAAATAAGTATAAATAGAAACAGAATTCAATTTAGAACTTAAATTTAATCACCTACTGATGATGCCAGCTTAGTAAACTTAGAAAAAACTCATTTGTTTTTATGTTAATAGCGCAATGTAGCGGACTTAATGGAATTGAATTCTTAATATTATCGTCATTGTTTTAGAAAATATTGACTGAGAAAGATCAGCTGTAGAATTATTGCAGCGCCCTATAGATACTTATTGAATTAGTTACATTTCTCTTTGATATATGTTCTTTTCATTACGGTTTCTAGAATTTACTTTTTTTATTCAAGTCGAAAAGCCCATACTTCTAGCATTTATAGAAAATACTCTTATATGGAAATTGTTGTATTTTATACAGTGGCTCTCAAAACTATTTGTATCTTTGGAAATAATACCCATGACGTCTAATATTTTCTACTTTGAAAATTCTGCATTATAGTGTACACTGGTTGTTACTTCCATATTAGGACAATACATATGCAAAAATCCGAGACAATAAATACACTATTGCAAGGTTGACTTCCATTTGTTTAAAAGATATGGGTATCGAAAGTCACAAAACTATTCGTACGGCTACTCAGAGTCAACTTATTGGGCAATACCAAAATTATTATTATATTATATAGGTTTGGGCCTCATCAGCCACTGATCGCATGGGTAGTCCCTTGGCGATCCCCTCTTATCCGGGTCATTATCCAAAAATGCTATCCCATAAAAGGAGCAATTTAGGCACGTCCCCCGCCTTAAGCCTCGCCTCCTCTAGGATAACAGGGGTCCCTAATATAAGATACCTCTTCTCCTCCAGTGCGGGGCAGGTGTAAAGAAGATGAATCGAGGTTTCCTCGTCTTCTTTACAGTATCTGCAGGCCGGGCTATCAGTCAGCCTCAGCTTGTGCTTATATGCATTCAGGCTACTATGGTGGCCCGTTATGATTCCCACCAGAGTTCTGGCTTTGTGCCTGTTCAATTTAATGAATTCTTGGGCCCATTTCTCAATCTCTGAGTATTCGATGAAGAGTTTGGTTATTCGACAACCCGTTACTCCTCTCCATCTTTTATTGTGCTGGTCTCTTGCCCAGCCATTGATGCGGTCTCTGATCAGATTCCGACTTATTCCCACTGCAGGTTCTGGTCCATAGAGGTTTTCCCTGGTCCCTAGTCTGGCAAGGTCATCTGCAATTAGATTTCCCTTAATGCCATTATGCCCAGGTATCCATAAGAGTTCCACCGGTCCCTTCCCTGCCAAGTGGTTCAATGCTTCATAGCAATTATAGACCAGCTTCGACTTTGTCGTTGCTGAATTCAGGGCTGCCAACGCCGCCCTGCTATCCGAGCAGATACATACCCTCTCCTGGGTCCGATTTTGGTCCGCCCCCAGAACACCGTATGTAATTCCAACTAGCTTGGCCTGGAATGCGGTAGTGTATTTGCCCAAGGGGAAGGTTTTACCTATCCCGTCGCGTCGTCTATACACCCCCGCACCCGCTTTGTTCCCACTCTTGGCTCCATCCGTGTACCAATGTCTCCATTGAGCGGCAATCCAGCTCGACCCTTCATCCAGTCGGTCTTACTGGTGAGGGTGGGCAATACCATCTACCGACGAATCTTAGAATTAGTCTATGGTTGGCTGGGAATCCCCACAAATACGTAGTTAGACTAGTTTCTCATAATATACATAAAACTCAACATGGGGCACAAAAAATGCGAAACTACAGCAAAGGTACAAGAACAAGTATTTCAGAGGCATAATGATGGAAAGTCATACAGTGAAATTGAAAAATTAATAGAATAGAAGAAGTAAGTAAGGAAGAACTATACAGTATATTGTTAAAAAAATACAAAGACAAGGGGCAATAAATTACAAATACAAGACGGAAATGCGAAGGATTTTAACAGAACGTGAAAAACAATCTCTACTCGTATATGTATAAAAATGAATGTTTGTCTGTATGTCTCTTGTGCCTCCCTAAACCGTTCATCCGATTGGGATAAAAATTTGGGAAATGGTTGGACGCATGCCCGCGAAAATTTCTGAGTTAGTAAAACTATGTTCCGATAGATGGCGCGCGCGTCGTTCCAACGAATGTGTGAATTTCATATTGTTTAGCGGCAGTTCGTATATTTTCGGTCTTGTATCAATTATAAATAGCGGCATTTCAGATCGTGCATGACGTAACAAGATGTAACAAGTGGTGATCGATTAAATGTGATCGTGCTAAAAAAAGTCTCAAAATAATCCACCATTGTACTTTCTCATGACCCATGTACACGGTAAAGTGTGTTCTATCGACCTCAAAATCAATAGGTGTCGTCTGGGAGACGTCCCAATCAGAATCAGTCAAAACTCGATCGATCCAACATGATTTAGTTGAGTTATCGTGCTAACAAAAAAGTTTCTCAAATAGTCCACCATTGTACTTTCTCATGACCCATGTACATGGTAGAGTGTGTTCTATCTACCTCAAAATCAGTAGGTGTCGTCTGGGGGACATCCCCAATCAGAATCAGTCAAAACCCTACCGATCCGACACGATTTAGTTGAGTTATCGTACTAACAAGAACAAATGCCAACAACACACACACAAAGTTTTTTTTAAACCTTTTTTTTTTTGTTTTTAGGTCGAAAAACGAAAAATAAACCCAAAACAAATTTTCTTTACACGATTACATTACTTTTCCGCGTATAGTGGAGTGCGGAAAAGTAATAAACATAACTTAATATTTTGTTAAGCGCACTTCTCATTTTCTGCATTAGTAAATTGCACCCGTGCGAAGCCGGGGCGGGTCGTTAGTACTTAAGAAATGAAGAAGAAACGCCCCTTTATTTCAGCTCCTTAATTAGCCAAAAATGTATTATAATGCTTTAATAAAACTGTTAGTGCCGAAACATGCCGTAGAGTATTGAGATGGAACGAATTTCACGGTAGAGTAACACGAAAGAAATCATTTATTAACAAAATTAATAGACAGAGGTTGCTTTTTACAAAAAAAAAAATATATATTAATATGGACTATGAGTTTTGGAGATTATGAAGTTATATTTTCCGATGAAAGTAATTATTTATTTCGGCTCTGACGGACGAAAATTTGTGTGGAGAAAAGCCAACACGGAATTGAAATTGCAACATTTAAAACCGACAGTGAAGCACGAGGGAGGATCTGCGATGGTCTGGGGATGCATGAGTAGCAGTTGTGCTGGTAATTTGGTAGTTATCAATAGAATCATGGATAAACTTAAATATCTAAACATTTTACGTAAAAATTTTGTTTGAAGGACGAGAAAATTAGGGTTAAACGACGGATACTACTTCCAACATGATAACGACCCTAAACATATGGCGTATATTGTAAGACAGTAGCTGTTATACAATGTACCCCATCGGCTCGTGAAACACGAGTAAGAAAATGTGCGGTATCGAGCAAAGAAACCCTAAAAGTGAAACTTGACGTTTGGAACAGCGTTGATGAAAATATTACTCAGAATTTGATTAGCAGCATGCCAAGACGCCTACAGGCTGTTATTGTAGCAAGGGGTGGGCCAACAGAATATTAGATTCAGGGAAAAAGATGTGTTGTATTTAGTAACCGTACGAATAATTTTGTGACTCGTTACACATACTTTTAAAATAATTGAGGGTCAACTTTCTAATAGTGTATTTATTATCTCCAATCTGTTGCATATGTATTCTAACATGGAAGTAACAACCGGTGTACACTACGATGCAGAATTTGCAAACGAATTTTATAAACGAAAGAATTTGAATTTTCTGCAGAAAAGATCAGACAGCGCCATGGGTATCATCGCCGAACGTACGAATAGTTTTGAGAGCCACTGTATATAAATCCCCACTTATGTCAATCATGATGTACATAATATGATTTCACTCCCCGCTACGTTATCCTGAGAATCTCTCGTCGACAATACCGTCTACCATCTCACAGTTTTATACCATTAATCAGATCTGTAACGTATCTCCGAGCTTATCACTGGTTCCTAATAAATGCCTGATTCCGTTTATATTCCAAAATTTATGGAGGAAACAACTTGAGGCCGTTATGTGTAGGCTAGATACACAAAAGTTCGTAAACAGCCGAATCGTTTAACACGTGTAGGGTCGAGGTATTAGTAAGTAAAATAAATAACTTGTTTTAACCCAGTGATGTAACAGGAAACGGTGGTGTTTCGGGTCCGCCGGCCTGTCTCAATTCTCCTTGATCGTTTTCATTCGTTAACTGTGCCCGGAGAGCTTTATTGGTACAACACATCTTTGTGATAATTAGTGGCTATATCCACGGTATCTGACAGGGTGGTATTACGATGATGCAGATATCCCAAGATGTTAATGAGATCATGTATGATTTTTCCATACGTATATTATTGATACCAGTTTCAGTTTTACCGGAGGTGTCTTCAATTTAGATTTTTTTAAATGGCGCATCTTGTATATTAGCATATTCCGCTTCTACAAGAAATTCGTCACAACCAATCTGCATTTTTGATATTTCCCTCGAATATGGTGAACTTATTTCATGTTTTTGTAGAAATCAAAATTGATAATTGAAAATCTTTATGGACTAAAACCTCTTGTTTTACTTATACTTCCAATGAGCGCGCAACTTTATTAAGCGGACACTTTTCCATAACCCAGAATCGAATAATACAGAATCCCATATAACTAAACCCCTGAGCGGGCTCTCCTCTGAAAGGATGCGAATATCAGTGTTTTTATACAAAATGCGCAAAAATTCTCACATTCTCGACACATCATCATCATTAGGTCATCAGTCCTAAGACTGGTTGGACGCTAACCTCCAGCTTCTCCTATCTTGTGCTAACCTAACCCATTTCGCTAATTGTGCTACAACCTACATCCCTTACTATTTGCGAGCAGTAGTCTAATCTAGGCCTACCTCTGCCTTTCTTCACTCCTATTTCTACCTCCAAAATATCGCGGACTATTCCCCCATGTCTCAGCAAGTGGCCTACCATTCTATCTCTTCTCTTCTTTAAGTTTTTCCACATACTTCTTTTCTCGCCGACTTTCTCCAATACTTCTTCGTTTCTAACCCTATCAGTCCATGGTATTTTCATCATTCTTCGGTAACACCACATCTCAAAAGCTTCTAATTTCTTCCTACTTGCTTCCCCTACCGTCCAGGTTTCGCAGCCGTATAGTGCCGTGCTCCATACATATGTTTTCAAAAATCTCTTCCTTGTTTCTAAGTTTATTACCCCGAGCATAAAAGTGCTTTCTTTTTGTTAAAAGCTACTCGACCCTGCGCTATTGTTTGTTTTATGTCTTTATCGCTTCTTCCATCCCAATTTATTTTACTTCCTAAATAAGTGAAGTCTTTAACTTCCTCCAATCTTTCATTATTAATTTGTACTTTCGTTTTTGCTCTGCTCTCGCGCCCTCTGCACGCTAACACTTTAGTTTTGTACTTTAAGCCCGAAATCCACTCTATCTTTTACCACATTAATCGCCTCTTCGATGTACAGATTAAAAATTAGTGGTGATAGCGTACATCCTTGTCTTACTCCTTTCCTAATACCTACTTCCCTTTTTTCCCCTTCTACTTCTATAACAGCAGTTTGCTCTTTGTATAGATTGTGTACTACTCTCCTATCTCTATACTTCATTCCCGCGCTCTTTAGTATCTCGTACATTTTTTCCCATCTTACGTTATCAAAAGCTTTTTCTAAATCTACAAATCCTATGTAAGCGTTCTTTCCTTTTTCTATTGTTTTCTCTAGCATTACTCTTAGCGCCAGAATAGCTTCGCGAGTTCCCCTATTTCGCCTAAACCCGAATTGGTCTTCTCCTAGTATTTCCTCCGCTCTATTTTCCATCCTCTTCTGCACTATTCTGGTTAAGATTTTTGACGCGTGGGAAGTTAGGCTAATCGTTCTAAAGTTCTCACATTTGTCGGCTCCTCTCTTTTTCGGTATAGTAACGATAATGTTCCTCTTATAATCCTCCGGCATCTCGCCCGTTTCGTGTATATATTTTACCAGTTCAAACATACTATTTACTACTTTCTGTCCCGCACATTTCAAAATTTCCGCCTGTATTTTATCTACACCCGGCGCTCTATTATTCTTTAGCCCCCTTAGTGCTATTTCAAATTCCTCTCTGAATATAGGTTTTCCTACATCTTCCCTATGGATGCTAGATTCTTCCTCTAATATCTCTCCTAATTCCTGACCCTCGTATAAATTTCCTAAGTACTGCTTCCATCTATCCGCTTTCTCCTCTCTTCCTATCCGTATGTCCCCCGATTGACTCCTAACGTTTCTACTTATTGTTCCTATATCCCTGAAGTTCCTCTTAATTATTTTGTAAGCCTCATCGGTCTTACCTACTTGCAACTTATCTTCTACTTCTTTGCATTTATCCTCTATCCATTGTTCTTTTGCTTTTCTACATTTTCTAATGATTTCCCACTTTATTGACTTATAAGTTTTCAGTCCTTCTTCGTCTCGCCTGTTTTTGTAGCATCATCTCTTTTGCATTAAGTTTAAGATTTCGTCCGTTATCCAGGGCTTCCTAGCTTCCCTTTGATCGTGTCCTAAAACGTCCGTAGCCGCGGAAGCTAGACTATTCTTGATACCCTCCCACTCAGTTTCTGCGTTCTTGATTTCGTCCTTACTCGTTTTATTTATTAATTGATCTGTTTTCTCCTGGAACTTATCTTTCATATTCTGATCCCTCAATATGTCTACATTTATACGTTTCTTATCCTTCCGGGTTTTCAGATTTTTGAACTTTAATCTAGCTTTCATGACTACCAAGTTGTGGTCGCTGTCTACATCTGCTCCTGGATAACTCTTACGGTCTTTTACTTGATTTCTAAATCTCTTCCTAACCAGAATGTACTCTATATGTAGTCTATATATTCTCGACACAACGAAAATAAAACCATGTTGCAACCCTGCAGTAGGTCAACGCAATCGAGTCTGTCTCTGTCCTTCCCCAGCCGTATATGTTATTCCCCGCTGGCATATGTGAAACACTTGTTGTTTTTGGGTATTTCATTTTGGGATATATATTTTGATTTTGCTTGGTAGCATATTCTAAATACGTTTGGAAATCGAAATTAAAATCGTCAAGAAAACTGATTATTCATTACGGTATTTTTAATTTACTTGCAATGTTTACAATTCTCAACCAGCCATCATATGCTATCCAAGCGCCCTCTATTAAATGCGATATGATTTTATCACTGCGCATGCCTAAAGTTACGATTTCGTGGATCTGTATACAGGAGTTCCATAAATTATTTTACACATTTTTCTGTCTATATTATAATGAATATAAATAAAATATGTTTTATACACTATTATATTTTTAAAGATAAATAATAGAATACACTATATTATAGTTTATTATATTTGAAATAGTACACGTGTTGTGGAGCTTTCCAATAAATATTATGATCCTATCTTAATGTGAATGTTCTTCCAAGTTAATAAGTGATAAATGGGCTTCATTAATATCCAGATCACTTGAAATTTTACATCATTTTCAAGCCATTAAAAGTCATACAAGTCTACCGTGGCAGATTTTCAACAGTGTAATAATATGCATATACATATGTACAAGTAGTTAGACGTGGGCGTCTATTCGAGTGTTGCCGTTTAAACCACAAAATATATTCCTTTCAAATACTTAATTTTATAAATAATTAAAATTTCATGTGCCCACAGAAAACACAAAATCCTGTATATAATAGTGTAATGTATATATGTATAATGTATATAAAGTTAGAGATGGTGATAACGAAAGTAAATGAAGGGCCTATAAAGCGTTAATAAACACGTTTGGATAGGTGCTTCCAATTAAACTAAGTGATTTCTATATTCTTGTAAACCTTTTTTGCAAATAAACTAATTCAGTAAAAGTAAAATGACAAATGTCATTCGTACATTAAGCAAAAACAAATAATAGCCGCATTTTAAAATAAATTTTCAAAAACTTACTGTAAACCTTTTTTTGCAAATAAACTAAATCGGTAAAAGTATAATGACAAATGTCATTCGAATATTAAGCAAAAATAAAAGCCGCATTCTAAAATAAATTTTCAAAAACTTATTCAGGCTATCATATTTAAATGAGACATCCTATATAACATAGTAAATTTATTTTTATATGCATTTAATTACTAGATAAAAAGATAAATACTAAATAATTATATGCATGTACATCATTAATATTTTTAATTGTATAAACTTCTATGTTAACAATGTTTCTAAATATCGTTAACAGTTTTCTTAGTTTTGGGATGATTTAGGGATGTATTTTTCGAATATACCTTAGTCAACTATTTTTCTTACGATCTGTATATAACACATAATGAATGAAATGTACATAATAAGATGCTTACAAAATTGAACATTTATTTTTAATAAATGTATGTACGTCTTGAGAAATGAAGTAGGTTGCAAATAATTTAGCTAAGTAACAATGTCCATAAAATTAGGAGGTCAACTTTTACGTATCGGTCTCGCAATGGCATTAACATTTGCCGTTTTTTAGCCGTTAATTGATCGTAAAAGAAAAGATTTTTACGTTTTTTATTTATTTATTTTTTTTTTTTTTAGTATGGGGTGCTATGAAGTTGGTTAATATGGGAAGTTATGGGATCATATGAAGTTAGCAGATCACATAAACAAAAAAAATTAATTAAAAAAAGTGAGGTAGCTTAAAATTTGCCGGTTTTTTTGCCGCTGAAGAATGGCTATAAGAAAAATATTGTAGGATTTGTTTTATAAATGGAAAATTTATTTTTTTGAATATAAATTCCCGCAAGCGAAAACGAAGGCTCCATATAAACTTGTAAATTAAAATAAAAAAGCTAAAGTATTTCGTCGTCGAATCTTGAGAATTAGAGTCGTTCGAGCTATACATAACGTGGTATAGTAAAAATTGGGAGAGACAGAAATTTTTACTATATGTGATAACATTTTTTAATAGATATAGTAAATCTTCAGAAAACAAGAGATGTGAATGCGTTGCTAAATTATACGGTAATTGTTACTATACATTTTTTCTGCTTGTATGATTTTTTTCGTGCTTTGTTGAACAAAACATCTTAAATCGCAAAATTTCAGCTAGGCAAGTTTTTCGCTTTAAAAATTATTACTTCGACTCAGTTTCGACCTGAGAATTTGCCGTTCGACTCCTTTGACTTAATCGTGAAGAGTATGATTTTTTCATCAATTGTTTATCGACCTCAATAAACAAAAAATCGAGAAATCTCAGAATCTCAGTGGAGCAACCGAGTTTTTCAAATATTTTTTTGTGTCCGACCTTTAACCATGAAGAGTATGATTTTTTCGTGAATTGTTTATCGAACATAATAAATAAAAAATCTCGAAATCACGATTTCAGCGAGACAACCGAGTTTTTCGCTTTAGAAATTATTTTTTCGACTCGTTTTCGGACTGAGAATTTGCCGTTCGTCTTAGTTGATTTAATTGTGAAGAGTATAATTTTTTTTATCAATTCTTTATCGACGTTAATAAACAATAAATCTCGAAATCACGGAATTTAAGCACGGCAGCCGAGTTTTTCGCATTTAGAAATAATTTTCTCGACTCGTTTTCGGGCTGAGAGTTTGCCGTTCGACTTGGTTGATTTAATCGTGAAAAGTATGATTTTTTCATAAATTTTCTATTGACTTAAAGAAACGATCCACAGATTTTCAGCAAGACAACCCCTTCATTCGGTAACATAACACTTTAATTCGAATGGCTATTTCTGAAATTCCAACGACGAAAGACCTGAGCGTTTTATTTTATTTTCATTTACAAGTCTATATAAAGCCTTCGTTTTCGTTTGCGGGCATTTATATTTCAAAAAATAAATGTTCCGTTTATAAAACCAATCTCACAATATTTTCCTTGTAGCCATTCTTCGACGGCAAAAAAAGGCAAATTTAAGCCACTTCGATTTTTTTGTTACTTTTTTATTTATGTGACCTGCAGTCTTCATATGAAGATAGCAGGATACCCCATATTAAAAAAAAAATAAAAACCGGCAAAAATTTTTCATTGACGATTAATTACCCGCTAAGAAACGGCAAATATTCATGCTATTGCGAGACTGATTCGCAAAAGTTTATCTGCTTGTTGAACTTTATGGACAGTAACAGCTACATACAAATCTCAATTGTTTTCTCTACCTCTAGTGTTTCTGATTGGCAAGATCTCTACAGAACGTTTTTACCATGTTGTTTCAAATATGAATGTGTTCGAGTATTTTGGTTCGTGTTCCTCAAATCCAATCCAGTTTTTTCCACAAAATACCTTACTTACCTTAAATCTTTATTCAACGTTATGACTATAAATGTTTTATCTGACATTGGAAGTAGGAAGGGAGGCGGTTGAGCCTGGGAAAATGTTTACGACCGTGGGAACTTTTCGGTTCTTTGATGTTTGCTGCCGGCACACGTCAAATTGAGATCAAAGGTTGCCGCCAGACATGTGTTAACTGGATACCGACAGGTGTGGTCATCGGCTCGCACCAGATTGAGATCAAAGGATGGTGCCAGGTGTTTGGTAATAAGTATGTCAAGGTCGTAGACATTTTTATTGAAAGGGAATGTGGCCCTCTTCTCGGAAAGGGAACCGCTAAAGCGGTGTTCAAAGGACGTCATCAGATAGGAGTCTGACAGTGGCGGTTTCTACATAAGAGCACATAAGCACATAAACCCCCAAAGCAAATTTTCAAACAATAAATGTAAAATATAGTTCGCATTAATAAATAAAATCTATTACGAGACCCTAATACAAATATCTAAACGTTAGTTTATTAGTGTTATTATTTGAATTTGTGAAACATGCACCGCGTGTTTATTTTATTTGGGACTCGATTTGTTATATTGTCTCGTTGTCATAGTCATGGACAACGACGGAGCACGTGCTACAAATGGGCGTGATTTACGTCGAGTTTGTGGGCATCTTCGACTTGGCAGGTGGCGGGAGTTATATAATATTTCCGATGAAATGGAGCACAAATTTGCCGTGAACCAGAAGCTAGATTATGCTGTGTACATTAAATCGCTATTAAGCGTTCAATGAACTACGTGCGGTTATTTTGTAGTATTCAGTATTCTTACGTTATTACGGCATTAAATAAATATCGATGTAAATATACATATATGGGCCATAACTAAAATTTAATAAACATTATGGGTACGGACACATTTGTTACCGTGCAATATTTGAACGACAATTTTAATTCTTTGAGTTATGAGCAAAAAATTGAAATTAAAAATGCGGGCAGAACAAAATCGCAACATAATTTTACGCAGACTACAAAGTCCAAATCTAGAGATTTTAACAGAAAGTTTAAAAAGGAAATGTATAAGAAAATTATTGGATTTGTGAGTGCAGTATAACTAACAGTTTATTTTGTTTCCCCTGCTTGTTATTCACTCGCGGCATTGAACCGTCCTTGTCAAAAAATGGAGTAATAGATCTGAGTCATTTGGCACAAAAGAGAAAAAAACATGAGAATACCCAACCTCACATTAATGCTCAATTGGATTTGAAACTGTTGGGAAAAGTAAACATTCGACAGCAACTCGACAGTGCATACAGACGCGATATTCAACAACAAAATGAACAGGTAGCAAAGAAGTATGTTCTTTCAAAAATTATCGATTGCATTAAGTTTTGCGGAGCTTTTGAACTAGCACTTCGAGGTCATGATGAAAAAGAAATTTCCTTAAATCCCGGAATTTTCAGAAGTTTAATAAATTTCAGTGCCGAATTAGATACAGCATTGAATCATTGATCATTTTGGAAAATCTGTTGTTTTTAAAGGTACTTCAAAAACAATTCAGAATGACTTGTTAGATTGCATTAGTGGTTGCTCAAGAACATTTCAAAAAAGAAATTTTGAAATCTGATTATGTCGCTGTTATTTCTGATGAAACTACGGATGTAGAAAATCATTATCAAAATCATTATAAAGGATGGTCCAACCAAAACGCACGATGTTAATTGTCAATAAAACAAAAAGTTTTCAGAGAATTATCTTAATATTTTTTATTATGATAGAAGGATCTATGACAATTATGTGTGAAATAAAATATCGGCCAAATGCTCGCCACGGCTTCGGTGGCATACCTCTATCCGATGGTCCATATTTTCAATGACTGAGACATAATTGAGGTTCAATGTCGTTAATGTGCCGAATTATCTCATCCTTTAGCTCTTGAATTGTTCTTGGCTTATTGACGTACACTTTTTCTTTTAAATATCCCCAAAGAAAGAAGTCCAACGGTGTCAAATCACATAATCGTGGCGGCCAATTAACATCGCCACGACGTGAGATAACACGGCCATTGAATTTCTCGCGCAAAAGTGCCATTGTTTCGTTGGCTGTGTGGCAAGTGGCACCATCCTGTTGGAACCACATATCGTCCAGGTCCATATTCTCAATTTCTGGCCACAAGAAGTCCGTTATCATCTCGCGATAGCGAACACCATTCACGGTAACTGCTTGGTCGACCTCATTTTCGAAGAAGTACGGCCCGATGACGCCGCCAGCCCATAAACCGCACCAAATAGTCACTCTTTGTGGATGCATCGGCTTTTCAACAATCACTCGTGGATTCTCATTTGCCCAAATGCGGCAATTCTGCTTGTTAACGAATCCACTGAGGTGAAAGTGTGCCTCGTCGCTGAAGATGATTTTCTTTGTAAAGTCACCATTCACTTCTGTCTGTTCAACCAACCATTCGGCGTATTGACGACGCTTGAAATGGTCAGTAGGCTTCAGCTCTTGAGTCAATTGAACCTTGTAAGCGTGTAAATTCAAATCTTTATTCAAAATTCGCATCAGTGATGTTCGTGAGATGTTCAATTGTTGGGCACGACGAGTCGAGGTTGACGGCTCTTCTGCTACACTATCGCGAATAACAGCAATGTTTTCCGCAGAACGAACTGGGCGAGCATGCACAGGTGTTTTCACATTTCCTACAGACCCGGTTTGCTGAAATTTGCGCACAATTCTCCCGATTGTGGACACACTTGGTCGATTATGCTGACCAAAAAAGTCACGAAGTGCACAAAATGCATTTTGATTTGAACGCCCATTTTCGTAAAAGGCTTCAACAATCTTAACGCGCTGCTCAATTGTGTACCTCTCCATGGTTGAATTTGTCAAACACTGAAACAAAGAAATGTCAAATTAAGTTGGGCAAAAAACTTGACGTTAAGATGTGACTCACAATTAATATCGTGCATTATGATTGGACCACCCTTAGTATTTAGATACATTCTACCAGACGGCACCCTAGTTGAACGGTTTTGGTGTTACATTAATTCTCCTGATCATGATGCGTTTAGTTTATCAGAATGCATAAAAACTATTTTAAAACAAGTGATAGATAAACCAGAAAAACTTATTTCACAACATTACGATAGCGCAAGTGTAATGAGTGGACGTTATTCAAGTGTTCAAACTCTTATTCAGAGTGATTACAAATATGCCTTTTATGTTCATTATTACGCCCATCAATTGAACTTGGTTTTACCTCATGCAACAAGCCAGAATCAAGAAGTGCGTGTGTTTTTTTTTCAAATTGAAGTGACATTACTAACTTTTTTTGTCAGTCTCTGCCACGAGTGGCAATTTTAGATGAAATTGTTGGTCAAAGAGTTCCACGGTCTTCTCCCACCAGATGGAATTTTAAAAGCCGAACTATAAATACGGTATATGAGTATCGCGAATTGTTGATAGAATGTATGGAAAAAATAGAAGCGACTTCAAGACAAACTGTAACAATTAATCAGGCAGCTGCTATTTGTCGTATGTTGCATGATTCAAAGTTTGTGTTTTGGTTAACAGTATTTCATCGCATAATGCCGCATGCTGATATTTTATACTGTTTTTTGTCAACTACAAAAAACAGTGACCCATCCAGTACAAATACACGCAGCCATAACATATTTTGAGGATTCTATTAAAAAAGAAAGAAATAATATAGAGACAATTGAAAGTGAAATTTCTGAGTATGCCATTCAGACTAAGAGACGCCGTATAAATGAAAATCCATATATCTCAAAAACTGTAGTAGCCAAGGAAAATTGTGACACTATAATTACCCATGCAAAAGAACGGTTTTCTTTCACTAAACATTTAAATGCTTCGGTACCTTTTGCATCAGATATATTTTCGCAATTGGAGAAGAGTTTTCCATTACAGCATTTAGAAGCCACAGTAGAGGCATATCCATTTTTAGATAAAGTTCGTCTGCAGACCGAGTTAGAACTAATTTATAGAAGGCCTGATTTTAGGAATATGAGTGGTGCTATTCATCTGCTGAAATTCATAACAGATAATAATCTTCAAGATATATTTTCTGCCACCTTTACTCTCTTACAAATAATTGTTACTATACCAATGACCACAGCTGAAGCAGAAAGAAGTTTTTAAACACTGAAGCGAATAAAAACATTTTTACGGAGTTCTATGAATCAAGAAAGACTGACGGCCTTAGCAATGTTGTCTATTGAGAAAAAATTTATACAAAGTTTGCCAGGCTTCAACCAAGCTGTTATAACTAAGTTTACTGAGAGCAAGAATAGAATAATTGACTTTACATTCAAGCAATGTAATACAGTTTAGACATTAGGTGAACAGTGATTGTACAAACAAATAATAATTCCTACTGCATGTGAGTATGTTTATTACGATAGTACGATAAAGTTTGCATGTTTTTGATTTTCTAAACCCCCTATGCTTTCGACCACCAGCCGCTACTGAGTGTCGGGGGAATATAGTGTTAATTCGGTAGGTTGGGGAATTTAGTGATAATTCCGCCAAGCAGGTGATGGTGACAGGTCAAAGTTGTGGGAATTGCGTTTTTACTTAAAACATAAAAAACTCGAACACGTGTTAACACTAATAGGTCTATTGAAACTTTCAAGTTCACCGCAAATACAAAGATACTTATACTTATCTCAATTACGAATCAGTCTTATAACATTCATCATTTTCGAATGAAAATAGATAATTAGAAGAATAGTAGTAAAACAATTGAAGGGGTGGATGGTTAAAAGTGTTAATTAGCAAAATGCAAATTTATCAGAAAACCGTTTTTAAGAAAACACTTGGTCCGTTTTTAATTAAATCAAAGTTCTATTTATATGTATGTTTTTAGGTATGTTCGGAATACATATATACAAATTTATTCAATATTTATTTTCTTGTTAGTTCCAGGTAAAAAAGGTAATTAGCTCAAATGTTATACAGGTAGCACAAAATAAATTTGGATGAATTGGCTGATTACATACTGTTCTGTAAATCTAACAATACATATTTAGTAATAATAATAATCATGATCATACGGAGTCAAAACATTAAAATTGTAATAGTAAAAATTTTATTAATCATAAATAGTAATACATTTTATTTTTTCCTTTGTCGTTTTGTTGTAGACGATGCATCGTTGTCATTTTCAAAAAATTGTTGGTAAAACCATCGGTGTTCCTCCAAAATAAAAGGTGGTTGTTGTTTAATGTGGTCGAGTTTTTAAAGGAAATACTTCCGCTTTTCTCCTTTACTATATCAATAACTCGGTTGGTGGGGGTTGGTTTATTTTTTTAACAGGTCAACTTTCAGAAAAGGTTCGAATTCATCATACGAGGTTTTATATAAATAACTTCCGTACTCTTTAGTACGAACCCATTTTACGTTATCACGAAAGTTAACTTTTTCGTTAACAACATTTTTTTTTCTGTTTATTAAGTTCAGAGTATTTGAAACTTCCGGCATATAACGAAAATGATGGTCCATGTCGCAGATGATAGAATTCATTTTGCTGGCTTCTTTAATGATGGTTCTGTATTCTTCTGGTGTGTATATATTTTGGTGTTTACGTAGAAATTTCTCTATCCTACCAAAATCACGATCTGAATCAAGGAAATAGTGGCCTACTTCTGGGAATTTATGATCAATGATTTTAAATCTACCAGTGAGAATCAAGTACTGATGTAACCATAAATTACAACATTTTTATTTTGTCCGGCACATGAGTCAGACCAAATGACTATATGTTCTACATTTTTCAAAATATTCTTAGTCATTTGTGTACAACAAACAACTCGCAAATTCATTACTTCCTCGACCAGCAATATATTCGGTCTATGTAAAAAAAATAATATGTCCATTTATAGAAATACTGTGAATCCCGAAATTATACAACCAAATCTACAAGTAGAATGCTTTAAGAAGTGGAAAGTTTTGGCAATGGCATTGATTGCTGTAAATCCATGGTTAAATAACACAAACGAGAATTTGAAAGAGCTTCCTTTCTATCCTTTTGTTGAAGTTGAAATGCAGCTATGTAATAATTTATGTGTTCAACATTTTCCATTTCCTAAAATGCAATTCAACAGAATCGCATTTGGAGCAGGTATCACTTTTAGGACCTCCGAGACCTAAATTAAATTCCCTGCAAAATATTTGTCGGTATGTGGTTTCTTTTATTTTGTAATAGTCAGGTTTATTGCTTTCGTTGCATTTTGAGATGTATAAGTTATACAATTTGCTAATACTGAGGATCGGTGATAAACATTGACAATTCGGATTGCTATTTTGGGAATAATGCGAGCTTTCTGACGTAAATTCTTTAATATATTTTATGACATAGGTACTGGAATACATCATCTTTAATTTTGTGTGGACGATTAGTGTGTCTTCCTCGCATATCAGTCGTTGGTACAGATTGGCCACTTTTTATCAATGTTTGGATTAATTCGATTTTTTTTTGCGGTCGACTGCAAATATCTTGCAGAAAGCCGATTTACAGACTTTAACCTGATTGCCATTTATTATTAAAATGTACTGAAATGAAACTGACCTTTTTATCACATTTTTTTTTAGCACGAATTGGTTTTTTCGTATACAGTATAATCCAATGTATTTGCTCGAGACAACCGTTCCGGGAATCGATCCACTAATGTCACTTAAAGTATTATTTTATTATAACATCTGGAGCTGTTGCGCATGTAGCTATCGTTCTCTCTGGTGCTTGAGATTAAATTCCTCCTGGAGTAATTTCATTTTTAAACTAGTCAGCTCTGTCTTTGCATCAACCCAAGGTTGCATTTTTTGACCAGCTGCTGATATATTTCTATTCTCATGCAACCTTCTCCTGTTTGGAATTTGCAGGGCTGGGTGCCTTGGTCTTTTTAACTGAGCAGGGCAATAACTGCTCCAAGTATTATTTACTGAAATACAAATAAATATTGTTAAGTAAACAGGCAGTCGTTGTTGGTAACTAAAAAAAATCATACTTATTCATTATTACGAAGTTATTACTATTAATCTACATACAGTTTACAAAGTGTATCTATTTAGTATGATTTTTTTTTTCAGTTATATTATTCATATGTGAATTCTATAGTATACTACAGAAACATACCTATGGGGGTATTAAAACATGTAGGAACATAACCAGCCATTGCTTCAGCATCTACAAAAACCATATTATTAACTTTCACTTGGTAATTACTTTTAATACAATATAGGTATAAATTTATATACTACAAACAAAATTATAATTAATGGTAGGGTTTATAATATCTGTAAATAGATACTGTTCGTATATTCAATATATCCCAAAACATTACAATTTTATTACCTATATAATCACTATCAAAACGAGAAGGTATTCCATCAGCGCTTAATTTTATTATCGCCCTAATTTTTTCATACAGTGAATCAAATGGCTTGGCTTCACTTGGACCTCAACCTGTACACAATATATCAGTTCGGCATTTGGCTGCAGCTCTTCTTGTTTCTTTTTTTAGTGTTTCATATTTACTGCGAAGTTGTGCCCATGTCCGATTTTGTGTACCAAGTTAATTAAACTGAAGACAAACTGCTTTTGCCAAGCAGTTTTCTAAATCAACTAATAAAATATATTTACATTAACATACATTAATATAGAATCAAATAAATTAAACTCACCTTGCCTTTCCATGTCAATGCATCAGTTTTTTTGTTTTCAATTATATGCACAAACCTTTCAATAATTTCAACAAGTCGCCAACATTCTTCCTTTGTGTAATTAGCTGTGCGCTTGTTATTATGTTCCTTTTCCATTGTATATAGAATATAGAACTTACCACGAGGCAAGGCAAACTGTCAACATATATTATGGTGTTTAAGGTTAGGTACCTACGTGTTCCCGCCTTTATCATCCCGATACGAAATGATCGGCCGCTTCGAATACCCGATACATTATCTCGCTGACAAGGTGACCAACAAAAATATCCGTCTATTGTAATACGCCAAAAACCGACGTATCGGCAGGATAACGCTATCGGGTAGTATATCGGCATATTGTACAACTGGCCCTAAAGCTGCTAAGGTTACTTACCGCTTTTATCCACCAGATAAGATCAGTTTTCTTAGCGCCTTTAACCATTCGGTATCTAAGCATTTAGCCATAGAAACGACACGAGATAACGTGACAAGTTAGACCATCACTTAACACCTTTATTTAATAGTATGTAAAATTTTTTTTTAAATGTCAATTAACACTTTTATCCATCCACCCCTTCAATTTGTAATGGATTGTTTTAAGGTACTAACATACGTACAGCATCATACACATACATTATACAACATATAAACACAAAGTACCAGTTTTTTTCTTGTACTAGGGTACATACATGAGATACGAGTTTAATATTTATAGAACACCGCAAAGCCTTGCTAGAATTTTACCACCCACTTGTGTGAATACCCATACCAGTGAGTAAAATCAATACAACTTCTGGTATCAACTTCACCAACTTTTAATGTCGACTGTACACATTAGTGGTATTGTATGTGGAACTATTTGGTATACATTTCGTGAATAACGCAGCCGAATTATGAAATACGTGATTAGTTTTTTTTTATCAAACTTTCCATTAAAATATTCTAATCCAATCGCCCTAATATTTAATTACTCTTCGGGGGCAATACGTAATGAAGTTCCTTGTTGATATCAAAAAGCATTTGAATATTTAGTGATAAGTAATAAAAATTAAATTTAATGAATTTTACTGTGGTGCTATTGTCATGTAATCATTGGATACATTATAAATAAAATTAGATTATTAATTATAATAGTAAGGTATACAATAACTGAATAGTGACTGATGTAAAATATGCGTTTGTTACTTTCTTTATTTTACTGTCGTTTAACGCAAATAAGTACATACCAATTCAACGAAATATTCCAGTGGCATCCCTAACACTTGTTTCTCAGAGCAGATAATATTCGGGTACAAGTAGATTCGTCAGAATTCACGGTCATATTTTCTCAAGTTTTAACAACTCTCAATATAAAGGCTACCTGCTTGCGTATTGTAGAATAGCTGACTACAATAAATACATCACATCTACTATAATCCACCACATGCGCATACCCATTTAATACACATAAAAGTGTATTAAAGTTTACAATTATTAATTAAGTCCTTTAACTCCTACACGGAACATAGGGCTTCGGTAAGAGCACGCCATCTGGTTCTGTTTTGCGCCATGACTTTAGCCTCATTCCGTGTCTTTCCTGTCCTTTTTAACTCGTCCATCAATGTTCTTCTCCATGTCTGTACCGGTTTTCCTACTTTTCTAGATCCCTGTGGATTCAATTCTAGAGCCTGTCTCGCAACACTATTGTTGGGTCTGCGGAGTGTGTGCCCCACCCAACCCCATTTTCTGCTTTTAATTTTAGATGCAATTTCCTTCTGCCCTGTTTGATGCAGAAGGTCGCCATTTGCTATGCGGTCTGGCCAAAATATACGAAGTATTCTTCGTAAGCACTTGTTGACAAAGACTTGCAGTTTATGTGATAGTACCTTTGTGACTTTCACAACCATAAAGTACTATTGTGGCTAAAATTTTATTTATCGTATTTAGCAGGGTTATACCTGTCCAGTTCTGGCATTGAGTGAGATCTCCTTTTTTTTTTTGGGTAGTTTTATTAGTATTATTCCTTCCTTCCAGCCAGCTGGAGTGGTGTTTGTTTCCCACACTTATATTGTCCGCCCCTGGAGATGTGTTATCTTTTAGTGTCTTTATGGCACGCTGTATCTCTGCCTTAGTAGGCGGTTCATAATTGATCGGCAATTCCTCTGCATTTTCTTTGTGTTCTATTTCGTTTTCTTCCCTTATATTATGTGAAGCGCCCAAAAAGTGTTCCTTCCACCTATCCCGCTGTACATCCGTTGATGATAACAACTGGCCTTCCTTGGATCTTATTATTCTTGCCTCATTAAATACTTTGTTGGTCAACCTTTTAGTGATCTGATAAAATTCCCTGGTGTTATTATTTTGTGCAGCTGTTTGTGCTTTTTTGGCTAGTTCCTCTGCCCACTTCCTCTTGTCTTTCTTTGCTGATCTTTTCACTCGTTTGTTTAGCTCCTGATAGAGCTTCTGTTTTTCCCTCTATTGATTCGGCCTGTGTAATATCCGCTTTCTTCTTTTGTCTCTCCTTAATAAAATTCCACGTTTCATCTGATAACCATTCCTTTCAAAGTTTGCAATTATAATGGTTGTAAAATTTTACCAATTACATAGGTGTTACCTTATTTTCACACCATTAACGTAATAATTTTTTATCCAGGCGTATTTTAAAGACATATTTTACCATGGTATATTTATTTTATTATCTTCCATGAAAAGTAAATATTTAAGTTGTGAACATTATTTAGAAGATTATGTGTCGTATATTTACTTAAATAAAACCATTTCTGTGAAATTCAGAGGTGTCCAGTTTTTATTTAGACATCGCCATTATGCGAATTGAACATATTTAAATGCGTTCATTTTAGTGGTCCATTTTAATTGATTTAACACAGAATTATCTAACTAAATTAACTAATTAACACTAACGCGTTACTAATTATTTAATTAATAAATTATTTAGTTCTCTAACAGTCAAACAGGTGAGTCCAGATTAATGTAAATAATTTCTAGCAGTGTGAAAATTAGCACACTCAATTTTAAACACATGAAATTCTAGTGCCTCTAGAATCGTTTTTGATTTTCCCATAAATTCTACAGTTATGGCTCTATACAAGATAATAAATGTATTAATATTAACTATAAAAAATATATATTTACAAATATTATAAGTTAAAGTACAATTCTATTAAAATTTTATATTTTTTAATCATTGGTTATTTCTAGACAACCCTATTTTGGTGATTGTTTTTTATGCTTTGAGATTTAATTTGAACCCAGATTTGTCATTCGGTAATTTCAAAAGATACTATAATTGAATCGTTTATTTTCAAAAGGTGATGTTAATTTTTTTTTTTTTCGAAATTCGTATTTTAGCGGGATGTTGTAAATTTGGCCCTACTCACATCAATATGTGAAATGTGGTGACTATATCTTATATGTAGAAAACAGTAGAAAATAAAACAAATTCCATTTTATTTTCAATAAAACGACGACTAGCGGGAATATGCATTTTAAAATAAAATGTTCTATCACGAGAGGGCATGGGCAAAAATATACCAAAACATAAAAAATATTTTGGTATATCCTTGTTCTACATGTTTGAATACAGAGACGAGTTGGTCACAGCACGCAATTTTATCGATGACTTCATTATGAATACTTTTAAATTATTAAGCAAATCTGAAACCGTCGTAAAATTTCTTAATAAACCCATCAAATCAAACCATCGATGAGAAATAGATTTCTGACATCAGGAAAGTTGTAATGTATATCCCCGATAAATTTATTGTATTTTACGAGAACATTTTATCATGGAAGACAAGAACAAGTGGAGCAGACGACTCTGAAATTTCAGTCAGTTGGATATCCCATAATTATTTTCTAAAATTTTATTTTTTTTTTAATCGGCTCATGTTCTAGCCATCTGATTTCTGTTTTGTATTTTGCCTAGGTACTTATGTAATAAAAATAATATTTTTACTAGCTGATTTTTTATTGAATAATATAATGACCATGTGATAAAAGTGATATTTTATAATAAAGATTATAGTAAAATATTGCCCTAACTATTTAATGTTACAAAAAATAAAACCCGCCAAAGGTAGGATTATGTAATAGCTTTGCTATTCGGGAACTACTTTGATAACCGCTTGGCGGCTTGGTGGTTCCTTTCTCGATTTCCGACTTATATGTTACTATTTAATGTTAGTTAAGTTAAATGCCCTAACTGGCATTTAACTTTCATTTAGTTTCAGAACATGACATGTCCAAGTTGGTTTTTATGGTTTTGTGAATCAACAGGTGGGGTAGAAAAACTCAAAAAATAGCAAGTTAAATAGTACGGTAATGCTTGCAATTTTACGCGGGCTTCGCAACTCTAGGCCTTTAAATTCCATATTTAATTGGTTTTGTTTCTTGTATGTATGAACAAATATTGTGTATGAACGGATATGAAAACAACGCAATTTAAGTCGAAAACTAAAGAACTGTTATTTTTGTATATTTTGGCATACACAGTCGGAAAGTCGGTAAGTTCCGACAGTCTATACGTGTGAGGAATAAAAATAAGTTAATAGACACCCGTAACGACAGACATAGGCTGTTACATTTTGCATTGTTTCACGATCCTGCATGTGCATCTTCACTGCAGGTGTGTTTATCACCTGTCACAATTATTTGTCCTATTTTAATTATATCCTTGCATGTGAATAATAGAGATGGAATGTAGTTAATGTAAGATCAAGCAAAACAATCTTAAACTGAGAAAGCAATGTATTATCTTTAACAACTACTGATATATTATTCCTTTGGATATCTGTTTTATACGATGTTTTTTTTCTTTTCTTATTGAATGAAACGCTGGAACACTAGAACATTCCCACTGTGTATGCAATTGTGAAGATTTTTTAAAGTAGAAATCGAGGAATACAATTTGAAATCGAATTGAAGCTTTTTATCTCTACTGATTACGTTTATGTTTCCTCAGTACAAGTGGCTTTTATTAGTTTATAGGCAGGTTTGTGTGTTTTGAAGGATTACTTGCGTAATATAATCCACCAAATAGTACATACACGCCTATATTTGATGTATGACCAGACGTCTATATCACTTGGCCAAGTTTTGGTGTTAACAGTGTCTCATCTGAAATAAGATAAAAATGCATGTAATTCATATTTTCATATTGGAAAATGTATTCAACTAAAATATTAGACACAGTGTGAAATATTGTTCACATTTTCAATTATCACTGGAAAATCGGCTAAACCAAGAAAATATTTCGCAACCAGTAACCACTGTCTTAGGCAAGACTAGCATAATTAAGTATAATGTGGTTTCAGAATTGAATAACCAATGTAAAATTAAATAACTAAATGTATGGATTTGTCGCTCATACAATTGCGGAACGCTTACCAAATAAACACAGTAGGTACCACGTACATCATTATATCATTAACGATATAATAATAGAAGAGAATTGTGCAATATTAGAATCGTCAGAGAATGGATCTGTCCGTATGTAGTTTCTGTGTTTAATTACCTTTCGTATTTCCTTTAAATGGCATTAAATATCATTGATTCCTTTTTTGGTGTTATTAATTCATATTTCAAGAAATTTATCGAGGAAGTCGTTACTCTGTGGTAGTTCATAATTCCAACGTAATTGAGTAAAACACTACTAAGTTTTATACCACTATATTTGCACAGAAATCGTGACCGCAGTTTCAACACTTTAAGTCATTATCAAACGGTGATTCAAGTAAGAAGCAAGTACAGAAGTTCCTATAATAAAAGGTGGTCCAACCGAAACGCACGATGTTAATTGTAAATAAATCAGAAAGTTTTCAGAGAATTATCTTAATATTTTTTATTGTGATAGAAGGATCTATGACAATTATGTGTGAAATAAGATATCGGCCAAATGCTCGCCACGGCTTCGGTGGCATACCTCTATCCGATGGTCCATATTTTCAATGACTCTGAGACATAATTGAGGTTCAATGTCGTTAATGTGCCGAATTATCTCATCCTTTAGCTCTTGAATTGTTCTTGGCTTATTAACGTACACTTTTTCTTTTAAATATTCCCAAAGAAAGAAGTCCAACAGTGTCAAATCACATGATCGTGGCGGCCAATTAACATCGCCACGACGTGAGATAGCACGGCCATTGATTTTCTCGCGCAAAAGTGCCATTGCTTCGTTGGCTGTGTGGCAAGTGGCACCATCCTGTTGGAACCACATATCGTCCAGGTCCATATCCTCAATTTCTGGCCACAAGAAGTCCGTTATCATCTCGCGATAGCGAACACCATTCACGGTAACTGCTTGGCCGACCTCATTTTCGAAGAAGTACGGCCCGATGATGCCGCCAGCCCATAAACCGCACCAAACGGCCACTCTTTGTGGATGAATCGGCTTTTCAATAATCACTCGTGGATTCTCATTTGCCGAAATGCGGCAATTATGCTTGTTAACGAATCCACTGAGGTGAAAGTGTGCCTCGTCGCTGAAGATGATTTTCTTTGTAAAGTCACCATTCACTTCTGTCTGTTCAACCAACCATTCGACGTATTGACGACGCTTGAAATGGTCAGTAGGCTTCAGTTCTTGGGTCAATTGAACCTTGTAAGCGTGTAAATTCAAATCTTTATTCAAAATTCGCATCAGTGATATTCGTGAGATGTTCAATTGTTGGGCACGACGACGAATCGAGGTTGACGGCTCTTCTGCTACACTATCGCGAATAACAGCAATGTTTTCCGCAGAACGAACTGGGCGAGCATGCACAGATGTTTTCACATTTCCTACAGACCCGGTTTGCTGAAATTTGCGCACAATTCTCCCGATTGTGGACATATTTGGTCGATTATGCTGACCAAAAAAGTCACGAAGTGCACGAAATGCATTTTGATTTGAACGTCCATTTTCGTAAAAGGCTTCAACAATCTTAACGCGCTGCTCAATTGTGTACCTCTCCATGGTTGAATGTGTCAAATACTGAAGCAAAGAAATGTCAAATTAAGTTGGGCAAAAAACTTGACGTTAAGGTGTGACTCACAATTAACATCGTGCATTATGGTTGGACCACCCTTTATATGCTATCCAATGAAACGGAATAAAGTGCTGTGACAATAAGCAGGTAATTAAAATTTACAGGAAACGTGTATATAATATGGTGGAATCCCGACCATCAAATTGTGAGGATTTCCAGAAATATTATTAAGAGATATTATACAAGGGTTAATTAAGTTTGGTAACAGTAAAAAGAGAAGAGTATCTACTTAATCATTTAACAAGTTAATATTATCATTATGGTTGTATTTATAGATCTCTAATGCTTCTAACAAATTAAGTTTTTAATCCTCTGCTGGTATAGTGTTTTCATATTATTAATATCTGGGAAATTATGTCCACTCTCTAAGATATGATTAGATAAAGTGGAATATGTTTTCTGTAACCAGAAGGATCTATTGTGGTTAAGGTATCTAGTTCTGAAATTACGTCCAGTTTGTCCTATATATATGCTATTGCACTCCGAGCAATTTAACCCATAAACTCCAGATTTTTCATATTAGTTGTATCTTTGGTATTGTAAATTAAATTTAATAACTTGTTGGGGTTTAAGTGCTATTTTGATGTTACGTATTGTGAGAATATTTGATATTTTTAGTGACAATGTATCACAATATGTGATGGTGGAATAAGGTGTTTGTTTATCTTCTCTAATCTTTGGATAAAAATTTGTTTGATTTGGATTTATTCAACAGGGTTACTTAACCGGGGGTATATTTTAATAGACCAAATAATTTAAGAGGATCTGAAACAACGAATATGAACAGTGTTGCAATGCAGTTATTACACGCATACCGGCCAATGTCAAATTGTTAGAAAATATTTTGTACAGTGATACAGTAAAACACTTTGCTCTATCACAGATTTTATTTTATAGAACTTAGCGCTTAACGCATGTCACAAGGCTTTTTCGAATCGCTTTGAAAATTATACGCTGAAGTATCGAAATTATAATAGCATTAATTTACAATAAAATCTGTGATAGTAACAAAGTTAAGTGTTTTACTGTATCATTATGATCAACTATCACAAAGTAATGGCTAACTCCATTCAGTATTTAGTATTCAGTACAACTTTAAAATAAAAACTGTTCTGTCAAATATAAAGTGGTATTTGCTTTATTTGTATTTTTCTCGAAAAAGAAAAGATCGTTTATCTTATAAACAGTGTATGTATTAGAAAGCTCTAATATTTAGAATCTCTAATTAGTCCCTTCAAATTAGACAAAAAATCACTGATTTTGGGAAATTTTTCCTACAGCTAAGCGACCTATACAGAAAGTTGTATAGGCATGATAAAAGAAGGGTTGTTTTTTAGATATAGACATATATATACGCGTTTTTGGCCTTTTTTTTCGATTGTTTGCGTTTTTCTGAAAAACTATGCATTTTTGGGAAAACATGACCTGATTTGATGTAGATTTTGTGATTCTCCACAATTTTTATTCTTTTCATTTTTTCGAAATTCTGCTTAGTTGCGCCGCTAGAGCGCGCTGAAGTATTTTTAAGCTGTTTTTCGATTTTTTGCCAAAGCTTCATTGTAGAGAAAAGTATCAAGAGATCAAAATTGTAGAAATAAAAATTTTCGGCACATTTTGTTGTTTTGTTTTTTTTATGTCGCACGGTTTTGCCACTAGAGGGCGAAAACCGTTTTCTTTTTTTTTTTTTATAATACGCTTGTGCAAACGAAAAAAACACTGTAGCGCATTATTTTTGATTTATAGAAATTTAGCGCATTTTTTAGAAAATTTCAATCACATAAAAAGTTGGAGAGCAAAAAACTTCCTACAAATTATCTTACACTTTTTTTTACAAAAAATGCATAGTTTTGCCTATAAATAAAACGGTTTTCGCTCTCTAGTGGCAAAACCGTGCGACTTTAACAAAACATCAAAATGTGTCGTAAATTTTTATATCTACAACTTTGATCTCTTGATATTTTTCTCTACAATGCATAGTTTTGGCTTAAAATCGGAAAATAGCTCAAAAATAATTCAGCGCGCTCAAGGGGCGCAACTAAGCAGAATTTCGAAAAAATGAAGAGAACAAAAATTGTGGAGAATCGCAAAATCTACAGCATCAAATCGGATCATGTTTTCCCAAAAATACATAGTTTTTCATAAAAATGCAAAATACCGAAAAAACGGTCAAAAACGCGTATGTATATATATATATATATATATATATATATATATATATATATATATATATATATATATATATATATATATATACATATACATATATATATATATATATATATATATATATATATATATATATACATATACATATATATATATATATATATATATATATACATATACATATATATATATATATATATATATATATATATATATATATATATATATATATATATATATATATGTATATACCCTTTTTTATCATGCGCTAGGTGAAAAATATGTTGACACAACCCCAACACAACTTTCTGTATAGGTCGCTTAACTGTAGGAACAATTTCCCTTAATTTTCCTAATTTGAAGGGACTAAATTCTAATCAATGTGGTCGAGAAATTTTGAAGAATTTATTATTGTTCAAATAATACAACTGAAATTGTAGTTACAATACGCACCTTACATAATAATAGATGTCAATTATAATATCACATCACCTGCACCCTTATACATGGTCGTTCCCCTCCGATCTACCATCTGTTCGTTATTCCTGTTGCATGCACCTTAATCCACGTGCCAATAAGAGTACCGGTTTTAACGAATGGTCTAATAGAAAACGACCCCTCATACCGATAATGTGCACCGATTTCTATACAACTTCGTTTTCTCCTTTTATTGCACACCTTAATATCTTACATATAGGGGAATTTACGTTATATATCGATCTAAGTAGGCCTTATATATGATTTTGCAAAAGTCATTTTTTGTACCACTATACTCGTACATCTATATTTCCTTATATTACTACTAGATTTCATAATTATTTAAAGTATGTATACCGTCCGAAATGTGGTGTAAAAGTTAATACGAACTTCACACCGAACGGGGTACATATAGGGACACCATCTGGTGAAATGAACAAACACTACAAGACCATGGTAGATTTTTACCATCGACTGGTGTGGGTTTTCATACCAGTAATGGAGTAAAATCAACTCGACGTCTGGTGTAAACTCCTCTACTTTTAGTGTAAACTTTATTTCAATTTTACCCCTTTTAATGTCCATACTATAGGGACTTGGCTTAAACTTGGTCATGATAATGAGTAAACCCCGGATTTGACAGCGGACATTTCAGAGTCCAACTTACACGTGCTCTGAAATATCAGAAATACAAATGCCGTAAAAAAATATTACAATCTTGTAAGAAATTGTACAATAAAGCATTCCATGTCATTAGCTTGTCCACACTCTCGCTCATTTTTTTGTAATGTAAATTAACTGTTTGTATACAGTAGTAGGACATCAACCGACAATTGTATATTAAATAAAATTTATTCATTGACTGCCTGCTACCTGCTGCTCTATTTGTTTCACTGGAAATATTGAATGTATCGTCGGAGGTGCATTGCGCTATGTGCTAATAGTGAAGGTATTCGAGGGCGAAGCAAAAGAAATATCTGTGGGGAGGACCGATGACGGGATGCCGTCGGATCTGTTACTATGATATTTGAGAGTGGTGTGTGTTTGTACACAATTCGGGACTATCGTCGTATTTTGATTTGCGTACGATATTACGTACAAATAGTTACAGTGCCATTATATGACAATTTGACAATAAGTATTTTAAAATGTCTCGACCAAAACCAACCTCTTGCCACAATACCGCAATGGATAAAGGAATTTCCTAAGTTGATGTTAAATGCCGGTAGTGAATTACGGTGTTCCGATTGTGATATATACATAGCGTATACTTGCAAGTCGGATGTTGTCAGACATTGGTGTTCCGAAAAACATAAAACCGCGGTTACTGGGCAGACCAGTGTTTGTGAAAGACACAACGTTTTATAGCGAATTGGTTAAATTCATAGTTGGATGTAATATTCCGTGGACCCAACTAGACAGTCCTAGTTTTAAGAACTTTATAGAGAAATGTTTAAATGGGGAATTTGGCAAAGTAAACGTGCCCACAGAAACATACTCATACTCATTTTTAATGAGTATGTTTGCTTCTTAGAACAAACCATTTGAGCATACGTTGATTGTTCACAAATAGTCACAGTGCTTCAAAATAAAAATTTTATATTCTTGGTAAAATTTATAAATTAATATTATTGAATAATAAGTAGGCAAATAAACATTCATCGTAGCGAAACACAAATAGGTTAGGTACATACACATAATATCTCTTCGGTAAAATTATCTAGCGACTCATAAAATTCAATACAGTCAGTTAACTTGGCAACAATTTTAATAAACGTGGCCAACACAGCCATATACCATATACAGCATTTGGGCATAAATTGGTTAATCCAGAAATCACGAACAGCCGTATTACCTCGTGTTTGAACAGTGTAGAGAAGACTACATGGATGCATACTCCAGAATAGTTATCATTGTTTGTATTAGTTTTATAATTAAAATGCATAAAGTTTATAATTATAGAGGTGTAAAATTTTACACATTACACTGGTGTTGTTTTGTACCAGAAATAGTAAAATTCATTTTCACACTATTCGAGGTGGTAACATTTTTCCAGGGCAAATTTTCAACAATGTAGAAGCAGTGAATTTACATTAAATTTATATTGACCGGGCACTATTTAAATGTATGAAAATGGGTGACATATTGCATTTGGGCGTAGAAAATAACTAACATCCATACTAAATCTCTTCGAATCTATTTTTAAGTGAAGCGTTTGGAACATGCATCACAATGGATATATAAGGGTGAGTAGCCATTAGTAGAAGATAAGTGACATGACAGTAATATATAAAATTAAGTATTTGATAAGCATATATCACTATCTTTAAATGAAACCTGCGATGCACGAAATGACAAGGTAGGCGATACAACGGTACTTCTCTCTATACAACAAACTATAAATCAGTGACTCAGTGAAAAAATTTATAGAGGAAGCTTTTGGTAAATTTTTATAAATTTTTAATTGTAATTTCGAGAATTGTCACCATATCATCAGTGATTTAAAAAAATAATTTATCCTCGACATGACAAATTTTAAGGAATACGTTGAACAATTTTTCAAATAGGTGCTTAATGTTTTAATATTACTTTTGGCAAATTTTATTACATGTGACGTGTTTGCTTCTTTAAAAAAAATAAGATATAAAATCCTTAAATCGATATATTATTCAATTATCTGTAAATACAAACATGTTTTTTCCTAATAAAAAATAAAGGGATTTTACAATCATTGTTTTCTACGTAAAAACCATAGTTTATGATTGACTTTTTTTTTCTGATTTGTTATGAATGACGGTTTTTGCTACGTCAGTACATTTAATGCGTTGCTTCGGCAATTTATATAAATGATTTATAATAACCTATTTAACTTAACTACGATAAATGATCATCAGAATGGCCGGTATATTATGTACATCATCTCAAATTCGATAAAAATCATTGGAGAATTTTTAACAAAACATTGCTTCCTTGCAATTTTCTGGCTGCGAAATATGTAAATTATTATCATATCCATTAATTGTCATGAAAGGTATATTTACTTGATATAGAATTTTCTGTATGTCTTACTATAACTGTTTTCGATTTTTAGCCATTGTGTCTTGTAATGGTAGTGATATCAACTTCAATATCTAGATAAATTGCAAAAGAGCACATTTTTTATACACAAAAATCAGCTTTCTTCTCCTAAAACCTGAAACTGAAGAAAGATAACTCATACAGTCTAATGACAGCACCCCCACGCTGATGAAGTGCTGAGCTTTCCCTATTAAAATTCCTATCCAATGGTACTCTCAATATTTGGCCCGGTCCGCCGCCCCGGACCACAGTACGAATGGCATTGCAACCACCTCTAGAGGAATACGATAGATCACCCATCCATGTAGACGTGGAGCAAGCGCTTAATTTTATTCATCCCCTTTCGAAAACCACTTAATTTCCATCATATTCTCAATAGTGGAATGAATCGTAGGATGTATTTGTTAACTTTTAATACATCACACTATTTTTTCGTATATTTTTCGAATATATTATGCTAACGGAATGTATTATACATATCTATCAAAGTGCTACTATTAAATTAGAATCGGAATATTGGAGAGTTATAGTTTTATCAAATTAGACCCATTTCCCGATATTATATATGTATGCTCTTTCTTTGTTAGTTTGTGTCCGAATAGTATTCCAATTAAAAAAAACCTAGATCCTCTATGAAATGCAACTATGTTAAATAATTGATATTTGTAATGTACAAATATACCTACAGAATCAAATAATTGTAATCGGAAACTTCCTCTAGGAATTTGTTTGTTTTTGACTTCCTGAAAATGTTTTCCCTTTTGTTTTAAATCGCTAACTCTCCCAAAGTAGTACCAGTTTGAGCGTTACAAATTTTTCATTATACACCAAATATATGTTGAATATATCTATTCCTCCAATTGAAATTTTAACGTTACCACCCGATTAAATCAGATGAGATTTAAATGAGATGAGATCTCAGTTAAAAAAAACACAGCTAATGTCATTCGGTGACAAATTGAAAATAATTGGCAATCGGCTGGATTTTTCGGAACCATCTAGAATATCTGTTGAATTTAAATCATTTTGAAGAAACTCTATTCCCTGTATCTACAGGAAAACGTTAATTTTTTAAGACGAAGTATGTAAAATATTTCACAAAATGCTTCTACGCAAAATCAATCTATCGCATTTTAAACACTTTTGTAAACATTTTGGTTGAAAAAATAGAAATAGTAATGCTATGTCAAAATTTAGTTGCACTAAACTGAAATTACATACTTTAAAGCGTTGTCAACCTGTTTTAGTTTTGATCATCTCCCGTTTATGCCAACTTGGTTGGCGAAAGATGTGTCGAGTTTTTATTTCTTCATCGAAGGTTCCAGTCCCTTCCCAGGATGGTTAAAATATGTTTGAAAATCAAACCTCTGAAGCACCATTGTTTTCACTAGATTGTTTTTGGTTTTGTTAGTAACAGCTGTTTTAAAAGAATGCTAAATAGGAATATTTTAATGTTTAGTTTAGTTAGTAATTTTTATATAATTGCTTCACTTAGACGTAGTTGCTAAACATGCCTCGATTTTTTATATTAGAAAGTATAAATATTGATTTATTTGTATATAGGGCGTCTCAGTTGGAACTGTAAGATTTTAATAGCGCGCCATTTATGTTTTGCCAAAGATGGGTCGTCAATATTTAATAACTCATCTACAAACCATAGTACGTCAACATGCCGCGATTAATAGTTCAACAACGAATAGTTTGTGTACATTTGTTTTATGACAGTGAGCGATCATTTACAATTGCATTAAGAAATTTGAAGAGACCAGTTGATAGGGCAACACCAGTACGTCCTCGTCATGATCGGTCAGATCAAAATATCTCTGCAGTCAAAGAAAGTGTACGGGAGTATACAAACATCAATTTGATGTCGTGCACAATTAAATCTGTCGCAGGCATCACGCATCGTAGTTTAAAAAAAGATCTGCATCTGTTAGCATACAAAGTTCAGTTGACAACGATTAAAAGTTACAGACCATTTACAATGTCGCATATTTGTTAATTGGGTGTTAAAGAAGAAAGAAGGTGATGCGGATTTTCGCAACAGAATTTTGTTCAGCGATGAATCACATTTTCATCTTGACAGATACGTCAACAAACACGACAATTTTGTTTGCTTTAATTTTTATGAAATCATGAAATAATGATGCTTAGAATGGAACGCCTAAGTACATATATACATACCCGTACTTAGATTTATTTTCCACTTCTACCAACTATTTTCCAAACCGGGAAAGTATAGTCTTTCGATCTTTTAAATCCACCTTTAATTTAACTGACAATAGTCCTCCCAAAATTTTTTATTTCCAGGTAACATCAATTTCTGTATAACTTATTGTTAGTATAACTAAGTCGTCCGTATACATTAGTAAAAATAAATCATTTTTCCAAATTATCTAGAGGTATTCCACATTGAAGATGAGAATTTTATATCACATTTATTGTTAAATTTATTTCATTTATAAAAGTTCCTTTTGATCTTTGTTGTTTATTATCCTTAATCCCTCTATTTACCCTACAGGCAAATTCCCGATACGTCCTCTTGTATTTGTATTGTATTTACTCTAAACGATTTAAATAAAGCGAAATTCGTATACGAGCGTCATTGTCGTTTATCTATTGTATAATAAACACTGAATAAAATTAATATAATTATAGAATAGTATTAAATTAGAAGAATTATAATATAATAAGGTTGACACAGGGCGGAAACCTTAACTGGAATAAATTCTGTTACTCGAGTATACAGGATTTCAATAAAAATTACTATTGTAAATTGATTTTTTATTTTGGTTTTTCACACTTGTTGGGTAATGACTTTTAGTTGTCTCCACCCTGGGATATGTATTATTTACAAAAAAATTTTGCAAATTTAGAGGTATATCAAATGACAAACACATCATTTGAAAGGTCGCATCCACATATTAACATTTTTTGTTTTTTTCAATTTGTTATCTGTAAAAAGTATAAAACCCCTTTTTATATTGATTATTTCATTGTAAAACATGTCCAAAAGGGGTAACATTTATTTCTTGACAAAAAGTTAGTCACTGATAATACCCATCTCTGTAGTGATCTGTCTGATTTCATATTTTATTCTTTGCTGTAGAACCTTAGTGTTGTCACGTTCTGTTTGAAAAACCTTGTTTTTAAGTATCCCCACAGAAAATTCAAGTGGAATAAGGTCTGGAGATCTTCGCGACCACTCAATTGGACCTCGTCGTCCAATCTACGTATTTAAAAATATCTCGTATTGACGGACGATTATAATATAGCGAGGTGAAACTTTATTTTTGGTTGAACCCATAATTTGGCATCAGGTAGATCAGAATATAATTCATTGGGAGAGAGGATCGGCACGATTTTCAGATGTAAAATCATTAATGACATGAAATGTAACACTAACACAATAAATGTACGAGCTACTATAAAATGCAAAGAAATCAATCACATTACCAATTTATGTAAACTGAGTTTAGCCAGAGCTTCAAAGCAAGATAACTAACAAAATACAAAAGTAGACCAGAAATGTGTATGAATATTGCTGTTATATATAATTTTACCTTATTGCCTTTTTGGACTTAAGAAATATCGTCCTGTATAATGTTATAATTCAAGTCATTCACATATAGGATATTATCTCTAAGAAAGAGTACACCTAAAGTCATTATCTGACTATCATGTAATTAAATCCTTTCGTACTTTATAACAAATTGCTTTGTGGTAAAGAAATCATCACGTTCATTGCGATTTGTAAAACTTCAGAGAGAAAAACACTTCTTGGAACCTTTCTGCCACCTCAGCGACAGCAAGGTTTCAAATAGAAAAATCCACAAAAGAAACGCTAGCAATCGTCGAATAATCACTTAGTAGGAGGTTCCTCATTTTTCGACATAAGGAAAAGTCAAAATTATAAAGTGAAATAAAATAATTTTTAAAAAGTTTCATAAATAAATAAAAGTAGTACAGAAATCCTCATTCCAAAAATGTGTCTAGAAGAAAGAAACAGTACACATTTTGTGAAAAACAATAGAAACAACACCTTTTACGATGCAGTGATGATTATTATAATAAATATTTCAGTGTTTTTAAGGTAATAATTTTTTAAGGCGACCTTCCATATGGTGTGTCCCTCGATTTAATCTTACGTTTGCAAAAAAGTTGGGGCGGTTACAGCCCCCAGGGTGAGGGTCATTACCTCCAAAATGTGGGCAACCAAAATGAGAAATTAACCTGTTTCATGGACTTCTCCCCAGTAGCCCAAACATGTTTCTATAATTACGTTGATCATTGTCATTAACTGAATTTCAGAACTTGTCGGCTTTTATTTCATAGTGCCGAAATAATACATCGCCTGCTATAATGTGAAAGACTTGCCATACTACCCACACCTACGTTGATAAAAGAGGCTGAGAGAAACTAATGCGTTACATAAAATCGAGATCACCTTTATAGACGAGTATATTTAAATGATCTATTAATAGGAAGGAACATGTTCCCTAAATTTAGAACGGATTATATCGTCAATAAATGGTCCTTACATTTAATATTTGCCAGTTATTTCCAAACTATATACTTATGCGTGACAAATTTGTTCTAATCACGCATTTAGGTTTGTCTTCATTCTTGTGAACTGAAACACGTGATTCGATCTATAATAGAAAAACATGTTGAATATTGGAGTATTAGGTATAACTATTTTTCTATTTTTACTTTTCCGCACTCCACTATACGCGGAAAAGTAATGTAATCATGTAAAGAAAAATTGAAAAAACAAATTTTTTTTTATTTATTTTTCATTCATCGGCCTAAAAACAAAAAAAAAATGGTTTTTAAAAAATGTTTGCTGTGTCGTCGTCGGCATTTATACTCGTTAGCACGAAACTCAACTAAATCGTGTCGGATCGATCGGGTTTTCACTGATCCTGATCGGGGACGTCTACCAGACGACATCTATTAATTTTGAGGTGGATAGGACACACCCCACCCTGACCATGGGTCATGAGAAAGCACGATGATGGATTTTTGAAAAAAGTTAAACTGTCCCATAAAAAAACATATTCTGCATTTATGTGTTGGTTTATTTTTTCTCAGCCACTCAATTTCGAGATAGAGACGTCCTACGTGCGGAAAAGTCCGTTTTAAGGTTTTAAAACTGTTTATTTTATTATTTTAAATAACGAGGATCACTGTGTAAATCAGTAAAATACTTCGGGAAAATCACGTTGCGTATTCTAAACTGTTTAAAGAAATAATCCACCTCCCTCTTCAATAATATTCGAGTGTCACGCGCAGGTTAATGTTCTAAATGGTAAGGTAGTCTCGCTGCCAACTCCTTCAATTGACTCATTGTCAGTCAGTATCTGTTAACAAAATCATGCAGACATTAAAAATAGTTTTATTGGCGCTTTCTGCATTTACTAGTTATACCAAAGCTGAGGAAAAAGTCGTGTGTTACCATGACAGCAATTCGAACTCCAGACAAGGTATGCATTTCATTAAAAATATAAGAATTTTATTTTTGCCGATTTTTAGATAATTAAATTATACCGATTACAAATTATAAGTTTAATTATTGATACATAATTGTTACTATGCAAACTAACTCATATGTCACTATGTTACTTTTATTTTAGGTATAATAATATTGATGTCTGCATAACGATTACAATTATAATAAAGATCTTGGAGGTAAAATTTGCAAATCATATTTAATTACAGAATTTATTATAAATAAAAATTTATATGTTTATTTGTAATACATTCTCCCATACAATTACAATACAATTTTATATTACAAAATTTCGAAAAAAAAACATTTTTATAGATACTCACTTAATATTTAAATATTTTAGTGAATGTTTAAAAAATAACATCGGAGATAAACGTTACCAGGTGATTGTTATATAATTGGACCGGTATAATGCGTTGCCAAACAGTTGCACAGATCATTTTAAAATAATTAAAAATCTTTAAAAGCATCCAGCTTTTAATGGAATCCTAACCACATAAATAATTTCCAATTAACAATACAATAATTAAATCGAATAAACAGAATCAATCATAATAATAATAATTTGTTATCAAATAATTTTGTCGTTGAGTTCATTTTTCTCTATTGATTTCGACTGAACTTTACTGTTTGAATAATCCACAAATCTAAGAAATATCAGACCTTTAAGAGCGCTTCTAAAACTCCATTCATTCTGTCCTTAAAAATATAGTATTCGCATAGTCTTAAAACTCAAGTAAAACGAAAAGGAATAGTTAACTGACAGTAAAACCATTGCATGCCAGTTGTTCTTTATCGCAGATTTGGGCGTCCTATAAAATATGTTGAAAGAACAAAAACATCCTAGTATTCATATCAGATACTTTTTTTGTTTTTGTTTTATTTTACGGACATTCACTTTTTCTTCCGTTTTTTTTTTTCTTTTATTAGGAACGCATTAATGAGTAGAGAGATTACTATTACCGATTACAAATTATATTACCATTGCAACAAAAATTAATCGATATTTTTCTATTTACTTTCGCTACTACTTTTTTTACAGAATATGATAAAAGTAAAAAAAAAATTATAGGGTTTATTTTTCGTTTTTCGGCCTAAAAACCAAAACTAAAAGTTTTTTAAACCATTCTGTGTGTGTGGACGTGTGTCGTTGTCGGCTATTATTCTTGTTAGCACGATAACTCAACAAAAATTGAAAAAAGTAAAACTGTCGCATAAAACACATATTCTGCATTTATGTGTTGGTTTATTTTTTCTCGGCCACTGAATTTCGAGATGTTCTACGTGCGGAAAAGTCCGTTTTAAGGTTTTAAAACTGTTATTGAACCCACACGGCATTTTATTATGTTTATGAATTTTCCATAGAGTTTTATTTACTTCTACTCGTTTTCAAACGGAATCGTTAAATATTAAATACAATTTATTATTATGTGACCTTTCAACATTATTATTTTTAATAACATATTAATATCAGCATTGAAGTAATCAATATAGACTAGTTTATATGTATCTACTAAATTTATTTGGATATTGTATTAGACAAACTTAACATATTGGTTAACAAATTGTTAACATATTATCAAGTTCTTAACAAACCATATTAACATATAATATGCAAGCACAATACATGGCCTGCTGTGACGCCTGAAAAGAAAATTGAGGTGGTTTATCTCAGAAAACCGCTGTTGTACATAGAAAGGAATTTCTTGACAACCCTTATACGATAATGAAGCAATAAAGGCAAAGTGACGGACAATAATCAATATTAGTGACAACAATGCAATTAATCTTTCAACACGAAATGTTAATTTATTTTTATGTCCCTTCCCACACATTTAAAAATGGGAGGAAATGTAAATTATGTTTAAGATTAAAACTGTCGATTGTTAACAAACTTTTATCAAGGTAATTTGTGGAACATTTTGTCAATTTTATCTAAGCAACATACAGAAGTTAATTGAAGGTTCGCAAAATTATGTGGGGTTTCGGTCCATATATTGAATTTACATATACGACTACATTTAAAATAGATTAAAACCTAAAATAGTTTTTAAGTAAGAAAGTCATTATCGTAGAAATTTTCTGCTATTTGTTACTTGAAATTAACAAATAATAGTTTGGAGGTCATATCATTCTGTGTTATTTCGAATTAATATATACTACATTATCTGTGTGATTCACTGAATCAAGTCCGATCTCGAATGCCATCTCAGATATTTCAATACCTGGTGAATAGCTAATTAGCTCACAATAAATGTGAATTAAATTAAAATCTATTCAAGTGACGTAGAAATTCAAAAAATACATTTAAAAAATGAAAGTGAATCATCCCACCGTTTCTTTATAATTCTTTTCAATATACTGAACGACACGTATTTCGATTCTAAATCAGTGGCGGTGCTGAGTGTTGGGCAACAGCCAAATCTTTAACCAACTAGTTAATTTATCGAAATTGTCGTATTTAATATAATATAGTTTAATTTAATTAGGTTACAATTAATGTGATTTAAAATTAAAATCGTTACAGTTACATGAGAGTGACGCTCACACTCAACAAGAACTCGCATGTGACACGAGATGCAATCTCCATACATTTGAAAGCCATGGAAAAGATCCAGAAGGCGGGAAAATGGGTTCCACATGAACTGAATGAAAAACAGCAGGAAAACCGAGATACCACTTGCGAAATACTGCTCGCCAGGTACAAAAGAAAATAATTTCTTCGTCGAATTGTGACTGGCGATGAAAAGTGGATATATTTTGAGAATCCTAAGCGTAAAAGATCGTGGGTAACTCCAGACGGACCATCGATGTATAATGTTTTTAAAATAGCAAAATATAATTAGTTAATTTGTGTATTTATAAATATCAGTTACAATTTAATTAATTGTTAATTCTAGCAAATTATAACTAACAATAAATTAATTGCTCATTGAATTAAATAACTATTAATCAATTATTGCCATTCATTACAATTAACAATTATTAATCAATCGTTAACTGGCATTCCCTACAATTAATAAGTAATTACTTGTTAATTGTCATTTAATATAATTGATAATTAATTAACTATTAATTATGAGTTGCGTATATCTCTAACGTCCTCGATGTTCAATGCGGTGAAAAGATGTTCCTGTATAAATAAAACCATTTTCGGACCGTTCGGCATCAAAAGATGTAATGAGCATAGTTAACTTGGTCTTAACATTTTTCGTTATTTATAGTCTGTAGCACATCTTCCACGTCATCCATTTGCAATGGTTCACCTAAGTTTAGTGAAACATTTTGTAATTTGTTTATGGCATCTACTAATTTTACGTAATTACTATGGATAATTTTTAAACCTGCTTTCAGCTTTGAACATCTTGAATTTTCGTCTGATCCTTTATCAAACTGTAAAACTGATTACTTTATTTTTTGAAACTATTGTAAATAATAAAATATTGCCTCTAGTCATGTTCTCCATCGTGTAAGAATCGACTGGAGAGGTTCTGGACTACCAGGACACTATATATGAAATTCCCGAGTACATTTAAGGGATCTGACAAAAAATCCGTTTTGGTGTGGTATGATTACTAACTACATTTACATTCGGATAACGCACATTTAAAATCATTTCTTATGCAAAAGGTAACGTAGGAAGTTATACACGTAATATGTATTAAATTAGGACACATATTTTTTAAAGAACAACGTAGAGAAAGCAACAACAGCCACGCCATTACTAAGAGATAGTAACACTGGATGTTGTCAAAATTGATATTTTTGTAATGTAGTTAATATCAGGCGCCGAATTGCTTCGCTAGTACATTTTTCTTTTGCTTTACTGTTTTCCATCTTTTCATGTTTTATTTAGATTATTTATTGTCTTGATGTTCTTTAGACTCTGTTGTCTCGTCCACGGGTAACTACAGTTTTTTATTGTGTATTTGGGATAAGCCTCTGCCACACAGATGATAAATATCTGCAGTGTACTCGGCTGGGCAATTTCTATAAAAGCCGACAAGCTTTCACTACAAACTAAACATTATTTATGACCCATTATATTTTAAATCGGTGAATAATTACGACCCATATAAACCACACATTGCGCCCAAACGGTCATCAAACTTTCAGCATGTTTGAACTTTGAGCATGTTGAAAGTTATGAAGACGATATAAAAATATAAATTAAGTATGTATTTACACTGCCACAACGAACTTCTCAATAGCAGGTGGTCAAGCACAACGGCAAAACTAAACTTAATTCCTTGTACCTACATCGATTCAAATATCTCAAGTTCACGGAACGACCGCGAAGTTACCCGAGTGTACCACTGATGGAACACTCACAATGGACAGCTTTAGTAAATCCATATAAATATAAGTGGATTTAAATCCTGTTCTGTTTATTCGAACCTCATTTAATTTAAATATAATCAAATCTTATAGTTAAATTATTGTTACCACTTGTTTGTGTTGTTAACTTATTTTTTATGTTATCAAACAATCGGATAAAAATTACAATTGACAAAATAATTCAGTATATAGATACCGTAAATGAAAAAAATTTTATACTACGAACGATGTGATGTAGACATTCTAAATTAATCCATTAGGAGCGCACCTCGTTCATTAGTTTTAAAATGAGACGGTCCACTCCTACTCCAGTATTTATGAGCTAAATAGGATTATTACGTATCGCATTCTGTTCAGTGGGATTTACGAAACCATATCATTATTCTTAACTCTTGAGGAAGTTATGCTAATTGCATTAGGATACGTAAACATTAGATAACGCGTAAGTTACTATATCATCATCATTAGGTCATCAGTCCTAAGACTGGTTGGACGCTAACCTCCAGCTTCTCCTATCTTGTGCTAACCTACGCATTTCGCTAATTGTGCTACAACCTACATCCCTTACTATTTGCGAGCAGTAGTCTAATCTAGGCCTACCTCTGCCTTTCTTCACTCCTATTTCTGCCTCCAAAATATCGCGGACTATTCCCCCATGTCTCAGCAAGTGGCCTACCATTCTATCTCTTCTCTTCTTTAAGTTTTTCCACATACTCCTTTTCTCGCCGACTTTCTCCAATACTTCTTCGTTTCTAACCCTATCAGTCCATGGTATTTTCATCATTCTTCGGTAACACCACATCTCAAAAGCTTCTAATTTCTTCCTACTTGCTTCCCCTACCGTCCAGGTTTCGCAGCCGTAAAGTGCCGTGCTCCATACATATGTTTTCAAAAATCTCTTCCTTGTTTCTAAGTTTATTACCCCCGAGCATAAAAGTGCTTTCTTTTTGTTAAAAGCTACTCGACCCTGTGCTATTCTTTGTTTTATGTCTTTATCGCTTCTTCCATCCCAATTTATTTTACTTCCTAAATAAGTGAAGTCTTTAACTTCCTCCAATCTTTCATTATTAATTTGTACTTTCGTTTTTGCTCTGCTCTCGCGCCCTCTGCACACTAACACTTTAGTTTTGTTTTTATTCACCCTCATTCCGTATTCCTCTGTCAACACTGCCTCCATTTCGTTCAATGCTGATTCTAGTTCCTCCTTACTAGATGCTAATACTGCTATATCATCCGCGAATCTCAGCATTTTTAGTTTCTGTCCCTGTACTTTAATCCCGAAATCTACTCTATCTTTTACCACATTAATCGCCTCTTCGATGTACAGATTAAAAATTAGTGGTGATAGCGTACATCCTTGTCTTACTCCTTTCCTAATACCTACTTCCCTTTCTTCCCCTTCTACTTCTATAACAGCAGTTTGCTCTATGTATAGATTGTGTACTACTCTCCTATCTCTATACTTCATTCCCGCGCTCTTTAGTATCTCGAACATTTTTTCCCATCTTACGTTATCAAAAGCTTTTTCTAAATCTACAAATCCTATATAAGCGTTCTTTCCTTTTTCTATTGTTTTCTCTAACATTACTCTTAGCGCCAGAATAGCTTCGCGAGTTCCCCTATTTCGCCTAAACCCGAATTGGTCTTCTCCTAGTATTTCCTCCGCTCTATTTTCCATCCTCTTCTGCACTATTCTAGTTAAGATTTTTGACGCATGGGAAGTTAGGCTAATCGTTCTAAAGTTCTCGCATTTGTCGGCTCCTCTCTTTTTCGGTATAGTAACGATAATGTTCCTCTTATAATCCTCCGGCATCTCGCCCGTTTCGTATATGTATTTTACCAGTTCAAACATCTTATTTACTACTTTCTGTCCCGCACATTTCAAAATTTCCGCTTGTATTTTATCTACACCCGGCGCTCTATTATTCTTTAGCCCCCTTAGTGCTATTTCAAATTCCTCTCTCAATATAGGTTTTCCTACATCTTCCCTATCGATGCTAGATTCTTCCTCTAATATCTCTCCTAATTCCTGACCCTCGTATAAATTTCCCAAGTACTGCTTCCATCTATCCGCTTTCTCCTCTCTTCCTATCAGTATGTCCCCCGATTGACTCCTAACATTTCTACTTATTGTTCCTACATCCCTGAAGTTCCTCTTAATTATTTTGTAAGCCTCATCGGTCTTACCTACTTGCAACTTATCTTCTACTTCTTTGCATTTCTCCTCTATCCATTGTTCTTTCGCTTTTCTACATTTTCTAATGATTTCCCACTTTATTGCCTTATACGTTTTCAGTCCTTCTTCGTCTCGTCTGTTTTTGTAGCCTCGTCTCTTTTGCATTAAGTTTAAGATTTCGTCCGTTATCCAGGGTTTCCTAGCTTCCCTTTTATCGTGTCCTAAAACGTCCGTAGCCGCGGAAGCTAGACTATTCTTGATACCCTCCCACTCAGTTTCTGCGTTCTTGATTTCGTCCTTACTCGTTTTATTTATTAATTGATCTGTTTTATCCTGGAACTTATCTTTCATATTCTGATCCCTCAATATGTCTACATTTATACGTTTCTTATCCTTCCGGGTTTTCAGATTTTTGAACTTTAATCTAGCTTTCATGACTACCAAGTTGTGATCGCTGTCTACATCTGCTCCTGGATAACTCTTACAGTCTTTTACTTGATTTCTAAATCTCTTCCTAACCAGAATGTAGTCTATCTGATACCTGTCTATCCCTCCTGGCATTTTCCATGTGTACCGCCTCCTAACGTGATTCTTGAACAATGTGTTCGCGACTACCATCTTGTGCTTCTCACAGAATTCTATCAGTCTGCTACCTCTCTCGTTTCTGTTTCCTAATCCATAAGGCCCTACAAATTCTCCTTCTTTCCCCTCACCTACGACTGCGTTAAAATCTCCTACTATTATTAAATTTTCATGACCCTTCACAAATCCTATTACCTGCTCTATGTCCGAATAAACGGCTTCTAACTCTTCCTCGCTGTGGTTAGAAGTAGGCATGTATACTTGCACTATTACTGTTTCCACTGGCTTCGAATCTAACCTAACCATCATTACTCTCTCGCTGTATTGTAGGTAGCTATCTACACACTGTCCTGCGTTCTTCCGCATAACGATCCCTACTCCCGCGTTTCCATTTACCGATCCTGTGTGTATTACCCTATAGTCACCGCTCCAAAAATCTCCTACTTCCGGCCAGCGCATCTCACTTATACCTATTATATCTAATCCTAACCTATCCATTTCTATCTTCAGATTTTCTAGCTTCCCTGCCTGTCTCATGCTTCTGACATTCCACGCTCCGACTCGTGAAATGCTACACTTCTTATTATGATTGCACTCGATCACGTCTCCCGGAACAGTCCTCACCCGGAGATCCGAACGGAGGACTATTTTACCTCCGGAGTTTTTTGTCCCAGGAGACGCCATCATTAATTTAGGATAAGCTTTCTGCTAGCTGTTCTGAGGATTATAATGTGGTGGTTTCCTCTTGCCTTCCACATCGCAGTCGTGTGTGTCATAGCACCATACCAACCCCCACGGTTTCTGCCACTATGACTACTGAAAGAGCTGCTGCCCTCCTTCAGGGACTTGTCTTAGTCTGGTTTTTCAATAAGGACCCCCCCACTATGGTTAAACCTATGGTACGGCTCCTTAAATCATTAAAACGCGCAAGCCGACCCACCCGTTCCAGTTTGCACTAGAACTTCGTCAAGGTTCAAGTCCTATCGGATCGGAAGTTACTATATACAGATATAATAAAAAATATGTGTTTCCTTAACATAAATTTGTGGAATACGGTGTCCTCGTTTTAACATATTAGATTGAAATATTAACATATTAGATTGAAATATATACAAGAAATTCCATCTAGATCAAGTTCCTGAACATGTACCTAGAATTTAAAAAAATAAAAGAAAAATAAAAGGTTGTGAATTATATATAATATAATGATGTAGCGGTTCCTCTAATAGATAGCATGTATCTTCAAAGCACTTTTCAATTTACATTACATTATCTGTATAAATGTATAAAATTTGACACTGCATTCACATCAAACTGGGTATGCACAAAACCATAGTAGATTTTTACCACCCGTTGTCTAAAATTAATTAAACACTTAATTAATAACTTAAAGTGTAAGAGAGTCATTATATTATTGCTTATACTATTATTGCTTGAAAAATTATCAGAAAGGACTATCGAAGTATCTCATTTTAATGATATTTGTGAAATGGGGAGCACGGAAATCTGGCGATGAAGACCTCGGTTTTTTATTTTTCACAAAAGGAACATTTTCTCTAAAACTATTTATCTTTTCTAAACTAAACTTTTTGAGGCTGAACTAGAGTCCATACTATACGATTTAAAAGAGATATTTTTCCTTAACTCTAGATGTAATCGTGTTGTGAGATCGAAGGATACAGAATATCGATACAGCTAATCAGTGGCTAATTTATTTTATTATTTTTTGTTGTCACTTATATCCGATATTTGGAGAAAACCGCTGATTCGAATGGTATAACATGGCCTCTAGTTCAGCCTCAAAAAGCTTCGTTTAAAAAAGATAAATAGTTTAAAGACAAAAAGTCGATTTTTCAGGAGAACGTTTTTTCGAACTGAATGCGCGATGGATAGGGTTCGGCCGTTTGAAAAGTTTGAATGTGTCCTGTCCTTTGCTCTTGTTGCTACTACGTATTTTGTAATGCCTTGATTTTCCAACCGTGTTTTCAGAAAAATAAAGTGTTTTCAACGGAGTGGAAGAAATGCAGTAAGTCCTGGGTATAATTTCACTGAGGCAATGAAAGAAGGTGATAAAAAAAGGAAAAGAAAACGAGATGCATATTTTGCTAACATGCGATTAGAAGCAAGAAGGGAGAGGAGGATAGCAAAAAGAAAGCTGGAGAAGTTGTTTGAATATGAAGAAGAACAAGAGGGTGGGCCTGCTTACGCTGCAGACTAATACTTATTTAATTTAACAATCTAATTATTTATAAACTTGTAAATACTTATAAATATATGTATATAATGGGCCTCTTGAAATGGAAGTATTAGGTTCACAAAGAAACAATACCTATGATGCTAATATAATAAAAATAAAATCACAAGTAATGTGAGACGTTAGGAGGCGTCGCCGAGGATTAAAAACTACTCTCCAGATATTAATTTCAAAAGAATATTTAACCCACTTCTAGTTCTCAAATTGACCATAAATTTTACCAATCGATCCGGAATCTCATGTAGAATTATAAAATCCAAACGGTTATTCTTTCCTTAATTAAACACTGCCTATACTTTAGGAAAATCTATCGAAAATGTCTCATTATATTATTGCTTATTCTTCTAACTCTTCTTTTATGGTACACTTCCAATACTTCTCATTATAATGGTACATGCTCCTATGTTTTCAAATAGATGCAATACAAATGATACAACGACAATCAGGCACCCTGTATACTCACAAAATATACATACAGATTTGTCCCCTGGACTGGTGTATATTATTTAATTTTCGTTAGTTAGATGAATAAAATATACCCAGGTGCAGTTATACTTGCACCTCTATTATTGCATTAATATCTAAACACACGTTTGATTTGAATATTTTACAGCATTCGCTTTATTATTTATTTCCTTTTGAAAGGTCTGGATATCGATTTAAACGGTAATGTCAATGGATTTGTTTTAATAAATAATCAATGGAATGCATCATTGTATAATGTCTTGGAGTTGGTTGCAAACAACTAAATAAAGATTGTTGGTATATCTATATATTTAAAAGGCATGTAAAATATTGCACTGCTATCGCATATTTATTATTTTGTATATCTTGTAGTATGTCAACCAGTGACATAACACCGAATTTACACGTTTATGTTAGATAAACCAAACCATAAAATAAACAGTGCATTTTATCAATTTGGCAAACTATGTGTTCTATGAATATGTTCGGTATACCATCATAATTACAACATAACTATGCCCTTTGTTTTACAAAAGCTTTAATGAGAGGCGAATAAGAATAATGGGAGGGAATTTTTTATTTATTTTTTTTTTTTTTTTTTTTTATTATGAAAAGTAATTTTAAATGGGGTCTAGAGAGATTTTAAATGATTTGAGTTTAACCTTAAACATAAAACCATAACAAATATGAAGTACACGGTACATACGTACACGGTATATACGAATTAGTGTTAACCAAAATCGGAAAACAAATTACAAATAATAAAAAAATAACAAGAGATAAACGATCAAATAAATTATCAAGATTTGACTAATCTCTTATCACTGAACAACCCGAATTATATGCAATCCACAGTCCAGTCACATAGTACTTATAATATAGTACATATACTATAGCATGTTAGCTGCAGGCTGGTCAGCACAAGACGGGGTGACTCGTAATTCCACCATGGTCAATAGAATTTCGCTACTTACATGCATCACGCCTCTTAGATTAGAAATGTAGTCAATCACTATTGTACAGTGTTGTATAGATGCATTAAAAGTAAAATACCGTTTAGACAAATCAGCTTATGGAAATTTGACGTTAGTAGAGAAAATACCTTTAACAAATTTCATATTATAAAGGGTTTGCTGAAATTATCAGAATGCAATTTCTCTCAATTCCACCAGCCAAAAAACTAAATAGAATATTTTCTAGAATATCAAATTTTATATTAAGAATGAAAATCATATTTCAAATTCTACAAAAATTATGAAAAACATTTCAGTAGTAGAAAATCGTTATGCTGGATGGTTAGTTTAGAAAGTAAAAAAGTTTTAGAGTGGTGCTGAAAACAATAATAGAGAATAGATGTATTAAATAATAGAGAATATAATATGTGGACCATATGATTGATATTTTTCATGTTTTACTTTAGAGAAAAATCTATAGTTCGACTCATTAAAATTTAATATAAGAAATACATAAACAAGTTTGATGAAAAACGAAAATTGTTTTCATTCCCTGATCTGAAAAAAATAATATGTAAAAAAATTTTTATACAACTAATGATTAAATTAGTTTATTATATCCTGATAAAATGTAACAGGAACATTTTGGCCGATTAGCTTAATCTTATAGTATGAATTATAATCTTTTTTAACTCTTGCAGAAATGTCAAAAAATATTTCTGCAGAAGATGACATCTTCGGGTAAATGCTAGTCTTCTTTATCGTATTTAAAAAAAAATGTACGTGATATTACAAATGAACACCTTTGGCGAGGTTTTAATTAGATAATTAGTATGGATTGTAGTTGTATTGGAGCTGGAGTTTTGGCTTAGACCGAATGTTATTGAAAATCAGTGTTCTTTCGGTTTGTGGCATCTGGAGAAATTTCATTCTTAATATTTTTCAACAAACGTATCAAAGTATTCAATTTAAGAATCGCCCTTTTTCTAGTTTGTATGTTGCTAATGCCAGTTTTCCAACTATTAAAACGGATTTTATTTTTTGACGTTTCTATACAACACTACAAGAGTGATTAACTACATTTGATGTAGTTAATCTGATGTCGATAACGATAACGACACCTTTTCCACTATCTATTGTCCGTGGTGGAATTATAGAGTTCCTCCTATCATGGAGCTAACAGGACCGGCATTAGCAAATTAACAGTTCTTATAAGTTGGAAGTGTTATAACGGTATATAAAGTACGACCAATATTATAAAATAAAATTATTGTATTAAAACATATATTATTTTAAAAAAGCTCATTTATATAAAACTATGCCAGACCCGAGTCGAATACGTTTTTTTAGACATGTATGTGTATCGAAAAGTTGCACATTTCACTTAAGTGCGTGAAGGTAAGCCTTACGTTTACATTTTATTACAGGGTCTATTACGTCGCTCTTATCAAAGGTGTCATTTGATGTAGTTAATCTGATGTCGATAACGATAACGACACCTTTTCCACCATCTATTGTCCGTGGTGGAATTATAGAGTTCCTCCTATCATGGAGCTAACAGGACCGGCATTAACAAATTAACAGTTCTTATAAGTTGAAAGTTTTATAACAGTATATAAAGTACGACCAATATTATAAAATAAAATTATTGTATTAAAATATATATTATTTTAAAAAAGCTCATTTATATAAAACTATGCCAGACCCGAGTCGAATACGTTTTTTTAGACATGTATGTGTATCGAAAAGTTGCACATTTCACTTAAGTGTGTGAAGTAAGCCTTACGTTTACATTTTATTACAGGGTCTATTACGTTATTAGGTATCTTATCAAAGGTGTCCATCAGAGAAAAGAAATGCCTGTGGTTTGATTGAGCCTGTAAGATTTGTAGATTAGTTTAGCTGATTTTCTCTAGTTAATAAAATACCTCTTTGAAAGAGGCTAGATACACTGTACGTCTAGATATAATACCCGTAATCGCTAATACTCGTACTTACCTACTGTCAGGTGATATAGCTACCGCACTGTCGGGTCTATACCGTTGTCCGTGTGTAATACAAAACGGTTCCGTTCATAACACATTCCATTCATGTGATAGGTGTTCAGCGTAATAGAAATAATCATTTTAATATATATATATATATATATATATATATATATATATATATATATATATATATATATATATATATATATATATATATATATATATATATATATATAAATGGCCCAAATAAAGAATATACTGACTAAGTTTGCTAACATTTTGCGATAAAACACGTTACATTAACACTTACGTTGCACTAATTAATGCGGAATAAACTGTTCTTTAGGTGTAATAATTAATTATTTAATACATAAATCTGTTTCTCTTTGAACTTTAATTTTACGCTATACGATTCGTTGGGCCAAAATGTACCACAACTAAATTATTTTCCAACTTACACGCTGCACTTAATATTTTAATCTCTTATAATTCCAGGAGTATGTTGACTTGAAGAGCACCTCAAACCTTAATAATAATATGTTTGAACATAATTTCACGGTCTATTCGTATTTACATAAAATATTACAGGAATTATCTTAACGGTTGTAACATCTGAATTGTATATTTCCACTTGGTATTATCGGTTACTACATTTTATAATTTGTAATTGTGTAGCTAGAAGAAAGCGGGTGGATCATAATTCTCTATTCTCTAAATTAGCTTCAACATCCTTAATATCTTGGACTTTCAAAGCGATTTTAGTTACAAAGAAATGCATGTGACTAAATATACGCACAATATTACATTATGAAAAATTAACACCAACTGTTTAAAGGCGTAGTTAAAAGAAAAGTAAGTCAAGATAAAATTACATTGAAAGAGTAATGACATTTAATTTAATCCAACTGTTTCTTTTTTTTTTGTGATATAGCATTAAAAGCTTTGATAATAATTGTAAGAATTTCTGTAAAGTGGATTGAGAACGAATTAAAATTCATATATGGTTCTTAGTAACTGGTAAAACTAAGAAGAATATAAGGATATTCGAATGCTCTATTTGGATCGACAAATTAGTAGAAGTACAAGTTATAGGAACATTTGAAGCAATTTATATGTTGTTTATATATTTATACGTTTGCATCTAATAAAAATTGAAAATAATTCACAAATTTCTAGGAACAGATTTAGTCAAACTTACGGTTTGTTCTAACTAGACTTGGAATAATTTAATAACATAACGTAAAGAAGAGAGGACTGGGAGGCACATGCACGTTTTCCTTTATAATACATTTTAACATGGAACTTTATAAAGAAAAGTTCCACATTAAAGTATCTTTAGTTGTCGCCGGCACTAGATTGATGTTTTTATCGGAATAATCTTTAATCCACTCGAGAACCACATTAGACAATGCAGGCTCTCTCTCTCTCTCCCTCCCTCCCTCCCTCCCTCTATTTTATAATTCGTCACCAGAGTCCAAGTACATTGTACTAAATTAAACAAGTAAATAAATGTCGTCTCTATTATATATAAATAAATAAAAAAAAAAATCGCAAATAATTCAACAAATATCTTGATCACAAATACAATAGAACACACCCCCACTGCGGCGCCAATGCGTATAATATAGCATTCAACCACCTACATTTCAACATCAGCTGTCGGGCACCATTGCAACACTATATTTTAATTTTCATTAATATTAAAAGTACTAGATAATAAGTTTTCCTATGTAGCAAACGTCAAAACTAAATCTAAAACACAAATAACACAAACTGACATTGTCAAAAAGGCTTTTAGTTTACATGAACATAAAACCTTTAGTTAAAGAAGAATATCCGCTAACACAACAAATTAAAAAATTGTAGAATCAGCAACAACGACCTAGCAGCTCCACCATCCCCCTTTTGTCTGTTTCAGAAGGCGACGGGGCTAGCTGCACTAAAACAATATATTACTATTATTACATATATCTTACATATACCGACAGATGCTAATCATATATATATATATATATATATATATATATATATATATATATATATATATATATATAGGAAATTAAGATTTCAATTAAGTAACAGCCCGCGTGGTTATTACTAAGATGGTCAACTGCGTCAGTGTACTCGTATAACTTAGGTGAGGTTTGTGAAGAAGACATACCATCCATCAGATGTGATGTAAAACAACCGTCTCTTTACACGTGGCAAGTAAAGGAAATCGGGAATTCGGCGGAATTTTCAAGTTGGGCGTAGCTCATCTCCTGGCGTCGGTAATAGGTTTTAGTAGCGGAAATAGGCCGACGTTAAACAAGGGTATAAAGAAAATAACTAGATCTAATATAACATATGTTTAACATGTAATACTCATGTTAAATTATTGGTCTATAAATTTGTGTGAAACGGTTTGATGTAATTTAATTTTTTTATTAAAAATACAAAAGATGCTATTGGTTTTCAGACGCTAAAATTGATATGATTTTGCTTCTTACTTTTCACCTGTTAAGCGACCGTACGTCAGTGCCCATTTAGCATAAATATCTTGATGGATAAGGACACTGTTCGAAATTATATTAGGTTTTACACGACTTTATAATTTAAGTATTTTTAAACGCCCCGTATAAAGCTTGATGAACTGTATTATGTAAATAATATACATTAGAATCAATAAATTATCTATAAAAATAATTAAAAGAATGTATTCGGCAGCATATTACTAACAAAAGTGTTTCTGAAAGCCATAAACATGAATTATTAGTTAATAAAAACGGTAATATTCTTTAATAAATTTAAAATAGTAAGGGCATAATAAGGAATAACGGATCTTACTTACGATATGTATACAGAATGGTTACAACTTCGTGGACATAATCTGAGTTATTCGATGGATTTTTTCTTAATTTGAGCAGATCACATACACCATTGAGATGCATATTTAGGTCTGTTTAGGCCGAATTATAAATATACACATGCGTTACAATAAAGGAGGCGAATTTTTGCTATGCTTTATTAATGAACTCAATATAAAAAATAAGGTCATATTTTTATGTATCACCCACCCTTAAAAATATAACTAAACTAATTTAATGCAAATTCTATAAAGGTTTAGTCAAAAATGTAGAATATGCATCGCGTCGCGTTCATTTTTTTTTATAACGTACTCCCTAGGAAATGGTTAGAACATAGAAAGCTCTCAAAAATGTATTAGCAGAAAAACAAAAATTAATTAAACCAATGAATTAGTCTGATTTTAATACAATCACTATCCAATATGATGCACGTTTCTACTTTTTTTCTAACTTTGGAAATCTCTTTTGTTAGTTATTCTCTTATAATATATCTTATGTATTCTCTTATCTTCGACATGTCTCTAATTCTTGATATAATAAAAAAAGAAATTGTCCAACGAGAAGCAGCGAAAATTTTTAATTGTCTGATGTCCTTCACTGCCCTCTTAGTCGATTCGAATTCGAGGTTCAGTAAATGTACGCAGAATCACATGAATTTGTTACTAGGGCCACAGTGAGACGATACTATTATTTCAATATACATATATATCAATCAATTTTACATATTATCAAATCAAGACCTTGGTATGCCCGAGGAGCAAATACACTTTTATTTATAATAAAATCAGACAAGGTACGGTATTTGAAAAGACGCAATTTAAACAAATACATTAACAATACACACCTGTACCAAAACCGACCCGAGTGCTTCTCGTAGTTTATGGCCGTTTGCCCAATAGCATGGCAGATTTCAGCGAGTTCCGAGGCAATCACGCGTTGATCATTGTTTATACGCCCTGAATTTCGGATATGAATATACTGTAGTTAGTTTTGTCAGATTAGTTTAAAAGGGGAAACCAAAAATTATTAAAATAGACTACGATACATACAGAGTAAAACAAATTTGTAATGAAAAATCTTACATCAAACAGCACGATTTAATAGTCGCCCCAAAAAAATAAGACGCTGGATATTACAAGATTTACTTTTACTGAAGAATTAGATAAAAGAATTTCTTCGTTGTTTTTCTGTAAATACATTTTTGTAGGTATTCTGTGTTCTAGTTCTTTCCTTGGAGATTTACAGTCCATAAAAAAAAATTGAGAATGGTAATATGTATTTCATATTTTTACCAGTCCCCAATAGCGTTTGGTTAAAATTTGTTTACGGTATATTTTCGAGGGTTATAAATACGAATATAATATTAGATTTTTGTAATAGATATGCTAATAAACGATTATAAAAACAGGACATAATACGTATTTCGTATTTTTTTGCCAACCTTGTATAGGATTTGGATGACATTAATAAACGGTATGTTTTCTAGGATGATAAATATGATATTTTTGTTTATATTAGGTTCCCTAATACATAATAAGAATTCGCCATCTTTATTATTTCTTGAGACACATGCCTATGATTAAAATTTAGCCTAATGTGCCCTAAATTTCTACCCCAATGGTGTATGACATGCCCAAATTTGACAACGATCTGTCAAATAATAATTCAGATTAAGTATGACCAATACCTTGTGCCTACGAAATTATAGCCACACTGTATATTGAAGGGAAAGAAGTTTTCAAATATTAACTTTTGACATGTACAAAAGAAAATAAATCATGTTTGCTTGCTGTTAAAGAGTTACAGTGTTAACAGGGGGGGGGGGTATTATTAAACTAAAATGTACAAATAATGTGTATTAAAAAAAAATGTTTTCATTAATAATTATTTTGCAGGTTTTCAGTACAAGCAGTGCCACGACACAGGTGCTAAGGACTATAGGAACTACGCCAAAAATAGTGACAAGTGAGTGGTCATAATTAATAATTATCTATCATATATGTGGAATTATTTACGAATTTTCTTGCTACTTAGTAATACTTTACTTCAATTACTCACGTTAGAAACACATAGGAATAGTCTCTGTAGTAGTGTTAAACAAGAAAGTGATTTGGAAGGTATATCGTACCCTGATAGCTTTAAATATTCTACCAACGAAATACAGAATACCGTGTATATTAATACTTCGGTTCTCACATGTAAATTATGTATATACCACATCAAAAGATCTACTTAAATATGAAAATGTTAATTAGAATTGGGAAATGGAGATAACTAGTTACTAGTGGTAGAATTCCACGCGATTTATATATGCATACACATGCTTAATTCAGTTAACACATTTTCTTCTTTTAATTGGAAGTTTTATTCTAATTTGTCCATTAAATATTACAATAATTTAATATGTAACTGGTTATTTTTTTATATAACAAATTTACTATTACAAAAACAACGAAGTACGATTATCCAAACTTAAAAATATTGCTCTATAATTTCTTGTATTTACAGCGAGGTGATAAAGTTAGACACAGTACTCATAATTTTATTAAATGATTTTTTGAAAAACTGAAACACACCAATCTTATTTTTTAAGAAAACATCGACACGCAACTGTTTTTCCAATGTTGTGTTTCTGCTGTGACGCGACGATCATAGAATTTTTTTAATTGCAAGTTTGCAACCCCTCTTTCTTTATCAGAAATTATTAAGGGCTTTCGAGTATATCAGTATCCAGTATTATGGTAAATAGGGGTCTTGTATTTACCCCTTAATATATAGAAAGTATTTAAAGGGGAGGGGGGCAGGTTAAAAGACTATTATGATGTCACAGCACAAATAAAATCAGAAAGAAAAATTGTACATCGAGCGATGTAGTTTACTAAAATAAGGTGGTCGATTCTGAGTTAAGGTCTCCGTTTCAAAGTATTTCAGAAAATCATTTAATAATAATACTATGAATGCGAAATATATGCGAAATTTTACCACCACACTGTATATACAATATTCACATCTAGATATGCGCGCCTAATATATAATTGACCTAGTACAATTTTTTTTTTTTTTTTTTTGAGAAACAACCTGACTTGAAAATAATGAATTTATTCCATATATGTACATAATTGGATCCTACTGTAGATATAACAGAAATTTACCTAGTTTTCGGTAAAATGTGCTTAATATTACATATTTGTATAGGCCTCTGAAAATATGTCTTTAAAATTAATATATTACCACATATTGTAATGTTAAATACAAAATAAATCGTCAGTAAAATTGTTTTAAATTTTTTGAACATATATGATAATTGTAATGCACTACACACATATGTATGTATATTTTGTTTATACACTGGGGAACAATTTTTTGTCATTCACTGTTGCTGAGTAATAGCTTTTTGCTATCAAAGATGCTGAGTTTTGCTGAGAACAACTTTTATAACTGGTTTTGGTAAGATTTTCTTCCTTGATTTCAAATATGAAATTGGTTTTTCGCTAGATGATCTGGTTTCCATGCAAATTGACGTTGAATATAGACCTTGTCATACTAAGTTAATATACGAGGGTTGGGTGAAAAGTTTCTGGCCTAAGCCAGAGATAGCGCTATCAGGTCTAATTTTTGATTCGTATTTTACAGTACTATCCCTGACTCGCATCTATAATGACTTTGAGTTCGATTGCTCTGTTAGTATATGTTTGACAGCCTATTGAATAAGACGCCTCGCTTGCGTACGTGAAAATGGAAAAGTTGGAGAAGCATACGGTCATCAAATACATCTATTTGAAAGGCTTAACGCCACTTCAAATCAAACAAGAAATGGATGCAACACTGAAGGACTCTTCTTCATCATATTTAACAGCCAAACAGTGGGTTTCTGAATTTAAGAAGGGTTGCACGAGCACTGATGGTGAACCACGCTCAGGACGCCCCGTTAAGGTTACAACTGCTGAAATGATCGAGAAAATTTATAAAATCGTGGTAGAAGGCTGCAGATTGAAAGTGAGTGAGATAGCTGAGACTACTGGAATGTGCACTGAACGTATACACAATATTTTACATCGACATTTGTGCATGAAGAGGCTCTATGTAAGGTGGGTGCCGCGTTTGATAACTGTCGATCAAAAATTGCACCGGAAGACCGAGAATTTGGCACTGTGCAAGCGAAATCCCAAGGAATTTTTGCATCGATTTATAACTTGATGAAAGATGGGTCCACCATTACACTACTGATAGTAAACAACAGTCAATACAATGGACTGGAGCAGGTAAACCAACCCCAAAAAACCATCAATGGTGAATACTACGCAGAGTTATTAAATCATTTGAGTGACGATATAAAGAAAAAATTACCTCATTTGGCGAAGAAAGAGATCTTGTTTCACCATGACAATGCACCTGCTCATTCGTCAGTCATTGCATAGCTAAAATCAACGCATTGAAGTTCGAATTGTTCCCCCATCCAGCATATTCGGCAGATTTGCCACCAGCGATTACAATTTTTTTCCTAACCTCAAAACATGGCTCGGAGGTAAAAGATTTGTGAGCAACGAGGAAGTCACCAATGCTGTAAATGCGTATTTTGGAGGGCTCGACAAATCGCTCTAAAAAAATTGTATTACTGCATTATACCACCATTACGAAAACTGTATTGGGCTTGATGGAGATAATGTTGAAAAATAAAATAACAAAAAATAAAAAAAAGTTTCTTGCATCAGGCTGGAAACTTCACCCCACACTCGTATTAACCCATATGATGCGCCTTTCCTATAACTGCTAACATTTTTTTGTGGAAAGTATTGTGCTCTTAGGAATGTTTCATTTATTTATTGGCATACTTTTTGTACTAATATCCTTAAATGTGAAATAGTTTCATTAAAAAAGAAAAACTTGGTACCCCACTGTTACTCAATACGAGCATCTGAGGCGTCGTCCACCTTACGTAGGTCTCTGCTTGTTTGTGGGCAAGTAAGTAGTTTGTACTTACATGTTTAAAAGTGTATGTTTGTAAATAGATAGTATAGACGTGCATACGCAGATTGTGACTTGCATATTTAGCACGGCATATAATTGTTTTTTCAGATGAGCATTTAATTGACTTCAGTGTGTACAGTCTTGCGTTACTACTGAAATAGCTTTTTTTCACGTGAGTTTCTTACTTTTCTGAGTGTCAAGCTCCATTTCCTGTACAGTTGCCTCGATCACTTCCCAGAGAACCTTGGTGCTGTAAGTATAAAACAGGGCGAGCGTTTCCATCAAGAGCTCTTGGCGATGGAAGAACGCTAGCAAGAACGTTGGGACAAGAAGATGATGGCAGATTACTGCTTCAGCATCAAACGAGTTTCTCCTGAGAAAGTCTACAGGCGCAAAAGTAGTCCAAAGGCTATGAAAGTAGTCCCAGAAGTACCCGACCTAACGTATAAATAGCCGTTGTTGTTTGAAGAGAATAACTATGGTAGAAAGTACCAACCTTATAAAGCTTAAGTTTGAAGTTTGACGACGCTACGTTATTTAGTATTTATTTGGCAGCCATCAACAGTGAACGCTCACAGTGGATTTATAAAAATGGAAAAAATTTGTCATCGTTATGTGATACAATACTTTCATTGGAAAGGCCTCAGTCCAACCGACATCAAAGCGCACCTGGATTCTACTCTGGGGGAGTCTGCTCCTTCGTTTGCAACAGTAAAATATTGAGCAGCAGAGTTTAAATGATGCCGTACGAGCTACCAAGACGAACATCGCAGTGGTCGACCAAATGAGATGACCACGCTAGAAATGGTGAAAAAATCCATGAAATGGTATTGAATGATCGTCGATTAACAGTGCGAGGAGGCATGGTAAGCATTTCAAAAAGTCCTGTACACCGCATATTGATTAAAAATTTGAACATGAAAAAGCTGTTCGCAAGATGGGTGCCGCGATTACTCACAATGACACAAAAGCAGTGACGTGAGGATGTTTAAATCGAGTGTTGGGCGGAGTTTCACAGGAATAAAGTCGAGTTTTTGCGTCGATTTTAACCATGCATGAAACATGTGTCCATTACTTCACACCTGAGACGAACGAACAGTTAAACAATGGACTGAAAGGGAAAATCGACTCCAAAGAAGGCGAAGACAGTTCCATCTACAGGCAAGGTCATGCCATCAGTTTTTTGGAATGCGCATGGGGTAATTCTCATTGATTATCTTCAAAAGGGAAAAATAATCAACGGAGATTATTATGCGAACATATTGCAGCAAAACAACGCACCAGTTCACACATCCGTTGTCGCGATGGCCAAAATCAACGAGTGAAAGTTCCAATTACTTCCTCATGCACCCTATTCGTCAGATTTAGCCCCCTCGGATTATTTTCTATTTCCAAACTTGAAGAAATGGAAGAGGTGGAGTTTCCGATTGATGGCTATTTTGAGGAGCTCGACGATTCTTACTGTAAACAGGGTATCAGAGCTATTGAACATCGCTGGAAAAAGTGTATCGAGGTAAAAGAAAACTATGTAGAGAAATAAAAATATTTGTTCCCAAATTTATTGTGTTTTCTTTGTTAGGTCGAGTACTTCTGGGACTATCCTCGTACAATCGTAAATATTTTCCCGAATAGGAGTATCTAAATTGTCATCCATATCAGTTGTTACGGATCAATTACTATCTATCTCATTTATGTGTTGCAATGTTAACATGTATATGTATACATTAACTTAAAGTAAAAATCGTGTGTACCTACCCATATTTAAATATACGTTTTTTATTTTGCGCATCTGATTTTTTTACCATCATGTCATTTTACGATGCGTCAAATTGCAAAGGTTCTAGAACTTATAGAGCAAAACTATCTACAGATTTGAACTCAGCACCTTCAAATTAGATAGAAACAAGTGCTGTAATAAATGCAAAAAAATGTTTGTTCCCCAGTGTTATCAATAACGATAATTTATTCATATAAAAAGTGTATGTATATTAATATTGTCCGACTGATATAATCAGCCCCGAATAAATGTATCAATTTATTCAGTGGTGATTAAATTGGCCGCCTAATAACTTTAAATGTTCATTTCTAGAAACAGTTCCCATTCACGTCAGTAGTATGCCCAGAGGTACAAAAACAATTAGATTAACGCCTTCACAAATGGTAATAACGCCTTAACTGAAACATTGTCTTTACATTAATTTACTTTGTGTTAACAGCAAAATATAAAATTTGTCAATCCCAATCAGAAATTACAAATTCAGCCGTCTACTACGATACCTGTTATGCACCAAAGCCAAACCGTAAAAAGCATTTCAAATATATCGCCGCCAATACTCTCAAAAAAAAGACACGACCCTTTGGAGTTGGATTATGCACCCGAATCGTAAGTAATATTATTATATTTTCCATTTTTTTTTCCTAGAAAATTAAGTAAAATAGGATAGAAGTGTCAAGAGTCTTCAATTGCTTCGGGAATTGAGATCTCTTGACTATATTTAGTCAATCAAATTCGTTTGATTGGTTAAAAACGAAAGGAGAAAAAAGTAATAAGACGCTACTTCTGACGTCAATTGTGGTAGATTTAATATTTAGTTTCTCATTCCTTCACTCAGTAGAATGGTTAAGCGCTCTTTGTTTGTCTAAAGGAATGTCTTTTTATAAAATTGTACTTGTAATGTACATTTCTACGCAATATATAGCCTTTGATCATTTACCTCTGTTCTGTACTGGTAGTGTTTTAAACTGAACTACAATTTAAAAAAAATATTCAACAAACAATATTTAATTTCAGGTAATTTATTCTGTAGTGTTATTCCTAATAATTCACTTTGTAGTTTAGGCTCGACATAGGCTATACATAAACATAGGCAGAATTTAAAATTAGTAACATCTGATTGATTTTTTTTAATAAGCTAATGTTTTTGTTTTACTCCATATACGTCTTAATTTCATTTACTTGATTTATCCATAATTGTGTATTTATTTTGATCAATGAAGCACATAATCTATTTGGTCATTGGTGGCATGTGACGTCATGCATTAATCTTGGAGGTAAAGTAACCCTATTTTCATTGCATTGTTTACACGGGCAAACTTGGCATTGCCTCCTTTTTGAATTTTAATATTGACATAAATTATGCTCTAAATGACAATAAATAATAATTTATACCTGTATATTTTTTATTTATATTTTATGTATGTATGTATGCACGGTGTGTTGTTGAAAAGGATAATTGTGAATGCTTACTGTACAAAATTTGACACCCTTGTTCATCATGACTTTACAAAAATGCTGGACCCAGATTAATAACTCGGCATAGATTCTTATTTAATTAATTTATAGAGAGTTGTATCATGAGTTGTATCGTGTATGTAGATTCTTCAAATGGACTCTTAACATTCCCATTTATCTTCTACACATATTCAATAGATAAAATTAAACATATAATATGCCCTGAGATAAAGCATATTAACAACAAATTTTAGCAAAACAAAGCCAAAGTGATGGACAGATTATGAATATGAAAGATTATTATTTCCCAACTAATTAATTACCAAAGTCAAAACTAACTTTTTTGCTTTTAACGACGATGACTATTATACGATGAAATCATCGTATAGGGCTTTTAGACCGCTCAAATTAAAGATGATAAAATTATCTAAAAAAGCATTTTGACAAAATCACTGAAACAATTTACTGAAGTCCGTGGACGTTTTGAAAGGCAAGCAAAAATTTGGGAAAAAAAATTTCCGGTGGTTTTCTTTTGATTACTCAAAAACTGCTGATAGTAAAATATTTTGAACCCAAGATCTGAAAAGTAGAAACTTGGAGCTTCAATTTGCTTTTTTTAAATTACTCTGCGACTATTTTGCTCCAAGTTACAGCCCTTTGAAAACCATCTAAAAATTTAGTATTTTTTAATTTAATTATTTTATTATTTTTTTAATTTTTGTGCCTAATGTATAAGTTTCGCATATCTGTTGTAAAATAAAACATTTTAAAATTGTTTGTAGGAATACAACGGAAACAGTGTATACATTAAAACAAAAAAAAATCTATAAATAGTATTCATTAATCAAGAGATACAAGCCGCAAAATCAAGTGGTACAAGCGGACAGAGAAAACTACAACATTTTACAATACCAATAGAAGCAAATTCGCAATCACATTTTCTCCTTAATAACTCATTAGATGCTCCACATGAATTATCATGCTAGCTATTTTACCAATTATTTCTATATTAACAGCATCTGTCTTCTTCCCTTCAGGAAACTAGGATATTTTACTTTAGCCCACTACGTTTTACCGGAGACGTCTACTAAAACCACCCTTTCTGCTCATTTTTTATTCTTCATATATTTTCAAAACTTTCTCTTACATCGCATTTGTACTCCTGTATGGTCCATATTTTTTATGGGGCCAAATCGGGGTAATATTGATGCTCTACAGCAGCAGCTTTATCTACAGATAAAAGATATACATGTACATGAGGCATGTATATAATCGCCAAAACTAGGTTACCTCCAAGGTCACATCAAAGTTATATAAAAGGAATTTTACCTCCAAGGTTACTGAGCTGCCAAATCTTGTGTAAGGCCAATTAAAATGATCTGTTTTAAATTATATTAGTATAAAGGGTAGGGTAATGATACATATTTAAAGTACAAGTAATTGGGGTAATTATTTACTTTAGAGTAAAATTCTCAGTCTCATAAAATTTTGACTACCACCCAATTTCGGAGGTGTTGAAAGCGAATCTGGCTTCAGTTATTGACGGTCGGACACAGTTTTCAAAACAGCGAGTTTTTAACTTTCCGCACATAACCACTTTTCCTTATCAAATAACTTTCATTTTACATTACATGGGTATCTAATATTAATGTAAGTAGATGCTACAACACTTCCTTTATACATATCATACATTAAAATGGTATTGAATAATAAGTTTTATGACGATTGCATGCTATTATGATGATTGTAATGCATGATATGTATAAAGAAAGTGTTGTAGCATCTACTTATATTAATATTAAATATCTATAGTCTGGATTCAAAATTGTAGGCAGTAAAAGCCTCTGCCACACAGAGCCCGTCTGCCACCCTGGGGAGCGTTCTCTGCCCGCATCAGTCAGGCGATCTAGTTGTATGATGCAATATTGTATCATCCATGTCACACAGAATGCGGTCTGTCGCAGCGGGCCAATCTAGATCATTGCGTGCAGCGATACAGTTGTACATAATTACAAAATATCGCGCAGTTGAGCGGTCAGTTCCAATCAGATTTGCCTCGTGTTTTTATATTGCAAATTATTAATTAAAAATAATTATTATAACAGGGATACATAATAATTATTATGTATTATTATAATAGGGATCCTTAAAATTACTATAACACTTGACACACACTTGAAATACATGACTTTTATTAAAAGTAAGAGCAACAAAATTTAATTTCCATTTGCATGCTTCGTTTTCTGGCAAAGCAATCAGCAAACTGTTCACGAACTTGAATTGCAGCAATAGTTGACCTTCGATTGGTTAACCTAGTTGACATGCACGTACAGGCCTAGAGTCTTCTCCAGTTTCAGTAGATGTGTATTCCTTATTATTCTTATGTGATATAATGTAAATGTGCAAGCGGCAATCTGCTTTTACAATATATTCTGCACTTTCAACATCAGTTTCTATAGCTCTCAAGAACACACACCATTTCATAGCCAATATGCCAAACGCATTTTCAACTACACGACTTGCTCGGCTGAGCTGTGCATTGAATTATTTCTTTCTTACATTATTATTCTTGCTTTGGGGTATTAGGGGTGCTTGTACCCAGAAGTGGCTTTGAAGGTAGAGTAACTTTTTCGTCAATGTACTCTCGGTAGAAAGTAGAATTTTCAAAAATTGCGCTGTCGCTATGACGTCCACAACTCAAAATCCTATATCAAAAAACTTGTAGTATAGATCAACTATATCGACATATGAAAATATTTAAAAAACCGATCTTAATACCGATAAAGAGGGCAGAGATCACAGAGTGCAGGGAGTCTTCTGGTCTTTACAATTTACACGTAAAACAGACACGAGAATTGTTGAATCGTATTACCAGCTCATAAAAATATGGTTCTATACCTCACTGTCCACTATTTTGATACCGGAGTACACGTAAAGTGAAAGTTATTTGAGAAGGAAGTGGTTTCACGTGTGAAAATTTGAAAATTAATTTCTTTGAAAACTGTGGCCGACTACCAAAAACTGAAGCCAGATCCGTTTTCGGCCCGAAAATGGGAGAAGTTAAATTAAAATTGAACTTGGAGTTTTTGTAGGATTTTTTGTTTTGTCTAAAATCATTTAAAATCAGTTCTACACACAGGCAAACCTCAAACAAACAGTTAAACTAATACATTAGTATGGCTGTTTAAAAAATATCCCATAAGGTATTTTTTTGAAGAAAAGCATGTAAGTTATGTGTGCAAGGTCATACAAATCCAAATACATACATTACATCATACATAGAAAAATATAATAGCAGTTGAAATTCAAAGTACATCAACGTATTATTTTTATGAACCTTTACCCTATTGAACATTTCCGCAATATAATAATCGACGAAATATTTTGCTATAGAAGATTGCAGTAAAATATTAGGACAATTATTTTACCACATGAGTGAAGAAACTGGGAAGTGTAAAAGTTCACAGCTTTTTTGAAAAGTAAATTACTACATGATTTATGTGCTAATACTCCCACTATAGTAGCTCTGCCTGTACTGCCTATGATGTTCTTTTGCTCAATCCCCACACATCAATGTTTGAAGGCTAAATTGGTAGATAAAACATTAAACCCAGATATTTTAATTTATTCTATTCATTACGCTGAAGTTTAATTTATTAACAAAATACCTAATACCAGAAACAAATTCACAAAACGCTTAAAATAAATTAAGCACTTTGTTTTACATAATATATGATTTTCAGCAAACGATGTAGGAAATCTGAAAAAGTTGGCAAAGGTCTCAGGCACTTCTCTATGAAAGTATGTGAAAAGGTGAAACAGAAAGGTTCAACAACGTATAATGAGGTGGCCGATGAATTAGTAGGCGAATTCACCAATTCCAATAGTAATAATAGTCTAGCCGATCAATATGACCAGAAGAACATAAGGAGAAGGGTGTACGACGCGCTTAATGTCTTAATGGCTATGAATATTATTTCAAAGGAAAAAAAGGAAATCAGATGGATAGGTCTTCCCACTAATTCGTTGCAGGAATGCCATCAATTAGAGAAAGAAATGCAAAAGAAAATAAAAACCATAAGAGAAAAGGAGAAGCAATTAGACGAACTGATTTTAAATCAAATAGCTTTTAAGAATCTAGCTCAAAGAAATAAAGAGGCTGAAAAATTGCACGGGGCTCCTCCTACTAATTCATACATTCAGCTGCCTTTCATTGTTGTTAACACAAACAAAAAGACTGTTATTAATTGTAGTATTTCAAATGATAAGTAAGTAAATTAAATGTCCTTTTAAATAGCATTTGTGAATATAATCTTTATCTTTACAGAATGGAGTATCTCTTTCAATTTAGTGATAAATTTGAAATAAACGACGATGTGGAAATATTAAAGTCAATAGGCATGCTAGCTGGTAAGTGAATAAAATATATTGTATACAAGAAAGCCCCAATTTTTATTTACTGACGTGCAAAATAATCTGAATAATGTTAATAACTTTGTATATGTTATGATAACATTGTTCACTGAACCATTTTTCTTCCCTTGAAATTCTGAATGCATACACTATTAATAAAACAGAATAATACCATCGTTCATATTATACATTTAATAAAAAAACTCAGGTCAATTACAATATACCACACATCACATATGTTTTGATGAGAAAAGAGACTTAACTTTTTTTATGGGTATTTAGTTTACAAATATACTTAAAGGAAATATATTGAAAAAGAAACCTAAATATGGAAAAAGTATATTAAACATTTACAACGTATCACTATCTAAATAGTCTATTGATACAGTGCTTTATGGAGTTGACATCTAATCAAATGTCTGTGATAATAAAATCAGATTACAGTACAAATTAAAAATTTTGGGAATGGTTCATCTTTTATTGTGATAAGAACTGTAATAATAAGAGACTCGCCTTTAAGAAGACTGAATAATGTACATTATTTATTAAATGCAAGAATTTATTATGACTACTAGTTTACCAATCTGGTTCACAATTGACAATATTTTGTTTTATATATTATTTGTTGTTCATCATAAACATAAAAAATGATGTTATATATTTATTTCTGAATTAACATAAATTTCTGCCATTCGCTCTCCTGTGAGTATGATTGTATTGGTAAACTTTACCAATCCTTTTTCCTTTTGTAAATTTACTAAAGGAAAGTGGATGAGAAGTGTTTCTACTACTTTTCTATTGGTCCCTACTTATTCTTTTGCCCCTTCAAAAAACAATCAATGGTTTTTCCAATGAAATAATTTTTTTCTCAAGTTCACTACAAAGGTAATACAGATGGGAATGTACCGTAGCAGATGTGAATTCTCACGGGCTGATGAATACATATACCTTTCAGTTTTTATAGAAACATAAGCAGCAAACATATCTTCGTATATTTCAAAGGAGGCAATATTATAACAACCAAATAATTAAATAAATATCTTCAAAGCTTTTATATATACCTAACAGTAAGGTAAAGATTCTAAAATATATATTTATATATTTTTTTATTATTGTTTAGGTTTGGACAGGGGAGAATGCACTGCAGAAAATTTGGAGAAGATAAAGAGCTTGATACCAGAATCTTTAACGTCATATGTAGATAGTAAGTATTTGAATAATAATTTTTTTTTGTCAAGTTACAAATTATTTAAAAAAGATGCAGTATTAGGCTTAATATTACTACTGTGTGCTTAGTGTATTTATCTGAATTTCAACAACAAAAAAATATATACTTGTGCTTTGATATCCCAGATAAGGGACTCATTATGGAGATCTCGGTAAAGGTAAGAGACACAAAAGAACAGTTAAATCAAATTAAATTTGCACGATTGTTTGCTCAATAATATGGTACCAAGAAATCATGTATATCTAGATCAGTTTTGAAAATGCTGGAAAATGTATTTTTGTATTTTCTAACATTGGTTAAAGGGATATTGGAAAAGTGAAAGCATTTCTTCATTGCCACATTTTATTGTCGGATTCTGTGAACAAATTTTTGTCTAGACAGTCATCCTTTCCTTGACAATCAGGTGTCTTATATAAAATATGGATATACAAATCTATTCTTGTTGACTAATTATAAAAAAAATACAAAGCAAATGTTCAAATAATTGTAAATTATATTGTACACGACGATGCACACTGATAGAAATGATCAATTTAATTGTGCAAAAGTCCATTTATGAACCGATTTGGCTGAAACTTGGAGCTTTGGGGTGTTTAAGGTCGCTGACTATGATTTTTGACTCAAAACTTAAAAAAAAAGTTCAAAATGGCGGGCTTTCCCATTTATGAACCGATTTGGCTCAAACCTGGAACTTTGGGGGTGCTTAAGGTCGCTGATTGATTTTTGACTCAAATTTAAAAATAAATTCAAAATGGCGGGCTTTCCCATTTATGAACCGATTTGTCTCAAACTTGGTACTTCGAGTCGATAACTATCAATATTAAACTAAATTCATACAAAAATAGTACATACCTGTAGATAAAAACTCGATAGTTTTAAAACACAAAATACACTGGAACCTTTTTAAACTGCATTCACTTTAACGTATAATACAAAACTAATTTAGGTAATAAATACTGCCATCGTACAACCGTTTCTTTGTAAATATTATTCCTGGTATTTAATAAGTGGCGAATAAAAACAATGTTTTTTTAGTAACAGCTGGCTTATTCTGTACTAGGAAATGCTAAAATTATTGGAATTTATAACTACATACTTTTGGACTTTTGCACATATAGACGACTATTAATTAGTCTGACTAGTTAATTAGTTGGATTAGTTTGTACTATATCAATAGTACAAACTAATCCAACAACTTTTTAAGTCGGTACCTTTTATCCAACTTTATATTTTATAAAATTATAATCTAAAAGATATTGAGAATTTTTTAATTATTAATAAATTGGAAGTTGCCTAATTCAAGTTGAAACATCCGAATTCAAGAAAAAACAATTTCTCCATATGCAAGGCTACCAGTTGAAGCAAAATTGCAATAAAACCTTTATTAAAAATAAAAAAAATTGATGTTGGTCAACACGAGATGAAAATGTAGGCAAAAATCTGTTCACGGATCGCGACAAAAAAAAAGTTGCAATGAAGAAATACTTACTTCTACAGTATCTCTTCAATACAAGTCAAAAAATACTAAGATAGATTTTCCAGAATTTCTTTTTTCATATATTTTTAAAACATCCATGATTTCTTAATACCATATTATTGAGCATACAATTGTGCAATTTTAATTCATTTATTTAACCTTTTTTGTATCTCTTACCATTTCCAAGATTCCCGGGGTGAATGAGCCATATATGTAGGACATGGTCTATATTGTAAGAAAAAAATAAACTATTTTGTTGTATTAATTGTATTATATTCAATTAAATATGTGTCATATTTTCAGAAATCGCGACGGGACGACCTAATACATTAGAAAACATTTTGGAGTCGGCCACTGCAGGAACGAGCTCCATGTCCATATTGAATGCGGAAGAATTTGTCGAGACGACTCTCGACGAGGAAAACTCCCGACAGTCATCAAGTTTTGATCCACTTTCGCCTAGTGCTGCAGATTTCTCAGACGAGGAAGTGGATTCGGATATGTCGAGTGACACAGAACTCAACTAGTGATAAAACGTGAAGTGGTTGATGAATTTATCCCCTGTATCTCAATATCTGTCCATGTGACTGGCAATTAATGCCTTTTTCGATATAGGTTTTTACATTAGCTTCTACTGAACTGATTAATCTATATTTAGTGTGCGGTAATGTTTGGTGAAGAGTTTATTATGATTTTCTTTTGACGGAGAGGAGTAACTTGATTACATTATTGTATAATCACAAATAGTTTTGGATGCATATATTGGTTATTTTCATTTATATATAATAATTTCAAATATTTTTTTTTAAAAACCTTGTATAAATTCTTGGCTGTGAAATTTTACCAAATTTTTTCATATAGAAGTGTCTCTGAATCTATATAATTTCATAAAATTTGTGTTGTAAAGTCTCTTAAAATGTATAAAAGGTATACTATTATTTAGATAAAATTCTTTGCCACACGCTGCATACTAAACTATAATTGTGTACTGAAACAAATTTTGGGATTCGATATTTTACAGTTTCAGACATAGCTTTAAAAGTTTACTTTCGTAAAATTGTAACTTTTAATGTGGTACATTTTATTACCATATTTTTGTTCTATATTATACTTCGAAGTATTCCATGTGTTTTTTTTACAGTTAAATTCAAAGTATCTGTTGAAAATTTTCAAATCTCTTAAAGATGCAACTACCTTACTGTGTATCCTCAAAGTCTTTGTTAACCTCCAAGGTAATGTGGCTCTCAAAGTTTACTCAGAATCAATCATAGCTATAATGTAACACTTCGGGTTCTCTAGCGGACGGTACCTGCGTCCTCTGGTTCGTACCAGTTTTTGGAAATTCATTGGGCTGAAGGTTGGGTACTTCAATTGATACTAAAGTAATGGCCTTTCATCTTAATTGGACAGATTGGAATATTGAAGTTAAACCATAATACTCAAGTCTATTTAAGTTGTATATAAATAAAAAAAAAAAAGAAAAAGGTCGACAATACCCACCCTATACTTTATCCATTCTTGTCGTTGAAAATGAATGATTATCAACAAAATATTATTCAGATTTTAAGATAAAAAGCTTTACATTATGCAATAAAACTTGCTTTTTTTTTAGCAATTGTAGTTAGGTTTATTTTTGAGTAATTTTCTATTTTACTGGAACAATTTTTAATTGGTACTATAAAATGTGTTAATGTTTGCAAAGGAAAATACTGCCATATTAACAAAATAATAATTCTGTTAATAGGGGAGTCTTTTCATTTGGAAACTTTTACACAAAAATATCCAATGTACAATTAGTTTCAGTAAAGTAGAAAATCGCACAAAAATTTGTGCGACATATTTATCTATTGACTATTTATTTTTCTGTATTTTTATAAATGCTAAACGCCCAGCAAAACAAAAATTAGTTAAACAGAATCCTTTGATCCATGTCCAAATTTATTTATTTATGCAAATGAAAATGTATTTATTGCATAATTTTACCATCTTTTTTATATTGCAATATACAGTACTAATTGTAAGAAAATTTTCCAACGCCATTCGAAATAATAGAAATACTTCACAGAAACTAGGTTATAAGTTTTGTTATTAAAGAATTGTTTAACATCTATGTATATGTGGTTTTGGAGAAATGTTTATCAAAAGGAATGCGAGAAACAAAAGTATGATAATAAAAGTAAACTCTAGTAGTTATTTATGGCGAATTTGCCAGTTATGTTAATATGGGTATTTTAACAGCACTATAAGCTTTTAAAACCAGTTAGAAATATTCCTTAATTTCATAATCATTACAAAATGATTCAAACAATATATATAAATTTACGTTTCTGTCTGGTTTTAAGCTCTTAATGCAGCTGCTAGAAGACGCCTTATAGTTATACACTAAAGTGTGTCCATTATGAGTTACAGAATCTTTTTCTTTTTGTTATTTATGACTAATAATTGTTTTAGGTTAACTAGCTATCGTATGTTAAGTTTCGAGGAAAATTTACATAAACAAAAGTGATAAGAACAAGTGCTTAACAAGTTGTAGATATGGTCAGATTCTTTTGTAGTGGACCAATATTTTGATCATTGAGGTATAATGGAAATTCCATTTTTTTGTTGGAGATGCCTTTGTAGAATCTTGTACATATTAAGGATAACGAATTTTATTGTTTAGTTCACAATAAAATTTATGTAATTATTTTTGTATATATATATATATAAAAAATAATTCATAGTTCTTTTCTGTTAAAACAAGTTGAAATTATAAAATTTAATTTTATGTTTGATTTTGGAATTTTAATGGTTTTGTTAATTATAACTTTTAAGTGTAAATTATCTGCACAACCAAATAGTTTTATTTTATGCGAACAATTGTCCAGATTTGTAATTGTACACAATTTTTATTTCCTGTATTATGTTCGACGTGTAACATATAGGGGTTAAAAACTACAGTTATAGATGCCATTTTCTAGAATAGTTTTTTTTATTATTTACATATTAAAATGTAGTACAACACAACAAAATTACACTTTCGAACTGTGATTATAACAAAAAAATAATTTTTGGTACCTATAAACAGTATTTGGTAAATTAAAATAACATTACCAACTGATGTTCCGTTAATAAAACGAATAACACATTCCTTGAAATTTTCTTTGTACTCATTTCCTACTGCAAATCATCATCATCATATAGGTCTTCAAAATCTGAAAACATCCAGTAATAATTGTTATTTGATGCCGTTTCTGGGAGTTCACAGACTGGATATACAGTACCATGAAAAAGTATAGACTCAAGCTTATATATTTAATGACATTTACCTCCTGCAAAAAATTGTATAAGATATATTATCTAATAGAATGGGCTACTAATAGATATATTAGAGCCTACTACTCTCTAGAGTACTATTGCTCTCGACCTACATATAATGTGCTTACAGCTTGCTATTGTGCATTTGGCAAGAAGTCTTGCCACGTATGTGTGAATAAAATGCACACCAATATAAATTTTGAGTAATGATTTGTTCAGAGGCTGAGAATTGTATATGTTTGTATTATTTTTTTACTTTTTCGCACTCAACTATACTAATGGAAAAGTAATGTAATCATGTAAAGAAAATGGGAAAAAAAAATTTTTTTTTTCGTTTTTCGGCCTAAAAACCAAAAAAACATGGTTTTAAAAAAAAAATTATCGTCATCGGCATTAAAATGTCTTGTTAGTACGATAACTTAATGAAATCGGGTTTTGACTAATTTTGATCAGGTACATCTCCCAGACGACATTTATTGATTTTGAGGTGGATAGGACACACCCCACCCTGTCCATAGGTCATGAGAAAGCACGATGGTGGACTATTTGAGAAATTTTTTTTGTTAATACGTTAACTCGACTAAATCGTGTCGGATCAATCAAGTTTTGACTGATTCTGATCGGGAACATCTCCCAGACAACACCTATTAATTTTGAGGTGGATATAGGACACATCCCACCCTGTCCATGGGTCATGAGAAAGTGCAACGGTGAACTATTTGAGAAATTTGGATCAGGTCAACTAAATCATGTCGGATGGATCAGGTTTTGACTGATTCTGATCGGGTACGTCTCCCAGACGACACCTATTGATTTTGAGGTGGATAGAACACACTCTACCATGTTCATGGGTCATGAGAAAGCACAATAGTGGACTATTTTGAGAAAAATTTTTGTTAGCACGATCACTCAATTGAATTGTGTCGGATCGATCGGGTTTCGACTGATTCTGATTAGGGACGTCTACCAGACGATATCTATTGACGTCTATTGATATCTATTTTGAGGTGGATAGGACACACCCCCACCCTGTTCGTGGGTCATGAGAAAGCACGAGGGTGAACTATTTGAAAAAAGTGAAACTGTCGCATAAAACATTCTGCGTTTGTGTTGGTTTATTTTTTCTTGGCCACTCATTTTCGAGATAGAGATGTTCTACGTGCGGAAAAGTCCGTTTTAAGGTTTTAAAACTGTTTATTTATTGTATCATGCCACGTGGTAAAGATTTGAATGATTTAGAAAAACAAAGAATAATCGATTTACAGATTGTACAAAAACACAGCGACAGATCGCCACAATTATTAATCATTCACGGTGTTATAAAAAAAATTATTAATCTTAGGAATTGAAAATTATGGTAAAAGAAAGTGATTAGGACAACCGTCTAAATTTTCACAGACAGCAAAGCCTGCTTTTCTAAAGGAATTATCACCTACAGGAGCATTATCATCTCAGGTTGTCTGTCATTTTAATTTAGACTAATCTTAATCTCGTAAGAAAATAGGCGGCAAAGCCAGGATATTTTTAAATATGAAAAATGTTTAGAGAAACCTGCACTTAAGCAGCATCACATAAAGGCCAGATTAAAATTTGCAAAGGAGTATATTCAAGACAAACAAAGTTTTTAGACCATATAATCTTTAGCAACAAAAAAATTTAATTTGGATAGACCTGATCGGTGTAGCTATTATGGGCATAATTTACGAAAGGAGCGAAAAATTATGCCAAGACCTCAAACAGTTGATTACATCATGATATAGGTGGCTTTCAAAAGGGGTATGAAAAGCCAACTAGCATTTGTAAATGACAGAATGAATGTTTACCTGATTATCAAAACTTGTTGGAAGATTACCTATTACCATTTTTAACCCTTACTGAAGATGATGGAGCAATATTTCAACAGGATAATGCACCTATTCATTCTGCAAGATCCACAAAAAAACTAGTTTCAACAGTATGGAATCAACCTTATGCAAAGGCCAACATTAAGTCCTGATCTTGACCCGATAGAAAATCTATGGTAGATTATGGCAAGAACAGTATACAATCCAACGGAAGTCTTTAATTGAAAGTGTTGCTGAACTGAAGCATCAAATTGTAGCTGCCTGGGGCAAAATTCCAGAAAAAACTAAACTACTAATAAGAACTTAATATAACAACTTTAAGAAACTAATATAAAAACATCACTTTGTAGTTTAGAGTTTGTAGTGTAGAGTTTGTAATTTTTTACAAACCACAGACCCGTTTTTTCATAAATCTCTGTTATTCACTAGTACATAAGATCCTAAAAACTCGTAACATAAAATACTGATTTCACATAATATACTGCTCCAATATATCCATAAAATTATTTTCTGTTTTGAGTTTTACTCATGATGTAGTCCAAATTAAAGGTGAGTATATTTTTTCACAGCACTGTACAGCATGTCTGAAATAAGTATACCTTTACATTTTTAGAATTTTTTACAAATTTGCCTTGGTGAAGGTATCCTTATAAGATGTAGTCATTAAATTTAAATGTCGGTATACCTTTCCAATTGCACCAACATACAGCTTGTGTTTAAATCCTATACTAAACCTATAACCAATACCATTTAAATTGAACAATATTGTACATTTCAAGATACCTCACTTGAGTTATGTAAAGTTAGGTAATTGTATAAGTTAAATATCAAATTGTATCACCTTTATTGAGTAACAGTGTCTAATTGACTGCTGTAGATGGATATTTGCGTTATTCAAAGACCACCTAACAGTTTGAACTGTGGCAGGGTGTGTAAAAAAAATTACTGTGGAACAGTAATAATGTCAATAAATTACTTCCATTAGTAAATTAGTGATTGAATAGTCACATGTACCTTCCCCACACGGGGAAGCATATTAGTCGAATGCCAAATTGAAGGGAATTCTCACAAAGCGACTCTTGAAGATGAATTTACTGGTAGGCCCTCATCAAATGGCCAATCCAAGAAAACTAACACAAGCACTTGAAAAATTGGCAACACCTGTATCTGATTATCAACCCGACAATTAAATGAAGGAGCTCTGTCATAAATGAAAAAATGAATTGGCAGGAAGTATGTATTTCCTTTTGACTCCGGTAATTCCAGACACAACATACTGTTCAGAGTATGTTGTGTCCAAGTCTTCAGCAACTCTGGGCACAATATACCACATCTTTTTGAAATCTGTTTGTAGTATGATTGTGCCCAAATTTTCTTTAGGATATAACCGGAGATAACTACTTTTATAGTCAGTGAAATTAATTAGAATAACAACTACGTTGTTAAACACAAGGACATGCTTCAGTGACACTCTAAATTGAATCAATAGACAAATAATAACCTACCTTAAATGCATAGTTTGGCACTGAATTTCCCAATGGCGCATGTAAAAAAATCTTATATAGAAATACTGATCTACAAATCCATTTTCCATACCCGATAACAACCAAGATCGAAGATGTTATGTTTGTGGATGGTAGATAGATTGAAGAATTGATCAGAAATTTATATGTGCAAGTAATATGATATCAAATTGTGATTCAATTGAAAAATACCAAAATGTTCTCTTGAAGTTTTTTCAGACAATTCATATTATAATTAAGATTTACAAAAATCATCTTTCTGTTCATAAAAACGTAGGTTGTAGAAGCAAAGGTAGCATAGGTTTACATTTAGAAGTATGGGTGTGTTTAACGTCCATATTCGGGAAGAGGTGTCAAATTATGCCATATTATGATATGGTTTATAAAATTCATGCATCGATCCCATATTTTAATATATCACTGTGCATAGATTGGCACACTCAAATGCAGTTGATTCGCCTATTCTTTTTGATTTAGTAATATAAATTTGATGCTCAATTGACCAATGAATCAAAGGTAATTGAATAGAACACTCCCTTCTGGATTTTCGCGTTTTTTTTTATGGACGTGTTGTAGGTTGCTATAGGAACGGTTTTTCACAAACGAAACTTTGCACAAAGTAATAATAACCCATCTAGATAACGGAAGGTGGGAGCGAATAGGGGTGCTGGGTGGGGTAAACAGGTGTATTGAGGAATGTTAATTTTGCAAAGGTACATAAAAAAAATGTAAATTTTTGAAAATATTCAAAATATAGGGGTAGTTTTTAAGGGTTGAAACATCCCCTTCTGAATTTTCGCCTTTTTTCATCGACGTGTTGTAGGTTACTATAGGAACAGTTTTTCACAAACAAAACTGCGCAAATTAATAATAACCCATGTAGCTAACGGGAGGTGGGAGCGAATAGGGGTGCTGGGTGGGGTAAACAGGTGTATTGAGGAATGTTAATTTAGCAAGGGTACATTAAAAAAATGTAAATTTTTGAAAATATTCAACATATAGGGGTAGTTTTTAAGGGTTGAAGCAATATTTGTGTGGTGAAAGGATGTGGCATTGTGTGCACAGAGACCGCAAAATTAAATATCTTGCTTTTTTTTTTTTGTTAAATTTTGGCGTCTGTTGTTGAAGGGCAAGGGATATATTTGGTATATAAATGATCAATGTTCAAAAATAATTTACAAGATAGAGGGATAGTTTGTAAGGGTTGAAATAATCGTAAATCCTAATTGTTTCTATTTGTCATAATTTGCCTGACTTTTTTTTATGCACGTGATACGGTCATTATTTAAATTGATGTATAATTAATTTACTCACATGTTGTATTCCAATTATTAAAACGCCATGTCTATTTAAGAACGATGTAAGTCCTTCATTTGGTGCTGTAATGGCATAAAATTTCGCGTAAGTGACATCGCAAGAGTCACAGATGATGAAATCACAAAACCGTACAGGCACAGGTGTAAGATTCACAGTCAATACTCTGTTTACTTTTCACTCATATTTTTGTCGCATTCGACGCGCAAGAATATTTGAAGTTTAAGTTCTAGCTGTGAACAAAGAACTGAATAGCTGTGGTATGAAAAGTGTCTTTTCAGCATCCCTTGGCGCGTGAAGACGTTTCCAACCAATCAGGACGTCTGATTTTGTTTACATATTTGTAAATTCAATAGACAGTGATGTCTGCGCTTTAGGTAAGCAAGTAATTTGTAGCCTATATTGTATATTATGATAGTTGTACAAAAGTTGATGTAGCAACATGGGAACTTTGGTGAACTACAGAAACGATTAAGTAAACAGTAAATCAGCTGTGCGCATGGAGAAATGTTCCAATTGTAATTTAGTTATAAAAAATACTTAATGCCATTTGCGCAAGATATGATAAGGTGCGTTGTACTCCTGATAGAATGTAGAATGTGTGAGTAAGTTTAGTTTTTCGATAGGGCAGAAGGGGGTGTTCTATACAATGACCGAATCAAATAAGAACATTCTAATCAGTGATTGAACATGAACACAAAATCAAGGCATCAAAATTGCTAAAATAAACCTATTCTGATTCAAAATATACAGTAAACATTATCTAAATATTATTGTTACATTACTCACCATTGAAGAAATCTGCATGAACTGCTTTTTCATTTGCCGTTAAATCCATTAATAATCCAGAGGAACCACCTGCCTATTTAATAGGTCTTATTATCATACATATTTTGAAACTTCTCTATGTATGAAATTTAAAATGTCTCTTACCTCTTCTAAATCCATATAAGGCCCAGCTCCCTCGGGAAACATTTCATCTGCTACAATAGCTGGCTTCATTTTACCTGTTTTTATATTAAATAATCCTAATTCTCTAACTACTGTTTAATTACAAATAACCTCACTCTCATCACAGACGTAGGTGATAGCTGACAATATCACAGATTATTAAGCTTTAGCGGATATGAGTAATTCCTAGTAAGTACATTCTTTTCATTTCTACACTTTTTGAACTTGGCTAATTAAAGAACAGAGGTTCTTTAATTACCCAAGTAGCAACCTAACCCAACCATAATAAGTAGACAGTCAGGTTAGGTTAGTATCCTTCAAAATAACAGCGTATTTAGTTGTTAATATTCAAAGTTAGCTTTTGGAGCCTCTCTGTATGTATGTAGTTTCATCGAATGACACGGAGGGCGTACGATTACAATGGACGACGCTAACTGCAAGTCATTGTATACATTTGAAGTAACTAAACATCGAAAGTTTCTAATAGGTTTTATGACGGTTTAATATATGATATGTGTAAAGGAAGTGTTGTAGCATCTATTGGTATTAATATTAGCTATCTATGTAGTGTGAAGTGAAAATTATTTGATAGAAAAAATGGCCTCATGCGGAAAATTCATTTTCTCGAAAACCCTGTCCGAGCGGATGAAACTGAAACCAGATTCTTCTCCAGCATCCTCGAAAATAGGGGGGTAGGAAAAGTTTCGTAAGCATTTACCGAGGAACACTTCTTGTATACAATTACCGAATTTTGCTATTGCAATATACATGGTATTTTATAAAATATAATCAGTCAAAAATTACATTTATAAATAGTCTACAATTGATTCAACAAGTAAGAAGTAAGCAGTCTTATTTGTTTAAAAACTGTCTCATTATATTCTCTCATGATAGTCACAAGCAAAATATTTTTTATTCTGTGCCATTTTTAAAATATTCACTGAATTTAGTATAAGTTATATGTATACTGTACGTGTTTCTAGTAAATATCATACATATCCTGTGATAATTGGGGGTGATACTCAATTTTGGTAGTTTTAGGAATAGAAATTGGTCAAGATTCCAGGCCTATATTCTCCAAGCCTACCCGAATAACATTGGGAGTCTCCAATCTCATTGAATTCTTCCTTCATATCAATTTTATATTTTTTGTCATTATGTAAAAAGATAATTGTTCTAGTATGTATGTGGGGGAAAGGTGAAACATAGTTGTCTTTTAGAGAAGTCATCGAATGTTACTTAACAAATCTAATTTTCAGCATTGTTTTCAAAATCAACTTAGTACAAAAGGTGGAACAAGAAAAGTTAAATAATGTTATACATCTAAAATACTTTTATTTGTATTATAATTATATTTCAAGTAGACATTAAAAACTAATTTAAAAACCTATAAAATAATTGTGTCTATATAAAAAATGGATAAATGCATTTATATTTTGCCAATGAGTGGGCAGCAAAATACAGAATACATTCACCAATGACTAGATCCTATTTGAAATAGTTCCGTTAAAATCTAAATATCACATTTCAGTAGGATCACAAATATTTCATATTGTTATCATCCTTTAACAAATATTTTTGGTATAATCACTATAATTAAAATAAAATGGTTAATGCGTACAAGCCAGTTTTCAAGTTCGTGCATCATTAGTAACAAATAATTAATATACATTAATGTAACGTATCCTACTTACAATCTGAGTATGAATTTAAGAAAGAGAAAGATAAGCATATTTATATCTTACGGACCTTATAATTGTGCATCTTAAAAAAAAACAACTACAATTCCTGTCAAGTAATCTACTGCAGTAAAGGTTTTGATCGCCTTTTAAAGTCAATTAAAAAAAAATACATAATTTAAATATCGGTTGCATTTGATGCAGTTATCAATTTGCCGCAGTATTATATCGAATAAATGATCTAAACATATTAAACAGAGTAATAGTGACTATACTACATTACCTGAATACGACCCTATCTAATTTCTACACTCAACTGTATAAAAGTGGGAAAGTACACATTAATAACTTTTTAATAAAATATTGTCCGTACTTTTTGATATTGCTGCGACAAAATTGTAAGTAGAATTCTAAAAATATTAACCTCTGTATTAAAAGATAGATAAGCCAGTCATTCACTAGACTGAGATATTTCACAACCATACTGTTTCCACAACCGCTGGGTAGTTACTGCACTAGATCATTGTTAATTACAGCTTCGAGTTTGCACTTAAAATAAAATTTATGGCACGAAAGTCGATTTTAAATATCCAACCATTCTTTCAAATACATTTGAAACCTTTACGTTTATGCTGATTAATAAAGGATTAAAATTTTAGTATGAAATTAAAGATGCACTTAGCAAGCTTTGAATGAGATGCAAAATTTCCTTAGGCTATCAGCTATAAGACACATAACTATGGAATATTCAAATGGGCAAATATCCAACCATTCTTTCAAATACATTTGGAACCTTGTCCTTTGAACTTTACGTTTGTGCTGATTAATGAAGTATTAAAATCTTACTGTGAAATTCAAGATGTGCTCAACAAGTTTTGAATGAGGTGCAAAGTTTCCTTAGGTTATCAACTATAAAACAAACATATAAGTATGGAATATTCAAATGGGCAATTTTTGGTTTGTGATTATGTACAGTTGAGTGTCAGTTAAATAACTAATTAGTGGATAAAACGTGATTATTTAAAGCAAGGTAAGTTTTTCATTGGTATATAGTCTTCTTCTCTTTTGGTTTCAGCAAACCTAGAACCACACCACAATGTCAGTACTGTTATGTGAACCATTTCATTTGCAGAAGAACTATCCTAACATTAAAATATGAGCAGAAGTGATACTAATAAACATTTATTTGAAAATGTTTTAACATGTTAGGATACTTCTATTATTATGTAAGCGATTGGTAAACACTCCAAGCAGCAATACAGACAGGGAGGAAAGGACACATACACATTATATCCCAGAAAATTTATTTCTTTAAATATTTTTACAGTTACACAAAACGTTACAGCTCTCATAGCCAATATAATTTTTCAGACCAAACATTCTGTTGTAATAAAAAAGGATAAATGTGATAAGAGATGGGAATGTAATTTGTTTCTTCAAGTAAATTTTATCACAAAAAAAATGTGTTCTATTTAATAAGACGTGAAGCTGGGAGAGTTAACATTTTTACACTCTAAATGATTATGAAAAAACAACTTTTGATACAAGATCACCCATCTCATACTAATAACGATTATTTTATGACACTGTCTTATAGCCAAAACATTCTTTATGTTCTAAAATGGCAAGTAAAGCCTATATGAAAAATATTTCTTCTTAACACTATTGTTTCGTAAAATGAAAATGTTACGAACGAACTTCTATCCATAAAGTAGGTCAAACGCCATAAAACAGTTAATTTGCTATTCTAATCAAGAAAATAATGCTAGACACAATATCTCATAAAAATATTATCAACCACAATCAATTGGAAAGTTTCATGATTTTTACATAGTGAAATTTCCTGTATTTAAGCCATATAATTTTTTAACGAAACGTTCTTTGGCATTATTTATAACTGATATTGTGAAATCCAGTATGTTCATCTTTTCTAATCAATAAATGATAAGATAACAGTTTTATACATTGCTTTTACCAATGTGTGTAAATTAAATGGAATTTTTTCACCTTGTCTATAATAGTAAGTGAACGATAGGAACATAGACAAACAAAAATTTTCGTCTTATAAAAAGTATAGAGAATATATGTTATATGTTAAAAATTTTGTAATATTCTTAGGTCTTTACAAATAATTTAAATTCTCATCATTGTGATGTTTACAGAATGCAATTATCAAACTATAAATTTTAAAATTTATGTAATAAGGGGTCCATTGGACAAGTATTTTTAAAACTACCTAATGCTTAAGCTTATCAATCAAGGCTATTAATAATTTTGTGGGTCTTTGCATTCATCAATTTTAAATCACGAAACTTCCTAAGGATTTTTCTTTTTAAATAAGCTATTCATTAAAACAAAATGATTACTGTATTATTTCTACTACATAAATGTTTTATACTTGGATCAAAAGTCCTAGGCCACTAGTATAATTTAGTCAAATATAAATTCTTTGCTAAAACCTAACAAATTTTTTCTTACACCAACAAACTTTGTTAGATTTATTAAGCCAGGATATTATGAAAAGTAAAAGTCCTAAACATAATGACATATTTAGTCACAATTTGCTGACTATATATGTATTTTTGGGGCTGCACAGCAATACATAAAAATGGTCAAATAAAACTTGCATTTTTGTGATTACCAAACATCTGCATTTTTTTTTAAACTACGAAGATAATTTTCAACAAGAACATGAATTCGAGAACATCATAAAAAAATAGGGAGCTTTTTTGGAAACTACTTATTCTAAAGTAACTTAAACAGAAAAATTCATAAAAGTAAACTTTAACAAAATTATCACTATTTAGTTTAATACAGTTTTATGCCCTATAGATATGAACCACAAACGAGATTTTTACGAAGGACAAAGGGCATAAAATTTTTAATGAAACATTAGGTGGTGTAAGGCTCCCTATATGTGAGCTTTTGGAGTGTTTTTTAAACTCACATTGATAGGTAACCACGAGCTTGGCAACGTCGTCTTCCAACTAAATAGGCAATCAGCACCATAACTACTAGAGCAGCTAACACGCATCCTACCACAATAGGGACCACATCTGGAGTGATGGAGCCTTCACAATCCAAAGCTACAAAGGGAAAACGACATCATAAATATAAACTGTAGCGTTCATCTTTTCTTAAGAATAAATAACTTACTTACTAACAAAACTTGACTGAAAATCAATACAATATATTCCGTTAATATGTTTAAAATATAAAAGTATTTTCTTCAATATGGTATTTTGTAACTTTGTATTATCTTTATACTTTGTTTAGTTACTTTGTACTATCAAGAAACAATGTAATGAGGCACTTTCAAAATGTTCCACTATGATATAGGTAATAACAAATTAATTTTTAAGTTAACAATGTTCTTGGTCCCAAAATGCTTATGCCACAAGTGCAGAATTAAGTATAAAATTAACTAAAAACTCCTTATATTGCAGAGAAATGTATGGAGAGTATCTCACAACTTTGTCAGTGGTACACTAAGGCATATTTTATAAAACATTACTTCTTAAAGGACATCTCATGCCTCACTCATTTCCTTGAATATTCAGTTTTGGCAACAACAAGAAATATTTTGAAAACATATTGTACATGACACAATTTTTATAGTGCATAACAAAAAGACAATCTATATTAAAAGGAATACAGTGCAATCTCGATAATATGAACATCTCAATAACGTGAACATGAAATTTAATATAATTGGACGCCGTATACTATGAACAACATACACCCCCGATAATGTGAACTGAACGCACATGCGCAATTCGTGCATATTCTTATCTCGCTATTATGTACATATGTACTATGTAATCAGTTTGCATCAGTCTATTTATCTTATTAGAGCATACATCTGCTGAAAAGCTCAAAACTGCAGATGGCAAGATTCTCGTAACGTTTCTTCCACATAATGTAACTCCTTTAATCCAGCCAATGGATCAGAATATTCTGAGACCCACAAAATTATACTACAGGAATAGCTTTCTAAGTTGCATTGCTGCAAGTGAGGAATCAATAGGAACTGCACTCAAAAAAATTACATTGAGAGATGCGATTTTTCATTTGTCATCCGCTTGGGTAAAATTATCACCAGAAACCAATTAAGAAATGCTGGAATAATGTAATGTCTACAGCTGATATAGCTAATAAGGAGGGGATGGACAATGCAGATGATGTACTTCTAAATATTTTGCGAGACAGATGGAGGAATGAAACCGAAAAAGAATATTCTGATAGTATTGATAGTGTCATAAGGGATACAATTTCGCTGCTAGAAAAACAAGCGCCCGTAAGTTTAATTCTTATTATAACCATAATTTATAAAATAAATTATGGTTATATTAATAATTAAATTGATTACAGGCTGGGTACGAAGCTTCAGATGTGGAAAGGTGGAATGAAGATGTAAATGAAGGACATACGACAGAATTAGACGTTAGTGAGAATGAAGAAAACGAACCACCAATCATCACAATAACGCATACTAAAGCTATAGGGGCATGATATACTGCTATAGAATGATCCAAACAAAATGCAATCCCTATTAGTAATATAATCACCTTCAAATTAATCCACGAAAGAGCTGTGATAGCAAAAATAACACAAAAAAGAGAACAAAAATAACTACTTTTTTCAAAAAAATTAATGAGTAAATTTTTTTTATTTACAATTTTATGAAACATGTATGAGCGAGCATATATATTCCTTCATTTTTTAAAATAAAGTACATATACTGCATACTACAGACTTTTAATTTGCTATCAATGCCCTCTTTATTATGAACACTCTCGATATCGTGAACGGCCTGCGGGATTTTTATGTTCACATTATCGAGATTGCACTGTATTAATATAAAATTGTGATGGGCCTTTTATTTGTGAATTGCATGCTTTAGGGATATTCTAATGCTAATATAAAATACCGTAAGGTCTAAAATGCAACTGATCTGAAATTCAATAAGAAAGTTTTTCCACACTGATGATTACCACATTTTTAATTGTTTGTACATACTATGGATATAGGACCGACTTGAAAATCTTGTCAGAATTTTTACAATTACATTTTTTTAACTATTAGGTTAACTTACACTTTATAATAGTTAGTTTAACAATTTTATAATATTCGATGCAGTGTTTTTTTTTTTTGGGATTAAAACTTTCCGGAGTCAATATTATTTGTTCTAAATATGCTTTTGTATTTATTGTAATATCTTTAAAGCAAAAAATCGAGAAACCAAGATATAGCACTGAATGCAATTAGTTACTATTGGTGTTATGCATGTTAGTAATTGTATAGTAATTAACTAAAATATTAGCTCCATAAAAATATAATCAATGGATTTTTTAAACTGTCATCATCTTGAATTATTTCTAATACCGCAGATACATAAATACAAGGAAATAATATTATATAATAACTACATACAAATATTTCTTGTCTTGTTATTTTAATCTTATTAATAATTCCCATTCGTCATCAGCTCGTGTAATCAAATGAAAGGCAAATTTAATATCCCTCATTTGTATTTTCTCAATACTTACCAATGCCTCACATTATGCAAATTAATTATGACCAAATAAAAGAACTGCTCAATTGCATACAAGAAAATGCTTCTAAAGCCGGCTCTAGACATTGCGAGTTTTTCCTCGCGAATCACAATAGCGAGTCAAGTGCGAGGCGATTCAAAATGTGATTCGCGAATATATGTGATCAAGGGTGAGCGGCCAGTTATCTTGAGGCAGTATGATCGCCTCGGCCCTGTTCATCTGTAGTCTATACACCGTGAGTTTCGACAGTGAAACGTCTTTGATGCGGGCTGTTTACCAACTAGTGAGCGGATGAGGGTGAGGCAGCAAAGGGAGTCAAGTGGATGGGAGACTCAGGGCGAGGAAATAGTCTAGACCATGCGAGATTTGATTCGTGCAACTGCCTCACGAGGAAAACTCGCAATGTCTAGAGCCGACTTTATAATTAATTTCATTCATTATGCATGCCACTATAAAAATATGTTTCATTTCAATCGAGAATTGTCAAATATTGCATTACCTGAATCAAATTTGTGCTCCGTTGTGTTTCCGAATGCCTGGTATTGCAGATGGCTTACGTGTAAATAAGCAACTGTTATATTTGAATTAGGTTCTGTAAGATTCAATGTCTGCATTCGAGTACACTTGTAGGAATTTTCAGATGGAGTCTCAAACTCGGCTTTATTATGTATCAGATTGTAGACTGTCAACCCTGAAAATAGAGAAGGTCTATAGTACATGATCATAGAACAATGAATTTCATATACATCAATAAATAAAGGTAAATCATGTAATTTTAAATATTCTTTTTATAACAAGATACAGCGTTAAAAGTATATTAGAACATTTAAAACAATAGATTATAAATGAAAGAATGTTACATATTCTCTAATTTTAATTAGATTAAATAAACTTTCTAAAGGGCTCTACATCTGTAGATAATACACTAAAATGACATACACATATTGATTTCTTATCAAAAAACCCATCTCAACATGTTATGCTTTGTATATATTGACACAAATTGCAAGGTAGTCTACTGTGTTTCCAATACACATACAAGGCAGGTATCATCAAAGCGATTCAAAAAAATTCTTTTGAAGAAAAGAAAAAGATTCTCTTGAATCACTTTGAAAATGGTACGCTAAAGTATCGAAACTATAGTAGCGTTAAATTACAATAAAATCTGTAATAGTAACAAAGTTAACTGTTTTACTGTATCATTATGATCAACTATCAGAAAGTAATGGCTAACTCCATTCAGATTTTCTTTTAATAGTTTTTTTAGTTCTATGTATTAAATATATAATAATTAGAATACACCCAAATGAATTAGAGCTATTCGCATTCCTTGTGGCTAATCCCATACCATTACAGTCTCTTGAATTATAGTCGTTATTATTAACTTTATAGAATCATCATACTTGTATGTAATAACTTCTATTCAATAGTTATCTCGCTATATAGTTCAGTGTACAGTTATTTGAAATTTCAATAACAGATCAATATTCAACATAAGTGAATATGTATAAACCAGAATCTTCCTGGAATATTTTACTGAGTAATAAGCTGAATATGTTATATGAATTCAAGTTAATTTCTAGATATCAATATTAACCTTGGTAAACTCCAGATAAAAATTATGGAAAAATCGTTGTAAAGAATGAATTGTGATCCTACGCAAAATTATCAACTAAAATTTATATATCTATTAAATATGACTAATCATAATCATTATTACATCAGTACAAACACGTATTTCTATGCTACTTACAATTAACAGGAAAATATATGATAAACGTTTTAAATAAGATTAAAATAGGTATAAATATTTTTTTCCTTTTTTTTATATAAACAAAATATTTGTTCTTCCATATATACACATTAATTTTATTATAATTATAGAATAGTTATAATGGCTAACCTCCCTTGGTAGTGATGGTCCTCTATAGATAAATTTGGAGGCCTGACAGGGCTTTTCCATTTTTGCCTTCACTTTTTGATTATAAAGGAATTATTACAATAGGGAGTTAAAAAACAAAATGAATAATGCCCAGAAAAGAATTGTTACAGTAAACTTAATTATACTACCAATTTGATTCAAGCAGGAATAACTAGTAGTACTGGTCATATTATAATTGTGAGGTTCAACTCTTTAGATTCATGTTTACAGACATTTACAGACATGCACTATCATGTACATATCATTTTTAAATTCTGAATTGATTGGGCCATTACTTGATGAAAATCCATATTTATGGAAAATTAAAACCTTTGCTGGTTAGATTTTCACTTTTTATTTGTTAAACATTGTTTCGCCAACACAGTGGCTTCTTCAGATGTCAGTCTATGTTCTCAACATCTGAAGAAGCCAGTGTTGGCGAAACAATTGTTTTGTTAAACAAATAAAAAGTGAAAATTTAACCAGCAAAGGTTTTAATTTTGTATATCATTTTTAGTTTATACTAGTACTAGCGACCCGCCTCAGCTTCGCACGGGTGCAATTTCCTAATGCAGAAAATGAGAAGTGCGCTTAAAAAATATTAAGTTATATTTATTACTTTTCCGCACTCCACTATACGCGGAAAAGTAATGTAATCGTGTAAAGAAAAATTGAAAAAACAAACGTTTTTCGGCCTTAAAACAAAAAAAAAATTGTTTTTAAAATTTTATTTTCTGTGTGTGTGTGTCGTTGTCATCGGCATTTATTCTTGTTAGCACGATAACTCATCTAAATCGTGTCGGATCAATCGGGTTTTGACTGATTTTGATTAGGGACGTCTCGCAGACGACACCTATTGATTTTGAGATGGATAGAACACACTCTACCATGTACATGGGTCATAAGAAAGTACAATGGTGGACTATTTGAGAATTTTTTTTTAGCACGATCACATTTAATCGATCACCACTTGTTACGTCATGCACGATCTGAAATGCCGCTCAATATAATTGATGCAACACCGAAAACATACAAACTGCTGCTAAACAATATGAAATTCTCACATTCGGTGAAACGACGCGCGCGCCAGCTATCGGAACATAGTTTTACTAACTCAGAAACCTTCGCGAGCATGCGTCCAACCATTCCCCAAAACTTCATCGCGATCGGAACGGTCTAGGAAGACATAAGAGACATACAGACAAACATTCATTTTTATATATATAGATAGATATATGTTTATTAACATATGGAATATTAAATCCTCTATAAATAGGTGTATGCCACTATCACAATGATAATAAATATACTTTACCTGTTATATACAGGCCTGGTAAAAATTTCTGATTACCAGGATTGGTTAATTTAAAATAAACACAACCAACGGGACATAATACAAATACAGGGTCAGAATGTGATCCAGTTTCCCTATAGTTTGTTTATAAATCCCGTTTAATTGACATCTACCAAAAACTTCATGTTTTTAAAATTTGTTTAGGTTAACTCCTATAGCATTTCCGAACCACGGTCTCGTTCTAACATGTTTAGAAAACTGGGGACAACCCTTGTCCCACACAGTATCCTAAAATAATGCTTTTATACCAGCATTACTCTTACATTACAATATTGACAAAACAGGTAAACAGGATATTGTCTGAAAGTAAATTTCATCTATTTAGCAAGTTGTACATCACCATAACTGTCGATACTGGGCAGATCAAAATAATCACTGGATAAAAAGAAATTATACTCAATACCCTCGAAAATCAACAGGAGGGAAAGACATGCCTAGTAGAGCTTCTCAAAATGTGTGTCTGAATGTGAATAGGCACTTTGAGAAGAATTGTACATGTACATATATAAGTGTATCATATTTTGAAAAGTTCCAGTTAACAGATATCCTACTTTTCGCATGTATGCAGCTGTGTCTGTTAGCATTACTAATGCTTTCTGAGAATTGTATTGATATGGTTATACATAGTGAAAGCACCCAGTACACAATCTATAATTGTTTTGTGGTTGGTTCTGTCTAATATCTTAGAAGTCACTAAATGGCTGCCACTAGCATTGTTAGGTTTTAACATATCTATTAAAAAAATTGCCACCGAGTATCCGCATGCGTCACTTGCTTCGTTTATAATGAAGTAATTTTCCCCCCACGTGCTTGTGATAGGTTTGCAATACGTCCTCTTTTATCTGGTCAACATATCTATTTCTTAGTGTATAGTTGGATTAGGGAGTTTTCGGTTCACACATTTTCCTAGAAACTGATGGATTTAGGTTCCAAGTGGTAGTTCCTTTTTAGGAACTACCACTACCTAAAAAGGCTACCGCGAGGTCATAGAAACATATAGTGTCATTATTGTAATCACTAGACGAAACTTGGTTTTTCACATATCTTGTTACATCATATTTTTTTTTTAGATGAATTAATAATTCACTCACACATATTCCAAAATACATAATTTTCTCTAATACACATGTCCCCAAACAATTTCGCGTCACTACCAATCCAGGTTTGCAGTAACTGTAATCTGGATTTTATCTCGTAGCATGTAAAATTTCACGTAAGCAGTGAAAACAGGGATGAAATGCAAACCCATAACAAACCTACATTAACATATGGTGCCCGATGTCGTTGCTATAGAAGATTCTTTGAAAATGTAAAAATATAGTCAACCATTAAAAAAAACTACCAATAAAGTCATATCTCGGAAATAGATTAAACAAATACATGTTCCTTTTGTTAATCATGGTTCAGAATGAAATCAAGCGTTTTGACACTTTGACTCAACTTTGTATGTACAGTGGCGGCCATATAATTAAGAACCTGAGTAATATAATAAACAATTTGGTTGTTGCAACTTTAGAAGAACGTAATTTACAAAAGTACCATTATATTTCAATACCATATAGCACTTTACAGAAAATATAGCTAGAAGAATGTTTTTCATTAACGTAGGTTGGAATAATAAATAAAAAAATCAAATTTCTAGTCAAGTAAGCGGACAACTAATTAAGAACAACTGTATTCCTTAAGATTTTTAAGCAAATAACAAAAAATTAACTGGTTGGATATCCTTTACTCTTGAGAACCTCAGCACAGTGATTAGGCATTGACTCCACAAAATATTGGCATCACTCCTTGGGAATGGAATAACCATGCTTCCTTAACAGATTCATATAAATTATTAAGGCTGCTTTCGTTTCACTATATCTTTTACATCCTTCCACAGATACTCTATGGAATTTAGGTCCAGCTACAGGATGGCCATTTTAATACGGCCATGGAATTTTAGTCAAACCATTTACGAACAGATACCGCCATATGCTTTGGATCATTATCCTGTTGAAATTTCCAAACAACTGACAAATTACCTTCAGAAAACGGCAGCATTAGTCTCCAATATATTTCTATACTGGTGTTGATCCATTTGACCCTCAACTTGATGAATAGGCCGTATCCCATGCCACGACATACACCCCCATACCTGACTGTTACCTCTTCCATGTTTGAATGTTATTGTAGTGGACTTCGGTTTATATTCTTGCCTTGGAGGACGGCGTATATACTGCCTACCATTAGATCCTATACGATTTATTTTTGTCTCATCCGACCCTAATACATTTTTCCAGTCTTTAACTATCCAAAACTTATAGAGTTGCAAATTAAATGCGGGATTGACGATTTTTTTTTGGCACCATCCGTTTCTTTCGGGCAACTCTTCCCCCTCAAGTTGTGCCTCAACTAAACGACATCAAACACTTCTTACGGACAATTCTGATCTGTTTCTTCAGAATATTTCTTTAGGAATATCAACTGCCGTTAATAATGGATTTTTTTTTGCTAAACGGATTATTCTCTTATTAGTTCTTGGTGTCGTTTTTCGAGGTTGTTTTTTTTTTTTTAGAATATTTTCAGTTGTATTATAGATGTTTAACTGCACGAAAATAGTTTTCGAAGAACTTCATTTTAAACCAATATTTTTATATGAATAATCTGCCTTAAAAAGTTTTGACTATGGTTTTGCGCATCCTGATATGCGCAAACTGCAGTTATAGTCCAATCAATAGGGAATGACCCGGTCACTAATTGTAGACAACAACAAAAAAATGAGCATATAGAAAATAAATTTTCAAGAAAGTTACAGTTTTTTTCTCTCAAAATGGCGGCCGCTAACATAACTTCGCAAAAATTCGCAAGTCAAAAAAAAAACTGTTTTTCGCGAATAAAAAAGAAAGTTGTGCTCGAATTGGAAATAGTTAAATGGGAAAGTTGTAGATAATGAAAAAATCTCCCGATTCAATTTTTGTGAGCTCGATTCGATTCATTACTTTTCGAGATATATCGAAAAAACCGTTGAAAATTGAGTTCATTTGTTTTTGCTCTGAAAATAACAATATTTGATGAAAACATTTAATATTTCAGAAAATGTAGTCCTAAGTGAGACGAAAACAATCGTTTTTGTACAATTCCAAATTTTTTTTTTTTTTTTTTCAAAGTTATAGCTAACACTAAATTAAAACTGAGTTTTAATCATCTCCAGATGATGCCAACTTTGTTGGCGAAACGCACGTCGAGTGTAGTGTATAGTGTTTTGGTGTTTTGTGGAGAACTCAGTTAGTGTTATCTTCACCCCAAGGGTTCCAACCTACTTCAGGATAAAGTTATAGCTGTTTTCGTAAAACAGCTTTTCTATCAAATTGGATGGTCCTACCGACTTGTTCGAGGGCTTATTTTCTTCGTTAGGAGTTGTACTACAAATATATTTTCAGCAACAATCGATTTTTTAAATTTTTTATATAAAAAATCGCGTTTGAAAATGACGTAATTTTCGTACATCGGTTTCTTGGCAATAAATTCTTGTAATAAAACCGATGTACGAAAATCACGTCATTTTCAAATGCGAGTTCTTATATAAAAAATTAAAAAAATCGATTATTGCTAAAAACATATTTGTAGTACAACTCCTAACGAAGAAAATAAGCCCTCGAACAAATCTGTAGGACCATCCGTTTCGATGGAAAAGCCGTTTTACGAAAACACCTTTTTTTACGAAAATAGCTAAACTGAAAAAAAAAAATTTGGATTGTACAAAAACGATTGTTTTCCGTTTCACTTAGGACTACATTTTCTGAAATTATTAAATGTTTTCATCAAATGTTATTTTTAGAGCAAAATAAAAAAAACGCAATTTTCAACGGTTTTTTCGATATATTTCGAAAAGTCATGAATCGATTTGTGCTCACAAAAATTGAATCGAAAGATTTTTTCATTATCTACAACTTACTCATTTAGCTTTTTCCAATCCGAGCATAACTTTCTTTTTTATTCGCGAAAAACCGTTTTTTTACTTTTGCGAATTTTTTAGGTCATGTTAGCGGCCGCCATTTTGAGAGCAAAAAACTGTAAGTTTCTTGATTTTTTTTTTGCTGTTTACAATTAGTGACCATTTAACATAGGGGCTCGGACAGATTGATTGGTTATTGATTATATAACACAAATGATTTAACAGTTTCTGGAGTAGGTTGGAACCTTTGGTGTGAAGATAACACTAACTGAGTTTTCCACTAAATACCAAAACACTATACTCGACGCGCGTTTCGTCAACAAAGTTGGCATCATCTGGAGATAATTAAAACTCAAATCAGTTTTAAGAGTTTCAAGAGTTTTAATCATCTCCAGATGATGCCAACTTTGTTGGCGAAACGCGCGTCGAGTATAGTGTATAGTGTTTTGCGGAAAACTCAGTTAGTGTTAAGTATTAGTTTAAATACTAAATAGCCTTAGTAACGGCCGCGTTCTTAATTATGTGTCTCTGCTTTATGTTTGTTCTCAAGTAGACAATATGGCTTTAACTTTTATACTAGGAGGGGGAAGTCCATAAAGGTTATGTACACTAACCAAATTGTTAACCTTCTGCATTTCACAGCATCTGTGATTACAGGTTTCATACAGCATTTGCTGTAGATGTATCTACTCATTAGTAGAGAGCGTTCTTAATTATATGGCCGCCACTGTATATATTGGCATTACCTATTTAAAAACAAATTTTAATGTACCGTATTTATAACATACTAAATATTTAATATGTATATATATATATATATATATATATATATATATATATATATATATATATATATATATATATGTATGATTTACTAGTAAGAATAGTTTAGAAGTAACGCTTACCTTGTGATGTGACATTAAGAATCGCTGTTATATCCTCCACCTCAAATTTGCTTGTATTTAACTTTACAAAATCAAATTGCAACGAGTTACTCTGTCCCCATTTTACTTGCAGCTTTTGGTTGGTTTGTCCATCACATGAACCAGATCCTTCGGCATCTAGTGGTACATTAATTTGTACTGATCTATTCGATTTAGAATCCACAATTTCAAACTGTATGGCCGCTGCCAGGACGATGCAACTCCTGTTAGAGTTATCGAAATTGACTGTCCAATTTCCGGTCTTGGGATCGACTGGTGTAGGAGGTGTAGGTTTAACTGTAGTTGTAGCCGATGTGGTGGAATTTGGTGATGGTGCTGGCGTAGGCTGTGTTGTGGGCTTAGCAGTTGTTAGAGTAGTCGTTTTTGCTGTTGTTAGAGTAGTCGTTTTTGCTGTTGTTGAAGTGGTCGTAGTTGGTTCAGTGGTGGGGATTGGTGTGGTTGATATATTTGGAGATGGTGGCTGAGGGTCCACTGATACACCTAAAAATATAAATTATTAATAGATTTTTGGTATTATCCACAAACAATATACTTTAAATGTATATTATTTATAGTTTAGGTCATTCAGAAAAAAATTCACTTTCTTAAACTAAAATCAACGCTGCTTACGGGGGCACGTCAGTTTTCAGCGCCATTTTTTCAATGTATTTTAAGAATTTTTATCGCAGCAACTAATAAAGATAAGAACATACGGCTTACTGTGCATAAAAATGTACACATTGATCTTTAAATAAAAAATTTATCCAGTTAAAATTCCCCCGTCAGTTCCGTGAATTCTGCCGTTCCCAATCGGACCATGCTCATGGTTTCTAGGATTGGCAATGTACGGTTCATCTGAAAACAAAAATTGATACAGCTTTTTAAAGTGTATGAGAATGCGCATCGCTTGACACCGGAATTTTTTTTAATTTCGATTTTGTGACAATATGGCGAAAACGCAAAGTTGACATTGCGTTTTATTTAAAAAAAATTTCACTTAGATGTAGCAAAAAATGAAAAAAAAAAACCGAAAAAAGCCCATGTCAAATGTCAAAATGACGCAATTTGATAGGCTTCAAAATAAAAAAAAACAGAAAATCGAATTATTTTGTATTGAGGTATCTAGGAACCGCCTTCAAAAAAACGGTTTCGAGAAAAACCCGTTTGGAATCAATTTAAACGGTATTAAATTACTCATTTTATCTTCAATCTTAAAAAAAAACGTCATGCACACTATACACAAACAAAATGTCTACACAAAAGTCGAACGCGACTGAATTTATGAGCTGTGCGAGTCTGTACTTGTCTGTTAATTGTCACTTCTTTAAACAGTGCTATAACTAAGCCATTTTTGCGAATTTCGTTAAGCGGCCTTGGGAATATATTCTCAAGTCCTTAACCTTTGAAAATATGCGAATAAAAAAAAATTGATTTTTTGAGCCGACAGAACTGACGTGCCCCCTTAAAACAGTTTCCAATTGTATCTTTAAATTTCGAGCGCTGTATACATCAAGCGCGCCCATCAACGAATCGTCCAAATGAAAATAGTGTTGTACAATTTTAGAGAAATGTAACATTTCATCATTATCAATATCTACTTGTTTTAGTCACCTTGCAGCCGAAAACAAAGCTGGAGGTGTCCCTAAGTCAATGTTTGTAATTCATACTTTTAATTCTTGATCACTTGATCGGAACTTTTTAGCCAAACTATTCGTTGAAAATTATGACCACTTTCTTGGACATTTATTTGTCTACACATCTTAGATATATCTGCATCCAATTCAATATTCCACAATCTAAACCGAACGAGAATAAAGAACAAATTCTGATTATAAGGACAAAACGTTAAAATATCGTATGATACATTTGTACTACTTTTCGCACTCGCGTCAAGTAAGTACTATTCATTTCATCGCTATTTGCCAAATAAAAAACTGTTATCTTACCGATAAACGAAACAGTCTGAGCCTAGCCATAACAACAAGCCACGGTATGAGATAAGACCCGTTTAGGATTTTTTATTTGGCAAATAGAGATGAAATAAACTATATACAATAAGTACTGTAACAAGTCCTTATACTATCATATTTTATTATTCAGTGATGTGGTGAATAATAATTTATTAATGATGGTGACTCGTTAGATATGTAAATCTATTTGTTTCCTATGAAAAAGTTGCTCGTATTCATAACAAAACAATAAAAGATAAATTGGAGAAAAATATAGAAGTGGCTAAATTAATAAATCTACTGAACTGGATGATATATCCAGTTCAGTAGATTTATTAATTTAGCCACTTCTATATTATAAAATATGGGCCCGACAAGTTGTCCCAGGTGGAATTATTAAAGATTCTACCGCTATCTGAATTTGAGGCAATTTCTCAGCGATTTGAGGGACAATCAAAAATGTAGCATTGTGACTAAAATTGTTATATGTATGTACAAAGAATTAAACATAGTTATCCAGTTCACCGTCTAAGTTACCTGCAGGTAAATTGACACGGTCGCATGTTAAGTTGCTTAACCTTATTTTAGAATTTGATTGGCCAGCATTGTAAAACAAAGCATGATATCCACTCGCCATTGTCATTTGATATATTCTCTCTGTATAAGTGACGTTAATGTCGTTGATAAGCTTTGTGGAACTGACTCGTCAGCATTTGGACTAACTGGGCTCTTTCCACATTAGCAATGTAAAGTTTTCATCTCATTAACAAAATGTAACAAAGTACCTTTTTAAGACAGCTTTTGCAACCACTAATTTATAGTTAGTAATAATGTACCCAGGTTTTGAACAATTCATACAAATATTTAACCTTTTAACCCGTTCATTACGTGGCATCAGAATGGCATGTCTAGAAATTTTTTGACAAAAGTTAAATGTGCCCTCCTGCAAAAAACACATTTATAATTATTTTTGTTCGTGTTGGCATGAGGTGGATCTATATTCTATATTCGTGTTTCTTTTATTTTGTAGACATTGCTTTATTATCAATTGTCTTTAAAGTTGGCACTTATCATTCAATAAGTTTTAAATATGTCTATTGTTGGGTCAATATCACATTCAGTTTGATTTTTCCACTCACATTCTGTATTCATGTCCAACTTCGAGTTTAATAAATATAGCAATAGCAAAATAGTAACCTAGTACCTTGCATTATCATACCACAAGACAGTGCTCGGTAATTTAATAAGAATTAATCTAAAAATATTCTTAGCGAAGTATAATTTTTCGTATCTACTATAGCTAGTTCAAATATTGCTTTTAAATGAGAATGAATAACTAATGACAAAATTTTTATTCTCATATCTTTCTACTGGCAAACCCCAAGTTACATAATTTGCTTCGCTTACATCTACATTATTAATTACTACCTCAAGGCTTCATCTTTTATAACGGACTTTAAATAACATATATTTTGAACTTTGTTTAATTTTAAAGTATTGTCTTGGCGATATAAAATATTCGCGAAATAAAATCCATTTTTCTTAACTGTCACCAAATTTTGGCAATTTTATATCTAGCCGCTTGTTGAAATACGCGATACTTTAGTTCACATTTGATCTACATACTAGTGCAATAGCCTCATATTTATTGTCAAATAAATGCTTCAATAGCATTATCTGCCATTTCACCATCAAGTGTTCCTATATCTAACTGCATAGCTTAAAATTCGCCCCACGATAGTTAAATTTTTTGTCTGTGGGCGTTTAATTCAAATAACGAGTAAGCAAATCGCAATAATATTACGCCATCCGTGCCCCCTCGCTCATACCAAAGGCACCTCCGGAGCATGCCTCTAGAGCTTCCGATCAAAAAACAAAAGTTACCACGTTGTTCGCAATGGTCGATTTACTATTTTGATTTTGTCAAAATGCCGACATTCGAACGAAAAGCATTTCGTACATCGACCTAAAAATTTCGTGGCACACACGAAAACGTTTAGTAAATATACATTTTTAGGCAAGTTGATCACTCACGAAATTGTGAAATTTTGTGAATTGGAATTTAATTTGCCTTTGTCTGAATTCCATTTTTTTTAATTGCGTATTTTCTTCAGATATGTCGAGAACCAATTTATTTATTATAAACCAATAAGTATAACGCATGATGAAAGTTCATACGTTAATAGCCAATACAAAAGTTTTTGTCAAACCTCTTATTAAACGGATTCGGGAATGTTTTTCAGCACTTCCATTACCACCTGAACCGATATTAATGAATGCAAATGGCGTACGTGATTTAATATACTCACATATTATACTAGAATTTTTAGACAATGAAATCTACAGCTGTAAAGTTGCGGTCGCATGATTCTGAAGCGACAAGAACTTTTTTCGGATCCTCAAGTTGAAACAGATATGGCAGTGATTTGTACCACGTCTTCTATGGTTGCACCATTTATTCAACAATTACAAAACAGTGCGTTGTCTTCAGCAGAAGCACTTACTATCATTCAAAACTTGCCCCTGTACAACTTAGCAAATAGCATAGGAATTGCTGAAGCCTTGAAATATGCTGACGTGTTAAATAAAAACCCTTATACAGAAATTGCGATTTATAAACTCCTGTATAAATAATCAACAACAAGATACGAAAAAGTATTATAAATTTGCAAATATTATTTCTCTAGATGTAGAGCGGTCATTCTCCCACTTCAAACCTGAATTTTCACCATATCGCAGAAATTTAAATGAATATTCAACGGAATCAATACCTTCGTCATCATCTACACTTCAACGGTGAATGGTAAATGCATATATAATTTTTATATATGTGTACCTTATATGTCCTTGTATCAACGTTGTACGCTACTGATGCGCGGCGAAATGTACAGAAGCGATATAATTTGGATATATGTTTGTTTACCATGTGCGGACTAAAACAAACTAAAAAAAGGAATTATTTTTCAGAGAGCATCTGTAAAGATCACTCAAAAACCTACGTAAACCAAACGTAACCGTTTTTGGTCAAGGGAAGAAGTTATATGAGATTTTCCTCTATTTTTTATCGTTTCTATGTAATAGATATATGTTACACGCCATTGATGAAGCAGTCCAACAGAAGATAAGCCGTAATAATAACATTAAAAAAACATGATCATGATGATCAAATCCGAGTTTTACTTATTAAATAGATTTGTCTAGAAATTTTCCAAATCCAAGTGGAGTATAAGTTTTTGCATGCATTTTATGTTCTTTAACATATAATTTTGTGTAACGTAAAGGAGTTAACCTGTTTATTAGGCATACAGATTTTGAAAGTTACAAATTCTCAAAAGTAATCAGTATTTCATGAAATCGTGATACTGATATCGGAAAAATAGATCAGGATGTCATTTCATCATGAACTTTAATACAAGCAAGTAATTTTACAAAGCGTTTTTAAGGCACAACTATCCTAAATATGGGATAAGCTATGACATTATTTAATTAATTACTAATGCATTATCAATTCGTCTTGAAACAAAAGTTACCGTCCTATTCTGGGCGCCCGTTTACGTGGGTTTATATATAATTTGAGTCGATTTGCGACACTTTCAGATTTACTATAGTATTATATATTTCGGATTTACTACGGTCCATCGAATTCTTAAAAAAAAAGTTTTCCCGAGAAAAAAATCGAAAAAATAAATCATCTACATTAAAGAAAGCCTGAAAAACTCGACGGCTTTCTTAGATTTATTTTAAAATCTGCTTGGTACGACTGATTTTAGAGAACAATATCATCTCAACACTTAATCAAATTTATTTGGTTTACGACACAACAGTCTGTTTTTCAACAAAACAAAGGTTACTCTCACATTCTGGATCAATACATCGAAACTCACGTATTTCGATGTAATTTGAGTCAGAAATATAATATTCCTTTATAATATAAACGAATTTTGAAAAAAAATCTGGAGTATTTAAATTGACTCAAATGACATCCAAGCCCACGTAAAGATTCCAGAATATGATGATAACCGTTGTTTTGTTGAAAAACTGACGATTTCGTGATAAACAGAGTGAATTTGATGGATTTTCGAGAAATGACACGACTATATTCTAAAATCGAATCGACTAAGTATATATTATATACTTAGTCCATCGAATTCTTTCCACACAAAAAAAGGTTTCCCCGATAAAAAATCCGGAAAAAATCATTTAAATTTAAGAAAGCCTGAGAAATTCATCGGTGTTCTCGGTTTTGCTCCAAAATGAAAAGTTATCCTGGACGACCAATTTTAAAAATAATCGCCTCATATCTCGATAATCCAACAAATTTATTCGATTTACCAAAAACCCGTTAGTCTTTCAATAAAACAAAGGTTATCACATTCTGGAGGTCCATTTACGTGGGTTTCAATAGCTTTAGTCGATTCCGATACTTTGATTTTTTACAATATTCTCTTGCACCCATTGAATTTTCTTCTCTCAAAAAAAAAAAAAACATTTTCTCAAAAAAAAAATTCGAAACAATTCATATAAACTAAACTTAAGGAAACCAACAGATATTTCGGTTTTACTCTAAAATCGACGGTTATCTTGATACGACCGATCTAAAAAATAGTTAAGTCGTATCTCGATAGTCAATCAGTTTTAAGGGCCCCACACACGCTCAGTTCTTAACACAGGCCAGCCTGAACAAACCAGGTTTGTGCAGGTATATCTGAGCGTCTGTGGATAGTGCAGGTCGGATGCGCAGACCGCCGGCAGTGAGTTTGCACGTGTGTGGGTCAGTTCAGGCCACGTGTTCAGTTCAGTATGAAGTTATAACCCATGTGTAGAGAATCCACCGCAGAATTCATCGAATTATACAAATCTTTGCCGTGCTTGTGGAAAGTTAACAGCAAGGCATATTCTGATCGAAACAAAAAATCGGCTGCTCATTAGGTGCTAGTCAAGAAACTGCAAGAGATGGAGCGTGAAGCGAACGGAGAGGCGGTTGTAAAAAAAAAATAAACAGTTTGAGGAGTTCCTTTCGGAAAGAGTTAAAAAAAAATAAGTAACAGCAAAAGAAGCGGCGCTGGTGAAGAGGATGTTTATACGCCTTTGCTTCTTTTTAATAGCGCAAGCGAAGAGAAGGAGCCAGGCAATATCACATTGAGAAGCCATTGTAAACTGAGCAAATATCTGGACAGTTGAACTGTATGTGTGGGTCCAAAAAACAACACAGACCAATTTGCGCAAACTTGGTTTGCGCAGGCAGGCCTGTATTAAAAACTGAACGTGTGTGGGGAATCTTAGACACGGTCAGACTTTCAATAAAACAATGTTATCCTCACATTCTGGAGGTTCGTTTATGTAGATTTCGATATAATTTGAGTTGATTTGGACAGATTTTTTACAAAGTTCGCTTACAAGCAATCCCTTAAGGCCTGTACACACGCTCCGGTTTTCACTCCGGCGTGCCTGCGTGGGCCGAGTTTGTGCAGTTAAGCTTGAGTGTGTATGGATCATTCAGGCGGCCTGCATGGGCCATAAGCTAGGCCTATGCAATGTCTGTTCGGTTTTGATATTTTGGCCTGAACGAACATGTCTGTGCAGGCAAGCCGGCATATGTGTTGACACGCCAGTCCAATACCACAGTTTTGGATGAGTTGCCATTGCGTTCAGTTCACACCTGTTGCATTTAAAGTAAAAATATGGACACCAGAAATTATTCAAGAGATTTTCTTAAGGAATTTATAGAGTTGTACCGGAGCTATCCTTGTATATGTATGTTTCTTCATCCGTACGAAGGTAGTTAAACCAATCAGCCTTTGTAGTCTTTAATTCAGCTAGCAAATTGATATGAGAAGAATGTTGTCTCTTTAAAATCCAATCTTTAACCCATTTATTTCTTTTTTGTTTTTTTTTTGATATGTATCGTATATGAACTTAGTTTTATAATGAAGTTAATATAAAGTGTAAAAAAAAATACAAACCAATAATTATCGCGATTTAAAATACATATGAAGTAAAATAATCATCTTTATTATCTTCAGCTGTTGCTTTCTGTGAGAAGCGATACAATGCACGATTCATGAAATAAATATTATTCATTTGCGGCGCCGGTGTTTGCAATTAGCAGTGTTGAACGTTATGTAATAAGACGTTCGGTTATTTTTGTCTAATTACGAATCAAAATTTTTAATATCCATGTCGTTTTTAATACAATATATTACAATAATCCTAAAAATATTTTCTTTGATTTGTTTCAAAAATAGACGCGTCAGAATAACAATTACTGTGAATCACTTCTCAACTATGAATGTTTATATTTCCAATAGAGAAATGTAAAAAGAAAAAGTAAAAGTCACGCCATAGAAAAAAATCAATACAATTGCCCTTGAATCATTCTGTTTCATTCTCTAAAGCAAGGACAATATGCAGTAACTGTTCCACAAAAATTATAAATAAACCACGACAAAAGATTGAATAATACCCCACGAATAATAAAATAACGTATGGCATATGTGTATAAGGGACAGACAAATGTTTGGCGTTCAGTGTATATACACAAAAGAAATTAGATTCATAATTCCAGGTTTATTTCGAAAACACCAATGCAGTACAATGAAGCCTGAGAAATTAACTGGCTATCAATAAAAATAGATATAAACCTTTAAAAATATACGTTAATGATATTTTTGGAGTGTTCCCTTGATAGTTGTATTAATGAATGTAAGAAATAATAAAATAACTAAAATAAGTTTTCAATATGAGAAGTTGAGGTTTCTCAATTCCATCCTTTACCAAGGAATGACCGAAAAAAATAAAGTACTTCCCTTAAAAGAAAATTGTATAAAGAAATTTTAAGCTTGATTGAACTTACTTTAGTTGAATTGACCGAAAACAAAGATTAAAATCAACTGTCATTTTCAAATTGCTATCGATATACAACATTTATGAGTTTTTTTATTTTGCAATTTAAATTTCAGGCAGGTTTTCCTTACCTGTCAATCTAACATGATTTAAGTGTACAAATTACATTAGATTTTAAGTCTTTCGGTAGACAATGAAATAGAATTGTTTAGATGAAATAGAATAGTGTTTTCACTTTACCAAGATAATGATCCCAAACACACTGCTCGTCGTGTTCGCGAGTGGATCATTTATATGTACTTAATCCCCCTGCTCAATCGGCCGATCTCAATCCAATAGAGCATGTTTGGTATGAATTAAATCTTCGATTAAGAAAATATGAAATTTCTAATCGAGAGTAGCTCAGACGAACGTTGCAAAAGGAATGGAATCGATATCTCCCAAATTTTGTAACAAATTGGTATCTTTTATTCCACGTCTTCAAGCAGTCATTAACAATAAGGGCGGCCCGACGAAGTATTAGAAATTATAATACTCGTAATTCCAGTAAACTTCTGTTTAGAGAATGTCCGACTTTCAGATGTGAGTTACAATTTCACAACTATTTATTTGTGATATGGTAAAATGTAATATGTATGACATGCTAATAAAAAATTAATTTCATGATTTCTGTCCTTTTTCTCTCAACTTGCTTGTGTTGTCCGACTTTTGAGTATGACGTACTGTATGCACTAAGGTGAGTAGTTCTCCTTCGGAATTTCCCATCGTCGGTTTTTACATAATTGGGATCAATAAGTAATGTTTTCAGTTATTCATTATTAAATTTTTATCCCGGTTTGTAGTGACGTTTCTGAATGACCTTCTTTTCGATCCAGGAAATATTAAAGTAGTTAAATTTAAAACTGATAGGGATAAAAGCATAAAGGATTAATATAAAAGGTGAAAACGATATATAAAATATAGTAAACATATTGCAGTGTATTTGATTCCGCTTCGATTATACATTTAGATTTTTTTTTTTTTTTTGTATAGTTAAACTTGATATATTTAAGTGTGTGTCTAAGAAGTCTAAAGAACTCTAAGAACCACAGAAAATAAAATATACAAAACCATATTAGATAAACGTCATATGGTTTTTAGAAATCTGAAAATTAGAATAAATAAATACATAAAATCTAAATAACAGCTGTTAATGTTTCTTTCATTTATTTTATGTAGGTATAACAGCATAATAGGTTTCATCAAAACATTTTCATTTATTCAATCACTGAACACAAATGAAATTCAAAGTGGAATGACTGTAACCTGACATAAACTCGTACATAAAAAACTTCTCGGTTCACCGACAGTTACAAATAGGCAATTTACGGCTTCATATTCGACTTTCTACGTTTATTAGACATGCGAAGTTTCGTAAAAATGGAATACTGAAACTTGTATTTAATAAAATGACATCTGTTAGATATGTTATGTATGGCAATCTGTCACCAAACAGTAAATTCACAAAATTACACAATAATATGTTTAAGGATGTCGAGCAAGACTAATGCAGAGAACTAATTATAAATAAATTAGGAATATACAAGGTAAGGCAAGTATTAGCAAAAGAAATATTGAAAAGCGGGACTGTTTTTTTAAACAGCACAAAATACGTGTTATGAGCATTATCTACATCAATTGTATCATTGAGAAAGAATGTAATGAAACATTAAATAATTTCCCCAAAAATATAGACAATAAGGAATTAATTTCATACTTACATTCTTAGTCTAAAAGGTCGCCCTCTATCGGCTAAAAACATAATGAACTCTTCATTATTATCTACATTGCAAGGAAATATCGAAAGTGTCCAATTACATTTCTTCTCAATGGTATTTAACAATTTATATTAATATTGCCTATTATTCACGGTACGAGTATTATAAATTATATACTTCCACTAGAAGTCATTGTTATTATTTACGAGTTATAAGATTTATTTAAGAGCACTGGCCTCGTATAAGTAATACGAACAACAAAACCGGGAAAGTGATTATTTTCTGGACGAGCTGTATAATTATAAAACGAGCAGTAGTTAATCTTGGAAATTAACACGATCAGTAAAGAAACTTAAACAAAACCCAAAAGTTCCCTGCATGTCATTTTTGTGAGAAGTAACATAACCGATCGGTAGTGTCACTTTTCATTAGCGTATCTCATTAAAAAAAAGTGATGTTAGATATATCGGTGAAGACTTGCAGATCCTTCGTCACGTAACCGGGTTAGAACAGCAGCACAACAGTGATTTTCCACTCACATAACCAAACATAATTATCTTTGTAGGTGGTTACAAACAAACGTATTTTCTTTCATTGTATTGAACATGGTTTTAAGTTTTTCTGAGGCTATTTATATTACTAAAAATCGTCATAATTTGACCAAATTATAACGTAAATAGGTCCTCAGGTAAATAAATCTACCAACCGAATATCTGGACTTCCCCTAACAAACAATTATCATGTTACAGACATTATCAGATAATTCCGATGAAAGTGGCAAAAACAATTCGTACAATCACCAAGGTGACTTTAAAACAAAGGACTATTTAATACAATATACATTATCAATTCATCTTATCAGGTTAACTAAATAATTTATCGTATAGCTATCAACAATGATTCTCGATGTTTAGGTAGGTATGTACCTAAAATGCATTTGTCAAAGGGTGGAGTAAATCAGTTGAGATTACTTTCATAGTCATCAGTTGAGATTACAATACGGTCTTCAACTTATGATAGTTTGTAAATGCCCTAATTGTTAGTCAAACAATGGTATACACACGGCGTAGTAGTAATAATTTCATCGGCGTAGACAGTACACATAATTATGTTTATTTACGTTTATTAGTTTCTCCACTCGTAATATTGCAGACACGTTCAACGTACGCTGAACGTTTCTATTGTTTAATGCACTATTTCTATAAATTTAACCTCTAATACTCACCCGAATCGGCTCCTAATACACTTAAAATAATGGCACAAAATACCACGAACGTTTTTAAACCTGCCATATTTGGCGTATTAGGACAAAAGTTATTTGTATAACTAAAAGGTCAGTTACTTTCTACTTTTCTCCCAGCCCGTAATCTGCACAATTTGCTTGTGTAACGTTGCTAAAACGCAGAAACGAATAATCTACCGATTCTAGCGTTGGATGACTGCTGACTGGCGTTTCCCTTCAAGATGGCAACATTATAGATAAGTGAGCATGCGCAATAACGTCATGGTCTTAAGTTGTTCAACATGTCTGTATTCAAATAATGTCGGGAATATTATTTATTTGAATTACGTATGCACTTGTGAATATTTTTAACAATATACTATTTATTTATTTATTAGATTAATGATATTCTTAATAAACTTTATAAACCATTAATCTCGGTTTTCTTTAAGCAGGTTTAATATAAAATCGGTTTAAAAAATTAAAAGCCGTTTATTCTAAATAACGTGTATCCAAACAGCTAAGTACATAAGAATATCTTCTCATGTGGTTCAAGATCATAAAACTTTTTTTTTGTTAAACATTGACACTGAACCGCTTTTGAGTTATATTAGGAACTTTTTTTTTCTAGACGCACACGGCAAATACGTTTGCCGTGTGCTTCTTAACAGTGCATTAAAAATGTTTAATTAATCGTAAATTAATCAAAATACTAATTATTCAGCTCAACTGTCCTTGGATCAGTTAAATACAGGTGTTAACAGTAATTACTACCTCGAAAATTTGACGAATTGTATATTACTTTTGTTTAGTTTAATGTTCGGTATCTATAGGGGTAAAAAAAATTTAGGATCATATTTTAATTGTATTAAATAATAGCTCCAAATCACAAATTTCATTACGGTATTCGCATTTTTTATGTTTTAAATACTTTTACGCAAAGTCCACGCACGGCTACAATTTTGGATTTCCATGTCATCCTATTATGACATGGAAATGGGAACAAATATTTAAGAGAAAAGAAAACAAACAATTAACTTTTGGTAATTGAAATAAGTAAAAAACAATAGTTTTTTACTTATAAAGTAACAATCAGTTTTTAAGATAATTACTAATTGTACATTAATACAAATTTTAATTAATTATCAGATGTTGCCTCTTTCGACTAATCCTCCTTCAATTTGACACATTTCTCAGTTCTTTGACGATTAAGATTGCCTACTCTTCTTAGATCTGGAATGCTGATTTCGCGATAGGCCCGTCTTATTTTAGCAAAAGGTTCTTTTCGATTTCCGGGTCTTGTTTTGTTAATTTTATTCGTCACTGTTTCCAGAAATAAAAATCTGGTGTAATATTGGGGAACCTAGGAGGCCAGGAGGAATGGATATCAGATGAAACGTGGAATCTTATTAAGGAGAGAAAAAAGAAGAAAGCGGATATTACACAGGCCGAATCAATAGAGGGGAAAACAGAAAAACAGAGACTCTATCAGGAGCTAAACAAACGAGTCAAAAGATTAACAAGGAAATACAAAAGGAAGTGGACAAAGGAACTAGCCCAAAAAGCACAAACAACTGCACAAAATAATAACACCAGGGAATTTTATCAGATCACTAAACGGTTGACCAACAAAGTGTTTAATGAGGCAAGAATAATAAGATCCAAGGAAGGCCAGTTGTTATCATCAACGGATGTACAGCGGGATAGGTGGAAGGAACACTCTCAGGAACTGTTGGGCGCTTCACATAATAAAAGGGAAGAAAACGAAATAGAAAACGAGGAAAATGCAGAGGAATTGTCGATCAATTGTGAACCGCCTACTAAGACAGCGTGCCATGAAAACACTAAAAGATAACAAATCCCCAGGGGCGGACAATATGCCGGCAGAATTTTTGAAGGCAGATCTTCAGTTAAGCGCAACGTTACTAGAGCCCATAAACAGGCAAGTGTGGGAAACAAGCATCATTCCAGCTGGCTGGAAGGAAGGAATAATAATAAAACTACCCAAAAAAGGAGATCTCACTCAATGCCAGAACTGGAGAGGTATAACCCTGCTAAATACAATAAATAAAATTTTAGCTACAATAGTACTTAGGAGACTCACAAATGTGATCGAACCAGAGCTCCGACCTAATAAAGCAGGCTTTTGATCAAATTGCTCCTGCATAGACCACATAAATATAATTAGAATGATTATAAGCAATCTGTAGAGTAGCGGACGTCACTATACTTAATATTTGTCGATTTTGAACGTGCTTTTGATAGCCTTTCACATGGTGCCATTTGGAGAATATTAAAGCTAAGAGGGGTTCCTGAAAAAGTGATATCCCTCATAAAAGCGCTGTACGCAGAAGCTAACTGCAGGGTAGGGCATGGTGGAACCAATAGTTAAGGATTTGAAACACTCTCTGGGGTTAGACAAGGATGCGTGCTCTCCCCTTCCTATTTAATATTGTAGTAGATTACATTCTATCTAGAGTCAATAGCAACGCACAAGGTATTCGCTGGACCTTAACCTCCAGCCTAGGCGATCTGGAATATGCAGATGATGTGTGCCTTATGGGCCAAACTTTTCAAGAAACAGCAACTCGATTGCAGATACTTTCAATAGAAGCCAGCAAGATCGGCCTAAAAATCAACATCAATAAAACAAAATGTATGAGAATTAACACCAGATACAATGCCCCATTTTATATAAGTCACATAGAAATAGAGGAATTCACCTACCTGGGAAGTATCATTACAAAAAGTGGGGGTGCAGAAACTGACATTCGTAGTAGAATGTAAAAAGTACAGCAAACCTTCAATTCACTCGGCCCAGTGTGGAATTCCAGACAATACTGCACACAAACAAAATTACGAATTTTTCAATCAAACGTCAAGTCAGTTCTGTTATATGGTTGTGAAACTTGGAAAATCACAATGGTACTATCACATAAACTGCAAGTCTTTGTCAACAAGTGCTTACGAAGAATACTTCGTATATTCTGGCCAGACCGCATAGCAAATGACGACCTTCTGCATCAAACAGAGCAGAAGGAAATTGCATCTGAAATTAAAAGCAGAATTTGGGGTTGGGTGGGGCACACACTCCGCAGACCCAATAATAGTGTTGCGAAACAGGCTCTAGAATGGAATCCACAGGGATCTAGAAAAGTAGGAAAACCGGTACAGACATGGAGAAGAACAGTGATGGACGAGTTAAAAAGGGCAGGAAAGACATGGAATGAGGCCAAAGTCATGGCGCAAAACAGAACCAAATGGCGCGCTTTTACCGAAGCCCTATGTTCCATGTAGGAGTTAATATAGGAGACCAGAGTTCAAAAGGATTATTTCTTCCTATACAGCGCATTGGAGAATGTTCGTTCAACCACTGATAAACAATTCTGGAACTATGGTTTGATGCACCATTTGGCTGGAGAAACATCTCTTGTCGCATATTAAACGAAAGATTTTCATTTGCATTCCATAATTCCGTAGCGAAAATGTTAACTAAATGCTCAGAATCTAACTAGTTACTAAAGAAAAACGGACCAATTAGTCTGTCTCCTAAAATTCCACACCATACGTTAACTTTCTCTGAATACTAGTCCTTACAATAATTAATCAATTCTTAACTAAATGAAGATTTTCTGTAGCCCAGTATCTACAGTTTTAAGAAGATATTAGTCCATTAGTGATAAATGTAGTAGTGGTAAAAAAAATTTGATGTAGAAAGTTCTGGTCGTCTAAAATAGTTCCCTAGGCCCAGTAACAATATTCTAGCCTTTTATATTTATTCCTTCCTTTTTTGTAGAAATTTTGGTTTATAAGACTTGATTTTATGACGACTGAAACCTTGTCGATATTCAGTTGAGATGCTAAATCTTGTAGACACACTCTTGGATTTTTGAGACACACTACAATTGAATCGGCCATTTCAGAAACAGCACATGTCAGTTTTTCAGCCATTTAAGGTTTGTCTCAAAAACATAATATTTATAGGTAAATACACCATTCCAGGCAGTAACGGCACTTGTTAAGCAATATTTCGATAAATTCTGAATGCCTATATATCGAATTGCATTCAGAAACAGCACAAGTCAGTGAAATCTGAATATACTCAATAATGGAGTATACTGAAATGATGGTAAATGCAACAAGAAAACCACAATTTTCTGTAAAAATGGTTAGAACTGATGATATTGTTGATTATAAAGTATGGTGGCCGCGCTTTTACAAACGACATAGTCTATCTGTTGATTCCTTTGGGAGAGGTGTGCCGAGAGAACAAAAACAAAGTTTCTAGATAACAGATTTTACCCATTTTTACTATTCTTCAGATGAATCAGAGGTAATTCAAGCCTTTAACTTTATAGATAGATTTACAAGTCATAAATTTAGACTCTCTACATCTAATTTGGTCACATTGTCTCAACCTGCATGAGACCGGGCTTATTCAGAGGGATTGGTTTCCATTAATTCAAAAAAAAAAACTTGATAACATCAATAAATTGGTTTCTTATGTTCCTAAAGAGCATCAGGACTTTTATAGTGAAATTCTACGTTGGCCGACAATAAGAATAATTGTAAGAGTAAAAAAATAATGAGTAAATTGCCCTTAAAATATGCTTTGTGCATGTTTCTTGCTATTTATAATAAAGGTTCTTGAAAAATTATATTCATCTCTATTGTTTTCATTATTCATTTCAGAAACAGCGCATGTCGATATTTTTTCAATGGCTATGTCTTTTTTATTTTGGTTTCTTGTTTAAAAATTATAAGACCAACATAACTTAATATCACTGATTGATGCACCGGTGACATTTGAAATATTTTTTTATCTATCTTCTACTCTATACAGATTTTTTCACTTCCTATAAATCTTTATTGAATCGACATGTGCTGTTTTTGAAATTACCGATTCAATTGTGCCAAAGATCAAATCTGGATTTAAACTAACGATAATATCCAAGTGTCGTTATTTTAAATGAGACACATGGCATATAAGGATTGATAGACATAGGTGTCAAGTTTTTTCACATATTGAAAATTAAAATTTCTTAAAATATGTATTTTGAGCTTATAATATAGGTATTTTATGGTTATTGACGAAAGTTCAGTCGTCGCTCTGTAAGCTGTAACCAATTACACTATAACAACATTATTCTTGTCGTCTTCTACTTTTACAATTTCATGAAATTTACAAACTATAAAGGGTGTTAAAAATAGCTTCCATTATTTAGAACACAAAGCTCATATCTTTTTCTTAAATCGATTAGATGGTGTGAAATAGTGTTATTATTGCCGTAGTTTAATTCGCAAACTATTTTCTTAATTTCGCTGTCAATTACTTGAATAGTATTTTTAAAATTATTATTGACTGTATTTACCCCGCGTTTCTTGCTAGCCATTGAATGGGTCCGCCGTGAATAGAAACATTAAATGCAAATGTCTCTGTCTACAGTCATTTCAATTCACAGCTTTTAGAGCAATCATTTTTGATGAGGTATTTAGTTTACTAAGTTTCTCAGCAGAAAAGTGGTATTCTAAAATATGTGCTGCTCCTTGAACAATCGATTGTAGATGTTTCCCGTGTTGGGGTGTACTGAAAAAATAAGAGCCCTACAATGTGGCCTTGGGAAACACCACACTACATTTTTAATGCATTTTTAAAGACATTTTTTACAATTTTTGTCGTCGAAATCGATTTTCTCATCAATATAGTTTTTCCCATTGAAAACACCTAGAAAATGATGATACGTATCAATTTCTACCCACCGTGAGGGCTGCATTACACTGCCGTGAGTTTCGTCACATAGAAATCGACGATTACATATCCATCAGGACATCCACATCCAACAGGACATCCATGATCAAAGGATTGATACCAATCCTTTGGTATCTGGATTGATACCTGGAGGTATGGGTACTTCCCCCGTTAGGACTCGAACATAAGCATATAATGACACTCTAATACTGGGCCAAGTAGAGATGGCAAGTTTAGTTCATTTTGATGAACTAATTCTTTCAGTCTCATTCACTTGACTGAATCATTCATTTGAACGATTCATTTGATTCAGTTATTTCAGTTTGGTGGGGAATTTGTTTATGGCTTAAAATAGGAAAGGGATGTTGATTTATAAAAGAAACGATTTTTATTAGTTTATGGCAGTGGGTTTGTTAGGGTCACAGTAAATAATTTGATTCCTTTAAAAATGTACTTATCATGGGAACGGCCGGCTGCATTTGTGCATTTATTTCAGAATCAAGAAGAACTATGTTAAGTGACACAAAAGCCACTACCGTCAGGTCACAGCCAGATGTGAGAGACAAATTATAAAATCGAAAGCCGACAGATATGCATTAATTATTGCATATTGCATTACTAATTGCTACAGCACCCACTGCCTTATACGTAACTTGGGTATTAGTCAGTTTTTAGAATTATTTTAGAACGTTTTATTTAAAGTGTTCACCGTTATTGCTTAATTTTAATAAATTTATGTGTTGAAGTAAACATCTATGTTTATTTCACAACTCTTAACGCAACAACATCAGACGTGGTATAACCAGGGCCGGAATTACAATGGGGCAACTACAAATTATTAAGTTTGCCGCCCTATTTGATAACTTTCAAATTTTTATTTCAAATTATCAAATTTTTTTTGAAAAATTTGATATTTTTTTTTCATGTGAAAGTCATGTTAAATTAATTAAACATTTTTTAGAACCATTTCAAAAAGGTTGCCTCCATAACATATAATGTTTTGTTTTACAATAAATATAGTAATAAAAAGAACGTTGCAATACAAATTTATTTTACTTCTAAAACTTTTAAGTTTTACTATAAATTATTGTAGTGCTAGATCACCTCGAAAATAAAATAAAATATAAATTTCTTCATTTTGGTTTGCTGTATTGCTACATGTTTCTGTACATGTAAACTAAAAATATTCTCTCAAATGATAAGTTTTAAAAATATGCTTTCTTTAGAAGCCGGACTATTTATGTATAATATATAAGTACATAATTTATTATTTTCGTGCCGTCTTTTTGGTTTTATTATTTTTTTACATAAAGAGAAAATATTTCAAAGTTTTCTACTCTTGAATCCAAAAATAAAAATGTTTGTCAATATCAAATGTCAAATAATTGTACAGGATTGAGTGAAGAATCCGTGAGAGTAGAACAGACATAAGTAAAGATCAAAGTGGTCATACAATGTAGTAACCTAGCCTACACACATTACATGCGGAAGTTATTAAGCATATACAAAATAGATACCCTATTTTATCATCGAAGATGTAATAAAGCTCTTATCTGGTTTCCCAGAATATATGTTTATTAAAAGGTATCTATATCAATCACAATATTTACTGCTAACATTAGCGGTGGCACTCAAGGCCCTTCACAACTTCGTCCTATATAGTTTTCTTACCTAGCAGCAATAGAGAAGAAAGAACTGCATCTCCAGTATTTCTAATATATATTTCTTTATTTTTGATAATCATTATCATTATATATTTTAAATATATGAATATAAATAATAGAAAACGTTCATATTACATTAGAAATTCAACAACTCTAATGAATTGACCATCTCGTAAGTGAATTTGTTGTAAACTCTGTGTCCAAGTCTCTGATATGTATCATATTCTATTAATGATTACTTATTTTTGTACTGGTAATAAAAATTACGGAAAAACTATGGCAAAGTCATCGTTTAAGTAATTTCATGGTTAAACTATCGATATGTGAAATGAAGCAATAAATTATTTTCTGGATGTCCATGGTTTTGGACAAATGTGTTGTAAGAATAGTAGATAATAGGTTTTATAATTAAATAAGATTAAAATCTGTTGTGACCTTCTACCAACAACAACACGCTCCATGCAGTCCTACTATAATTAAGATAATGCAAGGGAGAAACCTTGCATCCCCAACTATGTGTTGTCAGTCCAAGTGAAACCGCATATGCAACATTTTGAAATACCCGTTTATTGCATCAGGACAGACGATACACTAAACCTATAACAAAATCACCAAATACCAGAACAGTGAATTTGTTACCAACATGAAGGCACGCCATCACATTATACAAAAGGTATGCGCGATTACCTAATATTGTCTTTATTAATAAGTTGATTGGTAGAAGAGGACAATTGAATGATTAGCTAGATCTCTGGATCTAACTTCGATAGAGAATTTATTGTAGTGTTACCGTAAAGTCAACACATATCTTAACAGACCAAGTCCCAATAAGTTGATTGGTCGAAGAGGAGCTATTGAGTGTCCAGCTAGATCTTCGAATCTAACCTCGATGGACTATTTATAGTACAGTTGCCTTAAATTCAAGAAACATCTTATCGACGAAATACTATGGAGATATTAAAAGACGGAATTCGGAATGAAGTAAAAGTTAATTAATGGTGATACACCAAATATCGTTGTACAAGAATTTTAGTTTCGCCCTGGGCAAACAAGTAGAACACTTAATTTAATGGTTTTGTTTGTTGTTCCTAAAGTATCTGTTGTTTCTTTAAGCGATTGTTATATAACCTATCACAAAATTTTATGCATCATACAAAGAAATATGCTCTCTTAATTGATCATCTACTTAGAGTGTTGTGTAAAAAACTTCCAATGAAGTCATAACTCAAACAATGATGACGTCAAAAAAGATACGTATACCGAAAAATTTACACATAAACAACAAAATAAGTCTATTCGAAGATTTGTTCTTACTTGCTCGGTAACGATTTGCTCAAACCTTTGTGTGCTCACATACAGTGAGCACACAAATGTTATATACACACTGTATAGAAATTATCGTATTTTCTTTCTAGATGATTTACAAGCTGTTAAACCTTTTTGTATTATACACTTACAGATAAAAATACTGAATATTTTATTTTAAGTCATTATTTTTATTTAATTATTTTTCCTTTAAAATTATTTTTGGTTTTTGTTGCTAGATACCCTGTACTGGAGTGTTTTACGTATATTATAGTGAAATTAATTACATATTGAAACTTTTCAACAAATTTGTAGAGGACCTAATAAAATAGCCTGAATTTGAATACTACCACATTTAATTAGAAAGAGTAAACAATAACGACAATATAACAATACTTTACTCAACATAATAAGAAATTAGTACCTAGTATTTCCTCCTCTAGCTCTAGCAATAGCCTGCATCCTTCTAGGCATGCTCCGCAGAAAATCTTTAATGGTTTCTTGCGGAATTTGATTCTATTCTTCCGGTGCAGCAATTCTTAATTCTGCAATTGAGTTAGGAGCTGGATTTCATGCTCGCATATGTCGCCTCAGAATGTCCCATAGAAGTTCTATGGGATTAGCATCAGGACGCATTGGTGGTCACTCTAGTGCCTCAATCCCGACGTCCTCAAAATACTGGATCACTGTTCTAGCGGCATGAGCCTGGACATTATCATTCATTAGCACAAAGTTATCGTACCCAATGAAGCCGGCATAAGGCAAACAAAGTATGTACCAGTTAGCATTCATTCTTAAATGTACCTCAACAATCTTCGTGCGACTCTCTCAACTAATGCCTCCCCACAGCATAATGGTACCGCCATCAAAGCTAATGTTTTGTACAAGATTACATTCTGCAAAACGTTCCTGAGACTTTCTGTATACTCAACCACGTCCATCTGGCTTCCAACATTGTACTCTTGTTTCGTCAGTGAAAAGGACTTTCCCCGTTGATGCTCATCCCAATTGGAATGGGCTCTTTCAAATTGTAACCGTCTGGTTTTGTGACGTGGAAGAAGTGGTTTAAACAGACTTCTTTAAATCTCCTTATTACTGTTTTAACACTTACATTAACTTGTCTTGTAATCAGTAATTCATTTTCAAATGCAGAGTTGTAAGTGAGCGATTTTGCAAAGATATAATTCTCAAATATTGGTCATATCTTGGCGTTATACATTTTTTACGCCCTTGACCAGGCCGTCCTTTGTATTATCCAGTCTCATTGTATCGTTTTACTATACGAAAAGCATTTGATTGATGAATATGCAATCTCCTCGCATTATCTTCTTGTCTATCCCCTCGTTGGCTAAAATAACAATTTTAACAGAAACTAACTCGATTATAGACGAATGTTGCCCTCACTCTTTCTTCAACGCATACATAGGGAAATCTCACACATTTTCCTATTATTGACAAGCAGTAAATGTGACATCTCAATAACCGAAACTACAGAAACAATATATTAAGCACTAGAAATGACATTCTGGTAACAATAAACAAAACAGCAGTTGCTGTTTGTTAGTCGCCAAGGCATACAATGTAATACGATATGTTTGTAATTTGAAGCATTATTGCTTATTCAGCTATAAAGGCTATGTCTAAACATTCTCTTATCTGAAATAAATTTCAGTATACTTAAAACACTCCAGTGCACGGTATCTAGCAATAAGAAACACAAAAAGATTAAAAAAAAAAAATAAAATAAAAATATTGACTTGAAATAAAATATGCACTATTTTTGTTTGTGAGTGTATTAATAAAATATATTTTAATAACGATATACGATTACAAAATTAGGTTAATAAAGTATTTCCTAGTTAATAAAATTGTACACCAAAATATGTATCTAGGCTATATCTTCATACTGATAATATACGTTATTTAAAAAGAAAATCCGTAAAATAGCATAGACTTTCTTGAAAGCTGTAACTAACGACTAACGTTACAACTTACAAAAAGTAATTCAAAGAAAGAAAAAGATTTCAAGAAAGTAATTGTTACATTTCATGTACTTAGCACTTAATATACTATTATGTTACAGTGTTCTAGTGACAACCCAAGGAAGGAATGTGGTGATCTTGCAGGCTACTAAAAATCCTCTTGAACAGGCAGTTCGTTCCTCTATTCTATGGTAATGAATATGACTACAGTTAGATTATCTGATATGAATAATGGTTTTATAATATGATTTACGAAAGTACTGGTCAATTTTTTTTATTTTTGGAGAGTTTATGATCTCTTTTACTGTGAAGTGGAATGTAACGGGTGGGCTAAAAGTAGGTAACCCATTTTATTTGCCTCTACTTTTTTATTATTTTTTAATTGTTTTTACTTTGTTTCAGAACTGTAAAAAATACTTGGTAAATTTCTAATAGAATATCTATGAGTTCCCTTAGGCACAAATATGGTCGAATTTTATTTTCTAAATTAGAAATTCAAAATTTTAACTCAGCGTCAATACCGTGCACATTTTAATACCAGAAATACGCCCACTAAAAAAAACAATTCATAATGTTGTCACCAAGTTTGGAGAAACGGGAAGTGTGAGGGTAAAACAGGTAGACCACGTTCAGCTAAAACTCCGGAGAATACCGAGCGAGTAAGGAAGAGTGTAAATGACAGCCGCTCAAGACGATCAAATGAACTTAAGTTGACCAGGATTAACCTGAGATGGGTACTGTAACTGGATCTGGATTTCTCCCTTAGAAAATACAGCTAGATCATGAAATTAAGGCCCGTGATAAACAACAGCGTCTATAGTATAGGGTAACGCTTCAACAATTCGCTACAGAAAATCCTAATATTATTCATCAGTTAATTATGAGGAATAAATCTATCTAATTTGTGTAACTGTTTGGTGTGGAATGATTTCAACTAGAGTGATCGGGCCATATTGTTTCTAGGATGATAAAGTCCTGTTTTACTAAACAGGATGTTAATTATTTCCTGTTTTACAAAACCCCGAGAATTGATAGTTTCAGCAGGACAATATTACATGCCATGCGACCTGAACCGTTCTTCAAAATTGCCCGACTTAATGGCCGATTTCATTCTCTGGAGCTACCAAGAAAAGTTATACAAAAATAAACTGCGATTTCTGGAACCGAAATACAATAATAGAAACGAAATTTGGACAATAATAATATAAACTTTGACGTTAGTGACTGAAGATGTACTGGTTAGAGCAAGACTGTGTGAAAACTAAGAAAGGGTTCACCTACGGGGCGTCATTTTTCACAAATAAACCTCCAAGGAATATATCGTTTGCTATCCTTTGAAAAATATTATACTGAACTTACTAAATACAGTATTTAAAGAATAAATGGGTTATCTACTTTTGGTCCACCTTGTATACTTTTGTTTTGGTGTTCAAACTATTATCCAAATGATATTATGTTCCATTATGTCTGTTTCAGTAATTTCAATACAATTATTCTGAGTGGTTATTAAGTACCAACCCAGTTTACACAAATATGTTTAATTTAATACATAAATATTAAATATTTGATACTTTTCTCTAGACATGCTTTTCCCCGAATTTAAATCAATTTACTCAAATTGATATATTTTTAATTGTACACTGAAATTTGAAAGTAATAATATAGTCGCCAAGAGATTCTGAAATTTATTAAAATATCCATTTTAATATTATATACATTAAAACATCATGACAGAATTATGTATATATTAAAATATAATTTTTAATACATTAAAACATCATAAGACATCACTTTCTCTCTTATGTACTACGTGTTAAGTACTAGCTCGTCAAGAATAGAAGAGTCTCTATCTGACCGTCCATGAGGTGCGCAGTAAATCGCCTGGTATAAGTAAATAGCCGAGTGCACTCTTTCGTCTACGCATACATAGATAAATCTCACACTTTTTTCAATTATTGACGAGCAGTAAATGTTCTCCTTATAATTTAATGTCGATCTTGAGTCCATTGCGAAAGCGAAGTTAATTGTGATTTAAGTTATTTCAAGAAAACGAAACTTCTTATATTCGTGTTTGTCAAATTCTAATGTGTCTTTCTATGAGGATCAGTTTTCTAAATACGACTACACTTTTATAGATTTGAAATCTACATAAAATTTTTTTTCTCTTAACTTAAATAGGCTATGTACAATGTTATTTATTATATGTATCAGGTTGGGGAAAACGTAATTTCGGTTTTTTTCATGTTTTTCAAAGGGAATTTTTTCATATAAATTTTACACACTAATCACTGATATATGTGCCGTTTTGATCAATGACCTTTTGCCATTTTTCTGGTAAAACCATAATTTCGTCACTGTAGAACTTCTGAGATTTCTGGGCGAAGAGCTGGAGCAAGTGATTTTCACAAACCTCTTTTGAAGCCAGCTTGACACCATTAAGAGAGTTCTGCAGATACCGAAACAAATGGTAGTCGGACAGGGCAAGGTTCGGGCTATACGGTGGATGCATCAAAACTTTCCAGCCAAGGTCTCTCAATTATTGTCGAGTCACTAAAGATATGTGTGGTCTAGCGCTGCCGTGATGGAAGACAACGTCTTTCTTATTGATCAATTCTGGCCGTTGTTTTTAATTGCCTGCTTGGATGTGATTAGTAGAGTCGAACTAATGGTTTGGCCAAGTTCGAGTAGCTCATGATGAACAATTCCTCTCCAATTCCACCAAACACTCAGCATCACCTTCCTTGGAATCAATACGGGCTTTGCAACGTTTGTGAAGCTTGTCCGGGATTCGACCACGATCTTCTTCGCACATTATTGTCGTACGTGATCCACTTTTCACCGCCCGTAATCATTCGTTTCAAAGATGACTCGATTTCGTTTCGTTTCAGCAGCGATTCACGAATGGAAAGTCGGTCCATCAAAAATTTGCTCTGTTAATTCATGTGGAACCCAAGTATCGAGCCTCTTTCGATATCCAGCCTTATGTAAATGGTTTAAAACTGTTTATGGTCGATATCTAGTTCCGTAGCGATGTCGCGAGATGAAATATGTCGATCTACCTCGATTTTTTCCAAAATTTCATTGACTGTTTCAACGATTGGCCGGCCATGCCAGGATGAGGTTCATCTTTAACCTCGAAATTAACGGAACGAAAACGAGCAAACCAATTCCGCCACTGGCGTTCACTTAAGCACTCATCACCATAAACATCACATAATTTTCGATGAGCTGCGCTGAATTTTTTCCTTTTCAAAAATAAAAAAGCAAAATATGTCGAAAATGTCCTTCTGGAATCTCCATTTTCAACGCGCAATAACTTTTGACTGCATGGACGAATAACGCTACATTTATATCCAGACTATTCTGTGGACTGTTACCTTTCACATGCGCTATAGTATGGCTGCATTCAATAAGTCTTCCTAGAGATATGCGACCTTAAAGTCATCTATTGGGAAAAACCGAAATCATTTTCCCCAACCCAATATTTATGATCCCAAGTGGAATAGCACTGCTTATAAAAGCTTTCCAGATCTAACTTCTTAGAGATGATCAATTCGACGACTGCACACAAAAAACCACGAGCACATACAATATGTCTTTACTATCATGTTGATCGCATACTCGTCTTTACCATCTTAATCGTCTTAACGTCATTGATGACTGACTTCCCAAAATCTCCCTCGCACCGCGTATGTGATTTGTTATGATTGTAGTCATCGATGCCATTGATGGATACATAAACAGGCCATCGAGCCATTGAAGAATAAATGAATAATAAACTAAAATATTATATATATACAATTTCCCACAATAATACTTGAGGAGTTTTTATTTTAATTTGAAATGAATTTAGTTTTTAAATTATATTTATTAAAACATTTTGTTAATAATTTAAATAAATCTTCTAATTCTTGCCTAGAGCTAACATCGTAAAACTTAAAAAACATTTCTACCACTTTGCTATTTGCACATATGTATTTTATAATAATAGAAACCTGAGAGCAACAAATTATGTCCGTGGTCTTATCACGGGTTTACTACTATGATCTGCATTCTTTATAAATTGTAAATCTATTTCTTACTAATAGCGTCATATGAATAGTTTTCTATGTTGCTGAAACAAAAAAAAAACGTGCGTCACGGTACGCCCGACAGAAGTGATAACTTAAGCCTTAAGTTGAACTATTTGATATTGAAATTCTTTAACTTGAGAAAAGCTTAGGTTATTACTTACATTTTATGTATATTAATATGATAATGTAAGGAAAGGTTATTTATTAATTAAATATTTTATTGATTATAAAATATATTTTATTCTTAGTTACAATTCTTGAATATGTACATTAGAATTTTGTGTATGTACATTATTAGTATCATTATTTAATCCTATAAGAGTAACAATTCGCTTATGGTAGCTATAATAAGCAACGAAATTTTTACATTGTATGTCATCTAAAAATCTTGCAAAGACTGAGTTATGGACCACACACTACCCTTTATCAAGGCAGTCGTTATAAGGTCAAAGCAGCATCCGCAATTAAGGAAGGCATTACAAGTCCCGCGGCGTTTAACCAAAAGCCGATTAGATATAAATTCTCATTTTTTTTGGTAAAGGAAATTCAGAATATTGTTGTTAGCCGGAGGCTCTGCTCCATTTCAATTGTAAATAAATAGTTTTTAAAAACTTGTGTTAGTGTTAAATAAACTTAACTGGCGCTGCGAACAGGATACGTAGACGTTGGAAAAGGCATTCATAGCGAAAAACTTTGCCAACGGTGTATCTTAATACCTCACTACGTATCCAACGAACCGACAACGTTTTCTCCAAAGAAGAAAATTCCTCGTGAATCACTTCGCTCGAGAACGGCAAGCTCAACACCCTAGGATACCACCAACCCCTTCAAGAAAGCTGCTTGGAATCCTTCACCGAGAAGCCCCAATCAGCACGACTCCATCTTCGAGTGCGAAAAGAGAAAGTCACGGACAGAAGATTCCTGAGACCAGAGACAATGTTCATCGGTCTGATCTTCCTGTAAGTACCTTTCCAATTTCATAGTTATAAGTCCCGTCTTTCCCTAACAACGTATTCTCAAATAAAATAGGTATAAAAAAAAAATAATTTTTTACATAGGTATTTAATTGTGAGATTATTTCAAATTAATTGCACCTATAAACGTTTATTTTATTAGTGAGAGTACGGTTAAAACCCGACTCCACGATATAATTTAAAATATTTCATGTCAAAAGACCTCGTAAATATTGAAATAATTCCAAGTTCTGCAAAAAGCAAAACAAAAAGTTTAAGAAAAAAACCTCTCGTCTCTCAAGACATACCTGTCGAGCTTATCATAACCTCGACTTCGCAAATAAATTTACCTGAATCGGCTATCGAAACAATTCGCTTAGAATTAGGTGAAATAAGTTTAAATTTAAATACTAATAACACATTAAAAATGGCTCTTTCAATCCAGGAGGTCTCTGAAATGTTGAAAACTCTTCCTACTTTTGGCCCTCACGACAATTTACCGCATTTTATCCAAAATATAGATAATGTGCTCGAAATATTTTCAAAGTTTCAACTGTCAGAATTTCAACATTCCTTTATTAAGTTAGGCATTTTAAATAAATTGCGCGGACAAGTTGTTGATGACGTATCGCAAGAACCTACCAATGATTGGCCTCAAATTAAAGCTGCTCTATTAAAATACTACGGTAATCACCAAAACGAGAACTTGTTATACGCCCAATTAAAAGGTTGTAGACAACACTTTAACGAAGACATCACGCAATTTTATCATAGAGTTGTTAAATGTAGGAACGCCTTAAATAATCATGCACAGCTATATTCCTCAAATATAACAGAAATTGAATGGAAAAGGTCACATATTGCTAAAATAACCTTAGATCAATTCACATTAGGTGTTAGAGACCCGTATTTCACCCTATTTACTTATATACCACCTGATACTATCGAGACAGCCCTCACTCGCTACCACGAACACGACAACAGACAACATGCTCACAAGCAAATATTCGCGTACCAAAATTCAAGTTCCTTCTCGCAAAAAGTTCAACTAAAACCAGTACCAAAACAAAGCCTACCTCAACAAAACCCTCGACCTAACGTACAAAGCCCAAATACGAACCAAAATTCAAATCAAAGAACTTTCGGAGATATTAATAAACCATTACCACATAGACCTATGCAAAATAATTTTCAAAATTCAAACAATCATTTTGGAAGATTACAATTTTCTAATTACCAACAAAAAACCCCTCAAAATTACAGGCCAACGCCTATGTCTGTCTCAACTATAGCGTCAAAACCAAAAATCTATAACATAGAAAGTAACACACCTTTAGAAAACGAAACATCACAATCGCAAACAAATAATTATGAATATGAATATTACGACTCTGACCAACACGAACCATATATAGACGTTTGTGACGGACAATTACAAGACACAGAAGATCAAGAAAATTTTATAATAGATGCCTCGAATCAACGAAACACCACATAATAAATATAGATTTAAATAATATTAACTCAAAACCTAAACTGCCATTTTTCTTTTTACCTGACATTAATTTAAAAATTTTAATAGACACCGGAGCTACAGATTCCGTTATTAACCCGAATCTTTTGCACCGTTTTAAAAAACATATATTTCTGGAACCTTTCGAATTAACAGGCTTACATCGCACAGTAAGATCCGACAAAAATCTTAAACTCAGACTGTTTGAAGAACTAGGTGTCAAAAATGAAATAAAAATTAGAGTAATTCCCTGGCACAAAAATTTTGATTTGCTAATTGGATCGCACGATCTTAAAAGATTAAAAGCTAATGTAGACTATGAAAATCAAATTTTAACTCTAAATAAAACTACAAGTATACCATTTTATTTTGAATTTAAATTAGACGAACAAATAAACTTTTTGTCTACCGAAAGAGACAAAATATTAATACCTACATCAATTGAAAATGGCCCTGTCTATATTCCAAGTATCAAAATTGACGAAAACCACACTATACCTGACTGTCTGACTATTACAAAAAATGGCATCTCCGAAATCCCATTTGAAAAATCACTTGACTCCCAAATTATATTTCCAAATCGCATACAGGTTATCCCTTGCGAATATTTTAATATCGAATCTAAAATTACGCAAGATAATAAAAAACTCGAATTTGCTAAACTAATACGCACTGACCATCTCAATCGTGAAGAAAGAGAAAAAGTAATCGACCTATGTCACAAATTTAAAAATGTTTTTTATCATGAAGACTGCGATCTGTCTTTCACATCGCACGTCAAACATAATATTAGAACTATTGATAACCATCCCATATACACTAAATCCTTTAGACACCCTCAATCAATGCAAGAGGAAATCCAACGCCAAATTTCAAAATTGCTTAGAGATAAAATCATCAGACCCAGTATATCCCCTTACAGCTCACCTGTTTGGATTGTTCCAAAAAAGGTTGACGCATCTGGAAAAAAAAAGTATAGAATGGTAATTGATTACAGGAAACTTAACGAGGTAACTATCGAGGATAAATATCCCCTACCACAAATAGAGGAAATCCTTGATAATTTAGGTAAATGCACCTATTTTTCGACCCTTGACCTTGCCCAAGGTTTTCATCAAATTGAAATGGATCCTGAGTCCATTGAAAAAACTGCATTTAGCGTAAATAATGGCCATTACGAATATTTACGTATGCCGTTCGGCCTGAAAAACGCACCTGCAACTTTTCAACGTATGATGGACCAAGTTCTAAAAGAATTTCAGTACAAAATATGTTTCGTGTACATGGACGACATCGTTATCTTTTCAAAATCACTTCAAGAACATTTAATTCATTTAAAACAGATTTTTCAAAAATTGCAAAGTGTAAATCTAAAAATTCAATTAGATAAAAGCGAATTTCTTCGTAAAGAAGTCGCGTTTCTTGGACATGTAATTACACCTGAAGGTATTATCCCAAATCCAATTAAAATTGATTCAATCACGAAATTCCCCATCCCGAAAACAACAAAGGAAATAAAGTCATTCCTAGGCCTAGTAGGATATTATCGAAAATTTATACCAGGTTTTGCGAAATTAGTCCAACCTCTTACTAAATGTCTACGGAAAAATGAAAAAATCAATATATCTGATCATGACTATAAGCAAGCATTTGAAAATGCAAAAACATCTATAACAAACGCCCCCGTACTAATTTACCCAGACTTCGAAAAGGAATTCACGCTGACGACCGACGCAAGCAACGTCGCTATCGGTTCGGTACTCAGTCAGAACAACAGACCCGTTGCATACTATTCGCGCACATTAAATTCTGCGGAACGTAACTATAGCACTATCGAAAAAGAGTTATTGTCAATTGTCGATTCTGCAAAACATTTTAGGCCGTATTTATTTGGACGAAAATTTACGATAGAAACCGATCACAACCCTCTCGTATGGCTTTCGAAATTAAAAGAACCAAACTCGCGTCTTGTTCGCTGGAAAATCAAACTGGAAGAATTCGATTTCGACATAAAATATCGTAAAGGTAAAGAAAATCACGTCGCCGATGCTCTCTCTAGAATAGAAATTAATGTAAACGAAACCGAATCTTTGATAGCCAATATTTCTGAAAATCCTCCCGTACTCGCCGATGACAAGATAGAACAACTGCTTTTGTCACCTAATAATTTACCGGAGTTTGAACCTGACGAACTCGGAGATCTACTTGGGCAGAATCAGATTGAGGATAATGGCTTACCTATGGAAATTAGTTCGGTACATAACGATGATACCGGGCTTGTTATTCCAATAACTGAAAAATCGGTAAATACCTTTAAAAACCAATTAGTCATTCAAAAACGCGAAGGCCATGTCGAAAAACGAGTAATCACAATTTTTGAAAATAAGAAACGAATAACAATCTCCACCCCTAATACTAACGAATTATTTATGGATATGCTAATCCAGTCAATCTCACCAAACGATATAACATGTTTGCACATTCCGGACCCAGATTTTAGACAACAAGTACTTAGGTTACTGAAAAATAAATTCAATAAAAGAACAAAAATGGTAATTTCGTCCATTCTATTAACTGACATACTTGAAGCTGAAAAACAGGAACAGTATATTCATAACTACCATAACCAAACTCACAATGGTATTAACGAAACATACCTACACCTTTCAAAAAATGTTTATTTTCCTAAAATAAAAGACAAAATTACCACCATTATTAATCACTGTAATGTATGTCAGATGTCGAAATACGAACGTCAACCACTAAACCCACCTTTACAAGGCCCAATGATCTACAACAAACCCTTTGAAAACATTCATCTGGACATATTTCAGTATTTGAACATGAAGTTTTTAACAATTATAGACTCATTTTCAAAATACGCCCAGGCATACGCTCTAAAATCTGCAAATACTTTATGCACACTCCTAAAATTACGACATTTCTTCAGCCACCATCACATACCGAAAAGAATTGTATGCGACGGAGGCACAAATTTTAATAATACTCAGTTTAAAGAATTTTGCCAACTCTTTAACATAGAATTGCATTTTACCACCCCTCACAACCCGAACTCAAACTCACATATCGAACGATTCCACTCGACAATAATCGAGAAACTTAGAATAATTAACCTTAAGAACCCTAAAGAGACCCCAGATAGCCAGATGATTACAGCTACCTGGATATACAATCAGTCAATCCACTCCAGCACTGGCCACTCACCATTTTCAGTTTTATATGGTCCCTATATGCAGGAAGTTGACTTTAGCTTAACCCCACAAAATTATCAAAATTATATAGAACAAAGAAGGCGAGAACTTTTACCGTTTTTAGAGCAGATAAAAACAAAAAATCAAGAAAAGGCACAAAGTGCACTTACGATGAGAAATCGCAATAGTCAAAATATTCCACCTCTACAATCAGGTCAAACTGTTTACCATAAATCAGCAGAAAAAACTAGGCTCCCAAAAAATGCACCTATTTACCAACGAGGTACTGTAATATCACAAAAAGACAAACAAGTTCAAATCGAAACCCTTAAAGGAACAATTAAAAAAAATTAAAACCTATTAGAAAAACTGTTTCTTTGCAGGAACATCCTGACATGTCAAGCAATGATAAAAACTCCTTTCAAGACCCAAGGTTACTACCAGGAACCTCTAGGGACAGCGAAGACACTCAATTACTTCCATAAACTCTATTTTTCATACGACCTCATTCAATTGCGCGCAAATTTCGAAAACCTATCAAATGGTACATTAACTCTAATTCACAAAACCAAACAACCGGAAATAATCCCAGTAATACAAAATAAACAATCACTACTAAACATCTTAACAAGAACAAAAAATTCGCTAAATAAAATTATACATTGTAGAAATAAAAGAGGCCTAATCAATGGCCTTGGATCCGTCGTCAAATTTATATCGGGAAATTTAGATCAAGAATATCTTGAAAACATAAACCAAAATCTGGAAAAGCTTTCAAAGAATCAACAAAAGATAAATCAGAGGCTAACTAAAACTGCTACAATTCTCTCAAAATTGACAACCTCAATACGTATAGAATTTGACAACTTATATTCAAATCAAAAACAACTAGAAAAATCAATTAAAAATTATACGTACTACCTGGACTCAACGCTAATCATAAATTCGCAAAAAGAATTGGTACTTGAATTCGAAAACCGATTAAATTTATTGATTAGAACGATCACACTAACAAATCGAGAAATACCAAATTTAGAAATAATTGACCACAACGAACTTGAAATGATAGAGGACGAACTATTAAAACATTACTCAAGGTCAATGTTGCTCTCGTACGATGAAAATCACCCTTTTGAAATCCTAGGAAATTCAAAACTTGGAATTATCTCGGTAAACGACATTCTTTTAATGGTACTGAAAATACCTATTTTAAATCCAACTACTTATAATATTTCTAAAATCTACCCTATACCGAGTCCGACAAAAACCGTTTTAATCCCCCCTGCTACCTTTTACATACAATCCCCATTCGAAGACCGATGGACTGACACCTGTCGAAGAGCTAATAACATGTTTGTTTGCGAAAAACTATTAGCCACCCAGTGCAGTTTAAAAAACACTCTTCAGTGCACTACCGCGAAAACTAGTGACTTTGAAATATATAAAGAACTTTCCAACGGACTCTTAACCAGTGTTAAAGACCGTAAAGAAATAATAGAAAAGTGTCAAAACATTATTTCAAGACATTTTATCCTAGGAAATAATGTAATAAATTCGCCATGTTCGATTATTATAGACAACACGGAATATAATTTTAATAAAAAATCGAGTTTTACAGTTCCAAAGAGTTCTACCACACTCAAAGGTCTACCTCAATATAGCATCAACTTGGAGTCTTCACACCTTGACCAGCTGAGGAATCTCAAGGCCGATCTCCAACCCTTAACGCAAGAGACTGACCTACAAGGAATTGACTTGCATACTGGACACCTGTCTATAACCATTGTAATTATTATTATTCTCATAATCACGTCGATATTTCTCTGTTTGTACAGAAAAAGGATAAAAACCCTATTTTGTATGCCAATAACCATAATCCAAGTTCCTGCCCAGAACTTCAAGGATCTTCAAGCCACCCTTGACGAGGACGCCAAGATCTAAGGATGGAGGAGTTATGGACCACACACTACCCTTTATCAAGGCAGTCGTTATAAGGTCAAAGCAGCATCCGCAATTAAGGAAGGCATTACAAGTCCCGCGGCGTTTAACCAAAAGCCGATTAGATATAAATTCTCATTTTTTTTTTGTAACGGAAATTCAGAATATTGTTGTTAGCCGGAGGCTCTGCTCCATTTCAATTGTAAATAAATAGTTTTTAAAAACTTGTGTTAGTGTTAAATAAACTTAACTGACTGCATCAAGTACAGTTCCATGACTTGTTGTAGCTTCTTCTGGCTTATTAATCATTTTTAATTGTAATTTTGATTGTAGGAACGATACTAAATTTTTAGCTCGATCAACAGCAAAATTAACATTAAAATCTCCGGTTAAAATTAACGGAATTTTATAATAATTTTTTTTAATTATGTTTGTCAGAACGTGTATAATTATTTTTTTACTATGATATGCTATAAAATTACTAAATTTACTAATTACTAAATCATAGAGGCGGCCCCGCAGCGGCAGCGACGGACACATGCACATGCACGTAGATGTATACAGCGAAAGCACGCAGAGAGGAGGAGATGGAGCTCGAGATCGTGCGAGAGAGGGGGAAGCGTCTGTCCGAAATACGGCTAGCGCTGTGGGTTAGAGTGAGAGAGGAGGAGCCTGCCTACCGCTACCGTATGCATGAGAGAAAGGGAAGCCAGACAGACTGGCGCTGTAACGCGTTACGTAACGAAGCGGTTTACCCTCCCATAAGAAGTTATCACTTCAAAAAAACAAAACTGATGTTATAAAAGGTTTGTAATACCTCATTTGTTCTTCAATACCCCATTGTACACCAACAATACAGGTATTTTAAAATTACCCCGATTTACTAAATGTTTACTTTCATTATGACATGCATACATACATTCAGTACATACATTACTGGTATGTACTGTCAAATAAACTTTAATGTCTCATGATGCAATATTTTGTAAATATAAATCTGTGGCTTGGTGCTAGAAGGGCCAATGTCATTTTTTATATTTCTGGGTTCTATGTTGGAATCAGTAGAAAAAATATAACAATTTATATATGTAGCCAAACGGCCACTATCTATTCCATTTAAAAGCACAAGTCGTGAAGCCAAGGTCAATGTTAATAGGACTACTTCTAAAAAGGCCAAACATGACATTGGCCCCTATTACTTGAAAATTAGTAGTAGGCATAAAAGGCCAAAGTCAAAGAAAAAACACTTTTAGATAGTGGAATCTATCCCAGAGACGGTAGAGGTTTTCATGGGAGTAATATAAAATCTCCAGGTTTCCCAAAGAAAGTTATAAATCACATTAATATGTTCCCAACATACGAGAGCCACTATCCTCGAAACCACATCAATAAGAAACATTTATCTCCGGACTTAGTATTTCCCTAACGTACCATTTATATAAAGAAATTGCGAAGAAAATAAAATTGACATCCAAAAAGAACCGTAAGATATTTGTCGAAGAATTCAATTTGTCATCTCATGTCTTCAAAAATGATACATGCAATCAATGTGACACATTTAATATCCAGGTGAGGATATTAAATGTGTCAGTACTTAAACTGAGAAAGAAAGACAAGAAATTGACAACAAAAAGTCTACTCACATAATCCTGCAAAATCTACATATGAATCTAAAAGACTTCGACAATATCCTTTGACTTACGAAAATGTCTGGCCACCCCTTTCCTAACAAATGGCTTAAGCTTTTATAAGCGGCAGCTTTAGATATTCAATTTAATGATTTATGAAACAGAAGGATAGTCAACTAGTGTCATTTGCTACCTTTCGAACGAAACAATTGCAGGAAGAAATGGTCAGGAAATAGCGTCCTGTATATACTATTATTTCAATTATCTAGATTTCAAGGTAGAGTTGGTCAATATGTATAGCGATTCTTGTGGGGAACAAAGCAGGAATATATCCATTGCAGCAATGCTTTCGTATTTTGTAACTAACCTTAAAGAAGAATATTAGCGAGATATTATCATCAATCACAAGTCTTTAAAGTCCGGACACATACATATGGAAGCCGATAGTATTCAATCTGTCATAGATAAAACTAAAAAGGGCATTAATTCAGAAGTAGAATTACCAAGAGGTTAGGCAAATCTTATTAGAGGTATACTTAGGAAACCTCCAATAAAGGTTATTGAGCCGAATCGGTTAGAGTTTCTTAAGTTTCACGAACTGTTAAGGAATCAATATGTTCATATAAAAAAAAATTAATCGAGAGAAGAGGTTCAATGGCTGAAGATAAAGTAGTTATACTATAATACAAGAAATCCAGAGGGCACCATTTACTACAAGGGGAACTTTTATACAACGGAAAAGTTTAAAATAGTAAATATTCAAAGAAGATAAAAAATAATTACTCTATAAGATCAATCCTACACATACACATAAACACAATTCTTATTTCTATTTAAAGAAAAGATAAAAGATTTTAAAAACCCTTTATTAGCAGGACAAGTCAGAAGTACTACGAGCAACTTTGTTCAACCATATCATCACAGTATAATATAGAGGACCACGACTTAAAAACTCGAAGAAAGCGATGACTTTTTTTGAGCGATATTGTTTTTAAGAAATTTCTTATTTGTTGTTGGGAAATATAGATGCTTCTTTTTAAGTTTTAGTTTTATTTAAAGAGCCAATGACATAAATGCGTAAAGGTAAGCTACGGCCAATGTCACAACAACAAAATTACCTCTGTAGTGATTTTAATATAACTTGCTAAAATCGTTAAAGAAAACAAACATTATCATTTTTCTGAAACAAAAAAATCAATTGTTCATTTCACTAATACTGATTGCTAAACAGCAACATTTTACTAAATTTAAGTAGAAACGACCTTTCACCGACTCTAGTACTTCCTGATTTATGGATTAGGAGTAATAAAGTTTGAGGGTCAAATTTATTTTATTACAATATTATATTTGATTTTAGACATTATATGATATAATTACCTCCTATGTTCTTCTGGATAAAATAGTGTTTCCAAGCCTGACTTTTAGGGTGGCCTATTCTCATTCTTCTCCTTAAATAGAACTAGAGTTTGTAAGAAAGGTTATAAATGTGGCTAATTTCAACACTCATTTTTGGTTCATTTGTTACATTGCACCATTTTGCTGAATTTAATGTGGAAATGACAGTTTTTACATAAGGGTAAGTATTGGCGAATGAGGCAAATATCTAAAAACTGACAACTTTTATTTTGACTATTTCTATTTACTTACGGAATTTGCTATGTTGGTTTACCTTAACGCACTGTTAAAGTAATCCAAGTGGCGTGAAAAGTAATGTGTTAATTTATTGTAGTACTGTATGTTTTTCAATATTGTAAACAACCCGTGAGAATACTAAACTTCTGGACAAATTCACAGACGAGTGAAACTTCACATTATTACTTCTATTTCTTCAAAGATTTATAGATTGTACCTACGTGATATTATAATTAAATGATTTCAACTAATATTTAACAAAATAAAATAATATTATCGGGGAAAACATGAATGAATAACAGAAAGGAACAATAATGTCAAATCGTGTTAATAAAAAACTTTAGAAAAAAGATAGGGGTAAGATAAAATTGTAAGAATTTAAATTCACTAGCGTATAGATCCTTCTCTAGCTGTTAACATTGCTTCCATTTGTCTGGGAATGGTATTGATCGAGTGGTGAACGGCTTCATGAGAAGTACTCTCTCATTCGACAAGAACTTATTCGAATTTCTAGGTTCTAGGGGTAGGTATGTGATGCCTAACTAATGGCTTTAGTGTATACCATAGATGCTCTATAGGGTTCATATCTGGGCTTCTTGGTGGCCAGTCCATAGTTGGAATATTCATAAATCGAAGGTAGTCCAGTACTTCTCTAGCAACGTGAGACCGAGCGTTATCCTGTAAAAAAATGAAATTGTCCCGAAAAATGGAGCAAATGGCATAACATGTTCTTCTACTATGTTTTCTATAGGGGCGTAGCGTGAGAAAAGAATCTAAGGATGTGATAAAAATTTTATAAGGGGAAGAAGTATAGTCGGATGTATGGTAGACCATATGAAAATGGCAAAAATAAAAAAAAGACACTAACCTAAAATGATTATGTGGAGGTATATATCCTAATTTTTAAAATGAAGATCAATTATTCGGTTTTTGTTTGTCCAGTGAAAACGTCTATCACTGTTTTCTCAAATGTTGGAGACGATCTCATATCTTCTAACAAGGCACTTTCAATATTTATTAATGCTAAAGCTGACAGTCTTTCTTGCTTTTGAGAATTCTCTTTAAACATGAAAATGATCTTTCCGCGGAACTGCTTGTGGCAGGAATAGTCAAAATTAAACGACACAATTTTAATCACTTCGGGAAAACAGAAGATAATTGAAGGGACATAATATATTGATGAAGCTCAAACGCAGTGCTCTTTTTCATATCTGGATCTCTATAAGTCATTGAAAGTTCACTTTTCAAACGATTTGCGTCAAAGAATGTTCCATATGTATCTACTAAAGAAGAAAAAAGTTCGTCAGGAAAATGTTTCACGAATGAAATAAATTGTGTGTAATCTAGATTTAAGAATTTCAGTTTAGAAATTTCACTAAACCGTTCACTAATGTTCAAAGTAATAACGTCCAAAATTTCATAAAACAATCGTGCGCAGGTGCTTTTCTTATCTTCTTCAGGAATTAAATCCAAACGCATTCTTTTACTTGGTGGTTGATTTTCTAACACAAATCTGTCCATACGGTCCCAAATGTCACTAAACTCGTTTCTGATTTTTTGAATATGTGATTTGAAATCGGCAATCTTTTTATTGCAGTAACTAACATCTGATATTTTGTCTGTAGAATTTTAAACAGACTCTCGGAATGTGGGAATATTGCAGAGAACAAAGTCGCCCAGTAAAGTTAATAGGCCTCTAGCACAAATAACGGTTTCTCGATCCCATTCCTCATTTTCATTTTCCACAATTACTTGAAACATTGCTTCTAAATCTTCCTTATATTATGGCGACAGTCGTCAAGATGTGTTCACATTATCGCATAACTGAGTCCGGAAATAACGACAACACCCACTCGAGATTCCACTGTCGACTGCGTAAGATCACTGACCTTTTCGCCCATCTAACGCGTAGCTTGGATGTAACGTGGACCATCGCATTGCAGCACTGCAGCAAGTAACGCGGGAGTCCAATAATTTCGGACGCTTTCATGGTCACGGACGATGAAATAAAAAAGTTAATGGTAGCGTTTAAAGTAAATAATATATGCTTGCGGTCGGTTTAAAATAATTAAAAAATTGTAATAATCGAATAAATCGATTGAACTTTTAAATAACGTTAATTTACCAATTTTTTAAGGGATGCGACGCATCACTCGCATCCATGTATGCTACGCCTCTATTTTCTACGTAGAAATATGAATTAATAGACCTCCTGCATATGGGAATCAAATCCGTGAAACCATCGAAATAGATTTCTCCCTAGAACATTATTGATCTGCCAAAAAATAGGGTCCTCCAAGAGATATATTGTAGGCAGTAAACCTCTCTCCTGGCCTCCGCCAGACTTGTTGACCTCCAGATAGTGAATTAAGACTTACTCTTGTTTCGTCTGAAAACAAAATTCGCTTTTAGTTCATGATTCAATTTATGGTTTCTCTTTCAAAACGCAGAGTAACATTATGTTATCCAGTGAGCAGTGGTGTAATGGCTGTCTTTTAATGTCCAATTCTCCTTCATTAAGCATTCTCCTGACCGTTCATCTGGAAATTGCTACACTTCGAGCTGCTGCTAGGGCTCTGCTCAGCTCTCATTTGGTAGAATGCCTGTTTCTTAAGACGATTTGCATAATATATCACTCATCTCTTGCATCTGTAGGCTTCTGATGAGCTTGTAGGCTTCTTGAACGTGGAATTCTACTTCCAAGTTCGTTGAAACGTTTAATTGTTCGACTAATTGTTAATTGTCTGTCTAACTTATACACATATCATTGACTACGTTAGCTAGTCACCTAGACCACCTAAATAAAATATTTAAATATTTAAAACTTCGAAAAATTATAAGAAATAATGAAAATTTTTGCTGATGTGTTAATATTGTCTAGGAGTGTATACTCGTATTGTAGTAATCATTTTAATCACCATTAAGGAAACAGGACATAATGGAAATAGAATGGTTAGAAAATTAAAACAATCTGTGTGTTAGAACCCCTATTAATATTTATTTTTTAAAAAAATTACATTAAAGCATACTGAAATTATTTAAAATGTGCACGTTGGTGCACAATATGGGTAAGTCATAAAGTACCAGATTGCGCCCAACATTAGACCACAATATATTATAATTATAAATTATATTTTATTACATTATACATTGCCGAATTAACAATGTGTATTAGCGAAAACAATTCTAATTACTGTTTAAATTTTAAGTTTCGTTCAGTGAAAGGCGGAACTGCCTATTATGTTTACTGAGATCTTAAATAGCTGATCTTAGGTTATAACTGATATAATATAACAATTTGTGTATGTATACAATTTAGAAGTGACTCTTTAAAATTAACAGGAATCATACATAATCATCCATATAGATAAAATTTATTTAGAATTAACGAATGTGTACTCTCGTCAACAATTCTCAGTTATAATCTAAGTTAAGATAGTGTTAATATTCTACTTTTTAGCAAAGTCTTTATTTTGGTCATCAATAAAAAATAACACGTTATTAACAATAATTATACTTATCATTAGAATGAATATAAATTGATAAAAATTTGTTAATTGCATTATTATAGTTTATTAAAAAATATCCAGTACAAAGTTAGCAGAATACTTAATAGCAACATTTGTCTATATAATACGAGTATGTAACAGAAATATGAGGACATCACTTTATTACTTATTTTAGATATTAATTTATGTCAATTGAATTTAATTTACCTATATTCACTCGTACTCCTATTCGATATATACGCCGTCGATTTTTTCCTTCTTTTATCAATTTTTAATGTGTGTTATTTTCTTTGAAACTCCGCATATATTTAGTAATAACGAACACACGTATTCTACACTTGATTTGAAGAATATCGTTAGCGATTAGACCACTTTACAAGGCTGCCTGTATTGGCCATTTTTACCCCCTCGACTATTTTATACGTACGCCAATGGATTTCGAAGTATTATTTTCAATGTCCTATTGTGTTTTGAGTTTTCTCAATTCTTTGTTGTTTGTCATGGAAATTGTCATTTTCTATAAATAAAATATAATTGATAATGTGTCTATAGTGTATATATGTAGATTATAGCAAATAATATATGGTGAATTCTGTTTCCAGTAATTTTTTTTATTTTAAATAACATTACAACTGTTCTGGGGACACAATGATAAACTAAAATAACTAATAATTGTTGAAGTGTAAAGTCTACGTTTATTCTCATGTAGTATTCTCATTTAAATTTATGATTATTTTTATCACACATAATTACAAAAACAAAAAAGGAAACAAACAATCCAATGTTGTCTATTCTTGTCAAGATAGGTCCGCCGATATATAATACTAACGTTGTAAGCTAAATGATCACCAACGCTAGCGTTAGTTTAAAAAGATTTGTAATTTTTCAAGAGATACTATTTTCTCTAGTGAAACATTGTCAAAAAATTTTTGCAATAATACAGAACATTTTGACATCTGTTAAATTAATACGTTTTTGTTTTCTTTTGTAATAATGTGTAATACATGTAATCATAAATTTAAAAGATTGTAATATATATGAATAAATGTAGACTCTACATTTCAACAATTATTAAATGTTTTAATGTATCATTGTTTTCTCAGAACGGTTAGAATGTAATTGCTTAAGAAAAATTACTGGAAACACAATTAATCATACATTATTTGCATATAACTGATCTACATATTTTATTTTTTTAAATGCCGATATGACGAACAATAAAGAATAAAAATACTTTAAAGTACAGCAGGCCATTGAAAAACGATAATGCGAAATACATTGGCGCACATATAACAGTTGAGGAGGCAATAAGAGACAAACAACCCTCTTAAGTGGTTTAATTGCAACCGCATTTCTTGTAGTTTTAGTGAAAATGTAATATCTAATACGTGTATTAGATATGACTAAATATCTAATACGAAGTTTGAAAGAAAATTAATTATCAAGTATTAAAGATAATTGATAGAACATGAAGAAAAAGTAACTTTGATAGCTTATATGTCAGCAAGGAAGCACAAGTCAATATAGATATGAATGTAGATAAATGAGGTTGAAAGGAGTATCTTTAGAATATCTGTTAACGTGGTCCTTGCTCTCTTGTTACACATTGTGTAATAGGAATTTTCTGGTTTGCAATTTACAACTTTAATTGTTTCGAGAAAATGCAAGGTCCCAAAAGGGTTTCTCAGACCAAAATTACATATGTGTAGGATGATAATGGTATCGCCAGTCTATCCGTTACCTTTAACTGCGAAGGATATTTTTTAATGCGATATTTTTAAATTTAATATTGTTTAATTTCCATTTCTGGTCTAAATATTTAGCCTGTAGCCTGTGTTTACTATACACAACATATATCATTATTAGTAACTGCATCTTGATTATAACCAGAGTACCCACAAAACTTAAATACATATATCTGGTTTCATTATTTTAGGAAACATATACAGGTATTTTTATGAGTTTTACGACTTGGGTTTAACCACATTGAATTTATAAATATATCATATAAATAAATATTTTATATGAAACTATAACATAGGTTTTGAAATACTGAATATTTATTATATAATAATCTATTGAAAACATAGACCATATGCAAATGTAATACATATTTATTTCAATATAAAACTTTTATCTATGTGAATCAGAATCAAATATTTCTAATTTAAAAATACATATATTTAGTTTAATGTTGATAAGAACTTAAAAGCATTATCATAACTTAAACTTAGCATACCTTAAACGATAGTGAATATTCTTATAAGGTACATCGTTAAAGTAACTTTGTACAGATATTATTAAGAGGGCAAATTCACATTTGAGGCTTTCTTTATGTAATTCAGTGTAAATGTTCTCATATACGAATGTCGAGTTATTTTCTATTGATATATTTGTCTATATTCAGTATATTAATTTATCGATAAGTGCCTTTCAATTTGTCTATCGTTTTGCTTAATTAGTGAAAGGATTTGGTTAAGGCAATTGTGCGTTTGGTAAGATATATTATTCAGAATGTTAACACTATCTCTTGTATGCGTGGGTCGCGTATATTCGCCCATCTGATATGCAAAATGCACCCCAAAAAAATCAGTCCTACTATCTGCAAACAGGTGAATTGTTTCTCTCGAAATACTTAAACCTGGTTATTTTCTAAATACCTAAACTCTATGAAGTACAATTAACACTTAAGTAGTTACAGTTGTTACTATTTATAACAATATCTTAGTTTGCATTTTCTTTGTTCTGCAATAGAACTATAGCATGTATAACAGTGCTTAACACATAGTTTTATATTTTTTAAATATATATAATATATATAATGCCTAAAATGGGTACTGCTCATTACTATAAAACAATACACATGGATTTTGCATAGTATTCTAAAATTACAACGAAACAATATTTACAGAAGTAATAAATATAACACATTCGCCCTCTATCACAACACGAAGACGGCATGTCTTTCATTATATCATACTCGAGTGTTCCATTCGATACAGGTAACAACAATTATATATTATTGTAATGCGTCGATACGTCACACGGTTTCAGCAGAACTGTACGAAAATGACTTGTAATGTTATGCGAAATGTGTATGTGGCCCTCGAACGCCCCACAGTTGCGTCCATGGGTCAGCCGAAGCCAAGTACAAAGTGGCCAAAAGCGACCTAAACCAATATGACTAACAATGGCAGAGTTAGAATTATTCCATACTGCTAAGGTTTGTGAACTAGTTATACTGAACTAAAAACTATCTAGACCGTCACCATCTTTAGTCTACTAAATGTTATAGAAAAAAAAAACGAGCTCCGTGAGTTTATATTGTTTGATGGCAGTTGGTAGAGCCTCCTCTTGGCCGCTAATTAGAGCTGTTAGTAAGATTATTAATCTATCAACAATTCGAAATGGACGGACCCTCGTCTATCCACTCGATCGTGTATGATGTTCCTCGCCCAAGCTTTACATTCGATGTTGATAAGGACACCACCTGCGAAAAAAACGTCAAAATTATTTAAAATAATGAAATTTTACAAATATTGCCGAAACATCCGTAATTTATGAGAAAAATGTAAATAAAGCAAATACGACTTTGCTTTAATGATTTTATGTAAATTTTAAAGTTAGTCAAAATTTTTTCCATTAATAAGTTGTCATCGACCGTCACGTGTGTAAACGTTGTACTCAATAGCCGAATTCGGCCACTGACCGAAATTTATACCCAGAACGCGTTGTGAACTTCGATAATTTCTCACATCGCGTTTCGGGTACTTTGTATATACACAGAACGCGTTGTGGATAAATTAGAAAGACTCATAATGCCAAATTACGACGACCATCGAAGACACACGACGTTTTTCGCGTTATGGGTAATAATATAAATACCCGATATAAATGATCGAAAATCAAAAATCGCATAACCTAACGGTATTGTGTAAAGAAATCTAACGGGTAACAAGTGTTTATTCATTCTTAGCTTAGTTTCTAATAAAATGGGTATCGATCGAATACCTTAAAAAATAATTTGAGGATGGTTTGAATAAACTTTATACAGTCCACTATTAGATCTACACTACTCTTAGAAGGTGACTATAGAAAAATAATTAGTGAGGTTAAAGAAGCACAAGAATTGCAGAGATTGGGCAAACCACTTTCATCTCAACATTATCGAAGGCTGAAATCACATAAAATGATGAAAACTCGAGCAATAAATATGCTATGTGAGTCAAATAAAAGAAATGCTCTTTTTCAAAAAGGAACTAATGTATTGATGCGAATTCTGGATTAACCCCAAGAAATGTATTGTTCATTGTTTCTGAAATTAATAATGATGGCTTTTACAAACTCAGTACTGAGAATGGCCCACTGGATAGATTATTTTCAAGAAATGAACTTCTTCAAACAGAATCGTAGTTCATGTCTGAGTCAAATGATATTAATAGCAGGAAAATACCTTTGCGAATTACAGCAAATCTGTCATCTAAAGGTTGTGGTTCAAGCTTTCTCAGATTCAACTGTAAAAGATTTTGTGGTGATAATAAATGCTCCTGTAAACAACGCTACAAAAAATGTAACTCAAAGTGCCATGGATCGCTAACATGCAAGAATAAATGAATAAATATAGTTGTTTTAAATATTTTTTAATACATAAATAAAACTGAAACGTTAAATAATGTTAAGTATTTGTATTTTACACTGTTTTATAGAATTTATTTCGAATAATTTTGTTTAAAAACAAAGTTTTGCTTTGTGGGTATTTATAATATTAATAACGCGAAAATCATCGTCTATTTCGGATGGTCATCGTAATTTTGCATTGTGGATCTATCTAATTTATCCACAACGCGAATGTGAGAAATTACCGAAGTTTACAAGGCGTTCTGGGTATAAATTTCGGTCAGTGGCCGAATTTGGCTATTGAGTACAACATAAATACGTTATATTAAACGTTCAATAATTTCCAGGATAATATTTTCCTCCAGTAATCCATGAAGTCGAATCAAGTGAACGTGGCGGCCATTTAGTCCTCGTCCTAGTCGCCCTATCTAATTGCCAGCGAAAGTATCGTCAACAGATGATCGATCATCGAGTCCAAAATAAGGAGTATTGGCTTGTTTAAATTAAACTTGTTGGTGGGGAACATTATTATTCTCATTGAACAGATAAAGAACTGCTGAAGGTTTTAGTCGATCTAGAACGAAGTCGAAAATTGCAGATATATCGAGCAATCCTCAATTTTTTTCAAAGAAATAAGACTCTAAAGGACCTCCCATTAGGCAATCATTCAGTCATTACTTTTACTTAATTTACTTTACTTGACGCTGACTATGGGATTCTTGAATTCAATAAGGATTCTATTAAGACTAATATCTGCAATTATGACAAGGTACTGTTCCATTCTAGAAAAAGGCAACTTCACCAGAAAAATAACAAACTAAAAAGTTTTCCAGGTTATTCGGCACGACGTAACATGATATGTTTATAAAATTCTATGCAACGATCTGGATCATGCTCATTCATCACTTCACACATCAAATAAATCCCTGCTGGGAAGGTACAGTCTAGGAACGGCTTAATGTTTTAACGGTACAGTCTAGGAATGCCAGTACATACAAAAAAGACAAATGCCTCGCTTGAAATCACGATTTCTGTGTGTAGTGGTGACCTTATTTCATAAGTTATCAACCGACGAAAATCCGCAGCACCAGAAATGCTCAGAGTCTTGGTGTGACTAGAAGAAGGCGCAAGAAATGGATTCCTTAGACACCTTCCATTATAAGCCACCGCTTCCTAGGGAATTTTTAAAGCCATCAAACCGATTTATGAGGTCCTGAGTCGAGACGAGTTGCGAGGTCCTGAGAGAGACGTTGTTTGGGAGGCTACAAGCAAAATAGCAATGAAAGTTTCGATGCTACTGTTTGGAAATTTAATGGTCCGATTAATATTCTTCGAATTATGAAAGGTTTGGAGATGGATATTGGCATTCAATCATACAATATTTGTGAAGAAGCCGAAGCTAAGTAGATCGAGCATGCTAAGATGTCTTTGATAGGTGCAGCGAAAGAGGCACGCTCTAACATAAAACATAAAATGTTCGAGGGAAGAGAATGAGGAAGAATATTTAAATATAGAAGGGCAACTGTATTGTCCTGGCTGTATAGCAGATTAATGGTAATGATTTTTAAAGAGTCGGATTTTTCATTCTTTTATGTCGATGACACGTTTGAAAACTTTAAACGCATTTTTTTCGAAACATGATTCTTCAAACCAGCACGCAGCATAACTCCAATAATTTTCATTTTTCCATGCGATATTGTAATAATATCTTTAAAATAACATTTTGAAGTGAAATACGTAATGGAGTAACCGATGCAATCAAACGCATAACAACGGAAATCGAACTGGGCTGGGCATGTAGCAAAAATGACAGACGGGTGGTGGACGAGAAAAATTTTAGAATGGAGACCGCGACAAGACGCCTTTCGACACAGAGAACGCCGACCTCAATAAGATGGGCAGATGATATCAAAATGATTGAGATGAACTGGATGAACGCAGCACGTGATCGCAGACGATGGAATGGACTACGGGAGACCTATGTTCAGCAGTGGACACAATTGGGCTGATTGACGATGATGATGATGATTGTCCCTTGAGACTGGCTCCAGTGTCGCCATTTTTTAATATTTTTTGATAATAATTTTTTGTATTATACCAAAATATATGCCTTTTGTATTATATCCAAATATATGAATCATAACTTCCTTAAATTTATCTAATATTATCTTAATTTACTTAATATTATCTTATTACCATTTCTTCCACCAAGAAAATTGTCAAGAAGCTCTTTTTTTTAGCTTATTACAGTGGTGTTGCCCTTTAAAAGATCGGTGCTAAGTGTGTTTTGCTTAAAGTGTCACATAGAGAAGAAGGGAATACTTTAATCTTTAAAACTAATTATAGCGGGCTAACAAGTTAATTTTATATTTTCTTATACATATACTATATATAGTTAGCGTATTTATAATCTGATCTACCACATCTACAGACTATTGTTATTCTATAACATTAACAAACATACACATACGCGAAACTAATCCATTTGATAGAGTGATGTCTCAACCCCGTTACGCAAAAACTTTCACATAAAACATAGAAATTTATAGAAGTCTCTCGATTTACTAATCGTAATTAAGTTACATGTAACAAATAAACAATTTGTAAGAAGCCATCATTCAGAACATTGTTTTGCAGTTTATTATTCATTGTAGTTTTTCTGATGACGATCATTAACCGAGACGTTAAAATAAAATATGTTTTTATTTTAATTTTGTTGAAGGAAACCCTTCATATTATTTCTATATCATTCAGAACTATATACATAATATATAATATAGGTAAATCATGGTTTCCACTTTAGATTTTGTAATAAACTTGCGCATCCACCAGAATCTATACGTATCAATTATTAAACGAGGTGGCAATATGATATATTCCCCCTTTGCCGGTTGTTTTGAAAATTAAGAACCGTTAATCGTAATGGTCATAGTTTTATTTATTTTAGGTTTTAACAGTGAACATATTAAATTAATGATTAAAAAGCCGTTCATAATATTATCAGATTATCACACTAATGCTTGTACGATAAACACTATGCACGACGTATATAGTATATTCATACCCTAAATTTAGCTCATATGTACAGTATCGAGCCCATTTTCGTGGCATTTATTAAATTGCGTTTCTTTAAAATTATACCTTGTTATCCAATTTTTGTGTTTTATTTAAATACTCTCAGATTGTTTTAAATGGCAGTGTGTTTGCGCCTGTGACAAAAACCAAGCTATCATTTGCTAATATATGAGATTGATTGATGAATATACTGAAGTACTAATCTATCCTCATTGCGGCCTTAAAAACAAATAATATTTACGTGTTTCCGTGTACATTTATTGAACCTCCGATTCGAACACAAATTACACTAGAATTCGTATAATAGCGAATAAAATACATTAAGTTAAAGATTGTCAAATTAATTATACAATGCAAAAGATAGAACATATAAATATAGAAACACAGCTTTTAACTTTGCCCAAAATGCAATATCTTTCACATAGGTAACTCTGATAGTTCCTTCGAAAGGTGATACATATAGGATATTTGCGTTCATTTACAATAAATAAAAAACTAGTTCGATATTTTTACATAATATTTCAGCATTAAACTCTAGTACTCCTTCTAGATCTTAATAGTCCTGATAAATTATACGTAGGAAACCATTTTAAGTTAAATTTATTAGATATAACAGAATATTATACATCAAATAAAATTACGAGCAATTTGCTTAATGATCGGGTAGGCTTATATTATACACCCCTTTTAGATGTAATTAGAAGTTAATCCTGTAAATATTTTAACCTTTTGACGTAATTAAGCACTCCTTCGAAAACACACAGAGATTATTAGTGCCAACACAAGTACAGATTATTAGTGATACTTTGATGGAAGTGGAATTTTAATTATAGAATAATAGTCTGTTATAAATAGAACAAAAATTAATAGTGCTAAATTAATGAAAGTGGAATTAAGCGTTAGAAATATTGCTATAAATAGACTCTAATATCTCTCATGTTTGATTTAATAGTTTGAACTATGTTGAGCATGGTATGTTAAAGTAAAATATTAAAGCTATGGATGGTACGTTAATTTAAATTAAGACACTATCTTAGAATCTAGAGGCAGCTTATAGTGAAGAGCTTCGGTGAGGCAGAAGTGATTTTTTTACTTTTTGATCAAGAAACATTACATTTCAATATACGAATACCACAAAATATTCTAGAGATCCGCAAAGCCAACGAGAATATGTAGAAATTATGTTTCTTCACTTTTTTAAAGTAAAGTTTATTACTATTTTGAATTAAATATTTTACTTTAAACTAGTAACGCAAGATACGTGTCTTCACTAGACAAAGATTTGGAAAATAATAATAAAATAAAAACGATATTAAATTAAACAACATCCTATAAAAATAAATAAATTTATAAGTAAATATATAATAAAATAAATGTAATCTTTAAGAACATAATAAAAGCGATAGGAAAACCATAAATAAAAATCTGTTTGTTGCAATTTTTACTTGATTAATGAGTTACTGCGAGATTTGTTAGCAAAAATTGATAATATCTGAATAAAACATCTCCTTGTTACAATTATAGGTTATAATGATCCACAATATTTCAAAATAAAATGTATATATTTCATCTTAATATATTTTACACAGTGGCAGCTCGTGGATGTATTACATGAGTGGGCACAATAAAGACGTGACATATTGTGGTGACAAAATCAAAAAAAAAAAAAAAAATACATATAAGTACATATCTTACAACTGGAAGAGGAAATCAGCTCGTCTATAAAGACATACAAATAAAAATAATTTGCTATACAAGATGACAACAAAGTGAACTTTACCCGCTCGACGAAAAAGTATTACTGGACACAGCTAATTCCGAGGGCGATCTAAACGTGTGCCCGTAGAGGATGTGCCCTCATACGCACGTCTTGAAGAGTATAGCGCATAGAATTGATCTTATTGATTGAAAATCCTTTATAGCATAAATATATAAAGTTTATATATAAAATATTATTATTTTTGCAAAGTTTATAATTATTGTTTTACAAAATTAATAGAGGTCAAGTGTTTCTTCCTAGAAAAACTGAAGTGGGTACGTACCCCGGTGCCTCTTATTACAAGCCGCCACTGATTTGACATTAAATGTAATTACTGAGGCAAGACAGGAGATGATCGCACAAACTGTCTGTTTCGCAAACTAACTAGGCACGTAATTTACCGTCTCTTATCTGATTGTTTTGAGACATATACTTTATATATGTTCCTTACCTAAAAAAATGTTAGATTTAAAATCCTGTGTTCTGTTAAACTGATAAAAGAAGGTAGGAATCTCGTTAGAATTCGCAACCGTTCGTATGTATTAAGAAAAGCGGGAATTTCATATGTATTTAAAACGTAACGGGAGATTTAAAAGCATGCTACTGAATCTTTGACCATTCTCTTTATGCCAGATTATATATTATGTTTGATATTATTAAATATAATAATTATAATTATTACATATAAATGAAAATAGATATTAAAACACCAACCCAGAATATGATAATTTTATTTGTACATTTCTTTCTGGTAAGACAATCCCTGACCTGCCTACCCCGACGAACCGCCACTAACAGAAACAAGGTAATGGTTCTAATTATGTTTATTATATGTATAAAATATAAGTTGATATAACATTTATCTGCTAAGTTGTTATAGCAATTTATAATTTGAAAGATAGGATTCATATTATTCAGAATGCCATATATCTTTTTGTGAAAGAATTATTTTTATTTGATGATTTTTAAAAATTATTTAGTGAAATATAATAAAAGTCATACGGCAGAAGGATTTTAGAATAAGTTTGTAATAATTGTAATATTGTTTGTAATGTTTGTAATAGATTTAATTCAATATACTTATGGAGAACTTAAATGGCGATCTGCAAATATTTATGAGTACGTTAAACTTCTGTAAATCTGTAAATTCTGTCTGTAAATATGAAACAATGAATAGTATGCCCAAGACTGAAATAATGTATCTCAATTATATAGCCTTCGATGAAGACTTGTCTTAATACAGAAATTATTTTTATTAGGTCTAATAATTTTTCAAAAGAATATAAGTGTCCTGTAAATATAATTCATATACACAAGTTACACGACACTTATATTATTAGTGAGCTAATTATTAGTGAGCTAATAAGAATTTATGCTGTATTAAGACATCTCTTCATCAAACACGAGTTAAGCTACATTTTTCAGTAATATAAATTTAATTTAAAAAAGTATTTGAAATAGCAAAATCTTACGTTTGGGTTCCTCAAAGTGAACTGCTACCAAGGGACTTAAATAGCCATCTTGATTTTGGAATGGGAAATACTGTGATAAGAATCCTCGATGGGGAATGTAGCGCAATGGCCCTATATGGTCCTTATCAGCCGCATTTTCCCCTTCGCATGTTACCCAAACCATTTCGTGCTGAAATACAATAATATTAAATTATTTCGTTAGTAGCAAATACTCATATACCTCATTTTCGGCAAACATAGATTTTTCTACGTAAATACATATTTATGTAAATAAAATCTACAGGAATAATAATTCATATCTTGATGTTTGTAAATCAAATAATCTTTTATTAAGTTTTATAAATAATAATAATAATAGTAAGTCCAAGTGTCACAACTTTTAACAGAAGTTCATAGGATTATATATCTCTTATTGAAACTAAAAGTTTAGACACACAGAAATCAACTTCCTTCTGTTAAACTCCCAGACTGCCGGGGGAGGGGGGGGGGGGGTAAGATATAAAGACTAGGACAAACACAGAGATATAACACTGGGTCTAGTCCAGTAGCTCCACAGTACTATGACATTGTCAGAGGCACCTTCATAACAAAATACGATAATATGAACTGAATGCCCACCGTATTTAAAAGACATTATTTTTATATGATGTCAAAAGTGATATTTATATATTATTTAAAATCACACATTAATTTCTAATGTAACAAAAATAAATGGATATAGTAAAAAGTTACGGGATGATTCGTAGAAATTACTAGATGAAGTAACTAACAATAAGACTAAGATAGACTTGACCTAAGTATAAGCTTATTTTACCGATGTAATTTTCTCTCCGTTGTATGAAGTAATATTTTCCACAGTCTGCAAAAAAATATGGTTAGATTAGTGTATATTAGTGGCGTTTTATGGTTGAATATGTTCATGTTAATGGACTTGGGTAGACTACATTCCATTTTTTAGTTGTATTTTTGTGTGCGACGAAATAAAGAAGTCAATTTTTTTTCAATCAAATCAGTCAATCTTAACTGGAAATTAATTAGAATTGAGATTTTGATGTATGTCATAGAAATGGTCTGAAATTAGTGTAAATAAAGTCTTCACGCAAAAGTTCTTTTTTAATCAAAACACCCACAGTGTAGGTCCAGCAACATTATCCTTTCTTTCCTCTAACCATCCTCCTCTAGATACTACCGGAGACCTCAAAGGGACAAGGGTAGGTTCATTATTGTTCTTATACAATCCATGAGTGCTACAATATATTTTTAATGTGTATGAATAAAATTCATATCAGCAGCCTGAAGAAGTGTCAAACTTGACATTATTAAAATTAGTTTTTAACTTTTGTTTATTTAAACCATAAAAGTGAAAATCTTAGTTTTCATTTAATTTATCACTTATGTCAATATACTTTTCACATCAAAGTAAGTTCTGATACATTTTTTAATGGTATTATTCCATTTATTTCTAATTTTATATTTTTCTTGGGGTCTGGAGAAAAACTTTATAAGCTAAATAGTTTCTTTGTTTCCTCAACTTGATAAGTAATAGAAAGATATAATGTAAATAGAAAATATGGTAGGCATTCAAGTCAGTTGCTCGACGCATAGCTATAAGAGTGCAGCATTTCTCTCCGCGTTCCTGCATGTATAGATGACCTATTGTAACCTCCTAGAGAAGTAGCTGCGACAGTATAATTGATACTGTGGTCTAATGTAATGGTGGTGTAATGAGCGGTATACGTCTGGATAAGTATTTTCCGTTAAACACACAGTGTTCTCTCCTTAACCTAGTTAGCAATAAGGAGTTTTAATCCTGTAGGAATTTTTATATTATGAAAAACAGAAACAGGAGAACAGTTTTCCACAAACCCCGAAATATTACACTTTACTCGAGGCGTGTTTTGTCAATCAAGTTACCATCATTACGTTCATTAAGAGAAAAATTAAAATTAGCGATCAGTTTTAATCATCACTATCAGTTATTGCATTGGAGATTTCAACACCCTACCCAGGATAAAATTATCATTTTGGCCAGATATAAAATAATGCGTTATTACTTCCCAACAGACTTTTCTATTGACAAAGGCTATTTGGTGCAAGGCTAGATTTTTTAAATTATTTCTTCCCAAATGAATTTAGTTTAGTCTGCCATTTGACAGTTATCGAAAATTGTATATCCGGCTCTCAATTCTGATTAAATCAGAGCTGTAAGCCATTATGTGGAATTTAATTAATTTTTTTAATGCTCAAATATATCCAGCGTTATCATCCTTCCCTATTTGCGAGCATCTACAAATCAATACCAGATTTTGTAGGATAATGGTGCTATTGTGGAATATAATACACGTATTTAATGATCTTAGACCTATTTTTCTACAGTACCTTATTTTCGTTTTGTGCATCTTTGATTCCGTTTCGTAAATATTCGTTCATGGAATCGTCTTTTGGTAAATTAGATGTATTATAATATTCGGGATTCCAGTTGTAGATCTGAAATGAGGAACATATTGTTTTAATTATAATAAAATATTACAAATTATGGCAATGTGGATGTATCACGTCGATATAAAGATTATACTTTAATCAGAATAACATCATTATTTAAGTATAATGATAAAATCTAATAAAAATATAATAACCAACTACGACATTTTGAACAACGTATATAAAACTAAGGTAGACCTGATAATGTTGTTTTTGCATTTAATGATTTTTAATAATTCTTGAATGAAACTTGTATAAACTTGTTTTTGATTTGTAACTATTTGCAACTTTATCTTTGTAGCTTCTTATAGTTTTTTAAATATTTTATTTTACTACTACCAATATTACAATCAGATTTGCACAACAGAATTACAATCAAGAGCACATTCATTTATAACTAGGGCTGTTCATATTCCCTCAGTTCTTAGTTGCCAAGGCCATTTCCAAGGTCAACTTTCCATTTTAGAAAAAAAAAAATAAGATATAATTTTATTAGGAACAAATACAAATAATGAAACATTATTATGAATATAGGACACCAAGAAAGAATACATATATTTCTATTTTTTTATAAAATATTACAGAAAAATACAAAGGAATTTCTCATACAATTTAAATGGATGACAAGCACAACGGTTATGATTTATGAAAAATATATAAAATTATTATGTCGCAAATTATAATGATTTAGCTATATTTTCATCGTTTGGCTTGATCAGTGTAGGCTGGAAAAATTTAAGAACTTTGAAATGTTTCTGAATCTAAAGAAATAATAACGCCTGGACAAAAATAACACATTAACAAAAGTTTTCATCATTTCTTATCATTTTTCGAAGTTTTAAATCCTTGAACATTTTATGTAGGTGGCCTAAGACATTCTGTCATTACTAATAAACACTAGTTTTTTTAATTTATTGTCATCAAGTCAATGAAACACTTTGTCCAGTATACGTAGAGTAGAAGAAATAAATCGTCCATGCAACTTCAGAGACGATGAATCACTGAAAATGTTAACTCTGATTAACGAAGGACGCGGACGTAGCTAGCGATATGTGGCTAATTTGTTAGAAATTAGACAATCAACGATTAGTAGAATAGTTAAATGTTTCAATGAACTTGGAATTTACTGCAAAATCTCAGGACAAGGTCATGAGAAGTTTACAGATGCAATATATGAGCGATAACTTGTGCAAGTCGCCTTAAGAAACAAAAATTATATATATAATTTACTGCTTAACTATACAGTTCAGCAGTAAAGTAGTAAAGCTAAGCAGAGCCCTAGCAGCAGCTGGAAATGTAGCAATTTCTAGATGAACAGTCAGGAGAGGGCTTGGTGAATGAGGACTGAATAGTAGAAGTCCAGCTGTTGTACAACTACTCACCAGATAACATAGAGTTACCAGACTACATTTTGCAAGAGAACATGTAACTTGGACCATTGACGGCTGGAAGTTAGTTTAATTTTCAGACAAAACAAGTGTAAGTCTTAATTGACCAAATGGATGCCATCGAGTCAGGCAGGGGCCAGGAGAGAGGTTTTCTGCCTGCAATACTTCTCCGAGGATACCATTTTTTTGTGGATTAATAGTGTTCTAGGGAGGAATTTGTATTGATCGTCGCACGGATTTGGTTCCTATATGGGGGAGATCTATGAATGCACATTTCTACATAGAAAACATCGTAGAAGAACATGTGATGTTATTTGCCCCGTTTATTGGAAACAATTTCATTTTTATGCAGGATAACGCAGGACTACCTTCGATTGCCTTACTAGACTACATTCGACTGTCTCACTGGACCACCTTCGATTTGTGAATATTTCAACTATGAACTGACCACCAAGATGCTCAGATATGAACTTCATAGAACATCTACGAGTATGAGGTACACTAAAATGATCACATAGGTGGCACATACTTGCTAATATTTGTCTAAGGAGAGCCGGACAAGTTCTTGTCGAATGAGAGAATATTTCCTCAGGAAACCATTCGCCACTTGATCAATACCATTCTTAGATGAATAGAAGCAGTACTAAGAGCTAGATGAGAATTTATACGCTACTGAATTCAAATTCTTACGATTTAATTTCACCTCAAATTTGTTTCCAAGGTTCTTCGTTAACATCACTTTCATTGCATTTCGCGGAAATCGCGTTATTTTATATCGCTGTTTTAATTTTAATTCTCTTTGACAATTTTGACTTTATTTGGAACCTTAATATAAAATTAAAATTAAAAGATGTTTGCTTTGGAGTTGCTCGTTTCTAAAAATATAAAGAAAGAACAGATATTCATATATCTGGAGGTTATTTCTCGAGTATTTCATCAAAATCCAAATCGAGGAAGATAAGTTAATAACTTTTATTTATATTAGAAATATGTATGGACACAGATTTCAAATATATTTATTTTCCTCAAATCATAGAAATATTTGAGTATAATAAAATTACTGATAATGACTTTTCAATGAACAATAATTTATTACCTTATTTAACTTTAAGAAAATGCAAGGACCTCCTTTATCGTCCTCAAATCCAAAGCCGAATTCTTCTAAGCAGGGTTGCCAAGCTTTGGTAACTTTTACATCGCAAACCTTTCCCTCAGGTGGGCGTTGGAAGTTCGTACATGGTGTTACGTTATCGTAATGTGGATTATTTTCCTTATTGTAAACTGAATAGAAATATGATTATTAATAACCTAAGGAAACATGTTATTTACAGATGCTTACTTTTCAAAAAATTTTTTAATTCGTTTTGCCAATATTGTACATTTCCTTTATCACTACTTCTATACCAAATAAGAGTACTTTCTACGTTGCTCTCTGGGGGCATTGGTCTAAAACCTAAACCTGAAAAACAAATTTAATATTGTATTAGGTATGAAAAGTAAGTATAAGATGTTTGCACTGAAAGGTTAGGACACTATTTCTGTATATTCATTAGCAGTTTCTGTAAACTATGTACAGGGTGAGCGAAACTCGATGTCTCAGCTTTATTATAAGAAAAGGAAAAACGATAGAAAAAAGATTGAGTAAGGTGAATTTTATGCTAAATTTGCATGTTTTTCCATATTTGGAAACTGAAGTAATGACGTCACAGATTTCTTTTTCCCAGAAATATACCTATGTTCTGGCATATTCAAAAAGAGTTAATGTTTATGAATAAATTTTGTAAAGAAAAAAATTGCTATCTTTTTTCGTTAAAAAGTTATAAGCAAATTTGTAAAAAAAATATTATCAAAAATTCGCAATCGGTCACAATTTAAACAAGTAGCCTTTGAAAACACATAGCAAAGTCGCATCTGTCAATAATTACTCCAATGGTTGGCAAATATTGTTTTGTTGTCATTTGACTTTGAAAAATGTTCACAACGAAAAAGTCGATATGTTATTAGTTTATGGGGAATCTCAAAAGAACCCTAGAAGAGCACATCAGTAATACGCCCAGAGATCCCGAACGTCTTATTCCAAGCTTAAAAATATTTTCAAAATTGAAACGCAATTTACGTGCAAAAACGAGGCATTTTCTTCTCGAAAGGGAAGATAATTGTTAAAGGGGTCAATTCTGACAATACTGTTGTCACTATTTTGCAGTATTTTGAAGACCATCCAAGGAACTCGATTCGTCAGGCTTGTCATGAGTTGAATTTAAAATATAGTTCGGTACGAAAAATTTTGAAAGAAAATAGTTATCACGATTATAAAATTCATAACTTAGAACACTTGTCAGATCAACATCAACAACGAAGAATTAATTATGTTACCAAGTGATAGTAAACTTAGAGATCAATAACAATCTGTTTTTTCAACATGTGTTGTAGAGGAACGAAGGCCGTTTTGTTAGTAATGGTAAGCCCAATAAAGAAAATGAACATTTTTGGGTTACTGAATATCCACAGTTTGTCAATCCGATTGAAAACCAAGAACACTTTGGAATTAACGTTTGCTGTGGTATTTATTAATAGGCATTTGATTGGTCAATATTTTTACGAAGGAATTTTAAATAGTGAGCGATATTTGCAATTTCTTCAAGAACAACTTCCTGTTCTTCTCGAAAATGTGCCATTACAGCTGCGAGCAAACATGTGTTTCCAGCATGACGCAGCTCCACCGCATAAAGCAAGAATTGTCCAAAACTATTTAAACGAAACTTACGGAGAATATTGGATAAGTATAAATGGACCGATACAGTAGGCGCCTAAATCACCGGACTTGACCCCAATAGACTTCTTCTTATGGGGAACTTTGAAAAATAAAGTTTACAGAACACCATCTGTTAAGTTGGAACATTTAAAAGAAAAAATCAGAAATACTTGCGATGAACTATTTAGAGAAATGTTTCGTAAGGCTTCAGTGAGAGAAGTAAGGTGGAGATTGGATAAGTGTTTAGAAGTAGGAGATGGTCATATTGAAAATTTGTTGTAGTGATTGCCCACATACTTTGTTTCTGTCTGTGGTAATAGTTGTAACATATTTTGTGTTTTATAATGCTAAATTAATAAATAATACTAATTAATAATGTTTAATTATTGACAGATGCGACTTTGCTATTTGTTTCCAAAGGCTGTATATTTAAATAGTGACGATTGCGAATTTTTCATAATAAATTTTTTTTACAAATTTGCTTATAATTTTTTAACGGAAAAGATTTTTTCTTTACAAAATTTTTTTATAAAAATTAGCTCTTTCCAAACATGCCAAAATATAGGTATGTTTCTGGGAAAAAAATTCGAAGACGTCATTACTTCCGTTTCCAAATATGGAAAAAATATGTAAATTCAGCTTAGAATGGACCTTACTCAATCCCATTTAAGAACCCCTGTTCAAATTTTTTCTATCGTTTTTCCTTTTCTTATAATAGAGCTGAAACATGTTTCAGCTCTATCAGAAACATGAAACGAGTTTCGCTCACGCTGTACAAATATGTTCCGAGTCGTTCGGATAGCCAAATTTGTGAAATTAGTGAGCAATATATCGGACAGTACTATATTTATTTAACTATTCAATTACATAAAAGTAGTTATTTAATTTAAAGCATGAATCTAGGCATAAGTTGTGTTAATATTTTACGAGTATATTGCCTTTATAAGTTGTGAAAAGAAATAGCCAAAGATATAATCTGGAAATGTTTTATTTTTAAAAGTTGTTACCCAAATTCCAATTGTTCCACACATTGTTTATTTCAAATTAAATTTTGTAAAGAACTCTGCAGTTTCTTGTTCAATTCAAGTTGATCAATTCTATAATTTTTATGGGCCATTTACAGTCATGTGAATGAAAAAAGGAACAGTTACAGAATAAATTTACAACTGTAGAGAGACATCTAATAAAGTAAACTACAACAGAACGTTTATTGTCATAATAAAGATTCCAAACAAAAGTACATCTTGACCCCTGTATTTCGCATTTAATTCGCATTTAAAAAACTAAATGACCTATCCGAGCATTTTTGTCTTACTTGGTCGATAATGGTTTTATCGAATTTATTCTCGTTTTAGGCTCACTGCATAAAATTAAAATAATTATAAAAATATGGACTTGATGAAGTGAGCTACGTGAGAATAGAACGGAATTGAAATACAACGCTTTTAATATAATCCCATTAACAACAATCTTATATCCTTATAATTCCTTGACAATCGAATCGATCACCGTCAATGATTATAACGATGATAGTACTGCTATCGAAATATTGGTGCATTGAAATATCGGTTATAGTTAATGGCAATTTAATAAACGTGTAGTATTTCCTGACGTATCAAAAAGAGTATGATAAAATATTGTTTCAAAAATAGAATTATTGCAGTTAATATGAGTTTAAACATTTACAATGAGTAATTCTATTTCAATAGTGTCCTTTTTCTACTTTTAATGATAATGGTGTAGAATTTTCACTATTCTAAATCAACTCACCTGGATTATCCCCGATTAATGAACTTGCTAACTGCCATTTAGGTTTTTTCACATCTAAAGTCTGATAAAACACAGCCAACATTGCAGCGAAGAAGCCTATTAATACCGCATAGAATATGAGGTAAAACAACAATATCTTCGCTGAAAAAAAAAATAGTAATTAGACATGCATAAAATTAAGAATATCGTATTATAAATTGTATTTACAGATAATTTTTCTTTAACAAAACATTAGTACTTGTTTAAATACAAAAATTTAGGGATGTTAGAAGTTAGAAGGGATGGTGAAAATAGTTGCAGAGCAATTTTGGAAAAAGGAAATTGAAGCTCCAAGTTTATAGTTTTCAGATCTTGAATTGAAAATTTTTTGTCATCGGCAATTTTTTTTAATCATAAGAAAACTACCTGAAAAAAAATCAAAATTTTTGCTGTCCTTTCAAAATATTCACGGAGTTTAGATAGATTTATTCTTCTTAATTTGAGCTATCCAAATGCCTTGCAAGATTTGGAGCTTGATACTTCTAGCTGAGTTATCGTCGTTCAAAGCAAAAAACTCAGTTTTGACTTTGGCAATTAATTACTTGGGAAATAATTATGGTACAGAAAATTTAAGTAGGATTGTAAAAACTGCAAGGTGTTCTTTATAAGTTGTAGTTATTGGTTTTTGATACAAAAAAAAATTTCGGTGTGAGAATGTTGATCGAAGAAGAGGTAAAAAATTGTGCAAAGGAATTCTGAAAACTTCAAAGCGCTGCGATGTTTTTCATTGTGTTCGGAATTATTGAATTTGTCGTTTTTGTTAAAAATTAATTTAAGTATGAATTTATCATTTTTATTAATTTTGTTAGCAATAATCCATATTTTTTTTATCAAGGAATGTTAATAATTAATTATCAAAGTCAAAACTGAGTTTCTTGCTATAACTTAGCGAAAAATCATCGTACAAGGCTTTTAGATCATTCAAATTACATAGGATAAAATTATGTAAAGAAATTTTGTAATGAAATTACTGAAAAAAAAATCCGTGAGCCTTTTGAAGCGCAAGCAAAGTTTTTATTGATTTAATATTATTATGATATTTCCGTGCACTTCGTTGCATAATACCTTTGAATACGCTCTTGGCCTTAAAATGATCACGCTGTCTATTGGCTAAGAACATGATTAATTCTAATATTAATTCATTATTCATTGATACACATTATTTCAGTTATTTATAAAATTTTACGTAGACCTAATTATAAACCAATAAGCATTCTCCAGCAACGTCTAATAGAGTTCGTATTATCCGTGATAATCAAATTAGAAAATCGTTGAAGGTAATTATCACTATCATTTCTATCGTCGTTAACATTGATAAATATTTAATTAACACTGTTCATTAATCTTGAGATAACGAAACGCGAATGATGAGTGGTGACATTTTAGCTATAATGACATTTCCCTCTCAGAATTTGTAGGCCTTATTTATCTTTAAATATTTAACGCAAAATCGAAAAGTGTATTCAGTATGAAAAGGCATTAAAGGAAATACATAAATATATATTTATTTATATTCTATGTTATATACAAATTTTATGTATTACGTAACTGACATTACTTTTATCACTATTACTTTAGTTATTTATACTGAAGTATGTACACCAATGGAGAATTAGAGCGATTACAATAGGGCTATGAGCCCATGAGGTTGTGGTACAGGAGCCATCATTCATCCAGACGTTTAATTAAATGCTTTCGTTGTCAGCTAACGTTACTTGATGGAATTTCGCATGTAATCGGAATATCCCTAACACAATTTTAGTTTACAGCTTTCAAAATGGGATACTTTATATAACAACGTGAATGCTACATTCTCCGCCTGCGTCAGTTAGATGTACGGGGTATTACATAAATTTAGTAGACGTAATATTAAGAGTAAACAGCTCGTGAAAATAGGCAAATAAGTTCTAATATTACATAAAATATACATAGCTGTATAATTTTTTTTTCAAGGAACATTACTTAGATGCCCTCCTTCGATGTTGTTCATTCTATAATATTTTATAGAAATATATAAAATAAGATAAACGTACATCGAAGGCAAAACCTTTAGAAAATGAAAAGTCAAACATAAAATAGCTATAAACTACCCATTAGTCTCTTTCTTACCCCATTTCTCACACCTATCACAAAATATATAATATATTTAAATGCAAGTAAGGCAATTTTATAGAGAACTGAAAAATAGGGATGAGGTTTCTTCTTTTTTCAAAAAAAAATTGTTTGGGATGGTAATTATTTAGGTAACCTATTTAAGATGGAGGTAATCTATTTAATCAGCGTCACAATTATTGGTTTTAAACTTGGGTGTCTATTGTTACTTTTGGCGCTCAATGCACTCGTGCGTATCACTTAAGCATAAACATACTCAATTACGCTTGTTGATGCTCCGGGGATAAACCACCCCTTCAGTGGAACTCAAGATACATATACACTATAAATTCATGTTCTTGGATGATAAGCGCAACCTCACGAAAGTTAACAACAGGAGGCATCTACATCCTTTGCCATTCATTTAAACTGTAACATCTATTAAGATGAAAAATTGAGCTAATTGGCAATTATCGCTACTAGTGATAATTGTATTTTTTTTTCGTGTTAAGTATATCAATAGCCTGAATTAACTTAGTGAGTATCTAAAAAAGTTACATCAATATTCAATTCTTAAATAGAAAATAATCAACCTCAACAGTACACATTTTCAATTTACACTATTCAGGTAAACCATTCCTAAAACACTAAACGGTAAAATTAACCAATTATTAATGATGAAATGAAATTACCTCTGTAATTCGGGGTTAGAGTCAGTTATAATCTTGTAGGCGTTATACTAATGAAAAAATGTCAAATTTCTTGAAACCATTTCTAATATTCCGCTTAGATTTTAGTGCAAATAGAGGTTGTATCTTGGATTGTAGTAACCAATTAATAGCAATTCTAAATTTGGTTAAAGAACTTCATCCTATAAGAGCCTAGCCTAACCAGCGAGAAAGAGTGGAAAATTAGGAAAACGATCGCTTCCTCGAACCAGCACTACGGACGAACACATTTGGGAGATTCGAGACATTCTTGAAGAAGATCGACGGGTGACCGTATCCGAAATTTCAGAAATGGTCGGAATAAGTTATGGGAACTGTCAAGCGATCGTCAAAACCGACCTGGAGATCCGTAAAGTATGTGCCAGGTGGGTCCCTCGCTTCTTGACCGCAGATCAGAAGTTGACACGTTTGAAGGTCTGTCAGAGGCTTATAGCAAGGTTCACGGAAGAAGGTGATGCATATTTGAGTCGGATTGTCACCTGCGACGAAACGTGGGTCCATCACTACACGCCCGAGTCCAAACAAACTAGTTTGGAGTAGCGGAGGAAGGCAGAGGCAGCTCCAGTGAAAGTCAAGACTCGACTGTCAGCTGGCAAGGATCTTTCAACCGTTTTATTGATCGGCTCATTAATTTTTTGTATGAGCGACACACAATCAATGCTACTTACTACTGCGAATTATTTAACCAGGTGAGGTTAAATAACTCGCAAGTAACTGCATATCGCCGCAAAATATGAAACTAACCGATTCGAGAGTCAATCTTCCTTCATTCCTGACAACGCCAGGCCCTATACTGCAGCTCTAACGACTGAAAAACTGAAAGAAATGCACTGGATTCCACTTGAATATCCTCCTTACAGACCGGACTTATCACACTGCGATTTTCATTTGTTTGGAACGTTTAAAGAAGCTCTAGGAGGACAACGATTTGAAGATGACCAGGGCGTAGAGAGATTCGTGCGCAATTGGCTCCTGACGTAAGACAGGAGACTATGTAGAAAAATAAAATATCTGTGCCTTTTGCTTTTCAATCAATATATTTTTTTTTAAATAAAGTCCAGTTTATATTTGATTCGCCTTCGTATATCTTTTTCCCTTTCCAAAATAAATATATGTCGAGGAAACAAGATTGAAATGCTTGAACATTACCAATAAATTTATTAATCTAGTTACGTTCATAAAGGCTCTATGCCTCGGAGCGACATAAATTGCCTCGCGTATAGAAGACATTAAATGAAGAAGAGCTCGTATTAACGAGAAGAGAATTCCCATAGGAAATGTGTTGCGTAGATGCCTAATACGTTATTATCTTATCAAAGTTTGGAAATGCTGTTCCTGACCTAAATCAGGCATACAAATAAAAAGCCAGATGGCATTATTTCACAATAAATAGATTCGAGATCTATAAAAACCTAAAGTTGTGTTATGGCATGAAATGAATGATGAATAAAGCACTTAACTAAAATAAAACGTAATGTATTATCTAGCGATATTTTCAAATTTTGTTTTCCGACGTTAGCCGATTTAAAAACATATTGAAATATCTCAGCCAAATGTATTGTCGTCATTTATTTAATGCACAATGTAAATTCACTAAAATAATTCCTCGACCTTTAAACCCCTTTAAAAATACACGATTCCTATAATTATTGATACTACGTACATGCAAACCGTAAAAAAAATACAATGGGACACTTTGAATATATTTGCCCGAGAGCTGAATAACTTATAAGTCGGAAATCGAGAAAGGAACCACCAAGCCGCCAAGCGGTTATCAAAGTAGTTCCCGAATAGAAAAGCTATTACATAATCGCTCTAGGAAACAACTATTCCTCGGGCTAAAGCCCCGCCAGGTATTGAATTATACCCAGAAGCGATCCTCGACCCCTTTCTCATGTTTCTGCACGATCAGATAAGGTTTCAAAAAATAAAACCGGCCACAGGTAGGATTCGACATTTGTCCCGGATCGGAACCGAACGACATACAGCTGTTTCGAACTTGTTAGTTCTCATCAGTGCCGCACACGGTACGCCGATTCAGGACAAATGCCGAATGAACTTTATGGCCTATACATCTTTATCGATACGATCTCTGTCAGTAACTTATAAGTCGCAAATCGAGAAAGGAACCACCAAGCCGCCAAGCGGTTATCAAAGTAGTTCCCGAATAGCAAAGCTATTACATAATCCGGAACAAATGACGAATCCTACCTGTGGCCGGTTTTATTTTTTGAAACCTTATCTGATCGTGCAGAAACACGAGAAAGGGGTCGAGGATCGCTTCTGGGTATAATTCAATGCCTGGCGGGGCTTTAGCCCGAGGAGTAGTTGTTTCCTAGAGCGATTATGTAATAGCTTTGCTATTCGGGAACTACTTTGATAACCGCTTGGCGGCTTGGTGGTTCCTTTCTCGATTTCCGACTTATAAGTTACTGACAGAGATCGTATCGATAAAGATGTATAGGCCATAAAGTTCATTCGGAATTTGTCCTGAATCGGCGTACCGTGTGCGGCACTGATGAGAACTAACAAGTTCGAAACAGCTGTATGTCGTTCGGTTCCGATCCAGGACAAATGTCGAATCCTACCTCTGGCCGGTTTTATTTTTTGAAACCGAGAGCTGAATATATGTCTGAAGTAAAAGTGAATTAATTTTTAAGTCAACTATAATTTTACTCAATAGAAGGCGCGATAATTTTGAGAATAAGAATATTAAGAATAAAATTGGATCATTATTGCCTATATTCCAGGGGAAAATATCGAAAGGGACTCATTATATTATTTCCTGATGGTACATACAAACCTATAATTTTGGTTAACTTTAATTTCAACTATTATCTTCGGAGAATGCAAAACGATAAAATGCAATCATTGAATTGTTGTGTGTTTTTATGTTTAATAATATAAATTAAGCTGTTGTTATATTAAAACAACTATAGTATTAAGAAGTTGTACCTACTATGTTATGCAATATGAATATTATAACCAGGGAAAAATTAATTGCTATAATGAATTACTCTTGTCATATTCTAAATTTTGAAATGATTGTATTGTAGACATTAATTTAGATTATTTACATAAAAATGATTGAATTAAAAAAACAAAACGTTAATAGAATAGTAATTAATGATTTATTTCTAAACGTACTTCAGTACAGCCAGCATAAATAGTATTGTGTTAACATATGTTTTCAAAAATTATGCACTTTATTTTATTGAATGTGGATTCCAAATACATGAAAAATATTGTATGAACACCAGATTTCCACATTATAGGAATTTTATATAATTGTTAAGTTATAATAAATTTCAACAAAGCAAAAGAACCAATACGCGACACTAAATCCTCAAAAGAAATAAAATTTCTTTGGTGCTTCCATTATTTAACAAAGTGCTTATATTATTTAACAATTATTGGGAGTGATGTATTACTCAAACCTAGATAATTAGTGAAGTGAATTTGGAATACTTTGTAACCAAACATTTGAAAACACGTAGACAAGGTTAACGTATATGAGCTTTAATTTTTATTTCAGGTAGACGCTTTCCATGAGGGTAATACACCGTTGGGTGAACTATTTCATTCCTTTGGCGAAAGAAAACACATCTTTTGATACTGGCCACATATTATGCAATAGCTAAATATGCGAAGTTTTATTTGTTTTTCGTTTAATTATACACAACCAATGTTTCTATGGAAACTAACTATTGGAACTAGATATTAGATCAATAGAGGAAAACAGATATTTTAACACACATCCTACAGAAGAACTGAAAGCCTAGTGACAAAGAAAATCAATGATACATTGACCCAAAATTCCGTATGAGAGAGGGAAAGGGCATGCGTTACGTAATGTAATAAATATGTCTGAAACGCCTGAAAACGAATGGAAACGTTGTTTCAGTTGCTAAACATGTCGACCATATTTTAGAATATCCTATTGTTTCAGTGAAATAATTTAAAATAGGACAGTATTTATTATGAGTGTATTAGATCAGTGACAATACATTTTTTTAAATATCATGCATCAGATTGAAATCATAGTATTTAAGTTAATAGTTGAATAAATGATATAATTTTAGTGCTTAGAAAAAAAGTATGATTAACATGTTTTTTATCCCAAATAATGATGGCGTCTCTTGGGGCAAAAACACCGGAGGTGAAATAATCCTCCGTCCGGATCTCTGGGTGAGGACTGTTCCGGGAGACGTGATCGAGTGCAATAGTAGGGTTAGTAAGAAGTGTAGCATTTAACGAGTCGGAGCGTGGAATGTCAGAAGCATCAGACAGGCAGGGAAGCTAGAGAATCTGAAGATAGAAATGGATAGGTTAGGATTAGATATAGTAGGTATAAGTGAGATGCGCTGGCCAATAGTAGGAGATTTTAACGCAGTCGTAGGCGAGCGGAAAGAAGGAGAATTTGTAGGTCCTTATGGATTAGGAAACAGAAACGAGAGAGGTAGCAGACAGTAACAGGTAACAGATAGAATTCTGTGAGAAACGCAAGATAGTAGTCGCGAACACATTGTTCAAGAATCACGTTAAGAGGCGGTACACCTGAAAAATGCTAGGAGGGATAGGCAAGTATCAGATAGACTACATTCTCGTTAGGAAGAGATTTAGAAATAAAGTAAAAGACTGTAAGAGTTATCCAGGAGCAGATGTAGACAGCGACCACAACTTGGTAGTATGAAAGCTAGATTAATGTTCAAAATCTGAAAACCCGGAAGGATAAGAAACGTATAAATGTAGACATATTGAGGGATCAGAATATGAAAGATAAGTACCAGGAGAAAACAGATCAATTAATAAATAAAGCGAGTAATGACGAAATCAAGAACGCAGAAACTGAGTGGGAGGGTATCAAGAATAGTCTAGATTCCGCGGCTACGGACGTTTTAGGACACGAGAGAAGGGAAGCTAGGAAGCCCTGGATAATAGACGAAATCTTAAACTTAATACAAAAGAGACGAGGCTACAAAAACAGACGAGACGAGGAAGGACTGAAAACTTATAAGTCAATAAAGTGGGAAATCATTAGAAAGTGTAGAAAAGCGAAAGAACAATGGATAGAGGTTAAATGCAAAGAAGTAGAAGATAGGCTCCAAGTAGGTAAGACCGATGAGGCTTACAAAATAATTAAGAGTAACTTCAGGGATATAGGACCAATAAGTAGAAACGTTAGGAGTCAATCGGGGGACATACTGATCGGAAGAGAGGAGAAAGCGGATAGATGGAAGCAGTACTTAGGAAATTTATACGAGGGTCAGGAATTAGGAGAAATATTAGGGGAAGAATCTAGCATCGATAGGGAAGTTGTAGGAAAACCTATATTGAGAGAGGAATTTGAAGTAACACTAAGGGGGCTAAACAATAAATAAAGCGCCGGGTGTAGATAAAATACAGACGGAAATTTTGAAATGTGCGGAACAGAAAGTAGTAAATAGGATGTTTGAACAGGTAAAATACATATACGAAACGGGCGAGATACCGGAGGATTATAAGAGAAACATTATCGTTACTATACCGAAAAAGAGAGGAACCGACAAATGCGAGAACTTTAGAACGATTAGCCTAACTTCCCACGCGTCAAAAATCTTAACCAGAATAGTGCAGAAGGGGATGGAAAATAGAGCGGAGGAAATACTAGGAGAAGACCAGTTCGGGTTTAGGTGAAATAGGGGAACTCGCGAAGCTATTCTGACGCTAAGAGTAATGTTAGAGAAAACAATAGAAAAAGGAAAGAACGCTTATATAGGATTTGTAGATTTAGAAAAAGCTTTTGATAATGTGAGATGGGAAAAAATGTTCGAAATACTAAAGAGCGCGGGAATGAAGTATAGAGATAGGAGAGTAATATACAATCTATACAAAGAGCACGAGTCGGGGGTAATGCTTTATGCTCGGGGGTAATAAACTTAGAAACAAGGAAGAGATTTTTGAAAACGTATGTATGGAGCACGGCACTATACGATTGTGAAACCTGGATGGCAGGGGAAGCAAGTAGGAATAAATTAGAAGCTTTTGAGATGTGGTGTTACTGAAGAATGATGAAAATACCGGTCAGAAACGAAAAAGTATTAGAGAAAGTCGGCGAGAAAAGAAGTATGTGGAAAAACATAAAGAAGAGAAGATATAGAATGGTAGGCCACTTGTTGAGACATGGGGGAATAGTCTGCGATATTTTGGGGGCAGAAACAGGAGTGAGGAAAGGCAGAGGCAAGCCTAGATTAGACTACTGCTCGCAAATAGTAAGGGATGTAGGTTGTAGCACAATTAGCGAAATGCGTAGGTTAGCACAAGATAGGAAAAGCTGGAGGTTAGCGTCCAACCAGCTTACGACTGATGACCTCATGATGATGAACATGTTTTTTAATCAATGAATATGATAATAAATACATTTTTTAAAATTCTCGCACAATAATGGTTAGTTTTTAATTAATCGGTATTGGAATGTATTTATTACAGAAGGTGTCTTTACCCTACATGTTGTTCATGTAAGGACGATTAGAAATGGACGAAATTTTTATTTATTTTTCTAAAAATATACGTTTTTAATTACAAGTACCTTTAGGTTTCAGGTAATTGATGAGATGGAGATTCGAGAGTATAGAGCTGAAAGGTGGTTTGAAGTATTTTTTTTAATTTATCGGTCTACTTCAGTTTCAATAATTTTTTTTTACCAACAGACAGAATATTGAAGTGATCAATCCAATAATGCTTTGTCAATATATGTAACGCTTGGCCTAAATTAGTGCAAACTGAAGTATGTTTGTCAAAAAAATAAATCAGACAGCTTCCAAGAGGAAAATTATAGTAAATAATAATGTCATTACAATTTTTTTATATCAATTGACATACATTTGGAGGCCCAGCAAATAAATCATTTTACATTCATATTTCGCTACCACTTTCTCTTATCCTAAGTTTTAGGTTATAATAATCATCCCTTATGATTCAATAGCTATTTTAGAATTCTACTCGGCTATATTCTGAAGGTGAGAATTATTGGTTTGGGAACATATTATATTGTAAGAATAGAGAAAATATAAATAATAACAAAGTTTATAAATCCGAAAAAAAAAAAGAATTGTTTGAAATAAATGTATATAAAATAAAAGTCATGAAGAATAACACAAAAATAAAGCCAGTAAATAACGCAAATGTCTTGCATCCTAGTCTTCATGAACCTCAATTCGTTCTCTATGGAATTGATGTAGGAAGAATGTGGGCATCAATCAGTGTTGTAAGTTCATTCTCCCTCTACCATTTCGCACATAGGCGAGGTCTGATATTGTTGGTTTCTTGAAGTACCCAATCACGGTTTACCTCATCAAATGCATTTAGTTCTAGAATAATTTCGGTAATCTATCTCCATCGGGACTTCTTAATTTGCAGAAAACAGTTCTAGGTAGCCAAGTCTAGGCTTATTGAAACTCCTACACGTCAATTTCATAGGGTTTTTACAGTGCATTTAACTAAGTGATCTCTTGGAGAAATTCAAGGTCCCAGCATATTTTGATGGAATTCAAGTCCAAAACAAAGCCTCGTCACTAAATATAACATTCAACCAATCACGATATAATTTTATTTATCTATGCCCATTCATCGTTCACATTGATTATCGTATAATAAAAGTGTCAATAAATCACATACTCTACCACCGCACAATATTTTCAATAAGTCGTAATCTTATTGCATTGAAACTTACATAATACCTTGTAATGTGGATGTGTTTTTTCCTGATGCAGTGATAGTATTGAATTTTGTTGAAAGAGCTAGGGAATGGCCTTATCTTCCCCTTTCGTCTTTATTAGCTTTAAATCGCAGTGGGGATGATCGTTGAAAGTTTTTGTCGACGAATAACACCTTAACCCACATGTAGACAAACCAGTAAACTTTTTCATAGGTTTTATGACACTAGTAATTGATAACCGCGGCCTGTGTGGGCGACCGTTTACGCATAGTGCTTCGCACCTTTTGAGTAAATATTACAGACGTTTTATTGCAATATTGTGCAAAATGATAACGATCAGTTCGGGATTCGGTATTATTCTGCTATATTATGTATTATTATATATAATGCTAAATGGAATAAAATAAAAGATTAAAAAGGAGAGTAAAGACACATATCGTCTCTTCTTGAAAGTAATCAGCAGTGACATAGTACCCAGTTTTAATGTGGAATCGCTGCTTACATATTAATGTAATGTACCATTAAATGAAACGGTTGACTTGATTCGCCAAGAATTAACACCAATGATTTAAAAATTTCTTTTTGACCTAACTCAATTGTGTTCATTATATACATGTCTAATTATCTGTGGAGAATATGTAGATAAGAGTTTTGCAAGCAGAAAGAGAAGCAGCTATGAGATCACCCTTTCACCGGTGATCATCATACTCAAGCATCCAAGTATCAATGGATGCTGGTTGTTAACTTAAATCAGAATGGCTAGATCAACACTTCAATATGACCTAAGACAGAAGGGATGTTTGGATATATTAGTGAAACGCACCACTCAAACAACAATATGTTTCATGGAGTGTACAGCGAGGATATATAAACAAACCGTTAATATATTCCATCCGCAACAGAAGATATCCCACTGGTAACCAACTCACTCAACAATATATCATGACCTCAGTAAACTTAATGAATTAAGAAACATCAAAAAGGCTCTTAAAAGAATGGATATGAACGTGGTGAAAGCAGACACTTACTTCCAACAGATACACTGTTCCAGAATGATTAAACGTAACATATATACCAACAGAAATATTTCTGTGGAGGGGTATCACATCAAGTGAAGGTTTATGGAACATATACATAACGTTATGTATGAACGTATACATAAGAACCAGTACCACATAGTATGATAATGTCAAAATATTAGATATGTTATTTTTATTATCAATGCATTATTAAAGAATTAGTGAAAGCATACATAATAGAAACAATTCTAACAGAGAGGACGGATATCGCCTTTGAAATACTTAAAGATTACCTTTGTCAAATGAAGCAGAAAATTTTTGGTAACTAAGTCTGATTACCGCCACTCCACAGATCCATAGAAGTGAAGTAAAACTACGGTATATAAAGAGAAGCAGAAAAGACAACAGAATTCGTATTTGAATTTCTTCTAAGGAAGCTAATAGGACAATTAACGAAGCTGACACGACAATTCGACGACGACTACTGTATAACCCGAAATTAATAATTAATAACGTAAACTTTGCCGAAAGCATCTACATCAAAGATTTAACAGCTTCATAAGAAAAATAACATAGTCAATAAAGGAGTGATTGAGAATCTTGTTCTTAGTTGTTATAAGGATAGTTCTTAGCAACATATTAATTTTTCATGTATAATTAGGAAACATAAGACTGTATTCCATTTTTGGAGATATAAGAACAAAATGTGTCAAAAATCAGTTCTGAACTCTATAAGACGAAAATCACAACGTTGTCATCATGGTATTCAATATAAAATAATATTATGCATATTTTATATCGAATTATTTATATTTATCGGATATATTATAATTTTTTATTTATTTATTGTATATCAGATTTATTGTATACCCATAATTTTGTTATTAAATAATTTTTTGAAAACGTCTGTGGATATGAAATATGTGAACTTTATTTAATAAAAATGCGTTAACCGGTGTAAAAATATTATGTTTTTAAATTTGTTAAATGAGGGGTTTTCTATTTATCGCTGATAAGATAGAAGGTGTTTTGTGAGAAATAAAAATAAAGTAAATAAAAAATCAAAAATAAAGTAAATACTAGATACTTTATTTTTGATAGAGATGTTAACGTTGTTCAAATTGTCCTCCATTAACACACTAGAGGGCATTAACAACATCTAACCCTGAAAGGCATACGAGTAAACACTTTATATATTCTCGTCGCCCTATCCATCTGTCAAGGAAATTATCCTCGAAAATGTACCGTGAAATTAACATCAACACCAAAATGAATAAGAGCTCCACCTTGTTGAAACCAAATGTTTTGATAGGAGATATTATCATCCTTATTGTGTTAATAAAAATTAAACTGGAACCTACAATTTTTTCAAAGAAGTAACACTCACTATCATTCCAGCCCATACATTTACTTTACATTGGCGCAGGCTGCGATTCTTGAATACAATGAGGATTCTTTTGAGACCAATATCCTCAGTTAAGATGATGTGTTGGTCCATCTAAGGAAAAAATTACTTCAACAGAAAAATAACAAACTTTAGAAACTAGTAAATGAAAGAGAACACTCGGTAGGTTTCACAGAAATTGAAAAATATATTTCTAACAATTGTTTCGGCTTTTATGCCATTCTCAAAGAGTAACAAACTTTTTTAGTAAAAGTTTGTTACTCTTTAGTAATAAACGAACTTTTTTACCAAACCTTTTTCTGTAAAAGAGAATGGCATAAAAGTTGATTCGGCTTTTATCCCATTGTTAAAAATATGGTTCGCAGTTTTTGTGAAACTTACCAAGTGTTTTCTTTCATTTATTAGTCAAAAATGTTTCACTAAGTGCCCAGCGACCTCTCCATTTCTGCAAACTTTGAAAAGTTTGTCAAAACGTAGCATGATAATGATATAGGATTCTCATAATAATGCAAGATGATGTTTACAAAATCGTATTCAACGATCTCGATCATCTTCATAACCAGTATCCGAATAGTTTACTTACTTTACATGTTTAAATAGGTGGTTACCTATTTCAAGATTTAAAGTAAGTACACTCTCTGGTATTGGTTGTGTAAAAGACTCCTTTAAAATAAATTAAACGTATTGATTAAAATTTAAAAATATCCTCATTCTTTTACTAACTAACTGAAATTAAACAATCATATTGACTATGCTCTATGTAGTTCCACCCTTATACAGTACCTTTAGTACAATACTTGAATGACGATGATCCAGATTGCCACATCTGGATGTTTTTCATTAAACAACTCACAATCCTTCTCGTAAGATCTAATCTGTCATCATAATTAACAATCTTATCAATCGTATTACTTATTAAATATAATTTTTAAAATCTCTAACAGTTAACTTAACAGTGAATGTAATAGAATAATTAATTAGTTTACTGATCTAATAGTTGATCAGGCCGGATCCCTACTACGAGGTATACTTGTAGTTATAAAACATTTTTATTATTCAATATAACCATATTTTATAATTTTAAGTTGAACACTCTCAATCTTAAGTAAAAAGAAAAAAGAAATAGGAACTAAAGGGTACAGTTGCGCTTGGAAAACTTTAAGTTTAGTTTGATAAAATAAGGAGTGGTCTACAATTACAAAAATAGTAGTCAGTCAATGCCTTTTTAAAGAATAAAGTTAAATAGTTTTCAAAAAATTATATATGTAATAACAAAACTATGAATATTGTGCGAAACATTGTCACCAGTCCCTGTAATAATCTTATTTTTGATAGACGTTTGATACAAATAAACTACCCATAATTGACAATATCGCAGGTAATTAATTTGATAAATTGTAGTGAAATGTATCGTAATTGTAAATGGAATACTGTAACGAATTTCCTAAATACAAATTTCATGTTATCCTCGTTCTTGGCAATAATAAGTAAGAAGAAATGGATGGATTAAGGTAAACTGAATTCCAGTTAGCAGATGGAGAAAAACAAGCACTAAACTAAAGAAAACTGCACTTTAATTTGGAAAGAAATCTAGAAATAAAACACGTCCCTGTTTGAAGATCTTCCCTTCTGTCAGACAATGCATTCGTAACTAGGTCACTCTTAGCTGCTGCTGATTAAATATGCCGATGCCGTGGAGTTGTGTATGGTAATGTCGATCAATATCAACTCGCTCGACGACGTAGACAAAGAACTGGCATTTCCATCTAACCATATTTTAAAACCATAATCTTAGGAATTTCTAATCTATAAATAATTTAAGAAAGATCTAAATTTTCCAAATCTCTATGCTGCGTGCTGTTGAATGACGTCATGTTTCAATGTATTCTTTGCTTTAGTGATTGCGAATCATGTAAAGTAATAAGTCTGTCAAGAAGCATATGGAAATCCAGAAACTTCTTCTTTTGTTTGTCGTACTGTCTATACTGTCAATCTTTAAGACTGTAAGATTATATATATATATATATATATATATATATATATATATATATATATATATATATATATATATATATATATATATATATATAACTGGAGATCGACGAAATAAGAAAAGGAGTAGGACACGGTACAATACTGACATGGAGAGTGAAATGGACGAATGCCAAATGGGGCCCTGCAGGAATAACAGAACCCCGAACATGACAATTCTGAACAGGACAATCTCGAATATGATCAAATAATATCGCACGCCTTTCAGTGTCACTATCACCTCTGCGAGATCCCGTCAGCAGGAGACAGCAGGAAGGCGGAAATGAAGTTAAAACCACTTACCAGAGCTGCGAGAATAGATGGGACAGACTACAATTTACATCGAAAATTAATTTATTATAATGATCAGCTCAATCAAAAGTTTAAAACAAAAGAGGCTAGACTGAAGAGGTACAACAAGATGACGAAGAGAATCTAAAAGGGAATGGGAGTTTTACTTTATAGCTTTTAGTATTACGTAAAATACTACGTTTGTGGTATAAAACTTAAGATCTGCATAATCAATGATATCATCTTACACTACTATAATTGTAAACTTTAATACATTTTAGTATGCAAGTAATAAAGTTATTCTACAATGCAGTATATTTAACTGTACCTATCACAAACTACAATCGTTCTAGTACCACAATTCACAGTATGCATATGGCCTTCATACAGTGAGCTTGTAAAGGTTGGAACAAATTCGATAAAATCATTACCAAGCAGGTACAAAAAATCCTCAGACAGGTCGATTTTCATTAGTTACGCATGTTTTAAACATCATTCTTGTTGGAGTTATGATGTCACTCGTAGTTTTTTTATTAACAACTTTTATCTGAAAATCCCATTTAAAACAGCATATTCTTTTACATATGGTGCGTCAAATTTTGTAATAGATTACATGAGAACTGTTTTGACAATTTCTGTTTAATTTTCAATCACCTGTAAGCATTCTTTCATTTCGACATTAGTTGTCGCTACTTTTGGTATCTTTGTAAATTGTGTTATTATTTTACATCAGTTGTCGTAATTTCTTTTATAATTCGTCCACATTTTCTTGTAATTTTAAGATTTTGTGTTGTACTTACCTTACTTGGATACTAGCTTTTGTTAGACTACACAACAATTTTACTTATCTATTGTTAGAATAGGTATGCTTAGTGAAATATAAGTAACTGAAAGATCGATAATGATTGGCGATGAATCTGTATACAAGCTGAAATTGGTGAGTATTTTATTATTTATTTAAAAGTAAAATATTCTGAACGACTTATTATACGCTCAATTATAAGAAAATAGAACTATAATTTTTAAGTACTGTTAGTGAGAGACGACTATACTAAAGGTCGTCTTGCTGTTCCGGGAGGTGTACAGTTGACTGTGTTACAAGTTGTGCAGGAAAACCCTCATCAACTAGCTCACGAAATCTCATAGGAGCTTGTAATGTGTCAATGTGTCTTGTTTTAATGCATATAAAAAAATTCCCGTGCAAAGTGCAATTAATTCACGAACTTCAAAAGTATTTCATTTTGATGGCAGAATTGGATTGTCTGGGTTAACGATGGAATAATAATTCCCAGCTTCCAAACCAGGTCACGTTTTATTTAAGTGGCTAAGTGCGTAGGCACAATTTCAGGAATTGGGCCTCTGAAAACCATAATTGGATGATAGAGGGTCACATGCAGTTTTCAGAAAATGTCAACGTCTGTGCAGAAATTTTTTGGTACTACAGTTGTAGGACTATTTTAATTGACTGTGTATTAATTGCTAAAAAGTATTTGGGGCTGCTGTAACAGCACGTATTCCCTCACTTATGACAGCGAAATAATAAAAATCGCCAAATATTAGACCAATATGGTACCATCGATCGCGCGCCACTACATTATTCAAGAATTGTGTTACTGATTACCAAAACACCATTTCAACTTTCAAACATTCTCAATAAATAGATTGGTAATTTGACAAAATATAATAATTCATATATAAAATGATATGCGTTTTAAATTATATTATCAGATGAGGGTGTTATAACTCCAATAGTGATGGCGTCAAATAGAAATTGTATACCAAAAATTGTGCATATAAAAAATAAAATTTACCTGTTAGCATAATTTTTGTACTTCCCCAGTAACGATTTTATCAAATTTGTTCCAACCTGTATTCGCTCACTGAATTAGTCGTTAAAGCCTCTTCCTGATTTCTAACTAATCGATTTATAACCGAATTAAAGTTGGTTTTAAGCGTATGTTACATAGAGAGGGAGCCCCAAGTATATTAAAAGTAACTACCTAAAATGACTAAGATGTGTTGAACTTTAGCACAATCGCTTGAGAAGTGTCTTGAACTGATATGTTAAACTTTTATGTTAACCTTCTGCTTCACCAAAATAAAATAAATATATGTTCATATTTATTAGTGTTTCTTCGTTTATGTACTTCGTTTGTTGTAAAATCGATATGATATTTTAAGTAAACTGTATAAGAGAGATGGGGAATCTACGTCTTCTTGTTCACAATGATTTATAATCCTGTCAACTAGGAATAACCCGCGTTTCATGTCATCCTTACTATATAACATGGAAATTTATACATTTTTTCTTTATTTTAATAATGGCATGGACTTCTAAGCCATCACATCTGAGCTCTTATTAGATTCGTTTAATAAAGAAAGTATATTATGTACTTTCAGCGTTGTTGTTCAAGCATACAACAACACCTTGTGCAGAGGCGGATTAGATGTCGAGAGCGCCCTAGGCAAGCACCTCAGCGGCGCCCCTCTAGCGCGAAAGTTCGAAAGAACGAGGAATTGTCTCATTGCATAGCTGGTAGTTGGTGATTATACTATTATATGGGAACGAATGAAGGACATCACTTGGCACTTTGCTACAAGTATATTAAAGAGGAGGCGGTTTCGGTCACTTCAAGATAATATTAGTAGGGATAATTAGGAAGGCCAGGACACGTGTACTTACCCTTAGGCGTGAATGAAATATGTGATGAGAGTGAAGAAAGCAAGAGGGACAGAACGAATATGGAAATCCATGATGCCTCTCTGGGAAACATATCTGACTGTGTATGTGTGTTGACAAATGACGATGTGTTGTCATTAATTATGTAAAAGCTTAAAAGAATTTATTAATATTTGATAAATAAAAAAATTATGTTATGAATTATTTATTTAAAAATTGATACTAATCACATTCAATGTCAATTGTTAAAAAAAATTCAAAGTTTCTGCGAAATATTTATATTTTTGTCTTGCGAAATTGTCAATAACATCGTCATAGTTTAAAGATAGCAATAATTTTGTTTCAATGTTAAGTATTGCTAACAAATTTAATCTCTTATCTGTCATGGACTGAGCGAAGATAATTTTTCACTCTCATTAGACAGGAAAAATTCCGTTCACCACTGCAATTGCTGACTGCCGTCGATAGGCACATTTTTAAGGCAATATCAATGTTTGGGTAAATTGTTTCAAGTTCTTTATTTCTTAGAACCTGTAAAATCGCGTTGGTTGTTCGGGGCAGTTCTCCATCTCAAGCTATCGTTGTTAAATAAGAACGTAGATGGATACATTCATCAATAGAGCACTTTTATAAATCACCAGAATACATTGTTACTAACATACTTGTTCTATTTTGAACTTCAATGTTTAAATTAATCAAATTACTTAAAAACGAAAATTTACTGCTGTACGCTCGTCTTTTTTGAAGTTCAACCGCAAGTCTGTCTATAATTACTAGATATACTGTCATTCTGAATGTTTCCCGACCAGATAATGAAGAAGTAATATCTTCGGCAGATTCATCTGCTGTGAGCTTTCTCTTCCATATCCTCTTTGTGTCCTTTCATATTATTTGACTGAGAGTCTCATTTGAAATGAGAGTTCTAAGGCTTGCTGTTCATATTTATTAAATTTTTCCCTTTCTGCAGAAATTATGTGAATTAGACTGTCATACATTTGAATAATTGTACAAATGTCAATATCAACGGACTGTAATTTTTTGTTGGTTTTGTTCATGTGAACCAAAATAAAACCCCAAAACACGATCATGAAAGCAGTTTCTAGTCGCTTTAATTTCAATCTTATGCCTTTAGCTTCACATACAGCAGAACGTTTTTGTTCAGGATTGCTCTCGATAGCAATCAAAGCATCGTGAATTTCTGGAAATGACTCTTTCAAACTTTTACAAGCATCTGCTCGAGCTGACCAGCGTGTGTCAGATGGATTTTTGACAGTAGTTTTTTTTTTTTATCATTACCTAGGAGTATTTGTGCTTGTAGAGTTTCCCATCTCTGAGTTGAAGCTGTAAAAAATGTATAATTTTTTTTATTGTGTAAACTTACTGACACAATTAATTTTGTTATTTATTTTTTTCTTTATTTAAAAATTCCGCACGCGCGCCCCTTTGTAACCTCGCGCCCCTAGGCACGTGCCTAGTTTGCCTTACGGATAATCCGCCTCTGACCTTGTGGAATATTTAATATTTCTGGGTGCTACGGATTTATTACAGTGCAGCAGTACGTGCCTTCCTGTAACATATGTGTTGCATACATCACACCTAGTAGCGATGTAACTAGTGAGGGGTTGTCTAGCTGCTAAAAGCAGACAGGAGTTGGTGAGCCGTGTTTTAATTCCTGTTTTGTTTTTATTTGCGGTTTTTAACAGTTTTAAGTATTACATTTCTGGAATTCCATTCAGTTTCCATTCTGTAATTTTTTTACTTGCATTTTAATATCTATATAATGAGCGGGAATGTTTTCAATCATATTATGTTTAATGCCTTCTCTCGTTATTTCTTGTCTTTCTAAAGGGAATAACTTTACCATTAGTTGTCAGACGATGGATTAGATACTGGATTTGTTGGATGAGGGGATCAGAATGAAATAGGTTGGGGAGAGCTTGTAATAAACTTAATAACTATGAACATATTACCGTGACATATTTTAGTCGTGATTCAATATACTGTAGAGCTCAAAGAATAACATGGAATTCAGTCGTAGAGATGGATGAGTATTTAGAAAGTATCCAGGAAAAGGTATACTAGAAGTGAAAAAGATATGCCATGTTCGGTTTTGAGATCATCAGAATATATATTCTAACTGCCGAGATATATTTCAACGATATTCCAAAGCATGGATAAGAGTAAGTTCCTATCAGTTTTTGCCTTCTTATATCTTCTACATTAAAAAAGTATTTCAATCAACGACTAAAGAAGTATTTCGTGTAAACTTTGCATGTATATATTACCTTGTGGTGAACTCGTTTAATATTTCAGCTAATATTATACCTACAAATTAGTTTAATAATCGTGGAATGGGTTTAATATATTTTACGTCTACTTTTAGTAAACAGTATATCAGATGTTGTGGCTGAGTCTTAATACTTGATGCATAATTTAGGGGGAGCTGCTTCCTTCTGAAGTGCTGAAGGTGAAATTAGACGGAAATTGATATTACTCTTTAGATAAACCAACGACGACGCTATTATGAATTTTTGATAGTAATCTGTTGAATAACTGTGTTTTTTATTTTAAATTTCTTCAAATTTACCAAAGGATTACAATTTTTAGCGAATAACAAATAACTCCAAAAGTTCAGAGTTTACAGTATCTTCCTAGATATGTATTTGCTATTAATTTGGTTTGGTTCTTTCACAGCCGGGGCCGTTCCTGTCAGACATCATAAGTCAAATAAGAAACTAAAGAAACAATGCTCCTAAGGTCGTTACGTCGACTAAATTTTAATTTTGAATCAAATTTTTATTTGTGAAGTAAAATATCTTACTTAATTTTTTAAAATATTTATTTTAGCTCATTTACAACCCTTACAAAATATAGATATACTTGTAATAATAATACGTTATCACTTACTGAATGAAAACTAATGTAATATTATTTTAAACCTTATCTAAAGTCATATACTTAGTTAATTTCCAAGAAATAAAACAAAAAAGTATTGCAAAATGTGCAACCATAACGTTAGAAATGTTTAATTATGTTTTTGATAGGATGATGAGGCACCTAATCTTGTACATTGGACGGGGAGATGAACATATCCAAAAGTTACTTTAATTTAGTCTTTACTGTTAATGAAAACGTTATTAGTTTTTCATTTTAATTTTAAAACTTTTAGTTCATTATTATGTTATCTCTAGAATTAATAACACGTTTACAATTATTGATGATGTAGGTTAATTTCCTCAGAAACACTTGAATAGATGAAAGAAAAGTTTTATAACAGGATGTTATAGTGTCAGCAAGAGAGAAGTTCACATTTTGAGTTTTTAACTTAAAACTCTTTAAGGATATCTGGTACTGGTACTACTTTTTATTTTTATCATTTTGCTATTTGTGAATTAAATTTATCGTTTTCTATTAATTTAAATTTATTTTTAATGTAAATATAAAATGAATTCTATAGAATATACAGAAACGTCAAAGTGATTGACGTTGAAACAATTTTTGTGATTTCTGTCATAAAAATATGATACTCAGCTTTTACAGGGGGGCACCACCTAACACGTTTGATGGGATGCTAATATTTAGTTTAATTGATTTTTTTAATAATCAAAAGAGAGACGTCAAAATAAAGACAGCACCCTGTTTCCATTTAAAAATAATTTTTAAAATGGCGCCGTAACGCCATCTTTGTTTATTCTATTACTATTTATTAACTCAAACATTATTGTTACACTTTATTAGATATATGCCAATTTTTGTTCTTTTAAGTCTCTATGTGCTAAAATTAAAAGGGCAGAAGGGATGTACTGTATGTATTATATGAAGGGGTAAGAAGCAAAAGGGTGCAAGTGCATTCTAGCATGAAAATGAGTTAAGTGCAGAATTGGGAAGTCTAGAGTCCAAATTGTTTAGTGGCATATGGATACAAGAGCATTTAATGTATTTAGTGCCGTCTATTAATGAGTGAAAAAACCATGTTACTGAAATCTAGCAAGTCGTTGGTGGAAAAACGGTACAAATGCCTTTGTACCTTTTTGCTTCCAAACTTAAGTCACTAGGTAGAGGCAGTTATGCACTTGTATCTTTCTTAACAGTGTAAACATTATTTCTCATTTTGATATAGAATTAGGGTAAAATTGTCAAAAAGAGAGAAATGAGGTTTCTGGAACATACCTGCAGAGATGACTGCAAATAAATTTCAGAAAATGATGCAAGAACAATTTTTGCTAAGTTCTATACACTTGAAAACTATGACTTACAAACAAATTACATTGGTTCTTGCGTAAAGAAGGTGTTGCCTAAGAGAATAAAAACTGATGCATACTCCAGTAAAAGTTATGTCACCCAGATTTTCTTGATGAATTTTAGAGTACGCAAGCAGTTCTTTTTAAATACCTTAGGAACAACCAACCGAATATTCACTACAGTGTGCAATAAAATATCAAAGGAAGGATTTGTGCAAACAGATCAACATGGTAAACGTCCTCCATCCAATAAAATGAGTGAGCAAAGGCGTAATGATGTTATTTCCCACATCACAATGTTTCCAAGATATATGAGCCATTATTCTAGATTCCAGAATTCTGCCTCTCGATATCTATATCCAGACTTAAATACTAAAAAGATGTATTTTCCTTATCGTGAATGGTGCTCAGAATTGGACAAGTTACCAGTGAAGGAATCATACTATAGACATATTTTTTGCACTCAGTTTAACCTGAAATTCCACAAACCACATTCGGATACATGTCATACATGCGATCACTTAAATAATTTAATAAAAAATGGTCGCAGTGAAGTGGTAATCACAAAAAGTAAGACAGACCTGGAAGTTCATCACAGAATTGTTGAAAGTGTTACAGTCGCTAAAAAAGAGACCGTGAATATTGCACGGAAAATTCAATGTCTACTCGCTTAATAAGCATTGATTTGGAAAAAAACGCTTGTTACGCCTCTGCTCACCACTCATAAAGTGTACTATTTAAGGTAACTATGGACGTACGAGTATAATTTCTGCATTTATGCAGTTATATCTGGAAAATCTTACATGTATGTTTGGTGTGAAACAACAGCTTCACGAGGCTCTCAAGAAATTGGATCCTGTTTGTTGAAGGTGAAAAATAATTTTCTTATTTTTAGAATAATGTTTTACGTTTTTATTTTTGTAGTATGTTCAGCAGCTCCCACCAGAAGTTGAACAATTAATTGCCTACAATGATTCTTGCGGAGGCCAAAATAAAAACAAAAACAGCTAAACTTTTCATGTTTCTGGTTCAATGTACTAATCTGAAAAGAATAGACCATAAATTCTTTGAATCCCGGCATTCTTACATGGAGTGTGATACATCCTTTGGGCGAATTCAGAAAAGATAGAAAAACAATCCTTCCATATTTGTACCAGATGATTGGATTGATATTATTAAAAATACTAGTAAAAGTTTTATCGTCAAATGCATGAATGGTGATAATTTTGTGTTATTCCAATACCTTCATGACCACATAAGAGGTCCTAAGAAGGATGACATTCAGATGGCGCAAAATTGTATGGTTCACTTATAAAAAGGAACACTTTTTGAAGTTTTAGTTTAATATGTCAAGAAATGAATGTTGGCCTTCCAATAATACAGAAAACTGCTCCCTGCTGAAAAAAGGAAGACCAAACTTCAATTTGGATAGTTTGAATGAAAAATTATACAAACACACTTTGAAGACTTCTTTTGAAAAGTTTGACAATTTAAAGACACTGTTAGACTACATACACCTCCTATCCATCACCAGTTTTATTGTAATTTGCCTTACGAGAATAAGAAAGTCAAGAAAACTAGAAAAAATTAGACAGAGACAGAAATACCGCCAATTCAAGTATCAGAAATAAGAGAGCATGATGCTATAGAGGAAGAAGGAAGGGAAGTATTGATATCTGATTATGATGACTGAATTTGTTTTGCATTAAGTTTTAAAATTATTACATTTTTCTCTAATAAAACATTTCAAACTACAAACAACATTTTTACTTTCATTTGGTGGCAAAACGGTACAAGTTCAAGAAAAAAAAAATTGGAGCTTTTATTGAAAATGTGCTCATAAGATGAAAATTTTACGGATTTTACATGTTGATTAACGCAAACAACAAGATTCAACTAAGTATCCAGATATTTGTATAAAGCAATAACTTTAACAGTTAATTACTCCACTTCTCTTTTTTTGCATTTGTACCCTTTTGTTTCTTACCCATTCATATACAGTTATTTCTTTATTTTCACAAATTATATATGAAATCGCTCCCATAATAGATATTCATATTCTCAAATGATCTATACTTTATGACAAGGTACATGCCCCCGTATGCAAATCAACAATCAAATGCTTCCACAGGCTGAATTGGCAATGTATTTGCGTGTATGGTATACCTTGGTAGATGCCTTACCTGGCAAAAGCACACTTTTATGAAACATAAATAGCTTGGATTTAAATAAACTAGATTGAACTGGCTAATTGGACAGCCGATCTTAGATTTCACTCGAAAATAAACTTACTGTATATAACGTGACTTTAAAACCAATATAGACTTATGGTGCCCAGCTATGGGACACTAAAAGTACATCAAATGTCAAAATCATTGAAAGATTCCAAAATAAAGGACTACGGACCATCGATAATGCACCGTGGTACATCTCTAATGCATCGATATACCGTAACCTACAAATTTCTTTCATGCAAGAAGTGCAGAGCGCTAGTGCAAAATATCTCCAAAGGTTGGAAATACATTTTAACGATTTGGTTGTTAACCTCTTCGATAACAGCAAAACAACGTACCGTCTAAGAAGACATTGTATCTTGGACTTACCTAACTAATAAGTCTAGATTAAGTTAAATGCCCATATAATATTAATCTTTATGATTAAGCTATATGTAGTTAAGGCTTTAACGTAAGTCCCTAACCTCATTCTTCAACCTATTATATACCATATTTGTTTATTGCCCACGGGCAGACTGTAGATATCATGGGCGATCGAAAAAAAATATTTTCAAATATATTAGCAGACATAAGGAAGTTGTAATCTTTTGTTCTTCTTTCAAGCAACAGATCATTTTTATATATCTAAAGAAATCCATGTTAATTTTTAGTACATTATTGAGGGATATTAAGTTAATCGATACAGTACAATAATGTAAAACTATAATTACTTTGTTATGAGTCGACAACGGATAGATTTGATTTAATATACAGCAATCATAAACAATTCTCAACAATCATAAACAATTAAAATGTATCAATATTAGATATTAAACTAATGCGGTCAATTAAATGTTTTATATATACTTTTGGTGTAAATATTGCCTTGCTTCACAATGCACATGTTTTATTATCGTTATATGATATGAAGTAGCAAAACTAATAATTGGCAAATTGAGAGTTTTTTATTCTATTGTTCTCATGAATATATATGAAAATTCGTTATTCCGATATGTATATACATATATAACCTTCAAGTAATTTATTTTTAAATTTTATTTTAGCATAAACAGGGAATAATACGTAGCATTTCGATAAAGACTTAAGGGATATTGCCTTTAGAGCTAATCTTCATCCTAAACCTTATAATTCACATATCAATAAATTATTTCGTTATAATGTAATCGTATTATCCTTCTTACCTGGCAACTTTATTTTGAAATTACAAAAAAAAAATACATTTTTCCTACAAGTGAACAATTATTGTTTAAATAGTTTTTTGAAATTTCAATATGAAAGTGATACAAAATGGACAATCCATTATAATAACATTTATATTTATAAGGGTTTGCAAGACTGATTATATATATATATATATGTATATATCATTTAATGTCATAAAATTTAATTTTATTTGAGTCCTATACTTTTCTGCTTATCAAATATTAGTCACTCGATATGATAATCATTAGTTTACTGTTGTATGCTAAAATACGATAAAATCTAATGAACTGGAAAGGGTTTGTAAACTAATTCTAACATAATATTAACATCATAGTTTCCCATTAATTATAATCTCATAATGTTTCAGTGTTCATAATATCACATTACGTAACAACTTCATTATGGCTCGTAAGTAAAGTTATTTCAAAGTAGTTCTTAACGTGTTATACTCGTATCTATCCTAATATTCTAAAAAGCGTAGAGCGAATTGTAAGGGATGCTAGATATATAAATTTCACCGTAAAAGTTAAATTCTTCCTTTCTTTAAGGATATAAAACTATGTCGTAAATACTAACAAATACTTCTTAATTCTTCATTATCCTATTCCATACTCTTCCAGAAAACTATTTGTTTTGATGATATAACACCACGTAAATACACTGAAAATAACTTGTTATGCACAAGTTTACTTCAGCTACTTGTATATTATTTCTTTAATATTTTGGATTCTTATTAATAACTTGAAACCCATTAACAATATTTTGGTTTCTTAAAGATTTTATAGTACTTCTCCTTTTTCAATATTTTAAGAAATAATGACGTATCACGTTTATCTACTTGAATTTTTATCTCATGAGTTAGTAATTTTGTTGCAAATTTTTATACGTCGAATTTCTATACGGTCTTTTTCTATAGAGCTTAGGGCTAAGAATTTTGTTAAAGAACCTTTATAATAATAATAATTTTATGAGACGTTTTAGTAATAGTTTTATGAGAAGTCTTTATTACTAGTAGGCAAATTGAGGATCCACTAGAAGAAATACATCCATCAGGATGTAGTTCTCGAATAGACATCCTACTTCCTCCTGAAATGTTTTATAATTCACGAAAGCTCGCATCAAAGATTAAAATACCCTGATTTATTTCAATTAATTAGGTTCGATGAACTCAGACTTTGAGTTTATTCATTCTAGACCCTGAAACTAAATTGAAGTAAATGGAATAATAATGAAAAAGAATTTATAAACTGGATAATATACAGGGGCGTAGCGTACATTGATGCGAGTGATGCATCGCATCCTTTAAAAAATTGGCAAATTAGTGTTATTTAAAAGTTCAATCTTATTACAATTTTCTTATTATTTTAAACCGACCGCAAACATACATTATTTACTTTAAAAGCTACCATCAACTTTTTTATTTCAAATCAGCCGTAAAGGCGCCCGAAATTATTGGACTTCCGCGTTACTTGCTACAGTGCTAAAATACGATGGTCCACGTTACATTAAAGCTACGCGTTAGATGCGCGCAAAGGTCAGTGATCTTACGCAGTCAACAGTGAAACCTCGAGTGGGTGTTGTCGTTATTTCCCGACTCAGTTATGCGATTATGTAAACGCATCTTGGCGACTGTCGCCATAATATAAGGAAGATTTGGAAGCGCTGTTTCAGGTAATCGTGGAAAATGAAAATGAGAAAAGGGATCGAGAAACCGTTATTTGTGCTAGAGGCCTTTTAACATTACTGCGCGACGTTGATTTTAATTTTTTCTTAGTAGTATTTTCTTCAATACTCCCACGTTCCGAGTCTGTTTAAAATTATATAGACAAGAATATCAGATATTAGTAACAAAATCGTTTAAAAAGTGAACTTTTAGTGATTTATTGTGATCCCTATATGAAAAAGAGCACTGTGTTTGAGCTTCACCAATATATTATGTCCGTTTAGTTATCTTCTGTTTTCCCGGAGTCATCAAAATTGTGTCGTTTAATTTTGACTATTCCTGCCACAAGTAGTTCCGCGGAATTTAAAGATCATTTTCATGTTTAAAGAGAATAAAGACTTATCTGCGTAATTCTCAAAAGCAAGAAAAACTGTCAGCTTTAACATTAATAAATATTGAAAGTGCCTTGTTAGAAGATATGAGATCGTCTCCAACATTTAAATAAACAGTGATAGACGTTTTCGCTGGACAAACAAAAACCGAAGAATTGATCTTCATTTTAAAAATTAGGATATATACCTATAAAAATATTATGCCGAGGTATATATCCACCTAGGCATAATATTTTAGGTTAGTGTCTTTTTTTATTTTTACCATTTTCATATAGCCTACCATACAGCTGACTATACCTCTTCTCCTTATAAAATTTTTATCACATCCCTAGATTCTTTTCTCACGCTACGCCCCTGATAATAAAGATTATACTCATTAGAGCACTAGAATCGATAACTAAACAAAAACCTGTATAATATATTTTAACGAATCCTGAAAATGGGTTGGATGGTTTTCGATGTGGAAATAAAGAAGAAGACAAGTTCAGGTTCAAACAAGGTTTTATACCGATGCATGTTCTATCAACCAGGGAAATAATTAAAACTAAAAAGAATTTAAACAAATTTAATCGTGCCCTGATGCCGTCAACTTGGTTAACGAAACAATCAATATTAATTTTAATTGATGTTGTTATATCAATATTTGTTATTTCCCTATTTTTTAAAATACACTGTTTCAATAAATATCACTTTCGATCCAGCTACTCACAGCATATAATTTTAAAAACAATTATATTTCATTTAAATTAATTACTTATACAATTAATCATAGAAGAATTATATTGAACCTATCTACATTACAAAAATGCAGTACATTATTATGCGAAGTATATAGTAATGTACTTTACATAAATTCTTCAGTACATTATTCTGTACTTATGTAAAATACATAATAATGTACTTAAGTACATTTTAACTATAAACACTTTTTTTAGTTTTCAAATAACCAACAAAGGGTATGTATACTTCTTGTTGGTTATTTGAAAGCACTAAAAATGTGTTTATAGTCGAAATGTATTTTCTTTAACCTAACCTCACAAAAACTGGACATTCGGTACGCTAGAGACTAGACAATAACTTGGGTTGGTTGCTTTGCACACGATCAATTAAAAAAATCCTTAACCAATTAAATAAATCTTAGGATATCTATGATGGTAAAGCCGAAAAAGTAAATTTCATGTTAAATATCCCAAGTGAAAATAAAAAAATAATGAAAAACTATTTTTATTTATTAACTAAAGCGATTTATGGGCGAATAATGTATTACCACACCTTGTTCCTACTCAAAATAAACAGTTTTAAAATCATAAAACGAACTTTTCCGCATGTAGACCATCTCTATATCGAAATCGTGTGGCCGAGAAAAAATAAACCAACACATAAATGCAGAACATGTGTTTTATGCGACAGTTTTACTTTATTCAAAATTTTTCTCAAATAGTCCACCATTGTGCTTTCTCATTACCCATGAACATGGTAGAGTGTGTCCTATCTACCTCAAAATCAATAGGTGTCGTCTGGGAGACGTCCCCGATCATAATCAGTCAAGACCCGATCGATCCGATACGATTTAGTTGAGTTATCGTGCTAACAAAACATGTTCTCCAATAGTCCACTATCGTGCTTTCTCATGACCCATGGACAAGGCGGGCTGTGTCCTATCCACCTCAAAATCAATAGGTGTCGTCTGGGAGACGTTCTTGATCAGAATAAGTCAAAGCCCGATCGATGACACGATTTAGTTGAGTTATCGTGCTAACAAAACATTTCTCAAATGATCCACCATTGTGCTTTCTCATGACCCATGGACACAGCGGGGTGTGTCCTATCCCATCTCAAAATCAATAGGTGTCGTCTGGGAGACGTCCCCGATCAGAATCAGTCAAAGCCCGATCGATCCGATACGATTTAGTTGAGTTATCGTGCTAACAAGAATAAATTCCGACGACAACACACACACACACACACAAAATGGTTTAAAAACCATTTTTTTGTTTTGAGGCCGAAAAACGAAAAATAAACCCTAGAAAGAATTTTTTTGTACGATTACATTATTTTTCCGCGTATAGTGCGGAAAAGTAAAAATTGTTAACAACCTGCAACTTATCACAGAATTCCTAGATGTTACAGAGACGACAACAACATTCGCCTACTTATTCAGTACGTCAATATTTACTTTCAATAACTAATCATAGAGATTAGATCAAATTTATCCAAAAGAACAATTCATTAACTTCCAATATCTAGAAACTTTTATCACTAGTTTGGAGTTTCAGTTATTAGAGAGGAATTATTAAATTAGAGAGGAATAATATTCTCAATCAAAGTTCCAGCTATTGAACGTGGAGTATTCTCCTCCACTAATATGTACCCTATCACTATCAAAAATTATGTCTTATTTCCACCAAGATCTATACTTGTACTTGGTATACAGAAGCACCTACTCATGGAAGATCACTGTGACGAAGCTACAACTACAAGGTTTTCGAATACACTTGCCAATTGTTCTTCAGCAACTAATTGTTGAGCATATCGCTCAACATCGTATACTATTAATCAGCAATGAATCTGTAGGTTTTAAGAAGTTTCTGTACAACAAGTAAAATCCAGAGGATTTTCAGATCGATGTAACATCAAATTATTAAATACAACATGCAACCAAGATGTCAGCCTTTTAAATGGGTCCACTATGAGTGCTGTAATTTCTTGATGAGGAAATAAGACGCCTCCTTATATAAAAGTAGGTCAAACTTGATGAAATTCAGATTTAGTCTGCATCTAGTTGTTTTCAGTATCTTCAGTCAGCTTCCATATAAAAAGAATTAAAAGAAGAGATCTCCAATTATTTAACGGGAAGGTTCATCCCATGTTCACACGTTGTGCTACAGCCAAAGTGTTTGGCTGTAACACAACGGGCAAAGACCAAACAGTCCAAATGCGACGTAGGTAGGTTCGAATACTGCTCCTGACGAATCCACTTCATCTCCGTTACCATTCTAAGAGTGGAGGAGTTATAAAGATATAATAAAGATATAAGTAATTTCTTAATGAGGAAGTAAGACGTCCCCTTATATAAAAGGAGGTCAAACTTGATGAAACTCAGATTTAGTCTGTATCTAGTTTTTTTCATTATCTTCAATCAGCTTCCGTGGAAAAAGAATTAAAAGAAGAGATGTCCCATTCTTTAACGGGAAGGTTCATCCCATGGTCACCCGTTGTGATACAGCCAAAGCCTTTGGCTGTAGCACAACGGGTAAAGACCAAGCAGTCCAAATGCAACGCAGGTAGGTTCGAATACTGCTCCTGATGAATCCACTTAATCTCTTTTGCCATTCTAAGATTGGAGGAGTTATAAAGATATCCTGTATATCTCATTTTATTATATCTATGTATCATCTACTAATGTTTATGTTGAGCATGCATTATTCACATTATAAAGGTGTAGTTAATTACTCATACCATTAGTATACTGTTGCATTTCTTGTTGGTTATTTGAAAACCATAAGAAATGCTTCTAGTCAAGATGTCTTTTCGTCGGCTTACGATAAAATAAGTAAATTGCAAATGGTGAATAATTCACTATATTCTAGTGAAATGGTTTTCTACGTTTTCTAATTGCTATAAAATCTTGTTTAGTAATCTTTGCAGGTTTAGTTTTATTACCTTGAAAAAAAATCCGTAGTAACTATTTTTAAACAACAGTTAGTAATTTTAATTTGTATACGTGAATGTTCTCTGAATCAGTTAATGCCATCGTCTCTTCATTCTATTAGAAATGAGTAACTATAGAGTAAAGGTCATTAAATATGTGTTTTAGATCTATTTGAAATAATTGTGGAATTATGTGATTTAATTTTCACTAAGGATTTATTTGTCAGACTACAGTTATTTGTGGAATAAATCTTATAATAAACTAAAATTAAATGTATGAAAATGTTCCTGCAATATACATAAGTCACAGTTAATAAATATCAGCTGTTAATTAAATTAAACAATTGAACAATTCTTATTCCTTTTGATGTATACAATTCGGAGGTTTACGTTGGAGGTTTACGGAGGTTAAATTTCTATCGACAACGAAAAATCTGTGATTTATGACCGATATAATATAAATGTGTAACAGGTCTAAATAATGTTCTCTATTTAAATTTATACAAATAAATTACTGATCAATTAAATGGTTAGAAATAACACCACATAATACGGAGATTAATAATTATTTTAAGATATTACCTATGAATTTGATTTATTTAAAGTGAGCTGAAATCTGGTTAGCAATAATAATTAAACACAGTTATATTTCCCAGTTTATATTGTTGTTACATCAAGTATTATTATTAGTATTTTCTTCAGTGCATCACATATGTGATTTTAAACAATCTGCTCAATAAGTTTGGAATGTTCTTAGCTAAAAGCAAAAGTTTCAACGACAAATTATAATTTGTCGCTGATTTAAGATCTCCACCTACTTCTTGGGTTCTCTTTAAAATTAACAAACTTTTGAAATATGTTCCACACAGTTGGTGTAGCATTTGGCGCTCAGCCAGAATGAATATCGTTGAATAAATTATGTATTTGTTTATACCCTTCCTTATTGCCTACAATTTGAAGTTATAAAGACTTCCTCTTCCCCATAGTTTTTCCATTTTCCTTTCCATTCTAGATCTTTTTCTTATAAATAATATCGTCCATTAATATGCAATCATCGTAAATTATATACTATAACTGATCTATTCTGATATTGATACTTATTTTCAATAAAATGTTTACATATCAATCTCACGAGGCTTGCCATGACTTATGGTAAATGTCTTGTGTTGTAAAAGCTGTGCATGGTAACACTTCATTAATAATAAGAATTAAGAATTAATAATTAATTTTATAATCCATTTATAATAAATGTAAGAAAGCACCTTAATAATAATATTTTACCAAAATAAAGGGTAACAATCTCATATTTTAAATTAATTCAAAGATATAACGCGTAATAAATAACGTGATATAGTTAATTATTTTGAGAGTTTGCAATGTTTCATGTGTAAAATTACTTAAACAATTCATCTACTATCTTATCTGCACTAAATAACATATTTTGCATTACAACTGAGTAATAATCATCAATTATAAAATAATTCTATGAAAAATCATAAAATGATTCTGATCAGTATACACAAACAGAATAATTTTACTGTTATTAGACAAAGAAAAAGATTTTTGTATTTCGACGTACAGAGATAGTCCCAGATTATTGAAAATTTAACTACTAACGTTGTACACAAATTTCAATATTTAAATTGATTATTATTGTTTTACAGTCAATTAACGTCTACTTAATTAAAGTTTTTATGTAGTCTTGTAATTTAACTTTAGTATCGGTTATTAATTATTTTATTCAAATATTATAACCTCTGACTTGTCTGAATTTAGCTTCAATCTATGAGCAGCAAATACATTTGACAAATAATTCAAGTCATTATTAATTACTTCATTTGATAAATTTATATCATTATCAGTAAAACTAAGATAAACTTGAGAATCATCAGCATATAGCATTGTGATCATCAGGACATCAAACATATTAGTCTACAATGATTTGTTAGCAGCTGAAGCAGCTGTGATATTAAAACCACAATACTTAAGTTTATTACATACAATAAACAGTTTTAAAACCTTAAAACGGACTTTTCCGCACGTAGAACATCTATATCTCGAAATTGAATAGCCGAGAAACAATAAACCAACACATAAATACAGAATATGCGTTTTATGCGACAGTTTTAATTTTTTTTAGTCCACCATAGTGCTTTCTCAAGACCCATGGACAGGGTGGGGTGTGTCCTATCCACCTCAAAATCAATAGATGTCGTCTGGTAGACGTCCGTAATCAGAATCAATCAAAACCCGATCGATCCAACACGATTTAATTGAGTGATCGTGCTAACAAAAAAAAATCTCAAATAGTCCACCATTGTGCTTTCTCATGACTCATGTACATGGTAGAGTGTGTTCTATCCACCTCAAAATCAATAGGTGTCGTCTGGGAGACGTCCACGATCAGAATCAGTTAAAACTCGATCGATTCGATACGATTTAGTTGAGTTATCGTTAAGTTTAAAAGGCCGACGACAACGACAACGATACACACACAGCAAACATTTTTTTTCACTTTTTCTTTACACGATTACATTACTTTTCCGGAGTACAGAGAAGTAATATTATGATTCAAGGTTTCAAGAGCCTTGCTATAATCTAAAAGGATCAAACATGTGACTAAGATGTTATCAGTGACCTTAAGAATATTGTCCGAGATATTCGACAAGTAAGGGTGCAATTTTAAAAAGAGTTGGAGTTGTTCTTAAGAGTTGAAGGACCAAGAAGGTTTGACAGTTGCAAATGGAAATGTATTTTATACAATTTATAATATTTTATTGGATTAAAATATAATCTTTTTATCTTTTCAAATAATGGAAAAATTTATTGTAAAAGATCAGGAAAAAAATGGAAATATTTATTATGTATTAGGACGTCCTGTATATGGAGTATGTCTGTTAGATAATAAAGTGTATCTTATTATTATTAGTTACTATAAAGGAATCTTACAGGTTTAATACATATATTATATGTTAATAGTAACCTTTTTTGTTTATTACTTTGCTGAATGTACATGCTGAATGCGTGCACCGAAAATATTTTGTTGGCATATACTAAATCAGCCATTAAAAGCAGTGTTGACTGTTTGTGTCAACTCCCGTATTCTAATTATAAAATATTTTTAAATACTTCTATTTATAAATATATAATATATAAGATATAGTACCTTATCTATCTATGATTAATTTATTTATATAATATTTAAAAATAAATAATATGTTTACTAAGTGTACATTTAGAAATACTTACTTTTTCAAATCCTATCGACAACTGTAAAACAATTTACCATCCCTAAAATCCAATGCAGAAAATACTAACAATCCTTTATTTAGAAAAATATGACCTCAAAGTTGAGAATTTATACCTAAATTGTAAAAGAAAAATGTGAAAAATAGTATTTGAAAAAAAGCACAGGAAAATCTGCATTATATTTGTTCCTAATCAAAATTATACCCTCATAGTGAACTGTGACCACAAAGTAACTACACATGTAAAATTTAAAAAAATTCATCCTTCACAAAATGCACTCAACTACGTAAAGTTTTTAACGATAATACTAAACGTCTAAATAATAATAATAATAAACAGCATATCTGCTACCGTTCAATTTTAAATAATTAATTATATTAGTATATCCAATATGAAATTTATATCTCATTTTGTGATTGTAGCTTTCTGATGTCCTTTGGGAGGAAAGAAATATCAAATGTGCGTTTACATACATTTTGGAAAAAAATACATAGTTATATAAATCTGCTGTATATGGTGGAAAATGTATTGATCTTAAGACAGATTCTTGAGGAATACCAGATATAATAGAAGTAAAATGTTTATACCTTCTTAAATTTTAATAAGTTTTTGGGTTATATAGTTTAGGGAACGGTTAAATAGTAAAGTTTTCTATATACCGGGAAAATACCCCATTTCCAAACAACAATTGATAATGTGGGAAATGTGTCAGCTAATTAATGGACAGCAGAACTGTAACATGCGGCCATTAATGATGTAATACTATATCATAGCCTGTAGCATTTGGTTTTAATTTAAGAATTATATTATGGATAGCTAGTTTAAACTTAAGATATATTATCTTAAAATTTTTTATTTTACAAAAACTCTACTGATTTTGGACAGTTATTGGGAGGAGTATATGTAGATATAAACAGTTATTAATTTCATGTGATTTCTATAGATCTTGAGGAATTTCAGGCTACCCTCTTGTTCATATATACAGGGTGTCTCACCAGGAACTGCATCGATCGATATAGGGAAAACTACGCACCAGAGAATTTTGAATTTAGGAGGGTACTAATGGCAATGTGGCCAATTTAAATAAAATAATTACAAGCATCTGGCATTTCCGGTTATACCGGAAGTCGATACCAACTTGCTTATTTTAAAGGGAACACCCTATATATTTTAGGGTTCTCGAAAAGAGAATAAAATTCTGAGTCAAAAATATGTAGGATATCCTATGCACAAACAAAGCCGTTTTAGAGATATTTGAAATTAAATAAAAATTTTGACAGGTGCAATGGTTTACAGTAACCTTTATAACTTTCTTCGTGTAAAATATACTAATTTGCTTCTTTGTATGTAGAAAGAACACAAGGAGAGCTATACTCTACAATTGAATTACATTCAAGAATGGTATATCAAGTGTTCCATTTTTGACGTTACGTTTTGAAGACTTCAAACCGCGAAAACTTGTTTAGGTCAAATAGAATACCCTACATTTTTTTACATCAAGTTATGTAAAATTAAATTCCTTTTTTTATTATATTAGCATTGAGGGGGTTTAAATCACAAATGTTGAAGTATTTGTGATTTTCTTAGAAATTCAAGAATTTTTAATAAAAATTTTATCAAATTAGCCATGATTACAATTATTAATGTCAGTCATTCTCTTATGTCAAAAAATGCCACCGCGTTTAAATTACACCCACGAAGACTTTTTGAATTCGTTTATTATTTATGGAGAATGTGATAAAGTAATATTAAGAACTTGTAACACATTTGCTACTCGATATCCACAAAAACGGAAAATAACACTAAGTAATTATTTTAGTTAAATTGGCCACACTGCCATTAGTATCTTCCCAAATTTTCAAAATTCCCTGGTGCGTACTTTTCCCTATATCGATCGATGCAGTTCCTGGAGACACCCTGTATATATATATATATATATATATATATATATATATATATATATATATATATATATATATATATATATATATATATATATATATATATATATATATATATATAATTAAAGCATACTCAAGCATCAGAACTATAAAAGTTCAATTATGTTGGGTTTGTACATCAATAAAAATATATCTGTCATGATTAAAGCAAGAATTAAAGTCAATTAAAATTAATTTCTAGCACCACTGATTACTTATATTGTTATTCCCTAAATTAAATTTAGAGTGTCGATAGTATTATGAGAAAAATGTATTTCTGAATTCAAAATTCGTATTTTGAATTCATTCACTTTAAATATATTCAATTTAAAAATAAATTAATTTAAAAATAAAAGAATTGCCAATTAATATTCGTAGATTAGATTAATATATGATTTTCTATTGGAATCAAAATCATTTTGCTTTTCACTATTTGTAGTTTCAATTGTATATTGTACAAGTATATATCATTTTATTGAATATACAGTGGTAATAAATATACGGGGTGATAAGATTTTGAACAATATTCAATATCTTATTATTAAATGATCTTTTTGAAAAATTCTGAGTCAGCCTAATTTTTTTACGAGGCATCGATTGACGTACAAATTACTTTTTTTAAGATTTCGTGTTTGAGTTGTGATATAATGTTTTTTAAATTACAACCCCCTCTTTTTTAAATAAAAATTAATTCTTTAAAACTTTCCGAATACAACTGTGCCCTATATTAGGGTTTTTCTATTTGCTGTTTATAAGGTAGAGTGTGTTAATCTTACAGTTGTAAAATTGCGTTGACATTGAAAAATATAAATAAAAGTTACATGATATATCAATAGGTATTTTATATCAGGGAGCTGGTAGATATTTTGACTAAACATTAGGTTCAGACTGTAAACCAGCTTGTAGCTGAAAATCATAGATTAATGTCTAATAAAAAATGTTTTGCTCATAGATAAGAAAGTAATCAAAAATATTCTAAATAAAAACTTACGTTGAAAGAAATTCAGATTACTAAACTGATTAATTATCTTGTTACTGTTACCGTTTACTTGACTTTGTCAGGCAATGAGCTCGTTTAACTGAACAAGGAAATGGAAATGTTAATAATGGTTAGATATGGTGATAGATTAAGATCTCACTAGAAGATTTCTCAGTTGTTTAATCAAAAATTCTGATATAGCACTTATTTCAAAATCAACAGTAAATAGATTAGTTCCAAAATTTTCTTAAACTGCAGTGTAATAGATTTACCTCGATGAGGCAGACCTTAAGTCAGTGAAAACACAATATTAAACGTATTGATTTTTAATACCTAGGAAATTATTAAAAAAAGTAAAAGACTAATGTACATAAAAAAATTATAATGTACATTTGGTATAAATTTGGTGGTCTCTGCCCACTACACCGTACCATACTAGGACCGTAACCGTATCGACACATGTAAACAAATATAATTTGCATCAATGGTCTGATCATGGCACGCTACGGTGTTAGCTGGTGATGGAACGGTCTAGTGGACGTTGTCTGATACAAATTAATACAAATTATATTCGTTTGCCTGTGTCTATACGGTTACGGTCCTAATATGGTACGGTGTAGTGAGCAGATACCTTTATAATTCAGTGAGGATGATCCAGATCGCCGCAATAATTTGCAAAAATATCATGTTTGTTTCTGACGAACGATACCTTTTCCTTGAATAGAACAACAATACGTTTTCACAATCGCATTCAACAAGACTGAATTCCTCATCGTTTTGGTGGTAATGTGATGTATTTTGTTGACGATATAACCATGACCAAATAATTAGGGTGACGAGGACCAACAATAGCTATCACGGTCACGTAATATTAGCCATTTGGATTTCGTATTCTGGGGTTAAATGAAATGAAATTGCGGGTCTATTTTAATATGTCAAATACTTTAGAGGATCTGAAGTAATGAAATGAAATCGAAATGGAAAATATTCAGCTGTGAAATTACTGTACAATATGCTTAGATGCATGCTAGACAAGGCCAAATTCTTAATGAAGGATGTATTGCACAAGAAATTTTTATCAAAAATAAAATCATATTTACTGTATTTGTATTTTATTTAAAGAACATCTTTATTTTTGTTAAAATAAGAAGACAATTTGGGGTTAAAATTAAGAGACAAAGACTGTGATAACGTCATAATGCAACCAAAAATAAAAAAAAATGTTTTGCGTCTTTTTAAAGAAATAACTTCGGCATGTTTCATTGTTTTCAAAGAATAATTTAAAATTACTTCATCACACGCCAAATAATATTTAATTAAACAAACTAAAACCATTAACTACTGTTACTGACAGAGATCGTATCGATAAAGATGTATACGCCATAGAGTTCATTCGTCATTTGTCCTGAATCGGCGTACCGTGTACGGCACTGATGAGAACTAATAAGTTCGAAACAGCTGTATGTCGTTCGGTTCCGATCCGGGACAAATGTCGAATCCTACCTGTGGCGGGTTTTATTTTTTGAAAACCATTAACTAAACAAACAATTAAGTATTTGACAGTTTTGTGAAATTATCCATTAACTATGAAAATAAAATATCTGTAAACTATTCAGTATTTAATAGGAATGCAAAACCAATATAAATCTTTATACAACATATTAGTACGAATCTTGTTACCAATGGCTAATAACATGTACAGAATAAAAAAAGTAGTTTACTGTGTTCTTTTATGTAATGATTAATTTCAAGTACATATATATATATATATATATATATATATATATATATATATATATATATATATATATATATATATATATATATATATATATATATAGGTTATATTTCATAACTCTTAAAATAATGTACTGTTTTGAATACACAGTTTAGAAAAAAATATTGTCATTAATTAGTAGAGGAACAAAATTTTCTCTTTATAAACTTTGCAATATTGCAAGTATTTTCTGCTGAGTATGTTTTAGTGTTACGGTGCATGGTGCTTTAAATTATGTCCCTTCTTCGCCCTTCAATATAACAAAAAATTCATATATTAAATTATAGTACATTTTGAAGATACTGAAATTTTAGATCGCCCCGCCCTTGTATTGGTCGTCTGCGTATATAACGTAGAAAAGGAAATTGGCAGCGGTTTGTGCAAGACTTACATGTAGATTCCACGCGTGATTCTCCAACAAAAAATCCTATACCGAGAAATTAATATTGATCTCCGATCACTTCCCCTTACCAATTTCACGCATTGTTGGAGATTATTTAAAAATTAAAGATTATAAATGGAGTAAACATCACCTTCTGAAACACCTGCTTTGAAAACTATAAGAGTCAAAAGAACGAAAATTTTGTTGCGTGTTTATGACAAACGAAGATATCGTGAAGACCTCTTTATAGAGGAGAAAATCTTCACGATTAGAAAAAGGTATAACAGAAATATAATAGGGTGTTCGCTAGAAGTCCTATATTAACCCAAAATATTCTTCCAGCCAATCAACGTCGACTTTGGTTTGGTGGGATGTCTCTCATTCGGGCGTTTCTCCCATTTATTTCTGCGCAGTTGTGGTAAAAACATCAGTCAGAGTGTACAGTAAGATACAGTATTGGAGTTATTGACAAGCCTTTCAATGACACTTTGTTCAAAGGAAAAAGCTGGATGTGCCACCAGCACTCAGCGCCTGCTGATAAAGCAAAAATATGACATGCATGGCTGGAACACAATATGCCTGAATTGGATATCAAAGCTTCAGATTGACGGCCGATAACCTCGACTTCAATCCTCTCAATTGCCGTTTACGAGATATTCTTGGCAATATAGCCTGCCAGAAACGTCATGCAAATTTAAAGTCATGGAAGCAAACTGTTGTTGAAGCAGCAATAAAATTACGACTTGAAATGGTGCGGTAAGCTATCGATGAATAGTCGGAAGGTTTGTAGCGCTGCGTTGGCGCAGAAGGTGGTCGCTTTGAGTAAACTATACTATGTTTGAAAGCGTCTCTTTTTTTACTCTACAATATATTTTTACCATTTATGTGGGATAATTTGTTGACTATTTATGAAATTTTCAAGTACTGGTAGTATTTTTCGCTAGACTATGTACAATGGTTTTGTTTCATTAAATATATAAAAGCAATTATAGTATTTGCACATCGTGATAATAAATGAATACATTAAAAAAACATACAATAAATAGCAACATATTATACTGTTTTCATTTCATAGTATAACATTATATAATACCAAAAATGGTAAAGTTTTGTAACGGAAAATTTTCAATACTATATACCTTATGATATTTACTATAAGCAAGTAAAGTTGAATGAAAGTAATGTTAGCAGCCAAAGGACTAAGAAGACTGAAGCGTTTTGGCTTTCAATAGTTGATCATAGTAATAAATGAACCTGAATGAATAAATCGTTGTTTGTGATTGGAAATTGGGGAACGAGACGAATATTTCATTTCATCATTTAAAAGTCAAAATTAAAACAAAAATCATATACCCCAGTCGCGAGGCGTAAGCAGAATAGAAGTTAATTAATCATATTCAAATGACAACTACAGCTCTCGTGAATGTGTTATTAATTAAACTATCAATACTTCAAAAAAGATGCCAGTAACTCTCAACGTATAAATTGAACCTCCTGATAATAACAGTATATATCCGCAAATTGTGACAATATTTAGATCCAGTTGATTATATAATAATGTATTATGTAATCACAAAAAAAAAATAGTAGCATATTATGTAATCAAAAATATCAGTTTAGATAGGAAAATAATAGGAAATAGTAGTAAAGTATGTCAGTGAGATTAATTTTACAGATAATGGAAGGCATTCGTTCCAACGCAGTATCGATTTTAAAGTTCGATACTTACAACATGTTCATGTATGAAGGAATATCTATAAAATATTCTATCAAATAATTGGCCATATCATGCGATTATGCATATTGACAAAAGATCTACTTTTGGCTAGACGGCGTTTCCAATTATAATGGATAACCAAACATTGTTATACGCAAATGATCATTTAACAGTTCTTTTTCTGCTTATTCAATGGTTTTTTCGCTTATTTGATTGCTTGCAACAAAGTTTAATTGGCAAAAATTAAAATTGTAATAAACGAATTAAAATGAATTGTATTAAATTTGGATCTTTATTTATTTCTTTTAGTAAAGCTCAAATGATAGGTTTCATAATAAAGTTTTATGTTTCATTGTTATATTATCTTTTATATGTTATATGTTTTGTTCTGTATTAAATAAAAATACTACTGTTTTCTCAAAACACAAAATTAGAGCTGTTAATTTCGGTATCCAAAATCTATTTAATGAATGTTATTAATAAACATTTTGAGCATATATTATGTAAAATGTTTTTTATGTAACAGTTTTTTTTATAATTCTTATAAATATAAATGAATTGCTAAATTTAGAATATGTTAATACTTAGCTGGAAAATATGACATTATAATGATTCGTAGAATATTTGTAGAGATAAATTTTAGAATTTTACAAAAATTTTGAACAGACATAGGTACTAAATAGGTACCAAATACATAATTACATTATAAAATTTTCAGAACAATTTTTATGTATAGAAAAAACTTATCTAATATTTTTTAGTATTTTTTGTATTCATGTAATGGATCTCAAGATAATTAAAATAAATCGGTCATCGACAATGGAAATTAAATATTCTCTGGAACACATATTTTAACAAGCAAGTACGTATATCTACAATATTTGTTGGATACGTATTCCAAAATGTTTCTGTGTATAGAACAACTATCCACCGATATGCTATAATCCTTTTTAATTTTTCTTTGTAAATTCTTAATGATTAATTTTTTATCAAATGTGGTACAGAGTAGCAAACGTCGTTTTATATTACTGAAGATTCAAGACAATTATTGTTCTTGTTTTCCAGTATTGACCTTATTTAATTCCAAATATTCTGAAACAGACATCGACCGCGGGCGTCGTCCTTCGCCGTACTTTTCGCGTCTTTGGGGCGCCATGACACACATACAATAATCGAAAAAGAAAGGAATATTCATCGTATTAAGATAATTAAATTTCCTCTGCTAAAGTGAACTATCAGTGATCAATAATCTGCATGATAATCGTCTTTGTTATGTAACGGAAATAACGATTACTTCTTTTAAATGCCAAAAGGTCAAAGAGATTCATGATAAGAATTAGTATAAAACAATAAATCTGAGGTTTTCAAACGGTTCACTGATACAAATTAGAAAGTTTGAATTGAAAGCTATCCTCAAGCCCAGGAAACACCTATTAAAGACTAAAACATTTATAAAATATATCCACTTACCCCAACTAGCTCCAGTTCTTCCGAGGAATTGATTGGTTTCGGGGTTCCAAAGAAATATGCGAAAACCTTCCCATTTTCCTAATACAGGTGGACGAGTATAAAATTCATTAACTTTCTTATCCGCCATCGTGTGTGTGTGTGCAACCCACTACCCCTTACGTAAGAAGGGATGTAAAACAGACTCTCCCTGGGTTGCGGATTTGCGACTTGCGCACCGGCAGAGTGAACTTCGATCGCGGTGCCCTAACGCTGCAGCGCGCGGATTTGGTACGAATGAAAGTCGCCATCTAACACTGCTGGCTGAAACCCTGCAGGCAGGATCCAGCAGGAATGCATCCGGTCATCCTTACAACTACCTAGAGAGCACTAGTGTCAGTAAACGTTTCTTCTTATTGGTGAGGCGTATAATTAAAATCTCTTTGTTTGTTAAGCGCTTATCATCATCATCAGTTAATATTGGGAAGATGATTACACCGACAACTTTTCCTGAGTTTTCAGTAGCGTTACTCTGGGATTTTCAGTGAGGTTTAAATTCAGCATATTAGGGTACATCTTTTATCCCATTGCCTCCAATCCGTGAGACTTACAATCAGTCTATACTTCCTGAGTATACACTGTGAGACTGGGTATGCCTTTGACGGTGGTCTTTCTTATATCTGAAATTACTGATATGACAAATTGCAAGGCTTTTTATCACCAAAAATAAAAAGGGAAAATTTTTTAAAAGTTATATAATTTTAAGCAAGTATAATTTCAATGACAAGTATTCAAAATATATGGCAAAATATTTTCGAATCATACATTAGAATGTAAGAATTTCGCGATAGTATGTAATAAACGCGCACACCCCAATATACACATTATAAATACTATTCTATAGAGTGTCTCAATTCACCGGCTCGTAAAGGAGAACCCCAACGCGAAGAAGGAAATTAAGGAAGCAGTCACGGCGGCTCGGAGTATCTCCAGTCAATTAATGACGACGGAGTGTCAGGAGCTCCTACAGCGCCTGGGCAGACCCCGAGTGGAAGGCGGGACTATACCGGGCGTGGTCGATGCCTCCACGGCAAACGGTGGAGGGTGCGACCACGGTGAACATGGTTGAGGACTCTACACAAACAAGGGATGAGGGGTCGAAGACCGAGAGGATTCGTACCGCCCTTATGGAAGTCAGAACCGAGGACTTCAAAGCCCTGGAGGGAGAGGACTGGCCGGAGGCAGTTTATCAAAAGGTTAAGCTGGCGGAGGGGAAGATAGGTGACCTCTCCACCGAGTGGGATCTGGCGTGGTGTGGGGTCACAGACCTATCGTTGGACGATGGTATCCCCAAGACCACGAGGGATAAGTTTTTTGAAAGACAGGAGGTTGGGGACCTTCTGGTCCCCAACCTTCCCCCCACTGGGGGACTACGCCCATACCAGAAGGTCCTAGTGGGGGGTGTAACATATATGTGCCACCTCACGGCTAGACCCTCGAAGATATGGGAAGAGGAAGTGATAGGTAGTGATAGGAAGTCAAGGATAGGTACACTTATCACTTGATGGTGGCCGAGGAGGGAAATAGTCCCGGTGAGCTGGAAACTCTGCTGGAAGCATTAAGTCGCTTGAGGGACCTGATTAAAAAGCAGGGGAGGAGGAGGCTAGCGTTCCCGGTTCATAGAGTAACGGATTGTAGAAAAATCCGTAAGGCGGCTGAATTCGTATTTCGTGGCGAAGACGTGTAAATCACAATGTACCCTCCATGAAGGGCCAGGAGCGGCAGGATGAAAAGGGAAAGGATCCCGAGTGGAAGGTCGTTGAGACAAGACGGAAAAAGGAAAAGCCCGAGGAAGAGGAAACGCGTACGGCCCCCAAGCGCAGCAACAAACCCGCGGCAGTTGTTGTTAAAGCTGGAGAGAGGGAGCACGTATGCGGAGATGCTCAGGAGGGTGAATTCAATCGTGGATCCGAAAGTCATCCGAGTGGAGATTCTGGGTTTAAAGAAAGACGAAGGATGGGAATCTTTTTTGGAGGTGAAAGGAGGGGGTGCCAAGGCGGTTACCCTTAAAATGGATATCCTGAAAAAGGTGGAGGGGACGGAGGTCAGGTCGATGAAAAACTCGACGAGACTCTCGGTGAGGGACATCGACCTGCTGACCACGAAGGATGAGGTGAAGGAGGCTCTGAGAGCTCAACTGGGGAACAAGGAGTTCTCCGTTGTTTCCATAAAAACGGGCCCGGAAGACAGCCAGGTAGCTGTCATAGAGGCTAGCAAGGCGGGGGCCAATAAGCTTAGACAGAGGCAGAATACGTTTAGGCTGGGGGAAGTGTAGGGTGAGATCCAGACTCTCCCGAACTAAATGTGTGAGGTTCTGGAGCACTGGTCCACGAAGTGGACACGTGGAAAGGGTGGCACGTCACGGAAGAGATAGATGCCATCATTAGGGTGGTGAACACAGGGCTCGTTGTCGCTGGTTTAGGCCATGGTTCTGGTTACGTGTGGGCTAAGATAGGCGGGGTCATCCTGTGCAGCTGCTATTTTTCTCCAAACGGAAGGCTAGAGGATTCAGGCTTCGCTGGATAGTTTGAAGGAATTGGTGGCAGGTGCGGATGATGACTGAATCTGGCCGTGCTAAATCGAGGGCCACAGCCAACGTTCGAAAGGGGGAGATGGACGTCGAACCCGGACGTAATGTTCGCTATGGCAGGTGCAGCAGCAAAAGTGGTGCAATTGAGTGTCTCTGATCCACAAATATATCCTATTTGAGGTCGGGGATGGTGCGGGTCAGACGCTTAGCGTGACCAGGAACAGAGGCTGGAAGCTGAACAGCTGGGACAGGGCTAGTTTCTGTGGGGCTATAGACAACCAAAGAGAAAATGGGAGGATCAGGGATCTCTAATCTTTGGTTGAAAGCGTCACGAGGGCGTGTGACGCATCTATGGCCAGAAAAAGGAGAAGCAGGCAGCCCCCGAGGATTGGTGGACAGAGAAGATCTCTGCCCAAAGGAAGAAGTGCGTCGCTGCACGAAGGCAATATATCAGGCACGGGGCCAGACGAACCTGGAACCCTAATGAGCAGGGAGAGGCGGAGGTGGCGTACAAGGCTGAAAAGAAAAAGCTGAGGGACGCTATCAAGGCAGAGAAGAGGAGAAAGTGGAACGAGTTGTTTGACAAAAAAAGAATGCTATTTTTTGTATTCATATTAATAGCTTTAAAAATAAAGAAATTATAACAAATCAAAAGGGTATCAAACTAAATTGACCAACTTGTACGCCTTTTTGTGAATACTGCCCTTATATTTTGAAAATAAACGATTCACATTCAAAAACGTTAGGTTAGCACACGCCGTTTATTTTTCTGCGTTAGTGTGTAAAATATTAATTTATACAATGCCGACAGTGCGTAAAGTAATATTTTACACACAAGTGTGCAAAATAATCGTTACACACTAGTGTGCAAAATAATCGTTACACACGTTTAAATAGTGTATAAAAATAATAATGTAGAATAAAATTCATGTTATTACCTTAAACCGGGGTTACTTTACCTACTTTTAAATTTCAAGTAAAGAATTCGTCTACTTCTCTATCGGTTGGAGAGGGGGAAAAATTCTAGAATCGGGGGAAGGCTTGTAGAATTCACTCATTGTGTTAAAATATATTTTCGTTGCTTTCTCTTTCTGTGAAAATTCAAAAACTTACCTGGACAAGACTTTGTAGGTGGTAAAATAAGCCAAAACAAACACGAGAACAGTTGATTCAAAATTTATTTTGCCACCACTGAAGTAATAAACTTCATGAGATTAGTTTCGTCGTAGTTCAATATATTATCTGGTGGAACGCCTTGCAGTGCACCTTCGAGATGATCGAAGTAAATTATAAACTCATCAATTCCTACAGTGGCTCGTTATTGAGATATATTTTGACATTTTCTGACTGTTAACTCATCTTTGTGGCGTTGAATGAATGAACTGTACCAATCTTCTCCTGGCAGGTTACCGCCTTTAAAATTTATAACACCCCGGCCACATCTCACCATGTAGTCTCTCACGATTAGTATCACTTCCAAAACACCTAAAGGTATCCCCCAGTCAGCACATACGAGGACTTGGTGGAGAATTTCAGACTCTTCAGCTGGAGAAAGTGCAGTTGGGTGACCGACAGACTTTGTGTTATTTATTGTGAATTCTTTACCAATGGTCTTTCTTGGGATGTTGAACTTTGATGCAGCTTGCCTTATTGACATCTCTCCGTTGGCAACAGCATTCAGAGCTTCTTCAAGATCCTCTTGAGAGTAACCGCTGTACTGGCAGTGCCCCAACTTCGGTGTGTATTTTCGTGGCATTATTCTGAACAAAAAGTTAGGTAGGTATCAATCTTTAGATAGGTAGGTATCAATATTTAGGTAGGTAGGTATCAAAATTTAAGCAGGATTAGCAGCTGTATACTATATGGTGTATTTTACACCTCCCCCCAATCACCCCGCATACTGATAGAGGATGGGAGGGAGTTATACTACCCAACTGTACAGTATGTACTGCGAATAAAAACTATGTGGTTGAAGACACTGTGGTAACCTACTTAAAAATCTTCATAATTCGTCCATACTCAGTTCATTGCGAGGTGGGCAAAATAACCCCAATTTGCTTACAGATCATGGGGTAACACTGCCCATCAAAACAAACACATGAAAATGAAGGTATAAAAATTCCCCTATCATATTACTCTAATCGTTATTATATGCGACAAATAGAAATAATTTAAAATATTTACCAGCTTTCGTTATTGACTGCTCTGATGAAAGTTGCTTAGGTACTCCAATTATCTGTCTTGGAGTCCCCTTACACAGCTCACAGCTTCCCACTGATAAACTATCACCACATGGAGAAACTCATGAGCAGCCCTTGCCACCAACATCACAACTGGTAGCCCTGATTATTTGCTGCGTATCCAGCGACCATTCAAGTAACTATGTTTGGCACACAAACGCTTTTTCAAAAATGGGTAAAGTCACCCCAGTGGGCAAAGTAACCCCAGTTGACGGTAATGAGTTGTCTTGTCTTCTCGTCCCGTCCCAAGTTTAGAATGCCGAGTAAATAATAATTAAGATGTCTATCCAAGAAGTTTGCGTTACAGTTTGACTTTGTAGTAGTCTAACATCTTTGGTCTAATATTGGTTGTTCTTTAAGAAGTGATATAACTATTTTGATACTAATGGGAAATTCCTGCATTTTGAAGGTATAGGAACCCGACGATTTTTGATTGGGCTCTCTACTGGTGACTGGTTTAGCTGACGTTGCGGAAGTTCAAAGAGGGGATGCCGTATCGATGCCATTTTATGAATAGTTATGAAGCAATGGACCAGGCAAGATTGCGCGTTCATAATTGACACGCTTTTTAACTTGGTTATTACAACTCTCCCGGCCGTTACACAATAAAGCTATGGGTTATCAATTTTCTCGACATAGTAGTTCTGCATTGAAGAAAATGCCATCCAGGTTCCATTCGTACAGTACAAATTCCTCAAACTATTGAATATGTTAGAGGTGCAGTTCATCAATTCGTAGCGTTCAACCGGGAGACATGCTAGTACTTTGCACATTTCAAATCTAAGCCTTCGCAGGATTTTACACAAAGACTTCAACTTTAATCCTAAGATGGTGGTTACTTAACAGTTAAATGATGTGGATTTGATTCACCGTGTGAGTTTTGAATTTGCGATTGAAGTTTTAAATAAACATTTTGACAATGTGAATTAATATCATCTTGTTTGTGAGTGTTGCGCACTCCTAAACAAGAAAAGTATTTTTTTTTATAAAATTTTCTTTTTGTAGTTTATTAGATATATAAAGGTTGCACAAAGACGCCGATCATGATTTGAGGTAAATATCGTTCAATATTCAAGCCAATTACAATTAAGTATAGTATAACTACGTTAATAAGTTACAAAACTGTACCAGCGCAGTAGTAAGATTTTTGACATTGCACGCATAGGAAAAATCACTTGTTTTAATTTTAAAACAAAGCACTAACATAATTACTTATCTATAGTTTATTAATGTTTGTAATTGTTATTGGTCGTCTGTTTTAGTAGGTGGGCAAACAAAAAAAAATGTAAGCAGTACAGCGTTGATTATTTGAAGCTTGGCTCATTCCTCATTGTCAGACAAACACCTGCTCATGTGCCTTTCATACAATAAGGTATTAAGCAATGACGCTATGAAACTACCCAAGCATCTCTACCATATCATCTATGAAGGTAATAAAATAGGTTAATATTTAAAATACGAAGGCGGATCAAAAAAGTATTTGATTGAAAAACAAAAGGCAAAGATATTTTATTTTTCTACAAAGTCTCCTGCTTTACAAACACATTTTTTCCGCCGAGAAGGAAGGCTTTTTATCCCAGTATCGTAGAATGAAACTGGTTGCGTCAGGAGCCAGTTGCGCACGAATCTCTCTACACCCTAGTCATCTTCGTTGCCCTCCTAGAGCTTCTTTAAGCGGCCTATACAAATGAAAATCGCAAAGCGATAAGCCCGGGCTGTAGGGAGGATAATCAAGTGGAGTCCAATACATTCCTTTCAGTTTTTCAACCGTTAGAGCTGCAGTATGGAATGAAGGAGAATTGTCTCTCGAATCAGTTGGTTTCGTCTCTTGCGGCAATATGCTGCCCTCACCTGGTTCAATAACTCGGAATAATAAGCAGCACTGATTGTGCGTCGCGCATGCAGAATACCTCGCCGGTCGAAAGAAAAACGGTTGAAAGAACCTTGTAAGCTGACAGTCGAGTCTTGGCATTCATTGGGTCTGCCTTCACCTTTCTCCGCCACTCTATACTGGCTTGTTTGGACTCGGGCGTGTAGTGGTGGACCCACGTTTCGTTGCAGGTGCCAATCCGACTCAAAAATGCATCACCTTCTTCAGCAAACCTTAACTTATTCCTTACTCCGACTTACTCCAGCCTTTTCTGCAATTTCAGATACGGTCACCCGTCGATCTTCTTCAAGAATGTCTCGAACCGCGAGAATGTGTTCATCCGTAGTGCTTGTTCGAGGACGGCGATCGCGTTCCTGATTTTCCACTTATTTTCGCCCTTCTTTGAACTCTTTATGCCAAACATATGAGTTCTTGACAATGTAGTTCTTGACAATGTTTGGTCCCTGAACTGTGCAGTCAATCTACGGAAAATTTCCGCCGTTTGAATTCCTTCATAAACAAGAAGTTTTATAATAATGCGTTGCGCAACAGCGGGGTGGGTCTCGCCCCGACATCGTGAGCGCTACTGAATGGCCAGCTCTTCCCATTCATAATGATACCACCCAAGCATACTAGAACCTCGGGCTCGATCTTAACAACCGTAGACGCTCAGGAACAAAAATCCCGTTTATAGTTATCCACCCTCGTACTTTCAAACACTGAAAAATTCACTTCAGACTTCAGAAGAGAGCCACGATGGACAGTATGTTTACTTCAACGTCAAAAAGAGATGATAATAGTTTGCGGGCATCTTACAATACTTCGCTACTCATAGCAAAATCAGGAAATCCGCATACAATCGGGGAACAGCTAATTTTGCCGGCCATTGAAGAGATTTTAAAAACTATTCTACATAAACCTGCTTGTGATTTAACTAAAATTTCAAAACGCAGTTCAAAGACGTATGGATGAAATGAGTTATGATGTTAAAAACTTCTTGTGTAATTATCTGCAAACAACAATCACCAGGTATGTAAACTCAACATTTAAGAAATGACTTAACCTTTTTTTGCGTTCATACTTTTGAATAAAATCAAGTAAAAAAATTTCAAAAGATTACATAGTCATCTTTACTCATTTTTAAAGTTTCCGATGGTCCACTACTGTCGTGTTTGGTGCGGCGCCCTGTTCGGAGGTATGAACTGCGGTATGTTTGGACAGGTGCATAAAATTCCTCATTTATCAAAGTAATATACCATACCTTTGCGAAGCTTAAGACGTGAAATCGATTTTTAGACTTTTGGCCAGATTTTCGGGGATCCTGGTCCACTGTGTGCTGTGTGTTCGCTGATTGCGCTCTGGACCAGTTGAAAGTTGGCCCAAATTTCACCACAGAAATCGTCTTAAGCGACGAGACCCATTTTTGGATAAATGGATATGTAAACAAGCAAAATTGTCGGATTTCGGACGATACCAATCCACACGAGATACACCAGTACCAAAAGCATCCCGAGAAAGTCACTGTTTGGTACGGATTTTGATCTGGCGGAATCATCGGTCGGTACTTCTTCCAGAACGAAACTGGCATTGCCATATCCATCAACGGCGAGCGCTACAGATCGATGATAAGCAACTTCTTGTGGCCTATACTGGATGATATGGATACCGACGACATGTGGACGTTAAACAGGGCAGTGCTACGTGCCACACAACACATGCCACGATGGACATTCTACACGAGCGATTTAAGAGCATGATTATCTCACGCAGTGGTGACATGAAGTGGCCACCGAGATCGCGCGATTTAACGTCTTTCGACTCCTTCCTTTGAGGCTATTTCAAATCGCAGGTCCATGTGAATAAACCCCAAACAATTGATGCCCTCAAAGTCAACATAATGAACGCCATCCAGCCAGATTTCAGAAATTCAGCCAGATTTATACGACAAAGTCATGAAAAATTGTATCCCCCCCAATACATTTCACCAAGCAAAGCAGAGGTGGATATTTGATCGACGTTATATTTCATACCTGATGCCATAAAATATTCCTTCAAATAAAAAAAAATTAGTGAATATCTTATACATAACTTGTTTTATTTACGTTTAAACATCGAGCGTCCTTAGTAAAAGACCCTTTAGTATAACATTGATACTATATAGAGTCAAACTTTAAAGAATAAATCCAGTTTACCTTGATATTATATCACCAAAATTATATATTACATCAATTAAATGACATTGAATATATAGAATGTATGAATATAATAAAATAATTACTAATTGTTTAAGGTAGAATTACGAAGTCTGTAAAAATATTCACTGAAACTGTATTTAAATGTTGAGAATGCATGAAAAATGATCGACCAACGTTAAGACGCAAATTTGAGTGAGCAATATTTGCAATGAAGTCATGGAATGTTTGCAGAGAATATATATCAGGAAATAAACGTGTCTCCTACTTCCGTAATTTCCTGTACATATCAGACAACATGTAATAGCACTAGACAGCATCAGCGTGGTTTCCTTCATTGTTACGCCAATAAAACAATTTAATGGAATATCGACAAAATAATTATTAAGAGAAATGTATATTACTCGTGGAAAGCAATTACTTATAAGAAAATCTTTGAGAACAAAATAATTCTTTGGCGTCTTTATCTGGAATTTAAACAATATGTAAGATATTCGTTCATTACAAGCATTGAAAGTTTCTGTAGGTCTTCTGTAAATCTTTAATAGGGACATCTTTGATAGTAATTAATTTTACTAACGCATTCAAGATATTTAAAAAACATGTTATAATTTTTTTAATTACCTAATTATTATTTTCGATATTATGATTGTTAGCAAGGTTAATAATTTAGATTACCTATTTATAATCCATTTCTTTTGAATCAGCTATACAACCCTTACCTTTCATATGATTCGAAAAACGTCTTGCGTACGAAGTTTATAATTTGAAAGCACCTCGAAAGTGTTATGGTTTTTGAATAAAAATTTTTAATATTGGGAATTTAGCGCAGGGGTGGCGTTCAAATATCACAACAGAAATTATAATGCACGTCGCTGAAGAAGCTTCGTACATGGTTGAAGCTTTTTTATTATTAATAATAAAGTTCTTATAACATTGGTTAAACTTGTCTGTTGTTACCGATGTTTTTGTGGTAGATTATGTATGATCGACTAATAAACAAAGTGATGTGATAGAAGTACCTTCCGAAGTTTCCGAAGGAAAAAATCGTGTAGTATTTTAAAATGTTGAAATTTTCAGGGTGCTGAATGAAAAGTAAATTATTTAACAAGAAAAGATACCAACTAAGTATGTAACATTGTGAATAAGTAGCAAACGCGTTAATTTAATGGTCAGTCTCATCAGTTATATTTACCATAATTTTGGGTCACCTAAAAATATGAAAATATAAAAGGTGTTTATAGAAAACTAACCCATATCCGGCTAAATCAGAAGTGTTACATATACAGGTTATCTCCTAAAAAACGCCGCAAGCCATAACTCCGTTATTTATAATCTGATTTTAAAAAACAAAAAATCAAATGAAATGGCTCTAAATACACTCTATAGTGAGCATACCGCAGTGTTTTTAAGCTTTTTTTTTTTTTGAAAAGCGATAGTCAATTTTTTTTTCAAATAGCAATATATTTTTTTTTATTTACTATTGTGCAGATTTCTTTTCTGAATCCAACGATGCATAACAAATGGACTTTTGTGAAACATTTGTCACAGAAAAATGGTGAAAATATTCACCGATACCGCAGTAAGCGCCCGGTCGCTTAATTGATGACAAACGTATTTTGACTAATCATCTGTGCCATGGAAAAAAAAAGTACAACAAAGCGAATAAAACTCAGAACTGAATTAGAATTTATTTATAAAAGAAACATTACATAAAGATCAATTAAAAACAAGTTGATTAAATACATGCAAAGATAATCACGAAACTACATTAAACAAAGTTAAACACGAAATACATTAAACCAAGTGCAACAGAGTTTAACTCGAAACAACTAAAGAAACAAATTAGCAAATCAAATAAAGTTACAAACCTACAAATGCTGCTCAAATTGGTTACCGGCACAATCAAGATATACCTGGCATACTCTGAATACTGCATTGGTCGCATTCAATGTAAAACTGGGGGGTATTTCACGACACTCACGTATAATTGTTTGCCTCAGAATTTCTTCATTTTCTGGTCGGGTTAAATAGACATGATCTTGAAGATAACCCCATAACCAAAAATCAAGTGGAGTAAGATCTGGAGAACGGGCAGGCCATCGAATCGGTCCATAAGTTCCTATCCACCTTTCATTAAATGTGTTATTTAACCAATTAGTATTCGTTCTGACATTATGAGGGGTAGCCCCATCTTGCTGGAAATAAATTCTATTGAGTTCTGCAATAGGTAGTTCATATAAAAAATTCTGAAGTTGTTCTGTCAATATTTGATAATAATTTTCTTGATTATGGTGCCGTCTATGAAAAATGGTCAATCTATCACCCAAAATGCCACACCACATATTAATATTTAACCTTCGCTGAAAATTAGTTTCGACGATAATTCTTGGGTTTTCTTGGCTCCAGTGTCGGTGGACATTTCTATTAAAATACCATTTACACAAAATGTACATTCGTCTGACCAAATAATTTTAGTGTGGAAAAGTGGGTCTCGTCGCACTGAATTTAAATACAAATGGCAAAATTGTTGTCTTCGTTCTCTATCGTTTTCCTCTGATGCCTGTACTTTTTGAGATATGTATGGCTTAAATTTGTGCTTTTTCAATATTGAATTCACAGTTCGTTTTGAAGCTCCAATATTCTTTGAAATTTCCCGAATGGAGGTTCTTGGGTTTTCTTCAACATTAAGAAGACATTGAGCTCCGTGTTTTCATTAAATTCGCGTTCTTCTCGTTTCGGTTTCTTAAATGCCCCAGTTTCTTAAATTTTCTTAAGTCTTCCAAACTTACGTGGTTCTGAAACTTCTCTATGAGGAAACCGCTCTCTATAAAGGCGGACTGCTGCACCACGATTCTGATTACACTGACAGTATACCTGAATCATATCCGTCAATATTTGATTATTGTCCATACTGCACTGTTGACTTATTTCGCAAAAAATAACTTACTGTAATGACACTATGACACACAAAAGCAAAATAATGTAAAAAGCTGGGATGCGGAAGTTGAAATGACATTTACTCGAATTGTTGTATTATTTTTTGTTTTCCACGGCACAGATGATTAGTCAAAATACATTTGTCATCAATTAAACGACCGGGCGCCTATTGCGGTAGCGGCGAATATTTTCACTATTTTTCTCTGACAAATGCTTTACAAAATTCCATTTGTTATACATCGTTGGATTCAGAAAATAAATCTACATAATAGTAAATACTATATTGCCATTTGAAAAAAGAAAGTTGACTATCGCTTTTCAAAAAAAAAAAAAGTTTAAAAACACCGCGGTATGCTCACTCTAGAGTGTATTTAGAGCCATTTCATTTGATTTTTTGTTTTTTAAAATCAGATTACAAGTAACGGAGTTATGGCTTGCGGCGTTTTTTAGGAGACATGCCGTATATATAGTCGAATTAATATGGTTTATATTAATAAATCATATTAATATTCAAAATATTTAGAACACAACCACGTACAGAATATTTAAAGCACAATCGCCTGAGCACCTTGTATAATAAATTGACTTTTAGAGAAATCATTATTTATTCATAAAAATGTACATTATGAAATGCAAATAACAAAAACATGATTGGTTTATAGTCTATATCTAAAATCTAGTAAAAACATCTGTATATACATTTTAAAACATTAAGAACACAATTAAAAACGGATATAAATATCTCAAAAAAATTACCTGTATATATTTTGGCTGAATAAAATTCTAAAACAAAATATAACATGAAAATATACTTAAATTAATACTTGTACATTTATAGCTGCTATTTGATACTTACTCAGCCTTAGATCTAAAGAAAGTATAAAAATATTTCGCTTTTAGAAAACGATTTCACGGTTAAGCAGCACGCGATGATATGTGTGATGCCAAGTTATATTTTAGAATGTTTAAAAATTGAATATCTTATGTAATTTAAGAGACTCTAATTAATCTATTAGAAGCTCAAAATGCACAGATCCTGTTCGCTCGTGTCTGTTGTAAATTATATTCTTGGCCCACGCTCTACATTCCACATTTATAACAATACCAGCTGAAATAAAAAAAAATATATATTAGATTACACGGTAGTTCATTAGGTAAATAAAATTTATAAGGAAGTAGTATCATACAATTAGGCATACGTAAGTGGGCAGCATAGAATTCTATTCATCAACAACATTGTATTTTGGGAGGGTTTCTACAGTGTAATTACATCTTATGTGATAATGACTATATTCATATTATACTTTATTATGCTAAGATGCTTTGCGTAGACTTGAGAAATTTGAGTGGATGTAGGTACAAAAATTCAGTTCTATTGTGTTTGGCTACTTAGTGTTTCATTGGTTGTCAAAGCATAAATATTTATATTTATATTTTGCCTCTGTAACTTTCGTGTAGCATAAATATGTCGAAACTTTGCAGTAACACGTGACATATGTACACAAGGTAACAAGACTTTTCAAATTTGAAATATATGTTTATTATTAAAAAAGTGACCAAGCACCTTATACCAATTTTTTTTCTATTTAGTTTTCATGGTATGTTCACGTAATGTAACGTGTTTTATATTGAATATAGAATCATTTTTCAGTTTTGGAACAAATATAATCCTACATAGAACTTGGCCAACTGAAGTACGTTGCAAAAACCTGTGCACAAGATATTTAAAAATAATATTACCAACCTAAATATACAACAAAACATGTAGTTAGTTGTGCACGAGGTAACACAAGATTCTAAAGAAAACTTAGATCAGTAAAAGGTTAGAAAAATGTTCTAGCGAAGCAATTCAGCATCTGATATTAACTAGAAATCTTACTAGAACTAATAGTTGCAACAGTTGGAATATTACAGAAATCCTAACTTTCGACACATCAAGTATTTCTGTTTCTTAGTAATGGCATCGTAGTTATCCTTTCTATGGGTCATTGTCTTAATAATTTAATACATATTACGTATATACTTCATATGTTACATCTTACAGCAGGAATTATTGGAAAGTATTTTCTGGATATACAGATACAGTATTAGGCCACACCAAATCGATTTTTCTGATTTCCGAAACGCATCTAGGAATTATATAAACAGTATCTTGGCATTCCAGAACAAACTTTTTATTTACAAAATTTTACATAGTAATTACACAGAATCAGCGAATGCCATAAACAAATTACAAAATACTTTAATATTACGCAAATCATTACAAATCGTAGATAACGTACAAAAAGTACTACAGACTTTAAATAACGAAAAAGGAATTCGTATTAGAGAAAAACATTGCAGTATAATAAGAAAAAAATCAGATTTCATTAAATTAAAATAGTTATAGGAACAGTGCTGACAGAGATCCATTAAATAATTTCAGAGACCATTTTAACTATAGAAATGTTACATCTTTCGATGCCAGATGGTCGCTTTTTATATAAGAACATTTTACACTGCGCCAGACATCACTCGCGCCAATGATTTTAGAAACACGCAATGCAGGTGAGACTTGTTCCTAATCTTGACGATCAGTATGTCAATAATACAAATCTTAACAAAGTTCTTAACAGAGACGTATACTTACATACTGGTCTTTCAAATTTGACTGCCACCAAAGGACTCAAATATCCTTCCGAATTTAAGTATGGAAAATAGAAACCTGGAAAACCTTGGATACCCTTTGGATAATAAGTTACCGGCCCCAAGTATTCTTTATCCGCCGGATTTTCACCTTCACACGAAATCCATACGGTTTTCCTCTAAAAATGAACAATAAATAACATTATATATTTACAATTACTACGCGCTATTTTATTAGAGCTTTAGTCCTTTACACAGACAAAATTATGCATAAAATTCATTTTGTTAACATAAAATTTTCCATTATTCTGAAAGAATATACTTTTAAAAACAATAAGAATAATTCGTTTCCCAGTTTAAATAAATTAAGTACCTGTATTATATTGAATAATCAGTTCAAAGTTTAAAATATATTTCATTATTTAAAATATTGTGACACCTCAATAATATATCCTAGAAAAACAAAATACACCTGTAAATTTCGTCACGCATCACTGGATATAGCTAACGACTTTACACGGGAGTCCGGGTAAATACCGGGTAGATACACTATGGTGTATCGATCGTTCAACTGATTTCTTGCTGACACTGAAGCAGATAACGTGGCGCCAGTAGGTAGTGTACGTTTTCGATTTCATTCAGTTGTCGCAATGGCATCGAAACGCAAAAAACTGCAATATGTGCATGACATTTTGGACAACATACATCGTTATCGGGATTCAATATACAGTGATATTAGTGAGAATTGTACATTTTGCAACCATTATACGGGAAGTATATGGCATAAAGAAGAAATAGAAAACGATGTACAGTATTTAAATGACTTTATATGACAAAATATAACACCTTTAATATACCGTAGTAGAGGAGTTATACCGGTTCTAGACCTTCTCCCACCATTTTCGATGACATTATAGTTAACCTTGAGGTCACCTTGTCAACGTCAGCTTGCGAAAATCACTTTGAATGGTTTCTGTGGGGGTTACCTCGGTCAAAGTCACATTGCGAAAGTCACCTTGATGACTCCACAGAAACCATTCAAGGCGACCTTCGCTAGGTGACTTTGACAACATGACTTCAAGGTTAATTGTGACATCATAAAAAGTGGTGGGTACAGATCTAGAACCGGTATAACTCCTCTACTAGTGATGTATTATGATTTACTATTAAGAAAAGTTAAAAATTGTAACAGGAGAATATTGTGCTACATTTGTTATTTAACTGAGTAAAAGAAATAAGGCAAAACGGCATAACAGTTTTCAGGAATGTATTTTTTTGAATTATAATGTACTCGCTCAATGGCCGTCAAAGAGTCAAAGGATTTTGTTTTCGATTCGCCCTATTCACCAGATTTGGCTATTTCGAACAAGCAACTAATTTTAAAGCAGTATTTGAAAGAAAGAAGGCTTGAATCATTTTGTTCCACAGGCTTAGAAATTCTTTATGAGCGTTGTTCTAGGTGTATAAGACTGAAAGATGATTACGTTAATTAAGAAAATGTTTGTCTAAAATTATCGTCACTAGTGCTGGGCTAGGCAACGAATTTATCAATATCCCCTTTTATATGTCTCAAAATTTAATCAATCAGTTTTTGGTGACAGGTTGGTTTCAGAAATGGAGACTTTTTGCAACATTATATAATATGAAAACATATCCGTTAGTACTACAATTATTTCTAATAAAATTTGTCAGTAATGTTTATGGTAATATAGTTTATAAGTATTATTTGACGAACGTACCTCTAGTGTGTTGTTAATACTTTTTATATGCTCCTTCAGTTTGACCGGCATATCGATCGGAAGATTGTAGGGGTCATCGTAATACTCCGGAGTCCAACCATAGATTTTGTTCAACTTGAGGAAGAGGCACGGCGAATTCTTATGATAATTAAAGTATTGTTCCCGATTACATTCATCCCATTCTTTCCAATCTACCGCGCAAACTTCCCCCGTTGCGGGGTAATCCCAGTAAGAGCACGTCTTTACTTGATTACCTTTGGTTATTTTGCTCGGGAAATAATATTCTGAAAGAAAATTGGTGAAAATAAATATAAAATCTTGAAAAGTTGATGTTATTAAGTTCAAACATATTTTAATTAATTATTTTGAGCTCTTAATATAATTTTGTTAAAATGTGTTTCCTCTTGTTTTCCCCTGAGGCATTCTTTTATATACACTGTGGAAAATCTGGCACTGTTAAAGGTTTGAAACTGGTCTAAAATTTCACTATTTCTTTTACATATGTATAAGTAATTAAAATAATTTTACACCATTATAAATTGTAAGCTGTAATACATTTTAGGTATGAAAAGATTGTGATGTATTCAAATACATCACAATGTAAAAGAGGTTACTCCACAAGGGGTAGATTAAAATCTGTGAGACGTAACTATCCTACAGTACGCATACACGTTGCCTTTATAATTGTATTAAAATTTGAGGTACTATGACTGTTCGTGTTTTCCGACTAACAAACTTACATGTGAATGGTTTCCGAGCCTATCTTAAGAAATAAATAGTAAAAGTGTCGCCTAAGTTGAATAAAAATATCTAGATAGTTGAAATGTGTGTTGGCTTTTAAAAAACTCGCTTGGATTTCACTGACGATGTACCTAACTTATTCCTATTTCGCGGTAATGAAGTAAACAAAGTACTTAACATAAACTTGTATTCTGTTGTTGTTTTATTTCTGCTATTTCTTATTTATTATTGATTACTATTTATTCAATATATAATACATAAATGTTACTAAGCATGGGAATATAACCAAATAGGCTGTCTTGAATACCGACTGAGACAGAGAAGTTTTTTTTCCATATCGATATCCTTCACAGATTACGTTTATATTTAATTATTTTAAGGATAGGAATATAATTAAAAAATAAACTAGATAAAATTAATGGTGTTAAAAAGCATTTATTATCAAAGACAAGTATATTTTCTTAATGCATAATTGACTACTAAGTAATAACAATGTTACTTAATGTTCCAAAAATGTTCCTTTATTTCGGTTAAGAAATCAGTTGAAGTTGATAATACTTACGTATTACATACATAACTTTTAAAATAATTTGCCCTTGAGAAGAAACGCTAATCTTACATTTTTTTGTTTCAACTTTATTTTTACACTACATTTGTATTTTCTAGTTCGTAAACATCCTGTATGCATGCATATATATACCAAATGAGAGTGTTACTTACTGTCCAGAAATTGTAGAATATTATCGACCCAAATTTGATAGTTTGTTTTGTTGGACCCTTGGAACCAAATGAGTGTACTTTCTTCGTTGTTCACTGGCATCGGCCTGAATCCCAGCCCTGGATTTGTACCTATAATAGACCTATCTAATTGCCATTTTGGAATACGTGGATCTAACGTTTGGAAGAACACCCACATACATATTGCAACTAAAGCTGCCAACATTCCATAGAAAATTAGGTAGAAGAGACCAATTTTGGCTGAAACAAGAGAAATAAAGTAAGTTAATTTTCAATTTTAAATGGAGGATCACAAAAATTGTTACATTTTAAAGGCTACCCTAATAATTAAGACTATTTAATAAATTATAAAGAACTACCAGAACAATTTTAAATATTTTTGAAATTAAAGTTTTAAAAACTGTCAATTATAACAAGTGGAGTTCATGAGATCAAATGACGATTGAGACATAACTGAGATTAAATTGAGATCAGATTATGCATGATTGAGATGTGTATGATTAAACCAGAGGTGGGTCGTAATCAAACATTTATTGGTATGTGCAAAATAAATTTCTCTATTTAGTCAACAATATATTTCGTTATGCGAAATATTCATGGAATAGTTTTTAATGTTGATTTTACAATTTGACTGGATATCATTTGCAATATTCTGGTTTCCCAAAACATGTAATTTACAAACAATCGAAACATGATTTTGTAATAAAGAATATTTTTTTACTGTTCATAATTAATTTTGAACTATATCCCATTTCGACAAAGAATGTTCTGTTGAAATTAATAGACACTGTCAACAAAATTTAATACATTTAATTAATTTTACACTGCATTCCTCATCAGCCAGGGACATCTCATATACCACATATTAGCAAACCGACGCCGGCGGCGATGGCTGGAATTTACAATATTTCCAGAATTATCGCTATTAAAAATGTACTTAAATCGAATCGGTGAATATCCATCTAAGCTTTAAATATGTATTTTTTCATTATATGAAAGAAAATTAAACGAAAAGTTTGTTAAAAGTTATTTATCGCGAACTTATTTTTATACTAAACTAACAAAATCTACCACAGGTTGGGTGTAATGGACACTCAGTTTGATACAGTCATTGACTTAATATTTTAAAATGTACTTTAAATAAATAAATGTTTTACAATTAAATTTAAACAATCATAAGCACGAGACACATGTCCTCCGAGACCGCAATTGTGCATTGCGCAGAATAATGTTGTAAGCTATTCAATGTCTCGTGTATGACTGATTTGACGCAAATGCGAAGTTACCTCAAAATATTACAAAATTCGTTGCTCTTGTATCCACGGAAATATTACCCGATTAGTTCTTTAAATCCCACTGTCCGGTAGACTATTATAAGGATTGTCTTACGGCCATCCTCGTTAGAATTCGTACCTGCTCGCTTTTTACCATTGACGCTAAATGTACTAGAAAAACGCTAATACATACATGATTTTAAAATGCAACGAGATATTTAAATGTATATTCTAAATACTTTATTGTTATCTCTGTATCAGATAAATTTTGATATGTTATTAATAAAATATTATGGGTGGATATGAGAATAACGAACGCAAATAAATAAAACTAGATATTAAAACGAACAACCAAGAGCAAATAATTTCTTACTTTCTCGCTTCTTGATTTTAAAATTAATCTGCCAGAAATTATATTTACTTCCCAAAATTTTAAAATTGTGAAAACCTTAGTACAAAATAACTAAATAGATAGGAAGGTTAGTAACTATTTTGAATCACTCAATATAATAATGACTAGAAAGCAATTACATTTTATTTGAGAATGTTACTTTTACAACCAATTAAAATTTAACTGTTACATTAAGAAATAGTTCGGTCATGTCCTATATGGAGATTTCCGGATGTTTGTCACGGATGATTCCCGTAAACTTTATATTCATTGATTTAAAATCGTTCGATCTCATAACGAGAAGACCGACACTATGCCGGGTGAACAATAGATAATTTAAATTGCCTTCTAGAAGTCATGAGAAATTATCAAATTGATTTGAAACTGTGAAGTAAAGTTGATCCAGAGAATCCAGAGTTCAGATATATTTTATGTGGGATTTAATTAATTTCAATTGTATTTCGTTGCTCTTTATCTTTATACCGTAGCACATAACGTAAAAGAAATAAATAACAGTTACAGACATGAAAATCGGTAAATATTCAATAATAGACGATTTATTGAAGATAATTTACTTATACCTCGAAAAATTACATTAACCCATTTTATTATGTATGTACAAGGTAGCCCCGCATATATCACATAATGGTTAAAATGTTTATTATTGTAGATAGAGAAATCCGTAAATGAGAATCAAGTTTTGATGTTCGTTATGAATCTATAGAAAATGCTAACAAAATATTAGGTATCATATACCGAAAATACGAACATAACCCTCATTTATTAAACCCGACACCCGGTATATTTTTATATTTTTTGGAAAGCTATCCTGATTACTTAAATATACGTACATGAAAGTATGACCTTACTATACAACAATGTGCAAAATGTATTTAAGTGACTAAACCGCAAAGTTTAGCATTAGCTACAATTAGATTTTATGTTACTTTTTTCAATAAACAATCCACATTTTTATTAAATAAAAACCACATAATAATGAAAAATAACAAGACTCAAATTATGCATTATACTTAAACGTACACACCAGGGATGCATAATACAATTAAGTAGTGAAAGTAAGTTAATAAGTATGTCTATGTGACTACAGATGAGACAACTAAGTTAAATAAAATAGTAAATGTTACATGCAAGATATAGCGAACGAGTACCAAGAACGAGAATAAAAAGTTTTATTGACACAAGAAGTATCTTAAGTGCGTTTAAGACTGGATTGCACTGAATTGCTTATCCCTACATCGATTCAAATATCTCAATATTGGTATAATATATTATGCGCGTATTCCACATTTTACATTTTGTACATTAATACACATGTACATACATTCTACATCTTGTACATTCCTAAGGTACAAATATGATTCCATTTATATTTGTAAACTGATAATTAAACTAATTGCCGAATAATGCATCTACATTAAAAAATATTGAAAAATTAAAATTATTAGGTAAGATAATTTGAAAGAATATTTTAACAACTATTTTAGTGAAAAATCTAAACTACCTTCTTTTTCTGTGACAATATATTTATTATTACTTCATTATTTAAAATATCACCAAATGAAAAACGATTAAATATTGTATGATATGTCTAGTGTAACATATTTTTACTACGTAAATTTGGATATTCTAATTTTTGGGAATATCGACTTATTACATCACCAAATATTACGTTATAACTTATTTTAACAGGTCTCTTACTATATTGTTAAGTATTCTTAATGTATGATACATTACTTAACACCCTTATGAATTTAAAATAGCGAAAATGGATAAAATAAGGAGTCAGTAATAAAAAAGTATAAAGTGGATCAATTAGGTATATAGTCATTTTATTTTAAAATACTTAGGGCCTGTGTGCGAAGAATGGATAAAAATGGATTGATTTTAAGCTAACTACAGCTAATATAGTGTATTCTTAAGAAATAAGTATTACAATAGGTTATTTTTGACAAAAATTATTTTAAAATTAAATTTTAAAAATAAACCAGTAGAAATTATTTAAAGTATGTTACTAGAAACTCGATGATGCATGTGAATATTTTATTCAGATCCAATACTTTAAATCATTAGAATTATTTTTATTAAGAAAATAAACTCCCTCTGTTCAATAAACATTAAGAATGAAATCTAGTGATAGGTCTAATCATTATGTCGAACATTCACGGACCTATCCGTTTGCCAAAAAATATAGTGACAAGAAAGAAATGGTCGAATATCTCCATACAGTTAATGAAGAATATCTTATTTGAATAAAATTCTACACATTTTCTATTACTGAAAAAGACATTCAGTCTATTACTGAAATAAAACCTTGAAAGCGTACATATATATATATATATATATATATATATATATATATATATATATATATATATATATATATATATATATATATATATATATATATATATATATATATATATATATATATATATATATGTTCTAGCGAAAGAAAATTTATTTAACTTATTGACTGCCTGATAAAACAAAAACCAAAATTTATTCCGTAGTTAAAATTCGACTCACTTTGTCTAACAAACAAAAATCAGAAGTATAGAAAACAAAATAGTAACGGCAGAAAAATAGTAAATAGAATAGATTACATTAATGATGTTGCTATCGTTATCACCGATGGTCTGGTGTCGCATGAAATATTCTAGTACAGGTTGGTAAACTTCCTCACGAGTCCTATTACCTCTCCCATATTGATAGCTTATCAAGATTTACCAATCGTGTCCTATTCTCGTCTGGACAAAGCAAGCAAGAAGAGGGCATGGTCGTAATGCACTTTCGCGCATGGATATTGATGTCTGGTTCTCTATTAATATTGACCGTTTCTTACATATACATTTGTATGTATATGTAAGAAATGTGACGTGTAACAAACAGTATCAAATTAATGAATAAGCCGGTTATTAAATAGAGTACCCCTGATATGTTCTAGCTTATGAATGAGTCGTTCATCATGTTATATAGATTACAATTAATGAATACTACTACTATTCATTTCATCACTATTTTCCAAATAAAAAATTCTCTTATCTTGCCGATAAATGGAACAGTCTACCTGAGACTAGCCATAAAAACAAGCCACGGTATGTTTTGAGATTTTTTATTTGGCAAATAGCGATGAAATAAACTATACACAGTCTAGCCATAAATATCGTCCACAAGTTAATCGAAAATATATCGAGAACGAAAAGAGCTAGGGGAAAAATAAAAACACTACTGAAATCAGTAAATCGATACCTTTCAAATGATGTTCTTTTGTTCGAAATGACCCCCTTTAGCTTCAACACACAACTTCAAACGCGAAATAAAGTCATCTATAGCCGTACGCAACGTTTCGAGAGGAAACTCGGCTACTGATTTCTTCAGAGATGCCTTTAAGAACTTTGCCACATTGTGGTGGCGTTTCGAACATACTTTCTCGTCCAATGCTGGCCACAATTGATAGTCAAGCGGGTTCATATTGGGACTCCCGGACAATCAGTCTTCAGCGTGAGTAAATGTCGGAGCGTTGTCCTCCAGCCATTTTTACGTCGTCTTCCCCTTATACCAAGGAATCCTGCTGGAATACCCACGGCTTGTTCTTGAATAATGTATTCAGAGACTTAACCACGTCCTGGTTAAGGTCCCTGTGGCGACCAAAGTCAAATTCGCGAATGAATTTTTTCGATATTTCGTACCAAATTTGCTTCAGTCTATCGGTTAACAGGTAAGGTAACAAAGGTATTGATTCACTGATTTCAGTGGTGTTTTTATTTTTGAAGTGAATACTTCTTTGGCGGCGTTCTGAGATTTGACGAGAATGGAGAGTGAATTGGAAAAAATGTAACGTTTCGAGATTTCGTTACACGAGAGAGAAAAAAGGTATAACGTAGAGAGAAGGAGAAAGAGAGCTATACATTTGGTATACCTAAAACACAGGCTTCGTTACAAGACAGAGTACACAGATATATAACATAAAGAGAAAGAGAAAGCTATACATCATATATATCAGTTTAGGCTATCCGCGTCTCCCTTTTGTGCGATCCTTCGTCTTTAACGCCCACTCATATGCTAAGTCCAAGGTCTAAGTTGCTTGAAGGAGGAATAGTTTAGGAAGCATCGTACGAGCAAGAGAGAGGGCCACATATTCATACTAGGCAATAGAAGAAAACATAATATGACGCGCATGTGCGCGAGTACGTACAACTCTGACGTCACATGGGAGTGGAGCAAGAGAGAACGATATAAACTCAGTACGAAGCGATAAAAAAATATCGTCATCGCAGCCATCTATATCGCAGCCATCTATATCGCACTGAACCAAAATCTAGAAGATATAATATATTTCATTCACCGCTCCCTACTCGTTTACAGCCACACAGGTGTAAATGCACTTGGAAGAGGCGAAGACAAAATCCTTTTGATTCTCGAGGGAGATTTCAATGTAAATTTCGGATCCAATGATTCTTTGACGTTGATTAATTTTCTTCGAGAAACATTTGGTCTGCTTATAAATAACAATCCCAAAGAATCAACAACAAAATCCGGAACAACAATAGATGCAATTTTTACACGTTATCTAGAAAATATCGAATAACGAACATATATTTCATATTTTAGTTATCACAAACCAATCATATCAATATTACCAATTGAACCACCAGCCGATGATAGTGTAGATAATGAATAAATCGAATATATTTTATATTGTTATATTTCTTTTGAAATTATCCCTCTCCCTTTCTCTCTCTCTCTCTCTCTCTCTCTCTCTTTCAATCTCTCACTCTTAATCTCTCTCATTCTCTATTCTAAAGAAGTATTCACTTCTATCACGTGTACTGTGCTGCACATGATATATTTTTCCCTAGTTCTTTTCGTTCTCGATATATTTGCGATTAACTTGTGGACAGTATTTATGGCTAGACTGTGTATATAGGATGTACACCAATAGCTAACTACAAATTTTCTTGATGTTTCTTGTGTATGTATATTGCAGTATTTTTCGATTTAGAAAATACTAATCGTTACACGAACATCAAATATAAATGAAAAAGGTGATACTTTTTTTATAAAATAACTTGCAAATACTTTTGTGTGCCCTTATATACATATATTATTAACATGTCTGACGATTCCATCAAATAGTCTGGTACATAGTGGAACCAATTGCTGCTAAATTAGTCACTACACATATGTATGCAAAATTGCTTCAGTTAGTCCTAAGGAAATTATGACAAATTCGCAATCTACTGAAATTATCTCGCCAATTTATATTCTATTGACAATCCCGCCAGAATATTTAGTGCAGTAATCAGTTGAAATTACATTCGATGGGTATGAGTAGTGAATGAAAAATGATCAGTAAAATTAAAACTTTGATATTGATGACTCGACATTTACGTGGATATTCAATAAATTGGAAGTTTTAATGAAAAAGAAAGAAATGTTTCTTTATATGATATTGTAAGCTAGTACTTCTTAACAGAACACGAACATATAAAAACGGATTTATTAACTTCTAAAAGTTAATAAAACCTATCGTATGTATTTATCTCCCTACTTACAGTAGGGGCTGTTCGCATTTAAACAATGTTGTCATTGTTTAATTAAAGATGGTTAGTGAGAGCTATGGAATTAAAATTAACGGTAGATTGAACTAGTCTCGTGGCTGAAGAAGGCAAATAAACTTATTCTGCAGGGATAAGTAGAAGGCATAAGTAGATTTTATGTTGAAGAAAGTTTTAAATAACTTTTTTTTTCTAATTTTTAGCTACAGTGTGCCATTCCACTTTATCATATTTGCAACAGCAGTTTTCTTTATTTGATGCAGTTATATGTATATTCAACAGTATTATTTGCATTCTGTATATCAAATGTGTAGGTAATCCCATGGAACCTCAAGAATCAGTAAACAACTAATTCACAAAAGTTTTCAACTAGATTTCCTCCATATACCACCTTCATTTCATTTAAAATAGTAAACTTCATTGAATAAAGTTATTAAATTATTACAGCACTTATCAATTGATAAGTTGAATTTAGCAGTTGATGCAAAATATATTTAACAATGAAAAATGCAAAATAATTCAATAATAAAATGCAATAACTAAAAAATCAATTAAGATATCTCGCACACCAAATCTATTTTTATCAACTTTTTAACTTTCTTTTTAACCAGGACAGATGCCTTAGGATGAAAGCAGACGAAGCTTTTCTCGGCAAGTCGATAGTTGACACGACTTGACAGTTGATAACTTCATGGCGTCTCAGTTCTCACATTAAAAACGTGTAGTGATGTATCGAATTAACGTGCATGTCTCTTATTTTGTACGGAAATTATGTGTCGAATCAGCCACCACGGCAAATGAAGACAATGCGTCTTAGTCAATTGGCTGCGCTGAAGACAATGGGTTTTAATCAATTTGACTAGATAACAGGTGTCCTGGAATGTCTTCCTCTTTTTAGGCGAATAAAACTCGGTTTTTAAAAAAGATATTTACACCCTCAAATGTTTATTTAAATTTATAATGTAGGGAAAGTTGTGTATGAAAAATAATCATCAAGATGCCTTTCTTTACGTCGCTGAACCTCCTCAAAGTGTGACCTAAAATTTGCAATAATACACCATCATAATATTGGTTCAATTCTCTGAATATACTCAGACATTCTGGCTTTGGTCTTTGGTGCTTTTCTCGGGGATTTTCTATAGACCGTAATGGCAATTTTTTTTATTTACATATCCATGTAAATGGAAATGTGCCTCGTCGGTGAATGGGATGTTATTAAAATTTTCGAATAATTCTTGACCGAAAGCGGATCCAACTGGATAATCTTCAACCTTCAAAGCTTGCACCAGTTGGATCTTGTAAGGATTCAAATCTTTCGCCAGGATGTCGTTGACAGTGGTTTTCGAAAGATGTAAGGCGGCCGCATGTTTTCGTACAAAACGGCGAGGTGTATGTATCACTGCTGCATGAATACGTTCGAGGTTTCGCGCACTTCTTGCTCTTCTGGGTTGACCCGTTGGTTTTTCTTTAATAGTAGCGTCTTCTCTTTCAAATTCAGTGAGCCACGATTTCATTAATTTTGCTAAAGGAGCTTGATTAATGTTGTGAAGGAGGTAGAGCGCTCGATGGTGATGACCTGTTATGAAAGAACGATGGTTCTCGTAAAAGCGTCTGATACACATGGTGCGTTGCTGACCGATGAAACGATCAATTGCAACTGAATTTCCAAGGCGTGGTATCTAACAAATACATGCGCTCGTACTTACCACAACCACTTTCCAAAATGTTCAACAAATAAATCAGGAAACACTTCTAGACACCTTGTACAATACATCGATTTAACGGTCCAGTCGACGAAAACCACTCCGTCTGCTCTCATCCGTTATTATTTCTATGAATAAGTCCCTATAACCAATATTTACCAGAATTTTTACCTATGTTCATATGTACAGATTTTGCATTATTCTTCTAATACGATAACCAATTCAAAAAATCTAACTAACAATAAGATTCAACTGGAATACCCTGTATAAAAAAACAAATAGTAAATAAAAATGTATCGATTATTAACTAGGTACAGCTTGTCAAGAATAGGAATACGTCTCAAAACTGTGATATCGGACCCCCACGAGGTGCGCAGTACACAACCGTCTTTACTCAAGTCGCATTGAGACTTTTGCAGAGTGAATATCAATGAATATGTATTGAATGTAAATGTACACAGAGTTCGATCTGGCCGCACGTAAAGTGCATCCTTTTCCCCCCGAATGCTGCCTCGCTCTTTCTGTTACGCGTACACAGATAATCCCACACCTTTTCCTATTCTTGACAAGCTGTATATACTTTTCAAAAAAATGCAATTTCGTATACAAAATTTATTATCGATTAATGTAAATAGCATTACTCATTAGTCATTACTTTTGTTGCATAAACATTTTGTTTATAATTTATACGAAACGAATGTGGAAATAAATCACGACCTACTTATATTTAAATATAGATGTGATCTTCCCGTACTTGGAGAAAATAATTAACACATTATTTAGCATTCAAGTCGTATTCATTATCATAAATTCCGACGGTTTGTTTTGCCTCTCTTCGGGTAGATAAGCCTATAATAGGATAAGAGAAAGACGAGCTTATTTTTAGAAGTTTTAAATAAATATACGAAATTCATCACGAAAAAAAAAATTATTTATAAGAAAATTTTAAATATGCACGTAGAAATAGCACGAGAGACGCTTGTTAATAATCCCTAAAGATATTTGATGCATGAGTAATATCTCATAACCATTGAAATTCCTTATGATTAACAGCAATATAATATAGGCCCTGTATACACAAACCACCTGTTAGTTAATAATGTGCCGATTACACACTTTTAGCTTATAGAGAGTACTGTCAAACATCAAACCCAATATTTCCACCTATTATGCGCTGTAGTTTGACACATTACACTCCATTTAAAAATTGTAAACAACAAACGTACCCCAGCTCTGAGGTGTCCTTCTTAAGCTCCCCTTTTGCTTATTATACACTCTGTTTTTATAATTCGATTCATCACTAAATAGTTTAGAAAGACTCATCTTCACTTCTCGATTTTTTTAAAATTAATATACACGAATTAATGCCACTCTTACACCGTCACAACCTCACGTACGTTTACATTCTTAGTCATTCAGGTAGGCGAGGTTCGAACGTGTCTTCGCCTTGTTGCCGCTGCTATTGGCGTGTCTATAAACAAGGAACGAGTACGGTTTAACGCACTGGTCATACGGGTATTTGTTTGTATTGTCCGTTATACAACTGTAATGTGGTTTGCCTAACGAGAATTTGCTATTGATGATTTCCACTATATCACCGGATTTTTAACAAGTTTAAAGAAAAACGGTCAGATGCACCAGATACAAATCATTTACTAAAATCACCTATTATACACTAAATCAGCAAATGAGTTTATAAACATTTTCTCTATATACTGTGTATATACTAACTATTATACATGTCTAATGAACTCGTGCCAGTTTATGACTAATACCTTCTCTGAGCAATGCAATTAAAAACAGATCGTCTAGTTGTTAATTACTGTATTTGACCTATGGATCATAATATAAAACTAACTTTATTACCTGACCACAACAAGGCAACGTTCTATTCTTAATTTTCATTTGACCCTAATAGCCAGTGGGCTCGGCAGGGTAGGTATTCTTTCCTGTCTATTATATTTTCACTATTGATTTGCACGTTACTCCTCGGTTAACGGCTTGTTGATTCCTGTTTTATAAACATGTGTAAGTCAATGAAACTCAATGTTCAATAAATCACGGAAATTTTCTTAATAGCCATAACTCACGAGCAATATCTTATATTAATAAGAAGAGTATACAGGGTATACAATATACAGTGTTAACACAAAGGGTCTGAATAGCTGAGATGTTAATTTTGAAAGGAGTTATATGTATTAGAACTTCGATGTACCTATAGCCTATAGACGTTAAGACAAAAATAATCTCTTGCTGATTCAGATTTACTTAAGATGTAAGTAGTAATAGCAACTGTTAAGTTTACTGATATTTATTTCACTTACAATAAATAAATGAACATTAGACAAGAATGTGCTGAATTATCCAGATTCAGAGTGCTACAAAAGTTTCAGTTGGATTAAATTTCGAATTTCTAATACTTCAGTCTACACTGGTGTTTCAAGAATCTGAATATTGATATTATCTGAAAGCCTTATACTTGGAATCAGTGGGTCATTAGATTACCATCGCTGACTGTACAGCATGTGTTAGGGCAAACATACGATTAGCGCCTTGTAGTATTAGAGAGTAAGGATATCATGAAAACGAAGAGTTGGATATCTTGACACGTTAAAGCTCGAAAAATATTTCGCTGGGACCTAAACTACCAACGCGAGGGCACTTAAAATTTCATTATAAGAAATTATACGCTTAAATGTCATGAAGACAGATTAGCCAACGTCAGGATTTGCATACAAGTAAAAATAATATTGACCGCACCTTGAAGTACTTGAAAACTATTGTTTGAGAGATTATCTCAAACAATAGATCTTAACGGAAACCGGTATGAGACATTGAGGATTAACTAACCATCTCCATATTCCAGAGTCACAGCCTAAAGATAGACCATTCTTTAAAATGTAGAACTGTGGAATGTGCGAACAGACTGTGGAACATATTCCAAAGAGATACCTTGCACTCCAAATATACAGAGATGTTGGCTTGGTGAATCATTAGTTTGAAATGGTTGATTTACCGAACTATTACCGGTCAACTATTACCGAACAGTGTTTTTCAATATGTCTAAGGAAGTAAAATCTATATTATCGACAAAGTAACGGCTCTAATGGAGGTAATACAATGGGTTCAACTTGATGACTTGAGTGTCCGTTCTGTCTTTCTGCTTTAAAGAAACCAAATTGATAATAATAAATCATATGGTGCAATAATCAACTTTAAAACAAAAAAGTATAACTGATATTTTGTGTCGAAAACTTATCAGCGCAACGTGTTGAAAACTGACATTCACAGCTGAATATAGATTATTGTACAGTTCGTCAAGAATAGGAACAAGTCTCAAAATTGCGATATCGGACCGCCTACGAGGTGCGTAGTAAATAGCCTGATCTTTACTCAATCGCATTGAGATATTTGCAGAAGATGGATATATATTGAATGTAAATGTACACAGAATTCGATCTGGCTAAGCGTAAAGTGCATCCTTTTCCCTATGAATACTGCCTCACTCTTTCTTGTACGTATACCTAGAGAATCTCACCTATGAGAATTTTTCCTATGTCCGACGAGCAGCAATTAAAATAACGGAATAATTATTAGAGCTTTAATTACTAAAATCCTGATGTTCCAAAAATCTAATGCGAAATCGGCTGCATTGCTAATATTGGAAAAATATTTTCATCGTTCCCTTAACAGGTTTTAAGTAAATTTATATTAAGATCTACGTTTATGCCACAACTCGGTAAATTCGTTTTAATCTTAAATAAGTACATACATTTAGACATTTAGGTGATATTATTTACCTAGTCTAACGTTACATTAGCTTTTCATAAATTCGATAGTAGCGCATGTATGATTCGAAAAAAATATATTCATATATATATATATATATATATATATATATATATATATATATATATATATATATATATATATGTATATATATATATATATATATATATATATATATATATATGTATATATATATATATATATATATATATATATATATATATATATATATATATATATATATATATATATATATATATGCATAATATTAATAACGACATAATATACATTGTCAATGTTAAGTGAAACGCTTCATACTTGAGCTATATCATGTGGTATTTTTTAGTTTTTCCTAATCTAATTAAAGTAATTCAGTTATAAATTGCCTAATTAGTTTTATTTTATAATTAGTCGGAACAATCTGAGGTAATTAAATACATAAAATTGAAATGATATAAAACTGGGGAGAAATTGGCACAAAAGAAAAAAAATATATGGCATATTATTTCTGTGATAATGTATAGTTGGATTATTGTACACATAGGTATTGCACTCGGTGCCCCAACAATTGAGCCCAATCCGTCTAATAAAATAATAAAACACTAAGTATGCGTCTTTAACACTGACTTAGTTTTCCACAAAACACCAAAACACTATATACTACACTCGACGTGCGTTTCACCAATAAAGTTGGCATCATCTTGGAGATGATTAAATCTAGAGATTATGAGTTGAGAAATGAGTTTTAATCATCTCCAGATGATGCCAACTTTGTTGGCGAAACGCGGTTGGTCTGTAGTATATAGTGTTTTGGTGTTTTATGGAAAACTAAGTCAATGTTATCTTGACACCAATGATTCCAACCTACTCCAGTACTATGCGCCTTTATCTTTTTAATCTTTTTTGTGGTGTGATTGTAATATCTATTCCAGGCTCAAATGTAATCATTTCCTTCCACCGAATCAAAACTCCTTCGTTTTAGAATATAATTAGTGATGAAATATGATGAAAAAATAGATTAAAAAGATACAGTGCATAGTGGTGAATTTCAAAAGCTTGGTTATATATATGCAGACATTTAAATTAATGACAATTAATGGTGGTCGCGTAAATACGAGCGATAGTAAGATAGAAAGACAGTTGAAAATTGATCCGCGTCGAGACAGTCAAAATAACACCAGAAGATTAGAAGGTCACGAAATTAGACGGCCAGACGATTATAAGACCGTTGCTCGGGTCGGAAAAGGTTTTACTGCTTTAGACACTCTGTCCATAGGGGTATAACGAGATCAGACTCCAGTATACTTCGGGATAATAACTATTTCCGAATTCACAATATTCAGAACAGCTATTCAACCATTCCAAAATAAAGCAGTGTCTATGGCCATGGAGATAACCAAAAGTGAGGATTGACCAATGACTTGATTATACGTCCCTTGTTAGGTGAGGGTCAGTTTAAGAGTTAAAATTCAATGTTCCAGTTAATATCCAAATTATTACGAACAAATATTATCGGTAAAAGAGGACTTATCTTACTAATGAACCGGGTATTGATCTCTTTTACGTAAATATAAATAATTCATATATTTGATAGGCTAAAATCATCTATTCATAATTGATTGCATCTTGTGGACGAAAAATGACCGTCTGCGTACGGGGTCTTCATTCATCTAGGGATGACCGTAACATAAATATATCTTATCAGCGACTTATCAGGTGAACATTTTTGGGTAGTAGTTCGCTGCCATCACCAACGCTTTTCTGTTAGAGATTAAAAAATGTCTGTGAAAGATATTTACAATTATTGTTCAACATTTTATGGTGCGCACATTATATACCGCAGAAGGGCAAAATGTTTAATTGGGGTAGTAGTCTCTACTTAAGTATCTCAGAGCGAGTGGATGAGAGATGACATGCCCAAAGTGGGCGAACAACGCTATTATTAAGACACCCCACAACACGGTGCCATCCCACAACACTTTATTGTACACAACTTCACACATAAGTCGAGATTCGTGTTTGTGCTAATAGTCTTATTAGTGCCTTCCCATTAGGGATACTTAGGGTACAAAGAAGGATTTCGCCAGCATATAACAGAGTTCTGTGTATATCAGATAATATTAGCAACCAACAAAGAGAGTATATGGGAAAATTTTGCTTATGCTAGCCAACAATCAACATCAGAAAACAGCAAATAAAAGAATTCCTTTCGACATATTATAGGGTTCTGTTTATGTCAGCTTATATTATAAATCGTTGGCGAGAGCGGCTCTTCTCGGCATATTGCAGGGTTTTGCTTGTGTCAACCATATTTGAAACAAAGAAAAGTTTCCGTTATAAATAACAGAGTTATATTGATTATCGATAACATTATTGGCACATTTCCAAGTTTGGGTAATATATTTAAAACTAAAGTAACTTTTTCCAATTTTCTTCTTTATATATTCAATTGATAAAGTAAATCACGATTTACTTTATCAATTGATAAAGTAAAGCACGAATTAAAGTAACCGCAGTATATCATAGATCAGATAATAAAAACAAGTAATACCAAACTTTACTCAAATAATCTGGGATTAAGAATAATCACTAGAGAAACTAGATAATCATGTCAAATCTTTATCCCTTTATGTCTACTCTCTTGAGAAATGACAGATGGGGTAGTAGGTGTTCATCGGTATCGTATTTTGCAGGTGTGATATCAATAATAACTTCTAATGAAGGGACATTTTCGCGGGAGAACGTTCGACACAATAAGACAGAGAATATGGGATATTACATAACAAATATATGAATTTATGATTACAATGTGTATTCCAAACATTTCTTCGAATTTTATGAAATACTGAACTTGTTTCACCTACAATTGTGTTTAAAACAACCCTTTCATATAAAAAGATAAGAAGTAAACGTACTTTGATACAAAGTCTAATTAGATGAACATATGTATAGGTACATATAAATTGATGGATATATTTTTATATTTAATAACAGACAGTTTTTATTACTCTAAATATTGCAAACAAGCTTTATCAATAATCTGACAATCAAACAAGCTGACAATATTTATTTTTTTAGTAATACGAGAGTAAACAGGAACTATCAAATTGTTAAGAAATTATGTTAAATTATTAGTTAGTAACTGACAGTGGAACTATTTCTTACCAAGACAGAAATGATTAAAAATGTTATGTACCTAACCTACTTGTATAAAGCAGTCACTATGTGCGTCATTCTATTAAGTACTTACATAATTAAGTGCCACTTAATTCGGCTGCGGTTGAAAGGTTAAACTTTTATATCCGAGATCATCTTCCATCTGTCTTTCGCGATAAATCCTTTAAATTTAGTTCATTATCGCATTAAATTAATTAAGAGGGCTCTAAGTCAAACCGGCTCTCTACGAGTAGCAGAAGATGTAATATATATAGGATTAGTTTGAAATTGGGGACGACATTCTAATGGATGTCATATTAAGGATGTAAAATTCCATAAATTAAACTGTTAATATACAGGGTGAGGCAGTCAATACTGACGGTTTTTGAAATAGGATACGTCAGTAAATTTCGATGATTAAAAAACAAAAAATTATATTTGAAAGATGAAGAGTGGAAGTTTATAATGTATCAAACATTTCTTAGAAAATTCATTATGTGGCAAAAATGACGTCAGGTAAATGATGATCTCCATTTTCGGCACACTACTCGAATCGGTTGGCGAAATTGGTCGTCATTCTTGCCAAGCTTGAACTTGAACACACCCACCTTTCATAATGTTATAAGGGAGGAGGTAATTGGCATTACCTTGGCCTGAAAACACCTAGCGGGATACGTGTGGAACTGGAGAGTCTCGGATGAACCTACACTCTTGAATCACTCTGCTATTAAGTTTGATCTGGGAGTGGGAGAGCATGAAGAGACGAAGTGGGTTCGTAACCCCAGATTCATAAACTGGGAGCAATTCAAGACAGATCTTCTAGTAACAGTTCGGCAGATCCCCTCCAGAATTAGTGAGAGGGAAGTACTGGAGGAGGCAGCCTCCCGACTGAGTAGAGGATTGATAGAAGCCTATGAAGGGAACTGTACACTTAAACGAGCTATGCCGAAAGGGCATGTAAGATAGTGGAGCAATAAGCTGGAAAACCTTAGATGCAAGGTAAGAAACCTTCTCAAGGAAGCCAGAAAACGTAACAGCCGTACAACCTGGGAGGACTATAAAACTGCCAAAGATCAGTATAGGGCTGAGGTTAGGAAAGCCCAAAGAAGTAGTTGGGCCTCTTCCTGCAATGAGATCAATAAGGGAGCTGAGTCAACACGGCTGAACAAGATCCTAGCTCGTAGCCCGGAAGCGATTCTAGGATCACTCAAGCTACCTATTTCTCGGAATCGGATGAGGAAACCTTAGACCATCTCATCAAAGCACATTTTCCGGGCTTTCATAGACCGGAGACGGGAGACAACGGAGACGGGATATAAATCGCCGGGACCGGACGGCATTTACACCGTACTTCTGCAGAAAGCAGAAGATATAATCCTTGGTCCGCTTATAAGGATCACCAGGGCCAGCTTGGAACTGAAGAAGGTCCCAGAAATGTGGCTAAGCACAAGGGTTGTTTTTATATCTAAACCGGGTAAAGTCGGTTACACGTCTCCTAAGGACTTTCGACCGACTAGCCTCACTTCATTTTTACTGAAGACGGTCGAGCGATTAGTTAACAGGTACCTTCGGTATACTGTCTTAATAGAGAGACCGCTTCAAGAGAGCCCAGCATGCTTATTAAGTTGGTAAATCAACAGAAACAGCTCTGGATAAGGTTGTGTTATCGATACGGGCACAACTGGACTCCGGAGGATACGTTGTCGGCACCTTCCTTGATATTGAAGGACCCTTCATCTTTACATCCGGGGGGGAGGGGAAGGGTGATTAGTGGAGCTCTAGCTATATCCCCAGAATTATCGCTGAATGGATATGACCATATGTTGGAAAACAGACAGTTTATTGTCAACAAAGGCAAGACTATCATTATGGGCCAGGTCGACTCGGACTGTCCTCAAGAAGGGGTATTGTCCCCTCTTCTATGGTGCCTGGTAGTGGATGAGCTGCTTGAAAAGTTAAAGGATTACCAAGTAATTTGCTATGCTGATGACTTAGTGATAATAACGAAGGGCCCCTTCCTGGAGCCGATTCCTGATTCCTTGTTTAATGCCAAACAAGGTTGGGAATTGGTGCAGGGATAAGTTGAGGTGATGGTGTTCATCAAGAAATATAAGTGGAACAGAACATGTCCACTGAAACTTGGTGGTCAAGAACTAAGATATAATAGCGAAGTGAAATACTTCACGACAGAAGTAATCCTGGACAGGAAACTGTCATGAGAAAGACATCTAAGTCACATATATTCCAAGATCACAGCAATATTTTGGCAACTGAGAAGGGATATTGGTAATAGCTGGGGCGTGAAACCGGAGACCATGAAATGGATATGTGAGGCAATTCTCAAACTCAGACTGACGTATGGAGCACTGGTCTGGTGGGAGAGAGCCTGTTTAAAGTCGGAAGCCAAGCGACTTAATAAGCTAAGAGGATTGATTATAAGAAGTATAACCGGAGCCCCAAGATCGACACCGATCGAGGCGATGGGGATACCGACGGAAATATCACCTCTTGATGTCACCCTGAAATCGGAAGCTGCAAAGGCAATACACAGGGTAGGAAACATGAACAGGAAGGTAGGGGACCTGAATAGACTTTCAAGGGATCTAGCTGAGGAGGGGCTTCTATGGATGCCCTCTAACAGTACGGGTGTTCACTTCCTGTTTGATAAGAAATATAAGATCACCCTCACCAGTAAGACCGACTGGGTAGAGGGTCGAGCTGGACTACCGCTCAATGGAGACATCTGGTACACGGATGGAGCCAAGAGTGAGGACAGAGCGGGCGCGGGGGTATATAGGCGACCCGATGGTATAGGTAAAACTTTCCCCCTGGGTAAATACACTACCGCACTCCAGGCCGAGCTAGTTTCAATTACATACGGTGTTCTGGGGGCCGAGCAAAATCGGACCCAGGAGAGGGTATGTATCTGTTCGGATAGTAGGACGGCGTTGACAGCCCTGAATTCAGCAACGACAAAGTCGAAGCTGGTCTATAATTGCTATGAAGCATTGAACCACTTGGCAGGGAAGGAACCAGTGAAACTCTTATGAATACTTAAGCATAATGGCATTAAGGAAATCTAATTGCAGATGACCTTGCCAGACTAGGGATCAGGACAAACCTCTATGGACCAGAACCTGCAGTGAGAATAAGTCGGAATCTGATAAGAGACCGCATCAATGACTGGGCAAGAGACCAGCACAGGAAAAGATGGAGAGGAGTAACGGGTTGTCGAATAACCAAACTCTTCATCGAATACTCAGAGATTGAGAAATGGACCCAAGAATTCATTAAATTGAACAGTCACAAAGCCAGAACCCTAGCGGGAATCATAACGGGCTACCATAGTAGCCTGAATGCATATAAGCATAAGCTCAAGCTGACTGACAGCCCGGCATGCAGATACTGTGGAGAAGATGAGGAAACCTCGATTCATCTTCTTTACACCTGCACTGGAGGAGAGGAGGTGCCTTATATTAGAGACCCCTGTTATCCTAGAGGAGGGAGGGAGGCTTAAGGCGAGGGACGTGCCCAAATTGCTCCTTTTATGGGATAGCATTTTTGGATAATGACCCGGATAAGAGGGGATCGCCAAAGGACTACCCATGCGATCAGTGGCTGATGAGGCACAAACCCACAAAACAGAATAATAATATACCTTTTATACTATTAATTATTAATTAAAGAAAAATGTAATATTTTATATTAATCACTTCATCTCGAATCATCTAATCTTTTAATGGTATTTATAATAATTTGCGTAGCATATAATATTGTGTGATATAATCCTGGAGTTGTATGGGAAACGTAGATAACATTCTCACTAATCAAATGAGATACTCCTATTATGTTAGAAATATCAGTACCCAGTATTAAAACCGAAAATATTTATACATATCCTTATTATCATCTAGTCTTTTTAAAGATACATACACAATGAAAATTAAAAATGTCAGGATGCAAGTAATCTTAGGAATGAATGTTTAAAAAATTAAAGTTGAGAGATAATGAGAACCTGTACGATTATTTTGCAAATTAAAGAATAGAGTACGTCATTTTCTATGGATTTTAGTGAGAACAGATGGGAGAACTTATTTTAAAAATGATTATGTAAAACTTTCGGCGTTTTACAAAAATTTGTAAATATCTTGTGGCTATTTTTTTGTTTATTCCAGAACAAAATATAACAATATAATAAGAAAGTAGGTCTAGTGCATTCAGATATGGATAATTAGGATTTTCAGGACAGTTTATTCGGCAGTCCTTATTAATAAATAAGGACTGTAATATCTATAAGAGAAAGAAAATTAAATCTATACGGACGTAAAGCTATTTTTATGTAGATTCAATTTTGAGTGAAGTCAAAAGCACAGTAATTTATGCAGTGCACAAGAAGAAGTGCCATACTTGTCAGAAATGGCCAAGAAGATATTAATGGGTGATGGCATTTAACTAATTCAGTTTAATAGAATTATAAATAAGTTACTCATTAGTCTCAGACTAGATCGTAACAATGTTTTAATACAAAAAAATGTAGATTCAATTTCTAAATTTTTAAACAATAATTTTGTAAAAGAGTTCGGTATTGTTCTCCTTCTTTATAATGATGATTATTCGAAAATTTATCCCAAATTCGTCAATTTCAAAATATCGCACAATAATATGAGGCTACAATTATTGCAATATAAGAGTTGCATATGGGTGCAAAAAGTTAAAACTGAAATTCATTCACACAACCTTATAATAATGAAATCTATTTATTTCTAATTGAAGACAAATGAATCAACGTACATAATTTTTTACGTGCTTTCAAAACAACTTGTTATAATATGACAATACTTGTGTCTGACTATGTTTGAGAAATACTACATTAAATAAAAAAACTAAATATTATCCAACGAAATCGATAGTATAGTCTCTCAAGCTGTCTCTCAAGCGTTATTCTTGTATTCAAGTATTTTGGCATATACAACCACTTTAAGATATATCAGTAGACAATATATATTTTCAAAAACGAAAATGTACAATAAAAACACTAAAAAACAATCTCGTCTTTATTTAGAATGATACACTTTTTGCAAACAAACTAGAAGAATATTTCTATATGCTCTTTATCTTTTAGCATTATCTCTTAAAGTACACAATTTGGAAGAGTAAGTAAGACCTCAGTGACCAGAAAATACCATAAATAAAATGGTGTTACAAGCGATTACTTATGCATTACCCGCAAATGAAACTTACACCAACTAGCCGCGGTCCTTCCGCAACATGTTCTTTTTTTGGGATTCCAGATGAACTTCTTTATCTTTTCACCGCTCGTCAAGTTACGTTCATCGAGTTTACGAAAATATTGTCCTTGTATATTTAATAGTTCGTCCTGTTTACTGAATGTCCTAGGTGCAGTTGAGTTGTTTCGTTTATTAGTCATTTTCTTAAGATTAAGTCGACGCACTTGCACTAGTGTTTTGTGTACTGATATGTTAAGGATTGTTAAGATGCGATAAAGAGTGGAAAAGTTGGTTAACTGGTCTAGGGCAGATGCGGTGGATAGTAGGAGGGCCCGGATATTAGTGATTTTCTGTGTGAATAAATACATCCTTATCAGCGACTATCAAACTGTCACTACCTCATGTTAGACCTGTCTGTGCTCTGCTATTGTGTATACCAGTGCACTTGTGCTGCATAGAGATGCATGAGATGCAATACTCGTATTTATAAAAGTATTAGTTTCTTTTCAATGGATTCAGGTGCATGTAATTATATGATCTGTAAATGTCTTTGTTCTGTAAATATTGACACGGGTACTCTTTTCTCCGAGGTAACACGTCCTTGTTTGGTGCCGCTTAAAACAGAAGTAGCAAATGATTAATGAGTTACCAGTAACTAAATATTAGGAAGTAGGGGTTAAGAAGAAGCTGATAATTGACTACAGGTGCAATTATAAAAATAGTAAACATACATCTTTAATTTATTTTTCGAACGAATACATTTGATGTTTAATTCTTCGGTCATTTTGATCCATCATTATCACAGGAGGAGATATATATGTACATAAAGGGAAATAAATGTAACAAAACACTTAAAAACGCAATTATTGCCAATAATAAATTGTTAATGCAATTTATATACCCTCGATATATTTGTTATACTTGTTCCATCCTTTAGGTACATCTGCCAGTATAATCCTTAGAGTACATAAAGTAATCTAGTTTAATCCTTAGAGCACAGTTTAATCCTTAGATGAACTTAGGTACTACGACAGTTAACAACAGAAAAATAAATTGAAATTCCAGAAACAATGTATCTAATGGATGGATCGTGATATGTTAATAAACAGATCGTGATATGTGTATGGATTAATTTTTTAAATGACTGAACTCTTCTTTTTTGCAGACGGAGAATTGAAACGTGATGAATGAGGACAAGATTGTTTGACTTCCTCTGCTTCAAAATATCTGTGTTTAATTGTTCGATTCTAGTATTGTAACTAATACTAATAAGGGAGGGAAAATAATAATACTAAATATAAATAATAGACTAGACAATCGACCATACAATTGGGGAATGTCCAGCTCTGTCAGCATAATTAGGAAAACGCAACCAGATAGCGAAGATATCAGCCGCAGCCAGACCTTGACACTTGTTATATTGGGATATGCTAGTACTCATCTATTGGATATTGGATTACAATAGGCCGAAGATCATCCTCATTGATAAAGATCAATAAAAATGACATTATAGATATAGCTTGCTCGCTGACTCAAAATATCAGAAAAACCGAAGCCGATAAGATTAGGATATATGAAAACCTCGCCAGAGAAAGTAAGCACATAAGGCGCTTTTACAGGCTAGCAATTACTCCAATAGTCATCTCTGGAATAAACCAAAATTTACACCAAAGCTTCTTTGAGTGGGACAACAAAGGAAAACAACAAAATGGGAATGAACAGGAACAGAGTGAATTGCTCTCTTGCCGTAATCCAATAGTTTTGCTAAGGATGTATTTGTTTTCGTAAAGTCTATATTAAAAAAATATAAATAATAACATATTACAGGCATGACAACACATGTCACATGACAACGAATATCCTAAACCAGTACTAATGGACAAACCGGAGCGGACTGGAATACAGTGAATTGTCTCTCTTATCATCCAAGGTTAACTCCTGGGATTGTCCCAGTAGTAGGTAAAAGTTTTCCAGTACATTTTTCTGTGAATGTGCTTGAAAGTCCATAATAATAAGCCATGGAAATTAAGCACATTTGGCGCATAAACAGAGTCGAAATTACTCCGATAGTCATCTCAGCAACAGGTGTAATAATCGAGAACCTGTAAACTAACATTAAAAAGCTGGAACTTCCGAACTACATATAATTAATTATCTTTAAAATAATGCAGGAGAGCGTCATATTGCAGACCTGTCACATAGCAAGGAAGTTACTGAACTAGTACTAATGGACCAATGGAAGTGACCTGAGATAGAGGATATTCCTCTATTCTATCGTCCAAGTCTAATTACTCGAACAATCTCAGAAGTGGATGAATTTTTTTGAACCAATTTTGCCAAGCAAGTACTTTTTAAGTCCATAATTATAATAAGCCATATAGATCAAGCACATATGGGGCCTAAACAGAGTCAAAATTACTCCAATAGTCATCTCAGCAACAGGCGTAATGACCAAGAACCTGAGAACTAATACCACCCAACGAAGATTACAACTAGAGAATTCAGTCTCCGGCAGTACTTTTATCTTTCGCTTACAAAGGGCATGCCGCCATGCAGCTATTGCAGGGCGGCATTCTTTAGTATATGGGGAATATTTCGTATGATCCTATACATGCGCAGCGTGCTAGTTAGCTTATATTCGCTGAACGACGTGACGGGGTAAGGAGGGAAACTTAGCGGGCGGAGCATAGAGTGAACCTTCTAGTTGTAATTTCTGTTCGGTGCTAATATCAGAAAACTGAGACTTCCAGTTGTAAACCTGTAAGATTACAAGGAAGTTCCTGAACCAATAGTAATGGATCAATGGGAGCGAACTAACATAGAGTGAATTCTCTCTCCTATCGCTCGAGCATAATTCCTCCGGCAATCTCAGGAGTGGGTGAATATTTTCAAGCACAAAGAGCAAGAGAAAAATATCAAGAAATATTGTCAACAATGTATAAAACAACAACAAAAAAGCGTGAAATTTGATCAAGAATAGTCCCGCACTGAAAGTCAGTGAGGGAAAGATCCATATTATACCAATAAGACCAGGCACTACATGGCAGGAAAAAGTGATCCATGGGTAAATATCCCAGTCTAGTAGATAGAGAAGGCATCGACAAGGGGAACTCGACGAACTAGCTAAAGGCAGGAGACCTATACTACCTGAAACTGCATCAACTCGCAATTACGAGAAATATCTATTAAAAACGGTGGTGGACGACCACCTTTACGAAAGTGTCATAAATGCAATAGACCAAGGGAGGCAATCGACCTAAAATTGGTAGATATCCGGTCCTGGCAGTTTCGGCTTACCTTAAAAGAGAAGAGCAGGTGATACAGATAGTACACGTTAAGATGGCACAAAAGTACAACTTGCTGTCGAATCTATCAGAGGACTATAAATACTAATCGTAGTTCTCCAGAACGATACGACACCTGCTTCATGAAACAAAGCAGTAGTTCAGCTGAATACATTTTCAATTTAATTTGGGTAAGTATATTAAAAAAACATGGTGAAATGGTGAATTAGATTCCTAATTGAAAATTAAATGTATCTTTTAAAAATGTATGTACAAACGTGGACTAGTATATGATGCGAAATATGAGTTTATAGTTTCATTGGTTTTGTCTCTTTCTCGGTTACTAACACATTTTCAATCGATCCGAGTATAAAATGAAATATGATGTACTAAATGGTAAATGCAAATAACAGTTATACAGTTGGTTGTAAGGTACTATGTAAAAATACAATGTAATATTCTGAATGTTAAAATGTACGGAGCACTAATAAATTCAATATAACATGCCTTACCATAATTTTAAAAATTACTCCATCTATAATGTACATGTACAAGAATTTTCAAGTTATAATAGCAAAGTTTGTATTTCCAACCCCTTTTCACTTCTGCTCTCAAGTTTTGGAATTGCATTTGTGTAAAAACGGAAGATCAGTTTTAGTTTTTTTCAGCAAACAGGTTGATTGATCAGTAAGTTGACCAGGATATTGAAACCATTAGGTTTTGCCAACCATTAGGCCAACAATTATCAACGACGTTAACACCACTTAAAAATTAATTATATGATTAAAAGTGAAATAGTTTTAATTATTTAAAACTATGGTTTTACTATCCCTGATAGTTGTACTATCCCTGATGGTAGATAATTGACGAAATAAGCTGCAAATGCATTGTTTATATTGTGAAAATTTATAAATAAAAGTACTGCTTCTTTCTCCTCCAAGCTTGAAATTAGAAAGGAATCTACTGGGGTAATATTACAATACTTTTAATTGTGTGAAAGTTTGTAAAAGCGAAAGATAAAAAAAATTAAATTTTGTACATACAACGTAACACCAGTGTAAATATAAAACTAATGTAGTACACTTTACTCCACCTTGGGTAGATTATAATCCCTGGGTGGTACCTATTGTAGAGTACACATGCATGTAATCTTTACGTTGACGTTACGTTTAGTTGCGTTATTCACGAATATATAAATATTTTCTAGATTTGCAACACCACATACACATACTCCCATATTTCATTAGTGCAATAAATAAATTATCTTTATTACTTTGTGTATCAAAAAGAAAAATACAAGAAAGTGTATTCCATTTCTAAGGCGTTTTATTTTTATGTATTAGACGTATAGAGAGAGGAAGGTGTAAAATTTAAATAGATATTGAATCAAAATGTGGCGGAAGTTTATGCCAGACGTTGTGTTGATTTTACTTCATTACTGGTCAGTGGCGGCGACGGGGGTGGGCAAATATGGGCGAGCGCCCAGGCAAAATTCTTTTCGCCCAACTTCTTATAACACCAACCTCTTATTACATTCGCACATAAAATAATATATTTAACGCCCTCGCCCACCCTAGATATTTCCTTTCTATTTTCGCCCAACTGCAAAATAGTGCTAGCGCTGCCACTGTTACTGATATGGAATTGCCTTGCGGTGTTTATTTTATACCAAATTGGTGTATATATATCTCGTATTGGTGTCAAATTTTATACTACATTTCAGACAGTATATACACCGAAAAGTGTAACTATATCTTTCTACTGAAAATTAATGATATTTTCACAGTCTAGCCGAATTGTTCTGAAATAATTGTTTATGTATCCATATATTATCATTTGTCAGTGTAATATCTCTGTGTAGTCCTTATGAAATGATATTATCAGCACTTAGCACTTTACGACGATAAGTATATATATTTTCTAAAAATTGTTTCGTTAAATTCAGCGGAAGTTGTTTATTAATAATACTGGATTCATTCATATTAAGTAATATTATTAGGTGACACATTGTAGTGTGATAATCCTGACCGACATGAAAATCAAGTTTGTTTTTTAAGATTATATATTAATCATTCTTCTAAAATGTTAAGTATCTTCATACATACATAAATAGTTATGCGAATCTGAGGAATTTGTTTGCTACTTGAAACATTTAGGCATTAGGCATTTGATGGGTATAGAAATTATGCAACTGCGCAAAACTAAATAATAAAACAAATAAAGTTAGAGCAGAAAGCTGAAAAATATTTGTTTTTCAAAAAATAAATATTCAATAAACTATGCTGACGATTCACAACATTTTAAGGACTACTGAAATACATTTGCAATCTAGTAATTTGTGGTACTAACTGCAACAAATTTACATTGGAGAAAAGGAGCGTTTTCAGCCAAAGAGTTAGACTACTTCATATTGTGTATGTGTCACTTAATTAAGCTTAATATACCTTAACATAATACTTTAACTGTTTGGCTAAAATATAAATTACACAAGAGTTATAGAAGAGCCATTCACCATTTTAACATATTTTTTCCATTCTTAATTTTGCACAAGGAATATTTCATTAAGGAATTGCTGGTTTTTTTTAAATTTCCCATAATCAAACAGTACTCTGCGGAGTTTGCGACATTATTCAAAATAGGTAATATAATACAAAATAAAATGTAAAAAATAAATAATATAAAAACTAATAAATAAATGATATAAAAATAATAAAAATGACAACAAATTTTCGATGAATAAATTCATCAAGTTAAATAACAAGTTAATATAAATTAAAAAATATATATATATATATATATATATATATATATATATATATATATATATATATATATATATATATATATATATATATATATATATAACATGCAATTGAAATATCGATCGATATCTTTAAAATTTGGTAATTTTTAAGACACTTTTAAGTATTACCAGACATTCAGTGTGGAATAATATTTAGGGAATAATGTAGTAATATTTAATATTATAATTTTTCACATACAACAAATAAAATGACAAAATTATCTTGTATGAGAAACATTAAAAGCAAAAAATAATAAATGTCTGGACAGAAATCCAAAATGTCAAAGCCTCGCTTTTCTAGAAGGTAACATTTTTGTTTAAAACACATACTGCTTAAATTTATATAATAATTAAATATTATTTAAAACTAGTCATGCGATTTTATATTTACAAAATTATATTAAATGTATTACTTACAATACATAAATTACACATGTATAGCATGTATAGCAACAGTTTAAGTGCTCCATTTAAACTGTTGTTGTTTAAACCATGGATTGAATCATAAAGAATAAAAATTCTATAAAAATACTTATAATATATTTTGTTTTAGTCTAAGAAAAGGTTATATTATAGAACGTAATTAATACATAAATTTAAAACTTAAATATATTATATATAAACTTAATTTAAACTTAATTTATACGGTTATATATAAACTTAATTTAAACGTCAAGAGAAAAATATCGTATTAATAGATATATAGTCATTATACCAAAAAAATATTGAAAAGAATCATAGGAAAACGTTGTCATAACGTTCTAATTAACAACAAATGTTTATCAGATTATAAAATTATGAAGGACTTAAACAACGTATACAAGAAATAATTATCGTTGTTGACTCAATTAATGTAAATTATAAGTAAATAGAAGAAAGAAACTAACAAAAGCATATGTAATTTTATCCGTCCTATTTTCTCGCCCAATTTATAAGTATGTCATTAATGACACTTTCCTTTGTGAATACTTCCTATTCAAAATAAATTGATGAAAAATAAGAGAAAGTGTACTTTTCAAATAATGATACATTCAGTATAATTGCAAGTGTAAAACGACATATACATCACAGAACCACCACATGTCTAGCAGTGCCGAAGCAATGTTTCCCTGGAGATTTGATGGAGTATATTAACGATTTCCTTTATTTATTTGCCGTACAATTCATTTAATTGTATCAATTGCATAGTATAATGCACATTTAAGTGTAGATCATTTAAATCGTGCAGTAGTAACTGTAGTGCAACTTTGACGAATAAGACCAGTTTTTAGATGTAGAAATTTGTTCAAATCAGCCATTAGTCCAGTTTGGCGGCAGTTGTTGAATCGCATACATACGAGTATATTTAGATACAAAAAGCATATAGGTTGCATGTACCTTGTAAAAATTAATAAACAGTAAGTTACATATGTAATGTAACTTTAAAGATTAAGTAAAACTTTTTTTTATGAAAGTGTTTTAAAATCATTGAATTTATATACATATAGTCTCGTAGAACATTCAATTACGACTTCGAAAATAATTATAGGTAAATATTTAAATAGAATATGTGTGTTCTGCCTAACTTAGATCAATCAAATGGTTTTATAGCATCAGTATGATTCTATTTCCTTCGTTACTGCTATTAATTTTATCTATCCACTATTTATCAATTCTACTTTAATACTGTTAATAACTGACGACAACAATGGTTATTGATTCCAGAATTACTATTTATTGAAGGTATTTTTTTAATTTTTTTTGTATATTAAAGTATTGTTCGATCTAGTGTAAGACTAATGAGTAACATATTTCTGATCCTATCATACTAAATTAGTTAAGTTCTAAGAGTCACCCATTTACGTCTTCTTTTCCATTTCTGACAAGTATGGCACTTTTTTCATGCACTACATAATTTACTCTGGTTTTAAGTTCACTCAAGGCACTACACTAACTCGTAGGGCTTAATCCTCTTGAGTTTTCTTATTTGGTTGGAGTTATCAACGAACTGGATGGCCTCGATATTCTCATATTGTAGAAGTGTTCCTTCGTGACTTCTTGCAAATTCTTGAATATCTATCTCAACGTTTTCTATTCCAAGATCTCGGTGGAAATCTTCGTTTCTTATATACTAAGGTGCAGTAACGATGTTCCGTAATACTTTTTTTTTTTTTGAAAGGATTGTATAATTTTGATATTTGACTTTCTGATACAATCCCAAAGCTGATTACCATAAGTCCACACCGGTTTTAATATTTGATTATACAAGAGGAGCTTATTATGTATCGACAAGTCTGTTCCTATCCAAGAGCCAGTACATTTTCTTATATCTTATACCTAATTTTTCTCTTTTATTTTTGTCGTGGGCTTTCCAGAATGAAGCTTCGTATCTTAAGGCCTGGTTACACAGTACGAGCTGCTGACATGACAGTAGACAGCTACTGCCACTGTATACTCACATGACAGTAGCTCGATTGGCCTCGACCGGTCATACGATGAGAATATCTGCTATGACACAGGTAAGCAGGATATGGATTTTGGAGTTGTCGTGCTTTTTTATTTTTTCAGTTAAGTGCACCAAATCTGTCACCCCTACCTCCGTCCATGCTTTATCACCGCCAAAAAGTAAACAAGGAAAACAAAATAACGCATTTTTTGTTGCACCCACAAATCCAATTGTTCTTCGAATAAATGTCTCTATTAAATTGACGTTTATATGCTTTTCCGCGGCTAACACCTGCAGTCTCAATAACAATATCGGGCAATGGCCTACCACTGTTTTTTAAATCAATTTTTTCTTCATAAGAGTATTTAAAAATCGCTTCACATGAACTAAATTATAAACTAAATCCATTGTCACTATCACAGTATATAAATATTAATAATTAGTACAATAAATCACTACACAAATTCACAAAACAGTATTTAAAATCTCAAATTAACACGAAATACGAAATAGGTACGATATACGCCCGCCAACTGTACGAGAAGTAGGAAGGAGTAAACATTCACTGATGTTGCCTTAGCTGGAAAAAATACAGCTCACTGACCGTGTAAATTCACGCATTTACGAGCGCCAAGTGTGGATTGTCGCGGGAGTTGAGGGGGAGGACGGGTGTGCCGAGCCGTGCTGAGAACTACCTCGTGTGGCCCAGTTCAATGTACCGCGACGCGCTCGCGTGGAACCCAGATAATTCATCAATAGAGGACGGCAGGCAGAATGCGACTTTACCGCAATAATTTGGTTAGCTGCGCCAACTAACCAAATTATTTTATTAATAAATTTTAGTAATTATTATGTCGCGAAAATATACAAATATCTAATTTTTTTGGCAGTTCTGCAGCTCTGTAGCACCTATACACCAGCCGCCCCTGCTAGATCAAGAAGTAAGTTGTAAGTATTTTTTATGTGTCAAATAGATCACTTTAAAATATTTTTTTAAAGTGATTTTAAAGATTACATATCACTTTAAAGCGATTATGTAATAGCTTTGCTATTCGGGAACTACTTTGATAGCCGCTTGACGGCTTGGTGGTTCCTTTCTCGATTTCCGACTTATAAGTTACTGACAGAGATCGTATCGATAAAGATGTATAGGCCATAAAGTTCATTCGGCATTTGTCCTGAATCGGCGTACCGTATGCGGCACTGATGAGAACTAACAAGTTCGAAACAGCTGTATGTCGTTCGGTTCCGATCCGGGGCAAATGTCGAATCCTACCTGTGGCTGGTTTTATTTTTTGAAACCTTATCTGATCGTGCAGAAACACGAGAAAGGGGTCGAGGATCGCTTCTGGGCATAATTCAACGCCTGCCGGGGCTTTAGCCCGCGGAGTAGTTGTTTCCTAAAGCGATTATGTAATAGCTTTGCTATTCGGGAACTACTTTGATAGCCGCTTGGCGGCTTGGTGGTTCCTTTCTCGATTTCCGACTGATAAGTTACTGACAGAGATCGTATCGATAAAGATGTATAGGCCATAAAGTTTATTCGGCATTTGTCCTGAATCGGTGTACCGTATGCGGCACTGATGAGAACTAACAAGTTCGAAACAGCTGTATGTCGTTCGGTTCCGATCCGGGACAAATGTCGAATCCTACCTGTGGCCGGTTTTATTTTTTGAAATCTTATCTGATCGTGCAGAAACACGAGAAAGGGGTCGAGGATCGCTTCTGGGTATAATTCAACGCCTGCCGGGGCTTTAGCCCGAGGAGTAGTTGTTTCCTAGAGCGATTATGTAATAGCTTTGCTATTCGGGAACTACTTTGATAGCCGCTTGGCGGCTTGGTGGTTCCTTTCTCGATTTCCGACTTATAAGTTACTGACAGAGATCGTATCGATAAAGATGTATAGGCCATAAAGTTCATTCGGCATTTGTCCTGAATCGGCGTACCGTATGCGGCACTGATGAGAACTAACAAGTTCAAAACAGCTGTATGTCGTTCGGTTCCGATCCGGGGCAAATGTCGAATCCTACCTGTAGTTGGACAGTAAAATAAATTAAAATAGGCCTTAAAGAATTATGTGATATTCGATTTTTAATTTTTTTTTCTATGTTCACATAAAAATAAGACAACAATCTCACTACTCAATTGTAACTACTTATCATTTTACTTTCATTTACTTTTGAATTCCTATATCGAAATTTAGAAAATGCACTAAAATTGCTGCAGCGTCTTTATAAAACACATACAGTGAAATTTTTTGTTTGCATAAAAAGATTAACTTATACATCAAGTCCTGGGAAGGGGCTGTAACCTTTCATGGAGTACCAAAAAAAGAAGACCAGTTTTTCATGAATACCGAAAGATTATAGGTTTCTCGACGCGCTTCATTAACCAAGTTGGCATCATCGGGATATAATTAAAACTAAATGAGATGATTAAAAGTTTTAATTTTCTACCGATTATATCAATTCGGTTGGCGAAACGCGTGCCAAAAAACGTCTAATCTTTGGGTGTCCCTGGAAAACTGGTCTCCTGTTTTTCTGTATCATAAAGGAAAAATACACACTTTTAGTAGCCACTCCTGACTCGCCCAATTAAACTCTATATATACGAGTTTGTACAACTCATCATGAATCACTCAGCATAATAAAAACTTTTGACATTTTATTCTTTTTATTTTATTTGACATGATTTGAACGGTTCCTTCAAGGTTATTTAATAGTCAGTAGACAGTTTCTTAGGTAAATATATTGGTATAACTTATTATTTTACTCATTTTTTCATACAGAATTTTAACAGGAATCGTTTAAGAGAAAGTAATGCGTGGGATGGATTGTAGAGAAACACATCAAATCGAAATGATGGGCTTTAAATTCAGAAATTAAGAAAATGTACTACTCATCAAGAATAGGAAAAAGTGTGAGATTCTCTAGATATGCGTGGAAGAAAGAGTGAGACAGCATTCGGAAGAAAAAGGATGCACTTTACGCTCGTCCAGATCGAACTCTGTGTATATTCACATTCAATATAGCTATCGATATTCACTTTGCAAAGGTCAATTCGACTGAGTAAAGACGAGGCTATTTACTGGGCACCTCGTGGGCGGTCTGATAGTGCAGATTTGAGACTTATTCCTATTCTTGATGAGCTGTAAATAAAAATTTGAAGATTGCTACTTTGGATATCGCAAATAAAGAAAACAAAAATAGTGCAGTTTTATTGTAAATTTATATACCCAACTAATTACACTAAATTAAAAATAATCAGCATTAAATTAATCACTGCTTTCTTTGGTTTCCTTAGCAGGTTCGGCGGGCGCCGCTTTTGAAGATACAGGTGCAGCTAAAAGATGTGCGCCCAAAGGCAAAGAATATGTAGTAACCGCAGGCTGAACTACAGCTGCATTGATTCCGTGTATGGTGTTGATAGAATATCCAAATGCGAGAGGTGTAACTCCAGCTGGGAGTGCTCTGACCGAAAGGGACGGAGCCAGCGCCAATGTTGGTGTTAATAGAGCGTTGATGGTTGCCCCAGGAACTACGGCAGATCTCAATTCTATAGCTGGAGCTGCAGTTGAATTTGAAGGAGCTGAAGTCGTGGTCGCTGGAGGAGCGGAGTTAGCCTCCACAATTGGTTCCGAAGTAGAAGTTGCCTCTACGGTTGTAGAAGACGCAGTTCTAACTATCGCGACTGGAGCAGGTGCAGCAGCAGGAATTATGGACTGGACTGCTACAGTAGGAACTGCTAGAGGTGTAACAATTTGAGTGGAACGTGCCTAAAATTATTTATTTAGTATTAAATATCAATTTATAAACCAAAAAAGTATTGCAAAAAATTACAGAATGAACAACATCTATATTTCTACTTGAGAACTAGCAATACAGTAAACACCAAATCAAATAGTTTTTGCACTATGTTTTGTGTTGTGTAAAATGTATAAAATAGGGCTTTTTTGTAAGTATATCAATGTTTTAACAAGTGAAATATGTTCTGTTATATATTAGTTTTAAAGAAAGAAATAAATGGAAATTGTTCACAAGTTTTGTTCACAATTTTCATAAAATCTCAACGACTTTTCCCTGGTCTCCAAAGTAAATTGAAATTCACGTTCCTAAACTTTGTCATTAATACTACATAATATATTAAAATATTCTAACTGTAGATATGGTTGTATACTAACTGCATAGTACCGAAAAAGTGAACAAGTATTAAGCTATATACTTAAGTCTAATGATAGTCTGCATGTCAAAAATATATTTATATATAAATTATAATTAAAACACTAATTTTATTACGGGGTTACTCTAGCTTGAGATTTTCGGAAAATCGATTTTATTTTTGCTATATTAATTGTTTATACTTTTAAGATTATTTTAAGCGTTTAATCATATGAAAGTCAAATCCGAGATCCGATAATCCGATAACTTGGATGTCCATCGGATATCTATAGCCAACATGAAAGCCCAACAAGAGACTAAGGAGGCCAGGAAGTTGAAAATACCTGCACAAAAGGAGTCGGAGGACAGTGCCACCTTAATGAAAGACCTCATGTACGGTCCAGGAATAGCAGATTAAAGGTATTTTCTTTTAAAAAATTAAAGGTATTCGGTTGCGCAGTACCACGCTAACTCTTGACTTTTTACAAACTGGTGGACAATATATCTTGAGATTTACTCAACTGATCTTTATAAAATTTATAGCACATATTCTTTATAATATTATCTAAAATATAGCATATATAGTATAGATATAAATAGATTTTTTGATTAGATGCTGCGTTAGTTTTTTTATAATTCTTTAAGGCTCAAAGTTTTGGGAAAAAATTTGTTCTCTCAAACAGTTGTCTTTTCTAGACCAAATCATAAAAAAGTCCCTATGCTACATTTCATCTGTTACCTTTCTAAATAAGAATTGTTTTTATTTTTCAAACGATGTTTGACAAAAACAATTCCACCATCGCAAGGATTTTTAAGAGAAGGTAATACTTGACAGCCCATATTTGATATTTTTTAATCATTTTTTTTTAAATTGTTCATAAAACTATAATGTATTTATATAAAATAGAAATTATTTTATATATTTAATAGCTTCGTCAAAAAAATATTTTATACCCATTTTTTCGAGGGCCATGGTGGTGTAACCCCTTAAAATAAATCGTTTATTTTTCCAGATATGTTCTGTGATTTAAATTGAAAGGCCTATTATCACAAATCAGTGTTTGAAAAATATGTTTACAAACTCCTGACATGCGACTATTACACTGACGACAAATTCAATATTTGCCACCATTTAATAAAAAAGTAATTTTTTTATCGATCCCAGGTCAAATGAAATGGTTGCTCTATTTTGCTTAATGTTGACATTTCATTAACGGTTAAATTCAATCCTATAAATATCCCAAAACATTAGAAATAGATATATGAGTTTTAGATATCTCGCCTTCGATTACAATAAAATCCATATTATTTTATTATTACGACCCTGGGACAAGTTTTAATTCAGACGATAAATTTATGAAAGAGTTTAAACAAATAACTGTTAAAATTATTATACACAAAAAACAAGCAAATAAAGATACTATAAATGTTTCGCATTTTGTGACCCAGTAGTAACAATTTTTTGTTCATTTTTTCACTGGTTGTTTACGAATTTAGCGGCGCCATTTATCAGTTGGTGATTTGTCCAAATAACTGTAACATGTTGTGCATGAAATATAACCACTCCTCATTTTATAACGTAAGTCCTGAATACTTGATTAAAAAACTGATACCTTTTAGCCCTTTCTATATTTAAATATTGATTTAATAAATAATAAATATAATATCAACCAGTCATATAATCGTCATTAGATGTATGACTTGTGGCCAAATTTCAGGCAAGGAATGAATTCTTGAGTGCACAAAGGCCTTCTCTGTATACGAGAAAAAAGTTTGTAGCGTCTCTTTGACGTTCTCGCAATTTTTTTTTTTTACTTTTTTCCAAGCATTTCCAAATGACGTTGTAATGATATAAATAAATAACAATGTATCGGGGTTAGCTCCGGATATACCTAAGTATGTAAGGTATGTATATAACTATGTTAGTGTATAAGTACATATATCTCCGTAGTTCGTAGTATGATGTGGATTTTTCAATAGCTGATGCAATCATTAAATTAGAAGGGATGACTAGATCGAGGTTTATCCTTAAGTTTATAAATTTAAAAAGGCAAATCCTTTTTTAATTTATCAAATCAATAGTGCAGTCTTTTGACCTAACATATTTTCTGTAATCCTGGTAAAGGGTTGAAATATTCGATAGAACAACAAAAAAAAAGTAGATCAGCTTTCTATGACCATTGAAATATTTGTGGAAAGAGTTTCGCTACACATTTCATCGGCCAAAGTGGCAGCATCAGGATATGATTAAACTGAATATCTAGCAAATTTATTTGAAATATTCACGAAATTTAACGGTAGAACAAAAATTGTACACTGTTCAGAAGCGAAGTTAATCAAGCGATATATTATACAGCGCTGACATGCTCTCCGTTACATCAAACTTATACATTACAACAATAGGCTCTCTATTTACCTAGGATGTTGCTTGTAAATTCAAATTTTGAAACCCATCTGCATCGAGGTCAAATAAAATTGAATAATTTATTGCAATGTATGCAAATTTCATTTCACGCAATTGCTGACAAATATCAAGTAATTTACATTAAAAATGTTCTTCGATATTCGATACACCAATCAAAACAGAAAACTAATTTTCCAAAAAAATACTGAAATATTATGATACTCGACGTGCGCCTGGCCAATAACATTGGTAATCATCAAGAAGTAATTAAAACTCATTTAATTAAGTTTAGTGACTAATTCTAATCATGTATATGTATGTGTTGTTAATTTTTGGGTGTTTTGTAAAAAACTGGCCTCCTGTTCTTTATTTACAATACTCTCAAAATATTACATTTTTGAACATACCTAGATGATTTACTAAAATGTAGTTAAAGTTATAAAATCAAAGGTGAGTATATAATAGAATAGAGAGAATAATCGAAGTGTATCATCAATCATTTTATCATTTCGCATAATAAGTTGGATATAATAGTGCAATATTTGTTCTAAAAATTCTAAGAATAGTATGATTTCCATAACATTTTGAAGCAACGGGATTTCAAAAATACGTTAACAGCTAAAGGTTCGTACAATTACTGTACAGTTTGTGTATTTTTAAACACTTTGAATTATGATCAGATCATATTATGTCCTGTTGAATATTATTTAGCAACTATGTATAACTTACTTCTCTTTACAAGCTATAGAAGTCGATAAAAATGAGTCCTATCTACATGATGTATAAATAATGAGCAATAGTATACTCTTTCACCATTCCATTCACCCAAGGTCACTTCCTCTACTAGAATTTGGCATGTATTATGCAGTAACATATAAGTCGGAAATCGAGAAAGGAACCACCAAACCGCCAAGCGGTTATCAAAGTAGTTCCCGAATAGCAAAGCTATTACATAATCGCTCTAGGAAACAACTACTCCTCGGGCTAAAGCTCCGCCAGGCATTGAATTATACCCAGAAGCGATCCTCGACCCCTTTCTCGTGTTTCTGCACGATCAAATAAGGTTTCAAAAAATAAAACCCGTCACAGGTAGGATTCGACATTTGACCCGGATCGGAACCGAACGACAGATCCGGGACAAATGTCGAATCCTACCTGTGGCAGGTTTTATTTTTTGAAATGTATTATGCAATTTACTTCCAACATAGTACTCATAAATCACATTTCAATGTAAATTCAATTTATACATCTGAAGTGCAACACTTGGTTTTCACTCGCTTGTTGAAGAAATATTATTGAATTCAAAGAAAGCTATCATAATTTGTATCATTACATATTAGTTTGTTTCATGGCTAAATCATAGCCAAATATATAAAAAATAGTAAATGATGCCATAGAAAAAGTTATTTTACAAACATAAAAATAAATTTTTGTGAAAAATCTAAATTCTTCTATTTAGACAAACAAAAAAGTTTGGCAATTATTTATTTTAGCTTAAAGCTATCTTAATACTCTCTTTATGCTTAAGCTCTCTTAATACTCTTAATTCTAAGTTCGGTTATATTACGCAGACATATTTATGGTGAACTTATGGAATCCCTGTATACTGATCGACGATGTCGTAACTCTAGGTACGCTTAGTTACTAAATCGTTTTAATAGAGGGCGCTTGGATAGCATATGGAATGCTGAATGAAAATTGTAAATATTACGTCAATAAATTAAGAAAATCGTTAGTATCGTAACCCGATATGTAGAAAGAAAGTGTTGTAGCACGAATTGCATAGATATTAGGAATCTCCGTAGTATAAATATAGATTATTTGGTAAGAAAAAGTAAAGAGTTTAGTGGAAAATTTGAAAATTAATTTTCTCAGAAACTGTGTCCAACCGTCAACAGCTAAGGAGTTTTGTTCAGCGTCAATTTCCATTCCTATAAGTTCACTTAAAAAATAATTTTAATTTGCAATATTACTTCACTGATTACAATACTTTTGCCTTTTATAAAACAACAACATAAATATGAATTCTATATCTTATTTTCGAGATATACTGTATATTTTACTTACACTTTATCCCAGGTTTTTATAATGTAATTCTTTAATATTAAAAGAAAAATGCACATACTACAGTATTACTGTTAACGCTTTAACAGTTTCGTATCACATGCAAATACTTCTATTTACTAATAGTTACATAATAATGATACTTAATTAGGAATTAATTTTACCTTAACTTCCTCCACGAGGGCAAGGTGTCGCGTTCTGGCCTCGGCCACTTCGGGGGTGTCTTCTACCGGAACAGGCTGAGGAAGTGCAGGTACTTCCGGTACAGCAGGCGCAACAGGTAGATTGGAAGCAGTAGCTCGGAACCCATTCGCATCCGACGAATACTCAACCGATTGAACAGCTCCTGTGCCGTCAACGTACTTATAGCCGCCTACCGTTAATCCATTAGCAGATCTTGCCTCAGATTTGGCGGACAGGGCGTTGGAATACCCATAGGAATATTGCCCGATCGTATCCTGTACGTGGAACTGGCTTGCGGCTGGGCTGATCAGCACGGGAGCGGCGACGGGTGCGGCGGCGTAAGTCAGCGTCGCAACGCCCGAAGGCTCGGCGGCAGCCACTGCCAGGAGTACGGAGACGGCAATGAATAATTTCATGCTGAGTTCAGCGCTGCTGATGGTCAGTACTCGCAAAACTGTGACGTCTGTTGTTTTGAATTGATTTATATATAGATGGACCACGCCTAAAGGGCTATGTATGTAGTCTAGTTTTTTATATTGCACCAGATATTCGGTATAGTTGTTGACTTTGGAATATTAAATTTTATTGTGGTTCTTGAATTGGTGGTCGACAAGGACGTCTGATAAAACACTGAGGAATAAAGACACTGACCGTCCGTTATAAAAATATAACATATTTTTATAGGATGAATTATAATCCATAATGTGATTGAAATAAAACCAGTGTAAACACTTAGCAATAACGGAATAAAAGCTTATACGCCTGAAAAAATATATATACAGGGCACTGTTATTATTAATAAGTTAATTTTATTAGTAAAATACTAAACAAATACGAAATTTACGTTTATCATTGTAGTATTTGGTGATATAAAACAGACATCATTAATAATTTATTTTGTCAATAAGTCCGGTAATTCTTTAAGATATATATGATAAGTACATGCATTAATACAATATTTTTGTTAATTCAGTTACTTCTGCTAAGGGAACCAATAAATATTGCCCTTAGGAATAGATGCTTTAAGAAAATTAATGAATGTGAAAAATATTTTTTTAAATGTATTGAAACCCAATAATGTAAAAACTATCGACAAATATGATTTACAACGTGGTGATAAAGTTCCACACAATATGCATAATCATGTTATTAAATCGTTTTTGAGAAACTATAAAATACGTAAAGCTTACATTTAAAAAAGAAACATTGACTTTTTATTTTCCTTTTTTATTTTGTGCTGTAGCGTTATAATAGTCTTTTGGAAATTGTAAGCACCTCTTGAACTATAGATACATATGTGTTTCACCTAAAGAAATAATAGTAGTTGATAATTTAATATCTGTGAAAGAATATCTTATTTCACTACTGATAATGTTCGCTTATAAGATATATAAGTTTTCTTAAATTACCTTGAAGTAGTATCCATAAACATATGAACACTATGCAAATCTGTGACCTATTATTGAAGAATGATATTACTTTAGACTCTGATTTTCTTAATTGCACTTTCTTTAATTTAAGTGTAATTATTTTAATATATTCTTATAGATATTAATCAAAATCTGCAGAAAAAGGTTTATGCGCTATTGACTTTTTAAAAAATTTAAAATTTTTGGTTTTAGTGTACATATACAAAATTTTGTGCCATAAACTATATGTATATTTATTTTATTTGAAATATATGCAAATATGAAAATTAAAAATTCTTAATATAGTAGTAAGAGTCCCTAAAAACAGTACTTTTCCTTGAATTAATACCAAATAACTGTCTGTCATATGTTACTAAATAAATGTTTTTACGTCGCAAAACTATAGCATTACAAAATGGAAACTATCAACCTGTTAAAAAGTATAAGTGACCAGGAAATAAGTATTTTTGGGATACAGAACTTAGAATTAACACCACCATAGTACTCTTCATCATCTTCGACAACATAGTAGGTATGGTAAATAGAAATAAACAGTTTTAAAACTTTAAAATGGACTTTTCCGCACGTAGAATATCTCTATCACGAAATTGAGTGGCCGAGAAAAAATAAACCAACACATAAATGCAGAATATGTGTTTTATGCGATAGTTTTACTTTTTTCAAATAGTCCACCATTGTGCTTTCTCATGACCCATGGACAGGGTGGAGTGTATCCTATCCGCCCCAAAATCAATAGATGTCGTTTGGTAGACGTCCCTAATCAGAATCAGTCGAAACCCGATCAATCGGACATGATTTAATTGAGTGATCGTGCTAACAAAAAAAATTTTCAAATAGTCTACCATTTTGTGCTCTCTCATGACCCATGAACATGGTAGAGTGTGTCCTATCCACCTCAAAATCAATAGGTGTCGTCTGGGAGGCGTCCCCGATCAGAATCAGTCAGAACCCGATCGATCCGATACGATTTAGTTAAATTATCGTGCTAACAAGACATTTTATTAATTACGACAACAACGACGACGACACACACAAGATGGTTTTAAAACCATTTCTTTTTGGTTTTCTGTCCGAGAAACGAAAAATAACCCTTAGAAAAACATATTTTTTTACAGGATTACATTACTTTTCCGCGTATAGTGGAGTATGGAAAAGTAAAAACTGTATTTGTTTAGGCTTGGTGTTTGTAATGAAAAAGATTTCTCATGTCTCACATTTTCTTCATTATTTCTATAAATATTAAAACAACATTCTCATTACGCCACTTTACCTAACATGAAAGATGTTCACGTTATTGATTATACAATGTGTATATGAAGTCTGGAGCGAAATAATTATGTCGGAATAGGATACTTTGAGAAATTTCTTGAATAGTTCGATTTTTAATTCTAATTATGCTTACTTAATTTTTTTAGCTATGACGTTATCGCTGTTTCAGTTATGACGTCATCTAGTAATTTTTAAATAGAATACCTTTTTTAATTTTTTCATTTATAAAGTATCTACGGACATCTGATTTCAAAAACCACTATTTAGAGTCTACAGTTCATAAGTACGGAGAAGCGGACATTTGAGAATATTATTTTTTATGTTAAACGACATGACTTATGGTGACATTTTACTATAAAACAGTAAATTAACAGTTAATAATAACATAAAAAAATTATTAAACTGCTGTTCAAATTGAAAACCCTCCTGTGCTTGATAATATCTCACAATTAAACAACCAAAATCAATTTTGATGGTTGGCTTAACCATCCCATTACGCTTGACCATTTACTGCAAAAATTTAATTATGCAGAAAATATATATTTTTACCAGGAGGGAATTTAGCATTGCATATATTTATTAATTTTTAACCCAATTCTAGTCTTCTATCCTGATCATCGTGAAATAGTTCTTACATTTAAATAGATTCAACTTTTCTAGTTTCAACATTTTATGTACTATTGAAGAAGAACAACAACAAAAAGACAGTCAATTTGCTATCCCCATCAACAGTTGGACAACCTACCTTTGGTAGATCCTCTACGAAACCAGTCTCTCTATATTTCTTTTTCAATTCTGCACACTGTTTATTGACCTGTGGATCTATCTGGGTATTTAATATTCAACAGAATACAGTTCTTGTTGCATTTATATCCTGCAGAAGGTACAAATTTAAGGAATAATTTAAACATTCAACACTAAAACTATAGAATTGTTTACATGTATTTTCTTTAACCGCGTTATTTTTGAGTACCAGCCTACTTAAAACCATACAAAAAAACAATTTACTTGACTTCTGCAGTTGTAGTTATGGCTCCCTTAATGTCTATAGCTCCGATCGAATGAACTATAATCCTAAATAGCGTAGGCTATTGAATAAAAATAAAAAAATCGATCTGCCTGATGAATTTTCCAAAATATGTTGGTATTCAGAAATAATAAATTTATTTCACATGTTATATACACACTGCATATTATACCCCATTTAAAATTAAACATCTTAAAGAGCCCCTGGAATATTGAATTGAAAAGCTACGGTGGCACGTTGTCACATAAAATTCCTTTCAATGATTGGCACCTGCTTTGTGGAACATCAATTACAGAAATTCCAAAAGAAACAAAATTAGCCACATACGGCATTAGTTTCGTGATGAATCCTTGCTATTAAATGCGTATTTTTAATGTCTATGAAGTTATTTTTAATGCCTAAGAAAGTTAACTGAGGCCTGGCTTTATTTGTTACATAAATCTTGTCCAATTATTAGCATTAATTTTAAAGATGCAGTACTTTGCTCCACAGCTACTATATGAATGGCTGAGTTATCGTATCCTCCTATAAAGGTGGCTACAATAATCTCTACACTATGTCTATGGTATGTTATGGTTCGGTGTGGTGGATTGCCCCCAGTATTAGAAGTGCCATTGTACATTTGGGTTCAAGTCCACACACAGAAAGAGCTTGGCAATTCTCGCTGAGCATGCATATTTTGTCCTCATCTCTATGTGTGTCTCTTTCTCTTCGCAACCTGGGGCTTTCAGAAAAGAAAATCAATTTCTGTATGCGTAAACTAACAATTTTTTCACAACCAACACAAACTGTGAAAATGCTAATAAACATTGATATCAGCATTTACAGCACTTATTTGGGACTTATGTAGAGTAGAGTAATATATAATATTGACCAGTGTGCAATTTTATTTCAGAAAATGTTATATATGGTATATTGTAATTTTTTTTCTGAAATATATTAAAATTTGTATGATGTTTTGTTTTGTACCAGACATCTTGTAGTTTACAGTATCTATTAAATCCTCTTTTAAAATATAATTAAAACTTAAAATGTGAATCAAGTTTATTAAATAAAAAGTATGATAAATCATTACAGTCATGAGCAATAGGAGTGAGAGCACTATATTCTCATTATTTACTGGTTTGTGTAGCTTGTTCTATAACGGATCAATAGGTAAACCAGTTGTCAATTTTAATAATGTAATATATTAAAATTCAATTCTGCAGTCGCTTCCTGAAATTATATGAAAAAATATATACCCTGGTGATACAGTCGAGCTAATGTATCTAATAAATACAGTTAGGTATATGTAAATCATTATGGGTAACAAATTATTTAGAAAGCTGTCAGATATAATTGGCATAATCAGAAAAGAATTATAATAATTAACGAACCCATAATATGTTTCCACAACTACCACGTGGCATACTTATTCCATTATAAATTAACTATAAAGAAAATAAATTAAGTAAAATTAAATATTTCATAAGAATGAAATAAAAATTTTCTCAATAATATACAGCAGTATTCAGCGAATTATGGTGCATTTAATTTTAACATAAAAATATTTAATTCATTAAAAAATATGTGCAATATTCACTTTTATAATGTCAAATATGAAGATACTCTGTGTGACTATTTTTAAGGGAAGACAAATCTAAGCCAGTGGTGTGTAGTCAAGATATTCCTTGACGCTGTAAAACATTCGTTTGTAAGAAAACCTTTTACTAATTTGTGGAAGGTAATTCATCAATTTTACATTTTTGTGATTATTTAAATTATTAAAACATACAAGATCAATTTTGTCCACCTGAGTCATTCTTAGTCTCGAATAAGATTTTATGAGATTATCCCTTAGTCCACCTTACACCAATATTTTATATATTTCCCTATACACACCAAAATATACACCAATATTTATTATATTTCCCTTAAATGGAATATTAATTATTAAGAATATAATACGATATCAAAAACAATAAACGTTGAAAGACACCAGAAAAGAAAAATATTACATATTTCATTTCAACACTAAAGCTGTACTTTTTAACCTTTTTGCTGTGGATGCAATTTTTTTTACTTGATGTACGACTGGTTATGTGCAACGTGGCTTTGTTGCTGAGGCCGAATATCTTCCATGAGATTCCCCATTCACTTATAAAATGCTTCCCGACTTACAGACCACAACCTGTTCCTTTATTGTAAGAAGTTTTATTTATTTCTGTTTCTAATAATACATCATTTCTGAAAGAGAATCTATTTTATTAAACCCTAATCTAACGTAACCAATTAATTCTAGCTGAACAATGATATTTTATGACTTCACTGGGGATGATCCATATTACCCAGTGGATAGTGCTGGGATGTCAGCTTCTGGCCAGTATCCGCTGCATCGAAATTAAAATATGGATACGTCTTAAATGTCGAGGAGACAAAGTTTTTCTCAAAGCTCAGTTTTTGAGCTACTATGATTTGATATAATCCGAATTCTTTTCCAAAATTTATGAGACAATTTATATTTTTTAATATTTTATTTGACTCGAAGTTCATATTTCCAGTGAAATAAGAATCATCTAAATTCATCCAATAAATTCAAAATAATGTTAAAAATGTTATATTAAGAGTAGTGGGATGACAGAAAAGGAAAGAAAATATCAGGACATAAGAAAATATCATCGTTATCATCATATAATCGCTTAATAGTGGTGGAACTTACAAATAACTACAAGCTCTACGATTACTCTTACTGCTGAGAGCGTTCTAAAATTCTCAAAGGTTACTGAACTACATTACAAAGATATATTCCCTGAAATATATCTTTGTCATCCCCAATTTTAAATTTGAGCATCTAATGTGGTGCAAAAATCTAGCCAACTCGAGAGCTAATGAACATTTTAAATCGTGGTAACAGCTATTTCAAGTCAAAATACAGTTCTGTAGGAAAAACTGACATAAAACAGTCTTTATTAGGCTGTATTGAGAAGGATTGTATTATCATGGCATGGCAATAGCAATCAATCAAAATCATGACGATCATCAACTGAACATATCACTTGGCTGTAATCCTTTCCACGTACTCGTTATACAGGTACCAATATATAAAATACATCGCGATGATTAACATATGCTCATGTTTTGCTCCTCGTTGATAAGAAATTTGAGACGGTTGCTGTCTAATTGCTGGTCAAAATCGAGTGTGGTATAATTCGATTGATCGATACAAAAACACTCAATATTCCTCCGTCAATGTTGCCATAAATATCATTGCTGCGTTCTTAATAAACACCGAGTCTGAAAAAATTACATCACCTTTCAGGTTCATGTCTTTCATGAAAGAAAAACAGACTACTTCATCCACTTAACAGTCTCTTTATATACCCGTAGAGTTCCAATGAGGAGAATTTGGCACCTCTTCTTGAGCAAGAGCGTGTTTGTCTTCAGGTTCATATATAACCTTCTTCTCCGCAGCCTGATGATTTAGTGAACAGAGGTCATTTTCTGTGTATGCAATCTTGAAAAAAAAAAAAGAAAAGAAAAGGAGTCTAATCTCACTGTATTCGATATGTTACGCTGTCACATTGTATAACATCCTTAGTCTTAACAACAAATACGCAGGCATGTCTAAAGCTTTCTCTAACTCTTTGAGCATATTGGTGTACCGAGTTATCCACTAGTTTTTAATTAAAATAAAGAAACATCGATTTGTCTCAATTATGTATTACTTTAAATTAATTTTCCAATACTACTTCAGTACCTATTCCTTACAAACCATACAATTGTATTTCGCTCTACATAATTAAACTAATCTTTAATTTAATCATATTAAACTAATTTTTATAATTTTTTTTTGATTTTATTTGATTTTTTACATTACCTATTTATTGTTCACTCTCAATATTTCATGTTTCAATCACTGTTTTCTACAGAACATAATTGTTTTCATTTATTTGTTTTGATTTTGTCACATAATCTTATATTTTTTAATGAACACGCACATGAGACTGCTATTGCTAGCACCTCCAAGAAATCGGGATGCGTGGTATCCTCAGCTTAAGCACAAATGTTATGAAAAGTTGTATATCATTACGTAAGACTCTTTAATATTTTAATAGGGGTACAGCGACATTTGCTATGAAATTTTGAATAAATAATAAGTAGTGTTATTAATTTAAGTATAAGGTTATATTTCATATCCGGTAACTACCTACTTAATTACTTATTTATCTAGATATGTAGATATATAAAAAATAGAAAAACCGTTTGATTTACATATGTGTATTATTGACCGAACTGAGCGAAATGTACTGTTTTATTTTTGGTAATTAATTCTAATGTTAAACATTTAGAAATAGTAGAATGTACATATTTTTCGCGGCATTAAAATATATTATATGAAATTGGATACTAGTATCATTACGCCTTATTAATACAAATAATATTATAAATATATATTATTATATATTATTAATATAAATAAATAATATTAAAGGTTGTGTAAATAATATTATATTTCTATTATATGTTTTAACCATCATATGTGCAAATTCATATTTTCAAATTCATCACTAATGAGATATTTTCACGAAACCTTTTTGTTCCATACAATCAAAATTTCAGTAGTAAGTAATTAATTAATTAATTCATAGTGGAAATAACCTTAAAATATGTGAAATATTTATGTTTTTACATAATTGCAATATTTCAATATTTATATAATATCTATTTTAAAATATTTGTTCCATTTATAGTTCCATATACAGTTTTAGTGTTTCTGTGTGTCTCTGAAATTAATAAAACACTAAATGTATTCAGTATTATTTTGGGAGATTTTTTTATCATTGTTTATTCATTTAGATTTATCACAAACTAATGAAATAGTTGAAATAAAGGGTGTTAAGAGGAGAGCTTACAACAATGCTTGGAAATTGTAATATTCTTACAATATCCCTGATCTTCTCTAATTCTTCTAATAGCTTTGAGAAAATGTATGTAATTTTTTACCTTCTGATATTCTATTAAATAACACCATGTAACAGCTGTTCCTATACATCTCTATAACAATCACTTCATAAAGAGAATGTTAAAGAGAAAACTTCCATTATAGCAATAAAAATTTTATATTTTCAAGAAGCACATCAATATCAAACAGTGAAATATATTTTTAAATTTAGACACTTGTCGGTTGCATTTAATCTATTATGGAATATTTGAAGCTTGAAAATTATACCATTTTAGGAATTCTTACCAATAACTAAATATTAGACAATTCTTTTAATGACGTAAATATTCAAACTACAGGAATAAGGAGTTTATACTCCAACCCATCTGTAAATGCCGTATATAATAAGGACTAAACAAATTATTGACAGAAGAAGCTCACATCTAGTAGACGTTGCTACGTTCCGCCGCAGTAGAACGTACCAAACGCCATCTCTTTTGCATCTTTTGCATCTTTCTTGTGGTTTTGGAGCAATCACTGTATTTTAGTGCTAATTCTGTTAAACAAAAATACGGCAAATTTTGTCATGTAATTCAGCGCTCGGCGTTTGGAATATAGACAGGAGAATAGCTGTTTTGACATAATTTGTATAGTCCTTATTATATAAGGCATTTCCAGATAGGTTGGAGTATAAACTCCTTGTTTCTGGAGTTTATATTTTTAATCTCAAAATGAAAACACACTCTATTGACCAAAACCACAATTAAATCAAAATCTGGTAAAACCTTCAGATTCATTTCTTTCATTTCAGATCTTTTGCAATATTAGTAAAGCATTTGACTGTATAAATGAAAATATTTTTATATAATAAGTTAAGTACATTCGTGATTCTGTTAACGTGCTATAAATGAATAAAATGTGTAATAATTGAAAATGTCTGTGTCGATTTAAAAGAACAGGTGTATCGCTGGGTTCAGTAATGAGCCCTGCACGTTTCCTCATATACACGAATGACTATAATCGATCATTCATTTTTTATGCTGTTGATACTTCTGTGATTATATCTGTCAAATTGGAAGCACCATTGATTAACGAGAGTAATAATCTCCTCCCAGTTTTGTATAAATGATTTAGTCAGACTTGTCTATCTCTAAACCATGAAAAAAAGTGTAATACTCTATAACAATCAAAAGGAATTTGGTTCCTTAGTGTCAAAGTTCTTAAAACTACAGTTACAACTGATTACTTTCTTCGGATGAGCGATAGATGTGATCTAGTGTGCATCTAATGTGATAACTTAAATAAATAGTATACTGATTAATAGTATACTAATTTTCAAACTGAAAACTTCTTTTAAATAATAATCACTTTCTGAGTTTGAATTACGTGTAGATTAATTCATGTTCTAGGTATTGTACTTGTCATTGTAAGTAATTTTAGAGCTATAAGATGTATTTTGACCACGGGAATGATCGAAATCTCCAAAAAATTTAAAATGTTAACATTGCCTATATTATATTTGAAATGTATCTTTATGCATATGTTACAATCAGATGTATAGCGTATAACTTATGAAATTGTTTAAATGTGAAAATATTCAATAAGTTAACCAGTGATCTCAAATACCGGAACGCGATATCTGTTTTTAAGAGAGAATTAAAAAAATCCTGTGTGTGCCTATATGATATTTGATTACTTATAATCTAAAACCGAATGGTCACTTTATTAGAATATTGAGGAGGGGTCACATCTTTCAATATGGATTTTCTTTGCTTAAGATTCTTCAGTTTTGTTTGTTGATGGCTCTATTTACGAGAAATATTGTTTCACAAGAAAAAATAATGTTTTTCTTTATTAACAATAAATTCTTATGGCATCTATTTACAGAAATTCAATCAACCATCACAGTGAAAATCTTGAAGATTTCATATACCTCCTCGTTTTTGTTGATCACTATTTTCTAATAATATTAAAAATAGGCATTGGGTCAAGCAAAATAAACAAAACAGTTTAGGATTTGTTAGTTTCAAAACATATTTGTATTAAAATGTTTTTATAAAGAATATACAAAATTTAAACATTGCCCTCGTATTGCCAAATAAAAACAACCAAACTGATTCTATTTGACAATTTTAAAGAGGTAACTGGCACTTCAAGGGGAGGGAATCTCAAATAATGTAAGTTAAGAATTAAAAATTGGCATACCTATTTCAGGATTTTACTTAGAAATGTTAATGTATGTAGAAAAATAACTTTTCCGTTTTTTTATTGACAACACTGTATATAATTCATAAAAATGTAGTGTTCTTTTCCTATTTTAATTTTCTAAAAAACGATTATGGGGAATATATCTGTGAAAATAATAAAAATCGACTTTTTCTGTCATTAACATTTTTTACTAAACTTCATTTATCTATACAATAAATGGTATGGAGAGACATTTTAATTTTACACGTAGCTCTACATTTCCTCACAATCAGGGGTTAGAAGTCCAATTTTATGTTTTTCCACCACTTGCATGTGGAACCGAATTTATTATGTTAATGTAAAATTTTAATAAATAACTAGATTAGATTATATACGGGTGTGGCTCTAGACTCCTGGTATGGGTGTCTAGGGTGTTGTAGCAGCAACTTAAATAAATAATAATTACATTTACAAATAATTAAAGACGAAAATATCTCGTTAGCAATGAAGTAGATTCTTGCGGGAGGTAGATACCAGTTTTTAAACTGAACTTGTTAAAGGTCGTAAATGTGACCATGACATTAAACTCTGGTTTATTTATTAGGTGCATAACGAATATTATACATACATGCGGAATTTGGTCAATTTATTAATTACTCGAAATAAAATTTTCAGTGTTTTTACTCTTCCGCACTCCACTATCCGCGGAAAAGTAATGTAATAATCGTGTAAAGAAAAATTGAAAAACAAATTTTTTTTTCGTTTATATTTTGTTTTTCGACCTAAAAACAAAAAAAATGGTTTTTAAATTTCTTTTTGCTATGTGTCGTTGTCGTTGTCGTTGTCGTTGTCGTCGTTGTAGTCGGCATTTATTCTTGTTAGCACGATAACTCAACTAAATCGTGTCGGATCGATCGGGTTTTAACTGATTCTGATCGGGGACGTCTCCCAGATAACACCTATTTGAGGTGGATAGAACACACTTTAACGTGTACATAGGTCATGAGAAAATACAAAGGTGGACTATTTGAGAATTTCTTCTGTTAGCACGATCACTAATTAAATCGTGTCGGATCGATCGGGTTTCAACTGATTCTAATTAGGGACATCTACCAGACCGACACCTATTGATTTTGAGGTGGATAAGACACACCCCACCCTGTCCATGGGTCATGAGAAAGCACGACGGTGGACTATTTGAAAAAAGTAAACTGTCGCATAAAACACGTATTCTGCATTTATGTGTTGGTTTATTTTTTCTCTGCCACTCAATTTCGAGATAGAGATGTTCTGCGTGCGGAAAAGTCCGCTTTAAGATTTTAGAACTGTTTATTTAAATTTATATTATACTCTGTAAATGAATTGCATATAGAATTATATTCTGTACATTATAATCACGATATCATCATTAACAGATAAGAACATATTAAGTGTACTAAGAAATAAACACTTATAGTAACATCACCTTATTTCATATTTCCCATGTAAGAAGATTCAAGAGAACCCTTAAATAGACACGTTATTAATTTTTATACATGTGAATCGGTTATTAAAACGTAAATCCAAACCCGGAAGTATTAAGTTTTACACCGAGAAAATAGTTTATTGATGATAATATATTATGACGATAGTATATTGACTGATGAGAAAACACCTTTATTAGACTCTAATTTGTTCAACGTAAATATGCTGAATTATTGCTAATGTAAAGCTATTATTTAGGATGGTGATCGTTTTATCAATAGAATGATCGCAACTTAGTCAGCATTATGTTATTTATATGAACAAATTATCTTTATCAGAAATCTATTTGTTCATATAACCTGACCCGCATATTGATTTTACACTTATTCAAAAGGAAATTGCGGTTCATGTATAATTACTTGTTTTTATAGATAATATTGTGAGTTGCAGGTATTTATTAGCTGTTTTAATTTATAGGCTATCCCAGAATGTCTTTTAAGTCAATATATTTTTTATTTGAAAAGATAAAGCGAAAACTGTTTTAAATCGGATACAAATGAACCCTTGTTTATTATGAACCTATAACTTTCTTTCTTGCGCTTTTTAACCCTTTAACCCTATAACATAATCTATACTTTTAATTGAACACACCTACATAAAAACATTGTAGTCGTTTGTATTATAGGGATCATAACAACCAAATTACATATCTAATCTTACCTGCTGGTACAAATAATATTAAGATAATTAAAAAATTAAATTTAAATATCTGCAATGGCATATTTTATTTAATTTCATGTCATATGAAAATAGTAAGCCAATTCAGTTTCCTTGACAAAGATCGAATTTCTTTCATTCAGTGTCAAAGTAGCGTCTTTGTATTTATTTATTGTTGAATATTGAATATTCGTTGTAATATAAATGAGTGATTTAGATAGCGATATATTACTATCCAATATAGCGAAAATTGCTGAAAATGCCCCAGGTACTCTTCCACAAAAAAAAAACACGAAGCCTATATGAGACTCATACCTTCGAAATATATACCTTCGCTAAAATTCCAAACGCAATAGCCCCTTTCATGAATCTAGTACATTCAGAAGAATATACCAGGCATTGCTTCCGGCGTCATCTTAATTTTTATTAAATTCTGATGCTGCTTTCTCCACAGTGAAATAGCGAGAGGGTTGAGAAAGTAATATCCTTAGCTGATAGCTATATAGAAAATTCCATCGAATAGAATTCTTGAAGACCCTGGTAATATGTATGTTCAAATACAATAAGGAAATGGATCAACTAGTTTGAGATCAGCATCTACCATTAATTTAACAAACTGCAATTAACAACGTTTTTAATATTTATAATAGTTCTGTTTGAATAAAATTTCAACAGTTAATATGCATTTTTTTCTTCATTATAATACTATATCATTATAAAGATTTTCATTATAGTCCTAGTACTACAATAAAAAGTTTTATGGTATTAAAATATATAAGAAGATTAAATAGACGCATCATAATGTATCTATGATGATATACTAGCAGATTACATTATACAATAAGCAGTACATCAGCAATAAGCTTTTATTGAAAACCATTAAAAAAATAAACAGATTTAAAAACTTAAAACGGACTTTCCGCGCGTAGAACATCTCTATGTATATAGACACTGAGTGGCCGAGAAAAAGTAAATTAACACATAAATGCAGAATATGTGTTTTATGCGACAGTTTTACTTTTTTCAAATAGTCCACCATCATGCTTTCTCATGACCCATGGACAGGGTGGCGTGTGTCCTATCCACCTCAAAATCAATAGGTGTCGTCTGGGAGGTTGGGGGTCCCCAATCAGAATCAGTCAAAGTCCGATTAATCCGACACGATTTAGTTATCGTGTTATCGTGCTAACAAGTATAAATGCCGACGACAACAACAACGACAACGCCAACGACAACAACACACAAACAGCAAAGATGTTTTTAAAACCATTTTTTTTTGTTTTTATACCGAAAAACGAAAAATAAACCCAAAAAAAAATTTGTTTTTTCACTTTTTCTTTACACGATTGCATTACTTTTCCGCGTATAGTGGAGTGCGGAAAAGTAGAAGCAGAAAAATTGTATATGCAACACACATTTAATGGGTATTAAAACTCGAGTATGAGAATTACGAATATCGTATGCGAATATCGTAATGGCTGCGGGCGTCTTAATAAGACATGAGTTGCATTACAGTATTTTTTCTGCGACCAGGTACAATAATGAAAAATAAATACTAATTTTAGTTGCAAAGAGCAAAAATTTTTGGATTTTGTAAGGGAAATTACGAACTATCAAAATTCATCAATTTTAGATGTCATATAATATTTGGTATTATCTGAATATTGTATGTGATATTGCATTCTGATTGGTTATAGCCTTATTTTTATCTTAAAAAATCTGTGTTTTAATAAATTTCCTTAAAATACAGGTAGTAAATGTTTAAATGACAAATTAGTTTAAATTGTATCAAAAACTTTGCCGTACAAATTACAAATTTAATACCTTTTTTTAACACTTATTAAGTCACTTCCAACTTTTTTTTAATGAAAATGAATACCACTCCATTATTAACACAGAAGTATAACATACTCAGTATTGCTATGTTCCAAAACGTCATGTTTTAATATAACAGAATTTTTCTAGAATCAGCTTCCCTCCCCCAAGCCACCTTTTCGTGTTCCCCAGCCAATTGAATTTCGTTACAAATAATTCTGGTGTTCTGTATTCTATAAATAAGTTTATAACAAATAATGATTTTACAATAAAAATATTTATATTATCCTTTATGGAAAATTGTAGTTGAATTATTAAGTATGTTATACTTAATCATTCGTTTTCAGTGCAAAGAAGCAGATATGTAACTTGAAAAAAAAAAGTTGGGGAAATTTTTTATGGATTAAAAGAAGCAAGAAGGTTCTAAGTTTTAATTATTTTAAATAAACTTTAATTCAATTTTTTATCTTTTCAGATGTCTCTTTGCCTTAGCAAACACCGTTTTCAACACTATACGAAATATACCTTCAGAATTTTCGAATACAAGACATTAGGAAGATAAGATATACGAAAGAATTTACATAATACAAACAGGCAGACATATCAGCACAAGAATAAAAATGGACGGAAAATATGTCAATAATTTCAAATCTCAAAATCTACAATAATCTCAAAATATAAAAAAAAGCGCAGAATTAAAATGTAAATTTGTCTATATACGTTTATAAATTATGTTGAGAGTTTGTTTCTTTTATAAAAACAGATGTTGCATAATTATTATAAGTGATAAATGACTGATAATGTTCATATTTTAGTGTTGGGAAAATTCCTATAAAACTATAAAAGAAATTCCTGGGTTTGCCAGATTTTTTAGTTGAGACTAAAACAATATTTTTATAAATGTCACACCATATTTTTCCGTTATAATTTATTATATTTCAAAATTATGAATAAAAAACGTTAAGAAATATTTTTTATGGCACTAATAAGTTTTGAAAAAGCAACTTATCGGAAAAGAGCTATGAGGAAGTTAAATTTCCGCTGAGTCTGCTAACTTGCTATTTTATTTGCTAAAATAATTAATTCATAAGAACGGTTCGAATTGATTTATCTGCATGTTGGTATGTATGTTGGTATGTAAGTGTATGAGATTTATGTGCTGGATTCGTTATGAGACATCCTAATCGGGGATAGATATAGATAAACCTCTCCCTAATCGGGAGTTTTTGAGATCTAATTTAGAAAAAGTTGAAAGACATTGAAGAAACTGTTCATTGTGAAACAGATATTCTTCATAATGTAGAGAATCCTCATGAATAAACGTATAAAATTGCGCGATATGCATTGTGGGTTGCTCTCAGTCGGTGCTCAGGTGTGGATAACAACAAATACCACTCTTACAAAATGATGCGAGTTCAGAAATCGGATTGGAGAATATAATTTTCTGACTGATTTTGAAAAGGCGACAACAACCCATTACAACCTTTATAAATATTATTTTTTCTAGTGTTGAAACAAGTTTTTATCTATATGGTATGGTCAATAATCCAATTACAGATACAGTACAGGTACAGTATAACACTGATTCTTGTTGGATTAAAGAAAGGAGAGTGTTCAGAGTTAACGTGTGGTATGGAATTTAGAATAATAACATGATAGAACCTACCTTCATACAACAAAATTTAAATGGCAAAACCTATTTATAGAGTTTAAAAAGTTAATTGTTTATTGACGCAATGCCGTAGATAAAACGGAAAGTTCACTTCTACTACTACTTCTACTTCTAACAAGACGGAGCACACCTGAATTTGACACATGTACAGAATAATGTTAATGAGTGGATGACAACTGAAAAATTACCACCATCTCGAAAACCTACATCAACTTATAAAAATGGTACACATGAAAAGAATAATATTCATCGAGGCGATGAACTGCCTAAGAAATGGAAGTGATGTGCTAAATTTCCTAATTTCATACCATTAGACTCTTTTGTAATGTTATTTAAAAATCAAAACGTATATGACGGCTTCTAAGTTTGTTTATGAACTGAAATGTTGAATATGTTGAGAGATTAATAATATTGCATCCGATATGTTGGAAATGTTAATAATAATATCGTTACACAGGTTCACTGATGTAGACTACAATGAGGACATCAGTTTGAGTATTTATTAAAAAATATTGTTAGATTATTAATTTGTTCATTTGTTTAGTATTTATCAAGTTTTTAATAAAGTTTTTTTATAATGGTACGTTGTGTTGTTATTAAAAAAATTATGATATTCGACTGGGGATTATCTTTTTTTTTGCGACTAACTGCTCAAAAACGGTTACTTAAAAAAATTTTATTTAACATTGTGTACTCAGAATTTTGAAATCTATTGAAGTATTACCAAATATGGTGTTGCCATTTACAGAAAATATTATGTTAGTGTCTACTGAGAAATCTCACACCCAGAGGTTTTCTTTTATTTTACACAAATTTGCTTTTGGAAGTATTGCCTATCTCTTGAAATAAATAAGGGCCATCGAAAAAGAATGTAATAGGACACTTTACATCTTCCTTGCATTTCCCCAAAATAGAGGCATGACTAAATTTATTTTTGATCAGTATGCACTTGATCTTAAAATAATCGTGACATCTATTGATTACACGAGCATTATTCAGTCTAAAATTAATTAACCACTGCCTATTACATTACCTCTTGATACGCCATATGTACATCTGCCAAATAGCACAATACATCTTAAAAACACCTCGAGAAATGTTTACGCCCAAAAAATATCCATATGAAGTTTTATAGAATTGTGGAATTATACCTATGTAATTTTTCTACTATATATTTAATCTACTATTATCAGCTTCTCGAGATACCCAAGGCACCCATTTTAATGCTTCAAAGGCCTTACAATTTTAACAGAATCGTAGGCAGTAAACATGTTAGGATACATCAGGGGTGGATGTATAGTGGTGAAGGGAATTAGAAACTGACTTATAACTAAGTGACCAAATTTCGTAGGTCACCCATTTTTTTTATAGAGGAATTAAGCAATGGTTGGTTATTGGATAATTGAGTTGTTAATATAGTACACTCTAGGGAGAAATGTAAGTATATCATTAATACTAGCAGTATTGAAGAATTCATATTCACCATACAAAACTTTAACCTACAATATAAACATACAGTCTGAAAACATTCATTATATTTTTCTATCCTGGGAACACATTTACATTAAAATAAATAAATATTTTGAAGAAGCATTTAAGAAATAATTGTAATTTCATACTTACACTGTCATAACATGATACCATCATATGCAATAACGTCAGGTAGGGATTACAGTAACAGGTTGGGATGGTCTTTCTTTGATCTTGTCTTGATAAACTCGATTGGTTTGGGCTTCGTCTCGCATTTTTTCTAATCTTTTGTGTTTACTGGTTACTGGTACTGAATGAATTCAACCTTTCCTAATGTATGCCGCATCTAATTAAAGTATTTGTTAAACCTTTGATTTCACATCCGTTGGCAAATTGCAACTTATTTATTGAAATATATTACAAGTTCTACTCCCTATCATACTCCTATAAGTTGACTATTCAATCTGTTTATTTAAAATCTCCTTATACAGTTGCATAACTGGTTGCATAACTAAGATGTAATTATTTTCATATAAGTGTATGATACCATAATGAAATTATAGTGTCGAAATACAGTATAGAAATAATAAAACTAATTCACTCTTTATTATTTAATCCCTTGCCATGTCTTATATATTAACATATACGAGTATAAGACAGTTATGCGGTTAGTTAATTAATATTTATAGTTATACTGTCTATATCGCCTAAAAATACATATGTAGGTAGTTACTTACACGCAATTTACCTTCCTTCATACAATTAAGTTGGTAAACTGGTTGCTTAATTATTATTATTCTGAATACAATATATACACAGTGAGTAGCGTATATATTGTTCAATGCAGTATATGTATGTTATATAAAATATATTGTATTGCATTCATTATTCAAAGTAGTTCTCACACTTCTATAACTTTATTATCAGGTAACATAAAACCTTCAGTATGTTATCTGAAAGCCAGACGTAACTCAATACTGCTACGTGTTTTATCATATAACTATATACATTGTAACCAACGTTTATGATGATTTGCTGAAACCTTATAATGTTCTTTCTTTAAATTAATATTTTGCCAATTATATTTTAACTTTACTTTCAACGATGTCAGCATAACGAAACTTATAAAGTCACAGCAAACCCGTTACATGAGCAGTATAATTTTAGTATAATTTTAGTATTGATATTATTGTTATACTCACACATCTAAATTCTTGTTCGTCCGTTAAATAAAATAAATTGTTTTTAAAAAGTTTAAATCCAAACTAGTGATTTAACAAATTTGGCGCAGTAGTTGTAGGATTTCACGCGTTATTAGAACACGGATTTGCCTCACTAATAACGTGGAATTCCAATTCCGAAGTGAAATAAAAGAACAAAGCTCAAGAAGAAAACAAACACGCAACAAGAATACTTCAAAGAAGCAACTTCGAAACACGAAGACTTCAACAAAAGAAACAAGAAACAAATCTACAAAGAAACAAAGAAAACAACAGGGGAAATCGCAGATAGAACACGGACCTGCCCTCACTGTTTGTGATTCTCCTCTGCAAGCCATCCTTCCTGAAGACACCCCGCTTCCAGAACACGGAATTGCCTCACTGGTTGTGGACTCTGGCCGGAAGACGAATGGAAAAAATTTGGTAAGTCAAAGAATTGACACGTTACCTTTGAAACATTTATTTATAATTTTAAGAAATATTATACAGGATATAGACCAAAAACTATTATCCTTCCCATCTGCAAATTTATTTTTATTTAATTTTATTTAATTAAATAACTTTACAATAATTAATTTAAACATAATAATTAATTAACTTATAAAAATGGCAAACGAAGCTATCTTAGAACCTTACAAACTGTCAGAAATTTTCTCAATTGTCCCGGAGTATGACGGAAATCAAATTTTCCTGCAAACATTCTTAAATGCTATTAAATGCGCTTTCGACATGGCGGTCGATAATCAAAAAATACTTTTAACTCTCCATGTTAAAAATAAATTACGTGGAAAAGCCGCTGAACTAGTAAATTCTAGGAACCCGTCAACTTGGGAAGAAATCAAATATCTATTAGAGACTCACTTTGGAGACTCTAGGGACCTTACGTCTCTAATTCAGGACTTGCAAAGAATTAATCAACAATCAAACGAATCCGCTTTAAATTTTGTATCCCGCTTGCAAACGCATAATGCGAAAATGCATGCAGCGATTCAGAAACAGCATTTAACCGCTGATCAAAAAACCGCACAATCCAATTTAATCGAGACAATGACTCTTAACACTTTATTGACAGGGCTGGATCCAAAATTAGGATCTATAATAAGAGCAAGTAATCCTATGGATATGCTTCAAGCGATATCCAGGATTAAACGAGAACTTCAATTGTCATACTTTGAATCTCAGAAATTTCAAAAAGCGAACAAACCATTACCACCTAATTCATTAAATGCTAAGAAGATATGTATATATTGTAAACGTAATGGACACACAATAAATGAGTGCCGAACGAAGCAACAAAATTCTTCAGCACCTTTCCAAAACTTTTCTAGGCCTAATTTTCAACAAAATTTTAATCAGGCCCAATCATCCAACTTAAATCAAAATTATCAGCGACCTCAATTTGACTCAAATGGAAATAATAGACCGATGAATTCAAATTTCCAACAAAATAATTACCAGCAAAACAGTTTTCAACAAAACAGGCCTTCAGCTATTAAACCGAATCCCAACTATACAAACCAATCAAGACCACCAATAATTCGGCCAAATCCGAATTATAATCAACAAAGAGCTCATCATATGAATGCTCAAACGAACCAAAATTTTGATGATACGGCTCATCAATACGATTCACAATACACTGATGATACTGCTCACCAGTATAACTCACATTCACAATATACTGATGATACCGCTCATCAATATAATTACAATTGCGATCAAAATTACGAATAATATCAAGATTCATATTCAGACGAACCAACATCTCAACAAAATTATAATTTTTCAACGGACCAATTTAATTATTCTGATACTGATCAGGATTTTCGGCAAACTACTCAAGCTCAAGATCATCCACCGGATCAACAGCTATGCGAAATAACGGAATTAGAAAACCAAATTCAAATAATGAATTTGAACACCAACCAACAGCAAGACAAACAAATATTCCTATAAATAGAGGAATATCAAGTGCCCTTTTTACAGTAAATCCCAAAAACTTATATTACATTGAAGATGCTACAAAAAAATTTAAAATATTAATAGATACAGGTGCCGGACTATCCATATTTAAGCCAAAAACTTGTGAAAAATATTCTAAACGTTTTCCCGAAAACGTTATAATACAGGGAATTACCAATCAAAAAATTCTAATTAATGAATCTACACTCGTTCCGTTTACTCTCAACGATCCTCACAAAGTTTACATTCATAATATTGATATTGAATTCGACGGATTACTAGGATCCGATTTTCTAGAACATTACAACTGCATTATTGACATAAAAAATAGACAATTAATTACTAACTTCAAAACTGTACCTTTATTCAAAGCCACAGAAAATTCCACTAATGTACAAGATAATAAAAAACAAAATGTTCAAACTAATAAATTTCTCAACAAAATTTCTATCAACCCTCGTACAGAACAAATTTCAAAATTTCGATGTAATCTTGTAAATACAGAAGCCATATTAACAGCTATGGAAATAGATAAAGTACGACTTCCTAATGCACTAGTCAAAATTAACAATAAAGGAGAATTTCTTGCCTCCGTATTAAACGCAAACGCAGTCCCAAAAATAATAGACTTTTCCGAAATTAAACTAGAACCAATTCTAAATTTTTCATTAAATAATTTAAACGAATATAACTCTGAAATTTATACAGATAGACGCGAAGAAATAAAACAGCAACTTCGTCTTGATCACTTAAATGAAGAAGAAAGAGAAATAATTACTCAACTTTGCCTAGACTTTTCAGATATTTTCTATCTCGAAGGAGATATTCTAACATTTACTAATGAGATTAAATAGACACCAACAATGCTAAACCTACTTTTACAAAGTCGTATCGCTACCCTCAAATTCACAAAGAGGAAGTGAAAAAACAGGTATCGAAAATGCTAGAACAAGGTATTATCAAACATTCAAATTCCCCTTGGTCTTCACCGATTTGGGTTGTCCCCAAAAAGCTTGATGCGTCAGGTAAACAAAAATGGCGTGTCGTAGTTGACTACAGAAAACTCAATGAGTTAACTGTAGGAGATAAATACCCTTTACCAAACATTTCTGATCTTTTAGACCAACTTGGCAAATGTCAATATTTCACCACCCTCGATTTGGCCTCCGGTTTCCACCAGATTGAGATCGAACCCAGTGATATTCCAAAAACTGCTTTCACAATCGAAACCGGTCATTTTGAATTTAATAGGCTTCCATTCGGTTTGAAAAATGCCCCATCAACCTTCCAAAGGGTAATGGACAACATCTTAATAGGAATCCAAAACGAGAGATGCCTCGTATACATGGACGACATAATCGTCTATTCCCCAACAATTCAGGACCATGTATCACGGCTTACCGAAGTCTTCAAACGTCTTCAAAAAGCTAATTTGAAAATTCAACCGGACAAGTGCGAATTCCTTTGTAAGGAAGTTGCATATTTAGGTCACCTCGTCACCAAAGAAGGTGTAAAACCAAATCCAATTAAGATCGAATGCATCAAAAATTTTCCCCAACCAACTAACCAGAGAGAGATTAAATCATTTCTTGGCCTCGCCGGATATTACCGACGATTCATTGACAATTTCGCCAAAATTTCCAAACCTCTCACTAAATTACTGCAAAAAGACACCCCTTTCAATTTTGATTCAGAATGTTTAAGATCTTTCGAAGATTTAAAACAAACCCTTACTTCAAGCCCCATACTATCGTATCCAAATTTTGACGAGCCATTCCTACTCACAACAGATGCGAGCGCTTTTGCGATCGGCGCTGTACTCTCGCAAGGTCCAATAGGTAAAGATCTACCCATAGCCTTCGCCTCCAGAACTCTCTGTAGCGCGGAAACAAAGTACTCAACAATAGAGCGAGAACTCCTCGCTATTGTTTGGGCCGTAAAACATTTTCGCCCTTATATTTTTGGAAGAAAGTTCAAATTGATAACAGATCACAGACCTCTTACCTGGCTTTTCTCTATTAAAGACCCCGGTAGTCGCCTAGCACGCTGGCGCTTAAAACTTGGAGAGTACGACTACCAGATTGAATATAAACCTGGCAAAATTAATAAAAATTCGGATGCCTTATCCCGTATCAAAATTAACCATTAACCAAAAATGTGTGGATTTCAAAAACAAAATTTTAACATCAAATACAGACGACGAATCGATTAGTTCAGAAAATACCGAAATTTCACCAGAATCAATTTTACAAGAATTAAATACATTTGTTCACCTATATAAAACCCAGTCATTAATAGACTATTCAAAAATTAAAATTACGAACAATCAATTATTGGACAAAGGACATAAAGACATAATAACGTTTTTCCAAAAAGACAAACTCGAAGACTTACATTATAAAATAATCGAAGATATTTTCGAGGAAAAACCAAATTCTATCCACAATAAAATTAATATTGTCACGAGTAAAACGGTGAAAAACCGAAAATATTATATTGTTTTGTTACCTTTCGACACCGAAGAGATAATCGAAACAATGTTTATTACTCTTTACAAAGCCAAAGACATTTTCGAATCTTCAAAAACATATTTCATTGAAAACAATTTAGAATTGCCAATACTCGAAATGTTGTCATTTATTTTCACTGAAAAAGATTTAAACCTAGTTAGTTGCCAAAACATAACTAAGACGCCTGACGAAGATCAAATTCCGATAATATTAGACCAAAACCATACCGGAAAAGCAAATTTGCACCGCGGAATAAACGAAACCATTCGGAGAATAAGAAATAAATATAACTGGCCCGGTCTAACTAAAGACGTAACTAAATTCATTCAAAATTGCGAAATATGCTAGAAAACAAAGACTTTACGGAAAAACTTAAGCAATCCCCAGGTGATAACTGAAACACCAAGAACACCATTTGAAAGAATAAATATCGATATACTTGAAATTCCAAAAAGAAATTATGTCTTAACTATTAGGGATGAACTAACCAAATTTACTCAAGCGTACCCATTAGAGGATAAATCCGCTAAATCAAAAGTAAATACATTACTTCTTTATTTTCAGCATTTTGGTACTCCGCTTCGTATACATTCGGATTACGGTAAAGAATTCGACAATGTATTACTTAAAGACCTATGTACCTTATACGACATAAAATTAACATTTTCTAGCGTTAGCCACCCTCAATCAAACGGATCTGTGGAAAGATTTCACTCCACACTTTTAGAGATGATTCGTACTAATCAGGCTGAAAATCCTAATGAACATCCACTAAACGTACTTCCTTACGCTGTTATTTGTTATAATAACTCGACGAATAAAACACACGGTTTCTCTCCATACGAGCTAGTATTTGGACATACGTCCAGTCGCCCACCTGAAACTTTGTATAACCAAAAAGAGTTGATATCAAAATATATACGAGACCTAAATAATAGAATTTCATACTATTATAAAATTGCACGCACAAAAACTGAGCTTCAAAAAGAAAAGGCTAAATTAAGATTCGATAGAAACGTTCCAGAACATCCTACACAATTTAAAATAGGCGATAAAGTCTATGTTAAGGAATCTCAAATTAAAGATAAATTACATAATAAATTTAACGGTCCTTTCGAAATAATAAAAATCTTTCAAAATTCTGCAATTTTATTAAATCTCGAAACGTCACAAACGACAAAAGTCAATTTCGACAGGATGAAACCATATTTTGAGAATTAAATTATTTTCAGGTTTCTTCTGCTGATTGGAGCAGCAGTATCCCAATACACCATTACTCCAATAAACAGCACCATTGGAATATATTACCATCGAGACAGCGAAATCGTTGTAACAAATAAACAATGGACTCTTCTGGTTCACAAAAACATTTCATCAATAAAGAACACTTTTGAACATAACGAGAAAATGCTTGAAATTCTCTTACACGCTGTTAACCCCACATTTGAAAACATGAACCTTTTTCGAGGTGAAGTAAAAACACACATCAGCTTATTAACCCAAATTTCAAATTCAATTCAAGAAAAATTATTTTGATACTAAACGTTACAAACGTGGAATTCTCAATGGCATTGGTACAATATTTAAGTCAATTACAGGAAATTTAGATTCCGAAGATGGCGAATACTACATGAATTGCATCAATAAATTAACTAATGACGAGCATCAATTAGAAAATTTAACGAAAAATCAAATCTCAGTAACAACATCCGTCATAAAGAATTTTAACGCTACCATACAAAAGTTGCAAATTGATGAAGCCACCTTCAATAGAGATATAAAAATAATATCAGACACAATTTATAGGACAGCAGATAAAATTAAAGTAATTGAAGCAAAATTAAGATTTTTAGAAAAATGTGAACTTCTCATGGAAAGTTACCTGTATATCGAGAATCAATTAAATGATATTCTAAATTCAATAACTTTCGCGCGATTAAAAATTATTCATACGTCGATAATCAATCCTGAAAATTTGATAACCTCGCTTCAGGAAATTTCACAAAATTTACACCAAAACAATTTACCACTCATTATAAAATCTTCCAATATTGCCAAATATTTGGATATTATGGAATTAGAAGCATACCAAACTGATTCAGACTTGGTATTTGTATTAAAAATCCCTCTAATAGACCAACAAAGATACACCCTTTTTAGATTATATCCAATCCCTATCCTAAATAATAGAACTGGTCTATATCATGTTTTATCTTCATCACAAAAATACTTAGCGCGTGACGTCGATTCTTTGATGTACATACCCATCAAAAATCTAAAAGACTGTAAACCACTTTTCTTTGGCACAAAGATATGTTCCAATCTATTTGCATACCCCATCGACGACAATGCTATATGTGAAGCCCAAATCCTGAAACACTTAAAAACTTTACCTGAGAGCTGCCAAACTTCAATAATATTTGCAAAAGGCTACAATGTCCAACAACTAACGGACTCATTATGGCTAACAATTACTTCAGAACCACTTCAAATTACTGTAAATTGCAAACAAATAAACACCAAGACAGAGATCATTTATAAAAATTCCATTCTTAAATTGCAACCTGGATGTAGTGCTTTCATAGGAGTGACAAAAATTCAAGCTGACCCTAAGAACTTTTCGCAAACCAGTGTTAGTGATCACCCCATTTTAATTCCCTTTAATTGTTGTCAAGGAATCCCCGATGACATCCAAATCCCAAAATTAGAACCATTAAAATTGAATAACTTAAATGTGAAAGACCTCGAGATTGCCAAACACAAATTGGACGAGTATTCTCGAACGTTAGACGATTTGATCAACGAACCATTTGTCACCAAACACATCTCTTGGTTCACTTATTTTATCATTGCACTAATAGTAACTCTCATTTTGTTATATATTTTATGTAAATGCTGAAAGAGAAACAGATTAGCAATCGCCCTCACAACAAATTCACCACCACCTCCACCTGGACCTTCTAAACGCTTAAGAGAATCCTTCAGGAGCATCCTGCCCAGAAGAAGACCATCGATCAGATCCAAAGATGAAACCCCAGAGGAAGAAATCGAACTGAACTAATGTTTCTCAGTTATAAATCGGTTTCAAAGACTCTATATATTTTAATTTTGTAAATTTTATATTTAAAAAATATTAATTGCATAATTTAAACTTAACTTAAGGCTTCATATTCTCAATTAACTTTATTATTATTATTATATAACTTCAATAATCGTTAAATTCATAATTATTAATTTTAATTTTACTTATTTTTGAAAAGTTGCTGTATAACACCAACTTTTTGTTAAAAAGGGGAGTTGTTATATAAAATATATTGTATTGCATTCATTATTCAAAGTAGTTCTCACACTTCTATAACTTTATTATCAGGTAACATAAAACCTTCAGTATGTTATCTGAAAGCCAGACGTAACTCAATACTGCTACGTGTTTTATCATATAACTATATACATTGTAACCAACGTTTATGATGATTTGCTGAAACCTTATAATGTTCTTTCTTTAAATTAATCTTTTGCCAATTATATTTTAACTTTACTTTCAACGATGTCAGCATAATGAAACTTATAAAGTCACAGCAAACCCGTTGCATGAGCAGTATAATTTTAGTATAATTTTAGTATTGATATTATTGTTATACTCACACATCTAAATTCTTGTTCGTCCGTTAAATAAAATAAATTGTTTTTAAAAAGTTTAAATCCAAACTAGTGATTTAACATGTATATGGCGATAAATGTACATAAAACATGTGAATATAATTTTTATAAAGCATTAGAAGGCATGTTAATGTCTTCCAACGTTTAGAGGGCACATCGTTTTGTTGTTACTGTGCGGATTAAATAAAATGACAGGATGGCTCCTTGGATTTTGACTTGGTAATATAATTCACAAGTTACAAATATTCGTACGTTTAAACTAACTTGAGATAACTAAAACTTTATTTAATGTATTCGAACAATTATAATATTTATCAGAAAAGCGTTAGTAGTACAGCAGACAATTCTTGTGAAGTTAACAGTTGATTTGGCCATCACTATTTGTAATTTTCAAAATCTGCGAAGGTGGAGCACTGATAATTTATATACTTTTGTTGATTCTTCACTAGCTCACAAAATTAGTTTTCACAGAGGAAAATTAGGACTGTTTTTTTTACTATCTTCGTCAAGTAAAGCTGTACAGATACAACATTTTGACTGAAGTTATTTAACAATTATAAAATAATGACTTCCACATGATTATTTTCAGTAAGACAGTGCATACGACAAGAGACACTATAGCTATTCTTTTTTAGAGTAGAGATAGAGTTTTTTAAGACCCTCTGATTTATTTCCATTCAATATTTGAGGTCTGCTTATTTGACCATTGCCGAGTATATTATGTCCTTATGACTTAAGAATTATGATTTTCTGTGGGTAATTACAAGACCTGTAACAAGCAATCGTTGAATGTTCAATTGTAAAACTAGAAATGCTGCAAAATGCATTTGGTAGAGTGAGAAGTGTAAACAGAAATGCAAACTTTGAACAAAGCAGGGAATATTTCCAACAGTTACTTTAAATTGCCTGTTTTTAATAAAGACGTTGTTAATTATCATTTTAATTTTCAAATTTGTTGTTCAGTGTTATTTCATTTCTATAATTAATAACACATTTCCAAGTTATCAATGATGTTATGGCACAAAATGTTATTAACTTAACATGTATATAGCACTAGATAGCTATAGTGTCAGCTACGACGAATGTTTTCCATTTTATGAACACCTTTGATCTAGATCATTTTTGATATACTGATGGTTTAGAAATTACCCATAAGGAAATACGATTTGTATTGTTGCTAAAAATACTTAACTCTTAAATGCATGAGTTTCTTTTGTTTTTAAAAAATTATTTTTCGTTTAAACATAATAATCGGGATGTGGGAAAAATAATTAAAAAAATACTTTGTGCATAAATACATAATATTTTCCCTAATGATGAAATCTTCTAAAACAATTTTTTTTAATTAAACATAGAACTATTCCACACTTTTCGCATGTTATGTTAGTATAACTCTTGCAACTTGGAAATTTGTACGTGGTTCTGTTCTTTGCATAAACTGACCAGCGTCCAACCTGATCTGTTCGTACGTCTTTTGAGGGTATATGTTGTGCATTGCCTCTGTGCTTTTTAGCTTGAATAACTTCTTTCAGATTAATGCTTGGTCTACCCCGTTTTATAGTATTAGTGCTTCCCACTAAACAGAGACAGTTTGCTATTTGGCTCCGAAATTTTGACAGTGGTAATATTTCCGACTTTTTTCCTTGTAAAGTTAAGACTCGCTTGTATAATAGCCATGCGTTGAGGATACTCAAATAAAGTAAATGATAAAAAATTCGTAAATACCATTTTCTACTTTTCACTATAACCCAATAACGTCCTATGAAACTATTCATTATATCTACCCCATGCATATGTCTATTATATTCTTGGATAACATAGAGACAGTCCACATCCACACTCCTCCCTTCTCTCTTGACAAAGCGTTTAACGCTAATTACCAGTTTTTTTTTTGTGCATATGTTGAAAAAAGAATCACACATTTATTATCCATATCAGAGATGATACATCTATACCATCAATGGTCGTATGATGAAAACAATATTCTATATACTTAGAATGGAAATTTATAAATACGCAACACTATGCTTTGCATCGTATTTGTGGCTATCAGATATTTTTATTCCAGATATTACACGTTATAAATTTACAGCAATATGCATTTAAGGGTTAATTATTATGGTACATTTTAAGGGGGCGCTAAGGAGACATTACTAGAAACGTACAGTACGCATTGATACCCACGGAAAAAAGTAGAGCAAAGTTCAAAATTACATACCTAGAGATGAGTTTTCCAACAAAACATGGAAAAGAAGAAGAAAGATATCGCCAGTAAAGCGAAAAACAAGTAGTTATACAGCCACATCGTGAAGGCCCTATGATCGGTAGAGGAATAAAGAGAATTATATTTAAAACACCAACTCTTGGAACAAAGTAATTTGGAATGGTTTTGTGAACTAAATGTAGATATTACTTTGTATTTTTCTTGTAGATAACTTTTACTATTACTTTTCCGCACCCTGTCAATGGGTCATGAGAAAGCACGAAGGTGGACTATTTGAAAAAAGTAAAACTGTCGCATAAAACACATTTTCTGCATTTATGTATTGGTTTATTTTTTCTCGGCCACTCAATGTCGATATAAGAGATGTTCTACGTGCTGAAAAGTCAGTTTTAAGGTTTTAAAACTGTTTATTTTTTAAATATTTTCTAACCATAGATTAGATGAAATTTTTTTTTATCTTCTATGATTTCATCAAATGTCCTTCGCCTATATAAGTACTTAGTGTATGATAATGTCAATGTCATTCAACATATTAGTATCGTCAAAGTCGAAAATCATCATCATTTGATCATGAATCAAAATGAAGATGAAAATAAAGCGTTTTTTCTCATTATTAGAGTAAAACAACCATATCTCATCAACGACAATTGAAATAATTTTATTACAATTAGTTTTTTCAAATCATTACGAATATAATCGTCATTAATTTCCTATATACAAATATCATCTACGTGAATAGAAAATTCCAGAAAAACAGTTTTCTGGAAAATGTTGATGAATAATTCAATACGCTTTAAAGTTAAGAAAGGTAAAGTTACGTAAAAGCGGAATTAAATTTATAATTATATTCTATATATATATTAATATTCTATATGTATTCCGTCTATAATATAATCCAAACATAATCAGATTCGACTCATTTCCAAATTTAAATTTAGAAGCAGTACGTTAAAATTAAACATCTCAAAATAGAGATTAGTCACTTATGAATTTAGACTGATTCTAGAGAATGAAAAGATTTATTCATCATTATGCAGAATTATAGTTGCCTCTTGGCGTATCTAAATTTTTCACTCTTAACATTTATGTATATTACTATAAATATTACAGTTATACAACAATTTAATAACATTGTTCACCAGGAAATATGACCACCACTTCGTTTTAACTTAAAGCGGTGAACTATGTAATTAGTTAAGTATATTCTCTTTTCAGTAGGTACATTATGTGAACCGCGTCTTTCTAACGGCATTGACTTCATCGATTGGTCATTAATCGCACCCTCCACTAATCGTCTTCTAAGAAAATGTTTTTCTTGCATAGATAATAGTTAAGTTTACAACAAAACAACTATTAACATTGAATAACAATGTACACCACCCAATATTATATATAGAGTAATATTTTTTTGATTGATGTTCCTCAAATAGCTTAACGTCTTTTCTAAGTCCTCTGATGATTCACCTAAACATAGACCAAGCTGGTCAGGACTCCCCAGTACCCTAATGTAGTTGTCATCTCGGATATTCTAATAATATGTGTTTTACTGTTAGCATTTTATTGTATTCTGTACGTATAGGTTATGTGTTACCGTCTAATAAATAAATATTTCATAAGTTAGTATGCCGTATTCTTAGTCTCGCAATAACACGTTCTTCTCTTTTTCCGCATACTAAGCTTATTTTCCATTTAATAATTCTAGGTTTGGTCTGTTTTAATTTAGGGTTTAAATTTAACTTTTTCTGGATGGAATTTTTAGTCTCATTGCCATGCATCAGCAACCCCTTATTTTAATAATGCTTTCATATCTTCTTTGCGGATCAGAATGCATGATCATTGCATTGATATTCGTGGAAATAAATTAGTGGACAAATATGCAAAACGGGTAGTCTTGCATATCTAGCTACTATTATAATACATTTTATATCACTGTAAATCCATTAATGAATCTGGGCAGATGATCGTGCTGCTTATTTCACTTTTGAGCTATGTTATACGCTTCCATGTATCTTAAACCTTGCCATATTGCTATTGCATATAGTTTTGCGGTGTGCATAATTGCTGGCTGCTTTTGGTAGTGTCCAGGTATGTGTTAAGTTCATCTCAAAAATCACATCGAACTCCCAGCTGTAGTTTGGAAGCATCTGTATATATCCTGTAATATCAATCGAATTCGACAATTGTAACACAGAAGTCTGCGACGAGTTCTTGGTTAATAGTCCCGCCTTTTTTGTGTGGTATATCTTTCATCATTATTTTAGGTGATAGTATAGACCACGGTGGCATTTCACAATACCTGGATGTTATGGATTCGCGGAAGGTTCTCGTTAAGCGAATTAATCAGTTTATGAAATCTTATGCCTATTGGATGTGATATAGTAGGTGTATTTCTATATGGTAAGTATACGTCTTTTTCGAATATTGATTTCGGTGGTGTATCTGAGTCCAAATTGTTCCAACATGAGAGATCGCAAAATTGTTAACAACGACATTCGAAAGGGAGTATACTAGATTCGCAGCATAGAAAGGTATATACCTCTCTGTGCTGCGTTTGAAGCGCCTGAAGCTAACTAACCTTAGCCCGATGCAGTGAATACTATCTAATATTCTGGACGGGATTTTCTGGTAGATGAGTACATAGACAGCCGATTTTGGGTAGTATTAAAGTGTTATATAATCTAAGAAACATCTATCTAGTTTTCATCGAAGGACCGTTAGAAATTTGATTTCTTACATCTGTTAGCAATTTCGTTGCTGTGTATTGTCCAATAAAGTTTTTGGTCAAGTGTGACTCTTAGAAATGTTGTTGTAATTTTACGCGCTATTGAGTTACCATATAATAAAAGCTCTGGCTGGTTATGACTCATTTTAATCTGCAGAAGTGTATAAAGTGTATTTTCAATGCAGAGAAGCAAAATTTGTTTGTACTTGTACAATCGCACAACTTGTTTATGGCTGTTTGAAGGTTGTATTCCATGTCTTCTGTGTATTCTGCAAAGTAGTAAATGGCCAAGTTATCGACGTTATTATACCTACTCTTCATACAGATGGGTCTAAATTAGTAAATAGATCGTTGATGGTTGTGGTAAATAATTTCCCACTCAGCGTTGAACAATGACATACACTTACTGAGATACTTATGTGATGATCGAGCTTCAGAAAGAATATCACCTATAACCAAAATCTGAAACTTTAGTAGTCTAGGAAACTCTTAATCAGAGCAAATTCACAAGGAGGCCCCATCTGTAGAGAGTTTTACTCCACAGATGGGGCCTCAGATGGGTAGGAATGTCAATCCTCCGTATCATATCAAAGGCTTTCTCTAGATCGAAAAATACATTTACCGTATAACTTGTATTGGTGAAACTATTTTGGATAATACTCTATAGGTGGACTAGATTGTTTATGATTGACCTATTTTTACAGAAAATTATTTCGTTTCAGACACACGTCTACCGTTTACCAATTCTCTCTAATACCTAGACAGCAGGTAAGGGAAACTGGAGGATAACAACATGGTGGCTAATAATATTTGCTGCAATAAGATGTCCTTATTTATATTTTCGTGTAAAATAAACACACTATATTTTAGGTGGATTAGGTTTAGTATTTTGAGTTTTTAATTACAGATCGCTGTCACTTTACCGCCTGTACAGTAACACATTCTACAACTAATATTTTGAGATACAATTTGTCATCTAGGGTCTCTTCTTATTCTAACTTTCTTCACATATTTAACAACAAATGATTTAAATATTAATGAAATATAAAAAATATTACAGAACTGATATATATATATATATATATATATATATATATATATATATATATATATATATATATATATATATATGAGATAATTTGACACATTAATGACATTGAACCTCAATTATGTCTCAGAGTCATTGAAAATATGGACCATTGGATAGAGGTATGCCACCGAAGGCGTGGAGAGCATTTGGCCGATATTTTGTTTCACACATAATTGTCATAGATCCTTCTATCATAATAAAAAATATTAAAATAATTCTCTGAAAACTTTTTGTTTTATTTACAATTAACATGGTGCATTTTGGTTGGACCACCTGATATTTACATTTTTATGTTTTTAGAATATGTCTTACTTCTTGTATTTTGTAATATGTCTCTTTTTGATATTTTTTATGTTCATATTTTGCTGTAATATGTTTTATTTCGTGTATTCTGGATATAATTTGTGCTTATACAGATGATTTTTTAATTTTAGTATTAAATCAAAAAAATATTTAAAATTTACCCCTCCCCTCTAGAAAATACTTCTACGGGTACTGACGATAGTTTGTTATGGTTTTGGAAAATTTTAAATATTACAAATACTATTTGATCGATTAATACTACATGTTTTGATGCATTTGAATATGAACCTCTTTTGAGCACATATTCCTCAAAGTCGGATATTATGATTGTTATAAACATGGTCCGAACAAAAACTTTGGATTTACAAAATAACAAATATCTCTTAAAAAAATTAAAAAAACTATTCATCTGCTAAGTATACGTAACTTTTGGTTCTGTTTCTATTAGGTACATTTCGAAATAATTAAGGTAAATGCATAAGCTTTTAATTCTATACAAAAAAATGACCTTCGATACCTAAAATTCGATAATAAAATAATAAGAGGAAACAAAGTTCAGTTTCATAAATTTAGCTTTTATACAAGTCTTTTCAACACCAAACATTTTTGTTGATATTCATATTCACAGTATTTCTTCATAACTTTTCAGATTGTTTTCATATTTCTAATAATACAGGTTTTTAATATAATATGTAAGAGTTTTTTATGTTTTTAGAATAAGTAAGACATATTCTAAAAACATAAAAATGTAAATATCAGGTGGTCCAACCAAAACGCACGATGTTAATTGTAAATAAAACAAAAAGTTTTCAGAGAATTATCTTAATATTTTTTATTATGATAGAAGGATCTATGACAATTATGTGTGAAACAAAATATCTGCGAAATGCTCGCCACGCCTTCGGTGGCATACCTCTATCCAATGGTACATATTTTCAATGACTCTGAGACATAATTGAGGTTCAATGTCGTTAATGTGCCGAATTATCTCATCCTGTAGCTTTTGAATTGTTCTTGGCTTATTGACGTACACTTTTTCTCTTAAATATCCCAAAAGAAAGAAATCCAACGGTGTCAAATCACATGATCGTGGCAGCCAATTAACATCGCCACGACGTGAGATAACACGGCCATTGAATTTCTCGTGCAAAAGTGCCATTGTTTCGTTGGCTGTGTGGCAAGTGGCACCATCCTGTTGGAACCACATGTCGTCCAGGTCCATATCCTCAATTTCTGGCCACAAGAAGTCCGTTATCATCTCGCGATAGCGAACACCATTCACGGTAACTGCTTCTGCTACACTATCGCGAACAACAGCAATGTTTTCCGCAGAACGAACTGGGCGAGCATGCACCGGTGTTTTCACATTTCCTACAGACCCGGTTTGCTGAAATTTGCGCACAATTCTCCCGATTGTGGACACATTTGGTCGATTATGCTGACCAAAAAAGTCACGAAGTACACGAAATGCATTTTGATTTGAACGTCCATTTTCGTAAAAGGCTTCAACAATCTTAACGCGCTGCTCAATTGTGTACCTCTCCATGGTTGAATTTGTCAAACACTGAAACAAAGAAATGTCAAATTAAGTTGGGCAAAAAACTTGACGTTAAGGTGTGACTCACAATTAACATCGTGCATTTTGGTTGGGCCACCCTTTACAACAATAAGGTTTATATTATAAACTCAAATACAATTATAAAGTTTCTTAAAATATAGAGATGTATTTAAAAACATATTATAACACAAAATAGAGATATTAATAGCAGCATAATATAAGAATCTAAATTGCAAAATACGGGAGATAAAACATATTCTTACCATAGTAAGATTAGTTACGGCTTGACCTCTAATCTTATCAAACTTGCCAAAAGGTACGGATTCATCAAAAGAGTGTCTTGCACTTTGTCTGAAAGGAAGTATTTCATAAATTTATTTGTGAATACTTCTTTAGAATAGAGAATGAGAGATTAAGAGTGAGAGATTGAAAGAGAGAGAGAGAGAGAAAGGGAGAGGGATAATTTTAAAAGAAATATAACAATATACAATTTGTGTAAAAAATATTCGGTTTATTCATTATCTACACTATCATCGGCTGGTGGTTCAATTGGTAATACTGATATGATTGGTTTGTGATAACTAAAATATGAAATATATGTTCGTGATTCGATATTTTCTAGATAACGTGTACAAATTGCATCTATTGTTGTTGATTCTTTGGGATTGTTATTTATAAGTAGATCAAATGTTTCTCGAAGAAAGTTAATCAACGTCAAAGAATCATTGGATCCGAAATTTACATTGAAATCTCCTCCGAGAATCAAAGGGATTTTGTATTCGCCTCTTCCAAGTGCATTTGTACCTGTGCGGCTGTAAACCAGTAGGGAGCGGTGAATGAAATATATATATATATATATATATATATATATATATATATATATATATATATATATATATATATATATAGCGACTGGACGAGTACATCTATAACACGCGCATGCGCGACAATCTATCTATCCTATTCTATCGCTTCGTACTGAGTTTATATCGCTCTCTCTTGCTCCACTCACGTGTGGCGTCAGAGTTGTACGTACTCGCGCGCATGCACGTCATACTATATTTTCTTCTATGGCCTAGTATTCAATGAATACGTGGCTCTCTCTCTTGCTCGTACGATGCTTCCTAAACTATTCCCCCTTCAAGCAACTTAGACCTTGGACTTAGCGTATGAGTGGGCGTTAAAGACGAAGGACCGCACAAAAGGGAGACGCGGATAGCCTAAACTGATATATATATATATATATATATATATATATATATATATATATATATATATATATATATATATATATATATATATATATATATATATGATGTATAGCTCTCTTTCTCTCTATGTTATATATCTGTGTGCTCTGTCTTGTAACGAAGCCTGTGTTTTAGGTATACCAAATGTATAGCTCTTTTTCTCCTTCTCTCTACGTTATATCTTCTCTCTCGTGTAACGAAATCTCGAAACGTTACATTTTTTCCAGTTCACTCTCCATTCTCGTCAAATATCAGAACGCCGCCAAAGAAGTATTCACTTCAATAAACTTATATAAAGAAAATGAAAGAGAAAAAGAGATAATAAGAACAGTTTAAGCTACTGAATACAATTTAGAGACATACTGTCAGTAATAAAACATTACACCAATTTCGGGGTAACCTGAAATCCACAACAAAATTTAGAAAAGGAATTACAATAATTAAAACCTTTACTAAAATAACACCAACACAGAACTGAAAAAAATTGTAACTTTATTCAAGGGCTCAACTTTTCATGGGGGTAGTTTAGTGAGGCCAGACCGGGATTAATTGAGATCTTGAAGTCCCTGTACTTTTAATATTAATTTTTGGTTGACCTTCTGTGGAGATGTCGAATATGGACATATTCTCTTTATTGAGTGATATGAATATATAAGATACTAATAATAAAATAATGGAAAATAAAGATTCAATTAATAACTATACCACTAATATATTCCCTGGTATTCCATCACTCTGGTATCTCTTTAGTCATCTTTTGCTATTATGTAATTCAATATTTTACTATATAAAATTTGTTATCTAACTGCCCCTCATTATGGATTTCAGAAAAATGTTCGCTAATTACACCTGTATCTACATATTAAAATAATGCAATCGTCCCAACCACTTGACTGCAGTCGTCCCTTGAACCCCTTCATTCAGACAAGTATTAGGGCAAAATATCATCGCCAGTTTTCCAATGAATTAGATAAACACAACTTGCTGAATTAATTATAAAATGATTATTTACAACAGAAAACTTAATGGCAATCATATGTTTACAAATTTATTGGCCTGTCTGAAGGGACACTAGACAGGATGTTTCAACAATATGAAGAATGCACAATATGAAGGTTTTTGAATATATAATATAACATAAGTAGTATAGCGGACATTTGATGCGGATGGCATGTGGTCATTGTTGATCTGAAGAACTCTTGGTACAGGTATAGAACAGGTCTGTACAGGTGTAAAACAGGTGTGTATCGGTGTTAAAACAGGTATGGTAACCTGTTTAATGACGTCATGTTTTTTTCTTAATACCACCATACCTGTTTTAAACCGATACACACCTGTTTTACACCTGTACAGACCTGTTCTATACCTGTACCAAGAGTTCTTCATATCAACAATGACCACATGCCATCCGCATCAAATGTCCGCGGACAAATCTGAGAGTGAGCCAGAGCTGGTTTTGCTATACTACTAACATATCCGAAAATATCAGCTGAAATTTCCATATCAGTAAAGTACTTATTAATTTATGAAAATAAATACCGTAATTACCTTGTCCAAAGTGTATCACCACTTTTTCAACAGTTACATGAATTTAATCTAGAAGTTTTCTATTTACCATCAAAAACCAATGTAACGAGACACTTTAAATATTTCCCAGGTTCCTTTAAAATTAAGGCAATAATATATTATTTTTTGAATTAATAATGCTCATGTTCAATAATAGCAGGCATAACTCTTCTGAGATTAAGAGTTTAATTAACTTCGAAATTAATTTTTGATTGTTTACACTTCAAGAGGACGTATCAAAATATCAACATCATCCTGCAGTTATCCAAAACGAATCATGAATTTTTCAAGAATTGCGTTAATTTCATCTACAAGCTTTCTATGTATCATTAAGAAAGAATATAATAAGACACTTTCAATACATTCTTCCGAAAATTAGATAATAATAAATTAATTATTGTACAATTAATTATGCTCAATAAGTAATTATGTTCAATAGAGATTGTGACCAAGTGTAATTCATTATAGTCTACATTTTATGGAACGTATTGAAGTGTCTCATTAAATTTTTTTGTCGACAGTTATACAAAATTATACAGTTATATTGGAATGGAAGTTGGAATGCTTTGAATATATGTTTATGACAGAAAATTTTACGTTCCGTGGGTTTCAGTCAAAAAATATTTACTATTATAAGACATTGGATATTGCACAGCAGACATTATTATAAATAGACCATAGAGATGCTTATTATTATACTACCATGGTCTATTAAATACTCTATGATAGACTTCAATGATAGAATCAATTTAATCAATTCTGAAAGATGAAGCAGTTTTTTTTTTGTCATAATTATTCTACTCTTTCCAACTTCATTTTATAAATGCGAAAAACAAGCCCATTCATAAAGCAACAAAGCATTTCTTTATTCTAGTACCTCAACCATGTTCTTTGCCGTAGTGTACTAAAATACCATTTTCAGGATCTGAAGACACTAGTAATGGTAATAGTGCCCCAGATAGGTTAATAAAATTGGTGGATAAAACAAATATACATACATACTCCTTTATTCGCCTCTACCGCTGTAATCAATAATTTCGATGTCTTAAATAAAAGTAATTAATAATTAATACCAAACTTCACTCAACGATACAAACAGCTGACTTCTGTAAAATAAATGCCTTTTTAGGTGTGTTGTTACAGTTTCGTCATAAAACTATTCCGCACGTCAAACGACTTTGAAACAAGGAGAAATAATCTGTTCTAATGACGTTATTATTTACAGATGGCCGCAGTTGTCTCATAATAAATATATATGTGAAAAATAGGGATTGTCGAGATAACGAGATGAGTAGACCAATTTAAATAAAGATTCAGTATGATGCTTCACAGGTTCTGACTTTAACCCAATTTTATTGGATGTAAATGTTTATTTATTATTTTGCGCATGTTAAGTTTTAACTGGTTAACTGACAACTATTTGCAGAAGCCAAACTTTTTCTACTATTCTCCTCAATTTCTTGATATAGCAAGATGGGATCATCAGCGAACAGTATACAAAAACTATCCCCAATTGCAATTGGTAAGTCGTTTATATAAATAAGAAACAGTATGGAACCTAAAACAGATCCTTGTAATACACCAGAGTACACCTCATTCTACAGGTAACAAAACACAGTCGGAACTTTCAACACTGACATCTTGTTGTCTAATACTTAAATAGGAATAGAAAAGTTGTAATTCTCTACTATGAATGCCATAGTATTCAATCCCTATTCTAAGGATATTCTAATTTATTCAATCAAAAGCTTTGGTTAAATAGCATAAGTGTTTTAAAATTAAGTCTTTCAACATATATATCGGCATTTATTGACGCTAATGAAGTTCTATTGTGGAGAAATCTTTCCTAAATCCGAATTGTAAGGGCGATAAAACGAATTGATTTTCTAAATACGAATGGAGTTTCTATGAAATAATGTGGGAATAATGAGAACGTGAAAAATTTGTACACATATTTTAGAAAATATAAGGACGATCGTAATATACTTGTTGTCCAATAGGTTGTCCAATACATCAGTATTCTCCTTTTCATGTGTAGGAAGAATCTTGGCCATTTTAAAAGAATTTGGCCAACAACCTTCCTCTACCATGTGGTTAAAGAAGTAGACAAGGAACTAGAGTGACGCCTTTGGCCTTTGATCATGTACGAGTATGTAACTATCAAAGCAGTAATAATTGAGCCACGCTGAATTTTTAAGTATAATAAATCTACGAATATCTGAGTTAAAAAATTGCTGAGGTTTCAGCAATTCCTCTATAGTAGGGCATATATTTGGATTTTATATAGACTTTAGCATTGTATCAGATACCGTAGTGAAAATATTGTTAAACTTATCGGGTGTTATACCTGTCAGATAGGTTGTTCATATTATATAATTTGTCCAGAAAGGGTAGGGGGTATTTGTAAATTCAATAAAAAAAACTACAAATCATAAAAATATATTTTTTTTATTTTTAGACAAAATTTTGAAACATTAAGTGCCAAAGATTATGTTGTCCGAATGTTGACCCTCGCTCTGTTGGCGCTCATCTAACAGAAGTGATTGGTTTGAGGTGTGGCAAGTGGCCCCATCTTGTTGAAACTATGTTTCCACATTAAAACCTTCAGACTCCTGCAGTTGTGGAACCAAAAAGTCCATACCCCCTACCCTTTCTGGACACCCTATATATACGCGTGGTATATACCAATTATATACCACGCGTTACGTTACATTACAGTTATATGCGTTTTCTTTGGTATCTTTTAAGGATGTTTTATAAGCTTTTCGACATTTAATCCTCGTTCGTTTCATATTGAAACAAATATTGTAATTAACTACAAAACATAATTCATAGATGCATATATTCAGGAGAAGAAAGTACCGAAAGTCTCATTACATTTTACGGGCTTGGTGGTACGCTTGTATGTGGACTTTTCTCGTTGTAAACTTTGCTTTTACAATACGCGCAAGTGCAACTTATAAACAGCCATTGTGGCATTTGGGTTTATTTTGTATAGATATAAGTATAGATATATGTAGTAATTATTTTATATTCAATATGTTGGGAATATGGGTTAAAAAAACACAAACTTATTTCACGCAGTCTTTATTGTCCTGTGAACTTTATAAAGGTTTGGCTTATACTCAGTTAAGTTTATTTAACACTAACACAACTTTTTAAAAACTATTTATTTACAATTGAAATGGAGCAGAGCCTCCGGCTAACAACAATATTCTGAATTTCCTTTACAAAAAATGAGAATTTATATCAAATCGGCTTTTGGTTAAACGCCGCGGGACTTGTAATGCCTTCCTTAATTGCGGATGATGCTTTGACCTTATAACGACTGCCTTGATAAAGGGTAGTGTGTGGTCCATAACTCCTCCATCCTTAGATCTTGGCGTCCTCGTCAAGGGTGGCTTGAAGATCCTTGAAGTTCTGGGCAGGAACTTGGATTATGGTTTTTGGCATACAAAATAGGGTTTTTATCCTTTTTCTGTACAAACAGAGAAATATCGACGTGATTATGAGAATAATAATAATTACAATGGTTATGGACAGGTGTCCAGTATGCAAGTCAATTCCTTGTAGGTCAGTCTCTTGCGTTAAGGGTTGGAGATCGGCCTTGAGATTCCTCAGCTGGTCAAGGTGTGAAGACTCCAAGTTGATGCGATATTGAGGTAGACCTTTGAGTGTGGTAGAACTCTTTGGAACTGTAAAACTCGATTTTTTATTAAAATTATATTCCGTGTTGTCTATAATAATCGAACATGGCGAATTTATTACATTATTTCCTAGGATAAAATGTCTTGAAATAATGTTTTGACACTTTTCTATTATTTCTTTACGGTCTTTAACACTGGTTAAGAGTCCGTTGGAAAGTTCTTTATATATTTCAAAGACACTAGTTTTCGCGGTAGTGCACTGAAGAGTGTTTTTTAAACTGCACTGGGTGGCTAATAGTTTTTCGCAAACAAACATGTTATTAGCTCTTCGACAGGTGTCAGTCCATCGGTCTTCGAATGGGGATTGTATGTAAAAGGTAGCAGGGGGGATTAAAACGGTTTTTGTCGGACTCGGTATAGGGTAGATTTTAGAAATATTATAAGTAGTTGGATTTAAAATAGGTATTTTCAGTACCATTAAAAGAATGTCGTTTACCGAGATAATTCCAAGTTTTGAATTTCCTAGGATTTCAAAAGGGTGATTTTCATCGTACGAGAGCAACATTGACCTTGAGTAATGTTTTAATAATTCGTCCTCTATCATTTCAAGTTCGTTGTGGTCAATTATTTCTAAATTTGGTATTTCTCGATTTGTTAGTGTGATCGTTCTAATCAGTAAATTTAATCGGTTTTCGAATTCAAGTAGCAATTCTTTTTGCGAATTTATGATTAGCATTGAGTCCAGGTAGTACGTATAATTTTTAATTGATTTTTCTAGTTGTTTTTGATTTGAATATAAGTTGTCAAATTCTATACGTATTGAGGTTGTCAATTTTGAGAGAATTGTAGCAGTTTGAGTTAGCCTCTGATTTATCTTTTGTTGATTCTTTGAAAGCTTTTCCAGATTTTGGTTTATGTTTTCAAGATCTTCTTGATCTAAATTTCCCGATATAAATTTGACGACGGATCCAAGGCCATTGATTAGGCCTCTTTTATTTCTACAATGTATAATTTTATTTAGCGAATTTTTTGTTCTTGTTAAGATGTTTAGTAGTGATTGTTTATTTTGTATTACTGGGATTATTTCCGGTTTTTTGGTTTTGTGAATTAGAGTTAATGTACCGTTTGATAGGTTCTCGAAATTTGCGCGCAATTGAATGAGGTCGTATGAAAAATAGAGTTTATGGAAGTAATTGAGTGTCTTCGCTGTCCCTAGAGGTTCCTGGTAGTAACCTTGGGTCTTGAGAGGAGTTTTTATCATTGCTTGACATGTCAGGACGTTCCTGCAAAGAAACAGTTTTTCTAATAGGTTTTAATTTTTTTAATGGTTGGGTAGTAATTGTTCCTTTAAGGGTTTCGATTTGAACTTGTTTGTCTTTTTGTGATATAGTACCTCGTTGGTAAATAGGTGCATTTTTTGGGAGCCTAGTTTTTTCTGCTGATTTATGGTAAACAGTTTGACCTGATTGTAGAGGTGGAATATTTTGACTATTGCGATTTCTCATCGTAAGTACACTTTGTGCCTTTTCTTGATTTTTTGTTTTTATCTGCTCTAAAAACGGTAAAAGTTCTCGCCTTCTTTGTTCTATATAATTTTGATAATTTTGTGGGGTTAAGCTAAAGTCAACTTCCTGCATATAGGGACCATATAAAACTGAAAAAGGTGAGTGGCCAGTGCTGGAGTGGATTGACTGATTGTATATCCAGGTAGCTGTAATCATCTGGCTATCTGGGGTCTCTTTAGGGTTCTTAAGGTTAATTATTCTAAGTTTCTCGATTATTGTCGAGTGGAATCGTTCGATATGTGAGTTTGAGTTCGGGTTGTGAGGGGTGGTAAAATGCAATTCTATGTTAAAGAGTTGGCAAAATTCTTTAAACTGAGTATTATTAAAATTTGTGCCTCCGTCGCATACAATTCTTTTCGGTATGTGATTGTGGCTGAAGAAATGTCGTAATTTTAGGAGTGTGCATAAAGTATTTGCAGATTTTAGAGCGTATGCCTGGGCGTATTTTGAAAATGAGTCTATAATTGTTAAAAAATTCATGTTCAAATACTGCAATATGTCCAGATGAATGTTTTCAAAGGGTTTGTTGTAGATCATTGGGCCTTGTAAAGGTGGGTTTAGTGGTTGACGTTCGTATTTCGACATCTGACATACATTACAGTGATTAATAATGGTGGTAATTTTGTCTTTTATTTTAGGAAAATAAACATTTTTTGAAAGGTGTAGGTATGTTTCGTTAATACCATTGTGAGTTTGGTTATGGTAGTTATGAATATACTGTTCCTGTTTTTCAGCTTCAAGTATGTCAGTTAATAGAATGGACGAAATTACAATTTTTGTTCTTTTATTGAATTTATTTTTCAGTAACCTAAGTACTTGTTGTCTAAAATCTGGGTCCGGAATGTGCAAACATGTTATATCGTTTGGTGAGATTGACTGGATTAGCATATCCATAAATAATTCGTTAGTATTAGGGGTGGAGATTGTTATTCGTTTCTTATTTTCAAAAATTGTGATTACTCGTTTTTCGACATGGCCTTCGCGTTTTTGAATGACTAATTGGTTTTTAAAGGTATTTACCGATTTTTCAGTTATTGGAATAACAAGCCCGGTATCATCGTTATGTACCGAACTAATTTCCATAGATAAGCCATTATCCTCAATCTGATTCTGCCCAAGTAGATCTCCGAGTTCGTCAGGTTCAAACTTCGGTAAATTATTAGGTGACAAAAGCAGTTGTTCTATCTCGTCATCGGCGAGTACGGGAGGATTTTCAGAAATATTGGCTATCAAAGATTCGGTTTCGTTTACATTAATTTCTATTCCGGAGAGAGCATCGGCGACGTGATTTTCTTTACCTTTACGATATTTTATGTCGAAATCGAATTCTTCCAGTTTGATTTTCCAGCGAACAAGATGCGAGTTTGGTTCTTTTAATTTCGAAAGCCATACGAGAGAGTTGTGATCGGTTTCTATCGTAAATTTTCGTCCAAATAAATACGGCCTAAAATGTTTTGCAGAATCGACAATTGACAATAACTCTTTTTCGATAGTGCTATAGTTACGTTCCGCAGAATTTAATGTGCGCGAATAGTATGCAACGGGTCTGTTGTTCTGACTGAGTACCGAACCGATAGCGACGTTGCTTGCGTCGGTCGTCAGCGTGAATTCCTTTTCGAAGTCTGGGTAAATTAGTACGGGGGCGTTTGTTATAGATGTTTTTGCATTTTCAAATGCTTGCTTATAGTCATGATCAGATATATTGATTTTTTCATTTTTCCGTAGACATTTAGTAAGAGGTTGGACTAATTTCGCAAAGCCTGGTATAAATTTTCGATAATATCCTACTAGGCCTAGGAATGACTTTATTTCCTTTGTTGTTTTCGGGATGGGGAATTTCGTGATTGAATCAATTTTAATTGGATTTGGGATAATACCTTCAGGTGTAATTACATGTCCAAGAAACGCGACTTCTTTACGAAGAAATTCGCTTTTATCTAATTGAATTTTTAGATTTACACTTTGCAATTTTTGAAAAATCTGTTTTAAATGAATTAAATGTTCTTGAAGTGATTTTGAAAAGATAACGATGTCGTCCATGTACACGAAACATATTTTGTACTGAAATTCTTTTAGAACTTGGTCCATCATACGTTGAAAAGTTGCAGGTGCGTTTTTCAGGCCGAACGGCATACGTAAATATTCGTAATGGCCATTATTTACGCTAAATGCAGTTTTTTTGGACTCAGGATCCATTTCAATTTGATGAAAACTTTGGGCAAGGTCAAGGGTCGAAAAATAGGTGCATTTACCTAAATTATCAAGGATTTCCTCTATTTGTGGTAGGGGGTATTTATCCTCGATAGTTACCTCGTTAAGTTTCCTGTAATCAATTACCATTCTATACTTTTTTTTCCAGGTGCGTCAACCTTTTTTGGAACAATCCAAACAGGTGAGTTGTAAGGGGATATACTGGGTCTGATGATTTTATCTCTAAGCAATTTTGAAATTTGGCGTTGGATTTCCTCTTGCATTGATTGAGGGTGTCTAAAGGATTTAGTGTATATGGGATGGTTATCAACAGTTCTAATATTATGTTTGACGTGCGATGTGAAAGACAGATCGCAGTCTTCATGATAAAAAAACATTTTTAAATTTGTGACATAGGTCGATTACTTTTTCTCTTTCTTCACGATTGAGATGGTCAGTGCGTATTAATTTAGCAAATTCGAGTTTTTTATTATCTTGCGTAATTTTAGATTCGATATTAAAATATTCGCAAGGGATAACCTGTATGCGATTTGGAAATATAATTTGGGAGTCAAGTGATTTTTCAAATGGGATTTCGGAGATGCCATTTTTTGTAATAGTCAGACAATCAGGTCAGGTATAGTGTGGTTTTCGTCAATTTTGATACTTGGAATATAGACAGGGCCATTTTCAATTGATGTAGGTATTAATATTTTGTCTCTTTCGGTAGACAAAAAGTTTATTTGTTCGTCTAATTTAAATTCAAAATAAAATGGTATACTTGTAGTTTTATTTAGAGTTAAAATTTGATTTTCATAGTCTATATTAGCTTTTAATCTTTTAAGATCGTGCGATCCAATTAGCAAATAAAAATTTTTGTGCCAGGGAATTACTCTAATTTTTATTTCATTTTTGACACCTAATTCTTCAAACAGTCTGAATTTAAGATTTTTGTCGGATCTTACTGTGCGATGTAAGCCTGTTAATTCGAAAGGTTCGAGAAATACATGTTTTTTAAAACGGTGCAAAAGATTCGGGTTAATAACGGAATCTGTAGCTCCGGTGTCTATTAAAATTTTTAAATTAATGTCAGGTAAAAAGAAAAATGGCAGTTTAGGTTTTGAGTTAATATTATTTAAATCTATATTTATTATGTGGTGTTTCGTTGATTCGAGGCATCTATTATAAAATTTTCTTGATCTTCTGTGTCTTATAATTGTCCGTCACAAACGTCTATATATGGTTCGTGTTGGTCAAAGTCGTAAAATTCATATTCATAATTATTTGTTTGCGATTGTGATGTTTCGTTTTCTAAAGGTGTGTTACTTTCTATGTTATAGATTTTTGGTTTTGACGCTATAGTTGAGACAGACATAGGCGTTGGCTTGTAATTTTGAGGGGTTTTTTGTTGGTAATTAGAAAATTGTGATCTTCCAAAATTATTGTTTGAATTTTGAAAATTATTTTGCATAGGTCTATGTGGTAATGGTTTATTAATATCTCCGAAAGTTCTTTGATTTGAATTTTGGTTCGTATTTGGGCTTTGTACGTTAGGTCGAGGGTTTTGTTGAGGTAGGCTTTGTTTTGGTACTGGTTTTGGTTGAACTTTTTGCGAGAAGGAACTTGAATTTTGGTACGCGAATATTTGCTTGTGAGCATGTTGTCTGTTGTTGTGTTCGTGGCAGCGAGTGAGGGCTGTCTCGATAGTATCAGGTGGTATATAAGTAAATAGGGTGAAATACGGGTCTCTAACACCTAATGTGAATTGTTCTAAGGTTATTTTAGCAATATGTGACCTTTTCCATTCAATTTCTGTTATATTTGAGGAATATAGCTGTGCATGATTATTGAAGGCGTTCCTACATTTAACAACTCTATGATAAAATTGCGTGATGTCTTCGTTAAAGTGTTGTCTACAACCTTTTAATTGGGCGAATAACAAGTTCGCGTTTTGATGATTACCGTATTTTAATAGAGCAGCTTTAATTTGAGGCCAATCATTGGTAGGTTCTTGCGATACGTCATCAACAACTTGTCCGCGCAATTTATTTAAAATGCCTAACTTAATAAAGGAATGTTGAAATTCTGACAGTTGAAACTTTGAAAATATTTCGAGCACATTATCTATATTTTGGATAAAATGCGGTAAATTGTCGTGAGGGCCAAAAGTAGGAAGAGTTTTCAACATTTCAGAGACCTCCTGGATTGAAAGAGCCATTTTTAATGTGTTATTAGTATTTAAATTTAAACTTATTTCACCTAATTCTAAGCGAATTGTTTCGATAGCCGATTCAGGTAAATTTATTTGCGAAGTCGAGGTTGTGATAAGCTCGACAGGTATGTCTTGAGAGACGAGAGGTTTTTTTCTTAAACTTTTTGTTTTGCTTTTTGCAGAACTTGGAATTATTTCAATATTTACGAGGTCTTTTGACATGAAATATTTTAAATTATATCGTGGAGTCGGGTTTTAACCGTACTCTTACTAATAAAATAAACGTTTATAGGTGCAATTAATTTGAAATAATTTCACAATTAAATATCTATGTAAAAAATTATTATTATTTTTTTTATACCTATTTTATTTGAGAGTACGTTGTTAGGGAAAGACGGGACTTATAACTATGAAATTGGAAAGGTACTTACAGGAAGATCAGACCGATGAACATTGTCTCTGGTCTCAGGAATCTTCTGTCCGTGACTTTCTCTTTTCGCACTCGAAGATGGAGTCGTGCTGATTGGGGCTTCTCGGTGAAGGATTCCATGCAGCTTTCTTGAAGGGGTTGGTGGTATCCTAGGGTGTTGAGCTTGCCGTTCTCGAGCGAAGTGATTCACGAGGAATTTTCTTCTTTGGAGAAAACGTTGTCGGTTCGTTGGATACGTAGTGAGGTATTAAGATACACCGTTGGCAAAGTTTTTCGCTATGAATGCCTTTTCCAACGTCTACGTATCCTGTTCGCAGCGCCAGTTAAGTTTATTTAACACTAACACAAGTTTTTAAAAACTATTTATTTACAATTGAAATGGAGCAGAGCCTCCGGCTAACAACAATATTCTGAATTTCCTTTACAAAAAATGAGAATTTATATCAAATCGGCTTTTGGTTAAACGCCGCGGGACTTGTAATGCCTTCCTTAATTGCAGATGCTGCTTTGACCTTATAACGACTGCCTTGATAAAGGGTAGTGTGTGGTCCATAACTTACTCCTACTAACTATATTTGAATTATTACAAAGAAACAGAGAGCGTGTGTTTACAACTCTTTAGTCAGCGGTTCTCGGCGGCAACTTGGCCCTGGTGTGAATTATATAAACATCATAAATATGTCATAGGAAATAGGACGTATTTGATTACATACATGAGTTGCTTTTATTTTTGTAATCTCCAACACAATACAATTTTTTTATCCAGTCCAACTATCCAGGTGTATCCCGCGGTGTTTATTCGACTCGTTTCAGTTCCGTCACTTTCGTCAGAGTTAGTGTACGTCGACGGGCAACGAGCGAGTAAAACGTCAGTGCTATGATAAGTCTCGGGTTTGGCGGGTTACGCGGCCGTAGTTAAGAGTGTTGGTAGTCTGTGGTTCGAACAGTCACCGGTTGCGTGTGCGGTGATTAGATTATAGTATACGAACGGAACGATGTCTGTACCTGGAAAAGAGAGCGATAATGGTGTAGTGGAATTTCAATTTTACAGACCTGAAGCCGAAACGAAATGGCAGAGTTTTCGGAAGGCAATTTACGACCCATCGTCTAAACGGATTCTTGGACGAACTCCAAAAAGCTGGGGTAAGTTTTTATTGTTTGTTTACTTTAACATAACCTATATATACCGTCATCGCAAATTCTTCATATTACTTCATTCGGTGCAATGATTCTATATGTAAAATATATTCTGTATTAAAATAATTACTTTATATTCCTGCATACTATATACTTGTTTTTATAAAATTAACTGTATTATAATGTGTTATATTCTATTTTAATATTGTAAACATGTTAGGTATTTTTTATTGTAAACATGTTCGTGCACAACTTACCTGCTGCTTTTTTAGTTTTTGGGTAAATTTAACAGACCAATTTTTGTCACATATTCGGCTCAACCTATAATAATAAACACGAATAAACATATGCCAGTGGTCTTCATTTTAACATTTCCTTCTAATTCTTCAAATTTGGCCATAACGTTCAATTTTTATAAGATACAAGTTTTAAGTGATTTTTTTTAATACAACACGTTTTGTTTCGTTTACTGTTCGATATATGTACGTGCGTACTGTTCGATATGTGTATGTATGTATTGTACGACCAAGAAATAATAATGCGACTTTATTTTTGCCTTATATTTTTAGAGTTAATTATCCTCTTTACCTATATTTCCTGGAAATTTCGAATATCGGGCACCAAATGTGTCTCATTACATTCTTCCATCGATATACCATCAAGAGAGGAGTTAATGACATAGATGATACTTTTGATACATTTCTTTTAAAAATAGGCAATATTGAATTTATTTTAAACTTAAGTTTGCTTTTGGTTTTGGTCAATGGAGGGTGTGACAGTTTTGAGACCAATAGCACAATTAACTCCAAAAATTAATTATTTATTGCTTGTATTTCAGGGGAACATCTAGAAGTTCATCCTTGCATATTTTCTTGATAGTACATATATCTATTACCTTTAAAGTCGATTATAAGTCCTTTCATGAGGGCAAAATTCGATTAACAGTTGTGAATATATTTAATCCAAAGTATACGCAAATAAATATATGAATTAAAATATCACAGACTGAAAAACTGCTGTAATGCTCTTATAAAAAGACTTTTGAAAGCAGCTGAAGGCAGCAGATAACAGTTTTACGAGAAAATATGAAAAAAAAAACATAGATCCATAAATAAAGGGTGAAGTTGGATAACTCTAGTGCTCCAAATGCAGCGCAAAATAGTAGGCTATTCCAGAAATTAGCGAATCGAACAGATGGAATGGCAAAATTAACAATGCTGGAAATAGAGATGAACAAACATAATATATATGATCGAAGTTATTTAACCGTTTTTTAGTATTGTAAAGTATACAACTATATATTACGACTTGTTTTATTGAAATTTATTCCTTGAAGAGTTCTAAAGTTAAGTAAGTTGATAAGTATTATGCCGATACTTACATAGTTGTTTATAATTTTATTACACCAAATTGTTTATTTTGAAATCCTATTACTGATATTTTGGGATACATGGGAGATGATATGTGATCTCTGAAAGGAGAGGCTGTTTTAACGGCAGATCTAGTCGTCACTGATGAGTTACAGAAAAATGAGAAACAATCGGATTCAGTCCTAAAACGATTGCCCGTTTTAGGATTGAATTATTATTTTTAGTTATTTCCCAGTATTTCAAATCACAATCTCAATTATGAGAAGCTGTTTAAGCTTTTATGAGAATTTGTTTATTGTAATAGTACCTACTGACATTGTTGGTAGAAAGTAACGTGCCAACGTGCAAGAAGAATAAAATTGATGATTATATCGTTCTATAAGTGACATGAGATTTACTACATCTTGTTGATGAGGTGTGGTGAATTCCATTACTCCATTACTAATGAAATATAGATTGTTACTTTTCCGCACTCCACTGTAGCGGAAAAGTAATGTGATCGTGTAAAGAAATAAATAGTTTTAAAACCTTAAAACGGACTTTTCCGCACGTAGAACATCTTTATCTCGAAATTGAGTGGCCGAGAACAAATAAACCAACACATAAATGCAGAATATGTGTTTTATGCGACAGTTTTACTTTTTTCAAATAATTCACTCTCGTGCTTCCTCATGACCCATGAACAGGGTGGGGTGTGTCCTATACACCTCAAAATCAATAGATGTCGTCTGGTAGGCGTCCCTAATCAGAATCAGTCGAAACCCGATCGATCCGACACGAGATAGGATACACCCCACCCTGTCCATGGGTCATGAGAAAGCACGATGGTGGACTATTTGAGAAATTTTTTTTGTTAACACGATAACTCAACTAAATCCTGTCGGATCGATCAGGTTTTGACTGATTCTGATCGGGGATGTCTCCCAGACGACACCCATTGATTTTGGGGTGATAGCACACACCACTCCCTCCCTTGAGATAATTTGTGATTTTTTTTTATTAGCGCGATAATCAACTAAATCGTGTCAGATCGATCGGGATTTGACTAATTCTGATCGGGGACGTCTCCCAGACGACACCTATTGATTTTGAGATGGATAGGACACACCCCACCGTGTCCATGGGTTATGAGAAAGCACGATGGTGGACTATTTGAGAAATTTGTTTTGTTAATACGGTAAGTCAACTAAATCGTGCCGGATCGATTGAGTTTTGACTGATTCTGATCGGGAACATCTCCTAGACGATATCTATTGATTTTGAGGTGTACAGGATACACTCCAACTTGTCCATGGGTCATGGGAGAAAGCACGACGGTGGACTATTTGAGAATTTTTTTTTGTTAACACGATAACTCAACTAAGTCATGTTGGATAGATCGGGTTTTGACTGATTTGGATCGGGAACGTCTCCCAGACGACACCTAATGATTTTGAGGTGGATAGAACACACTTTACCTTGTTCATGGGCCATGAGAAAGTACAATCGTGGACTATTTGAGAAATTTGTTTGTTAGCACGATCACTTAATTAAATCGTGTCGGATCGATCGGATTTCGACTGATTCTGATTAGGGACGTCTATTGGTTTTGAAGTGGATGTGACACACCCCACCCTGTTAATGGGTCATGAGAAAGCACGAGGGTGAACTATTTGAAAAATGTAAAACTATCGCATAAAACACATTCTGCATTTATGTGTTGGTTTATATTTTCTCGTCCACTCAATATCGAGATAGAGATGTTCTACGTGCGGAAAAGTCCGTTTTAAGGTTTTAAAACTGTTTATTTAGATATAGCATTAACCAATAAGCTAATCTGAAATAAATAGAATTTGAATATTTACTGTAATATTGAACGTGATCATATAGAGAATTTAGGGAATTTTAAAAGAGGTATCCCATAGTCCATACTCTCTCTCACTGCAGAAAATCATTCATGATATCACAATTACCACCGATCTCATAAATTCAAATCACACAAAAGGTACATTAGTTAAATTCAATTTTTTATAAGCAGTTAAAAGTTTGTTCCAGGTTTTTAAGCATTTAAAAACCCGTTTCAGGTTTTTAATAACTTATAAAAAATAAACGTGCATTATTCTATATCGAATAACTAGTTTTTATTAACTGGTCCGTTGGTCTTGAATCGGTTGGTCTTGGTCAAACTTACATACATTCTCATGGTGAACATTAGAGACATACAGAAAGAATATTAACATTTTGGTATTATATTACAGTTATCACTATCAGATTTGCAGTAAAATATAAAGATAAGAGATAATAAACGTGTAATAATTGTAATTATAAAACACTTAATTTATGAATGATTTTAAATGTATCGTTAAAATAGATATTATCAGTTGTTTCAATTGTGATATGTAGAAACAGGTTAATTATAACGTTCTTACCACGTATACAAGTTTACGAATTTTTAAACATCTAGCTGCAGCACTTTGTACCAAATCATTGATTTTTTTCAAGGCGACGACGGGTAAAAAATCGGTGGGCTTGTTTAATTAAGAGCACAACCATATATCCATTAAGTCGGAAAACTTATAATTTATTCACTAGGGGAAGTAAATATTTCGCTCACCCCTTTACAATATTCGCCGAAATCTTGCTCTAAAAATCCGGTGGATGTATTTAATAAAATTCACAGACGTACGTGGTAATTTTTTATACCTTATATTTTATATCATATAATAAAATTATCACCTAATTAAACAAGAAAATCGCAACAATATTTCTGAATATACATTGCAGTGATAAAATTTCTCACAGTATTTATAATATTGTTATTAAATATTAGAAAAAAATTTTAAAATACGGCAATTGAATTTTTCAAAAAGACATTGGAGTGATATTTATAAAAATTTAATATATACCCTTGCCTTTTTTAAATAGTTTTCTTCTCTTTTAACAAAAATGGATTCTTTCCTAAAATTGCACCACATATTAGGACAATATTTTGTAAGTTACCATTTACAATGTTTTTTGGGTCCTTCATTAACATTGGTCTGATATTGGCCGGCAAGTGTCTCGACATCTTATATGGAACAAGTGATTTCGAATTCATTTCTCTAAATTATTTGGCCTATTAAAATAGGCCCGTAACCTTAAATAACAAAAGAAGGAGTAATCCAAGGGCGTTAATTCAGGTCGAGAAATAACCAGACATCAACACCAAAATAAAGAGGAGCTCCGTATCGTTGAAACCAAATTCTTTAATGGTCACATGATCATCATTGTTTGGATAAAGAATTGTTAAAGCTGGAAATTTGAAGCTGGTAACTTGAAATTTGGAAATTCTAAATATCTAGCTAGCATGCAAAATTTTTTCATGTCTTAAAATATGATTTCCTATTATTTCAGCTCATACATTTACTTTATATTGACACTGGTTGTGCGAATATAATGAGGATTCTCTTAAAGCTAACTAATATGGCATCTGGAATCTAATGAGAATTCTCTTGAGACTAATATCTGCAATTATGACGATGAACTACCACATTCCAAAGGTGTTTCGTCAAAAAAAAAAAACTTGAAAACGACTTTTCATTATAACGCAACGTGATATATTCACAAAATGTATGCGAGAAACCTCTCAAGTTGCAAAATATTTCTATTTCTTAATCCAACCCTATTTTGCGATTCTAAGTTAACACCAGTTATTATATAAACGGTAAACATAAAACCTCTAATGTGGGATACTATTATAAGTGAAATACTTTAGAGACCTCATTTTTGTTTAAATAAACAGTTTAAAAACCTTAAAACGGACTTTTCCGCACGTAGAACATCTCTATCTCGAAATTGAATGGCCGAGAAAAAATAAACCAACACATAAATGCAGAATATATGGTTTATGCGACAGTTTTACTTTTTTCAAATAGTCCACCATCGTGCTTTCTCATGACCCGTGGACACGATGGGGTGTGTGCTATCCACTTAAAAATCAATAGATGTCGTGTGGTAGACGTCCCTAATCATAATCAGTCGAAACCCGATCGATCCGACGGGATTTAATTGAGTGATCGTGCTAACAAAAAAAATCTCAAATAGTCTACCATTGTGCTTTCTCATGACCCACAAACATGGTAGAGTGTGTTCTATCCACCTCAAAAGCAATGGGTGTCGTCTGGGAGACGTCCCCGATCAGAATCAGTCAAATCCCTATCCAACACGATTTAGTTGAGTTATCGTGCTAACAAGAAATTTTATTAATGCCGACGACGACACACACAAAATTGTTTGAAACCCATTTTTTTTGTTTTTAGACTGAAAAACGAAAAATAAACGCTAGAAAAATTTTTTTTACAGGATTTAAATTTAATTTATACGTTAGACAACGTTTTTTTAATCAATCTAATTTGTATGTTAATCAATGTTAGTCAATAACGTTGACGTTTTTTGACTTTTAAAAAATATATTTAATAAGAAAATTATTTATTTATTTAAAATATAGCTACCCAACAGAAATTAGACATTTCCAGTTATAGAAGAAGATACACACAGCACAGTAGAAATATTATAAATACAATAAAATTAAGTTCTAAATATACAAGATTATAGTTAATGTGTCTAATACAATAGGTATATTAACAATACAATGACTACAGAACATACATACATATTCACAAAAAAAAGAGTACTATCATTAATTAGTGGAGCAGAACAAACACATGAAAAATATAGATATTTCCTCTATGTTATACATTTTGTGTCGTAAAATGATTTTTAATGTTCCCAATGGACAGAAAAAATATCTATTTGATCTTGCAATAGTCAGATACAATGTACACATGAAATGTATACATTTGATAGATTTGGGACGATTGAAGTAAATTTGTACTTACATATATTGCATTTGGAAATAAAATATATATGAAAATCGCGATGTGATTCTGGGTACAATTAACTTGATCTGTTGCAATATTGAGGGGCTGCCAAAACAAGAATTAATAATCTCATAAAAAAATATAATGAACTCTCCTCTTCTAAAGATATGTGTTAACCGAATCTAATAAATTATGTTGGTTATATGCTGGCTATACCCCATCTATCCGAAACCTAAGCTACTTCAAAAACTTTCTTTGTACCCTTTGTATACTATGCATATTATGCGAAACAGTTTAGGCTTTATTAATTTACATAATAACCAATAACGTGACTAATTCGTTAACGTATTGCATTCTACAGTTCCCCAGGAAGAAACTAAAATCAACAGGAAATTCGATACGGTCTAATCTCCAACAGTAATTCCATTATCAAAGTCAAGCTATTTTAATCTAACCACAAATTACAAACGTATATGTAATGCCAAGAATGTTTTTGACACGATATGATATATTATGTGAATTGTATCTGAAAAGAAAATCTCGTAGGTATTTTATTTTTATACAGTTTTAGAATTGGCACATCAGCAGTAACTAAATTTTTTCGGTGTCGACAGAATTCGCATGATCCGGTGTGTAGCGGGAAGCCATACTATTGATGCAATACCAGGTGATTTAAAAAAGTTAGGTACTTAGCTAGTGGTTTATTTTACTTTTCCTCACTCAACTATATTAGCGGAAAAGTTTTTCGTTTATTTTTCGTTTTTCAGCCTAAAAACCAAAAAAATATGGTTTTTAAAACATTTGTGTGTGTGTGTCGTTGTCTGTGTGTGTGTCGTTGTCGTCGGCATTAAAATTTCTTGTTAGCAGGATAACTCAACTAAATCGTGTCGGATCGTTCGGGTTTTAACTGATTTTGATTGGGGACGTCTCCCAGATGACACCTATCGATTTTGAGGTGGATAGGACACACCCCTCCCTGTCCATGGGTCTATTTGATATTTTTTTTTGTTAGCACGATAACTCAACGAAATCGTGTCGAATCGATTGGGTTTTGACTGATTCTGATCGGGGACGCCTCCCAGACGACACCTATCGATTTTGAGGTGGATAGGACACAGCCCACCCTGTCCATAGATCACGAGAAAGCACGATGGTGAACTCTTTGAGAAATTTCCTTTGCTAATACGACAACTCAACTAAATCGTGTCGGATTGATCGGGATTTGACTGACTCTGATCGGGAACGTCTCCCAGACGACACCTATTGATTTTGAGGTGGACAGGACACACCCCATCCTGTCCATGGGTCATGAGAGAGCACGACGGTGGACTATTTGAGAAATTTCTTTTGTAACACGATAACTCAACTAAATCATGCCGGATCGATCGGGTTTTGACTGATTTTGATCGGGGACGTATCCCAGACGACACCTATTGACTTTAAGGTGGATATAACACACTTTACCATGTTCATGTGTCATGAGAAAGTATAATGTGTGGACTATTTGAGAAATTGTTTTTGTTAGTACGATGACTCAATTAAATCGTGTCGGATCGGTCGGGTTTCGTCTGATTCTAATTAGGGACGTCTACCGGACGACATCTATTGATTTTGAGGTGGATAGGATACACCCCACTCTGTTCATGGGTCATGAGAAAGCACGATGTATGGAGTATTTGAGAAAAATTGAAAAAAAATAAAACTGTCGCATAAAACATATATTCTGCATTTATGTGTTGGTTTATTTTTTCTCGGCCACTCAAGTTCGAGATAGAGATATTCTACGTGCGGAAAAGTCCGTTTTGAGGTTTTAAAACTGTTTAGTTCTTTTTATACCCATTCATCATTTCTGTTTAGATCGAAAATATTTTTCACATATTAATAAAATGGGACAAGTAGCTTTAGGGTTAGAATAAGAGCGCAATATTTGAATTGCGCGCCATATTGTCTCTGATGATGCGATAGGTAAACAATTGTGACAGGGAGGACAGGACACAGATACAAGTTAGTAAACATGAAGCGCTACACGATACAACAACGCGTCCTTATCGTTAAACATTATTATCAAAATGGTCAGAGTTTGGTTGCTACTATTCGTAAAGTGTGTCAAATTTTCCAAATAATATTCCAAATTTATCAACTGAAAAAAATAATCGAAAGTACTGGTTCAATTATTGATATGAAACACACGACATGAGCTCATAGGGGTCGTTCAGAACAAAACATCATGGCAGTACGCGAGAGTGTGGCCGAGAGTTCAGGGACCTCTGTCGTCATCGCGCACAATAATTTGATATTTCAACGGCCACTCTTCAGCATATTCTCACTAAAGATTTGCATATCCATACTTACAAAGTCCAATTGGCTCAACGTAGATAATGCACAGCGAAGAGAGTTTACAAATTGGATCATTGAACAACAGGAAGTGAATACCGATTTTGTGAAAACAGTATACACTACACTCGATGCGCGTTTCGCCACCAAAGTTGGCATCGTTTAGAGGTGATTGAAACTCTACTTCGAAGACCACTGACTTCGAAACTTCGTTGCAGGCAAGAACGATATATCCAAGGATATCTTGGTCAATTTTCATATAAAGCCCTCCACAAGTATATTAATTAATGTTATACAGGCAATCCGTCTCATCCGTTAACGATATGTGCCACAAATACTTAAAAGACTAGATCCTAACGCCTGGATGAACTATCTATACCTTAATACCACCTACTTTCTTTAAAATCACTATATTTACGTACAAAGAATCCCATCGATGAATCACTAGGTCCGTATCCACATATAATGAATCAATCGGGGAACACCTACATACTACATACGTTCTACCTACATACTGCGGTAGAACGAAATGGATACTGTTATCCGTCGAGCCATGACGAGGATAGTGCATCACAACCAGAGATCTATCCCCATCACATTCACAGTTCAACAATACATCCTAGTGTTTGTGGACAAAATGGATAAAAAATAACAGTGTAGGTAGATACATTTGACAGATTATATTTTTGTTGGATTGTAGCGGTCGTAATTATACATTATTTAAACGTTTTTGGAGGTATTTTATTGTCCTTAATTTTTCCAAATATTTACATGGACTTAACACCGAAGAATCAGGTATATTACCCATGTTTAAACTCAAATTATCGTACGGAGTGTAAAAACATTGTCGAGCAATCTTCAAATGAATTCATGTAGTCGTTTTCATGAATGAAACTATTTAAGCTAACTACAATGTTTGTAACTGCATCTACAAAAATAACTTTTGTATTTAACAGACAAGAATGCATTGAAGTAACTAGAAGTATCTTGGAAATAAGCCAAATACTATTTCATAAATAAGTCTTCGCCAAAATATTCAGTTAATAATTTGCGTTTTCGATATTTACAAGAAATATTTATTGAAATCGTTCGGTAATGTACGGTGTTCTGTAATAACTGTGAAGTTTGCATTATTTGAAAATATCAATATACAGTCACAGAATATACAGTCGAACACGGGAATAATATGTAAATATATAATACCATAATATGATTAACATAATATTATGGAAACTGAGACTGATAAAATACAATAATAATCATAATTTAGGAGTAGGCGCAATGTACAGATGATTATTGCACTAAGTATTATGCACTATTATCTAAAAGTGGTATGATTTCACACCATATTCAGATCAGATGATGCACATCTGTTGGTGGTGAAAATGTAAAATTTTCATACTAGTAAATGGTAATAATATAAATCATAGAAATCAACAACGATGGCTTGTATGCATTTCACCAGCCATTTCACCACCATTTTTGTGTATACCCATCATGTAATCAACGGTATTGCATGAAAACTGTTTGGTGTTGAATTTAGTTTTACATATAAAATCTATTTTATACCTTTTATAGTGTAAATAAGAAATGAAATGAAAATATGCTCGCCCAATTCCTATTGTCTATACTAGTTAAAAAAGAGTGTACTAAGAAACTTTAGAACAGAGTACGATTTTGTTTTGCTGTTTCTATCTGTGGCTTACTGTATAGTAAAAACTGTAAATAGGAGACTAGTTTTCCACAAACACGGAAGAATTGGACACCGAATTTTCTACGAACACCATTTTACCAATCAATTTGGAATCATCAGAGATTCTGAAAGGTGTTTAAATAAACATCTAAGTTTATTCATCTCTTGATTATACCAACTTGGTCTGCGAAATGCGTATCCAGTGACGATTAATCTGTCCGTGTTTTATGCTATCACATTTAAATATAAACTAATATAATTATAGTATTATCAAAAAATAACACGTATGTAATTGTTATTATATATGATAAATAGATAATTAACTCATTTGTAGCAGATAAACGAATTTAGGTTTTCTCAAAGTATATGCTCTGTAAATTATACCGTTATCAATATAATTAGATTATGCGACAATTATGCCGATATTAAGATAAAATTGCCAACAATTTGATTTGCCATAAATTTCTGTTTAGGATTTACGTGCTTAGTATCCAAGAAGAGTCATTGAACGGTGTTTTATAAATTTGCACATACAACATATTTGGAATATAGTAAAAATACTAAATACATAATAAGTAAAATGTTCCTCTTATAATCATATAAGAGATAGAAAATGTAAATTTTATTGTTTACAAGTTGCGCATTCTATGTATCAAATAACACCGCAGACCTTTTTAAACTATCCATAGACTGTACAATTTGCAGTGCATCAACCTGTGCCATTTATCAAGCATTAACGTTAGTTATAGAAATACACATATGTACCACGAAAAAGTCCAGAAAAGACCATGAGTTCATCTTGCATCATTACAAAACCCTAAGCAACATTATAGTCAAACCGAATTAATATATAGAATAAAGCAAAAAGAATTTTTAATTTGCCAGGGCTTACGGCCACATAATATGTATAGGGAAAAGGATACAGTAACATAGCTGACAATTGTATTTTCTGTACTAGATTGTAATCATTCTTTTCTGTACTCTGAGGCACTGGAACTGAGGAGGAGGCAGCGTACTCCGTTCATTGTCGGACCTGCGCTGTTCGAAGTCAAGCAACGGATTGCACGGTGCGACTTGGATGGGTGACGCATGGTCTTATTCTTATGGTGCCGCGGTGGTGCTGACTTGGTATTTGGTAACAGGGTGGCAACTGGGCCAAATACTGGGCACATTGTCTGCGTGAGTTCGATTCTTACCAGAGGGAACTTGGCACTTCCCTCAGGACTGGGTGTTTGTCCGCGCTTATATGTGTAACCTTCCCCTACACAAAACCTGCCTGTAGGCTTTCTGGGGAAGGATGTTCTAATTTCTGTGTGTCCAAACAAACAAACTCTATTGTAATCATACTTTCAAGCAACAGTTATGTAATAAACTTTTCTGGCAGAAAAGTTGGAAAATGTATGTCAAACTTAAATAACCAATATACACCACTGCAGCCTTCTTTACCCTCAAATCTATTTTATCTAAGCTGTAAAAAGATAAAAAAAAAAGTAAAAATGTCAGTAAGTATTACCAGGATAAGATGAAATCATGGTTGATTTTCTGGGATTCCCAACTGTGCATGTGATAATGACTCTATCATGGTCATATCCGAACGAACACATACTTTATAAAAGGAATAATTATTTTAAATATTCCACTCCCAGCTAATATCCAGACGTCACCCAGTCTGTTTAATGTCCTGACTAAGCTCTGGTCAAAAAGAGTATTATATCCATATTACTTCCCTCGATAATCATTAACATTATAAGTTAATCATAAATTATGTCTGTGGCGCATGAGTTTTTTCCTCTGAACTTGAAGCCAGAAGAAATAAACAGTTTTAAAACCTTAAAACGGGCTTTACCGCACGCAGAACATCTCTATCTCGACATTGAGTGGCCGAGAAAAAATAAACCAACACATAAATGCAGAATATGTGTTCTATGCGACAGTTTTACTTTTTTTTCAAATAGTCCACCATCGTGCTTTCTCATGACCTATGGACAGGGTGGGGTGTGTCCTATCCACCTTAAAATCAATAGATGTCGTCTGGTAAACGTCCCTAATCAGAATCAGTCGAAACCCGATCGATCCGACAGTTTAATTGAGTGATCGTGCTAATAAAAAAAATTTCTCAAATAGTCCACCATTGTACTTTGTTATGACCCATGTACAGGGTAGAGTGTGTTTTATCCACCTCAAAATCAATAGGTGTCGTCTGGGAGACGTCCCCAATCAGAATCAGTCAAAACCCGATCGATCCGACACGATTTAGTTGAGTTATCGTGCTAACAAGAATAAACGCCAACGACGACACACACAGCAACATTTTTTTAAAACCGTTTTTTTTTGTTTTTAAGCCGAAAAACGAAAAATAAACCCTAAAAAATTTTTGTTGATTCATTTTTTCTTTACACGATTACATTACTTTTCCGCGTATAGTGAGTGCGGAAAAGTAAAAATAAATATTCTAATTTTTTGAGTTGACACAAATTTTTTTTATTAACAATGTGTTACATGAATGAACATTTATGTATTAACAATATGAACATTTTAATTTAACGTTGGCCACAACTGTTTTATGTTTTGTAAAGTTTGCATACACATAAATAGACCTCGCGCCTCTAAAGCCTTAAGCTGCAGAGGGGAAGGTTACACGCCCATACTCAAGGATATGTACCAAACTCTTCCAGTTCGGACATACAATGATTTCTAATATTGAGCCTAGTCTACCACCTCTGACCATATTACGAAGGACATTGTTACAGTCGCCTCTATAAGAGAATTCGCTAGGTGACCCCCTCTATATAGTAGCCACGGAAGCACCACACTCTCAATAGCTCTCTAATGGTCAATTAATCTGCGTGCCTATCGTGCTCTCTTACTCAAATCCGAACTTCAATCTAAATGTTTGCTATCGAATTCTAGTTAAAATGTATTCAGTAATAACATGTCGACAATTGTTTGTAAAAAAAAGGCTGAACAAGAAATAAGCGCAGGATTAGAGGGGACAAGGTTCTCGACTAACATTCTGTAACCAGAATTAAGTCAATATTCTGGAGACGGTGAAATAAAGCTTTTATTTATGAGACAGCGCTTTTATGTACATTGTATACATACCAATAAGCCAAGAGTGTGTGAAAATAAATGACAATCAATGATCTGCCTAAGTGTGACTGAGCGTGCGCAACGACCATGGTCAAGTCATTATTCAAACATTTCGTAGTTATCCAGGTCGAAAGGGGCCCCTAGACGATCAATAGGTTGTCAATAGTCTTGCGAAAAACGTTGACGGAGGCTGATTGAAGCGGGGATTGGTCGTTTAATAGGAGATTGACGCGGATTGTGTCAATGATTGTCGGAGATTGATAGAAATTTTGATTGACGCACATTGACGGGCATGATAGTCAATATTTACATCAGTTGCTTGTCGGACGTAATGACGAAGGTACCTAGCGCTCCCCAGTTCATTTCCAATTAGGATGAACCCCTCCTCGAACGTAAATTTATTATCTACATTACGCTGATTGCATTATATCGGGATTACTCTGCCACAGTCAAAGCAAAAACCCCGAATCTGACTTAGAAACCATAATACGGTGTTGTTCACATTCCGAATTCCTGCACCGAATGGGTATTGATTGATATTGGGTGAATGACGGGTTTATTGAAGCACATTGGCGTGCTCTTCAATCAATACCATCAATATTATTGATAATAATCGTATTGATCATATTATTTATTCTAGGAGCTCCTTTACACTGCAACGTGCTCTAAGTATAGACAATAATATAGACAATATAGAGCGTCCCTATATAGACAATAGGGATGCTCGAAATTTGTTATGTTATAGCGACCATATTGTTAAAGCAATATCTGTCGAATTTGTTGTGAACTGTTTAGTAGTGTATGGTAAATCATCATGGAAGGTTATAGCGTTCAACAGTGTGCGCAAATCATCAAATTATTTTTCAAAATCAGTGCTCCGTTCGAGAAACGTTCCGCGCATTACGTGATTTTTATCCTCGCCGAGTCGATTATTCGACGTTTGGTGGCCAAATTCGAGTCAGCAGGTTTGATAAATAATCAGCCAGCACCCGTACGTCACCGAAATGCAAGGTTTGTCCCGAGACAGTCAATTTCTCGTCGTTCACAAGAGCTTGGCCTTTCTGCAACTTCAACTTAACCCATTTTTGGATGAACGGATCTATGGACTAATAAAATTATCGGATTTGGGATGATACCAATCCACACGAGATGTACCAGCACCAAATGCATCTCGAGAAAGTCACTGTTTGGTGCGGATTTTGGTCTGGCGCCATAACCGTCATAAACGTGGCCACAATTGCCTTAACCGTCAACGGCGAGCGCTACAGATCGATGATAAGCAACTTCTTGTGGTCTGAACTGGATGAAATGGATACCGACGATGTGGTTCCAACAGGACGGCGCTACGTGCCACACATCGCATGCCACGATGGATATTCTGCACGAGCGATTTGAGGGCATGGTTGTCTCGCGTAGCGGCGACGTGAACTGGCCACCGAGATCGTGCGATATAACGCCTTTAGGCTTCCTCCTTTGGGGCTATCTTAAATCGTAGGTCTATGCGAATAAACTGAAAACAATCAATGCCTTCAAAGTCAACATAACTAACGCCATCCAGCATTCAGCCAGATTTATGCGACAAGGTCATAGAAAATTGGACCTCCCGAATACATACGTGCAAACAACCAAAATCTCGGAGATCATATAATACCATAAAATAACGACGTTATTTTATGGTATTATACCATAAAATGTTCTTTCAAATAAAAAAAAAAACATTGAGTGGATATCTCACACACAACTTGTTTTATTTACGTTTAAAAATCGAGCGTCCTTATTAAAAGACCCTGTAGATAAGAGGTGAAACTGTGAAGTAAACATTTTTTTTTTTTAACTTTCTGCCATATTCGAACTAATGTAATCGCATAAGTTATGTTTCTTAAATACAAATCGTAACTTTAATCTAAATGTTTACTATCGAAATCTAATTATATATTAAATAATTGTAATTTATGACGATTCTTAATAATTATTGCGCAAATAAAATTACGTTATAGGGCTCCCAATAAAAGAATTGTTATTATGTTGGTGTTATTCAGCAGGTGATTGTGAACGTTTTAAAGTTTAAAAGGCGCCACTTACTCAAATCATAACCTTAATCTAAATCTTTACCATTGAGTTATGCAATTAAATAATAGAAATTTCTAACTACGCTTTTATATCTAACTACGATACCATAAATAAACACATCTCTAATCAGTTACATATATATTCGATCACTATGATTTATTATATATTTATAATGAATTATCTAATATTTAATTATTGCCAGGAGATGGCAATATTATGGAGATTATTTTTTTAAATTATTACAATAATTTAAAAAAATGTAAGGCATGACTGTTTCGAATTTTATATATGTAATTAACAAACGTGTAGAGAATATAAGAATGTATAACTAAGTACAAGAAAATGTAACTCCTTATGTTTATTATATGCAAAACAATAATACGTCTATTTTTTTCGATAACAAATATTTCTTTAGTGTTACACAAACTATTTATGAATAATTGAATTTAATAACAATAGTATATGTAGTTTAATTTATTTAATATTCCGATACTTATATGCTACATTTTTTTGTTCTTGTGATATATATTTATGTCTAACAGAGCTTTCAGCTTCCGTGTCTATTAGAATGTTTGTAACATATGTATGGGAGATATTTTCATTATTTCAACAATATTTTGACACAAAGAATGTTTAGAGTAATTAGTAAATATAGCATCAAATTTTATAGTATAATTTCTTGACTAGATACCGAATATTATTTATTTTTGTGTAAAAAGAAAATGTTGAAAAATCTTTTATCTTTCGGTTAAAATAATCCATTTTTATAGAATATAAATAAATGAATGAAGATTTAATATACATATTTTTATTCGAAACAGTAAACAGTGTAGTATCAAAATAATTGGATAATTGTATATATATATATATATATATATATATATATATATATATATATATATATATATATATATATATATATATATACTTATTCGATCTTTTTATCATAGAAATCTGATTATAAACCACTAAGGATATAGTAAATACATGTAGATATAAAAATGTGATAGTCATTCGATAAATAAATATGCTTATTACGTAAAGTAAAATTAATACTCACATAAATATACGTATAGTTGTTGCTATGGGCTTCAATGAAGCACGACAATATTATAATTGAATGTAGAGTATTGTATTACATATCTAACTATAATCGAGACTACGGACATTTATGTAATGAATTATATTGTATCATAATGGCAGTAAGATATGTTGTGAAGAATAAATTTATATTTTTGGGCGATGATTTGTGTTAATTAGATTAGAGGCGTGGTTTTTTCCTTCTTGATTTAATGACATATGACACTAAAACAATGACATATGACAATAAAACATCTAAGAATGGTGCTCCTGTTGCATTAAAATCTAGTAAGTTTGAAAATTAAGTCAGATATTATCTCGTACCACATAAAAAGTGTTCATGTAACATAGTAGGTATACGTATGTTACAGGTTGTACGTCCCCTTCCAATGTTCTTTAAATACATTTATGTATTAATGAATATAACTTGCATATTACAATTATTTTGATGAATATTTCATGACAGGGTTTTGCTTGAAAGTATATATTCTCTATACTCGTATTCTTTGTATCCGTATACCTACTTCAAATATTCTTATTCAGAGTTCGACTATATAAAAATCGATCCCTACCCTTAAACCTTCAGAGTATGGTGAAGGTATGCTGAGAAAAGTTACACACAGAGGTGAGGACAGATATTCCTATACTCAAGGAGAGGTCAATAAATCTAAAGGAGTTAAATCAGGTGAAAGTTGACATGACAGTCATGCATTTACTTTATCTTGATGCTGACTGTGCGATTCTTGAAGCAAATGAAAATTTTCTTGACACCTATATCTGCAGTTATGCAGATTATACTCATCCATTCAAGAAAAGAATTTTTCACTTGGCCAGAAAAACTACAACAAACTTTGAAATGTTAACCGTATTTTACAATTTCTAGGTTATGATTCTCTACTTATAAACGATAAATAGAGAACCTTTAATTTGGGGTACATTGTTCTCGGAAACATTCGGAATTAATTTTTGTTAAAAAATAGCGGATTGTAATAAAAAATTGTGATACTATAGCTCAGACGTAAAATCTGAAAAAAAAAATTAAATATGTACGTCCATCAGTCTTTTTTAAAAAAATTAAAAAATGATGGATGCGTTTCAGAGTTTAGAAAATCATGACAAATCAAACAAAATTATGAGTATATTTCGAAACTTTTATCCCCATGTTGTATAAATACTCAATCTGCTTCGTCTTATATTTATATATTTTTTAATAAACTCATTACAATTCCTTTATTAAATATATGTATCAAAATAATAAAAAGCCAATAAATCTATTAAATAATCAGTTGAAGATGATCTCCCATGCGTATTACTTTTTATTGCACATTGCCCTCTCTGTTATATAAATAATCAGTTCTCCAACCTCCAAATCATTTGATTTTTCTGCATACCCATCATCAAATTCTGTAGCTACTTCTCTTGCTGCCTTACAAGACATTTTATCAACTAATCTTGTTTTTATTTTTCCAATAATTACAATGACAGCAATGGATATACTATTACGGTATTATATACAGAAGATATCGAGAATAAACAAACAACATTTAAAATATTATTCTAATATTCTTTCTTACTATTCAAAATATCAACTTTTTTGGTAAATGGGAACCTTTGTTCATAAAAATGAATGAGAAAAGAATTTATAATGTGTAATAAAGAAGAATTATTTATTTTATTTAATTTTCATTTATTGGGGTAACATACATAAAAAGGTTCCCTTGTAGGCTCCAATAAATAAGACCAAATGTGTTGTGTCTTTCAGAAAATTCGGTTCAAATTATATACAAACTAAAACTATTATTAAGACTACTACTATATACTATCCGAAATGTGGTGTAAAATTTTATACCAACAAAACCACAAGGGTACATATAGGGACACACTAATTTGGTGTACAATGAATCCTGCAAAGCCATTGTAGGATTTTTTACACCATTTTCTAGTGTGAATTTTCATACGAGTAATTTAGTAAAATTAACATGACATTTGGTATAAATTTCACCACATTTTGGTGTAAGCTATATTTCAATTTTAAACATTTTACTGTTCGTATTGTGTAATTAAGGGAAATAAAACGCCTTTACAAAATAGAATACACTCTGTTTATTCTTCTCTTTAATATGCAAAGTCAACTTCTTTGTGCACTAACGAAATATTGGTGTATAATTATATGTATGTATGTATAAACTGGTGCAAATCTAAACCATATTTATATATTCGTGAATAATGCAACCAAATTCCTAATTATCATATTTGAAATAGTACTTGTATTATGGAGCTTTCCAATTAAATATTATGATCCTATCTTTGTGAATGTTCTTCTGGATTAGTAAATGTACTTCGTTGATACCCAGATGCTTTTAGATATTTACTAATAATTCTTCTTATGAGAAGATTTAGTCCTAACTGAAAATAAAAATTATAATTTAAACAGTGTTAATAGAAAAGTAACGTAATCAAGAATGCAGTGGGTATTAAGAACATAGAAGACACATTTCGCTACCTACTCAACAAATATCTATTAGTTTTAATAAATTTCGCCATGATAATGACTCTGTTCGCTTCTTATGATAGGCAAACCAATTGGCCATAAGTTGATTATTCAGAAATTATAAATAAGTTAATAATTCTTCTTTCTAGGATTTATTTCTCACTGAAAATAAAAGTTGGTAATGTTCTTTGTAGAATGTGTGTATTATTATTATTAAATAATAAACATATGGTAAATGAAAATGACGCAAAAATGATGCAAAATATGCATCTATATTTCCTTATATACTTCATCGTCGCGAAACAAATAAGTTATGTATACTCGTATGTGAAGTGAAGTGATTTTTGAACGTGGAAAAAGTTTTTCCCATAAAATATGGGAGGTTTCCCTCAAATAAAATCTGAGTTGCTTAAACATAAAGGCACTTTAATTATGCCACCTTTTGCTTTTAACCCCCAATTAACCCGACAAGAAGTATTAGAGGGATATTCAATCGCTTCTGTGAGAATACTCGTACACATAGAACGAGCGATTCAAAGGATCAAAATTTTAAAAATTTTAAAATATATACCCACAGATTTATTGCCTCATATTGACAAAATGCCGCTTCTATTCTTGCTAACAATAAAGAACCTTTAATATGAAAAAAATACTTGAATACATATTATGTTTGACTATTATATTTCATATTATATTTCAATAAATCAAGCTTTGGAAACGTTAATTTACTCGTTACTTCATCGTTACTGTTTGTATTTAATGTAATTTATTAAAATTGCAGGCAATTGTGGAGAAATATTTTTAACGAAATTTGGAATATTTTTACTATATGCAGGAGTAAGATTTATGCATTCCAATCGTATATTAGATGTATTGGAAAATACAAAATCAAAAGTAACGAGTAAAGCTATTTATGCTATAGTTTATACTCGTTAATCTAAACTTTTTATTTTCCAATTCAACATTAATATCATTAAAATGCACAAATACCACCTCTGCATATAGTAAAAAATGGTGCAAATTCAGTTAACAAATTTCACTAGAATTATCAGTAATTTAAATTAGTTGTGTTGAATACAAAAAGTAACGATTGATTAACGAGTAAAGTAACGTTTACAAAGCCTGCAATAAATATTATGTAAATTCACCTGTAAAATTGTACTATGCAAAATTGTAAATATAAAAAAAGAATATATAATTTTTATATAATAAGGTGTCACTCTTTGAAACAAGGAATTTTTATAATCCAGTATTACGTAATGTTACCTAATTTACGCAGTCTCTAGGGAAAAGCTTCATGAAATACTCATAAAACAATTCTATTTCTGTAAAAATTCCTCATCTCTAGAAATTTCGACATGAATCTGATCATTCGGAGAATAGACATAAAAATGACAACTATCACAATTTAAAATGTACATAGAGACTTGCACTTGAGTATAATATTTGTGAGATTTTATCAACTGCACGTTGCCTAGCTCATCGAATTTAAATAGGGAACTAAGGAAATGTTTTTCTCTCGATCAACAACAATAGTGTTTTCACACATGTGAGGGCATTTAATTTCCAGTAATTGAACTTTTTAATCGTTGGACGTTCGCAATATCTTTAAAAGTAAAACGTTCGCTTTTATCAGGATTGTCAGAAGGAAATAAAATTTCAATCGCGGAGCCCTTGTGATACTTGTCAAGTTAAGATTGGGGTGGCTGTTCCATATCATGACTTGGTCTGTTTTGGTCTGGATGTATTTTACAAATATGCAAATTGCAGCTACATGTTTGCATAAGACCAGACCTACTTTACACGTACAGTATGTATCGTTAACAGCGTATAGCTAAAAAATTTTTATGAATGGATAAAATAATTTCCAGGTTAAAAAATCGCTAATTATACCTGCACTACGGGCATATAAATATTTTCGTGTTTTTTGTGCTATGAGCACCAAGAGTTTCTCTTAAAACTAAGGCTGACAACGTTATGCTCTCGTTACTTATCTCTACTTGTACTTCACTGACATGAGAGCTTTCAACAAGCTTTTTTTCAACAACCTTTCAACAAACCTTTTGAAATACTTTTTCACCGAAAAACAGATGTATCTACCACTCCAAAAAAGTTTTACTTTTCCGCACTCCACTATAAGCGGAAAAGTAATGTAATCGTGTAAAGAAAAAGTGAAAAAAATTTTTTTTGAGTTTATTTTTCGTTTCTCGGCCTAAAAACCAAAAAAAAAAATGATTTTTAAAATTTTTTTGCTGTGCGTGTGTCGTCGTTGTCGTCAGCATTTATTCTTGTTAGCACGATAACTCAACTAAATCGTGTCGGATCGATCGGGTTTTGACTGATTCTGATCGGGGACGTCTGCCAGACGACACCAATTGATTTTGAGGTGGATAGCACACAACACCCCCTCCCTTGGGTCCATTTGAGAATTTTTTTTTGTTAGCACGATAACGCAACTAAATCGTGTCGGATCGATCGGGCTTTGACTAATTCTGATCGGGGACGTCAACCAAACGACACCTATTGATTTTGAGGTGGATATGACACAACCCACCCTGTCCATGGGTCATCAGAAAGCACGATGGCGGACTATTTGAGAAATTGTTTTGTTAATACGATAACCCAACTAAATGGTGTCGGATCGATCGAGTTTTGACTGATTCTGATCGGGAACATCTCTCAGACAATACCTATTGATTTTGAGGTGGATAGAACACACTCTACCATATTCATGGGTCATGAGAAAGCTCAATGGTGGACTATTTGAGAAATTTGTTTGTTAGCACGATCACTCAATTAAATCGGGTTTCGACTGATTCTGAATAGGGACGTCTACCAGACGACTTCTATTGATTTTGAGGTGGATAGGACACACCGCACCCTCTCCATGGGTCATGAGAAAGAACGATGGTGAACTATTTGAAAAAAGTAAAACTGTCGCATAAAACACATATTCTGCATTTATGTGTTGGTTTATTTTTTTTCAGTCACTCAATTTCGAGATAGAGATGTTCTACGTGCGGAAAAGTCTGTTTTAAAGTTTTAAAACTGTTTATTTTATAGTAATGGTCATGTTGTTATAATGTTTTTATGCTATACAATAAATTTCGGTGCATTCGGACTTACACGAATATACGTGTTCCAACGTGAAACATTTGGAATGAAAGACTAGGAGTTACGAACCGCGCTCGCAAGCGTAGATATACTATATAAAATATACTATATAAAATATGTAATTTCCTATAACTAAATCGTTTTCCAACATATAACATAAATGCGCTTAAGTATTTATGTAGTACTAGAAACCATCAATCATATTCCCGTAAAAACGTTCAATCGATTTCCGTCAGATCATTACCTTTCGTCATTTACTAACAAATATTCATCCTCGCGCATAAAACTGGAGCCCGTAAACAAACGCATTTCCAAGTACGTTTGTTCAAACAATAATCACTTCTTATCTGTCAATAATAACGAGGCCACATATTGAACGAGCATCACAGGTTTTGATGTTAATTGGGTTTACAAACCGCCCCTTGTACATAGATAGACGCCACGGGATATTACCAACTCAATCCAGATCAAACTGGCTTTAAAATGATGGCGTTTCGCTTGCTAAGGGTGGAAAGGTATTTTTAGTGTACGGCCATTATCGTGTTTGAAGTAGATTGATCAGATGTACGTGTGCAGGAGGTTACGATTAATGGACGTGATATTGTTGTGTATGACATTCTGGATGAGAAATTAATTATTACTAGGAAAAAAGATGAAAACGTATTATTGGCTAGAGAGATGTCAAGGCTCCACCGAACTAATATCACTGATTTTGGATATTCCTTTGTAGATAAATGAATAAATTGTTGAAATTTTCATCTACCAAAAGTCTAGGCTTAAATTGAAATATATTTGTTATTTAGATGGTATACGGTAATAAATAATACCTTCGTAAAAGATCCATATATATAGGAAATATACTTTCTGTAGAAGTTTCGTCAAAAAATTGAATAAAAACTGGGAAGTATACATATATATATATTCATGAAATTATATGTTAAATATAATCTTACGATTAATATATTCTTAACTAATAACTATAGTCATAATTATAATACCTGAGAAGGGCATAATCTACTCCTATAAATAATTAATCGAAATTATGAAGAATGTCCATTACAAATGTTTCATTTCAAGATATGAAAAATGTCTAAAATATGTGGGAGTAAAAATTTATAATAGGTTTCAAAAGCAATTGAAAACGGTAAAAAATAAACAGTTTTAAAACCTTAAAACGGACTTTTCTGCACATAGAACATCTCTATTTCGAAATTGAGTGGCCGAGAAAAAATAAACCAACACATAAATGCAGAATATGTGCTTTATGCGACAGGTTTATTATTTTCAATTTTTCTCAAATAGTCCACCATCATGATTTCTCATGATAAATGGACAGGGTGGGGTGTGCCCTATCCACCTCAAAATCAATAGATGTCGTCTGCTAGATGTCCCTAATCAAAATCAGTCGAAACCCTATCGATCCGACACGATTTAATTGAGTGATCGTGCTAACAAAAACAATTTCTCAAATAGTCCACCATTGTGCTTTCTCATGACCAATGAACATGGTAGAGTATGTTCTATCCGCCTCAAAATCAATAGGTGTCGTCTGGGAGGCGTCCCCGATCAGAATCAGTCAAAACTCGATCGATCCGACACGATTTAGTTGAGTTATCGTGCTAAAAAGAATAAATGCCGACGACAACGACACACACGCACACACAAAATGGTTTAAAAACCATTTTTTTTTTGTTTTTAGGCCGAAAAACGAAAAATAAACCCTAGAAAAAAAATTGTTTTTCACGATTACAGTACTTTTCCTCGTATAGTGGAGTGTGGAAAAGTAATAAGTGAAGAATTAGAATTAAGTTTTTAATTTTGTAGTACTTATAAATACCAACAACAAGATGAGATTGATTGCTCGTAAATTTAATAAAAGTATATCTATATATACACTGATGATATCTTTAGATACCCTGGATTATATGGACATGATTCTAGAAGTTCTAACGTTGTCAAAGCAAATAATTAACAGAGGAAAAAAATTTTTCGCCTTTAAATTAATAGTATCGATATCAATTTACATTACACTGTTGAAAAACTGCAATGGTAAAACTTTTCCACTTTTGATTTTGTAAAAGTGGTGTGAAATTTCACTATTTCTAGTACAAATATTAATACTAGTTTAATTGGTAACGTAGTACACTTTGCTCCACATGAGAGGATGTAGAGGAAAGGAGAGAGTATCCTCGATTACTTGTCCCGAATATTCGATGGTAGACAAATATTGCACATTGATGGATAGTGTAAGATATATACTAGTGTATGTAACGTGAATTATATATACCTTAGTAGAGAAACGTAAATAATTAGTGTTATTATTGACATTCATGAAATAGACTGCGTGTAATATATGCATTTACTAAACTATATCTAATAATGGTAACTACACCGAACATCTTTTTTCGCATTCCAATGAATCTGAAAAATATTACAATATTGATTGTATTTTAGACGACTTTTTAAACATGTCATTCCCTGTCGTATCAGGTACAGTTTAAAGGATTCACGAGTTTATCACTTCCAGTTGTCCACCATGAATCTATAGAAGTTATCCAACCAAATAAACATTACACTCCAACAGGTTCACAGAGAATAATTTCAACATCCCTTTGGCCTTCTGGGTAATTCGGCACGTGACTTAGTATGCCAGGATGCTGATTTACGTAGCTGAAATATTTGAATAATGAGATAATTACTATATATTCTACGCACTGGAGGTAGTACGTAATTAGTTTTCCATATTTTTTATTTAGTGACAATAAATATTAGCCAGTAAATTATATGAAAAACTTAGATCACTTAATTCAAATTATTTATTAAGACACGGAATCATCTATCATCTAAAAAATATCATAGATCTAATGAAATGAGTCTAGTTCTGTAAGTTCTTTTTTTAATTTCAAGATATCAGCAATCAGAATTACAATACAATCTATAAGCTAATTTTGTATCACAGGACCGATCAGGAGAAGTCCTTTTGTTCAAGGGATGAGGCTATTTCCAGCGAAGAACCCTATTTCATTTTGGTTTATTTTATATCCATTGGTAGCCGTCTTTTGAATCTTTCATAGTTTTGTTGGCGAAGGAGTGGGTCGTAAGAGTGGGTTGGGGTATGTTTCGAGTCCATTACGATGGTTATTGCTTCTGTCCTGCATAACATCACTGATGAATGGAACGCCGAGATCGTTGTGTAGTAGTTTGATACATAGCACTGTGCATCTGTTATTAATCGGAGTATTTTGGATTGGGTTCTCTGAAGAATATTAATACTCGACTTGCTGGCGCAGCCATATGTCCATATGGGTTTGATGACCGCCTTATTTTCTCCCGAGTAGCCTGTATAAGTTTTTGAATTGAAATCATTTAATCATTTTGTTTTCTTTCTGCTTTTTTGCTACATACTCTCTCCAATAAAAATTTTTATCTAGGTGCATTCCTAAATATTTTACGGATGAGGCTTCTGGTATTATAGTATCATTAAAAGTAACTGGTGGACATTGTTCTTTCCTTAGAGCAAAGCTTGTGCAGGTTTGTTGTGTTGATTTTTATTTTCCACATTTTTTGTGCAATCTTCTGCCAGATGTACGTGTTGCTGTAGATGTTGGGATGCAATTACAGTATTACTGTGCTGAGCAAGTATTGCTGTATCATCAGCGAATGTGCCGGTTATTATTTTGTTTGTCGTTGGCATATCTGAGGTATATAGTAAAAAGAGTACTAGTCCTAGTATACTACCCTGGGGGAATCCAGATTTGATTGGAATCATGTTCGAAACTTCATAGTTAACTTTAGTTATGAATTGAGGGTCCATTATATATAATTTCAATAGTTCAAAGTAAGATGACAGAGAGAGCTTAATTTTGTATAACAGTTCTTTATGCCAGACCTTATCGAAAACTTGATTCACATCGAGGAATACTAATGGTAGTGTTTGTTTTCTATGGTTCTTGTTTATTTCATGGACTAGTCTGTGACATTGTTGGATGGTTGAGTGTGAATGACGAAAACCAAACTAGTGATCAGGGTTGTTATTAATTAGAGGTTCGATCATGTGAAGTATTAACTTTTTTAGAAGTTTATATATGGTTGACAGAAGGCTAATTGGTCTATAGGATGTTAGGGAGTTTTGGTTTTCCTCAGGCTTAGGTAAGTTTTATTAAGTAAAGTACATTGTGTATACAAAATAAAAATCACCTAGCTAGATGTATCCACCCAGTAATTGACCTTCTTTTCTCCAGGAAAGTAGTAAAAACTAGTACCACATATAAAAAATGACTTAGTACATATTCTTCTATTATAGCACATCGTTTTCTTCACAAAAACTTATATAAGTAACTCAACCGCGAATAATAAAAGTTACTCATATTTTCCAGCAGGTGTATTCGCAAGTGCGTCATGAGACAGCAATGTCATTATAATAATATTCTTCTCATTCAAACGAATAGGAAATAAATTAGTAATAACCTAAGAGTTATGTTTATTTCGTCAAACTCCATTAATACATACTACAGTTAGTAATATTCATTAGTACAAATTAGCTTCAGATGTACACTAATTTTCCAGCGGATAATATCCTCAACATCGTATTGTTAACTTTGTATGCTTCCAAAAACACTGATTGAATTAATCCATTACGAAGCCATAGGGAATTATCATGTATCCGTTAAAGTAAAAAGCGTGGCTATTTTAAAAATAACCCGTGGTTGCTTAATATAACTTAATTTTCCTAATTACTATTAGTTTAGTACATAATAAATTTAACCTTGCCACCTCGCCGCTGTTAGATTAATTCGTTTACAGGACATTACATAAATGGTGAATGCATTTTGTGGACTTGGATTACAGAGGAAATGGGATATAATGTTGATTTGCCTATTGTTGTTTGTAAATCACTATAGAGCAATAATATATGAGACATTGTGGTCGCGATTAAATGAATCTGTATGTAAGATTATACAGGATTGGGAAAAAAGTATTGAGACATTGAATTTATGGATAACATATAAGTTGATAGAAAAGATAATATTACGCGTTTCTGGAGATTTAAGTCTTTTCGCTGACTTTTCGTTTTCAGCAGCCACCATTGGTAAAATCACAAGTGTAAATTGGCTGCATTCTAGAATTCTAGAATTGCAGCGGTAAAAATCATGCGACTTCGATATAAATCAGAAATATATTGTCATCTAAGAGAATTACAGAAAATATTTATATTAAATGAGTACAATGGCAACCTTCGCCTTCCTGACAATGCCCTTTATCAATTAATGATATCCTAATCATATACCATGATAATTCCTCAAGGTATTCAGGATATTCAATTTAGGCGGAGTCTTCAATTCAAATGAATTGAATATCCTGACCAATTATCCAATGCTTTTAATAATCTTACTCATTGAAGCTATCTCAGTTCGTTATTCCAATTCTTCTATAGGGTATTAGGACATAGGTAACTGTTTTTACATGACCTGAAGAAAGAAGTAATCTAAGGGATTTAAATCTAGGGGCATCTAGATTGAACTCGTGGGATGTTATGGTGATCGATAGTTATAGTTATTTACAGAACCACTAAGGTAAAATGTTGATCAATGACAGTCCCGGATCTACAATTTTTCCGAGCCGGGGCAAAACTTAACATTGGCGCCGCTCCCCTCCAGTATTTGAGATTAATGATATAACGATTTTAAAGAACTTTCAATACAAATCTACTGGGTGGGATTTTTTGTGATCGGAAGAATAAAAACTCGTAAATTAATTTGCACTCTTTATACCTATTTGCTAATAACATTTTCTTATGTATGATATTAATATAGAATACATACACCAGTGTAGTACACGCACAAGCCAGACTGTCCTTCAATCCTTTTGTTCCAGCAAATGTTACTGTCTAATCTTGCTACAGCTTTACACGTTGAGCTTTTCTTTCCGCGAAAGAATCTATTACCTCATCAAAGTTCGTCTCATAGGCAGTTCTATTTTCGATGGCTATGATCCCGAGGCCATATAGACACTCCTGACTCATTGTTGAACGCAGATAGGTTTTAATTATTTTTAGTTTGCTGAAACTTCGCTTACAGCTTTTAGATGTCGTCGATAATGTACAGTATATTCTTAAGGCTATACTAATATTGGAAGAAGCTTGTTGGAAGGCATAGAAGAACTATGGATATGCTACTTCTCTATTTATTTTCATTACACAAGAGTTTATTCTTTTCTATTTTATTGAATGAAACCATGGAACGCTTGCACTTCCCGACTGTATACTGTAAATAACTAAACGTAGATTGTGATGATTCTTACAGTCTGTTGTATTATATTTGTGTATATTTTTGTGTAAAAACATATTTTCGGTGTAAAATAGTCGGTAGACAATGAACGAGTAAGTTCCAGTCTCATAATAGAGCCAACATAATATAAATAGGAGCAACTACAATATTTCAATTACCAGCGCCGTACACAAGAAAGTTGTTATTGTTCATAAAATTGTGATATATAAATAGTATATATCATTGATTTGTAAGTACGATTTAAATATATAACACTTTCTTGTGATAGTTTTTTTTTTAGGAAATATATATGAACATTCAAATAACCTGTTTCAATCGATATGATAATGGTTCTTTAATCGTAAATAAATGTATTTACTACAATAATAAAAATATACCTTTACAATAAGAATGCATTTTAAAGTGATACGATATAACTGTTAAGTTATTTTTCGTGAATGAAATTTTTAATTAAATAAAGTACATAGTAATAAAATATATTAACCATAGGTTTCTTATCACAAAATTGTTAATTTGTGTACAAGTTGTTACATAAATATATTGTCACTAGATGTCAAAAAATTTAAGTTTAAATCTGATCTCTTCCTCTAAAGTTCCTAGGGAGGGAAAGGTTATATATAAAGACTAGAACAAACACACACCCATGCTTATGGAGAAGTCCTAAACTTTCAAAATGGGGGACCACAGGGATCAGTCCTTGCTCCACTCCTCTTTAGCCTGTATATTGCCGACATGCCAGAAACAAGATCAAGAAAGTTTGGTTATGCTGATGACTGGGTAAATACAACAAGGTGCAGTTCTATTGAATAGTCAGTGGAGACCCTAACGACAGATCTAGAGGTAGTGGGAAAATATTTTCGCAAGTATAGGCTCCAACCTAATGCCATCAAAACAGAAGTTACCTGCTTTCACCTAAATAATAAACTCGCCAGAAGAGAACTCAACATACAATTTGATAACGCCCTATTTACCCACAATAAAACACCTAAATACCTAGGCATAACCCTTGATAGAACACTATCTTTCAGAGAGCACCTATCGAGAACTGCTGAAAAATTAAAAACAAGAAACAACATAAATCAAAAATTGTGCGGCACAACTTGGGGAGAACCGGCTTCCACTCTGCGCTCCTCTGCGTTAGGCCTTGTCTTTTCAACTGCTGAATACTGCGCTCCAGTTTGGTTAAACAGCCCACATGTACATAAAATAGATGCGCAGCTAAATAACACCATGAGAATGATTGCTGGTGTCATCAAATCAACTCCCACGCAATGGCTTACAGTCCTAAGTCACATCCCACCCCCTCAACTGCGACGAATAAATGATCTTACGAACGAGTATAAAAAGATCATGGACAATAGAAATTTATATAATGTTTTATATTAAAATTCTCTTTTAATGTATCTAAAATCCATACGATAAATAGGAATGGGATTTGATATCAAACATATGATAACATTCCAAATAACTACATATTAAACTTATTTGGTACATCATTTAGTAGAATGAGCAATTTATTTGAGACCTCATCTGAAAAACTCTATATTAGTTGTATTAAATAGCAATCATGTTTTAATCTTTGCTGCCTAAAAAATTATATAAATGTATAGTGATGTTATGTTATGTATATTATTCTCAACTGATGTTAATGGTCGTTCACTTAAGCGAAGGTTAAGTGCAATCAAAGGAATTGGTAGCTACTTCTAAGTCTGAAAAATACTCCACCACTTCCAATAATTGCCGTTACCAATGAACTCCAGAACTCATTTTAACTACTTAAGGCAACGTCTGACCGGTATACTGGATTATAATCTGCTCTAGACGGAGTAAAGTGTACTTCATTCTGATTATATTAGTTTTATATCTAAAATGTGTTAAAGTTTACAATGATAATAGTGTGAGGTAATACTTCATACCATTATAATTACACCAGTGTTCAGTTTTGTACCAGAGATAATAACATTTTACACCATTTTCACTTCTTTTAAAGTGGTAATGTTTTGCCCCAGAAGACATGTAATAGTGTGGAAATATAAAACTTTATATAAATAGTTCAGAAATATGATAACAAACAATAGTGTATACTATTACCTTGTAAGGAAGATATTCTGTTACTATTATCATTTTTACATGTGATAAAATTATTTTCACTTTTCCATGAACTATCAGCTAAAAGAAATCGGAAACTAATTGTATGCCACACATATTTAATCCTGAGATAATGACTGTTACACCACATTATAGATGTTCTTTAGATCAATTAATCACTTGAGACCAGAGTACTTACACACTCTCTTTACTTACCCTTAATTCTCTTATTTAATCCATTCTTAATGTCTAATATAAATTATCTTTTGTTGCAGGCCAATTGCTACTATTCTATTCAATCTTCTATCTCATATTAGCGGCCTTATTTTTCGTCTGTATGCGCGTTCTGTTCTCTACCTTGGACAAGAAAGAACCCACATGGATACTGGAGAAAAGTTTAATCGGTGTTAATCCCGGACTTGGATATCGACCGATGGCTAAAGATACAGAAGAGGGCTCTCTTATTTCGTATAATATAACCAATAAAACGTCCAGTGAAAAATGGATCAGTTTGGTAGATGAATTTCTTAAACGTAAGTAAACCTACAAATTCAGGAGATATGGTGTTAGTTGAGTTCTTCATCTATAAAATAAAATCCATGAGTCATTCCCTAATGTAATGTGCGTGTGGTAAAAGCCGCGCCTAAGTTCATTTATCTACACCCTAGATTCGGAGTTTTTAATATAAGTATATTATTTTTGACATGAGTTGTTTAAACTAATTGATAGAATGGCAAATTTAAAGCTAATGAACTAATTTACACAACCAATTTTAACAACATTCAAGATAACATAATTATACAAAGAAGACACTAATATTTATAGTTTATTTCATCGCTATTTTCCAAATAAAAAATCTCAAAATATATCGTGGTTTCTTTTTATGGCTAGGCTCAGGTAGACTGTTCCGTTTATCGGCAAGATAAGAGAGTTTTTTATTTGGCAAATAGCGATGAAATGAATAGTACTTACTGTTACAGTCCCATTTTTTCTTGAAATCGACAATTTTTGTTAATGATTTCGTTATTATATTGAATATTAGATTAAAATAGGGAGACCTACTTTCGAAGTGGTCAATATAAGAAAGTGGTTGGAAATATTCTATTTGTTCAGGTCTGTTATAATTTTTAAAAAAATTTCCAAATCGCTAAAAAATCGATCGACTTACTGGTGGTGTTTACAAAAATGGAGAAACATGATTTTATTAGGAGAAACTCTGAAAGTTTGTGAATATTTAACTGCCAGTCTAACTGAAGTTTTACGCAGTATCGAAAATACTTTAGAACCTTATAATTTCTTTAGAATTCTGTGATGATAAAATAGTAAGCCGTAACCTGTGACCTCCGCGGTCACCTGATTTAATACCATTAGATCTTTATTTAGTTGAATCATTAAAAAACTATTTATATAAATAAATAATGTATATGTACGTTATTTATTTATTGATTTATTTAATATACTTACTAATAAAAATAGATATTAGGGAAAATAGTGTTTTTAATAGTTTAAGAAGACAAGTACACCTCTGTTTAATAAATGCAGGCGGATCAGAGGCAAATTATTAATGTATCTCATAAGAAGTATAGCATGCTATATAAGTCTCGCTAACGTAACATAGATAGGGCCAGCACGTAACCTTCGCACGCTTTAGAAGTGTCTTCGTTAATCTGGTCAATAACCTTCTAATTCGAGGGTCAACGGGTGAGCCATAGTCTGGGCGCTAAATTACAGGTAACGATATCAGATATGCTTGAAAATTTATACTTGCCTGATGAGATGTTTCACGTTCGTGCCTCTTAAAATTGCCAATTATAATTAATTATACCATTTCCTGTTTCTCATCCAGCTCTGTTAAATGTAATTCACTTCATTTATCGTTCGCCTAGTATATTAAATGACACAAAATGCAACACCCAGTAACCATGGTTTAATTCGGTATTAACGTTAATTTATAAATATGCATGAAGAATAAATATATCATCATAATATGGATTAAAAATATCAAATAAACTTAATTATGATTTATGCCTGCTTCATATGTACATTGGTCAACTCTTGAGGGTATGAACGGATGAGACAGTCGATACTCTCTTGGGGATATGATTAACAGCCTTCTTCCGATAACTTTCCATACATGGTCAAGTGGTGAGAAGCCGAGAATTCGTGATGGCCATTGACGAAAATTGACTTGGGAAGCTTCCAAGAGGTATAACAGTATTCTTGCCACATATTGTGCATTGCTAAAAGACAGGATTGGTTGTTCTATAAAGTAAAGACCAACCGTGACCTATGACTAAACTAAAGTTTACAGAATAAATAATAGTTTACAGAAAACAAAGTTTACAAAAATTTATTTATTCTGTAAACTTTGACTAAACTGTTGCCCGCCATATCATAATTCCCAAAATGTGGTATAAGACCCCGCCTACGCGGGGGATACTTTCCAGTAAGCTCTAGTGCTAAATAAAGCAGCGTTACACGAGGTCATCTTAACACGCAAATAATGGGAATAAATGAAACTTTATCGTCTTATTTTATTTTGTAACATTTATTGTTAAATACTTTTTTATTACATTAATTACAGACTTATTCATTGTTAATTATCGATTATTATTCATAAAACATGAATAAATATCACAATTATAATGAAAATCAAAAAGCAAAGTTCTAGAAAGAAATTATGTTTGTGATGAAGAAGGTTCTTCCTCATTTGACATATTTTATTTTTTGTGAAGAAGTCATCTCACGTCGTTTGCCTTTTCCTGTTTCGTTCAGCAATCAGTTGTCGATAGCAAAACATGGTATCAATGCACTTCGTCTTGTCTTTGAACTTTTACCAAAATTTAAATCATTTTGTATAAACTGATCCATAATTTCCGTTATATATGACTTTCTAAACTTTTTTCAGAAAGTCCGTTAAATTACTTTTGATCCCCATCTTTAGAAACGCTAATTTCGTCACTTTCGTGCACTTGTTGGTCTACTAATTCTTTAAAATCGTCGTTGGAAAGACTTTCTACCAGTTGTAATTTGCAGTAATGCTTCAATATCCTGCGCATTTGTATTATCCAACCTTGTTTCATTAACTAGCTTAACAATTTTGTCAACTTCAGGAATGGCTTCTCTTGTGTCAACCTCCTCGCTTATCTTCGGCCATATGTTCTTCCATACTCCTCTCAAACATTTCTCGATCATATCATTCCAGGAAAGATTGATATGTACAGCATCCACGATATTCTAGTTTTTCCAAAAATCTCTAATGGATTGTTTATCTCCTCCATTATGTTACCACGCAGTACATAAGAGGTGTTAAACAATCTTTTGCGACTTTAAATCCTGGTGCTTACTTTTCTTCACGGGAGAAAAATGTAGGTTTTGGCATTCTCTTTCACAAAAAGGCCCGTTTCATCAACATTGAAAATTGATTCAGGAGAATAATTCCCTCGTTCAATGACTACTCTTAATGTCACTGGACATTAAGCAGCTGCTTTTGTATCTCCACTTGTCTGTATGTTATGAAGATTGTTTCTGTTTGTAAATCGATGGAACCACCCTAGACTAGCTGCGAAATTTTCACTCGTGTCGCTTTAATTATTCTAAATATGGTTCTGGAGTGGGTTGCAGCCTTTGGTGTGAAGATAGCACTGACGTAGTTTTCCACAAAACACCAAAACACTGTACGCTACATCGACGCGCGTTTTGCCAACACAGTTGGCATCATCTGGAGATGATTAAAACTGAATATGGTTAAAAATTATTCTCACTTTTTCCAGTATAATTGCTTGACTTAATGGCATATTGCTCTCATCTTCATCGTCAATCCAGCTGGAAAGTCGTTTTTCAATTTCTTCAAACACATTGTTTCTGGAACGAGTAATTCTTATTACAAAAGTCGTTGTTGTTGTAGTTGTTGATTATACAATTTGTTCTTTATTTTTTAAAATTTGTCGAATTGTTAAAGTTGATAAATTCAGTGCAGTGCCGATATCGGATTTCCGTTCAACCGCATCTAATCATTTAAGCACCTGCACTTTATTTTCCAGCGAAATGCTTTTTCTTGTCATTTTAATTGCTTTGCGATCAGCCATTGTAAGAAATGCAGTATTTATCATGATGAAATAAAATGTTATATTTATATCTTTATACACAGAATAACGTTGATGATCGATTATAAATCAACTCTGACACAACAAACACGCGTTTGTACTGCTATTATAGGCACTGCGAAACTGCATGCGAGTGTCAAAGCAACAAAATCGCGGATTTCGGGGAATCCCAATACTCCCATGTAGTACTGAAACAGTGTTAGTGCGGGGCAGCATTAAGTGGGGTCTTGCTCTACATACCACTCTACTGGACACGTTGTCATAGTGAACACTGAACATATCGTATTTCTCTTCGTCTTTTTTTTTAACTCTCATACAGCCGTTGCTCATTCCCAAATAGAAATAAGATTAATCCTGAACACAGAACCAGTCCCTTTGATATTACGCTGGACCATTTTTCTAGTCCTCTACAATCGTTGATGTTGATGGTTGGTCACCAATAAGTCGTACCACATACTATGGGGGTAACGAAAAAAGACTAAAGTTTTAATCGTTGGTATGGCCGCAATTGTTTATTTTAGTTTCATTATTAAACCACTGATGCATAAAAGTTGAAGTAAACATAAACCGTTATCATATAGCCAATAATCTGAGACGAAGATCTTGGCATTTTGTAGTGCATCTCTAACGTGCGGTACTTCTAGAACTTTTGTTATTTTCTTCTTCAAACCAGGTTCGTCAACATCTCTCCACAGATTTATTTCTATTCAGTAAACGCTGAACGACATACCAGCTGCACGCAACCCAATATGCGACCTCTTTCAAACCCACTAAGCTGAGTAAAATTGTTACATCGTCTTAATACTTCATAGATAAGCCCCAGATTTGACTGCCAACGCGACGTAAATAATAGAGGCGGACTTACAATGAAGAGCAAATTACATACATATACATATACACACATATACATTGCGTGGTCGTTTAGGAACAAATAAGGACTTGTAATTGTATTGCTACAAATGCGTAGTCAGGTCCGGGGGCAGGGCAAGTCATCACGTCACGGTATTGTCAAAACGATCTGGGCAACATAGTAGTTCTTCAAGGTAACATCACAACGCACCTAACATTATTTACGTGTATGATCACATGAGTATATTAGTCGCTGCTCTAAATGTTCAGCAGTCAACAAGCGACGTCTGCCAGTAAATATCCATATGTATAATGTGAAAATGACCGTTCTACATCAACGGCAGTCAACGGAGCATACCGGAATTATGAATAATGTTGTAGATCCTTCATATTAATTTCTGAATTAGAGACAAACTTATTCCTGCTGTAAAATATCTACTATAACTGCTAGAATAGAAAACCGCAGGTTATTATCCAAAACTGCAGTACTGTTTTTCTTTATAGCCTTCTCAGCATCCCCCTCCAACTGAATAATATACTGCCGAAGGCCCCAAACAACTTTTATAGCATCCACTATTGAAAATCATCTGTCTATGAGTTTTTTCCAACTTTTCAATGGCTTCTGATATGCGCGAAAAATTGCCATGTCTATAATACGCTAAATCTTGTTGAATAGCTAAAGTCTGTTGCGCATTCACAATAGCAATATCATCATTTGGATCCAATTGTTGAAATACCGTGGTGATATTCTTAAAATTGCAGTAATAATATGAGTTGCCTCGAACAACATTCCCCACTGGGTTATTACAGGCGTTGGAGGTAACTGTGTGGGGAAGCATTTCTGTGAAAAATTTCACTCTTTGCGGGACTTTTAAAACACTTGTTTGACATTCGCTATCAGGCGATCGACATTCAGATAACGGCCATGGATTGCCTCTGCTACGCGATGAAGACCATGTACATAAATACCATTAAGACCATGTAACGTGCCTAGCACGTTACATGTAACATATCATAATTATACCTTCTGTTCAAAAGCTTATTCCGGGGTTTATTCACAGGCATTGGTTCTAATGAGAATATAGCGAATAAAATAAAACTAGCACATCAAAGCACTAACTCTATGACGACTTGTGATAACTGTAATCATTTAATGATAAGGTGCATTTTGTATCATTTAGTATATATTTATTAACTAAGACAACAAATAATTGAATTTCATAAGATGTGCGAATGTCAGTATCTTTGTTTATAGATATTTTAAAAATTTTGACCTGGAGTCCGTTAAGATAGCACGTACTCCTTACCGTTAACTCATAATTTATTTAGTCTTTCAATGCTGATATAATATATTTTCTTACAGCTTACAAGAAGCAAAATGGATTGAACAACATAATATGCGATTTTGATCGATATCCGAAAGATGGAGAAGTATGTACTGTAAAGTTAGATGATCTAGGAAACTGCAATTCTGACAGAAACTATGGATATGGGACAAATTCACCTTGTGTCTTCTTAAAATTAAATCGGGTAAGTGTATAAAGCTATTATAATCAATAATATCGTAGGGCATATTTTATACATGTGTTTACAAGGTCGGAAAGTAATACTTTATTGCGTAAGCTAGGAATTTCCAGGACGAACATCAACGGTATTTTTGGGTCCGGTAGACACTTTCAGTGTGCATTACTTACATTTTTTTTGCGACCGTTGTCGATCTCAAAATACAATAGTGCATTTTGATAATTGTTTAAATTTCGCTTCATCAAACCGAACCAACAAATGCATATTTTATGTTTATCCACCAAGTTCGGCACAATACTATGTAAACGATTGCAGAAGAAATATAATGTTTTATACCATGGGGCAAGAAATTCACACCTTAACATCTTTAATTTTTTAACTGGTTTTTTAAATATTTTATTTTTTACGTTTGCTTTGGAATACCTTAGTATTATACACCTACACATTGTGCTCTCCGCAAAAATTCTGGTTTACAAATGGTACCTTGTTGTATTTTTTATTTTTTACATTTTTAAAGTCATTATTATCATGTTCATCTTCAGGGTATATGATCTCCACATGTGATATTTGAGAAGTATATAATATATGTATAGAGGCGTGGTGATGAAGTCTTCCACAATATTCGTAATTTTGATATAAAATTTTTTGAAAAATTCTGAAACACGTCAACCTTATTTTTTAAAACGTGTAAATTTTGTTTTTGTTTTTCAAATTTTCTGTTTGAGTTTTGAAGTCATCATAGTATTTTTAAATAGCAACCCCTTTGTCTTTTGGAGACCCTAAAAGGCAACTTTCTATCGTTTAGGGTCTTACTTTGAGGAATATTTGAATACTTCTAGATACAGTAGAACCCCTCTAGTCCGCCCTCGGCTTGTCCGTCGCTCCGGCTAATCCGACCGTTGTCAGAGTCGAGAAACATGTCTCGGCTTGTTGATGATTCACTCCCGATCGCTCGCTACCTCCCATTATTTTCAGTATTGCATCATCTCTCGTATTGTTTTTGTCTATTTGTGTGTACGTATACAATTGCGTTATTGTGTGTACATATTTTTAATTTCAACATGTCAGGAGTGAAACGTAAGCATGTTACTCTTTCATTAAATAAAAAATTAGCAGTGTTACAAAGACTGGACAAAGGGGAATCACTCCAAAATATTGCCAAGGAGCTCAATGTAGGCGTTACGACCATAAAAGATTGGAGAAAAAATTGGAAAGACATTGAATCATACACAGTGACGATAGATAGTGAAAACGTCCTTAAGAATCGGAAAACGTTGAGAAAGCCTAAACTTGAATTGCTTGACAACGCGTTGTGGATGTGGTTCTCCCAAGAAAGAAGGAGGGGAACCCCGATATCTGGGCCCATTATAAAAGAAAAGGCAATAGCTTTGCACAAAAAAGTAGAAGCTGAAAGTGAGTTCGCAGCTAGTGAAGGCTGGATTGATCGCTGGAAAACCCGTCATGGCGTCCAGTTTGTTTCAATTTCTGGTGAAAAACTATCTGCTAATGCCGAGGCGGCAAAGGAATTTTCCATTAAGTTTCAAAAAATTGACAAAGAAAATGAACTGTTATCTTGCCAAGTTTACAACATAGACGAGACTGGCCTAAACTATAAAATGCTCCCAAACAAAACGCTCGCTGCATCAAATGAAACCTCCTTGCAGCAACGGTGATGCACGGCGATTCACACAAGCTTCCGCTGTTCGTTATTGGCAAACATAAGAAGCCTAGGGCATTTAAAAACATAAACATGTCTCCCTTGCCGGTTTATTACCGCAATAAAAAATCTGCTTGGATGGATTACCGTCTTTTCAAATATTGGTTCTTCGACGAGTTTGTTCCATCTGTTGAAAAAGACTTGAAACAAAAAAAGCTTCCCGTTCGTGCTCTATTGCTGTTGGATAACGCACCATGACATCCATCTGAAGAGGATTTAGTGAAAGGGGACATGAAAACTATCTTCCTTCCACCAAATATCACATCACTTATCCAACCAGGGAGTGATAGAATGGTTAAAGAGGCGCTATCGCAGAAAGTACATCAGTTCAATTTTAGAAAAGTCCGAAGAAGGTTGTAACATATTTGAAGCTATGAAATCCCTCAACATCAAAGATGCTATTTATACGATTGCAGAGTCATGGGAGGAACTTAAACCTGACACGCTGAGAAAATCTTGGCGTAAGCTTTGGCCGGAAATTATGACCGAAAGTGACCAGATAGAAAACGAGCAAAACAACGACACGCAGGAAATCATTAAAGATCTGCAAACTGTACAAGTGAATATCCCTGCCAATGAAGTTGAGGAATGGATGACCCAATGAGACGAAGATTGCAAAAAAGGTGAAGACCTCAATGACGATGAGATTATTGCCACCGTTTTGGAAAATAAAACTGAAGAAACTGTGAATGAGGTGATGATGACGAACCTCCTGCCCGGATTTCACACACCGACGCCAAAAACGCTTTTGATATTGCCCTTCAGTACATTGAGCAGGACTCAAGCTCAAAACCTATGGACATTATGTGGATAAGGAAATGGAGGAATATTGCAGGTAAGTCAAGAATTTCATCTGCTAAACAAAAATGTATAACTGACTTTTTTTGTAAATAAATTTTTATTTTTTTTTAGTTTAACTTTTATTTAATTTTTTTCTAGATAACCTCAAATTTTTACAGTACACATATGTATAGTAAATACATACAGTATTGCTCTTTTTCATTATGTATGTAATAATATCAGCTTTTATGCGATTTCTTGCAATATTTTTACTGTATAGAACAATACATACAGTCAGTCTTGAGTTTATTGAGTCTTGATTGTTTATTTTACTTTTTTCTGATAATCCGACCTTTTTGCGTTCCGACTATACCCACGGTCCCAAAGGTGACGGATCAGAGGGGTTCTACTGTATTTAGAATTTCTCCACGAAAAATTTTTATTTTAACGTGAAGCTGCTTCTCATTTTGATATCGATATCAGCTCATTTCTTGATAGTACTTTCCCTGGCTGATAAATTCATCTGATTTAACTCCGTTGAATATAATCTTGTGAATTCGCTTATAATTAATTGTGGATCTATTTTAATAGACCAAACAATTTAGAGGGTTTGAAGTAAGGGATTTGAATCTAAACGAATAACATCAACTAGTAAATTAATGAATACAAAGTGTTTATATGCACGCTGGCCAGTGTCAAGTTATTAATTATCGACATTTTTGAATAATTTTAAATGTATTTAAAAATAAATTCGCATTTTCTTTATATGTAATTTTCCTTAAAAAAGAAACACCATCAGTAATTTATTAACTGTAAACAGGAAACCTTTAAAATGGGAAATCGTGCTCAGAAAACTAAGGAATTCATGGAAAAGGAGGATTATCATTTAGAAAAGACTATGATTTCGTCGTAGGTCAAACACAAAATCTGAGAAAACATTTTAATCACTCAATGTCTTTTTAAAATATAAGGGTGAAGTGTTTCAGAGCGTAAAATAATCATTTAATAACAAAATTATGAATATTGTGGGGAACTTTATCACCACTCAAGCAGTAACAGTAAAAATGAAAAGTGGGTTAAATCGACTGATTCCACGTAAACAAGAGCACTATTAATAAATTATAGGCAATATACTTCTGCGAGTGGCGATAGAATTTCACTTATCTAATAATGCTCATATTGGCCTTGCCATAATATACAGAAAAGCTGTCTGTATACAAGCATATATTTTTTTCTTTTAATGACTATCTAGTTATTTAAAAATTATTATTTTTCTAGTTAAGTAAAATATTGTTTATCGATCGTAAATATTTAGTTCCTACTCTGAAAATAGAAAATTTATTTAGCTTTTTATATTTTATCAACTCAGAATACTCTTGTACTTTTGTACATATTCTTTTTGACAGACGAAAAATACGTTCCTTCTCGTTTTGATAGATGCGTTAAATAGTTAACATATATCAGGCCTTAAGTTGTATCTTCTTATACATTACACAAACAAAACCGAGCAACATCTGCTGTAGCACATCTGTTTACACGAGTATTAGTGGTGCATTTGTTTTTTATAGCAATGAAACCGCTTCCCTTCTTGCAAGTTTCACATAAGACATGGCATATATTTTACTCTAAACCAGTTATTAAACTGGGTCTCTAAATATTTCTTATTGCTTCTTATATTTATGTGTATGAGGTTTATCTTCGAGCTGTTCTTCTACCTAATCTCCGAACAATTAAATGGACGCGCACACCTAGTGGATAGATGCGGGAATCCAACTCTTAATGTTTTGTCCATAATCTAAAGCATTATTCCCACGGCGTGTGGCTTGACGAGCCTGGCCTGAAGTTTGCCAAACCTCACGCTGGCGCCGTGGGAACGTAAAGACCCGTTATTGCTCGAGGTGGCTTGGCCTTTCCCGTGTATTATCGGTAAATACTAGGGCATCAAAGGCTTGGGGTCGACGGATGACAAGCCTTAAGCTCAAGAACAGCTCGAGCACACATTTCCACGATCTGTTTGGTTTGTTGTGTTGTACAGGTTTATTCTGAAAGTTTTCTGAACGTTTTCATTGGGTTATTTGGGATAATTATGGAGTGGTCAAATGAAGTTATTGTAGAGTTTTTGGACTTGTACGAGGGAGAACAATCGGGTTCCATCTGGAACCCGAAAATGCTGACCACGAAGATAGAAACAAAATATATTATGTTCGGAAGCTAATTCAAGGTAACATCAGTGCTGAGTGTCCTTTAACAGAGCTGAAAAAGAAGAAACAAGATTGATGGCATCTTACAGGATACTGGCGATCATTATCATAAAAGTTAATAATTAACGTAATAAGTTAAAGATTTGAAACGGCGTCATGGGAACGGCTTGCGATCAGAAGTCGGCAGACCACAAGTCTGTGAGTACACTCGTCAAGCCACAGGCCGTGGGACAAGGTTTAAACCATCTCCAAGTGATTGGCATCGTTACTCTGGATCAATACAAAGACTTAAATATTTTTTGTGGGGTGACTGCGTGGAATAATTTACTCTGAGAAGATTTGGTAAATTTTGGTATAAATATTCAGGTCAATCTAAAATCAACCTGTAATCTGGAAAATTGTCAGTTTCCGAGTTTAAACTCGAGACGCGAGCGTGTATGACCGGATTACACATTCTGGACTAATTTTGCGGACCACTATTTAGGTATGACATGATATAGGTAGTAGCATAATTTAGGTATGAATTAATATCAGCATTGATATACATGTATATTTATTTATATATTAATAATTCTAACTGCATTTATTTGATTGTATGCAAAAAGTGACTCAAAAAGAGCAATAAATAATAGTAATAGACATATTCTTATAACATTTATACATATAGATACTCTTTTAACAGTTTAACGCCTCTGCGTAAACTAGTAGCGCACACAATACGCGCAAGTTTTATTTTATTTTTATTTTATAAATTTGAAAATTCAAATTGCGCAGTAAATTGCCTGGTCTTTACTCAGTCAAATTGAGACTTTCGCAGTGAATATCGATGAATATATATTGAAGGTAAATGTTCGATCTGGCCGCGCGCAAAGTGCATCGTCTTCCCTCTGAATGCTGTCTCGCTCTTTCTTCTATGCATAAATAGAGAATCTCACACTTTTTCCTATTCTTGATGCGCAGTAAATATTGAAATTAGCATAAACATATTACTTCTAAAGGTACTTCCCTGTAGACGTTTTAAATAGTTTTCTTGTATTTAACATTACTCTGATTTACTAGATATAAGTATAATGAAATACTAAAATAATTGTCATATTGAATTTAAAGTTTAAAATAAATTAGAACTAGAACCTGGGGTGCGCCGTAGAAAAATTTTATGCCTAGTCGATTGTTCAGAAATCAGTATTGTTATTTTGTTCTATGCCTTTCATGGAGTAGAAGGTTAATTAAACGTCTTTAAGGTTGATGTTTTGCAACTCAGTAATATTTTGTAAGAAATCAATTCGCAATATAATTTTCTTCTATTTTACATACGGCTTAAACAACATTTGTTTTCGACTTAAAAATTTTATTAAATGAGCTCAGAGAATTTAAATAATATCTGAACTTCTTTGCGGACCATTCAAATTACGCCATAGATCACCGGTGGTTCGCGGACCACCGGTTGCCAACTACACCACTTGACTGGCAATTTATACCCGGAAATTAACCTACTTCAACAATTACCGCACACCCTCGATGCAACACTGTTTCAGAGCACAAATTAAGTATGAACAGAAAATTATTAAAAAGAGGGATACAGTTGTTATTCGTTATTTTTAAAACATAATTTTAATACAACTGTCAGATTTGAAAGATCAAATAGGGAATATAACCATTATTTATCTATTTCTATCGAAATGAGACACGTGGTTGCACGCCTCGTATTTTAATAATTTATGCACCAAACTTCATAAATTATTGAAACTTCAGATGCGTGTTGTGTATCTAAGTTGTGTATAAAAGATCTAAATAGTGCCTAACTATAATTTATATTAATAGACTGAAGTAAAGAATCGATTTGTTATATAAAACATATGGCAATATATTATTAATTAATAGTACTTTGTACGGTTGTAGTGGAAATTCAACAAAAATATGTAGATTATAAATACTTCACATTTACGTATTTTATTTAATTGACGTATCCCGAAAGATGAAGAAACTATGCCTCGTTAAAAGACATGTTTATCAGTTTGTCAATCATTATATTATTAACAAACCACTAAATTGCACCGAAACCATTGCATCTTAAGTGGACCCATGACCAAGTTCTTAACAATCGTTCGTTATAAGAAATTTCAGTTTCTTGAGACAAATATTTCAATGGGTTTACAGGCTCTTGTTCTATACACTGACGAACGACATTAACGACTTCTGTATGAGCGGTTGGTCCACCAGTACCTCTTTTATGAGCCACAGACCTATTTGGTATTACTGGTAAGTTTAGGAAATGCTCTCGAAAATTGTTCAAGCATAAGCGCTGTTTGTAGAATTTGTCCCAAATTCCAATAACTAGAACATCAGTTTGAAAGTAGACTTCGTTCTAAGAATGCTGTGATAAAATCCACTATTCCAAGTCTTCTTAAGACTACAATAAAAATAAAACTTCACCAGAACTGATTGACACATTTTTACCATTAAAAAATAATTGACATCCTAGCTCCGACGGCCGACAGTACTTCCAAATCCCGATTTTGTGGCCAAAAGCACTTTTGGTTATCATAATTTGATGACAATTTGGATACCAAGGTTTTTCGGGTCGCTGATTTCAAAAATTCAATTTGTTTTTTAAAATTCAATATGGCGGACCCAAAATGGCCGCCATATTTGTTTAAATATTGTTTATAACAAGAGCGGTTCAGTGTACTGAATTTGTTTGTAAATAATGATTTCAAATATGAAACTGCATTTTGAAATTTCAAAATGGCGGACATGTTAAAAAATGTTTCAACTGAAAAAAAATCATTCTACTGGTACAAATAGATAGGAAAGTAGTTTTTTAAGCAACAATACATCTTTATTGTTTATTAAATGACATACATTGATAAATTATTAATTACATTACTTAATATAATGAATTAACTATTGTGGCTCGTCGAGGGTTCTTCTGAGCACTCCGAGTCAAATTCATCCGACGAAATATATGATAATTCTGCTGAAATAAGTAATTGTATTGCTTCTTTGCTAAAGTTTTTTCCTTAGTTCGAAGTTTTCGCATTCCAGTTATTAAAGAATCGGAAGATGCCAGTAGCCAATGGAATACATCTTTCATGGTGGTTTCTCGTGAAATTTTTCGTGAATAAAATTCGATTTGACCCATCAGTCCGTTATTACTCTGTCCTTTATTATACTGTCATAAGAAATATATCTCTACTCGTAAGAACAATTTCATTTACATCCGACATCTTTTGTGACTGATCTGAAAACAGTTTAAAAATAATCATATTATGCCATTTCCTTTGAAATATTCAAATACAGTACATAGTAAATTATTTGACGAAAATACTGATTTTTAATAAAAAAATTAACAATTATTTACGGTAATAATTCACCCCGAAAGAATAAGCATTGAAAAGGCCAAGTATGAACCTTATGTTTATGACCTGCGCCGCTCTTATCGTTTGTCGCGTCAAACGCCGAAATTTCCAGACTACGCTCAACAAAACTAACACGGCTTTCACTCATGTTAGAGCACCTAAGAGCAGCCAAATTTGTAACCGATCGAAAGCCTAGACCTTCCACTTTATGGTAAATATAAAATTGCGGCGGAAATTGGCGGAAATCGACGGAAATCGAAACTGAAACTCTGTACGAAAATTGCCAAGACTCGAAAAAACGCGATTTTACAGGGTCACATTCCAAATGCTGTTCTTAACATAAAAATAACAAATTTTTGTATTTAAAACGTTTACATATAATGTATGTACCTTTATTAACGATGTGTAAAAAATTCTTTAGCAAAAAACTTACTGGATACTGAAATACACACTTAACAATATTGCTCTGTTAGCGGGGTAATGAGTGCCCCAAACGTGCAGTTTAGGTGCTATGACCTCAGTTTTCTCACTGTTCCCCTGCCTCAGAAAATACACCTGGAAACTTATCCTTCGGAATTATAATGTCCCAAAATCCTCTCTACAACATGTTATGGAAAAAAAAAACCGGAATGCTGACCTTCGATTTTGGGACTTTTGGCCGCTAAATAGGGATTCGGAAACACTGTGCGACGCGATATTAGCTCCGACATGATACTAGCTTCGGAAATAATTTTAAAATCCACCATTACCTTTGACCAAGATAATTTTTAATATATTCGGTAATCATCTACTGTCAACTTAGTTATTCATATCAGTAGTAGGCACCTTTTATATAATGAGAGACAAGTAAATCCTTCGGATTAAATATAGATGAATAATAAATAACATTCTCGTCATCAAATATTTACTGTCAGGTACGTTATTCAGAAACATTTTTATGTTTTTTGTTCGACAGTTTCGCGTTTATCAATTTAGAGTTATGTTTCTTTCTTGACAGTTGCAAGTAGAAAATTTTTAATTTAAATTTTATATGTCTGTTATGAAACGGCAATTGACATTCTTCTACATGAATGATACTATTATTTTGTATATTTATGGGAATAACGTACCAAGATTGTTTCTTCAACTTCAACAAGTATATGTCGTTATTTCAGTAATTCTATCCTTATGATTTGTAAAACCTTTCTCATAATTATCGGTCTACTGTTTGTCGGTAAGTTATAAAACTTTCTCCAAACTAACATATGTATACATCACACACAACAGATGTACACACACTACAATCACGCATTACTTTCATGTACCACAATTTTCGCAATCATTACACACATACATGTTTAATTTCTTATCATATACTATCTGTGGTGTGTGCATTCTATTTGCAATACACTTTAGCTTATATCTGAACTTTTTAAAACTACTTTACCATACTGACCTCACATAACTCGTCTGTACTGTAGTTTTTTTTTAAATTTCATTAATAGAGGAGTTCTGAAATTTGAGTATGCTATTTTAAAATGACAGCTTATCAAAAATTAAATATTGGATACAAAGGATGTGATAATATAATCTACAAGTCTTGTGTTGCATAATATCATTTGTTCCATAACTCAATTGTAAATTAAATAACACTTTATCATACATAATCAACTGTATTTTCGAACATCATCATTGTATTGATTTTATAAATGATTAAAACTGATAAGCTATTTTTAAATTTTCTTATTAATTCTTGTTAATCGATACCAATTAATATTTTTCAATCCGTTACATAGAAACAACTGTGAAATGTTCAAAATATACGAAAATAAATTTCGGTATTAACCACAGAAACCTAAACACCAAACAATGACATATCGATTCTTACAGGCACATCAGGAATAGAGATAAATCTTTATTTTCAGCCGAAAAAAATATAGGAAAGTGCCATTTACAAATCAGAACTGTTTTTTCATTACAGTGGTAGCAAAATAAGTGCAAAATAAGTACAAAACATATAATTTGTTATTACTGTTGTATAATTCATTTATGTGCACAGCTTGTAAATATTTAAACAAATATTTCAATTTATTCAAGTGGGTTTTATTCTATTGTAGTTAATATTGTTGGGATTACAGCCAATAATAACTGTTGAACAATAGTCTTGAAGAGCTTATTTTCAGTATACTCAGTATTTACATATTGACTGTTTATCATACTGAGATTTGAAAATAAATAATTAAATGGAAGGGTAATGCAATGTATGTGTATACTCAAAATTTCTACATTAGATCATTTGCCAAATATCTTGCAACTATAATAATTTTTTTTTCAAACTCAACATCCAGAACAGACGAAAATATTCAAAAAGTGCTTGATTCCATCATGTTTGATCGTAGCAGAATAATCGATAAATTGTTGAATTGGAGAAAATAATTGGAATTTCGTGGAGTTCTTGTCTAACTGAAAATTTGAACATGACACGTGTCGCGGCAATTTGTTCCACGATTACTGTCCGACGACCAGAGACAGACGACTGATTTCCGATGAGAATCGTCTGAGAGGGAGAGAGAGAGAGAAATTGTACCAGGAATTGAAATAATAGGCACAGACTGACCTTGATTTGATTGTCAAAAGTCAAAAACCATAACAGGAGATTAATCTTGGTGTTACGGCTATGAACCAGAAACAAAACAGCAGTCTAGCCAGTGGAAGACACCTTCATTGCCCAGACTAAATAAAACACGATAAGTAAAATCAAAGGTGAAGTCTATGATTGTTTGTTTTTTCGACATCGAAGGAGTCGTTAACGTTGAATTTCTTCCTCATGACACCACAGTAAATCAAAATTACTATCGGGAAGTGCTAAAGCGATTACGTGGGGTAGGGAGGAAAAACGACCTGAATTGCAGATATCGGGGGGGACTGGTTTCTTCATCATGACAACTCACCTACTCACACAGCGTTGAAGCCAACCAGTTCTTGACAAAAATGGTTTTGCACCCCACTTACTCGCCCAATCTAACCAACTGCGACCTTTTCTGGTTTCCAAGAATAAAGAAAAAGCTCATCAGGAGGAAAATGAAATCATTTTCAGAACATAGATGAACTTCAGGAAAAATCGTTGGAGGTATTTATCAGCATTAGTTCAGAAGAATATAAAAAAATTTTCGAACAGTGGAAAAACAATTGGGATAAGTGCATATAATCCGCATTATAATCAACATATAATAGGATCATATAATGGACAGCATTTTGAAGGAGATTCATGTTTTTAAGATGTTGTCTTAAATTAAAAAATAATAATTAATTTTGATTTTTGATGGGTCCTCACTCGTACAATGACGGATACAACCCCATATCTGGATATAGTTGGGCCGGTACAAATATGATTCTTTAGGAGACTCTTATCTTCTTTGCCAATAAATACAATAGATTTTCTAGTTAGACTAGAATGTGAAGTAGTAAAAATTTCGCTAGTAATTTTTAAGTTAGTTAGTTATTGGTTATTGAGACTTCTATCAATGAATAATAGTAAGTAATACAAGTGAGACACGGGGTTGACACAACAAAACGTTTATTTCAAGCTTACAAGATTCACTGTTAGTAATGAAGGACAGACATGAGTATTTATAAAGTTTCTTATCTAAGGGCTGTGTCAGCTTCTGTTGAGATAAATGATTCAAATAATTATATTACGTTAAGCGTAATATTGCCAAGAGATATGTTATCGAAAATAAAAAGAATGGTATAAGCATGGGTATCATATTACACCTCCTTCCCTAGGTGGAAGGCTATCAGGTTCTGAAGGACCTGTAGGCTTCTTAAGAAGTAATATTTTTACTTTTTGGTGGCAAAACTTGAGGTATATATAAATAAGCAAGCCCATGAACAGTATAGATCAGGGATTCCCAAAGTGTGCGCCGCGGCGCCCTGGTGCGCCGTAGAGAGTATAGAGGGGCGCCGTGAGACGCCCCTGTTTACCATTGCCCGGAAACGAAGTTTAGGTATTCGGGGCTACAGAATAAACAATTCAAATCGCGCGCGCTGCATTCAAATATGATGATAGCTATTGGCTTTATTTCAATAGAAGTAAACAATGAAGAAGGGCCACAGTGTGTGCTCTGTATGAAGATTCTGTCGTCAGAAAGTATGCTCCCAAGTAAGCTGAAGCGACATCTTGAGACCATTGACCCTGCTGTGGTTGAAAAATCACATGATTTTTTTAATAGGGAGTTGCAAAATTTACAAAAACAAAAAAACGTGTTCACTCAACAAGCCTCAATACCTAGCAACGCACTGTTAGCATCATTCAAGGTGGCATACAGGGTGGCGAAATGCAAAAAAAAACTCACACTATCACAGAAGAGCTTACTCTACCGGCTACTCTCGACATGGTGAATATTATGATGGGAGAATCCGCGGTAAAACTAATTTCTAAGGTACCTTTATCTAACAACACTATTAGTCGAAGGATCCATGACATAGCTGACGATCTCAATCAACAATTAATAGAAAATATGAAAGTCAAGGAATTCGGCCTGCAACTTGATGAGGCTACTGACAGTAACAAAGACGCACATCTTATTTGTTACGTACGTTTTGTTGATGACAATATTATCGTTGAAGACCTTTTTTTCTGTAAAAGCATTACGGAAAGCGCAAAGGCTCAAGATTTGTTGGAAACTCTTGACAAGTTCATAAAAGAAAATTATTTAGATTGGGAAAAGTGTATCGGTGTATGTACTGATGGTGCTCGATCAATGTCTGGCAGGTATGGAGGAATACAAGCGCTTATTCGTAAAAAAGAACCGCATGCTATGTGGACCTATTGCATCATCCATTGGGAAGCGCTTGCGTCGAAGTTAATGAGCTCTGAATTGAACCAAGTATTAGAGCGTATCATTGACGTAGTAAGCTACATAAAAACTAGACCGCTAAAAGCCAGATTTTTGATGTCTAGGTATGCCTAGATATGGGAACTGAACACAGAGCCCTGCTATATTACTGTAGTTCACGATGCCTTTCACGTGGAAATGTCTTATTACGTGCATTCGAATTACGTGAAGAAATTCACACTTTTTTACAAGAAGAAGGTCATGCAAACTCCAAATACTTTACCGATTCAAACTTTTTGCTAAAACTAGCATATTTGTGCGATATATTTGACAATCTGAATAATTTGAATGTGTCTGTGCAAGGCAATAACATGCACATTTTGAAGTTATTAGAGAAGATTGCGGCGTTTAGAAAAAACTACAATTGTGGATAACAAAAATTAATGAAGATGGCGGACAAGATTTTTTTCCGCATTGCGTAAATACTTCTAATGAGCTTGTTGTCTCAGAAAACTTAATGTCTCTGTTTACGGAACACCTTTCGAAGCTCACAGAATGGATTTCGAAATACTTTGCCGAAGACGATGTCGAAAAATATGCGTGGATCCAAGATCCTTTCCATGCACAAGTTCCACCAGAATTCCCTTCGCAAGAAGAAGAGAGTCTTATTGAACTCTCTTGCGACAGCAGCCTAAAAACAGGATTCACGTGTTCCGATTTGGTGGAGTATTGGATATCGGTCAAAAATGAATACCCAACTTTAAGTTCAAAAGCATTAAGAATTCTCATTCCCTTTGCAACATCTTATTTATATGAGGCCGGATTTTCAGCTGCAGCTGTAATAAAAAGTAAATATCGGTCGAAGATAAATGTGGAGCAAGAAATGAGAGTAGCGGTATCAAGCCTTATCCCGCGCTTTGAAAAAATGTGTGGAGATCACCAAGCTCACACGTCACATTGATTAAGTTGTCATTGTATTTAATATCCTATTTTTCTTAAATTATAAATGTTTCTTGCGTGTCAATGAAAATATAAAAACTCAGTTTCATATTTCGGATGTTTTAATTTTTGTGCCTATCTACCTAGTATCCTTGTACCTTCTTTCGAGTATTAACGACTACGGGGCGCCGAGCCAAAATATTTAACCTGTAAGTGCGCCGCGAATTGAAAAAGTTTGGGAACCCCTGGTATAGATAATAAAATATAAAACATAGTATTCTGAGAATTGTTTTTTTCAAAGTCTTTAATCCGCATAGGGTGTAGGCTGCCAAGTTGGGTGGAAAGGTCTGCTAGGTCCTGTAGTTTGATGTCCTGAAGGTGGAGTTCTGCGGTTGGGGTTGAGTTCAATTTGAAGGTAGGTAACGCCAGGGACGTTTCGTCGGGAAGCTCGTGATTGGCGTTGAATATGTCGTCGTTGATAATTACGGGGCAGCTCTCTAAAGTAACAATTGAGGGTTGCTCGATAAAGTGGTCCATGGGGGTGTTACAATTTTCTTCGATTCTGGTCCTTTGTATTGGGACGACTATGAGTTGTGTCTCTGCAATTTGTTCAACTATGGTAGCTCCGAGTCGTACGCTGGTTAGATTACATCGTGGATTTTCTCCTTGTAGAATAGGAAGGTAGCACTCGTCGTGGTTGTATGGGCTATCCTTTCTACACAGGCATACATTTTCTAGCCGTGGACAGGAGTCCTCTTTCCAAAAGGTGAGTTTGGTTCGTAAACTTGCAATGAGATAGGGTTTGGTTGGTATAAGAACTTTGGATTGGTAAGGCGTGGGAATCAAATGGTAAGTATAGTAAGGTGCTTGGGTGGCTATTGGCACTGACAATTTTATGTAGATTTTAAGATCTTTAACCGTTGCTGAGATATGAAAAAGATTAAGGTAACTATGCATATTACTAAAATGTATCAGTTGATCTCGTTTATATAGACTCGAGAGTTTAGTTAAAATAATTTGTATATTTGGGACTGGCAAAAAATAGGTGTGAATGATATTATGCTGAGCCATGGCGACTGCATTCTCTAAAGTGTCTAATAATTCTAAAAATATATTAAATTCGTTTCTTATAGTGACACCAGTTTCAAAGTATGACCAGTCTTGTTGAACTTCTTTGAACGTTTTGAAGAGTAGTTCTATATTCGCGTTTATTTGGGTTAGACTTTGATTAACTTTGTCGCTAAGAGCTTTAAATAGAGAAGTTCTTAAATTAATTTCGTGCGTTAGAGTTTCCTGATTGGACATTAATGTATCCATTTTAGAATGGAGTTCTTGCACATCATTGTCATCGGCAGTACCAAATAATATTTTTTGAACGGAACCTATAGCGTTTATAAGTCCACGTTTAAGTCTGACTTCAGGATTCCTAAAATTATTTAATTTATATTCGGTCAAGTTTACGAGGTATTTTAACTGTTGATTAATAGTACTATTAGAATATTTATGTTTATTTTGGAAAAAGCTTAGGTCGGATTTTAATTTGTATAAATTGTTCGTTACGTCCTTTAAATCGATAATGTGAATAAAGTCATGTTGTGATTGTATTATTTTAGTTTCACATGTTAGGCGATTTATGTGAATGGAGTTTCGTATAGTCTCTATTCGGATCGCGGAGGCGTAGTGAATAAGAGTGAGAAGGACCAGGTTGGTACTTAATTGTAATTGGAGGGATTTTATCCTCAAAGTCAACACCTTCATCTGTCTCGCTGCTTAGTTCAATAGGTTGAATTTCCTCTGGGGGTTTTTCCTGTATAGAAGGTTCAGTATTAACCTTTTGTTCGCTTTTCTTTTTCATAAGCCTGGGTTTTCGTTTGATATAGGCTTTATGATATTTGCCTTCAGCATGTGCCTTACGTTGAAACAGTTTTAGAGTGGGACCTAAGTCTTCTACTACTTTAGTTTGAATGAATTTTTCGTTTAGTTTCCCGCGTGCTGGATTTGCAATATATACGTCTTCGTTGGATTCAAAGGTTTCCGGTAGTTCGCGTGTTTCATTGGCTTTTTCTATGACTCGCATTTTAGATTTGTCTAACTTGGTTTTTATTTGATTGTAAAGGTTTTTTAGAACATTTTTATGGGTGTTAATGTACTCTGAGAGTATCTGTTCTTCATTAATATCGAAAGGGTCAGGGCGTTCGTCTCCACGAATTATATCGATAGGACACATTTTGGTGCTTGAATGAATTGTATGATTGTAACTTATAACTGCGATTTGTACTAGATAGTCTAAGGGTGCATTTGGGTTTTCATGTGTAAGACATCGGACGCTGTCTAATAAAGTAGAGTGGAATCGTTCGATGTTGCCGTTGCTACTATGTCCTTGTATTGAAGTAAAGGTTAGTTTTATTTTGTGCAGATTGCAGAAATCTTTCATCATCGCGTTGTTAAACTCTAGGCCAGTATCCACCAGGATTCCATAGCGTAGTCCATGATGTTCGATAAATTTCAGTAGCGCACGTTGTATTGACATGCCTGTCTTAGTTTCGACGGGGTAGGCTTGAGCTATTTTCGAAAAGGTGTCAATGATCGTTATGAATTTTTGTCCTTGGATATCTAGAGTATCAATGTTTATAGTTTCAAAGGGTTTCGTAGGCGTTTCAGTATATTGAAAGATTGGTTTCACCGGGTGCCGGTCAATTTTACACGTTTTGCATGTTTCGCATTTGGCGATAAAGTCCCGTACGTGATCAAACATGTTAGGCCAGAAATATTTCTTAATTAAAGCTTGGTGGGTAGCCGTTACTCCTTGTGTGTAACTTTGCCTTCGTGGTTATAACGTATCTTCAGTTGTTGTTCTTGTTCTGATGTTACGTCTTCTACTTTCTTCTTGCAAATTAAAACTTGAGCCAATGAGATAAGTGGTTTTGAAGGATTCTGATGATCTTATTTTCTAACTCTGGTTGCTCGAAGTATAGAGCATGTATGGTGGTGTTACTTTGAACGAATGGAGATAAAAATTTAAAAATTTCTTCGTCGGATGAGCGTGATTTTAAGTTGAAGTCATGTTCTTTAACTTTGGGGAAAGGCTGTATTGCATAATGCGAATTAACTTTATTACTATCCTTTTCCAGGAGGATCCATCGGTTGTTATACCTATTTAAGGGTGTTTCGGAGTATTTGACTTCTAGAATAGGGTTTTCGTGACTAGAGTGAATAGTCTGGTTAGTTCTTGAGGGCGGCGCGCGATTCGGGTCGTCTATTGAATTTAAGTCGTCTAAAACTTCTTGGAACTTTTCTGGGTCTGGTTCTGGTAGATTATCGAGTAAAGTACTTACATCGGGGGCGTTATTTATCATTGACATATTGTCTTCTTCTATTGCGTTAAGTTCATCAATTTTGATACGCGAGAGCGGGTCAGCTTGGTTTGTTTTTCCTTTTTTGTACTTTATTTCGTATTGGTATTCTTCCAATTTTAGACGCCATCTTACTAGTCGCGAGTTAGGGTCCTTTAGGTTGAACAGCCACTGCAAAGGCTGATGGTCGGTTTCAATTATAAATTTAACGCCAAACAAGTAAGGTCGGAAGTATTTAACGGAATTTACGATGGCTAGTAACTCCTTCTCAATTGTGCTATAATTACATTCAGCAGGGTTCAATGTTCTGGAATAATAACTGATGGGGTGTCCATCTTGTGAAAGTACGCTTCCTATTGCATACGCGGATGCGTCGCAAGTGAGAGTAAATGTTTTATTAAAGTCGGGGTAAGCTAGGATAGGCTCATTGCAGAGTAAATCCTTGCAAGTTTCAAAGCAATTGCAGTAGTCTTGGGTTAACTCGATTTTTTGGTCCTTTTTGAGGCAATTGGTAAGGGGTTTAGTTACACGAGCGAAGTTGGGGACAAATTTGCGGTAAAATCCGAGCAATCCTAAGAAACTCTTGATTTGCTTCGCCGTTTTTGGGATTGGAAATTCTTTAATAGCTTTTATCTTCTTCGGGTTTGGCTTGATACCATCTTGGGTTATAATGTGGCCAAGAAATTCCACGTGTTTACAGAGGAATTCCGATTTGTCCAATTGAATCTTCAGGTTGGCCTTTTCGAGGGTTTTAAATACCAGTTCCAGGTTTTGTAGGTGTTCTTGTAACGACGTGCTGAAAATTATGATGTCGTCCATGTATACGAAGCATATTTTATTCTGCAGATCTTTTAATATATTATCCATCACCCTCTGGAACGTTGCGGGCGCATTCTTGAGGCCGAATGGCATCCGTACGTATTCGAAGTGGCCATTTTCTACGTTGAAAGCAGTTTTTTCTATGCTGTCAGGGTGCATCTGAATCTGGTGGAACCCTGAAGCGAGGTCGAGAGTCGTGAAATACTGGCATCTGCCCAGTTTGTCCAATATATCCGCTATGTTAGGTAACGGGTATCTATCAGTCTTGGTTTTGTCGTTTAACTTCCTGTAATCAACAACAAGCCTCCATTTTTGTTTGCCGCTCGCGCCGAGTTTTTTCGGCACGATCCAAATGGGGGAGCTATAAGCGCTGGAGCTAGGTCGAATGATCCCATCTTGTAACATTTTATCAATTTGCAATTGTACCTCCTTTTGGTGGACATAAGGATACCTATATGATTTCGCGTGAACAGGGGTATCATCGGTAGTTTTAATCTGGTGTTTGACTTCGTTTTTGAAGGTTAATTTGTCATTAGGGAAGTGAAATACATGTGAGTAATTTTTACAGAGTTCAAGAAGGTTAAAACGTTCCTCTTCATTTAGATGGTCAGTGCGTAGAAGATTTTGTATGTGTTGATTGGTGAAATTGAGAGAATTATAAGTTGGCTTATCGTTTTTTGAAATTTGAGGTTCAAAACCAGTATACTCGGAATAGAGTTGGACATCAATTGGGGTATCGAATTGAGCCGTGATAGGGTAAGTGTTGGTGTTAAATATTTCGACTTGAGCTAGGCCATTCTTGGCTTTGCTTATGCCAGAAGGAATAAGATAATTGTCGGTCTTTTGAAATGGGATGACAATTTCGCCGTTGTCAATAGAGACAGGGATTTCTCGAACAATACATTCGACGGGGTTTAAAGAATAAGTACGTGAAATTTCTTCGGGTTGTCGAATAGAAATTGGAATCTGGAAGTAGTCATTATAGATAAGATGATTTTGGAAATCTATTTGGATACCTAACGTTTGTAGGTCTTCGAAACCGAAAATGCCATCATAGAAATCATGGAAATCATACAGAAGTACGTTTAAATCGAAGTCTATATTAAATTCTTTAAATAAAGGGATGTTTGCCTGGAATTGACAAGTCGATTTGCCGGTTGAAGTTTTGATAAGTGTTTCATGAGAGAAAATATGGTTGGGGTAATATTTTTGAATTATTTCAGGACGAATCCGGTGTCGATCCGGTATCGATCAGTAATTTTAAAGGGGGTTCTGGAATATATGGAATATATGGAATATATGGAAGCGAACACGGTGTATTGGCAGAGTTTAGTTCTACTATGTCCGGTTGTTTATATTCGGGGCTGCAGGAAAATTTTGTTCTTGACTTTCTTCATAATCATTCGGTATATTCTCTTCGTTTCCATTTCCGTCGTTTAAGTATACCCATTCTTCTCCTTGTGGATTTTCTTCTGGGAGGTTCATTTGACTTGTTGAGGGTTCGTCGTAAGGTGTCAGCGGAGTATTGTCCATCCAGCAGGAATTCTGCGATTTAGGATCCGTTTCTTGATTAAAAAGTTCTTCTACCATGTACTTCGGCTGGTTGCCAGTTGTGGTTTGGGGCGTTCTGAATTCTTGATGTACTAGGTTGTTGTCTAGTTGCATTCGTTCCACTGATTCCAGACATTGGGGTAGGTCTAGTGAATTTTTGGTTCGGGTTTGGTCTCCACACATTTACGTTGGATCTATTATTTTGGTTTTGTTGTATTTGGGTGCCAAAGGGGCGTTGTTGTTGTATATTATGGTTTTTAAAATTACCAGGGTTATTAAAATTGTTTGCATAATTATTGGGTTGAGATTGAAATATTGGTAATCGCACCGGTTGATTCATTTGTTGGCGTGGTTTAGGCATTGGTAACATCGGATATCGAGGTGTTGTACTCTGTCGTCCGAACGCAAAGCGTTTGAACTCATCGTATTTAACCTGCTCGTCGATAAAAGTAATGGCGTGTTCTAATTCAGTAATGGCGGTATTATACCTAAGCATGTTTTCATAATTACGGGGCATATTCATTTTGTAAATATTAAAAACTTCGTTCTTATAAAACCCTATAGACCCAGCCTTTTCATTTATTGGTATGTTTGATAACTGAATTTTTGAAATTATTTTAGATTTAAGTTCAATTAAACGATTGCCAAAATTAATCAAAGGTTCGTTTGGTTTTAATCTACAATTTTGTAACTCTAGCTGTAATGTTTCTAAACTTTTATGATCTGAAAAGTTAGTGGAGAAAAGATTTCTTATTTCAGGCCATATTTGAATATCAGGTCTACTGTTCAAAAGTTGAAGAGCTTTGCCCTTTATTTTAGTTTTTATGCAGCTTACTACAATTCTAATATGTAGGCGAACATTTGAATTGCACACTTCCATTAGATTTTCAACAGCATCAAAGAAATTACTTATATCCGTTTCTTCGCCAGAAAAAATCGGAACAAATTCAGAAATGTTCTTAAGTTTATTCAAATCTAATTCAGACATCGTGTTAAATGAAAGAGTGTTATTCAAAAGATCAGAAATATCCGAAATCTCGTCTTTACTTAAAGTGTGAGAATAATCTTCGTCTTCTGAAGAGTATAAACTTGTCATAAAATTCAACTGATGATTTCTTAGCAATGCAAATAAAAAATAGAATAACAAATAAAAATTCAACTGGTAATTTATTAGCAATGTAAATAAAAATAAAAATAAAAATAAAATAAAAGTAAGGAAAAATTAAAAATTAAAATTCTTTAAACAGTAAAATAAATGGTAATTATTTAATCTCTACTGAAGTTATCTTTAAAATTATTAAAATGTTTTAATAAATTTAATTTCTTGTTTTTTGAAATCTTAACCTAATCTTTTTAATTTGTACGATACAAAAAATAAAAAGCTTCCCTTAGAATATCGCACGATGCGGGACTCCAAGAGGTTGTCACTAAAATTACACACTTTCCAAAAGTAGCTTGAAAATTGTCAGTGCAAAAATAGGGACGGGTGAACAGGAATAATGCAAGTTTACTTACGTTTGGTGTCGTTGTGCTCTGGGATTACGTTTTGAAGATTCTGGATAGTTGAACCGTTGAGACGGACGATCAGCGACTTCTGATTCTTCGGGAAATTGAAGAGTGCTCGATACACAGCAGAAACGTTGAACGACTATCCACTACCGACTGCGCCAGTAATACAAGTGAGACACGGGGTTGACACAACAAAACGTTTATTTCAAGCTTACAAGATTCACTGTTAGTAATGAAGGACAGAAATGAGTATTTATAAAGTTTCTTATCTAAGGGCTGTGTCAGCTTCTGTTGAGATAAATGATTCAAATAATTATATTACGTTAAGCGTAATATTGCCAAGAGATATGTTATCGAAAATAAAAGGAATGGTATAAGCATGGGTATCATATTACAAGTAGACATCCTAAACTATATTATAATAGGCTTAAAAATGTATACAACGACGCTGATCCCATGTATAACTGGGTTAAACAGGTCACCTTTTTGTAGACTGCGAATGGGAGAATATCTCTTTGGCAAATCTGAAAGCAAATAAGAACCTTTTACGCAATAAATATAAAAGTTTCTTGTTCAAATTATGTTATATAATTAAATATGCACTAAATATATAATAAGGGATACACTCCATGTATCCCTTATTATATAACAATATTTTCCATTCCTCCAACCCTCGACTCCAACTAAAATTTAATACGCACATCTATGTACATAATAAGAATTATTTCTCAATTACGGATAGCTCGTAATCACTATATACGATTTTGTACTATATACTTACATATAATGGCATATTATACACTATAAATTTCAGAGAAATGTGTACTGTATGCATACTAAATATGCAAGAAACCTTAGAACACTTTTTATCCAGTGTCCGATTTATAACCCTGTTAAATTCCCTAAAATTAAAAATATTTTGATTCATGGAGTTACTAATACTTCGATCTTTTATATTAAATGAATAACAACTGAAACGTTGTTCTCTATTTTTCTTTAATTTTTGTTTTATATAGATTCAAGATGTATTTTTCTTTATATGTATATACAAATATTGTTCTATTAAGAATGTACTTGTGGTTGAACAATAGTAACGTTACTTATAATGAACTTAACCCCTTCATACAAACTTGAAGAGTTTTAAATTGAATAAACGATAAAAACCTCCATATACATATGTATGTACTGATTCGTTTGGAACAAAACTAACATTTAGGTCAAAAAAAGTACTGTTGTATTAAAGTAACTGTCATATATATAAACTGGCAGCTACATATAATTATAATAGAGTGACATCCATTTTGCAACTTATTACGAATGCTTCACGTATTGTGCACCTAATTAAGTAGTCATCGTACGGCAAATGTTTTTACACAAAATGAATTTATAATACCAATATCCCGAATTGATAGGTAGCTCTTATATTGATTGTATAAATAACAAATTAGCTGTGTACATATTAATGTAGTTTTTTTTTTCTTCTTTGATAGAGTGATAACTTTTCTAGCTTAATCACGATGTTTACTTACTTTTCTTGTAAATTGTACAGTAATATATATTTTTGTACCCTAAAACCAAGGCTTAGACAAGAGGATATATACCCAAAAGTAAAGTAAGTAGTTTTTTGACAACTAGAATGGGGAACGTTATTTTAAAATACACCTATAATATTATATAGCTAGAGAATGTGATTATCTTTAGGTATTTTTTTGTTATTATATTTCTATATAACTAAACCTTAACAGGTATTTTCATTATATAAATATATATATATATATATATATATATATATATATATATATATATATATATATATATATATATATATATATATATATATATATATATATATATATATTTTTCGGTTTGGTACAAGCTTTGTTAGCAGGCATTTATTTAGTAGGCCAGATAGTTCAATTGCTTATATTATTTATTTCCGTGTAATAGACGATTTATGTATAGCACATTTTTATACACGATTTATCCATAATATTTTTGCTTGATATGATCAATCTTCATAGTGGTTATTCACAGTGTATATAGTGGTAGTCGCAAATTATAGATAGTATCAATGATAAGTTACTATAGAACATTTTGTATGTATCAAAATAATATCAGTACAGTTGAGAACTGTACTATATACCTTAAATACATTTTAAATTTATAACTATACTAATTGCAGTGCAATAATTATTGTAATTATATTTTAAAAATATATTTAGTGTGTATGCATACTTAAGTAGAATGACAGTGAAGTAATTAAAATTACTAAAGTTACTATCAAATGTCTATAATTTTCCTTCAAATACCAGTAGTATTCCACATAATAAATGTAAATAGGTTTTGAATTATTTTCGTTATTTTAGTTTGAACTTTAGTATATATTGCCCTATTTTGCAAGAAAACTTTGTCTAATGCGAAAACAAGAGCCAAATTTTTAATTTATTTTAATTTATGCAATAGTTTCGAAAATGGACGACTGTACATATATCTTTCCATTTTTTTTAAATATAGTTAACTTTCAATAACATAAGTTTGTACCATAGTATTTAGATTAAGATATCATTTTCTATGAAATGATACGCATAATACGGATCCTACAAAAATCATCTGCATGAACGCACAAATTTACAACGTACTCGTATTTTGATTATTGCTGGCATGTTTTATATGCATATTTAGTTTAGTTGCATGGTGAAGAACGAAAACCGTTGAACTAGCATTATACTCGTATATGTGCACTTCGTATACCTGCATCTGTTGTTATATTTGCTTTACTTATTATAAATATGTTAACTTAACAACATTAATTACCATCCATCAAAATACAAAACATATATTTAATATTCAAATACTTTCAGTCGATAACCCTGTTATTCGTTTATAACTTCCATCCTTCCATTAGCCATTTGCATATGAATGTAAATTGTTAAAAAGGCTTGTGTTCTTTTATGCTCAGGTTATTACCACGTCAACTTAATTACTACTTAAATATTCTACATTTAATCTCATCTCAAATTTGGCAGATTTCTAATAAAGTTAGATATGCAACATAGCAATCAAATTATGTTTCCGGTTGAATTATTGTAATCGTAAAAAACGTAAGCCTCCTTCTAAAAGCAAAAAAAGTTCGCTTTTGGAACGTCTTGCAAATTATGCATTTACAAAATCTTAGTTCTTAGGGAGGATGTCTCCTCAGCGATGGGTCGCTCGAGAGTGCAGCCATAAGTGAGTAGTAAACTCCATTTAAGGGTAATAAGGTACGGTGATAAATTCCATAAAGGGTGATAAATTCCATCACTAGTTCAGATTTATGAACGGGGTATACAGAGTTCCCACCAGCTTGGAAAACTTGGAGAAAATATACAGACTTTCAAAAGGCCAGGAAAACGCCAGAAAGTTTATTAAAAATCCCTCTAACCATGCAAGGAGTTTAAATGAATCAGTGAGTTCGAAGGACTTCTGTTTCCTCGAATTCCAGAATAAGCGAGGTTTCGATTCTGAACGTTTAAAGAGGCAATGTTGAAAGATCAGATGCCACATTAAAGATAATTTGGTAGAATAATTTCTCTTTAGAGACACATATATGTATGTATGTATGTATGTTCCTAATAAAATTTCAAAATGATTTTTTCATTATGTGAAATGGCAAAACACCATATCTCAAATACAGAAATTGTGATATACCTTGTCAAACCCAATATAAAAATGATAAAGGTATTTTTTCATTTTGTTATATAAGCTTTTATAATAATAGTAACGTTAGCAATTGTATAAGTATTTTATTTTAACGACATAAAGATTAAGAATAAATATTTCCCAGCCTCTATAAAATTTGTACTCAAAGCATTTTTTCAAATATAAAAAATAGAAATCGGTTGATGCAAAATGTAATATTCTGTTCTTATGTCCTCATCAATAAGAACAGAGTTAATAAGTAAGTATTTTTACTTAATAATTAGTAGTTCTACATAACGTTAATAGTTTTATTAACTTTGTAATTCTAAAATACATACATAATTGCCATCCACTATTATAACTTTGACATCCAAAAGCTTTCAATTACTTGTATAAACCTGTTACCTAAAAAGTGCAATTTTCTGTTCATCAGTAAAATAAATTTATATTAAAAATCTCTGCATTTATATAGTTAATGATTTTTGGTTTGTTGAAAAGATATAGATGACTTATATATCATGAGGAATTCAATAAAAAATTAACATCGCATATATATTGTATAGTTCTGACAAGAATATTTGCTGCAGATAAGGCTTCAGGCGCCAACAGTATTCAGCTAAAGAACGCACTAACATGCAATTAATTTAAGCCTTCTCCAAATCCCATCGACAAATCCTGAAAGGAGAGTATTATTTCAGTTATCGTATTAAATTTATGTGAGGAAAGTAATTTAATTTTGAAACTGATAAAAGTAGAGACGTCTACATTCGTGTATATCATGAACTTTCGCATCCAAATACAACTTTTTCAAAGTATACCGTTAAGTTATAATGTACTGATCAGCGGCGCCGCTTGATGGCAAACCTAGGTCAAGCGTAACTTGAAAAAGGTGTGAAATATTCGATGTTCGAGTTTCGATTCGAAATTTTTAAGGAATAATTTTTTCATATCAATTTTACTTAGACAACTTACTTACGTCATACCCCTAGTATAGTCTGGTTGTAAATAACAAGTAAGGCTAATAAATAAAATGACATATTCTTCATGATATTCCTTCCGAATATTTTAATTACCAACATAAGCAAAAAACAATTTTTATACCACATATGACTAACCAACTGTATAATTTATACTGTTTTCAAAATTATTGTTTATTAACGATTTACTGAAGTCAGACCATAGGATATCCAAATCTTTAATATATAATTTGTCATCATATGAAGACAACAAATTATTTTTTTAAAGCCGACAGAATCACTCAATTTCTTGTTTTAGTCAAAATTTATCGTAAACTGACGGTTTTTTATAAGAACCGTCAAAAATAAGGAAAAACTTTCACTTATCACAAGCATAGGATGTAATATTATCTACAGTCATAAGACTGTTGCTCTTGTGATTGACTAGCAGATAGTTTAAAGTCTCAGATATAAGTGGTCTGAGAAAAATGCGAAGCTACTCCTGGATACTAAATTTAATTGGATAACTTTTACTCTTTTCGTCCTTTCCTCTTTTATCCATGACACTGTTATATAATTATTCAATCCTGCACTTTTAAAGCCATATGAGGGAAAAGGTTCATGTGTCCTTCCCTCTTTTTTGATTCTTTTTCCTTAGATATTACTTCGCAAAGCAAACTTCTGTTTCTTTGCGTCGGTGATAGTTAGACGTGTTAAGAAGGCATAGTCATATATAAATTTAAATATCATAGCACGATATTTAAATGTTTTCAGGAGTTTTTTTATTGGCTTCTTCTTAATATTAAAACAACAAACCAAGTAAAAATAATTTCTTACTAAGTTTTCTTGTCGGTGAAGGCTTTACCCACTTAGCATGATGGACCGCTATTCTTAATAATCTTTTTTTATTGCATTTATGTCGCTGTTATATAACTAAATTGCAATTTTAAAACAATATTATCTATTAAAACGGTAATTTTAAGCTTATCCCCTACATATATTCTAGATTATGTGAAAGAATCCGTGCACGAGACCAAATGCTAATGCACATTAATTCTCGATTTCACGAACTTAAAAAGTAATTAATTATAAATTACTAATTAATAATTTTTCCCCAGTAATTTTAATATTACAAATGTTTTTGTTGCAGAAAATACAAAAATAGATTTTTTTTATTTTTGTATTAACCCATAAATATTAACAAATAAAATGTTGCAAATTAGAAGTAATTCTGCAATTAGAACAACCAGTAATATTAAAAATACAGCGAATCGTTACTTCTTGCCACATACTGCCATGAAATGTTTTGGAACTTTGGAACTGCTTGTTTTGCAAGAAAGCTTTTTCTACTATAATTTCTAGTTATGGCATCTGCGCTGTAATGTTTCTTGCAGAACAGTTATTTATCTGCTTATAGAATACCCAATAATCATTCTTACATTTTTATATTGGGGAAAACAGAGGCCATCTTCTCTCTTCTATCCTTGGGCGATAGAAAATCCTTCTGTCAGATATAATTCATCAATATACCTGCAATTCTGGCTTAACTTGCAAATGTAATTTTTGCCACAACTTGAGTGGAGCATTTAGTGTTCTTGAAAAGTACAAAAAATCGTTGATGTCCAGCATTTAATTTTCTTAATATAACGTTTCAAAAATAAAACCCGCCACAGGCAGGATTCCACATCTGTCCCGGATTGGAACCGAACGACATACAGCTGTTTCGAACTTATTAGTTCTCATCAGTGCCATACACGGTACCCGATCCAGGACAAATGCCGAATGAAATCTGTGGGGTATACATCTATATCGATACGATATATGTCAGTAACATATAAGTCGGAAATCGAGAAAGCTGTATGTCGTTCGGTTCCAATCCGGGACAGATGTCGAATCCTACCTGTTGCGGGTTTTATTTTTTGAAGCCTTATCTGATCGTGCAGAAACACGAGAAAGGGGTCGAGGATTGCTTTTAGGTATAATTCAATGCCTGGCGGGGCTTTAGCCCGAGGAGTAGTTGTTTCCTATAGCGATTATGTAATAGCCTTGTTATTCGGGAACTACTTTGATAACCGCTTGCCGGTTTTGCAGTTCCTTTCTCGATTTCCGACTTATATGTTATTAACATAACGTATTTTTACTACTTTCTTAGTGTCGGGAGATCTCTCTAAAAATCTTTCTACTTTATTGCTCAACATATTCCGTTTGAAATTATCACATTTTCTTTTCAAATATACCAATAATCAACTTTTGACAATGCTTATTTAAATGAATAATCGTCTTGAACATGGAATGGTAACCCTACGAAAATGACAGCATATAGATTTTAGATTTCTCAAGAAAATATATCAATAAAATAATCTCGACATACTCGTTGACACTTTTGCCTCTGCATCATCCAACAATTTCATAAGTTTCCTCATAATATTTTCCACAGAAGTCTGGGAAATGCTAGATTTTTATTCTGCTGCTTTCCGCCAAATATTTAGCTTTTGATTTCAATTCTTTTATCGTCAAAAACCATATTCATCTTAATATTTAAATATATTTTTTTAAAATTAAAATCTATGGTAGTTACTAGGTTACTAAAATATAAAACTCTCTTATACTGACCTGATGGCACAATGACAAGACAAGAAAGATAAAGTTTCAATAAGTATCTTATTGAAACGTTAAGGTAAGTAGATCTAGTCCCTTCAAATTAGGAAAATTTTTCCTACAGCTAAGCGACCTATACAGAAAGTTGTGTTGGGGTTGTGTCAACATATTTTTCACCTAGCGCATGATAAAAGAAGGGTTGTTTTTTAGATATACACATTATATATATATATATATATATATATATATATATATATATATATATATATATATATATATATATATATATACAACATCAAATCAGGTCATGTTTTCCCAAAAATGCATAGTTTTTCAGAAAAACACAAAGAACCGAAAAAACGACCAAAAACGCATATATATATATATATATATATATATATATATATATATATATATATATATATATATATATATATATGTCTATATCTAAAAAACAACCCTTTTTTTTATCATGCGCTACGTGAAAAATATGTTGACACAACCCCAACACAGCTTTCTGTATAGGTCGCTTAGCTGTAGGAAAAATTTCCCAAAATCGGTGATTTTTTGTCTAATTTGAAAGCACTAATCTTTAAAAAAAAATAAATGTAATAAAACAGTCTTTAGGGGCAAGCAGAAGGAATCCCAATCGTTTATATAATTGCTCGGGATAAACAGCATCTAGATCCAAATATTGTAGTCCTCAGAGTTGACTATTTCTAACCGTAGGCAGCGATGCCTAATTTATACCCTTAATAAATAAATTAACTATTAAAATATAACAGATAAATAAAGAGAATTTAGTTTAATTCGCCATATATATTTCAGTATAAACTATGGATAATAAATACTCCCGTTATTTTTACAAGTAGTCGAGTCGTCGAATGCAGTTACAACCATGTCTAGGCTATTTGTTGAAAAACTGGTAATACATGTTTATTAAACATACTTCAGTAGATACACATCGTCATCATCACTGTTCTCGTCAGACTATATTTAATCGGTAACATGAATAATAGCCAAACGAGGAACTGCAGACATTAACCCACTATTATATACAGGATGGAAAATTGTGTTGAAGAAACTGTCTCGAAATATTTTCAAAAATGAAAGTCGTGTGTGTGTGTGTGTGTACGTGTGTATTTTATTATTTGTTTTACATTTTTCATGGTGTAACAGTGATAATGAATTTAAATATAACTTTCATTACGTAAAACTAAAGCGTGTCTATCCTATCAATCTCAAGTCACACGACTCTGTTTTTGTGTTTGTTTCTCTTCTTCTTATGCTACTATACTTCTTCGTTACTACTATAGTTACAATAATAAAACACAGTTTTGTGTAACTATATAACAGTTTTCTATAACTGTATAACAATAATTTATCCTTTTTATATGTAGTGCATGTATTCAATATGGATATAATAAATGTTATTGACTAAGGATCTACTAAAAATTGTCGGACTTAATGGGGGAAACACATCCGGGTTGTAGAGAGGAAAGAAGGTGAATGTACCCTAGATATTTTTGAATCTACTTAAATAGAGTAAGAATGGAGTATACATATAAGATATTGTCCTGCATAAATAAATAGAGTATAATTATAATGCGAAGTTTATGTGTAATGTGTTTTATAAAAATATTGTTTAATTTTCAAAAACTAAAATTAAATCTATTTAAAGTTTAATGTAATGTAGTTTCAATAAGAGATTACTTTCAAAAGAACTGAAAATGGTCATATTTATTTTATTTACATGTATTTATTTTGAAATATCGATCATTTTATTATATTATTATTATATTAGATTATATGCTATGGATTTTATGCTACAGTTTTATTATGTATATATTTAAAGAATTGCCAAAGTGCAATACCAGTCCAATAATTATAGCGATAGGTGTAAGGGATAACTTTCTTGCATCTAATGTGTTATATAGCAAAACACAGACCGACGTGTTGACTCGACGAGAATGCCCATCTCCCTCGTTTTATACGAAAATGTGTCGAATCTACACCCGCTGCAAATGAAACTTCCCCAAAAGACAACTCGTTTTGATCAATTCGGTTAGAGAATTTTATGATATACAACGAGAACTGCTCCCTTTGTTTATGTCTTTAGAGGCTACTTTGTCAGTAATATATGTATTGTATAACTTGATTTGAATTACGAAGAGCAAGTCAAATTCAAATTAAGACAATACAGAATTGTTTGGGATAAGATCGTTAATAAGAAAAATTTAATCAATACATAAAAGTAATTCTTGAAATCCGTACCATCTAAATAATTACGTAGTCTTGAAGTACTTCTTTCAATATATTTGTGGAGCCTCTCTAAAAATCTTAGTTACAAAACTAGTACATTAGGTACTTGTTGCAACATTCCTTTTGTTGTAAAAAATTGTAAAGGAAATTTCACTTCACAAACTATAGAATTAATGCGCTGTTTGGTAAAGAATTGGCCCTTTAATATCATAGAAGTAAAAACAAATAAACCTGAAACAAAATGAACATTCCCAAGCCTTTAAATAAGTAATTTCATAGATCTGAAAATTCCCCTGCCTCATCTTCTCTGTCATCCTATATTACTATTTCGCATGTATTTGCATATATTCTGCATGTATTAGTAATTCTGTTCATATGTACGAGTATACAGTATTAGATAAAAGTAAACTTGATGAGTAGATACGAGCTCGTAATATTTGAAGCTTCTAAAATCACCTCACTCAATCAGTTTTATTTCACATTTGTTTTTACTCCATCTAAATATTTTATTTATTTATTTATTCAATAAAAAATATAACTAGTATTGACTATTATTCTTAATAATAATTAATATAATGCATATACAGTAAAACTTCATTTGTCAACAGATTTTTGGTTGGGTGCCTGAATACTACACTTCAGCAACAGAAGACATGCCTCAAGACCTACAAGATCACATAAATAATACGGTAAGTTTTAATTAAATAATACTTTAGGATATTCATATTAACTGACAACAGGTACTTCAAACACGATTCTTACTTTTCCGCACTCAACTATACCAGAGCGGAAAAGTAATGTAATCGTGTAAAGAAAAATGAAAAAAAAAATCTGAAATGTTTTTCTAACGTTTATTTTTCGTTTTTCGGCCTGAAAATAAAAAAAATGGTTTTTATAAAATTTGTGTCTGTGTGTGTGTCATTGTCGTCGGTATTAAAATTTCTTGTTAGCACGATAACTCAATTAAATCGTGTAGGATCGATCGGATTTTGACTGATTCTGATTCGGGGACGTCTCCCAGACGACACCTATTGATTTTGAGATGGATAGAACACACTCTACCATGTTCATGGGCCATGAAAAAGCACAATGGTGGACTATTTGAGAAATTGATTTTGTTAGCACGATCACATCTATTGATTCTAAGGTAGATAGGACACATCCCACCCTGTCCATGGGTCATGAGAAAGCACGATCTAAATGTTTATGTTCATTCTGAGATTTTAAACATACACATTTAATGCGTTGCTGATTTTGCATTGAACGAAAAAAACATATATTCGACCTGTATCATATACGAATGAATGAGAAAAAAAAATTTCGTTCGATCACAAACATATTGGTACGGCACTGAAGCAGTCGCCAATGAAAAATGTAAAACTGCCTCATAAAACACATATTCTGCATATATGTGTTGGTTTATTTTTTCTCGGCTACTCAAGTTCGAGATAGAGATGTTCTACGTGCGGAAAAGTCTATTTTAAAACTGTTTATTTTAAGATTAGGTGCCCTTTTGTACTTCTAAAAATGAGAAAAACTCTCAAGGATATTTTAGACATTTTTACGTTGTACAATGGTGGACGTAAAAGGTCGAGTATGTCCTATATGTGTCTTGAATATATCGCATGTTATACCGGGATATCAAAGATATCAACATCAATTGAATATGAAGCAAAAAAAGTCCAAACGGTTGGAAGTCTCACCTTGTTTACTCGTCCCTTATGCTATCGAAGGTATTTTGCAGCATTCCTATTACTATGGTTGCAGATATGGTGTTTGTTCTAGTTCTACAAATTAGCCATAGGGGTTCTGAAAACCATACTCTTTAAATAGGAAAACAGAAAATAGTCCATAATGATCAAACAAGGAGACTTAACTTGTGTTTGCAAACTTATCAGCCGATTCTCAAAAAACGCATATACGGCGTGTTTCATGCCATATATGCTGATGCTTCGTCTTGTTAACATAATACAGAATTATAGCATGCTGAAGTTCATCATCGTGTAGTTGTCGACCAACTCAGAAAAAAATGTTGTTCATATATTGCTCTGCATTGACAGTGAAATGGAAAAAACCGGTCCCGATTATTCCTCTCTAAGCATTGCCCTCCAATGCCAATTTTTTGAGAAGATTCAGGAACAATATGTATACTATCAATGGTCCACATTCACATATTTTGAGAATTGACATACCCCAAAAGATGAAACCACAATTCCCTAAAAAAAAATTATGCAATTATTTGTTCTAATTCTTACAAATTAGCTATAGGGGTTCTGGAACCCTTGTTCTTTAAATAAGGGAACAGAAAGTAGCCCATAATGGTCAAACACGGAAATCTCTAAGGAAACTTTATTTGTCTTTGAAAACTTATCAACCGATCCTCAAAACACTCAAACTATACTATAAACTTGGAAAACCTATAGTGTCTCATGTCGTATGCTGAAGTTCATCATCGTGTAGTTGTTGACCAACTCAGATAAAATGTTGTTTCTGTACCGCTCTACATTGACAGTGAAATGGAAAAAGCCGGACCGGATTATTCCTCTTCAAAAATTTCCATCCAATACCAATTTTGTCAGGAGATTCAAAAAAATTATATCAGTGGTCCACATTTCCACATTTTGAGAATTTACATGCCCCGAAAGATGAAACCACGATTCTCTTAAAAAATTATGCAAGTTTAACATCCAGTCATTCATGAGATTATTAGCAAATCACTGGCAGTGCACAATAATACGTATGGGGGTGGTATGTCGGCAAAATGGCTTTATATGATAGCATCTGATATGGATTCATTCCGAAGTTTTTTAGAATCGTTCGGCATGTTCCTTAATAAAGTCCTGTTATGGAAGTGGAGAATTTCACGAAACAGTCGTTACAAATATTTTCTTGGCTCTTATTCCATACGTAAACGAACGCCATTAACAACTTTTTATGTACGAATGGTTGATCTTCTAATACCTTCTTATAGTTTATCTCAACTCTATTTGCCAAATAAAAAATCCCAAATGGCTCTTATCTCATACTGTGGCTTGTTTTATGGCTAGGCTCAGGTAGACTGTTCCGTTTATCGGCAAGATAAGAGAGTTTTTTATTTGGCAAATAGCGATGAAATGAACAGTACAGAACCAGTTTCGCGAAACACACCAACACAATTTTTTAAGGCATGCTTAAAAATGCTTTTACATTACTGCCAAATCTAGGAAGCGCTTTCGAAAATTGTCTAAACAACATTTTGGCAATTAATTGTTAACAAATAGGCTTCGACTATTATCTTAACATCTACGATTGGCTTTAACGAAGATCATTTTTGATATTGGTACAATTTAAATCAAAATTATTTCTTTACAAACGTTTTAAAATGTTAATAAAAATGCCAATGTTTACATGCTTCAACAATGAAACGTTGTTATCCTTGAATAAAGTATCAACAGTAGTAACCGCATTATATATATTACACTATATTAGCTAATTACCGCTAATACATAGTTGCTTTATAAACCATTAAAGTATAACTAAATAAAGGAAGAATACAAGTAGGATTTAACATGGACAATAAATGTATAATACTACCTATATGTACATAAAATGTGTAGACTTCATAATGTTGAACTCATGAATATAAAAAAATCATTTTACTCTTTTTTTAATTTAACATTATGTATATACCTATAACTTATCTATAATATGCAATAGTTAATATAATCTCCCTAATACGTACACATAAGCCATCAAATTTCATAAAACTAATATTAATTTACATTATTAACGAAATCAATAGGGCTTTCATCAATCGATGTTCCCCGGGCACTATAAACTATTTATATAGGTAGTGTTTTTAATTTATACCCTTACGGTTGATGGTTATGAATACAGAGAATAATATGCGTTCGTTTTTTATAACAACAACTGTAATATATTTAAATGGAACATATAGTGATTTATTATGACTGGTGAATCTCGGAGAGGCATAGTAAAGTAGTACCAACGTATAAATGGTGCTAAAGAATATTAATAAAATTAACTAGAATTTCATAGATCGAATATGTGTATGTATATTTTCATTATGATTTTTATCAGAATGAGGGACAGTGTGAAGAGACGAGTTTTAAACATTATAAGCGAAAAGGCATAGCTCTTGATACCATATGAAATGAAATATCTGGAAAACGCCATATTTTGTTATTATTAAAATATCGTTAATTTTCGGGATCAGTCCATCAGTTAGATAATTACTCGAACTACCGCGCTACTGTTCGTATTATTTTTCCGCACTCCACTGTACGCGGAAAAATAATGTAATCGTGTACAAAAATTTTTTTTTCTAGGGTTTATTTTTCGTTTTTCGGCCTAACAATAAAAAAAATACAGTTTTAAAACCTTAAAACGGACTTTTCCGCACATAGGACATCTCTATCTTGAACTTGAGTGGCCGAGAAAAAATAAACCAACACAGAAATGCAGAATATGTTTTATGCAACAGTTTTACTTTTTTCAATTTTTCTCAAATAGTCCATCATCGTGCTTTCTCATAACCCATGGACAGGGTGGGGTATGTCCTATCCACCTCAAAATTAATAGATGTCGTCTAGTAGACATCCCTAATCAGAATCAGTCGAAACCCGATCGATCCGATACGATTTGATTGAGTGATCGTGCTAACAAAAAAATGTCTCAAATAGTCCACCATTGTACTTTATCATAACCCATATACATGGTAGAGTATTCTATCCACCTCGAAAAAAGGTGTCGTCAGGGAGACGTCCCCAATCAGAATCAGTCCTAACCCGATCGATGCGATACGATTTAGTTAAGTTATCGTGCTAACAAGAATAAATGCCGACGACAACGACACGCACACAGCAAAAAAAAATTTAAAACCTTTTTTTTTGGTTTTTAGGCCAAAAAACGAAATATAAACCCAAACAAAAATTTATTTTTTCAATTTTTCTTTACACGATTGCATAATATTACCTTTCCGCGTATAGTGTAGTGCGGAAAAGTAATATTATGATATATGATCCTATCCTGATGAATGTTTTTCCCGGTTAATGAGTAATAGATGTGCTTCGTTGATATCCAGATACCTTTGAATATTTACTAATAATTCTTCCTACAATGAGGAGATTAGGCCCTACTGAAAATAAACATTATAATTTAAACAAAGTTAATGTAGTAGTAACGTATTCGATAATGTACTCAATTATTTATTGAATTCATTATTTAATAAGTGAGTGCATTCTTGAAAAGATAAACATGTTATTAATTGGAAAATGTACAATAAGAGTGAAAAATGTAAAATATCACCTACTTACTTACTTAACTAAATTCTCTAGTAAATTGGTCAAACTTTAACATATTTATCAGACACCTAATAACTATCAGTTTTAATAATCTTGGTCATGACAATGTTTATGTTTGCTTCCTAGGATAGACAAACTATTTGTGCATACGTTGATTTTTCGGAAATCAGAAATAGGGATTGTTTCAGGTTTTGACAATTGTTAACAATTCTTGTTATTGGGATTTAGTTGTCGTGAAAAGTTTACATGTATATAATGTCAATTCGGTGAAGTCATCCAGCTCAGAACAGAACTCAATGTATTATTCAATTATCTTGGAATAACATAAGCTTGGCCAATACAATTAATGTTTGCTTCTTGAGGCAAATAGCGGCATTTGGACCATATTAACCAATTTATGTTAATAAGAAATCACCCATAATGCCTCACGTTTCAACAGTGTTAACGGGAAGACTACATGGATGCGTATAGTTTACTTGTAAACTAAAAGTTTACAATTATGATGGTATAAGATTATGCCAGGGAATTTATTTTATGTTTTATTACATACCTTATATCAGAAATAGTGAAATTTTATACCATTTTCAGGCCATTAAAAGTGACAAAGTTTTACAATCGTAGATTTTCAACATTGTATGGGTTTCACAATTAAGATTTTCCTGTTTATAAGTTATTTATTGACTGACATTATTTTTGTACAGAAAAATGAGCAAGGAAAAGAGACACCCCAAATTTGGGTGAGTTGTAATGGACTAGATGACGTAGACAGGAACTTCATCGGCGGTTTCAATTACCATCCTCGCGGATTTGCTGGATATTATTACCCGTACAGAAATGACCCCAACTATTTGAGTCCTTTTGTTGCCGTGGAAATACTTAATGTCGAATGTAAGTATAATATTTTCGTGTAAATTCTAGTTTGCCGATTATTTATTTATGTATGTATATCTGTTGGAAATCCACTTATAGATACTTATAGTTATAACACAGCGCACGCGCACAACCTGGTTTATTTTTAGTAATTCATTTGGTTGATTTCTCATGGCACTGAAACTGAAGCGGACGTTTCAGTTTTTATTTTTAACAAGGTGAGGCCTTACGAAAATTAACGGAAATTAATTAGCGTTCTGCTTCACAACAATATGTAACACTTTATATAATATAAAACATTGATATGGTTCGTCATCCTACATATGAACACGTACTTCTGATATATTGAACTTTCATTAGTTATCGTCTGTGTTACTTCACTACGTGAATCTACTTACTGAAATAACAATAGACAGGACAATTCTAAATTATGTAGCCAAAATGATGCAGCACCAAATAGAGATGTAAATATGTCGATTTTACCAAATAACGATGCATCCGTAAAAACCATCCAAAATGCTTCCTAAAAAGTTACAGCCTTTTAAAGTTATAATAAAAATATTCTAGTGAACATTATTTCCAAACTAGATATTTAAAATTCGGTGCTAGTGCTAATAAATTACAATAGTAGTAAACTAAAACGTATCGAGGGAATGACATAATTGTAAAGTAATCGTCTTTTATTTTTATATTATTTTTGGAAAATGAAATGGAAAAATGTTCCCAAATAAAGTTCAATTTTTGGAAACGATTTCATGCCTGCATTGCGTAGAGGGCAGATATTTTGAAATCAGTTTAAAATAATGTTATCATTCCAATTATATATTAAACTATTGCTTTTTTTTTTTCTTGAAATTATATTGTTCTTTCTAAGATTGATATACATATGTTACGATTAGTATGATCTTTCGAAGATTAAATTTTATTCATATTTAGTACATATGTATTTGTATATTATTTTATAAAGTCATGTTTTTTTATTATCTACTTAATGTTAAATAAGTTATTTAATATTTTAAATTTAACTCTTTAACTTTTCGAGGATACATTTTGATATATAGGTCAATTGGTCACAAATAAATTCGAACTATTCTTCTTATTTCTATCCCTAGAATCAACGTGGGTCATAAAGTGCTTCCGATGCAACCTACGGCCCTTCAGGACTTCTTTTCCTTAAAATCAGATTTCCAGGATCACGATTTATTTCTCAAACTATTTGGAATACAAAGTTAAAATTTAGTACTTCAAGATGTTTGAAGACGAAAATCGTTTGGTGGAATTCGATGTGATTTCTTGACCAGGGGCGTAGATAATAGGGGGCCTTAAAATAGTCTTTAATATAAACATTTTCTTATAATGATCAATGTATTTTTTTATTGATTTTTATTTATTACTACACTGTTCAACATATTGTACCAATTACAGAACAGGATAATAACAAGACGTATTACAATAATACAAAAAATAACAATCAGAAAATAATCAAGGAACAAAAATAAATGAACAGATGACTAGTAACGTTTTTATCAACAAATATGTCTATATTAAAGTAACTGTTGTAAATGTACCCCGCAGCATTTTTATTGTTAAATATGATTGCACTTTTATCAACATTTATCAACAATAGTATTGTTGATAAATGAATACTAGTTTTTAAGTAAGACAACACAAAATAGTCCATAATGATCAAACAAGTAGACCTTGGCAGAAGTTGAATTTTTATATGCAACCTTATTAGCCGGTCATCGAAAAAATCACTGAGGAAAGCTGTAGTGACCTATGTGCCGGTCATAAAAAAATAACTGAGAAAAGCTGTAGTGACCTATGTGTTGTATATGCTGTTGGACCGTACTGTTGAAAATAGTCGTATTGAAGCTCATCGTCGTATAGTTAAGTGTTGAAGGCAGGCCAAATTATTATTATGCGAAAATATAAATATATGCAGATTATCAGTGCTCCCCACTCACATATTTTTATAATTGACCTACCCATAAAATGTGAAACTATACTTCATTCCAATAAAAACATATAGTTTAGTAGAGGAGTTTAACAGATTAATTTAATTATTAAAAAAACCTCTGCCAGCACGCAAGACGTCCATGGTGACCCATCGACAAAATATCTTCTTCCATGGATGCAAGTCCAATTATTATAATTTTTTATTATCATTCTGCATGTCAATTAGTGTTATGAACTTTTTCCATAGGTTGACTAACATCATTAACAATGTTTTCTATGCGAACGGTTAGTCTACCAGTACTTTTTACTATAATACAGTTCAGTATATTTTAATATACTGAATTGTACTTCAATATACTTAGCAATATCCCAAATGACTTTCGGGGATATTGCTAAGGAAGTGCTCCCGACAATTATTCAAATATAAACTCCTAATGAATAGATTTTCAAATTCTATAAAATTAGCACACAATTAGAATGCATATTTCAATTATATATGTTTTGTATCTATGACAAAAACAATAATTCAGAAGTTCTTAATATTACAATAGCCACAAAATGTCATCGGAACTGCGCAACAAATTTTGTCAATCAAAGAGTGATTAATATAAATGTAAGGTACTAGCTCCGACAATTATTTTAAAATCCACTACCCTACTTCCTTTAACCAAGATAATTTTCGATATCGATATTTCCATGAAGATTTTTATGATCGTCAGAATTCCAAATAGCAATTCCTTATTTACTTTTAAAGTGTTCAGAGATGTAATATATATACTTCATTTTTCAATGGTACGATTTTCATCTTGGAATATTTTCTAATAGTGAAAAAAGTGATGAAAGTTTCTCATTTAAAGAATACTTGTGGAACATCTTGTATATATTATAATTGTAAATACATTATTTTATTTCAGACATGATTTGTACATGATAGTTTTTATTTCTATTTCGCATAATTGTCTAACTCAGTTTTTTTTTTACTTAACATATCTCATTTTTTATATTTTCCTTTTTAATTTTTTTTTCCGTGTGATTTATTTCAGTTCCCATTAAAAGAAAACCAAATACCATGTATATTATAGTATAGCGTGTATGCATTAGTCTAGGTTGGTTTTCCAAAAAAAAAAAACACGAAAGGACAAGTCAGACTAAAGTATCGATCTTCGTAGTCGCTGACATTACTATGCCTTACAAAACAATATTAACAATAACTTGTGTCCATTAGATGAACAAATCGATTTAGAGAAGTTATCTCGGGCGTGGCCCGCACACTGAACTTTTCCACGACATTCAGAGTGTCCCATTTAAGAGGATGTCGTCCTATTAAATGGGACGTCTCTTTTAACGTTTTCAGTTTTTAGCTAATTTTAATTTTAACCTATCTTTCCTTTATAAATAAAACACGCTAGGATATTCTTATGTTTAAATAATTCTATTAATGAAAATAAAAATTTGCCACCTACGATTCCAAAATAAATGAAGGAAATATAAAAAATGTGTTAGATTTTTTTCTAACAGTTTTCCATTGAAAAATCTGTAGATAATTACAATAATTAATAAAATGTACACCATTTCACATGATTAATAATTTATTTATTAACTATAATAATTATTTGAGGTTGATTAATAGAAAGGAAAAGTAAGATGAAGCACTTATATACTTTTATATTTTATTACTACCAAAAAACAAAAAAAAAAAACGAATAATCCATCCCTACAGTCAAGCAAGGGAAAATCATTTATATATTGAAGTATCGGAAATGGAAACCGAAAAAATCATTTACATAATAATAATAATAATAATAATAATAATAATAAATAGCTATTATTGGCAAGACAACAATACAACAAAAAATAAAATATACATTTCATAATATTCCGAATACAATATATTGCTAAAAGGGAGAGTGTGGAAACTTATTAGCACTCTTCCACTAAACTTGGGGCATCTAAATCAGATGAATGTTGTAGCTAATACGTGTTCTATAATATAATTAACAATCCATCAAACATATCATTTAGCAAGCTTCAGAATATAAAGCAGGATGCAAATAATAAATAAGTAAATAATTTCAATAAAAATAAATTCAACAATAAATAAATAAGTGTAATATAAAGAAAAAAGTAAGGAGTAATCACGTACATATTTAATTACGAAGAAAAGATTTATAAGGTATAAAATACATAAAAAAATAAAATAAACTTTAGCAATTTGGCAGTAACAGGGTTAGAAAATAAAATAGAAAAAGATGAAATATTCTTAATGGTAAGCATAGATAAAAATGCTTAAAATTTTAAAATATATTGTGAGATTGTTCTTCTTTCAATAAACTTGAAATATTAGTTCTTTAACTTCTTTCGTAAATTGCGAGGGAACAAGGTTTTTAATACTAGATGACATTCTGTGAAGAGGAATAGTTAGAGAACATTTATTTCTGATATGTATATTGTGGATGTCAGACGTATACGAAATGTCGTTATATAAATATGACGGTATTTTCTTGTGAATTGTTTTAGGTAAAAACAACAGACGTGCATGTCTATTCTTTGTTTCACATTATGCCATTTTAGAGAAGAGAATTTGGTTGAGATTTATTCAAATTTCGTCAATCCATATTAAATTATTTAAAAAAATTCAGGATGTACGTAATTCTAATTTTTTCTTTAATTTGTTAATTTTCAAATTTACTTAAAAGTGGCTCATAGATTCACAGAAATTCGCACAATAAATCTCTGTTTGTAGTAGAAAGGACATTATTTTTTGATGTTGCTGTATTGCTCAATATCAGATTTATTTTTCCAAAAGATTTTTGTAATACATGATTGCCAGATTTTGAAAAATTTTAATGAGAATCCATATAAAAGACTAAAATTTAATTTTTAAAATAACTCCGTTATGTGTAGGCAATTACCATTAATATGCGTAATAATTAGATCTTTAACCCTATTACAAGCTATCACCCTGCCAAAAAGCATCAGTTGAGATTTAGAGAATCAGCAGTAGCAAATTTTGCTGGAAATAATAATAGACCTGCATATCGTCAGTATAAAAGTATGATACAGTATGATAATGAATCTCGAAAACCCACAGTGTATAAAGTAAATAATCATGGACCCAATATAGATCCTTGAGGTACACTAGTAATAACCACTTAACGATAATCAAAGAATTTATTTCTTAGCTTTCTATGTATCTAATTCTATCAAAGCTTTAGAATCCAACAATGCAAGTAATGTTAAATTATTATTATCAACTGACGCCAGGATATGATAAGTAACCTTTAGCAGTGCTGTTACGCAGCTATGGTTTTGGTTATAAAATAAGGATTTATGTAATTGACTATTTGACTGTGTACTTGTAGTTGACTGTAGGTATATTAATTTTTCAATTAATTTTAATAAATAAGTTACATGAGTTTTTGAATTTTGAATATGCTGTAACAATGTTTGTTTTTTCTTTTCTTCTAATATTCATAACATTCAATGGCGTGTAAAATGTTATCAAATTTGCTCAACAAAATAGGTGGAGTATGAGGCAATAAAACATAACTTATTAAGTTTATCACATGAGAACATTGATTTTAAATGTACTAAATATATTTTTCTCCATGCAAATTAGGATACGAACGACTGGATTATAATTATTAATTTTTCCTCATGGGAAGGATTTCCGATTAACCGACGTTTCCCTTTTTTATTTTAATTATTTATCAACAGTCAGAATTATATTCGGGGAGCTAACATGTTGACCTGAGAGCCGTTTGGCTCTAAATCTCTTGAAGAGAGTTCCTTCAGCATCATTTTTATTCCTCTAGCAGATCATCTAATCATATCCTTTTAAGTCATCTGTCATTTTGTTGTTCCAGGAAATATTCAAACAAAGTACAGTCAATAGCTAATTTGTCATGGTATTTTACGCTTTTCTCCTTTCTTTCCATGTCTGTGATATAAGGGGTTTGTAGATTTTCGTGAAGTGTTCAAGTTGACCAGGTTGATAATGGGTATATGAAAATATACCTCTGTGTATGTACCAGTAAATCAAAAGATTTACTGGTACATACATAGAGCCCTATTTGATATACCCAGGTATTTGGTTTAAATTGACTATTGGATATCAGATGTCTGGGAAAGTTTTCTGGGTATATCTTCGTTTGCTGTCGTCCTAAATTTTCTATTGGTCAAATTTTATTTAACGAGGTAAGATTTCAAAAGTTAGAAATATGTTGTCGAGAGGAACTCTATAACATATTACCTCGACTGGATTTAATTTTGTATGGGAGACCAGCAAGCCATTATTATTGAGGCTACGCTAACGTTTACGAATACTGATTTGCCGTTCTGTTTTTATCCAGTGCTCAGTTTATTTCATGACTGATTCAATGAGTTTGTTGTATAGTTGAATATTCTTCGTCATAGAATCTGAACTGATGATATCCAGTCTTCACTATTTAGGTTGGAAGTTGAAATTAATGTTTTGAAATAACAGTTCTTTAAGAGTTTAGAGATATAATAGATAATACTTTTGTTAGATATTTTCCAGGTTTTGGTATGAATATTATTTGTTTTTAGTTGTTCAGGACACTATATAACAGTATTATTCCCTTTCTAGGTAGATCCTTTAACATTTTTGGGATTATATTATCTATACCTGACGCTTTTATGAAATTTAAGAACTTAATATCGTTTTTAATTATTTATGGTGTAACCACTTATTTATAGTATATTCTGAAGGATGTTGTTTAGATGTGTCTCCCTCTCATTATCTGTATAATTGTCATTATGCATAAACATGAGTACGTTTGCCAGATAGTCGATAAAAGTAAATGTGAGTTTGAATGCCCGCTTAATTATGTCAGATTTCTTTAAGGGTAATTTAAATGCGGAATGTTTCGTTTACTTTCTTTAATTTTCGTGAAATTAGTTTTCAAACGAAATTGAACAGTTATCATTTATTACAATTGTTCATAACATTAAGTAATACTAGAAAATTATTTAAACGCTTTTCACCGTGCTAGGCTTAACAATAATCCAATGATTGGTTCTCAAAATTACAATCCTTAAGCTTATGGCTTAGTTTTATGAGGGCTTCTAAACAATCATATATGTATATAGAATGTAGCCATGCAATGGACATGAATTGGAAAGGATAAGTAAATGTGTACTAAAATTATGCCTTTAACCCCCCGAAACATTTTAAACAATAGAAAGAAACAAAACTTCAAGTTTCTTGTCTATTTCTCCAAATTTTTTGTTAGTAATCATTTTTTATGAAAGACTAAGAAGTTATACCAATGTTATCCTGTTAGAGGATATACTCTAGTCATAGCCACGCCATGAATATCCAAGTTGTCTGGAGTAATATGGAATAGACAATTTGTCCTACATCGTTGGCGCCGAGGTCACTAACGTCCTGCCAACTTTATCACATAAATTAGACGGACGTTTGTATGCAACAAATTCCGAGAAGGTTTTTGTAAATTGCCCTACGGCCTATCAGACAATTATGAACGAAAATGTGCGATCTAAAATCAAAGACACATTTATAATCTAAATATCTATTTTATCATATAGGTATATTTTAAATATAGGTATTTTTGTTCTGCTTTTTGGTTTTTTATATAAGGTGATATAAAACAGGGGTATATTAATAGTTAATTAAGAGTTTTCGGAGTAATTAAGTATAAAAGTGACGCATCATGAATTATTAATGCTAATATGTCAGATAATGAACAAATTACAATTGATTAAATGAACACATTCATCCTTGACTGATATCTGATATATTTCCAATAATTTCTGTAGCTCATTTCACTGTTACATTCCATTGCCGATGATATCAGAATAAATAAAATTCGAAATTATAAGATAGTGTTCAATTAAGGACGTTCAATCGGCATCTCTATCGCCACCTACCTTTGAAAAGTAAACATACCTGCACCAAATTACCAATATCGCTATATTTTGTAGGTGTGCTTCTTAACAGTAATGTCTTGACCTTAAAAATGTTCATAAAGTATTTTTAGTATTCTATGATTTTTAGAATTTGCTAACAAATCTTAACCCCAACTTAGTTCAAATATTTCCCCTAAAAAGTTAAATACACAGATTCTCTTAATCGATTCGTAAATTGTTAACATGACCTGAAGTTTTAAAATTAAGATAAGATATAGAAAGTTGTAAACTTTGAACTTTTCTTAGGACTGAGGCTAATATTGATGAAACGCGCATGTAATATTTTAAATTATCCTTCTTTGACTCTATATTGACGTTTTTAAACACTACATGTGTTAAAAATGTGGAATCTCCTTTGGTCCTCTTTAAAAAAATGTTTTATGAGCACCTCAAAATTTCTTGAAAACAAAGCGTAATGGCTACGTTAAAAATTAAAGTGATGTTAAGACTAGTGTTTAAGTTTTCATAAATCTGAACTTTTAATCCCCTTTTCGAAGTTCCGAACTTTCAATTTCATGTTTTAACTCATCATTTTAAGACTTCAGTCCTAGTTAAGTCTTTATAAAGTATATATGGAAAACTTGAAACTTTTTGGGACAAATATTAAAACCAGGCTAAGGCTTCAATACTGTGGTGTCGTGCTAACGATACTCAAAGTATACATATATGTATCTAATAAAACTGTATACAGTGAGCACATAAAAGTTAGAGCAAATTCGATAAAATCGCCACCGAGCAAATAAGTAAAAATGCTGGGGCAGATTTATTTTCTTTTTTAGGTTTGCATTTTTTGGTATATGTGTATACTTTTTGTCGTCATCGCTGTTGATGTTATGACATTATCGCCAATTTTTTTAAATGACAACATCCTTATCTGATTATGTCATTTAAGGGAGCACATGCTTTTACATATAGTACGTGAAATTGTGTGGTATGTCGCAGAAAAATCGTCGTACTAATAGACTAAACTAGGTTAATGGCTTCAAGTATATCGACATTCAAATGGGCCTCTTCCTATCAAGTATTTTTTACGGAATAAAAATTAAAACAAAAAAGGACACAAGGACGATTTCCAATTATGATAAGGTGTCTAAACGATATATAAATATATGACACCATATGTTTGTTCGATGCTAAAGGTATTAATTATGAAATCTTCAAAAAATATTTCATATCTTCTCTTTCCTTTTTCATAACCTCATTTCAGAACTCCATACGGCGTAATACCGCGTCAGACTTGGACAAGGAAGAATCCGAATCGAATGCCAGAATATTCAATCCCCCCAGAAGGATAACATGTAATCGAGAAGAAATGTGATAGATTCCTAGAATACGTGTTATTAAGAAATCATCTACGATCCTTACGACAAAGAATGAAGCTTGGTTTTATGCACCTCCTTCCCCAACAGGCCCAATTTTGTCTACCATTTAAAGAAGAAACATAAACTTCCTTCCTCTCTATGTCAGTCACTAAAAGTTGCATAGTGTCATTTTTATTGAGGGTTTTGTTGCAGAACACTGTCTTGATTTGGAACCAAATCCTTATTTCCCAGATTTTAGTCTCCGGGCCTATCGCTACTTTTAACTACTCATTTTTTTTCTACTACTTAATTTTCAACTATTCAACACATTCAGGTGTAAGTGCAATACCTCATACTCCCAATATGTATTCGACATGTCTTTATTTCTCCAAAAATGTGTCATTAATTGTCACTCTTGTAGTCCGCAAGAAAAAAAATAGCAAATCAATTATCAAATTATTCAAAATAATAATAATACACGCAAACAAAGAATCAGTAAATAAATTAAATATTCAAATTGTCTAACATTTTTCAGGGGAGTACCTGTAATTCTGTCTATTCACTGAGCCGTTTAAACACAAAAGTGGCTTCGACAGCGAAAATAACTTGATTTATTTCCACCTCTCCATCATTCAGAAAATTATATTCTGCAGTAAAAATCATCTTCCCGCTCGTGAATTAAATGCACTTTGTATGGGTGCCACTTATTTTTTTTTTTTTCAGGTATTTCAAAACAGATGAACTGACACGTTGCAAGCTCCGATGCAATTTCTCAATTTGGTTGATTAGGATTTTCCTATACAACTAATAACACATTCGACGGTATATTATCCGGAATATTAGGACTACCTTTAGTATAATTGTCTCTCATTGTACCAACATTTTTATTTGGTTCTATTTCACTTAGAGGTGAGCGTGCAATAGGCGATTCAGGGTACTTATTGTCAAATAATTCATAAACCTCAGTTTGTGTATGCGTGTACCTATGTTGTGTAACCTATCCAAAGTTAGTCACCATCAAAGTTTTAATTCGTTATGTTTCGCTTACACGCACCATATATTGAAACCTTATGATAGTAGATGAGTAAAATTGTTGTGTAACCTATGAAACGCATATAACCAAATAATAAAACAATACAAAATCTGAGAAAGAGTAGAAGGATTCTCAAAAAACGCCACGTCAAGTAATATAGAAACGATAATAAAATTTAGAAACAGCAAAAAATAGAAACTAGTTACAACCAATATCGGATCGAAAGAATGGGAATGAGACTTCGTAAGAGATGTATGACGATTTTCAAAAATCAATAACTGTTATTTGTCAACGAAAGTAATTTTTTATTTTTTTATTTTTCAAAACATTCAAATGACAGTTACAAAATGTCATTTTGTTACCATATGAACAACATTAAAAAACAAGAATTATAAATGAAAATAACGTCATCTAAGTGGCGACCATTTTTTTTTTTAAGAAATTGCCCGTGCTCGTTGTCCACATCGGCTGAAATAACTTCATTTTCTCTTATTATTGTTGCACAAAGTTCGGCAAAGGCATGTGGTTCCTCAATGAAACCTCTTGCTTTGAGGTATCCCCATAAGAAATAATTGCACGGCGACAGGTCCGACAATCGTGCAGACTACTGGATATCGCCCGCAGGGAAGTCCTGCGGTATCTGCGAATGTAAACCTCCATCGTACTACCCTGTCAAACAAGCGCAGAACACGAGCATGCCGTACAGCTGATCAGCGCGGACTGGCTTCCACTGCTGTATTAACTCATTCCACGTTTTCAGGAGTTCTTACCGTACGTTGTAGTCCCGGAGGTCTTCCAGGTCCTAAAGATCCAGTTTTACGAAGGGGATTCACCCACTTTAAAATCATGTTCCGTTCGCCGGCGTAGCAGCAACAGAACGATCGGTCTCTATGAACGTGTCGTAAACAAAAACACTATGCTTGAGGGTCCACTGTTCCATGGCGACTGAAATGGCATTTCCTGACCATCACATATCAACCATCTTGAAGACATTAGCCGCCCCCTCTAAATTGTTACACTCATTTCAAAAACGTCATACATCTCTGCCGAATCTTACAAATGCCATTAAAAATAATATCAATAAATTTCTCGAAACAGTTATGTAACCTACCACAAAATTTTACACACCCTATGAAAGAAAATGCTTTTTACATATGACATCCTCAGACAAGGATTTTGACGTTTAACAAACTATCAATGACTTCATAACACCAACAGTGATGACGTCAAACAAAGATACGTATACCAGAAAAATGCGTTACATTAATTTTGTAACAGAAATTTATTTGTACAGAATATTTCTTACTACATAATACATTTATATCTGTATTTTCTAATATAAAATTAACGAAACTGTCCTCATTACAGATATTACTTTGCAAGATATTACTAACGTCCACTGTATGTAATTTACCCTCCCGCGTTTCCAATCCATAATGTTTACCATACTGCATTAATATGTTTTTTTTTTTGTTTCAGTGAATGTGATAATTTGTATTGAATGTCGTGCTTGGGCCAAAAACATCAACTATAAAGGCAGTTCACTTAATCGAGAGGGCTCAGTTACTTTTGAAATTCAAGTGGATGCCGAGAAAGGTTCTTAACAAATGCTTACATATAGGCACCTGTACTTATTTTAATTGTTGTTTACTTAAAGTTGTAGGTTGTGCAAAATTTGTAATTTAACACATTTTATAATTTATTTTGTTGTTTGTAGTGTAATAATATTTGAATTATGTAACCTTACATCAAGTAGCGCTTTTTGGCCATACCATATGTAAATTTGGGAATGTATTTTTTTACCTCTGTTGCATCCTTTATTAGATAATTTTTTTATGTAGACTACATTTATCAACAAATTGATCAAGTAACCGAACAATTTGTTGATCAATAAATTCCCAATCTAATTTTCAAATTCAATTGTTTTACATAAGTATATCACTTTGTCATCAATTTATAATATATTATGTTGTGTATATGATTTCAATCAAATGATTCCATATGAGATGTTCCTGTGGGAACTTTATCTTTGTGGAAGATGTTTGTGTGTGTTTTGTGCATTTACTTACAGACCAAAGTCAGCTTCAACAAAAAAAATTATTAAAGACTAAAGACTGTAGTTAAACTAACAACACTGAATATTAATAGACATAAAAAGAAGGTTTATTGATTCATATATAAAAATAAATTGAATATTAGTTTGACCAAATTATTGACCAATAAATAATAAGTGTGAACTGGCTATTACGAATAATATTTTAGATACAATTGACAAATGACCACAGTGAAAGACTTGCCTTTGTATAAGTATATTTTATGGAACATAAAATTATATAAAACATATACTAATTTTATTTTTAAACTAAAAACGTTGACTTACAATTTTAATATCTGTGCTACTGTTGCTAATATACTGTACTATAAACACATTGGAGTGGAATATACACTAATATATTTTTCTGATGTCTTATAAAAGTACTTTAAATTATATGAATTTTGTGAGCTTTAAATGTGTGATCCCTAGATTTAGTTATAATTCATAAAAATGAATTTAAAATTTTTGTTATTTTGATGATCATGTATTATTATTATTATACCCTATAAGTAAAGATAAAAGTTTTATAAACTGTACTTATTTATTTTATTTCACCTCGTCTATAAATTTGAAAGCTTCATATGTATTGCAAATTGAACTGTCAATTAAAGTACTCATACAATTATTAAAATTGTCATAATAACAAGACTAATACCAATTACAATTTTATTCTGAAATATTGTACTCAATTATAACTATCTACAATTTATTTGTATTAAAATAATTGTTTAAATGTCACTAGTTACAAATTCTCATCAAAATATTTACAACATAGATTAAAAAATAGCACGCAAAAGTATTCATACATCTGTGACGCCATGAAAATGCAGAATCAATCTTGCATCTGATGCCTTTATATAATACGTTACGCATTTGCGGTCTTCAGTGGTAGTCAATAGACGGCGTTAACTTAAAAGTAAAATAGAGAATCTACGCTATAGGATGGAAACAAAAGAATCGGCTGGATCCAAAAGAGAAATTATAATAAAGCTGTATAAGGAAAAATAGTTAATAAGTTTTGCAACCGTCTAAAGTATTATAAAAAAAGTTTAAAAAAAAAATAGTCTTGTTAACCGTAAACATACAGGGGACATAAAAAGTTGAGTGTTAGAGAAAAAAGAAACATATGAGAAGTACAACAAAATCCTAGAGCCCGTGCCGTACAACTAACTACAGAAGTTAAAGAAACATTTATGAAAAGCGCGAGTCCCAACACGATTCGGAGAGTATTAAAGTAAGATATTAGAAAATCTTTCATAAATGAAAAAAATTGACTACAACGATGACCATTTACAAAACAATATTTAAGCGAGCCAGTAGATTTTTGATATTTCATGTATTTGGCTCAGATGGACGTCAGTTGGTGTGGCAAAAAGTCGGAGAAGCCCTACAACTTAAAAATTTTCAACCAAAGCATGAAGATAGTTCCTGCATAGTGTGGGGTTGTATGCCAGCAATTAGTGTGGGAAAGTTAGTAATAATTCCAGTAATAATGGACAAAATAGTATATCTTAGTGTTACAGGAAAACCTAAAACAAAGTGCTGCAAACTTTAACATGGTGCGGAATGATTCATTATATTAAGAATGGCCCAAAATATTCCTCCAATGTTGTTCAAAATTGGTTGTTATATGATGTCACCACCTCAGTCGCCTGATATCAACTCCATAGAGAATCTATGACACGAATTAGAAACACGCATTAGAAAACGTGAAATAAAAGGCAACCCGGATTTGGAATGAATTTTAATAAAAAGATGGGCCAAAATTGGTTCTGATGTGACCACAAAATTAGTTGAATCAATGTCCCGATGTTTTAAGGGCGATTATTGAAGCAAAGGGCTGTGTCACAAAGTATTAAGATTGTGTTATCGTTCATTTGTTCAATATCTATTTGGCGGCACGGTGGCCTAGATGAGGGGTTTATTGCGGGACAGGCAGGATTATTGCCCTTTACCCACTCATCACTATAGACCCGGATAGTCTCGTGAAGGGTGAGTCTGCCTTTCTCCCCGCCTCACCCACTTCAAGCACGAGCAGCGCAAGAAGCGCTACTCGTAAACAGGAGAGAGGGTCTCGGCGCCGGTGAATCCGAGCAGACTTCCCTTTGTCCTAGCTGGTTTAACCCCGCCGGCTGGGGACTCTTCTGGCGCTCTTCTTCTCTTCTCATTTTCTTTCTTCGTCGGCTGTCTGCCCCCGGGGGAGTAATCTGTCGTGAGTCCCCCGTGCAGCGCAGGACTCGGATGGAAGTACGTTAGGGTGAGTTTTGTAACTCATGGAGGGTTGTCTGGGGGTTTATGGATACCCCCAGCTCAATCTCCCATGGTCGGGAGACCGGAAGTGGGGCAATAGGGCTCCACTTCCTGTTCTGTCCTGTTCCACTGTAGGTAGGTGTGGAAATGTCTATATCGGTCCACCTGTAAGGTATGATATGGTTATCGGGCGACAGGTGTAAATAGCCTGGTATAATAAATAAATAAATAAGTTAGGGTGCGTATACTGTTTTCTTATGGGATAACCTGGAGTTTTGGTCTCTTGTGGCGGTAGATCCTCCCGGGTCGTAGTCAAAGGCTACTCTTATCAGAGGGCTATCGTGGTCCATCATCTGATCATAGAGCTTCTTCGCTCTGTCTTGGATCTTCTCCGTGACGGTCTTGTACTCTAGATCTCTTCTCTTGTCGTCATTTCTGACCAACCAGGGAGAGTCCAGAGCACGTCTCAACGCGATGCTCTCTACAGCTTAGATCTTCTTCATGTGCGTCTTGGTAGCGTACCCCCATGCAGTAAAAGCATACATTAATTGGGGCTGTGTGACAATTAAGAGTGGACTTGGCTATCCCTGCACGATTCCTAATGTGGGCCTGCCACGTCAGGGACGCATCCATCGTCACGCTAAGATACTTGACGGTGTCGGTCCATGGGATGTCTTCCCCGTTGATGGTGACTTCGTTGGCTGGGATTGTCCTAGTCCTCTTCTTGCTCTTGTCCGCGTTGATGGCCACCTTCCATCTGTCGCACCACTCCTCTAATTGGTCTATAGCTCTCTGGAGGTATCTCGTCACCATGTGGACCCGCCTTGACTTTGCGACGATCGCAATGTCGTCGGCGTAGAGAACAACGGTGGTTTGATCTGTCCTAGGGAGGTCCAAGGTGAAGATCGAGAACAGGTGTGGAGATAGGACTGCTTTTTGCGGTACCCCTGCCTCTATGATCCTGTAGTTGGAGAGGGCGTTCCTCACCTTGGCTCTGGCTCGTTTCCTGCGAACGAAAGATTGTATTAGACTTACCATCGGTACTGGATATCCTTGGTCCAGTATCTTGACTAGTAGTCCATCGTGCCAAACTGTCTCAAAGGCCTTGGCAACATCTAGGAAAATAGATCCGGTAACGTTTTTGTGTTGGAACCCCTCTGTTATATATTCCACCAGCCTCAAAACCTGCACCCCAGTGAAATGTCCTTGTCGGTAGGCGAACTACTCATCTGGGATAAAGTTCAACTCGCGGGATAGCTCATCGAGTCGGTTCAGGATAACTCTATCGGCTACATTGCTGATTGCGAGTAGTAGACTGATGGGTCTATAATTCGAAGGGTGCTTTAGGTTCTTGTCTAGCTTGGAAATGAAGATGACGTCTGCCATCTTCCATCTCTCCGGTGCCTTAATCACAGTATGGCGTTGATGGTGTTGAGCAATGCTGCTATCCCCTTTCTTGGCAGTCATTTGAGGGCCCGATTTCTGATGTTGTCCTGGGCTGTCGTCAAGCACGGCTTTGACTCTACGGCTGAGTTGGTTAAAGGCGTGCATGTCCTCGGGTCGTCTGGTCCGCCAGGCTCTCCTTTTGGTTGCGCGTCACACCCTGATGAGTCGGATGGTGTCCGGCGGCAGTACTCCCGTGGGGTTTCTAACTCGTCTCGTCGTGGTCTGCGTCGTGCTTTGACTGAGGGCGACCTGAATGTCTCTCTCAAAATTCTCGGTGGCCGCTTCCAGGTCCTCCGTCGTGTCAATGGGATGAATGGTTTCGATAGTCCTTTGGAGGATGTTTCTGTATTGAGTTTAGTTGGTTTGCCTTTTGATGAACTCCGGGCTTCCTATGGCGATGCCTTTTACAACTAGAATCAGCTTGAGATTGTGATTTGACGATCCCTCGTAAATGTTCTGGACTTTTGGATTTCTACGTTTTGTAGCAGTGCGATGTCCAGGACGTCCGGGACTCCATTGTCTTGATAGTGAGTTGGCTCCGGTGGTGGTCCAAGTGTCTGAAGCTCCGGATTGTCGTCCTGGAACGTCAGGATTGCCCGCCCGTGTTGGTTGGTGGTCCTATTGTTCCATAGTGGGGATTTCGCATTGAAGTCTCTTATGGCGACTATCCGTTTCCCTGCAGGAAATATAGCTTCCAGATCTTGTTGATCGATGCATCTTTGGGGCCTTTGGTAGTTAGACATTACCGTGAGCTCGTCTTGTTGCCCTGGACGTGTGATCACTGCCATGGTTTCGAGTTTATCCAGATCCGGGAGAGCGAAAGGATGGCGGTCAATCACGTTTTTGACTAGGATTGCCGTCCCGCAGCTGCGCGGTTGCGCGGTGCATTTACTCTGTGCGTGTCCAAAAGCTGATATCCATGACACTGCCTCACTATCTATTCAGCTCGTTGTCTTTCGGCCTTGACGACTAGTCCACAGCAACGGGTGACGTTCAGGATCACCTCGTCCTTCTCGGGAAGCTGGACGAGGACAAGTTGCATCACCGCTTTGGTGCGGCGACGCGTCATCCTTTGGACGTTCATTTGCTCTTTATTTATTACCGTATGAATACCTTTGCATAAACATTAAAACAAATTACTATATTTGAAGAATTTCTATTTACACTAGGCACAAACATTAAGGGATGTAAAAAAAATTCAAAATTTTTAGGTGATTTTCAAAGGGCTGGAGAAAAATAGTCGCAAAGTAATTTAAAAAAAAGCAAATTGAAACTAGAAGTTTCTAGTTTTCAGATTTTGAGTTCAAAATTTTTTTAACATCAGTTTTTTAGTAATCATAAGAAAACCATCAGAAAAAAAATCGAAATTTTTGCTTAATTCTTTGGCAAAGGGACGTCAACAAATTGTTTTCAGGGATTTCATTATAATGTTCTTTTAGATAATTTTATCCTATTTAATTTGAGCGGTCTAAAAGCCTTCTACGGCGATTTTCGCTGAGTTATCGTCGTTCAAAGCAAAAAAGTCAATTTTGATTTTGATAATTAATTATTCGGGAAATAATGATCGTACAGAAAAATTAAGTAGGGTTTTACGAACTACAAAGTATTCTTTACTAGTCGTAGTTATTGGCTTTTGATAACAAAAAAAATTCGGTGCGAGAATGCTGATTGGAAAAGTGGTAAAAAATTATGTATTTAGGGACCTTCGCTTAACTTTGCAAATAATGGATAGATTAAGGATGTTGTCTGTATCTTTTCAAAAAATAAAACCCGCCACAGGTAGGATTCGACATTTGTCCCGGATCGGAACCGAACGACATACAGATGTTTCGAACTTGTTAGTTCTCATCAGTGCCGCACACGATACGCCGATTCAGGACAAATGCCGAATGAACTTTATGGCGTATACATCTTTATCGATACGATCTCTGTCAGTAACATATAAGTCGGAAATCGAGTAAGGAACCACCAAGCGGCCAAGCGGTTATTAAAGTAGTTCCCGAATAGCAAAGCTATTACATAATCGCTCTAGGAAACAACTACTCCTCGGGCTAAAGCCGCGCCAGGCATTGAATTATACCCAGAAGCGATCCTCGAGCCCTTTCTCGTGTTTCCGCACGATCAGATAAGGTTCCAAAAAATAAAACCCGCCACAGGTAGGATTCGACATTTGTCCCGGATCGGAACCGAACCACATACAGCTGTTTTGAACTTGTTAGTTCTCATTAGTGCCGCACACGGTACGCCGATTCAGGACAAATGCCGAATGAACTTTATGGCGTATACATCTTTATCGATACGATCTCTGTAAGTAACATATAAGTCGGAAATCGAGTAAGGAACCACCAAGCCACCAAGCGGTTATTAAAGTAGTTCCCGAATAGCAAAGCTATTACATAATCGCTCTAGGAAACAACTACTCCTAGGGCTAAAGCCCCGCCAAGCATTGAATTATACCCAGAAGCGATCCCCGACCCCTTTCTCGTGTTTCTGCACGATCAGATAAGGTTTCAAAAAATAAAACCCGCCACAGGTAGGATTCGACATTTGTCCCGGATCGGAACCGAACGACATACAGCTGTTTGTCGTTCGGTTCTGATCCTGGACAAATGTCGAATCCTACCTGTGGCGGGTTTTATTTTTTGAAACCTTATCTGATCGTGCAGAAACACGAAAAAGGGGTCGAGGGTCGCTTCTGGGTATAATTCAATGCCTGGCGGGGCTTTAGCCCGAGGAGTAGTTGTTTCCTAGAGCGATTATGTAATAGCTTTGCTATTCGGGAACTACTTTAATAACCGCTCGGCGGCTTGGTGGTTCCTTACTCGATTTCCGACTTATATGTTACTTGTCTGTATCTGTTCAGCATCAAAGTATTCCAAAGAAACCCTGAAAATTTCAAAGCGCTGTGATTTTTTTTTCATGTATTCGGAATGATTGAATTTGCCGTTTTTGCTAACATCAATTTAAGGATGAATGTTTCATTTTCTTTATTGATTTTTTGAGGTTGAAAATTATTTTTTCTAGCAATAATCCATATTTTTTTATCAAAAAAAATCAATTATTTTAAGAAAAAAAAAATAAAAAAGAATTATTTCCCGAGTAATTAATTACCAAAGTCAAAACTGACGTTTCTGTTTTGAACGACGATAACTCAGCAGAAAATCATCGTACAAGATTATTAGACCGCTCAAATTAAAGAGGATAAAAACTATCTAAAAAAGCTTTATGATAAAATCAGTGAAAAAAAATTATGAAAAGGACGTGGGCCTTTTGAAAGGCAATTAAAAATTTGGAAAAAATGTTTTTTTTTTCAATTATAAAATTGATGTAGAAACGTGCCCCCATGCCTCTTATTATTAGATGCCACTGATATTACTATTTCGTTGATTTTAATCTTATGAGCACCTATAATTGACTGCTTATGTGAAAAAATATGTACATTTTTTTAAAGAGATATTTATTTACATACATAAAAGTTACTATGGAAATACTTTAACTGTTTACTTCATATTTTTGCCAATAGCTATTTTGCCTTAAATTTGTTTTATATACTGTATCTATTTGATTTCAGTGTCGATCTAAATTACCATGCACATAAAAATGTATAACATTACATATTAATATTCATTGCTGTTATAATTGAATATATAATATATATTAATATAATGAATTTGAATATATTTGAACTACCCAAAATTAGTGATTTTATAGATATATTATTTTAATAACTTTGGTGTGCTGAAAATTATGTATTAATGACACAATGAATTATGAATCACAATAAAGTGTGTTTGCCAGTGAGTCATGAAATTTAGCAATACAAAACAATGCAATCTAGGAGAACAGTCACTTCTTGTTCGTTCCACGTTAATACTTTTTGCTGTTGGTTTTTGTTCATTTTACATTAATATTATCATACCCTGAGAGAGGGTTAGAACATATATGTGTTCTGCAATTAGATTCTTTAATACAACAATAAACAGAATTTCTTTCCAATCTTCTGATTGTCGAAAGTTGGTCTTCTGTTAAGTGAGACTACACCTGAATAATTTGAGACTTGCGTAGTAAAACCAAATCAACGGATTAGAAAAACTCATCATCTGGTCGAATGGCGATGATAACACTTGAGAAATTAAAGTGTACGGTGTCCAGTATTGGTTGATTTCAGGAAATTCTTAAATTTAATTTTTTTATATTAAAAAAAAATCAAGAGATTAGTTTTCCACGCATATGGAACGGATACACCTTGCTGGATACGTGTTTCGCCAACCAAATTATCATAATCGCGAGATAATTAAAACAACCAGTTGTAATTCGGAGGTTCCAACCACTTCCCAGGACTTTATTTTTTAGAAATAATATACATATAATACGAAAGAAAGCGAATTTAAAAAAATATGCACAGAAATTTGTTGTTACATAGCAATTGTCTAATGGTTAGGCATGGACAACTTATATATACATACATTAAGTATACATTCATTTTGGGCAATTTCTTTTTATAAATAGAATGACTAAATTATTAAACGAAAAGCTCTATAATTTATGTTATAGGTGCACATAACTTCTTCACCACATTCTAAATACTTTCTATGATTTAACGTTGTCGTTGCACGAGAGAGAGGAAGTATACCATTCTACGAGAGATAGACAAAGATAGTATAATGAATTGTATCCCATCTTTGTGTTAGATTCCCTGAGGCTATTGTAACGTAAGAAGAAGAAGATGTAGGCGTATGGCCTATGTCTTTCATAAAATTATGACCAAATTTTAGGTTATCCGTTTGTCGCTATAGTTGTCGTAAGTAAATATTTATTTTGTTAATTTTTCTATGCTGCGTGTACAATTTTTCGGAATATAAATGTTACAATAGTTAACCTTTGCGGCGTACAATATGCCTCCGCCTGTGGATAATGAATATTGTGCACTTTTATCAAATGAGGAAAATTTGCAAATATTTAAATTATTAGGGAATCGTTGTCAATCGCTTTGCACCACAATCGTTCAGTTATACTATACTCAGCCTCCACATCATACAAACTGGTTAAAGAAAGGTACAGGTGTATTATGTTTTGTAAAGGATAATACAAAGAAGAATTTCTTTTTTCGTTTATTTTGCTTAAAACGAAATATGAAGCTTTGGGAACAAGAAATGTACAACAGTATGGATTATATCGAAGCAACGTCTTTCTTTCATATATTTGAAGGACATGATTGTATGATAGCATTCAATTTTGCAACTAAAGAAGACGCAAGAAATTTACGAATAGTAGTTAATCAAAAAATACAAGCTCGAAGGCGTAGAGAAGAAAAACGTTCACGTCAAATAAATCATAGTCAGACAATACCTGGGCCAACGGCAGATCTTTCAGGTTTTAAGAAGACTCCGGATCCTGCAGCTAAGCTTGCTAAAAGAAAACGAAATATTACAAAAGCTGATATAAGCACACCTATGGATTTTAAACACATATCACATGTAGGATGGAATTCAGCTTCTGGATTTGATATAAACACTGAAGATGAAGAGTTAAAAGAATTTTTTAAAAAGGTTAGTTGCATAATATATTTATTATTACAACATCTGTGTGATGCAAATAGTAATTTTTACAGAATGTTTGTCAGGTGGCTGTCCAATTATGATAGTTTATCTGAAAAACCTTTAAAAAGATGACCATTTTACTCAAGTATATTTTTCTGGGTTATGCCATTCATTTTGAATTTTTAATTTTACTCAGTCTGAAAATATTCTATTGACTTAGTTGTTTTATTTAAACATTTTAGTATATACATACTACTATTTATTTTAAAACTATTCTTTCTCTAGTTATTATAAATGTTTTAGTTGACCTATTAAAAACTTATCAAATGATTCCTTATCGAGTGAATAAAGAAAATAAAAATGAACGATTATGTTGTTTGTATTATTTGTAAGTTATTAACGCCTAAAGTTAATACTATAAAACTTTAAAATAGTAAGAAGAACTTCAGTACAAAGGAAATTGTGGTTATGGGAGAGGTAACCACATAATTCACGAAAAAATGCTTTTAGATAATTAATATTAGCAGAGTTCAGGGGTCCAACATTAATTATATAAAAAACTGTCATAACAAAATTTGGTATTAATAATTAATAACCATTCAAAAGGATATTTGGGGGGGGGGGGGGGGTCATCAACGTATTTAGAGCATATACACATATACATATACATATATAAATACAGACGCAAAAGATTTAAAATTTTCATTTTGTGAACATTCATATAAACTTTGCAATATTTTGCATGATTTTTGTCATTTTCAAAACTAAAATCAATATATAAAATTGATATATCTTTCAAGATATTTAAGTTAAGGTTCCATTATTTTTAATTGATAATTGAATGAGTCGAAGAAAGATTTTTGAATTTTATTCATTTCAGACTACGAAAGATACTAGTTAAATTGCCTGATTTTCTAAATTACTGTATTTTATAAATAATATCAAATAAAAATAATTTATGAACCTTAGTTGAATTTTGGCCATTGTGTAATTCTAAACCAAGTCTTCGGCATTTTGATGCAAGCATTTTATTTGGTATAATAGTAATTTACTCTGTTAACGTTCCATTGGTTAACAAGTTTATTGTTACTAATACTATATGTATATTTCTTTACTACAGAAGAAACATCATTATCTAGCATTATTAATTAGAATTCAAATACATTTGCTGACAGGGAAAAAAGTTGAACAAGCCTGTATATGTAAAATAGAAATTAACGTACTTAATACATTATATTATGTGTATTAAGTTATGTCTATTGATATATACCAAGTATCTTACATTATATTAAGTAAAGTAGCAAAATTATGGTATAGTATTCACTAGTAAAATATTAAATTATTTATAACTTCAATAACTTGATATAACTGAACTTTTTAGGCTGGTGTATCGGATCAACAGTTACAGGATAAAAGTACACGAGAATTTCTGTATGATTTTGTAAATACCCATGGCGGACGAGATGCCGTTGTAAAGAGCACTGTTAAGATACCTGAGCTCAACACTCCTCCTCCTGCAGTTCCTCCACGAGGCCCAACACGAGGGCCACATTTTAGAAATGCTCCACCACCTCCCATACCTGTCAAAAGTAATAGTATTGCAGGTAGAAAACCAAGGCCACCTGAAATTATACCTTCAAGAAAGCCTTGTCCAGCTCCTATGCCAGGTGCGGTACCACCAGCGCCTCCTCCTCCACCACCACCGCCCCCGCCCCCAATGGAAATGCCAGAAGGAAACGAGGAAGTTGATATACCTCCTCCTCCAGCTCCTCCAGTTGTAGACACTGCCAACTCTGCATTGTTGCAAAGTATTCGGAATGGAACTACTCTTAAGGTAAATATTTTTATGTATTTCAGATTGTCTCATCAATTTTTGAGGTTAAGATTAATTTGTGAAATTGGTACAACCTCCATCCACTTCAGTGAAAAGTAAATCGTTAGATTGTAGTTATTTGTTATTATTATTATATTCATTAATGAACAACTGAAGTATTAAGGAGTAATAATTATTAATGGATTAATACTTGACTTTCCATCAATTTTATTGCTAAAATCAACAACAAATACATTATCACGGGAAATAATATACAATATTATTAATATAATTAATAATTACTATTAATTAAGTATAAGGAGTATTAAAAAGGGAATGAAATACTATTCAGTAGCAGGTGAAGGTGCAGAAAACATTTTTTTATATTAATTTTTTGTTAAAATATTAATAAAAGCAGCTTAGATAGAGTATAGTGTGTCAAATAAAAAAGCGACCAGCAAAATTTCAAAACTATTAATCAAAAATAAAAAAAGCATATAGGTGCAGTACTATGGATTTAGATTTACTATGAACAGGTAGAAATTGCCGAAGACAGGTACACCTTTATTCAGTATTTTACAGTGAATTGTAGACGTATGTTTAAGCTTGATGGGGAGTAAACCAAGCTTCAGTGATGTACTCGGGTTAGAATAATCTGTAATTCATCCTAACTTTTTCTATATAGTGTTTCTTATGTGTTCTGCAATGTTAATCGAGGATAACTACTGAACATCTTCACAATCACTTTATACTGTCTTTGTAATAGTTCATACTTTTCCATGCTCTGGTACATTATTTGAGTTTATCAATTTATCACCCCAATGATTTGCTGCTGTTTCTTATTCTTGGAGTATGTACAAATTATGTTGGGAACAAAAATCTTATGAAAGTAATTTATAGTGTACAGTCATAATATGTTAAAGAGATCAATTCAAAGTGTTTTTGTAAAAATATAAATATAATTAATTGATATCAATCGTCCTTGTGATGAAACACAAGTCATAATTATTGCCTCAACCTAATGTTTTGTTGACATTCCTATATTAATAGATTTGGATAATTAATGAAAACAGAAATATTTAATTCTAATCTTATTATAAAAATTCAACTGTCAAAGATGATGTTTTATGGGAAGCTAATAACAATATATAAAAGGAAATGTACAATTAAAATGTTTGTGTTTATTAATATGCTTTTTATGCTACGTATATTTTAAGAATTAACAATAAATTCTGTTTTTATTCAGTGTCATGATTAACTAAAAAATATTTGATGTAATTGTAATCATAGATAATAAATAGTATTTGAGGGACATATCTCTCATATCAATACATATATTACGAGCAAAATACTTATGTCTTTATCTCAGGAATATAGACATAATCAAATCGTATGAACAGTGATAGGTGATGAAATTGAAGGTGGTGATATAAACACAGAATGCAAATATGGAGGCATGAGAGCAATGTTATATTTTAAATTTAATAGAGGTATATGCCCCATCGATATGTTAGACCCATTTGAATGAAGTTAGTGATGAAATAACGTAAATAAAATTTGTAGTAAATGCTGCATATCCAAGGATCTACGAAACTATTTTACAATTACTTATAAAATAATGTCTTTTGTTATAATTTAAAGAGTGGCATTTTGTTTAAGGATGTTCTTGGCAGTATATATTCATTTTTTCCATAATGGTGCTGAATTATTTTTCGTTGGGAATATAAGTAATATATTAAGACAAATTAATACATGGTATTACAAAGTAATACCTTACACATTCCTAGTTATTTTAACCTAATTATTATATATAGCAAAAAACATTTTAAACTTGCATATTTTTTACGTAACAAGTAATAGTCAAAAATATTTTCTCAGAATAAATCAATTTGTGCTATTTTGTTTACGTGGACTTGATGGATACATGTAGACAAACAAGACTTAATCTAAGCCAATTAGAATCCAATATAAGTGGGACAGCGAATTGACATAACATAAATACGCAGATATCTGCTTATACCAAACAGTGCAGTGGAGTGAGTTTTATTTAATATTTAGATATTGTGTTTCTAATATTTTGAAAACTGCAATCATGTTAAGCCTAGTGGAAAAAATAATAGCTGCAATTCCATTTTTGAGCCAGGTGGATTCAATAAGTACCCAATGTAATATTTGTATAGCCGAGTTGCAGTGCGTGCAGAAGAGTAATCTTGACAGATATATTTGTCCACAAAAGCACATGTCAAATACTGACATACAACGTAACCGAACATCCAAAAGCAGGAATTTAAAGTTTACTGAGGATTATTGAAATGTTGCATCCTAGCACATTGATAACATTATTTCTACTTTCAAGTACAATTATCGAAAAAGCTAATTTTGCAACAATCATAGGAGTTAGCCAATAAAAGTTTAAGATTTAGTGCTTCCAAATTCTGTAGAAAAATCAGAGAAAGTACTCTTATTATGGTATCACATACATGTTAAAAGCAGAACACATATTTCAAATTTGTTTACAATACACTGCATACAGCTTGTTCCTTACAGACATATGCATGAATTTGTAGGGCAGGAATTTATGAACATATCTAAATCTACGAGTGAAGTAAAAAAATATTTTTTGAAGCCTCCACAAGAACAGAATACACTATTGTAATGGACATTGTCCAGAGTGAATGCTTTTACCACAACCTGTCATAGCTTGTTCAGTAACTTTAATTCAAACTATTGCGTTTTATGCGAATATTTTTTATGTTATTTAAAATAGTGTAATGAATTTAGATGATACAGCAAGAAGGACTAAAAAAGTTACTACAATCTAATACTAATCCAATATGTGATTTAAATTTGATCATTGACAGTTTTGGTTTCATCCCTACTTCAATTAAACAACTGGAAAGACAACAGTTATCATTGTCAGAATGTTTGGAAGTATCATTGAATGATTGAAGTAAAAACGTGCCCTGTGAGCTTGGCTGAAATCTAAATGGTTATGTTAAAGCGCTATTTACTGGTTTAAGAAAATTGGAATCTTAAAAAATTATAGATTCCTTAGTAAACGTCTATTTGTCAACTCTGCTAATTAGTTTTGACATACAAAGATCATTTTCCCATTTTAAAAACATATTATGTTCAAAGAAACATAATTTTACAATTGCACATTCATCAGAATATATGGCTGTTTATCGTAATTCAAGAAGGGAAATGCCAGAAGCTATGCCTGTTACGAATGTAGAAAGTGCAGCCATATTGCCAAACAACAAATACTGCTTCAAATATATAAAACTGTAAATACATATATACATTATGAACGTTTCATAATTTTTTATATTATTAGCAGTAAGAATAATTGTTAATTAATTGCATGAAACCAGCGGTTTACTTTAGTTGTATTAATGTAAAAATGAATGAGAATAATTTTTACATTAATATGTATTTTGAATCCAGGTTTAGAGAAATCTAAGTCATCTCATTACCTGTATAACAACGAAAGTACCCTACATAAGCAGGGTACTTTCGTTGTTGTAAAATATCTAAACTAGTAATTATTTAGAAGTAATAGAAATTATCTATACCTAAAATTGATGAGATTGCCAGAAAATGTCTAAATTAATAATTATTTTATAAGTATTTGATAAAAGTAATCTCATTACCGGTAATAGTTAAGGCACCGGCTTCACAATATCGTTGAAAAATATCTGAAGTAATAATAATTTTATAAGTACTTAATAGAGAAATACTCTCGTCTCCTAAAATAATGCTTAGTTCTTGGAATATTGTCTACATAACGTGTTAGTAAGTATGTAATACAAATTATTACCTCAGATATATCTTTCTATTAACAATTAATGCAAAAAAATAACATTTCCTGTGCCTAACACAGTGAAATAATGATACTCATGATTTCTACATTATTTACATATCTACTGCCATTCATTTGTCACATTCTATCAAGAACGCAAAAATCCTTTGTGGACTACCATTCACTTTCCCCAGCTTACTTATTTCTATTAAGATGTCACATACATTTGAGTTTGTTCACATGGTCTGACAACTTTTTTAAAACTGCCCAACTAAATTGTGCACCAGTGTTATAAGGTCACATTCCCCCTTTAAGATGGTAGCTAGTGCCTTATTAGATGCTTAGAAGGTAGGCCTCAATGCTAGAACGTTTTCAAGAGTCCGCCAATATTTCGTGTAAATATAGACATATAGCAGATACGTGAGATGCGCGCATTAAGCCATTATATTATTTTATATGTAGAATTCAGATTTATTACAGTAATCAACTATCTTGATTGAAAATAATTGTTTCTGTGGTTAATCATTACAAAAACTGAAACTTTTAATAGTTATCTCTTAAAATCCAATATGAGTTTTATGTCTTATCAAGATAAGATTAAATTTCACCAGGTACCACTGCGTAAAAATGCAAATAATCTACCACTATAAAAATATACTCTAATCTAAAGCTTATCATATAACAGTATGGTCCAAAATATATTTCAAAGGAAGTGGATAACTATGTAGTTATAAATAATAACACTGAATCATGCAGGGTTTATAAATTATACATTTATTTGTTTCCTTTTCCTTATAACCTAAATAAATAATATACAGGATGTTGATGCAGATACGAATGTATTTTTTGTACTTATAAAATAAAGTGCTTCATCATAAATGTAGAATTAATTTATGGTTAACCTACTTGCGCAATATAATGAGTCACTTAGAATTTTTAAACTAATGATTTTAATAGTACAGAAAATGATCTGATAATTTGGTATTCACATGATCTTTAATTGATAATCTTCTCATTTTGAATTAATGTAGTTTTGTAAAGGGGCCTTAGTTAAATTAAAACCCCAAAAGTAATAGAAAAATAATTGTAATGCCAAAACTCAAATATACACAGAATTACTAATAGCGTATTTCATAGTCTATAATTGAATGAATGTCCGATCCCTATCCATCCGTATTTGTTTATATGAAACACGAGCTGTCGGATCACGATAACCAAAACAATCTTGCTCGCTCTTTGTCCTTTGTCGCATGCTCCTTACAGTCGAGCTGCCTTCATTCGGCCTTCCTGACCTTGCGGATTGTCCTCAAGCCCAGCTGACTGGATCACCTAAACATAAACAAATTAAGTGACCTACTGTATTGTACATGGCCCGGCAGTTTTTATTATTCTTTTGCAGTTATCTGTGAGTTTCGAATGTTTTGCATGCCCGTGCATAGGCCTAAATTACATTTGGCATGTTTCGAACATTTTACTCATTATTTTAATTCGATTGCCGACACATTGCTGTGTTTTGCAATACATATTTTGCTTCGAATGCCTTTCGTAAAGTTATTCGCTACTATGACTCGGTTCGGCATTTTACAAATAAAATGAGCATCGAATGTTTAAGCTTCTACTACGAGTACGTAGTACGGCATATACGACATTTTGCTCAGCACACGGTGTGTCGACTAAATGTTTACACCGTTTCAAAAGGCTTAGAATGCTTTACTTGTCCGTGTTGTGTTTCGATGCTTAAAGCATTTTCACGACATTTGACAGGTTAAGGCTTATAATGCTTTACTTGTCCGTGTTGTGTTTCGATGCTGAAGGCATTTTCACAACATTTGACATATTTTAAATCCAGGCTTAGAATGCTTTATGCACAGCGAACATTTTACAAGGAAAGCTTGCCCCTATGCTTCGAGTGTTTTCATGTTTACTGTGTGAACGTTTTACATGCTTCGAACACTTTACATAATTGTGGAATCGTGATTGTATTATAAGTACTACGACATAAAGCAACTCCCGGACAATACGAACACAACAACGCTATGTATCGAATGTTTTATGCATCCGAGGTACCTTCAATGCATCGAACACTGTACATAGGTGTAGTATGCTTCGAGCTGGCAAGCTTTGCACACATGTAACGTTATTCTTTTATATTACCAGCGGCGAAAACTCTAGTACGGTCTCACCATCTCTCCCAATGTCACCCAGGGCTTGACTTTGTCGACAGAGACAACGGTAGGACACTTGCGGTGTTTTTCGGACACTTGTACCACAGCATACCTGTCGTTCATTAACTTTGCCGTGACTCGGAACGGCCCCTTGTACTTCGGCAGTAATTTCTTGCTTGTACCTGTAGCTGGAGAGTCTGTCTTTTCGACCATTACCAAATCGCCGACCTGGTAATTTCTTGGCTCTGATCGTTTAGCATCGAAATGTTTCTTTTGAACTCGTTGGTCCACCACTAGACGGTTATGAACTTTCCGTCTCAATGTTGTCAAATCAGTTCGCTCAAGTTCATCTTGTAATTCGTTCAGCAGGATTGATTCTGGTACACTGCGTGGCTTACAACCGAATAATACCTCCGATGGTGTGGTGCCTAGGATACGATGCATAGTATTATTTAGTCCTCTTTGCACAGTTTTGACTTGTTGGTCCCACTGGTCATCTTCGTGCCCCCCATTTAGAGTCGCCAATGAAGAAAGAATTGTACGGTTGAACCGCTCACATTGTCCATTTGCGCGTGGGGTAGCAACAGCATTTAAGATGTGTTTTATTCCATATTCGAGGCAAAATGCTTTAAAGCTTTTTGATGTGAATGCACTACCTCGATCGGTTATTACTCTAAACGGAACTCCAAACAAGTTTATTATGTTTTCCATGAGTCGAATGACGTATTTAGCCTTTGTATTTCGTACAGGTTCTATCAGACAAAATTTGGTAAAACCGTCTACTGCCACTAATAGATGGGTATTATTTTTTTGAGATTTCACAAACGGGCCTAGATGATCTAAATGTATGGTATGAAAGGGTATGGTAACTTTCTCTATTGGATATAATTTTCCTGGCTTCCGGCCTGATGGACTTTTGTAATACAAACAGTTTAGGCAAGAATCAATGTATTTCTTTACAAATCGACGCATACCAGGAAACCAATAATTTTCTTTTATTTTAGATAGTGTCTTCTCCAGACCAAAGTGGCCAATATCGTCATGACATAGCTTGCAGATTTGCCAACGACTTGTTCGAGGAACTAACCACTTTGGACCTTCTTCCAATTTACGATGTACTTTGCCCTCTTTTATTATATAATTTTCAAAATATACTTTTAGACTAGGATCTCGGTCATTAGATTCCAAGATCTCCCGTATTCGAGAAATAGTTTCATCCTGTAGTTGTACAGCTTGTAACCAATCAGCCTCAGTTATATTTATGATCGTGTTAATTTCGTATGCCTCCACAGGTGGGTTTCGGCTTAGACAATCCACATGGGACATTCGGGCACCTGGTCTATATTCGATATCAAAGTTATAATCTTGCATTTCCAGCCACCATCGCCCAATTCTAGGAATTATGTCCTTTTTAACGGCAGTGCTTTTTATCGCATTGCAATCTGTGACTAACTTGAACTTTATTCCTATCAGGTATACTCTGAAATGACGTAATGATTCAAGGACAGCCAAAGTCTCGAGTTCATATGAATGATATCTCTGTTCCAAAGCTGTATTTTGTCGACTATAATATGCAACGACATGTTTGTTTTGCTGTTCATCGACTTGAATTAAGATACCACCCAAACCTATCTTACCGGCATCAGTGTGAACCTCTGTTTGCCAATTATGGTTAAAAATGGTTAAAATCGGTCGAGTTGTTAAGATTGTTTTTACCTTGTTCACCGCATCTATTTGTTCATCGCCCCACTGCCACGAACTATCCTTTTTTAGTAATTTTGTCATGGGTTGAATAATAATAGCAAAACCTTTCACGAACTTCCGGAAATAGCCAGCCAGTCCTAGAAATTGTCGAAGCTGTCGAATGTTTGTAGGCATGGGCATATTCTGTATTGCTATTATTTTCCTATGTCCAGGTCGTATACCATCTACAGATACTTCGCGACCTAAATATTCAATAGTCGATTGAAAAAAAGAACATTTAGAGAGTTTCAGTGTTAAGTTATGATCTTTGAATTTTTGTAAGACCGTTTTCATTTTATCTAAGCCATCTTTGAAGCTTTTTGCAGGTATAATGATGTCATCTATGTAAACTAGAGCTACATCGTGTCGCAATTCCCCTAAGACGGTATTCATTAAACGCTGAAAAACAGCGGGAGCATTAGCAAGACCAAACGGCATTCGCAAAAATTCAAAATGCCCGTCTGGCGTTACAAATGCCGTCTTTTCTATAGATTCTGTATGCATTGGCACTTGATAATAACCTGACGCCAAGTCTAGGGTTATGTAATATTTCGAACCTCCTAATCTGTCCAAATGATCTTCAATCAGTGGTAATGGGTACCTATCTTTCTTGGTTATCTGATTTAAAGCTCGATAATCTATGCAAAGTCTTTTACCGCCATCTTTCTTTTTCACCAACAAGATGGGGCTTGCATACGGGGATTGTGAGTCGCGTATTATTTTATTTGAAACCAAATTATCGATCATTGCTTTAACTTCGTTACGTTCAACAAGCGATAACCGGTAAGGTGTATATACTATTGGTTTGTCAGTGAAACATGTAATTTTCATAGATGTACTGGTAGTGTTTCCTAAGTCGTTAAGACCAAAACTAAACCTGTCTTTAAAATATATTAGTAAGTTCTGTAATTTCACCATTTGGTTCGACTTTATGTTGCCACACTGTATATTTTGTTTGATTAAAGTTTCCTTTTCACTATTGGAATCACAAATTGCGTTTACGGCAAAACGATTTCCTAATTGAGCATCTTTAATATCTGGTAATTTAGAAATCAATAAATGAGCCTGTGTTTTAATAATTAAAACAGATGGGTGTTCTGTAAATGAATGACCAATTAATAAATCGTGTCGTATTTCTTCGTCGGGTACTACATATAAATGGACATCAACGCTGACACCGTCAATAGTTATGTTTACTGTCGCCTCAAACTTTGATAACGTGTGACTATTATTAAAACTGTATAGAATTACGACATCTTTCAGCGGTTGTTGCTGAATATTTAAAATGCGAGCAACTGATTGTCGCATGAGAGTGACCTCGCTGCCTAAATCGACTAAACATGGAACGACTTGGTTGTTTATTTTCGCTTGTTTACAATAAATGCTGAGTGGTTGCTGAAGTTGTACCATGTTAACGTCTTTATGATTTTTCGATGTCGCCCGTAACTTTTTCCGACATGCCTCTTCCAGGTGCCCCCTTTTCTGGCAATAATTGCACGTTTGGTGGTACTTGTTTTCCCGATGTATTACTGAACAATTAGCTCGTCTATGTCCCAACTGACCACAATTAAAGCATCTGAACGCCGTCGGTGTACTAGTCTTACCGCGTTTACCTTCATATACGTAGTTAGGAAGGGTAGAAGTACGCTTTCGATTAGACAAACTAGGTTTGATAGATAATTCATGCATCATGCTCCTACTAGTTGACGGAAAATTAGTAACATACTGTGATAAGTCAACAAACGTTTTGCAATTTGCCGCCTTTAGAGACAATTGTACTTGTTTGTTTGCGATCCCACCAATTACACAATCAACAATTTGTTCATCGGATAAGTTAAGTCTCAATTTATTTAGTTTTGTCAATTTCGTGAAACAGTAATCACTCAAATCTTGATCAACTTGTTCGAAGTACTTGGGAGAATAAATAATTAAAGATACAATTTGAGGACAATACGAGTTTATTGATACCCTGTATAACAACTAAATTACGTACAAAGAAATTAAGATGTGTATTCTAACGTATAATCTTTCAGACTGACTTGCTAAATAATCTATTTTTATTTCAACGACATTTGAACAGTTAAACATTCGATATTGAGTTACCCGAACTCATAAATGCTGACCTAATGTTTATGTTTAATTTCAGGCACCGCATGAAGACTATTTTTAAACCTAAAATAATTATTGTTGAATGTAATATTCCAACACCCCCTCGCAACTATAATTATTTTTCAATCAGTCAACCAGACCACCCTTGGTACTTAAATGTTCTAGCTTTACTTTATTTAGCGGCTTGGTTAACATATCAGCTATCATTTTTTCAGTCGGGCAATACTCGAATACAATAACCTGATTTTCATACAATTCTTTTAAAAAATGATACTTTGTATCAATATGCTTCGTTCGATTGCTAAATTTATGGTTTGCTAGCTGCTTTAAACAGCTTTGATTATCTTCGTACATAACCACTTTCGGTTCTAAATTCGTAAACTCCTTTATCGCCTGCTTTAACCAGATTGCCTCTTGGCATCCTTCGGCCAGTGCTATGTATTCAGCTTCGGTCGATGATAGTGATACGCAACTCTGCTTTCTGCATCCCCAATTAATAGGTGCACCTCGAAACATAAATATGTATCCACTATTTGACTTTCTATCCTCTTTATTTTCCGCCCAATCGGCGTCTGCATACCCATATAATACATTATCTGTACTGTGTTCTCCTAATATTAGCCTTTTGTGTTTTGTTTTCTTTAAATATCTCAACACCCTTTTTGCTTCATTCCAATCTACTTCTCTCGGATTTTTGTTGCGTTGACTTAATATGGTTACACTAGCTAATATATCTGGTCTCGTATTCACTGCAATATACAATAATCCTCCAATAATTTGTTGATACTTTTCACTGTTCTTCATAGGCTCCCGTCCGTTAAGTTTATAATATCCAACATCCAATGGTATATTTGATTCTTTTGAATCTCTCATTCCAAACTTATGCAATAGCTTGACGCTCTGCTACCAATCGTGCCTTGTACTTGTTCCAGATCTTATCTTCACCTGTCTTTAGCTTAAACACCCATTTACAAGATATGATGTTTTTGTCTTCCGGTGTAAGTACTAAATCCCATACTTCGTTATTCTTCAAAGATTTCATTTCCTCTTCCATAGCTTTCCTCCATTTTTCGCTATCACTGCTGGCAAGAGCTTCTTTAAATGTTTTAGGTTCTATTTCCCGAAGTTCAACTAACTTTGCTGTGTAGCGCTCAGGTGGGACTCCTTTATTTATTTTTTATCACCTCCGTGCTCTATATAGAACTCTTCACTTGGTTGATAGCTGTTATCGCTGCCACAAGATTGTTCTGTACCTGAACTTTCATATACATTAAATTCTTCCGTAGCTTCTTCTATTTCTTCAGTTTTTTCGAAATCTGCGACCTCATGTCTCCCAGTGTCATTTGGCTCCGTTCTTTCTTGCTCCTTTTTGAACTCAATAGTCACTTCTTCATCTTTTATCTTTTTTTCTTTAACACGAATATTTCTTTCAGGAAATATCGCACTACGGCTAATTTGTATACGCCCTGTATCTAAATCTAACAATCTATATGCTTTAGATTCATTAGAATATCCTACGAAAATTAGTGATTCTGTCTTTTTATCAAATTTATTTTTAATTTGTTCCTTTGGAATATGACTATACACTTTAGATCCAAATATTTGCAAATTCGACACATCAGGTTTGACTTTATGCCACAACTCAAACGGTGTTTTCTGTTTTAACTGAGTAGGTAGTCGATTTTGCAGATAATTGGCTGTAACAACTGCTTCCCCCCAAAATTTCTTTGGTAAATTCGCATCGATTAACATGCACCTAGCCATTTCGACTAGCGACCTGTTCTTTCTCTCTGCAACACCGTTTTGCTCTGGAGAGTACCCCGCCGTGTACTGTATCTTTATGCCCTTACCGCTTAAATATTCCCTTAACGCATTATTTACGTACTCGCCACCCCTATCTGACCTAATAACCTTTGGTACCCTGCCTGACTGATTACTCATTAACTCGATAAACTCTTTAATATATTTTTCAGTTTCATTCTTATGTTTCAGTAAATACACAGTTGTGTATCTTGAGAAATCGTCTATTAAAGTAAGAATGTACCGTTTACCCCCTGGAGTAACAGTCTTCATGGGACCGCAAACATCTGTATGTATTAAGTCAAGTATATTAAATGTGTTGCTTTGAGAAAATTTCGGGAAACTTTTACGAATAATTTTACCTTTTACACAGCAGTTGCAAGTTTCCCTAATCCTACAATCCTTAATATTAATCCCGATTGCCATTTTTCTTTCCATCAAGCGCTTGACTGCTTCTATGTCCCTGTGCCCAAAACGTCGATGCCACGTATGCTGACAGTTGCTGGAGTGTTCATTCACGATGCTCAGTGCCTGTTCTACAGTTGACAGCTTGTACAAGTCGGGCGCCGGCCTTGCACTCGCAATCACTTTTCCGCCTGAGACAATTTTACAGTTATTGTTGTCGAACTGCACGTTATACCCCGCACTAGTTAACTTTTTCACAGAAAGTAAATTTGAATCTAAGTCCGGCACATACAACACGTCGTCGATTTTTAGCTTATTCACTCCCGCACTATTCGCGCACTTGATGAATCCTGTTCCTATACCCTGAACCTTGGAGTGTTGCCCTTTCTTCGCTAACCTCACAACGCCTTTTCTGCTACCGTCAAATTGGGTATAAAATTCTTTGTAGTTTACCATGTGACTCGAAGCTCCTGAATCCACATACCACGAAGCAGAATCCCTGTTTACGTCAGTTGAACTTGAATTTACCATAAGACACGCTTCATCACTGTCACCAGTATTAATTTCAGTAACTTTATTGGCCTTTTCTCTTTTAAACGCTTTATACTTGAAACAGTCCCGTTTAAAATGACCTTTCCTGTTGCAAAAGTAACATTGCTTTACATCTGTACTTGCAGTTTGATTACTTTGGATCCTTTTATTATATACTGATTTCATGGCTGACTCGTTTTGACTTTTCAAAGCTCCTTGACGCCTCCTGTACTCATCGATTAATTTACTTTTTACGAATTCAAGCGTGAATTCACTCGATGACTTACTTTCCAGCGCTGTGATTAAAAAACTGTATGAGTCTGGAAGACTTCCCAGCAAAATGCCTGCCGCAAACCTGTCCTTAATTTCTTCCCCTAAAGCGGCCAGTTTATTCAATAATTCCAAGAATGAACTTATGTGTGCTTCCATATCACCATTCTCATCTAGCGATAGCCTGCAAATTTGCTTTAACAGAAAAACCATGCTAGATAAACTCGATTTTTGATGATACTCCTTTAGTGCTTCCCACGCATCATGCGCGTATTCCTTATTTCTGATATGCACTAGTTGACTAACATCGACAAGTAAGGCTATGGTTGATAAGGCCTTGTCATTTTTCTTCTGCCAGGTACCGTTTCGTTCCTCCGGTGTTGGTAATTCAGTCGAAACTACATCCCATAAATCCGCATTTATTAATAACATTTTCACTAAATAGTTCCAGGACTGGTAGTTTTGCCCGTTCAACTTTTCGATGTTATACTTAGCACTTTCCGCCATTTTCCAGTTGTCTATACAACAATAGTTATCACTCGCGATGTACCTTTTAATTATTCTCCCTTACAAGTGAGCTTACGCGACGCACCTGGGCCCATAACCTGTTCGAAGTACTTGGGAGAATAAATAATTAAAGATACAATTTGAGGACAATACGAGTTTATTGATACCCTGTATAACAACTAAATTACGTACAAAGAAATTAAGATGTGTATTCTAACGTATAATCTTTCAGACTGACTTGCTAAATAATCAATTTTTATTTCAACGACATTTGAACAGTTAAACATTCGATATTGAGTTACCCGAACTCATAAATGCTGACCTAATGTTTATGTTTAATTTCAGGCACCGCATGAAGACTATTTTTAAACCTAAAATAATTATTGTTGAATGTAATATTCCAACACAACTGCGCTAGTATATGTAGCGGCGTCAAAGAATAATTCTGAAAAATTTCGTTTTGATGGAAATGTTTTTCTTAACATGTCTTGCCATTCCAGCCAAGTAAATTTTGAACTACTTAAACCCTCATACCATACACGCGCTAGACCTTTTAATTTCCCCAGAGCTATGTAAGTAACTGTAACTTCATCCCAGTTATATATCTCGGCACACTCGTCAAGTTTTCTTAACCAATCATCCACCGATTGATTGTCAAATGATGGATCGAAATCAGCAATAATATTGGCATCTTTAAATAACATTAAATTGCTAACAGGCCTACGGTCAGGCAAGCTACCATGCATTGAACTTCTACTTACGGCTCTACGTAGGTTCTCAAGTTCTCGACTCATGCTTTCGACTACCTGTGGAGATACCGGGGGCGTATTGGACCTTTGACCACTGTGCGTTCCCTGGGAGGACTCCATGGTCACCACACCGTATTGTAAGTCACTTCCGTTAACAGTCACAGTTAACGCGGGAATCACCCTGTATATTCGCCGGTTAAGTTTAGTTCACGAATAATTTTTAGTATACGTTTGATTATGACAGTTAATTGGCTTTAGGATCCCACTTCTGACTTAAAGGGGCCTTAGTTAAATTAAAACCCCAAAAGTAATAGAAAAATAATTGTAATGCCAAAACTCAAATATACACAGAATTACTAATAGCGTATTTCATAGTCTATAATCGAATGAATGTCCGATCCCTATCCATCCGTATTTGTTTATATGAAACACGAGCTGTCGGATCACGATAACCAAAACAATCTTGCTCGCTCTTTGTCCTTTGTCGCATGCTCCTTACAGTCGAGCTGCCTTCATTTGTGTTATTTAACTTAATATATAGTATATATCAATTTACTGCAGGATAAACAAAAGCTTTATTGTTAGCGATAAATAATGTTACCCACTTGGATGTCTCGATAATGGTGGCATCGTATATAAGTAACTACATATGTATAAGTTATAATAATTTGTGTAATGTGTAATATGTATCACAAACAAAACAGATAGCCAAACACGATTGCAACAATAAAATGAATTGCTTGCACCTACATAAATTCAAATATATCAAGTCTATGTGACGGCATATCGGCTGCCGCGTAGTTACTCAAGTGTAATACCATTTATACAACATTCACGGTGGGCAGCTTTTGTGATAAATGAATCAATGATGAATATTATAAGATACTTTTAATTTAAGCTAATTATTTAGCATATATAAGTACTTATTCATTTCATCGCTATTTGCCAAATAAGAAACTCTTATCTTGCCGATAAACGGAACAGTCTACCTGAGTCTAAAGCTACGGTATGTTTTAAGATTTTTTATTTGGCAAATAGCGATGAAATAAACTATACCAACATATATAGCAAATACATAACAAAACATACCACATAAACTGGACAATTCTCAAACCTAAATCAAAAACTGATTAGGAGGGAGTTATATATTTTAAAAAAATCATGACACATCATTGGATCATTGAATTACTTATGTTGATTAATTTCCAGGTATAATTTGTATATTCTTTTATATCATGGCCACATTTTATATCATGTATACAATCAGGCAACTTGCTAATTGCTAGATTTCTGTCATTCAGGAAAATAGATTTCATACATAGATATACGGGATGTGCCATCTTTTATGTCGGTATGTAAACACTGAATAACTTTGATATTTGTCAACCGATTAACTTGAGTAGACAAGTTTTCTTTACATTGAAAATAGATGTTCAGTTGTGTTAACTCAACGTGCATATCGTCGAAAATATCGTGGCAAACAGGCACCGCCTGACAACACTATTCGTCGTTTGCTGTCAAATTTTGTTGAGCACGGAACAGTGAGAGATCGTCCACATGTCGTTCATCAACGACCAAGACGTTCCAATGAACTGGTTGAAGCGGGAAGATAGAGTGTTGCCCAGGACCCAAATGTGTCGTATCGCTACCGCGCTCAGCATTTTGACGTCAATGGAACCACTATGCGGCGCATTTTGAAGGATGATTTGCATTTGTTTCCGTGTAGTGCAATTAACTCAAAGAAGTTTACCGACAGACCGTCCACGTTGCTTGGAATACGGCCAAACAGTTGACACTGAACGTGATCTCCAGATTTGACGCCTCCAGACTTCTTTTTGTGGAGTTATTTGAAAACAAAAGTTTACGCCAGCAAGCCTCAGACCATTGATGAGCTCAGGGCAAATATTCGTGCCGAAATCATCGCTATACCGCCCGAGATGCTCGAAAAATGGAAAACGCAGCAAAAAGGGCGCATTTTACTGTGTCCAATAAAGGCGGCCACTTGATTGATGTTGTATTCAAAAATTAGTCTAAATAAATTGTAAAGGACCAAATTAAATAAAAATACCTCATATTTGAAAATGGGTTGTTTTTTTTTTAAAGTTATTCAATGTTTACATATCGACATAAAATATGGCGCACCCTGTAGATGGAGATATAGACAGATATATCAATAGATATAAATCAAACTACTTTGCTCGCATCACATTGTCGCTATAAAAAAAAAAAATCCAGGACACCAGGTTTCAACAAACACCGAAATTTATATATCACTCGACGTACATTTCACAAACCCTGTTGGCATCATCCGGAGGTAGGATTAAAACTGACCTTTCTGTCCCTATTAACACAAGAGTGACTAGCTCGATTAAAAGAGATTAGCACAACCTTACTGTATTTCAAAACATCTAATGTTTCAGTTTAATCCAATGCTTTAATTCAACAATATCACAATTTCTGATTCATAGGAAGACTTCTAATGTAAAAATATTGTTAAAGATCTTTTCATCAATATCGTTAGTTCCACAACCTGTTGCTGTGAGTCTTGGCCTGCTATAGAAAACTCTTCCAAGCTTCCCTATTTTGATCCCTGATGCTCTTAATTTGGTTTATATTACCGTTTTTAATTCTATCGATTAGATTTACCTTTATATTTATTCCCATGTTCATGTCATAGTTAAAGTATGTTAAGGAGCCTAGATATAATTCTGACAGTTTGAAAATGCACCTGTTGATGGTTAGGTTCTGAGGTTATTTTTGTCCGAAGGTGTAGAAAGATATGTATTTCGTTATTTAGTAATCGTCAATTATGTTTCATTATAATATCAACATTTATTTCCCCCATATTCCTTTGTGGTTGGAGTTGGCTTTTTGCAACTGGCTGTGCTCTAGAACCAGATTAAAAAAAAATACAATACTGGGTCTCTTTCTAAGCTCTATATTTGTCTCGAATATTTCTAACAGGTGCCATTGTATTTTCACACCACCATTGCCCAGAGTAGAAACTCTGGACAATGTCTGTAATTAGTGCTACCAAATGGTTTTGGTATGTTATAGCTGAGAGGCGCTTTATATAGTTTGTTTCTGTCAACACTCTTGCAATTAATAAAATAAACATGGGCGAGTTCTAATGTTGTATTCTTTACAACGTTCTGGTATTGCCTTTATTGGAAGGAATTGTAGTCGATTTCTGACAGCAGAAACCACATTGGTACAATGGTTCAATCTACCAGGCCAATGTAAACACTGACATACTATGTTTATCAGTATTTTGTTTGCGATGTTGAGCAAGGTAGTTCCTCTATAATTATCGGAATTTAAAGGGTCACCTTTCTTGTGTAAGGGTATTATGACACTTAAACGCCATTCATCCTGGAATCTTAATTTGCCGCCAAATTTTGACAATTAATTTGTGACGTTAATGGTTTATAACTTGACCACCTTATCTCATGAGTTCTACTGCAAATCCATCATTGCCGGTGGTTTGTTATTTTTGAGTTTTTTATAGCTTCCTTAACTTCCTCTATTGTTGGTACTTATTTTTCGCTGCCATCGGTAATATTGGCCACGTTTTCTTTGCATTCTGGGATTAATGTTTAGTCATTCTCTGACCCTCCTTGTTTATCTCCTGTACCTATCTTGTGTAATTGTTCCATTTTTTCTCTACACATAGTTATTCTGGAAAAGTCTTTTCTTATGGTGTTCAGTTTCTTATAGAACTTTTGGGTTTCTAATGCGTCTTTGTGGGCTGCAATTCCTTCATATGGAATTCTCTTTTTTTTTTTGTAGTCATCTTTCTTATCTTCTAAGTATTTTATATTCTTTGTATATTTGCCTTGTTCTACTTCTTTGCAGTATTTTCTTGTATACTACGTGTTTCTCTTTGTTGTCTCTTGAATTCTTCATCAAACCATTTGGTCTTTTTTTCTTGTTGATCTTGTTTTCCCTACCATTTCAATTGCGACCATCTGTATTGCGTTCTTTAATTTACTCCAATCTGAATTGATATTTTCATTGTTTTCCTCTTCTTTTTTAGATATTTATCAGTTCCTTCATATAACTAGTTTAATTTTTGACTTTAAGGGCTTCAATATAGTATTGCTCTGCCTAATGTCCTGGATTCTTTTTTATATTAAATATTTCAGCTCTTAATTTGAACTCTACTAGGTAATGGTCGAAGATATGGATACAAGGATATGAACATTTGCTTGTATCCTTGTTTTCACTCCGTGAATGTCAGAGAAATGTCATGCGCCTATTCACTGTATTCCCGTCTGGTGATTTCCAGGTATTATTACGTATTTACTTCCTCTCAAAATGTGTACTTACAAGTACCACATTGTACGATGCTGCAAACAGAAGAGATATTATAAGATCTTTTATGTGCTTTATAACATTGTATAAAGTATGTGATAATCTTATTATAGAACCCAATTAGAATATATTAATGTAATCTAATTTTCAGCCGGTCGAAGAAAGGAAACTCCCCACACCACAAGAAGATGCACGAGGCGATTTATTGAGTGAAATTCGAAAGGGTTGTAAACTGAAGCCAGTGGAAGAACGGGATATTAAACCAATTTCAAATCCACCAAAAGCTGGAGGTTATGACTTAGCACATGCTTTAGCGCGAGCCTTGGCTGAACGTAGTAGAGCTATACATTCTGAGGACGATGATGATAATTCTGTTTCCACTGATGAAGAGTGGGAAGATTAATGTTATTTAAAACTTTAATAACTTATTTATGTTAATCAGCTACTTCAAATAATGATAATAAATATATAATCAAAAAAGCCCATCGATCAAAATAGTCAACATTTTGATAAAGGTATGTCTCATCTATTATTCTAGGACATTGTATACCAGAGGATAGTTAATCTAGAATATGAAAGTGTTAAATTGAATCACACCTAAAACAGAGGTATTGTCATTAACATGTATCTCTAGCAGCTATATTGAGAACAGAAAGAATACAAATCTTTAATATGTTTAACGTAACACCAGGTCTGTGTCAGTATTCAAATATTTACACATTTCATAAATTTGATTCGACCCAGGCCATAAACTTGAACCAGATTTTAGACAGTTTTAAATAAATCTTCATCTTCAAGTCATCACTAGGTCTGTGATAATATTGTTACTTAAGATTAAAGCAAATCTTACCAATATATGAAAAACAATTTATTGTTACACTGCAACTTGCAGTTGAATAATTTACAAGTATCACATTGTATAAGGTTTCAGCAGATGGGCATGTCTGTTATCGCCAAATTCAACATAAATTTTACATAATTCTATGGCAATTTTTGTCTTTTAGTAAATCCAGTATTACTTATATTTTCTCCAGCACAGTATTTACAATATAGTATGATCACTGAATAAATATAATATTGGTTATATTTTGATTTTACTTACAGACATTGTCTACAATAAATATTGATAAAAGCACTTTTAGTATGACATGTTAAAATAAGCATGAGATAACCTATTTTGAGAAAGATATAAATGAAAGATATGAAAGATATAAATATTCAAAATAGGAAGGATCCAATAAAATTTCTCCTTCAGTTCCGTGGGTGCCTTGTGCCTTCTGAAATGTTGGTATAACAAACAGTACTTTTATTGTTTTGTTGCATGAGAAAATGGAATCCATATTTACCAGCTGCAAAGTGAAATGAAAAACTATGCTAACATTAATTCTGGGAAATTATTGGATCAATGTAGAATATATAAAACGTATGTAGCGGTTTTAATTATTTCATTTATTTAGTTATTGATTGAACGGAATTGATTCATACAATATTAAATTGAGAGCCTTTCAAAACTGATTTCTTGTGAATTGTGATTTCTTATAAAATTATTTGAAATATTTTTATTAATTTTCTAAATATGTCGAAAACTTGGTTGTTCCCAATTCTCTTATGGCCCAGCCCAAATCTGAAAACATTGTTCCTTATAGGAAAATAAGTTACTATAATAGTATGTATTGGTAATGGAAAGTATTGGCTAGTTACAATTATAGTTCTGAGAGGAAAACTTTAATAGTAAATATCAGTCTTATCTAAAGCTTATGAAGTTATAATTATGTTTAAATGGCTATTACACAAAATACTGTCGGAAAATTTTGTCTGAATTTCATTGGTTTCTATAAGGGTTTAGTTAACTTTTTCACTTCCAAATTGACCTTTAAAGGCGAATGAGTTACATACTTTAGTTTAAATCAGGTGATAAAAGTGTAATTTAACTAAAGAAATAGAATCCTTTAAAAGTTTAACTTTTTCTGTAGAGAATGCACATGATTCAGTATATCTATTAATATACTATTGATTTGATTATAAAGAAAAATTAAAATAGATTATAATAAAAAAAAAAAATGTTTCATTCATAGTTCCTTTCTACAGAGCCTTTTTCTGCCTGTATTTGTAGAAACTAAAACTAAACTAATATGTCTGAAATTACTTATGTAGGGAGATAGCATTTTTTCTTTTCATTTACATTAGGATTATGCAGATAGTATTTACCAGGTATGTAAATATGAAATAGGAATTTTTTGTATAGAAAATACATATTTATTGTACGAGAATGATAAAAAATATTTTATTCGAAGTATTGCCCATTGCTAGCTATAAGTTTTCCCCATATCTCTGACAATTTGTGGATTCCATGCCAGAAAAGTTCTTGCTCATTTGAGGCAAACCAGTCATCGAACCATTTTTGTAATAAGTGAAGCCCTGCTCAGCAAGTGCGTGTCCCATCGATGCAAATAAGTAGTAATTGGACGGAGCCAAGTCTGGTCAGTAAGCCGCATGCGAAAGTATTTCCCAACTAATCGCCTCAATCGTTTTCTTGACCGGTTTTGCTGTATGTGATGGAGCATTATCATGAAGAAAAATCACTTTGTGTAGCCTTTTTTAATATTCTGGTCGTTTTTTACATAAAGCTTGATTCAAATTGATCATTTTTTGTCGGTAGCGTTCAATATAACAGGTTTTAGCAGTTCATAATAGACTATACCCTTCTGATCCCACCAAACACAGAGTATTGTCTTCCGTCCATAGCGATTTGGCTATGCAGTCGATGTCGATGGTTCACCTGGAGTTAGCTATGATCTTTTACGCTTTTACTTTGTTTTGTACTTGACAAGCAGCATTTCGCAAATGGGTTTTCGGTTTTCCTGCTGTCTTTCATTCAGTTCGTGTGGAACCCATTTTCCTATCTTCTGTATCTTTCCCATGGCTTTGAAACGTATGGAGACGGCTTCTCGTGTCACGTTTAATTGATCCGCGAGTTCTTGTTGCGTTTGAGCGTCATTCTCATCCAACAGTGCTTGCAATTCCCTATCTCCAAATTTTTCAATGGTCTTCCACATTCTTTGTTTCTCGTGTCAAAATTGACACTTCTGAATTTTTAAATCACTCAAAGCACTGTGATTTATCAAGAGCATGCTCACTGTATACTTCGACAGGCATTCGATGCGATTCTGCACCAGTTTTTTTCAAATGGTAATAGAAAATCAATGCTGTCCGCAAATCCTAGTTTCAAGACACAAAATTCGATATGTTCAACGTTATTAAAAACACTGTTGTTATATCAAACCTATATTGTTGTGAGATAAAAACCTTTATCAGATATCAAAACAAAAAAGTGGCGTTAATGATGCCGTATGACGATAACTATATTAGCAGCTAGGCCATCTATGGGTAAAATCCGGTTTCATATTTACATACCTGGTATACAAATTAAATATGTATATTGTGACTGAGTACTAACTATTGTGACTGTGAATGATTGTAATAAGTACTAACAATCAGTCATCAATCTTACTTACAATTTAAATAATCCTTGAGATTAATCAAAACTAAAGAACAGATTCCTGAATATAAATGAAAATGTATAAAATGATTATAAATTAGGGGTTTCCAAATAATAAATCATATTCTTATCACAACACTGTTGCCATTATGGACTGGACATGCAACTGCAAAAATACATCAAATACTTTTACAGTGATCTTATAATGAACCAGTGAACATTGAAGTCTGAAACCTATTAAATAACGTAATGTGTCGTAACGTGTCTTAAATCACCTTGAAAGTAACAAAAAATGTAAAGCTAGTCTATAATTAGGATCGTCTTATATTTAATATCAAACTATAAACTTTCTCTACATTTCAATGTCTTAAAAATGACAATCCGCATTACTGTGTTAGTCTCATCTCCATTTAATCTAGTTATTTTAGAGAGATTAAAAATTTAATCATGACACTGATGGTAAGGTAACTTGGGAATTATTTGCTATGTGCAAAAAAAATGTATTCTTGATTTCACTGTTACTATTGGTAAAAAATTGGACTTATTTTACTATATGTTTGTACATGAAGAGTCTTATAGTGTATTATATATAGACACATTATAATGTGTCTAATAATGGATTGAACTTTTTTTTTAAATCGTGGATTTGAAAAAACTGTTGATATCTGACAAATTTAAACTAATTAGTTCTGTATACCAGGCTGCAGCCAATAAGCATTCTCTTATGTATATATTTTGTATTTACAAGAGTTTCCACATGTTTGTATAATATGGTACAGCAGAATATATTGATATGTAATTGTTAATTGAACTGTAATATAAAATATACTTTTGCTAAAGTTATGTTATGACTGAGTGTTATATAATAAGTATCTTAAATGTAACTATCATAGGCCTAGCTGTGGAGTGGCTTTTGATTTGTTAGTTAACTGTAAATAATATTGCTCAAACTTACTAAAATATGTTTGAAATTTATTTCCGATGCAAAGCAGTTTGGTTATTTCTGAAAACGGTTGTCTTTTAGAGAAGATAAAAAGAAGGTACTGTATATTCGCAATTTTACAAAAATCATCTGTCATATTTTGTGATGCAGTAGATTTTGTATATCGTATATTCCGACGGACTTGGATTGATTTAGAATAGTGATATCTTAATATAAATGTTTTGTTTCTGAAATCTGTTAATCGTTTGTTTTTAGTTTAACGATGAATACAATTCAGATTTGCATATTTGTATTGATGTATCAGGTTTACCCCCAGAAATTATGATCTTTTTATGGAATATCAATAATATAATACATTAATCATAATATACACTTATAAATTAAAATCATATTTTGTCACATATTTGGTTAAGTGATTTTGATTTATAAGATAAAAACAATGGTTTAGTGTTTTCATTAAACTCTAGTATTATACAATGTACTTTCTTTAGTATTATAAATATTGGTATTAGAGTGGACATTTTAAAATTTGTCAGCTGATCAACTTGAACTGCGTAAGTGAAGTATTTTCTTTATGACTATTATGAATAACATTTTACTATAAAATATGCTCTGTAGCGGAAATTAATACTATAATATACTATTTTGATTGTCAAGGGATTGTTTTTTAATTTTATGTAATTAGTAAAATCATTTTTAATTATTATTACTTAGTAACTTATATTAAATAATAACAGCAGAATATGATACATTTTATTTTTATTAAGGTGTATGCAATTTTAAGCAATAACTGTCATTTAACCTTAAAACAGCGAGAATGACACATGCAGTATATGTAGGTTAATAAAAATATTTTCAGTTCTATAAAATTAATAATTCTGATATGTTTTCCAATCCTTAGATATATATAAATTTATTTATTTTTCCTATTTATATAAAACTTAAAGGTGTTCGGAATTTAACATTTGATAAATTTACATAGATATTTAATTTTAAATATTAGGTATTATTTTTATGAAGAAGAACCTACAACATAATTCATAAAAGTTACAGCACCGTTTATGTTATTTCTTTCAATTAGAATTTAAGAAAAATATGGCTGTCACAATAAGTGTTGTGTTATTCCCAGAAATTACAAGTATCTTTTGTTATAGTTAACTAAAGTTTTGAAAATGGTTTATGAAAAACACATTGAAAGAAAATATCAACGATAATTTCTACTATCTTGATGTATTTTTCATAACTTTGTTATGTGTATATATTAGACAAAATGTAAAATAAAAGTCTGTAAAAATCTAATAATAAAACTTATATTCATACGGATGCATGTATATACATTTTTATCTTCATTCATTTTCCTTATTTAGTTAGTAATTATTATGCATGTCATACTTGAAAATTGTTACTATTTGTACAATAAGTAATCCATATAACTTACAGAAAAAGGTACCTAAGTGATAACAAAACTTGTTAGATGTATATACAGTGCCCCACAAACGTCTGCATATGTATAGGCAAAAAAACATGTTGGATGTAATTATTACTTGCGAAGTACCATTGTATACATAGTTCACTCATGCATGAAGATGTCATTAGGTGGGCTATTCAATCATATACTCCTTAAAAATTAATTTTTGGCATTAAAAAAATAATTTATTATTTCGAGCGAAGTTTTAGGATCAAAAGTATCCCACCAGTACAGTATAGTACAGTCTGTTGTACAGTAGATAAAATTTTGCAAGTTTAGACGTGTAAATGCTAGACTAAATATGTAGTGGTTATTACCCCACATTAACCACAGTTATTTGTTATTTAGTCTATACCCACAGGACTGGGAGCAATAAGGATAAAAATGATGGGAAAAAGATAATTCACACGACAATCGTTAAGAGAAATAATGGATATCAATTCTATTCAATGTATCTAATAAATTTAAAATTAGGATTGTTGATGTCTAAACCGGGATCTGGTAGGCCAAAAAAATTAAGTACCAACAACGAAAATTAAAAAAAAATTAAATACCTTTGAAATTTATATTTCAGAATACCTCAGACATATTGAAATCAAGAAGAAAACTTTCAGTTGCCAATAATTTCCGTATCAGTAAATCTTAAAAGAATTGAAGTACATTTTCAAATACAGCAGGGTATAACAATTTTGACCAATTTTTATGAGTTAATTTTACTCCAAAAATATACTCTTGAATATCATTTCATGAAGTGAAAATAATCTTTAATCTCTATTTTACAAACAGAAATTTCGATATTTTCCAAATTTCTGTAAAACAAACTTAATTAGAAATTATTGTTAATTCTAACATATTGTTATGACCGACACTCAAATACCTGGCACAAAGTTAATATAAGTGAAGCTATTGCTCGTATCGGAAAACTAAATGGTGATCTAACATTCTCCTATGGAGGTGTCTACAACAATGTCATTCATACTGTACTCTAATTTATTATGTTTCCATTTAGTGAAGTGGTCCTGTCCCACTTGTTCATTAAGTGAAAGATTCAAGCATTTTGCATAACAAGTAACAAAAGTAAAAACTTGTACTTGTGTGTATGTGTACTTCTATGTATATTTTGTATTTTAAGTTCCCAGTTATTAGAATAAACCAACATCAAAATGTTTTATTGTACTGTTTAAGCAATTGCCAAATAAAAATAGATTTTATAAATCCTGGCCCAAAGCAGCGTTCCAAATAGAATTAACGAAGCAGCAGAGAATGCAGTGTCACATATGCTGCCAGAAAAGTGAAATCTATGATGTCCAATACAATATAGTTTGTGAAGTGGTATCTGAATAAAGTTAACAATTATCTTAAAACTATATTAATGGCCTATTTTTGCGAAGAGTCATGACAATCAATACCGTAGTCAAATTACTCCACGTTGGCAATCAGGAGAAATGGTGATTTCTTCTTGATGGCAAGGTGAGGGGTACAGCCCAAATAAATATATTTACTAAACAGGAACTAGATTTTTTTTAGAGACATGAGATGATAGATTTGTTTCAGAGAAGGTAAGTAATCTACTTTGATGAATAATTGAATGCGATGTTTAAAGTTGGTTATGGGATTCTTGTAGATTGTCCATTTATCGCAATGCTGAACATTGCAGAAGCCTGTCGAAAGGATGAGTTTGTGAATCTGGATGCTCGATCCAGAGCTTATTCAAGATATTGAATAAGCTCTGTTATAATTGTGATAATTCTGTTATAATTGTGAATATAGCAGAAATCAAGGCAGAAACACATTGTATTTTTATGATTATAGAGAATACATGTTTTTATGATTATATACCACTTTTAAGAAAATATATTGGATAGGATGAGCGTATTTTTTAATTATGTTATTCAAATTGCTATGTTTCTACAATTACTGAATACAACAAACTATGTAGATCATTAATTCATATATAAAATTCCTACAACAGATTCTACAACCTTAAAAGTAAATTGAAAAGAAGTTACATGTTTCACAAGAAATAATTTACACAATACAATGTTTTCCTTTCTGTCCATTAATAAGAATTTGATCCACGTTGTTTTTCTTGTATGAATGTACAGTATACAAAGTAGTCGACTTTGGTAATTATTTACTTTAGACTCTAAAGTAAATAATTACCAAAGTCGACTACTTTGTATACTGTCTGTACATTCATATTAATTAAGTTATACTCTAAAGTTTAGAGTATAACTTAATTATTCGAGTTATTTGTGAAGAAAGTAGTATCATGTGTGGAAAGTAGAAAATTCGTTTTCTCAAAAACAGTTTCTAATCGGCCTGACCGCCAAAAACTGAAACAGATTCGTTTTCAGCACCCTCGAAAATGGAGAGGGGGAGTTAGCCAAAATTTGGTGGATTTGAGAGTTTTACTCTAAACTCAATAAGTACCTCACTTTAGACACCGATGATAGTATGTAAATTGGTATTTTACGTACTGCGATGAAAAAAAAAATTGAAAACTATTCTAAACACATGTAACGCCAAAAAATAAGATTCTGAAGCAACACAACAAATTTTAAATCCAGAGGTCAGATCTCTTTTTTATAAAATAATGGTAACCACAGAATATCCAATACACTAATATGTACAGTTGTATTAGATAAAATTGTGATAAACCAGTAGCGTAGCTTTTATTTCAGAATGACTATTATCAAAGAATGGTATATATAACACAAGATTACTTCGTAATCTTGTGTTATATATACCATTATACAGAAGACATTATAACATTATACACAACATTACTTCGTAATCTTGTGTATAACCCAAGAAGACTAGAGAAGAGTTCTCTAGTCATCTTGGTATAACCATTATTAGAAAGCACCTGAAATGTCAATTCTTCTGTGGGTTTCACACGTGTATAGTTAAATGATTACCAATATTGTTCAGACATTTTTACCTCGTTGACTACCATTGGAGCCAACCAAACGTATTTGTGGCTTAAGTCAACTGTTGTGCGGATGGAACACGTCTATATTACTTTTTTAAATAGATATTTCTATATAATATATCCTATATTTATGCATTTGTTCCCCGAGTAATGCAATTGGAAAAGTATACGCATTAATATTATAAAGGCATAATGACGAATAATAAGTAAATTTCAATACTAATTTATTGAATAGAGATAGTAAATTGTGTTTGAATGGAACTCAGCTAATTTATTAGTGATACATTTTCGTAGACGGAACGAATTACTCGCAGAACAAACCATTGTTGACTTGGGTCACTTGGGTTGACTGATTTTATCTGATAACCATAGATAGTATAAAATATATTTTCTGTGGTAATAACAATAACCCAATTAAATGGTATAATCTGGGGAAAGACCTTGTGATTATATTACGAAGTCACGTGTTCGTGAAGTTGTCATCTTCTGTATGTTGCCGTACTTATCAATATTAGATATGCATACAGTGTGTCGCATGGAACAAAATTCTGAAATGGGAGATGGGAGTGGCTTTTTTCGCGCATTGACAAACTGATGTGGTTGTGGCGCTGAAACAAATCAGTACTTCACTTTTAGTTCACGTTGTGAGGACTGAGCAGTGTGTAGTGTGCGCATTCCTAAAACGAGCCCTTGTGAATAAAGAAAAAATTAGAGAAGTGTCGGAACGTATCGGTGAAGTTACGTATTTGGAGGGTCGCAAAATTTAATAAACATTGTGAATTTATTTTTATAGCTGCTTTTAATTGATTTGTGGTTTATATTTATTTTGTTTACTTAGAACAGTTTCGGTCGTTTACATTTTTAATTTGTGAACAGTGTTTGGAATTTGGTGAAGTGCATGAACTTTGTTGGTGGTGTCGTCGCAACAGGGAGAAGAAGCTGAAATCGGACATTTAACCAACCATATTGATTGCCTATTCCATAAATTTCTACATCAATGTCTGTCTCAGAGGTTACCTTCCTTGGTTACAATTAATTTTTTAAAAAAGTGTAAGTATCTCTTAAATCAATACTCATTCATTTGCGGCGTTCATACAGGGATGTTGTGGGTATGAGATAAATTTTTGTAAGCGTTCTCAACAAGTAGGTCTAGTTAAGCTCACTGATTATCTTATTAAAATCAATTTTCTACGTTGGGATTGTTATTAAACTGTTGGTACTAGAGGTCAGATTTATTGTGTGAGGCATATCATCTGTCTCTGCCTTTTTTTGTCAGCACCGGGATTAAAGTGATTCTAGTATTTCGTTCCAGGTCTGAAGATGCTGCAGGATCTAACATAGAGAGTTGCTCTATCGGAGGGGCTGCAGCTGGACCATCAGGAATGTTAATAATGCCTTCAGTGTTGGAAGAAGTTGATGACAGTTCCAACGTGTATACTCCACTGGTGGACTCCAGTGGAATAACCGTTGTTCCACCCAGTCCCTCTTCAAAACCACTTAAGACTATCACTGATGTCCGGACGCTTTTGCAACAAGGGCGAAAACAAGATGTCAAACAGCTTCTGCGTAACAATGCTTGGCCCGTTAACAATCCCATACGAAAAGAGCTGTGGCCCCTGCTGTGTACACAGCATCAAAATGGAAAATCTAATATCATGGATGGCTTTTATTGGGATATGGTGAACCAAGTATTTGGGAGCACCGATTTACCCGATAAACCAATTAGCTTGCCACCATTTGTAGAACCCTCCCACTGCCAGTCATATTATATGACACATAAGGGTCGAAACGTTACCGATCGTGTTGTTTCTGTGCTTGGATATGCTTGCCCTGATATTGTTTACAGCCCTACGATCTACCCTATATGTGCTCTCCTTCTTCACTACATGTCAGGTAAATGTTCTATTATATATTATAGAAATTTTACTCGTAACATGATTTTAATAATTAATATATACATAATATTTATGAACAGGAAATATATCTAATGTATTCTGTATTTTGTATGTAGTACCTATATATTTAAATTGAGTTTTAAACCCAGGAAAAATTAGGAGCACTATTTATTCATTTAAAATATTTATCCAATACTTGAGCAGGAAAATTTTCATAGTAAATACTGTTTATTATGTACAACAAACACCCATACTCATTGCACTACTTAGAACGAATTCATTAATTGTAATTAAAACTTTATCTTTTTGAAAAAAGTATTATTTATTATAATACTGTTTATCTTGATATTATTTACATATTACTTACATACATATAAAAGGTAGTTATCTTACATCAAAGTCTAAGAGATCATTAATTATTTATTATAATAACAATGTATACAATCGAAAATTATTTGTGTATTTAGCAATTTGTGCTAGTGTTTAGTTTAGTGAAATATAGGAAATTACGTAAATTTCTTATAATATACATATATAATTCAGAATAAGAACGAGATAAAGATGTAAACACAATTTTTTATTTAATTATTATTTGTATGTATACATTTATAAGTGTCATAGATCTCTAATACGGTTTTGCTTTACTGTAAAGATGGTTGCAGTTTAAAATGACAATAATCATAAATGTGGCATATAATCCATAAGAACATCTATTATGTCTATCATAAAATTAGCTAAACAGCCACAGTTGTTTATTTAACAACTATATTATTATCTTTCCTAAAGAATTTGATATTATGTCTGTCATTTTGGTTTACATTTAATTGGATTTTATTCTAAATGAAAAATAAACATACCTAGTTGCAACATATGACCCAATATTATTATTTTTGACATTACTTAGATTTTCAGAGACAGATTGATTGAAAGTTTTAATATTTTTTATGAATGTTTGCATTAACGTCTTAATAGTTGATGATGGAAAGATATACATATATATTTACAATTTTACGTCAATTTAGTTATTAATGGCTCCCTGGAATTATGACTAAACTGTTTATATTTAATTTGACTGTACATGAACCAATTTTTCTATAAGATTCTGCTTTAAAATATGAGATTAATTTTTTTAGGAATGTTGATTGAGATATTTTAATACTCATATACAAATACAATGGTTTACATTTTGATGGAAATTGGAAAGCAATTTCGTTGTCTTTACAATAATTCTTTTACAATACACTAAATATTTCATACTGAATCTTTTTTCATGTAAATAAACCTTATATAATTTAATATTATTATGTGGTATGAGTTAAATACAGCATATTGAATTAAAGTAATCTCAAGAGTTTGGTAGGAGTTGACTAATTTATAATTATTTTTGAGTTATTAAATACCTTAATTGAGATTAGTGTCATAACAAGGACCTTAGTTGATATAGTTTACCCATCAAAGTATAAAAAAACTATTTTCTTAAATAATTCAATTTGAGAAAACTGACTTTCAAGAAAATAGTGATATAATGGTATAATTTGATGTGGACTCCAATAATACAAATATATATATATATATATATATATATATATATATATATATATATATATATATATATATATATATATATAAAGAGATTTACTTACAAAATTGAAAAGAAATATTAAGTTTAATTATTATTGTTATTCATAAATCTTACTATTATTGCTTCAGGATAATCGTATTTGTAATTGTTAAACATTTGTTTCGATTGAAAAAATGAAAAACTGAAATCAGTTTTGAGTGACCTCTATATTAGTTCTATGCTTAAGTGGAATATATTGGACACTGGAATGAATATAGTAGACATTCCAAATATTGGACACTGTGGTTTAAGATACACCTAGATATTTTAAAAACCAACCATGAACATTGAAACTGCCATCGATTTACATAAGTTCAATAAGTCCAATCTAATTGATGATTTTGTACAGTTTCTCCTTGTTGATAAAACGTGAACTATAACATGAACTTTGTGAAATTCATGTACTGTAAACAAATAAATATCTTAAATCGACGACATATGTTTAGAAAGGTATTTTTCAAGAATTATACTGAATTAATGAATCACTTACATACGTAGGTACATATCAAAATGTTTAGTGTCAACCATATAATTTTGAAATTTCTAGATAAAAACCGTATTAATTGTAATAACAAAGTGACTTCAAAAATGGTTCTGTTATCTTGTCTGTTATAACTCAAAAATAGGGTAAACCAATTTGTGAATGTTTCAGCTGTAATATTAGTTATTCCCATTTCGAGTAATACTATATTAAACTATATTATTACTATATTAAATATATACTCAATAATAGTGACTGAATCAATATTATATTATATTCAACATTACTTTGTTGAATTGATCCCACAGTGTGTCATTGAAAGGCAGCAGAGGGTTACTTTGTATGGGGAATATTCTGGTGCGTGTTTACAATGGGTGTATCCCAAGATTGCATGTTGAGCCCTGTTTTTTAACATGGATGCCCGGCTAATTAAGTCAGTATAAAATAGTATTTTTCTTATCGCTTATTCGAATAGAATTTACCTTACTCCTTAAATAATCCAAGAATTTACTTTATAAACCTCTATTCCTATCCTAAACTTGTTCTTTCTTTTAAATGCTAAACTTAGTCTTTTTAAATGCTCAACCTCTTAATGGTGTTTGAACAAAATTCTAACAACTTTTAACAGCATTATTATCATGCCTTTCCTATTGTAATCTTCGTTATAGTCCTCGTCTTATGGAACCTTTCAATTTTCATGTCTTGTTTTTACTAAGAGCATTCATATCCTTTATTTTGACTTTTACATTTTGTGTTCTACATCTTCATAGGAGAAACACCTGTATTTTTAGTATAAGTACCTCTTTAATAGAAAAATGTAATTTGTGTTCTAGTGTGCCCACCTCTAGAACGCATCACATCGTGATGATAGGTATTTTTCTAATTGAAATACCACTGTCTTTAAGGAAAATTTCTTTTGTTTTGTATACCATTTCTACTGTCAGTAACATATAAGTCGGAAATCGAGAAAGGAACCACCAAACCGCCAAGCGGTTATAAAAGTAGTTCCCGAATAGCAAAGCTATTACATAATCGCTCTAGGAAACAACTACTCCTCGGGCTAAGGCCCCGCCAGGCATTGAATTATACCCTTTCTCGTGTTTCTGCACGATCAGATAAGGTTTCAAAAAATAAAACCCAAAGAAAACCCGTCGGGTTTTATTTTTTGAAACCTTATCTGATCATGCAGAAACACGAGAAAGGGGTCGAGGATCGCTTCTGGGTATAATTCATTTTTGGGTGTTTTCATTTTTTCGAAATTCTGCTTAGTTGCGCCGCTAGAACGCACTGAAGTATTTTTGAGCCGTTTTTCGATTTTAAGCCAAAACTATGTATTGTAGAGAAAAATATCAAGCGATCAAAATTGTAGATATAAACATTTTTGACACATTTTGTTCTTTTGTTTCTTTTTTAAGTCGCACGGTTTTGCCACTAGAGGGCGAAAACCGTTTTCTTTTTTTTTGTAATACTCTTGTGCAAATTAAAAAAAAACACTAGAGCATTATTTTTGATTTATAGGCAAAACTATGCATTTTTTTGAAAAGTCCAATCACATAAAAAGGCGGAAAAAACTTCCTACACATTGTCTTCCACTTTTTTTACAAAATGCATAGTTTTGCCTATAAATAAAAAATAATGCGCTAGTGTTTTTTTCATTCGCACAAGAGTATTACAAAAAAAAAAAAATAAAACGGTTTTCGTCCTCTAGTGGCAAAACCGTGCGACTTAAAAAAACAAAACAACAAAATGTGTCGTAAATTTTTATATCTACAACTTTGATCTCTTGATATGTTTCTCTACAATGCATAGTTTTGGCTTAAAATCGAAAAACAGCTCAAAAATACTTCAGCGCGCTCTAGCGGCGCAACTAAGCAGAATTTCGAACAAATGAAAGGAACAAAAATTGTGGAGAATCGCAAAATCTACATCAAATCAGGTCATGTTTTCCCAAAAATGCATAGTTTTTCAGAAAAACGCAAAAAACCGAAAAAACGGCCAAAAACCCGTATATGTCTATATCTAAAAAACAACCCTTTTTTATCATGCGCTAGGTGAAAAATATGTTGACGCAACCCCAACACAACTTTCTGTATAGGTCGCTTAACTGTAGGAAAAATTTCCCCCAATTTTCCTAATTTAAAGGGACTAAAGAAGTGCTACATTTAAAAATATTTAAACATACAGCAAGCGGAAAGTTTCTAGTCGTATTTTTGGGTATTTGTGTTGCATGTTTATGCCAAAATACGGAAAAATTTACCTACGTACTATTTGCAAACTCTGAGATCCGAGATTGACTTTGCACATTAATGGGTGTTGCCACATTATTTATTATTCTGAGCAATACGCTTTTAGTCTTATTTCTGTTTTAGCGTCTAACAGAAAAGTATAAGAGCACAAAAAGTGAGTCAATCGTAATATAAGTTACAAAGTGTCTGCCAAACATTTTTTCTATAAATTATGAGAGAGCCAAAGAGAGAACTTATTGGGCTCTCAAGTGTATGGCTAAAACATCTAACTCTATTAGCGCAATAGAAAATATGATAGACTTGAAAAAGTGCTACAGTTATTTATAAAATACTGATATAGCAATAGTGATAAGGACTCGAAGCGTCCTTTGACTGGGTCCGTGATCTTTTAATAATACGCCGGAAATTCTGGCAGTATGTTATATATGGCATTAAATTTTTTCTATGTTTACTTAACTAAAGGTACCGACAATATTACATCAGTTAATGTAAAAAATAGTCATTTATAATAAACATTAAAATATGTCCGCTTCTTGAGCTAGCTAAACAATGAAAGTTTTTATGATGCATTATTAAATGCATCATAAAAACTTTGTCTAACATGTCTTTATCTAACTTAGCCTTTATTTAGCTTTATGTTTATCTAACTCTTCGATAATCTTGGTGTAATACACTCAGTTAAAATACTTCGTTTTTCAAAGCTCAATAAAATGCTTAGTTTAATTATTTTCCACTCCACGATCCTATATTCCCACCAATCTACATCGTACTGCTCGCTGTGTTGGTTACACACCCTTACTCGGTTCATGCTTATCTGAAGAGCTAATCTCCCTTGACTCAATAATGCGTCTAGTAAGTTGCCGCTATCTGTATATGATAATTGTAATGTTCAGCTCCCAAGTTTAAGATACTATAATTTACACGGAATAGCTTGTTTTAAATTTTAATACTATGAGTAGTATAATAGTGTATGTTAGCAACTGCACATTTTTCATGCAGATTTTCGACAATACTTTTCTCTTAAAATACTCAAGATTGCCCATGTGTTCTATAGATGTCTCACATTTTCTTTAATTCGTATTTAAGCATCGTGTTAGTACCTACTTTATTTTATATAAATAACTATTAACTTAAACGGAATGTAAATATATTTTTATTGATATAAAATTACGTCGCCGATAATAAATACAGTATTAGTGTATAATACATAAAGCGAAGGGTAATGTGATTTTGACTGATGAAGCGAATGCTATTTTCATGTATTTATTATGATTGCATTAGCTTTTATTTTTTGAAAGTCAAACTATTGTTTGAACGCTTCTAATAATAACGAGAATAATAGTCTTAATTTACAGACAAAAATATGATCGACGTTGAGAGATTAATAATCGTTCCAATGAGTAATTGATATAATTTTCGGAATAATGGTATATGCAAGGTGTGAAGGAATTATAAAGGAAATTTTTTTATCATATTTAATAAAGTATTTTTAACGTGCGGAATTATTTTCAGCGAATTCAAGTCCGCATATTTTCAAATTTAATTATTTTAAGAGTATTTTAGTGTATGCAAATATCTGTGGGGTCGGTGATTTGAAAGAGTATTCTGAAAATGATAAATAACACGCATACATACTCTGCGTTTGTTTTAAAATTTCATTTAAGCTGATTGGTTATTGCAATTAAATTAACAAATCAGCACACACCGAAAAACTGAAATAAAATTATATCTTAGGTAAGGAAAAACAGCGAATAGAAGATAATTATGAATAAAAATAGCTATCTGTATTTTTTCAGCATTAAAAAGAAAAGGTAGAAAGTAGTTTAAATTTCAAGCTTCACATTATACGAGGGTGGTCTGAAAAGTTTCCGACCTCAACATGAAGATGGCAACACTCGTCAACAAAATCTAGGGAATGTGTTTGCGCATCATTTGAAAGGTACTCACCAAAATTTCAGCCATTTTGGACGCGCAGTTGTTTGACAATTGGTTGACTGAGTCGATGTGAGTGTTTTTGTAAAGACGGAAAAAATCGAATATCGAGCTGTCATTAAATATTTGTTTTTGAAAGGCAATATGCCTACGCAAATCAAAGATGAGTTGGAACCTGTGTACGGAGACTGCACCATCATTTACCAATGTGAAATTTTGAGCAGCTGAATTTACGCGTGGCCATACCAGATTGGGAGACGATGAACGTTCGTAACATTTAAAAACACCACTGATGATAACATCGCTTAAGTTCACGAATGGTGCTAGTCAACCGTCGAATTAAAGTGAGACTGATAGCAGAGGCTATGAATATGCCCCAAAAACGCTGTTTGTTACATACTAAATCAAGATTTAGGCATAAGAAAGCTGTCCGCGTATTAGGTGCCGCGTTTGCTCACGTTAGACCAAAAACGTGTTCGAATGAACATATCTAACGCTCTGTTGGCGCAGTTTAGGCGCAACAAATCAGAGTTTTGGCGCCGATTAATTACTGTAGATGAAACTTGGATACACCATTCTATCTCAGAAACACAAATACAGTGTGTTTCTACCCAGAAATACAAAACAATGGACTGCGAAGGGGGAATTGGCTCCAAAAAAAGCTAAAACTGTTTTTAGGCTGGGAAAGTGATAGCGGCTGTTTCATTTTTTGTTCCCTAAGCTAAAAGTTGTGTTCGGAGGATAGAGATTTTCGTCAAATGAGAAGGCCATCACCTTCGTAAACAATTATTTTGCAGAGAAAGACACCGAGTACTATTTGGACGGGTTAAAGAGATGGGAGCATCGCTGGGAGAAGTGTGTAGACTTACAGGGAGACTATGTAGAAAAATAAAAATAAATTTGAAGAAAGAATATATTGTATCTTTGTTAAGTGGGAAACTTTTCAGACCACCCCCGTACACTGTCGAAATAAATACCATAAAGCTATAGTAGAATTTTACCACTTGGTATAAATTTGTATACAAGTTGTGGATTAAAATCAACACTCCATTCGATATAATGCAGTGAAATTCCTAAACACCATATTTCAAGTACAAATTTGTATTTACAATTATGTAAATATTGTGATCCTATTCTAATATGAATGTTGTTCCGGGTTAATAAGTGGTTAATCTGACTAGCTGATATCCAGATGCTTTTGTATATTTATGAATAATTCTTATAAGGATTTAGCTCTTACTGAAAATAAACATTTTAAACTTAAACAGTTTTAATGTAGCGGGAATGGTGTACCAACAAAATTTATATATTATTAATATTAAACAATAAAAGAGAAATGGCAGATATGAAATATACGTTTATATTACGTTGTTTATTTCATCGTCGTGAAGTCCTTCAGCGACTCACGATAAAATTCAACACATTTTTCAGTCATCTTTTTATAATAAACATGATCAATGAGTCAAGTAAACTTGGTTAATCAAAAATCACGAAGAGCCAGTCATATTGCTTCACATTGAAGCAGCGTAAAACCACATACATGCACACTCTACAATAGTGACCATACTGGACTGGTATTATACACATAATCTACCCAATGCCAAGTAAAATTGTGGTGTATGGTGTATATATGTTAGTTTTGTACCTAAAATATATTAAAGTTTACAATTATAGCGGTGTCAAGTGTTACCAATTACACTAGTTTTATATCAGAAATAGTGAATTAATACTAAAAAGTAAAAAAGTGGTAAAGTTTTACCCCGGTTTTTTCACAGTAGATACACTGCACTCCTCCCTAGACACGAAAATCAACGTATGTCACTGAATAGAGTAAACCAAATTCAAAGACTTTTGTTGAAGGTATTTTTTAATCTAACTTATACACTAGAAACAAAAATTAAGAGATGTAAAAAAATCCTAAACTTTTAGGTGATTTTCAAAGGGCTGTTGTAACATGGAGAAAAATAGTTACAGAGCAATTTAAAAAAAAGCAAATTGAGGCTCCAAGTTTTTAGTTTTCAGATCTTGAATTTTTTACTACCAGCAGTTTATGAGTAATCACAAGAAAACCGCCGGAAAAGAAATTCCAATTTTTTTCTTGCCTTTCAAAAAATCCATGGACAACAATTTTTTTCGGTGAGTTGATCATAAAACTTTTTTATTTTATACTCTTTAATTTGAGCGGTCTAAAAGCCTTGTACGATGATTTTTCGCAGAGTTATTGTTGCCAGTTTTGACTTTTTTTAATTTTTTTTTTTTACAATAATTATCATTTTTTGATAAAAATATATAGCTTGCTTATAGAAAATTTAAAAATTTTGCTTAAAAAAATTCTACCTCAAAAGATAAATAAAAATGAAAAATTCATCCTTAAATTGATTATTAACAAAAACGACAAATTCAATCATTTCGAACACAGTGAAGAAAAAATCACAGTACTCTGAAAGTTTCAGGGATTCTTTGGGATACTTTGAGGTTGAAAAGAAATAGTTAACATCCTTAATCTATCCATTATTTGCAATATTATACCAAGTTAAGCAAATATCCCTAAATACGCAATTTTTTACCTCTTTCAATCAACATTCTCGCACCAATTTTTTTTTTGTTAAAAACTAATAACTACGACTTGTAAAAAATACTTTGCAGTTTTTAAAGCTCTACTTAAGTTTTCTGTACGATCATTATTTCCCGAGTAATTAATTACCAAAGTCAAAACTGACTATTTTATCTTGAACGACAATAACTGCTAAAAATCATGGTAAAAGGCTTTTGGGACACTTAAATTAATGTCAATAAAATTATCTAAAAAAGTTTTAGGATAAAATTATTGAAAAAAATTATTGATGTCCGTGGACCTTTTGAAAGGCCAGCAAAAACTGTAAAAAATTTTTCCTGTTTTTTAATAATTACTCAAAAACTGTTGATGGTAAAAAATGTTGTCAAGATCTGAAAACTAGAAACTTGGAGCTCCAATTTGTTTTTTTTTAATTGCTCTACGATAATTTTTTTCCAAGTTACAGCCCTTTGAAGATCACCTAAAAGTTTAGTATTTTTACAAACCTTAATTTTTTTTGCCTAGTATAGGTTAGGTAGAAATCAGGCGCTTCGAGATATTTATCCAACCCTGTAAATGTTGAATACAGTAAAGAAAATAATTGTGGAATGTAATCTGTAAAAATTTTGGTGTATTGATTATTTTTCCTTCGTGTATTCTTAGTAATTAGTAATTGTTTTAATTTGTATAATACTAGGGAGTTCAAGTATATAAACGTACAAACGAAAATGATTGGTTTTTTAGATCTATTGAATGTTCCTGTTCTTGATTCTGGCTTTACTCAAAATTTTCAGTATGAGATGCAATTTGATATTAATGTGGTACGTTTTCATTTTTTTTAATCAACCTTCTAATGCTCATCTCTACAATGGATAGCAAAAATATCAATGCGCAAAGAAGTGGATATTTTTATTTGCAGGCATTTACCGGAAATGGTTTCCTCAATCACCCATTCTGGATATATTGGGATTAAATCTCTTTTAGGATTATCGGAACATCTCGTACCATAAGTTTATATAACAATATGTAACATTATGTATAATAATCTAAGCGATTTTAATTTAATTTCTTAAATTACAAATTCGATTATACTATTATATTTCTACTATTTTCTATTTAATGTGAATTTATTCATAATTATGTATTTATTTTCATTTTGAATATTATAGGAGTAACATGCATTTACTGACTCATAGTCTGCCTTTTGCAAATCATCAAATCAAATTTTGCACCAATTTTGAAAGATTCTATTTTTTTTGACACAAGTTTTTTAAACAATTGCGCATCTATTGGTTTAACATATTGCGATATTATTTATGACCTGGTAAGTAAAATTGCTGTGAAGTATCGTTGCCAAGAAAGGCTTTTCCACGATAATATTATTTTAGTAAGTATTCTTGAGAATTCGTGAGTAATTCATTAACACTGCAATACCAATATGAAAATAAAGTTTTCAGGATAAAGTTTTCAGGTTTCCAAGCCAAGATTTTTTCATGTACTGTAAATGGGAATTCTAGAAATAAATAGACCTTCAGTTCTCGAAATTTTGCTTATGTTTTAGGTAAATATTTTTTAAATAAATATTATTCGCAACCACCTAATCATTATCGGTGTAGTAACCTCAATTACATATATATATATATATATATATATATATATATATATATATATATATATATATATATATATTTATAATATAAGGTTGCCGATCGTATGCATTGGATGTCAGTCCTTTGTTTTATTTTCAATGTATTATTCGTTTGAACTGCCGTAATTATACAAAGATCGATTCTAAGATTTCATTTTATTTTTTCTATTTTGTAACAGAATCAATTAGTATTAATACTTCGCTTAATACACTTTTCTTAGCGATGTTAGAATAGTGAGAATCGCCGAGCTCCTCGAAATAGTTATCAACCGCAAACTCCACCTCTTTATTGTTGGAAAATCCTTTACCACCGAGCCATTTTTTCAAGTTTGGAAACAGAAAATAATTCGAGGGGCTAAATCTGGCGAATAGGGTGCGTAAAGAAGCAAATCGACCTTTAACTCATTGATTTTGGCCATCGCAATAAAACGGATGTGTGAACTGGTGCATTGTATTGATGCAACTAAACTCTTTCTCGCCAAATGCAGCCGTTTTTTCTTGATTTCATCACTTAAACGATGCAATAAGTTCGCATAATACTCGCCGTTGATTGTTTTTTAAACATGATCCATGAAAATTATCCCTCGCGCATCCCAAAAAACTGACGCCATGACCTTGATTGCAGATGGAACTGTCTTCGCTTTCTTTGGAGTCGATTATTCCCATTCAATCCATTGTTTTGACTATTCCTTCGTCTCAGGTGTGAAGTAATGGACTTATGTTTCATCCATGGTTATACATCGACGCAAAAACTCGGCTTTATTCCTGTAAAGCTTCGCCAAACACTCGATTGAAACATTCTCACGACGCAGTTTTTGTTCCATTGTGAGTAATCGCGGCACCCATCTTGCGCACAACTTTTTCATGTTTAAATTTTTAATCAATATGCGATGTACAGCACTTTTTGAAATGCCTGCCATGTCTGCTAATTCGCGTACTTTTAGTCGACGGTCATTAAGTACCATTTTGTGTCGACCTCATTTGGTCGACCACTGTATAGTTTTAGCAACTCGTACGGCCTCTTTTAAACCCTGCCACCCAATATTTTATTGTTGTAAACGAAGGAGTAGACTCCTCCAGAGTAGAATCTTCGTTTTGATATCGGTTGGACTGAGGCCTTTCAAATCAAAGTATTGTATCACAAAACGATGACATATTTTTTCCATGTTTACAAATTCACTGAGAGCGTTCACTATTGATTGCTGCCAAACAAATACTAAACAACGTAGCGTCGTCAAACTTCAAACATAAGCTTTATAAGGTTGATACTTTCTACCAGTCATTATTTTCAAACAGCAACCGCCATCTATTCATCAGGTCGGGTACTTCAGGGTCTACCGTCGTATTTGTGCTGGTAGTCGTTGCTTATTGGAAATTCAAATTAAGATCGCAGCGCCATGACGGATTATCCGCAAATTAATCTCTAGTACATGGTTTTATGGTCTAGTACAATCCAATTTTTCAGTCACAAAAGCTATAGCAGTGTAAAAGGATAATAAATATAACAACAACTAACGATAACAACAATAACAATAATTTTAAAATACAGGAAAATAGCCAAAAATGCTGGAAAATATCGAAAATAACACCAAAAAGTGAGGTTGGGAAATCATGTACTAGAGATTATTTCAGCATTCGGTCCCCAGAGGTCATATCGCTTCTCTTGAAATCCCAATAGTAAATCATTGAAAATTATACCAGAAGAAATTAAAATATACAAAGCCAGAAAAAGTAATATAATACGAGTACTTTTTTCTGCTCGTATGTACATACACAATCCTTTAAATTTTCTTTAATTATTTTAAGAGAATTTTGTTTCGGTTTTCTATATTATGGGTCTTTTATAATAAGAACAAAGAAGAATTTAAAAATCTATAATTAATCTATATAACATTTATATAACAACATAATTTTGTATACAAATTTTAGCGTTATCTAATAATTAAAAATATCTAACTTGACGATGTCAATATTGATGATAAAAGTAAGATAAGATAGATTACAGTTAGTATTATATAAATAAATTTAGTCCAGTTATTGCTAAACAATGAATTATAAGAAAACGGCTCGATTGAAGCTGGGAAAATTAATTGTCACCACCAAAACTAGCACACTATTCTTGTATTTTAAAATAAAACAACGTGCGTTAGCATACTGCCATATCCATGTAATGAATGAAATTTAAATTACTCGACAAAAACTTTATTCCCAGACATGAGGTCACGAGGTCTTTCTCAATTAAATGGAGCCTTAAGAGAGCTACACACCTTTCATTTAACAGGTGTGACGTCATGTCTGAGCGATAAACTGTGTGAACTGCGCAGTGTAGGCCGGTATTTACGCAAAAAGAAATCTGTGCATTTGGACCCTCTTTTGCAACGATAATCTGCGCAGTTTATGCAGTTTATCGTACAGTTTGTTCAGTTGACGTCATGTTTATGTACATGATGACCACGGTTTCAAAAAAGATGCGCTTTTGGAGTTTATACCAGTCTCTGCATCAACGTTCACGCCGTTTTTTCCTTCTTCTAGCAACACATCTGCGATTATACAACAAACTGCGGCTCTTCTTTTTCTGTCACCCATCGAATTTTATTTATTTTTAACGCTTTTTGAACCAAACCTGTCGAAAGTGAGGAGAGAACTGAAGAAAAATCCGACGGAACTAAGTGGAAAACCGAATGTAGCCTGCACACCCTCAGTTCAGATAAATGTACAGATTTTCAGTTATTTCCGACAGATAATTGCATAGAAAAACGGAAGATATGTAGTCCCATTGACAGATATTTTTTTCGTGGAGAATTCTTGCGTGAAACTATTATCGATCTGTGTCGGCTGGAAATGTCAGATTCCTATCGACTAAAACCCTCTCCCCTTCCATCTCGCATTTTATGGTGGAATCCGCTTTTGGATTCGTTATGAGTGATGTCTGTATATCTTTGTCTACCTAAGTTTATTTAATATACGTATTTGTTTTAATTTGTGTTACTTTTGTTTTGATTCGATAATAAATCACTCTTGGAGACATATCTCCCGATATCCTCCTTAGACTCTACTAGGCGTTCCATTTTATTATCTGCATTGAATACCTGCTGTTCTTTAGACTACCAATTCGGGGCATGCAAACAAAGTGTGTACTGCTCGTCAATAATAGGAAAAAGTGTGAGATTTCTGCATGTACATATGCGTGGAAGAGTGATGGCATCATTCGGCTATTTACTTACAATTAGACCAGGCTATTTACTGCGCACCTCGTGGGTGGTCCGATAGAGACTTGTTCATATTTTTGACGACCATTATGTTTCTGTACTTGATCTCGTTGTAGTGCGGAAATTCCTAATTTTCTGTTCTCCTGCGTACGGATATGTGTTTATTTAGTTTTTTTTTTGTTACGTTTTATTAGCTTACAAGCCCTATTTACGCCCAATACTCATTCTGGGTTTGGTAGGTTTTTCCTGGATCTCTTTCTGTTTTTTGTATACTACCTTATTTTGGTTATTTTTCTTTCTTAACCGCTTTCTATATGCTTGTTGTTTTTATTCTACAAGAGAGATTTGTGTTTAGGTTCCATAGAATATTTTTTTACAAACCGAATAGTTCAGAATCTGTTCAACTAAAGGAGAAATACAAAAAAAATACGAAAATTATAATTACAACCTATGAAAATCAAGAAATGAACGAAAAAATCGTAAATTTCGTAATTATAAACGGAAAATTAAAAAATAACTTTATTTTGTTGCCAGTGGATAAATATAGGAAAAACTAATAAGACTAAATAAAAAATAACCATCGCCTAAAACTTGCCACCGGTTTTGAAAAAAAAAAAAAAAAAGAAATCCTTTTTATACCATTCTTTCACAGTTGCTGTATCAATAATCCATCCCTTACAGTAACAATATGTACAGGGCGAGCGAAACTCGATGTCTCAGCCCTATTATAAGAAAAGAAAAAACGATAGAAAAAATCTGAAATAAGGTTCTTAAATGGGATTGGGTAAGGTACATTTAAAGCTAAATTTGCATATTTTTGTGGTGTGTTTCCAGCATGACGCAGCTCCACCGCATAAAGCAAGAATTGTCCAACAATATTTAAACGAAACTTACGGAGAAAATTGGACTTGACCCCATTAGATTTCATCTTATGGGGTAAACTTTGAAAAATAAAGTTTACAGAACACCATCTGTTAAGTTGGAACACATAAAAGAAAAAATCAGAAATACTTGATGCGATGAAATATCTAAAGAAATGTTTCGTAAGGTTTCAGTGAGAGAAGTAAGGCGGAGATTAGATAAGTGTTTAGAAGTAGGAGATGGTCACATTGAAAGCTTGTTGTAGTGATTGCCCACATACTTTGTTTCTTTCTGTGGTAATAGTTGTAACATATTATGTGTTTTGTAATGTTAAATTAATAATACTAATTAATAATGTTTAATTATTGACAGATGCGACTTTGCTATTTATCTCTAAAGGCTGCTTGTTTAAATCGTGACGATTGCGAATTTTTTATAATACTTTTTATTACAAATTTACTTATAATTTTTTTACGGAAAAAGATAGCAAATTTTTTTCTTTACAAAATTTGTTTAGAAAAATTAACTCTTTTCAAATATTCCAAAATATAGGTATGTTTCTGGCGAAAAAAATTCGATGACGTCATTACTTCAGTTTCCAAATATGAAAGAATATGTAAATTCAGCTTAAAATGGACCTTACTCAATCCCATTTAAGAACCTCTTCAAATTTTTTCCAGCGTTTTTCCTTTTCTTATAATAGAGCTGAGACATCGAGTTTCGCTCACCCTGTATAATGATTCACTGTCTGTTACAGCTGGTTAATGTTAACATAATTTATGACAATGTTTGTTTTTGGTCAGTAAAATTCGGCATCAAGTGATACTTTATTCATCGAAAATCATTTTAAATGTATAAAATCGTACTGTATAATAATCTAATAAAATCTCTCTCTCAAACAAATTTAAATAACTAATTATAACCACGGATTTTTTACGATAATAAAACAAGATAAAAAGTACCAAAGTGATTCTATTTTTCTAAGAATTGGCCTTTAACGATTAAATGATTCGAGAGATTTTATCAGCATCATTTATTTTATAATATATTATTATTGGCGACTAAAAGTGCCAGTGAAATTCGACCAGATATTCTGTTACGAAAATAAAGCCTATATATACAGTAGAACCTCGATAAGATAAAGACCAAGGGAAACGGTAAACAGTTTGAGTTATCGAGTTTTTAACTTAGTAAGGGTTTAAGTTAAAGAGTTTTTCATGGTTCATATTTTTACTTATGTTAGTGAGGTTCGTTTATGTGCTTTGTTTAGAGATTATACAAAGTTGGAAAGGCTATTTTAAATTCAAATGTTACTTATAAATATTACATACACACTTATTTTAGGATTAAAGGTACAGTTATATTATTAAAGATTATTTAATCTATACGAAAACGTCGACGACTTTTTTTAGCGGAGTTTTAAGCAAATCATACTTTCTAAACCAATTTTATTTTCAATATTAAATAAAGAAGAGAAAATATCGTCTTCTATGTTACTGCATTGCTCTATAAAAGATCGTAAAGTATTTACAGCTTTCCTTGCTTCGCTGATCGATATACTCGCAGGTGGATCTTGTGGCTCTTCGTCTATATCATCATCGTCTATATTCACTTTCAATATCGTGAATAACTGTTTCTGTTATTTCTTCTTCTGTTAACGTTCCTGCTGTGGCTACTTCGTCATCGTATGTAACGAACTCTTCGAAAGTGATTTCTAAGTGAGACATGTACTTATTCCATTCGTCAGGCATTTTATCGATCTCCTCTTCAGAATTTTCTTGAAACTGTAAAGGAAAGCCACAGGTTTTGAAGCAGTTTTTCACCGTATGGGATGTAACATTTCGCCAAGCTTTGTGTATCATCCTCGTTGCTTGTAAGATATTGATAGAAGAAACGATATTTTGCTCCATATCTGTTATAATTTTTTTAACAATTTCTTTTCGGTATAAGGTTTTGAAATGTTTTATTATCCGTTGATTCAGCGGTTGAAGTTGTGGTGTTGTATTTGGCGGAAGAAATTGAACTTTAATTGTCTTCAATGGAGGTATATTACCACATGCTGTGCAGTTGTCTATGAAGAGAAAAATTTTTCTATTTCCAATAATCATCTGTTTGTCTGTTTTAATTAGCCATTTTTAAAAAAGTTCTGCTGTCATCCATGCTTTTTTATTGGCTTCTTAATCCAGAGGCAGTGATCTACAGCCCGCAAAGCAACGAGGTTTCTTTGATTTGCTAATAATTAATGGCTTTAATTTTTCTGTACCCGTAGAATTTGCACAAAGCAGAATCGTTAGTCGTGCCTTGCTGTGTTTCCCTCCATGACATTTTTCATTTTTAAATGTTAATGTTTTGTCGGGAAGATATTTGGAAAAGTCCAGTTTCGTCAGCGTCAAAAACATCATTGGGGTCATATCTATTCACTAAACTCTGCAATTCACATTTCCATTCTTCACAAACTTCTTTGCTTACGTTTGCACTTTCATCGCAAATTTTCATTTTTCATATTAGATAGAAATTATATCTTCAGGTAATTATTACTTTGTCACAATATGCACAGCGATCCTTCCTGGGAAAAGGCTAAAAGCTAACGATCAAGATAAGTCACTGTACTTAGGCCTCAGGTAGAAGAGCTTCAAAGAATTTAAATGGACACAGTAAGTGTACAGTTTAAACTTATAGCCATCTGGTAAATACGTGTAAACAATAACAACAAATTACTAGACTAGACTCCGTCTAGTCTAGTAATTGCCTTTTGTTTGCACATTCATTTAAAATGAGTTACTGATAGATGCTTTAAGTTATTGGGGTCGCCAAAATATTACTTTGAGTTACTGAGGTACAATGACCAAATTATTCGTTTAAGTTATAGAGGGTTAATATTTTAAATAAAATAGGTTTTGGGCTCTGAGGGGAAGGGAACACAAAACTTTATTAAGTTATAGAGGTTTTTGTGTTATCGAGGTTTAAGTTATCGAGGTTCTACTGCATGGAATGCAGTAGTTTGCATGAAATGTTACATTTGCATCAAATATACCTAGGTATAACTAGCATATCAAATATATTCACTATATATCAAATTACTAGTTAGATCAATTACAGTATTTGAAAAGCCCTTATCATAAATATTATTATTATTAAGAATCGCAATTTATAGTTTACACTCGCTAAATTTGATTCAGTAATTGAATTGGTGAGTGCAGTACAACTCCAAAATAGCCATTCTAAGAAAATAAAAAACTGTTTAACAAGTAAACTGTTGTTTGTATGACATTACAATGCATTGTAAAGTTGTAGTATTTAGTATTCTGGATTGATCTGTAAAAGGAAATAAACAAAAAAATATTCGTATAGAGAGATACGCTCAAAACAAAGTCATGCATTTGTATTGTTCTTTCACTCAAGTAAAACAAATTCTAGTTTTTAGTACCTTTATAGCAAATATTAATTAACAAAACAATCTCGGAACAAAATAAACTTAGTTGGTAGCATTAGTAGTAGTTTTCCATGAAATGATATGATAATAAAATTCTAATCCCTCGCCTGACATACTGAATAACTTGCTTGAGGTCGGCTATTTTGTTTTCCTTCATTGAAACAGGTTCTTGATATGCCTTCAATTTTGGTAACGGGATCCACATTTGGCTTTACGAGTTTAAAAGTATAGGATAACAATCCTCCTATAAAATCACTTGTGGTACCATATCCTGGTGTTTCGCTGTTATATGTAAATTGCCTGTACTGTGAGATGGTGAAATCTTTAAATAAACTCATAATGGTGATGAGTAGTAAGAAATTTTTAAATAAACTCAAAATTTTTGAGAAAAATGTGATTTATTTATTTTACCACCCTAGTGCGGTAAAGTGGCACTTACCACACAAAAAAATGTGCGTGTTGCCTTAATAGTTAAAAACGTAGTAGATAAAACATATTTACATGTTTGTATTGGTATTACACTATTTTTTGCGTTTGTATTGGCATTTGTAAAATGTAAAGTCTGACCGTATCCTCACTGAAAGTAACTTCACTCCTTTTTGTTCCATTATAGTCTTTGCCAATGTATATTTTCCAAGGTTTTCATGTTTTAAAAAGTGGTATTTGCGTCCTTCCACTTTTTTTAAAACATACTTTATTTTCATTGCTCTTTTTATTGGAATAACTTTTGATATAACAATTTCGTTACTTGAGGAAACTAACCAGCAAGGTTTTTAAACATTTGGAAACTATTAAAACCGAGGAAAAAACTATTCACAAATTCGATTAACTTCGTTTAGACATGATTTATTGTGTTTTCACAGCAGATACATGATCATTTTATAGTTTTAAAAATGTGTTATCGACGTTTAATTAAACTCGTACAATTTACATTCGATATATTATCAAATTATCTATATTATCAAGCTATTAATGTACACTTCTCATAAACATCTTTGAGACGAATTTATTTGTTTGCCTTCTGATCAGCTGTTTGGCGATGCTATGACGTCACTGCTCGTTCTCTATTTTAATGCCCAATAATCTAAATACCATTAACTGTACACTCTATCTAAAATTCCACGGGTATATACAGATCTTACGGTACCGTAAATTGTTAATTTGAAGCGTGTGATGTGATAACATATAAAGGTACACCTTTTTTTTAATTTACACATTCTCCGCACATTATTGACACAAATAATTTTTATCGCAGTCGTGTTTACTATATAGTTTAGCTATGGTTATTATTGTTATTAATTATATTATCTTCCTTAATTAGCGGGGGTCTACAGAAATGGAATTATTTTTGCTAAGTATATGACCTAACATAAATAGAACAAAAAGTAACTTTAATAAAGGTCTACATTATGCCTTTTAAAAACTATTTTACTATTTCGATTATCATTCATGTATTTATGAGTCTTAATCAGTATTGTATGCAATACCACTTTCCATGCAAAATATATAATTTTCTTAACGTCATCATCAATCCGTTGCTTATTGTAAAATTTAATGCCTGAAATTGGTATATTTATTTAGGGTTTTTCATGTCCTAAGATACTGTGTGAATATTTGGAATGGAAACAGATAAATATACCCTGTATAGTTTACGCAAAACACTCGTATACATCAGGTTTAAAATTAAATGTTTTTCGTGGCATTACCATTGCCATTTTACTAGCTTGACGCTAACCATCACCACGTTACTATAACGATAAATCGTTTGTTTTAATGCGTACTTTGTTTGGTTTAAACATTTAAATATCTTGAGGTAGAAAATAATTCCAGAATTGATTGCATTATTTTCAAATGATAGTAATGCGAATAATCCAAACGATCTTTTATAATATCCAAAAAAAACAGGATACCTTATTACGATATAAAAGTAAGTTTCATCGAATAACCAGCCTTATATCCAGACATTATACTCCATGATTATTTAGGGTTGCCTAAGTCTAAGGTAATATAAGGTCAATAAGCTAAGTAAAAAGAATCTAGGATGATTTCTTCTAATTCATAGAAAGAGTCATGTATTTAAAAATACGGCAAACAGCGATACTTGTCTATACATGTCCTTAAAGTACAGCTTGTCAAGAATAGGAACAAGTCTCAAAACTGATATCGCACCGCCCAAAAGGTGCGCAATAATCAGCATGGTCTGTACTCAGTCGCATTGAGATTTTGCAGAGTGAATATCGATGAATATATATTGACTGTGAATGTACACCGAGTTCGATCTAGCCGCGCGTAAAGTGCATCCTTTTCCCTCCGAATGTTGTCTTACTCTTTCTTCTGCGCATACGTAGAGAATGTCACACTTTTTTCTATTCTCGACAAGCTGTACAATAGATTTGTCATTCTATAACCAGGTGTTAAACTATTTGGATTGAAAGAGGCTGTACATTAATATGGAATTTATAAACGCATACAAGCGGCACACTTTACACTCTTCATATAAAAGTGGAAGAGCGCCATTGTGCTCTGCTGCTGGATAAAGAGCGATTCGTATCTCTCGGCCCAACACCCATTTAGGCCATCATCAAGCATCAGAGATGAACGCTGAAGCTGTTAGCGAGATAAACGCGATTTATGGTGTAGTGTAGAAGTATTGCCCAGGAGTGGTTTAGAAAATTCAAGAATGAATACAGTACAGTTGAGTTCACTCCCTTTTCGGGACGTCCTGTCGAATTTGATGAGGTTGCCTTAAAAACCCTGGCGAAAGCAGAAGCAACTCTGATGAGTGATATAACAGCAGATATGTTAAATTCGTCACATGGAATGCTGCATTGACATTTGGTGTAAATATAAAATATATAGAAGCTCCAACAAAGAGTCGACATTTATTCATGTTTATTAGTTATCTCGAAAAAGAACCTTTTACTTTTCCGCACCCAACTATACTAGCGGAAAAGTAATGTAATCGTGCAAAGAAAAATGGAAAAAAAAATTCCGTTTATTTTTCGTTTTTCGGCCTACAAACCAAAAAAAATGGTTTTTAAAAAATGTTGTCTGTGTGTGTGTCGTTGTCGTCGGCATTAAAATTTCTTGTTAGCACAATAACTCAATTAAATCGTGTCGGATCGATCGGGTTTTGACTGATTCTGATCGGGGACGTCTCCCAGATGACACCTATTGATTTTGAGGTGGATAGCACACACCACTCCCTCCCTTGGGTCTATTTGAGAATTTTTTTTGTTAGCACGATAACTCAACCAAATCGTGTCGGATCGATCGAGTTTTGACTAATTCTGGTCGGGGACGTCTCCCACACGACACCCATTAATCTTGAGGTGGATAGAACATATTCTACCATGTTCACGGGTCATGAGAAAGCACAATGGTGGACTATTTGAGAATTTATTTTGTTATCACGATCACTCAATTAAATCGTGTCGGATCGATCGGGTTTCGACTGATTCTGATTAGGGACGTCTACCAGACGACATCTATTGATTTTGAGGTGGATAGGATACACCCCACCCTGTTCATGGGTCATGAGAAAGTACGAGGGTGGACTATTTGAAAAAAGTAAAACTATCGCATAAAACAGATATTCTGCATTTATGTGTTGGTTCATTTTTTCTCGGCCACTCAATTTCGAGATAGGTTCTACGCGCGGAAAAGTCCGTTTTAAGGTTTTAAAACTGTTTATTTTAAATTGTATTGTAATAGGTCACAAAAAATGCGTAGATGAAAATAAGGCACCAAGACCAACTGCCAAGGGTGAAATGTACCCACACAAAAATTAATTCTGTTGTTAATGTTGGAGGGATCTATCAGGAATCATTTACTTCGATTTGCTGGAACTGAATAATATCATTGGAGCGGATGAGTATTGTCGTTAACTTACAATGTTAAGGCCCAGTGCCCACGGTGCGACTGTTTTGGGACAAAGGTTGCACACCAATTGAATTTTTTGGATTTGTGAACCAATTGAATTAAGACCAGAATGAAACTTTTGTTCTCACACGGGCAAGACCAATTGTGTAAAAACATTAAACGAAAAAAAAAACCTCAAATGTTTCATTTAAAACTAGAAAAGAGATTGCTCTGGGTTGAATCATTAAGCAAGTAAGATTTACCGAAGATATATTTATGTTGCAAGTGTACTGACATTCCCATCATAAATTATGGCTTGAATAGCGCTATAGATATTGGATATATTTTAAATGTTCGGTATCTACTTGGACATAGGCTATATGCAATCTATGTATTGTTTAATTAGTAAACAACAGTAAACAGCGACAATCTGTGATTGTTTATTGAAACATGACCAACGGTTAATTACATATTTAAAGCACGAAGTATCCAAAAGATTAGAAATGGAACAAAAGAATATAAACTGTTTATGATATTAACACCTTAAACTACTATGTCGGTTTTCTTGCGTTATAATATTGGCATCAAAACACTCGTATGCATATAAAATTAAAACATTCGCCATTTAGATTTTCACTTTTTATTTGTTAAACATAGCCATTGTTTCACCAACACAGTGGCTTCTTCAGATGTTGAATACATAGATTAAATTTTACAATGTGGAACTGCGTTTATATGACTAGAGTAATTCTAGGTTTATTACTATGGGCATTCCTACTATTAAACTATTGTAATTAAGTTATAAAATTTCAAACGATGGTGTGTATCTGTAAATTTTAAACAAGATTTTTGGATAACATGTAGATACTAAAATAAATTTAGTAGGAGACGAGTTTGTTTCTATTTGATCATTAAATTTAATATATCAGATTTCTTTGCCTTATTAATTTCTAAAGATTCTAATAAATTTAATTTTAAGCCTTTCTTCTCTACATTATTTCAAATTCTTCGTTAAAGGTATGGTCTGCTTCAATTAGATGTGTTGCATATCTTGAATCTCTTTTTTTATATTTAGAACTCCTTTTGTGTTCTGATATTCGCGTGTTGAAATTTCATCCTACTTGTCCTACTTTAGGGCAAGTACCGCAAGGCAGCTTATAGACTCTTGAATTATTTTTGGTATTGGTTTTATCCTGTACTGTAGCATTTTTTATGTATTTTCCAAGAGTATTATTAGTTTTGTATGCTATTTTATTACTTCGTTTCTTTAAAAACGATGCATTTGTTTGAGATGGTTCCCCTATGTGTATTATAATTTTGAAATTATGTGTATTTTTATCTGTAATTTAGGATATACTTGCTGTATAGCTTTATTGTACGCTTTTTTAGCTATGATATTATCTATTATTTTTGGAGAGTAACCGTTATTTAACGCTATTTGTTTTATTATATTTTATTCTTTATTATAATTTTCATCAGACATTGGAATTTTCAGGAGTCTATGTATCATGCTGCTATTTTATGTTGAAATGGATGTGTAGAAGTGTTATGTATTGTTATGTCCTTGTATGTATTGTCTACGTAATTTATCACCACAACCTTAAAATCTACAGCTTTATTAAAGATCTTTTTGAAGCTGTCATTGTAAAGTGTTGTACCTTCTCTGAATGAAGCTACCACCAAAAGGGTGGTCTTCTACTCTTGCCTGATTATGAATGTATGAGTCGAATAAATGTAGATGCCCACTCTGTTATATACAGTAATGATATAATTATTACCCTAGCGTGTAAAAAAATGTGCTCTTTCACATTTCATAATGAAAAAAGGGGATTGCCATTAGAAGAAATATCGATGATCGCATATCGCCTGCACGAATCACCCTGTGTGTATTAATTATATTTTTTAAAATGCGCAACTAGAAATTAAATTTGACGGGTCTGAGAGTTTTCCCAAAGGTTATTCCTTGAACTTTTAACGAATTTACTTATTACTTTACGAATGCACTGAATATAACATTAGTTTATCACATATCTCTAGTACAAAATGAATTATAGAAATCACAGTTGTTATCGAGGTTGAAAGACCTTTCGAATGATGTATTACTCTATATTCTTCCTTGATATATTTGAAGTGTTTTATACAGCAAGGTATAGTTGCATATTCATAAATGTGTATACATAGACACTTTTCATATTAAGTTTTTACTTTTCCGCACTCAACTATACTAGCGGAAAAGTAATGTAATCGTGTAAAGAAAAATGGAGAAACAATTTTCGTTTATTTTTCATTTTTCGGCCTAAACATAAAAATTTGTTTTTAAAAAAATTTGTTGTGTGTCGTCGTTGCCGTCGGCACTAAAATTTCTTGTTACGATAACTCAACTAAATCATGTCGGATCGATCGAGTTTTGACTAATTCTGATCGAAGACGTCTCCCAGACGACATCTACTGTTTTTGAGGTGGATAGGACACACCGCACCTTGTCCATGTGTCTTGAGAAAGCATGATGGTGGACTATTTAAGAAATTTGTCTTGTTAATACGATAACTCAACTAAATCGTATCGGATCGATCGGGTTTTTACTGATTCTGATCGGGAACGTCTCCCAGACGACACCTATTGATTTTGAGGTGGATAGGACACACCCCACCCTGTCCATGGGTCATGAGATGGCACGACAGTGGACAATTTGAGAATTTTTTTTTTGGTAACACGATAACTCAACTAAACCATGTCGGATCGATCGAGTTTTGACTGATTCTGATCGGGGATGTCTCCCAGATGACACCTATTGATTTTGAGATGGATAGAACACACTCTACCATGTTCATGGGTCATGAGAAAGCACAATGGTGGGCTATTTGAGAATTTTTTTTGTTAGCACGATCACTCAATGAAATCGTGTCGGATCGATCGGGTTTCGACTGATTCTGATTAGGGACGTCTACCAGACGACATCTATTGATTTTGAGGTGGTTAGGACACACCCTACCCTGTTAATGGGTCATGAGAAAGCACGAGGGTGAACTATTTGAAAAAAGTAAAACTGTCGCATAAAACAGATATTCTGCATTTATGTGTTGGTTTATTTTTTCTCGGCCACTCAATTTCGAGATAGAAATGTTCTACGTGCGGAAAAGTCCGTTTGAGGGTTTTAAAACTTTTTAAAAGTCGTTTCAGGGTGATTTGTTTTAAGGTAGTTTCTTCGGAAACCGACTGTTCTTTAGAATTTCATCAAATTTCGGTTACACATTTCTATACATTTTTTTCCAAAAACAACTCATTTATATATTAGTTTATTGCGAATATTTCGAATTAAAAAAATCGGATGTTGTCCGATTTGTTGAAAAGACAAATATTTTTAAATATGCCATGTTAAGCTTTGCTCATTGTCAGTAAGTCGAGAATTTGTCAATTAGCGTTTGGCTATGCAGCGGCACGCATTTCACCAGTCGTTACTTATATGTTATTACTGCACATTCCTGTTTACTTTTCGCAAGATTCATTTTTGCAATACAATTTAAACTTTTCTGTATTACTTTCCGCTTTTAAAATTTTCCTTTTCTGCCCCACAACTGATCACGATAAAATTTCATTTTTAATTTTTCTATAAATTGTCCTTCACGCTCCAAAATGTTTACAAAGTCAGTCAGTCACAACAGATTAAAATACGACACAACGCAACGTTGTCATGTTTTTAGTTTCAACTAAAAAAACATGAAGTTGTGTGTATACATATGTACGTATACGCACTGCCTCAGTATAGAGTACAGTCTCTGAACAAAAATAATGAACACTAGACTGCTGATATTCCGAATATTTTACGTTTACCCGCGCATTTATTTTTAGACCGAACGGTACCGGAGGAACCTTAAATGAATTTCCTATATTTTATAGGTAAATTTTTTTTGCTTCTTAGCGACATGAGTGTATACAATTTATGCGGTTGCCATTCCGTGTAAAATAAAAATATTCTAGTAATTTTTTCCATTTCGTTTATATCATAAATTTTTGTGACGTAAAATGATTCTAATTTTTATTTACATTTTAAATGCTCTCGACAATTGACGAGGCTATGCTCCAAACGATCCACGTAACGATGTAATCAGTTAACACTTATCATTTTTAATTCAAAGCGATGGTTGTTTATTTATCTGTTTTATCTCAGAAGGTTAATTGTGATTGTGGATACTATAAAGCTCAATCTTCTATTTGTTTAATTATCGTACTGAATTAATTATAAATTGATTGTTTAAAATTGTATTTAATGCGTAAGAGTAATATATCGTCCTAAAAGTAACGTTTCATCTAATGCAAATCTTTATATGTTAAATCTATATGTATGGGATGGGCTGTGTAAAAGTCCAAAAGTCTTTTTAAAAAGTGTTTTTAAAATTATTCAATATTTTAATTTGTTATCCCAAATAAGTTTTCCAAAATTTTCTATTTCACTAAGAAAGATTAGACTTAAAATATGAATAGATCAAAATTTTGTCATCAAAGAATTTTGAAAAAAAAAAAATACGTGGACTAAAACTTTAAATTGTCAAAAATCTAAAAATATCTAAATAAACGGAGTATACTTGATCCATATCACTTGTCAGGTTGGAAATTCGACCGACAAAAAGTAAGTTTTTAACAAAAGTCTCAGAAATCGTATTTTGTATAATGTCATTGATTTTCGCTTTAATTCGATTCCTCTTTTTTTTTTTTTCGATATGCATTATTCAGAGTATCTCGCTCATGTTTATTTGCGAATCGATTTCCACATTTTTCTTTGACAGCAAGAAATTCAATCACTATGTCTTTCTATGTCAAGAAATATCCATCAGTACCAGTGGCGGTCGGTGTAATTTTTGTCTGGGGGTGCAATCGATAAAATAATAACAAACGAAAAATTAAAATACACTTACCTATGTCTAAGCCTGAGGTTATTTATATAAAAAATCCATTCGTCTGTTCTTGGAATTCGCAAAAACGTCAATTACAAGGTCATTAAAATCCAATTTTAATAATCTGGAATCGTTGCAATTAGCACTTTCTTCCATACATATCACGCAAAGTGAATTTTAGTCTGTCTTGCGCCATTGTATTTCTCAAAAAGTTTCTAATTCTTTTAAGCGTCGAAAAACAGCGCTCACTCTCACCATTTGTCATGGGTATGGTACAAATTAATTTTAATAATAAAACAGTATTTAATAATAAAACGTCCGTCAGGTTTCGATCTATAAATAATTGCAAAATTGCTAAACAACTTGCTGTTTCACGAAAATCTTCCCTGCTGTATATAACCGTTAATTCACTTTTCAATTTAACTTTGTACAAAAATCAATAAATAAACTCATCTGTCTTTAGTTTGGGTAATTAATATATCACACACTTCCTTAGTTTGTGCAGAAAATGATATGTCATGGGATCGTATTGTTTTTTTTTTCAGGGGCGAATTTTTTGGAATTAGTTTTCCGGATTTTTATAATTGTCTTCAAAATTATTCAAATAACTGCTCATCTTGACAGCATCGAATGATCGAGACTGAAACCTTTTAAAAAGGATTTCACAATGAGGCATGACCTTGGCGAAAAACGCGAGCCAGTATTTAAAGTTATCGTTATTTAAATAACCCAATAACATTTGAACCTGATTTTTTGTATTATAATCATTTCCCGCAGTGTCAATACATTCTAAGCATTCTTTTAAAAGTTCAGGATTTTCAGAAACGGTTCATACAGTTCGCATATTAAAATTCCGTTATATATTCCACCGAATATGCTTCCATTGCGATCTCTTACCTCTCGTTGTGGTTATAAAAATACAAACAACACGTGATCACGTAAACAGCACAGATTCAACAGACAATACAATACAAGACAATGCAATAGATTATAGAGATAGAACCTGATGCACTTGCATCAAAGCTTACAGAATAAACTTTGCTTTGCGTGGCCGTGCAATGCACGCAAATCTCATATACATGCGTATAGAAATCTCCTGTTTCACGCGCCCGAGTCCTCTCTTTCTAACACATGGTTAAACGGTCCTCTGATGTGTGCTAGACGAAAACTGAACGCGCTATGTATTTAGAGTTGCAGATTTAATATCCCGTAGATAAATCTGATAAATTCTAGGGCTGGCGACTCTCACCATATCTAACAAGCTGTAAGCGAGACTGTTATGTATCGGAACATTCTATGTATAAATGATAATATAATGTATAGTAAACACCTAATAGGTATTTTTAGGAATTTTTAAGGGAGCTCACTGCACAAATGCACCTACAATAAAACCGCCACTGATCAGTACGTTTTTAGTTAGTTAACATTCTACAAAATGTTATACAGTTTCCATGTTTCGCTGTTAAGCTATACACTGTGATAATATATAGATATTTCTCTATAATAGATATTTCTTGTCACGGGTTTTTCATCTCAAACCTTCAGCACCTCGTAATTCAATTTAAGTGTATAACCATATAAATTATGTAATTTTGACCACTATTTATCAATTTTCATCTATTTAGCAGATTATCAATTACTAAGTATTATTGAAATAAAAATAATGCAATGTAATACTAAAAAAATATCATAAAAAAATATATCTAAAATCGATACAGTACGACTTGAGTTTATCAGTACTTTATAAACAAAGGTGTTCAAATTGCATTTGTGTTTTTAAAGCCGACGCCACACGACTGGTAAACTCCACAAGTAGGCAGGTAGCAAGTATACATTGGTAATTGATGTTTGCACTAAAGATACAGAGAGTAATGTATTTTAGATATTCTCCCAACCTGTGTATGATAGTTGGCTAAAAAATAATAGCACTATAAAGATGGTAATATTAGATACGTACATATGTATATAGTCTTACGTGTACTACTGTTATTCCGATCATAGTAAAATATAAAGTTGTACTGGGTTGTTCTTCCCGTAGCATTGCTATCAATAAACCACCAACTTTGACTAGCTACATTTTCCAAATTTACTTACTCAAAAATATGTTACAAACCGACGACGCTACATTAATTATAAATTACAACTAGGTTAATCATTAAGAGACATCCCATTACATAGACAAGTAAAGCACGATTCACTGCTAATGATGTTTACAGCTGATAATTTTATTTTCAATTTCAAACTTCAAACATTTTAAATCGAACTCAAATACGTATAGCATCTTGACGTCTTTTGTATATGTATATCTTTCTTTGTTTGTTGTATTATTTCTATGTAAAATGTACTGACAACCAAGGAGAATATAATGTGGAGAATATTTGTGTTTTTATAAACCTACAAATGAACAAGTTTTTGTAAATGATAATTATTTACTGATTTAATTAGTCGTGGGAGGCTGGCTTAAATGGCATGGGTAACCACTTGTAATGTGTCCGATTTCTAACACGTTAAATCTTGAGTGACAGAAAGTCGAGCATTAACAGACTAATATATTTTTTTATGGGTGATATATCTGATAAGATAATAATTCTTCAGTTGTTAAAGGTTACGATGTTGATTCTATTATAGATCGAATGACAAATAAATCGTTATCGTTAATAGGTGAGATTTTTATAAATAATCTGGAGAAGTTGGTATTTAATAATTTACAATCTGGATATGATTAAGCATTATACAGGGAGAACAATTTAGTTATTGTCAATGAATTACGTTTATGACTAGGGACTGCAATTCCGCTATATATTTTCAGTCCCGGTATTTACAGAATAAAAATTTGTAGTCTCGCTGGATCGCGATATTTTCGGGATCCCGCATGGTTAGCATAAAATTTTAGAAAGCATCTTAAACATAACGAGAAATATAAATAAAACATAAGTTTCTTAATTTAATTTTTAATAAAAAATCACAAATGAAAAAAAGAAATGAAAAAAAAAATGTAATATACTGAAAATGTTTCCTTAGGAAACATAACATACTCGATGTATCGTCATCCAGATTGCTTCTTATATTGGTTGTAAAATAACCAGCTGTCGAAAACGCCCGTTTAACATCCACACCTGTAGGTGGAATCGATTTAAGACAATTGAGTCATATCCAGGTATTTACATCTTGTTCCACCAGACTCAAGCGAAGCCATCTCCCTTTAAATGAGTAACTCTAATGAATTAATGCCTGACTTCGGTTTTGTGATGCACATACTTTTACTATGTAGAATATATTCTAATTCTTCTCGTAATGAAATTGATGAAGAAGTAGAAGCTTTTTCAGTCTATGCAAGTGTAGAAAGAGGCATCTCATTTTCTTCCTCCTTGAGCAGTTAAGTTACAGGTATTATCTCGGTATCATCGTTCTGATTCTGCTTGCAATATAATCTTTCGATTATTCTTTTAATATCTTTCCTTATCACCAATTTAGATGTTAAAGATGTTAGAAGTTAAAGGTGTCATCTTGATTCTCTGTTTGAAGTTTAACATATTTAAATGCGTTCTTTTGGATGTACATCAAAGTCGCTGTCAAATTAGAAACCGACGCTGTAAAATTTTTCGTCTCAGAACAGCGCGCAAAACTCAAAGTACAGAGGTCGCGTGCGTTACGTGCGTATCATTTGCCAATCCCGCTAATCCTACAGGATCCCGCTCACGTAATCCTGATTTATCGGGACTGAAAAATAACACGGAATCCCGATATATCGGGATCCCGGTATACCGGAACTGCTGTCCCTATTTAGGACAAACGAATGCTGATTTTGGATGTGCCGAAATAGTCTTGTGTGACGAGAGTTTGTTCTGAGTAAGTAATCATTTCGAATGTAATGCAAACCCTAATTAAAACAAACTTATTAGTATTTAATATTCTCCATTATTATATAGGAAACACATTAGTTATGTGAAATAAATGTTACATTTGAAATATTATTTTTGATAATACTAGTGATGCATAAATAAATTACCGAGGTAATTTATTTATGCATCGTATAATCACGAGGGGCATTATTTATATTTTGAGCCTAATAATAAAAATCATTTTTCAACGCTTTTACATTTGTACACGTACACTTTTGCATGCGTTCTAACCATTTGTCAAAACATTTTTTCCATTCCGTTTGAGATATCCCCAAAACATGGTTTTTGAATGCATCAACGGCTTCTGCCGACGAAAATCGTTGTCCACACAATTTATTTTTGACATTCGGGAATAAAAAGAAGTCATTGGGTACCAAATCAGGACAGTACGGCGGATGATCCATTAATTCGATTTTTTGAGTGTTCAAACTCTCGATTGTTAGACGAGATGTGTGAAAGCTCGCATTGTAATGATGAAGAAAGAACCGACGGCGTTTGCTTGTTTTCCTTATTTCACCGAAGACTTCCGGCAAACAAATGGTTGTGTAGTATTCAGAATTGACCGTTTTACGTTCCCCTAAAGGCACTGTTGGCACATGACAATTTTTCCGAAAAAACAGACGACCATCTGTTTTGAAGTGCTTCGAGCGCGGACAACTTTTGTTGGATTTGGCATACGCATAGATCCATGATTCGTCACTTGTTACAATGTTATATAGGTACGTCTTTATAAAATACCGCCATTATATTGATCATATGTTTACACCAATCGACACGAGCATCTTTGAGATTTTTTCAAATTATGTGGGATACTACGAGAACAAACCTTTTTTACCGCTAAATGATCTTGCACTATTTTATATACGCTAGTCGAACTAATGCCTCAGGTTGCCTCAATCTTACAGTATGTCACATGACAATCTTGGATCATCAGTTTCTGCACAGCATCAATGTTTTCTGCCACAACAACTGATTTTGGACGACCTTCACGACTTTCGTCGGTGAGCTAATGGCGACCACGATTAAACTTGTTATACCAGCGTTTCACAGTGGCAAAGGATGGGGCTATATCGCCAAAAATGGAAGCGAATGGAAGTTGATCGATGCACTCTTGTCTTGATAATCCATGTCGAAAGTCATAATAAATCATCGCACGAACCGAGATACAATTTTCAAATAACTGTGAACAACACAAATTGCGCTTAAATGATAAAATGTTCTGAAGAAAGTTATGGTAGAAAATCTCAAACTTTCCATTGGAAACGTCAGATGGTGTCTGACAACACTTAGTGTTGCCAAGGCTCAAAATATAAATAACGCTCTCGTATACTACATATCCACATAATTAATTTTATTATTAATCATGTGGAACAGTATGTCTTTAGAAGAAAATATGTAGATTCTTCAAAAATCACCATACACTAACTAAATACCATATACTATTTCATTGAAGTATGCTTTTTGTTGAAAACCAGAACATAACAAGAAAAATAAAGTAATTTCCTAAATTATTTTCTACTAACGTCACGTAACGAAGTATTTTAAGTTAGTTTATTTTTTATAACTCTATTAAAATTTAAAATGGACGAGAATACCTTCAATTGACGATATTTACTTACTACAAAAACAAGTAAGTACATAGTGAACAGTTGTGAAAAAATAGATATAAAATCATATTTTAGAACAACAAAAAAGAAAAATAAATTCTACAATTTTATATCAATATTTCATTTTCCTATAAGAACCTTGATAAGTCTTCAGTAATAACAATAGCAAATAATAATATCAAAAATAATTACAACGATAATAAATATAAATGAGCAATTTTTTTTCTTTTGGTAGTTAATTAACATTTGGTGTGGGTGTAATAATTTCTCTTCGAAAATCATAAAATTGTCCATTGAGGTTAATGTCGTGCTATATTTTTTGTAAGTTAGCAGAACATGTAAAAAATATGTATATGAAATACAACAATTTTTGTTGAGCATTTAATGTGTTTTATTATTCTGCGACTGAAAATCACGAATATTTGTTATTTTATATTAATGCTATCATTTTGCAAGCTAACTGAAGATGCGATAAAATAAACAGTTTTAAAACGTTAAAACGGAAAAAACGGACTTTTCCGCACGTAGAACATCTCGAAATTGAGTGGCCAACGACACACACACAGACAACATTTTTTAAAAACCATTTTTTTTGTTTTTAGACCGAAAAACGAAAAATAAACGCTAGAGAAAATTTTTTTCCATTTTTCTTTACACGATTACATTACTTTTCCGCTCTGGTATAGTTGAGTGCGGAAAAGTAAAAATATATGTATATGAGCTAAAAATTTTTACGCATTTAATTAGCATTTAATTTGCGTTTATTATTCTGTGGTGGAAAATCATGAATTTGTTATTTTACATTAATGTTCTGCTATCTTTTTTGCAAGTTAGCAGAACATGCGATAAATAAAAATATATATGAGCTGAAAAAAGTTTTTTGCGCACTTAATTAGCATTTACTTTGCTTTTATTATTTCGCTGTTGAAAATACGAATTTGTTATTTTATGTTAATCTTCTGCTATATTTTTGCAAGTTAACAGAACATGTGATAAGAAATATATGAGCTAACAATCATTTTCTTGGGCATTTATTTAGCATTTTATTAGCATTTAATTATCCATTTAACATACGAGTAATCGTGTTCTGCTAATTCTGTTCTGCTAACTTAAGAGACATGATATTATTTTTGTAAATTAATACCATGAATTTTTGATATTTTAATGATTAACCTGATTAACTCGGGAGTCAAACACTACACTAGAAAAAGTATTAAATTATGAGATACCTACAAAATTTAGGTAAAAAAAATTTTTTGTCACATTATTTATTTGCAATAACGTAATAATTAAAACGATGCAAGTAAAAATTGCAAAATGCATAAAATTTCGTTATCATCCCCTATAGTGCATAATATAAAATATTCAAAGATGTCATTATATTTTCAGACGTTCTCAAAAAATCTTTATGCTTTGTCTCTGGAACACAGCTTTCTACAAATAGTACTTCAAGTTAACAATATGGCCTGTGTTTGAAAAATAAAATTCGACAGGCGCCATTAATTATGAAATAAAATGAAAAAATATTTTTATTTTCACTTATGGAAACGTTTGGGCTAATTTGTTTAGTAATTAACTAACGTCAGTGTTATTAATGGTAACAATGACCTGTCGTATTTACGAAATAAGGTATTAAAATATTTGTTCTCTCAATTAAAATGACGTAATTTATGTCGTGTTTACAACCATGTTTTATTATTGTTGTAAAATGAAAAAACGTTTTAATTTAATTATATGACTTTATTGCGTTATTTGAAGAAAGCGTTTTTTCAAGTTGAACTTGCTTGGAAGCCTGCTGTAATGGGGACCTTTTTTATATAAAAAAAGAAGAGATTATTATTTTCATAAAGTTCTATACTAATATCTAACTATTATAAAATGTAGTTATCTGATATCTTTATTCAGCTTCATTTGGTTTCGTTAAGATTAATGCTTTTGACGATGTATCATTCGCCACTGGTGGAAGAATGGGTAGGGGATTTTTCATATCACCACTTCACTATTGTTTCGAATCCTCATGACGTATGTGTTTATATATATAATCAGAACTTCTGAAGGTTAATTATTCCATAATTACCTAGTTTCTACTAGGTAATTCTAGGTAATTCGGCTTTCTAGCCGACTCGGAGTAATCCGGGCGTAGGTTGTTCGTGTGAGAGGTTAGACCGAAGAATAGCACCTGTCAAACCTGCCCCCCTAAAAATAAAGGCGCATAAAAAATTTAAAAAAAGGTAGAGGGGATTAACTTTCAATTAATCCCCTCAGTAACAACTACTTGTCAAGACTTTATCTTCTCTAAGAACATTCATTGCTACATTCTTTTTATTTTCCTTCGACGTATCAATGTATCCCTCCGGATACATGTGTTGGATTTTCAACCTCCGTGGCGCTTTACAGTTAAAAGGTATGCTCCTGAATCTGCAAGCATGGAAGTAGAGGAATGCCTGAAACAGTGACCAGTGTACTCTTCAGGAAGTGATAAATTCAAATATATAGCAATGGTTTTTGGCATATTGCCAAACGTATTGATGTCAACAGGCTATTTTACACAGGACCCTTTGCTATGTCTAACGAAAAATTTTCCATGATCGGTATGCTGAGGACGTAAAGCCAAATATTTTCAAATTTATCCCACCATGTTAATTCCTTGGATGTCACCAGATGTTACAAAAAATTCTCGAGAAATTTTCGTTTTGTTATTTGGGATCTTTATATGAGAAACCGACCCTTCATCCTTAACATTTTCCAAAAGCAATTTAGTGAGCTCTTCTTTTCTGCATGCTCTAGCAATTCCAATTATCAATACAATCTAGAAATAATATTACAGTTAAAATTATATGAAGACCCTATAGATCTAATTTTTATGTTGTCATGTCAGTTTCATTTAGTTTGTCAGTTTTTTACCAAAATAAAAAAAATCAGATTAGATCAAGATTTTTAGATTCTTTTCTTTTTAATTAACATACATTTTTGGCTGATTAGATAATAGTTAATAACAAATAATTATTCTATTGTTTCTAGTTTCAATAAATTTTTACTTCTTCGTTTATAATTTTTGAAAATCAAAATGCGTTATGTAATGAGTTCATTACATAACAGTGATGTAATAGAGCTCATATAGTAGCTCATTACATAACTCAAAATAGTTCAATGAACCCCATATTACATCACGGTCGTAGATAAAAATAATTATGCATTTATTATGTCAATCACTTTTTGATTGTCAAAAAATACATTCCAAGCATCGACTAATTTTGAACGCATGTGTTAATTAATGGAATTTGGAATGCACTTGCACAATTTTCGAGACCATTTCCTACACTTTACAGTAATACAAAAGAATTTGTATTTGTATATTAAAATTGATGTTGGCATGCTTCGCGAAACTGGTTCTGGCTCATAAAAAAGAGCTGGTAGACCATTGTTCGTACTAAATAAATTGTTAATAATCTTCGTCAAAATGTTATCAAGCCCTTTTGCGGGCAGATAAATGATGATCTGCAAAACGTGGAACTAAGGAAGCGTGGTGTCATCCTGCTACTCCACATATTTTTATGGATTCTCCACTACATCCTCACAAAATTGGTGATTGAATGCCAGTTCCTCGCAGAAGAATTATTAGGCGATGAAACAAAAAAAGGTAATTTTGTTTCATCGTAGAGCAGTACAGAAACAATATTTTGACAAAATTTGCTTAACTACTACCTGATGATGAATTTTTGGTATGGCTGTTCTCAGCAGCCATACATAAAAAATGGATTTTTAACACTTTTGTAGTTTGCAAGAAGTATTGTTTGCAAAGACTATTGCAATTTACAAAAACTCGAACAGATTTGTTGGACATTGTTCAACCATAACGCTAGAAATGCTGCTGAATGCTTTTGATAGCATGAAGATGGCGCTTTTACTAAAACTTACTACAAACATTTTGTTTAAAAAATTAAAGCCTTTTACCAATTAAACTATTGTGAACATAATATATTACTTTATTATTTTATGCATTCTACAAATCTTGCAGATTTTACTTTTATTTTTGTCCCAGAACACAGGTCAACATGAATTTTGACTTTGAAAAGAGGGTATGAAATTTCGATAGATTGATCGACAGTTAGACGAAAAAAGTATATGTATATGGCCTGAAAAAGTTTGCTTTTGTATTCATGAGAACGGTTGAACAGTATTTTAGAAAATCCATAGTTTAAATTTTTATTTATCGATAAATCGAAACAAATATATTTATATCATATATATTTTTATATGATTTTTATCAACTTTTACTATCATATCAAATTACAAAATAGTGGAAAAAAGTTTAAAAGGGAACCCTTTTACTTTTTCTTTCATGTTCATAAGTACTTTCTCTCACTAAACCCCAAAAGTCCCCCATCATATTTTCGTTGTATTGGCCCTGATAACATTGTTCGAAGTTCATAATATCTTGATGAAAACGTTCTCCTTGTTCTTCTGAGTACGCCCCCATGTTGTTTTTAAATTTATTTAAATGAACATGCAGCATATGTACTTTTAGAGGCATTCTGCAACCCATGGTTTTAAAGTTTTCTAACATGTTTTCAACTAGCTCTTGGTAATTTTCAACTTTGTTATTCCCTAAAAAACCAGAGTCTACTGCTTTAAAACTATTCCAACTTTTTTTTGAGCACTAGTAATTTTGGAAATTCTTCACTGGCAAAAATTTTTTTAATTTGTGGACGAACAAAAATTCCAGCTTTAGCCTTTGCCTCTGACAACATTGGAAAAAAGTTTTTTAAAAATATAATATAAGTTTCAGATTTTGGATCTATCTTTTTTACGAATTGTTTCATAAGCCCTAATTTAATGTGTAAAGGCGACATTAATACATCTTCAGGTTCAGCAATAGGTTCACACATGTGGACAAGCCCAGGCAACATGTGGAGCCCAGGGCTTGTTTAGATTCCGTACAGGGCAGTTGAAATAGGCTTCATAGGCTTCACAAAGCTTTTCACATGCGTTTAAATAAAATTTTATCTCGTGCTTTAAAAAATATACCACATATATAACAAAAATGCAGCAACATCATATTTACACTTTCTCGGCGACATTTTAACCTCTTTGAGTCTTTTACAAAACAGTCAATTGTTGTTTATCACTTAAGTGACATCTGTAGACACCGTGTGAAAATTACGACCCCTTTATTTTTTGGCGATATTTTTAAATATACCAGAACTATTTAATATTTCTACGATAACTCAAAAAAATGTATTATTATCATAACTATCACAAAAGCAAACTTTATATGAAATATTGGTACTTTTCCTTTATTTTGGAGCATAATGAATAGAAAAATCGTAAAATAAATTTTAGGACAGACAAAAAATTTTTGTGAAGTTGTGTAATGTATGACATTTATATTTTTTACACCGTGTATAGGGGACTCGCATTTTAATCACCTTGCCTGTGGCTGCAACAAATAGAACATATCGTTCCAGCCAAAAAATTATAGGTTCAAAATTCTACCCTCCCAACGAAATAGTAATGCAATTTTGTACGAACCTACTTAATATCATTTTTACACCGAAATTATTTTTTTTTCTCTAAATAAAATTGCATAATAATCAATTTCTGATTGAAACTGTGATGCGGGATTTTTATAATTTTAATCATCACTTCCCAATGTACGATGGGCTGACTAAAAGTTTTGGAATATATATGTATTTATCGAATAAATACATATATACATTACAAAACTCTTGTCAGCCCATTCTCACCGTAATAGACAGAAACATGCCGTCCAAATAGAGATCACCAATGCATCGATTAAAGTGAATTCGTAGCTAATCATTTTTATGGTATACGATATTATAAATTAGCAGATAGATATTACTAAAATAATTTATGATGGGGCTTATTGTGCGGTCACCTCAACAATATTACGTAAGTGACCTAAATTATGCACACCCGTAAACAAAAATGTCGTTATCTTCATTATTGCCAAAGGTAAAAATGTGAACTTAATATCTTAGAACGCGAACAATATTACAAATATTATAAATTGGCAAAACAAACATTCTTATAATTTAATAAACTTGAATTAACTCAAGTTAGTTAAGGGAGACTTCTACCTTAGAGCACCATGTTTTAGGTGCTCGCGTTTTAATTTTTTTTTTTTTGAGACAAGTAAACGCCATTCTGATTTTTGGCATTTATTGTTGACTTGATTGAAACTCAGTCTCAATCATCTCCAGATGATGCCAACTTTGTTGGCGAAACACGCGTCAAGTGTAGTGTTTTGATGTTTTGTGTAAGACTAAGTCTATCTAAGTCTAATAAGTAAACTAAGTCTAATCTTATCTTCACACCAAAGGTTCCAACCTACACCACTAACGATTTTTTAAAATCAAAATATTCGTAATAAACTAATGTATAGATGAGTTGCTTTTTGGAAAAAATGTATAGAAAAGTTTTCAAAGTATGATATAATACGTGTAACTTTTAGTCAACTGGTATATTCAAACTATGCAAAAAGTACCAAATTTGATGATGAATATCTCCTCCATTTTAGGGGCAAAACTTATTCATTTAAGCAATTTCCTTCGGGGAGTTTATTCTTTATGTGTATCCGAAATTTGATGAAATTCTGTAGAAAAGTGGGTTTCCGGAGAAACTACCTAAGTTTTGTGAGTATAGTAAACGCGTGTACTCGGAAGTGTTCATCATTACCATTAATCTGCAATGCCAGTTCCAAAAATAGAGAGTGAAGGGGGGGGTCCTAACAAAGTATTTGATGCATTTAAGGTCGATCTGGTTCTTTGTCAAAAACTCCGACACATGCTCCAAGTTGGTAGTGAGCACTAACAACGCTAATTTTAAACGCGTTAAAACTACCGAAGTTGATGGAATTTGAAAAAATATTTTAACAGGGTGACTTGTACTTACATATACATAGATTAAGAATATTCAATAAAAAAATCGATTTTTTCAAATCGACCAAGGTAAAGGTCTTTTAGAAAAGGGTATTTTTTAGAAATGCAAATTTCATTTTAATAAGAAAAGTATATGTGTAGTTAAATTCTCTTGGTTACACTTCCGTTTCACTCCCGTGACCCCCATTGTTAAAAAGACGGTAATATGAAAGTTTCGGACACTTTTTATAAATATGGCTGGACAATAAGGATCATTACTTTTATTATCAGTCCAATTAAATGAAAAATTAATTGATGGTGCTTCATTAATGCCTCCCACAGTAGAAGCATATAATTGTATTCAGTTCAACAACGATGGTTAAAGTGCCATAGCTGTCCCCAACACTGAAATAAAGCAGAACTTTTTGAGAGGTTAGGATAACATTTATGTTTATATTGTTGGAATTAATGAATATATTAATAATTAAAAAATAAAAATTATTTTTAGTTTATTAGAAATTTTAATTTTCAGTTCTTCTAACACTTTTATACTCTAATAAGTTTTCAAAGATATTCGAGGTAAGGCTTTGGAGAACTACTAAAATAATATAAATTCTCCGAAAATGATTTCCTACTCGTGTCGCTGTGACATATCCCGTAACAACAATGTTTTTTGCTCACTTCTTTACTGATAACATATATTTTAATTAAAATGCTTGTATTATTATTTTACTCGTGTAAGTGTATAACAATTAAAACTGTATGTAAAACAAAAAAAAACCTAATAATTTTATTTCCAATTTAATATTTGTTTCGCATAATAAATGTGTTTATTACCTAGTAAATGAGAATATTAAATTATACATAATATATTTCCATTGATTGAAGTTTGCTAATATGTTCGAAGTTATTACATGTTTGCTTAGGAAAAACTTATATTTGTTTGATCATATCTATAATCAGCATTTATTTGTTATAAGCGTAATCTATTGCTAGTAAATAAATCGTTTTCTCCATGTAATCTAAAATAACTGTTGGAGCGCCCAAATTCAACCAAGGAAATAATGTAACTTGAACGCATTTAGTAAATGTTAGGTTGTACAACACTCATCGAGTTCTCCAAATTTTTGGAGATGTTTTTATAAACCTTTAATAAGACACTAGTAAACAAATAGCAATAATATTGCGCCGCCCCCTCGCTCATATCGAAGGCACCTCCGAAGAATGTCTCTAGAGGCGTCGGATAAAAAAAAAGTTACCACGTTGTTCTCAAGGGTCGATTTCATCATCATGTTGGCGCTACAGCCCTTGATGGGCCTTGGTCTGCTCCAGGACCTCTTTCCATTCGTTTCTAGCCAGTGCTTTTCTTCTACATCCTCTCACAGCAATACTTCTTAGGTCCTCTTCCACGTCGTCTAGGTATCGTAGTCTAGGTCTTCCTCTACGTCGTTGCCCTGTTGAGCTTTGGAACATACATATTCTTGCAGGATCTCCCGGATCCATTCTAAGTACATGTCCAACCCATCTCAACCGACTAAGTTTAATTGATTTTACAATATAATCTTTATAGAGTCTGTACAGTTCAAAGTTGTAGCGTTTTCTCCAAACCCCGTTATCATTTACCGCCCCCTATATTTTACGTAGAACTTTTCGCTCAAAACATCCCAGCAGCTCCTCACTATTTTTTGTTAGGGTCCATGTCTCAGACCCATACATCAATACCGGGCGTATAAGTGTTTTATACAATTTACATTTTGTTTGTCGAGATATGTTTCTTGATCTAAGTTGTGAGGCCAGCCCAGAGTAACACCTATTTGCTAGGAGTATACGGTGTTTTATTTCTGCTGTGATATTATTTCGGGTATTTACTATCGAGCCTAAGTAAATTAATTCGTCAACAGCCTCTGTTTGCGCTTGACCAACTTGCAATATTCTCTTTTGTACTGGCTGCAGTGTACGCATATATTTGGGTTTATTAGTGTTCACCACAAAACCAATTTCTCTTGCTGCTGCATCCAGTGCCCTATATGCTTCTTTAACGACCGCTTCTGATCTACCAATGATGTCTATGTTATCGGCGAAGGCAAGGATTAGGATACTTTTGTTAAAAATTATTCCTGCTGTATTAATTTGAGTAGATCTTATCACCTTTTCTAGGGCCAGGTTGAACAGTATACATGAAAGAGCATGTCCCTGTCGCAGTCCACTGCTAGTTTCAATTACTGGGGATAGATTACTCTAGATATGTGCCCTGCATTCTACTTTCTTCATTGTTCCTGTCAATGGTCGATTTACTATATTAATTTTGTCAAAATTCCGAAATTCGAACGAAAAGCATTTCGTATATCGACCTCAAAATTTCGTGACCCACACACGAAAACAGCCGTTTAGGAAATAAATTTCCCGATAGTCCTGATTTGTATCTTTTTTAAGTAAAAAAACAAAAATATAAGGAAGGTCATTTGCTTCTGGGGCTATTAAAATGGTGGCGACTGCATATTTTCCACAAAATCAAAAATTATTTTCTCAAAGTGTGCAATTGTTAAAAAAATGTTGGAATGTATCTGTAGAAGATTATGATATCAAAAATGAAAATTTTGTTTTAGCTTTTCATCACTAACTTCATGGCTAGATACTTAATAAATGCTCCCCTAAATGAATAGTCAGGAAAACGTTAGTCTAATTATATTTCATAAGTTAGTTTGCTGTTATTATTTAATGTGCAGTGTGTATCGTATTACACGTGTAGACATCATATTTTACGAGGGGCATTCAAATATAAACGAGAATGATTTTTTTTTAGATATGTTGAAGAAGTTAACCAAAATTATTTAATTTTCTTACATAGTCTCACCCTTTGCTTATACATTTTTTCCATCGAATTGGGATTTTTTTCTACGTTCAGTGTAACAAGACAGAGGGCGGATTTGGAGCCAACCGCGCACGAACACCTTCACTCCAGCATCATCGTTGAAATTATGTCCTCCTAAATCTTCTTTTAACGGTCCACACATGTGAAAATCATATGGCGGTAAGTTCGGAGTGTATGGTGGGTATTCAAGGATCTCCCAGGCGATTTCTTCCAACTTCCAACATGTTTGGTTTACCGTATGAGGCCTGGCATTGTCGTAAAGCCAAATGGCATCCCTGACGGATTATCGTCGACTTTTGATCAGATAAGCGGTTTTCACTTAGTCCAAGATAGTGCAATAATAAGCAGCATTAATTATTTTCTGGCCACGAAGGAAATCCAGCGAAAAATCGTCGCGAGAACTTCACGCCCCCTGACAAACGCGTTTTAGCCTTTGTCGGAACCGGACTCTCATTATTTTTCGTCATTCTTTGCTGGCCTGCTTGCTCTCGAGAGTGAAATAATGAATCCAACTTTCGTTATAGTAATGCGAGTAAAGAAAGGGTCTCCCTCCTTTCGATAATAATCGAGAAGTCGTTAAGACGTCTTTTTGTTCCACCGGAAAAAGCCGTGGCACCCAACAAGCCGAAATCTTGCTAAAATCGAACTCATTGTAGATGATCGAATGGATAATTCCCATTCTGATTGTGGCGTTAATTTTCGACACTCTCTCTCTCTCTCTCTCTCTCTCTCTCTGCCTTCAGATTGTAGCGACGCGTTAAATTGGCAACATTAGCAAGGATAATGAGTATTCCATGATAGCTTAGCGGTCAGAGCAACCAACCGGCAATTGGGAGATCCGTGTTCGATTCCCGGTCAAGGCATGCACTTTTATCCTTGCTATCGCCAAGGTGGTGACTCCAACGTGATTCTTTCCAGTATATCGAACCTCCCTTACATCTCAAATTCGCGGATTCCCGTCCTATCCATCGCCCTATAGTCCGGGGGTTACCGAACAACGGTTCGTAAGAATGGTGAATGCGGCCGCCACATTCCGTTAATTGTATCGAGACAAACCATATCTCTAGGGGGGGAGTACTGTAGCGACGCTTTAAACTGGCAACATTAGCAAGGATAATGCGTGTCCCTCGATAGCTCAGCGGTCAGAGCAACAACCGGCAATTGGGAGACCCGGGTTCGATTCCCGGTCAAGGCATGCACTTTTATCCTTGCTATCGCCAAAGTGGTGACCCCGACGTGATTCGTTCCAGTACATCGACCTCCCTTACATCTCAAATTCGCGGATTCCCGTCCTATCCATCGCCCTATAGTCCGGGGGTTACCATATAACGGTCATAAGAATGGTTGGTGAACGCGGCAACATTCCGTTAGTTGTATCGAGAACATATCAAATTCGCGGATTCCCGTCCTATCCATCGCCCTATAGTCCGGGGGTTACCGTACAACGGTTCGTAAGAATGGTGAACGCGGCCACATTCCGTTAATTGTATCGAGACAAACCATGTCTATAGGGGGGAATACTGTAGCGACGCGTTAAATTGGCAACATTAGCAAGGATAATGAGTGTCCCTTGGTAGGTTAGCGGTCAGAGCAACCAACCGGCAATTGGGAGATCCGGGTTCGATTCCCGGTTAAGGCATGCATTTTTATCCTTGCTATCGCCAAAAGATAATATTTTGTGCCAATAAAACACTTGTAGCTGTGAAGGGGTGTTTCCACCAAACTGTTATCTCAATCTTCGTAAAATTTGCTGGACAGACCCCCTTTCGTGTCAAACACTTTCCTCACATGCCTCACCTTCCATGCCGTACTAACGTTCTCAGGGCTGCGTCGACGACAATTCTCGCCTCCCATTCCCTTCTCCTACAGTTCTCAATCCAACCCTATCCAAGGCTGCCTTCCTCAATTTCTTATTCATATTTGAATGCCCTCATATAAAACGTCTAGTTTACGAGATGTTTATCTATTTTCATTGGTTTGGAGAGCCCTGTATACATATATTTTATAAGCAGTGAAACGTTATCATTTAGAACACTTTTATCATGTTTAATTTTTATATGGCGTAGATATAACGCAGAAGATTCCAAGCTTTATCGCGAAACAGATTAAATTTAGATTCTTCATACTGAACAATTTTAACACGGTGCTAAAAATAGGTATCGATGTTTAAGCACTTTTTGGCACATTAAAGTGTTTATGTGTCGCCGATGTCCAGTATGCGTTAATTATTACCACTTTTAATTATCCACGTAAACGGGCGGCCCTCAAAAGAAAAAGTCCCGCAAATTTATGACAGTTGGCTGCGTTGAGGTATTTTATTTATCGTCCTACACGTATAATAAAGTATTTCCCATGAATTTTAATACAATTTAAACCTATGATTTAGTTAGGGATTTATTTAATTCAATTATAGTAAAGAAAATATTTTTTAATGTAATGTAACATAAAATATAATGAAATCTCAATATTGCATTGCAAAAAAAGTCATAAATGTTTTAACTGTTTTAGTTTGTTTAGTTTTGTTAACAAACATTTGCTTAATTAGAAACTATTAAATAATCATTTGTCAATAAACTTTAAAAACTTTGCCAATAAACTTAGAAAATATTTGTCGGTAGTCAATGATATATTTCATTATTATGTAACATATTAACGTTAATTAACAAAATCTTATTTTATCGCTTGTGTTCGTGCTTCAAAATGTTATTCGTTAAGTTATTTATGAATCATGAAATATAATTGTATTTAAAGATAACCTGTCGTAAAAAAAAAACGTTTTTTAAATATAATAATAGATACCTACATAAAATAGTAAATACGTGAAATGCTATGATTACTTTCCATTATAATTGTTAAGTATGAAAACAATTTAAAATAAATAATTACTTTGCAGTAAATAATACGTATTGTAGCTATACATAAAAGTAATATTAAATTGATACATTTTTGGTTTAATATAGTTTTTATATATGAAAAATATATAGTATCATATATGCTATATCATACAATACATGAAAAACGCATATATGATTTCGTATCTAGGTAAATAGTTTTATCTATCTAATACAAAAAATAGAACATAAATGGGAAAAACAAATTATATTACTTATTCTTAATATTATTTTATGTGATTAAAGAGTTTTTTACACGATCGGGTAATTTAAATATTCATTGAATTAATTATGACAGAGAAGATAAAAATGATATTGAAATTACTTTTTGAACGATTATTGAATGTCATTCACTTGTTTGCAGCGATAAACTTATTCTCCAACACATTGGCTCTTTTCATTATAAGTGATACCTGGAGGACCGATAACATTTTCTGGTTCATTTTCATATAACATTTGTATTGAGAACTTAGTGTTGTTTCGTACAAAATCTTTGATATATCTTCATCAATAGATATAGGTCAACAGGCAGGTGTATTAATGTGATGGTATTCTTTGGTGGTAACATGATTATGTTATTCAGAAAGATGGTAGCCCTCCCAATGGAATATTCAGCCCCTAAACTGTATGAAATTTTAATGAATGATGATGAAATTTTGTATTTCTTCTAACAAGATATGTGAACATTACTTTTTCTGTGATGTTTTCGTAACTTCCCTTGGTATATCAAACTTGGAAATCTTTGAAGGTTTTTCTGTACCGTTCATTTGACTCTTCCAGTATACATAATTGCACCTATTACAATTGATACATCTTGTATGCCACGCATCTTCATTTCATTAAAAAAAAAAAAAAAAAAAAACAGTAATTGACCGGTAAAACTGTTAATACTTAATATACTAATAAGGTGGTCCAACCAAAACGCACGATGTTAATTGTAAATAAAACAAAAAGTTTTCAGAGAATTATCTTAATATTTTTTATTATGATAGAAGGATCTATGACAATTATGTGTGAAACAAAATATCGGCCAAATGCTCGCCACGGCTTTGGTGGCATACCTCTATCCGATGGTCCATATTTTCAATGACTGAGATATAATTGAGGTTCAATGTCGTTAATGTGCCGAATTATCTCATCCTTTAGCTGTTGAATTGTTCTTAGCTTATTGACGTACACTTTTTCTTTTAAATATCCCCAAAGAAAGAAGTCCAACGGTGCCAAATCACATGATCGTGGCGGCCAATTAACATCGCCACGACGTGAGATAACACGGCCATTGAGTTTCTCGCGCAAAAGTGCCATTGTTTCATTGGCTGTGTGGCAAGTGGCACCATCCTATTGGAACCACATATCGTCCAGGTCCATATCCTCAATTTCTGGTCACAAGAAATCCGTTATCATCTCGCGATAGCGAACACCATTCACAGTAACTGCTTGGCCGACCTCATTTTCGAAGAAGTACGGCCCGATGACGCCGCCAGCCCATAAACCGCACCAAACAATCACTCTTTGTGGATGCATCGGCTTTTCAACAATCACTCGTGGATTCTCATTTGCCCAAATGCGGCAATTCTGCTTGTTAACGAATCCACTGAGGTGAAAGTGTGCCTCGTCGCTGAAGATGATTTTCTTTGTAAAGTTACCATTCACTTCTGTCTGTTCAACCAACCATTCGGCGTATTGACGACGCTTGAAATGGTCAGTAGGCTTCAGCTCTTGAGTCAATTGAACCTTGTAAGCGTGTAAATTCAAATCTTTATTCAAAATTCGCATCAGTGATGTTCGTGAGATGTTCAATTGTTGGGCACGAGGACGAGTCGAGGTTGACGGCTCTTTTGCTACACTATCGCGAACAACAGCAATGTTTTCCGCAGAACGAACTGGGCGAGCATGCACAGGTGTTTTCACATTTCATACAGACCCGGTTTGCTGAAATTTGCGCACAATTCTCCCGATTGTGGACACATTTGGTCGATTATGCTGACCAAAAAAGTCACGAAGTGCACGAAATGCATTTTGATTTGAACACCCATTTTCGTAAAAGGCTTCAATAATCTTAACGCGCTGCTCAGTTGTGTACCTCTTCATGGTTGAATTTCAATCAAAGAAATGTCAAATTAAGTTGGGCAAAAAACTTGACGTTAAGTTGTGACTCACAATTGACATCGTGCATTATGGTTGGACCACCCTTTATAACATACAGATTGATTGATTGATTTTTTTTTCTGAAAATATCAGCATAAACATACTAGTGAACAACAAAACAACAATAGTGAAATTTCAATAATGAAATTGCTATCAACTTCATTGTCGTACCATTAAATTGACCAATTTAAGAAAATAACATACGTGAATCCATATCTCAGATGTAGAAAAAGACAATATTTATGCAATTATTGGAAAAAAAGTGTCCTCTGTGATATAACAGAAAAAATGAAAAAAAAAAACAGAAATTGCCAAAACATGATGTTTTCTTTCAAAAGTCATATCCTTCATATCCAAAGGACTAAACAAATTAGGTCAAAACATCTATTCTCCTGGCTATATGCCAAACGCCGAGCGCTTAATTACATGACAAAATTTGTCGTATTTTTGTCTAACAGTCGTAGCCTATTATATAAGGCATTTGCAGATGGGTTGGAGTATAAACTCCTTATTTCTGTAGTTTGAATGTTACCCTCTGGTAGTAAAACTTTGCATTATATTGATCTCAAGTTTTTACTTCGATTTAGATTGTTCGAAACTACAAAGAGATGGCACGTTTTGTACGTTCTACTGCGGTGGAACGTAGCAACGTCTACTAGATGTGAGCTTTATCTGTCGAAGGTATACTCGTTATATTATACAAGGCATTTGCAGATGGGTTGGAGTATAAACTTCTTATTTCTGTGGTTTATATGTATCTTTTTTTTTTTTTTTTTGGTGAAGTAAAGTTTAGTGAATTCAAAATAATAATTATTGGTTAAGCATAAGAAGTGATTTATTTTTCTGTAAAAAAAACTCTTAAAAGTTATAAATATTATAGGATGCCAAGAAGATAATTGAATACTACATTCCACATAAATTCTAGCACTATGGTCTTTGCACATAGGAAAATCATACCTTACACACTTAGAACATGTTTTTCGATCCAAAGAAGTCGGACAGTAACCACAACGTTTATATTTTTATATTTTATTCTCAGCCATTAAATCTCTAGAATCTTGAGTTTTGGGCAAATCTTTATAATCTAAAAAAGCTTATATTTGATCAAAATCATCAGGTGCTTTATACAACGATTGCATTTCAGGCGCTCGACGAGTACGAGAACGCGTCCCCTTTTCGAGCGGAATTTTATATAAAAGAAACATATAAATAAATATTAAGAAACTTTAAAATTAAATATTGCAATAAATAATGCTGGAAAATATTATAATAATAGTTTAGTTACTACAAAATGTGCGTAGCAATGTACAAAGTTATAACGCAGATTTTAAAATTAATACACTCGAACGAAGCAGGAAGTTAAAACTGAGTAACGATGTTGAAAATTTCAGGTGTATTTAGAAGACTTATTTCAGCGTTCTGATAATATAAACACTTAAAAAATATACTGAAACAGTTAATTTGTGCAAATATATTTTCTTTTATAAACTTGCAAAATAATGACGATACAGGCAGACTGGGTAGCGTATACCCAGACTGACTGACTAATCTGGTTATAGTTCAGTCAGATCTCATGATGGTTGTGGTGGGGGATTTGTAGTAGGGATGGTAGACTTTTCTCCCCACTTCGAAATTAATCCCCTCCAATTTATCATTTATAAGGGACAATCAAATATAATTCACTTCTGGGTATCCCATACTATACTAAAGTTTACAGAATTATTTATTCTGTAAACTTTGTTCTGTAAACTTTGCCCATACCCAGTGCACCCTTGAAGGCACAGTAATTGTACTGTAGTAAGTTAACAGTATGGCTAGGCTATTCCTGAACTCTTACGTAGAAAATGCCATTTTTGATAAACCATTTACCTTCAAGGTTGTCTAAAAAGTGACTTCAAGTGAACTTTCAAAACTCGATATTTTTACCCAATTTCTTCTAGAGAATTTAATTCTGCTTCGATCCGTAATAGATTTTCCTATACCTTCTTCTCACCTATCTTCAATCTGCTTGCTGTTAGTAAAAGGTCTGTCTTGAAATTACTTAAAAGTAAATGTAATTGATATCTTGATCGACGGCTGTAAAAAATTTAGTTTGTATTATAAATATGCAGTATTGTTTCATAAAAAAAAATATATTTGTATATTCTATGAATTTGTTTTAATAATATTAGCTAACTTATTTATTAACTGTTTCATAAAACTACCAGGTTGTAATATTCGTATCGATTGGAGCATGGTGTATTTAAAAAAAAGCGAGATTTGGAGGTTCGATTTTAGCACATTTCGTAGATGATCAGCGGATATTGCATATACGATTCCATTTAAAATAAAAAGTGGTTAGCGGTGAATAGTGAGCGTCTAATAGATATTTGAATATTTAAAAAAAAAATAATAAGCAAAACTTCTAATCCTTTTAAAAGACGGTTATGATCAATCAGTCTATATATAAATAAACTACTTCGTAGTTTCTTTCCAGAAACTTAAGTACGTTTCGTCATTACAAAGGCAGAATTTCATATATATTTTTTTTTAATCTAAGCCAAATTCGCTGATTGTAAAGACAAATAATCTACGTTCTTCCAAAGGACGTAAGTAATATTTCAGTGTCTGTTTACTAGCACATTCGTTTATGTGCAAAATATTTCACGAATAATAAACATTGCCAGTTGTATTTATTGGTCATTTATTTTAAATCCGGATGTAACTATAATTGTATAGCTACAGAAACTTTTTCGGCGTGAGATCATCAAATGGATTTTGTATGTGTATATAATCTGTATAGATATGACGATGTCTAAAGGTCTTAGATTTCATAAAAGAAGTGTACAGCATATACAGTCAGTCACAAAAGTATTGGCTCACCCGGATATTTCAGAAACTTGAGTAAGTTTTAAAGGTTTCATTTTATATAAAAAATAAAACTCAATCGTGTGGATATTCTTTATTTAGTGTACTTGAATATCAACCATAATCTAAAATAATTTCGCAAATTTCATAGTCGCAAATAATACTGCATAACAAAGTAGGCGATGGAAGACACAAAAGTATTGACTCACGAACAATGGTAAATAACAAAAACATAAAAAATTTAATTAGTACTGTGTACACTATTTTTTTTTTTGTGAAATCGGGTCTTATTTGGTCCCATTCTTGCTGCAAATATTGCTCTCCTTGTTTAAAATAGCTGCGTTTCTGTAATAACTGTTTAAGATGCGCCCATAGATGTTCTGTGGGGTTCATGTCCGGCGACTACGGTGGTGTTTCTAGACGTTTGGGTACATTATATAAAATCCATTCCTTTACAACTCTTCCACAGTGCTTTGGGTCGTTATCAAACTGTTTCAACAGGATAACAACAGAATTTCAGCAAAAGTGGTTTACTAGATTCAATTTTTCAGCATTGGTGACTAAATTCCTCTTTAGGATGTCTAAATACACCAATTTATTTATTATCCCCTCTATGAAATGAATGTTTCCTACCCCAGCCGTCGATATGCACCCCCAAACCATTGAGGAGTTGCCACCATACTTTACTATTTTCTTTGTTAAAAGCTTGCCCGGCTTTTCTTCGCCGTACACGTTTTCTCTGTGATGAACCAAATATTTAAAATTTACATTCGTCACTAAACATCACATCATCCCAAAACTCAGCTGGTTTAGTCATGTATTCCTTTGCAAATTTATACCTCTTATTTTTGTTGATATCACGTACCCATGGTTTCTACCAGCTTGCAACCATGCATTCCAGCCTTCCTTATTGTTCGACGCACAGTTTCTACACTTACATTTTTATGTATTGCTTCTTACACTTCGGTACAAATTTCCTTTGCATTCACTTGCGGATTTTTTCGAACATGCTTTAGAATTCTTCGTGTTCCGTTTTTGGATCTAAAATTTTTGGTTGCCCCGTTCGTAGCTTGTTTATTAGTCTTATTCTTTTTGATTTTTTTATATTGTTTTTTTACTGTACTTTGGGCTATTCCTAGGTCATTTCCAATTTTTTTCTGGGAATAACCCTTATTATGGTAGGCAATTACTAAATTTCTCTCCGCCAAAGATCGTTCACGAGCTTTCCCCGTGTTAACACATCAAACTATCATCTACTCGCCATAATATGCCAGGTAGTCCAATCAATAGGGAATGACCCGGTCACTAATTGTAAATAGCAAAAAAAAATTCAAGAAACACAGTTTTTTGCTCTCAAAATGGCGGCCGCTAACATAACCTAAAAAATTCGCAAGTCAAAAAAAACGGTTTTCCGCGAATAAAAAAGAAAGCAGTGCTCGGATTGGGAAAAGTTGTAGATGATGAAAAAATCTTTCGATTCAATTTTTGTGAACTTGAATCGATTCATTACTTTTCGAGATTTATAAAAAAAACCGGTGAAAATTGCGTTTTTTTTGTTTTTACTCTAAAAATAACAATATTTGATGAAAACATTAATAATTTCAGAAAATATAGTCCTAAGTGAGACGAAAACAATCATTTTTGTACAATTCCAAAATAATTTTTTTTTCAAAGTTATAGCTGATTTCGTAAAAAAAGGTGTTTTCGTAAAACGGTTTTTCCATCGAAACGGATGGTCCTACAGACTTGTTCGAGGGCTTATTTTCTTCGTCAGGAGTTGTACTACAAATATATTTTCAGCAACAATCGATTTTTTAAATTTTTTATATAAAAATCGCGTTTGAAAATGACGTAATTTTCGTACATCGTTTTATTACAAGAATTTATTGGAAAAAAACCGATGTACGAAAATTACGTCATTTTCAAACGCGATTTTTTTATATAAAAAATTAAAAAAATCGATTGTTGCTGAAAATATATTTGTAGTACAATTCCTAACGAAGAAAATAAGCCCTCGAACAAGTCTGTGACACCATCCGCTTCGATGGAAAAGCCGTTTTACGAAAACACCTTTTTTTACGAAATCAGCTATAACTTTGAAAAAAAAATATTTTGGAATTGTACAAAAATGATTGTTTTCGTCTCACTTAGGACTACATTTTCTGAAATTATTAAATGTTTTCATCAAATATTGTTATTTTTAGAGCAAAAACAAAAAAACGCAATTTTAACTTTTTCCAATCCGAGCACAATTTTCTCTTTTATTCGCGAAAAACCGTTTTTTGACTTTTGCGAATTTTTTAGGTTATGTTATCAGCCGCCATTTTGAGAACAAAAAACTAAGTTTCTTGAAATTTTACTTTCTATATGCTCAAATTTTTTTTTGCTGTTTACCAGCAACAATTAGTGACCATTTAACATAGGGGCTCAGACAGATTGATTGGACTAAGGGGAACTACACACTGAAACTGCACACTGGTCTTGGATTATATGCGCATACGACAAGCATGTATTATTGTTTATCAAACAAGCGACGTGTGTGGGTGAGTCGATACTTTTGTATCTTCCATTCCCTACTTTGTTATGCAATAATATTATTTGCGACTACGAAGTCTGCGATATTTTTTTAGATTATGGCTGATATTCAAGTACGCTAAATAAAGAATATCCACACGATTGAGTTTTATTTTTTATATAAAATCAAATCTTACTTACAAAACACTTACTTATAAAAAACTTACTCAAGTTTCTGAAATACCTACCCAGGTGAGTCAATACTTTTGTGACTGACTGTATACGTATTTATTATGCTGGTGATTAGGTGATTTTAAATAACTAGTCTGGTATCTTATGAGTTTACGCGTTGGTGTATTTCTGTTAGTGTTTTATCATATTTATTGTCTCTTTTCGTGATTTATCCTGCAAGTTTCAACATTATGTGTGCATTATAATATTAACTTTTAGTGTTGTAAGAAATAAGTATAAGAAATAATAAAGTATGCAACATCATGTAATCACATTTATAGCCGGTTTATGCTTTAAATTAATTTAATTTCTCCTTGAATTAAATATTTATTTTAGAACTTGTTACTCTGTAAATGAATTTAAGATAAATAAGTATAATTTTATAAAATGTGTTTTGTTAATACTACTACGTCTATCATCCGACTGTTAATTATCATTCGTTTATATAAAACAGAATATAAAAATGTTTAAAAACGCCATAAAAAGAAGTTACTAAGCAAATAAGATTACACATTCTGCAGACATTTCTCTCAGACACATTCGATAACATGTAAATAGTTTCGCATTTGTTTCTCATTTTGGAGATTGAGTACAACTTGAATTTTTTTTTTCACAAAATGAAAAGACGATTGAAAATTCGTTTCATATATGTATGAATCATTCATATTACCTCTTTATTTGAATATGTAAACACTAGAGGTTATTTACATACTTCTCAATCAATTAGGTTAATGATAGAGATACAGGATATATAAATAAAATTATGTTGACATTTTAGATTACTGACAATTTCGATTACAATTTTTGCAATTGAAGTCAGTACCTATAAGCCCTCAAAATGGACCTATTTTAAAAATTTTCACAAACGTTATCTTTGGAAATGTCTTATTCTGAAGAAAGTAAAATGCAAATCTAATAGTATTCCATTTTTCTTTTTTGATTTATCCGGAATCGGAGTCAATAATCATGAGGCCATTTAGATGATAATTGATTTTTAAAAATCGCCAAGCTTTTCGTTGAACCGGGAACAGCGGTAAAGCCAATTGATACGCAGAGAAGAAATAGAAACGAGAACAAATTACTGCTTTAAAAAGATCCACACAGCCAAAATTTGAACGGTGTAATTTTACAGAATCTAGCTGGTCAATGACCATTATACCTGAATTCCCATTCAATTGAAAACAAAAAATTAAAAGGAAGGCATTAAACAACCAATCCCTCTTTCCTTGGTCAAGAAAAGGAAATTGGTTGATTTAGGAAAATTGGATTACATACATTAGATCTGTAATATATCTAGTATTAGTCCCCCTGCTGAAACTATAATCTGCAATTTGCTAGAATATAAAATACCAGTGTAAAGAATGAGTGTGTAGCAAGGCATTTGACTAACAAACTAAAATTGTATTTTTAGAGTTTGTTAGTCAAATGTTTGAAATTGTCATATCACTTAGCTTTAAGGTAAATATTGCTTCTTGGTTTATTGTAAGGTTCATCATTTGTGAAATTGAATTTTGATGAAAAAGTTTGCACATGCATCAATTAATAATCTCTTTACATATAGGGGCGAGGATAAACACATGAACACCATACTCAGGGAGAGGTTTCAAGCTCTCCGTTGGGACTCGAATTCAAAAATACAATAACACCCCCAATCCTAGCTCAGTCCGGCACCCCGAATGACAGCTATAACACAATATTGTTATAGCTACCTCTAAACGAGATGTAATGATGCATAATACAATGTTCTATTTTTATTATCTGAGTCGGAGAACTGACCTGAATGCCTATCGTATTCTTTGGATTATTTTAATATTCTTTGGTTTGCATGCCTTCTTTGGATATCTTAAAAATGAAGAAATTAATAAATGAATTGTATTCATACCCCTATTAATAGGAATAACTTTATTATAATATAAATGTGTATAAACACTTAAAAATATTCGAGAAATGTCGAAATACAGACATTTTACCAAATTTGCATTTTCGTTACTTAATATTTTAAAATATTATAATTGTTACTTTGGAAAATCATGCGTGTTTGAGTTAATTTCAACTCAATAATTGATAAAACAACTATAATAAATAAAACGTTGAAATCCTTTGTTCCAATAGCATACAATGTCGTTAAGCATGCTAACTATTGGGAGTTTAAAAAACCTCAAATCTTTTTATAAAACTTAACTAAAAAAGCATATAGCGAGTTCTTTAATTTTTAAAGAGAAATGCAAAATTATGTTTTTCATTAAACGCAAAGAAATTTTGTAGAAAATTTTACTTATGGGGGCCTTCCCGTTTTTTCTTCAAAAAACAAAAACAGTTATTTTAAGAATTAATTGTAGGAAACGGTTAAACGGATTTTAATAATTTTCTATTTTTCTAAAAAAAATTATTTTACAAAAAAATATGGCGGCCGTCGACCCACGCCCCTTTATGGTTTGCTTCAGCGGACACAATTGCATTAAGTGCAGTTTTCCAGCGGATGGTGTTATCTGAAATCAGAACATAAAGCATTTTTATAAAATATAGGGGGTTATAGCTAAATCCTACCATAGGACTTTGTAACATTTTAATTTTACGCGATTTGGCGTAACTTTGAAGGAAAACTACGATTTTCACAACATATTTTCACCTTTAAATTATTAGAAATCCAATTTTTGCAATATTAAAATCCTATGATAGGATATAGCGACATCGATTGTGAACATTTCAAGCTGATGATCATTAAAATCGATTCATTGATACCCGGGAAAACTGCAGTTAAGGTGCACGTTTTAAAGTGCAAAAACTACATTTTTTACACCTTAAAACGTTGTTTTTGGATCTTAAGTGTAGTTTTATTATCATAAAAAATTATTAAAATCCGTTTAACCGTTGCGCTACAATTAATTCTTACAATAACTCTGTTTTTTCGAAGAAAGAACGGGAAGGCCCCCTTAAATTTTGTAAAAAAAATTGAGAGTCATCCTGCAGCTCGAAATTGATGTGGTATAAAAGGATGAGGTTTACTCTTATTCTTAAGTAAAAAGAGCGCTAAATGAATGCATAAGAGATCAGACTTGTTCTGTCTGTTCTGGATCCTCATGGAGAACATCTGTCAACGTACGAATAACAATTACACTCTGAATTAATTGGACTTGATGAAAATCCATATTTATACAAAATTGAAACCTTTGCTGGTTAGATTTTCACTTTTTATTTGTTAAACATAACAATTGCTTCGCCAACACAGTGGCTTCTTCAGATGTTGAGTACATAGACTAAATTTTACATTGTGGAACTGCGTTTATATAACTAGGGTAATTATAGGTTTATTACTATGGGATTTCCTACTATTAAACTATTGGAATTAAGTTATAAAGTTTTAACGGATGTTATCTGTCAATTTTAAACACGATTTTTTAGTTCTACGTGCTATCAAAAAATCGTGGTTAAAATTAAAAAGAACAAGAGAAAATGGATGTGGAAAATCCAAAACTATCACAACAGAAGATATACACATTGTTTGTCTCGCAAAAAAGAGCCCATTTATCACATCAACACAAATAAAAAATGAATTAAGCCTATCCATTAGCACTTCATCATTAAGGAGAAGGTTACTGAAAGTAGATTTAAAATCAAGACGGTTCAGAAAGGTTCCACTACCAAATTGTAACAGATTGCTAAAAAGCTATGCTGTGCAGGAGGACACATTCACTGGAAATCATTAAAATGGTGCAATGTACTGTGGCCTGATGAAGCAAAAGTGGTGCTATCTAACCCTGGCATCAATGAAACCACTTACCCCACTACAGAGACATACACTAAGACCCCCACTACAAGCATGCAATCCTAAGTACACAACAAAAATAATAAAACATTGGCTTGGGGCTGCCTTTCGTGGTATTACTGAATTAGGGAAACCATGACAGATGCAGATGTGTATCTTCATATTTTATAGAGTTTCACGGAAGAGGAAATGTCATTACGCTGGGCGTTGCGACAAGATAATGACTGCGACAAGATAAAGACCCAAAACACATCGCCCGTAAAGTACAAAACTGGTTAAATGAGAATAAATTACAGATTATGGTCTGACTACCACAGTCGCCTGACTTACACCCAATTGAAAATTTATGGATGGATATAAAAAAGGCGGTTGCTTTGACAAGTCCAACAAATAAAGATTTGTGGAAAAACATTGAATCAACGTAGAAATTCATTGATATTCAGCTATGTCGAAATTTAGTGAAATCCATGCCACGCAGATGTGAAAAAACAAATACTGAATGAATATTTTATGATGTCTTCTTATAGAATATGAGTTTAGTTAATTTTTTTTTTAGAACACTGCTACTTTCATGAAGAAGCTTAATATTACTTTTTACGAATATCTATTTTTTATTTTTCTAAGACAGAATGTTTTTCTTTTATTTATATTTTTATCATTTTATTTATTTTTAATATGAAAATATATGTTATTTAAATTTTATATGTACATTCCTCTAAATTTCAATATTATATGACTAGTGTGGTCCATCAACAAATTTACAACTAATATTCTGTGGGTGAAAATAAAATTAAAAAAAATCATATTACGCCACGGAAGGCCCCACCCACCCATTCTTGGTGTGTATGTTTAAAAAATGTTCTTTCATTTTGCTATCCATTTTAGAAATATAGGCTACAAAACATCGTACCCTGTATATTACACTGTGGTTAGAGTGATCAAGTGAGTTTTTTATTATTTCATCTCAAAACTTCAAAAGGAAAGTGATCGTATGATATTTGATGAGTTTAGAAGAACTTTTCGAAGGTGATTAAATCTGCTTGTTATCATCATCAGCAACTGGAAATAATTTCATTTTTAACCGACTTCAAAAAAAGCGGAGGTTCTCAGTTCGTTTGTATATACATATATATTTTTTTATGTATATATTTTTTTATGTACGTTTCAAACCTTTTATGTTTATAAACCGATTTTAATTATTCTTTTTACGTTGGGTTCAGTATAGCTCCAAGGTGGTCCCATCTTAATTTCATTGGTATTGGGCCTTGGATTTCGAAGATCCACAACGGAACTCTTCAACTATTCAAGTAGCCGCCTTTCTCATTCGCAAAGCATCCCTAGTAGGTCTACCCATCACTTAAAATTGTAAAATAATATGTTAAAAAAATGGCTTAAAAAAAGTAACAACTAAAAAGCAAGAAATAAATGCTTTCTACAAAAATTTAATACTTATTGTTGTTGCGTATAATGCAAGTAAGAAATTATTGTTTATTATGTAATTATTATTAATTGTTTTATATAATTTTGAAGTCGGTGCGATATAATATTAGGAATGCGAATGCCGGGCCTCGGCAATTTTAAATGTAAACTCGTTGTTATAGTAGCAAGGTATATATTTTTTTGTTTTACTTGGCACCGACTTCAAAATTATATAAAACAATTAATAATAACTACATAATAAACAATAATTTCTTAATTACATTAAACGGAACAACAAATAGGTATTAAATTATCGGAGAAAACATTTATTCCTTACTTTTTAGTTGTTACTTTTTTTTAAGTCGGTTTTTTTAAACATATATTTCCACAGAGAAGCTTATAAACGGCTCATAGGTATTCGTGATGTGCTGCAAACTATCTTTGTAACAAAAACAAAAATAATTTATTTTATACATGTCATAGTGCCACGGAAGTCATTGTTAGCCAACATTTTTTTTTGTGTAAACAATTTTATTGTTTTTTTTTATTGTTACTCCATGTTGTTATTACCTAATAGATAATTGGATTTTTTAAGCAGTAAATTAAAATAATTAAAAGAAAAACAGTTGTAAATGATAATTTTTTACAATTAATTTCGTTCGTCGAACGTTTCGTTTAATGACAATCCTGTTTTCTGTGGATAAATGGCAATATTTGCAATATGCCTGCGATCTAATTGAAATATTGAATTCGAACCATAAAAGATAACGACATTTATAAAGTACTGTACTGTAGAACGTGCATTATTTTAACTGATTTATGCTCGTTGTACTTCATGGCTCATGACTTTATTAAGAACACGTATTTGCCAAATTTTCTTCCAACAATAATAATTCACGTTAACATTGGACAGGCAGGTGTGAGCATAATTATTTTAGAAAGTGACACAATTTATGACTCGAGATGTTTTGTGTAAAGTGGTATGCATCATAGTATTTTTTTTTAGTATTTGTTGTGTTATTTTTTCCTTTTATTACACCTGTTATGTTCTACACTATGAGATCGTTACGTTTTAACAATTACATCACGTAAGAATCTAAAAGTAATTCTGATCGAGCTGGCCAGTTCTAGAATGAGCATCAGGGAATGAGCTCCGCCGAAACTTCTGAAAGTGATAAGATTGAGTAGGGATACTTTTACAGTTATATACAATATTTCTCTTGCAATTAGTTATTTTTTCTATTTTAATTAAAATGGTTATTCAGAAAGTTGTTTCATCTTTGACAAACTGCATACTTCTTGACAAATTCGATAGTTCAGTAATTGTGACAGGTCGATAGGGGAGACAGATAGGAGTTAGTAAACATGGAGCGCATACACAATAAAATAACGCGTCCTTATTATTAAATATTACCATCAAAATGGTGAAAATTTGGTTGCTACGATTCGTAAAGTTGGTTCAGTTTTCGATAGAAATAATGTTCCAGATTTATCACCTAAAAATAATAATCGAAAAAAAGTACTTCATCAGTCACTCTTCACCATATTATCACTAAAGATTTGCTTGCATCTCCATGCTTACAAAGTCCGATTGACTCAACAACTTCTGCCAACAGACCGTACACAGCGAAGAAAATTCACCAATTTGGAAGAATATTGAACAACCGGAAATGAATGCCGATTTTGTGGACAAAGTCATCTTCAGTGACGAAGCCCATTTTCACCGTGATTGCTTCATTAATAGGCAAAATTGCTACATTTGAGGCTTAGAAAATCCACAAATGATTCACGAGAAATATATGCATTCTCAACGTGTCACTGTTTGCTGTGAATTGTGGTCTGAAGGAAGGAATTGCACCATTTTACTTTGAAAACGAGGCAGGTAATACATTAACGGTAAATGGCGATCGTTATCGCCAGTTACCCAGTTCTTGCCCTGAATTCAGCAACGACAAAGTCGAAGCTGGTCTATAATTGCTATGAAGCATTGAACCACTTGGCAGGGAAGGGACCGGTGGAACTCTTATGGATACCTGGGCATAATGGCATTAAGGGAAATTTAATTGCAGATGACATTGCCAGACTAGGGACCAGGGAAAACCTCCATGGACTAGAACCTGCAGTGGGAATAAGTCGGAATCTGATCAGAGACCGCATCAATGGCTGGACAAGAGACCAGCACAATAAAAGATGGAGAGGAGTAACGGGTTGTTGAATAACCAAACTCTTCATCGAATACTCAGAGATTGAGAAATGGGCCCAAGAATTCATTAAATTGAACAGGCACAAAGCCAGAACCCTGGTGGGAATCATACCACCATAGTAGTCTGAATGCATATAAGCACAAGCTGAGGCCGACTGATAGCCCGGCCTGCAGATACTGTAAAGAAGACGAGGAAACCTCGATTCATCTTCTTTACACCTGCCCCGCACTGGAGAAGAAGAGGTACCTTATATTAGGGACCACTGTTATCCTAGAGGAGGCGAGGCTTAAGGCGGGGGATGTGCCTAAATTGCTCCTGTTACGGGATAGCATTTTTGGGTAATGACCCGGATAAGAGGGGATCGCCAAGGGACTACCCATATGATCAGTGGCTGATGAGACCCAAACCCATATAACATAATGTAATGTACCCAGTTCTTTGTGTCTCAATTACATTGATATTGCTTTTGAAGACATGTGGTTTCAGCAGAACGGTTCCACTTGCCATACAACCCGTCAAACGACGATCTTGCACAAGATCATTCCTGGTCGCGTTATCTTCCGTTTTTGTGACCAGAATTCGCCGCCACAATCTTGCGATTTACTACCTATGGATTTTTTTCTGTGGGGTTTTTTGAAGTCTCATTTTTACTCTGTATCAACGATATACGGCCACATCTATGCAAAATCGTTATTGAAAATTTCGCCAGAAGAGTACTCGTGTGCCACCAAAGCCGTGGCGGCCAGTTACCGGTTATGTTGTTTCATAATTTCCAAATGTCTACATTATAAATCAATAAACATTTCAATACTTTGCTGCAGAAAACCATATTTTATTTAAAACTCACATCTTTTCTCTTTTTTTAGACACACCTTTTATAAATAAAGTAGTACATGCTTTAATAGCATATGAGTTGTGATCGATTCATGTTGACGCCACTTTCGTACACTTAAGTGCGGCAAAACATGATATATACATATTTATTATTTCTGTTATACAATATCACGCCTCGTCGTGCTTACTTTTAAAGAGTGTTGTACAAGCAGTGGCGAAGCGTCCATTAAGGCTGTAAGGCGCAGCCTACCCTATATTTTAGATGGTAGACCCCTTTTTTATATTGCCACTTGCCTTTGCCAGAATGATAAACATTTTCTATTCATATTATCATACATATTTCCATTTAAACAAGCGCCGGCAACCGGCAGTGCGCAAGCCTTGGCCGACCGCTGTCTGGGCTGTCGACAGCCAGCCCAGGCAGCGGATTGGTTTTAACGGAATTATAGAGATCCGCGGTGCAGGGGAGGAGAAGAGGGTACGCGAAAAATGGCATGCAATTTAGCTAGCCTGATCGATCAGTTTGCGTAATACAGTGGCTATAATATTGACCTGTCGTTACTCTTAGTGATTAGTGTTATTTTTAAGAATAATGGCGGCCCTAGACAGCGCCAATTTAGTAGACTTTCGAATTAATAAGAGTGGTTATTTTAATAATTTATCTTTAGAAGATAAATTGAAAACTAAAAACGCATATTTAATTATAAACTGAAAATGAAAGCGGCCAAACCTACCAATTTATTTCAAGAACTATAGAATATATTAAAAATGAGCAGCCCCCCCTCCCTCGCCTAATTCAGGATAGCCTACCTTCAGCTTGAATCGACGCTTCGCTACTGTGTACAAGTATTTGGATAGAAACAGATACGACTTTGTTACTTATTGTATCCTGTAATTTATTGCCTTTTACGTTCGGCGATTTATTCTGCTTGGCATCGGCAATGCTTCTTCCTTAAATAACCTTCTGAGGCAATTGTTATCTCCAGTATAATAATCAGTTTAGCAGTTGAGCAAGTAGAATATTGTCATTTTCACTTTCATCAGGCGTATTCGATTCCAACGGAACATGAGATAGTTTACTTAGAGCGAAGCTAGTCGGGGATAGCAGAAGGGTCGAAGGATACAGGGATTTATGCTCTGTGGCATGAACAGTTCTCTGTGGATCAAGATGCCTATAATTCTAAAGCTGCAGACCCCAATGGGGGATTCGAAAGAACGGTATACTGCCTTATATAAAAGCTGCAATTCATGCGTAATATTGCTTGGGAAGGGAAACAACTTAATACTGTTTTGTTCTATAGCCTCAGTAATTGGGGAATATAGATGAGAAAAAACGCTATCAAATGTGACAAGTATTTGCGCTGGTGCGGTGCTTTGTATCTTCCTCAATATTCCATACAGACAATAAACAATTCAGTAGTCATTGGACCTTTTGGGCATATCCTTATAATGGCTTCAGTAGGCAAATTATCACAAAATTCTGGATTTAGACGTTTTCTTGGAAAATTACCATTGGAATAATTGCATTTCTAATAGTATTTAACAGCTTTTCTGGTTATAACATTTTATATACTGATATATGGTGAAGCGACATCCTTTTTCATTTAATTATAAATGAAATTAAATTTCATCTAATTACAAATATATACATTTAATTAATTCATAGGGTTGTGCAATTTTGAAAAGTACGTATGTTTTCTAATTATGGCTTACCATAATTAGAAAATTACTATTCTTGTTGTGTAATCTTCTTAAATGTATAATAATAGACCTTTCTTTGGAAGCACAAAATATTATTTTATATTTTACACGAAAACATTGTACTTCGTTTTCTCATCGACTTTGTTTCAAATTACCACCTTATATAATTGATATTTGACGTATCATTTTCGATAGATATAATTGCGTTCATTAAGGAAGAAATAATGTGATATTGTAATTTTCCAGTCAGGCAACTTTTTTATACATAATAGATTCTGTGAATTTCCAATCTACGAAATATGCCACATAAATTCAGTGTATGCTATAATCGAGCAGTAAAATAGCTAAAGGTAAATATGGAAGGTAATATTTATGAAGTGAAATATACACAAAAGAAGCTATTTCAAGACTTGTTCCTTGCTTATAAAATCCATTTTAGAATTGGTGTGGGGATGTTAATTTTTATTAATCATATGGAACTAAACAAATATTATTAAACAATATATCTTTTGCAAGACAGAAATGCTATAATGTAAATCGTTTTGATTTTAAACATTGCCAAAATGCTTACTCATAACGTTCGAAAATACGTTGTATTTCGTATGTCACTTTTGATATCCTTTCTATAAGAGATCGCGATTTCACGATAAGATTTATCGAATGTGTCTGTCACTGTATATCACCCACCACTCCCTCGCAATATACATCGATTTAAATAAGGTGCTTCGTCATTGAAGTTTTCTGTTTCTTGGATAAGTGAATCACGACTATGTTTTCACTTCAATAAAATCGAAAAAAGCAATTAGTTATTACTCGACCTGCCCATTTCGAAATGCCTCATTAGCGTCGAGTCCGCATACGAGTATAAGCAGCTATGTGTAAATTATAATAATTTATATAATATGTAATACTTACTTAATATTAAAAATCCGAATTAGTTCCGTTAGATTAAACATCTGCAGTATTGCGTATACCTCTGAAGTCGTTTCCGTGAGTGATGTCCCGCGCGGTGAAAAAATATACTTGTATAACGAAATGGCCAATCGACATCTAATTTTACATTTACATAGATAAAACGGTCTCTGAAGTTATGTAATAGAAGCCTGTCGAAGTTATTTAATAGAAGCATTATTACTATATGCCTTAATATAGCGAAATCTGGATTTTTCTTTATTACACTGTTAAATGTCTCTATATTCTATCAAAGTTGTGATTTTTCTAAAGTACATAGATGATATCCGATGCAGAATTGTATTGCTACCGGATCAAGTGTATGTACTATTGCGTTGGCCACATGCGTTTTGCAATCTCTTGTTTCGTCCACGTCTAACGCAGATAGTAAATGTCTGTGCAAAGTACTTCGGCTGGGCAATTTCTTTGTAGGATTTGTTCCAAAATTAACGAAATGGTTCTTTATTCCATACAGATAACGACAAAATACACGAACACTGTACTGGGTGCGGCAACATAATTTCCATTTTTTGAAATGCGCGCCATTCAGGCTGTAAGGGTCGTTGAGGGCGGGGGTGGTCTCATTCGACAGACGTGGTTCTAAAGTTTTGATTTTTTCCATGTTAGTAGCCATCATGCGCTGGAACAGTGAGGAGCGTGCGTTTGCCGTCGAGGCCTACTTTTCGAACGGATGGTCTGTTATAGAAATCCAGCGCGCGTTTCGAAATCGATTCAATGTAGCCCGGTTGGGACCTGTGCTGGACCGCAAATCAATTGTTACATGGGTCATTACATTCATACAAACTGGGAGTGCAACAAGTCGAAGAACTGGAATCCCTCGGCCCATCAGATCTTCTGAAAACATCGCGTCTGCCCTTGGACTTTCCGATCGTTCAGTGAGGCGAATCTTTCACGATGGCCTTCATCACCATCCGTAAAAGATGGCGATTGTGCAGGAACTCTTCGAACGCGACTTCAATTCTCGGATGAACGCATGTGAGGCGCTTCTCGAAAACGTTCCAGAAGACGCAATTGTTTTTTTTCAGTGATGACGCCCATTTTCACTTGAGTGGATGCGTCAACGGACACCAATCCGAATTGCATCAAAGGCCTTTGCATTCACCTAAAGTTACAGTGTGGTGTGCAATTTTTTCAGCTTGGATTGTTGGACTCTGGTTGTTTGAAGAAAATGAGGTTGCAGTAACAGTGAATTCAGACCGGTATGTGAACATGTTGGAGGATTTTTTTCCACGACTTTATGAATTAGACTTAGGGGATTTGGTTCCAACAGGACGGAGCAACGGCGCACACTTAAATGACATCGATAGCTGTGTTGAGAGAACACTTCCCGGAACCCCTCATTTCAATAAGGGGCGATTTGTATTGGCCAGCCCGCTCTCCCGATTTGGCTCCTTGTAATTTTTGTGAGGTTTTTTTGAAATCCCGCGTTTATGTCAACCGTCCAAGGACCTTACAAGACCTGAAGGGCAGAAGTTGCCAACATATCCGCTGCTACGCTGGTAAGGGTCATGTCAAACGCCAGAAATCGGCTTATTCGGTGTATGGACAATAGGGGGCGTCACCTATCTGATATGAGTTTCAAAACTGTGTAAAATAAAACTTTAGACATTTACCTACATTATAAAAAGGAAATAAAAAAATTCTAATTCATAAAATGGGTTTTATTGCGTTTTGAAAAAAATAAGTTATGTTGCCGCACCCTGTAGAAAAATTAAATCGAAGATAAATTATAGATTAAGTATGTCTTGGGCCATTTTTTTTTATATATATGCACTGTTTAGATCCTTTAAACATTTCTTTTGTTATCCCAGTTTATTACAATCCATCCTAGTCGGACATTCAATAATTTATATCACACTATTAGTTGACATGCAGGAGGGGAGCCATTGACTTCCTCCTTTGAATTTAGTCACACGATTAATGTGGAACTATTGGGTTTTTGCTTATAAACTAATTTAAAATCTAGTTGGTAAGTCTTCCGGATCTACGGTTACCAATAAGAAGTCTTCGACGAAGTTGTGTCACCAAACTATTTGGATAGACACTTAGTCTTTGTAAGTATCTCTCGCTATGTTTCTTCATTTCTTGTTTTACACTCACTACACTTAGGTCGCGGTTGATTATTTCATATAGAACGAACCACGGCACATCTACGATTATTCGCAGTAGTTTGGATGGAAATCTTTTAATTACTTCAATATTGGAATTGGAGGTTGAGCCCTACATTTAGATTCCATATGTCCAGATGGGTTTTAAAATACTTTACAAAACGAGTTTATTGCTCAGCATAAGCTGTTATTTGTTTCCCAATGAGCCAATAAAGCTAAGTTTTAATCGCAGTCTCTTCATGAATATATGTTTTCGCCAGGCGAATCTACAATCTTGGTGTATTCATAAATATTTGACTTCTTCCTTTTTTGTTTAGTTGCTGATTGGAGGGTCTTTATTAAGGGTGAAAGTCACGTGTACTGATTTGCTCAGTAGCTTTTATTCGCCACTTTTCTAACCACGTTTGTATTTTATGTCGGTCGTTTTGTAATATACTTGTGGCTATTCTTAACGATTTATGTGTCGCTAACATTGCAGTGTCATCCGTGAACGTGGCTGTAGTGATATTAGTAATAGTAAGAAGGTCAGCAGTCAAGTACAGTGAAGATCCCACTACACTACCTTGTGGGATACCAGATTTTATCGGTAAGATCATGGTTTGTTCATCTTGAATTTTTACTAGGAAATACCTATTCTCCAAGTATTATTGTAATATGCTATATATGTAGGTTTTCAGGGAACACTTTTCTGTTTTTATACATTATTCCTGTACGCTAAACTTTGTCGAAAGTTTATCCTGTATCAAGAAATGCTGCTGTACAGAGCTTTTGTCTTCAAGTGATTTTGGATGTAATTCTGTGCACTTGCTTTATGATTGAATGTTCCTTCTTGAATCCAAACTGATAATCTGGTACGAAGCGTTAAAGAGTAGGCTTCAGTTTCTCTAATAGTAACTTTTCGTACAGTTTTGACAATATCGAAAGTAGAATAATCGGTCTCTACGATATTGTCTCTCTCTTCTGCAGGTTTTCCTGGTTTTGGAATCATTATTAGTTGCGCTACCTTCCACTGATTTGGAATGTGTAGAATTCTATTAATAACATTACAAGTTTGAGTGATGAACTTTATACCAATTTTAGGTAGTTCTTTCAACAATTTTCTCTTTATCAAGTCATAACCTAATGTTTTTTTGGGTCTAGCCTCTTGTTTCTTATTAGTTTAACATCAGGACTTGTGTAGGGTTTGATTGAGAGTTCTAATTGTCTTGGGACATCTAGGAGTTGCTGTATTTCTTGAAAGTTTTACTAATATTCCCATTAAGTTTTAGAGTTAGATAAAAAAATAACAATTTGTATTTTAATTATAATATATAACATGATTTTTTTTCAAATAGTTCTAAATAAATGAAATAGATTTAAACGAATAAACGGAAAATGTAAAAATAACTAAAACACTTGTAAAACCGTCCAGCTTGGAGATTTACGTCTTCATTGTAAAGTTACATTTTGCTAGTGAGGAGGAATAATAGAATAAAATTATTCATTTGCGAATAAAACTATTTTTAAATCATAAGATATGAATTTTAATATTTAAAATCTTACACGATGTTTGAAATGAGCTTTAAAATCTTGAAACATGAATATATATATTTGAACTTGATTCAAGCATTCAAATAAAAATGTAATTTCTGCGAAAGATATATATTAGAAAAGATCTACTAAGATGCCTAGAAAAAGTATCTTTAGATATTTACGTTATCCAATAAGTGCAATTCTATTTGTGTCCATTGGGTTTAATTATATACCTGATACATCAAACATGTCGTGGCTGCCAAAAATATTTAGCAGCATAACTCATGCCATTGCCTATTCCTTATCAGTTGATAAACCCCTTATTTTCAAGCAGTGTTCAACAAAAAGAGTCATTTTCCCATACATCTTTTTTTTAGAAGTATACAATGGTTTTCACATAACTCATTCATTCAGTTTTCTTTAATGTTCCCATGGAAACTAAGTTTAGAAAATAAATTTAGCTATATTTTTTTATTATATATTTTTTTTTTGAATTCGACGTCCTTGTCTCAATAAATTTTGTTAACACATTCCTCTGCGAAAAGTCAACAGTTTTAAGACTGTAAAATCCAAATTTAACTTTACAATGCGTATTTATAATCCCCTCCTTTGTAGGAACATAGACCCTGGAATAAGTAGGGTTGATGTTTTTATTTTCGTAAAATCTTATGAATTGGTGAAATAAATGAATACGTGTACTTTGGTTGCAGATGTCAAGCATCTTTTTTAAATCGTATTTCCAAAGGGTTAGAACTGAGTCCGTGGATCTTTTCAAAGGCACGCAAGAATTTGCAATATGGTTTTCTTATGATTACTCAAAAACTGATAGTAAAAAATTTTGAATTCAAAATTTGATCTGAATCTGAACTGATCTGAAGAGTGAAACTTGGAGCTTTAATTTACTTTTTTTTTAATTGTTCTGCGACTATTTTTCTCAAGTTACAACCCTTTGAAATCACCTAAAAATTTAGAATATTTTTACATCCCCATTAACTTTTGTGACTAGTGTATAACATTGTAAATCTTCAAGTTCTGCTTGAACGTTTTTATCAAAGAGTTGTTTGTAATTTGAAAATTTTTCAAATGAAATATAAGAACCCCTATACCATATCAGTATACATTTTCATTGTGTCAGTAACTCAACAATAGAAGATGTATGATAATAATAACATATTAGTAAAAAATCAAGACATTAATTTTCTGTAAAGCCTGGACGTCCAGTTATTTTTTATCCTGAATACTACTGTTTTCTGAAATTTTTGCAGTATATGTAATAAGTTGCTCTAGACCCGGATATTTTCAATGAAAATATTTCAGCTACATGTAGATTTCTTCCAGTTTCGCCAATAATTATAATCGCATTAACTTTTCATTATAAAGTATGTACTTAATTTTGTTATTATATTTATATTTTCTACGTTTAGGTTTCCTTATTTAACGTTTTCACATTCACTTATCTTTCACAACTTTTTTGTAGCTTCTCACCATATTCTAGTGTATCTTCTCCATCGTTCCTGTCTCTTTAAAACACTTCATCTGCTAACTTACAAATACTTTACAAAATATGTACAGCTTCAACACTTTTTGCGTGATCGACAATAATTGTGAATTAAATATATCGTTTTCATAAAGGTTCGATAAAGCTTAAGGATGAAATGCGTCTGCCTGGTTTTTCCGATTTATCTGTCCTATGTTCTCTAGATAAAATTTATACTGATACCGTTCTATCTTAGTTTCAAGTAATTGTCGTTGAAATTATTTTGTATAACCAAACAATGTTATACGACAAATACCTACGTATATAATTTTAGTTTAATTTTTTTCTTGTCATAGAATCAGTGGCGGCGCTAGCATTATTTATCGGTTGGGCGAAAATAGGCAGGAAATATCTAGGGTGGGCGAGGGCATTAAATATATTATTTTATGTGCGAATGTGAGGTAGTGGTGTTATAAAAGGTTGGGCGAAAATGATTTTGCCTGGGCGCTCGCCCACCTGTGCCCACCACTGCATAGAATTCCATACATATTGACTACTGTTTCGCCCAACCCTGTTTGCAGGTTTGAAGTGGTTTTGGCGGGTTATAATTCAAATATAATTTAACATTCAAACTCAGTTTTGGTCGCGGATGTTAAGGACATTAAGTATGACATAATGTTAATAACTAATAAAAATAAATGTGCATGGTAATTCTAATGTATTGGATGATGTTGGATAGAGTACAGGTTTTTCTAGATTCTTGAACTTTGTGCTTATATAAACGGATGCATACACAAACATAGGTACACTCTTACAACACAGGGAATGACAAAGCTATTCCGCTTTGTGTATCTTATTTTCGTACTGCTCTGTAACTTTCAGATTCGGCCACCTGCTTTTACTTTGATGTTTGTTGGTTTGATTTTAGCTATACAGCATGCAGCCAAACTGAATTAGTAACAGCTGAAGGTCAAAATATATCGAACGAAAAAGTGATGTAATCGATAACTCATATTTAAAAAAATAATAAACTTATAGAGTGGATGCTGTTCTTTGCGTCAATCTTCCCTATCCGATATAAATCGAATCTAGAGAAAAGAGTCAATTAGGTTTATAATTCACGATACAAATTATTTCCATTAATTGTGTCCTATTCCTAACCATCATAATTTGACACAGAGACAAGCACAAGAACAAATAATTACTTCAAATACTGGCATAAAACTTATTTCTGACCTATAATCTAACCTAAATTATTCTCTTTTTTGGAATAGTCATAATCCATTTTTAAAATGGATTTAAATAAATAAGTGGGTAGATTTAAATAAATCTACATATTGCGAAAATCAAAAACAATAAAAGCGACGAAGGAATAAAACTTTCAATATGTATATATAACAAAAGATAAAATACAATAAAATAAATAAAATATTAACAAGAATAACATTATATAGCGGTATTGTACCCGAGAAACATGTAAGTTTAACTCTACTTTAAAATGTAAGTTTACAGAGAAAAACATAAATAAAAATAAAATTGTATTCCTTAGAAATTTGTCTTTGGTATTTCTAAGATGTTTGGCGTACATTTAAAAGCTCCAAATAATGCTCAGCGATTGAAAAGTTTTATGAAATAGGAATACGAATTTGGGAATGGGAATAGTAGGAATAGCGTGCATAAACGAATTGAATAAATGATCAGGGCTGAAAGAAAATGCTGCCAAAACTGCAACCACAGCATCCTTAGAAAATTAATCAGCATATTTCTTTGAAGAAATATTAAACTACGGAGGCCACAATTCAAAATGTGGCAATTTAAAATGCCACATTAGCGGATCCAAATATTTTTGAGAAAAATCTTAGAGGGACAATAGTTTACATGATATGACTAACAATGATAACTCTGTATTTAACTTACTAATATTTTTACGCTAATGACTACCCTACGAATATATTTTCATATAACTGAGTTTGCATTACGCGAAGGTGTTATTGTTTTACGAACACGTCAAATCATTTTTGGAATAAACTCCTTTTACTTTTTAAATAATCAAGGAAATAAAATAGGATTTTCTGTAAGTGTTCCATATCCACCCGCCTAAAATCTCGACGACTTGTAATACAAATAAACAATAAATTTCAGACTCTCCGCCAATAAAAATACAGAGATTGCAATGGAAATAAATCCGCCAACGAAAAATAAATTTCTGCCGTCGAAATTATCTTGGAAAACTGAATTTAAATGCAAATATGATTTATGTTATTGACACACTCAGAGGTGAACGATTAATGTTGATTTTTTACATACTAAGTATAATTTTGAAATGGAATGCCAAGTGGAGATGTTCTGCCAAGTGTTTTCGTCGAAAGCCGTACTTGCCATAGATTTTCTTTAAAAATCCCTCATCATATTTGCTCCTGCCTATTTATGGAATCGTGGAGCTAATTCAGTTCTGCGAATCGATAATCGTGCATTACTTGTCACTCTAGATAGCGGTTTAATATTGCTGTTAATTTAGTTAACAATAATAATAATGCCTTTATTTATTGCCCAATAGAAAAAAAAATTGCTTACAGGACAAAAATATGAAATACAAATAAATACATATACCGGGTCCGGCAACAAGATTGAATGGTTTTGAATAGGTTGCTGTGGAAATACTGTTTATTTGACAAACGTCGAATAGTGATAAAATTGTATTTTATTAGCGAAAGTTTTGTGTTACAATGGAAAATTGGCCGGTTAATCAACGGGTCTCTGCTGTTAAATAATTTATCCTGACCCAGTCCAGCGTGCAAACCCAAAGGTGTTTTCGTTGTGAATTTAATTTGCCACAGTACGCGCTGAAGTGCCATCAAAAAATGCAATTTTGATATGGGTAAGAGATTTCGACATTTTCGACGAAAGCGGCAGTGTAAACTCAAAAGTCGGAGATACCTACACGTACAATTCTGTTCTTCGGCAATCAATTGCACTGCGAATTTCAGAGCGAAGTATACGACGAATTTTAAATCTGGATTTTAAATTTCATCCGTATAAAGTTCAGATAGTCCAGACGCTGAACCCTCTTGATAAAGTTAATCGCCTCAATTTGTGCAGGCAGTTTCTTGAAACATTGAGCAACAATGTAGGAATTGTTGATAAACTAATCATGTCTGACGAAGCTCACTTTCATCTTAGTGGGTACGTTCATAAGCAAAACTTTCGCTACTGGGCAGAACACAACCCAAGAGGAATGCAGAACATCGACTTTATGACCAAAAGGTAACGGTGTGGCGTGGAGTGTGCAGATTTGGTGTGATTGAGCCATATTTTTTTGAATAAAACGGCCACACCGTTACAATCAATTCACTTCGGTACGCTGAGATGTTGGAAACATCTGTGTTGGAGACATTGTGGCTGTGGAATTTCAAAGAATGGACCAAGATGAAGTGTGGTTCCAACAGGACGGCGCCATAGCGCATACAGCGAAACGGTCCATTGCTGTTTTACAGCATATGTTCCTGAATCGCCTAATTTCAAGGTTTAACGACTTTGCATGGCCCGCAAGACCACCGGACCCTGACGGTTCCGGATTTCTGTGGGGATTCTTAAAGTCGAAAGTGTAATCTACCCGTCCCCAAACACTTCTAAAACTCAAAGAAAGAATTTGTGAAAAGATATATTCGATAAACGGATATGTACTCAGACGCGTTATGTTCAATTTCAGAAACAGGTTGCAGCAATGTATAGAAGAAGACGGTGGTTATCTTAGGGATGTGATCTTTGTAAACTAGGTGTTATAAGAAATTTCCAAAATTGTGGTTTTAGTTATAATAATAATTAGTTCAATTATATTCTGTATTTTTTAACAGTGGTCTATTAAAAACCGTTCAATCCTGTTGCTGTATATATACCTTGTATATGTGTAGAGTAGATAACTAAAAAAGAATAAAGAAAAGGTAACCCCTAAATAATTTTAAATATACGATAGAATATTTCAGTAACATATAATTTACACGATAGTAAAAGGTTGTTGTTTTCCTAAAGATAGTAACTCAACATGAGTACATTTGTTTAAATCACAGATTATGTTGTTCATGTTTATTATTATGTGAATATTACATTAAAATTTGGTGACATTACCAGTGGCGGCTGGTCAGGGGTGGCAGGGTGGGCAGTGCCCACCCAGCTGTTTCCTAGAAGAAGAGGAACACAGTTCCAAAGTTCGTTATTTATCATTTATATAAATTACTGAAGATATAATTATGTAATATGTAATTAATTAAATACATTATATATTACATAACAACAATAATACAATGAAAATTTCTGATTATATATACTAATACTAACAGCGCAACCGTGGTGGAAAATTGCAGTGCAAGTAAGTGCAGCAATTCACTCTTCTAACCGTGGATCCGTGGACTAATTGTTATCCTAGCGTGGTGGGTGCCGGGCCGGGTGAGCAGCCACGCCTTTTGCCTTTCTGGATTTGTACATACGAGACAGCCCAAGCGCCTCGCATAAATAAAAAATTATATTTATTGCTTTAATAAATAAATACAAGTAAATAAGTGTCTACCAAGATTAGTTTTAAAATTAATATTGATATTATTGACATAGGTATACTTTCAACATCTCTTGAAAGTTTAAATTATTTCACAATAATATAGAAACATGGGAAACTGGAATATAAAATTAAATAAACAGTAAACACATGAATAGAATTAATTAATTAAAAAATTACGAATGATTTGATTGATTTGAAGACATAAAAAGAAAATTATACGTGTGTAAACTACATGAAACAATTTGAAACACGGACACAGCTTACTCGAGTCTCGAGTAAGCTGTGACACGGGTGGGCTAGACCACCCTGCTGAAGAAGCCTTCGGCAAAGCGGGGAAGGAATCGAGAATCTCCAATGAGTCCGATTTCCGAGTTCAGTTTTCAGAGACGTAGAACGTTGTTTATCTCAGCGATGTCTGTACTCTGTAGGTTAGGGTTTTCAAAATTTTAACGGTTCTTTAACAATAATTACAATAAATTAGTGCGGCAGTCTGTCTGTGGAAGTTGGTACTTTATATTTGTATTTGTTTAGTATTGTATTTATTTAGTATTTATACCATGGCGAACGTGAGAGAAATAGTAAATACTAATACTGATATTATTAACTTCTTGTTAGAACATGAATTTCTGTGTAGCATTTATGAGAGTTTGTACTAGTTTTATCCAATTTTAGTGCTATGCATTTTCAACTTGAAAGCTGAAAGAATTTTAAATCTTAACATATACCTGTACAGTGACTAATATAAAGTGATGAGTCAAAGTTTTTTTTGTTACTACATATATTTTACTTTATTATTTTGCACTCTATAACCTACTAATAGGTAGTTGTTGCCCACCCATGACAAATCACCACGAGCCGCCACTGGACATTACAATTTAACAGCTCGTTCGTTCTTGCAGTCCGGCAATAAAATATACTGTCTTCTCGAGAGCCTGGTCTAGGTATACGTATACTAAACGTGCTTAGTAATGCCACCGAACAGAAACTTCACAAGAAGACAAGAAGGTTCACCCGCCGTCGGAACTTTGATCGAGCGCTTACAAAGGCATGCTGCCACGGAGCTATTGAACAGCGACCTTCTTGAGTATACGGGGGATACTTCATGTTATTTATTTCGTCGATTACTTATTTCGTCGTTGGTGTTTGTTACGAGAGCTAATAGAATATACTTTGGTAAATTAGATGGCGGACCAAATATCTGTCTATTCTAACTTAAAAATAGCTCTCATCTTACTTAAATAATACAAAATATGTTTACCTTCAAACACTTTTTTTTCCATGTTTGTCATCACAGTAACGTCTTTGCAGCTTTTCTTTTCGCTCTCAATACAAATATTACAAGAAACATTATCTAAAATTTTTAGTTTCTGTTCGGTGGTAATGCGGATGCATCTATACTCTTATAAAAAAATTTAAATAAAAATTAAAGGCTAATAAGCACCCTCCTAGAGCTCAATGACTTGATGTCAAACCTTTGGTAGAAGTATAGTATGGTCATAACCCCTTATTGGGTAATAAATAATTATCTATGCGAAATTGCAAATACTTTAAGAAACGCCGTTAAATATTTTTGAAAGTTGATTTATAAGACTTTGATGCTGAGGATACCAAAGGCTGCAATATTCTAATTTCGAGTGAACTAACACAAAATGTAAACATTTTAAGGTAGCAATGTTATTAAATGATATCGTGTTTCTAATCATGAAATCCAAGAGTTTTATATGCATTAACAGCCATATGGTTGACATAATAATATAATTTAAAAATAATCTTAATTCATCAGTAAAAAGAAGATGACGCGACTTAAGCTTTAGAAGCAAATTATTAATGAATAAGATAATGGACAGTGGTCGCAAATTTGAGCCTTGAAGTACTCCAGAGAACGCTAGGAAGGGTTCGGAATTAAAGCCATAATATGAAATAAATAATGTGTAATAATGATAAATACGATTTAATTAAGTGAAGAAGATTACTACTGAATCCATATAATTCTAATCTTGAAATTAGTATATTATGATTCACCTTGTCAAAGGCTTTCAAAAAATCAGTGTACACCACATCCACTTGACCTTTATTTATGTAATTTGCGATTATCTGAACAAATTCTGCAAAATTTGTCAAGCGTTTTACTACGAACCCAATTTCATTAGGAGATAAAACGGGTCGCACATCAAGATAAATGTGGTGTATAACGTCGAAAACTTCTAAGATTTGACGGAATAGTGATTGAGCAATAATTTTTTAGATGAATGACCATTTTTAATATAGGACAGATTAATATTCTTTATATCATCCTCGAGTCATCTATCGGCTCAATAGTTTTAAGAAAATATATGAGTATATATTTTGGTTACCCACATTTCATTCGTATTATCCTATAATTGCAAGCAATGATAAAATTGGGAAACAGTTGATTAGTAATTCCTAGTCACCCTGGGTACTTTTTTATTGGTTTTTTCATAAGTGATGATTTATTGTGTATAAAATATACTATTCATGTCATCGCTATTTACCAAACAAAAAACTCTCTAATCTTGCCGATAAACGGAACAGCCTACCTGATCCTAGCCATAAAACAAGCCACGGTATGCGATAAGAGCCGTTTGGAATTTTTCATTTGGCAAATAGAGATGAAATAAACTATACACTTACATCATGTATGAAAATTAGATGAATTGTCATCTGTTCTTCCCCAGAGAGCTTCCAAGAATGCCTCCAAACATTCAGAAAATATATTAAGTATACATAAACACATTAAGTTGTATGTTGATATACAACATTAAAAGTATGCTTGCAATGCAACTGACCAAAGTTTAAATTTATAATTTTATACTATAAAGAGTGTGGATTAGAATTTGACCATTTTACCACAACTGTTTGCGGTTTATTTATTAACACAGTTATAACTTTTTGCGGTTTATTTATTAATGATTATACCCAATAGATGTTATTTGAGGGACAATAAAATTGCAGTTTATTATACATGTTATTAAAGATAGTTTCTACTATATTTGTTCCTCACTTTATATAAATAGGTTTATGTTATACCTAACACTTATAACTACCGACATATCATTTACCTTTTGATGCTCTAAAACTAACAAAATGCCTTATTGTTTCGTAATTATGATAAATATATTCATTATGTATTCGAATATTATAAAATCGTTAATGAATATTCCGTACGTAATTGATCGAAATATAATCAAGAAATGGAAAAATATAGTTTGGTTTTGGTTTAATTTATTCCATACACATGAAGTATGGAATACATTAATTTTAAGCGTTATTGTTATTTTTAATCGTTTTGCAATATGTCTGTCTATTTTAAAATTTTCAGCTTGTCATTAAAAGATTCCTCCGGCTCTAATCTCCTTTAAATTCCGACTAATTCCTGGAAAATTGTATTCACACGGTGATAGTCTCTCACACAGTCTCCCGGATTATGCCGCATCTCATTTGAAAGGGATTTTGAGTGTATATTCAACAGTATAAAGCGTTATAAATTTGGTACACTAATAACTTTTTGAAAAAATGCATTAATGCCTTGTGAACTCAACAGAGGTATTTCTGCAATACTATTAATTTTGAGGAAAAGTTGAAACTGTTTAATTTACATTTTTAGAGTTTATAAATATTTTATGGCCATTTAATATAAACTTTTTATTATAAATCCCTCAAAAAGAAGTAGTCCAAAGGGAGCCGAGGTGGCTATTCTGTTGTTTTATGTATTTCTATCTACTTATGGATATTATTCTATCTACTTATTTGCGTTTCCCTGAATTAGAAATTTTTAGCGAATCGACTAAATAATCTCTCCCACATGAAAAATGCGTCGTGTTGATACCTGTCTGCTTCATATGGATAATTAACAAAAAGTTCTTTTAATATAGTTAGTAAAAATTTGGTCAACATATTTAAATAAACATCACCATTAATTATGTCAAAATATAGGATCAATTATGTTATTATTAACAATACCAGCCCAAATGTTTCTTTTTATTTTGGGAAACTGCATGTGAAGTTTCCATTATCCAATGGAAATATCTCTATTTCAATACAGGTAGTTCTGTTTATTAGTCATACCCTTTAAATGAAATAGAGTTAGTTTCATCAGAAAACTATTACTTTTCCGCACTCTGTAAAAGTAATGTAATCGTGTAAGTAAAATTGAAAAAAAAAAATTGGGTTTATTTTCGTTTTTCGGCCTAAAAACAAAAAGAAAATATATTTTTTTAAATGTCTGCTGTGTGTGTGTCCTTGTCGTCGGAATCTATTCTTGTTAGCACGATAACTCAACTAAATCGTGTCGGATCAATCGGGTTTTGACTGATTCTGATCGGGGACGTCTCCCAGACGACACCTATTGATTTTGAGGTGGATAGAACACAGTCTACTATGTACATGGGTCATGAGTCTTCAGAAAGCACAATGGTCGATTATTTGAGACATCTGTTTTGTTAGTACCATCACTCAATTAAAATCTTGTCGGATCGATCAGGTTCCGATTGATTCTGATTAAGGACGTCCACCAGACGACATCTATTTATTTTGAGGTGGATAGAACACATCCCACTCTGTCCGTGGGTCATGAGAAAGCACGATGGTGGACTATTTAAAAAAAGTAAAACTGTCGCATAAAACACATATTCTGCATTTATCTGTTGGTTTATTTTTTCTCGGCCACTCAATTTGGAGGTAGAGATGTTCTACGTGAGAAAAAGTCCGTTTTAAGGTTTTAAAACTATTTATTTTATATAGAAACTGCATATCTGCTTGTCACATTTTCTTTTTTAAAACATGCAGAATCGATGACTTCCTTTCATCGATTTCGGCAGCAAGTTGTCTAGTTACTTCACACGGATTTTCCTCATTATATACCAGTATATCTAACTGTTTTTCCCCAAAATCCTAGATAGTATTACTTTTATCCTAGAATTCTTACCCTAGTCCTTGTTTTATCACCACATAATAATCATAATTAGAATGTCTGTTCTCTGAGTTTCGGATAACTGGGCCATAATAAAATTATTAAATAAAGATACTTTGGAACCAGGTCATTACACCGAAAAATACACACGACATTAATAGACTGATGTTAACAAGACGATTATCATAACATTATTCATGATTATGAAGCTGCCCATCGTGAATACTGCATCACTATGGTGCTTCCTACGGGTAATTTCGCGGCAGCTTAAATACCTCTGCATCGAGTTGGGATCCTTGAATCGTTGTAAGTACAAGCAATTCAGTTCAGATTTGCCGTCGAATTTTACCACATCCATTTTATATAAATGCAGTAATTAATACATCATATAAATAATTATAACTTATACAATACCTAGTTGTTTATAAATATAAAGCATCCAAGTGGGTTGTATTTAGTTACTCTGTAAAGTACAAAAAAACTTGATTTGAATAAAACTATTTATATACTCGTATATGGCTCAATAATATACAATGAAAGTTTATTCAAATTTAAAATGAAAAAAGTATTTTTACAAAACCGTTTTTCTTTGTGAATTCGTAACTCTGTACATTTAAACCGATTTGTATCTCTTAAGATAAACGACATACGACTGGTAGGAGCAATTGATTAATCACGTATACCCGTAAAGACATGTATAATTAAAAACCATATGCAAACTTATAATAAATAAGGGAATTGAGACGTTATATATCAATCGTTATACTCATCGCTATATCGTTATACTCATTATTAAGGCTGTGGGAAATGTACTGCGCACCATAGACGCAGATATCGTAGTAAGGGCAATAACATAATAATACAAAGTAATTAGTAACAAACGTACTGACCTATTACAAGTAAATATAATACTGTATACTGTATTTACCCTCTTAACTAGCGCGATGAACTAGCATCATCATCATCATCACGAACTGGAGACGATCCGTAAATACGTTGCAGCACCAGATACGTTTTGTACCAGTATCAGGTACGTACACATACTTGTCTCAGTGAATGGTGTTCACTGTGGGGAAAATATGTTCTTATATTTGGAGAACAACCTTTCGATATCTACTGATGTAATACAGGCATAAATAAAATACTCTCTGCATTTTATTAACGGATCTGTAGATGCACTATCACTATTAGCAGTATCATCACAAACTTCTCTTCATCATCATGAGGTCATCAGTCCTAAGACTGGTTGGACGCTAACCTCCAGCTTCTCCTATCTTGTGCTAACCTACGCATTTCGCTAATTGTGCTACAACCTACATCCCTTACTATTTGCGAGCAGTAGTCTAATCTAGGCCTACCTCTGCCTTTCTTCACTCCTATTTCTGACTCCAAAATATCGCGGACTATTCCCCGATGTCTCAGAAAGTGGCCTACCATTCTATCTCTTCTCTTCTGTATGTTTTTCCACATACTTCTTTTCTCGCCGACTTTCTCCAATACTTCTTCGTTTCTAACCTTATAAGTCCATGGTATTTTCATCATTCTTCGGTAACACCACATCTCAAAAGCTTCTAATTTCTTCCTACTTGCTTCCCCTACCATCCAGGTTTCGCAACAGTATAGTGCCGTGCTCCATACATATGTTTTCAAAAATCTCTTCCTTGTTTCCCCCCGAGCATAAAAGTGCTTTCTTTTTGTTAAAAGCTACTCGACCCTGCGCTATTCTTTGTTTTATGTCTTTATCGCTTCTTCCATCCCAATTTATTTTACTTCCTAAATAAGTGAAGTCTTTAATTTCCTCCAATCTTTCATTATTAATTTGTACTTTCGTTTTTGCTCTGCTCTCGCGCCCTCTGCACACTAACACTTTAGTTTTGGTTTTATTCGCCCTCATTCCGTATTCATCTGTCAACACTGCCTTCATTTCGTTAAATGCTGATTCTAATTCGTCCTTACTAGATGCTAATACTGCTATATCATCCGCGAATCTCAGCATTTTTAGTTTCTGTCCCTGTACTTTAATCCCGAAATCCACTCTATCTTTTACCACATTAATCGCCTCTTCGATGTACAGATTAAAAATTAGTGGTGATAGCGGACATCCTTGTCTTACTCCTTTCGTAATACCTACTTCCCTTTTTTCCCCTTCTACTTCTATAACAGCAGTTTGCTCTTTGTATAGATTGTGTACTACTCTCCTATCTCTATACTTCATTCCCGCGCTCTTTAGTATCTCGAACATTTTTCCCATCTTACGTTATCAAAAGCTTTTTCTAAATCTACAAATCCTATATAAGCGTTCTTTCCTTTTTCTATTGTTTTCTCTAAGATTACTCTTAGCGCTAGAATAGCTTCGCGAGTTCCCCTATTTCGCCTAAACCCGAATTTGTCTTCTTCTAGTATTTCCTCCGCTCTATTTTCAATCCTCTTTTGCACTATTCTGGTTAAGATTTTTGACGCATGGGAGGTTAGGCTAATCGTTCTAAAGTTCTCGCATTTGTCTGCTCCTCTCTTTTTCGGTATAGTAACGATAATGTTCCTCTTATAATCCTCCGGCATCTCGCCCGTTTCGTGTATGTATTTTACCAGTTCAAACATACTATTTACTACTTTCTGTCCCGCACATTTCAAAATTTCCGCCTGTATTTTATCTACACCCGGCACTCTATTGTTCTTTAGCCCCCTTAGTGTTATTTAAAATTCCTCTCTCAATATAGGTTTTCCTACATCTTCCCTATCGATGTCTTCCTCTAATATCTCTCCTAATTCTTGACCCTCGTATAAATTTCCTAAGTACTGCTTCCATCTATCCGCTTTCTCCTCTCTTCCGATCAGTATGTCCCCCGATTGACCTAACGTTTCTACTTATTGTTCCTATATCCCTGAAGTTCCTCTTAATTATTTTGTAAGCCTCATCGGTCTTACCTACTTGCAGCTTATCTTCTACTTCTTTGCATTTATCCTCTATCCATTGTTCTTTCGCTTTTCTACATTTTCTAATGATTTCCCACTTTATTGCCTTATAAGTTTTTAGTCCTTCCTCATCTCGTCTGTTTTTGTAGCCTCGTCTCTTTTGCATTAAGTTTAAGATTTCGTCCGTTATCCAGGGCTTCCTAGTACTTGTCTTAATCTGTTAAAATCTGTGTCTTTCTTTAATACACTTTCTCGAACTTTTGTCTGACGCGCTCATTTTCTGCATCATATATAGCGTGTAGCAGTGAATTCACTTGGTTCTCTATTTACAGGGACTTTTGCAATTTCTCTATTGCGTCATGCACTCCTTTATAGTTGGTACGAATAGTTTCTTAAATCAGTTTCAATGGAAATATCTAGGAATTGTGTCTGGCTTTTCTTAATAACTGCAGCCTCGACAGGATTGAATTGAAGTATTACAGGTCTTATTTGCTGGAAATTTTTAGCATAATAAAAAGCTACCTTCAACCATGTTCCCCAACGTGTAAGGACACGTTGGGGAACATGGTTCCCCATCGGCTCGGCTCTGGTGGTTCGAGAATCCCAGGACACTTTCTGTGAATCTCGCGAAGACGTTCAGGAGATTTTAGAAACACTTTTCTGTACTCAATATTAATACATCCATCTTGGGAAAACATTGTAGAAGAGTTTCTGCCACAAGATGTAAAGCATGCACTTTACACGTAACAGTTAATAATCTACAACCGTGCTGTGAAAGAGAACGGCCTACTGAACGCATTGTCGCGGCACCATCGGTCACAAACATCAATATTTGACTCGTTGACACTTCAAATTTTTCTAACGTGCTCAACACCACCTGCGTAATTGTATTGCCTCTTACCTGCCTGTATTACTGTATCTCACTGAGTGTATTAAGACTCAGTGAGACTTTTGCTAGCCAATTACAATGGAAATGTTGATTGCCGAGGGTCCAGTACACGTACTATAATATTTACAATAGAATTTGATTACGGTGCGTCGTCTCGTCAATACATAACCATAGTCACCTATTTTGTGAAGTACGTTTAATCTCCATAATATCGTCGTGTACACTCGATATATCGCTCCATGATATTCTACAACTTGGTATTGTATTTGTGCCAACATTTTCGGAATGGTTTTTTATCTAGTATGTGAAGCGGAATATTAGGCTATCAACAGCAATAATAAATGAAACCTAAATTGAGTTTGCAAGGGCACGCCCTGTTCTCTATATTGATGTTGCACATAATTCGTATGACACGTACAAGTCGGATTCGGAACAGCACTTTTTTGTTTATCGCATACTTTGCACATTATTTTCGCAATGAACTTTTTCACTTGGTGAACATATGGTTTTTTGGGCTTTCGCACGTGCGATGTACCTCATTTTTAAATTAATACGTTTCAACTAACACAGCGGACACCGTATGCACATATCGATCGATAAATCAAGACCAACTACGGCCCTACGCCGTGAAAAGTGCATTGTTGCTCCCTCTCCGCCAAGGTTCGTTGACTTACCTCATTTCAGCGTTATCAATGCACTCTTCCGTTAAAACTGTTTAGAAATTAAATAGTTATCTGAGTGAATTACGATATATCGTTTAAAATCTTCTAGATTTTAAGAGGAAATTTTATAATGAAATTTTGTGAATATTATCATTTACTATTCAAAAGAATAGCTAAGATTTGTGGATTTGATAAGCGAAACGTTCGTTGCAATAAAAATATTCATGCCCCCAGATGAGGCACCAATGGTATGCAGCGCTAGCCCACAGCTTTACTGATTATTCAATTTCACCATAGTAAATACTAAATATAACGACCATTCATTATGCTTTAAATACATAAGGGATAACGCTGTTTCTCGAAGATTAATTTTAAATTATAATTACAGAAATAATTATGTTTGCGAAGAAACCCTTAACATAATTATATGTTATGCATAATTTTATGTGCTTTATTTTTGAATAAAATCCACATAATCCTTATTACATATACCTTAAACAAATCCCACGTGAAAGCTAATTATGGATTTCATAAACAAATAATAATTGGTTGTATTACCAGCATGTAATAACTGTAATTGTATAATAATAGTTGGTAATTATGTGTCAATTAGTTTAATAGTATGTACTTCTATTGGAATACATAAGTATGAATGCGATATTATGTATAAATGAACACGTATCAATGTGCACGTTATCAATCATAATTTAGCATTCTATTCTTTACCAGAATGTAATAAGTTAACTTGATATAGTGTACGATTAATTTAAAAAAAAATAGTACTGTTCGATAAAAGACACGATAAGGTAAACTTTAGTGTTATATTTGAAAATTGTTTAACGTAATTCATTAAAAATTATATAATAATAATCAGTTTTAGTCATCTCTTGATAATACTAACTTGGTTGGCGAAACACACATCAAGTGACGTATAGAGCACGCCACAATTGTCCTATTGCATGTGCGACTCGACGGGTGGGTTTACCGATCATAGTGCACGACTCTATATATGTAAGTCGCTAAAGAAGGCTGAGCTCTGAGAAACTGCGAAGTTTTAAAGAAAACACCAGGGGCGTAGCGTACATGAATGCGAGTGATGCGTCGCATCCCTTAAAAAATTGGCAAATTAGTGTTATTTTAAAGATCAATCGATTTATTCGATTATTTCAATTTTTTAATTATAATAAACCGACCGCAAACATACACTATTTACTTTAAACGCTACCATCAACTGTTAAATCGTCGTTGTGAAGGCGCCCGAAATTATTGGACTCCCGCGTTATTTGCTGCAGTGCTGAAATGCGATGGTCCACGTTACATCCAAGCTACGCGTTAGATGGGCGAAAGGGCCTTACGCAGTAAACAGTGGAACCTCGAGTGGGTGTTGTCGTTATTTACGGACTTAATTATGCGATTATGTGAACGCATCTTGACGACTGTCGCCATAACATAAGGAAGATTTGGAAGCGCTGTTTCAGGTAATTATGGAAAATGAAAATACGGAATGGGATCGAGAAACCGTTATTTGTGCTATAGGCCTTTTAACTTTATTTCGCGATTTTGATTTTAATTTTTTCTTAGCAGTGGTTTCTGCAATATTTAAAATTCTACAGACAAAAAGATCGGATATTAGTTACTGCAATAAAAAGATCGCCGATTTCAAATCACATATTCAAAATATGAGAAACGAGTTTAGTGACATTTGAGACCGTATGGACAGATTTGTGTTAGAAAGTCATCCACCAAGTAAAAAAAAATGCGTTTGGATTTAATTCCTGAAGAAGATAAGAAAAGCACCTACGCACAATTGTTTTATGAAATTTTGGACGTTATTACATTGAACATTAATGAACGGTTTAGTGAAATTTCTAAACTGAAATTCTTAAATCTAGATTCCACACAATTTACTTCATTCGTGAAACGTTTTCCTGACGAACGTTTTTCCTCTTTAGTAGATACATATGGAATATTCTTTGACGCAGATCGTTTAAAAAGTGAACTTTCAGTGATTTATAGTGATCCCGATATGAAAAAGAGTACTGTGTTTAAGCTTCACCAACATATTATGTCCCTTCAATTATCTTCTGTTTTCCCGGAGTCATCAAAATTGTGTCGTTTAATTTTGACTATTCCTGCCACAATCAGTTTCGCGGAAAGATCATTTTCATGTTTAAAGAGAATAAAGACTTATCTGGCGAAATTCTCAAAAGTAAGAAAGACTGTTAGCTTTGGCATTAAGAAATATTGAAAGTGCCTTGTTAGAAGATATGACATCATCTGCAATATTTGAAGATAACAGAGAAACAGTAATAGACGTTTTCGCTGGACAAACAAAAACCGAAGAATTGATCTTCATTTTAAAAATTAGGATAGATACCTCGGCATAATCATTTCAGGTTGGTGTCTTTTTTTATTTTTACCATTTTCATATGGCCTACCATACATCCGATTATACCTCTTCCCCTTATAAAATTTTTATCACATCCCTAGACAATTTTCTCATGTTACGGCCCTAGGCAACATATTATTTATGTTATATCAATAGATGTACATTGTAAGCGCCTTCTTTTTAGAGCTTTTATAGAATCGCGCGCCATGCGTTGGTAAACCCACCCGTCGAGTCGCACATGAAATGGGGCCATTGTGGCGTGCTCTAGACTTACTGTATACCTGTTTGATGCTTTGTAGAAAACTATCTCCTGTTTTTTTTTCTGTTCTCCATCACCTATTTTTTTTCCGTTATCCTAGTGATATACCTACTTTTAGAAACGCAAAATTCACATAAACATCGCTGAAATATATTCCTTTGTTACACAAATAAGTTACGTGTTATATTTTCCAAAATTATTTTCGTAATCAGTAGGGTGCATTTGGTGCACTATCTGAAATGTGTACATATACATATGTGTACATATAGGGATACATCAGTTTGGTGCGAAGTGAAAACTGCAAGGCCGTTGTAGAATTTTACAATTCGCTGGTGTGAATTTTCATATCAGTAATGGATTAAAATCAACACGACGCACAGTGGTCTGAAACTCAAAAAACGTAATGGAAATTCCTAACGCCTTGGGAAAAACTCCGATTGGATTCAAACTATGGGGGTATATGTTTTTGAGGGTGCAAAATCTGAATCAAAATTACGATATCTATCAATGTAAAAGAGTTAATGCCAAAAAAACGGTATTAAAATTCATCATCTTTGAAAAATTCTTTCAAATTCTTTCTCTACACCCTCAAAGACATAGGCGTATCCACAAGAAAAATACCATTAAAAATCAAAGACCTGACTCCAAAAGTACAAAAATTGTTTAATCATGACAAAAAAACTGAAGTAAGTACTATACAAGTAAATTTAGAGTAGGTAGGTATAATAATAATTATGTTACCGTTCAAACCATGAAAATATGTTTTAGTTCTACTAAACAAGTACGTCAAGAAACATTTTTTTCTTTACTAATTTTTTCAGAATTCCGTCTGTGGCAACAACATGTATAAATGGCCTTGAATGCGTTTTCGCTACCTAAACGAAACACGATTCTCTTCATATACACCTACTTGATAGATTAAGTCTAAAATCATAATTTCCGAACGTTTCCGAATTTTTGAATCTCCGTAGAAAATATTTAATTTTTCCAGTTTTAGAGCTTATGCTCACATATCTTGAAAAAAGTAAATACAAATATATACCGGGTGGTCCAGGTTAAACATCATTAATTTTAATAGGTGATAGAACAACAAGAAAAAGTAGACTTTCATAAGAAAACTTTGTTCAAAAATGTTTCCTAACAAAGATACAGGGTGTCAAAGTTGTAAAAAAAATCTGGTTTTCTCATCATAACTTCTAAATCACTCGATCGATTGCCATAAAATTTCTCACACAAACTACTGTAGTACATCTCTAAGTAACGAGTAAAATCATTAAAGAAATTCTCCAGTGGTGTATATAATGGGGGGTTGGCAGCCCCTTCTCCCAGTCTTCGGCGCCACTGGATATTTTACAAAGAAGATTCAATTTTTGCATTTCCTGTTTAATTTAGAAAAAAAAATTAGCCTTGCAAATTTTTGATTTATGGCTTCGTTTTTGAGATACTTATACTTATTTTAATTTAAAGTGTTGCAAGCAGGCCAAAACTTATGACTGAACTACCATGAAAATACGATCATTTTTTGGTTTTCGATCACGTTTTTCAAGTTTCAGACCACTGTGCAACGTCTGGTGTAAACTTCACCACATTTAAGTGTAAACTTTGTTTCAATCTTACACCTGTTCCTGTCAATATTTACAATAAAGGAAAATAAAACGCCTTTGAAATATCACACATATAATATATATATATATATATATATATATATATATATATATATATATATATATATATATATATATATATATATATATATATATATATATATATATATATATCACACATATAATTTATAATATTTTTCTTTGGAATATACCAAGTTAATTTCTTTGTTCCACTAATGAAATATTGGCGTATATGTATGTGCTAGTGCAAAATATGTATTTATATATTCGTGAAGAACACAACCCATATTTACATTTGAAATAGTACATTGTACTCAAGCTTTCTAATTAAATATTATGATCCTATTCTAACGTGAATTGTCTTCATGGTTAATAAGTAATAAATGTGCCCCATTGATATACAAATATCTGTATATTTACTAATAACTCTTCTTATAATGAGGGGATTTAGTCCATACTGAAAATTAAAATTATACTTTAAACAGTGTTAATGTCGTAGTGCTGTAGGCTGGTACAGTGTACCAGCCTACAACATGATTGTGTCCAATTATTAAATTCATCATAAAGGGTGTCCAGAAAGGGTAGGGGGTATTTGTATTTTAAGGAACTTTTTGGTTCCACAACTGCAGGAGTTTGAAGGTTTTAATGTGGAAACATGGTTTCAACAAGATGTGGCCACTTGCCACACCTTAAACCAATCATTTGAGGTTGTCAATCAACTTTTCCCGGAAAAAGTGATGTCTCGTAGAGGCAACATCAACTGACCTCCGAGAAGCCCCGATTTTACACCCCTTAATTATTTCTTATGGGGATACCTTAAAGAGAAAGTTTATGAAAACAAACCACGAACTCTACGGCAATTGAAGCACAAACATCCGCACCGAAATGGCCGCCATATACAGAGAGATGTGTAGTGCGTGACGGTTAATTTTCGTTTTCGGTTAGAGTACCAGCAGCGCAAGAGTCAACATTTGGATAACATAAACTTTGGCACTTAATTTTCCAAAAATATGTCCAAAAATTAAAACAAAATTGTGGCTTATAGTTTTTGTTATTGAATTTACAAATACCCCCTACCCTTTCTGAAGACCCTATATAATAATTGGACACATTCTTGATTAATGTGTTATTGTGTTATTAGTAAGTGGACAACAATAAGAATGACATTAAAAATTATAAATATAAAATATCACTTAACATACATATCCAGGGAAATCCTCCAGCGAATTTATCCAAATTAACATATTTTTCAGATGTCTAATATCTATTAGTTTTAATTAACTTGACCGTGACGATGACTATGTTTTAGGATAGACAAACTATTTGACATAAGGTGATTATTCATACACAGACAAACTGCTTTAAGTTTTAACAATAGTTAATGATTCTTATTGAGATTTAGTTCTCGCTGAAAATAAAAATTTGGTAATATTTTTGGTAAAATTTGTATATTATTATTATTAAATAATTAGCAGACAATGAGTTAGAAATACAAAATTTATATTACCTTATTTACTTCATCGTTGTGAAACACAAACAGGTTAGGTACATACCACTTCGGTGAAATCATTCAGCAACTCAACATATTATTCAGGCATCCTGTAAAGTTCAACACATTTTTCAGTTATCCTAGCAAACAATTTTAATAATCTTGGCCAAAGCAATTAATTTTTGCTTCTTGAGATACAACATTTGGACATAATTTGCTTAATCAACAGTGTAAGGACTCCCAGTCTTGTCTCTGCCAAAGGCGGAAAATTGAAATTGGTTTACTACTTTGATAGAGCATGCGGATAAGCTGAAATAGAAACAATAATAAATTTCCTGTATTTTATTGAAACCACATATTTCTCGAAATAATCACGCATATGTATTAATGCACGTATACTATAACTTGTATTTACATAAGTATGTTAATATATTAATAAAAATCATTTGCGTTTTGTGGTCCATTTTACTGCATTTGACATAACCACGAAATTAAGAAGCTATTACAATTTTAATAAACCGCTCCGCTGCTGGTGAGGTATAAATAAATGGGTTGTATTTTTGGCAGTTAAAAATTGATTTATGTTAAGTTCCATCTAAACATCAGATTGTTCTAAATTACCTTAATAAAAATAAGTTGGTTTACATAAAATAATAATAAAAACATGCTATTACTTTGTCGTTGCACTTTGATGCTGCCATAAAGGAGGACTGTTTATTGTGGTCTCGATTATTGTAAAACGAGCGTCCGTTAATTTTAAGAAGATAAAGGAATTGTCTGATATGGGATTTTACGAACGTATAAATGCAATATGGTGCTTTGGACCGTACAAATATTTTAAATAATTTGTGTTTGATAAAAAAAGTTGTTCATGTAACTTAATTTTATAGATCTGAGTAGTATAGCAAAGCGGGTTCTGGACCACCCTCGGATTTGTCCGCGGACATTTGATGCGGATGGCATGTGGTCATTGTTGATCTGAAGAACTCTTGGCGCAGGTATAAAACAGGTCTGTACAGGTATAAAACAGGTGTGTATCGGTTTAAAACAGGTATGGTAACCTGTTTAATGACGTCATGTTTTTTTCCTAATACCACCATACCAGTTTTAAACCGATACACACCTGTTTTAATACCTGTATAGACCTGTTTTATACCTGCGCCAAGAGTTCTTCAGATCAACAATGACCACATGCCACCCGCATCAAATGTCCGCGGACAAATCCGAGGGTGGTCCAGAACCCGCTTTGCTCTACTACTGATCTGTTTATGTACTATAATTCTTATAGTTTACAAATTCCTATTACGCATGCGTTGTCGTGGAGTTTTTATAAATCGTTTCTGATTTATTACTGCAACGACAGTAGTTCCAGGAGTAAAATCGAAGAAGAATAAATTCAACCTAAATTTTGTGGTTCGTACATTTTTTATTATTTGTTACATCCTGTGATTATTTTAAGAATTAATCTATATCTTCTAACTTTGAAAGAAATATGGTTATACACTTCATCAGGATCTGCACTGGAAAATGTATCTCTAGATTTAATTTTAACAGCGAATTGTTACAAAAAGGATTTGAAATATTTCTAGATCTGCCTTTTTTCTGGGCCTTAACCCTTTAACATGCAAAACTCGTTTCTTGTGGTAACCAGTAATTTTTTGTCAAAAACTTATTTCTTGTGCTTTGTTTTGGAAGACAAAATTGATTAAAATTTGATCGCTCGTCTGTGGCCTGTGATTTGATATGATGTGTATAGGTTATTATATCAACCACAAATATGAAATAAATGAATAGATAGGTGCATTTTCAGTTTTTGTTATGACAAAACAAGTTTTTAATGCAGCACCAACATTATGGTGTGTGGTAAACTTGCGGGACAGTAGTCGGCGAAGAGTTTTGAAAGGCATTTTTTATCATATCTAAAGAAACAAAAAAATATGTAAGCCTTCAAAATGTAAATAGTTTTTCATGTCAAGAATTTACCTAATCTAGATGCTGATATAATGATACGCCAAAGGCGTTTTTGGTGAACCACAACTTGAATTTAGAGGCAGTGCATCATCATCGTCGCTATCCCCACCAATATCAGAATCACACGCTTGCTCCGTGGGTATCCCGTCCAACCAGTCGTATAAATCCGTTTGCGGTAAAGTTGCCAGTTTATTCAGATTTAAATCCATTATTTTCTATATTGCGGATATGCTACAAAATATACCCCAATTACCTATATGGAACACTAGAATACATCTGCAAAAGTAGATTATTGTCCCCTTTAAAAAAATGTTACGCTACTGACTATGAAGTAATAGAAATTTATGTATTGCAACTGTTATAATAATATAATATGATTGGTACATGTACACAAAAGTAAAATGTGATCAATAGGAACAATTTTTACAGACATGTGCAAGACTTGTATGAAATTTACCAAACACCTATAAGTATAATGATATATATCTTAATAGCCATTCATAATTTAGTGAAATAATTATTACTAGACGTAAGCCATGAATAGAATTTGTTTAGTAAATGTTAAAGTATACTTTAACATTTACTAAACAAATGCGGATATTCACGTGTGCACAACACAAAATGAAACAAATTGTTTAATAAATTCATTTCCTCACCACAAATTTCCAACCAAAACTTATGTTTGTTACCTGTGATTTGGCCATTTGAAAATAAAAGTGTAGTCTATATTTAGTAATATTTCTTAGAAATTCATTTTTCTTACCAAGTGTATATCCTTTATATACAATGAGAAACTTCAAAACAACTTAACAATGCACAACTGCCAAACTGACACTGTATAACAACGGTCATAGGTTTTTTAGAAAACCACTTATTTTGTCATGTGCAACATATTACAAATTGTGGTGGCCTAGACGTTTTATGCACTTAAAGAGCTTGCACCAATACCATTAAGACTTTTATTGTACTAAAACGTACTGAAGTTTCACCGCAATGAAGGTGATCTTTTAAATAGCCATAAAACGTTAAAGGGTTACAAATAAATAATACATCCTTCACGAATCAATTCCAGTGCCGTGTTATACAGGGTTGTCCACGGGAAACGGATGGTTTAAAATAAAACTATACCGTTGATTTTTGGTTTAAACATTGTTTATTAATTTACAATATTTAATTTACAAAAAGTTACAAGTATGCAATTTTGAAATATCTATGTGCGGAAAATTACATCGTTCAAATGATGACCATGTTGTGACCACACGTTAAAAGCCATTTTTGGAAATTTGCTTCAACCCTTCCCAGTGTTGTTTCTTCGTTGATTTGTTTGATTTGGTTTGTTATTGCGGCCTTCAGTTTCTTTAATGTGTTTGGCTTTCCTTTGCACATATGTGCTTTAAGATAGCTCCACAAACAAACGTCACAAAAGGAAAGATGAGGTGAGCAGGAAGGCCAGGGAGCCTCCCAAAAGCGACAAATGACCCGATCAGGAAACAACGCTTGAACTGCAGCTGTTGAAGTTCCGGCTGTGTGGGCAGTAGCCCCGTCTTGCTGGAACCATATATTTTCCCTCCGAAACTCGAAGCTTCGAAGCGCTCATTCCAGAAAATCATTGATCACGTTTACGTACCGAACGGAATTAAAGGTTACAATGTTTTCATCTTCGAAGAAAAAAAAGATGTGTTTGGATAATCTCGTACACTTTCTCTCACTGCAGCTATATTTTCACCTGATGAATTATGATTGACGGACATTTTGGTGTTGCCTTACAATACTTATTTATGGTTTAATAAAAGGTTTAAAATGAATGGTGTTGCCTTATCAATAACAGAACCCTTCAAATTTATTGATTAAGTTACGAAGTTTAACGCTTCATTTAACGAAGGCGCTTCATTTTGTCCTAATTTTGTGCAATTTTTTTTAATGCAACTGTAAATTATCGTTCACTTTCATAAAACAGTTGTACACAAACTATTCGTTGTTGAACTGTTAATCGCGGCATGTTGACGTCATATGGTTTATAAATGGCAGTTGTTAAATATTGACGCCCTATCTTTGGCAGAACACAAATGGCGCGAAAATCAAGTCCATTAGTTCCAACTGAGACACCCTATAGTGTACGGCACTGATGAGAACTAATAAGTTCGAAGCAGCTGTCTGTCGTTCGGATTTCATCCGGGACAAATGTCGAATCCTACCCGTGGTGGGGTCCCTTTTTAAAAAAAACTCTGGTTGTGCAGAAACACGAGAAAGGGGTTGAGGGATCGCTGTTAGGTATCATTCCATGTCTGGCGGGGCTTTAGCTCGAGGAGTAGTTGCTTCCTACAGCGATTATGTAATAGCCTTGCTATTCAGGAATCATTTAATAACCGCCTTGCGGTTTCGTGGTTCCTTTCTCGATTCCCCACTTATAAGTTACACCCTATAGTATCAACATATTAGTATATATTAGTAGATATATCATCGTATAGTATATTTTATCAAATATATGTCCAGGTATTCAGTTTTATGCAAGAAATTGTGACGTTTCGTCACCATTAGAAGTATTAAATATTTCCCTCGAGAGACTTTCAACAGTGTACCTTTTTAAACATTTTCTTGTATCATAATGAACGTCTTAACTACAGAATATTTGTATTTGACACCACATTACTTGAACATATTGACTATACTGAGAATCCATTCTTCATTATGTTGTTTCAATAATTAGGAGGGTCACTAGTTTTCAAAATATATTTATGAAATCCATATTTAGGATTCTTCCATCGGGCTATATACCATTGATTTCTAAACTTTTTTTCTTTATTGGCCTTCAAAAGAAAAGTAAGAAACAATGTAGAAACGATCATAAAATCATATTTTCGACAGTTTCTGAAAGTCAGGTACATGCATTTGTATATGTTTTCAAAATCCTCTCGTAGATTTCGAGAAGCCTCGGAACTGTGAGCTTATAAGCCTCCCGAGAGTTCCAGCCCACATCGTGACATTTTACATACTTTTGCATTACTTTTCAGTTTCAGGAATCTTGTTTTCTTTCCCTCCAAGTTCTCATGAATATTTTAACCTCAATTGTATATATTTCTAAGTATATTTATTTTTGTGTTATTTCTTGCCAGAACTTCTTTCTCCCACTGTTACGAACAATAAACTTTTCCATTTGTCACATGATGATTGAAGGTTAACTTTTATAGCTAAGCGAACGACGTGAATTATTCTCCAACCTTACCAGAATTTTGTGACTTAATTAAAAAAAAATTAATATTTCATAAGTATGTTGCACATTATTTAATTGGTGGTTAACTTTGTATTATACGTGTTAATATCAATTTCAATTCATTTCTGGAGTCTTTCTTTCATTCATTCATTATAAATAAAGTAATTTCACAATCGTAACTAAATGACTGATCTCCTAACCATTTATGGAGTATTTTTAGAGGAGGTGAGAACATTTTATTTTTAACAGATATTTAGAATAATATTGGCATTAAATATGTTCTATGTAAAGTACCTAATTCAACTTACACTTACAACGTAGAACTAATGTTACATTAACTACTTTTTATAGCAAACATTTTATTTAAATAAATATTCGACAATTAGTGGCAATGTAATCTTATATTTCTTAGATTATATATAAATAGATAAATGGGTAGGGAAACATAGATACATATTAATAAAAACACATTTCAACATTCTTCTTCATTTCCAAATATTCTATATACAAAGGATAGCACGGAAAAAATTCTTTGACATCTACATAAAATAAGTCAGCTTTATACTATAATATTAGAATAAGACTGGCAAATCTGTCTTTGCCAAAATAAATGTGTACCCAAGCTACTTTATTTTTTATTGAGGCAGATCCTCTATATCTGAAACAGTGATTAATTTAAACGCACAAAATAATGGTACTCTTTTAAAATATTTGAAAGCGATTGATAGATTACGTATGTTAAGTAGACTGTTATCAGGGCCTGTTAGTTTTTTTGATATTGGCCGTATTTTTTCTACGTTCAATTGATTTGATTCTATTATTAGAAATGTACTCGAAACCCAAAAGGGGGCTAAATAAATTAGAATTTTTATTTGAGGCATTACACACAAACATTTAAAAGTTAACTGCATTGGACAGCTAGCTTTGGGAATAAAATATTGATTTCTCGTTTGATAAATACTTGTAGTTATATGTACTTAGAGTTATGCTTGTAGAGTTATAATACTTGTAGCTATACTTTAATTTATAAAGTTAAAAAATTATTTTTTACTCTTTAGGAGCTGTCTTAGATCGATTAGAATATTGTAGAGCTACTGATGGTCGACAATTCGAACATTCATTATATTTTCTTTTCCTTCGATATTAAAGTGCTCAATATTTTGTATTAATAAATATCATTTTCAATAAATAACAATTATTTTATGCTCTTTATTTTATTGAATATTTGGAAATTCGCAAGCCGCACACCCATCAAACTCTATATAATTCTAATTGTAAAACAGTATTTAAAAATATAAAAATATACAGGGTCATCCATGGAAGAACTGACAATGACGTCATTTCTCGGAAAATAGGATAACTGTTCAAAATCAATATACATCACAGAATTAATTAAAACAACAATCAAATCATTTGTTAAGGGTGTTTTTAATCCAATTTATTATATAGTTAAGAATCAGGTGTTCCGATAAATTTCCCCAACTCTGTATATAAGTTTAATATATACTTAATTTGTTTTCTTATTTCCTGATAAAATTCTTCATTATATTTTATTTGTTTTATAGAACTCACTCGATTAATAATGTTTAATGGTACAATTTACATACAATCTGTATAATGGATCTGCGCGTGTATCAATTTAGCAACGACGCACGGATAACATGCTACACCACTCGCTATTGTTACTAATATGCCATAATTACCAGCACGTATGTCTAGCGAAATATGTTTCAATCAACTACGTACGGCATAGACAATTAATAATTTGCCGAACAAAATGCAATTATGAAGTCACGTCTTAGCTTTATTGTATAATTTGATTCATTGGCGTCTCAATATGTGTGTAAAGTTCATTTCACTTTTGTTTCATTTATTTAGATTTTTGTTGAATTTATTTCATTTATTTAGATTTTTGTTGAATTTATTTCATTTATTTTGATGGAAATATCACTTCCATTGAATGTTTTTGGGGAAAACCTTTTCGTTACTTTGTCATAGGTTGACGGATTTGTATTGCTCTAACTGTTATCCTAAAATGTGTGTGTTTTTTTTTGTGTCGACACTGTTCAAAAATGTCAGTTGATTGATTCATACGATTGTTACCTGTGACGCACACGCAGGGAATCATTATACAAACCATAAGTATATATTATGTACATATTAACATTTTGTATTTCATTATTTACTTTTTGAATAGTTGTCCATCGAGGAGGTATTAACAGATATTGAATTTTATGTCCACTCAAGTCTGCTGAGTTTGTGATTTATAATTTATAGAACATTTAGGTTTTCGTAACATTTTATTTAAATAATTTTTTTCTTAGGTTTTACAAATCACTAAATGTAGACTTACGAATCCTTATTAATACATTGAAATTTCAAATATATCCGAATAAGTCTGAAATTTGAAACTTTTATAATTATATTTGGATAAATTTAATTTGTTTTTATATGTATATTGGTAATTTTTCATAATTAAACCATGGACGTGTTTGTTATTTCTTTATTTTATAGAAGGAAGTAGCAGAATTTTATTTTTATGGAATTATTTATTTTTGTTTATATTAATTACCGTTCGAAAACAACCTTAATATATGTAAATGCTTACATGGAAATAATAAGAGTTCATGAACCCATTGTTACGTTATTCAAAATGTCAACCACATGAGTCATCTACAAATAAACACTAAAAAACAAATGTACGTTCGCTGGTATTTAAAACTTTTGCCAGTCGACAAAATAAACAAGTTATTTTTATTGAAAATCTTACTGAATGCCCTTTCTAAGTTGGCGAGCCGCCAAATATCAGAAACTGAAGCGATTATAATAAAATGGTTCATAATTGTTTTTATACATTTCGAATGGAACGTCTATCATTTACCCATATTATTTTCTTTGAATTCCTTTCAAATTATTAAAGGAATCCAACAGAAATTTATTTAAATAAACATTCCGTCCCGGAATTGGTTGTTAGCAATAACTAGACGTATCCTGTCTACTACTTATCATGCCATTTTTTAATGTTATTATTTACGCTCTGTTGAGTGCCTGTTTTCCATGTGTGGCGAAGATTCCGTTTTATCCAATATTTGCGAATAATAATTCTTGTAATACTTTTTTTCATCTCCATCTAAATATCTCAATCTTAATAAAAAAATATAGGGTGTTAATTTGGAGTAGCATATGTTCCAAAGACGCATATTTATAATTTTGAATATTATTGAATAATCAGATCACATATGGTTCAATATATCTTGTTAATTAAATTCTAAAATTCCAAAATTTTTAAGCAAAATACAAATCGATAGAACGCTATTTTGTATGACAACAATTGTAAAAATTAAACACACAATTCTTATTTCCAGAAATTGAAACTTTCTTCATTTCATAATTGATTGTTCCGTCTTCGGAAGAAATTTCTGAATCTAGTTTAATATCAACATCTACTCGGTCAACACTATGGCAATTCTGAGTTTTAGAAGGCTGATTAAATATCCTGCTTTTCTGTCCACAAGTGTTTTCTGAAGGCTGTAGATTATTTGCCGGAACAAAAAATTGCTTCGATATTTTAATTTTCTTGTTAAATAACTCTTTAACATACTGTTCTGCAATTGTTTCAGACTTCCAACCTCCAAATTTCTTCAGTGTAAGCAGACCGCCTCTATTTTTAATCAACAATGTAGGTGCTGATCGCCTAAAGCAATGACCTGTGTAATATTGATAATTCTCCAATTTTAGAAACTCTGCGATATTCTCAGGAACGCCCTCCAATTTTATGAACTCCTACTAGCTGTCTTGTACATTTACCTTGTCTGTAATCTACAAACACACGTTGACTTTGTACACCAACTGGCCCAAGGGCTGCATATTTCCTGTAGAGCGTACAGTCTTTAAAAGTGTGATCTTCCGTAATAATAAATTTCCGGCTTCTAAAAGTCTTATTTGTTGTCTTCCAGCATTACGATTATCAATTTTCCAGTATCTTCAATATGGTTGGCTTGCAAAGTCAAAAGTTCTTGCCGACAACAAGTACCAAAAATAAATTACCAATCTCACGCTAAAATAAAATTTCCCTAGCAAAAAGTAGGGTAGTAGGGTACTCCCAGAAAAAAAAAATGTTGTTATTTGCTCCTCTGCTAGAATTTTTGACTTTTTTTTTTTGGTTTGTAACATTCAGATTTGCGTTTCAGGAACATAAAAAGTTTTTCATATTTGTAACAAGAGTAACTTTTGAGTAATAAGAAGTAAGTGGAAGTGACAAATACTAACCCAGAAATATCAACATTCTCTTGAAATTTCAAGCGGGTCCTTATCATGGAAATTTTTGTCCGTAAGCTGTTTGGCGCAAAGTTTTTGCTCAATTATGACAAGTTTTGCTCAACTTTGCTCAATTATGACGAGACGAAGAAGGACTGAAAACTTATAAGTCAATAAAGTGGGAAATCATTAGAAAATGTAGAAAAGCGAAAGAACAATGGATAGAGGATAAATGCAAAGAAGTAGAAGATAAGTTGCAAGTAGGTAAGACCGATGAGGCTTACAAAATAATTAAGAGGAACTTCAGGGATATAGGAACAATAAGTAGAAACGTTAGGAGTGAATCGGGGGACAGACTGATCGGAAGAGAGGAGAAAGCGGATAGATGGAAGCAGTACTTAGGAAATTTATACGAGGGTCAGGAATTAGGAGATATATTAGAGGAAGAATCTAGCATTGATAGGGAAGATGTAGGAAAACCTATATTGAGAGAGGAATTTGAAATAGCACTAAGGGGGCTAAAGAATAATAGAGCGCCGGGTGTAGATAAAATACAGGCGGAAATTTTGAAATGTGCGGGACAGAAAGTAGTAAATAGGATGTTTGAACTGGTAAAATACATATACGAAACGGGCGAGATGCCGGAGGATTATAAGAGGAACATTATCGTTACTATACCGAAAAAGAGAGGAGCCGACAAATGCGAGAACTTTAGAACGATTAGCCTAACTTCCCATGCGTCAAAAATCTTAACCAGAATAGTGCAGAAGAGGATGGAAAATAGAGCGGAGGAAATACTAGGAGAAGACCAATTCGGGTTTAGGCGAAATAGGGGAACTCGCGAAGCTATTCTGGCGCTAAGAGTAATGTTAGAGAAAACAATAGAAAAAGGAAAGAACGCTTATATAGGATTTGTAGATTTAGAAAAAACTTTTGATAACGTAAAATGGGAAAAAATGTTCGAGATACTAAAGAGCGCGGGAATGAAGTATAGAGATAGGAGAGTAGTACACAATCTATACAAAGAGCAAACTGCTGTTATAGAAGTAAAAGGGGAAAAAGGGAAGTAGGTATTAGGAAAGGAGTAAGACAAGGATGTACGCTATCACCACTAATTTTTAATCTGTACATCGAAGAGGCGATTAATGTGGTAAAAGATAGAGTGGATTTCGGGATTAAAGTACAGGGACAGAAACTAATAATTCTGAGATTCGCGGATGATATAGCAGTATTAGCATCTAGTAAGGAATTAGAATCAGCATTGAACGAAATGGAGGCAGTGTTGACAGAGAAATACGGAATGAGGGTGAATAAGAACAAAACTAAAGTGTTAGTATGCAGAGGGCGCGAGAGCAGAGCAAAAACGAAAGTACAAATTAATAATGAAAGATTGGAGGAAGTTAAAGACTTCACTTATTTAGGAAGTAAAATAAATTGGGATGGAAGAAGCGATAAAGACATAAAACAAAGAATAGCGCATGGTCGAGTAGCTTTTAACAAAAAGAAAGCACTTTTATGCTTGGGGGTAATAAACTTAGAAACAAGGAAGAGATTTTTGAAAACATATGAATGGAGCACGGCACTATACGGTTGCGAAACCTGGACGGTAGGGGAAGCAAGTAGGAAGAAATTAGAAGCTTTTGAGATGTGGTGTTACCGAAGAATGATGAAAATACCATGGACTGATAGGGTTAGAAACGAAGAAGTATTGGAGAAAGTCGGCGAGAAAAGAAGTATGTGGAAAAACATAAAGAAGAGAAGAGATAGAATGGTAGGCCACTTGCTGAGACATGGGGGAATAGTCCGCGATATTTTGGAGGAAGAAATAGGAGTGAAGAAAGGCAGAGGTAGGCCTAGACTAGACTACTGCTCGCAAATAGTAAGGGATGTAGGTTGTAGCACAATTAGCGAAATGCGTAGGTTAGCAAAAGATAGGAGAAGCTGGAGGTTAGCGTCCAACCAGTCTGAGGACTGATGACCTAATGATGATGATGACAAGTAGCAAAATATCATCATTGACCCCCTCAACGCCTTTGCTTTTACGCCATGTTATAAAATCCTGAATTCTTTTTCGTACCTAACACTAGTCTTCAAAGGCAATAAATCCTAACTTGCAGCAGTCGCTTCATCACGAACATTGACCCAACACTTTCACGCTGTGTCATTTTAATAATTTTATTTTTGGTTGTAAACAGAAAACTGAATTGTATTTTTGATTTTTTTTAAGTTAACCAGTTTTTGTAGGTATCACTATGGTTTGTAGGTATCAATATGGTTTTCAGTTAAGTCTTCTGGGGTTAATCTTTGAAGGACGTTTCGAGGAAAATTTTATTTAAATATTGATTTATAATTACATCATAATGGGGCAGCGCCATCTTGTTGAAACCAAACTATTTCACTTGTTTTGGTCAGATCCGTACAAGGTTAGACTGAAATAAACCCATCCTTGTAAGGCCGATATATTATTAGTGTAATAATGACATTACAATAAAAGTATTTGACGCTTGAAGGAACCACTCTGTCAAAAAGTGTCATAAACCATTCTGTTTTTCTTCTCAAGAATTAATAGACTTAATGTTAAACTATGGTGAGTGTCACCATGATATTTGTTACGGGTTAAACAGAGAACTTTTTCCCCAAAGAAGGCAACCCTCGATGATTCAGCGTCAATTACAACAAGAATTAATTGTTTCTATCAATTCTAGAACAATACACAGGGTGATCCGTATACAATCTGTTCACTCGCTTCTCATAAATCTGTACAATAATTCTAAAAATAATTTTAATGCGTAAGTCGTTTTCGGGTGAAACACAGTTTGGATTCCGAAGTGGATCGGGAACACGCGATGCACTTTTTAGAGTGCAAGTTTTGATATAAAGATACCGAGACGTGAATGGTGATGTTTATGCCTGCCTGATAGATTTCGAGAAGGCATTTGATAGAGTATGGCACGATAAATTGCTTTCTATCCTAAAAACAACCGGAATTGACGATAAAGACATCCAAATAATAAAAAATATATATTGTAATCAGACTGCAGTAGTCCGAGTGGATGGACAGTTGAGCAAAGAGGCAGAAATTAGAGGAGGTGTTTGACAGGGATATATCCTATCGCCATTACTTTTCAATCTGTACTCGGAAGAAATATTTTTAGAAGCAATGCTTGAGGCAAATGAAGGAATCATTATAAACGGCGAAAATATTAACATCAGATACGCCGACGACACCTTAATCCTGACCAGTAGCGGCGAGGATCTGCAAATAGTTATGAATTGTTTAGTTAATATCTGTGAGCAATATGGTCTTAAACTCAACATAAAGAAAACAAAGTATATGATTATTAGTAAAAACAAAAATGTTCCAGATAATGGCTTAATAATAAATGGAACATCCTTAGAAAGAGTCAAAAGAGCACAGTACCTGGGTAGCGACATTAATGAAGAATGGGATCCTTCTACAGAGATCAAGATCAGGATAGAAAAGGCCCGGGCTGCCTTCATTAAAACGAGCAAGTTATTCCGAAGTCATGACCTTAACCTGGCACTTAGAACACGAATGCTGAGATGCTATGTCTTCCCCGTCCTCTTATGCGGTGCCGAAGCTTGGACCACAACAGAGGCAACACTCAAACGCCTCGAAGCTTTCGAGATGTGGTCGTACCGTCGGATGCTGAAAATAAAATGGACCGATGGAATAACAAATGTCGAAGTCCTTACACGTATGAACAAACATACAGAAATCACGACAACCTTTAAAGAGGAGAAAGTTGGAATATTTTGGGCACATAATGCGACATCTGGAAAAATATGGAATTCTTCATCTCATAATCTAAGGAAAGATAGAAAGCAGGAGAGATCCCGGAAGAAGGAGAACATCTTGGTTAAAGAACTTAAGGCAATGGTTTAACAAAACAACTGTACAACTTTTCCGCTCAGCAATTAGTAAAATTATGATAGCTAACATGATCCAGTCTATGATCGCTAACAATCGAGAACGGTCAAAGCATTCCAAGAAGAAGAAGAAATCGTTTTCACCATTTGAGTCGTATATTATTATTATTTAATAAATAGACAACAAATGAGAAATAGAACATATATTAATATTTTACATTACTTTATTTACTTTATTTATATTACTGTTTATATTACTTTATTTACTTCATTATCGCGAAACAAATATGTTAGGCAAGTAATTAACATATCAGTTTAGTACATTTATAATGTATTAAAGTTTACAATTATAATGATGTAAAATTTTACCAATGACATCCATATTAAGTTTAATACAACAAATTGTGGCATTATTGTGAGAACGCCATTTTCACATTAAAAGTGGTAAAGTTGCTCCCCTGCAGTCTCAAAGCCGTAAACCCTTCCAGAGCTCAATGATCCACGACCTATTTGCAATATTCCGGAAAACATTTTAAAATATACGCTTTCATTTCGACAAACCGGATCTTTGTTATAATAATTTTAAATAACAGATAAGCAAATTCAAACATTTGCTGTTAGGCATTCCTTGATAATACCACGGAAAACATATGTAACATCTCACATGTAATCGTATGCAAACATGTTATGAATAAAACTATACTTTCCACTTGCATTAAATAGAAATCATAGCCTAGGAACAAAATTACACCAAAAGAATAATAAACGAATTGATTCGCAGTCGTAAAGATAAAACACCATAAATTACAAAACAGATATCCAAACGTATGTCAAACTCGTGTATCTAATTATGCTCGTATATTCCTAGCATTATTAGATCCTATTATAGAGTGTAATTGTAATTGTTCTATAAACCTGGTTCTCTCACCGTTTAAAACAGACCTTTATCCAATATATTACGTATGTATATAATAAAGATAATACAAAACTATGACGTTTCTTGTTAGTTTTTCGTTTTTTTAATTGTTTACATAAGCCAAAGTGCGCATTAGTGTTATTAGGATCCTCTAGCGCAAATATTTTCTAAATATATTGCAAATTTATTTGGGAAAGTTTTTTTTAAGAAAATTAAACTCTAAAATTTCTAAATATATCAGAAAATTTGTTAGAAAATCCTAATATCTAAAATTTCTAGATATTAGAATTAAAAATTTTGATAAATTTTTTTAAATTAATTTACTATTGATTTAAATTTATTTTTATTGTAAACTAAAAGGAAAATACAATTAGAACTGACAGTACACTTGTACTAACACTATGGAGTTTCTTAAACTTTCTGGCTCTTATTAGTTTTGCAAAAAGAAACCTGTTATTACTGTAATTGCGCTTATAACACCTCTACTATTATTTTTGCTTGTAGAAGTTCCAGGGTTTAAGGGAAATTCGATTAATTGGATTCGAATTGGTTTTTCTTGTAGTTTTTTTCAGTATTTAATGCTTAGCCCCACCTATATAAGTTTGATTTGTTCGAATTACATGTCTGAGGAGGAATGGATTCTTGTTGAACTTTTTGAATATACCAACTGCAAAAGTGCAATCACTAAAATAGTGGGTTGTAAATTGTGCATTTTCTTTATTATATAAGGCCTAAACAAATAGTTTTCGGTATACTTATTCAAAGGTCGGTGTCTTGAGATCTCGGATATAATATACACTAAGCACAAAAATTAAGGGATGCAAAACAATCCTAAATTTTTATGTGATTTTCAAAGGGCTGTAACTTGGAGAAAAACAGTCGCAGAACAATTTTTGAAGCTCCAAGTTTCTAGTTTTCATACTAGTAAATAATCATACGAGTAATTAATTACCAAAGTCAAGTCTGACTTATTTGCTTCGAACGACGATAACTCAACGAAATATCATCGTTGAAAAAGAATTGAAAAGTCCGTGCGTGGACTTTTTTAAATACAAGCAAATATTTTGAATTTCTTTTCCGATGGTTTCCATATGATTACTCAATAGCTGCTAATGGTTAAAACACTTTGAAAACACTCAAGATCTGAAAAGTATAAACTTGGAGCCTTAATTTACTTTTTTTTAAATTGGTCTGCTACTATTTTTTTCCAAGTTAAAGCCCTTTGAAAAGTCATCTGAAAATTTACGATGTTTTTTACATCCTTTAATTTTTGTGTCTAGTGTAGCTTCAATCTGTCAACTTGGAAGTTTCAGAATTTGCATTTGCGATTTATATTACATTTATAGTATCTGCAGCATATTCAATATTATAATAATTGCATGGTTGTTGGTCGTACGTAGGTTGATTTAATGAGATTTTCTATAAAACTATCGACAATCGTTTTATTAGAATCCTCTGGCGCCTTCTCTAAACACACAATCATTTAGGTAATTTTAATAAACTTGGCCAACACCTCATCGAGTACTTCTTATGACCTAACATCATTTGAACATAAGTTAGTTAGAAGTTATGAATAACAGCACACCTCAGGTTTTAAGCAACTGTTAGTATTTTTGCTATAAAGAAAGGATTTAGTTTTTACTCATCTAAATCGAAATAAATTTAATGTGGTGGTAACTATGTACACACATAATTATTTAACAACTGGATAGCGTTGTAGGCAATAATTAACGGGATTGAAATATGGTTTTATTTTACCTTATTGTGGGATATAAGTAAGTACATACCAGTTCAACGAAAACTTTAATTTCTTTAGTCCTCTAATATTTTAATAAACTTGACCATCACTCTTAGCGTATACTTTCTCAGTCAGATGAGAACCATTCGAATATAATTTTATTAGCCAGATCAAATGAATAGCCATATTGCCTCAATGTTTAACAAATGTACAAAGAAGGATAACATACATGCGTGGTGTAAAATAAGTAGTGTTTCCTTCATAAAAAGAGTAGAATGCAAATTCCGTATATTTTACAATTATCGACAACCCCTATATAAAACAACCCTACCCTGTACCTTAATTGTAAACAGCTTCTAGCGCTCTCAGTGTACTTTTTTGCCAACGGCTCATTAATATATACAATTTGGTCTCAGTGTATATTTTTATTTAAATAACATTTAAACATAATTTATTTTAATGTACATATTACATATATTACAGTTTGCGAAAGAACTTATAATAATAGGTGGGATAAACGTATGAATAAACAGTTTTAAAATCTTAAAACGGACTTTTCCGCGCGTAGAACATTCTATCTCGAAATTGAGTGGCCGAGAAAAAATAAACCAACACATAAATGCAGAATATGTGTTTTATGCGGCAGTTTTACTTTTTTCAATTTTTTTCAAATAGTCCACCATCGTTCTTTCTCATGACCCATGGACATGGTGGGGTGTATCCTATCCACCTCAAAATCAATAGATGTCGTCTGGTAGACGTCCCTAATCAGAATGAGTCGAAACCCGATCGATCCGACACGACTTAATTGAGTGATCGTGCTAACAAAAACAATTTCTGAAATAGTCCACCATTGTGCTTTCTCATGACCTATGAACATGGCAGAGTGTGTTATATCCACCTCAAAATCAATAGGTGTCGTCTGGGAGACAGACGTACCCGATCAGAATCAGTCAAAACCGGATCGATCCGACACTATTTAGTTGAGTTATCGTGTTAACAAAAAATTTTTTTTCAAATAGTCCACCATCGTGCTTTCTTATGACCCATGGACAGGGTGGGATGTGTCCTATCTACCTAAACATTAATAGGTATCGTCTGGGGGACGTCCCCGATCAGAATCAGTCAAAGCCCGATCGATCCGACACGATTTAGTTGAGTTATCGTGTTAATAAAAAATAATTCTCAAATAGTCCACCATCGTGCTTTCTCATAACCCATAGACAGGGTGGGGTGTGTCCTGTCTACCTCACAATCAATAGGTGTCGTCTGGGACACGTCGCCGATCAGAATCAGTGAAAACCCGATCGATCCGACACTATTTAGTAGAGTTATCGTGCTAACAAGAATAAATGCCGACTACAACGACACACACACAAAATGGTTTAAAAACCAGTTTTTTTTTTTTGGTTTTTAGGCCGAAAATCGGAAAATAAACCCTAGAAAGAAAATTTTTTTTTACACGATTACATTACTTTTCCGCGTATAGTGGAATGCGGAAAAATAAAACATATCATGATTGAAGATTTTAGGTAACAAGAAACAATAAATCTTAATAATAATACCTTTAAGAGTGATGTACTTTTAAAATACGTATGAATGATGAATGTTAATGATTCTGATTTGCTACTTGTTACGTTGGTTCCTACTATACCTATACCTCAGTGTCGAAATAATATGTAGTGACTCATCGATGACATATGGATGGCTCAGGGGCAAGAAGTGTGCGGCGAACGAAATTCCATAGGCGTATCAATTTGGAGGGGGCAAAATATAAAAAAATAACAAAATAATACCAAAACAGTTGCAAAGGGTTTTAAGTGGATTTGTAACAGTTTTTTAGTTGGTAAACGATGTAATTATCGTAAGTTATGTAATGTACTTATTTTATACTTACCCAGTCAGAACATCTCCTGTCAGCATATCCTGATAAAACAGTCATTTTGGCAACATGTGCCATATAAAGGGACGTAGGAGTAGCAAGCTACGCACAAGTGGCCCCTCTGAATCCATATATTGACCTACCGCTTTCACTATTTAAAACTATCATTATATTTATGTCACACCACTGACACAATCTTTATTTTATTGTATCAACAACACCGTCACAGTTACTACATTGATCACAATCATTATATATGTTACATTACTAACACAGTCTTTACTTTATTGTATTAACAACACAGTCACTATATCTATCACTATGCATATATGCCACACTTATCACACATATTTTATTTTGTATTACCAATCACTGTCACAATATCACTATGTTGCGTCGCATTAATGTTATTATTACAAGAATCACTCACTTCAGATAACACGACTTCCACTTGCAATATTACCATTCCACAGTTAGTCACTGTCACTATCAAAATTACAATCACTGGAACTGCTATCGCCTAGATTGATTATAACTGGATCTATACGCTTCCGCTCTTGTGTCAAGAGCCCACATGCGTTGTTCCTCTTATTATTTCGTGCTACGTCCGTTTTTATTTGCGCCCAAATCAGCTCTATGGGGTTCAATTCGCAATGATATGGTGGTAGACGAAGTATGGTCACATCACGAGATTTTGCCATTTTATCTACTACATATTTAATGTACCGGCTTTTTTCTCGCTGCGCAATTTTTAATAGCTGCACTTTTAATATGGTATCGCCACAATTCAGATTTTTAGATTTTAACCACTCTAGGATCTGTCCTTTTCTTCATGCTGATGTTGGTAACTTTTCAATTCGCCGACTATGATATGGTGCATTGTCCATCATGACAACTGCGCCGGATTCTATGGAAGACAATACAGATGAAAACCATTTTTCAAAAACTTCACTAGTCATATCCTCATGATAATCCCCTGTTCATCACGATTCAAATACATTTAAACTATTTTCCAAAAAACCTGAGTCGCTTCTGATATGCGTTATTATTAATCTTCGTCCTTTTCCAGATGGTGCCTTCAATCCCGGAGATAATCCTTCTACAGATGCCTGTCGGTTATTCAGAATATTGCAGTCTTGCCACACTTTTGTCACCGTATGACCTTCATTTACCCAAGTTTCATCCAAATAATAAATCTTCCTACCAGAATTCCGAAAATCTCTTAGCTTTTCCAAAAACTTCTTCGTCATAACACAATTTTGTTTTTTTCAATAAGAAGACTTTCGGTTTCGTTTTAAATGATGAAAATTCATTTCATGCATAATTCTCAAAAGAATTTTACGAGAGACCTTCAGTAAATTTTCATCTTAAGCGTGAATTTTATTCAGCGTCGGAAGTTCATTAAAAAAAATCGATGAATAATTGTACGAATTGTGTTTAACATCTTCAACTTCAATCTTCTTCCTACCGGGGGTTTCTGTTTTCTTCTTTTTTGCACTTTTTGCGTTTCTTCTTCATCATACTTTATACACGGTACACACTACTTCCACAGACTTTTGTTAACGAAGAGCACATATCAACTGCCTCGGTTGTACTAATATCTGGGTTTCGCGCTCGAATTCCTTCGTAGACTTTTTGAATCATTTGAAGTTCTTCATTTGTTAAAAGTCGCTGTTTTCGATTGGAATTATTCGTCGTAGAACCAGTACAACTTGCATCCGCTGCTTCCATGTTAGAAAAACACTAAACACTCACTTTTATCGCAGAATATAATAAATAAACAATTTCCCGAATCCCGAATCAATCGCACATAACCACAATGTAACGCTACTGGCGCACTAAAATCTGGGCTAAACGACGCATGCGTCATTCTATCGATCGACATTGATCCGTGTCGCCAATTACTGACCAATCGAATTCAAATGTATTTAAAACCGCCTAAAATGATTGGCTAGCTTTGCTACAACAGCGCACCAAGCGGTACAACCGATTATTATGCGATTTGGAATTCAATAGGAGAGGGAGTAGTTCGCATTGAACTACTGTTTTTATAGAAGGGCATATAAAATTTGTATGCACATAATAGGTGATTACACAGAAATAGACAAACCGTTGAATAGTTATGGTGGTCTGATATTATATATGAATCACTCCACATTATTTCGACACTAGGGTATAGGTGTGATGGTTTTAGAATTATAAGCTCTATTACCAACTACTATTTATAAGCCTAAAGTTAACGTTAGCCTTTTAACCTTTAGTTAATCAAATGCGATTTGCCTATTGAACAAAAATTAAGTATTATAAATAATATTAAAATAAAATTATTTTTCTTTCAGGTTAGTACAACTATAGATGGCGCTTCTTACAACAATATCAGTCAATAATTTGTCAGCAGACAGTAAATTGGTGAGTAAGTATTAACGTATTGATAGATATATTAGACGACAGAAATAAATCCAAGCAGATTTCAAAGCAGAATGAATTTCAGGCAAAACTATTTCATTTGAAAGAAAGGCAGAATTGAACGAACTTTCAAAAAATCGACCAAAATACGAAATACAAAATTCTATTTTCATTATTCTATTTCCTGTCATGTTGCCATTAGGAACATCCTAATGGCAACATAGTTATATAATACTTTTTTGTTTGTTATTGGATTATGTTATTAATGGTTACTAAAATATTCGCGATTATATTTCTTACACCCTGTATAAAAGTTAGAAAAATATATAATGCTGAAAATAATTATTAACAGAGAGCAATCTAAAATTATATTTTTATAAAATTAAAATGCATTTAAAAAATAACGTTAAAACATATTCTTTACTTTTTTGATATTCATACTTAAAGAGATAATAGCTAGTATACACTAATAATAATTAGTTAAAACTTTAATAAACTTATATTTTCAAAATAAATATACTGAGAACGTACACATTTGTTAAATATGTACAAATATTGGAAGTTATATTAGAAATTCTCAAATAAAATAAATGTTTCAATATATCTACATTTGATATGAAAACTTTGTTAACACAATGTTGCAAATATGCCTCAATCACAGTCTAAAATGTTTTTGTTATGTATTACATAGCTTATAATTATACATATAATATATTATGCTAATTCGCATATTTATTTCTAATATAAATGAATAGATGATGTCGATAACAATGATAAAGGGATATATTTATTTTTTAGATTGTATATGTATAGCAACAAAATTATTAGATCGTTTATACATATACTTGTAGTATGTCATTTATAAAAGAAAAATAATGTAATCAAGACCTAGATTCATTTGCAAAACATTTTCAATTATTTTGCAAATAATTTTCAATTCTTTAAAATGTCTGCTACAACTTGCAGTTGGTGCCTTAACTGTAACAACAAAATGTTTATTAGATGTATCGTCGATTGATTTTATTTGCTAGAATAAGGAAAAAATGAAGTTATTTTTTTCCTAATTAAATGGCTTATATCTGTCGCAGTTTTATTAGAAACTTCAATAATGCTTATATTTGTGGGATAGATTTCTGTAGCGAATATTTTTATTTTCTCTTTTATTTTTATCTTTGCTATTTTTAAAGGTCAGAAAAATTAAATACTCGGTAAATATTCAATTCAATAGTCAAATTAGTCTGAACAACAGACTTAAATCGAGAAGTCTCTTTTTCTTAGAATATTACGTAGATCTCACGTTCACTCATATTTTAGAGGCATATACTATTTTTTTTATATATTTTGAAAAGAGCAAAATATAAAAAAAAAAGATATTCTCTTAGCAGGATCAGGAGTCCCTACATTACGGTATATATACTTGATGTAAATTGTGAAATTAATGTTACATGATTAATTAATAGAGAAGGTCTAATTAAATTTCTAGGTCGTACGACTTGGCACTTCTAATTTTTTTCCATGGGAACACGTTAAATTTAATTTATTATTCAACACAAAAACTTATAAATATTGTAAGCTTAAAAGTGTACCTAACCATTTTCAACAACCCTTGTACTGCACGGAAGTTAATGACGATTTTCAACTCTTAGTGACAGTATTTATTGAATATTATTAGCTTAATAGTAAATTAACCTTATACTCTCTTGATAATTAACTTAAACACAGTACTTTTAAATGATATATGCTCACTAGATTTTTTTTAGTTTTATAATACTTATATAATTTTATGTGGGGTAGTGATTAAAAATAAAAATCCATATGTATTTTTATCCTACCTACATTTCCGTAAATCGATTTTTAAAGAATTATTGTTGGTGTTTTATTTTAAATACCTATAGAATCTCGTGTTGTAGACATGTAATACTTATTTGTTTTTCACTATACTGCAATTAAAACGTAGTTACATTTAGGCTTATTTAACATTGTTACTATATATTATTATCTATCATGCAGTACAAATAGTAACCAAAACGTGTTTTAACCAGATAAGCGTTCTTATCATAAAAAAAACTAGCATGGGTGTTATTTATCGCTATTAATCGCTACCTACGGGTTAAATAAACAATTTAGAAGTACAGAATGGAACTAAATAGTTAATAATGAAATTCTGGAAATATCTGGAACATGTAATATTATTTTGTTTCCTATTAATTTATTTTACCAAATGAAAAATGTCACACGTCTCGTAATGCGCGGAAGTCACCAGGACAAAGGCTGGATTTTGTTTTAGTAGTGAAAATTCTTATTTTAGTGTCGTTGATAATTTTACAAATAAAGTTCACTGGACGGATACTGTTTTATTTTGGCAAAATTAAAACATTCGCTGGTTAGATTTCACTTTTTATTTGTTAAACATAACAATTGTTTTGCCACCACAGTGGCTTCTTCAGATGTTGAGTATATAGACTTGTCTATGTACTCTTGTATGTACAGTCTATGTACTTAATATCTGAAGAAGCCACTGTGTTGGCGAATGTTTAACAAAGAAAAAGTGAAAATCTAACCAGCGAATGTTTTAATTTTATATAAATATGGATTTTTATCAAATAACGGCCCAATCAGATTTAGTGTCTTAATTTTTGTTTAATTAGGCCTTATTATTGATCACCTTAGATAGTAACTAACCATAACGAAATAGATTCTCATTAATACATTTCATATGAGAATTACCTTTATTGCAAAACATATTGACTAAGTATTTCTACATATTCTAAATATATCTATAAGACCTCTTCAGCCGTCCCAGGTTGCCACAGGGGTATTTACCTATGGAATAAGTCATCAATTATAAGATTCTGTTCATATATTTCTAATAACATACCGTTGGCCGTCATAGTAGCCGACTACTGGCTGTCCTGATTTTGGTTGGATCTCAAGCGCCTAGTGCCGGCGCTTGAGATCGATTTTATTTTTTAGAAACATCTGTAGAACATAACATTGCAGTGGATTCTAGCTACTCTCCGTTTGTTGTAAATAAAATAAATGTTTATCTTGATATTTTTCCATTTTGCTTTCTGATACAACAATATTTCATAAAGTTACATTAAAATTTTCGGAATTTTTTTGTTCCCGTAATTTTTTTGAGTAGCGTATAAACAAGTCTATCCAACGATAAAAAATTATATAGTTTTAAATAGACAGCCGGAACTTTTTAGAATAAAGTATGCAGAGAAAGTGCAATATTTAAGCTTAATAACGCCGAAAATAATATTAAAGTAAGATGTTTCATGTACATATTATGTAGATTGAACACGTCGTATTTACGTAAACATTGTTGTCACAAACACTTAGCAGCATCTCACGAGATTACTATTTATAGCTGTATGTCGTCTTGATTGATAGACTCACATATTTTCCTTGGTATTTTTGTTGTACAAACTTCATAAATAAATAATGAGATATTTATTTTGACGTTCATTAAATCGATGATTTTATATCTCAGTGCATTCTGAGGAAAGTCTCCCGAGAGTCTCCAAACACAGATTATCTTTTACATTTATTATTATTTGTATTATTTATTATTTATTGCCTTTTGACAATATTTTCTTTTACAAATTGTACTGAATCTAGATTTTTGTTGGTGTTTTCAACTGTTTTTCAATAAAAATGTTTAAATAAATATTTAATAAATGAAAGTGTCGTCTGCTTGTTAAAATATTTTACTCAGGTATCGAAATGAACAATGTGTTGCCTTTCTTGTGGGCTTTCTTTGATCATTCTAACATATTATGGTGAGAGACATGGCATACATCAATTTATATAATGTATTATCATTTGTCTAGGCAAATCATTTCTCTTGGCAAATGGACATATCATTTATTTTCATGAGTGATTACACAGGCCTACAAATTTTGACGTTTTGAAAGTTGATTTGGGTTTGATAAGTGATTATAAGTGAGTTATTTACACTGATTTCATATCTACCTTCCGTTTTTGTCCCTCACGTAAAGTTTTTGATCAATTGAATAATCAGAATAAATTAAAAACTAAAGGAAAAAATATATTTTAATAAACATTAAAAAACATTGTAAAAAGCAACAATACAAATAGTTTCGAGTCTCTATAATTTTTTTTTGGAAAATCTCTCCCTTTTAACAAAAACTTCGTTTTATAGTTTTTCTTGTGTAATATCATTCGTTGGATGTTCTCTTTACAGCAACCGGCAGTAATCTGCCATCATCACCACATCCCATCGACCCTGGTACCTCCTTTCCATCTCCTTTATATCTTGATGGAACCTTTCACCTTGCTCGTCACTAACAGCACCAAAATTTTCTGGAAAGTAGTCCAGATGAGCATGCTGAATATGAATTTTTATGCTCATATTACAACCAAGTTGCGTAAACTTATCCAGCATTTTGTTGACAATTTCCTCATATTACGGATGTTTATAAATTCCTTAAAAAATTTCTGTTGCATTTTGAAAGCATATCCAAGATTCTTTTTCAATTTCTGTCACTGTTTCTTCAAACTGTTGGTCCTGCATTAATTTTCATATTTGTGGTCCTACGAAAATTTTGCTTCATAAAGAGCTGAAAATTTTCCACATTAGCACTTAAAACAATTCACATTTTTATCTATAGCTTTGACATATTGCTTTATTAATCCTAATTTAATATGAAGTGGCGGCAAAAGAATTTTTTGCGGATCAACCAAATTTGCATAAATATCGTTTTTTGAACCAGGTGTTAAGTTTATAACAAAATATATTGTTGGAATATTACATTCAACAATAATTATTTTAGGTTTAAAAATAGTCTTCATGCGGTGCCTGAAATTAAACATAAACATTAGGTCAGCATTTATGAGTTCGGGTAACTCAATATCGAATGTTTAACTGTTCAAATGTCGTTGAAATAAAAATTGATTATTTAGCAAGTCAGTCTGAAAGATTATACGTTAGGATACACATCTTAATTTCTTTGTACGTAATTTAGTTGTTATACAGGGTATCAATAAACTCGTATTGTCCTCAAATTGTATCTTTAATTATTTATTCTCCCAAGTACTTCGAACAGGTTATGGGCCCAGGTGCGTCGCGTAAGCTCACTTGTAAGGGAGAATAATTAAAAGGTACATCGCGAGTGATAACTATTGTTGTATAGACAACTGGAAAATGGCGGAAAGTGCTAAGTATAACATCGAAAAGTTGAACGGGCAAAACTACCAGTCCTGGAACTATTTAGTGAAAATGTTATTAATAAATGCGGATTTATGGGATGTAGTTTCGACTGAATTACCAACATCGGAGGAACGAAACGGTACCTGGCAGAAGAAAAATGACAAGGCCTTATCAACCATAGCCTTACTTGTCGATGTTAGTCAACTAGTGCATATCAGAAATAAGGAATACGCGCATGATGCGTGGGAAGCACTAAAGGAGTATCATCAAAAATCGAGTTTATCTAGCATGGTTTTTCTGTTAAAGCAAATTTGCAGGCTATCGCTAGATGAGAATGGTGATATGGAAGCACACATAAGTTCATTCTTGGAATTATTGAATAAACTGGCCGCTTTAGGGGAAGAAATTAAGGACAGGTTTGCGGCAGGCATTTTGCTGGGAAGTCTTCCAGACTCATACAGTTTTTTAATCACAGCGCTGACAAGTAAGTCATCGAGTGAATTCACGCTTGAATTCGTAAAAAGTAAATTAATCGATGAGTACAGGAGGCGTCAAGGAGCTTTGAAAAGTCAAAACGAGTCAGCCATGAAATCAGTATATAATAAAAGGATCCAAAGTAATCAAACTGCAAGTACAGATGTAAAGCAATGTTACTTTTGCAACAGGAAAGGTCATTTTAAACGGGACTGTTTCAAGTATAAAGCGTTTAAAAGAGAAAAGGCCAATAAAGTTACTGAAATTAATACTGGTGACAGTGATGAAGCGTGTCTTATGGTAAATTCAAGTTCAACTGACGTAAACAGGGATTCTGCTTCGTGGGATGTGGATTCAGGAGCTTCGAGTCACATGGTAAACTACAAAGAATTTTATACCCAATTTGACGGTAGCAGAAAAGGCGTTGTGAGGTTAGCGGAGAAAGGGCAACACTCCAAGGTTCAGGGTATAGGAACAGGATTCATCAAGTGCGCGAATAGTGCGGGAGTGAATAAGCTAAAAATCGACGACGTGTTGTATGTGCCGGACTTAGATTCAAATTTACTTTCTGTGAAAAAGTTAACTAGTGCGGGGTATAACGTGCAGTTCGACAACAATAACTGTAAAATTGTCTCAGGCGGAAAAGTGATTGCGAGTGCAAGGCCGGCGCCCGACTTGTACAAGCTGTCAACTGTAGAACAGGCACTGAGCATCGTGACTGAACACTCCAGTAACTGTCAGCATACGTGGCATCGACGTTTTGGGGACATAGAAGCAGTCAAGCGCTTGATGGAAAGAAAAATGGCAATCGGGATTAATATTAAGGATTGTAGGATTAGGGAAACTTGCAACTGCTGTATAAAAGGTAAAATTATTCGTAAGAGTTTCCCGAAATTTTCTCAAAGCAACACATTTAATATACTTGACTTAATACATACAGATGTTTGCGGTCCCATGAAGACTGTTACTCCAGGGGGTAAACGGTACATTCTTACTTTAATAGACGATTTCTCAAGATACACAACTGTGTATTTACTGAAACATAAGAATGAAACTGAAAAATATATTAAAGAGTTTATCGAGTTAATGAGTAATCAGTCAGGCAGGGTACCAAAGGTTATTAGGTCAGATAGGGGTGGCGAGTACGTAAATAATGCGTTAAGGGAATATTTAAGCGGTAAGGGCATAAAGATACAGTACACGGCGGGGTACTCTCCAGAGCAAAACGGTGTTGCAGAGAGAAAGAACAGGTCACTAGTCGAAATGGCTAGGTGCATGTTAATCGATGCGAATTTACCAAAGAAATTTTGGGGGGAAGCAGTTGTTACAGCCAATTATCTGCAAAATCGACTACCTACTCAGTTAAAACAGAAAACACCGTTTGAGTTGTGGCATAAAGTCAAACCTGATGTGTCGAATTTGCAAATATTTGGATCTAAAGTGTATAGTCATATTCCAAAGGAACAAATTAAAAATAAATTTGATAAAAAGGCAGAATCACTAATTTTCGTAGGATATTCTGATGAATCTAAAGCATATAGATTGTTAGATTTAGATACAGGGCGCATAAAAATTAGCCGTAGTGCTGTATTTCCTGAAAGAAATATTCGTGTTAAAGAAAAAAAGATAAAAGATGAAGAAGCGACTATTGAGTTCAAAAAGGAGCAAGAAAGAACGGAGCCAAATGACACTGGGAGACATGAGGTCGCAGATTTCGAAAAAACTGAAGAAATAGAAGAAGCTACGGAAGAATTTAATGTATATGAAAGTTCAGGTACAGAACAATCTTGTGGCAGCGATAACAGCTATCAACCAAGTGAAGAGTTCTATATAGAGCACGGAGGTGATCGTAGATCAAATAGAATAAATAAAGGAGTCCCACCTGAGCGCTACACAGCAAAGTTAGCTGAACTTCGGGAAATAGAACCTAAAACATTTAAAGAAGCTCTTGCCAGCAGTGATAGCGAAAAATGGAGGAAAGCTATTGAAGAAGAAATGAAATCTTTGAAGAATAACGAAGTATGGGATTTAGTACTTACACCGGAAGACAAAAACATCATATCTTGTAAATGGGTGTTTAAGCTAAAGACAGGTGAAGATAAGATCTCGAACAAGTACAAGGCACGATTGGTAGCGAGAGGTTTTAGTCAGAAATTCGGTGTGGATTACGATGAAGTGTTTGCGCCTGTAGTGCGGCAAGCAACTCTTCGAATATTGTTAACAGAGGCATGGAATCAAAAACTAATAATAAAACATCTAGACGCCGATTGGGCGGAAAATAAAGAGGATAGAAAGTCAAATAGTGGATACATATTTATGTTTCGGGGTGCACCTATTAATTGGGGATGCAGAAAGCAGAGTTGCGTATCACTATCATCGACCGAAGCTGAATACATAGCACTGGCCGAAGGATGCCAAGAGGCAATCTGGTTAAAGCAGGCGATAAAGGAGTTTACAAATTTAGAACCGAAAGTGGTTATGTACGAAGATAATCAAAGCTGTTTAAAGCAGCTAGCAAACCATAAATTTAGCAATCGAACGAAGCATATTGATACAAAGTATCATTTTTTAAAAGAATTGTATGAAAATCAGGTTATTGCATTCGAGTATTTTCCGACTGAAAAAATGATAGCTATGTTAACCAAGCCGCTAAATAAAGTAAAGCTAGAACATTTAAATACCAAGGGTGGTCTGGTTGACTGATTGAAAAATAATTATAGTTGCGAGGGGGTGTTGGAATATTACATTCAACAATAATTATTTTAGGTTTAAAAATAGTCTTCATGCGGTGCCTGAAATTAAACATAAACATTAGGTCAGCATTTATGAGTTCGGGTAACTCAATATCGAATGTTTAACTGTTCAAATGTCGTTGAAATAAAAATTGATTATTTAGCAAGTCAGTCTGAAAGATTATACGTTAGGATACACATCTTAATTTCTTTGTACGTAATTTAGTTGTTATACAGGGTATCAATAAACTCGTATTGTCCTCAAATTGTATCTTTAATTATTTATTCTCCCAAGTACTTCGAACATATATTTCGTCAATGTAATGCAAAGTTTTACTACCAGAGGGTAACATTCAAACTACAGAAATAAGGAGTTTATACTCCAGCCCATCTGCAAATGCCTTATATAATAAGGCCTAACAAATTAGGTTAAAACAGCTATTCTCCTGACTATATGCCAAACGCCAAGCGCTGAATTACATGACAAAATTTGTCGTATCTTTGTCTAACAGAGTTAGCACTAAAAATACCAAAACCACCAAGAAAGATGCAAAGTGTCCGGTTTCGACCTTTCTATCTTGGGTCTCATCAGTGCAGTGTAAACTAATTTGTTTAGTCCTTATTATATAAGGCATTTGCAGATGGGTTGGAGTATGAACTCCTTATTTCTGTAGTTTAAATATATTTGGTGTATTTTTACAACTTCTGGGCATTTTTAAAACAAAATAAAAGCACACAACGCCATGTCACTAGTAAATCTACACATATTAAAAACGTAGTAAAGCGACTATGTAAATATTTGAATAGTATAAAACCGGAATATCTCCACCAACAAATTATGTTACAATAAATCGCCCACACTTGTGTATACGTTTCAAACCGATTAAACACAGGGGCGCCGCAAAGATTGAGGCAATATTTATTTGTATAGAACCTCGGTTTTAAAAACTACAAATTATTTTATTAAAAGGTACAAATGCTGGTGCGTGATGGAAACAAATAACAGTGTTTCTGTAGTTTATGGTATGTAATTAAGCTAAAAGTCAAAAAATGTCCGATCACAAAATCTTTGTTGGCCTGTGTTATGAAAACTATGTAGAACTCATGTAGTGTTACTTTTAAGTAACACAGAAAATGTTAAAACTCTAAAGGGGTGGCAAAATTTATATTAATAATTATCTTCACTTTTCAGCCACCATGTACCTATGTTTCATGGTAGCTTTTTTATGTAAAGTTATATATATGTATATTAGGTTTTTTTATGTAAAGTTTTATGGTAGGCCTACACATCATTTACCAATATCGCGTAATATTTACATGTGGATTATCTACATAATTTTATCGGCATGTAATTTAAGAGTATGTTTTGTGATATATGAAAGTGATGCATTTTCGTTCACGTGTTTGTATTATATCCGTTCATTAATACCTAATTCGTGTAATGTTTATTTATATGTGTTGTGTAGATCTGTCGTGTGATATCATTTTACTAGTGAGGTAATTGTGTTTGCCATCCGAAGATATTCATGAAAATATTATTATTAGTACAATCTTAGAAGTCTCCCAAGGATGTTACGTTCGGGTTTATATTACTGTTTTCCTTGATAGAATTATTTTGTTTAAAACTGTTTCCGAAATTAATTCACAATCAGTGTTAAGAAATATTTATTCTGTTACTAAATTAATAATTCTGTATATATGTGTTATTAATAAGGTTAATTTAAATATATCCAATAAAAGACAACTGTGGTAGGACATATTGTTACTTTTGTGTATATTATGGGGTACCAGTGTGTAGATGAATCTTAATATATTTTTTTCAAGGTAGAACTCCCTCCAATATACAGGTATATATAGACACCTTTTAATAAAATAAATATATTCTAAAGAAAATCTGAATTCGCTATACAGGCTGGGTCGTTTAAGCCAAGTGATAACTTACAAATATTTTAGGGGGAAGGCCACTGTGATGGCCGAAAAAACAACCGATTTTTAAGAAATTTTTTCACAGGGATAACTAATTAATAAAGGGATCCTTGTTATTTTATTACGTGTATATTAAACTTGTTTTATATAAATTTAAAAAAAAAATAAAAATTACCAAAGATATGGACCCCTTCCAATGGCGGGGAAATTTGTTCCCTTCATTGTGGCATTGATATCTCGGTGAAGGGTAATCTGAAAATAAAAAACAAAATTTTATCAAAATCTATACGAATGTAGCTATCGTTTTGTGTAGGTGTTTTTTTTTATTACAAAATGGCGACGGATTGATTTTTTTTATTTTTAATGCCCCTTTTTTTATTCAAGCAGTTTGTAAAAATAATAATTATTAATTTTTTTTAAATCGGCTTCGTACATACTTAGCCACTGCGATTATAAATATTAAAAACAAATTGTAAATGTTCTCATAAGTTTTCGAGTATTCATTGCCGCAAGGTCGAAGAAAAACGCGTTTAAAATTTTCGTTGCGTTTTTATTGATATAAAGTTATATATTTCCTAAAATATTGATACTTACAGCTCGTCAAGAGTAGGAACAAGTCTCAAAACTGCGACATCGAACCGCCCACGGGGTGTGCAGTAGGTAGCTTGGTCTTTACAGTCGAATTGAGACTGCCTCACTCTTCTGCACATACCTAAAGAATCTGACACTTTTTCCTATTCTTGACGAGCAATACATTAAACTATCGAGTCCCGGGCTTATGATGGTTCTTCATCAGTCTCACATCTCCAGTGTCGTCCTTGTCTCTTTTAATTTTTTTTTGGTAGTCATTTTTGACAGGGACGGTCTCTTGCTTTTGAACTTGCTCTGGCTCTTGGACAATACTTGCTCACACTAAAGTAACTATCTCAGTTTAATTTTGAGAATTCTAACTTAAAATTTTACCTACATATGCTTAAAATAATTTATGAGATAACTGAAATTGCCTGGATATAAATAACCAAAATTAACGTGTTTTTTTTTCTATAATCAGATGACGTGATATTAACTTCAAAATGTTAAATGTGACACCCTGTATGTTATTACATTTTTTAAAAGCTTCTGAATAGAAGAATTCAATCCCACGAAATTTATTTGAGTTTCATTATTAAACAGTAGAAATATTGACAAACAAATGAAATGAATTATGATTAGCAAATATTACTCAATAAACAATTATCAAAAGCTAAACAATGTTTTAACTTTCGTTTAGATATTATCGAATTATTCTATCATTTAGATATGTAAGTAACTGAAACATAAAAAGGAATAAATTGTTAATACAAAATATATTCAAATTGATCTCTACCCTCATTCAAGTCTTCTCAGGTTTCTCGTGCATACTACTGTAACCATATCTCCAGTAACGACCTGACATGATTGTAAAATTCGTTGTATCAAATTTCCAATCACTGCGTTGTAAAGTATAAACGATGTCTTAAAATACCCTTAAAGGAAAATTAAAATATCCCGTTTTTTAATATATCCCTAAACAAATAGTGCCACATTCGTGCCACATTTGAGGATGTTTCTGGTTAATCGATCGAACGATTTCTTCCAAGCCAGCATCTTGGGAACGTATCATTAAAATATTCTGTGGCTTGTCGAGAACAATGAAAAGGATCACCATCTTGTTGTGACCATACTGCTACTCTTTTACTTATGTCTGTAACTTATAAGTCGGGAATCGAGAAAGGAACCACGAAACCGCTAAGCGGTTATTAAGTGGTTCCCGAATAGCAAGGCTATTACATAATCCCTGTAGGAAACAACTACTCCTCGGGCTAAAGCCCTGCCAGGCATTGAATTATACCTAACAGCGATCCCTCGACCCCTTTTTCGTGTTTCTGCACGACCAGAGTTTATTGAAAAAGGGACACCGCCACGGGTAGGATTCGACATTTGTCTTGGATGGAATCCGAACGGTAGACAGCTGTTACATATAAGTTACAGACATAGATCTTATCGATTTAGATGAAAACCCCACGGATTTGTTTCGGCATTTGTCCTAGATCGGCGTACCGTGTGCGGCACTGATGAGAACTAATAAGTTCGAAACAGCTCTGTCTGTCGTTCGGATTCCATTCGGGACAAATGTCGAATCCCACCCGTGGCGGTGTCCCTTTTTCAGAAAACTCTTTTACTTAGATAAATTTCCTGAAACGGCTCAGGAACTGCAAATTGTAGGAATTGTAGGAATAGCATTAGTTAATACCTCGATAAAACTACGGACAAATTAAACCCGCCTGAATAAACTATATTAAACATTCACATCCCAAATTTATTAGAAATTAATATTTTTGACCCATTGCGGATTTTCAATTAACCAGTAATGCCAATTTTGAAAAAAACTTTCCACAAAACAGTTTTTTTAAATATGTATGATCCTCATAATTTTACTGACATATTAGCAATGAAATTTAATCTCCGGTGTTGATTCTCAGGAGTTAACTCTTAAACTAAATTTAGTTTATATTCTTTGTATTTATTTAGTCAGAATTCTTGTGAAAGTCGAGTTGAAATATGGGAATTGCAAATGAAATATGCAAAATATTAATGACGTCTTTTATTTACAGGTAAGCCTTGCGTGCTATTCCACATTTGGCAAAGAACCACTTCATTTTTTATATAAACAAAAATATCTATTCCTAGAGTTATACGATCCTGTAATCACTAATCAATCTAGAAAAATGCCAAGAACGTCTAATATTTCTGTAATATTTTCCATAAATATCGACACACTTGTCGTATAAGGAATGAATTTTACTTTTCCGCATTCCACTATATGCGGAAATGTAATGTAATCGTGTAAAAAATTTTTTTAAGGTTTATTTTTCGTTTTTCGGCATAAAAACAAAAAAAAATGTTTTAAAACCATTTTGTGTGTGTGGCGTTGTCGTTGTCGTCGGCATTAATAAATTTTCTTGTTAGCACGATAACTCAACTAAATCGTGTCGGATCGATCGAGTTTTGACTGATTCTCATCGAGGACGTCTCCCAGACGACCCTTATTGATTTTGAGGTGAATAGAACACACTCTACCACGTTCGTGGGTCATGAGAAAGCACAATGGTGGACTATTTGAGTATTTTTTTTGTTAGCACGATCATTCAATTAAATTGTCTCGGATCGATCGGGTTTTGACTGATTCTGATTAGATTAAATCTATTGATTTTGAGGTGGATAGGACACACCTTACCCTGTCCATGGGTCATGAGAAAGCACGATGGTGGACTATTTGAAAAAAATAAAATTGTCGCATAAAACACATATTCTGCATTTATGTGTTGTTTTTTTTTCTCGGCCACTCAATTTCGAGATAAAGATGTTCTACGTGCGAAAAAATCCGTTTTAAGGTTTTAAAGCTGTTTATTTTAATTGAAGTTTCAACAATACTGTTACAGATGATGACAACTCTTGGCAGGGAACTCCCCTTTACTGACTGAAAAGCTACTTCAAGCTTTATAATAAATGTCTTTGTTTCTGATCTCTTGATTACTTGAAGAATAGAGACTCCTCAAAGTATTTTTCAATTAATTATGAACCCTCCTTGTAATGTGATTCTGAAAAGGGTGATGATAGAAGTCCTCCATATCCAAGCTGTACAGAATTTCTTCTTCATATAAATGTTAACAATAACATACATTTTAATTGGAGACGATATGGCCGTCTGTTTTGGTCATGGCTGATTTGTTTCGCAAGAAAATTGTTCTAAAAGTGATTGTTTATATGATTAATACAAGACGTCATGAGCCTAGTAGAAGGAATTTGAATTTATATTGTCTTGACAATATTCTTTATGAATATCTGAGAATTTGAGCCATTAGAAAAAACAGAGATTTAAGATGGTTGTTGATAATTGATGATTTGGTTGATGGTTCGTTGATTTAGTTTCCATCATATTACAACTAAAATTGAAGACAGATGAAGCTTTTGTATGTGTTATCAAAAATATACCCAAATATACTCAACTTATTTTAAACATGATTACCGTGACATTAATATGTTTATTTTCACAATGGGATGTTTTGTAGACCGGCTCTGAGAATCGTATTTTTTACTTAATAATACACGTCGAATGTTGCTCGTCTTCTTTAATTCAGATTCTTTAAATCAGAGACAATCATTAACCACTTCTAAGATATTTGCCGTTAAATAATAAATTGCTGCAAAAATATAAGGAAAACATAACAAATGTCTTTCTTTTGTTTGTCGTTTCTTCCTGAAATCTTCTGTGTGAGGTTTCTTAGAAAACACAAAATTTTTTGTACACCATAATATGCGTGCTGCCCACAATGGGCATTAGGTTTACGGATTACCTATTTTTGTTGAGATTATGTTTAACTACATCATATCAACATAATCAAGTTATACACATAATCATAAGTTCCATCATCGTTATGTTTTATATCCTTGATTACCGACTCCAAAGTGATGAAGTACCAGCACTTTGTCCAGGTACAGACTTTCACTTCATGTCTTTCACTCTAAGGTGTTCCTCTACACTCAAGTCCTTTCTACGCATACCAAAAAAGAAAAAACAGTAACATAAAATCTTTATATATTTCGTATAATTTGAGAACAAAAGTGAGCATCTTTTGCCATATGAATTAAATGAATGCTTAACATGAGGTTTTTATAGAAATAAATTATTTTTAATATCAGAAACGAAGAATCGTGTTAGTTGTTTTTGTTTTATTGAAAATAATGATATTAGACACCATTAAAGACCACATCTGTATTAATTCTTGCTAAAACGATCAGTTGTTTTAATAAAAAATATAATAAACGTGAGTAAAACTTAAGGGGGTATTCTGGTCTAGAGGCATAAATTTTGGGCGTTTTGTCGAGGTCGATAAAGAAAAAAGCAAAAAATACTTTTACCATTCATTTTTTATAATATTTATTGATATTTTGAAAATATAGATACAACAAAATTTTTGACTAAAAATTAATTAAAGACGTTATAAGCTGGTAAACTTGGAAGTAAAAGAGGGGTGTGTTGTTTGACACGTTTGCAACCCTTCTGGTCATCTGAAACAAAATTAAAAAAAATATTCTTAATTAGTAATAATTTCATTATGGGCGATCGGCATATGTCGTTATAAACCTCTGTTCGCAAAATGGCGGCTGTTTGAAAAAAGGCATTATCGATTTTTTTTTCAACATTCTTTATTTTTTGAAACATTAAAAAAATAATTTTAATACAAAAATGGCAGGGGCGTTAGAAAGTTATACATTGAAGGTTGGTACAAAATGTGAAGTAAATCGGTTAAATAGAACTTGAGATATGTCAATCAACCATGTTGAAAAAAGTAGTTTTGTGACAAACACGTTCAAAGTTTCAGGCAGCTGCAGCCGTCTAAGTCATAGAATGGTACGTTATACTTACATTCTGTTAATCGGCGATTCCTAATTCCTGCCCCGAGGAAATCATCTGCAGTGGTGTATTTGTGTTGACCAACCAGTGGGAGTTCGACGTGAGACCTACGTACATATACTGAAAACAAGATGAAATACCAATGAAGCAATATTTTTAACAGGGAGTGTAATAGATTGTTAAAATATATTAATCAAGGGACAGTATAACTCCTTTCTCAAAAAAAAGAGTTTACGATTATTATTGCTATAGCAATTATATATTTCATAAATTGTTGCACTCTGCTTAACCAATATGTAGAATTCAATTATCCATTAAAACGTATTTTAGAGCATCTTGGGCGTCATCGTATATTAGCCTTTCAATAAGAACAAAATAGTCAAAACCACATTAATTTTATTTTTGTTGCGATTGATTCCAAGGAGTTTTCAGAAATTATAAAACGCAATGAAAATCTGCTAACATATTCTTCAGCTTAAAATAGAGCTTCATGAATTTTTTGAGAATTTTTTTATCATTTGGATTAAGAGAAAAAGATGTAAAAGAGGTAAAATGCATTGGTTCTTATAACGGGACATTTTCGAATGACGAGAAAAGTACCTTCGGAACAATTGAAAAATACCGTGTTTTTTTTTACAGCGATGCATCGTACTTTGTAGCTTTTAATGATGCAACCAGCATGAAATTGACCATGGTTTATATTATATTGCAAATTAAAGATCAAGGAGTTTAGTGTTATCGATTGATGTGACTGCATAACGGCAACGCCACGAAGCGCGGGTTATTCAAATAATGAAAAAGTGCAACTAGACAGATTTGTTTTTGGAATAAGGGCAAAAGTTTGTGTACATGTATTAATTCGCTTCATTTACCATATTTTCGAACGATAAATACGCGTCACACGAGGAATATTTCATCGTTTGTCCCAAATGACTTAGGAAAACCATGAGATACCAATGGGTTCGCCAACACAGACATTCGACGATTTTTATTTCTTTACTGATTCGACTATCGCTTTTCGCCTCGAATTACTTTACGCGGATTTTGTTTAACTGACTTTTGGAAACGAAGCGCCCTTTATAACGTAAACGCGGTGACATTTTGAGGTTAGAATAAATTTTCATGGCTGCCAACGAAGGCATAAATCCGCGAGTTTTACAGCAACATTGTGCTCACAGATGGCAAATTTACAAATTTGTCAATTTGCAAGAACGCTTGTGTTTTTATATGAAATATAGTTATTTACGAGTTTTTATGAAAGAATATGAATCGCTCATATAAGAATATGAGCGACACAATCAAGTGATAATTTCGAATTTTACGGGGAACAATTTTTCGTTTGTTGGAACACTGACTCCTTATATATGGCGAGTATAGGGTTAATCCCCTTACCCCTCACCACTCGTTGGAACCTCTTTAAACGAATCACAGGCCAGGCATTTATTTTGTTCACAATAATATTGGCATAAAATACATTATTTACAATAAACGAGTCTACAGGACCATGTTTTGAAATAAAGCTACCCTGTATATACTCGTAACATCAGTTTACAAGATCAATTTGATTACGCAATAAGTGTTAGATAGTCAAAACGTCCACACTCTGTGGGTGGTTAATTTCTTCCTCTAGAGGCATTTTAATAATTTGAGTTAATAAACAAACCGCAAGCTCATCATCTACGCATTTGTTCTTTTGTGCGGAGAAAGCTAATAAAAATCTCTTAGATACACAAGTGTGAGTTCTAACATGCTATACAAGAGCGGTTTATATATAACCGGTATTTGGTTCTAAATTCTAACGTAAGTTAATTAAAATAAACCGTTAATATTACTCGGTATGTATTATGTCTTGAGCACAAGTTCGTAAAAGATCAAAATTCTGATGCAAATTCGTCCTTGGTTTATTAAAGTAGTAGGTTTCAACACATCTCAAGGTCATCCAAGGGTATATAAGTTATATAACTTATTCATTGAAAATATTCTCTGTTGCAGTACATATAGAAGTGAAACTGAAGGTTGTTGCAATTCTGGTTATACCGGAAGCGCCCTATCTTATACTAACGTTCGTATTTTAAATGTATCACTCAATATTTGTTATATTTTAATGTAGACTTTTTTTACAATTTCCCACATTTGTATTTAAGGTAGTTTCTCCGGAAACACACTTTTCTATATAATTTCATCAAATTTCGGGTACACATAAAGAATAACCTTCCCAGAAGAAATTGCTTAAATTAAATATTTTTGCCCGTACAATAAAGGAGATATTTACCATTAAAGTTGGAACTTTTTGCATTGTTTGAATCTACCAGTTGTTACATCTTACATTATAACTTGAAAACTTTGCATTTTTTCCAAAAACAACTTATCTATAGATTAGATTATTATGAATATTTTGAATAAAAAAGTCGGTTGTTGCCCGATTTGTTGAAATGATAATCTTTTATAGATAAACATATATTAAAAATAAATTTTTTTGAAAATATCCCAGTTTAAGCATTGCTCGGTAAGTCGATACTGAAGTCAGTTACCGTTTGTCAATTACCGGAAATTTAGAAGAACAGCTATGAATATCATTTGATAATGGTTTTTACAGCTTAGTTTACCTATAGAAATTTTGTAATCGTGATGTCTTGGAATTTGGATGCTGTGATAATTTGGAAACTTTTTATGCCGATTTTTGGATTTTCCCCTGAGAACTTAGCAGAACAGCCATTAATCTCGTTTTAAAATGTCTCATGGGGGTGAGTTTCCGTTCAGAAATTTACTGTTTGCCTTCTTTTAATTAATCGTGACATCTTCCAATTCGCCGTGTCACATTTTGCATTTTTTTCTTAAAATTCTTGGATTTTGTTCCTCGTAACTTAGCAGAACAGCTATTGGTCTTAATTAATTCATCCTCGCGTCTTTTGTGGAGAGTAAATTATCAATTTTCTTTCGTGTTTATCTATTTTCTCTCGTTACTTCCAGTTTTGAGTTATTTTACTGATATTGGAAAAAAAAATGTCACCTTAATTTTTTTTTCAAATTTCGTTTATACCATTTGTTTACGATTAAGATGCGGAAAACTCCTATATACTTACTTTTAACAAAAAAATGTTTTTGATAGATGTTCTGCTAACTTCATGTGAAGTTAGCAGAACACTCAAAACTTTTTAAAATTCAAAAACGGTTAAATTATAACTTTCACGATTAATTAACGGCAAATAATAAGCCCTTGCATTTTTCCATTCTTCAAAGTGGTTCTGCTAAGTTCATCCTGATAACAAATTCCTATAATATTTGAATATTTGAAATAGTATTTTATCATAGCGTAAATGCTCTTCCTGGTTAATAAGTAATAAACGTGCTTTGTTAATATTCAGACGTTTTTGGATATTTACTAGTAATTCTTGTGATAATGACGGGATTTAGTCCTTACTGAAAATAATAATTTAAACAGTTAATGTAATAATATCAGTTACCAACCCACATTGAGAATGTACCCAATTATTAAATTAATTATTGGACACATTCTCAATAAGGTCAATGTTATTATTAGTAAATTCACAATAAATATGACAAATTTATATCACTTAATTACCACTTACCCAACCAAATCCTGCAGTGAATTTTTCAAAATTCAACGTACTTTTCAGACATATAATATCTATTAGTTTTAATAAACTTGGCCGCGACAATGACTATGTTTCTTAACACAGACAAACCATTTAGACATAACATAATTATTCATAAATAGGCACATTGTTTCAGGTTTTATCAATTGTAAATAATTCTTATTGGTATTTAGTTCTCCCTGAAAATAAAAATTTGAAACATTCAAAATTTGCATATATATTACCTTGTGTACATCATCGTCGCGAAACACAAATAGGGTAGGTACGTATACATAATATCTCTTCGATGAATTCATTCAGCGACTCACTATTCGGTCATCTTGGTAAACATTTTTAATAAACTTGGCCATCACAATTAATGCTATTTAAAACACACAACAGCATTTGCCCATAAGTTGGTTGATAATAAATCACACGAATTTCCTCATGTTTCAACAGTGTCAATGTGAAGACTACATGGATACGTACTCCAGAATAGTTATACACTCAGGGATTATAATCTACCTCACGCGAAATACAGGGTACTATATTATGATGTATTCATATTAGTCGTTTATATAAAGTGTATAAAAGTTTACAGTTATTGTGGTGGAAAATTTTACCTATTACACTGGTGCTGTTTTATACCAGAAATAGTGAAATTTTACACAATCTTCGCACTATTGAAAGTGGTACAGTTTTACCACGGCAGAATTTCAACAGTGTATAGCTTATACTAATCTAGAACACGTCTCTAGAACTTATAGGCGAACCCACATTATCACTCATCGAAAATATGATCGCCACAGCCGTTACTTAACTATCGATACCCATAATATGAGATAAGTGTAATAAATAAATAGTTTTGACCTCAGCTGTCTATAGCAGTTCTCAATATATTTAAAATAAAATTTTGATCTATAACTTTTGTTCTTGTCAATTACTCTACAATGATTTATTCATTAAAAATAAATCTTCAAGTTCATAGATATATCATACAATATAATTAAAAATCCTTATAACGTCGTATTTATATATAAACATAGTTATCAAATAATTATCTAAGAGTATTTTCTTATATCAGCAAAAAGAGATAATATCCATTGAACAGATGTGAAAATCTTCTATTTTTAATAATGCAATATGTGAGTAAACATTTTAATGTGTTGTTTTTATCATCATCCAGTTGTATACTTTATATTCAGGTACTAACGAATGAAACAAATACTAATTAACTCATTTCTTGAAGAGATTTTCTAATTTGTTTGATTATAAATTATCATCTTTGCCTATGTAAACTTAACAGTTAATCCTTATATTATACATTCAGGTCTGGTATAATCGTTTATAATCTTTAGCTCTGTTTAGTAACACAGTGGAAATTTTAACTTTTACAAAATAAGCGACTAACATATGAAGAGTACAGGCTAAAAAGGAGCTATGTCAATTGTTGGTGAAATTGACATGATGGTGCCATCTGTTAGAAAAGTTTTAAAATTTTCATGCTGTCTAACCGCCATTCTTATAAGCGAGCTTAGTCAAGAGATATATAATATTAAAGTTTTGGTATACAGGCTAAAAATGCGCTATGTCGGTATGGTATGGTATGGTACCGGCTATAAAGGCGCTTTGTCAGATTTCAAAATAATGTTTGATGCACGTGGTGTTTACTTTCTGTTCCATAAGGTGTTTGTTTTTTTACTGTGTAAAGGTTGATACTGTATTAAGCGAGTGTTTTTAAGTAGTAAACATTTTGTGTCGAGAAAAAATATGTCGAGTTCCGAAAATAATGATTATAAAGAAGTATATTTGGGTACTAAGACTAAAAAAAGAATGAAGTTAGGGAAAATGACTGATGTAAAGAAATTAATAAATTTGAGAAGCCATGAAACTGGCGAAGACTGCAGGTGTAAACGGTATAATTGCTTTCAGACTGTCCTCGAAAAAGCAAGAAACCAAATCATTAAACAATTTAATTCCCTTACTTCAGTCAATGAACAAAATATTTACCTATGTGGTTTAATAACAGTTATGCCAGTAAAGCAGAGAAGGCCCCGACAAGAAGAAAAAAATTCTGCACTCCATGATGCCTCCTATCATTATAGGATACGATTCTGTAACACAGAGAAATTACATGAGGTTTCAGTATGTCGCAAGGCATTTCTATCAATGCATGGTATTGGTAGAAAAAAAAAAGTAGAATTATTACAAAAGGCTTTAAGAGAAACAGGTGTAGCTCCATTAGACCGTAGGGGCAAACACTTTAATCGCCGCCACAAACTTACAGAGGAATCAAAAGATGAAATAAGGAACCACATTAAATCTTATAAAGGTCGCAAGAGTCATTACAGCTTAAATAAATCATCAAAATTGTACCTCCCTGAAGAATTAAACGTTAAAAAATGTATGAAATGTTTTCAGAGAAGTTTTCCGAAATACAAGTATCGTATGAAACTTATAGGACCGTATTCACATCAGAGTTTAATATTGCTTTTGGATTTCCAAGATCAGATACTTGTAGCCACTGCGATTTACATATTGCGAAAATAAAGGGTCTGGAAGCAAAAAAATTAAATTTTTTATTAACGAGTCAGGACAAGGAATCTTTGCAATTCAGGCAAATAGAGCGGAATAGGAAAACAAAGTGCGCAAGTTAAAAGCCGAAGAATTTTACAAAAAAAAAAGACAGACAAAAATAAGAAGTCAAAAAAATGTATCTACTGAAGCTATTTGTTTAGATTTCGCAAAAACACTTCCAGTTCCCAACATTACAACCAACGATGTTTATTACAAACGACAATTATCCGTTTATTCGTTAAATATTCATGTACTTTCGACATCCCAATCAATTTTTTATGTTTTTCCAGAGACCGTGGAAAATAAGGGAAGTGACTCTGTCAGTTCTTTGCTCCATCACTTTTTATTCAATTACCTTAGTGAACAAGTGCGTCATTTGGAAATATTTTGTGACTCCTGTGGGGGGGCAAAATAAAAATTACACCATGCTGCGCCTGCTTCACTATGTAGTCCACGTTGAAAGAAAACTAGATTGGATTAAAATAACTTTTCCAATATGAGGACATTCCTATATGGAGTGTGACAAAAATTTTGGATTGATCCATCAGAAAAATAAAACAGAAATACCTAGGGACTGGATTGAAGTATTCAAATGTGCCAGAACTAAGCCAATGCCATTTGAGATTGTTGAGGTAGAGCAAGCCTTTTTTTAGAAATTGGATATTGTTTTTTACACAAAGATATAGACGAAAATGTCTCTTTCCTACTCGACCCATTCGGGAACTAAAAATAGTGAAAGATCATCCTCGACTAATATATTACAGAAATACATTTAATGGACTTTGGAAATGAAGCCCTGTAACCGACACGAAATTTAAAACCACTCAAAAATTCGGTGAAGGAGAATTCGAACTTCCTGATTATTTATATGATGGTAAGTTAGCTCAAAAGTTTATTTTAAATAGTGGTAATTGCAGGTATATATATTTTTAGAACTGTTACAAATAAGTTATTTAAAGTGGAAAAATCTCCAAGATTTAAAAGAGTTTTGTGGACCCGAGGCACAGGAATATTTCAGAAACATTCCGCATATTCTACAAACTAGCAGCATTTGACAAGACGCCTTTTTAGCGAGTTTCGCGTGGACATGGCGCCTTTTTTCCTTTTCGTTTACGTAGTTTGGTAGTTATATCTATTTTTTTGTAAGAGATATTGATATAAAAGTATAAGTAAAGTATTAATAGTGTCACAAAATGATGTGTCTAAATGTATATGTTACTCCAATATTCTCTCAAAATCATTGACAAAAATACACTGGATTGAAACCTTTAAAACGTTTTTTCTTGACATATTGTTTTTTGACAAAGCTTTTTTTTGCCTGTGGTCTTCATATTCTATTTGAGTGAAGAATTTGTGAATACTTTCCTAATTTTTGTTACGAATATTAAGAAATTGATATACACAACACAAATGGAATGAGTTGAAAATGATTGATATTGCGATTGACCTAAGTGCAGTAATACACAGATGTTAAATAAAAACAACGACCTAAAAGTTACTTTAATTACTAAACAGAGCGTTTCTTATTTTTTGGCATTGATTTATCTGCGTATTATTTAATATGGATTTTTGTTATATTTTAAGCACTTCAGGAAAATGCCGCGTAAAATAGTGGATTGTAAGACATGTCGATATTGTACCAAGGAGGGTTAAAAACTATTTAACTTCAGATAAGATACCTACAAATTGTCTACGATCACGAAATGTTTATATCCTCTAATTATGTTAGTATTGATATCACTTTTTCCTAATAAACCTATGCGTACATAAAAAAGTAACTAAAAATTATCGACGAGCTAATTTGTACGATTCTACATGATAAAAATGATCAAGTAAATAACTGTTAAATGAATTCAGTTATAATAAGTATATTTTTGTTGAAAATATGTTATTATGAATTTAGCACATGAAAAATTATTTTCATGTGCTTTTGCAATGTTGCAAGTGAGATCGTTATTTGTTTGTCTTAGTAACAGAACTTACTTAAACTGCACTAAAACATTATTTTTTGCATTTTTTTTTTTATTAAAGGTTAGTATATATCTTCTTGCAGTAAATTTCTAAGGGTTCATACAAGAGTCCAAGGGTTAATGTGCATTGATTAGTGGGTAAAATGCCTAAACTTACTATTAACATTAACTCTATGTGCTGTAGTAAATTTACGCCTTTGTCCGTAAACCATTTTAGCAAAACCATTTTTAGTATTGTAATAACACAGTCTACTTCAAGGCCATTAAATCAAATATGTTTTGAGGTTAATGGAGTTTTACTTATGGTTAACAGAAATTTCTTTCAGTGTTATATCGAGTAATACAGGAAGAGGAATAACTGCGTAACTTCCTAGTAATAGATAGGAATTAACTAAGTAATAGGAATAACCAGGTACGTACCTGAGAAAATACCTGGTTATTCGTACGAATAGGGGTGTATCTGAGAATACATTTGTCAGGTACTAAGAGTTTCTAATTTTCTACAATTTTAAATTCAGTCTTCGGGCAGTGAGCATAATTCGCAATAATAGGTAGTGAAAAATGTGTGTAATAATAAAGGTAATAAATAAATAATTGAAAATGGCTAACGCCATTATCTAGAATATTGGGGTTAAGAACTAACTTTTGTTAATTTCTAAGAATCGCTTAAGATAAATGGCATGTAATTCTTATTTAGACAGGAAATGATACTGGGGAACTGATTCCCAAGGGTTAACTAATTTTAGTAATATTTTCATCGCTGATTGCAAATCTGAAATTTGTTTTTGGCTACATGCTAATATATTAGTTTTATGATGGACCACCTATTTTATAATTTTTGATTTTTTTCTGAAGGGTATTGTGCTCTTAGGAATGCTGCATTTACAGGTATTTATTATCATACTTCTTGTACTAACAGCTTATTTCATTAAAAAAACAAATTCTATTGGCACCCTACTTTGTATCAACCCGGGGGCCCGTCTTTAAGCAGATCTCTGCTTGTTTGTTGGCCAGTAGTTAGTTTGTACTTATGTACGTTTGAAAATATATGTGTGTAAATAGATAGGGTATAGACCTGCATATAAATGTATTTTATTTATGCACCTTCTGTGGCAATTATACATAATTTCGTTGGCAACAAAGAAGCTCCTAACTATGAAGTTAGTTAGTTAGAACTACAATGTTGTTAGCTTTTCGAAATCTTGGTTGCAATAAAATATCAAACTTCGTGTATAGTAACCTTGAATAGTTCCCAGAGAACCTTGACGCTGTAAGTGACGAACAGGGGGAATGTTTCCATGAAGACGTTTTGACGATGGAAGAACATTACCAATGGCGTTCAGACAAGCACACGATGGCAGAGTACTGCCGGAGCATCAAATAAAATTACTGAGAAAATTTACAGACGCAAGAACTACAAGCGTAATTTTTTGCCCGAATAGGAGTATCTAAATGTTTATCCATATTAGCTGTTACGAATCCTCTACTGTCTGTCGCAATTATGTTGAAATATGTATACGTTAATTTGAAATAAGAATCTTTTTTACTGATCCATAATTGAATATTGTATTTTGTGCAACTGATTTTTTGCCATCATGTTATCCGAAGCATCAAATTTCGCGAAAATGGGAATGTATTACAAAAGGTCTAAAGCTTACAGAGCAAAACTGTCTACAGATTTGACACTTTGAATTATGTAAGAACAAATAATCCAGGCGCAGTCGCCATTTGAAGCTGATAAAATGAAATGTTTGATTTATTTTGGATTAAACTTTTGTGTTTCTGAAAAATTATAAAATAATTGCCGAACACAATGAATTCAGAGTTAATTAAATGTATTAATTGCATATAGTATCATGTTAAATTTGAATGAAGGAGACTTATGGGTATAGAATAGTCGTAGAAACGTTACATATCACAGTATTTGATCTGAAACTATAATTTTTGAGTTTGAAATGTTCAAAAACTTGAGTTAAAAATATTCTCGTCAGTCATAACGGATATTCTCTTTTATACAAGGTCCGGCAGAAATGTATGACGTTTTTGAAATGAGTATAACAGTTCAGAGGGGGAGGCTAATGTTTTTGGAATATTTGGTATATGAAGGTCAAGAGATGCCATTTCAGTCGCCATGGAGCCAGGGACGCTCGACCGCCGTGTTTTTAGAGATCAGTCGTTCTGTTGTCGCTACGCAACGCAGGTTCCGAAATGATTCCAATTTTCGAGGGCACGGTAGTGTCTACTCGGAACACGATTTTACATACCCTTGCCGAACATTATGCTGCAATAAGAAGGAAAATTGAAGGTATTCCAGCCGACGTGATACAGCGGCGAATGGACAGTTTTTCTGCTCGTTTATGATAGTTTTTCAAAAAAATGATCGCCACTTAGATGACGTTTTTTTTCGCTCCTAATTCTTTTTTTTTTTTTTTGTTAAGTTTTTTCATATAATAAAATGGCATCTTGTAACTAATGTTTTAAAAAATAAAAATAACTTTCGTTGATAAATAACAGATTTATTGATTTTTGAAGGTCATCATACATCTCTGCCGGACCCTGTATAATTACTCTAATTATATAAAAATAAATATAAATTATGACAGCTGGTATTTATACTACCTATTATTACTAATTATTAATTAGCAATTATATGTAGTATAATTATAATTATTAAATATATATAATTAATAATTATAATTATATTATATCTTAATACATATGTAATAATTAATTACAGTTTACGTTCCCTAACATGTCACCTTGGTCGTAGCGTAAGGGAAAATGTTAATATTCATAAGAGACTAATATTCATAACGTACTAATTCCCTGTGTAGTTTTTTTTTCATTGCTAATAACTTTGTACCTTTTACTATTCACTAGTGTTCTTCTAGACATTGGGTATAAAACGAATATTCGGGAATATAGAAAATTGGTAGACATTGGGTGACCTATCGTATTTTTACATAGACATATTTGTAACAATGTTATTTATACTGTTGTCAGGGGTGGCGAAGTCAACCCAGTATCGAGGGTATTGTTGTATGTATAGGAGTTCATGTCCCAACGGGAAGGATTTGGCATCTCTCCAAATGAACATGGATCCATTTATCCTCGTCTCTAAGTATACTAAGTCCTTTTGCAGCCTGCGGCTTTCGTAAGAGGATTTGTTAAGAGGGTTTCTGTGTCTAAACTCTAATAACTTGAATAATACAAACTTCGCTTATTACTTCAATCGACCGTTTTATAATGTCCTATAATATTTTCTTATTGGTATTGCCATTGCAACTATTATCAATTAAAATAATGTAAGTATAATGTAGTTTTCTTTGAAAATGTAACTAACAAGGTTCTATGCTTAATGTTCTTAATTAATAACGCGTTATCTTAATTAATAACAGGATATAATAAATTCCCCTCTGTTCTTAAGTAATAACAGGTAATGTTCTTTGAAAGTAACAGGTATCCTAGTATGTTTCTTCTTTTTGGGCGAATAAAACTCGGTTATTAAAAAAAATATTTACATTCATTATTTTTTTATTTAAATTTACAATGTAGGGAAAGTTATGTATGAAAAATAACACCGTCAAAGTGCCTTTATTAACGCAGTACCTGCTCAAGATGGGACTTAAAATTTGCCATAACTCACCTACATAATCCTGGTTCGATTCTCTGAATTTCCTCGCGTATTCTGGCGAGTCCTAGAAGCAAGTGTAAATCTTAGATTTCATGTAACCCCATAAGATCAAATCCATCGGCGTTAAATCGGGACTTCTGGGCGGCCAATATTAACTTTGTTTGGTATTGCTTTATTGCGATACATTAAACAATAATAGGTTAGTTAAATTTTTGATCGCATGTAGTATTTAGTACGTTGTCCATGTACATAGTGTATATCTCTGAAATAATATATCAACAAATACCAGGTCTGATCAAAAAATACTTGAACTAATTTTCGTAGCAGAAACTACTGACGTGAGCTACAGCTGTGTGAAATAATGCGTCCGATAGCCTGAATCTTTGAGATACGCAGTGTCAAGTTTGAACAATTTGTGACTTATAACTCAATAGGTTTCCAAAGCCGGAAGAGTAAGAACATGTTTACCGTGTCTGTCGCGCATTATGGATTTTGAACAACGTATTAACGTTTTGTTTTAAGTTACCAAGGAGTACCAAAGAATCTCATGACATGTCAATATCAGTGTATGGTGATAATGTGATGACTGTGAAGACTGTTTACAAGTGGTACGAGCGATTTAAAAGTGGAAATGAGTCAGTTGAAGGCGAGCACCGGTCGGGACGTCCTTCGATTTCACAAAACAGACGAAAACATTGCAAAAATGGACGAAGAACTGAACATCTCGTACAGGCCAATAGCTTATTCCTTCATCACGATAATTCGCGGATATCTGATCCGCGAGTTTTTGGCTGAAAATAAGATTCGTGTCTGTCCTCATTCGCCTTACTCTCCGGATTTAGCACCATGCGATTTCTGGCTCTTTCCAAAAATCAAAATCGTGCTAGAAGGAAAATGTTTTGTAACCATTCCCGACATTGAGTGAGAGGGCCACCATGGAGCAGCTGTAGGCCCTTCTGAAAGAAGCCCTCCAGAAATGCTTCCAATCATGAAAACAACGTTGGACGTATTTTGAAGGAGGTTAGTTGAAATTTGAAGTAAGCTTAGTACTTTATTCAAATAAACTTATTCACTGTATTTTTTGATCAGCCCTCGTATCTTGCTAAATAATCACTATTTTAAAGATTCGCACAGAAATATATAATTTTAAACTAACCAATGAACGAAAGGAGGATATTAGTCTGTACATCATAACTAATCTAATCTAGGTACTATCTTTATTGTCGGTGGGTGTGTTTATTTTCTTATAAAAATTATGCAATATTTCGAGAACTGCATAAGTTGTAAATATTAGATATTTTTACATCTAATTTTATTATTAATTTAAGGTAAAATATATTAAACTTAGACTATATGCGTTTATAGCGCTTGAAATGAGGAAAATCTGAGGAAGTAAAATTTTGATTTCGAAAGAGAAAGTTAAATATCTTCCTCAGTACTATATTTTAACTTTTTATTTAAAATAATATCATGTATAGTTTATTTCATGGCTATTTTCCAAATAAAAAATCTCAACTTCCGGTGCCTTTTCTTATGGCTAGGCTCAGGTAGACTGTTCCGTTTATCGGCAAGATAAGAGAGTTTTTTTATTTGGCAAATAGCGATGAAATGAATAGTAGGTAAGTGATGTCATTTTTGGTCACATTAGAGTGCTTCGTGGAATAGGCCAGTCTAGACAATTTTGTTTTTAATTTTTTGTTAGTATTTCGGAACACGTTTTTTAGTTAATCAAGATGTTTTAACCAATGCCAATAGATTTAAAATCCTTTATCGCGTTCGTTATGTAAATGTGCATCTGTTACTAATGTAGTGACGCATTAAAAATTGGTGCATAGAAGGTTGCGTGTTCAAATCACGTCGGCCACTTTGGCGTTAGCAAGGAAAAATGCACTTTTATCCTTGCTATCGCCAAAGTGGTGACCCCGACGTGATTCGTCGCCCCAGTATATGCAACCTCCCTTACATCTCAAATTCGCGGATTCGATTCCCGTCCTATCCATCGCCCTACAGTCCGGGGGTTACCGAACAACGGTTCGTAAGAATGGCGAACGCGGTCACATTCCGTTAAATTGTATCGAGACAAATCATGTCTCTAGGGAGGGAGTACTGTAGTGACGCATTAAAAATTGGCGCATTAGCAGGGATAATGAGTGTGCCTCGATAGCTCAGCGGTCAGAGGAACTAGCCGGAAACTGGGAGAGCCGGGTTCGATTCCCGGTCGAGGCAAAATGCACTTTTATCCTTGCTATCGCCAAACTAACATTAGCGCAATACATTATTGAAATTTATATTCAATATATTTTTTTTAATATTCCTTTCTTTGATACTATTGCTACAGTTTGGATTACTCGTTTACTCTGAATGGCAACGTTTTTAAAACTTAATAAAACTAAAACATTTTTAAAATTAAAATTTTTAGAATGAACAACCTATGTTGTAGAGTGAACTACACTAAGAACAATCATGAAAAAAGTACCACCTTCATCGTCCATAGATGGTAAGATGTTTAAAAAACTGTTTACTTACAATTATAAATATTGTGTGTACGCTTACAAATAAAGGACCCTGTGTATCAGACATAATTTTTTATGTAACATTGATAGTCCAAACAACAAATTAACAGTTAATAACTAGCCACATCATTCATTTTATTTAGACTGCACTACGTAAGTGGTTCATGTAGGATCAACGGATACGGTTTTTTCTAACAAGAATATCATTTATTATTTCAATGAATGTAAATTAAAAATGGTAAACAAGAGAGTTACGAGTAGATAATAACAATCATGTTTTTATGCCACTTAATAAATACATTAATGAATAATTATTTGATTTGCTTAAATTGCAAGTGCTTAACTAGAAAAGGAAGCGTTTTTAATGTTTATTTATACTCTGATATGGCCACGGATATAAACTTGTTTTAACATTACAATCAATTCATGATGCACGTGACATGTCAAATCATTTCTGATATAAATGCATGGGTGTTTAGTTGTCATAGTTATATAGTAAAAGCCATAATATTAACATATGCATTTAAATTTCTATAATCAGTGGAGGCATGACTTCTCAAGTGTGGGCTGTCGGCAATTTAAAATCGAGATGATAAGAAATTACAAGCATTTTACGTTTTAACATTATATGTGGCGAGGATGGTGTAAGTGTGACATTTTTATTGCCTTTTAAATTGCTTAATAGCGCTGCCTTGGCGAATGCGTTTGAAGGTCGATTTCAATTTATTTTGTATTTCTTATTTTAATTTCAAAAATACTTCCGCCCATAACTTGGCAGTCCTACTGGTTGCAGCAATATGGATAATTAATGGTGCAGCGCGTCTGACAACGTGTTTGGGTTCTTAAAATATGTTCAATTAAATCTGTAAGATTCGCGGTTGCCTTCATATATAATACTGGGTTACAAGGTTTTGGTAGCAGTGGCAATGGATGTCACGGTTTTTTTTTCTGTACATTTTTTATGTATTTACGAATAAGAACATCGACCTATCACGTTTAGATTTATTGATTTGTTTGTTGCTGCTAGGTTAGGTTTAGTTTTCTGGGGAGGACCTGCAATACTCAGGCTACTGCCCATTATAGAGGAAGGCTTTTCAAAAAGGATGCTCGATTTTTAAACGTAAATAAAGCAAGTTGTGTGTGAGATATCCACTTATTTTTTTATCTGAAAGAATACTTTATGACATTAAGTATGGAATATAACGTCGTTCAAATGTTTGGCGCGGCTTTGCTTGGTGCCATGTATTCGGGAGGTCCAATTTTCGATGACTGTCGCATAAACCTGGCTGAACTTGTTGGATGGCGTTCGTTATGTTGACTTTGAGGGCATCAATTGTTTGCGGTTTATTCGCATATACCTGCGATTTAAGATAGCCCCAAAGGAAGAAGTCTAAAGGCGTTAAATCACACGATTTCGGTGGCCAGTTTAGGTCGCCGCTGCGCGAGATAATCACGCCTTCAAATCGCTCGTGCAGAATGTCCATCGTGACATGCGCTGTTTGGTACGTAGCGCCGTCCTGTTGGAACCACAGGACGGTTGTTGGTATCCATATCATCCAGTTTAGGCCAAAAGAAGTTACTTATCATCGATCTGTAGCGCTCGCTGTTGACGGTTATGGCCAGTTTCGTTTTGGAAGAAGTACGGACCGAAGATTCCGCCAGATCAAAATCCGCACCAAACAGTGACTTTCTCGGGATGTATTTAGTGCCGGTGTATCTCGTGTGGATTGGTATCGTCCTAAACCCGGCAATTTTGCTTGTTCACATATCCATTCATCCAAGAACGGGCTTCGTCGCTAAAGATGATATTTTTGGCGAAATGTGGGTCGACTTTCAACTGCTCCAGGGCCCAATCAGCGAACACACGGCGTTGTCTATGGTCGTTTACCTTAAGTTTCTGGGTCAGTTGGATTCTAATGGGTGCAGCCCCAATTCCCGACGCAAAATTCGCCAAGTTGAAGTCGCAGAAAGGCCAAGAAATTGACTGCCTCGAGTTTTCCCGTGCACGCTCACGCATAGCAGTAGACTTTGTGTTTCGGTGACGTACGGGTGTTGGCTGAACTTTTTATCAAAACCGGTTGACTCGAATTTGGCTACCAAACATAGCCAACGGTGCGGCGGGACGGTTGTTGCGAGGATAAACATCACGTAATGCACGAAACGTTCTTCGAACGGAGCACTGCTTTTGAAAATAAAATTTGATGATTTTCACATGTTGAATCCTGTAGCCTTCCATGGGCATACACTACTGAACAATTCACAATAAATTTGATAGATGTTGCTTTAACGACATGGCCGCTATAACCTAATAAATTTTGAGCCTATTGGAAGACCCTATATCTTACTGTAAATCAGTAGCGCTGGAGCAAATCTGTAGATTTGGCCTTCTTCGAAATGCTCAATATCCCCTCCAGATCAATCTTTCTCAACTCGCTTGTATCTAAGAAAAAGAACCCAAGCGCGAGATGACCACATCATGATAGAGCCAGACACTGACAGCACATGTTCAGTGGTCCAGACCTCTCCTCCACATCATATTCATTCCTTGTTGGCACGCCAATTTTACTAAGATGGTTAAGATGGCAGTGCTGTGTTAACAACCCCGTCAGTTCCCCGACACTCTTCCTATCACCTATCTTTGCCGTCCAATCGTTTCTAGGCGTAAATCTCAGCAGTAGTTTAGCCTGAATCCATGGGTTATCTACCAGCAATTGAATCTTTCAATTTCCAATCATTCCTGGATTGCCCTCTTGCCAGGGTAGTGTGCAATTCTGACCTCTGGTTCAGATCCCATTAAGTTCCTCTCGGTTCCTTCCTTGGCCAGTTGGGTCCGCCTTCTCATTTCCCGGGATACCAGTATGACCCGGGATACCCAGAGCAACGTCAGCTTGTTACTCCTGGCTAGTGTTTCTACTACAGCTTTGCATTTCTCCATCAACCAGGATTTTACTCCTGGAACCTCTAAAGCATCCAGGACCTTTGTCGGGGTATATGGTAATGCACTTACCAGCCACTCTACTCAGCATTTGTGCTTGTACGCAGGCATGGATGGCCATCACCTCCGCCTGGAACACTTCCGACAGGAATCGATAACGATGTGGTTGTGAATACGGCAAAGCGCATTTGCAAAAATTGTTTTTATGCGGACGTTTTACCATATTATATTATATCGATATCAATGGCTTGATGAATTAATTAGGAATTACTTAATAAACGACTTTTAATTCATGGACCTAAAACGAGTTTGAAAACGATCTTACCTCATAATGGGGACAAGTATCTTTCCATACCTGTGGCTTCAGTCACTCACAACATTCTATAGTTTCGAACAACAACAATATGATTTTTTACATTTTCTGGAGTGTGTTATTAGGTTATAACTTTAGTATCCCGTTTTAAAATTTGAAAGTCCATGAATATATTCGGGTTATTTAACTAGCAACTGGAAAATATTTTATGAATTATTTATACCTATAATATAACTACATATAATGACTATTTAATTTGTCACAAACCCGACATATATTTAAATAATGAAGATTTTTTTATACCTACATTAGAAATTTATATCTAAGAGATTTTTTAGCATAACGCAATACAATAATTTATTCGTTAATCAGATTTGTGGTTAACATATAAGACTGTGAGATTTGCCACATGAACATAATTTTAGACATTTCGCCTCTACAAAGACGAATATGACAAAAATAAACCAAAATAGATATATTTTCACAATAATGATGAAAATTATGGAAAAGGGACATAAGGAGTATTATCAACTCGTCAAATATTTTTTAACAAAATCATGAAACCAATTATGAAGAGAATACGATGGATGCTCGAGTCAGTTGACAGACGTGGAGCTGTAAAAGTGTAGCAACTGCTCCGCGACTATTACATGGATGGGCGATCAAACGGCTGCGACAATGCCATTCGTACTGTTTTCCGGAGTGTCGGACTGGGCTCAGTATTAAAGTGTTATTGTATTCTTGGATTTGAGTCTCAACGGGGGGAATTTGGCACTTCTCCCTGGGCTTGGGTGTGCTTGCCCTTGTTTTCATGTGTAACCAACCTTTCCCTTTGCAGCCTGAGCTTTTATGGGAAGGATGTCGATTTTTGTGCATCCAAACAGTTTTTTTAATTTATGTTATTATGAGAATAAATATAATAATAATAATAAATAATAAACATTTTCAAACTTCATCTTTTGATTACAAGGTAGATTTTTCTTCGTTTGTGAGTAAGAGATACATTTTTAATATATTTTTATATATTATACCTACAAGTTTTAATGGTGATGTGAAATTCTATCATTCTTTGCAATATATTTTTTTTCTATCTACAAGTTTTTAATTTTTTTTTTTTTTTTCATTAATGATTAAAATCAGCTTCAGTTAAGTAACAGCCTAATTAATTTATAGTAGAAATGAATTTAGTCAGTTGTTAAATTGTAGAGACTTAACGTGGAATAGTGCAATGAAGGAGTAAATAACCGTTATCTTGAGTGCTTGCACTTTGATGTATTTGGATGCAATGAAAAGTTTGTTTATCTTGAACTCCATTAAACAGTCGGTGACCTCTAATTTTTCTCTTCTCTCTTCTAATCATGAAAGCAAAATAATTTACTCACTTAAAATAGGTTCATTTAACCTTTTCCACTTGTAGGACAGTATTCAAAGGAACAAGACCAAGGTAAAGGTACATTAATTCAGGTTACAAAGTCAGGTTACCAAATTCTACATCGAGAAAAATATTATTTCCACTACGATTTCTTCTTATGAATCTTTATTTGACGTTAATCTTCCATGTAAATAAATATACTCCTAATGTAATGCATTTCATTATAAAGAATTATCGCATATTTGTTCATTTGTTGTTATAATGTATAATAGAAGTATATTTGTTCACAATTATGTAAAATTATGATTTTAATTTTTAGCCATGTATATAATATCTATGTACTTAATTTGGAGCAGAGTCTGTTGAGATGAGCAAATCAATTTAAAATAGAATCAAGTATGATGCCTATCAGCTTCACAAGTTCTGACTTTGGCCAAATTTTATTGGATGTAAATGTTAATATTTTTTATTTTACCCATGTTAAGTTTTGATTTGTTAACTGAGAACCAGGTACTTGCAGAATCCAAGCTTTTTCTACTCATCTCCTTAGTTCCTCGAGATATCAGAGAGGTATTATAAGCAATACGTATACAAGAACTATTCTCAGTTGCAATTGGTAAGTCGAAATAAGAGAGCTGAACTTGAGCTAAGAGAGTACTGGACCTAAAACAGATCCTTGCGGTGCACCCGCTACACATAATAAAAAATGGTCGGAACCTTCAGTATTGACAGATTGTGACCTGTTATTTAAGTCGGAATGAAAAAGTTGTAATTCTTATCTACGAATGCCATAGTCAAGCTTTATTCTTAGGATATCTAAATTTATGCAATTAAAAGCTTTAATTAAATCACATACAGTTGCATATGTGCTTATCTTATCCTTCAACAACGTTATTTACTAAGGTTAATAAATCCTTTATTGCCGAGAAATCTTTCCTAAATCTGAATTGCAATAGCGATAAAACGGATAATTTTTCTAAATACGAGAGGAGTTTAAAAGAATTTCACATATTTTAGAAATTACAGGAACAGATATTCGTCTGGAATTGCATATATTTCAGATTACTTGACCTAAATTTTAGTTTTGTGTACCAAACAGCTTCCTCATAGTTGGGGTAATGTATTTTTAATGGGTAGAATAGGGAATAACAGCTTGTCTGTATATGGTAAAGGTGCGTTGACATTCATTCGAAACCGATTTCCAGTGACGCTCGAATTCGAGTTCGAATGAATGTCAACAACCGAGTTACTCGAATGCTAGCAATCGAATGCATGCGCGCATTCCAGCAATACTTACCGACGTGTTGGATAGTTGCTCGAATACGAAGACATACATTTGCATTTTTTGCCTTTATATAAAACGTCAATATTTTCAGAAGACGACAATGTTAAATTTATAGAATTATATGGTGCACATCCATGTTTGTGGAATCCAACTCTAAAAAAGTATAGAGATGTACACGTGACACCGCATTAAAAGAAATTATTAAGGCAATGAGTAAAGACAAATTAGTGAACGAAAAGACAGGATAAATAATAAAATAAAAAATATGCGTTCAATATACTACCAAGAAACCAAGAAGTAAAGAAAATAAATAGATAGGTACCGGGTTAGTCACCTAAAATTGACCCCCCCTTTATTTCTCTTAATTTCAATCGAATCGAAAAATTCAAACAAGGATTTTACATCGATCACAAAAATATATAATTGTTGTATCTTGGTAAGTATAATTCTTGAGATATTCATACAAATATATAGTCACATCACAGGAATAAGTTTGGCATAAGACCATAAATCAGGAGAGCTATGTTTTTGAGATCTTGTCTTTTAAGAAAAAAAGTATGAAAATTCTTTGATGCGGCAACACATAATAATTATAATAAACAAATAAACCTTTATTAAAATGACAACAACAAAGTTTAATGAACACAAAACATAAATAACGAAATAATGATAAAAAAAAACAATCCGCAACAATAAATAACATAAAACCAATGAACTTTATTAAAACTAAACATATCTATATGTTCTCCACGTATCCTCCGTTTCTATCAAGGCACAGTTGGCATCTTTTAATAAATTCATTTCTAACGTTTTCAAATAAATGAACATTTTGCCGCAAATTTTCTATTTCTTGGCTGATACAGTCCTTCAACTCATCCGAGTTATTATATACCGAATTTTCGTATATGTTTTGTTTTAGTGTTCCCCACAAAAAGAAGTCCAGAGGGCTCAAGTCTGGGCTATTAGCAGGCCAATGTATAGGACCGTATCTTCCTATCCAAAATAGATATTTGTCATTTAAATATTCCGTTACGTTCCGTTCCGGAGTGTGGAGGAGCACCATCCTGTTGCCAAATAACAGAATTCCTGGTTGCAAGGGGAATATTATTTAAATAGTTCTCTACTTCACCCCGAAGAATATTCAAATACTGAACTGCATTCAAGGACCCATTAATGAATACGGGACCCACAATTGTATTTTGATGAATACCGCACCTCACATTTACCGTATTATATCCTTGGGTTTTTATCTTTTTTATAATATGTGGATTTGCGAGCGCCCAATAATGTGCATTTTTCCTATTAAAAAGTCCAGCCGTTGAAAATCTACTTTCATCGGTCCAAAACAAGTTTTTTAAAAAATTATTGTCGTTTTCTGCTCTCTCAATCATCTCTCTACAAAAAGCTCTTCTGTCGGCAAAGTTATTTTCAGTTAAAAGCTGAACTGGCAAAATACTATAAGGCTTATATTTGTGACGTTTCTCGTTTCTTATCTTTTAAGGATTCGCTGTCCCCAAACTTGAGATAAATATTAGAGAAAGTGTTCTTGGAGGGAACGCGTCTTTCAGGATATTTTCTTGCATATTCTCTTTTAGCTATATATTTGCTTTTATTGCTGGTTAAGTAAATTTCTAATATTTCTTTCCTTTCGACTAATGAATATCCCATATCAATATATATTAGATATATTAACAAGTGTATTAAAAGTTAACTTAAAGCGTATTAATAATATAACAATCAAACATAAGTCAAACATAACATAACTGTCAAACGAGGCATTATTGTTTCTTTAAATCATTTCGGTTCATAGCTCTCCTGATTTATGGTCTTATGCTAAACTTATTCCTGTGATGTGACTATATATTTGTATGAATATCTCAAGAACTATACTTACCAAGATACAACAATTATATATTTTTATGATCAGAAAACTGTGGGTAACTTTTTTAAGTAAAAAAATACAGGGTGTTCCATTTAAAAATAAATAAAAAAATGTTCGCCCCCTTTCAATTTGCAGAGTTTTTGAAAATTTATTTAAATATTCAAAAAAATTATTAAAAAACATGTAAAGTCCTTGTTTGAATTTTTCGATTCGATTGAAATTAAGAGAAATAAAGGGGGGGTCAATTTTAGGTGACTAACCCGGTACATCTAAGAAATCTGGAACTGACTCATGATTAACATACTTGATCGAATTCGTGTGTTGTTGATATACATGGCAATGTAAACCCTACTCGAATTCGAAGATACCGCTCCAGTACTCGGTGGCGATCGAATTCCAGTTAATCGAAAACGAGCTCTAATGTATGTCAACGCACCTTAAATTTTAGTTGACTTTCCTTGACATTCTTAAATACTTGCCCGATGTTTTGCCACCATTTTTCGAAATAATCGTTATTCCGAATAATGCATTCAAATGTGCCTTCAAGAAAGAATATAATGAAACACTTCAGATGCATTCTGATATATCCAATATTTCCTACATTTGATTAATTAGTATTTGAGTAATCAATTTTGTTTTAGTTAATCAAGTTTATTTAGTTAATCAAGTAGTTACTTGTTTAGTTAATCATTTGGCGAATAAAGGGCACGCCCATTATCAAGTAAAGAGTATAACTTACATTGCATTTGCGCAAAACGTTACTTTGGGTACAAAAGCTCACTTTTTGTACAAAGTAGACATATTCTGTAGATAAAAATAGCCATTAGGGAGATACAACCGTCTGTAACATGCATTATTTTGCTGCTAAGGGCCATAGTAACATTATTAAGAGCTGCATTATTTATTAGGTATATTCTGAAAACTGGAATAGTTTATTTCACATAATTAACACACGTTTTTGTGCTAAACGGGGAAACAACAAACAGAATTATAAAGGTCAATTTCATTTAAAGTAATTAATACTCGCGTGGGTTATACCTTTGATGCATATCCTTGAGACAATAAAATAGTGTGTACCATTATATCACATAATTTGAACACCACATGATCTTGGAAATTATAGAACCGAAGGAAGGGTACATTGTAGAGCCACATTTTTAGAGGGTGAAGGGAAACGTTTTATATAGATTTTTAGTTAACTATCGTAGATGATTAATGACTTCAAGTGTTACTTATCGTAACTCATTAAAAGATAAAATGTTTTACTTGGATTATATGCCCTCCTTCTTACAGTTTTAACGACAAAAGGCCTTTTATGAAAAGCCATAAATTGCCAATTTCGTTGTATAGTCTGTGAAACATGATTGTAAACATCTTTATTATATCTTTATTATAGGATGTCTCATTTGGAACTATAGGATATCATTTGTGAAGAAAACTAATAATTGACAACCTGAGGTTTTTTATTCTTTAATATAAGATGGGGCCTATACGGCTACAAATGGAAAAGAACATCGTTTACATGGCCGCCTCGACTCATCTGGCATGTCATTCGTTTAGCAACATTGTCCATAATACGGGCACATATAATTGGCTCTATTACCTGAATAACACGTGGAATGTTTGTTTTGAAGTCATTAATTATTGTTGGTGTGTGACTTACACTTTTCTATTAACATAACCCCAAAAAAAAGAGTCCAAGGATGTTAAATAGTGTCGTGTCAGCGAACAGCTACCCGCTGGACTCAACTACGACAGGTTCGACATAAAAACAAATTAACACCAAAACACATTTTTGAACGAAACGAGCATTTTAATTTTCACAACACAACTTACAATAATTGACAGCTTACTTGAATGACAGCAAGTACACTGCTACCAACTGCTAGAACTAAAATAACAGAAAACTACAGAATTATTCTGACATTCTCCCACCTGAGAGACGTTTGTAGTATATACAACACGTGTCTCATAACTTAAAAGAAACATCACATAATATAGATAGGTACTACAAAATAAACAAATATGAATTTACAAAAATCTCTTAGATAATCTAGATTCACGTCCACTGTGCGTGAAATTCACTTTACTGTACTCGGGTACTCTGCTTTGAATGTCAGTTTCGATATCAGACATTCCCGCACTGCTTGCACTATTAACAATTCCACCAGTGACATCATCTACTTTGGTGGTTGCGCTGCTGCATATATTCTCCGGTGGATTGTCACCTGAGATCTTGCTGTCTCCACAGTCGATACATTCCAGAGGGTAAATTCGCTAAATAGGCCTTAGAAGTTGACCTCTGATGGTATTTACTCTTACCAAACGTATCTGATTGTCTTTGCCTGGCAAGACTTCGACGACACGTCCAAGTGGCCAATCCATACGTTTCTCGTTGTCTTTGTCTATAAGGACTATTTCTCCCACCGATACTGACCGTAGCGATATACTATGACGATATAGATCTTCCCTATTACATTAGTATTAGATACAGACCTGCCTTCATTTCCGGCATCAGCTAACCGTCTCTCGTTAGGCTGTATACAGTAATCCTCAAACATAATCTTAAGCTTAGTGTATTTTCGACAGTAACCATCACAGGAATCTGCTTCAGCCTGAAGGTCTTCTTCACTTGCCTTCTGCTCCATTGAAATGTCGACGATTTCCTTGTCAGCAACCCGTAATTCTTCATACTTGGATTGCAGCATCTCCCAACTAACACGGATTCGTTGATAAAGATCGACGTCATTGCTAAATAGAGGTTCTAGCTCATTTGCCGCCTTTGTAAAGCCCACTCGGAGAACTTTAGGAAGCTTCTTTTTTGACCCATAATTTTAAAGATGTCTAAACTCGACTCAAAACCACACTAGTCTCGTATACACGACCAAACAACATATGAGTTTTAGAAAACAACAGAAAATGTTAAAACTCGGTTCAAAACCACATTCGCTCTCGTACAGACGATCAAGCGGTGTGAGAGTTTGAAAACAACAGAGAAATGTTCAAACTCGGTTCAAAACCACACTCGCCCTCGTACACACGATCAAGCGATGTCAAAGTTTGAAAACAACAGAAAATATGGTCGAAATTCGTTACCATAACCTGCACAGACCACACGTGTTTGGTAACTCACATAAACACAGTCCTGTTACGATCGCCAGAGAATGTCGTGTTATCAAACAACTACCCGCTGAACCCAACTACGACAGGTTCGAAATAAAAACAAATTAACCCTAAAACACATTTTTGAACGAAACGAGCATTTTATTTTCACAACACAACTGACAATAATTGACAGCTTACTCGAATGACAGCAAGTACGCTATTATCAACTGCTAGAACTAAAATAACAGAAAATTACAGAATGTTTCTGACAAATTGCATTATCTTGCAGGCCAATTGATGTCAGCATTCCGCGAGACAACTTGATCAGGAAATTTAGTATGCAATTTATTTCTCGTGAACAACATGTGGATTTTCAGCACCCCAAGTTAGACAATTTTAATTGTTTACGTATCCGTAAAGATGCAAATGTTCTTCATCGCTCAACAAAATTTTGTTACAAAAACCATCATCTAACACCCAATTAACAAATATACGACGTTGTAAACGGTCTGTAACTTTTATTTGTTGGATCAACTGAATTTTGTATGCTATCAGATGAAGATGTTGCTTTAAAATCCGATGCGTGTTGGCTCTTGACAGATTCAGTTGTTCTGCACGTCGTCGAATTGATGTGATGGTATACTTTCTCTCACTGCAGCAATATTTTTATGTGATCGACCACGACGAGGGCGTATGGGTGGTTGCCTTATCAATAACATAACCCATCTCTTCAAAGTTCTTTATTAAGTTACGAACTGTTATCTCTGTAGGCGCTTATTTTGTTCTAATTCTACGCTAACCTTTCTTAATGCAACTGTAAATGATCGCTCACTTTCATAAAACAGTTGTATACAAACTATTCGTTGTTGAACTGTTAATCGCGGCACATTGACGTTGTATGGTTTGTAGATAGCAGTCGTTAAATATTGACACCCTATCTATGACAACACAAATGAGCGCAATTCAACTCATGACCTGAGGACCCTGTACATAAAATAAATACTTACATTCCAATTATTATTACTTTCTTCTTTTTTTTTGTAAATATTCTTGGTTGTATACTTTATGAATTCTTGTACTATTTTTGGTTATTAAATAACCGCGTTAACTAAAGGTGACGCGTCTTTGAAAAACCTTAATTTAGACCTGTAAACGTTAAGCTCAACTCTTTCTATATTCATTTCGCATCTACAAAATGAAGTGCCGAAGTTTTTACGTTGTCTGTTAACGATTGTATGTACATGAAGTGACGGGCAAATAGATGCAATGCAAGCAAATAGATGACCGCGTTGAACAAATTCAACGTAATTTAATAAAAAAAAAACACATTGGAGTGTGTAAAGTGGGCGTGTGTACTATAACTTCTATAAATAGATGTAGTTCTTGAGTAGAGGTAAATTTTAAGAGATTTCAATATAGCATCATATTTCTTATTCCAATATTGCATCATAAGCATGGAGTTACATAACAAAAAAAAAAAAAAACAAATGTTATTGAAGGTATTAATACCACACAAACAAAATTACCTATTTTAATTTACATGCTTTAATAATTTCCATGCTTGAGAATATTCCAATCATCTTGTAAAATATACGAGCGACAAACAGAAAGTAATAAACCTAACCTAACTAACCCTAGCAAGAAAAAGAACAGTTTTAAAACCTTAAAACGGACTTTTCCGCACGTAGAACATATCTCGAAATTGAATGGCCGAAAAAAAATAAACCAACACATAAATGCAGAATATGTGTTTTATGCGATAGTTTTACTTTTTTCAAATAGTCCACCATCGTGCTTTCTCATGACCCATGGACAGGATGGGGTGTGTCCTATCCACCTCAAAGTCAATAGGTGTCGTCTGGGTGACGTCCCCGATCAGAACCAGTCATAACCCGATCGATTCGACATGATTTAGTTGAGCTCATGACCCATGAACAGGGGGGGGGGTGCCCTATTCACCTCAGAATCAATAGGTGTCGTCTGGGAGACGTTCCTGAACAGAATCACTCAAAACCCGATCGATCCGACACGATTTAGTTGAGTTATCGTATTAACAGAAAAATTTCTCAAATAGTCACTCACCATCGTGCTTTCTCATGACCCATGGACAGGATGGGGTGTCGAAGAACGTGGGGAAAAACGAAAAATAAACGAAATTTTTTTTTAATTTTTCTTTACACGATTACATTACTTTTCCGCTGGTATAGTTGAGTGCGGTAAAGTAAAAATGGAACTGTTTCTACACGGTGACATATTTTGTGAAATTCAGACTTTATCAACGTGAAATCAGAATAGCATTTTCGTGAACATTGCAAATAGCAGTAGAACATTGAATATAGTATTTTCTTGAACGTTACTATAACATTCAAGAATCTGTCTACAAATCATTCGAAGACGAAAATTTGTCACATCTGTACATTAACAATAAAAAGTCGACACTATTCCACTAACATAACAAACCAGTCGTAAGTATCTAACAAGTATTAAGATCAATAAAATAAGCAGGTGCGGACTAAAAGAACTATCAAACCAAAATATATTAATCAAAATATCATTTATACCAGTCAAATTTTTCATTCATTTTTCAGCATTTAATGTTTTAAATTCTATGACTTCTATTTATTATCGACCACTTGCCAATTTTTCTTGACATACAAGTTTGTACTCTAAACTTTTTTCTTACTTTTACTAATTATTTGTTCAACATATAACCTAGATAGTACATGTTAATCCCTTTTGTAGGTTAATATTTAACACTCTTATAAAAAATTAGGTAGTAGTCTTAATCTTTAATAAACACTACCTTGTAGACTATCTCTGGACATATTTCCGATATTGTTTACGTTTAGCTATATTTAATAATGTAAAGGGAAACTTTTGATAAATATTTTCGTCACTTAGGACATAATGTGCACATTGTTAGCCATATTTAACATTTGACGTATTTTTAAATATTTCGAGGCAGATCATTTCTTCAATCATTTAAAAAAAAATTCTTGAACTTTAAAATTTCACCGTATCCATAGTTACAATAAAAGCTGATACCATTTTTATCTCTTTAAATTTTGTAATTATAATTCTTAATTTAATGATCAAAAAATGAATATAATATATATTAATATACTGAGAGTTGCCCGTTTGATTCGCCTTCTGTGACGGTGTATATAAGTTACTATGTATAGGTTGTAATAATTTATATAATATCTAATACTTTCTGACTTAAAAGCATTAAAATTCCAGTCAAACATCTGCCTCATTGCGCATGTTTCTAAAGCCGCTTCCGTAAGCGATGTCCGTTGCAGTGAAAGAAATATTCTATATAAAGAAAACGACTGTTCGGCATCTAAAGATGTAAAAATTACATAGTTGAAATGGTCTCTGAAATTATTGTGGATCCGTGTCATCACTGTTACTACAAATATTTTAATCTTGCGAAATCTCAATTTTTCCCTATTACACTATAATTTTTCATAACAATACGAATATGTTTCTCGTAATTTAAAATCTGTAGCAGTTTCTATTTATCACTTTTCACTATTTTATCCAAGGATGGGAAGTTTTTAAAACTGTTTCCATTTGAGCATCTTGAAATTGAAATATAATCGAGCTGTAAAACTTAAGGTCTTTTTTGATAAATATACTTTAGTTATTTCTTAATATATTAAAGTTATATTTTCAAATTTATTTTAACCATTTTAGGATCAAACATCTAAGTGCGGTTATAATTAAATTCGGAAGTGTTAGTGGAACAATGAAGTGAAGTGGAAAATAATACTTGATTCATGTCACTATTTACTGCATTTTATAAGAAAGTTTTATCTGTAGTAATACTACTTACAGCGCATTGAATATGTAGTGACGCATTAAACTGGCGCATTAGCAAGGATAGTGAGTGTGCTTCGATAGCTCAGCGGTCAGAGCAACCAACCGAAAATTGGGAGAGCCGGGTTCGATTCGCGATCAAGGCATATGCACTTTTATCCTTGCTAACGCCAAAGTGGTGACCCCGACGTGATGTGATTCATTCCCGGTCAAGGCATAAGCACTCTTTATCCTTGCTATCGCCAAAGTGATGACCCCGACGTGATGCGATTCGCTTCAGTACATCCAACATCCCTTACATCTCAAATTCGCGGATTCGATTCCCGTCCTATTTATCGCCCTGTAGTGGCGCATTAGCAGGGATGATGAGTGTGCCTCGATAGCTCAGCAGTCAGAGCAACTAACCGGAAATTGGGAGAGCCGGGTTCGATTCCCGGTCAAGGCATAAGCACTTTTATCCGTGCTAACGCCAAAGTGATGACCCCGACGTGATGTTATTCGTTCCAGTACATCCAACCTCCCGTACATCTCAAATTCGCGGATTCGATTCCAGTCCTATCCATCGCCCTATAGTCCCGGGGGTTACCGAACAACGGTTCGTAAGAATGGCGACTGCGGTCACATTCCGTTAAATTGTATCGAAACAAACCATGTCTCTAGGGAGGGAGTACTGTAGTGACGCATTAAACTGGCGCATTAGCAACGATAGTGAGTGTGCTTCGATAGATCAGCGGTCAGAGCAACCAACCGAAAATTGGGAGAGCCGGGTTCGATTCCCGGTCAAGGCATATGCACTTTTATCCTTGCTATCGCCGAAAATATATAATTAGTTCTTAAGAGCTAAATAATAACAAGCCCTACAAGTGTTGACAATTTTGAATATTGATTTGGGTTTGATAAGTGATTTTAAGTGAGTTATTTGCGCTGATTTTATATCTACCTTCCGTTTTTGCCCAGAATAAATTAAAAGCTAAAAGAAAAATTACATTTTAATAAACATTACGTTTAATAAATATTAAAAGACATAGTAAAAAGCAACAACACAAATAGTCTTGAGCCTCTATTTTTTTTTAAATAATTCCCTTTTTAACAAAAAAAACTCGTTTTGTAGTTTTTCTTGTGTAATCATTCGTTGGATATTCTCTTTTCAGCATTCAGCAGTGATCTGCCATCATCGCCACATCCCATCAACCCTGGTACCCCCTTTCCATCTCCTTTATGTATTGATGGAACCTTTCACCTTGCTCCTCACTAACAGCGTCAAGATTTTCTGGAAAGTAGTCCAGATGAGCATGCGGAAAATAAATTTTTATGCTCATATTACAACCAAGTTACTTAAAATTTGTTGACAATTTCCTCATAAAATAAAATAAAACGCACGATGCGATGTCACGAGTAAACGTACATACATTAGAAACGTACTACAGCGACTATGTAAATACCCAATAGTATAAAACCGGAATATCCCCACCGACCAACTCTGTTTCGGTAAATCCCCCACACTTGTGTGTACGTTTCAAACCGATTAGACAGGGGCGCCGCAAAGATTGAGGTAAAATGTAATTTTATAGACCCTCGGTTTTAAGAACTACAAATTATTGTACAATGTATTGTACAAATATTGGTGCGTGATGGAAACAAAAAAAAAACGGTGTTTCTGTAGTTCATGGTATGTAACTAAGCCAAACAGTTAAGAAAAGTCCAATCACAAAATCTTTGTTAGCCTGTGTAATTATTGGCGTTTTGACTAACTTTGTATTGTAACAAATAATATTTTCATATTTTATAAACATTAGTTTACAAAATTACACACAGTGAAATACAAAATTAAAGAGAGTCATGCAAAATATTTCCAATTTCGGAAAACTAACACTAAGTTTTTCTTACACCATGCTAGAGTGCGTTCATGTTAATTTCATAATAGTAAAGTTCATTACGAATGTAACGGGCTAGTTTGAAACTAGTTTTTGTCTAAGGTTTATGATGTGGAATGCATACTACTTACTACTACACCGACTATTACTTACATTTCAAATGCGTCTGAACGAAAAATATGTGTAGTATTTATGCACGCGCCCCTGTATGTAAGTCTCGCGCAGACTTTCGCAATATTTGACATAAATTGGTGTTAATCGATGATAATTCATCAGTGCTGCTTTTTCTCGTTAAAATATATGATGTTTCTCAGCACTATTCTGGTTACAAAGTCGGGTGAACTTTTTTTTAAACATATATAAATAGATTTCTCATACGAATAAGTCTACATACATGTTGTCTGCTATCTACACCAAACTCCCTTTATAACAAGCATCTCGCTAGGTGAATAAAATATTATTACACATTACTAAGTATAAGACATATGTGGACACTGCGAGAATACTCATAAAAAAGTCAATGATCATGAGTGAATTTTATCCAAATGCTAGGAAAATTTACATATGTAATCATACAGGGTATTTCATGTTACAACAAACTACTGAGGGTGATTGAAAACCTCAAGAATTGAGGTTGAGAATAATTCAAAAAAATTGTACGATATAAAGACAAAAACCCTTTGTGTTTTTTGAAATACTGCGTTTTAAACATTGAAAAAAATATCCATTTCTTTTAGATCTTCCGACTAAATCAAGATAAATAAATCAAAATTAAGACATCAAGTTTAGTAAAAAAAAAAAAAGTAAATTTGGTACACAATGCCTTCATATACATATATAGTTTGCCATATTTAGTAAAGATGTCAAGCCTCGCAAGTAGCTGGTCCACCAATATTAATTGGCAGGCGTAATGGACCTTGATGGGTTTTGTCGGCAAGTCGAACGAGATTACCGCTCTTTACTCGCCCATAGTGTAGATCGGGACCGTCGTACGAAGGTAGGCTGAGCTTTGCTTCTGGTTTCGCGGATCTCTACGCGAAAGGCAAGTGCCGCCCGCAAACAAGACCCGCGCGACTGGCAGCGGTTCGCTCCCCTCGACCTCCTTTGGTCCGGACGCCTTTAAGTCCCGGTGGCAGGGACATCTCGACTTTTTCTTAATCTTTGGTCGCCTTGTTTTGCCGAATCGCTTCGCCAGCGTCAACCCCCCTGGGGGTTGTCTGTCGTGGCGCCGCAACCAGCACGACGCCCGAGAATTGAGTCATATCAGGCGATCTTCCACGACAATGCGGACGAACCGCGTCGCCTGAATTGCCGTCAGGAGAGTGAGTCTTGTTTCTCTATTAGAAAAGAATCCCAGGATTTGGAGTCAGGTGTGTGTGAGAGGGAAGTCATGTGTCTTTCCTGTAACAGAAAATGGTTAAACGTTGGGCCATCTGACATAAGTAGCTGGTGACGGAGTTAGAGGATTTCAATAGAATCGAATTACATAAAGAAATGAGTACAACCCTATTTGAGAATGCGGTGGGTACTCAGCAGGTCAGTTGCTTGACGGAGCGCTAATGAAAATGCAGTACTTTGTTGCGCATTTAAATAGGTTGGGTGACGTATCATATGCTCCCATAGATATGGCTAAAGTAATGTAATTCTATTTTAAATATAGCAGCATACCTTAAATAGCTATATTAAATTAAGCATTAAGGTAAGTGCTCGATATACAATAACTACATTGAACCTGAATGCAAGTCTGTTGTCACCGCACTATGAATGTTCTAATTCTTTCAAATGCATCGACTGTTTGTCATATATGTCAACATCCACTCGTATGCGTTGTCGAAGCATCTCAATATTTTCAATTGGTGTAGAATTCGTAATTTGCAGTGCCAGTCATGCGCCTTATGTGGTTTACATAAGACGGCGTACATCAAGTTGAATGTATTTTAAAAACTGCGGCAACTAATTTTGCAAAAAGTTGGATTGTTTCAAAAATTAAAGACCCAATTAAATTGTCTCCTATTCCCGCACATGTATTAACACTAAATTTGCGTGATTGATGGACAACATGAAGACCTTTCTCAGCCCAATAATGCGTATTATGAAAACAAAACATATCATCTTTTGTAAAACCAGCTTCATTAATAAATAAAACACGTAACAAAAGGAGGATGTTAGGGATTTGGAGTAGCCATTTCTAAGAAACAAAACGTGAAATTCTACTAACAGAGGAAAATAATGTTCTTCTAATGCTTACGCTAGCTGAATAATATGATAAGAATGTAAAAGTAGAAATTTGCAAATGCCATCTGCCTGTTAAACGACAAATTGTCACCTACATGAAATATTCCACTCCTCATTTCTAAGGTAGATTACTACGCGTTCATGTAACACCACGTGATGGGGTAGTTAAAAGAGTATTACCATCTAATTAACCCTCAGTTACATCAGGCTGTCCCGGAACTGCATATCGTGATTTTATCCTTATTAGGAATATACTGGACTATGCCTGGCGCTCTGAAAATATTAAGAGGGTCTTATACCAAGCCGGTATTTAGATGGTAATGACATAAAAGTTACTGCCACAAAAGTCTCCACACTGCAGGATGTGGGATATTTTCTGTAGCAGCTATTTTTATTCGGTAGGTGCAGATTAGGAAGACGATTAACATACAGACGTCGTATCTCTGTTGTATTACTTTTATCTACTATGTTCTTCAAATCCATATCTGCCATTTCTTCATTCCGCGTCATTAATTTTCCCAAATTTCATACTAACAAAAATTTAACAACAATAACAGTATTTTTCAGCATCAAACTAACAATACTTTTTACAATGAAAGACTAATGCCAACTCAACGAAATATCCTGACGCTCGAAACAGTATTAAACGTTGTTTTTTCAGCCTACTTACTTACATAACTTAAAACAAAAATGTATGCAAGGTAAATAATAATCTATTAATATGAAGAAAATTTATTTTTGTCGACAAACAGTGACATGAAAATAAGTCAACAGATCGTGTTTTGTAGAAAACTAAAGTCTTCCTAAAAATTTGGGAGATATATTTTCAGTAGAGCAGTACTAATTTCTTTATGGGATTCAATGATACCGAGCCTCCCTAACTACACCACTGGTTACTTGTAAAGTTTGATATTTTAACAAAATGTGTACCAAATTTGGTTTACTTAATTTAATCGGTAAGATAAAAAAGTTTTCAAAAATTGTTTATGCTCAGAATCTCGAAAACAAAATGATTACATTATTTTCATATGAATTTTTTTAATTTTTTTTTGCGATCCTTAATCATCCAGTGAAGTGTACCGCATATTATGAAACATTCTGTAAGTATTATTAACATACATATACTAACTAAATATAGTTTGCATATGAGTTTGGAAATATTAGTCTCGTTAGGCCATTCATTAGTTATATTATTAATACAACTGTAAGTTTCGGAAATATACACAAACCCACGTGATATAAGTTTAATAACCCCATAAGTTGTAGTAAACAATAGAAATGTAAATATTGTGAAATAGTGTCGTAACAAGAACGAGTGAAAACATTCAATTAACTGCCTGTTACGTATTTATTTAAAACAGCGATGCAATATAGAAAACCTATGTGTGCTTTCGAAATGGTCGCAATCCGAGCAAAATCCTCCGGTAACCGATTTCAGTTGGCAATTAAACGCGATTTGTAAGAACCTAGTAAGTTGGCACGGGTAGCACATATTTGAATTACACGTTACAGGATTATATTTAGAACCGGGCGTTTGGAAGAAGTGTTATTCATTCCTGCATATCGAAATAGCACGGCCGAGTACATAAAACAACTGGTGATCAAAATTCAAATATTTATAGTGGGTACTCGCGCATTTTTATGAAGGTGTGTGTACGTACTTAAATATAATATGATTTCGCCGTCTGCGTGCCAGACATTACCGCAGGAAACCCAAAAGGTTGTATCTGTTTCACCTAGTATAAGTGGATTCGAACATGTCATGCCTATTTATAACAAATAACATATCGATATGTAGACAATTTACATTATTTATTATGACCATCTACAGTACAGGGTGCAACAAAAAAGTAAAATTGGTGGTCTACAAAATAATATACGAGGAGGGGTACTATTTATATTTTGAGCCTAATAAAAGAAAACATTAATTTTTCATTGAAAATTAATTTATCATTTTTTAAAATATTGTCCCTCATGATTTATACACTTTTGCATGCATTTGAACCATTTGTTAAAATATTTTTTCCATTCCGCTGGAAAATTGAGATCTACAAAACATGGTTTTTGAATGCTTCAACGGCTTCTGCTGACGAAAATCGTTGTCCACGCAATTTATTTTGGATGTTCGGGAACAAAAATAAGTCATTGGGTTCCAAATCAGGACTGTAAGGCAGATGACCTAGTAATTCGATTTTTTGAGTGTTCAAACATTCGGTTGTTGGACGAGATGTGTGAGAGCTCGCATTGTCATGTTGAAGAATGAACCGCATCGATCATCATTACACGTTTGAATATTAATGAGAATTAACTCTCAAGAAACTTTTTTTTTTAATTTGATACCCCAAAATTGTGTATTGCTTTATATAGTCCATTTATAGTGAATTATTTTTCCCAAAATTATTGCAGTGTGATCGATACACGGTCTAGAATGTTGGGTATAATTTTATACCACTATGCATCAAACGGGACACCCCAGGTTGCTGTGAAATGAACACCACAGGGCCTTGTTTCAAGATCAAAAATGTTTCTGGACCCTATATCTCTACCCTATGCGAGACTATTATTGGTGCCAATATGACTTATTAGTGACGTTATTAGTGTCAATATGAGGGCAATTTGTTTTTTTAGAATTGTGCCGCCGCATTAGTATTTATTTATCTACTTGTTTATTTATTTTAATTCTAATAGTTTTTATGAATCATAAACATATCAATTGAATACGTTAAAACATATCGCTCATTCGAAAGAACAGTGACAAAAGTCAAAATTTATAAAATTTCAGTTAAATTGTGAATTAGTGCCCAAAACCCCTAAATATTACTGTGGAAGAACGACACAATTATGTTTCGGTTATTGACCACGATATGGCAGTAGTATCGATATTCCTGTCAGGCGGAAACGAACCTATCTTTTGTACAACACTGTCGCAACTAGTATTATTTCAGTGTTTAACAAAAGAGGTCACTTACATACGAAATAGTGTCATATTTCAAAAAGTGCTTTATCGGCATGTAAAAATATAATAAATATTCAGGACAAAACCAACATATGTTGAGTTATATCGTTGTTCTCTATAATTTTGAAAGAAATTCTTCAAATTTATTTTAAGAAGTAACGTCACATTTTGTGTTGTGCTATTATGCTTTAAATAATAATAATGTTTATTAGACTTAATTTGGACTTATGTCAGTGTTGAATATAGTAGTTTTTCCAGAACTTATAATGTTACAGCTTTCATTAGGACTATTATCAATTTGTAGGTATTGAGATATTTGACGATAACAATGTTGTCAAATCGGATGCTACGTAAGGTAAGCATGTTTACTCAAAAAAGAAAAAAAAAATAATAACTGATAAGAATGATGATGGAATTGGTGGACATAATTAATGAATAGAACATTTAAATGAGAACTTTGAAGATGATAGGAACATGATATTTTACACAGATAACTGCGCTGGCCAACAAAAAAATAGGTTTTTATTTTCCGTTTACATTTATGCTGTAACACATTTACCAAAAATTAATAGTATCACACATAAATACCTCGTTCCGGGACACACCTAAAATGAGGGTGACAATGCCCGTGTATTAATTGAAAAAAAACATAAAACGTTCTTTACGATCTGAACCAATATATGATACTTACCAGAGCGATATGTGACACTAATTAGAACTGCGAAAAAAACCAGAGAACCTTTCAAAGTTCAAGAATTAGCATACAATGATTTCTATGATTTAAAAAATTTGGCTAACTCCATAGGCTTAGGAACTAGTTTACCATTTAAAATTTCGGAGATTGAAAATTTTTAAGGTTGAAAAAATCAGCAAAACAAAATTTTTTACAAAACGTCTTTTGATCAAGAACATTTTAATGAGGTAAATATAGAAAAGCCTAAGAGTGTTAAAACAAGAAAAGTAGAAACCATCACATTGTTACCAGCTTGCAAGAAAAAAAATGGAATTAGTGAAAATAAAAAGAAAGGTCTGCTTTCATTATTTGATGAAAATCTGAATAAAAGTTCTGCTGTTCCTAAAATCTATAAGGTATATTACAATAACCTTTAATACATGCCATTTAATATTGTTTTATTATTTATTACTGTTTTAATATTGTTGAATATTCTTTTATCCGTGAACTATAAATTTCCATACTACCAATGTATAGGGTTATGTTTGTGTTGCTTTATTTTCACTTTTGTAAAAAAGTTCTTTTAGGCAATAAACCATTTTTTGAGCCATTTATGTCATTTATTTTATTCACAGAAACATCAGATGTTTTATAAGGAATACCGTCACAAATCAAAACAAAAGTAAAAAAAATTAAACTTGACAACAAGCTGGTATTGTTGATAAGTAAAATATTCTCAAACCAAACTTTCTATTAAGGTTTTAGTTCGAAAATAGAAACTTTAGTATAAGAAATTATATAAAAATGATTACCAAAAACTTTAATTAAATATGTTTCCTGAAAACTTTAGAAACTTTAATTTTAAGACTTTTTGAATTATGTCATTGTTCTTTCGAATGAGCGATATAAAGGATCATTATTTCACCACGACAGTGTCCTTTATTCAACAGTATTCTATTATTTCGTTTATTGCTTTATATATTATATTTTTTATTGCTGCCACCATTTAGCTAATATTAATTGTCTGGATATACTCGTAAAAGCATTTGTATATCATCCTTCAAGAAAGCACATACCCTGAGAACCATTATGTAGTAGAAACTAATGTTGACGAACCAAATAATCCGTTGTCATTCATTGGAAGCCTTGGACACAGTGACGGCGTCAGGGGGGCCTGGGTGGGCACATGCCCACCCAATAAGTAACAGTGCCCACCCAAAAAATTTTCTCTACAAAATCATAATATGAAACAAAATATAAATATAAAATTTTGACTACTACTAATTTCAAAATTTGAAAACGAATAAAGTGTTAAAATCAACAATATTTTACAGCTATCCGACATGCTAAATAAATACAGACTAGCATTCAGTGGGATTTATAAATTATATTCAATATATATCACAATTCCTGTATCAAGTGCGGCATGTGAAAGGACCTTTTCACATCTGAAAAGGTTAAAAAACTATTTAAGAAATGAAATCACTAAATGAAAGACACGAAGGGTTAAGTAATTTGGCTGTACTAAATATACGAGTAGAGGAAAAAAATAGCTAAAAGCTTGGATTTGGATAAGATTGTTGAGGAATTTGCAACAAAACTGAAATACTTTTATTAATATTTTAATTTTATTACCTAATGTACTACTAATTTCTGTTGTAAATTGTGTTTATATCTTTGTATTGATTGTATTGATACTGAATAAACCCTGCGACACACATCCCAAATATGTGCCCAACCGAAAAATTTGATATCAGTTTGTGCCCATCAATTTTAGAAATCCTGGCGCCGTTAATCCTTGGACAGTCCAGAGGAAGTTGGAAGATGTTTAAGATCTTGGGGAAAGTATCATGCGGTGCCTTGGGAGCAAGACTTCCGTAGATACAATTTGACCTGTGATTTATTTATTATCTTATTCATTCTTACATCCTGTTTTTATCGTGTTTTATTATTGTTTTCATAAAAGTAACTTTAAATACCCCATAAAACATCGATTGTATTGTAGCAAAAAAATATAACAAAGAGGCTACTCTTTTTATTTGTCTGATATATCAGTAAATAAATATTGCTATATAAACAAACTTGGCTCTTAAGAAATGTGTTTTAAATAATGTTAATATTATGTCATACTTACATACTATTCATTTCATCGCTATTTGCCAAATAAAAAACTCTTATCTTGCTGATAAATGGATCAGTCTACGTGAACCTAGCCATAAAAACAAGCCACGGTATGAGATAAGAGCCGTTTGGGATTTTTTATTTGGCAAATAGCGATGAAATAAATTATGCATTCGATAAAGCAAAACACTTTCAAATAACTTTTTTATTAGACCGTATTGACTATTTGGGGGAGAAATACTCCTTATTGCATTATGTCACGTTTCGTCGTCTCTGTATAACATTTGTAGCATAACTCTACAATAAATGGCGACGAATGATGAAGGAAGAACAATATTCTAGCTTTTGCCTCACAACAGCATTGTTTCACATGATAAGTTTGGACCATTTAGAATAGTATCTTCGTACTACGAATATACTGAATGTATCGTATTAAGCCATAACCTTACCATATGTTAGAATTTTAAAGCGTTCTGGTGGCCAAATATTTTTCAGATCCACGTTGATTATTATTACAGATTTGAATTTAGAATATTAATGTTGTTTTTTTTTTGTTTTGATACTCCAAAATTGTGTATTGCTTTATGGAGGAAATGTACGGTAAATTAATTTTCCTAAAATTGTTGCAGTAGAATCAGTATGAAATGTTGCGTAAAATTGTATACCAATTTTGCAGTAAACAAGGTACATACATGTAAGCATACACCATGTTGCACAGTGGTCGGATTTCCCGATTTCGTGGCCAAAATTCAAATATTCTGTGTAATTTATTTAAAGTTAGTATATAGGGATTTTCAAGATTGCTGATCACGAATCCCATATTTATTTTTCACAAAGCAAAATGGCGGCCTCAAAATGACCAACTTTTTCTGTAAAAAGTGCTGTTTTTACATTGAACAATATTCATGTAGAGGTTATTGAAGTCGCTGAGAACGAATCCGGAAATTATTTTTCAAAAAAATGAAATGGCGGCCCCAAAATGGCCGACTATTTCTATAAAAAAACATTATTTTTACGTTGAAAAGTGCTCACGTACAAATTTTCGAGATTCGAGAACGAATACGGAAATTGTTTTTCAAAAAAACAAAATGGCTGCTTCAATATTGACGACTTTTTCTATAAAAAAATACTGTTATTACGTTGAAAAATATTAACGAGGTCGCTGAGAACGAGCCTGGTAATTTTGTTTCAAAAACAAATGGTGGTCTCAAAATGGCCAACTTTTTAAGTTGCTGTATAGAAACCACCGGTTTTTAGTTTTAATACATTTTTCCTATGTTTAACGTATAAAAGAGTGTTATGAAGGTGTTGGATGGAACTTGGATGAAATAGTCAATATAATAATCGTATTTATTTCAATTTTCAATCGCTGTCGCTATACGCAACAGCGATTTCGTTGAATTTTCAAGTTTTTGTTGTCGTCACTATCATTATAGGGTATCTAAACAAATTGGTCATTGTTCTTAATTTTTCAGCAATGATGTCAATAAGGAACATTATTTTCTTCAATATATCGACTCTACTATTTCAAATATTTTCATTCTGGAAATAAAAATGTCTCCGAAACCATGTTGTATTTCTGCGAATAAAATGAAGTTATTAGAAGTCTTTGTTAAAATGCATTTAAAAAAGTTACACGCACTCATATAACACATACACACGTATGCATGTATGTATCAATCTGAGATGAAAATGGTTTTACAAGTGTTTCATTTTGTGCGCATTTACGCAGCGCAATTACAAAGGCTCAATTGCTCATTTACAAAAAAAAAAACATAATATATTTAGTATATCAGAAACTGTCACTCGGCAATCGTTTTAAACTACCCACACAGTCCCATTGTAACTTAGGGTTCGAGTCCCAAGCAGTGGCGGCTCGTGGTGATTTGTCATGGGTGGGCAACAACTAACTATTAGTAGGTTATATAGTGCAAAATAATGAAGTAAACTATAGTAAAAAAAAAATTTTGACTCATCACTCATCACTCGTCACTGTACAACTATATGTTAAGATTTAAAATTCTTTTAGCTTTCAAGTTGAAAATGCATAGCACTAAAATTGGATAAAACTAGTACAGACTCTTATGAATGCTACACAATTTTTATATTTACACATTTTCTAATACATTAATAACCAAAATAATTTTACTTAATAATATAACAAATACAGTGTCTACAGAGTGCAGACCTCGCTGAGATAAACAACGTTCTACGTCTCTGAAAACTGAACTCGGAAATACGGAGATCGGACTTATCGGAGATTCTCGATTCCTTCCCCGCTTTGCCGAAGGATTCTTCAGCAGGGTGGCCTAGCCCACCCGTGTCGGCCGTGTCACAGCTTATTCGAGACTCGAGTAAGCTGTACCCGTGTTTCAAATTGTTTCGTATATTTTACACGTGTATAATTTTGTTTTTATGTCTTCAAATCAATCGTAATTCTATTAATTAATTAATTATATTCATGTGTTTACTGTTTATTTAATTTTATATTCCAGATTCCCATGTTTCTATATTATTGTGAAATAATTTAAACTTTCAAGGGATGTTGAAAGTATACCTATGTCAATAATATCAATATTAGGTAATTTTAAAACTAATCTTGGTAGTTTTTTTACTTGTATTTATTTATTTAAGCAATAAATATAATTTCTTATTTGTGCGAGGCGCTTGAGCTGTCTCGTATGCCATAAAGGCAAAAGGCGTGGCTACTCATCCGGCCCGGCACCCACCACGCTAGGCATAACCACGATTACTATTAGTTCCACGGTTAGAATAGTAAATTTGCTGCACTTACTTGTACTGCAATTTTCCACCACGGTTACGCTGTTAGTATTAGTATATAATATAATCAGAACTTTTCATTGTATTATTGTTGTTATGTAATATATAATGTATTTAATTAATTACATATTACATAATTATATCTTTGCTAATTTCTATAAACGATAAATAACGAACTTTGGAACTGTGTGTTCCTCTTCTTCTTGGAAACAGCTGGGTGGGCACTGCCCACCCTGCCACCCCTGACCAGCCGCCAGTGGTCCCAAGGGAGTGCGTTTGGCAGCTCCTTCTCTGAGCATGGGTGTGTTGGTCCTTGTCTTTATGTGTAACTTTTTCCTCCGCATCTTTAGGTTCTAGAAGGAAATCAATTTCATATTGTTTCTTTAGGGCGTGGTTTGGTTTATATTTTATGAACAATAATGATACAATATGAAAATGGGTACAAAGACATGCGGAAATAATATATGTGGAAGAACACGAGCAAATTGGAATACTGTTTTATTAAAGGTGATTCTAAGTTTAAAATGGCAACAAATTAAATAGTTATGTTTATATTTTTATATTTATTTACAGCTCTCTATCGGTGATGATCTTGCAGCACGTGCGTGCAAATCATATAAGGATATCGTTGGCGGTTTAGAAAATAAAATCATGCAGACTTTTTTTAACTTATCTTAAGGAAAACCGTATTGGTTATTAAAATTAAGCTAAAATAACACCTTATTTTAAGAATTTGCACTTGTTGCGTTGTTGGTAATATTAATAGATACAATAAAATTAATAATATAACAAATATTACTATTAGTTTATTGTATGCTTTTATTCGTTTTCAAGAGATGCAACACATTAACGATAAGCAGTAATCGCTCGTTTAAAAATGATCTTCCTCTTAGTTAAAAATAACTGATAACGGTTTGTTGTTAAACATTTATGTGGCATATAAAAACATAACTGATATGATGCCAAAGAGCAGGAGAGTTCACAAAATCAATTGTATTACAATGTTTATATTTTTTATGTTGCGTATACAAAAATAGATATTAAACAGGAAATGTTTAAATTCCTATAGAACAAGAATTGCACATTGCAATTACAGTAAACGATGATACATGATTGTAGTATTAATACCACGTATTTGGATTTGAATTTTTAAATTTAACCCTTTATGAGCCTTGGAGAAAATATGTAATATACTCTACTTACATTTCATGTTGTTTAATGGAAAACTTTAGTGTGTTGATCCAGTTCATATTCTGAGTAATCGAAATTCGCGACTTTTGTAGTTCCCAATTATTATTTTGTACTCAATATTTTCGAGAACTAGAATGTTATTATTATGAAATCCTTAATTATTTGTTCTGTAAAGTGTAATAAACTAAATTACAATAAATGCCATTTATATTTAGATTGAAATACGACGATTAATGTCCGTATAAACCATACAGAGTGCTTCGCGGTGAATGACGCAATACAAGTTTTTCAAGAAATTGTAAATTATTTTAAACTGAAAGTTTTTACCTACGATCAAAGAACTCTATTATATAGTTCCATATTTAATGATTGTATCATTTCTACACGTGTTTATCAAAGATAAGGGAGAAAAGGGAAATGGGGGTAGCGCAAACTATAACTGCACGATAATGTACGTGATATTCAGATGACGTGATAGAAATACAACAGTTTTAATATAATTTATTCTCAATACACAATAAATTGAAATCTGAACAATAAACCTCTAGTGTGAAGGGAAATATCAGTACTTCTTTGAAAATGTTCACAGCTTCTTAAATTTTCATATTTGCAATCTGAAAATGGTGGGAGGGTAATACACTTGGATTATTAGAGGATTTAGACCTCATTGGGCACCTTGTTTACCCTTTCTGAGAGATCCTCTCATCTATGTTGTTAGCCTGCCCATTTTTACAAAATAATACGCGGTGATATCACTCAGATCCTTATGCCAATCTTGTTTTGTTCTTCAAAAATGATTTCTCTGATAAAATCAAAAGGGGAAAACATACGTGCTGCATGGTTTTTCTTTCTGTTGACATACTTTGCGGGGTGGTGTATTGTTGAAAATATTATGATGAAGATGATTTCTCATCCGAGAGTACATATTTAATAAGAATTCCCGCCACAGGACTCAAGTTCTTCCTAAGCTCAAAAAGTCAGTACTGTACTTCGGCTAGAATATCCCCTGGGATTCCAAGAATTCCCTATCAAACTAACAGCCCTGTGTTTCATCCCACAGTTTCTTAAATTTTTCATGCATGTTATGTCTAATGACGAGTGTGAGTCAAATATAAACCGGAATTTTGTATAAATAAATTTATTGTCACAATAAGAACGTTTTTGAATACATCATATTTTTCTACATAGCCCCCTTTTTCATCAATACATTTTTCCCAACGATTAGAATTTTTTTAATGTCGTTATCGAAAAATGAAGTTGGTCGTGCCTCTAATTAATTGCGCACAAACGCTTTCACGTCTTCGTGGTCGTCAAAACGATGTCCTCCAAGTTCTTCTTTGAATGGCCCAAACGTGCGATTGTCACATGGTGACAAATCCGGGCTATAGGACAAATGTTTAAATGTTTCCCAATGGATTCTTCTAGTTTTTCTCGGCTCAAAGCAGCTGTATGCGGCCGAGCGTTGTCGTGAAGAAGAATCACACTTCGGATAGGCATATCTCGTCTTTTCCGCCTAAAACCCAGTTTTGCTTCATCAGGGAGCCGGCAGTAGTTAACTATACGCCCGCCGCTCGTGAAGGAAATCAATGAGAAGTACCCCTCTGCAATCCCAAAAAACAGTGGCAAGAACTTTGCCTGCAGAAAGCCGAGTTTTGGCTTTTCGATGTGGGTCTGGTTAAGGGTATGCCAAGTTTGTTATGCTAGTGATAGACTTGGGTCTTTGAAGAGGTTTTATGGGCAAACATATGTACCTCTTGCTCAGACATGGTGCTAGTGACAGTTAGTCAGCCTTGGCGAGCCACGCCGATGTGATGGAATACCCTCTTCTCACATCCTCACCTAATATATATCAAGACAACGTCGTCGTCGCTGTCGTCGGTATTTATTCTTGTTAGCACGATAGCTCAACTAAATCGTGTCGGATCGATCGAGTTTTGACTGATCCTGATGTAACGTCTCCCAGATGACACCTATTGATTTTGAGGTGGATAGCACACACCACCCCCTCCCTTGTCTATTTGAGAATTTTTTTTGTTAGCACGATAACTCAACTACATAGTGTCGGATCGATCGGATTTTGACTAATTCTGATCCGGGACGTCTCCCAGACGATACCTATCGATTTTGAGGTGGATAGGACACACCACACCCTGTCCATTGATTATGAGAAAGCACGATGCTGGATGGTTTGAGAAATTTGCTTTGTTAATACGATAGCTCAACTAAATCGTGTCGGATCGATCGGGTTTTGACTGATCCTGATGTAACGTCTCCCAGATGACACCTATTGATTTTGAGGTGGATAGCACACACCACCCCCTCCCTTGTCTATTTGAGAATTTTTTTTGTTAGCACGATAACTCAACTACATAGTGTCGGATCGATCGGATTTTGACTAATTCTGATCCGGGACGTCTCCCAGACGATACCTATCGATTTTGAGGTGGATAGGACACACCACACCCTGTCCATTGATTATGAGAAAGCACGATGCTGGATGGTTTGAGAAATTTGCTTTGTTAATACGATAACTCAACTAAATCGTGTCGGATCGATCGAGTTTTGACTGATCCTGATGTAACGTCTCCCAGATGACACCTATTGATTTTGAGGTGGATAGCACACACCACCCCCTCCCTTGTCTATTTGAGAATTTTTTTTGTTAGCACGATAACTCAGCTACATAGTGTCGGATCGATCGGATTTTGACTAATTCTGATCCGGGACGTCTCCCAGACGATACCTATCGATTTTGAGGTGGATAGGACACACCACACCCTGTCCATTGATTATGAGAAAGCACGATGCTGGATGGTTTGAGAAATTTGCTTTGTTAATACGATAACTCAACTAAATCGTGTCGGATCGATCGGGTTTTGACTGATTCTGGTCGGGATCGTCTCCCAGATGACACCTATTGATTTTGAGGTGCATAGGGCACACCCCACCCTGTCCATGGGTCATGAGAAAACACGACGGTGGACTATTTGAGAATTTTTTTTGTTAACACGATAACTCAACTAAGCCATGTCGGATCGATCGGGTTTCGACTGATTCTGATTAGGGACTATATACCAGACGACACCTATTGATTTTGAGGTGGATAGGACACACCCCACCCTGTCCATGGGTCATAAGAAAGCACGATGGTGGACTATTTGGGACTTTTTTTTTTATTAGCATGATAACTCAACCAAATCGTATCGGCTCGATCGGGTTTTGACTGATTCTGATCTGGGACGTCTCCCAGATGACACCTATTGATTTTGAGGTGGATAGAATACACTCTACCATGTTCATGGGTCATGAGAAAGCACAATGGTGGACTATTTGAGAAATTTGTTTGTTAGCACGATCACTCAATTAAATCGTGTCGAATCGATCGGGTTTCGACTGATTCTGATTAGGGAGTCTACCAGGCGACATCTATTGATTTTGAGGTGGATAGGACGCACCCCACCTTGTTTATGTGTCATGAGAAAGAAGCACGAGGGTGAACTATTTGAAAAAAGTAAAATTGTCGCATAAAACACATATTCTGCATTTATGTGTTGGTTTATTTTTTCTCGGCCACTCAATTTCGAGATAGAGATGTTCTACGTGCAGAAAAGTCCGTTTTAAGATTTTAAAACTGTTTATTACAACCACACATTTTGACAATGTTATTATTTGTACAGTTTGTACATCCCCAAAATTCTTTGTATAAAGCTACTAAATAAGTTCTGTATCAACTACATGATCCTGTTATTATTAATTAATAAATAGTTATTAATAATGAGTGTTAGAAACTATTCAGTGAAGGTTCGTGGCAACAGACTATTTCCATTGTTAGTCCTTATTGAAGTTATTCTATCGTTCGTTCATCCTAAAATACGTGTGAAATCTATTGACAATAAAATGTTTATTAAATACAAATAATCTTCTAATGTTCAGTCGAATATGTAAAATATGCCTACATTATCAGTGGATTTCTGTGATACAACGTGTGATATCGCACGTCTTCACTTTTCATTCGACTCAGCGTGACATCATAAATAAGACGTGACGTGTTTCTACATTTATTTTTAACTTCAAATCACCTGCCACAAATAAGGCAATAATTCGCCTACAGTAAGACACTCACATTCTTTAGTGATAACGTTTTAGACCCACTTTTGTTAGGCATAGCATTAAAAAATGATTATATACATATTAACATTTAATGTATTTAGGAATTGTAATGGGCGCCTCCGGCAGAATTTCGATATCATCAATTTATGCGTATAGGTCATTACCCATGCTATTTGTTTACATTACAGAAATATGCTCCATAATCGCCTATTGTCGTATACGATTATTCATTTCTTAAGTTAAAATGGCGTAAAGAATTTTTTTAAGATCATCAAACATTTAATCTTTAGATAATGGTCACTTTGGACAACTGGTTCAATAACAAAGTTATATTTTGGTTTATTGTAAACATATTTCACAATAAACATGATTCCTATGATTGATATTGACTCTTGAATTGAATATCTTAATTTTAGGTTGTTATATACTAAAATAAATAAAACATGTTATATGTTTCCAGAAAGCTGGCTTCAGAAAGAAGCAATAAAGCATTTAATTCAAAGATGCCCATATATAAAGACCTTTTAAGTATGAATAACTTTAGTATCGACTCTGGTATGGGTAGTAGTGACTAGACTGTATATTATTTCGACATCATAAGACATGAATTAACAAAACTTATAACATTCGGTTAGTGATAATGATCAGTGTAACTCTATAAAAATTAGTATTCCATTCGGTAGCAGTACATTCTATATTGACAAAAAGTCAGTGGAGGCATTAGATAAATCGCTGTATTTATGAATGAAGATAGATTAGGTGAACAAATTCCGCGAAGACATAATAGACGCTAGTGACTTCGATGTACTCATAACGTGGCGGTGGAATAACGAATGCAAGTAGGACTTTTTGGAGCAACATGAATCAAACCGTAGCTGATTTTTTTCTGTAATTTTAATTTCCTGCTGCAACCGTATACCGTATTTTAACGGAATGCCTCAATATGCGTAAGTTATTGAATAGGTGGGTAACCTGCTTTGTTACACAGGACGTAATAGAGAAGAAATGTGATGATTTTCCAAACCTTTGTTTATTGAGGAAACACTCACCACGTGTACGACAAATATCGACTGGAGATTAAAATATCGAGTTCGATATTGAACGAGACCAAATCCTATTTTACCTTGTGATTGGAGACCAACCACCACAATTCCTCATCCAGAAAAAGTAGAATGGCAATAGCCGCAATGCATTTTCATGACGTTCAGTGTAACAGAGGTAGAGGAACGGTATCTTCTGCTTCTGAGTGATATGGCATGGCCATATATGGTAATGACCAAATACTGTTACAATCAGTACTTGTAGTTATGTGTAAGTTGCATCACTGTTATACAGCTAATTTTCGGAGGATATTGTTTTCTGCTCACAGATTTACATTAGTGGACCTTAAAGTCATCGTGCTTAATTTTGTGCAAAAGTCTCTAGCTGTTGATGGATCGTCTAGGTAAAATGGTTGGCAATAACGACGTCGACCATAAATATTAGTCGCTGACAATCATCTAGAAAAGCGTCTTTAGTATCAACGTGTTATTGGATGACTTCATTTGATTTTTGATCATCCATACAAAAGACATGTTTTTCCAGAAAAGTGATGAAATTCATTAATTCCATATGTAATAGGTACTAACTTTGTTCTTATTTAAAATATATAGAGATTTTTATATAAACCAAAGCAACTATATTTCAGAGTTCTCCATATTTCCTATATGTATTATAGAAATAAATGGAATACAAATAGACATTAAATATTTTTCAATGTTGATTTACCAATATACACAGTAATTTTATTTCCATAAATGCTACTCGGAATAACTAAAGTAGACATGATTTTGAAAACGCATAAATTTAGTTATTGGCGAAGTTGAGACGCAGTGATTACATTGTCTTTTGATTACATTGTCTTTTGTATCCATTCCTTAACATCACCCACCTATCATCCATTACAATTTCAAAGAGCGCCCTACGGTTTTATGTGTACAAAAATTTAACAACTCGATAAATTAAACTATCTATTCTCATTAACCTTAGAAAAAAATCTCAGGTCAATTAAGAGCAAAGACTTTAATATTAGTGACAAAATAAATAATACCGTTACAAGGCATCTTTATTTAATAACAAAAAATAATACCCTCACAATACATTTATAATGATATTCGTATACATATAGTTATAAAAATAATAATACGCTGGTTTACTTAAAAATCACAAAATCATTTTAGTAAATATTTAAAGATTATTTGTTAAAAAAGAATATAAGCCTTTTTCGAATTCTTACCAGACTGCGAAGGCATAATTTTTATGAAGCAACAACTTATTTACATTCTCAAGTCATTTTAACCGTAACATTATAAGTATTTATAGAAGAAAGCATAGATCCTCTTAAAATCATATATTCAGTTTAGATTAAGTTATTTTAGGTTTATTATGTTTCGAAATAAACGCATTTCTGTAACAATACATAGATAAAAGTAAATCTTTAAATAAAATAATCCACCAGTTGAGGGGAAACTAAATACTGTAATCTATACTTGTCATTCACATAAATAGTTATATAAATCCAAATTATGCTATTTATTATAAGTCACAATTCTGTACACTCGAATCGATTTTTATTTTATCTCTGTGGATATAACATTCATGGTTTATATTTCTTATTAAATATAAAACATTCAAACATAATCTTAAGTTAAATAAGATCGTACTTAAAGGAATATTATATTTAATCAAGTAGGCTTCACCGATAGAATGATATCTTATAAGTTTAGATACAACAATACTGGGTAAGGTATCATGGATGATTATAAAATATCTCCAAATTGCAAAGTCCGTATTGAGTAAGTTGCTAATCATTCATTTATAATTGTATGCAAAGAAAGCGTCATTTTAGAAAATCACGCTGAATTCTATAGGGATTCTTAAAACCGTTATTCTGTCAATATACAGTGCTTTCGTAAAGTAATTGAGTAAGAAATAACTTTAGAACTCGTGAAATTTTATTTTTTAATTTAATTAATACATACAAGGTGATTCGTGTAGGTCATTGATATATTTTTATTACGGAATATGAAAGAGCACATTTTTTACCTACGCTACTAATAATTACGTTAAGAAAAATTGAGGAAAAACTATTTTGCAATTTCAAAATTTAATGGTAATAATTATTTAAAAAATCAAGTAAAATAATTGTTCAAATTATACACTGTTGATTGCCTGATAATAGCCAATAATTAATAAATTCTTTTAAAACATTGTCCTTAAGTTCAACAGGTATACGTTGTACAAGGTGGGGCAGGGCAACTTGAATTTGGCGCCCTGAAGCAATGGTTGCTCCTAGGATGGTGGGAGTAGACATATTCGAGAGGACGGGGGGTAAAATTGTAGCTCCGCTTGGTTTAGTTAGCATCATGGAGTGGACGAAGGTGGAGCGCGCGTTCGCTCTCGAGGCATAGTTTTGTGACGGTCGCTTAATTATCGCCACGCAACGTGCATTCCGTACTCATTTCAATATTGCGCCCATACCCATTTCAATATTTAACCCGCTGCGACTATTTCTTATGGGGCTATCTAAAATCACTTGTTTACAACAATCATCCTAGGACCCTGGCTCACCTGAAGAACAACATTCGTCAAGCTGTCGCTAACATACCTGTCGCTATGCTGGAGAGAGTTGAACGATACTTGCCTCACTCTTTATTTCGTGATGAATTCTTGCTTTTAAATCTTCTATATTCTCCGGTGTAGTAACGTATACTTTACTTTTTAAGTACCCCCACAATAAGTAATTTAAAAGTATGAAATCTGACGATCTGGCTGACGACTCAATCGATCCCCTTCTCCCTATGCAAAGATACGGGAACATTTCATCAAAAAGCGCGGACATATGGTGCATAATGGGAAGGTGTTCCATTTTGTTAAAAAAAGCAATATCTCAGAAAGTCACGTTTCTTTACATCTGGATATGTTAATAGTACAGGAATGAGGCCCTTTCGAAGAAAATCCAAGTATCTTGGACCAGTCAGGTTCACGTCAAAGAAATAAAGACCCAGAATTTTTCCGTCGATTACCCCGCACCACACATTCACATTCTGGGGATTTTGAGTGTGATACTTCATCATCCATGGGGGTTCTCGGTAGCTCAATAACGGCAGTTTTGCGTATTAACATGGCCGTTCAAAATAAAGCCTCGTCAGAGAAAATAGGATCATGCTCTACTTTTTTCAATATTCTGTATACTGTGGACGTTGTCATATTGATATCAGAAGCCACCTGATTAAGTGTTGAATAATGGTTTTCTTGCATTGTCAACAAAACATTAACCTGATCGTCTTCTGATGGTGAGGATCGACAGGATTTAGGAAATTTATGATCATGAACATGCCTAAATTCGCGATATCCAGACTCAACATTGCTTACCATCCATTGGCTAATGAGTTGCCGATCAGGATAAGTTGCATCAAACAATTCAACTACTTTTCTTTGGTGCGTCAAATCTCATCCTCTCTCTAAATCCGATAATTCAAAGAGTTTTAGTTTTTTCTCGTTCTGTTAATATAACCATTTTGTACAAAATGACAAAGTTACTAAAACTATATTTCTTAAAGAAATAATTCCAAAAAATAAAAAACATTTAACGAAGTAGGATTTCAAATTTGTATCTAACAGCAATAAGAAAATTTATCGATCACTAAAGCTACTCTGTCAGGGCAGCCTTTTACGTCATTCGCAATTCTAATACTCTTTCCATGGGTCTGGTCTCACCCAGAAGTTCCCTTCCTAGCTTTATTAGATTCGAAAAGGAAGGAGTTGGGCTTCGGATGAAGGGGACTATGTAAGAGAGGGAATCCAGGGAATAGGTTAAAACGTTTCCAGGTCTCTGCCGGAAATGGTATTAAATTTGAGTGGTTATAATATCTGTTCCACTCTCAAATGTAATAATTTCAATGAATCCTTCGATCGAATCCGTTGAACCCTTCCTCCGAATCCGAACTTAGAATCTGATAGAACTGCAACGGTGCACAATTTAAGCAGTTGCTTTGATTATTTTTTAAATCTTCATTGCCATTAAGTTTAATATTTTGAAATTCGGTTTCTTCGAAATAATCGTTTTTCTTCATTTTTCATATCTAACCTATACTCACGCTAATGTAATTATTACCGTACCGTATGTAAAAAATATGCTGTTTCACATGCCATTTAAAAAATTAGTGAAGTCATGCCGCCTACACGAATTCTACTTCTCCGTATACATTAATTCTATTTTAAAAAACGCGCCACTAATAAAATTTGACGACCCCAAGAGTTTTTTCCAAAAGTTATTCCTTGAATTTTTAACAAATTTATTCATTACTTTACAAAAACACTGTAATGAATAAATTTAAATTTTTAATCCCGTATTAACTTATAATTTGTTTATTAAGTGTGTTTAATATACAAATTTAATACCATTTGAAGAGTTTAATACTATTTTTCATAATAATTTATACTATACACTATTGTATTTTGTAATGTATTAATTATACCACTGTATAATAGAATTCTTTAATCTAGTAGCTGGCTTAAACGAATTTTCACCATCACGTTGTTATTCACGTTTATTTTTTCTCAGCTATCCTATTCTACGAAATCTACATTTATCCTTATAAGATGGATGCCGTAAATATTGACAAAGTACAGATTAACATATATGTGTTATTATTTTACGCCACAAGTTGTTTTGATAAACAGTTCGTATTTTGATTAGCGGGTTCGTTAAAATACACAGGGTTCACAAAGAATGAGTGTGGTCATAGTTTCATCTAACTGTATACTGATAGAACAATTTATTTATGGTTAATAAATTACATTTATGACAAATAAATACTGATTTTAAATATGGATAACAAATGTGTATGAAGTTTCTCTTCAACAAATAGTAACTTCGAATATATTACGAGTAGTAAATCTTGATCGATACAAAAATATTAATAAAATACAAGATTTAATATTCTTATTTATTAGATAAGAACCATATTTGTTTAAAATAAAGTAAACAAACTATACAAGTTTGTATCAAAACTTTACAATTTCTTTTTATAAAACGATAGTTTTTAAAATAAGTCTGCTTTGTAGACCTATTTATAAGTATAGGTCACAATGAATATAATTGAAATTACATTTCAGTAATAATAAAACTCACAGTTATACCTTTTTTTACATCACTGCAAGTAGTTATTTCTCTAATAATTTTCGGTTCGTTTTACAGATATGTCAATGAAAATTTTTAAACACAAACCGTTTTCATATTATGGCATAGAGAATATGTAAAAAATAAACAAAAAATTAACATCAAGAAAGCATTTATTGCCAGAAATCTTTTGTCAAATTAAAAAAAAAACAAATTGCGCTAATTTATGAAACGTATTAAACATCAAAATTAATAATAATGAAACGTATTTACTTTTTATTTAGTTTATAGTAATATGTATGTTATATAAAAGCCTCTCTTATTGTTAGATTAAACTTAGAATAGTACTGTACTTTATAATATGATATCTGGCCATTCACATACAGGATGTTATATATAGAAAAGAGTATACCAAAGTCATTTTTATTTCAACTCGTAAAAACTTAGAGAAAAACACTGCTTAGAACATTCCTGCCGCCTCAGCAACAGAAATGTTTTAAATAGAGAAATATCCAATTAGTCTTCAGTAATCTCCGATATACCGTCAAATAATCTCCGACATACCATTAAGTAATCTCAGTAATCCTCAAGCAGTCAGCAAGTAAGCATCAAGTATTCGTCGAATAAGTTTTCAAGCTTACAGTATAAATAGAGATTACCCCTTTTTTGACAAAAATATGTGTTAAAATCGTAAAGTGAAAATAAATAGTTTTTAAAAAGTGATACAAAATGTACGTTATATATTTATGATACGTCAATATTTTCAGTTTTGAGAAAAAAAAATAGGATTTTCCATATAAAAAAGTACAACATACAAGTCGCGGTCATCTCAAAAGCGAAACCCAAGTGCAAAATAATTTGTATGTCTTTGAAGGCAGCTCAGAAGATTGTATTGGAGATTGTTTAAATAATTTTACAATATCCTAATATGCAAAAAGTGACTATTTTAGAAATTGACTATTAGAAAATATGACATTACTGGTCACGTAGTTTGTTTACTATTTAAGTTAAATTTATGATTTTTTTATAGAGGCACTTAAAGGTACTTATAATCTACTTAATATAAAATAATCTTAACATTAATCGTCAAAACAATACAGCCAACCCAAAGAATATTGCAAATATAAAAGTTTTATTTTTCTCGAAATACACATCAAACAAAATATATATCTAATGCAACTAATAGAGTGGTGCGTCGATTTAGATAATTTATTATTTAACAAGGAGGATTTTGTTTCATGAAATTTACGAAATTTGGTTCACGAAAGTTATATTCCTCTAACGTCACGTAATAGATTATTATAAATTTGTGTATAATTAAATTAAAACAACTAACAATAGCTGTAACCGGTAAATTTACCTGCTACAAAAGTTAAGAAAAATTACCCCAATATGCACCTTTATGAATATAAAAGCACTGTGCCCTTTAACAACCTGTGGACAACGTATTTACATTGAACAAATTAATGTTAAATAAATGTTTATTTATTAGAAATAAACTTTTCTGAGGCTGTGTGTCCCATAATGTTATAGATAGAAAGAACGTTCATAGTTGATCGATTTCTATAAGAACGCAAAGGGATACTGTATTACTTAGGTGCAGAATCCGACATTCTAAAAACCCTTTCGTGGTTAGTAATCATAACATTTTCTTCTACATAATGGAAAACCTGATATTATGAAGCATACCTAATAATAATAATAGAATATATAGTTTTTACTATTGTGTAAATCGTATTAGTTTTTTTTTTTAATTCTGTGCCATAATATTATTTTTTATTACTGAAACAATATTTTTTTGTATCCTTTATTTTTAAAATAAAGTTTTAAAGCCAGTAAGAAAGTTATGAAATCGTACGGTAATAGGAATATTATATATAAATTGTCACCTTATTTATTATCTCTTGTTTACTACAGTCCACTATTATTGTATTAACTTTATCATCTCGTAATACAGTGTAATTACATTTCTTTATATTTTTTTCGGGAAACATTATAGAGTAAAAAATATTGGGATTAAAAAATGTTAACATAAAACAGTGGATCATAAGCTGACAACTCAAACACCATAATTAGAGCATCAAAACAGTATTCGACAGCATAAACAATTTCAGGAATTAAATGTTAGATCCTAGACGATGTAATAGTTTGATTCCTTTATATCCACATTATCAAACAAATAGTGTCTGTAATAATATTATTTGATGTTTTCTATATTACAGTAATTTTATTATCAACATAATGCTATAACAGTAGCCCAGCAGGCAAGACAATGAGCGAAAACTGTTGATTGCTTGAGTCTGACGTTCGTACATATATGGCATTGCTTGTCTCAGAGATTATTTGTAAGTCTAGCGTTTTTTCATGTACAGTCTCCCTCTAGAGCGATTAAATTAATTTCATTTACTAAACGGCTGTTTTCTGTGTGTGATACGAAATTTTTAGGTCGATGTACGAAATGCTTTTCGTTCGAATTTCGGCATTTTCAATATAGTAAATCCGACCCTTGCGAACAACGTGGTAACTTTTTTTTTAATCCGAAGCCTCTAGAGGCATGCTCCGGAGGTACCTTCGATATGAACAAGGGGGCGGCGCAATATTATTGCAATTTGCTTACTCATTAATTATTAAAGGGGAAATGTTTATTGCTATATTGTGTATAAATAAATAAGTGTACACAATATTGTATGGCATAATTGTTTTGTTTTCATTCATTAATGAATTTCTCATAAATTCCGTTCAGTTTCAATTTCGGATGTTCAGTCAAATAAACGTGTATTATTACCGTAAATAAACTGTTCTCTGGGTGTGTTTTATCACTACAATTTTATAGATCGTCGATTCATAGTTGCTATTTTTATAATAAGAACGTATTAAGTATACTATACTGCTCAGGTGCAAAAGTATACATTCTTAAAAGCTCTTTTGGGTTGGTTAAATAAGATATTTGCTAAATAATGGAATGGAGAAATTGATACTTTGTTATAAGCGTACCTAAAATTGACAGAATTTATGTCTTGTTTTTATTTGATACTGTATGTAGCTGCTGTTTTTTACTGTTTAAATTTTATAATATATATATATATATATATATATATATATATATATATATATATATATATATATATATATATATGATGTGTTCCATAATACTATTTATTAATGAAAAAACAATTTTTCTTTGTAATTCTTTATTCTTTAAATTGTTAAAGTAATACAAATTATTACGAAGTCATACAGTAATAGAAATATGATTTTGTCACCTCAATTTATTCATATTACTATTATTTATTATTTACTACAGTCCACTATTATGTTCATTATATTATCTCATAATAGTATAGTCAAATATTGTTCTATTTTTTTATAAAACCGTTATAGAGTGCAAAAGAACGGGATTAAACAATTTTCAAATAATAGAGTATCTCATAGGCGTAACAAAGTGACTAAAAACAGACTATTTACGTGAATTAAATAGTCTGTCATATATAGTAATTATTTAGTATGCATTTTATTTAGTAAGTCGTTTTAAATTTTGAGGAAACACTTATTGTTTTTGTACTGTTTAATAAACATACCCGGCAAAGGACATGCAGTTTAATTTGCTTGGCTTACCTTGACTCTTGAAATGACAAACCCCCATTGGAGAAGGTCTTACTTTATAAAGGGTGTCTCAATTGGAACTATAAGATTTGAATTGCGCTCCATTTGTGTTCTGTCAAAGATAGGGTGTCAATATTTAACGACTGTCATCGACAAACTATATGACATCAACGTGCCTGGCTCATTTGGAACTATAGAATGTAATTTGTGAATAAATCTAATAATATTTAACAAACTGAGGTTTTTTATTCTTCAACATAAAATGGAGACGATACGGCTACAATTGGAAAAGAATATCATTAATATAGCCGTCTCGACTCATCTGGCATGATATCATGATTCGTTTAACAAAATCGTCCATAATACGGGCACATAATACTGGCTCTATTCACAGAATAGCACGTTGAATGTTTGCTTTAAGGTCATTGATTGTTGCTGACTGGGTGGCGCACATTGTTCCCTTGACATAACCCCGAAGAAGAAAGTTCAGTTGCGGTAAATCACATGATCTTGCAGGCCAATTGATGTCATGATGCCGCGAGACAATGCTACACGGTTATGGTTGCACTATTTTCATCTGACCCACCACGACGAAGACGTATTGGTGGTGCCTTATCAATAACAGAACCCGTCTCTTCAAATTTCTTGAATAAGTTACGAACTCTGTACGCGCTTTATTTAGTCCTAATGTTGTACACATTTTTCTTAATGCAATTGTAAATGATCGCTCACTTTCATAAAACAGTTGTACCCAAATTATTCGTTGTTGAACCGTTAATCGCTCCATGTTGATGTATAATTTGTAGATGACAGTCGTTAAATATTGACATCGTTGACAAAACTCAAATGGCGCACAATTCAAATTGTATATCTCCAACTGAGGCACCCTATATTTCATAGATTGCATATACGAGAATATACATAGATTGCATATGTATTTAATGTGACGACTATTTGCAAGATGTTTTTATGAGTTTTTGTATTCATGGATTAAGAATAAAGCTAAAATTTGCTAAGATAATAATTGTTCATCGGAACAAGTAATACGCGATATGGTATTTTTAGAAAAAATATCTACTTGACCTAGACATAGAGGCCTACCTTGATTATTTAAGACATTGACATTGAACCATTGTCATTAATACTATGTCGTATACTGTACAAATTACACCACATTCTTAATTTTATTTAAATGTGTTCATTTAGGAACGTATAATTTAATTTAATTGTATAATTATTGAATGCAGTATTATAGAATACTTATTGTAGATTTTATGTAATTGTATACCCCGGTTATTCAGCAGAAAAGATTGAATTCTGAACTGAGAGTCGCTTTGCTCTGATAAATTCACATATAAAGATTCTACGGAAATGCAGAAATATTTTTAATCCCATATGAAACGTAACGCCTACATGGTAGAGGTGGCGTAGATCTTACGTAAGGTGTTAATTGACATTTATACATATACACACATGCACCGCACCATCCAAAACAAGGCTGATAAATCAAACAGCTTAATTAGAGCATCAAAACAGTGTTCGACAAAGTAAACAATTTCACAAATTAAATCCTAGATCCTAGGCGACGCAATAACTTATGGGATTGTTTCATATTCACATTATCAAGCAAATAATACCTGTAATCCTATTAATTGCTATTACCTACATTATGGTAATTTTATTGTTAATATAATGCTGCGGCAGTAACACTGCGGGCAAAATAATAAGTGACGATTGTTGATTGGGTTTGACATGTCATATTTCCTGTCACAGGGATTGTTTTTAAACAATCTATAAAACATATGTTACAGTGAATGTTTATGCCTCTAATTCATGCTCTCTGTATTATTAAAAAAAAAAAACAAATATATTTAAAATAGATTTTATTTCATCATATTTTCTCTATTAAATTCACATTCTATTAACAAATTTGGAATTGTGTAACACAAGTATAGCAGTACAAATATAGGACATATTTATATAGGACGTGTTTACAAATTACAGAGGTGAATTTTTAAATATTAAAATTAAAATCCCACTTGCATTTTTCTCTTTGTCCGTTTCAGTGAAATATTCCTGTTAATTTACCCTATTGATAAATTTTATTTATCAATATTTACATTTTCCTTTGTTAATCATTTAAAACATTAGTATTAACAGCTCACAAAGGACTATTGATATTGCCAGAACGATCATGATAATGATCAGAATATGAAAAGTAGTCAAGGTGGTTAAAAAAATTTACACTTCACGCCAAAATGCCCGTTATTATAAATGTTGATGACTTAATGAAACTAAAATATATTTAATCTATTTAGGGTTGGTTTCAGATATAGTTTAAGGACATGTCTTTCTATATGAACCTAACTGGAAAATAAACAGTTGTAAAATCTTAAAACGAACTTTTCCGCGCGTAGAACATCTATCTCGAAATTGAGTGACCGAGAAAAAAAAAACAACATATAAATGCAGAATGTGTTTTATGCTACAGTTTTACCTTTTTCAAGTAATCCGCCATCATGTTTTCTCATGACTCATGGACAGGGTGGAGTGTGTCCTATCCACCTCAAAATTAATAGATGCTGTCTGGTAGACGTCCCTAATCAGAATCAGTCGAAACCCGATCGATCCGACACGATTTAATTGAGTGATCGTGCTAACAAAAAAATTTCTCAAATAGTCCACCAATTTAGAGTGTGTTCTATCCACCTCAAAATCAATAGGTGTCGTCTGGGAGACGTCCCCGATCAGAATCAGTCAAGACCCGATCGATCCGACACGATTCAGTTGAGTTATCGTGTTAACAAGAAATTTTAATGTCGACGACAACGACACATACACAGGACACAAATTTTTTAAAAACCATTTTTGGTTTTTAGGCCGAAAAACGAAAAATAACCATTAATTTCTAAATGATTCGTTAAAAACTTTTTGAGCTACAATGTACAGAAATCCAAAAAAATTCGTTTCGAGAAAAACGCTATATCTTCCATATGCTCCGAGGAAATACTTCAAAATAATTACAATATTAATTGAATATATGTATGTTCTCAAAATTTCCATTCCTTACTTGCTAAGAAAATTCATGCAAATCACTAAAAAAAACGTAGTCCTAAACCTATTTCCCCTCTTAAGATAGGTACTCTTGTTTCGTCTGAAAACAAAACTCACTTCCAGCAAAACGCAGCTTAGTAAATCTATATTCTCTGGCGAGCATTGGTGCAATAGCTGGTCGTCTACTGTCGAATACTGCTTCATTAAGCCTTCTCCTGACCGTTCGTCCAGGAATTGCTACATTTCAAGCTGTTGCTAGAGCTCTGCTTAACCCTAAACTGGTAGAATTCCTGTTTCTTAAGGTGACTTGCATGAGATATCGCTCATCCCTTGCATCTATTGACTTCTTGCGCCCTTGCCCTGGGGTTCTACAGCAACTTCCAAGTTCATTGAAGCGTTTAACTTTTCGAGTAATTGTTGATTGTCTAACTCCTAATAAATTAGCTTCATATTGCTGACTACATCCCTCGTTAACCAGATTTATCGCTTTCATTGCTTCATCTGCTCTTAAGTTGCGTGGACGATTCAATTATTTTACTCTAAATGTACTGGACAAAGTTAATTTAATTTAATTTAATCAATATTTAATTTAATGTCATCCACTGGATGATATTAAATTAAAAAAAAATAGTAACTGAATTTATTGTCTTTTACAAATCACTTAAAAAAGTACAAAGAGTATCTGCAAAAGTGAATTTCTTCAAATAATTAAGATGCATTTCTTTAACAGAAAGACTAGACTGAGATGGAGAAGTAATTAGCATAGGTAGTAATACAATAGGTATAGTAGAATTATTTTATGAAGAGCAAGTCGGCAATAAACCGTGCGACAAAGAGCAATGTATAGCTTACTTTCTCCCACGCGATTGCAGTAAAATAATTTTACTTAGGCGCGCGCGCAAATGATTTATAGGCAGGTCTGCGTCTCTTATCAGATTGGATTGGTATGGAAGAAAGTCAGACATGCATCTGTCTTTGTCGCACGATTTATTGCCGATTTAGTCTTCATAAAATAATTCTACTATAGTAATATCCAATTTTTACCAAATGATAGCTTTTGTCTTTTGAAAATATTCGTACTTTTGACAACATCTGAAGATTCTTTTTGGGCGTATTATTATGTAATGTTATGTAAATACTAGTGATCATATTCTTTTACAATGATATTACTCTAATAATTTACTGAATAACGAATATTTCGGGAAATACGTTGCTACTATAGGCTGTCTGTATTCGGAACATTTTCATGACATTAGTTATAAATATATGCACCCTAGTTCTCAACAGCAGGTAGCTCCGCAATATCGATCCGCAATAATCATGAGCAGCTAAGTCCGAGAAGTTCCTTCTTAAAATTTATGTTTTCAACGTATACTTTAATTTTTTATTATATTAAAGGACATATTTGCATTGAGAAATGACCACCAAATCCGTAAACATATGTGCATATACATACATATATTTCGCACATTTAGGTATACAGTGAATATAATATAAACAGCTGATGTGACTGTTTTAATGTATCATGTCACAGCGTATCAATTTGTTGATTAATTAAAATCATATTAAGTTACACGTATTATTTGTATCTAAAAAGATCAAGTGTGATTAATAAAATCTTTATATTTTTATAACAGTATAATCTTCTTTTATTTTCGTTAAATGAGCGCAATAACCATAACCATAATATAATTACTGTAATTATAATAAACAAAATAAATTTCACGGGAATAAATATCTCCTCAGGTAGATGTTTATTTATTCGAAGTTTTCTGAATCTTAACGGTATTAATAACGAACAATTTGATACCGCTACACAGGTATAACGTGGAATATTAATACTAAAATAAATCCAAGATAAAACGTTTCACAGGCACTATCAAAATGACAAGACCTTTGAGTAAAACGTTGAGTTATTACACACCGAATTGGAAAACTGCAATAGAATATTACAGGAACTTTTAATAAAATCATTTTTATTTTTTTTCTTTGCTTTTTTGTTCTAATTTATCTCACAGAATGGATCATCAATTATATACTTTTAATTTATTGATTGGATGATAATAATATATTTCATCGGTATGTGGTCCAAGTCACTCAACATAAATTGAAGGTAGGTGTATACCATACGTTTACTTTCCAATGGTTGCAAATGAAGGAGCGAGATAGATATACGCATGTACACAAAAAAGAGTATGTCGGTGCAAAACGTAATCCTCGATAATCTTGAATATCGATTGGTAATTAGGGAAGTCACTCGTTTCATCAGAATAGTAGACGCGTCACTTTCACGTCTTCGCTATAATTGTAATGAAATAAAATAAATAATGCTAAGTAACAAAATAATACGCTAGGCACAAAAAAAAAGAGATGCAAAAGGACCTAAATTTTTAAGTGGTTTTCAAAGGGCTGTAACTTCGAGAAAAGTAGTCGCAGAGCAATTTAGAAAAAAAAGTGCCAAGTTTGTAGTTTTCAGATATTGAGTTAAAATTTTACCATCAGCAGTTTTTGAGTAATCATAAGAAATCCATCGGAAAAAATGTTTGCAAATTTTTGCTTGTCTTTCAAATAGCCCACGTACTTCAATAATTCTTTTTTCGGTCATTCTATAATAATGCTTTTTTAGATAATTTTATCTTTTTTAATTTGCGTGTTCCAAAGTATCTCAAAGAATCCCTGAAATTTTCAATGCGCTGCGATTCTTTTATTGTGTTCGGAATAATTGAATTTGTTGTTTTTGCAAAAGTCACTAAAAGGAAGTTTTCATTTTTTATTCCTTTTTTGAGACTGAAAATATTTTTTTAGCAATAGTCCATATTTTTTTAACAAAAATGTTAATTATATAAGAAACAATGAGCGAGATAGATATGATCGTGCATAAACACGAGAAAGGGGTCGAGGATCGCTTCTGGGTATAATTCAATGCCTGGCGAGGCTTTAGCCCGAGGAGTAGTTGTTTCCTAGAGCGATTATGTAATAGCTTTGCTATTCGGGAACTACTTTGATAGCCGCTTGGCGGCTTGGTGGTTCCTTTCTCGATTTCCGACTTATATGTTACTGACAGAGATCGTATCGATAAAGATGTATACGCAATAAAGTTCATTCGGCATTTGTCCTGAATCGGCGTACCGTGTACGGCACTGATGAGAACTAACAAGTTCGAAACAGCTGTATGTCGTTCGGTTCCGATCCGGGACAAATGTCGAATCCTACCTGTGGTGGGTTTTATTTTTTGAAACCTTATCTGATCGTGCAGAAACACGAGAAAGGGGTCGAGGATCGCTTCTGGGTATAATTCAATGACTGGCGGGGCTTTAGCCCGAGGAGTAGTTGTTTCCTAGAGCGATTATGTAATAGCTTTGCTATTCGGGAACTACTTTGATAACCGCTTGGCGGCTTGGTGCTTCCTTTCTCGATTTCCGACTTATATCTTACTGACTAAGAAACAAAATTAAGAAAAAGTCGAAAATGACTTTTTTGCTTTAAACGACGATAAATCAACGAAAAATTATCCTACATGGTTTTAGAGAGATCAAATTAAAGAGGATAAAAGCATCTAAAAGCTTTATGATGATCACTGAAAAAAAGTCCGTGGACTTTTTGAAAGGCAAGATTTTTCCTATAGTTTTCTTATGATTACTCAAAAACTGCTGATAGAAAAAAATTTTGAACTCAAAGATCTAAAAACTAGAAACTTAATTTTAATGAAAACTAGAAACTTGAGTAATGATCCTGAGTAGTCATATGAAAATAAGTGCGGATATGTCGAATACATTAAGAAACCATTGTCTTTGAAATGTTACTATAAAGAACTGAGTTGTAGAAGACATATTTGGAAGAGAAATTATTTTCATTGAGAGCTGTATGAAACTACAAACATTGTACTAAATGTTCGAATAAGCATTGTGTGTGTTTGAAGAGTGATTACGTTTAACAAAAACCTATTTAAAAAATATCGTTAGTTTTATATAGGCTAAAAATATATTTAAGTCTTAAATGTAAATTTAGGACTAAAAATATATCAATACCTCATTCAGCATGTTTGGGAGTCATAAGTGTGGAGTTTCGAGTGGAATTACGCTCATAAATTTCGTGAAACCTGTCACGGTACATTTATTGTCCTCTCCAGAGGATTACAGGGATCGATATCGCCACCAACACTATATCCATTATTCGTAATGATCTGCTTTATACCATTGATGAGAAAATATCTTGCAGTAGATGCTGATGTTCATTTCCTATATTTGTATCTTGATATATCTTTGCATCCGCAAAGCATCGATATATCTTCATGATAGTAAATGTTCAGTATAATCAAGTTTTAGCGATACTTCTAATAAATTGCAGATGTATTTAATATTTGACCTAAGTCATCAGCCACAAAATTATTATAATGAAACAAACTTATTAAAATGAAGACAAAAATGTAGATTAAATCTTTCATTAGATATACATTGTAATAAAGTATATCAAGATATACATAAAGTAATCAAGATCAAAGGCTAAGGGCGCCAAAAACTTCGTGGCCCTGGCGCATTCGCCAGAACGCAGATTACGATGATACAGGTCATTAAGAAAAATTGTAAGTACACAATATAATATCAGTAGTGTAACATCATACATGACATTAAATAAGCGATAGAATGGGTATAATATTTAATATGATAAACTATTTTATCTTCCAATAAATATTATTACGGAAAGGGTTTATAAGAGAAATAAATGTTGCAATCAAATATCAGATATCCAAAAATATTATGTTCCTAAAATATTTCTTACTCTATAATTTTAGTTGTTAAATCGTGCAGAATTTCATCTTTGGCTAATCTCTAATTTTACAATTAATAATTAGTAATTAAGCCATACTTTGTCTTGAATTTATTATACATTTGTGTATGGTCTTGGTAAAGATATAATCGATCACATTTATTAACTTGTACAGATATTAGAAACAACTTAGAAATTTTTATAACTTTCTGAAAATAAAAAAATAATATTTGAATCTCCCCTGAGATATGATCCCCATGATTAAACCCATATCCAGGAACTCCGCCCCAAGCACGATCGCGCGACAGACGGTTGTCAACCCCCAGAGGTGTCTCTGGGGGTTGACAACCGTCGAGGACACGCCGAAGTCCTAAAGCTATGCTTTGGATCTTCCAAATAATAATTTTGGTTCATTGTGGTACCTTGAGGAACAAATTGTACGTGAACGACTCCTTTTTGATGTCGAAAAAACAAACCATCAAGGACTACACATTTGATTTCACTTGCTATGCTTTTTTAGTCTGGGCGTTGAAGACACCTTCAACGCTCTAACCTTCCATTAGCTGGACAGCTGTTTTATTTAGGGGTCATAGCCGTAACACCAAAATTCATCTCCAGTGATGACTTGACAAAATATCAGGGTCAGACTGTTCTTTCTGGTAATCGAAAAACAATCGTGGAAACAAACTTTGACTTTGAACTCATGTTAAAATCTTCACTAACTGGAATATCCACTGTGATGATAAAACATGAAGGGCATCGCGCAATTTTTGAACATTTTCTTCCTCTGTTCTGGACGTTGAGGGGCGACCTGAATCAAGTTCATCTTCAAGTGATATTTAACCACTTTTGAACCGGGCCAACCGCCCGTAAATTCCTGCCTAATTTAGAGCTTCTCTTCCATAAGCTTCCCGAAGCATTAAAAATGTAAATGCCGCTGTTTTTTAACGAGAAATATAATTTGATATTGGCGTGTTGCTTTTTAAAGTATGTCATCGCAAAATCGCCGAAATCGTTGGGACGGGCTTAAGAAGGAAATCACTGTCCGCTGCGATGGTTTCACAGGAATGATACTTGACTAACTGAGCAGGGGGTGTGTCTAGTAAACGTATCTAGTAGGAGAAAGCAGTACTGCCAACCAAATTGTCTACAAAAAATAATTCTGGATTTTTTTTTTCGGTGCCCCCTATATCCTTTCTTTTTTATTAAAATATTTGTTACTTAAGCTAATTTTTTTAGTACCGTCCGGTCCAAAAATAAATGTGCGGGTAAACGTAAGATATATGGAATATCAATAGTCTAGTGTTCATTATTTTTCTTCAGAGGCTGTACTCTAAACTCAAACACTGCATGTATGGGTATACATACAAATACATGTTTATTAGTTGAAACTAAAGACATGGCAACATTACGTTGTGATTGTGTATGTCTTTACTTAACCTGACTGTAAACTTTTTCTACTACTTTAATAAAAAAAATCGATTGAAGCTACCGAGGAGAATGCACATCAAGAGGCAACATATGTCTTAATCCAAGGATTAGAAATATTCAGGTCTGTTTACGAACTTAATTTTTAGAGACCGAAACAATTTAGTACTTTATGATTTACCTCTAAAATAATAATTTATTAATAATTGATAGTGGACTTATAAGTGTTTATACGTTAATAAAAAATGACATAAAAATGTATTTATCAGCCTCCAAGTAATTCGATTAAATACTAAATAAAATAATTTATAAATCTACTATAAATGTAATGCTACATACTTTGACCTAAAATAATATTGATTAACATAACATTATTAAGTTAGAAGTGTATTGTATTTAATAGAACCAAGAACCTCGATATAGTACATAAAATATGCACAAACATTTGTATATATCATATAATTCACGAACAATTAGTGGTTGGTGTAAACGCTAGATAGCTGTTGCGGTCAGTTTTGAAATTCCAATAGTTGCAATAATATTGAATACATACATATATAATAAAATTAATAACTGCATATTAAAATAGTATTAATGAATAGTTACCGATAATTTGTTTTTACTTCAACCGTTTTTTCTTATTGATTTAAAGCTGAATAAAAAGTATCGATGTTTCTATATAAATTTTTTGAAGGGGTAATCAGTGTACATTTATAAAATTAAAGTATCAACTTAATGTATAGATAAATAGTGTCATATTGCAACTGCATATTTTTCTTGTCTTTAACAAAATTAATATTTGTTACAGAGGAAGACTGTTACCATTGTATGGCGAGTCTAGTCGCATCAAGAGAGAAAACATTCATCACACAAACAAAGCTGTTATACGAAGTAACTTGGAAGACTGTTGCGCAAATATGCAAAAAACACGTGGTGAGTATTCTCTTGGTTCATTTGGTCTACCGTTAAGAATATTTACTCCTAAAGCTGTAGCATGGCTTTTTCAATAATTCAAAGTATTCAATAATTTGCTTCTCTTATTCCCTCTCTAATTCAGCCTAATCTAATTAATAAAATAGTTGTTGTAATGCAACAGTCAATTACTTAAATACAGACTACTAACGAACTAAAAATACTTGTTTGGAGTAAGTTCTATACGATATTTTATTGACAAACAAAAATAGTCTGGTTATGAATTTATATGTATGATAAATGCATTTTATATTAAATTATAGTTTTCTTCTTCTATTTAAAGAGGGGTTCGTTCCCTTTTAAACAATTTTATTATACTCTAAGTTTTTTCTTATTTAAGTATATTTAGTATGTAGACTTCCAGTCCGAATGCATGAGCTAGGGGAGAAATGAGTAATGGAAAAGATCATCTAACTTTAGATTATAGTGTATTTACCAACTTTAAATTATAGTGTTATTTACACTATTTTATTATTAAATATAAAAATGGGTTGACACAATTTTTTAATAGTCAATTTCCAAAAATAGTTTATTAAATATTAACCCTAGCATTTTATTGACATCAATAATTTACGTACTCAAGAAGTTGCGTGTTAAAAGATAAGGTATCATATATCTTATGATATACCATATTATAACTTTTTTATATTGAATATAAAAATATTCAAGGTATCCTTGCATTTTTTCAATATATTTTCAATTTTCCTAGATGTTTTTCCTTATTTTATGTACATTGAGTATTTTGATATTCACTACTTTTACACTGTTTAACATATGCTCAATTTGGAATATTATTTGCCTTAATAAAGTAGTATATTGTTTGAAGTTTATATTCAATTAAAGTTTAAAGTAATATTGATATATTATATCCATTTCCACATGGCACCATTCACATCAAACGAATGGTGGTAATATTTTTACTGGTTAATAATGGTTTTACTTTTATTCGACAATTGAAAATATTAGAGAAACATAAGGGGCATGTTATGTACAAAAGATTGCAAACTAGCTCTATTTCTGGCAAATATAATAAAAAATTGGAATAGTATATTACTAGGCTCTACCTGCTTCTGAAGATTTCTTTTAAGCATAATTGTTACCGGGTTTTATATACCTTGAAAAGTGTAAACCGAGGTAAATTATTTACATATATTATTTTTCGAAAATATTCACTGAAAACTATTTTCAGGAAATATATTTCTACGCTCTGTATCTCGAAAAGCAAATATTTCGAACATGAAATTGTCTTAATTAGAAGTTTAGTCATCCGTCAGTGCAGTTTAGCTCCCTATCTAATTAATTACACCTTATAATTAATTAGATAGAGACCTATAGAAATTTATGAAAAGTAGTACTTGAGTCTTTATTACGACTGATTATTTTAAAACATATAAAACATACCGAAGTTATTTATAAATATCTGTTCAACTTTATAATTGTGGAAAGTTTTCAATCTAATTTTCTATTAGATATCACGGCGTTTAATTAAATAATTTAAATATCAGACGAGTGTTGCAATACCTGAAATATTTCTCTGATTAGATCCATTTTAAAGTGTATATCATTAATTATATTGTTTTTTATAATGAAGTATTTATATATAGTATTTTATACAGTTGTAGATATTTTCAATAGCTCATAGTGAATTGCGAATTATCCACTTCCCAAATGTAATACAATATCCACATCCCTTAGAGTCCCTACTAAGTTTTTTAGAAACAAAAATAAAAAAATCACCAATCTTGTAATAGGCTTTACATGACCTAACATTCTCCACAGACATCCCTTAGAATCCACAAATCACCTTAAAGGCAAAACTTCTCAAGTAATTTTCTTCAAGATACTGCAAGTACTTTACTAAGAAAAGTACAAGATTTTTTGGAGACGAAAATTAAAAAAAATCACTCCTCCAGTAGACCTTAATATTAATAGGCATTACCTCAACATTTACCACAGGCATCCCCTATAGTCCTACAAAGTCCTACTCTAAAGATATTACGGGTGTTTTACTAAGAACAGTACAAAAGATGAAAATTTAAAAAAATATCACTCTTGCAGGAGGCCTTAGGTTACCTCAACATCCACTACAAACATGTCTTAGAGTTTCCACTAATTATAAGTTACAAAAAGGCAAACCGCCTCATATCAATCAATAATTTTTTCCGAGTACGAGTATTTTACTAAAAGAAGTACAAGATATTTGGAGACGAGAAAATTCAGCCCTCCTTAGTAGGTCTTACATTACTTCTACATCCACCACAGACATCCATTATACTCCCTACTAAGTCATCCTAAAGGGAAACCCCTGAAGTAATTTTATCCGAAATGTTACGGATCTATGTTCTTCTTTATGTTTTTCCACATACTTCTTTTCTCGCCGACTTTCTCTAATACTTCTTCGTTTCTAACCCTATCAGTCCACGGTATTTTCTTCATTCTTCGGTAACACCACATCTCAAAAGCTTCTAATTTCTTCCTACTTGCTTCCCCTACCGTCCAGGTTTCGTATAGTGCCGTGTTCCATACATACGTTTTCAAAAATCTCTTTCTTGTTTCTAAGTTTATTACCTCCGAGCATAAAAGTGCTTTATTTTTGTTAAAAGCTACTCGACCCTGCGCTATTCTTTGTTTTATATCTTTATCGCTTCTTCCATCCCAATTTATTTTACTTCCTAAATAAGTGAAGTCTTTAACTTCCTCCAATCTTTCATTATTAATTTGTACTTTCGTTTTTGTTCTGCTCTCGTGCCCTCTGCACACTGACACTTTAGTTTTGTTTTTATTCATCCTCATTCCGTATTTCTCTGTCAACACTGCCTCCATTTCGTTCAACGCTGATTCGAATTCCTCTTTACTAGCTGCTAATATTGCTATATCATCCGCGAATCTCAGCATTTTTAGTTTCTGTTCCTGTACTTTAATCCCGAAATCCACTCTATCTTTTACGACATTAATCGCCTCTTCGATGTACAGATTAAAAATTAGTGGTGATAGCGTATACATCCTTGTCTTACTCCTTTCCTAATACCTACTTCTCTTCTTTCCCCTTCTACTTCTATAACAGCAGTTTGTTCTTTGTATAGATTGTGTACTGCTCTCCTATCTCTACACTTCATTCCCGCGCTCTTTAATATCTCGAACATTTTTTCCCATCTTACATTATCAAAGGCTTTTTCTAAATCTACAAATCCTATATAAGCGTTCTTTCCTTTTTCCATTGTTTTCTCTAACATTACTCTTAGCGCTAGAATAGCTTCGCGAGTTCCCCTGTTTCGCCCAAACCCGAATTGGTCTTCTCCTAGTATTTCCTCCGCTCTATTTTCCATCCTCTTCTGCACTATTCTGGTTTAAGATTTTTGACGCGTGGGAAGTTAGGCTAATCGTTCTAAAGTTCTCGCATTTGTTGGCTCCTCTCTTTTTCGGTATAGTAACGATAATGTTCCTCTTATAATCCTCCGGCATCTCGCCCGTTTCACATATGTATTTTACCAGTTCAAACATCCTATTTACTACTTTCTGTCCCGCACATTTCAAAATTTCCGCCTGTATTTTATCTACACCCGGCGCTTTATTGTTCTTTAGCCCCCTTAGTGCTACTTCAAATTCCTCTCTCAATATAGGTTTTCCTACATCTTCCCTATCGATGCTAGATTCTTCTTCTAATGCACCTCCTAATTCCTGACCCTCGTATAAATTTCCTAAGTACTGCTTCCATCTATCCGCTTTCTCCTCTCTTCCGATCAGTATGTCTCCCGATTGACTCCTAACGTTTCTACTTATTGGTCCTATATCCCTGTTATGTCCTATATGTTAATGTTTATAATTAAAAACAATATAATTTTTGACAGCATAATTAAAGTGAAAAAATCTCGCGCAAAACCCCACACATACCTCCATATGGTATCCTGCTGAATTAAGAAAGAAACAATCTCTTTTACCTTGAAAAAGGGCCCATGAATATTTTCAAAAGGTAATAAATACAAACGAAAATATAAATTTACTTCGGTTTACGTTTTTTAAGCTTTATAATTCAAAGTAATAATTATGAATTAAATTCTTCAGAAGCGGGTAGAACTGAGGAGTCTTGCTAGTATACTCCATCATTTCCTCCAATTTCCATCATTTTTTCAGTAATTTATAACTAGAACCAGTTTAAAATATTTTACACAAACATGTTCCCTATGTTTATTTAACATTTTTCCATTGTCGAATAAAATTATTATTAACCTGTAAAAACATTACCACCAATGTTTTTATGGGAATAATGTCACGTGGAGATCAATATATGTATGTCAATATTGCATTAAATTTTAATTAAACATAAACCTCAAACAATATACTAAGAATTTTACTAATACAAATAATATTGCTCTTATGGTAGGTTACGCCTTCTTGCTGAAACTACATATCATAATCCATACCCTCCAAATAAAATGATAAAAAAATCCAATCATATCTTACGGCCACGTTTACCATTACTACTAGTCACTACGTTCTGGGCTTCATTTGTAAAAGACAGTGGCATTACTCCATCAGCTTGGATTTTACACTAAACCCATTCGTTGGATACACATAGGCCATTTTTTTTACTGTTTATTTACTCAATACTACCATCTGAGAAGTGTAAAAACATATTTTTAATTCCATGAATTCGAGGGAATTAATTATAGCGGTTAATGGCCCGCCCGAATCGTTAAAAATGTGGATTCTCATTTACTAATAAAAAATACCGTGTAATTGAGCCAATAAAAAAAGTTAATTAAACATTTCACATACAAACGTGTACCGCATATTTACGGTATTGTTAACTCGAGTTGGTTAACCCGTTTTTTTACGTAATATCCATAATGTGCCGTTGGCCGAAGAGAATAGAAAGTACTACATTCGACTGTGTTTCATAGAACTTCATATTTCATATGGCCATTTGTTTCATATGTATAAGGGTCAGAGTTTAGATTAAGGGTCAATAAAGTTGCTAATTTATAATATATATATATATATATATATATATATATATATATATATATATATATATATATATATATATATATATATATATATATATATATATATATATATATATATATATATATTATATATATATATATATAAGTGTCCCAGTTGCAACTATAGGATTTGAATTGCGTGCCATTTGTGTTCTGTCAAAGATAGGGTGTCATTATTTAACGACTGTCCATTACAAACCATACAACATCAAGATGCCTGTGATAGCACTACCAGCTTCATTTACAAAGAAATATTGGCCAATTACCCCACCATTCTAAAATGCGCACCAAACCGTGAATCTCTGTAGCTGTATTTCTTTTTCGTGAACAGCATGTGGGTTTTCAGCACCCCAAATTCGACAATTTTGTTTGCTGACATATCGGTCAAGATCAAAATGGACTTCATCGCTGAACAAAATTTTGTTACAAAAATTAGCAGCACCTTCTTTCTTTCATTTTTTCCTATTTTTATGCGAATTATTCTGAATGTAACTGTAAATGATCGCTCACTTTCATAAAGCAGTGTACATAAACTATTCGTTGTTGAACTGTTAATTGCGGTATGTTGCTTCGTATGGGTTGTAGATGACAGTCGGATATTGACACCCCATCTTTAACAGAACACAAATGGCGCACAGTCCAAATCCAATAGTTCCAACTGAGACACCCTATAGTTGAAAAGAACACTATTGTACTTATTCGTACCGTTTGAATAAATGGGATGCCATAATTATACGTAATGTATCGTAACAGGTCATATACAAAACATACATCATTATCTCGGTACCCAACGAGTCCTATATTACATACAGGGTGTATATTCCGTGTACATGGCACTACGACCCACGTACTCTTGAGGATAAAAATAAGTTGATTTTACTAAACTTACCTCTATACCAAGCTGCTTTGTTTGACCGCTAGAGGGTATTAATTCAGTTTTTATCCGTAAAGATAAGTAATTTATTAACCTTCTAACAACGCAAGAAATGGGCCAGTGTCAGTGGGCGCATGACGGTATTTACACCGCCCTTATTTTTTCCACATTTGAAACATATAAATGTACGTTAAAATTGGAGTTTTCTCATTAGGTACGAGTAGCATCAATGCAATATCCATTTACTGGAAAAGAAATATTGAACACATTTTGAAGCTTAGATGTATGTATGTATAGACAGATACCTATAAAGTCAGTCTGCTATTTTGTATTTAACGTTTTTCAAGAAAATCAAGTATATAAACATTGTTTCTTTCATTGTCATAAAACAAACAATAATTTTGAAGATAAGGTTACAAAAAGCATTTTACAAAAATAAATTTAGTTCTATATGAGTTTTTCCGGATCCTGATAGCCAATACGGCCAATACTTTTTATTTTGAGCTATACAGACCGCACCATCTTACGTCTATAATAGTAGTTTGAATACTGAAGGGCGCTGATAGACCCCCGATAACGAATAACGTTTGAAATCAACTGTTTCTGAAATGGCGGTGTAAATGCCACCCAAACGCCCGCCAGAAGGTTAATCTTTTTTCTCGTAGAATTTTAATAGTCAAAATAGTTTTAGATTAATTAATTGTTTTGTTATTATCCAAACCTGTTCGATATGATTATTTATCACTTTTATAATTCATATGTAGAACGCATGAATCTTATTTGTACGCAGAATTTTTTTTTTCTTTTGTTTAATAAAAATCATGATAGGCCAACAATGTAATTTCAAACAAATCATGGAGAAGGCTAACGAAAGTAATAATACGAAATATCTTTTCATAGGAGAAAGTTCATTTCCGTTGCATAGTCATAATCGATTCGCAACTGGGGTACTGATCAAGAGAAAATAGGCATTTAAGTTTATCCTCATACACCTCGTACCCTCAAAATTTTAGCGTGGGGGCTGGAATTACAATTCCAGCCCCCAGGACAACGTTATTAGCCCTATTTTCATTAACGGCAACCTTATAGCAGGAGAAATATTTAAATTTATTAAAAAACCCTCTAATTCCGACTATTCGAACTTTAGACACGACAATGTCTAAAGGAAATCGTCAGGAAGATTTGGTACCAGCAGGACGGTTGTCCTGTTCATACTACGAGAGGGGTTCAAGCGTTTAAAAAAATATATTCCCCAATCGCATTGTAAGTGGAAGAGGCATAATTAAATGAACTCCTACATCCCCCAACTTGGCTCCATATGATGTCATTTTTTTAAATGTTTCATCGTTCGTATATATGGATATGCGAAAACGATTCTTTAAAATTAATTGTTTACATTTTTTTCTTATTAGAATATTTTTGTTTTATTTATTTGCGTTATTTGATGTACTTATCCGTAGAACATTTTCATCATTTATTTAATGAGTTGTAGCTTACGAATGATTTATCATTTAATTAATAATATATTATAATTAATATATTATTGATAGTTTATTTCATGTGAAAGGCTAAACAAAATACTGATACAAAATCTAGCTGTCCTTAATTATGCTTAGTTGCGCATTTTCAAGAAAATGGATCAAACCAAACTTATTTCCAATGAATTTTAAGAACATCATAATACGAGTACATGTTACGAACAGAGTTCTCCACCCCGAAAATTTAAAACGGATAAATATTCTGGGAGAAGTTACTGTTAATAATTCTATTTCGTATGCGGATTCCATCGAGGCTAGTCCTTCTCCGCTACGATTACAAAATACGATGGGCGTGTTCCCCAAATATTTGAAATAAACACACCTATTAATCTTAATCATGCATTTATCTAATACATTAGAAATATTTTCTAAATTAGAAATTTGATTCATTACGTATGTCGCTTTAGATTCTAGATTGGTATCTTCATAATGCTTTGCGCATCGCGGACATGGTTTTGCTATTTCTTTTCTTTTCTACCGTACATAAGTAGTCCATTCAAAATTTGTAGTTACCCGATCTGTATATTATTTTGAAAACGAGTATGTAATTAATACAATTTTTTATATATCTCATCATCCATCCGTTATATTTTGCCTGCTTGTATATACTTCTTAAAGGACCGCAGTCGTCAATCAGCGTGGTTTTTTGTTTATTTCGTCGTTTGTCATCTTCCTCTGTAATCAAATCTTTCACGCTTGCGATCTAGTAAAATTTACGAACAATTTTGCTCACTGTCGCATGACTTGTTGTAAATATTTATTATTAAATAATTCGCACATTTCCTGTTGACCACGAATTTTATCACCGCAACCAACCATAAACAAAGGTTCAATTCTTTTCGTTTGAGCCCAGGGTCATTCCTGTGATTTTACATGCAGCTTGTCAAAAATAGGAAAAAATGTGAGATTCTATGCGTAGAAGAAAACTTTATGCGCGGCCATATCGGACTCTATACATTCATGTCAATATATATTCATCGATATTCACTCTGCAAAGGTCTCAATGTGAATGCGCAAAGACCAGGCTATTTACTGCGTACCTCGTGGGCAGTCTGATATCACAGTCTTGAGGCTTGTTCCTGTTCTGGGCAGGCTGTACTTATTTGTAAAGCTACCTATGCTACTACGAACGCAAGGCACTCTACTGTGGCTATACTAGCGTATGTGCTTCTGAGTTTTTTTCGATAAACAAACTGTAAATAAGTACTATTCATTTCATCGCTATTTTCCAAATAAAAAACTCTATCTTGCCGATAAACGGAACAGTCTACCTGAACATAGCCATAAAAATAAGCCACGGTATGTTTTGAGATTTTTTATTTGGCAAATAGCGATGAAATAAACTAACATAACATGAAATAAAATTATCACTACTTGAGCATCCTAAATTATTTTAAATATCAAAACGCCTAGATTTATAATGCCATTTTGAATTCGATTATAAAAATACTGTTATATATTAAACAAACCCTTTCATTACAAAATTTCAGTTTGATATATATTATAAATAAGGAGGGACCCTACTAAATAAAACTGTGAATGACGTCACAGTTCCATCAAATTTGGCAAATTTAAAATACTAATTAACGTGTTTTCAAAACGAAATAGTCGATAAATACGGATGTTGATTATTTATTTTTCAGACAAATTATATATACTATTCATTTTAAATGTATTTACCACATAAATGTGTCGCACAAACTTATCTTGGCAGATTTATGTTGTTAAATATTATCTTAAATTTGTTAAATTAATTCTTTCCGGCACTTTAGCCCATATTCATAGAATGCCGTCTGAATAGATTATATTTAAATTATAGATAACTTTTTTGATATTTGTTTGCTTTGTGAATAAGTAAAAAGTTATGTTTTAACAATAGATTAGATATTTGATACTTTTGTCTTTCAAATGGTGAAAGCATGAATAAAGTAGTAAAACTATGCCCGGTCCCAAACACTTCATATTTGGAATAAATATAAAATTCGGTTTTCAAGGATATACGATGCAATACAGTAAGATGATAAAGGTTGGAACAAGTTTTATGAAATCATTGAGCATGTAGAAAAATATGCTCAAACAGGTTGATCATTATTTTTTTACTTGTGCAGTTTTTGGACAGTACATACATACTCGTATATATTTTTTTACATCATAACTGTTGATTTTGCGACGTCATCGACAGTTTTTTTATAAATGCCAGTATATTTTTTACATACGTATGGTGAGTCAAATTTTGTGATACGTAACAAATGTTTATAGAAATACATTACTTTAATTTTTAATAGTACTTATTTTTGTTTTTTCCTGCTGACATTAATTATGGAATTCTCAAAACACTCGTTCTCTTGAAGCGTCTACCTCTTTTGATATTCCTAAAATTTTGTTATCGTTTTTACAGTACTTCACGTACTTTTTCTAAGATTTTGTATTGTTTTTCCGTTATTTGTTTACTTAAGTTTTTTAGGCTACATAGCAATTTTATTTACCTACACGTTTTCTAAATGTGGCGCATTTAAGTGAAACATAATGAATTGAAATTTAGATGATTGGATATGGAAACAAGACCCGGATCTCAACCTGATCCTGTTTTGTGATTTAACTGTAAATAATAAAAAAGCATAAGCAAAGTTCCGAAATATCGGTACAGTAAGAGGCAATTATGCCAAAGGTCATTCTACGATTCTGGAAGATAATGTACTAGTCTTCTAATCTTCTTCGGGGCCTTGCCACGGCTAGTCATCTCGTCTTGGCGTTTCGCTGATCATGGTGTCAGCTTCTTCAACCGGTTTCCAAAAACAGTCTTTGGAATCCTTCTGAAGAAGCTGACAGCATGATTAGCGAAACGTCAAGAGTTGACCAATCGTATCAAAACTTGGAAGAAACCAGTACACTAAATTAAATCCGTGGAAACCTACATTCTATTCCGAAAGATGCAAGATACACACTTGAATATGTTACTATCGGGTCTTTCAATATGGACTCGCTAAATTTGTTATGTTATAGCGGCGATGTTAAAATATCTGTCAAATTTATTGTGAATTGTTCAGCAGTGTATGGCAAAACACCATGGAAGGTTATAGCGTTTAACAGTGTATGCAAATCATCAAATTTTATTTTCAAAATAAGTGCTAAGTTCGAGATACGTTCTGCACATTACGTAAGTTTTATCCTCATCACAACCGTCCCGCCGAGCCTCGACACCCGACTATTCGACATTTGGTGACCAAATTCGAGTCAACCAGTTTGACAAATAATCAGCCAACTCCCGTACGTCACCAAACCGCAAAGTCTGCCGAAAACATTGCTGCTGTGCGTGAGAGTGTTAGGAATATCCCGAGGAAGTCAATTTCTCGTCGTTCACAAGAACTTGGCTTTTCTGCGACTTTTTGCTGCGAGAATTTTGCATCAGAACTTGGGTCTGCACCCGTATAAAATTCAACTAGCCCAGAAACTAGAAAGACCATAGATAACGCCGTGTATTCGCTGATTGGGCTCTGGAGCAGTTGGAAGTTGACCCAAATTTCGCCAAAAAAATAATCTTCAGCGACGAGGCCCATTTTTGGATGAATGGATATGTGAGCAAGCAAAATTGTCGGATTTAGGACGATACCAATCCACACGAGATACACCAGCACCAAATGCATCCCGAGAAAGTCACTGTTTGTGTTTGGTGTGGATTTTGGTCTGGCGGAATCATCGGTCCGTACTTCTTCCAAAACGAAACTGGCACTGCCATAACCGTCTACGGCGAGCGCTGCAGATCGATGATAAGCAACTTCTCGTGGCCTAAACTGGATGATGAATACCAACAACATGTGGTTTCAACAGGACGGCGCTACGCGCCACACAGCGCATGCCACGATGGATATTCTGCATGAGAGATTTGAGGGCATGGTTATCTCGTACCGCCGCTACGTGAACTGGCTACCGAGATCGTGCGATTTAACGCCTTTGGACTTCTTCCTTTGGGGTTATCTTAAATCGCAGGTGTATGTGAATAAACCGCAAACAGTGTCCTCAAAGTCAACATGACGAACGCCATTCAGCAAATTCAGCCAGATTTATGCGAAAAAGTGATCGAAAATTGTGTATCTCCCGAATACGTGCCACGAAGCAACGCCGCGACTGATATTTGAACGATGTTATATTCCATACTTTAATGCCGTAAAATATACAAACATAAGTTTGTTTGTCCTTATTAAAAGACCTTATTTATTTTTTATAAAAATCCTTATTAAAAGACTTTAGCTGTGTAGGAAAGTCCTCATCAGCCATATAAAGTGCAATTAGTTCACGCGCCCGAGGAAGATGGTTTTTTTTTCTCGAGGGAAAAATCTTCAAAAGACACCTGGCCTCTGGTGTTCTGTTATTTTTTGGCCAGGTAGTGTCGGATTCGTATACGCCTACCGACTAAAAACCACCCGCTATCCTATCAGTGTGATGCCGAAGAGGAACCGCTCTCGCTTTACTTCTCCTCGGCATATCAATCAGGATACTTACTCATTCCCCACTCCCATTTCCTCCTTCTCTTTCTCCCTCATGATGGACGATACCATCTGTTCCACCACTGTCCATCTTTCTCTGCTCTCGAGCATGATTGGGATCATGTTCTCCGCAATGATAGCATGTCCTATCTTTTGCTCTGCAGCTCTCCTTTCTCCTGTCCACCTTTAGCTGAACACTGTGTGGCCGGAATCATCGACCTCTCCGCAGAACCAGCACTCTCTGCTCTCGCGTTTGCCTATATCCAATAGATAGTCCGCGAAACAGCCGTGCCCAGTAAGGACCTGGGTTAAGTAATACCCGACATCGCCATGTGCCCTTTCGCACCATGGCCTTATGTCCGGGATTAGCACCCTCGTCCATCTCCCTCAGGGCTCCGCCTCCCATCTCTCCTGCTAGTGTTCCCATAGGCTCTCCCTTGCTGCACCTCTGTCAGCGCCTCCGTACACCTCCCATCTCTCCCTTGCCAGAAGATCGATGGGTGGTATACAGGCTATCACCAGCGTTGCCGCTGCCGATACGGTTCTGTATGCGCTACAAACTCTTAGCGCTGCTCTTCTCTGGACTTTGATGAGCTCTTTCCTACATTTGTCTCTTCTTAATATATCCACCCAGATTGGTGCAGCATAAAGCAAAATCGACTGCACCACCCCGCTGAGGACTCTCCTCTTTGATGCCCTGGGGCCCTTGATGTTTGGCATCAAGCGACCAAGGGCCGAAACAGTTTTGCCCGCCTTTTCCAGCGTCTGTTTGATATGTTCCCTAAACGACAGAGAACTATCAATCCAGACTCCCAGGTACTTAATACTCTGCTTCGGCACGATTTCGGTATTCCCTACTCTAAACGTGATGCACGGAATCTTTCTCCTCCTTGTCAGGAGGATTGCCTCCGTTTTTTTCAACGCCAGAGTCAGTTCCCTCTCTTCAACCCATCCTTTGATCCTCTCGATAGTGAGGTTGGCGTTTTCCCTCACGTCGATGTCACTTCTTCCGGTAACGACCACCGCGATATCATCAGCGTAGCCCAAAACCCTCACTCCTTCGGGCACTCTGAGTCTAAATACCCCATCAAACATAATGTTCCATAGGGTAGGACCCATAACCGACCCCTGTGGCACTCCACACGAGATTCTCCTCCTCTCGCTACCGTCCCCGGTCATCAATATCAGGCCTCTGCAGGACAGGTAGCTGGCGATCATGTTTACAACATACGGTGCTATTTCTAGCTCCCGCAGCCTCCCCATGATCTTTCCCCATGAGGCCGAATTGAACGCGTTTTTCACGTCCAAAGTGATCAACGCGCACAAATTCTTGGACTCCCACGCCTCATGTGTAATGGTTTTTATGACCATGACAGCATCCACCGTAGATCTCCCCGCCCTGAACCCATACTGGTTCTCCGACAGGCCTCCCTTTCTCTCCAACTCACCTAGGAGTCTTCCTAGGGTTAATGTTCTGGGTTAATGATGGAAAATGAAAATGTAATAATAATTCCCAATTCTTATATCGGGTTGTTTTCTCTGATGAGGCCACTTTTTATATAAATAACGAATGAACAGATAGAAGGCCCCTCAAAACCCTCATTTGATGATAGATGAATACACGCAATTTTCAGGGAAAGTTAGTATGTGGACAGGAATTGTTGGTGCCACAATTGTAGAACGACTTTTTATTGATGATGCATTAACTACTATGTATTTAGAGTTGGTACATAGTTACCTTACTTGTAGCACTGCATCCAAATAATGAAAATCGCCAAATACGAGAAAAGTTAATATGATACCAATATCATTAGATTATACGCGAATTGTGTGTGATCAGTGATTACTTGAACATAGATAAGGGCGTTATTATTTATTTAAAAAGCCATTGATGATAACTCCACCATTAATGTGATGAAGAAAATATACATATATAAAGAAATGCGTATTTAAAAATAAAATCGACGTGTCTTTGCTTTTCGCAGAATGACGCATTTTTCTCCACATTTTACGTGTTCACGGTATATATTTACTTTAATGTAGTATTAACACCAACATTGAGTTAAATTCGTTATAAGAATAATTTTTTGAATTTTCTCGAATCCTCGACAGCCCCGTAATAGAGCTATTATATACGCTGGGTAAGTAAATTTTTCAGAACAATATGAGATGACCCGCCCCATTATTTCATTAAAACTAATGTAGAGATATGGTCGAGTATAATGTCTGACTTGAGTAAAGAAACCCGTATAACGAATTTAATGGGCAAACGACATCCTCGCGTCTTGTCTCCTACAACTTCCTCCTTGTAATTATGAGATTACATTGTGTGATAGTACCATGATATTCATTTGAAATGCTATAAGTACTCTCTACGTCTTATCGTATGTAAGTATGTGAGAAATAGAGACGGACATTTTCTATACATATACGTTTAGTTTTTTGATAAATAAATGAATACATCTTATATCTTTTGTGATTCTATTTTATTTTAAGGAATTTTAATTTTACGTCGTTGTGGATAATAAGCAAGTCTTATCGTTTAAATGAAATAAGAAAAGATAATAGACTGAAATAGAAGAGCGTATTTATTATTATTAACTTACTTTAAGGTAGTTTCTCCAGAAATCCACTTTTATATAAAATTTCATCACATTTCGGGCACACATAAAGCATAAACTTGCTGAATTCCCGAAGGAAATTGCTTAAGTGAAAATTTTTTGCCCGTACAATAAAGGAGATATTCACCATCAAAGTTGAAAGTTGTTGCATGGTTTGAATGTACCAGTTGACTAAAAGTTACACATTTTACATCATAACTTGAAAACTTTTCTATAAATGTTTTTCCAAAAACAACTCATCTATACATTAGTTAATTATTAGTAGTATATGAATATTTTGAATTAAAAAAAATCGGTTGTTGCCTGATTTGTTGAAAAAATAAACATTTCTAAAATATGCCAGTTTAAGCTTTGCTCGGTAAGTCGAGAATTTGTCAATTAGCGTTTGCTATCGCAGCGCCATGCGTTTTGCCAGTTGCCACTTGTTATTACTGCACTCAAATTATAAAATTATACTATATTATATAATAAAATTCGTTCATTTCACCCGTGATCTCACTGTATGTATATATTTTATGTACACATTCCTTCACATATTTTTATATTTACAAATTACTATTTCAATACAATCAATTAAGAAATCTATACACCGTGATGCAACACCAAACGGAATATCCATAGCGTTGCATTCTGCTCAAATCCTTACTTAAAATTTGCGTGATTGAGACAAAACCACGCCTCAGTCTGCTGAAACTGGAACGTGATAAATCCGAGATCAATATTTATAAAACACATTATTTAGATATCCTATGTATTCCAGACTTTATTGTCTGCTTTTTCTTCTCATTGTGCATTTTTAAGCCGGTAACAAATCGTAATTTAGATTTTGAACAATATTTGGACAACTGAAAAATCGGAATTGTAAATCAGTGAGTGCTGCTTTGACTACTATATATTATAGTCTTATCTATAATCCTAGCAATTATAAAAATAACAAAAAGATAATAAAGTATTCAATATCAGTTGTTTAAAGGAAAAAGAAATCAAACTAAATAAACAGTTTTAAAAACTTAAAACGGACTTTTCCGCACGTAGAACATCTCTATCTCGAAATCGAGTGGCCGAGAAAAAATAAACCAACACATAAATGCAGAATATGTGTTTTATGCGACAGTTTTACTTTTTTCAAATAGTCCACCATCGTGCTTTCTCATAACCCATGAACAGGGTGGGGTGTGTCCTATCCACCTCAAAATCAGTAGATGTCGCCTGGTAGACGTTCCTAATCAGAATCAGTCGAAACCCAATCGATCCGACAAGATTTAATTGAGTGATCGTGCTAACAAAAAAATTCTCAAATAGTCCACCATTGTGCTTTCTCATGACCCATAAACATGGTAGAGTGTGTTCTATCCACCTTAAAATCAATAGGTGTCGTTTGGGAGACGTCTTCGATCAGAATCAGTCAAAAGCCGATCGATGCAACATGATTTAGTTGAGTTATCGTGTTAACAAAGAATATTTCTCAAATAGTCCACCGTCGTGCTTTCTCATGACTCATGAACAGGGTGGGGTGTGTCCTATCCATCTCAAAATCAATAGGTGTCGTCTGGGAGACGTTCCCGATCAGAATCAATCAAAACACGATCGATCCGACACTATTTAGTTGAGTTATCGTATTAACAAAAAAAATTCTCAAATAGTCCACCGTTGTGCTTTCTCATGGCCCATGGACAGGGTGTGGTGTGTCCTATCCACCTCAAAATCAATAGGTGTCGTCTGGGAGATGTTCACGATCAAAATTAGTCAAAACCCGATGTATCCGACATGATTTAGTTGATATCGTATTCGTATAAGTCGGAAATCGAGAAAGGAACCACCAAGCCGCCAAACGGTTATCAAAGTAGTTCCCGAATAGCAAAGCTATTACATAATCGCTCTAGGAAACAACTACTCCTCGGGCTAAAGCCCCGCCAGGCATTGAATTATACCCAGAAGCGATCCTCGACCCCTTTCTCGTGTTACTGCACGATCAGATAAGGTTTCAAAAAATAAAACCCGCCACAGGTAGGATTCGACATTTGTCCCGGATCGGAACCGAATTTCCCGGATCCGAACCGATTTCCGACTTATAAGTTACTGACAGAGATCGTATCGATAAAGATGTATAGGCCATAAGTTCATTCGGCATTTGTCCTAAATCGGCGTACCGTATGCGGCACTGATGAGAACTAACAAATTCAAAACAGCTGTATGTCGTTCGGTTCCGATCCGGACCCTACCTGTGGCGGGTTTTATTTTTTGAAAATGTTATCGTATTAACAAAAGAAATTTATCAAATAGTCCACCATTGTGCTTTCTCATGACCCATGGACAGGGTGGGGTATGTCCTATCCACCTCAAAATCAATAGGTGTCGTCTGGGAGACGTCCCCAATCAGAATCAGTCAAAACCCGATCGATCCGACACGATTTAGGCGAGTTATCGTGCTAACAAAAAAAATTGTCAAATAGTCCACCATCGTGCTTTCTCATGACTCATGAACAAGGTGGTGTGTGTCCTATCCACCTCAAAATCAATAGGTGTCGTCTGGGAGACGTCCCCGACGACGACGACTGTTTTTACATTATTACATTACTTTTCCGCGTATAGTGGAGTGCGGAAAAGTAATAAACCAATGTTCAACAGTACTAACAAAACATACACTAAAACAAACTGTATCTTTAACTATAACAATATAGTATTTTAGGAGAAGAATCAAATTACTGCCGAAATGCTATATTACACGAAATGCTACAAGTTAAAAGGTATAACAACGTAATGAACAGCCCACTGAAACATAGTTTCATTTTTAAAATTAATTATAGTACTAATTCCTTGATTAATTAACTACTATAGTTATTTTAATTAAGTAATTTAAGTTAACAAGTTAATGTCACATCCACCGATATGCAATATTAAAAAAAATATATCCAAAGTCGTATCCACCTCACACCTCACTCATTTTACAGTTTGTGCGAAGTACACAAAATATGCTTATCTATTAATAACAAATAAATACAGATCAAATCCGACAGAATTCGTAATACATATGAAATATATATTGTAATTAAAACAAATCGTTGCTATTTCAATAATAGTAAATGTACATACTAATCTCGAATTATGTTCTGCAGTTTATCTCCATACGCTTTATTCACGATTTTAATAAAACCTGCATTTCCTAATTTAGCTTTTTTGCATAAGAAGGGTCGAGATTTTTTTACATTTGTGGAAAATTAGAATGATAGAAATAGGCAACATAAGTTTTTGTTTTATTTGTGTATAATACTTCATATTTAGGAAGAAATAATAAAGTAGATCGTTTATATTTGTAGTTTAGTATAATTATATTTATAACTAACAGTATAATACATATAACTTATAAGTTTTCTAGTAAAGTGTTTCTTAAATATAGGTTTTGTCTTTTTACGTAATAAGATTTGTAACATCCTGTGTTACGTTACCTCCTTTGTGGCCGATAATATGAATATTTCAACATAATATTATTGATATTGTCTGGACCAGTTTCAGTTCACTGTGTGGTCCGTTGGACACCACGGCGCCTACCGTCGCCCTTAACCCATATATACGTACTTCAACGTTCCAAAAGAAGAACGTTTACAACGATATATCACCGACTTTTTCAAATTAAGAGCGGTATATTTTATGAAACGACTTTTGCCCTCTTTTCCGAGTTCAGTAAGATGATTTTATTTTATTTTTATTTTAATTTATTAATCCAGTAGATTATACAAATATAACATGGCACAGGTCATACCTAATGCAAAGTTAGGCAATATACTCGTATGTAAAAAATAGTAAATAAAATACAATAAGGTATACACGAATAATATACAAAAGAATAAATATAAATAAATTATTCGATCATACTATAATAGACAAAAATATTGGGATGGTAGATATTCATCAGCTAAATAAAAAACTACTAAATACAGCTTGGCAAGAATAGAAACAAGTCTCAAAACTGCGATATCGGACCACCCACGAGGTGCGCAGTAAATAGCCTGGTCTTTATTTACTCAGTCGAATTGAGACCTTTGCAGAGTCTCAGAGATAAATATAATATATTGAATGTGGATGTACACTAAGTTCGATCTGACCGAGTGTAAAATGCATCATCCTTATACTATTTCTTAAAAAATACTCATTGAAGCATTTTAGCATCAAATTATCTAGATGTTTCCACAGCAAGCAGTGCAATATTGTTTTTATTTTTTTATTACGTCTTATATTTTCAATTTTTAAATCATCCTTGAAGTTATTAATAAATTGTGCATTGTATCCTATGTTTATAACTTAATGTACAGGGTGGTTCAACATCAATATCGAATCAAGATATGACAAAACATTGCCAAGGTGCATTTTTAAATAGAATCATTAATGTTAAAAAAATATACATATTTTTAGCATTTACCACTAAGTATGAGATGTACGACGTATATTTTTATATGGAACACCCTGTACCTAATTATACCATTTGATTGAAAGTTAAATATGCCTTGAAACTATATATAATGTGTTATTTTTTTTTTTCAAGAAGGAAAGGCATATTCGTATTGAAAGAATAGCATAGATTAAAATATGTAATAATAATAGTTAAAAATAAGTATAAGTAAATAAAATAATAAAAACTAAAACAGGCGAAATGTTCAAATTGGCTCTCGTTGACGTCTATGAATTTTTGAAACTTTCTTACATTATTTATCTATCACTTTTATTAAATATTGCGTTTTTCAACGTTCTATATAAATCACATTTTTTACATATCCCCGAAGCTAAAAACCTGGAGAATTCTTCGAAATGGAAAGATATGCCGCGATTTTCATTCCATCCATTCACAAAAACCATATATCGGTTTTTGTAGATATTTTACACTTCTCGAGAAAACCCGAACGGTTTCCCCATCCCATCCTCCCATAGAATTTATAGGGCTCGGTATTACATATACTCAGCTGTAAAACGACATTCTTAAATTTCATCAACGGAATAGAGCCCAGGCGAATTATTTATAGCAAATAAAAAGAACTTACGAAAGGTTACTAAACTAAGAAACTTAAAATTGTTTTTTAATGGAAAATATTTTTATTAGACCTTTTCCATGTCCAACATAAGTTAAATGTTGTTACATGTTAAAAGTAACTTGTAACATGATTTTCATTACGTGTTAAAAGTTACTTTTAACATGTAATGAAAAATATGTTAAAACAACTATTTTTATTAATAAATTTTGTTTGCTTTACTGTTACTATAATTTTTAATTACTTTCCTGGAAAAGAAAACTATTCTCAATTAGTTTCATATTCTTCTTTTCTAATAAAATTGTATTATTTTTTGAGTCGTTCAATCGTAAAGAAATTTTCAAGATATACGATTAAATATCTAGATAATATAAACCTAGAAAAAACGATTATTTCATTAATAAAATATTTATTAATATGGTGAGTAAAATGATAATGTAAGTAATTTCATTCTATTTCATTCTATTTTTCAATAGAAAATAAATGTATAAAAGCACACAGCAGGCTACTATTACCATAAGTGTTCAACTACATTATCTAGATATCATTTCACTATGATAACGTCGATAGCAAATATTTATATTGATTTGTGCCAAGTTTCATTGTTCTTTGTTTTGTTAAAAATATTACGTTTTTACGAACTTGTGTGAACTATCATTTTTTCGAAATATTAAAATGATTTCATGATATTTAAGATTTTGATATTAAATTCATTTTTAATTCAAAATACATTGAATGTTTCCTTATGAAAATTATATATTATGTACATATATTTAATTTTATTCGCAAATTTGTTAATTATGTTAATACTTATTTTAATTAAAATATCTAATATTTAAGTATTTTCAGTGATTCCTTAAACTGATCGTACTTACGATATAATAATACATAATTTTATAATCAGTATATCAATGATGTTTAAAAAGAATTCACATACCGACAGATTGAAATTAAATTTAATATAAACATAACTGTAATAGGCTTGAATGTTATTTAAATAATACTTTAAAATTAATCAAATTAATACAATAATGTTCATCCAAAAAGGAAAAAATCTGCTTGTTAAGGAAATTTAAATACATTCACTGTTTATTTTAAACGATAAAAGCTGCATAAAAATGAATGTACATATTTTGAATGCAATTATCTGATTATGAAATATGAAAAATATTACCTGCCATGAATAAATATTTTTGTCGCTATACACCTGTTATCTTAGTTATAGCTGTTAGACTATTTGGGTATTTTTAGACAATATGGTTATAATGTCATGAGTGGTATTTGTTTTTGTATTATTCGCAGTTTTATCTGTTATATAAAATGTATTATAGTTTTGCAATATTGATAACTTAAAAGCAATTGAAGTGGATACCTAATAGCGTTTTAGAGCCTAATTGTTCATACAATCGTAATATCAGTACGAGTAAGCAAATCGCAATAATATTGCGCCGCTCCCTCGTTCAAATCGAAGGAACCTCCGGAGCATGCCTCTAGAGGCTTCGGATCAAAAAACAAAAGTTACCACGTTGGTCACAAGGATCGATTTACTATATTGATGTTGTCAAAATGCTGAAATTCGAACGAAAAGCATTTCGTACATCGACCTAAAATTTCGTGACGACACGAAAACAGCCGTTTAGTAAATAGAGATAACAGATTCAGTATATTTTAAAGGATTCACACATTTTGACCCCTAGGTCTCGTTTTTGATGTTTTCTTGGATAATACAGTAAGAAGGAAATTGAAAAATAACTACATCTAATAAAAAGTGGTTCTGAACTGCGACTAAAAAGTCGAGACTAAGTAAGGGATACGTGCAAGAGACTGCACCTTACTTTAATTGTGACCTGCAAGTTTTCAATAAAGATGAAACAGAAAAAAACATTAAACTAGAGAGGCTAAATGAAAAATTTGGTTTGTGAAAAATGTTCCTTAATTAAAACTTGTTTAAATTTAATTTTAAATAAGGAAAATATATCTTTCATAACGCTTGCGAAAGATATATTCATACCCTATATGACATACCATTTTCTACACATATATGTTCCTTGAACGTAATTGCAAATTTTATACCTAATTCGTGAAGTTTGAGAAAAACCATGTTAAATTATATACTTCGAGAACCATCAATAGATAGAATAGAAAGAAGGTCGTAGAATCATCATATTAATTTTTTCGTGTATAAATAAATACAATATAAAGATTTCTTTTAAAAATAAACAGTTTTAAAACCTTAAAATGGGCTTTTCTGCACGTAGAACATCTCTATCTCAAAATTGAGTAGCCGACAGAAAATAAACCACCACATAAATGCAGAATATGTGTTTTATGCGACAGTTTTATTTTTTTCAAATAGTCCACCATCGTGTTTTCTCATGACCCATGAACAGGGTGGGGCGTGTCCTATCCACCTCAAAATCAATAGATGTCGTCTGGTAGATGTCCCTAATCAGAATCAGTCGAAACCCGATCGATCCGACACGATTTAATTGAGTGATCGTGCTAACAAAAAAAATTTCTCAATTAGTCCACCATTGTACTTTCTTATAACCCATGTATATGACAGAGTGTGTTCTATCCACCTTAAAATTAATAGGTGTCGTCTGGAAGACGTCCCCAATCAGAATAAGTCAAAACCCGATCTATTCAACACGATTTAATTGAGCTATCGTGCTAACAAGAATAAATGCCGACGACAACGACACACACAGCAAAAAAATTTTAAAAACATTTTTTTTTGTTTTTAGGCCGAAAAACGAAAAATAAACCCAAAAGAAAATTAGTTTTTTCACTTTTTCTTTACATGATTACATTACTTTTCCGCGTATAGTGGAGTGCGGAAAAGTAAAATTATATAACCAGTTGTGTACTTTCTATATAACACATTAAATTTGAATGTATGATAGATTATATATCCTGATACAAGCTTTATATAAATATTATTTGGCGTTCCAGATAGTATATCTAATATTTGATGTAATTACAATAAAGGAATATTATAGTTTATAGTAAAGAAAAATAGTAACTGCCATGGCGTGTTCCTAGGTAATTACTGATATATGTGCCTGACCCAGTACGATAAACCCTGGTAAATACGTTTTATTTTATGTTGTATAGGTGAACGAACTATGTGCCTGACAAATTGTAGGGTAATTCCATTCTTGACGATCGATACCATCCACAAACAGCTAGCTTAAATTGATAATCTTGTAGTAAATTATTATCTGAAATTGTCTGAATCGATTAAATGAGTAACACGATTCGTGAAAATACAAAATCCATAATCTCAGGATGTTCACCAATTTCGATTGTTCTATTTCCTCTTCCTATCATTTTTTTTTTTTTGAATCTCGTAAATATCTAAAATATTTATGTGTACGCGTACATTTATTATAAAATAGTACTACCCAACTCACCTGTAAACATAATTTAGTACAGGCTGATCTGAAAATAACAGAAATATTTATATACATTTTTTGGCGAGCTGCGCTAGTTATGACACTGAGTGAATTCTAAACATGGCAGAGAAAGATCAACAAATTCGCGTAAACATTATAGATATATTTTTTTACAAAAATAACGTGGTATGTAAAATATTACGTATAATTAATATAGTGTACAAGTAGGGTTGTCATCTTTTATTTGAGTAAATAAACAATATTGGTTGATAAAGTTAGAAAAAAAGTACATTGTATCAAAATAAATAGGATGTGATTTGTGAATAAAACTAATAATATTTAACAACCTGGGGTTTTTTATTCTCTAACATAAAATGGAAACGATACGGCTACAAATGGAACAAAATATCGTTCATATGACCACTTCGACTCATGTCATTTGTTTACCAAAATTGTCCATAACACGAGCACATAAAACTGGCTCTATTTCCCGAATAACAAGTTGAATGTTTTTTCCTTTGAGGTTATTGATTATTGCTGGCTGGGTGGCGTACGCTTTTCCCTTGACATAACCTCAAAGAAAAAAGTCCAGTGGTGTTAAAGCACCTGATCTTGCAGACCAATTGATGCCAGCATTCCACGAAACAATATGATCAAGAAATTTGATATACAACAGTTATGGTGCCAGATTTATGTCATACATAACGTATGTATGACACGTTACACCATCTTAACTGTGTAGGAGCCTGCTTTTTTCCTAATTTTGTGCGAATTTTTCTTAATGCAATTGTAAATGATCGCTCACTTTCATAAAACAGTTGTACACAAACTATTCGTTGTTGAACTGTTAATCGCGCCATGTTGACGTTGTATGGTTTGTAGATGGCAGTCATTAAAGATCAATGCCCTATCTGCTTCTCGTATGTGGTCTTGACAACACAAATGGTGCGCAATTCAAATCCTATACTTCCAACTGAGACATCCTATATATCCTTATCCGACTATATATTTTATTTTATAAAACTTAGCGATACTCAAATTAACTTTAGTGTAAAAACGTATGTTTGGTAATTTCAATTAATTAGTCTATAATAGAGTACTCACTGTCTCTTAATTTCACACTATGTCACAAGTACAAAAGTATAACGTCGATAGTAATCAAAAGTTCATTTTAATATCACTACAGCTTTGGCATAAATGCTACAGCCCGTAATAAATAATAAAACTAATTTCAGTCAACAATTCCACTATGTCGTATAGTGTTCTTCGATTATTTTTGATGTGGTGCTATTATACTCTTAATTGCCATGAAGACAGAATTTAGAAGACTAGAATTTGAATAACTTTTGCAGTAGGACATTACCACCTTATATTTTAAAAAATCGATAAGTTAGTGAACGGATATATGTACGTCGCGTTTTTACATCGTGTCTAATATTTTTTTATTGCTGTTTTTGATCGACGTGTGTACCTCAGCCGCCCACGACTACGATTGTGGTCGACTTGGTAATATGATTAATTATCGCATTAGTAATTATTATTCCAGTATTGCCGCCTCTGTCGTGGTTAACTACGCCTTTGATAATTCGACAATACGTGATTCTGAACAGGCGTATTATACAGTCACAGACAAAAATATTGCATATTTTATTTTAAGCCATTATTTTTATTGATTTTTTTTCCCTTTAAAACTTGTATTTTTTATTACTAGATACCCTGACTGGAGTGTTTTACATATATTATAGTGAAATAAATTACATATTGAAACTTTACAATAGATTTGTAGAGGAACTAATAAAATAGCCCGAATTTGGTTATCACATTTAATTAAATAGAGTAAACAATAACGACAATATAACAATATTTTAAGATAACATAACAATTTAGTTCTTAGTATTTCCTCCTCTAGTTATCCTGCATCCTTCTAGGCATGCTGCACGGAATATCTTTGTTGGTTTCTTGCGGAATTTGATTCCATTCTTCATGTGCAGCAATTATTAGTTCTGCAGTTGATTTAGGAGCTGGATTTCATCCTCGCATATGTCGCTGCAGAATGTCTCATAGATGTTCTATGAGATTAGCTTCAAGACTCATTGGTGGCCACTCTAGTGCCATCTTCCGACATCTTCAAGGTACTGGATCACTGTTCTAGCAGCATGAGTTCGGGCATTACCATGCATTAGCACAAAGTTATTCCATAATTGTATTCTTTTTTCGTCTGTAAAAGGGCTTTTCTCCATTGATGTTCATTCCAATTAGAATGGACTTAAATCGATTTCGGGTTTAAACCGACTTCTTTAAGTCTCCTTATTACTGTTTTAACACTTACATTGACTTGTCTTGTAATCAGTAATTCATTTTTCAGATGCGGAGCTGCAAGTGAGCGATTTCGCAAGGATATAATTCTCAAATATAAATATAAATAAAGAAATAATAAATAAAGCATTAAAAATGTTATTCTGATAACAACAAACAAAACAGCAGTCATTGCTAGTCGCCAAGGGACACAAACCACACAAGTTTTAAAGGAAAAAAAAAATAAAATAAAAATAATAACTTGAAATAAAATATGAAATATTTTTGTCTGAGTGTATACTTACTTATACAATGTTTCCAAGATAAGCATGCATTGCACGCGCATCCCGCTCGCTCAAAAGAGATACCATTTTGGTTTAATAGAAATAAATTTGCGGAGCCAAAAGACTACTTACTTAAACAGTTTGCGTAGATATGTCAAACATTATTTTTCGTTTTTGAATTATTTCCAAAAACGTAATTTTGTTTTAAAATCATTTTTATTGTCATTTCACATTATTATAAGGGATATGGAAACACTAATACCTCTTTTGTTATAATATGTTATTATAAACTTTAACGTCGCAATGATTATTGTTTGTATTGTCCAATGTTTCGTCCTAAAGTCATTATCAACATTAAACATAATTTTTTAAACGTATACTTGAATTTTTCAAATATTAAGCCAGTTCTTTATTCCAAAATCACCCTCTAAATATATATTTTTCTCTAGTCATAGTTGTCTAGTTATTACTGTGGTTTTTGGAACAATAAATAATATTATGTAAATACAAAAGAAATTGTTCATTGTCTTTAGGAAAGATTAACATCTAATCAATAAATAAGATAACTTATTTGATACTGATAATTAGCAACATATGTAAGATATTGGAAACGTACTGATATGTAGATAACATAAAATAAAAATTATCTACATTCCTAAAACTATCCCTAAACATTATACTTTTGTAGCAAATGTTCAAATCATTATTTTCTAAACTAAAATAATACGTATTTGTAGTTCTTTCCTATTTTCAAAATCATGTTTGCCCGTGATAAGAAGGTAATAAAGAATGCTATCAAATATGTTGTATATTTTATTTTAACTAATCAAAATTAACACCATTATCTTCAAAAGCCATACTACTTACTATATGTAGACGAAAACATTTTAAAATGAAAGTGTAATACGAAGGTGGATTTTATTGAAAAACGTGCTCAAGATTTGCAATGAAATATACAGATCTGCATGTAAAAAGTAATGCTGATGACACTCTTATGATTACTAAAAGTCAGAAAAACTTAATCAGACGTAACAGACGAAATGTTGTTAGTTTTTCCATTATAATAATCTGAAAAACAGGAATTTGGAAAACTTTTTTCGAAAACGTTTTTCGAAGTAACTTAAAAGCAAAAATTAATTCGTGAGAGCCGTAAACGCCGTTTGGATAGCTTTTCCCAACTGTTTCCCTATTTTACCCAGGTTATGTCTTTTACCAGTTTCAAGATGGCCATGCAATGTATTCTTATATTGAACAGAGTGCACCCGAGCAGCAATTTTAGACGTTGTGACATACCAGCTACTGCCATTGAAACTATTTGTCGCCTCTCAGAGGGCACCTAAATGTCATGGTTTTATTATGAATGTGAGACTAAAATTGGAAATGTTTACTTATCTGTTACATTACGCCAAATTAGCGCTACTTCGTAACTACTAATTAGCTACGTAGTGGCCCTTTTCTTGTTTTGTACATCTGAAAAAATTGTTTTTTATCATTTTCTACATATTATATGAATGCTTCAATCGTGTTAAGAATATTTCACTAATGTATGAGATTTATGTAATGATAATATATAAAATATATTTTTATATCAAAATTGTGAAAATGATATAAAAATTACTAATAATTAAATCAGTATAATTACTGAATTAATTTCATATTTTGGTAGCGAGTATACAATATTATTAGTACAAGGTCCCCAAAAATTTCATGTAACATAATGACGTCCAGCGTTTTGTAAATAAATGTGGCATATTTTAGAAAATAACATAAAACATATAGTTTATGTTATTCATTTAACATAATATATATAGTTGATAAATTTAAGGGATTAGGTAAAGTCCTTACAGAGTAACTCCCTACTTCAGTTTCAAAAACTTTTATGTAACAAATAAGTTACACGGCGTAATGGCTGATATTACTGTAACTACTTCATTATTTAAATAAGTTTAAAATTAATTTGACTTGGTGATATAATTCAAAAGTTACTTAGAAGTAATGCATTACAATGTTCTGGTGTAAAGTGACTTTAACTGTAATGTATATTTAGTATAAATCACGTAACAAATACCCAGTAGTAGTTCAGATTTCAGTTGGAGCATGCAGCTGGGTTGTTATATAAAGTAACTATATAACACATTCCTAGGGAAGATTAATCTAACGGAATACTGCAATCATTTTACCTTATACAGGGAGGGGCAGAGCAACATGCTTATTTGAATTTGACGCCTTGAAGCTCCTAGGAGGGTGGGAGTAGACATATTCGAGAGAACGGGGCGTGTGGTTGTAGCTCCGCGTGGTTTAGTTAGCATCATGGAGTGAGCGAAGAACTCACGTTCGCTGTCGAGGCATAATCTTCTAACGGTCGCTCAATCATCGCCACGCAACGTGCGTTCCGTACCCATTTCAATATTGCGCCCCGTGGTCGTGTTCCTCGCCGGCAGTCGATTGTTTCATAGTTAAACAACTTCAAGGAAACTGATGATCTGAAGAAAAGAACCTAGGCTTCCAGGAACAGCAAAGTTAGCCCAAAACATTGACATTGTAAGGCTTTTTGTTTTGCGACCCCTCAGCGCTCTGTCCTCAAATATGCGGCTGCTGTTGGGTTGTCTGCTCGTTCTGCGAGGCGAATCCTTCATGAAAAACTAAAATTTCATCCCTACTAATTGGCTGTGGTGTAGGAACTTAATCCACACGATTTTGTGGCTCGAGAAAATACATGTGAGGCGCTTCTTGGCATGCCTCGCGACACGCTTGTTTTCTTCAGTGATGAGGCTCACTTCCATCTTTCGAGATTTCTAAATAGGCAGATCTGTAAATAAACTATAAATGCCCTATTGGAGAGTTGAACGAAACTTCCAAGTTCAATTAACGCAGTGTATTGAAAATAATGGACGCCACCTGCCTGATATCATCTTTAAAACTCTGTAAACATAAAATTTGAATATTGTATCATACTTTATGTTGTTCAAAGAATTAAATATATATCTACATTATTTTTTTTAATTGAATTTCTAAATAAGCAAGTTGCTCTGCCCCACCCTGTATGTTGTACAACACTTTCTACGTTGTTTATATTATTCTGTAAGTAATATAATATTAATATTTTATATGAGATGTGAGCTATAGAAGAGTATACATAATTGATTTATAGTAATTTGCAAAATATGTGCATAATATACTAACCTAGTGCTTATGACAGTTGTTTCGTCAACTGAGTTCATCTGATAGCAAAATATTAATTCAATCGACGCCTAATTGGTCTAATATTCCTTCAAGTGTAAATGTTTACCCACCGTGATAAAACTAGATTGATTATTGTTAATTTCTCAATATTTTGTGGAAAACTTTTAACGAAAATATCCAATTATTTATCCATAAGGAATTTAATACTACGAAAAACACGAACAAATAACCTAATCTTAACTGATGACAATAGTATGTCTTTTATAAATTATGATATGTGATACGAAAACTTTGATGGACTATTTATCACTATCAGTCATTACCACCGTATGTACGGAAATTTTGTACATCATAATTTAGAACCTTAATCATTATCGGTCTGTAAATATAAGTATATAATGATATACGAGTATCACATTATTGAGAATGATGTCCCAAAATTACTAAATAAATTCATACTTCTTTTCGTCGATTAAAGGAACTGCAAAATGGTATAATTAGTAAATAAAAATATTTGTCTACCAAAATCGCTTCCTACTTTCACTCTTGCTGTTCAACAAACACACTTTGACATGGTTATCATTCACATGTTTTCAAATATCATAAATCACACTTTATGGAACTCGTAAATAACCTTATTAAACATGAATTGGCTAGTTTAACTTTAATACGTTTGGCATAATTGTCGAAACATTTTAGAAATTCAATACTAATCAATAAAATTCGTACATCAAAAAATGGTTTAGTTAATAAATAGAAACATGCCAGTAAAAAATATTTTATCAAAATTGTATGCCTTCCCCTTCAACCCCCTCGCAGTAACAGTTACCTTTTTAACATTTATAAATGAAATGAGATTGCGTCTTATAGTTCATTTGAAAAAAATTAAGTTTAAAATTTTATAGTCTGTTTGTATACAATCAAGTATGTGCTGGAGCGAAGGAACAGTAAACTGTTTTTTTTTTAATACAAAAATATTAAAGCTTTCGTTTCCTGTTATTTAAAAGTATTACCTACTGTTAAATAGCATAATCCTGTTTCCGTTTAATAAATTTGTGTCAACTTATGAGTCTAGTTATTTATCATTGTTAATATGATTTAATTATTATTTTAATAAAAATAAATGGATATATTAGCAGATATTGAAGATAATCTACATAAACCTACACCATTCTAGGCGATCATAATATTAGTAAAATCCTTCTATTCCTTCTTGCGTCTTAAGATAAAATCGACCGTAAGTTATTGAAAAAAATAAATTAATATAGTTTGAGAACTTAACAGTTGATGTTCCGAAGAAAAGGTTCTTTCCTTTAATGAAGCAATATTTGACTTAAATGGGATAGTAACATAACAAACAGAGCTGAAGATATTAGAGTAGAAAAAGCATCCAATTACATTGGATGCGCACACTCAAAATCCTAAGAAAACGAACATTTGGGCTGAAATTATAAATATATAAATAGTTGGACTATAGTTCTTTGATGGCATGGATTTCTTGCACACATTTTTAGTTCGATGGTTAAGAAAACTTTTAACGAAATTGATAGAAACATAAGGTAACTAGTAAGACGGAGCATTTTGCAGTTTTAGTTAGATTTCAATGGGTGAATTAGTAGACACAATGAAATTTAGCAGCCAGCCCATTCTCCAGATTTTAATCCGCTTGATTATGTTAAAAGTAATTAAAGATCGATGGTCAACTTGAACGTTGATGATTAAAAACACACAATAAAGCAAGAAAATCATCAAATCACCAGAGAAACAATACAAAATGTTTTAGAAGAACACAATGTAAAATAATACAGAAACACAAAATTGGTGTTATGCGAGTAGCTAAGTTTTATGCTGTTAAATTATACGTTAAAAGTCTTATAGACTACGCTAACATCTATAATACCCTGCCAATATCGTATTAGCCATATTCAATATGTCAGAAATGCTTGTCACTAAAATATGTAAATTTTTATTTGTACTTATAAAGAGGCCCGCTTATATATTTTGATTCATCATAAAAACGTTGTGCTATTTAATATACGATTCCCATTAAAGAAATATGCCGAAGACGTTTTATCAGTTGATGTCATAGAAATAGAAAGTGATCATTTATATTTACTACACCTGTTTTTTTGTTTAGCTAAGCATGAAAGGAAATTTTTAGGATACACTTTATTTCCATTTCCTAAATACTGTTTAGGTAACGTGATATATGTCACTTTGCTGTCAGTCATACCGAAGGTAATGAAACAATATCGTTAATACTCTCGGTACAAATCCACTCTACTACATATATGTGCTACTGGTACTCATAGATCTATCGTCTCCTAGTAGAATTTATAATATGTGGCTTAATACAACAAATTTTAGCAAGAAAAACCTCTTGCTAAAAAGTTCAGGGTTCAACCCACTCAATAATAATAATATATCTTGTCCTAACGGATTTTCCCAAAGCTTTTAATAGCTCATGAAATAATTCTAAGAGAAAAAAAAAATTTTTGTGGGCTTAGTAAGCCACTAATATTTGTTTCTTAACTGCTAGGTCATAATATGTAGCATATAATGGATTTAATTCTAAAACATTCTGTCCTACATCTAGAGTACCACAGGGGTCCAATCTAAAACCATTACTGTTTATAATATTTATTAATAATATTACTAGTGTTCTAGATTATTTGCAGTCGATCTTAAAATATGATGTGCTATTGATATTCTTAACAATCGTTTATTCAAAAACAATTATTAAAAGTGGAAACTCGGTGTAGGAGAAATAGACTAGATTGGAATTCGGAAAAGTGTAAATAGCTGACTTTTACTCTGAAGATACAGCCAAGTTAAACATACGTATGTCGTAAATCAATCTGAGATAAATTCCTGCCGATTTATAACAGATATGTATATGTAATCTTCGACAATAAGCTCTCGTTTACTGAATATATCGCACAAACCGCATCGACAGCATAGAAAACGTTAAGGTTCATAATCCTGTAGCTGTAAAACTTTTAAAAACGTTCATTCAATTGAAATAATTTATTATTCGTTTGTACGCGCGAAGATGATTCTAATATATGGTACCCCTAGTATAATGATACAAAAAATCTGTTGGAACAAGTTCAGAGAAGATTTAAAAAATGTTTACATCATAAGATATATGGAATATATCCTGAGAGAGACTACAATCATCAGTTACTACTTAATAATTTTCAAATGTTGCCTTACACTTGAGGTACGTCTTGTCTAGCATTAGTTTTGGCTATGAATATATATAACGAAATTGATTGTAGTTATCTTGTTGGTCAGTTGATTTTTCGAATACTACTCTTCTAGATAATACCTACACCTTCCAATTACCAATACCAAAAATTACCAAAATAAACATACTTTTGCGGTTACTATTGTATTCAACATGTTATAATTTAAATAAAGTTAGTTTATTTTGTGACATATATCATGTAAGTTTAAAAAAATTACGTAATATTACTATTCAGGATTAATATACTTTTTTTTTAAAACATCATAATTTCAATATGTTGTAGACTCTTTTTGGATGAATATTTTCAATAATTCTGTGTAATGTTCTATTTTTTGTTTACATTATAGATTAAGTTTTAGCAGCAACCTTAGTTAAAATTTATATTACACATACCAGGTTAATATAATATTTTAATTAACTTGTCCTGTAATGGGTTCTAATCTGTTGGGCAATAAAGATATTATTATCATCATATTATTATTAACCAAACTGCGCCAAAAATTTCCTTCGAAGATATTTCTACAAATTGTAATTTATGTATGTCCATTTTACGTTTAGTACGTTGCTTTTATTACATATTAACAGTCAACATTTTTTTCTCAAATATAGTATCCCGTATATTATTATTGGATACCGAAGCAATTATCAAGAAACTGCAAACGTATTGTTACGATTGCTTTTATTGAACCATGGAGGTTAAATCTTTCTTTATCCAAAATAATTTACACAGATATTTTGTGAACGTTGTGTATGTGTTTTCGAGTATTAAACCTGTTACAAATATACGACCTTAATAGCAAGTGTACATATTAGTCATACTGTTGATGATATTTAAGAGTTTTTAATGTCATTAAGTATATGCCCAACATCATGGGAGATTAAAATGTATTAAACAATACTGCATAGAACTATAATTTCCTTGGCTAGTCCATTATCATCCAGTGAAAAAGCTGAACGACACAAATATGTAATTAACACAATCTCCCTTCAATTGACAATGACGGATATCACTTCCTGGCTTAAATTTTTTTTATATTCTCTTAGAATTTACTTTATATACTCTTGGAAAACCTCATATTATTATTACTTTGTTCTTTTATTATGCAAGGCGAGTCCAATGGAAAGTATTAAGATGTCGTAAGGAGGCTTATACTCCAACCATCTGTAGGTGAAAGAAGTGTCCTCTATCTCAGGATACCGCTAACTTTGTTACGTTTGTCAAAGGCATACTCGCTCACACTGTACTGACGAGACCCAAGATAAGGTCAAAACCGGTCTACAGTTAGCGATATCCTGAGATAGACGACGCTTTGCATCTTCCTTGTGATTTTCGAGCAATCTAAATCGCAGTATTTTATTTCCTATGTTAAAATAAAATACGGCAAATTTCGCCACGTATTTCAGCGCCCGTTGACGGCATATAGCCGGGGGAATAGCCGTTGTGGCTTAATTTGTTAATCCTTAATGTTTAAGGACCTACAGATAAGGAGTATAAGCCTCCTTACGACATCTTATAAAACTTACCATCTGAAAACTTTGCGTTTATAGATGGAAAGTATTAAATTCCTAGAATATAATATATTATAACAACTGTATGACTTAAATACCTAAAAGTTGTAATTCAATTTTTATTTGTTGTTGAATTGGCGTCTTAAAACGACTTACCGTATTTAAGCTACAAAAGTATATAAAATCTCTCCGTGGGAATTTATGATTTTATGAAATTAAAAACTGATCCGCTTCTTTTGAACTAGAGATAAGAACAGAAATAATATAATAATGTGAATAGCAAACAATTGCAAAGTTATTTATAGTGAATTTTTGTCAGTTAAACAACAATTAAACGTGGTTTAAAGAGCTTTTCCAAATGTTCTTTTAAGAAATTTATCTACATTCAGAAGTCATTGTAGCTCTTAAGCCACCAACATATATAAAGAAATAACTCCAACGGAATCAAAATAAATCTATAAACCTCCGCAGTTAACCTTGAATATTGCTTCTATAGAAGTTTAATGAACCGGTTTTCGTTGTATTAATAAACTGCAATGAAGGTTTCATATAAGTGCGTGTCCTTTTTCATAAAATGCTACATTTGTAATCGATATCTGGAATGGTGCCCAGCAGCACCCAATGTCATTAAGATGTTTATCGGTTGAACTTTTTAAAAGCCTTCTATATTACAGTTCTATAGTACAGTTGTTTTTTCAGTTATATATTTAGTAATTTTCTATTACTCTTTATGCAATCAAATAAGAAAGATATATGATTAGTCCATATTGTTTGAATTGGGTTTATTTGTTGTTCATTGGATTTCCATTACTTTTACTGTTCCTTAGAAAATTCATATTTCGTGATGTTTATAATGCAGTCTGTTAATAAGAGGTTAACAGTGTTTTGAGAAATAGTGATAATCATGGGCTACCTCAAATGTTTAATGAAAAACAACTGTTAAATATAAATAATAAATGTGTAGCTTATTTAGGAAATGTAAAGGGACTGGTCCTACATGCTATAAAAATCATCAACCAAGTGTTCTGGACAATACTGTCCAGAACAAGTAAAGTCCGTAGTAATTCTACTTATATAATACATTCTACATAATCATTACTTTTATGAAAGTATATAAGTTACTACACATTTTCGTTCGTTTGTTTTGTATACCAAAACCAAATAATGTATTTCCATAGACATTACAGATTCATTAGTGCATTATTCAAGAATATAAGGCGTATATATAAATGATATGGACTTCGTAAGCACCTCAAGCGGTATTTATTGAGAATTCACCTCATTAAAAAACAACTGAAAAATACAGTTCGTTTAAAAATAATTGCTGTAGCAATAAATCAATAATTATGATGGGTTACATCATAATTGTAGACACTGTGTCGCACAATATTCATAATATTGTTGTTAAATAATTTTTTTAAAACCTCTGCATTGCCTCTGTGACTGACCAAAACATTATTTTATAGATATCTGCAACGTCATAATATTCTATTTTATATCACAGTTCTAAACAAAAATGAATTCCTTAAACTTTCCCGAATACAATGATACTCTTAGGTATTAGATACTCTTAGATACATATTAGGACTTAACCGTTTATAAGATTAATTTTTTTTTTCAGAAACAAAGCAAATACGACGAAATATTTTTGACAGAAAATTTAAGGTTATTCAAAGTTTCCTCTATTAATAATTTGAAATTGACCAGCATGCGTGCAAATACTTTGTATTAAACGTTTCATCCTCTTTCTTATTCAGATCCTCTAAATTATTTGGTTTATTAAAATAGATCCCCAATTTTAAATAACCTCGCAAAAAATCTAAGATGGTCCAATGAGGTGAACGTGGTGGCCATTTAAATGGTTCTCGTCACCCTATCTCTCAGGTAAGGTGTTGTGGTGAAATGACTGGAAACACCATGACCATGAACATCGAAATGAAGGAAGCTCCGTTTTGTTGATATAATATTCTTTGGTGGAGAACATCATTATCTTCATTATTTATATGGGGAACTGCTAAAGCTGACCCTAAGTCGAAACATGAAAACTCAATATATCTAACAGCAATTTTTTTCAAAAAAGTAAATCCCTTAAAGACGAGTTTCTATCGTTTCAGCCCATGCATTTATGTATTCTTGAATCCAATGAGGATTCTCTACCGGTACCTGCAGTAACAAGTAATGTGCTGTTCCTTTCAAGGAAAAGGTCAACAACTTACTATTAGGAAATTACTCATCTTGTTTATAAAACAAATTTACACTAGATACATCAGTTTCACGACTAGCAACAGTGATCAATGGATATCGACACATTGATAAGCACCATTACATCTTTGAATTTATTTTATTACAATAAAAATTTACAATAGGAGTTATAGAATGAATCATAGTACTACAAATGTCATTTTTAAAAGTAATTGCACATCTTATTCTGTTACGGTATTTAAGAGTGAGAATAAAATAAACTTTATTAGGGATAATATGAGTATCCTTGTGAATAATGAAAAAAATTAAATTAAAGACGGTATAAAAAATTGGATGTATTTGTCGATCATAATTTACAATTTCAATATTATATTAATAGCAATATCAGAAGATTGTATGGAGCAATAAAATAACTATATTCAGGTAGACATTTTCTAAATGAAAATCTAAAAACTAACTTGAGTGAGTTATTGGTATTATAATATACTAGGCACAAAAGTTAAGGGATGTAAAAAAATCCTAGATTTTTAGATGATTTTCAAGACATTTCAAGACTGCAAAGTAACTTGGAGAAAAATAGTAACTTTTCTCCAAACAGAGCAATTTTAAAAAAGCAAATTGAAGCTTCAAGTTTCCAGAACTATGTTCAGAATTTTTTACATCAGCAATTTTTGCGTAAGCCATAAGAAAACCATCGGAATTTTTTTTTTACAAATTCTTGCTTTCCTTTCAAAAGGTACACGGACTTCAGCAATTTTTTTTTAGTGATTTCATCATAGCGCTTTTTTAAATGATTATCCTTTTTAATGTGAGTGGTCTAAAAGCCTTGTACAATGATTTTTCGCTGAGTTATCGTCATTTAAAGCAAAAAGGTCAGTTTTGATTTTTTTTCATCTTTTTTTTTTCTTACAATAATTAACATTTTTTGATAAAAAAATATGGATTATTGCTAAAAAACATTTTAACCGCAAAAAATGAATAAAAAATGAAAATTTCATCCTTAAATTGAATTTTAGCAGAAACGGCAAATTCAATCATTCCGAACACAATAAAAAAAATCGCAGCGTTTTGAAATTTTCAGGGATTCTTTGGGATACTTTGAGATTGAAAAGAAACAGTCAACATCCTTAGTCTATCCATTATTTTTATCAAAAACCAGTAACTACGACTTATAAACAGTACTGTGAACTTTTTAAAACCTTACTTGAATTTTCTGTACGATCATTATTTCCCGAGTAATTACCAAAGTCAGAACTGACCTTTTTTGCTTTGAACGACATAATTCGATAAATATTGAAGTCCATGGGGCAAAAATTTGGATTTTGTTTTTTGCGATAGTTTTCTTATGATTACTCAAAAACTGCTGATGATAAAAATTTTAACTCAAGATTATGCAAACTACAAACTTGGAGCTTCAATCTGCTTTTTTTTAAATTGCTTTGCGACTATTTTCCTTCACGTTACAGCCCTTTAAAAATCACCTACAAATTTAGGATATTTTTTATATTCCTTAATTTTTGTGCCTAGTGTATCTAGTGTGATGTAGCCCATCGTTTATGGGCTGTCTAATCAATTAAATGTTTATAGAATACAGACGGTTCAGTATGTTTGGGTAAGTTTCATTTATAATCAGAGATCGCGTTTCTTGAATGTTAAACGAGATTAAACCTGGTTTCGAGACGCAATTCGAAACATTACATGTTTCATATATAAATTAATGCAAACATCCTACCCTCCATATCTCAAAGAACTATTAATTACTAGATCCTCAATTCACTCTCGTAATTTAACACATTAGAAAAGTTCTTCATCACTGCATCTGCCTGAAAAATCTTTCACTTGACCAGTGAATATAGATATTGGCTACTTGTGTTTTTTTATTGAATTTTTATTTTATCATCTTTTTAAATTCATATCTCACCATATTAATATTTATTTAATTTTTTAAGATTACTGGTAAATAGTTGTTGCTTGTAAAATTACGTATGAAATTACTATGATTGAGTATGAGCAGCCATTATTATAATTATAAAAACATAAATATTTGCATTGAATTTAACAGTTCACTGGCTTTGTTACCGCTATTTGCCATTATAAATTTAAAATCGATTATAGTTGCTTTTAATTTGCAATCGAAAATATGAAGAGCTGAAACATACCCCGAAGAAGAGTCATGTCATAAACGTCGTGAAAGGTAACTGTTAAATTTAAAGCTGTATTTATGCCACATACGTACTCGTACGTATAATATCCTATTAACAGAGATCACGAAAAATAATATGGATGAACAATTTGTATGGAAAATTATATAAATTAATCAGTGCATCGCTTTTCCACGGTTGATTAATTTCCCTGCATGCCAATAAATGCTTCGCCAAATCCACATTAATATCTGCTTGGTTATTGAGAACAGTAACTGATAATATTAAATTAATCCCTAATTTAAGTCCTTGTTTCAGAAATCCGCTGCCGTTCACCTCCAACGACACTGCAGCAGCAACAAATCCGAACGGATGTATGCGGATTGGATTTGGTGGATACTTCAAGGTCTGCCATTCCAGCATTTGGTTAGAGTGATCGATTGCTTTTTACATGAGGGCATTAAGGTGAGCTTCGTTTTCTGGTTACTATTCCTATTTTTTTTTTGCATGCCGATAATTAATATTTCTTACGTACATATCGTTTTCTTGTGCAGGAAAAAGGTTATTTGATTCAATAATATGAGTTTCTTTGCATTTCATTTCATTCGGTTAGAAAAAACATTCTTTATTCAAATAAAAATGAATCTGAATAAATAAATAGCTTTTATTAAATGCGCGAATTATATTTCTTTAACTTTAAGGAGTATCTAAGCAAATAATATTTTATTTACTTAAAGGATTATATAAATATTTCTAAATAGAAAGTAAAAATACCACATCAATGAAGAATTTTATTAACTAAAATAATTATTTAGTTCATATTTCGAAGAAACCAGATTATTATTTTAATATACATAGTTTGTTAACTCGTTGAGGCAATAACTTTTTTGAATCAAAACATCCTTTTTCTCCGTTTACCGTAAACAAGTTTGTCGAAACAAGTGTATGTATATCTAGATACAAACTATTATGAGAATAATATTGGGCATTTTTGTCCCCAGCTGTAAAAAGCGTGATAAAAAAATGTGTGTACAGCGTGAAAATAAAGTTTCGAACAATATTCACAATTTTGATATTAAATGTATTTTTGAAACACTTGGAAGCCTGAATAGGAGATCCCTAATGTGGGATAAGGTGGTACTCGAAAAAATTTAAAGAATTTATCTCTGTTAGATAGAGAGGAGATTGCAATTTAAAAGAGGCTGATGACTCTGTGTTGTCACAACATAAATAAAATTTGAAAAAAAAAATTACGTCGATTGATGTCTTTTTAAAAAATAAGGTCGTCTTTTAAACTTTTTCCAAAGATCGTTTAGTAACAAAATTATGAATATTGTGCAAAGCTATGACTACGCTATACATCTTTTCCGTCTATTTTAATACATTCTAGTAATACATCTACATACGCTTATTATATTAGAATATGATAATATTCTAGTATAATATATATCTGAAAACTTACATTTTTATATGCAATACATACGTAAATATGTATAGAGAAATAATCGTATTCGTATATATCTATATAAGAATTTAATTTGAGAGCACAGACAGTAATAATCTGAAAGACGGTATGAGATACGAAGTTTTGAAGACGCAATAAATATTCCAGAATTTTTTTTCGATAAAGTATTTAGACATTTGTCAACATACTCAATATATGTTTTTAATTAGAACTGGTATTTTTTTCAATGGATTTAGATTTGAATAAAGCATATAATCCGAATATGGCGTCCAAAAGTATTTCCCTAAATGCACAAACAAACTTCGATGCAACAATGAGAATTTCTTGTTCAACAACATTTACTTCAAAGAACTTCTTTTTTTCGATAATCAATAAAACAGGTATAAGTAATGTCCGTGAGTAAACATTACTTTCCAGGTTCGGACCTAAATATTATAATAGCACAGATTATGATATATATTATTCTTAGTATTATTATACACAAGTTATACGAGGTCTGATAAAAAAATACGGTGAACGAATTTTTATAGCAGAAACAGCTGACGCTACATCTGTGTGAAATAATGCGTCCGATAGCCTGATATTTTGAGATAGTCACTGTCAAGTTTGTGATACAGTAAACACAGACACGTGTTTACTGTGTCTGTCGCGCATTATGGATTTCGAAGAATCTCATGAAATGTTACAATAAGTGTATGGTGATAATGTGGTAACTATGAAGACTGTTTACAAGTGGTGTGAGCGATTTAAAAATGGAAATGAGTGTTGAAGACGAGCAATGGTCGGAACGTTCTTTCACCTCAAAAATAAATGAAAACAATGGAACAGTGAAAAACAATTTGTTCAAACAGGCGATTAACTGTTCTAGAGATCGAGAGAACGATGTACGGAGAAGGAGACCAGAAAAATGGGTCAATGACTTCCACCTTCATCGTGACAACGCGCCGTGCCACATGTCGTTTTAGATTCGCGAGCTTTTGCCTGAAATAATATTGCTCTGTCCACATCCGCCTTACTCTCCATATTTAGCACCATATGACTTCTATTTCCAAAAATCAAAACCGTGCTAAAAGGAAAACGTTTTGACATAATTCTCCACTATGAGAGAGCCACGACGAAGTAACTGCAGGCCTCTCCGAAAGAAGCCTTTCAGAAATGCTTCCAATCATGAAAACAACGTTAGGATAATTGCATCGCTAGCCAAAGACAGTACAGTTGAATAAGATTTCTTAAAATTTGAAGTAGGCTTATTACTTTGTTCATAATAAAATTATTCACCGTATTTTTTTTCCATACCTCGTATATTATTAACCAAAACAATTAATAACAAATTTTTTGAAAATTTGCTTCCCTCGGCATCATTGCATTTTATCCTACTCTTATATAAAAATATATTTTCCACATTACGTTCTGTAAAATAATTTAACAAAAGAACAGGAAAATATTTGCAAACTTTTATAGTTTTCAAAAGATGGGCCAATATATGGTTTGGAATGTAAATTTTGGCACTACGATTATTTAAATATTTATAATAACAATATTATTTTAAAATGTAGAGTATGAACTTGAACATTTTCCATTGTTAAGGACACGTGTATTAAAATGGCGATGCAATTTTTCTGTCATGGATAAACCATCGGAAATGAATACTTACTTATATTTTTGTATATGTACCACATTAAAACATGCTTAAATACATAAAAAAATTCACTTTATAATATCTTTCGATATAAGCATATTTATCTTAATATATTCGAGAAATATTAAGTTTCACTTTGTATCTTTTGAAGTAGTATAGAAGCAATTTAAATTAACTGCAATTCTTTCTTCATTTTGAAAAAAGTAACTTGATATGCCATCAGCTTTATAGTATAACTTTAGTATAATTAATTTGTAATGTTTGCACACATAATTGTTAGTGCAATATAAAAGTCATCAAACTTGCGAATTTTAATACTTTTTAGAATAAGATAAATAGAATTCCTCGTATAATTTTTGTTTTTATTTCTATTTAAATTATAAATATTTTGAATCTATTAATATGAACTGGTGTTCTATAAAGTGTATTTTGGCTTGGCACAGCACAATCTTTTGCCAACTGCATTTTTCATGTCTGGCGATTGTTTTCAAAATCAGAAACATTTTAAAAATATGTATGTACTCTGACAACCAGAACGATATTTACTCGCAACCGCTACTGTAAACGCATTTTTTTAAGCATGTGATAGAAAACAATTTGGTTGTCAGGCTTAGTAATATATTTTATAGTAAATAAAAAAAATACAAACGAAGCCAATAAACTATTTTTTAGTAAGTATATTTTAAGGTTATATACTTTGCTTCATCTATAGCAGAATTTTGTTACCTATGTAGCTAATAGTTGTATGCGTATGCATATGCACAGTGTATAATTTTTAATAGCTAAATATTTTTTTATATACAATTTTTTTTCGAAATAAAGGCAATCGAATTTTATTGTTTTATGCCAGATTTTTCCTTTGCATTTAGTATGCAGTCAATTTTATATAAAAAACAATGTTAAACAACAAAACTATTGAAGTTCAAGAGGGATAACTGTATAATTGAAAGTGCCAGTCTGATAGATTTTTTTTTAACTTCATTCATTGACACAGCGTCATCAACAATGAATATACAAAAAACTAATTTTCACCTTGCTAATAATTATAATGGCTCCCCAATGTATTTGTTTCAAAAGCCTGCTTAGATATATTATTGCCTCATATTAATCAATGAAATAAATAATACCTACTGTTTTAGATTAAAGAGAGATACGCAAAAGATGTAAAAACAATGAAATTTTCCTAATAGAAAAAAGCATGCATACTACCTATGTTTTTAATTATAATAGAAAATTTGCCATTCGACGTTGTTCCAATTTTTTTTTCTGAACAAACATCAATTCCAATACTAAATCATCGAGAAAATTTAAGAAAAACGTTGGTGTTTTAAACAAAAACTAATTTTTTCTCATTTTGTGACAAACTAAAATTTTGAAAATTTTATTACCAACCGATAAGAATACCCATTTGGGTCTATTTTAACAAGTTGCTTGTAATCAGTTTCTTGGTAATATCAGATTGCCATCATATTAAGTTTCGAAAAGAGGCCCGTATGTCGCCAATTTTAATTTTGGTTTCAATATTTTTTTAAACAATTTTGAAATAATAATGCAACAAAATATTATCTCCCCCAAAAATAAACTGTGGATAATCTAAATCTAAACAAATCCCTAATAAAAAATGTGCCATGATATTCATCATCATTAGGTCATCAGTCCTAAGACTGGTTGGACGCTAACCTCCAGCTTCTCCTATCTTGTGTTAACCTACGCATTTCGCTAATTGTGCTACAACCTACATCCCTTACTATTTGCGAGCAGTAGTCTAATCTAGGCCTACCTCTGCCTTTCTTCACTCCTATTTCTGCCTCCAAAATATCGCGGACTATTCCCCCATGTCTCAGCAAGTGGCCTACCATTCTATCTCTTCTCTTCTTTAAGTTTTTCCACATACTCCTTTTCTCGTCGACTTTCTCCAATACTTCTTCGTTTCTAACCCTATCAGTCCATGGTATTTTCATCATTCTTCGGTAACACCACATCTCAAAAGCTTCTAATTTCTTCCTACTTGCTTCCCCTACCGTCCAGGTTTCGCAGCCGTAAAGTGCCGTGCTCCATACATATGTTTTCATGATATTAAGTTTCGAAAAAATGGCTTTGTCGCCAATTTTAATTTTCAATCTTTTTGAAACAATTTTGAAGTAATAATGCAACAAAATATTGTCTTCGGCACAAATCTAAACTGTGGAAAAAAAACTATTACTTACAAAACTAATTCACTGTCATCTTGTATGTTTTTCTATTTGTAAAAGAATCATAAGGGTTTTATAATGCTGTTTTTAATAATTATGAAATTAACCCTTACGACCCATTAATTCGTTCGGGAACCACTATAATTCGAGAACCAAATAATTGTTTTCTAATACTAAAACCTATTTTAGTTTTGTCTATCTTTAATTTCATTAATTATATTAATTTCTGTTGTTCAACCAGCCTCTAACATCCATTTTTTCTTAGTACAAACTTATTGATAACGTCTGGCGTGCTCAAATATACTTAAATCTTGTTTAATTTCCACGAAATCAGTCACAACTTTTTGCATAAACAGTATTAAATTTAGTATGGTTTTATTAGATAACTTTTTTTGAAATCAGTTTGTGTTGCAACCCTAATAACTAATAAGTGATGAAATAGTGAGTGATAATTTGACCGTTGTTTATTGATACTGAATGAAAATATTTTACTTTTGTTTATGTTTCAATTCCAATAATAACGATCGGTATTTGTTACTATTGAAATTTATCTAACGATGTGATAGATAATGGCGGAGGCGAAGGTTAAATTGATTTAGTGCTAAATATACACGTACTGTAGTAAACTACGAATATTTTAATATTATATCGGAATCAGAAGAAAAACAGTGATTTTTTGTGGACAACCATTTAAGACAAGTTCAGACATATTCCGTCTGTTTTAGTTTTAATTGTAGTCCAAATACAAATCTTAAACATGTTTCTTAAATATATCATTTAATAATTTCTTAATAGTTATAGTGTCTATTTTGGTTTGTTTTGTTTTGACGATCTTTCTTGGGAACATTATTAAACATTATTTTGATATCCTCTTAAGTAAACATAAAAATAGATAGAATTAACCATTGTTTGTGATAGTTAATCACAATGGTATTTTAAAATACCTTACTTCGTTTCTACAATTACACAATAATAGTTATCTGCCATTTTTATTGTAGTTATTAAATGAAACATTCAGTAGTTGGATCACCTTGAATATCATCTGCTACACCAAAGTGAACAGCGTGTAATCATTTTAATATGTTAATTTTAACTCATTTGTAACGGATTAATTAATTTAAAACAATCAGGTAATTGCGAAACATGCAAAAAAAAAGTACAAGACATATTTTGCAGCTGCCAAAGTCAACCGAATACCATTTGGATATTTCTATTTCATTCGTAATATTTGTTACTATTATAATAACATTATTATTTATTTAGAAACGGTTCAATGGAAGTTAAAAATCATTCCAATAACAGAGTTACACATAATTATAGTAATAGTAACATTAAGATGACGACAAAATAAATTATAGACGAAAAAATGAAACTTAAAAGCCATACATACATTTTAAAATTGACTCTTACTTAAAAGGAAATTAAATATGCATGGGTAGAACATCAATAAGATAAGAAAATTAAATTGATTTAAAGTAACTATAATATAACAAATACTAAATAATATGCAATGATATAATGGGCTATTTATGCCTTTTTAAAAACAAAATTTATTGAAAATACAAGTATAAAAAAGAAAATAATGCAAGAAAGAAAACAGAAAATAAAAGCCAAAGTTAATTAGTAACAAATGTTAAAATACTCGTGACTATTTTAACATTGGTCTGACGTCTTACCTGGTTATAGGTGAAATTAAAAATATCAATATTATTAAAATATTCATTATAATTTTTTTAGCATTAAATAAATGGGAGTTCTTGGAATACCGACTATGTCACTTGGTGTGACATAGCCCTAAGTAAAACCAATTACAACATACTGCTTTACATTAGGAGCAAAATTTTCAATGAGGTGAAAATGGAATTAATTTTATTCTTAAATATTTTGGAAATAACCAATTTTTTTCTTATAGGCGGTTTGAAGTTAACCTCAAAATGCGTTATGGTATTTTCGTAAAAAGCATAATGGAGATTTCTTTAAATTTACCAATTAAGAATTTTATTTTATTTTTTTCTAATCTTTCTGTATATTTAATATAAAAAGTATTTCAAATTACCCAAGCATACTGAATATGACTATGAATCAAGGAATTATATTGATTATAATCAATATAATTCATTGGTTTTTCACTCTACAAAAATTTTTTTGTCTTTGTCCTAAAATTTATTTTACGAGATTTCTATTCATTATGCTCAAAAATAAAGGAAAAGTACCAATATTTTATATAAAGTTTGCTTTTGTGATAGTTATGATAATACATTTTTTTGAGTTATCGTATTAAATATTTAAAAATACCGCCAAAAAATAAAGGAGTTGTAACTTTCACACAGTGTCTACAGATGTCTCTTAAGTGATAAACAACAATTGACTGTTTTGTAAAAGACTCAAAGAGATTAAAATGTCGTCGAGAAAGTGTAAACATGATGTTGATGCATTTTGTTATATATGTGGTATATTTATTAAAGTACGAGATATAAAATTTTATTTAAACGCATGTGAAAAGCTTTGTGAAGCCTATGAAGCATATTTAAACTGCCCTGTTCGGAATCTAGACAAGCCCTGGGCTCCACATGTTGCCTGGGCTTGGCCACATGTGTGAACCTATTGCTGAACCTGAAAATGTATTAATGCCGCCTTTACACATCAAGTTAGGGCTTATGAAACAATTCGTAAAAAGCTAGATAAAAAATCTGAAGCTTTTATATTTTTAAAAAACTTTTCCAACGCTGTCAGAAGCAAAGGTTAAAGCTGGAATTTTTGTTGGTCTACAAATTAAAAAAAAAATGCCAGTGAAGAATTTCCAAAATTACTTACTAGTGCTCAAACAAAAGTTGGGGTAGTTTTAAAGCAGTAATCTCAAGGTTTTTTATGGAATAACAAAGTTGAAAATTACCAAGAGCTACTTGAAAACATCTTAGAAAACTTCTGACTGTCTCTAAAAGTACATATGCTACATGCTCGTTTAAATCAATTTGAAAGCAACATGGGTGCGTACTCAGAAGAACAAGGAGAAGGAACCAGGAGGTTTTCATCGAGATATCATGAACTTCAAACAACGGTATCAGGGCCAATAGAGCGAAAATATGATGGGTGACTACATTTGGAGTTTAGTGAGAGAAAGTACTTATGAACATGAAATAAAAAGTAAAAGGGTTCACTTTTAAACTTTTTTCTACTGTTTTGTAATTTGATATGATAGTAAAAGTTAATAAAAATCATATATAAATATATTTGTTTCCATTTATCTATAAATAAAAATTTAAACTATGGATTTTCTAAAATACTGTTCAATCGTGCTATGTTGTTGAATAGCTTTTGTCAGTGTTTAAAAAAAGATTATTTTACAGAAATTATAAAAGCGCATTGCACCATTTTACAATTTAACACAATCAGATAAACTATTTACTCTTTTATAACATTTTAAATCATCGGTATACAGTTATAATGCATAAAACAACTGTCAATATAGTTTAGAAATAACGAAATTAGAAGAGGTCCTAAGTGTGACTCCTGAGGAACACCATATGTTACTTTACCAAATGACGAAAGACAATTATTAATTATGTTGACACATGATCTACTTATTTAAAATATAAGTTGTAACCCGTCTTAGTAAATTACCTAGAATACCAATATTTTCGATCTTTATTAAAAGAGTATTATAATGCACTTTATCAGCTTTCAAAAAATTAGTATACACGACATCAACTTGGCCTCCATTGCACACTGCATCATTGATGGCCTTTACAAATAATATTAAATTAGCAATTACAGAACGATCTCAAAGAAAATCATGCCGATATTCACTGATAACATTTTTGTTCTAAAAATATTTAATCAGATATGGCCTCAAGTAACTTGCCGGCGAAGGACTAATAGAACAAATATAGGAGGATAGTTACTTACCAAATTTATACTTTCACTTTTGAATATTGGAATAACTTACGAATTTTTCCAGTCAGTTGGAAAAATACCCTCTGATAGAGATTTATTATATATAATGAAGGGATGTGAAATAGCGTTTTTATAGTTTATAAAGAACAATGGCGGGGAGCCGTCAATCCCAGCTCCCTTTTTTGTCTAAATTATCAATCTGATGTTTAACCTGTTCGATGGTAATCATGTTCATTGGTTGGACTTAATTTTTTTACTAAAGATGTATCCGAAGGCTCAAACATTGATGAAAACTAATTAGAAAAACATTCACAAATAGCGCTGTCGATGGATGCTATTTCATCCTGATCTTGCAGAAACTTTAAATTCACTTTAGAATAATTTTTAGTAGCTATAAATGACCAAAAACTTTTAATACCATTATCTAATTTATTCTTGATTTCACAAATATGTTATAATAATGTAAAATAAAATATGTGATAATTTTTATGATCATTTCTTATAGATACGTTGACTAGTTTACGGACATTTTCCAATGACACTAATGTAAACCTTTATTAATGATCTAGTGTAGTTTGAAAATCAAGTAGGATAATATTTTTAATTATTTTATGTTGCACAAATCTTGCAATTATATTATAAGAGTATATACTCCACGCACAGTGTAAATGGGTAAGAGTGATAGGGAGAAACACACTTCCTACAGGAAAAATATCAGTAGACATTCCTATTATTATAATGTTAAGATAACAGCACTCTAAGTGTAATAACGTTGAATTTTTGAACAGAAAAAAATGTGAGAATTGTATAAGTCTGCTGTGTTTCCTGGATATTTTTTGCTGGTAAAAATAAAAATAGTTCAATCTGATTATAACTTTCATCGTATAGATATAATAAATACATCAGACATATAAATGCTTGTAAATGTAAATATCATTTTTAATCCAATAAATCATTTATAAAAATTTAAAAGCGTTTTAAAATAGAACGAAATTTATTTTACGAGCAAAATATGAACGATTGATTCATGGTTTATTTTAAATGTGATATGAGCGGGGTAAAAGGAATCTAAATTTCATTTGAAAAATACGAACCGTGAGCATAGATTATGACATTCATACGAAATGTATCATGTATAATATCGGCCCACGTCATTTCCTACTTTCCCATTTACACTGACGAATATAAATTGGTGTTATATTTTAGATTTTTTTGCCAAATTGCATAGATCTTCTCACTTTCTAATTGTTTCACACCCACAATGCTTGGCATTTGGTATTTGGTAAAAAAAAAATATTAACATGCTAAGTGATTAAACGTATATTTATGCTTTTTGTGTGAATCTGTGTCGACTGTAGAAAATTATGTAAATGGAGAAAACAATTTATTTACGATAACAAATGGTCCTTAATTCGCCTTAATTATTCGACGAAAATATTCCCCTACGTTACTATACTTAACATGTTACTATAAAGTTATCGAAGTCTGCATCAGTAACATATTTTTTATTTAATCAGATATTTATCTTTGTCGGAAATATAGAACAGACGCGTCTAGAATTGTATATCATACAGGCTACTTGATCTAAATTTTAATTTTATATACAACCAGCTTTCAGATATTTGAAATAGTGTCTACTTACTTCTCATTGTAATATATAGATATTACAAGTACTTTTATTTTCTTTTTTCTTTATTTATTGCGCTATTCTACAGGTCCTTAGACCCAATTATATAATAGGTAACAAAATAAATACAAACTAAACATATATGAAAAAAATATATATATACATGTATACAAATACGTTTTATACTTGTACACTTAATAAAAAATAATAAGAGAATTAAAAATAATTTTAACATACACGATTTTATGAAAGCAAAATTGCAGTTGGAAATATCTACGCAATCCTGAAATTCATTATAAATTGAACACATAATATAGGATCTTCCATTAGGAACGCTCGAAATTTGTTGTGGACTTATAACGGCCATGTTGTTAAAGCAACACACATTCTCAAATTTGTTGTGAATTGTTCAGTAAAGGTTATAGTGTTCAACAACGTGTGCAAATCATCAAATTTTGTTTTCATCATCATCATCATCATCATGAGGTCATCAGTCCTAAGACTGGTTGGACGCTAACCTCCAGCTTCTCCTATCTTGTGCTAACCTACGCATTTCGCTAATTGTGCTACAACCTACATCCCTTACTATTTGCAAGCAGTAGTCTAATCTAGGCCTACCTCTGCCTTTCTTCACTATTTCTGCCTCGAAAATATCGCGGACTATTCCCCCATGTCTCAGCAAGTGGCCTACCATTCTATCTCTTCTCTTCTTTATGTTTTTCCACATACTTCTTTTCTCGCCGACTTTCTCCAATACTTCTTCGTTTCTAACCCTATCAATCCATGGTATTTTCATCATTCTTCGGTAACACCACATCTCAAAAGCTTCTAATTTCTTCCTACTTGCTTCCCCTACCGTCCAGGTTTCGCAACCGTATAGTGCCGTGCTCCATACATGTTTTCAAAAATCTCTTCCTTGTTTCTAAGTTTATTACCCCCGAGCATAAAAGTGCTTTCTTTTTGTTAAAAGCTATTCGACCCTGCGCTCTTCTTTGTTTTATGTCTTTATCGCTTCTTCCATCCCAATTTATTTTACTTCCTAAATAAGTGAAGTCTTTAATTTCCTCCAATCTTTCATTATTAATTTGTACTTTCGTTTTTGCTCTGCTCTCGCGCCCTCTGCACACTAACACTTTAGTTTTGTTTTTATTCACCCTCATTCCGTATTCCTCTGTCAGCGCTGCCTCCATTTTGTTCAATGCTGATTCTAATTCCTCCTTACTAGATGCTAATACTGCTATATCATCCGCGAATCTCAGCATTTTTAGTTTCTGTCCCTGTACTTTAATCCCGAAATCCACTCTATCTTTTACCACATTAATCGCCTCTTCGGTGTACAAATTAAAAATTAGCGGTGATAGCGTACATCCTTGTCTTACTCCTTTGCTAATACCTACTTCCATTTTTCCCCTTCTACTTCTATAACAGCAGTTTGCTCTTTGTATAGATTGTGTACTACTCTCCTATCTCTATACTTCATTTCCGCGCTCTTTAGTATCTCGAACATTTTTTCCCATCTTACGTTATCAAAAGCTTTTTCTAAATCTACAAATCCTATATAAGCGTTCTTTCCTTTTTCTATTGTTTTCTCTAACATTACTCTTAGCGCTAGAATAGCTTCGCGAGTTCCCCTATTTCGCCTAAACCCAAATTGGTCTTCTCCTAGTATTTCCTCCGCTCTATTTTCCATTCTCTTCTGCACTATTCTTGTTAAGATTTTTGACGCATGGGAGGTTAGGCTAATCGTTCTAAAGTTCTCGCATTTGTCGGCTCCTCTCTTTTTCGGTATAGTAACCATAATGTTCCTCTTATAATCCTCCGACATCTCGCCCGTTTCGTATATGTATTTTACCAATTCAAACATCCTATGTGCTACTTTCTGTCCCGCACATTTCAAAATTTCCGCCTGTATTTTATTTACACCCGGCGCTCTATTGTTCTTTAGCCCCCTTAGTGTTATTTCAAATTCCTCTCTCAATATAGGTTTTCCTACATCTTCCCTATCGATGCTAGATTCTTCCTCTAATATCTCTCCTAATTCCTGACCCTCGTATAAATTTCCTAAGTACTGCTTCCATCTATCCGCTTTCTCCCCTCTTCCGATCAGTATTTCCCCGGATTGACTCCTAACGTTTCTACTTATTGTTCCTATATCCCTGAAGTTGCTCTTAATTATTTTGTAAGCCTCATCGGTCTTACCTACTTGCAGCTTATCTTCTACTTCTTTGCATTTATCCTCTATCCATTGTTCTTTCGCTTTTCTACATTTTCTAATGATTTCCCACTTTATTGCCTTATAAGTTTTCAGTCCTTCCTCGTCTCGTCTGTTTTTGTAGCCTCGTCTCTTTTGTATTAAGTTTAAGATTTCGTCCGTTATCCAGGGCTTCTTAGTTTCCCTTTTCTCGTGTCCTAAAACGTCCGTAGCTGCGGAATCTAGACTATTACCTCTATACCCTCCCACTCAGTTTCTGCGTTCTTGATTTCGTCATTACTTGCTTTATTTTATTTTACCAAAAAAATAATATTGTAATCTCAAATTACTGTTAATGAACCAATCCATACACTGAGAGAAATAATTGTTTATTTCTCATAAGAAATGTATTTATTTGACCTTAATTTTTTCAACGTAAGTATGCTAAATTATAACTAATTGTAATATATTTTAACTAGTTACTTAATAATAATTTTATTGTACTAAGCATCTGTTCATATATATTAAAATAATTTCCATTACGCTGAATACTTATGCAGATAAATGAGATACGTTATAAAGGGTAGCATTTTATATGGCGCTGACATAAGGCAGTCAGACGTCGGTATAGACACGATAGGCGGGAGCTATACGATTCAATTACTTTAAACAACAAATTGTATATCATTACTTGACCTGCATATTAATTTTAAATGTATTCAGATACATATTGATAATATATAATTGTTCTTGCAATAGATACATATTACCGGTTACAGGTACGTTTATTTTAATTATGAAGAAGAAAATTAAATTATGGAGAAAATATAGTTAAATATATTCAACCAAAAGTTTTGTTTTGTCAAAAGTATTTTCATTTATATAGTTGTTTTCAGCGAGAAGTGTAGTTGAACTGGAATAGATATATGGTATTGATTTGGTACATCAATGACTTCACATGTTAAAAAATGAGAATATTAAATTCTATCTAATATGTTTGGCATTGACCAGGAGTTATTAAATATATTCGAAGTTATGATTTGTTTAACGGAAACTTATAGTTGTTTCACCAATTAGCATTTATTTGTCATAAACGTAATTCATTAACAATAAATAAATTGTTTTCTTGGTGTAATTACGGCTATATATATACACGCTCAAATATATTTAGCGAAAAACATTTTTACTTTGTAAGACTATCGTATTCAACGAGTTTAAATAATAGTTTCTACTAATACCTTTGTTAAATAATACATGTTCTATTTTAGGTGTTTTATAGAACAACCATGGCAATTCTGGTCCTCTTCCACAAGAGTTCCTCTTCATCATCGTCGGAATGGTTGGCCGAAATTCAGAAGAACGGCATTGAGAGCGCCCTCAACAAATTCTGCAAGGAAATGCCTGTCACGCCACAGAAAGTATTAAAGGTAGCATTCGGGATACGGGGGCTCAGCTCCTCCTATATATCCCGCGTATTCTTAAGGACTGAAATGCTCTTGAAGAGCGAAGGGGTGCTCAACGGATCGAAGAAACTGATCAAGTCGAGGTCCAGCGAAAACTTGCCAAATAGTCAGAGTCAAAATAATATTCAGATGGTGTCGCACACACTCACGATAAGAGAGGTTAGTTTCAGGACTTTTTAAAGATATTTTTTTTTATTTATTAAAATTAAATTTTAAAAATCATCGCGAACAAATTACGAATAAGTCTTGCTTTGACACCTAAAATTCTATGAGGGTATCAATAGCTTGGGATATATGCACACCATAAACAAATGAGGCCTCCACTAAGGGTTCGGTGTAAGAATATTTTTGCCTTGATCTTGCATCTGAGATTTAAACTAATATCAAGCATGCACAAAATGCACTTTATTAGATTTCCATGGATTGTCATTATTTTTTAGCTTAGATATTAGCCACATTCTGTTCATTGAATAAATATAAATGTACTAAGTGAGAAATTCACGACCCCAGGAACACTTAGCATGAACAATTTGGCATACATATAGATGGTCTTAAAGTTAATATATCTATGAAGTCTTGGCGTGCACCTCACGAGAATAATGAAAACATTGGAATTTAAAATGTAGTTTCAAAATATGTTAAAAAAATTCGCCACTTCCTTAACTACGTTCTTTAAGGCGGTCATTCGATAGCTGCTTATACCGTAACTTTTTTTCTTATTTGTATAAATAGGTCGATAAAACACAAATGATAAATGGTTTTCAATACGTTGTCCTTTTTAGCTACAACGTCTAGGATGTATTTATCATAAAAGCATTAAAAATAGAATATTACGACGTCGTAGACATCGAACAAATGATTGATTATTAATACAGTTAACTGTCTTAATATATCAGTGAACATAAACGTCATTAACATTCATAAAGATTTATCTTGCTTCACTTAATCTTGATGACAATTATGCAAACTTTAACATGGGAATAAGATTCGGAGGATGCAATTAGCTGTGCATTATGGAATTAATTTTAATGGCATTGTCTCGTTAAGCAATTTTCTTATTTTGTCTAATCAAAAAATTATTATTTTGTATTTTTTATTTAAATTTGCCTACTTTCAAAGCAGCACACTTTTACAATATAAATACTATTATTTATAAAAATTTCCTCCATATTTAACCCGGATGTCTTCAAAAATCTATCTTGGATACACCAATATTAATTCACATATAATATGTGATTTCGAACATTGGTGTCAAAAAGTAATTCTTGCATTTAAAATACTGGTTGCGTGAGTGAAATAGTGGTAATGGTTGCGTAAAGACCAAAATTCGAATCTGTAAATCAAATACCTATACCATTTCATGAGGTCTACAAAATGCTGCATCAGGAATTTTTTTCAGTTTTCGTAATATTTAAACACGATGTCAATAAACAGAAAGCTATTCTTAAAAAAAGTATTACTGTGAATATTAAAGAAAACTGTCAAGAAAAATTTCGGTATATTCTTCACTTCTAGCATAATTTTTTAAGAGTCTACACATTTCTTTATATCGTATTGAATAAGTAATTGTTTAGAATAAATGTGTACTACTATCTTGCTTTTTCACTTTCTTTTCACTGTAAAAATTATTGGAGATGCAAAAATAGTCATATTTTTCTATTTAAAGCTGTCATCCAGTTAGATCGGTTTAAGGAGATTCTTAAACTTTATTTAAACACATTTTTTCGTAACGTATTGCATAAATATTGTATATAGAATAAAGTATAAAGAATGTATATCGTTAAATCCTGCCCTTGGACTCTTCCTAATGCATTTTAAAAATTATTGGAGATGCAAGAAGAGACATATTTTTCTATGTAAAGCTATCATACAGTTAAAACAGTGTAAGAATATGCTTTAAACTTCATTTAGACACATTTATTTGGAACGTATTGCATAAATAATTATTTAGAATGATAATATACTTTTAAATCGTGCGTTTGGACTTTCTTTCTACTGTAAGAATTATTGTAGATGCAAAAACACACACGATTTCTATTTAAAGCCATCATCCAGTTATATTAGTTTAAGGATACTCCTTGAACTTTATTTATGCGTTTGAGGTCACTGTACGATACTTTTTCAACTCTTATGAAGCTCGTAATAAATTTTAATTTTTTTTTTTTTCGGTATATTAACTAATGTTTTTATTTCGATGTTAAATTTCTGTTCAAAAACCATGGATCATTATCCAAGGAATATTACGTATTCTAGCAATAATTTAAAATGAAATTTAATTTTTTTCAGTAGAACCCAGAGAAATATAACCACGATTTTGCAAACTAGTTTAGCAGGTTTATTAACAAGGTATAAGAATATAGTTTTTTTCCTGCAATTATTTTGTGAAGGTGAACTAGTGACATCATTAAATTCTTGTGTCAATGCGAAGTTGAAGGTTGCATAAAATTAATAATTATTATTACACATTGAAGCATTATATTTATTATTTTAAATAGCTGTCGAATTTGACTGTGGTTTTTGTGGTGCTGATTATTTTTACTGCTACTTTTTCTGACTTTCGTGACTTATTCGTAATTTGTTAATAACAATGTTATATATAAGAAGCGCGTGAACAGATTTTTTATATATATTTTTTTTCATTTGTGCATTTTGTTTTATTTTATCATTTACTGTATATTTTTGTGCTTTTTTATTTTTAACGTAATATTTGTGCTTACTAAATTGGTGAATGGTTTTTCTTTTGTATATATTTTGATTTCTTTTTATTTAGATTTTTTTTTATATTTTTCGTTTACTTTTTTGATCTATTGTATATTTTAAATATTAACCAATTAACAAAGTAGTATATGATACTCTGCGGCAGTTTATTTTCCCATAAGCGTTATTTTTTAATGTAAAATGTCTGCGTGAATAACGTAGACACCTCATTAAATATTTTTGTTTAACTTCTGTACGCACATATTCTGGAAATTAATATATAGTCCTCTTCTTGAAAAATTTGCCGCTCATAATTCGCCGTTTGAAGTAGGCTCGATTTTGAGCAAAAGCAGTAATTAATTCTATAACGATTACTAATAATACTGTATTTGAATTCTTGCATGACTCCTCTAAATATTTCTATATTCTTGGGTTAGTCTAGCTTTGCTATCATGTCTTGCGAACTTGATGTTTTAAACGTCCTCAGAGAATGAAATCAAGTGGTATCAAATCTGCATATTTTAGCGGCAACTCTTTGACCACATTCTTCCAATATATTTCTTAGGAAATATTTTCATTCAGTGCCTCACGGAAAGGCCGTAACGTAGCGCGTAAGTGAAATTATGCTCACCAAGCCTCACATTTTCGTCTGGTTCTTCATCGTCTAGAAGTTCCAAATAATGGTCGGCAGTGAGATTTTATATAATGAAAATATGCTTTATTTTTTCGTTCCCTAAAATACCTGCCCACCTCTAGAAACTGCGTATGATTTTTCATGCCACATCCACATGTGCATTGCTCCAATCCCTTCAAATAAATATTTGGTAACGTTTGGATCATCTATGATTTTTTCAGTCATTTATTCAAAAAATGTTCTGCCATAATATTCACTGAATTACTGATACATTTTCAGATTGAACCAGAACTAATGGATTATTAGAATGTTAGATGTATTTCGGAATAGAGTATTTCGGAAAATTGAGATTGTTGCAGATGAATGAGTGGAAAACTAAATCGTACTAATACTGATTATAAAGTTCCCCTCAAAACTAAGTCAACGTGTTTTTATACAAAATTGGGGATATTTTAAATGACGTATTCTGGGTGGCAAATTTTTAAGTTATAGCATTGTATATACAACAATTATGTATCATCAAGAGATAATGTTATGAGAGGGACATTTTGGACAGGTTCCCTTAATATATAGGTAATAATAAGTTAGTTTTAGAGCTATGATTTTAATCTCAAAATATAAGCACCCTTTATTGGCCAACAGCATAATTAAGTACAAAATTAATTTATTATTGCCTATGTTTGACAGAAACGTATTGAAAACGTTTCATTATATTCTTTCTCGATGGTATATACAATTTTGTGAATATTCCGTATCTGAATATCGTTATATTCCTATGTATATTGTTATTTTCGTCTTAAATGAAAACAGCATTTACTTAACATTCGTACAGGAGTTATGCTACTGATTAAAGCTTACGAAAAAAAATACTACCTCGATTTACTATGAATTGAAATTTTTTTTTCGTATGCTTATTAAATACTTTTTTATAAACCACATACTAGTGTAGAGACATTCGTTTACATTTCAGAGAATGTCCGAAGAGATGTACAATGAAATGGTATTGTATTAGTTTTTATAAATGAGAATGTATAATGTTTTTGTGTCTTGTGTTTATAATCATTTGCTATTGCTTTCAACAGTGATCTCAGCTTCGTTATCAGAATAAGTACTATCTTAATACTTTGAAATTATTTACGGTATAATTATCAATGAAAAAAAAAAAATAAAACTAATGCTATCGCAGTCAGATAACAATTATTAATGTGTAATTTGTTATTTGATCACATATTTTAGACAGACTTTCTGTATAGAAAGCCACTAATCAAGGTTTTAATTGTTAGCAGAGCGAATCTCCGAAATGTTCTCCGATAAAATATCTACATCTCTCATCGGCAAGAAAAATCGTGCTATAATTAAATGTACTTTTTACACTTTGACTTATTACGTAATGTTTTGTTTATTTCATAAAAATCTTTCTTAATTTTGTGCCAATAACATAAGGTTTTGTATATAATCAATATAAGTAACAGTGCGCATCTAAATACCCTTCCCCCACTTTAATTTTGGATCTAGGAGACCTAACAGCATGAAAATTTTCAAACATACCTACATTAAAGTTTACAAATAATGTTTTAGTTAATAAACAGTGATATAATTATCAAAGATGGCATTGCCGTGCCATTTTGAAAAGTATTTTTGACTGGCAATAGTGTTGGGGTAACACTTCATTTGGGATCTACTTTTATTTTCTATTGAAACTTTGTTTTTATTTTGATATTCGTCTTTTGATTTTTGAAAAAAGCTATTAAATTTTATATTGGCATACCATAAAAAAATACCGCATTGGTATGCAAGTTATTCGGATCTCCTTGTTTCTGAAGCATCTATCTAGTGCCTTATACGACAGACACTACTGAAGTTTCGGAGAACAGGTAGTATTCAGAATGAAAAAAAAAAGAACTAGACACCCAGACATTGCAGAAAACAAAAAAAAAAATCTTGTCGCTGAAACAGTCCTAAATTCCACACAAATCTCAATCTGCATCTGTTTGTGGAGCATCTGCAAAACTGTGCAAAGGGTTTTAAACAAACAAAAATTGCAGCTCTGCTATTTATGTACAAATGGTTTATTAGCTCACAGAAGATACCCCCGATTGCAGACTTTAATTTTGTGAAATCGTATCAGAAAAAATAGTCCGCGAACCTTAATATTCAAAAACAATTATTTTTACCAATGAGTCCACGTGTTTCCTAAATGGTGATGCGAATACTCAGAACGTAAAGTACTGGAGTGATACGATTTCGAATATATGTTGTTAGAGTCATACACGATTTGTAGAAAATGTCAACGTATGTGCAATTTTCTTGAGTAATCACATAGTAGGACCCGTGTTTTTAAATGGAAATTTAATGGGATAAGTGTATTTGAACATGTTGCAGAATGCTATTCAAGTACTAATTTATGAGATTTTAGAAGGAAATCCTAATAGCTTTCAGGATGTCGTTGTCAACAACTTTTCCACAGGGTATTTAGTACTTGTCCATACAATTATGGCGCTGTAAGAGTTTATCTCGATGAACAGTATCACAATAGGTGAATAGGACGCTGGAAACTATATAGTCTCCTTCTTGGTCTCCTGATCTATACCTTTTTATGGGGCTATTTAAAATATAAGCTATATACAACTCAACCCACTAACATCGAGGTTGTAATGCAGAAAATTACTGTAGAATGTAGGTTAATTTCACAGAAATACTTGAAAAAGTGAGGGAAGAGTTTTATAACAGTATGTTGTACTATTAGCAAGAAGTATTAGTCACACACTGTTGCCATTTAAAAATAATTTACAAAATTCATCATATTTATATAGTATAACTTTAATTGTGTTTATGTATATGTTATAAAGAAAAAGAGAAATTGCTCTAAAAATATTCAATAAACGAAAAATAATTGACACTAATGGCAAGTTAAAACTTAGGATCTTGCTTCGAAAATCTTAAGAGATTTGTAAACCTTTTAATTTGTTATTGCGTATTGCGTATTCTGGCATTTGTGAACTGATATCTCGAATATGAGCAGTTAAATAAAAAAAGCATTATTTTTGTGGAATTTATTTTTCCTCTGACTTAATTATCAAACAAAAATATCTTAGGAAATTAAATGAATGGATAACAATCCAAAAAATACAATGCGTCCTGGCAGTCGACCATCGATCACCCTACTTGTGTTGCGCACCCCCGTAGGCTCCCCCTGTTGTTTATATTCTACGAGATCCTCATCGTAGACTATATACAACAGGAGCAACGATCTCTGTGACCTGTAAAACGAAAAGATGCCCCGTTAGTCCTCTGCGACGTAAAATGTGTGTCCTTATTTTGATCACTCTACATAAGTGACCTAAATGGAAAGGAAACTAGCGGCTGATATCCATAGTTGGATGTCTTTATGGACAAAAATAATAATAATCTATGTAATTTATTTTTCCCACTTTGTTATTGTTTTTTTACATAATATATGAGTCTTTACAAAAAGGCATATATATTATACGAAGGTGGACAAATATAAACCAGGATTTTTTTTTATTTTTCATTTGTTTTTTTTTTTTTTTACAATTTAAGAACTAATTATTTTTCCACATAATTTTCCTCATCTTTTTTCCAATTTAATCCTTTTATTATAAGAAGTTCTCGGCTGCTCAGAAGGCCATTAATGCACTAAGGCCCCCACCGAACCGTCGTCGTCAAATTATTGGCTCCTTAGGTTTCTTTTAAGGGACCAAACAGATGAATATCACACGATGACAAATCGGAATGTTGTATGACGGACCAATGAAGTGACTCGATTTTTTTAATAGTTAAAGCTATCGTATGCGACCTTGCATTATCGTAAAAGAGAACGTCCCGAACTGGTAAATTTTTTTTGCCGGTAATCTTGCTTTGCGCTGTCCAGTAGCTTGCAATTCAGGCGTGAAATGATGCATTCATGTCCTATCGCAAGTGACTACGTGTTCACCTTCGCTCCCATAACGCTCGAGATGGAGTTGACAACATCTGAACGTCTTTGTCCTTCGTCTGAATTTAAAAGACGAGAGATCCATCTACCAGACACTTCGAAATATTACGTTGTTTGTTGTGGCTTTTTTGTATGCTACCGTAACTTACGCCTAATTTTAGAGAGATTTTAGCTATGGCAAGCCGACAATCATCCTGAATAAACTTTGCTTCAGTGTTTCAAAAATAAAACTCGCCACGGGTAGTATTCGACATCTGTCCCGGAGGGAACCGAACGACAGACAGCTGTTTCGTACTTATTAGTTCTCATCAGTGCCGTACACGTGCTTGTGTAATGCTGATCCGAGGGCGCCATTGATATGCCAGCTTTTTTGGGCCTTCATCGAAATTTTTGTGTCACGACCACTCGGATCCTTGAAAGTGTCTTTTCTTGAAACTGTGAAATCAATCTCCGAAGAATTTTATGGCCGGTTTTGCGTCTTGAAGCGCCAAAAGTGTTATTATACACGTTGCACCACCAACAAGTGAATTTCCTTCTCTGACATCGTGTTTATTGCCAAGAAACAGCTGAGCCTTGACCAATCACAGGTTCTCTGAACCTGTGAACCTCCTCGCATATTCTCCCATGAGATCTGAAAATGTCTTTCCTCTAACGCCTCTTTTTAGACCGTGAGAACAAAAGGCTTCGTTTATATTTGATCTACCCTCGTACCTGGTTATTGTGATGTTAGATCAGATATTCTGATAATAAATCCTACAAATATTGGTAATAGATCATTATTTTATTCATTGATCATTGTTCTCTTTGATTAACTTTTTGGATTTTTTTTACATTTAATAATTTCCCTAAGCTGTTTTTCATTTACAAATTATAATTCATATGCGAAGTAAAAATTCAACTGAAAAATATTGTAAAATAGTTTTTTTCGATGTTAGTACTTGTTTTTAAGGTATCGGTTGATAAATACTACAATATAATGAAATATTCCAAAGTTTAAGGTTCTGATATGAAATATGGATGTTCAAAGCTATAAATCGCCATAACTCTCTATATTTTTTTATTTATTGGATATTTTATAGATCAGCGGCTGCTGACGTTTCAATAATATTATATTTATGCTAAAATATCCAGTTCCTTGTAATAATCGTTCAGTGTGAATAATAACATTTTTAATTTTATATTGATAATAAAATGGTTCTAACTGTAATTTCACTATTATTTTTAATAAAAAAAAAGAATAATTTAAAAATACAAATGTAACATTTATTTTAATTTTACTCACCGATCACATCACGTGATTGATGATGATAAGTAAATCACTTACCGATCAGTAATTTGTAAACGTGTATTTCTGATGCCATTATTTTAATTCAATAAACATGAAATTATCCGATGATATATTATATTAACTTGCTCTTTCACGAAAACTCGTAAATTATTAACTTGCTCTTTCACCAAGACTCGTAAAATGTTCTTATTTAAAGATGCAGTTTGTTATTATGCACTCAAAAATGTAAACATTTACCGTATGGTTCATAAAAAAAGATTAGTTCCATATAAATGTTCAAAAGACACATTGAAAGAAATTAAAATAATCTCTCATTCCCAAATTTCGCTTAATAAAATTTTTCGATTCCTTAGAATATTTAATTGTTGTTTTTATTTCAGATATATCCTCTAGTATCTAATTAATTGACATGGTATATGGTATTCACTTCAGTTTGAAAAATTTTCAAAAAATCTTTTCTAATGAAAGCAAATATCTAGTTCTCATAACATACCTCGTATATATTGAAAATCTGTACCTAATTATGAAAAATGGTTGTAAAGAATGTTATAATATTTGGACCTTTTGAATATGAATAAATTACGTCCCTATAAATTAATTAATTTTAGAAAAAAGATGTCTTTAGAAAAGTATTGCTTTTTTTTATTATTATATTTAGTATGAAAGGAAACGAATCGTATCCTACTTGCGACACTAAACAATTTATTATTGAGTTGGTGTGTTGAATATAAAATTACTGTCTACGTGCTAAATATAAAAATCAGCTGTTTGCTAATTGTGGCTTAGAGCGACTTCTATTTTTGTGTCACCAAACACTGATTTCAGTTGGTTTCCGTATAATGAATGCCAATGGTATGAAAATAAAAACAAAACCATAAATACGAAAACATATAAAATGCAAAGTAATAGATAATTAAAATCAAATTGATGTGTATAATAACCTCTTTGTTCGAGATTTTTAATTTAGGGTGACGTTTGTACTTTTTGTGATATTCCAATTAGATATTTAAACGACCAAATTCAGTATAACAGTGTCGTACAATAAAGTTTTTTTTTATATAATAAATACATAACCGAATTTACTGAAAATATCAAATAATTCATTGCTATAACAATCAAACACTGAAATATCTGTTCCATAAAGTTCCATAAAATTGGGGGTCAGATATTATCAGTTAGTCTGAAATTAATAGTTAATTTAATTAATTAATAGAAAGCTATATAATTTTTGTTTATAGATAGCTCTATGCTCTATAGCATAGAGTAACATTGACAAACCATTGCACAAATTGATTATTCGGAAATCATAGACAATCGCATTGCTTCAGATTTTAACAATTGCTAATAATTCTTATTAGGATTTAGTCCTTGCTGAAAATAAAAATTTGGTAAAATTTTTAATAAAATTTATGTAATACTATTATTAAATAATAAACAGATAACACATGAGGAGTGGCAGATACAAACTATGCAGTTTGCTATATTACCTTATTCACTTCATCGTCGCGAAACACGAATAGGTTATGTACATATACATAACATACATTCGGTGAAATCATCCAGCAACTCATTGAATCCGTTATCCAAATTAAACACATTATTCAGTCATCTAGGCAAACATTTTTAATAAACCTAGGCCACATAATCGAGTTTTATTATTTTTGAGACGTATAACAGCTTTTGAGGCATACCTCGGTTAATCAGAAATCATGAACAGCCCTATTCCCTTAAATTTTAGTGTCAACGTGAAGACTACATGAACGCGTACTCTAAAACAGTTACCACACAGGGATTATAATCTACCCCTTCTGGGTAAATTGTACAAAATTGTGGTGGATTTATATTAGTTTTATACCTAAAACGTATAAAAGTTATTACAAGTATATTGGCGTAAAATTTTACTAATTGCACCGGTGTTAAGTTTTATACAAAGAATTTTAATTTCACATAATTTCTTACTACAGCAAATTTTCAACAGTGTACCTAGGTATAAAACTCTTTTAAAACACTATTGGAAAAACGGTACATAACAGTTAATAAACAAGATGACCTTCAAGCTATCTGGTCTACATAAAATTCCACTTTGCCTGAAATTTTCATTGACAACAGAAACAACTAAAACCTAATCAAAATCATCGCGATCAATTTTACGAATGAAATTAATATATTCTTATATTGCCAGTTTAGTTTTTTAATGCCAATAATTTATTCAAAGTTAGAATGGTATCTTCAAATTCTAGAGTGGAAGATTTATAGAAAGTTGACCCCCAAATTTATAAACAATTACTCCGACAATATTATGTTTTATAGAATTTTTTATTCTTTCCTACAAAATCAACAGGAAATTTAATTAATATATATTACTCTATAATAGTATTGGTAACAAATTGTGAAGCTTCTTGTATACTTTTGTACGTAAATTATGACGTTGTTGTTTTACGTAGGTCAAACTGTTTCTTTTTTTTTTTCCTCGAGTCTCCTCATTAAAAATACCTTCCGAGTATGATCATTCGGTTTTTTGGCTCGCCAGGTACTGGCATAAGTACGGTTATTTTTAAACAGTTCTAAAAATATTTTGTAAACACGTCAATAACACTGTATTAAATTTTTCAATCTACAAGGAGAAGCATATGATTCCAGTTATTAAAAATATTATTGCTCTACTTGAGGATCACTGTAGGCTTGCATGTTTATTTTTGCTCGTATTTTGGTGATAAGGAAATCTACTTAAACGTTCTAATTTTAAATGTATTTCATGTCATGTATCTTACTTGAGTTTTTGACTCAGAAATTATCAGTTTCTTATATAATATTTATTTGGATTCGACTGACAATAGTTGTATAATTTTTGATAACATTCTTCGCTTTATCATCGTAGGTCTCAGTTTATGGAGATAAGTATAGGATATGATCCATTTAAATTGCTCCTATGTTTATATTAAACTTAATGAATAATTTACAGAAGCTAAGATCACTGTGCACATATTGTAAATCTGTAATAACTCATTTCATATACCCCGGCACTACTAAATCATAACTTTACTAATAAATTGATGCATTTTGACAATATACCTTATCATTTCCATATCATTGTCAGCTCTGTACACAAAACATTACTCTTGGTTCTTTATTTCTTTTAACACTATTTATTTCTTATCCCGAGAAAAGATATAATATAGCTAATATTGATCAACATGCAATTGTTGAAATTAACATTGAACCACTACGCGTTTTTATATCGTTCGTAATAGTTTGTCAATCAGCAAGTTTGATTCGGTCTGATTATTGAATTAAGGCTAAAATACGTAAATTTTTGGACACCTTCAATGATTAATTTTAGCAATTGTATACTTAATTATACACGGGGTGTATATATGTGTGTATCTGTTGCATTTTTATACATACATATAAGTTTCTTATACAAAGGAAGTAGTGTAAACATGTACATTGTACATTCATATCTAAAATAGACTAGTTTGTATCTTAGTTAGATATGTTGAACGTGTGCGATGAAGACAAAACTCCAAGTTTGTCGAATCTTGGTAGAATATTCGAATATAAACGAAGCAGTCATATAACTGTGACACATGAAACAAACTAATAGCAAAATGCATCATGTAGTGTTAAATGTTGCCGTTTCGGATGTTTTGTTAACTCTTAAACATTGACTATTTTTACTTGACCATCCTTTAGGGAAGTATATGTTAGTGATAGCTTGTGGAATTTAAGGTATAGCATGGGAACTTAAACTCGTGACTATTGAGTATGCAAATAAATATATTTTTACATTTAAGTTCAAGTGTGCAATATTATTTGTTTCAAAAAACATACTCTAAGTTCCACCATACAGCCCACTAGTTCTTACATAGTGTCGCCATTTTCCACTGTAAACTATATTTCTATTTCATTCCTCGTAATCATGTAAAAAGAAATCGGTTATGTGAACCATTACAGTCATTATATCACTATTGAAATATTCTAATATCCGATTATTGTTTTCGAGATATAATTTCAATTTAAGTTTGCGTTATTTTACATAACACAATTATTAAACCAAAGCACAATACGGAAGACACTATTAATGTTTTAAAAACTTTTGACGAAAACTGAGTTAGATTAGCCCCAGTTAAGTGTTAGCCAGAAACCTGATCTTAATAATAGTCCCTTCAAATTAGGAAAATTGAGGCAAATTTTCCTACAGCTAAGCGACCTATACAGAAAGTTGTGTTGGGGTTGTGTCAACATATTTTTCACCTAGCGCATGATAAAGAAAGGGTTGTTTTTTAGATATAGACATATATATATATATATATATATATATATATATATATATATATATATATATATATATATATATATATATATATATATATATATATATATATATATATATATATATATAGACACACACACACGCGTGCGCGCGCGCGTTTTTGGCCGTTTTTTCGGTTTATTGCGTTTTTTATGAATAGTAAAAACTATTCATTCTCGGGAAAACATTATCTGATTTGATGTTGTAGATTTTGCGATTCTCCACAATTCTTGTTCTTTTCATTTTTTCGAAATTCTGTTTAGTTGCGCTGCTAGAGCGCACTGAAGTATTTTTGAACTGTTTTTCGATTTTAAACCAAAACTATGCATTGTAGAGAAACATATCAAGAGATCAAAGTTGTAGATATAAAAATTTACGACACATTTTATTCTTTTGTTTTTTTTTAAGTCGCACGGTTTTGCCACTAGAGGGCGAAAACCGTTTTATTTATATTTTTTTGTAATACTCTTGTGCGAATTAAAAAAACACTCTAGCGCATTATTTTTGATTTATAGGCAAAACTGCATTTTTTTATTAAAAAAGTGTAAGACAATTTGTAGGTTTTTGTAAGTTTTTTGCTCTCCAACTTTTTATGCGACTGAACTTTTCTAAAAAAATACATAGTTTTGCCTATAAATAAAAAATAATGCTCTAGAGTGTTTCTTTCATTTGCACAAGAGTATTACAAAAAAAAAAAAAGAAAACAGTTTTCGCCTTCTATTGGCGTAACCGTGCGACTTAAAAAAAAAGAAAACAACAAAATGTTTCGGAAATTTTTATATCTACAACTTTGATCTCTTAATATTTTTCTCTACAATGCATAGTTTTGGCTTAAAATCGAAAAACAGTTCAAAAAGATTTCAGCGCGCTCTAGCGGCGCAACTAAGCAGAATTTCGAAAAAATAAAAAGAACAAAAATTGTGGAGAATCGCAAAATCTAATCAGGTCGTGTTTTCCCAAAATTGCATAGTTTTTCAGAAAATCGCAAAAAACGGAAAAAAAACGGCCAAAAACGCGTATACTCGTATATATGTCTATATCTAAAAGACAACCCTTTTTTATCATGCGCTAGGTGAAAAATATGTTGACACAATCCTAACACAACTTTCTGTATAAGTCGCTTAGTTGTAGGAAAAATTTCCCAAAATCAGTGATTTTTTTGTCTAATTTGGGGGTACTATAAGTTAATGACTCAACTATTGTTAGAGAAAAAACGCGCATGAAACGTGATCATTTAAACTTCTGATCTGTTTATGCTGTAAATCTGTCTGTATGCTGTAAATCTGTTTTCTTTTTTTACATTTTTTTTTTTTTTTGAATAGATATTAATAGGTGAATAAATAATGTAAATAAGGCAGATGCTATATTACCTCCCTTTATCATTTGCAAAATGCTAGCAGAAATAGTAAATTTAATGGTCTATCTTTATTATAAAATACGCCAGAAGACATAACTCCACTATCTTTTATGACGATTTTAAGAAACGGAAAGTCAACGTCAGTGATTCCACAGGCACTATCTGGCACATATGCCGATTTTTTTAAGAACAATGTCAATATCAAGTGATAATCAACGTCTTGTTCAAGTGGAATATTGTACAGGCTGTCTATAAAAACACCTCAAGCTGAAGTTCTGCGCCATTTTTATACGATTTAAAAAAAAAAAAAAAAAACAAATGCAATGATTCGAGGAACACTAAAAACTGGTACCAAGCTCGATTTTTTACTTTTCCGCACTCCACTATAAGTAGAAAAGTAATGTAATCGTGTAAAGAAAAAGTGAAAAAACAATTTCTTTTTAGGTTTATTTTTCGTTTTTCGGTCTCAAAACAAAAAGAAAAGGGCTATTAAAATGTTTTTGCTGTGTGTATGTCGTCGGTCGTCGTTGTCGTTGTTGATAAAACAACTAAATCGTGTCGGATCGATCGGGTTTTGACTATTTCTGATCGGGAACATCTCCCAGATGACACCTATTGATTTTGAGGTAGATAGGACACACTCCACCCTATCCATGAGTCATGAGAAAGCACGAATGGTGAAATATTTGAGAAATTTGTTTTGTTAATACGATAACTCAACTAAATCATGTCGGATTGATCGTGTTTTGACTGATTCTGATCGGGAGAGTCTCCCAGACGACATCTATTGATTTTGAGGTGGATGGGACACACCCCACCCTGCCCATGGGTCATGAAAAAGCACGACGGTGGACTATTTGAGACATTTTTTTCGTTAACACGATAACTCAATTAAGTCATGTCGGATCGATCGGGTTTTGACTGATTCGGATCGGGGACGTCTCCCAGACAACACCTATTGATTTTGAGGTGGATAGAATACACTCTACCATGTTCTTGGGTCATAAGAAAGCACAATGGTTGACTATTTGACAATTTTGTTGTTTGTTTACACGATCACTCAATTAAATCGTGTTGGATCGATCGGGTTTCAACTGATTCTGATTAGGGACGTCTACCAGACGACATCTATTGATTTTGAGGTGGATAGGACACACCCCACCCTGTTCATGTGTCATGAGAAAGCACGAGGGTGACCTATTTGAAAAAAGTAAAACTGTCGCATAAAACACATATTCTACATTTATGTGTTAGTTTATTTTTTCTCGGCCACTCAATTTCGAGATAGAGATGTTCTACGTGCGGAAAAGTCCGTTTTAAGGTTTTAAAACTATTTATTTTCAATATCAATCAAAGTATCAACCAACAATCAACTTTTTATTTAATAATACTTATATAATAATTTATTTATATTATATATAGTAATAATTATTATATACCTGTTGCATCTAATTTTGATGCCCGCTATTCTAATTTCTCTATAAACAATAATGTATTACAGTGAACAAACTGACATGTTTCAAATTTACTTTGAGTACCATAGAAATAGTTACCAAGCGGCGGTATGTTTGTACCAAATATTTTTCCTGAGAGAGGTACCAGATGCACGAACATTCGATAGGCTTAAGTAAAATATAATAAATTATGGAACTTTGAAGAAACGCAAACAAGAGAATCGGATATTTAACAAAAATGTGGAATTAAATGTTCATTTAAACGTTAAAAATAAACCAAAAACATATGTTCGGGAAATTAACAATAATTTAAATATACTGAAAGACGCTGTTCACAAGATATTGAGAATGATATCTTTAAATGGCCTGCTTCTTGTACAACTTAATACAATTTACGTGCAGCGAGATGGAACTACTCCACATAATGCTAGACTTAATTTCAATTGGATTAATGATAATTTTAATAAACGGTGAATAAGGCACTCGTAGACCAGTTCAGTGGTCTGACCGCTCCTCGGACCTTACATCGCTCGATTTTTAGTTTTGGGACCATTTAAATAAAGTTTATTTAACCTAAACAAATAGTAAAGACTTTTTAGACATTTATTAATACATGTCGCCCCAAATATCCCCAAATTTTATTTCAAATGTCACTTATAGAGTGACTAAAGTGCAACTTAACAAGACGTTGTCCCATTTAAGGAATTATTTAGAGCCCTTATTGTAAATCTTCGTTACTGTCATTAAATTTTGAAATCATCATTAGGTCATCAGTCCTAAGACTTGTTGGACGCTAACCTCCAGCTTCTCCTATCTTGTGCTAACCAAATTTTGAAATGTTATCATGATATTGTCTCCCGATTCTTTTATTTCCCATGGCTAAGTCGATAGTTTTGACACAAGTTGGGTTGGTTGTACATTTGAATATTAAAATAGTATTTTATCCACAAATCATTACGCACATATCAACTTCCAGCTAACTAAAAGCTGAATCCAATGTAGCAAAGTCCGAAAAATATCGATCCCTTTAAAAATAAAATATTGACTGTCGGTTGATGCTTCGGTCGACGTTGAAAATATCAGTTGGCAGTGTTTTATTAACCATTAATTTTGTTTTTTTTTTAATTAGTTAAAAGACGGCGGAGTTAACTTACGGCGTTTTTAGGAGACACCTTGTGTATATATTTTAATTTGTAATTATTGAATAGATGCTGTAACCAGAGTATACGTCACAAACCTTTACTATAACTGTTTCAACTGGAAGATCAGTAAACCATTTCCTGGCTTCGTTTAATTGCTTCAGACTAGTGCGAAATTTAGAATTTCACAATGAAAGATTTTATAGTCTAATAATTCTTACTATAAAATACAACTACATCCAGCCATATAGTCCATTTGGGTGATATTGCTTCAGGTGAAAATGGATGTCCTGAACAATATGGAATACCCGAATCAGTTTAGGGGATTTGATAAAAACTTTTGTGTTGGCTATGAGCTAATTTACTCCCTAATATGTTTTTATAACAGCATGTGCTACCAAATGAAATGCATTTGCGTGTAGTAAACGTGACATGAAGAAGATCCGGAAAATATGTTTTGACTGTTTTGCCATCTTTAAGGATGGTCGTAGCTCCGTCAGTAACCCAGCATTGCAATTTGACATAATTGTATAGCAAAATCTGCACAAATCTTAGTTATCACTTTCATTATAGTTTTAGTATTGGTCTCTTGAAGCCTTTTACTACACACAAGCACATGAAACGAAGATTAATTAGGTTTTAATTATATTTATACTGTTGTTGTTTTTTACTATCTGTCGTTCCACCCACAAATATCCATGACTTGTTATTTTTTCTCACTGTGTATAGAATTTTTTGCGAGGTGTCTCACTTGTGTGGTTATTTGTTTTCTATTTGGTGATTTCCGATTCAGTACATAATTTTCCCAGAATTCCTGAAAGGTAGCATTTTTCACAAGTGTGTGGATTGTTATAACTACTTAATATACATATAGTCATTTAAAAACGTTCAGTACAGTATGTCGTTTTTTATATTTTCTTGACATTCGATGGTTGTAGTCACATTCACTTTGCAACATAGAGTTAAAGGTTTAACACTATACTGCAAAATATATATTTCACACTACTATCACTGTATGTTAAAGTCGGAATATATATAGGCCATAACTTCGTGCGCATATTGCAGTATTTTACGTTTGGACAACACAATGAAATTGAAAACGTACGCCACCTGCCGGCGCCACGTTATCTGCTTGGACATCAAAAATAAAAATAGAGAAATAGAAGCTAGACGTAGTTCGATACACCGTCGAACCGCGGACCCCGGTGCAAGGTCGTTGGCTACGTCTAGTGGATGTATTGTACGGGTCAATTTAGCAGTGTGCATATACATATATATTTAGTGACTTACATCCAGAGTTTATAAAAGAAGAATATGTGTTTTGCACGAAATTAACTAAATGTTATTTTGAGCACTCTATACGTATGTCTTCTGAACCACTAACGTTTTTCTAAAGAAGTCAGAATGTCATAAGACTGCAAGCTTGAATCTGATCTGGTTATGGTTGATTAAACCACGTTCTGATAGCTTTGTCTTTTTGGGATATACACAGTATTTTTCCAAGACACTACACAAATATGTACGTGTCAATGATTCAAATATTAGATATATAAAATGATGAACATAAAATATTCATCGCCTTTCTAATAGTATTAAGGAAATAATTTTTATCCCAATATGGCGTGATTTTTTTATACAACTGGCATGGTTCAACTCCTTTATTTGAAGATATAGACTAGTACTTCCAGTCAGGACTAGTAGACCATAAAAGCAAAGTTACTGACTGAACTAAGGAGGTTCTAGAAAATAATTTCCCTGGCGCACAAGATTTGTTAGTAGGCATTAAAACAACATCTGTTTTAATGCAACATCGTATTTTTTCATGATAATTTTATAGATCCTACATTTCTGTACAGAAAATGTAAAGTAACATTTTTTTTATTGGGTTACCTGTTTTCACCAATCGGTCGAAAATGATCAAGATAATCTACAGTCAGTAACAGTAATAGTTCTCGGAAAAAAGTGTCATCTGAAAGGATATATCATTGAGTGTTATTTACTTTTTTTTAATTGTCCAAATGAATTAGATAACTCCACAAAATGGAGGAAGTATCTCTTCAAAAATAGAAAAATTGGCTCCTATCAGGTTAAAAAAAATACACTGTATATAAACGTTTGGTTAAACAATTTTTTGCGCATAGTGGTGATAAAGTATTTCTCATATGTCTGCTGCGAACTGTTTGCGACCACTGCTTGTGAATGTGGGGTTATTGATGAATTAACATACGAAAATGGGTTCTCAATACGAATTTGTATTCGATTGAATGTTTAACTTAAAAAGGGAGGTAATAACGTCTAGTTTATTCGCTGCGCTTGTACCAGAAAGGATAAGGTAATTTGTTTTCGTCTCATTGACGATAGCCGAGGTGTATATATAGACGAAATCTAATGGTTCTTACTTTTTAAAAGCATACGCATTTATTCGAAACGTAATTAGTTAATTACTGTTTTCCAAACGACAATAGGATAATTACATTCAACCTTTTCGCTGTCCCATCATTTCTGTTAGTTGTGCGCTAGCTAAAACCTAAGCTAAAAGCAAAGTCGGTTTGTCGTGTCCCCATCTTATTTTTGTTGTTTGTTTTTGTTTTTGTGTGCCGTTGTTTGCCGTTTATGTAGATTGTGTTATTTTGTGTGTTGGTTATTTTTTTCTGCTGCTAACAAAGGGAGCTCACTCACCAGGCCCTCGCACCTTCTCCATGGGTATCTACCCCATACAGAGTATCAACTCGTGTATCCTGGGCCAACAGGATGTAAGTTTTATGTGATAAAAATGTCCCCTTGATGTTACCTCTATTATAGCCGTTCTGTTATTCATTTATTTACTCCTGTTGTGTTTTATACACGAGAAAAACTAGATTCTTCAAACACGTACAAATTGAATGCGAGCGGACGTGTAGCCAAATAATTGCGTGCAAAGAAGTGTAGCAAAATGGTTGTTGATCACGTCAAGTTTAATTACGAAGATAAGAATGTACAGCATGGCGATAAAATTTCGCGCAATATTCATAATTTTGTTTTTAAATGATATTTAGAGACATTCGAATTTTTAGATATTGATGTGTAACGTTTGTGTTCAGATTTCGTGTTTGAGTTATGACGTCATACCATTTTTTAAATTGTAACCTTCTCTGCACAAAAGTGAATTCGGTAAAATTCCAAGTATGGGGTGTCTCAGTTGCAACTACAGGATGTAAGTTCAGTTCCACAGCGAATAGTTTGTGTACAACTGTTTTATGAAAGTGAGCGATTATTTACAGTTGCATTAAGAAAAATTAGAACAAAATGAGGCACCTACAAAGTACAAGCTAACAGTTCGTAACTTAATCAAGAAATTTGAAGAGACGATTTCTGTTATTGATGTATTTGTATTTAATGAACAGTTAAACCTGTCCAGTTAATAATGATTTGTTTAACGTGACAGGAGATAATCGAAGTGCTATTAGTGGTTGGATACAGTATCAAATTAAGATCTCACGAGGACGATTGTTCTCGTTATTTAATCAAGATATTTATGATAGATCTATACTTGCTATATAGGAAGTAGACTAGCTCAAAAATGTTTCGCAAAAGGGGCAGACAAATGTATTGAGGATGATCCATTGAGGTGGTCGCATACAATGTTGTAAATATATCATGTTACTTTATAATGAATATCCCAGCATTTTAAAGCTTGTTTGCTGACGGATTGAGTAAAGAATCCACCAAAGATTTGATTTCAACAAGACATAGCTCCGCCTCATTTATTGACGATACTTTATCGGGCAGATGAATAAGGCAACGAGGATCAACCGAATGGCCACCACGTCACCTGATAATTCACCTGATTTGACCTCCTTGGATTTCTTGTGAGATTAGTTAATGCCGCGGGTCTATTTTACTTAGCAAACCAAATAATTCATCTAATGCAACGAATTGGGATCGAAATGGAATTAGCGCAGAAATTTTGAATGGTTAATACAAAGTGTTTACCCACATGCCAGCCAATGTCAAATTGATAATGGAGGACATTTTGAATAACTAACATTTCTGTTAATTTTTTTTCAAAACTAATGTAAGAAATCACGAAGAGGATTATCAGTCATTTAATCGAGATATTTCAGATAGACCACCTATTTCAAGATAGACTAGAACAGTATATAGACTACTTCAAAAAAAAGTTGCACATTTATAAAGTATACATTTAGTACAAAAATTATATAAGAATGATCCAGATCATCGCATATAATTTTATGAAGACTGTAATGAAAATCCGAGCATTTTAAATCTTGTTATTTTCGCTGACGGAGCAAATTTTTCCTTGAATAGCCACCAGGGTCCGGCAGGGACGTATGGAAGATTTGAACGGGGCGCCAAGCAAGGTGGGGTGAACCTGATGTTTTCGGAATAGGTAGTATCTACTGGTCACGAGATGCCATTTTAGTTGCTATCGAGCTGTGGTCTATTGAGCATCGTGTGTTTGTTTACAATACTTTCATTGAAACGGGTCGTTCTGTCATTCAAACACAGAGACGATTCCGAAATAATTTAAAGTTGGCCATCACGGTCGTGTTCCTCAGTTTGAAACGATCATGAAGTGGGTGAATAGCTTTCAAAGAACTGGATCTTTGAGACCTGGAACTGCGCGAGGAGGTGATCGAACGGTAAGGACCCCGGAAAACACTGAAAGGGTGCGTCAATCAGTTGAAGCCAGCCCTCGTCGATCGTTGAGCGTGACGTACGGCTACGTCACGCTCGGGCTCTCGGATGTCAGACCACTCAGTTCGCCGAATTTTACACCTCGACTTGCATTTTCATCCGTATAAGATGATGGTTGTTCAAGAATTGCAACAAAACGACTACGGCAGACGGATGAGGTTTGCAGAAGCGATGTTGCAAATCTTGACAGATGACGTTGTTTTGATAACTTCCGTTATTGGGCCCCTGAAAACCCGCAAGAGCTCCGTGAACGACCTCTCCACAGCGAAAGGGTAACTGTTTGGTGTGGCATTAGTCGAAACTTCATTATTGGTCCGTACTTTTTTCGTGAAAACGGTCGGACCGTCACTGTCAACAAAGATCGTTACCTACAGATGTTGCGTGATTATTTTCTGCCAGAACTGAGCAGACGACGTATCAACCTAAATGCTGTATGGTTTCAACAATATGGGGCTACTTGCTATACATCAAGAGCAACAATGGGTTTTTTGAGGAACACATTCCCTGGACGTCTGATTTCATTGCGAGATGTGGAATGGCCCCCTCGATCACCGGACCTGTCACCATGTGATTACTTTTTATGGGGCTATGTCAAAGCACGAGTGTACATAAACAAACCACGTACACTCGAAGCCCTAAGTGAGACAATAACCCAAGAGATTCGAGCAGTTTCACGTAAAATGCTTCAGAGGAATATGCACATGAACTTCTCACAACGTCTTCAGGAGTGTTTCGACAAAAATGGACGGCACTTAACTAAGGTTATTTTTCGTACCTAATCAGTTTTTTTTTCTTACTCTTAACTGGTTTTGTAATGGCAACATCTAAGGTACACATTCAAAAAATAAAATTTGAGTTTAGGTAAAAAATGAGTGAGTTACAGTTTTTTCAAATCTTCCATACCTCCCTGCCGAACCCTGTACATCGTCGTAACTGCAACCATTGGTCTTAAGAGTATCCTCATTGTATCAAAGAATCACATAGTCCAGTGTCTTGGTAAAGTAAATATATGAGTTAGAATGATAGAAAGCCATTTTTTAAGACCTTCCTTCTTTGAAGGAAATTTTATTGCTGCTATATTTGAAATTTCTACGTTTCGTCTTAGTTCTTTATCCAAACAATAAGGATGGCGATGTTCCACATCAAAGAATTTGGTGATGAACAACTCCTCATTTTGGTGTCCAGTCATTTATTGACGGTACTTTCTCGGACAGGTGGATAAGGCTATGAGGATCAACTGGCTGGCCACCATGTCGCCTGATACTCGTAATTCACCTGATTGACCTCCTTGGATTTCTTATGGGATTACTTAAAATCGCTGGGTATTTTATTTAGAAGACCAAATTTATCTGAAGCAACGAATTCAAATTGAAATGGAATTAGCCCGAAAACTTATGAACGGTTAATACAAAGTGTTTACCCGTATGCCTGCCAATACCAGATGTTAATGGAGGGCATTTTGAATGATTTTAACATCTCTGTAAAAAATAAAGTTGTATAGTTATATCCAGGGGCGGCTGGTGTATAGATCCTGCAGAGCTGCAGAACTGCCAAAACAATTAGATATTTGTATATTTCGCGACATAATAATTACTAAAATTTATTAATAAAATAATTTGGTTAGTTGGTGCAGCTAAACAAATTATTGTGTTAAAGTCGCATTCTGTCCGCCGTCCTCTATTGAGTAGTAGACCAGATGAATTATCTGCGTCTCTACGCGAGCGCGTCGCGGTACATTGAACTGGGCCACACGAAGTAGTTCAGCAGCACAGCTCGACACACCCGTGCTCCCCCTCAACTCCCGCGACAATCTACACTTGGCGCTCGTAAATGCGCGAATTTACACGGTCAGTGAGCTGTATTTTTTCCAGATAAGGCAACATCAGTGAATGTTTACTTCTTCCTACTCGGGCGGGCGTAAACCGTACCTATCTCGTATTTCGTGTTAATTTGAGATTTTAAGTACTGTTTTGTGAATTTGTGTAGTGATTTATTGTACTAATTATTAATATTTATATACTGTGATAGTGACAATGGATTTAGTTCATGTGAAGCGATGTTTTAAATACTCTTATGAAGAAAAAATTGATTTAAAAAACAATAGTAGGCCATTGCCCGATATTGTTATTGAGACTGCAGGTGTTAGCCGCGGAAAAGCATATAAACGTCAATTTAATAGAGACATTTATTCAAAGAACAATTGAATTTGTGGGTGCAACAAAAAAAAATGCGTTATTTTGTTTTCCTTGTTTACTTTTTGGCGGTGATAAAGCATGGACGGAGGTAGGGGTGATATATTTGGTGCACAACTGAAAAAATAAAAAAGCACGACAACTCCAAAAGCCATCTACATAATACAATGGAATTAGTTTTATTAGGAACAACTAATATTAAAGCGCAGCTAGATTCAGCTTATTGGATAAATGTGCAAAAGCATAATGATAATGTGACAAAAAGAGATACGTTTTGTCAAAAATTATAAACTGCATAAAGTTTTGTGGGGCCTTTGAACTGGCGCTGCGAGGACATGACGAAGCTGAAACCTCTCAAAAAACCCGGGGATATTTCGTGGTTTGATAAATTTTTCTGCTGAGCTTGACGTAACTTTAAGCGAGCATCTACAAAATGCTTCAGTATTTAAAGGAACCTCTAAAGAAATACAAAATGATCTTTTAGACTGTATATTAAAAGTATGTCATGAAGAAATAATTAAAGAAATTAACAAGCCTTCATTTTTGGCAGTTATGGCAGACGAAACAACTGATGTGTCTACAAAAACTCAGTTAGTGGTAGTTTTAAGATATATTCTCGATGGTGAACCGATTGAACGTTTTTGGACATACCTGAAACCTACAAAATGTGACGCTGAAACTCTTTCGGAAAATATTTTAAGTGTTATAGACCCTCTAGTAGAAAATTCACCTTACAAGCCTTTTCTCTTAACCAAAGAATATGACGGCAAACATGAATGTTCTTCAAAAAGGTATTAAATTCCAAAAATGTTTCTTGTGAAAGTCTATATTTTTGTATAAACGGATTTTACATAAAAATTCTGAAGTATCAGGAAAACGCGTGACAAATTTTCACGAAAAATTCAAAATTTTCGCAATTTTTCTTCGGCCCCTACGGCGCCAGTAGTTTGGATACATTTGAAATTTGTACGCGGACGGCCAATACCCTAGAATCGGCCCTGTGCAGAACACCCGTTTCATTTCATCACGAGCCACCACTGGTTATATCTGTTGTATAGTTATTTGTATAGGAAACCCCTAACGCGGGGTACTGTTGTACTTGGAAATCTTAAGCAATTCATTTTTGTTGAAGAAAAGGGAGGTTTGCAATTTAAAGTAAGCCCATAGTAACGTCACAACTCCACATAAAATTCGAAAAAAAATATATTTTTTAAATAGTACGACAGCCAATGTCTTATTAAAAAATAAAATTGACGTGTTACAAGGTTTTTCAAGAAATTATTTAACAGCAAAATTATGAATATTGTTAACTGGTATGATAAAGAAATACATACATCCAGAGAAATGCGTGTTTTATCAGTGTTGAACGTATTTACGCCTAGTAAACAATCCTATTTGTAAGATATTCCCCATAGCAAATAAATAACTATTTCAGAAAAACATATCTGAATGAATTATTAGGATTCTTTAAGCAAATAATACAATAAATTATATTTCGATACCATTGAAATAAAAAGACAAATATTTATCGTAATATTTTTCCTAAATACATGTTATTATAGGTTAATAAAAACGTTCCACACCTCTTTGCACTCTGGCTACAAATGTTATCTATTCAACTCTGTAATGGAGAAATCAACATTGTAATTGTATTCTCATAATTTGTTACAACCGTCCCTTTATATTTCATTCCCCCACATTACTAACAAAAGGTATTAGCAGTAAGTGGCACCTTGAAGAGTCCAGTTTTCTGATTTTTTATTTTTATTTTTTGTAGACGCCCTCCTACCTGTACCTTGCCCTATGGTTCCCATTCCCCCATCCAGTATTCGGAGACAAAGAACTCCATACCAGAAATAGAAAAATGGTAGATTCGTCATACGTATTTTTACTTGTCGCATACCTACTGTTTTTATTTTCAAGTATTCTCGCTTTATTTTTGATTAATCGCCGAAGAGTTGTCACCGTTATCATTATCATCATGACGCCTGTACCAGCTTTCACACATTAACAGCTTTTCGCCTGTCTTTTGTGTTGTATGTTAAACTAGATATTAATAATGCATGCGCCGTTTATTTGAATGTTACTTTTTTCAGCAATAGACGTACAAAGTCATGCGGCGGCCTTACTTCAATAATCTTTTTTTATTTAAATATGTTTACCCATTCTTCAGTAGTTTGAAAATGTTAATATGTTCATAGCGATATACTCTGTTTAATATTAATTTGAAGTGTCTCGAGCTCATGAATATTTACATAGAAATTAAGACAGACCTGTTTTTGATTACAGAATAATTTAGGATAATCCCTTAATATGACGTAAGTTGTTAATAGCTGACTAAATTGGTCTCTTTAAATCTAAAATAATAATTACAAGCTGTGATGTCACCAGGAATATTTTAACGGTCCTCATATTTTTGACAGGGCATACCAAACTGAATTATATTACACAAACATGAATTATATAAACGAAATCGTTAGATAAGCATTACGTATTATTTTCGTAAAATATCCATAAATTAAAAAAATGGGTAGGTGGGTTAATGTCACAGTTTCCACACATCGGCTGGTTTAAGAGTCAAAGAACTCGCATGATATAAAAATGGCATGACATGTTTATGGAGAAAACATTAAATATGTTTGGTCACTTTTGCCAAATTCTGTAGAGCATGATTCAAATTAGCTATTTTGTTACTAAACCTTTTTGATAACAGCTATCTTATAAAGTAATTTCGCTAAAAAAAAAAGTGTCTTTAAAGAGTACTTTATTTGAATATTCAATAATTGTACAGTAAGTCCGAAAAGTATCGTATTCCATAAAATTAGTACTAGGGCTTTTTATCACTCGAGCATGTCAAAGAATGTATTTGAAATGCCAATGTAAGCGTTAAATTTAAAGAACTAAAGCCACATTATTTTTTTCGGCCGTATTTTTAAAAGTTATAATTGAATGTTTCGTTTTTATGAAAAACCCTATTTTTTATTGCGCCATTTGAAGGAACCCGTTGTTTCATTTGGAGTATTAATTTGACCAAACAAATATAAATGCAGTGATTATTGGAATTTAAAACAAGAATATTAAATAATCATAATAATTTCTAATAAAATTAAAAACGTTAATAGTTCATGTGCTAATACTTTCTAATATTAAATGTGAACGCATTTTGTTTTTGTTTTTGATTTTGTTATAACGCTATTTATTTCCTGTTGATTTAAAATATTCAGCTGCTCACAAAAAATCTTATGTAGCCAATCCCTTATTTTACTTTATTGCCTTTAAAGGAATAGTTCTTTCAAATGGCGCAAACAAAAAATATTGTTAAAATATAATTAAAATAAATTAAAAAAAAATACTCTCCATTAAAAAAATATTGCCGACGTCATACCTTTAAAATATAGCTCAAAAAAATTAAAGCCTAGCTTTCAAGGTAGAATTTGAAATACATCTGTTGGCTATTCCAGTGATTTAAAAATAATACTATTAGTTTTATCGAATTTATTTATACATTATTTTCCTGACTCACTGTATAGTATTTACTATGTATTATTACCACGTACGTACATATGTATTTTTTTTTTCTATAAAGAAAAAGGTATATATAACAAAGTGCAATATTGCATAACAGTCATTTAATTCATTGAGAGGAGTTTGCATATAATATCCTTTATAGACTTATACACATGGTCTCATGTATTACGGTCATTAACTCAGGAATACATACATATATGAAATAAAAGCAATTCAATTACTTTTTTTAATATGTTAAATTGTTTTTGCCCTGTCATTAATTCATTTCTGACTTACCAAAGGACGAATTCATTTAATGGATAATAGACATATATAACGTTTTTTATTATCATAATTAAATAGAAGTTAGGTAATAATGTTTAACATTTGTATAACTATAGAATTTAAATATGGACATTAATAAAAGCTACTTTTAAACTATAACTTGCCTTTACCCTGTAGAGATAATGAAATAAATGAAATGAGCTACTGAATATATTTGTACATGAATCAGTTTACATTGTAACAGCAATAACTGTATATCTGAAGAAATCGTTTAAAGTTAACATTTTATTAAAGTAAGGTTGTCAAAGTACTTTGTTGTATATAGAATGTGCTTTTGATGTAAAGAATAATTTAAAGGAAGGAGGAAAAGCAAGTATTCTTTTATCACTGTACAGCCTCCTGGCACTTTCTTTAAATTATTATTTTTTACCAAAATGGAAATGATTATTCTTTATTCTGTTTAGCTCTTGACTCTGTGGTCCTGGCTACCGGTAAGGATTACAATGTATCAACCAATTTTACTCTATACTACAGAAGAACATGGATGTTCACTTACGACATTCTATGTGAGGGTAGAACAACACGAACCGACACTTTTAATGATCAAAACTTGTAACAACGAGGTAAGTACTGTTAACCTTCCTGTATACCATACAATACTACAAGTAGGGACGATTGACTGTATTAACTAATGCATCAAAAGATAACTTTATCATGATATCAATTGAGGAATCTAAATATCTCTTCTCTTCTAAATTGGTGCAATACAAACAAACTTAATTTTGTTTGTATCGGTATATATTATTGCGCTACAAACAATGAAAATTTTGTAATATTAGTTTGTTACACTACATCACAATAGAGTAATTATCAATATCGTTGTCATATTGTTTCAAATCTAAAATGTATATTAGTATATAAATAATAAAACTTAAGATTTTAATTAATTATTATGTAAATGCAACTATGTTCCTGTAATAATTTATAAAATTCGTCTGGATGTACCGGGTTAGTCACCTAAAATTGACACCCCCCCTTTATTTCTCTTAATTTCAATCGAATCGAAAAATTCAAACAAGGATTTTACATGATTTTTTATAAATTTTTTGAATATTTAAATAAATTTTCAAAAATTGCAAATTGAAAGGGGGCGAACAATTTTTTATTTTTGTTAAATGGAACACCCTGTATTTTTTTACTTAAAAAAGTTACCCACAGTTTTCTGATCACAAAAATATATAATTGTTGTATCTTAGTAAGTATAGTTCTTGAGATATTCATACAAATATATAGTCACATCACAGGAATAAGTTTGGCATAAGACCATGAATCAGGAGAGCTATGTTCTTGAGTTGTAACGACACATCTTGTTTTTTAAGAAAAAAAGTATGAAAATTATTTGATGCGGCAACACATAATAATTACAATAAACAAATAAACCTTTATTAAAATGACAACAACAAAGTTTAATGAAGACAAAACATAAATAACGAAATAATGATAAAAAAAAAATAATGCGCAACAATAAATAACATAAAACCAATGAACTTTATTAAAATTAAACATATCTATATGTTCTCCACGTATCCTCCGTTTCTATCAAGGCACAGTTGGCATCTTTTGATAAATTGATTTCTAACGTTTTCAAATAAATGAACATTTTGCCGCACAGTCCTTCAACTCATCCGAGTTATTATATACCGAATTTTCGTATATGTTTTGTTTTAGTGTTCCCCACAAAAAAAAGTCCAAAGGACTCTGTCTGGGCTATTAGCAGGCCAATGTATAGGACCGTATCTTCCTATCCAAAATAGATATTTGTCATTTAAATATTCCGTTACGTCCCGTACAGAGTGTGGAGGAGCACCATCCTGTTGCCAAATAACAGAATTCCTGGTTGCAAGGGGAATATTATCTAAATAGTTCTCTACTTCACCCCGAAGAATATTCAAATACTGAACTGCATTCAAGGACCCATTAATGAATACGGGACCCACAATTGTATTTTGATGAATGCAACACCACACATTTACTGTATTATATCCTTGGATTTTTACCTTTTTTATAATATGTGGATTTGCGGGCGCCCAATAATGTGCATTTTTCCTATTAAAAAGTCCAGCCGTCGAAAAGCTACTTTCATCGGTCCAAAATAAGTTTTTTAAAAAGTTATTGTCGTTTTCTGCTCTCTCAATCATCTCTCTACAAAAAGCTCTCTTGTCGGCAAAGTTATTTTCAGTTAATAACTGAACTGGCAAAATACTATAAGGCTTATATTTGTGACGTTTTAAGATACGTCTTATACTTGCTTGAGAAATATTAAATTCTTCTGCAGCAGCGTTAGTAGATTTATTGGGGTGTTCGTTAAAAAAAAGTAAAACGTCCATTTCCATATCTTCTCCTGTTTTGAGCTTCTTTCTTTCTCGTTTCTTATCTTTTAAGGATTCGCTGTCCACAAACTTGAGATAAATATTAGAGAAAGTGTTCTTGGAGGGAACGCGTCTTTCAGGATATTTTCTTGCATATTCTCTTTTAGCTATATATTTGTTTTTATTGCTGGTTAAGTAAATTTCTAATATTTCTTTCCTTTCGACTAATGAATATCCCATATCAATATATTAGATATATGTTAGCTTTTGTTCGAAAAGTTAATCAAATAATATTCCAAAATTCACAAAATAACATTTATTGACAATTATCGATCCACCCATCCGCCACACCGAGCTACACGTGAGACATAATACAGACTAATCTTAGGCCCTGACTGAACATCGAGTAAATAGTCGTCTAAGCTTGAGAGTATTTGTTTACAATAACTTATAGTTAATGGGGTTGAATGGCATCATTTAGGGTTCAAGTGGCTGCGACGGGACCGTGAAGACGGCAGATAAGTTAACACGGCCTTCCTGACGTAGGGTCGTCCTCGAACCTATAAAGCTATTGACAAAAACAAAACAAAACAGCAAAACAATAACAGTGGTGTGCGGTTACTTTTTGTTAGTAGGTACATCTGTTAGAGTGGCAAAATAATAATAAAATGCAAAAAGGAAATATAAAATGAGCTCAGAAAAAAAAATGAGAGTCAGAGCTCTCGTCCCGCCATGCCTAGGTTCATGGGGGAGACCTAGCCTAGCATGGTATCATGCTAGGGACCTTAAAAAGCCCAAATTTTATTTGGGGACCTTAAGCCTGAAGTTATATTCAGGGACCTTTCATAGCCTGAGTATAATATCAGGGACCTATAATAGCCTGATTATAACAGGGACCTTTTAATAGCCTGATCAAATCAGGGACCTTTTAATAGCCTGATCAAATCAGGGACCTATAATAGCCTGATCAAATCAGGGACCTTTGCAAATACTTGGTTCCGTACCATACGGCGCTAGTCGAAAAGGCTAAAAAAGAAAAAAGTAACATTAAAACAATACAAAACATACCCTACTGAGGCCAGGTGTTCATGAGCAGCGACTGTTGTTCTACGACCACCTCCGATACGGCGCAATGCGTACCTTTCGTTATCTAAACAATGAGTTACCTCAAACGGACCCTGAAACTTTGGTTTGAGCTTGCCTCCCGTAGCCAGTTGTGTATTTTGTACAGCCACCCTGTCGCCCACAGCGTACGGCACTGCCGGGACTCGCTCCTCATTCAACTTTGTCGCTGCCTTCTAAGTGATGCATTCCAGATGCTGAACGACCTTGTCTCGTGCTAAGGGTTGGGACGGGATATCGGTCAACGGTCAATAGGTGTTCGGCAGCTTTCAAGCGTCGGGTTTCACTAAACATTAGTGCGCTGGGCGAATACCCAGTTTTATTTACAGTCACGTTAAAATCATTTTCAATAGTAGGTAGTACTTGAGTCCGTTTCTTTTCGTCTTTTTCATTGAATACTGCTTTTCGTGGTGTCTCTATGCTGTCTACAACTTTGTTTGGTATATCAGCTGATCGGTGGTATTTAAGCGATGATTTTTGGCTAACATCTGTATTTTGACAAGTTCAGCATAAATCCGGCCTTAGAGATTGCGTCGATTACCAGTCGTAAATTCTGTAGACCTCCCTCAATAGTTGTCGCCGGGTAGAGCACGTCGTCAACATAAACAAAAGTGATTTTACGTTTTAGTAGCTCAAGCACTTTATCAATGGCACTTTAATATTTTTAACTTGTCAGTCATCATAACTGCAGACGGTGTTTGTTTTTGTGCATTTTTAAGAATCAAATTACGACGCTCGTCCAATCCTGACAAATCTAATTCACTTTCGTTAAATTTGTGTACAGGAGAAATGCGGAACAGTTATTGTTGGTGTAAATATTAACTAGAGGTTTGGTGACACAATTTCCCATTCCGGTTAAAAAAATAAATGCCTGTTTAAACTGATCTTTGCGATAGCAAACGTCCTCTGTGTGTCCTATCTTTCGACAGTGGGTACAGATTTTAATATTCTTCAAACTTTTGTGATCGGCTATTAAATCGGTTGATTTCATTCCAGATAGTCCAGGCAAAGGTTTGTCAGGAATAAATTGAACACATGTTACTTCTTGTCTACAGTCTACTTGTTTATGTCCATAACGATAGTATTTTCGACACTTTCCTTGGAATTCAGATATTTTATCGCATACGTATTGGAATGGCGAATCTCGCTGTCGTTTTCGCAATTTGTCACTAATTTCACGATTTGAAGAGTGCCAACAGTTTTAGTAGGCTCGTCTTATCTGTCGGATTTTGCATGCAAATTCTGTTTTGTACGTGGCACGTCTACGTAGAGCCTCGCCGCCTTTCAATACAATCAGCGTATCAGATTTCCCGATTTCCTGTTAAATACGTGTTACGTCATCCATCCATTCTGTCATCGAAAAAGGTGTGTCATCGGGGTAAAATGACGAGAGGCGAATATGCGTCAACGCGGATCTGACGTCAAGCGCAGGCGTAGATGGTACTGATGAAGTACTCGGGACGGAGAGGCCGGAAGTATGCTGGGCGGCCATTGTGGATAATAGTTCCATCAGTTGTCGTTGAAGTTGTGCATTACTTTCTTGTTGCAGCTTCCACATGTTAAACATCTGATCACTAACTGTACTGTCTCGTTCAATTGTCTCTGGTTCACTGTCAACTCTGTCACTCAAGTTACGCACTTGTTCTTCGGAGTCCGCCATTTTTTTTTTAATCCGCACCTTTTCACGTAAGTCCTCTCCCTAGCCTAAAGCAAAGGAGACATCCCACTTCTGATGTTAGCTTTTGTTCGAAAAGTTAATCAAATAATATTCCAAAATTCACAAAATAACATTTATTGACAATTATCGATCCACCCATCCGCCACACCGAGCTACACATGATACATAATACAGACTAATCTTAGGCCCTGACTGTACATCGAGTAAATAGTCGTCTAAGCTTGAGAGTATTTGTTTACAATAACTTATAGTTAATGGGGTTGAATGGCATCATTTAGGGTTCAAGTGGCTGCGACGGGACCGTGAAGACGGCAGATAAGTTAACATATATTAACAAGTGTATTAAAAATTAACTTAAATCGTATTAATAATATTACAGTCAAACGTAAGTCAAACATAACATAACTGTCAAACGAAGCATTATTGTTTCTTTAAATCATTTCGGTTCATAGCTCTCCTGATTTATGGTCTTATGCCAAACTTATTCCTGTGATGTGACTATATATTTGTATGAATATCTCAAAAACTATACTTACCAAGATACAACAGTTATATTTTTTTGTGATCAGAGAATTATGGATAACTTTTTTAAGTAAAAAAATACAGGGTGTTCCATTTAAAAATAAATAAAAAAATGTTCGCCCCCTTTCAATTTGCAGAATTTTTTAAAATTTGTTGAAATATTCAAAAAATTTATAAATAATCATGTAAAATCCTTTTTTGAATTTTTCGATTCGATTGAAATTAAGAGAAATAAAGAGGCGGTCAATTTTAGGTGATTAACCAGGTACATATATTTCAATTTAGAAAAGCTGTCTGGCAAGTTTTAGACAAGTCTGGATATAATAATATATAATTTAAGTAAATGCTCGAGTTGTCCCATGAATATTAAGCTGCTGGTTGGTTACCAGAATTTTTTAACAAAATAAACAACAGTATGTCCGTCATATATAATTTTACATCTCGAATCTACTAAGCTTTTGTTATGGCAATCAGAAGGCATTGGTGCATATTCTATAACACACAAAGCTTTTTTTTTGTAATCCGTATATTAGGAAAAAATAGCCATTCCTATAGGTAGCACCATATAATTTCCACATTTATGAAATCACATTTATCATTTTTACAGGTATTTGGCGCCTATTGTTCTTCACGTTGGGTCGAAAGGAATATTAAAGATGATAGGGGCAACAGACAGGCCTACTTTGGTACCGGTGAAACGTTCCTGTTTTCTTTGTATCCTGAGAGAGCAAAGTACCCTTGGGTTGGGATGGATGGTGACAAAGTCCAACATGGTGCTGAATTATTTATGGCTGCTGACTCGAAGATGATTACTATTGGAGGAGGGTATGTTTTATATTGAGTTGCTATTGTCATTATATTTATTTGCATTTCAGTAAAATGAAGCATTTTTTGTAAAATACTATAGTGGAACGATAATGAACTCTATTACTTGAAATTCTTTTATGACAATCAAAAAATTTAAAGTATGACATAAGTCTTTTACACAAATATAGTAAAGTCAAAAAATCATAGGCATATTATTATTCCCTTAGTTAATGTATTCTCATTTGATTTGTGAAAAAGTATTGATATTCCATACAGTACTCTCTATTATTTTTTATAAATTAATAGAGAAACCTATTCTGAAAATTGTATATACATATTCGTATATTCGGAACATTCCTCTTAAAACCCCCGTATTTTCTTCTTGAACGTTACCTATAATCCGTAACATACTCATTCCTTAATATGAACTTTTATATATCCACCCAAATTAATAGTATTTTTCAAAAAGTATTTTAATGAAGGAACTAATTCTCAAAAACACGTCTGCATATTCTGAACACTCCCCCTAATACCCCCATATTTTTTTATTAAGAAACCTTAATTAAGAACCCCATTTAATAAAAAACGTTTGCATATCCAAGCAAAGAGCCTCTCTTCAGGGTCCTCTTAAAACCTCCATATTTTCTTCCTAAACATTATGTATGATGCTAAACTTCTTCATTACCTAATCTAAACCTTTATCTAGCCACCCACATTAACGTAACGGTTCTAAAAATTATTCTAACAGAGAAACCTATTCTCAAAAATACATATGCATATTCGTATATTCGGAAAACTTCTTCAGCCGCCCAAATTAATGGTATGTTTCTAAAAATTATTTTAACGAAGAAGCCCATTATCAAAATTACGTCTGCATGTATTCGGAATACTTCTATTAAAATCCCCTGTTTCCTTCTTGAACATTGCCTCTAATAAATTATTTTAACAGAGAATCTGTTAAAATCTGTTGGTATAACACTCTTAAAAAAACTTCTTCATTACCTAAATTAAACTTTTATTTAGTTATTCAAATTGATAATATATTTCTAACAGTTGCTTTAACAAAGATAGCCATTCTCAAATATGTGGCTGCATATTCGCATATTTGGAATATTTCTCTTAAAGCCCCTTGTATGAAATCCCAAACCCCAGAGTAATTAGTTAAGTTAATTTCATTGTATATTTATATTTGCTTCATGATTAATTCTAAGAAATCTAACAGACCGTTAAAGACTGTTAAATTTAAGTTTTCAGTTCCCCATTCAGTAAAGTATCAAATGTTTAGGTTTTGGGCACGTTTGCGTGTGTCGCAGATCTATCTCAACGGCTTTCTTGAGGTAGGTCATCTATATGTATAAATTCAATATTATAGCCGTTAAGGCAACACAATAATTTTAGCGGTCAAATAGTATGTAACGAAAAAAATATTTAAATAAAATTTAAAATCGTTTGCCAGTGTTTTTCTTGAGTAGAAAAACTCGCGCGCACACCCCTGTATTTTCTCTAAACATTATCTATGATCCAAAACTTCTTCATTGCCTAATCTGAACCTTTATTTAGCCACCCAAGTTAACAGTATGTTTTTAAATATTATTTTAACCAAGAAACCCATTTTCAAGAATACGTCTGCATATTCCGAATGCGGAGCTCCTTCAGGGTCCTCTTAAGGCCTCTGTATTTTCTTCTTGAATATTTGACTGATGGTATAGGGCATGGCCGAGTAGTATTATTATTTAGAAAAAAAATTATTATTTAGCATTTTTAGTTATACAGTCACACATGTCCTTCGATGAATTATTTTATTTAAAATATATATTCATGTCATAATTACATTTTTGATTGTTTATAAAAGTTCTCTTGATCAATATACATTCTTATATAATGCAACTCTTCCTGCTAAAGAATGCCACCTTGCATTTTTTGTATACATAAATTTGATTCCTTTTGTAGAAGGTTGAATATGGTTTTATGTTTTTCGAAATTTATGTTGCTCTACTAGTGTGACTGCATTAAATCAGAAAGATTAGATAAATTCTTAATGGCTTATAAGATTCTATTTTTTTAGTCCAGTTTTATTTTCTTTATTCTTCAGTTTTTATTTAATACATAAGTACGTACCAATGATTACATCGTCTTTAATAATAAATTTGGAGGACAGCTGACATTGTAGCTATATTATTGTCACTAGCATAACAATACAGCATTAAAAAAACGTCAAAACGTTAAAAATACCAGATTAATTGTTTTCATGTTTCACAAATTTTAATTACAGAAGAGAGTATTTCAGAATGACGAGCAATATTGGGATGAGAATGTCTCAAAAACAAACTTGAATAATGACTATACACTAGTTTATTATCATAACTTTAATTTAAAATATACTGGATGTGACTTTACTGAATTACAGAGAAGGACAAGCAATTTGGATGGATGAAAACATAAGGTATGGGAAGACAGATAGATGTGCAACATTCAACAATCCTCCACTATGCGCCAGTGGAGACTTCGAAATTAGAGTACTTGAAGTTTATGGTTTTGCTACAGATCAGCTAAATTAGACAACGAATTTTATCGAAGAAGTTACACATTCATGTGTAATATTTGTATCAATTCTCATCGGAATGTATGGCTTACATTTCATACCTCACAAGACATATTATTATACGTACCTGTTCAAAACAAAACTCATTACGTGCATTCCATCAATGCTTGAGCAAGTCATGCTTTATGATGTAAATTGTGTTAGAACCAAGCAGTCCCCTTTGCACGCGTTCATTGGTAGGGGATTCAAACGCCTTAAAGGTTTGGATGACAAGTACTAGATCTAGTCGTTGTATTAGCATATTTTAGAATTTATGTTTAGGTTTCATTATGCATTACAATTATTCACTTGTATATTTTAATTCTAGCCTTGTATATATCTTAGTTGTATATTGTTATTTCATCTTTAAAGGATTAAACCACTGACGTTGCTTTTGTGCATAAAACTGTGCCAAAATGTTTTCGTGCATCTCGTTTATGGCATAGAGAGTATTTTTAGGTAGGTGTTTTTTTTTTTAATACTATTTGAAAGTATTTTAAGTATTTATTCATTATAACTTTTATTAACCTTTTTATTGTCACGTGAATGTTTTGTTTCTGTTATATATTTCTTTTTAATTGGAAAGTATGAAATTGACTGAAACCTTTTTAATACAATCAAAAATCTTATGGCAAAATGTGTTCTATTTAGATTTTCTAAATTAGAAGTATGCTGTAGAAATTTGTACATTTTAGGTTTGTGCTAGTTTGCTCATTTTGTAAGGCATATCATTATTAACCAAAAATCATGTTTTGTTTTTAAACATTGCTGTTTAAAAAGTATTCTTTTAATAGTAATAGGTTGCTGTTAAGTTTGTTAAACTTTATTATTTCGAAAGAGCGTTGTTGAGAAGTTGAAGAGTTATTTAGCTTGATTTAAAATATTATTCGTATTAGCATGTCTATAAAACATGAGTACAAAAACATGTATATTTGACCTGTTGTCAACGTTACGTTTATTCACAAAACCAACATTTTTTTTTTATTATTATTTCGCTTATTTTATAATGAGATGTTTTATAAATCACGGACATCATGTTAAATCTAAAATATTTGGTTGATATAACTAAATCTAGTCCATATTCTTTTACATGGCTTCTGTATAAAATATTTTGTTAAAAATAATATGTAAAAATTTACCACACAAATAAAGGTGGAATATGTAGTTAGCAGCATATACAGCTTAACTACAACAACAAGGTAACAACAACAACAACAGTTTAACAAGGGTTTGGAATTCTTTCAGTTTCTCCGTGAATCGGTGATCATATGATTACAGAACGAGAATAAGCAACTTATTTCACTGTGTTTGAACTTATGTATTCAAAACGTATATATTTAAAGTATTAATTTACTAAAATATCAGTAATAATCAAAGCGCTTTTCCAATTATGGTAACATGCTTCAATCATAAATACAGCTATATTCATGAATAGCCATATATATTCATTATAGCCATAACTTGCCCAACAAATAATTAAAAGCAGTGAAACATAAATTGTAACAATCTACTGTCATGATTTATAGCTCAATTTCATTACCTACGTTTATATTGTTTAATTCCAATATATTTTATGTAGAAATTTCAATATTATCATCTCTAGTGGTTCTTATCAAATTCATCAAATATCAAAGCATGGTTTCCTCAGTCCTGGGCATTGCAGAACATATAAATTAAATTGAAACATAAAAAACGTCACCTATTTTGCATTTGCAAGTCCACATTTCAGAACAATGTTTTCTCCATGATAACATTAAACTCTTGGTTGTATGTTCACGGCAATAGCAATTTAGCTGAAACCAAGATATTGACACTATTATATGTCCATACATTAACAGGTATATTTCAACCTATTGTCTAATCTTGGAAAATTGCCTAAATTAATCTGATGGAAAAACACATGCGTGTTTCTGCAATAAGGATTTCTAGTAACTAGTGAAACATGTTCTCTAGTTTGGAGCCTGCAAGAGATGTACAGTATCGTTCAATTTAAATGCTGCCTGTATAACTGTTAGACCAAACACAGCAACTTATAGCCGATAGTTGATGTTTAAATCCCTCAGAATTTAAAGGGGGGGTAGTGAGCTCGCCTTATTGGTTCAAGCTCCCTTGTAAAGGTAGCTGGTACATTCGATCCAAAAATGATATCAGCAACATTTAAATTAGATAATACTGTACAACTGATATAATTGCATTAGTATAAAATTAAGATCATTAATTAATCGTCAAGTCATGTTTCATTTCATATACATTGTAATGTGTGCAATCATACATTGAAGTTATTGCTACACATAACCAATTTAAAAGTATCAATTAGAATTCTATTTATGTCATGACAAAAGTTCTCCTGGCTAGTCTAATTTAGGATAAATTTTAACAGTGACATTGTGAAGTCCGTGATTAATATTTTCATTATTATGTATTAGAGTGATTTCTTTTTTCTATTAACTCATTATGAAATAAGTAATTGTTCAAGTTCCTTCGTGTCTTAGAGCAGTGTTTAGAATGTGATGTTATCTTATAAGTGTTCAAAATGTGTTAACTATGAATTCTACAATTTATGCTGTTGATGTGTCATTTATAGGATGCCTTGTAAATTTTTAATTATGCTTGTTATCTATATATAAATATATAAATGATTTAATTTAGCATATCATAAATGATATTTATTTTTAACTTCCTCTTTACTGTTTAACTTTTGTTATATATGGTATAAGCAATAACTGATGTGATAATTCGGCCAAGATTATTATGTATGTGTTACCGAAGTGTTGCTCAGCATTAGCTGCTTATATGTATTAACCAGTAGACGTTCTAGCCAATTAAACCCTCTTAAAGGAGTAAAATTTTTCTGTTACATAATAATCTTGGCATGGAAGGAGTTAGGTCACTAGTAATTACTTTTTATTTAAGCTTGTATCCAAGTGTTAAACATTCTGACTGTTTACTTGTAGTTACCAGTCTTGTTCTTTGTACTGATGTATCTAATGTATTATTATTCACGTTTAGTGTTTATTCAATCTCATAAATGTCTTGATATTAATTCTAGTTGTTTTATTCTCCTAATTGGGATTTATTATCATGATGTCAAAATATGTGTAATCAATGTGACAATTACTATTATGCAAAAATAGGTAAGTATTACAAAAACGCATAGCCTAGAGCTATGGTTGTTCTAGCTCTAGGGAGCTAGAGCTAATTTCTTGAAAATAAGGGGTTTTAGCATGTTAAAATACAATTCTGCAGCAGAAACTCTTGACATAATTAGAGCTGTATGGAACCTGGCACTGGCATAGAGAATGATGTTGCTCATGTTTTGCCATAAGTTTTTCCATTCATGGTATAAATGCCTGTGTAGCATCATCAGAAACCATTGTGATATATGCTTGTATGCTCTTTGCTGATTTGGAATTTGTAGCTGTTGCTCTCTAATCACTAGCCAAAATTGAATTTCTACTCATTCAGAAAATTAAAACCGTCTCAAATTTATGATAAATTATATATATAATTATAAGCATACTGCCCTGCGTGAATTTTGTCACTCAATCCTGGCTTCATAAGGAATACACAAACCTATCTGATGTATTCTTATCACATGGCATAACAATTGTAACAATTATATTGATCATGATTAAACTTTACAACTCTTGTCGATTCTTGTTTCAAAATGTTGAAATAGTACACAATGCATTATAACGCAATATATACCCATTGATCGCTATATCACCAGTATTGATACTGATGGTCACTTTTAATGGACATCAAATGCGTATCTGATGTGCTGTAAAATTTAATATACAATACAAATAAAGTACAAGTGGCGCCATCCTATTTCACTGCGGCAGGATTCCCCCTCTTAAATTTATTACAAACTGCAATGTGAAAATATATAAACTGAAATTACCTATGTATTTTAGTGGGGGATCCACTGCAGTTCTATCCAATCACCAATAAAATGGTTCTGATTGAATAATAATTTTAATACAGGTGGATATATCAACACTTTTTTAATAGGACTTGAAGTGTATATGATAAATATTTCAGGATAGTATGGAGCTGCAATGCCTACATTAATTTCAAGTAGTGAAATATTACATACTGAATTATAATACAAATATCGTGAATATTGCTAGATCTCTTAATTTGTGTGAATATTTTTGTTGTGAAATAATAAAAAGAGGGTAAAAAAACTGTTAGTTTATTATTCTCTTCAGTTTAACATAAGTATAAAGGTGGAAACAAAATAAAGTAAAAAAATATATTTATGTAACATATAACACAAAATAAAACTCTTGTAACAGCATTCAAATAATTATATAAAAAAATATAAATATGTATTATTTATACTTACAGGCATACAATATATAGAAAATAAGCATACTGTAATCATATATGGAAATAATCTCTGAGTAGTGTTGTGATAATTATTTTATATAATGTATATTTTCCTTATCTTGAAGAATATTTGTACTCTTGTATTATATTTTAAATTATCACTCATGAACTATTTTTTTTTATATACAATGTATTAATATTGTATATTTACTGTAAATGTGAAGATCATTTTAATGTAACACAGAAAAATAGAGTAGTTTACTTCTTAGATTGCACGCTTATACCACATCTTGTGTAGTTCTGGTTATTAAAAACTATATAAAATTGTTCTATAAATTTGTACCATCATTCATTTGGATTTTTGAGAACATTTGAAAAATATTCATCTCAATGATAATATCCATCTTGCAATATCACCAAAATTCGTTGTTAGGTTCTTTATTGTCACTTCATTCAGATTCTTGAAATGTTCACTGTGCCTGTATAGCACATGAATACCATAGTATACGCGCCAGTCTTCCCACTTTTCAATGGACAACAACTTATCTAGTAAATTATGTACTCCAAAATATATAGGCTCAGTATGACAGAATTTTGGATTCTTTTTCAATAATTCTGTTGGATACTGTCCTGCATTATAATACCAATCTCTAGATCTATATTTCTTATAACCATACTGCCATTCTAAGATAAATGTTGAATTCCTTTTTGCTAATATAAACTGGTTACCAATGTACTGTTTTTGTGGCCATCCAACTACACAATCATAACCTTTAAGGGAGTCTACATTGTTAAACATTAAGACATCCGTGTCTAAATAAATCCCTCCATATTTATGTAAAATATGTAATCTCGAGATGTCACTTGCATGGTATACAGAGCTTAACTTTTGGCCATAAACGTGTGTAGGTTGAATAAAAAAAGATAGATGAATAATAGTTTCACTCTTTGATGAATATCCGAGCAATTTATACCAATATCTTCCTGTAATATTCCTCTCGTTGCTATGAATAAATATCACAGATGGCTTTTGTACTTTAATAACAGATAACATACTTAAATATGTGATAAAATTAATCTTGCGTTTATTAAATAAGACATAATGGACTATATCGGGGACTGAAATAATGGTGGATGTACCAGGTTGCACATTATTTTTTCCAACATTTTTGAGATGATATATAATATATCCAAAAAGTATTAGCACACAAAATGTAAAGAGGAAGAACTTGTATCTCTTCATGTTCTACATTTTTTATATATAAATATCACCTTTCTCTTCGTCATTTACCTTGTACTACCACTTATATATTACATACTCACTTCATCGTACTACTCAACTATTGTTTATTTACAATTTACTGTTAAATTAAAGGTTGGGACACCTTAAACAAGGGTCAAGGTTTGTTAAAACGACATGTCGGTGTCTTCCGTCTATCTGTGGTTAAAACCCGTGAGCGGGTTGAGCGGTTTTTAATGTATAAAATATACGAAGACTAGAGAACAGAATAACTCGAGTGGTGGGGGTAGGACGAAAAACGTCCGCACAATGGCGTCCTTGCGTAGAACTGAGCGAGGTTATGATTATTTTTGTTTACTGTGTTTTGAAAGTTTTGAGCGTTTCCAGTTTTTCCCTTAAATATGTCAAAAGCGTCGAGATATTGTTGCGTTACGAATTGTTCCAGCAAAAGCCCTGATTGTGTCATAAATAAACGAACAATTTTTAAAGTTCCTGAGGTAAGTCTTTCGATAAACGAGTATTGTAATGTTTGTATACACCGATAGTAACGCTTACTTTGTAGTAAATAGTAAAAGTGCAGTGTAATGTAGAAGTAAAATATCAAATAGTAATTTACAACTCAATTTCGTTTAAGGACTGTGAGAGACGAGAAAAATGGTTGGAGGTGCTGTCACCGTATTACTATATTATGCAGCTCAAGGAAAGAATACTTTATAATAGTAGAAAGAGAAAACTCAAAATACCAGTTTTCCTTTACTTAACGATAATGAATTTGAACTTCCCACAGAACGTTTCCGTAATAAGATTTTTGGTTATCATAGTTTTTTAGTAAGAGGTAACATCCTATATTATTTATTTTATATTATTATTATGACCTTTTAGTTAAATTGAAAAAGTTTAAGTACAGTTGGTTAGTTAAAGTTAGTTAGGTAGTTTAGTTTAGTTCAAGACTTTAGTTCTTTTCATTGCAACGTTATTTCTTCGCTTACATTAGAATGCAACTTATAATTTCAATTTTCTTGAATAAATAGTTTTGTGACATTTCTTGTTTTATTCCTGTACCCTTCAATTTATGTCTAATTACTAACGTTAATTCTGAAAATTTAATTGATTTTACATCACACACTGTATTGCCTTCATAGTACACTGATTTGAATAAATTGTACTCTTATTGAATGCTTTGTTTTTTCTGAAGCAACATACAAAAAGGTCGGTAAATATGTAATGTTATTACCACAAAATCGCAAATTTTAAATTAACCGAATATATACAATTGATTAGTAATTGTTTAAAAACAACTTCACATTTCATACAATAATAGCTCACAAGCTAATTTCACAGGAAAACTATCGGTTACTTCTTGGATATTTGAAATATCTTGTACAGACTTCGGCACATCCCATTCCAAATATTCACTGTGTAAATACACATTCATACTCAACTTCTTATCAATGCATATGTTTAAATTGGTGTCCAAACCAGACTCAGCATACCATTTTTCGCTTGGCAATTCAATGGAGTATCTGTTGCTTTGTAAACTTTCAAACAAAATATTTCCTTCCGAGATCGAACACTTCTTCACTTCCCCATGCCAAAGTGATCGCAGTTCGACATTTTTAATTCCACTTGTGGCCATGGTTAAAATATGTAATCTTCCTGTGGATGATTAAAACTCGTTCGACTAAAAGCTCATTATGTTATTTCATTTCCACAAAGCTAAATTATCATGGATATCCTACTCGTGGCAGACATAAAAGAAAATTATAATTGGCAGATGAAAAAATGCAATAACATTTCTTGCTCTAAAAGAAAAGCATTCAGAACTATTATTTTTTGTACATACTATGTATTTAGGACTGAAAATACTGTATCCCAATTTTCATAGCGTGTTTTCACCAAACAATTCGGAAACAACAATTATAAAGTAATGCACGCGAAAATTGTGTATTGTTTAGATAATGAGCACAATAGAACCCTAACCCTACATTTAAATAGTGAAGACCCGCGATAGACGAGGATAAACGGCGTACGCACATGCGCAGATCCCGCGCGATTCTACGCGAGGCTGCCATATTGGCGCCGTTTTTCGTCCTACCCCCACCACTGATTTTTCGAGGAGCTATGTCTCCTTACTCTCTAGTCTTCTTGATAAAATATAAGGAATTAATAAGTGATCGTAAGAACATCATTATTTGTTTATTACTACGGGCAGACAACCACAGATCATTAAACACTACTTACAGACAACACAAATATTTTATTTGCTGGCGGGTGTGAAAAATTATGGAATAACAAACGTATGCTTTATTCATTATTACTTCTTTCTGAACGTGAAGAACGATTAAAACATCATAATATATTCGGTGACACGTCCGGTAAACGAACAGACCAAAACCTTCTCTTCCGAGTTATTACGTTTGTGAAATACAACGGGTGTAACATCTACCTTTTACATAGGTTTTCTGTGATCTATCTCAGTGCTGCCGTTTCTACCGGTTTTGAACTCTAGGGATCTACGAGATCTACCAAATTGGAAGAATTATACCGAATTTTTGTATTAAATTATATGTATTGTTAATTAATAACAATAATAAATTGAATTATGTTTTAAAATTCCCACATTGGTGTTCCAAATCAGCGTATCCAGTGATATAAATTTGAACCATGGAATAATTTTCACGGGATCCTATGATAATTAGTTATATTACAGGAATCAGAATGCAAATTTATTGTCAAATTGTAAAAGATTAGGGTTTTCCCCGAACAAACTGTTTGCGCCGAGGATATAAATGCATCTCGAATAATTTTATTGCGTCCCTTAACTCGCCGATTATTTTATATCGTGTTCTAAAAATGAGCGATTCCAATGCTAATAGTGGTGATAAAGGCTTTAGTACGGGTATAACAGCTAAAAAGAAAGAATACATGCAATTTTACAAGATGGATTGAGACATAACAGGAAATTATACAAAATTAAGGCTTTCTCCGAACAAATTATTTGCGCCCAGGTTATAAATACACCTTGAGCAACTTTATTGTGGCAATTCGCTCGATAATTTTTTTTTTTATCTTATTTTTAAAATAAGTGACTGATGTTAATAGTGGTGGTAAAGGCTAGTACGAGCATAAAATTACACCTCAAAAGAAATACTGCAGTTTTATATGGTGGATTGAGAAGAAAGGTGAATTTAAGGGTTAGCTTAGCAGTAATTAAGGTTATCAATTTCCTAATGCAAGAGTTGCAATAAGGAAATAAATATCGCCACACTGCGATAATTATTTCTTGTTTCTAGAATTATATTTAATCATGGCATCCACGAAAGGATTCCATAATTAAATAGAAACTCAAAACTTCAGAAATCAAGGCGTTTAAAATTTTACAAAAGCAACCTTCAATCACAAAATTCACGACCAACATTTTTGTACGCGAACCGATGCGCTTGGATTTCAAAAAGTTTTATGACAGTTTAGAGTTTTAATAAATGATGTGTATAATGGAAGTGTTGTAGTAGCCATTTACATTAATATTAGGTATCTTTGGTTTTAGTTAAAGTTATTTGATAAGGAAAACGGGTGTCACGTGCGGGAAAGTTGAAAATACGTTTTCCCGAAAGCTATATCTGACTGTCAAAAACTAAAGCTAAATTGTTCAGTGCCCTCGAAAATTAGAGTGTAGCAAAATTTGATGAGAATTTGACTGTTTTATTTATGTTTAAAGTAAATAATTACCAAATACTTATGTCATGATTATTTTTATGGGATATTTATTTATGTTCTGTGACATGTGACATATCTCCATAAATACATTTTTTCAAAATTAATGGATTGATTTTCAATCTTCCGAAATTCACCGAAATCTACCGGTACAATTAACATCGGTTCAATTCCCCGATTCCCCCAGCCACAGCATGGCAGCACTGCTGCCAAATTTCTCTTCGGTTTCGGTATTTGTTCTGTAAGTGAATTAAACTTTAAGGTGAATGTTTTATATTTTTAATATACATATAAGTATTTCGTAATGTTGAAATATATATTAAATAACCTGTATTTATTATTATTTTTGTCTTCCCCGAACGGAATAATATATGGGCTAATATAACCTAACATATTTTTCTAGGCAATAATGGTTGCCCAGAAGAAACAGAAAAAGGCTATTGAAAGCATTAACAGCCGCTTGGCATTGGTAATGAAATCTGGCAAATACTGGTTAGGCTATAAACAAACATTGAAGGTGAGTATGTGAGCTATTGTACCATTTCTATGCCCATACATTAATCAACGATAACAAAAATGAAGTTTTGTTCCTGGACAAGATTTAACTTAAAATATATGGCATACATGAACTTTATATTTAGAAATAAATTTGCTATATTATTTGTTTCAGACACTTCGCCAGGGTAAAGCAAAACTTATTATAATTTCCAACAACACACCTCCGTTAAGGAAGTCGGAAATTGAATATTACGCAATGTTAGCGAAAACTGGTGTGCATCACTACACTGGAAACAATGTGGAATTAGGGACGGCGTGCGGTAAATACTTCAGGGTTTGTGCGATGTCAATCACAGATCCTGGTGATAGTGACATAATTAGGTCAATGCCTGCCGGAGATGGTGCACCACAGTAATTTTAATTATTATAATTATGTTCTTTTATACATATTTAAGTAATAAAAACAAATGGAGTAAACAGGTTTTTTTCTCAGTCTTGTTTTCCTTAAAACTAAGAATGATTTTGTATATAGTAAACTATTTTTGCAGTATAATTCTAAGTTGGTTGACAATGAATAAAAAATTAAATTTTTTTTTATATCAACAATAAAAACTTACTTTATTTGTAAAGTAAATGCTGGAGTTATAAGATTTATAAAAATTAGCTTAATATGTGGGGGAAAAATGTATAATAATTTTATACTAAATATATGCTTATTAAAGCATGTAATAGAAAAATGTTAAGTTTGCATTTACTTAGTGCAACTTTTACAATATTCAGTTTTTATGTGCAATATTTTGTGTAGGAATTTCAATTTTATGAAGGGTAGTAAGTTGTACAAAGCACAGTTACTAAATACAAATGGTTGAATTACTTGTTAATATCTCGTACTTCATCTACTGTTTTTATGGTTGAGATGGAGATTTTTAACTTGTGCATTTTTTAAATGTTATGGATTCTGTAGAATTAGTATTATATATTATATCTGCAATACAAATATTTCATATTTAGAATAAAATAGCTACATTTGAATAACTGTTGGATAGGTATAAAGAAACCTTGCACACTGCAAAATTTATTGCTGCATTCAACAATGAATGTAGGTCAGGTGTTCAAATGATACAGGGTGTATTATTTGAGTAGACTATAATTTCACTAATTACGCTTTATAGTTTTATTAAGTAACTCTTAATGATTAAAAGTTAATTAATGGGGTTATATTAAATCAGTAATGCACTAGTCGTGTTTTCCGTTCGTTATACAAGCAACAAATTTCTGTCATACATTTTATCGACGGTTGTAACTTCCAATAGGATTTAAAAACTGCAGTCAGAAAAGGTTTTCGATTCCATCCAAAATGTTCGATCTTTCAATTCTTCAAATAATGGAAATTGCTTGTAAAAAAAATTCTGGGACATACATCCTGTTCCCTGGAAAAATTCCAGGGAACAGGAAGAAAATATGTTATTTGTTTAAATAAATCCCCAGTGGTTAAGGACAATTAGGAAATAAATTAAAGTATTTGCACAACTACTTGTAGAATCACTCACATTTATATTGTTCTTAAAGAAGTTTGAGAGAATATTGTCCTCCCCGTAAAGTCTCAGCCTGCAAAAGGAAAAGTAACACATAGAAGCGAAGACGAACGCTCATTAGGGAATGGGGTCTAACTCTCCCCATTGCGACTCGAGACCAACCATGTAATGACACCCCCAAGTTTAGGCCAGTCCATGACTCCAGATGCTAGTACGAATTACATTGTTGCAGACACCCCTATAGGACAATGCAATAAACTCCCTATTATTTGCAAACGGAGAACAAGGGCTTTATTAGTTTTTCCTTGGACCGTGAACTAAATATCAACAGTATTTTCAAATAAGTGGATTTTCAGAAAAACTATCGTATTAATATGTCTTTCTAGGCCTACAAATCCACCAAAATTTATTTAAGAACATTTTCAGAAAATTGCCAATTTATTTCTATCGTGTAAGTACATGATTTTGTATAAGTATTTAGTAAACTATTTTTGCAGTATAATTCTAAGTACATATATATTTATTAAAAAAAAAAATGATATTGGCCTGTTACTGAATATGTAAGGAGTGTAAAGAACATTTTGATATTTAGTAGAATATTTTTCACTATCTGCTATTTTATTTGAAATAGACAAATAAGTATATTTTTTTATTTAATTTATATATATATATATATATATATATATATATATATATATATATATATATATATATATATATATATATATATATATATATATATATATATATATATATATACTTTCACAGACAAAGCATACATATAGGTACATATTTGTAATTATACATGACAGTGTAACATTTGTAAGTGTGTACTATGTAATTAGGCAATAAAAATATATTATATCATGTATTAGTTATTTATATTGTAAATTAACAAATGTTTTATCCCTTTGAATTTATATTCATATTAAGTAGAAATCAATTTCTTTGGACAGCATACTCCAGCGTACCTAGAACACCAACAAAAATTATTGAAATAGAGCACTAAAAAATTAATGTTTTAATATAAAAATTTAATGCTTTGGTACCATGAATGTACAGGGTTCCAGGTTCCAGGACAGTTACTGGCATTGCTTTAGCAGCATAGTGACCCCACTACAAAAAACCTAAAACTAAAATTACCAGGCAATCTAATAAAAAATAAAGAACCCCATGTCCTCTACGACACAATGCCATTAGTTCGGGTCAATAAATTGTTAAGTTCAGGACAGGGCGAATACAGCTAGCGAAGCTAACGTTGATATTCATAACGTGCCCTATTGCTGTACACTAATATATCTCTTTACACAAATCGCGACAGCTTTTTTAGCATGTGGAAAGTAAAATTTTAAACTAATGCCCGATGTTAATAGTACATGCCTGTTAGAGCAGTCACATTATAACGAAGTACATACTTCAGTTACTTTCGCAGGGTACATTTTTTGTCGGTTTAGGGCTTGTATGTTTGAACTGTTTTATTCTGAAAATAATTTAATCGATATTCAGACTGTTACCATTCTGACGAAATAAACGAATAACATAATCCAAACACCAAGTAAATCAACCAAAAAATTAAAACTGGCCCTGGAATTCTTATTAACCGTAAACTAACAACATGCGTATTTCTGATAAGTAAACTCTGCCATTTTATATTTTGTTAAATTTTAGTCGTACTGACATGTGCAGCCTTAGATGTAATTTGCCAGAGAAACTAAATCAGTAACATATAAGTCGGAAATCGCGAAAGGAACTACCAAACCGCCAAGCGGTTATCAATGTAGTTCCCGAATAGCAAGGCTATTCGGGAACTACTAATTACATAATCGCTATAGGAAATAACTACTCCTCGGGCCAAAGCCCCGCCAGGCATTGAATTATACCTAAAACCGATCCTCGACCCCTTTCTCGTGCTTCTGCATGATCAGATAAGGTTTCAAAAAATAAAACCCGCCACAGGTAGGATTCGACATCTGTCCCGGATTGGAACCGGATGACTCGTTCGTAGTCGTTCGGTTCCACTCCGGCACAGATGTCGAATCCTACCTGTGGCGGGTTTTAATTTTTGGAAAGAGGAACTAAACTCGGTTTATTTTTGAGAAATCAAGATTGGCACATACTACACGACATAATCAGTGATACTTTTTATCACATGAACAAACAGTGAACTAAATTTGCCCTTATGAACGTGCAATGACCTTCCATGACCTACTGACTGTAAGTATATAATGTTGAGTATGTTACTATGGATGTTACCATTAGTGTAGAAGAAAGGCAGAAGGATGTTAATTACAACTTTGTTTTGCTTTGTGGGGCGCTTTAGTTATTTTTTTTTGCTTAATATCTGGGATATGTAGGTATATATAAAATTCTGTCAGAAACTATCCTGAAATCCTGTATATGTATACTGTAATAAATAAATGTACTATAAAATAATATCATTATTCGACATTAGATATCATTATCATTATTGAGGTATTCCTCTACAAATTCAATTTCCTCTGATTCAAAATCATAATTATGATTTGTCAAATTGTACACAGAATTGTTTACAAAAAATAAATACAAAAATTACATAGAACTACCCGCAACACCTATACAACTAACAAAAGATCTGGTTCTAAATGATAAGAACATGTATGATTCGTTGAAATAATAAAATGTATTTAGGATGGAATATCATTAAGTAACTACTAAAGAGTTCTCAGAGGGCTTTCACATATAATAAGTTAATTAATTGCTTTTTATTTCTTACCTATTGTCCAATTGCAGAGGACAAAAGTACTGTTGATATACTTGGAAATTAGTTAAAGAAGCATAAACCTCTGGACAGTCTTTCAAGAGCTTACATTCCCCAGCTTCTGTACTGTTCTGTGGAGTCTTGGGGCATTGTATAATATTGGTAATCTGAGAAGTAGCGTTTTCACCTAATTCATACGTATCTAGACAAAATTAAATACGAATTTAATATTACTCATGTATCATTTCATTGTACATGTCTCACAATGCTATTGGTAAAACAACACAATACCCTATTCATGATGTTTTGAAAATATACCAAGAAAATAGCATATTAATAATAAACTGTTACCTTGTCCAATGATAAGACGACCATTCGAGTTGAGTGCTGACGATAACCATGGTAAACTATTTTGAAGGGCAGATTTTGGAGGTGGTTGTGTAGTGGTGGTGGTGGTGGTTGTGGTTGATGCTGAGGTGATTGGTCCAACCAGGTTGGAATCTACTAATAATATTCAGGGTATCAGAAGTATAACTACCAATATTTTAATAGCTGAAAAATTGGACCTAAACAAGCATTATTACAGCATTGAGTCCTCGAACCAACCGTTCCCTAGATATCATTATTGCCCAGTAAAAACTACTTTTACTAATTATACCTTGGCTAATAAGTAATAGATTTGTATATTGGTCTCTAAATAATTAAATTATCCATTTTGCAAACGAACTTTATTTATTTCGGTGGGACTTTGCAAATGATATGTCACTCGGCATACCGTTACATTTTGAAAAGAAAGTTACATTTCTCAGGGTCAAGGTAAGTAAAGGACATTACCCCGAAGTGTGGGCAAGAAGAATCAAAAATCGACTTGTTTTATTTGAAATTCTCCATATCCGAGTTACACAATTTGTTCCAGTTAAGGTTTCTATCTTGTCAGCCTCTTTAACTCGCTTTGTATAAAATTACGAAGAGCAACCTACTTTATTACTACTAGTAAGTATTAGCATGGAGTGCTATTGTATTTCATCGATATTTGCCAAATAAAAAACTCTCTTATATTTCAGATAAACGAAACAGTCTACCTGAACCTAACAATAAAAACAAGCCACGGTATGTTTTGAGATTTTTTATTTGGCAAATAGCGATGAAATAAACTATACGTACTTACGATATCAAGAATATTTATGCATTAAAAATATACATTTCATTCATATATAATACCGGGTGACCCAATTCTTTTTGATGAGCAAATATCTGGAATGTAAGAACCAGACAATCCTTTGAAAAAACTACCATTCACAATTTTAACTGTGAACGAAGGTAATCGAAGGTAAACGAAGAACTGTGTTAATTTTTATATTCCTAATTTTTTTTTTCTTTTATTATAAAATCGGATTCTATTCCTACCGCACTCAGCACTCAATACGTGTTAAGTTAACAAAATAAATGAGTACGAAAAGAGTAAATAAGATAGAAAAGCTAAAAACATGCGAGGTATACCGCAAATAATGTACAAAAAACAAAGTTGGTTGTAGTCCTGTATGGAGTTGTTTAACAGAATTTGTGTATGACTTGAACATTTTGTCGTCTTAATTTATTTGCCTGGCAACCGATATATTACTGGATATAACATGAAATACCCAGTGTATGAATGACTACGATTTCATATTATCATGAGGAATATGGACAACTCGAACCTCGTTAAATGGTAAGCCTTAGTAAGACGAAGAGAAAAGTCATTCTCTTCCGTTGAAGTCCTAGAAGAAAAACGAAGTTTTTTGTTAAATAGGAAGGGATTTTCAAAGAATAACAGAACTTAAAGACTCAAAACTGTTTGTACTGTTGCTTTTACTATGTTTTTGAATGCTTATTAAATATAATGTTTCTTTAAATGTAATTTTTCAATTAGTTCTTAATTTATTAATATGATCAAAAGCCTTACATGAGGGTCAAAAAGAAAACGTAGATATGCAATCAGCGTAAATAACTGACATATAATCACTTATCAAACTCAAATAAACTTTCAAAATGTCAAAATTTGTAGGCCTGTGTTATCAGGAACCACTCTGTCGACAATAATTAAAAATGAAACTGAAATATTGCAAAGATTATGAATCAAGCAGCAATTTACCTTGCAAAAGACAACGAGAAGCTGAGTTTCATGATTTAGAAGAATGCTCATTGGCATGGTTCAAGCAGAGCCGTGACAAACACATAAGTGGGACTATTTCATTGACAACTGTACCGCACACAATATGATTACGATATTGAAAGCAGTAAATGTTAAATTTTTGCTACCCTATACAACACTGAAGCTATCCTTTAAATCAAGGAATAATCAAAAACCTTAAAATGCTATACAGAAATTAAATTATTATAAGACTTCCAATGACATGGAAGAACAAATTGCTTCCCCTATAAATGTACTGCATGCGATTAGAATATCAGACAAGGCTTGAAGAAATCTGAAACAATAATATCGAACTCTTTCAAAATATGTGGATTTTTGATGGCACAAAAAGAAACTCCGAAAAAACTTTTGACGTGGACTTTAACTTAGAAGCCGACTGGAACAAACTTCAAAATGAAGATGTTCAATTTGAAGATTATGGGACATATGATGATGAACTAGCTACTACTGGAACACTGACTGATGCTGAAATCATTAATATAGTGCTGTGTATTAAAGCTGTTTTGATAATCACTTTTAAAACTATGATACTTACCGTGATAACGACGCAGTGGACTTCCGCCGACATATCGAAATCCAGAAACTGTAAACTCAAAATAATTAATATGATTTTTAAGATGTTAATGATTGCAGAATCGTTATGCACATATAATAAAATCAGTAAATCAATTACTGATTCAATGGTTATCTCTAAGTATATCAAGATAGAGATAAAAAGTAAATAATATAAATTTTATTATAATTTCATTGTAGATTTGATATTTCTGTGTCCATAAATAAATTTGGTTCATAAGAATTAAATTTACAAATATGAGACACGTTCAATAAGGTTATCCTACAAAAAAAAAATTATACTTCGTATACTATCTATTTAATGAATTATTTTAATTACGATCATTAATTAAGTATTAACATGGAGTACGCCTCGTATATTATCTATTTAAGGAATTATTTTAATTACGATCATTAATTGACTATTTAAAGTATTTTTTATATTATTAATTAATAATTAATATTAATAGCGATTGTTATTGTTGAAAATGTGATCCAAATCGATATGCAAATTTTATTATCATGTAGAAAGTTTTTGAACATGAAACATGTATTACACCTTTTAGTAACTTGCATCCAGCCAGTGCACCTATTTCACAATCGTTAACAGAATTGTGGATTAATCTAATTAAAATGCAGGGTTTCACTAACATTATCCAATAAATTAAATTCTTCCGGGTTACCACGTTGTCGTCATCGAACTCGTATTGCTGTTTAGCTCATCTTCCTATCAGTTTCTTCAGAGGAAATACAAGGGCTGATGTTGTCTTTTACTCCTCACGGCTTTGCCCTGCTTCCATTCTTATGACCCAGTCACCATGAACTTCCCGTGAACCAGTTCTTGACAAAGCTTACCTCTAAATATTGCTAAGGCGATATCCGCGCTCCTAAAATTATTTCTGTTCTTCATAATTTCCAGTGACTGTCTAATAATGCATGGATAATAATGAGAACTAGTGTTCAATTGTTTGACACCATCATAATCTATTCTGGAGTTCTGATTCTTATGTTCATGTTTAATTATCGTTGATTTATCTGGATGTCCTAACTTCGTGTCCCTTTTATGTTCCATAATTCTATGTTGAATACTCCTACTTGTTTGACAAGTATAAACAGCTCTCTCTATACGAACACTTCAGTTTGTGTACACATTTGTTAATAATTCTGAGTATTTTGTATATCAATAATTCTGAAATAGTGCCCTTTTTAGAAGTAGCTGTTGTACTAACTATACTGCACATTCTTCAGTCTGGAATGCTCATGTTCTTGTTATTAATATATATATATATATATATATATATATATATATATATATATATATATATATATATATATATATATATATATATATATATGTATAATCTTCGTTCATATCCTATATCTATATCTATTCGTACCTTTTCGGCATTTCTTAATTTCCTAAATCTATTTTAGGTCGTCACATATAATATTGGCTATGTGGACTAACGTTTTCACTAAAGATCTCTTCTGTTGCGGGTGGTGATAAGTAGTATGTACCAACTTGTTTTAGGGCTTAAGGCTTTTCACCTATATGTCCGAGTAAGAAGGATTTAGCTATTCTGAAATTCTATGGGCAAGAAGAAATTTTGTCATTCTTGAATATTTAAATGATGGATAATTATAGGATTTACATAGTTTGACTGAATAATACTTTTTTATGAAAGTCTCGAGTATATAATAAATGCGAATTATAGAATGTACGAGGGGGTATTCAAAAGAAACCGAAATTATAATTTTTTATAATTTGTTTATTTAATTTTTAAACAAGAAATCTTCGATCTACTTCAGAGTACTGTCCGTTGGCACTAGTACACTTGTCTAATCTTTTATTCCATTGTTAAAAGTATTCTTGAAATTCTTCTTCTGTGATGCACGACAGCGCCTCCATCGTTATTTCTTCACCTTAGCAACATCGGCAAAACGCTTTTCTTTCATGACTCTTTTCATTAGGGGATATACAAAAATCGCAGGGGGCAAGATCGAGGGAATAGGGGGGGGGGAAAGGAGTCATGCCACTTTAGGTCAAAAATTCCTTTTCGAAATTTTTGGCGAAAATTTTCTATTTCGTCCACAAATCTTCCGTTAAAATTTGCTGAATTGAACTCCAACTCACTCCAGACAACTCCAAAACTTCGTTAATGGTCCGTCGTCGATCTTCCAGGACGATTTCCCGACTTTCAACATTTTCATTGGTTCGAGTCGTAGAAGGACGACCAGAGCGAGGTTTATCATCGGTTGACATTTCATCTCTTTTTAAACGGCAAAACCACTGAAACACTTGAGTTCTCTCAATAGTATCATTCTTGTAGGCCGTTTTTAACATTTCAAGAGTTTCTGTGCTAGTTTTTCCACGCAAGAAGTAAAACTTTATGCCGCGCGCTGTTCACGAGAATCGGTCATTGCAAAAACGACGAGCATACAAAACAACTCTCACTAAAAAAATCACACAAGCCGGACGGAACCTTCGTTAGTGACGACGCTTGGCTTACTGACTCGGGAATGGTAGCTTCATACGCTCCTAGTGACAGAACGCGATATTACAAAAAATCCGCCCACCACAACATCAGTTCAGTTTCTCTTGAGTACTCCCCGTATAATAATAAATTACAATAATAAATAATAACTATGCGGTAATATATAACGTATTACCTACCATACATATATAATTATTAAACTTATTAAACTTACTTGTTAAACCTATAATAATACTTTACTGTTAGTATTAGCTATTAAAATTATAAGGCAATATATGATAAGCGCCAATACCATGGCATCTTTGGGGTTGTGTGTTCATGGAAAATATTCCTTTTTCATAAGAAATATTCCTAGCGTACTTATTATGAAATTTTTTAGTTATCACGTCTTATTTTCTTTTTATAATATTCTGGGGTACTAGTAAGTATCCTATTCTATAACATTTTCGTTATGGAACAGAGTACCTACTAATATGATTTTGTAAGAAATAGTCCATTTGTGTATTAAATTGAGAAATGAAACTTCTTCATTTCTCGAAACGTACAAACATGTATCTCTTTTACACTATTAATGTTATTAATAGTGTAAAAAACGATTATATTCACTTACCTCTAGACCTGAATGTGTCATACTGGCGATCATAATCACTGTACCCTCTCTGGGCAGCTGCAAAATATCTTGGAGCAACTCCATGTTGTGGATAGGAAGCAGCCACTGAAGGCGAAGGTCGATTATATCTTGGGTAAGAACGGCCTGAATAAATAGGAAAATAAAAATTGCTACAAAATCCTAAAAAATGACAAAATAACAAAAATACATACAGAGAGCAGAGATCTCACGGATTTTGTTCGAGAAAATTAATTAAGAAACATTAAATTTTTCAATTTCAAGAGCACGACATCTTAATTTCTATATTTAAGTATTCGACACATTATTACGAAAGGATGTATGTGAAAAGTAGCTAAGCAGTGTATGTTACAAGACCAACTGACGTAATCTTTCCGCCACAGTAGATACCTGTCACATTGCCTTGAGTGTGGGTTTGGTTATCCTCGTCTACCTGTATAATCCTCCCCTTCCACAACTTTTGGGAAACAATTTCCGAGGCTTTAGGGGATCGAGGTTCATTTCTGTGTGTGAATATTTTTTTAAAGGCTAGAATAAACTATTTATACGTTTTCAAATTTGTTTGAGACAAAATCTTTTGCATTCTCCTCGATTTTAGATAATACAAATTTTTTTGTTATCGATAATAATTTTATATCACCAATGTATTTTTCCGGTAGAATCTTATATAGGAATTCTTAGTTTATAAAAAGCTAGAACCTGATTAATTAAAATCAAGTATTATACAGTTATTGTGTAGTTGTCATCAATCTGTATTATACACAAATATAGTATTAGTGAAATGCTTCGGCATAGTTTGTTTTGTATGACCAAAGGGCTCCTCTCTTAAGCCATCTAGACATATTAATATCAAATATTGCGTAATATGAAACCTATTATCAAGCGATAACAGCTCCCTCAGTAACAAAAGCATTTCCCATGCGAAATGCAAACATAACACATTTTCCAATAAAGATCCTTGAACGACAAAAAGCGTTCTCATGTGAAACGCAAGCACAGCATATAACTCCCAGAATGCTTATGCTTGTTAACAAAGAAATGTTATAAATATAAGTTACACCAAAATATCACACACTTGTTACTTGTCTTTTTGTCTTAAATCATTAACTTGTCTTTTAAATTAAATCAAGTCGTCTGTATAATTATTAAATTTTTCAAAGTAAAATAAAATATTTTTTAAAAAGTAAAATTTAACTTAAGTGATATAAAATTGGCGCAGTCGTGCGGATTTGAAGAACACCCTGTATAGGAGCCTAACTGTCGAAAACCACCTGAAGAACAAGGACAACACTCCAGAAGTGCCTAACTCCAGGAAACGGGTCGCCAGAATAAGGAGAACTTCAGTACGGGTGGCGGATTCAATCCCTTACTCAAAGAAAGAACCAACTTCCACACAGAACCAACAGATGAATAGCTTCGTGTAAGTACTTATTGAATCATCTCGTTTAAGTGTAAAAATATATATTTAATAATTGTGTCTATTAATTGTTCGCGAAAGGTACAATTCTATTGTCTTTCCCCATTGCAATTTAAAATAAATAAATAAATAAACTTAAACTTTTAAATTAGTTTATGCCAGTAATTACTAGAAATATGGCTCTACAACAGCAACAAAACCAGCCTCAACAAGAAGTTGTTGAACCCTATAAATTAAATGAAATTTTCTCTATCGTACCTGAATATGACGGTAATCAAATTAATTTAAATACATTTATAAATTCTTGTAAAACCGCGTATGACATGTCAGTTGGTAACCAGAAGGTACTATTAACTGTTCATATAAAAAATAAATTGAAAGGTCGCGCATCTGAACTAGTCAACTCTAGAAACCCAGTGACATGGGATGAAATAAAAACTTTATTAGAAAATCATTTCGGTGACAGCCGAGATTTAACGTCTTTAATACAAGATTTGCAAAGGATGCGACAGCTTCCCGGCGAATCTCCGCTTACATTTATCGCACGTCTACAGACACATGAAGCAAAAATGCACGCTTCTGTGCATAAACAACGGTTAACACCAGCTCAAAAACAAGCCCAAATTCAGTTAACCGAAGGTATGGTTTTAAATACCCTACTCACAGGGTTAGAACCTAAAATTGCGCATGTTGTTAGGGCAAGTGATCCAGCGGATATGTTAACGGCAATTACGAGAGTTCGTAGAGAGCTCCAACTAAATTATTTTGAAAATCAGAAATTAAATCGTCATAATAATATACGCAATACAAATTCGTCTTTGCCTCCAAAACAATGTTCGTTCTGTAAGCGCACTGGACACACCGCCAGTGAGTGCCGTCAGAGACAGCAAAGTTCTCGACCCCCTAATTTCGGCATCCCTCAAAATTTTTCTAGACCTAATTATTACCCTCAAAACCCCGGAACTTCACAACATTTTCAACAAAGACCCAACTATTATAATAAAAATTCTGGAAATTCACAAAATTTCCAACAAAGACCACCTGTCATCACACCAAACCCGAACTTTAACAGTTCAAGACCCCCTGCGATTCAACCGAATCCTAATTATTATAAGCCAAATTCCACCAGAAAGACGCTACATATTAACCAAAATAATGAGATAGAAAATACACAACCAAATCAAACTTTTTATGAAAATAATAACTCTGATTATTATACAGATAATAATCATTCCACAGATCCGAACTATTATACTAGTAATACTTCGGAACACGATGGTACTTATATAAACTATTATACTGATAATAGTTCCTCCGAAAATTATTTTAATGAACCCTCTTTTGATACGACGCCTACAAACAATCAGGATTTTCGAACAGGTCCACCTTCCCAGTCGGACCCACCTTATCAAAAATCGATAGATTCCAACATGACGGTATTACAAAACCAATTCGACAATATGAACTTAGACAGTTTCAACCCGAATCTAAATTTCCCGGAACAACAGTTTCTATAAGTCCTTTATTATCTGTTAAATCCAAAAATTTATATTACATCTACGACGCTACCAATACACATAGACTACTGATCGACACAGGCGTAGGTATATCTATATTTAAACCTAAAATTTGTCAAAATTATAGTATGAGATGTCCTGAAAATGTAACGATCCAAGGTATAACCGATCAAAAAATAATTATTAATGAATCTGTTTATATTCCGTTTGATCTCAATAACCCATTTAAAATATATATTTGCAATCTTGACATAGAATTCGATGGTCTCCTTGGTTCTGACTTTTTGGAACATTATAAGTGTATAGTTGACATAAAAAATAAAAAACTTATAACTAATTTTAAAACGATTTCGATGCATAAAGTCACAGACCAGTCTCTCTCCACAGACATACAAAATTCTACAAACCCAAACGTTCTTAATAATACTCATAGCATTTCAAATATAATTTCAATAGAACCGCGTACGGAACAAATTTTCAAACTTAAATGCCATTTGACTAATACTGAAGCTATACTGCTAGCTACAGAAATAGACAAAGTAAGACTCCCCAATGCTATAGTTCAAGTAAATGATAAAGGTGAATTTATTACATCTATAGTAAATTCAAATGCAATATCCAAAACCATAAACTTTTCGGACATAAAATTAGAACTTTTACAAAATTTCTCACTAAACAATATCAACGAAGGAAATTCTCAAACTTATATAGACAGACATCACGAAATAATATCCCAACTCCGTCTAAATCATTTAAATGAAGAAGAAAGTGAACTAATCACTCAACTTTGTTTAGATTTTTCGGACATATTCTATCTTGAAGGTGACCAACTAACGTTTACCAATGAAATTAAGCATGCAATAGATACCAACGACGCGAAACCGATATTTACAAAATCGTATCGGTATCCTCAAATACACAAGGAGGAAGTTAAAACACAGGTGTCCAAAATGTTAGATCAAAATATTATTCGTCATTCGAATTCCCCTTGGTCCTCCCCAGTATGGGTTGTCCCCAAAAAGCTCGATGCTTCCGGTAAGCAGAAATGGCGTGTGGTTGTAGACTACAGAAAACTTAATGAGTTAACTGTAGGAGACAAGTACCCCTTACCGAATATTTCAGATCTCCTAGATCAGCTAGGCAAGTGTCAATATTTTACGACATTGGACTTGGCATCTGGGTTTCATCAGATCGAAATAGAGCCCAAAGATATCTCGAAAACCGCTTTCAGTGTGGACAATGGACATTATGAATTCGTTCGTATGCCCTTTGGACTCAAGAATGCTCCTTCCACCTTTCAAAGGGTGATGGACAATATCCTTTTAGGTATCCAGAATGAAAGATGTCTCGTATATATGGATGACATCATCATATACTCCCCAACTGTACACGAACACCTCTCTTGTCTAACAGAAGTATTCAAACGTCTTCGCGATGCAAATTTAAAGATCCAGCCAGACAAGTGCGAGTTCCTCCGTAAAGAAGTCGCGTATCTGGGCCACCTCATAACTAAAGAAGGAGTTAAACCGAACCCCGATAAAATATCATGCATTCAAAATTTTCCCCAGCCTACTAACCAAAAAGAGATCAAATCCTTTCTCGGTCTGGCAGGCTATTATCGAAGATTTATCAACAATTTCGCTAAATTATCTAAACCACTCACCAAATTGTTACAAAAAGATGTCCCTTTTGTTTTCGACTCCGAATGCAAGAAATCCTTTGATGAATTGAAACAATCTCTCATCTCTACCCCAGTTCTTATCTATTCGAATTTCGACGAAACCTTTCTACTTACCACTGATGCAAGTGCCTTTGCCATCGGAGCAGTGCTCTCACAAGGCCCCATTGGTAAAGATTTACCAATTGCTTTCGCTTCAAGGACACTCTGTAAAGCCGAAACCAAATACTCGACCATAGAGCGTGAACTTCTCGCCATTGTTTGGGCCGTGAAACATTTCCGTCCTTACATATTTGGTCGAAAATTCAAGTTAATAACCGACCATAGACCCTTAACGTGGCTCTTCTACATAAAAGATCCCGGTAGCCGCCTAGCACGCTGGCGACTAAAACTTGAAGAGTACGAGTACGAAATCGAGTATAAACCCGGTCGCATTAACAAAAATTCGGACGCTCTTTCCCGTATAAAAATACATCACCTTCAAGACTATTCTAACTTTCAAGCTAAATTTAAACTATCAGCGTACCCTATTCAAAGACCCTCGACTTCAAAAGAACCCGATTCTGATAACCATAGTGACACGACAGAAACAACCGAAAATGACGCCGTGAAAGAATTTGAAACCTTTATAAATTTGTACAAAACAAAATCACTCATTGACTATTCCAAAATCGAATTTTCAAACGGACAACTCCTAGACAAAAACAACAAAAATGTAGTTACGTTTTTCCAACAAAACAATCTCAAAGATTTTCATTATAAAATCCTTGAAGACTTGTTCGAAGAAAACGCAGACTTTCGGAGTTTAGAATTAAATAAATTATCCAGTAAGTCAGTGCGACATAGAAACTATTTTATCGTAGCTCTACCATATGATCCTGATACCGTTATTCAACACCTGTTTGGCACATTATACAATGGTTGTGAAACATTTAAGGACTCTGAAACGTACTATATTGAAAATAACATTGACCTACCTATTCTAGAAATTTTGTCATTTTTGTTATCCGAAAAAGACGTAAAACTCAAAATTTGCCAAGATGTTACTAGGACGCCTAGTGACGATCAAATTACAATAATTATCGACCAGTATCACACTGGTAAAACTCATCTCCATCGAGGAATAAATGAGACTATACGACGCATTAGAGAAAAATATAATTGGAAAGGGTTGACAAAAGACGTAGACAATTACATAAAAAGTTGTGAAACCTGCCAAAAAACAAAAGCCTGTCGCAAAAATTTAGATACACCTTTAGTTATCACAGAAACCCCAAAGGTCCCTTTTGAACGTATAAATATTGACATTCTTGAAATCCCCACAAAAAATTATGCACTTACAATACGTGACGAACTGACAAAATTTAGTCAAGCATATCCTATTAGAGATAAATCGGCAAAATCAGTCGCAAATACCCTCCTAGTCTATTTCCAACATTTCGGAACACCCCTTCGAATCCATTGCGACTATGGCCGAGAGTTCGACAATGCCATCCTAAGAGATTTGTGCTTTCTCTATGATATCAAATTAACATACTCTAGTGTAGGACATCCCCAGTCTAACGGTTCCCTAGAGAGGTTTCATTCCACTCTATTAGAAATGATCAGAATACATATGACAGAACATCCCGACGAACACCCCTTCAACATATTACCTTATGCTGTAATATGTTATAACAATTCCGCTAACAGAACTCATGGGTTTACACCCTACGAGTTGGTTTTCGGACATACGTCCAGCAGACCACCCGAGACATTATATAATCAAAAAGAACTAGTCACTAAATACGTTAGAGATCTGAATAATCGTCTCTCCTACTATTATAAAGTCGCGCGTGCAAGAACGGATGCACAGAAACAAAAATCAAAAGTTCGATTTGACGCTCACGTCTCAAGAGAACCTCCGGAATACAAAATTGGTCAAAAAGTTTACCTAAAGGAATCGCAAATCACCGATAAATTACGAAACAAATTTAACGGCCCATTTGAAATTTTGGAACTCCATAAAAATTCAGCTACTCTAATTAACCCAAAAACTAACCAAAAAACCAAAGTCAATTTTGATAAGTTAAAACCATATTTTGAAACGTAATTACCTTGCAGGTTCACCTTGCTGATCGGAACAGCAATATGCCAGTATCAGATAACACCTATCAATAACACCGTCGGAGTCTATTACCATGACGAGACGAGGATAGTAATTTCCAACGACAGATGGACTCTTCTAGTTCATAAAAACTTATCGAGCCTCGAAGAAGCTTTCATCAACAACAACAAAATTTTAGAATACATTGTTAGTATATTTGCAGTCGACACACGTGAAACAAAAGAATTCCTGGTGAAAGTCAAAACGCACATAACACTTTTAAATCAAATATCAACTTCCCTTAAGGTAAAATTTGAAGAAATCCTTGTTAATACTAAACGCTTCAAACGTGGTATATTAAATGGTGTAGGTAGTATATTCAAAGCAATCACCGGCAATCTAGATGTCGAAGACGGTCAATTCTTTACAGATAGTATTAATAAATTAAATAATGACCAACATCAAATTGAAAATCTCATGAAAAATCAAATATCTGTTACTTCTACCGTTATAAAAACCTTTAACCAAACGGTTCAAAATTTACAAATTAACTTTGAAACCTTTAATGAAGACATGAAAAAGATTCAAGTAGCATTGCACAAAGTAAATGATAAAGTTGCATTAGTTCAGGCTGAATTAAGATTTGTTGAAACATGCGAAAAATTAAGCGAAAGTTACTTGTACCTTCAGAGCAACCTCGATGACATTCTAAACTCAATCACTTTTGCCCGCTTAAAAATAATACATTCTTCGATCATTACACCTGAAAATTTGATTACTGCACTTCAGAAAATCTCTCAGAATTTAGTCAAAAATAATCTACCCCTTCCAGTAAAATATTCAAAAATTCCTCAATACCTGGAAATAATTGAATTAGAGGCTTTTCAGTCAAAATCTGATCTTATATTTGTTCTAAGAATACCATTAGTGGAACAACAACTTTATACTCTGTATCATCTCTATATCCTATCCCAATTCTAGACAATAGAACTGGCCTACATCACGTTTTGTCATTTTCTCAAAAATTTATAGCGCGTAATGATGATTCATTAATGTACATCCCTGTCAAAGATTTGAGTACATGTAAACAATTAGCTGCTCGCAGAAAATTGTGTTCTGACCTTTACGCCTACCCGATCGACGGCAGTGCAGCATGCGAAGCTCAACTACTGAAAAACTTCAGAAATATCCCGGAAAACTGTGAAAGTTCGCTAATTTATGGACAAGGCTACAACGTGCAGAAACTACAGGACAATGTGTGGTTAATAATTGTTTCTGAACCTATTCATATTACTGTAAATTGTGATTCAATGGACACTAAAATTACCAGTGTAAATAAAAACTCTATATTAAAACTACAACCGGACTGTTACGCATTTGTCGGCATAACAAAAGTTCAGGCAGAAGGCCGCAACACCCTTAATATTTCAGACAATTCACACCCCGTGGTTATACCTTATGACTGTTGTAAGGATATCCCAGAAAAACTTCAATTGCCCAAATTGGAACCTCTCCAGTTCGACCACCTAAACGTAGAAAATCTAGATATAGCTAATCATAAATTAGAACAATATTCCCGCGACCTGGATAAGTTAATAAATGAACCATTTTTAACAAAACATATTGCCTTAACCACATATATAACTATTGGTGCCGTAGTTTGTCTCCTCATCATCTACGTCGTCTGGGAATGCAAGAAGCAGTGCTGTTGCTCTAGAAAGTCTAAGGAAGCAACCTCCAACCAGATGTTAAAAAGAATTAATACCCTCCTGCGTAGAAGACCCCATCTACACACCGAAGAAGAAATGCAAGATCTTCCCTAAAAGTCGGCTAATAACACCGACTTTTCAAAAAAAAGGGGAGTTGTTATATGCTAAAATATAATACAAGTTTAAGCCATCTAGACATATTAATGTCAAATATTGCGTAATATGAAACCTATTATCAAGCGATAACAGCTCCCTCAGTAACAAAAGCATTTCCCATGCGAAATGCAAACATAACACATTTTCCAATAAAGGTCCTTGAACGACAAAAAGCGTTCTCATGTGAAACGCAAGCACAGCATATAACTCCCAGAATGCTTATGCTTGCGTTAACAAAGAAATGTTATAAATATAAGTTACACCAAAATATCACACACTTGTTACTTGTCTTTTTGTCTTAAATCATTAACTTGTCTTTTAAATTAAATCAAGTCGTCTGTATAATTATTAAATTTTTCAAAGTAAAATAAAATATTTTTTAAAAAGTAAAATTTAACTTAAGTGATATAATATATATATATATATATATATATATATATATATATATATATATATATATAATATAACTCGTATTCCTGTTAACCACAACCCCTATTGCACTGTAGGGGGCAGAGTATATATTGTTCCTTTTCTGAATTCTTGCTAGAAAATACGAATAAAAAACGAACCAAAATATGATATAATATACACTCTTGATAATAGTAGTATTGAGAATGAAATATAAATATGCTTTTAAATATCCATTCATCAAAAATAAGCCATAAAAAATACAAATCCTAAGAAACAACCCCAATATAACCTCATTAGAGGTAGAATTGTACAGGAATTGCCAGACATTAGATTTTTATTCCTAACACAATTGTTCAATGCAGTAGAAAGAACTGCCTACTACCCATCGTAATGTAAAGTAGCTTAAATCACTCTTATAGCCAAATCAGGAAAAAGCTCAGAAGAAATAAAATCCTACCGAGCCATTAGCCTCCTACCAATAATCTCAAAAAAATTTAAACTATACTAAGCAAATTTGCCCATATCTTAAATATTCGTAAACTGATTCCAACACACCCGTTCTGATTCCGACAGAAAAAAAATACAACAAGTACATATAATAATCAACAGGACTCAAGAAAACATGGAATAAAAGTACTGATCAGCAGCAGCTTTCCTGATGTCGAATAACCCTTGAACGAGGTTTGTCACGCAGATCTACTATGTAAGTTAACATGCAAACTCCCGATCAATCTTTATTTAATACTAAAATATTATCTAGAAAACAGAACCTTCTGTGTGAAATTTAAACACGATGAAACGACTAACCTGATATTCAACTCATATGAGCTGGGGTACCATAAGGGAGCGTTTGAAGTCTAACCCTTTACTTACTATATACAGCAAATTTACCTACCACTCCCAGGATAACAACATCCACCTTTGCTATACGGCAATAATAACACCCAGCAAGAGCGCAACTAAAGTTTTTGAAATCTTGCAGGAAAATCTAGATAACATACAAAAATGGATGGACAAATGAGAGAACAAAACCAACGGAAACAAATCTGTACATTTAACATTCACAAGGGCGCCTGGGTGTCAAGGGTTCATGTTCCCTTGTAAGTCTGAATAAAAAGGAAGTCTCATGAAATGAAAACGTTAAGTATCTTGGAATGTATCTTAACAAAAGACGGACTTGGAAAAAAACAGATACGTATATACGAAAATACAGTAAGTTAGCATTATATACAACAACTATATATACTAGATGCTGAATAGAATATTCAACTTTCAATCAATATCAAACTCCTAATATATAAGATCATAATAATTAAGCATGCAAGTGAAGGCGCGTAGCGATTCTGACGTGCTCTACCTAAATTTCTACTATCAATCTGCTCATTGGGAAAGACGCTGTTTAGGTGTAGTTTACACCGTCATTCCCACTGCCAGTCAAAAATGTTCTTACAATTGTGGTACTAATAATTCCTGCCCACACGCTAAATTTCTGTAGAAACTGCGTACCTATGTCCCAATGAGAGTTTTTTTTGAAGAATTTTGGGGTTGAAATCATATTCCTGAAGTTGTATGGGGGTCACACTGCTCTCCGGCAGTTCAAAATGGATTATCGACATATTACAAGCTTCGATGCAATTTCGCGATATTGTTAATAAGGATTTTCCTGAACAGTTAGTAACTCGTCCAATTATCTATTTTTCAAAAACGACATGTTGATTTTTAATATAATTGTCTCTCACAATGCGAAAATTTCTAAATTTTGCTTATGTTTTACGTACATTTCAGCAATGAGTATTAATAAGTCGATCAGTAAGTCATAATCAGAGAGTCAATAAGCAGTAATAATAAGTCATCATCAGCATACTTATTTTTAAATAACTCACAAACCTCAGATTGTGTGCGTGCTCTTTTTCCATAGTTAATCATCACCACAAAGTCAATGTGTTTCGTTTTATTTAAATGCATCTTATGCATCTTATTTTGAAAACTTGTGACGGTAACTAATTGTAAGTAAGATTGTTGTGTAGTCCAACAAACGCAAGTAATAAGTACCATAAAACAATAAAAAATTTAGAAGCAACAAAAAGTAAGATTCTCAAAAAAGTAGTTACGACTAGTAGAAAAAAAAATGGAAATACGTAATATTAAATATGATTAGTATGATTATTAATATTATTAAGTATGATTAAATAAGAATATGATTATTTAATAGAACTGTCGAACACGTTATAACTTCAACAGTGGCGATGTTTAAAAACATGCTTATACTAAAGAATGTGCAGTTTAAAATAAAGTAATGAATAACTTTTAGGAAAAACTCTCGGACTTGACAAACTTTATTTTGAATTTGAAGCATAATTAATACATACAGGATGATTCGTGTATGAGGTATGAAGTCATAAATATTTTTCTTTAGTTACTCTCTTTTATCGCCGAATATGAAACAGCACATTTTTTTACATGTGTTACGATAATAATTACATTAGCGTGAGTATAGGTGAAGAAACATTAGTGTTCAATTTTCAAATACTAAATTTAATGGCATTTAATCCATGTAATTTTAAATGGATTATTTAAAAAATCAACCAAGAAAGTTGAACATTTATCAACTTGTGCACCGTAGGCTGCCTGATAGTAGCCAAGACGATTAATATATTATTTTTGAACATTGTCAATAACTTCACGAAGTGTAGGTACGTTGTATTTCGTGACGCATTTTTGCCTTTAAATATTCTAAATTCTCCGAAATAGTAATGAATACTTTATTTTTTAAGTGTATCTACAAAAAGTAATCTACCGGTGTCAAATCTGGCTATCTGGATGGCCACTGAATCAGCCCCCTTCTCCATTTTCAACGATTTGGGAACATCTGATCTAAATAAGCACGGATAGGTGCTACATAATGGGATAGTGCACAATCTTGTTCAAACAAAAGGTCGTTTCTCGAAAAATCAGGTTCCCTACACTTAATATAAAGTTATTAATGCAAGAATAAGGTTATGAAAGAAATTCACATGAAAGAAATAGGGTTCACATGAAATAAATAGGGACCTAAAATTCTTCCTTCGACTACATCGTAACACACGTTCACTTTCTGGTGAATGGTGGTGAGTCTGATTTTGAGTTGAAGTTTTTATCTGATAGCAATAATAAAACATTATCGGTGACTAAAGCTACTGTGAGGCAGCCAACGGTACACAATTAATTTGGTTAATTTTTTAAATAGACATTGCAATTAAATTTAGTATTTTGATATTTCAAAATCATTTTTATTATCTAATCGTTATTTGTTTTTGTATAACCTGTAATCACCATAATATAATTATTACCGTAGTACTTGTCGTGTGGTCTTTCACATTACGTAATAAGAGGGTTGCTCCTAAAACAATATCGATGACGTCATACCTCCTCGATGCGTTACCCTATATGTATTCTAGCCCAGTAAAATTAGACAAGAAGAGAGCAATCGGTGAAAAAAAAAATCCTAGCTGACAAAATTTCCTACTAAAATAATCTTACACATTTTTGTCCTAGGACGTACGGTTGTCGAGCTATGAGCTTCTGAAATTTGGATGCTGAAACAAATTGCATATTCCAGCACTCAAAATCCTTCCAAACTAATTTCTTTTGTATACGGTAAGCCTTTATATGGAAGTAGTGTGTGTAGAAATCAAATTTAGGCAATAAAGTATTCTTATTATTGTTGTTAAAACAGTTTGGAAATTTCGACACCTTTTTTGCAATTTTCGCTTACAATTCTCAAAACTAATTTTTTTATTTAGATGCCTTAGTCTGATATATGTCCTTGTTCGAACTAAACACAATAAAATTTCAGGAATTTTTTTGAAAATTCCGCAGACATTACTGCATACATCATTACACCATCACAGCATCAGTCGATATTGACTTTACTGAAGAGATGGTAATGAGGGCTCAACAACAACATGTTCATCACTATGCTGACTCAGAAAATGATTGTTGAGGGAATTGGAGTCAGACAGGCTGATGCTGGTATTGATAAAACGATAGTGAAGTATGTATTGGAAAAAGTAGAATCTGGTTGTTCTACTACTGTCATCGGCGAAGATGTGGATCTGTTTTCACTGCTGTTTTTCCTGCTGATTCCTTTAGCTCCAAGCAATAAAGGGAACAAGAAATAAAGTTTTTCAAACCAGGGAAGGGGAATGAGGAAAGCAGAACTTATTCCTCCACGGTATTGCTGGAACATGACTTTGCCAAGAGCATCTTGTTCATTCACAGTTGTAGCGACTGTGATACAACCTCTGCAATTTTCCGAAAAAGCAAGTCATCGATTGCTAAATTATTCATGACGAACAGCAGTCTGCATTCCATCTCCCACGTCTTTTACACAAACACTTCAACACACACAAGAAAGTCGCAGACGAAGGGGAGCAGGTGTTCCTAGCAATGTACAACGCCAAAATAACAGACGTGGACAAATAGCGCTATTTACAATTAGCCTTCCCAAAATCCACCACATGGGTGAGGCCAGGCCTTCCATCTCTATCACCAACTAAAGGATCTGCACTACAACATTCATACAAAGTCTATTTGCAAGTTCAAGAATGGCTGGGCAACAAGCTGGCACCTACTGATTGGGGTTGGATCACAGGGGCAGATGGAGATCTTCAACCCTTGCCTACCTTGCATCACGCTGCCCCAGCTGCTATGCTATCAACAATATTCTGTAGTTGCACCAAAGGCTGTGGTACACGCTTTGGATGCCTTAAGACACGCATTTATTGCTCTTCAATATGAGGTTATGAGAGCGCGTGGAGGACCATTGGTGACCTTCCAGTTGAAGATGAGAGTTTAGCATATGAGGACGACCCTGAAGACCTCTTGACACCCTATAACGAACTATTTGACCCAATATATTCGATTTACTTACTGGCCACAATTAAATTTGCTCATGATGCTATTAAAATCATCAATATTAATATACAAGACAATTATAGACAGTAATTTGGTTGTAAATGCGAATAAAGTATAATTTTTGAAATGGTGTTACTTTTGTCAGCCCTGTAACTCTTAACAGGTTAGTCCTACGACAAAAATGCGTAAGACCATTTTTGTAGGAAATTTTGTCAGCTTCAATTTTGTATTTTTCTGTAGAAGTGATATTTTCCGGGATACAAGCGAAAAACTAAAAAAAGGAATATTTAAACCTCTCCCCCTCCTCGAACTCACCGCACCCTCGGGAACTTTTTACACACATTCATCCAAGTTTAAAGGAAGCGTTTAAGACCATTTCCAAAACTCTAGGATTTTTTACACCGATTTGTCTAATTTGACTGGGTTATTCATAATATTTTTAAAAACGCACAACTAAAAATAAGATTTTGTTTCTTCAAGAGTTTTTCCCATAAATTATTCCTTAAATTTTTAACTAATTTATTCAATATTTTACGAAAGTACTGTATTTATATAAACTTAAAACGTTGCACGATATCTAAATACATACTGCTGAATATTTATCAATCTTTCTGTAGTAGATTATATCAGTTTGACATCTTATTAATAATATATAAATATAGCAATTTTGTATTAATTATGAAATAAACCAGACTATGTAGATATTAAAATGATAAACTTAATTTATTATTTTTTCTGTTATTACTAGTTAGGCAATGTTCACTTGCGTTAGGCAATTGAAAATTGCCATCCGAGTAGGCAAGTTGCCTACTCTGATATTTCATTATATTTTCAGAAACATGAAAAACCGTTTAAATACAAACTGCAAGTGAGTTAAATTATATTTTATTAAATTTATATCTTACCTCCACTAGCATCTTCCGTATCAACAGTGCTGGTGACGTTAGGTTTTACTACGACGAGTGAAGTAACATCGGTAACAAATGAATATTTGAGGGCTAAATCAAGAGCTTTCTTGTTGAGTTCATCTTTGTTTTCCACAGCATCTCTTTTCTCTAATGTCTGCTTAACGGTTAAATAAGCCCATAGTCTTTCTAACGATGTCACGGGCTTTTCAGTGACAGGGTGTAAAGTAAACGGGCCGCTTGGTCCAAGGCAGTTCACAACAGTAGGAAACCGCGTTCCTAATTCTAGAGTTAATACAAATACAACTGTAAGTGATCATTTAAAATTCGAGATGTAAGAAACAATATATACATAATGACAACAGGAACAATACATCCTATAACATTTTATTTCTTCAATAGAAGCTTTATAGTTTGGAAGATTTGTACTAGGATAACAGTGATTTCTTTTGGAATAATTCTGAATTACAAGTTAATTTCGGTTTGATTTTTTATAACATTACATGCGGTATTTTTCAATTTTGTATAAAATTATCAAATAATTTGGCTTATAAAATGTTACCTATATATTTTTATTTGTTAATAATCAAAAATCTTAGAACCAAGGAAGGAAAACTTAGAAACAAGCAAGAGATTTTTGAAAACATATGTATGGAGCACGGCACTATACGGTTGCGAAACCTGGACGGTAGGGGAAGCAAGTAGAAGAAATTAGAATGTGGTGTTACCGAAGAATGATGAAAATACCGTGGACTGATAGGGTTAGAAACGAAGAAGTATTGGAGAATGTCGGCGAGAAAAGAAGTATGTGGAAAAACATAAAGAAGAGAAGAGATAGAATGGTAGGCCACTTGCTGAGACATGGGGGAATAGTCCGCGATATTTTGGAGGCAGAAATAGGAGTGAAGAAAGGCAGAGGTAGGCCTAAATAAGACTACTGCTCGCAAATAGTAAGGGATGTAGGTACAATTAACGAAATGCGTAGGTTAGCACAAGATAGGAGAAACTGGAGGTTAGCGTCCAACCAGTCTTAGGACTGATGACCTCATGATGATGATGAATCAAAAATCAGTCAAAATAATTAGGTGCGATTTAAATCAATCTTCAGAGAGAAATTATAATTTTAAAATATTCAATATAAAGTTATCGATATCATAATATTAGAATCTTTCCCTAAAAATGCATCGAGGCTTCAAACACTGGGTACTTGACGAGCGGCTGGGTATGTGTAACATAAACAAAGCAAGAAACGCATTTAGCTTCGATAAATAATTATTGCCCTTATTTGTTAAGGTCTTATATGGAAACAGAGTCCCGAAAAGTTGACCAAATATTTAAAGATATTAAAAGCAATGTCGAATTAGGGCGATCGCGTACGTTGGTGCTAGTTATTTCCGTCGCATCGAGGGTTTCAGGGATCTATGTTATCTCTCATAGGGGTTCTGTTTAAATACCCGTGCCTTCGAGGTAGTAGGGCAGTTAGAAATTAACCCCAGAAGAGGCAGTCTAGAAGGAGTTTCTCTTGGCATAATATAGAGTTCTGTGTTTGCAAATTCTTCATATGAATATTTAACGAGTGGAGTTTTGCATATGCAAGTCATGATTTAAATAAAAGTTTTCATTATAATTAGCAGGGTTCTGTTGTTTGTCAAGAAAATTATTTCCTATAAATGCAAATTTTTCGGATGGTAAGTTTTACAAGATGTCGTAAGGAGGCTTATACTCCAACCATATGTAAGCCCTTAAACATTCAGGATTAAATACAGACTTACAGATGGTTGGAGTATAAGCCTCCTTACGACATCATGTAAAACTTACCATCTGAAAACTTTGCGTTTATAGATGATTCCTGTCATTGTATATGGCATAAGTTTTATTTCAATTTGGATTGTTTCCGAAACTACCGAGAGATGGCGCTTGGTTACGTTTTACAATTTACTACTGTAGAACGTAACGGTGTCTACAAGATATGAAGCCTCATTTGTCAAAGCATACTCGTTTACACTACACTGACGAGACCCAAGATAAAGTCGAAACCGCTCTACAGTTAGCAGTATCCTGAGACAGAGGACGCTTTGCACCTTCCTTGTGGTTCTCGGGCAATCCAAATCACAGTATTTTATTTCTATGTTAGAATAAAATACGGCAAATTTTGAAACGCATGCGCCCGTTGCGGCATGTAGCCAGGGGAGTAGCTGTTGTGGCTTAATTTGTTTAATTCCTAATGTTTAAGGACTTACAGATGGTTGGAGTATAAGCCTCCTTACGACATCTTGTAACATTATTTCCACATATCTAGGTTTGGGTAATAAATATACATCAAAGTTTATTCTGGGTTTCCTTTATATTTCCTTCTTCAAGTATTAAATCAAATAAAGTAAACCAGACTTAAATTCAAATAAATAAAATTCTAATTCACACATGAAAAAATTAAAACAATACCAAACTTCATATAAAGAATTTGGTGAATAAAAATTAAAATCAAAGTAGTAAGGTGATATCCAGTTTTGTTTAAAAAAAATTGAGTAAGAAATACTTATTTCCAAAATAATATACTGTTATACGTAATGTGAAATTCAAACCAATTAAGGAATTTTCGATGTTGTTTTGCATAAACCTCCCAAATTTGGATTTTTTATCTGTTGTAATAAAAAAAATTACAAATTGAGCTACAATTACCCTTGTTAATTAAATTGTAAGACAAATTATGTACATATATGCCATTATACATATTATATTATTATAATTTTAAAATATATTATTATATATTTATACATATTCCTATATACTCATAACATAACATACCTCTATATCTCCCAGCAACCACTATCTCAGATCCTTTAAAATATATTGGAAAGTGTGTTTTTGTAACTTCTTCGACTTCTGATTCATATTTGAAATTTACATCGGATAACAGTGGTGAAGATATTTGCTTATAGAATTCTTGTAATTGAAGAGAAGCATCGGATGCTTCATAGATGTGCCTAGAAAATCCTTGATTTTTTAAAGACAACGATTTCAGAAACTCTTTATTGGCTCCGTATCCAAAAGATAACGAGAATATTGGTACGTTATTTGTTTTGGAGTTCAATTTGGTTACCTACACATACATGAATATGTTTTATAGTTTTTAAATATTTATGCTTATCATCACCTACCGTTCTAGTTATTTCGTCTCTTGAGTACATACCCACATTCGGGTCACCATCAGTTAAGAATATCATAATTGGTTGGTATTTCTTATCAGTATATCTTGCACTATGTTCTTGACCAACTTTAATCAGATACAAGGCAGTTTCTAAACCTTCGATTATATTGGTTCCTCCTAAGGCGTCGAGTTTATCAATTATATTTTTAGCCTTACTAATTGACTCATTAGTAGCTAATGTGGGAATCGGTAGGTTTAGTTCCTAGAAAGAGAGTAAACATAAAAAAGTATAAAGGGTTTAATTGTGTGTTCTCTATTTTGGTGAATAGGAATGCCAAGAATTTGAAAAAGTGTATAATAGAAGAAAATATGTTAATGCAATAATTATGTGAATTAAATGATTTGGTCGATATCATCGATTTGTTTAGATTGGTTTTCGTCAGTGTGCGTCCGCAACCTAAAGCTTTAAAGGAAGGCGATCCTCTTTATGTCCAAACTATTGTTAAATTCATTTATTGCTACTATTTAACAAATTATATCTAGTTACAGAACAGGACAATATAAAAAAAAAAACAACACGTTACAACAGTAAATAAATAATAAGAAGATAATCAGTGACCGTAATTTATGACTCCTGATTGAAGTACCTATAACTTGAGGTCATTACGGTTGCAATGAAAGATTTCTAGATCTTTAGATTTAGATTTTTAGATCTTCAGAAATAGATTTCTAAATTAGAAATCTATTTCTGAATCTGTTATAATTATTAAAGATCATAAAAACTGGAGTACTTTAAAAAAATTGGTCGCGCCATTAGTAGATAAAATATTTGGCCTAGGAATACTATACGAAAATAGGAGTCATCTAATTTCGTATTCTAGAATCGACAGTCTAGTTTATTATGACCAAACTTCAGGAATGTATTGTACGCATGAAAATAATGTAGAAAAACTGAAATGCTGTTATCCGATTTTTATTTGTTTTCAAGTTATAGCGTAATTAAAAATAGACATAATTTCATACATTAACGTATCGGTAATCATAGCGCTATAAATATTGAAAAATGCTGCCATTCACCTCTAAACAGTTTCTGCTTGTTCTACGAAGGGCGCCTGTAGCTTTCCTGATTGCGTCACATTTTTGTTTAAGATCGGCTGCAGCATTTCTAATACGTTGAATTAGTGTATACCGTGTGTCTACTTTTACTTTATACACTTCATCTTTAAACCAGCCCCATAAACAATAATCTAGTGCTGTGAGGTTTGGAGATCTTGGAGGCCAACAAATAGGACCAGCGCGACCAAGCCAATGCCCTGAAAATTATTTGTCCAAATGTTCCTTGACCTGACGAGGCGAGATATGCAGGAGCTCCATCGTGCTGGTAGTACATTTGCATTCTGATGTTTAAAGGAACATCCTCTAGCAGTCCGTGTAATTCATTTTGTAAAAAAATTAAGTAGTTGTCTCTTGTGAGACGATTCTCCAAAATGAAAGGGCCAATTAATAACCATCGACCATACCACACCACACGTTTACCGAAAACTTATGTTGGAAATTACTTTCGACTATTGCGTGGGAATTTTCATCTGACCATACATGACAGTTGTGAGTATTATTAATGCTGTTACGGGTAAATGTTGCTACATCTGTGAAAGCTATGAGCGATACAACATAAGGATTATTATTTATCCACCGACAAAATTCTTCTCGAAAAGAGGAAAAGAGATGCTGTTCTCTCTGTACATGGTATGGATACAAACCTTGCTGGTGGAGTGTTTATTACTACTCTTGTTTGTGGAATGCCCAATTGAATACTAATTCTTCGTGAGATCATCATTGCATCTTCTGCTACTACATCCAGAATATCTGCTACCTCTTCTAGATCTTGTCGAGTAGCTCATTCAGATGTTACGTTAACACTAGGAAGCTTTTCAGTCTCGCACAGTTTGTTGAAAACTCTGATAAATATATTTTTATTAGGATGTCTGTGATGTGGAAACCGTTGACGATATTCTTCGACAGCAGCGCTAGCATTCCCATTACAAAAGCCATAAACAAACATCATATTTACATATTCTAAATTTGAATACGTGTGTGGTATTTTGTAATACTTTAATCGTTCAAACCTAACCTAACCTAACCTTAAATAAACAGTTTTAAAACCTTAAAACGGACTTTTCCGCACGTCGAACATCTCTGTTTCGAAATTGAGTGATCCAGGAAAAATAAAACAACACATAAATGCAGAATATCTGTTTTATGCGACAGTTTTACTTTTTTCAAATAGTCCACCCTCGTGCTTTCTTATGATCACTGAACAAAGTGGGGTGTATCCTATCCACCTCAAAATCAATAGATGTCGTCGGGTAGACGTCCCTAATCAGAATCAGTTGAAACCCGATCGATCCGACACGATTTAATTGAGTGATCGTGCTAACAAAAAAATTCTCAAATAGTCCACCATTGTGCTTTCTCATGACCCATGAACATGGTAGAGTGTGTGTTACTCACCTCAAAATCAATAGGCGTCGTCTGGGAGACGTTCCCGATCAGAATCAGTCAAAACCCAATCGATCCGACATGATTTAGTTGAGTTATCGTGTTAACAAAAAACATTTCTCAAATAGTCGACCGTCGTGCTTTCTTATGACCCATGAACAGGGTGGGGTGTGTTTTATCCACCTCAAAATGAATAGGTGTCGTCTGGGAGACGTTCCCGATCAGAATCAGTCAAAACCCGATCAATCCGACACGATTTAATTGAGTTATCGTATTAACAAAACAAATTTCTCAAATAGTCCACCATCGTGCTCTCATGACTCATAGACAGTGTGGGGTGTGTCTTATCCACCTCAAAATCAATAGGTGTCGTCTGGGAGATGTCCCCGATTAGTATTTGTCAAGACCCGATCGATTCGACACGATTTAGTTGAGTTATCGTGCTAACAAAAAAATTTCTCAAATAGACCCAATGGAGGGTTCTCAAAATCAATAGGTGTCATCTGGGAGACGTCCCCGATCAGAATCAGTTAAAACCCGATCGATCCGATACGATTTAGTTGAGTTATCGTGCTAACAAGAAATTTTATTGCCGACGACAACGATGGATGGCACACACAGCAAACATTTTTTAAAAACTATTTCTTTTTGTTTTTAGGCCGAAAAACGAAAAATAAACCCAAAAAGAAATTTGTTTTTTCACTTTTTCTTTACACGATTACATTACTTTTCCGCTAGTACAGTGAAGCGCGGAAAAGTAAAAGTTATCAAATGTTTTTGTACCTCAAACGTGGCATACTAGATAAACATTTGTAATTACGCTATAGCATGAAAACAAATAAAGATCGGATAACAATATCTGAGTTTTTTTACATTATTTTTACGCGTACAATACACTCCTGGAGTTTGGTCCGTTCCTCCCGACTCACCCTGTATATATAAAAAAGGAAAAATTTTGTCGTCTGTCCTTAAGATTAAATATAAAAATTTATTCAATAAGTATTATTGAAGATATCCATTAATATAATATATTTCGTGTGATTTAATACACAATTTTTAAAACTATTTTAGAAATATTCGCTGTCATTTTTTAAAGTATTTATGTGTATATTGTTATTAGGATAACAAAAGAGCGACATATACTCTAAATTAGACCTTACAAAATATCATTTTATGATTTGTAATGTGTTTTATTCACGAAATCTCGAGTACAACGTACTATAAAACCATTATTTTTAAGAAAGAAAGAACTCTTACTCAGAATGTTTTCAATACGAGCTTTAATTAAATCAAGTTAGTTTAGGATCAAATAATACACATAAGACCCAAAAAGTCTCATATTTAGTTAAAATATTATTACCAATTTGATAATTAAATATGCAAGGCATAGGTTTCCATCTAAATGACATACTCGTAACATTGCGTTTATTGATGATAGATTGTTTTGTATCAGTGGCGGCTGGTCAGGGGTGGCAGGGTGGGCAATGCCCACCCAGCTGTTTCCTAGAAGAAGAGGAACACAGTTCCAAAGTTCGTTATTTATCGTTTATAGAAATTACTGAAGATATAATTATGTAATATGTAATTAATTAAATACATTATATATTACATAACAACAATAATACAATGAAAATGTCTTATTATATATACTAATATTAACAGCGCAACCGTGGTGGAAAATTGCAGTGCAAGTAAGTGCAGCAATTCACTCTTCTAACCGTGGATCCGTAGACTAATAGCCCACCGGACCGGGTGGGCAGCCACGCCTTTTGCCTTTCTGGCTTTGTACATACGAGAGAGCGCAAGCGCCTCGCACGGATAAAAAATTATATTTATTGCTTTAATAAATAAATACAAGTAAATAAGTGTCTACCAAGATTAGTTTTAAAATTAATATTGATATTATTGCCATAGGTATACTTTCAACATCCCTTGAAAGTTTAAATTATTTCACAATAATACAGAAACATGGGAATTTGGAATATAAAATTAAATAAACAGTAAACACATGAATAGAATTAATTAATTAAAAAATTACGAATGATTTGATTGATTTGAAGACATAAAAACAAAATTATATCGTGTAAACTACATGAAACAGTTTGAAACACGGGCACAGCTTACTCGAGTCTCGAGTAAGCTGTGACACGGGTGGGGCAGACCACCCTGCTGAAGAAGCCTTCGGCAAAGCGGGGAAGGAATCGAAAATCTGCGACGAGTCCGATTTCCGAGTTCAGTTTTCAGAGACGTAGAACGTTGTTTATCTCAGCGAGGTCTGTACTCTGTAGGTTAGGGTTTTCAAAATTTTAACGGTTCTTTAACAATAATTACAATAAATTAGTGCGGCAGTCTATCTGTGGTTGGTACTATACATTTGTATTTGTTTAGTATTGTATTTATTTAGTATTTATACCATGGCGAAAGTGAGAGAAATAGTAAATACTAATACTGATATTGTTAACTTTTTGTTACAACGTGAATTTCTGTGTAGCATTTATAAGAGTCTGTACTAGTTTTATCCAATTTTAGTGCTATGCATATTCAACTTGAAAGCTGAAAGAATTTTAAATCTTAACATATACTTTGTACAGTGACTAACATAGAGTGATGAATCAAAGTTTTTTTTTTACTATATTTTACTTCATTATTTTGCACTATATAACCTACTAATAGGTAGTTGTTGCCCACCCATGATAAATCACCACGAGCCGCCACTGTTTTGTATATACCAAAATTATAGTTTGTTAATATTAATACTATGCTTTTTATCTTCGTAAGGATTTTCAGGTATTTCTACAAATAACCTATATCTAGGGTATTTGTTTCACTATTAATAAATATAACGTATAATGGCATTAATATGATATAATGACATAAATATATAAAACAGAATCCTGAAGAATCCAGATAAACCTAATACAGAGAAACTTAATACTATTATATGCGACATATAGTATTCGATCTGATTAAATAACTGTTGAAGTGAATATCAAACTAATATTTTATTTACTTTACGCAAAAGTCTATTATGGCTAAGTCCATTGAATGCTTAAGACATCCATATGCCTGGTGTCAACGAGATCATGCATAAATCTACCATTTATTTAGAAATCAGAAAAAAATGTTCAAAACAAACCCCAGGTATGAAACGCAAAGTCTTAAGTCTTATGTTACCGCGTTTTTATTAACATCTGTTTCTTGTCTGTCTGTTTGTCTGTTCGGTACGTATGTTTGCAATTGATTTTAAACTAACTTCCCGATGAGCTAGAGACTTGAAAATTTTAACCATAGCTGAGAACTGGATGACAATGTAATATTAACTCGCTTTCTTGTCTATCTTTTCGTTAAGGTGCCCTACGTAACCTTATTAGTAAGCTCACGCTATCTCATCAAAATGTTTAAAAGCGATAGAAAAATTTTCATACATAAGACTAAAAAGCAGAAACTAATGATTTGGATAAAGAAAATTAATATACCACGTTTTTAAAACAGACTAAAAGCAGAAAAGGATTATTTGATTAAAAAAATATATATATAATACATCTTTAAAACGGACTAAAAAGTATAAAAGTAATTATTTGAATAAAAATAATTAATATACCACGTTTTAGTTCTGAAAATTTGTGATTGTGAATTTTTAATAGCTATGATATATAATAGCTTGAATATCACCAGTTGTCTTACACTTTTGCCTAACTTTGGATGACATATACTTTGAAATATTTTACTATATCAGAATTAAACCATGGATAATAATATCATATTTATGTTTATATGCAAAATTTGCAGATAATATGATTTCAAGACCTCGTGAACTTGACATTAGGATAAGTTCAGTGGGAAACAGTACGAATATTTTCAAAGCAAAATTAATTCATTATTGACATTTAAAATAGTATTTAGTGTTTTTATCTAAAATAGAATGATTAAAAAATATATTATTTTTTTATTTATTTTCTCAATATATATATATATATATATATATATATATATATATATATATATATATATATATATATATATATATATATATTATATGTAGGTATATCTTTCATACACCTTCCTTTGTTTATACAAAATAAGTTAACAGAAAATATCTTAAGCAAACTATTGCTACCTGTTCAATACAGTAATAATATCTTATTTAATTATACTTACACTTAATGCAGAAAATGGTGCCTGATACCCCCTGTACCCTAAGCCTCTTATTTCTGTAGTATTTTGATACTTTATGTTCCATACTTTGGTTAGGCTATTAAATTCGATAATATTCACCATATCTCCTAATTTAATTTCATCCAAAATGCTTCTCATAGCGTCCTTCAATTGTAAAATTTTCGTTCCTGCCATACTTCCGCTAGTATCCAAAACAAATACTACGTGTTTCGGCAATGGCTCTAAATCGGTCGGGGCGAAGAAGTGAATAAAATAACCATCGTCGAGTAACACCTGAAATATGAACAACCATTTTTTTGAGACAGACCAAATTATATCGTAGAGATATATTCAAATAAAAGTATTTTCGGAATGTCTTAAAATCTGCTTGAAACGCTAACAGATTTATATAAATCTGGTTCCGGAAGGACGAGATTATCCTTACCTCTCCGCCATGAGGATCCCTTTCGACGTCATATTGTACCACAAATTGTCCAGATAATCCATCAGATTCTTTCCCCCCTAGGTCCTTTGCAAATTGCCTTTGCCGTTCCGAATCTGGATTGAATCTAACAATAGCAGCTGTCGAGTTTATTATTTGGATATCAGATAACGGATCGAGTTTCTCTTCGTTCTTACTAATTTCGTTACCAGATCTTAGAGAAGGCGTTTTTACGAACTTCAGTGGTCTACTCTCGTTAACATGCACCTTTATAAATACGTGAATTTTAAGTTATATTTTGAAACAAAATATTTATTTACTTACCGCAACATCCAGCTTTTTAACTATTTGACCGGGATGAATGTTTATGACTAGTTCATATTTCTCTTCTTTACGTTCAAGAAGCTCTTCATAAGTCAACAAGAATGTTGCTTTAGATTCAGATTCCACATTGATGGATACTGTAAATCTGTTCGAATTCCTAGCACTTACAGCTACATGCCCAGCACTCTGTCCACTTGCTATTGCCTAAAATTAGATTTACGGTTAGTCCTAAGTTAAATAATTTGTGTTAAATAATGCCATGTAATTTCTATAAGCGTAACATGAACATAATCTTTGAATTCGAAATAAAAATTTCATTTATAAAGGGTCTAATGTAGTGGTTAAATTAGCATAGGTTAACATGGACAAGGATTAGCAATAATATAAGTTACAAAGCCTACACAGAATTTTTAATTAACCATTAGAATTATCTATGGATTTTACATAGAAATTCCATAATAATGTTGTCGACTAGGCCTTTGTTCTACCTAACCCTAATCTAAAGTGCATATTAGTCATTTTTATTTACATAAAATTATAACAATTTGGAATTAAATATATATTGACGTCCATTTAAAACATGGGGTTATTATACGTGCTGGGGTATTAAGGACATGCTTCTGGTGATTCTTAGTGTCAACTGGTAGAAATGATATTATACAGAGTCTATGAGAATTACAGAGTCTATGCCAGTTACCCCATAACTGGCTCTATAGACCCATAGACTATGTAAATCGAATACAGAGGATTTCAATAAAAACAGATCGAGTTTCATTTCGATTATATACACTTAGGAGATAACTACCTTTAGTTATTTATCCCTGTCAGATGTAACCGCCCTCAGCCCTTTTTTCAAATATATATATATATATATATATATATATATATATATATATATATATATATATATATATATATATATATATATATATATATATATATAATGACATATGGCTTAAAAGATGTATTGAGACAAATTTAATGCCTGCTTTGTTTTCTAAATTTCAAATTATTACCCATAAAAAGAATAAAGAATTTTTGTTTAATGATCATAAACTATATTCGAAATCGGTACCTTTCTTTTAAATAAAAATCTAGAAGGTGATAAAACCCATCTTTTATTTTGAACCTCAATGAATCCTCGATTATCCAATGTACCTATTGGAGGATTGGATGAGATTGATATCTCGTTCAAATATTGAAGGACACTTACGGTATACTGGGGTAAAACTCCACCTTGTTGAAATCATATTCTAGCATCAGGTAGATCTAGATCAAATTCGTTGGAACAGAGTAGACAAAATTGAAATTAAATATTTTTGAAGGAAATTTAAATATCTTGGACCATAAATGTTATTATTAAAAAATCCAAGAACTATGTCACCTATTATTCCAGCCCACAAATTGTTCGTGATAGGTATTACTCCCCCGTATTCAGTGAGGGTTGCTGTCAGACTAATAACGACAATTGTATCGACTGTTTATATTAAAAACACTCGCCTTTTTGTATTTGTCAATTGAAAAATGAATGGCGTTCTGTGTTCGATTATCAACTCTAATTTAATATTATGAAGCAACTCTGTATTATGTCATACATTCAGTTGAATAATTGAATTTATTTCAGTTATTATTTTCGAATGTGTTTTATCCAAATAATATTTTTTTTAATTAAAGGATCGCAGTTCAAACATCATTAGATATAATTAATTTAATCGCAAATATTATATGTTAAAATGATGAATATACTTTGATTGTATTTGACAAACTTTGTACAAACTTACTCTACTGTAATCTCTTCTTGCTTCCTCTTTTTCTTTTACATATGCTTTATAGCTTTTTCCACCAATCTCCATCACAAATCCTGATATAAATGCCTTTTCGGGTAGAACAACTGTGAAGGTTGTTTCTTTAGCAGACGTCTGCTCATTTTTAACTTGGCTCGATACTAACGTTTTGGCAAAACGGTTCGAGATGTTCGATGTTATATCCATCTGGTAAATTATGGGGTGTCCAGGTGAACTATTCGTGGAATCCTAAAAATTACAGAAAGATCTATGAGTTGTACATTGGACGTTTGTATTACTTTTCATATTGGAGTATATACTAGAGAAGTATTCAGTATTAAGTACCGAATACTGCATTAGTCACAATATTAGTTTCTATCTTAGTAATGAATAGAGTTTAGTAATCCTTAAATTACTTTTACTTACTTCATTTTTATTTTCTTTAGTAGCCTCTGTAGAAGTAACAACAAAGCTATTGCTACTTGGAGCTGCTCGAGTAAGTCCACATATTAACAAAATAAATAAAATACACATAGGTTCCTTCATGATTTCTGAAATAAGATAATAAATATTAGTATGTATACAGGGTGGAAATCTCAACTGGAATAAATTTTGTGACACGGATGATTTGAAAATTACTGAAATATGTAGATTTTTTATTTTAGTTGTCCACCACCAATATATTTAAAAAAATTTGTTGCACTGAGTAAGCAAAATTGCTGTGTAGCCTCAACAAATTTAAGTAACCAAATAACATAAAGACAATAAAGCATCTTAGAAAGAGTAATGGAATTCTCAAAAACGTTATGTTAAGTAACATAAAAATAATAACAAAATTAACAAACAACAAAATGTAGAATTCTTAAAAAGTAGCTACAACCAGTATGTTGTTCACAGAATGAAAATACATGTTATTAAAAATTAATTTAATAAATAAATCGAAACAGTTGTTACGTAATCTATTGTACATATATACAATAACGTGTTTTCTTAAATGACATAATGAGATAAGGGCTATTAAAAAAATATCTTGATAACTCAACTCCAACAGTAATGCTACCAAAATAGGTATACCAAAACATGCACATCTAAAAAACAAGATAAACATGTCAGAGTATTTTTTTGTTACCTATAACCTGGTAACAATTTTATTGAATTTGTTTGAATCTTTAAATACTCATAATATTTATTCACAATTTATTTTTTATAAGTATTACTTTCCGCCTTATTGAATTATATTATATATCCGAGGGATATGCAAAGCTAATTTATCTCTGTAATTTTATGCTAACACTGAATTATTTATTATACTTCAGAAAAAAAAACTATTTTCTTTAGTATTTGCGTTTTTTATATACATTTGCATTCAATTATCACTTTTAATCGATTTTTATGAAGGTTGTCTTAATTTTGATTTATTTCCCTCTCATAAACTATATAATATCAAAATAAAATGAATATACAATTATTTTAATTTGGTATTATTTGGTAGTATTTACCTCCCATAGATGGGGAAACCAAAATTAAAAATTAATGCATTTTCTAGACAACTATAATATAATATATTAATGTCATATTTTTTACTTATTTTTGTACGCCCGCATAAATTTAGGAAGATGGCTAATCTACATACATGCAAAATTTAATTCACAATATATAATTTTATTACAACAAGGTTGAAAATATGGACTGTAAACATTAAAAACCAAACTACTTTTATTAGGAGTAGGTACTTACATGTTAGATCAGCCACAACCACTTGGAAACTATCTGTATTGCTCTGCAAATCTCACTTTTATCAATATATTGTTTATGTTTACATGTTGCATAGGTTATTCCAGTGTATCATTTAATCTACATTAAAATTCTAAGAGTAGTAGTTACTGCTTACGATGGAAAATATTAATCAGAACCGTATTATTTGGACTCCCAAATATCATACCTCCTATATACTGGCTAAAAAAACAGTAAATTAAATTGTTTCAGAGGCATTTAATGTTAAAATTTAACACGTTCATTTGATGTCACACCGTTTGTTTAGATGGTTTCCAAACTAACAAAATATAGAATTGCATAATTATGTAATGAGATAGTAACGAATATACTAAACCTAATACGTGAGGTAAATTTTCCTATAAAGTTGGTAGAAATACTTTTAAATAAAGTAGAAAACGATGACTTCTAGTAAATTATGTATTGATACAAAGTTAATTTAAACAATCAATTTGCAGTAAATAATAACAATTACAAAAGTAAATATGAATTTTCAAAGTTGATCGTAAATTTAAAAATTTTCAAATTTTAAAATTTAACGACAAAGAGGAATATAAGTAGTAATCAAAAATATTACTGAAAAGGTTGTTAGTGCATCTATAAATTAGTTCCCAATCAGTTTCTTGAGAGCTGAACTAACTTTCCAAGAACGTTATAGTCCAAATAGTGATATTTTATTTCACTGAGCCCATAGCAACGTTGTTTTTCTTTATTTCAAGATATCAGCGATCAGAAATACAATACTTTCTATAAATTAATTTGATATCATAAGATAGATGAGGAGAGTCATTTAGTTGATAGGATGAGGATACTTCCAGCGAAGAATTCTTTCGCATTTTGGTTTATTTTATACCCATTGGTGGTAGTCTTTTTAATCTTCTATAGTTTTGTTGGCGAGAGAGTAATTGTAAAAATGGATTTGGGTGTGTTTCGAGTCTATTATGATGTTTATTGTTCCTGTCCTGGATAACATCACTTATGAATGAATTGTCGAGGTCGCTGTGTAGTGTACTGTTTGATACATATCACGGTGCATCTGTCATTGATGGGAGTATTTTGGATTGGGCTCTCTTAAGGATATCAATACTCGACTTGCCGGCGCATTTCCAGAGTTGTATTTCATGTGTTCATATAGGTTTTATGACCGCCTTATATACTAGAACTATACTTTCTGAAGAAAAAACGCGATATTCTCCCGAGTACAAGCTTTTGAATTTTAAATCAATTTTATTTTTATTTTTTTGCTACATGTTCCCTCCAGTTAAATTTTTTATCTAGGTGCATTCATAAATATTTTGCAGATGAGGTTTCTGGTATTATAGTAGAATTAAAAGTAACTAGCGGGCATTGTTCTTTCCTTAGGGTAAAGGTTAGTTTCCGCAGAGCAGTTGTGTGGATTTTGTTGTTAATTTTTATTTTCCACTTTTTTGTTCAATGTTCTACCAGATGTAGGTGTTGATGTAGATGTTCGGATGCAATGATAGTATTACTATGTTGAGCTATTGCTATGTCATCAGCGAATGTTCTGATTATTGTATTATCTGTCGTTGACATATCTGAGGCATATAATAAATAGAGTACTAGTCCAAGTACACTACCCTGGGGGACTCTAGATTTCAATAGTTCAAAATAAGATGACAGAGGGAGCTTAACTTTGTATAATAGTTCTTCGTGCCAGACCTTATCGAATGCTTGACTTATGTCGAGAAATACCGATGGACATTAGAGTTTGTTTTCTATGAATGTATTTATTTCATGGACTATTCTGTGATACTGTTGAATGGTTGAATGTGAATGACGGAAACCAGACTGGTGATCAGAGATGTTATCAAGTAGAGGTTCATTCCTGTGAATTATAAACTTTTCTAGAAGTTTAGATATGATTGACAGAAGGCTAATTGGTCTGTAGGATATTATGGAGTTTGAGTTTTTTCCAGGCTTAGGTACTAGGATTGTTATTGAAGTTTTAAATTATTTTGGCCATGACAAGAGTGTCAAAATAGCATTAAATAGGTAGGTTAACATTACAACAGCTTTTTTGGTAGTTATTTAAGCATCTTCGGAGTTATTTTGTCGAGTCTAGGTGACCTTTTAGTTTTCAGGTGGGAAATTTCTTCCTTGATTTCTTGGAAAGTAATGTTTCCAATGTTTTTTGTAGGATTGGTATTATTAACTAGGAATTCTAACATTTCTTGATTTGGATCATCATCGTTTTGAGTGGAAACATCTGACAGATGTTTTAGCAAAAGTATTCGCTTTCTCCTTGTTACATCGAGCCCAGGGTCTTGAGGTAGGATCATCATGCGTATAGGGGGGTCGTTTGTTGTAGTTTTGTAGATGATTTAATAAGCTGTCAAATAGAGTTGCCGTATCTATTCAAATTGAATACGTAGTCTTGGAATGCCGAATTTTGCATTTACTTTAGTTTGGATTTGAACTTGATAGTATTTACTTTTGTTGGTTTTCCTGCTGTATTATTGCTTCTCAAGTCATCATTTCTTTTAAGACAAGTTTTGATCTTTTCTTGCTGTGCTTTTTACATTGCTGTGATAATTTCGCGATTGCATTAATGTGACATCTTTTTCATATTGAATCCTCATGTAGAATATTTAGAAGTATTGTTTTGTAATCAAATACTTCCATGGCAAGTCTTCCCGATGTAATGCCTCTCTCTGTTCGTTGATGAATACTAACTGGTCCATTACGTCCTTCTATTAAAACAGTTGTCACGCTTCTATATTCAAAACTGATTCCATTTCACTTTTGACACAAATTAAAGTCAATAATAAAGATTATTTTAGATATTAGTGCCTAGCAAGAGTTTACCCATGGTTTTATAATGACCAGACGATACCATAACATCTAAGTGTATTAAGTTTCCAAGATTACTGTAATATGATTCAATCAACATAATAACAACAATTATAAATTATAGCCAACGATTCTTCGTATACCTGAATGCTCAAAAATATTTAGTAAGTAAAATACGGCAACATACGGTAGGAGTGACTTTGAGACTACTAATCAAACATCTCTTTGTTGAAGACAGATTTTGATTATCCATTATGATAACAGATTTAAAAATTTTATTAGTGAATATTATCAACAAAATCTTAAATTTGTTGTGTAATGTAAGTGAATGGATGAGTTGGCTATTAACTTCTAATAACACTTTATTTCCATAAACAAATAAACAACTGAGAGTGGTATCCAGTGGAAAAAATAACAGTTATAATTACCATTAGGTCTAATAATTACCATCTAGCAACATTTTCATCTTATGTTATAAACTGTTTTTAATGTGATTTAGTTGTGCTGTTAATATTGAAAGGATACAATCTTAGTAACGATTACTAGAGAATATAATTAATTTATGACATATATTTTGCATACATTTATTAGAATGTTGTACTCGCCACTCACCTGAATTGAGGAGCAAGTTTGCAACAAATGTGGATAAAAAAAAAACATGGTGTTAGTGTTTGGTTGCTACCATTATAGCCTTGATCGACATACTAAAATAATAGGGTAATCAAACCTAACAGTTTCTTTCAAATTTGTACAAATTTAACAACAGTGTTGTTAAGTTTGTATTTAACTATGAAAATTCAATAATTTAGAAATTAATTAAAGTTGTATTTCTTTACGTGGATTCCATTAATATTCTCACATATTCCAGCAATTTTTAAACAAACCTGCATCCTCGAAGAAAGTGTCTGTTGGTAAGTGTTTAAAATACTTTCTACTGTTTATAAGAAAAAGGCAGGCGATCCTGCAAATACTTTTCCAGTTTAAGGAGTAGATAATAATTGTGAGTCATAGTCATATCGGGGTTAAAAATTGGACATCCTAATTCTATATAATCTTATTCGTCGATAATACCTTTTCTAGCTTTATACAACCTTGAGATGTCCCTTAAGTTTCGTGCGAGATTGTTTTTGTTTATAGTTGTTGGGGCATTACTATAATTTAATTTTTTAATGCTTCTCTATAAACATCTACAGTTAATGTGATATATTTTTGTATATATATGTCCAACAGAATTTCTTCACATTGTACTGAAGATCTTTGCCATTTTTGGTAGTGGATATACCTTATATGTACATCTAGTGAATCGAATATACTTTGTTGAGTAGGTTTCATAATGATGCACCCAGTTACAATTTTAAAAAAATTGGTTTTGTCCAGAGCGAGAGATACTATCTATCTTTAAGACTACATAATATCAAGGTAGTGGAAAACCAAATATTCCACCATATTGATAATTTTCTTGTCTCGACTCCTATATGTCTTTCACATTTTGCAGCATTCTAAAAGTTTTTCCTTATCTATCTAAACAGCTTAGAACAAAATAAGTTATTGCACCCCTTTATAGACACTAATCATTCTTTCGTGAATATTGTTTTAGGGCATCGCTTTATTTAGTTAAAAAATAAACAGTTTTGAAACCTTAAAACGGACTTTTCCGCACGTAGAACATCTCTATCTCGAAACTGAGTGACCGAGAAACAATAAACCATCCACATATATGCAGAATATGTGTTTTATGCGACAATTTTACTTTTTTTAAATAGTCCACCATCGTGCTTTCTCATGACCCATGGACAGGGTGGGATGTGTCCTATCCAGCTCAAAATCAATAGATGTCATCTGGTAGACGTCCCTAATCAGAATCAGTCGAAACCCGATCGATCCGACACGATTTAATTGAGTGATCGTGCTAACAAATAAATGTCTTAAATAGTCCACCATTGTAGTTTCTCATGACCCATGTACATGGTAGAGTGTGTTTTATCCACCTCAAAATTAATAGGTGTCTTCTGAGACACGTCCCCAATCAGAATCAGTCAAAACCCGATTGATCCGACACGATTTAGTTCAGTTATCGTGCTAACAAAAATAAATGCCGACGACAACGACACACACACAGCAAAACATTTTTAAAAACATTTTTTTTGTTTTTAGACCGATAAACGAAAAATAAACCCAAAAAAAATTTAGTTTTTTCAATTTTTCTTTACACGACTACATTACTTTTCCGCGTATAGTTGAATGCGGAAAAGTAATAAATAGTTTTAAAACCTTAAAACGGACTTTTCCGCACGTAAAACACCTGTATCTCGAAACTGTGTGGCCGAGAAAAAATAAACCAATACATAAATGCAGAATATGTGTTTTATGCGACAGTTTACTTTTGTCAAATAGTCCACCATCGTGCTTTCTCATGACCCATGGACAGGGTAGAATGTGTCCTATCCACCTCAAAATCAATAGATGTCATCTGGTAGATGTCCCTAATCAGAATCATTCGAAACCCGATCGATCCAACACGATTTAATTAAGTGTTCGTGCTAACAAATACAATTTCTAAAGTAGTCCACCATTGTACTTTTTTATGACCCATGTATATGGCAGAGCAGATTCTATCCATCTCAAAATCAATAGGTGTTGTCTGGGAGACGTCAAAACCCGATCAGACCAGAATCAGTCAAAACCCGATCGATCCGACACGATTTAGTTCAGTTATCGTGCTAACAAGAATAAATGCCGACGACAACGACGACAACGACGACAACGACGACAACGACGACAACGACGACAACGACGACAACGACGACAACGACGACAACGACGACAACGACGACAACGACGACAACGACGACAACTACGACAACGACGACACACAGCAAAAACATTTTAAAACCCGTTTTTTTTGTTTCTAGGCCGAAGAACGAAAAATAAACCCAAAAAATATTTTGTTTTTTCAATTTTTCTTTACACAATCACATTGCTTTCCCACGTATAGTCGAGTGCGGAAAAGTAAAATTAAGTGCTAGAACATTTTTGTGTTCCATCTGTATTAAATTTGCCAGAAATACAGATAAATGTCACAATAAATAAAAAAAATTTCTGTTTTCATTGCAATGCCAGTTACATAATATACATCTTCCCTATATATTATTTTATAAGCCGGTTTCTAGTGCAAGGACGATCCTGTATTGCAAAGAGTAATAAAATGTTTTATGAAACCTTTGCCTTGTTATTAGTTGCCTATCTTATTTTTTAAGAATCTCACAATTTCATCGAAATCTATAGATGAATTTCAAAAATTCCTAGTTGTAAATTATTCTAAATTTGTTTTATAATACTAGTTATTTCATATTGTCAATACGTATGTATATTAGTAACAATAAGTAGTACTAGGATAATACATCTTATTACAGGAAAAATATTCTTTCCTGTACAATTCTACGTTAAGTTGTCCATGAAATGTAATCTGGAAATGCGAGAAGTTATCACATGAGTTTGTTATAAAAACGATACTCAGATACAATATAAACGTTTATTCTTGGAATTGACGTCAATTATTTTCGTGTGCTTTCCACTTTTTATTTGCTCGTTATACAATTTTTTATTGTTTGTTAGAATTAATCCGAAATATTGATTTTATTCCATTTACGTCGAATAAACGGAATTTTGAGATGTGATAGTTCTTTGTGGTACGTAATTGTCAGTCGTACAAAATCATTAAACAGGTTTATGTACGAGTCACATAATGAATTTTATTACGCACCAAGTAATTAGTAATTTCCTTAAAAACTTGCAGAAATGAAAAGTGTAAAATAGTATAAAGATAAACAGTTTTAAAACCTTAAAACGGACTTTTCCGCACGTAGAACATATTTATCTTGTAATTGAGTGGCCGAGAAATAATACACCAATACATAAATGCAGAATATGTTTTTTATGTGACAGTTTTATCGTCCACCATCGTGCTTTCTCATGACCCATGGACAGGGTGGGGTGTGTCCTATCTACCTCAAAATCAATAGATGTCATCTGGTAGATATCCTTAATAAGAATCAGTTAAAACCCGATCGATCCGACACGATTTAATTGACTGATCGTGCTAACAAAAAATATTTCTCAAATAGTCCACCACTGTACTTTCTCATGACCCATGTACGAAGTAGAGTTTGTTCCAACCACCTCAAAATCAATAGGTGTCGCCTGGGAGACGTCCCTGATCAGAATCAGTCTAAACTCGATAGATCCGTTATCGTGCTAACAAGACTAAATGTCGACGACAACGACAACGACAACGACAACGACAACGGCACACACACAGCAAAACAAATTTAAAAACCATTTTTTTTTGTTTTTAGACTAGAAAACGAAAAATAAACCCAAAAAAAATTTGTTTTTTCAATTTATTTTTACACGACTACATTGCTTTTCCGCGTAAGTGGAGTGAGGAAAAGTAAAATTCTATAGCTACAGGTACATATGAGGTAACATATTGATATCACCCTGCTATAATTGTAACCATTAAAAAAATGTCACAGTTGCTTAGTGGTGCCTGCTAAAAAATCGTTTCAGATTTTTTTCAGCAACACCACATCGTCAAACCAAGTAACTATCTATTGGAGAATAATAGTATAAAGATGAGTTCCAATATGAAGTCTTCGTTTATAATAATTCTGTAGATAAATTCCTGTAAATTCCTGTTTTAAAATTAATGTAAGCTTCAATATTTTTTTAATTTATAATACTTTAATCAGTAATCAGAATGTTTACATTTCATTCTATAAGCTAATATGCTCACTAATGCTAGTATATTGGTATTTATAATAACAAAGTTAAGGTTAACATCCAGTGGTGTTACCTTTGCACTTTATTTTAAGTCTGTTGGTAAGACTATTACCAACAGACTTAAGTCTTCTGTTTTTCAGGAGCAATAGCGACTATTCCAATAGTGGATTGGAGTATTCTTCTAGGATTTGATGATGGTTGACTGTCCCTTCACGGATGACTTCTTGTACGGTTGGGATACGTAGATCAGTGTGGAGCATAGCATTTGATATATACCAGGGAGAATTTACTACCTGTCGTAGTATTTTTGACTGGCATCTCTGAATAATTGCCGTATTGGACTTGCTTGCGGATCTCCATATCTCTATACCGTAGATCCAAATAGGTTTTATGATGGTCTTGTGGATAGAGGGTTTCTCTTCTGTTGATACTTTTGACTTTCTTCCTATTAACCAGTACAGTTCTTTTGTTTTATATCAATTTGTCTTTTCTTCTTTTGTATATGTGCCTCCAGTTCAGTTTGTTATCTAAGTGTCATCCTAAATATTTGGTTTCATTACTTTGAGATATTTGTATGTTGTTGATTGTAACTGGTGGATAGGGTTTTCGTCAAAGGGTAAACGTTACACAAGCTGACTTGTTCTCGTTAACCTTAATACGCTATTTTTGTAGCCATTGTTTAAAATTATCAAGATATTGTTGTATATGTTCAGAGGATTGCAGGAGTTTGATGACTTGGCATGATAGTAGTATCATCAGCAAATGTTCCTATTGCTATATTTTCCGATGTTGGTGAGTCAGAAGTATAGAGAATATATAGTAGTGACCCCAATACACTTCCTTGTGGAACTCCTGAATTAATTGGATGGTTTGTGGATATTTCATTGTTTATTCTAACATGGAACTGTCGTGCTTCTAGATATGATCTTAGGGTATAGTAGTACGATTTAGGTAATATTTGTTTGATTTTAAATATTTTAAATATAATGATCCTGAGTGCCAAATTTTGTCAAAAGCTTGGCTTATATCCAGAAAGACAGCTGAGCAGTACTGTTTATTTTCGAATGCTTTACTTATTGCTTGTATTATTCGGTGATACTGTTGCACTGTTGAGCGAGCCTGTCAAAACCCAAACTGATGATTTGGTATCGAATGCTGTGGTATTGGCATAAATCCTCAGTAATTCTGTGAAGTATTAATTTTTCAATCAGCTCTGAAATAATTAGGAACAGGCTTATAAGACGATAAGAAGCGACATCTGTTAGTTCTTTACCTGGTTTAGGGATCATTATTATCTGGGCAGCTTTTAGGGATTATGACCCGTATCCTAATTTGAAGATAGCATTGTCCTATACCCTTTTTGGTAATTCTTTTAATATTTTAGTTGTTATTAGACTCTAATCTGCTCCAGGTGCGTTTTTGGGGTTAATTAACTTTATTTCCTGAACTATTTCGTTTGGAATCTCCAGGAAGCTTAAGCTCCAATAATGATTTCATTTTGCAGAATATGTGTTTTATGCGACAGTTTTACTTTTTTCAATTTTTCTCAAATAATCCACCATCGTGCTTTCTCATGTTCCATGGTGCGGTGTGCTCTATCCACCTCAAAATCAATAGATGTCGTCTGGCAGATATCCATAATCAGAGTCAGTCGAAACCCAATCGATCCGACACGATTTAATTCAGTGATTGTGCTAACAAGAACAATTTCGCAAATAGTCCACCATTGTGTTCTCTCATGACCCATGAACATAGTATAGTGTGTTCAATACACCTCAAAATCAATAGGTGTCATTTAAGAGACATCACCGATCAGAATCAGTCAAAACCCGATCGATCCGACACGATGTACTTGAGTTATCGTGTTAACAAAAAAAAATGTCTCAAATAGTCCACCATGGTGCATTCTCATGACCCATGGACAAGGTGGGGTGTGTCCTATCCACATCAAAATCAATATGTGTCATCTGGGAGACGTTCCCGATCAGAATCAATCAAAACCCGATCGATGTGACACGATTTAGTTGAGTTATCGTGCTAACAAAAAAAAATTCTCAAATAGTCCATCATCGTGCTTTCTCTTGACCCACGGACAGGTTGGGGTGTATCCTATCCACATCAGACTCAATGGATATCGTCTGGGAGAGGTCTCCGATTAGATCAGTCAAAATCCGATCGATCCGACACGATTTAGTGAGTTATCGTGCTAACAAAAGAAAATTCTCAAATAGTCTACCATCGTGCTTTCTCATGACCCATGGACAGAGTGGGGTGTGTCCTATCCACCTCAAAATCAATAGGTGTCGTTTAGGAGACATCCCCGATTAGATCCAGTCAAAACCCGATCGATCCGACACAATTTAGTTGAGTTATCGTGCTAACAAAAATAAATGCCGGCGACAACAACGACAACGACACACACACACACACACACACACACACACACACACACACACACACACACAAAATCGTTTAAAAACCATTTTACTTTTCCGCACTCCACTATAAGCGGAAAAGTAATGTAATCGTGTAAAGAAAAAGTGAAAAAAAATTTTTTTTTTTGGGTTTATATTTCGTTTTTCGGTCTAAAAACCAAAAAGAAAAAGTTTTTAATTTTTTTTTTGCTGTGTGTGTGTGTGTGTGTCGTCGTTGTCGTCGGCATTTATTCTTGTTAGCACGATAACTCAACTAAATCGTATCGGATCGATCGGGTTTTAACTGATTCTAATCGGGGACGTCTCCCAGACGACACCTATTGATTTTGAGGTGGATAGCACACACCACCCCCTCCCTTAGGTCTATTTGAGAATTGTTTTTGTAGCGCGATAACTCAACTAAATCGTGTCGGATCGATGGGGTTTTGACTGACTCTGATCGGGAACGTCTTCCAGATGACATCTATTGATTTTGAGGTGGATAGGACACACTCCACCCTGTTCATGGGTCATGAGAAAGCACGGCGGTAGACTATTTGAGAATTTTTTTTGTTAACACGATAACTCAACTAAGTCATGTCGGATCGATCGGGTTTTGACTGATTCAGATCGGGGACGTCTCCCAGATGACACCTTTATTGATTTCGAGGTGGATGGAACACACTCTACCATGTTCATGGGTCATGAGAAAGCACAATGGTGGACTATTTGAGAAATTTGTTTGTTAGCACGATCACTCAATTAAATTGTGTCGGATAGATCGGATTTCGACTGATTCTGATTAGGAACATCTGCCAGATGACACTTATTGATTTTGAGGTGGATAGGACACACCCCACTCTGTTCATGGGTCATGAGAAAGCACGAGGGTGAACTATTTGAAAAAAGTAAAACTGTCGCATAAAACACATATTCTGCATTTATGTGTTGGTTTATTGTTTCTCGGCCTCGACTCAATTTCGAGATAGAGATGTTCTACGTGCGGAAAAGTCCGTTTTAAGGTATTAAAGCTGTTTATTTTTTTGGTATTTAGGCTGAAAAATGGAAAATTAACCCTAGAAAAATTTTTTTTACACTATTACATTATTTTTCCGCGTATAGTGGAGTGCGGAAAATTAAAAATTGTAAAATGAAAATTTTAAGTAGTATATTTACTTTTAAGGATACCATAATAATATATTAAAATCACTTTACCAGGGAGGCGAAAATTATTTCAATGCATATTAGGGAATATTTTTATTATTATAATTAATTACAGTGAATAGTTTATTAATATTCTCTGGATATAACATTTAAATAATACTAATCAGAACGGTTTTTCTTTGGGCAGCATACTCCAGCATACCTAGAATAGAAGCAATTAAGTTAAAAAATTATATTGGATTCTAATTTACGACAGTGAAATACATGAAATATAAAAGCATTCGAGTTATGATAATACTTGAAGTTCAAAGATACTAACACGTAACCATTCATTTTTGAAATATTCAACACAGAATATATGGAATTCATTTTCGAGAATCTCTACTGTTTAATGTAGTTTAGCAATCTATAAACGGGAATATTTATTTTACATATTTAGTAATAACATTTTCGGCTGTTTAATAAAGAATTTATCTCTAAAATGTTCTGAAGCATAATGTCCAAGTCTATCTGATTGTGAGCGCGTAACCCACAACATCAAAATTTATTAATAACGATTTATAAATGAAAATATAATTATTAATTATAGTTAACAAAAATACCAAGTAACTAACAATTTTGAAGAAGGGGATATAAACAATATCAACGACAAACATGTATATATTTGAAAATAATTCAATACTTTCTGAAAATATAATATAAAAACATTTTTTCTAACACAAAAAATCAAATAATAACTTGACGTTGAAAAGATAATGGGCGAATTGAAGAGCTTCAGTATTTTTTTTTTGAGTATTTTTTCGATATATTAGTTTTGAAGTTGCTGAAGTTATTCCACAAATTTCTTGTTTTCGCCATTTTACAATATGTGAATATTTAATTCATCCACATCTTCTAAATCCCTTATCTCTATATTTGCACAAGGTTTTAATGATGTTTAGTGTAGATCTTATTAATACAATTAATGATACAAAGCGGTATAACACTCACCTGTTTTCTAAAGAACAGAAGTACTGTTGATATGTTTGTAAGTCTGTTAAAGAGGCATGAACTTCAAGACAATGCCTGAGGAGTGTACACACTCCAGTTTCTGTAGCATTAAGGGGAGTTTTTGGGCACTGAATATTGTTAGTAACAAGTGAGGAATTTTCACCCAACTCGTAAGTACCTATATATAAAGATTTTGTATATATTAGAAACATTTGACATAATAATTCATGTATAATAAACATATAAGGTACTGAAATAAGGAAATTATACTCCACTCGATCTATATATGCCTTATATAATAAGGACTAAATAAAGTTAAAACAGCTATTCTCCTGGCTATATACCAAACGCCGAGCGTTTAATTTGCCGTATTTTGTCTAACAAAGTTAGTATTAAAATACAGTGATTCAGATTATTCCAAAACCACAAGAAAAATGCAAAGATTGCAAAGTATCACCTATCTCGGGATATCGCTAACTGCAGATCGGTTTCGACCTTATCTTAGGTCTCGTCAGTGCAGTGTAACCGAGTATACATTTGAGAGATGAGACTCACATTTAGTAGACGTTGATACGTTCCACTGCAGTAGAACATACCAAACGTCTTGGTAGTTTCGAGAACAATCTAAATCAGAGTAAAAACTTGAGATCATAAATACAATGCAAATATATAATCTTCATTCAGTAATTTTAAAATTACCCTCTGCGTAAAACTTTGCATTGTATTGAACATATAAGGTAACACAACATACATAAGTACATATAAGAAGACACAACATTCAAACTAAGTTAGTCGATATACCACCCTCCTCCAGTCTGATTTAATTAAACAAAAAATTAGGGTACAGTAGAGTAAATTGTGCCATGGCTATTTTTAATATTTAGAAAATTTTAAAAACGGTTCTCTATTATATTTTGAAGGAAATCTAAATAGTACATGTTTTATCTTTACTAAATGTACAACACACTCACTGAAGTGGAGTGTGCTGTTAAAATGTATCGCTGCAGCTACGTTTCACAAGTATACCTTAGGATTTCTTAATTAACAGGTACATATGTCAAAATAAAATCAGTACATTAATTTAACTTACGTTATTTATCTATTTGTAGTTTAGCATATTTCAAAAGCCTTCAAGAATATATATTTAATTATTTCTATTATAATAAACAACAAGAAGTAATTCATCAAATTGTATGGAATTTATCGAATAAGTTTTGTAAATCATATCATTACAATTTATTAGACCTGTTTTTCGTGACGCAATTTCAAATCTGGTTAATTGTGAACATTTATTTCACTTATAAATGTGAAAATGGTAGAGAAAAGAAAAAAAAAAAATATATATATATATATATATATATATATATATATATATATATATATATATATATATATATATATATATATATATATATATATATATATCCATATAAATAATAGTGAAAGAATAAGAATTATTTATTAAATACTTACCGACAAAAAGAAGTAAGTCTTAATAAATATTATAAATGATATAACATTCCAAAACCAACATTTATAAATCATCTAAATGCAAAAAAAATAAAAGGGCTAATGGAAAAACTCTGCATCATGATCATCTTAGAGTTCTTAGTAAGTCGAAGAGGAACTTGTTCAACGCCTTTTCAAATTGGAGAGTACTATATTCGGTATAAGACTTAGTGACGTTCGACATTTAGTGTCAAGAGACAAAGGACATTTCGCATAATTTTTAATAAGAAAAGTAGCTACCGCAAAAAGCTTGGTATTTTAATTTTATGAAAGGGCGCCCAAATTTTTTATCTTTCAGACAACCTGAGAAGTATTCAGATTTATAGCACCAGAGTCTAGGTATAACAACAACAAAAAATGCAAGCCACTTCTATAATATTTGGAGAATTAATTTCATTTTCTGTTTTAATTGTTTCACGTATTTTATAAATAAATTTGATTTAATAAAAACACACATTACACCACGAACTAGACACCAGTGTTCATTATTATTGGTTATTTTACAACAGGCATTTCATATTACTCAATTGATAAATTTAACTGAACACCCAGAAACTCAGATTATACTTTGAAGTTAGCCATATAGGAATATGTTAGCCATATATGAAAAATAAAATGAACTTACCTTGATTTATATTAAGAGTTCCATTCACATTTAGTGCCGACGATAACCATGGCAAACTATCACTTAGACTAAGCTTTACAGTTGATTCATTTGCATTATCTGTAGTTGATACCACTACTGTAGTTGAAAGAGCTACGTGACCGTCTAAAATTAGAAAAACATCAAATTATATTAATCAACCAAATAGCGGAATACATCGAATCAATAAAGTAACTAACTGAAGAAATCCAAAAGATGTGTTCAAAGTATTTGAGAACAATATATTTATTTCAAATATTTGAATAGTTGATATTAACATTGAAAAGTAAATTCAAGAGATACTAGTAGATTTCTTTTCAACTGACACAGACGTAATATTTATTCTTGAAATATTCACCACAGAATATGTGTCATGTGAATTCATTTTCGAGGCTCTATTTTTTAAGTTAAATTAACAATCTGTAGTCAGGCCTATACATTTATTTTACTTATTTAGTAATAACATTTTCTGCTATTTAATAAAGAAAAAAATCCTACTTAATTCAAACTGGTAGAATACAAAACCGAATTATGATTTATTACGGGCATAACTATAGCATCCCTTGTGAAATTCCGCCTCTTCAATGAGAATATTAAAAATATTTGAAAACATGTTTATTTCAAATATTTGAGTATTATATATAAAATATCTTTGGGCGAAAATCGTTTTAATTTGTAAAGCCTAGGCAGAAACCAAACATTATTTATAGAAACATATAATGTTAACTGAAAAAATATAATTTACTTAGAGTGATGGCCGTCAAAATTTAAGATTTTATTTTGTTATCTATAGGTCCTTATATCTAGGTTTTTAAACGAAGTCCGTGATGAAAATAACCTAACAACTTTGCGCGAAAATAAAAAAGTATTTTGTTGCTATTGATCTCATCTATTTTCATTAAGATATGAATACTTTTCATTTTACCAACAAGCATTTTATATGCATGAGACACTTTAATTTTGAGTGAAGAAATTACTTAATTATCAAATATTGGAATAAGTTTTATTTGCTAAAAATATGATATGGTTTTAACATTCGTCCCAACGAGGAAAAAATTTAAAGCTGTTGATAAAGTAATACATAAAGTTCACGATCTCGAAATGGTGATATATGAAAACTATAAAATCATTTAATATGTTTTACCAGAATTATATTATTTACGTATAGCGTACTTTATTGTAACTTACCTACATATGTATCTACATTATCTTCTGACTCTATAGCACTATCGTAGTATCGTACATTCACTGCAATGGGATCTCTAGCCATCAAGGCTGTAAATATATTTCAACTGAATTGAAAATCACAAAAAAGTAATCCTTATTATAATTATCGATATTGAAAAAAATCCTTATTTTTGAAGATATTAAAAAGATAACACAATAATCTAAATATATTCACTAATATTAATAGACTCTTATTAGAAGTTTATCACAAAAGACACCTTCTTTCCTCTCTTGTCCTGTCCTTTCTCATTCTGAAGAATATTTAATTAATCGTAAAATAACTTGCTAAAAAACTAATAAAAAAATTGCTGTTTTCTTAATGTAATTTCTATGTACTACAATCTAGATTACTGCTTTCATTTTATTGGTAATTGCTTTATATAAGATTTATTATGCTTTATACAGTGCTATTCAAAAGTCCCCTCCCCCCCCCCTCTTATCTTTTTAACGATTATACATAAACTAGTGAAATTTGGTAACTGAATATTAAGGGTTGTAAACTTCCCTACTAGTGATGATAGATAACGTATGCGTCAAAGATAACGTCACAAGGTCATTGTGACCAATAATTTTAAATGGAACCCTATGGCAAGCGACACCTCTTTTAAAAGGTATCGAAAAAACGTATTTAATGATACTAATATTGTTTGTATTTATGGTAGTTTTGATGGATTAAATCAGTAATCAGTAAACTTGGATAATAATTTTAATTACAGATTCAAGAATCAGTACCTACTTATAGTAATTGTTCGAAGTGAGCTCTATCTAGTTCCTGACAGTAAAACATCCTATTGTGAAACTCTTCTCGTACTTTTTCAAATGTGTCTGCGGAAATAGTCCTACATTCTGTAACAATACGTTGTTTTAAAACATCAATATTGTCAGGCTGAGTGGCGTAAACCTTTGATTTAAGATACCCCCACAGAAAAAAATCTAAAGGTGTGAGGTCCGGTGATCGAGGCGGCCATTCCATTGAACCTCGTCGTCCAATCCATCTACCAGGATATTCTTCATCCAAATATCGTCTTACTGCACCGTAATAGTGTGGAGGAGCACCATCCTGTTGGAATATTATTTCCAAAATATCGAATTCATTTTGATTATCTTCCAAACTTTCAAGGATTAACGGTTCTATTGCATTTTGCAACATCTGCAGATACACGTCACCGGTTAAGTTGGTATTTAAAAAAACAGGCCCAACGATGTGGTTTCCCAGTATACCTGCCCAAACATTGACCTTCTCGGGATACTGAGTATGTGTTTCACGAAACATGTGAGGATTTGCGTCACACCAATATCTCACGCTTTGTACTTTCGTCACTAAAACAAATTGTTTTGACAATTTTATCGTCTGGCTGTTGGTTAATTTTAGTTTCCATATTTTCACAAAATTGCAGTCTTCGGTCTGGATCGTCGTCTGAGAGTTGATGAACCATTTTTAATTTGTATGGGTGAAATTTGTTTTTTTTCAACACCCTGTGCACTGTACTCTGACTGACTTCACAGGTTGATGCAACTTGAGTTGTTGAAGAAGTAGGATTTACTATTACCTCTGCCAGTATATCAATTTCACAGCTTTTCGGTTTTTGAAAGCCAGTTGTCAAAACTGCCGTAAACAGACACAATATTAGTATCATTGAATAGGTTTTTTCGATACCTTTTAAAAGAGGTGTCGTTTGCCATAGGGTTCCATTTAAAATTATTGGTCACAATGACCTTGTGACGTCATCTTTGACGCATACGTCATCTATCATCACTAGTGGGGAAGTTTATAACCCTTAATATTCAGTTACCAAATTTCAGTAGTTTATGTATAATCGTTCCAAAGATAAGAGAGGGGGAGGGGACTTTTGAATAGCAATGTATAAGAGAAACTATTTATGGAATAAAATATTTTTGACGTAATTTAGAGATTTGGAGGTACGTCTTTAAATGAAATTTTAAATATATAGCGCGAGTCATAGAAGTACAGAATAAGAGATACTCTTCTTTTACACGGAGCACTCTGTATATATTTAAATGAAATTTCCTTGATGAGTTGATATTAGTAACCAATAATAATTGATTAAATAAGGAATTAAGAATTAAATTTATGTAAAATCGCTAAAATGGGCTTCTTAAAATTCTTAAAGCCAAAGTGATTTTTCTACAGTATTCAGTCATGATATTTACCAGCAGTGAACAATCAGCAACTTCACCAATAAACTGAATCCAATGTTTTATTTCATCATCCATATTTTTCCAATACTTGTTTGCCTTTAAATAAAAACACAACAAAGAAAGTCAATGAGAATATGTGTTTTTTTTAATTCTGTTCTGTGATGTTATCTTATTAATACTATATATGTAACTAATCTAGAAAACAGTGATGTATTCAAAGAAAGAAAACAAATAAATTTAAAAAATATTTGACCTCAAGTTTTGGAATAAAGTTAGGCAGAAGCAAAGACTAAAAGCTAGAGACTAAGTTATTCCCAACAGATAAATGGACTAAATGGAGAACATTTGAAATATTTAGTTCAGTTTAATACATTTAAATAAATAATAATTTCGAGACAAGTATTTAGATAAAAGCCCATAGTGTCTCATTTCTTTATCGGATGTTATTATTTTTCTTCAGGCTAGTTTAACTTATATTCCACCAATTTTGAATTTCCAATTATATTACACCAAACCGGTTCGTACCGGTGATAAAAATATTGCGTATTTATATTCAGATCTCAAGACCATAGATATGTATCAGAGATAAAATCTGAAAAAGATGTCAAGAAGATTGTCAAATGGCGATAGACACCTGAAGGAAATACGAACTGATGTAAAAGAGGGCTTTCCCAATAAAATTTAAAATATGAGAGTAAGTGTCTATCGGTCGATTACGTATAGGGCATATGCATTAGATATTACGCCACGAAGGTATGACATGTGTAACATACCTTTGACTATAAAACATATACTGGATTGTGTAGAATTAACAGGGGTAAGGCAAATAATAGGGCTCCGCAAGGCCATACAAGTAATCGTAAATAATGAAAGTACAAACATATTAAAACTAAACTATACGGACTAGACGGATTTATACCTTATTCAATCTGGTATTCCTCAGGACAGCGTTCTGGGTCCTATACTATACTTAATATATACAGTAGATCTTCCAATTACTAACTCCACTACAACCGCTACCTTCGCAGGTGATATTGCTATTATTGCATCCGACATCAGCCCCTCTGTTGCTTCAAGAGAATTAGAAATACATTTAAATACAATTCAGGAATGGCACAAGAAGTCAGAAGCAGATATCCACCAGTCATATTGAAACACCAACAACTACCACAAACCGATGATACCAAATATATTGGTATGCACCTAGAGCAGCATCTTACCTGGAGCAAACATATTTTCATGAAAAGCAAACAAATATGTTTAAAGTATTCCAAATATTGTATGTATGTACTGGATGATAGATATAAAGTCACAGTTGACACTTTGAAATAAAATACTGGTATATAAATCCATATTGCAATCAGTATGAACTCATGGAATACAACTATGGGACACAGCAACTCCAATCATGAAATTCTTGAAAGATTTAATTAAAAACAAAGTGTTACGTAATGTGGTCGACGCACCCTTCTACGTGCCCAATTATGTACTACATATTAACCTCAGAATACTACCCATTAAGAAGGAAGTTAAATGGTTTTGTGTCAGATATAAAAATCGACTGATTAATCATCCAAACATATTAGCTCAGAGACTATTTGTGAATGATGGTGAACCCAGATGACTATAGCGGCTCAAGCTTAGTGACCTTTCAGACATATTTAATTAATAATAAACAGTTTTAAAACCTTAAAACGGACTTTTCCGCACGTAGAACATCTCTATCTCGAAACTGAGTGACCGAGAAAAAATAAAGCAACACATAAATGCAGAATATCTGTTTCATGCGACAGTTTTACTTTTTTTCAAATAGTCCACCCTCGTGCTTTATCATGACCACTGAACAGGGTGGGGTGTATCCTATCCACCTTAAAATCAACAGATGTCGTCTGATAGATGTCCCTAATTAGAATCAGTTGAAACTCGATCGATCCGACACGATTTAATTGAATGATCTCAAATAGTCCACCATTGTGCTTTCTCATGACCCATGGACAGGGTGGAGGTTGTCCTATCTACCTCATAATCAATAGGTGTCGTCTGGGAAACGTCCCCGATCAAAATCAGTCAAAACCCGATCGATCCGATATGATTTAGTTGAGTTATCGTGTTAACAAAAAAAATTTCTTAAATAGTCCACCGTCGTGTTTTCTCATGACCCATGGACAGGGTGGGGTGTGTATTATCCACCTCTTCCACTTTTTCTTTACACGATTATATTACTTTTCCGCTAGTATAGTGGAGTGCGGAAAAGTAATAAGTGACTAAGGTTTGGTAAATTAAATATAAATTTGGTAAACTATACAAATCTTAGTTAACCATTTAAGCGGATCATTCACTCGAATTATTTACAAGTCATATTGCTGCCCTCTTAATCATAGGAATTGCTTATTGTGTTATTAAACTCGTACATTAGACAAATTGTATGTAATATAGGATTTATAAAAACATAATAATTTCACTGTAATCATTCAGTTAAATCAATGCAAGAACATTAACATAAAAATATACAAAGTGTCCATTAACAAAAGCATATCTTTTACGAGTATCCTTAACATAAATCATTCTGTACATTGAAAATTTTGTTTAAAATGTACCTGTCGGATTCTTTCTCACAAATCTTTAAAATATCTCCAAATATTGTAATTTCATTTCATATGATTTTGACCTTGTATTAATACTTCATAATCTATAATATTCATACTTACGAATAAATCTGCTGTAAATAGGGCTTGGATATGCAACCGGGCTTGGATAGGCAACCTGGCTTCGCAATCCCACACCTACGATAATAATTAATTTGTATCATCTTCAGAACATTTAATTATCTAAGAAAGTTTAAAGAAATAATCAGCAAAACTTATTGGTATTTTCTAAAATTTTAAACAGTAAAATTTTACTCATTAGTCCCTTCAAATTAGACAAAAAATCACTGATTTTGGGAAATTTTTCCTACAGCTAAGCGACCTATACAGAAAGTTGTATTAGGATTGTGTCAACATATTTTTCACCTGGCGCATGATAAAAAAAGGGTTGTTTTTTAGATATAGACACATATATATATATATATATATATATATATATATACGTTCTTGGTCGTTTTTCGGTTTTTTGCGTTTTTCTGAAAAACTATGCATTTTTGGGAAAACATGACCTGATTTGATGTTGTAGATTTTGCGATTCTATTCAGCTGTTTTGATCTAATTTGTTTAGTCCTTATTATATAAGGCATTTACAGATGGGTTGGAGTATAAAAACTCCTTATTTCTGTAGTATAAATCTTATACATAAATATAAGATTTATCCCTATAAGAGAGATTATATCTCGCTCTAAGAGAGAAATCTTATACACGAATTGACTTAGATAGAAGCACGTAATTCTATGAAATTAAGAGGAATACATTATGATTGACAGACCACATGATAATTAAAACATTTTGACAAACGAAATTTAATAAACATACTTTTTCCCAACATAGAAATATTTTGGTTAAGAGGGAAAATCCTCATTAGATGATGGAATATAGAGTGGAATATAATGTGAACGTACTACATTATATTCCACTCTATATTCCATCATCTAATATTTGTAAATTAATTCATCGATAATAATTGAACTGGAAATATTGAATTATTACCTATGGAAAATTATGGAATGAATGTTCACCAGGTCACTGCATTGGACAATGAAGACCTATTGAATAACGACCAAGATCGTCAGACTTAATAGGTCTATAATAAACAAACAAACAAACTTACAAGTGTTAGGAGCTAGAATTGGATATACGAGTATAATTGGAGCTATACTATAGTAGCTCCAGAGTGTTATACGTAAAATTTAGATAGATTCAGACGCTATCAAGAGGGGCGTTATTTCCATATTTTAATTGTATGTATTTATTTTTTTATTTTTTAATTGAGGCTTCTTTATTTCTACAGTTTTAGAAGAACTAGTTAATTTTGGACCAAATATAGTAAGTTGGATTTCGGTAGATCTTTTTTGTAATTAAGTAAATAAATGTTTATTTTTTTCGAAGAAAATTTTATTATTTGGATACGACGTAGTGAAACTTCAAAATCAAAACGTGATGATTTTTCAGATCCAATATAAATATAAGACGTACAGGGTTATGCATTGGAGAATGTAAATTTAATTCATCATGATATATAACGTATGTATTCAAAATACTATGTACTCGTAAATTGCACAGTATTTTAAAAAGTACCTTATCTCTAAATACCTTAAAATTCTTGTTTAAAACGTTTCTTTGCAAAAGATATATTTTGGAAAATGAAACTAACTTCTGACTAACCCTATATAAAAGAATAAGTAACAATGAATAAATAAAATGAGAATAATGAACTTACCCTGGAATGATTGTAGGAAACTGACAGGAGTCGTAATATAATAAGGTTCTCTAGGCCTGTTTTGGCCTGAAATAATGAAATTAAAATGTTAATTTATTTTATTCGCCTTTTTTTATATTAATGTAAACTCTTAAATAGGAATAAGAACATGTTTTAGTTAAAATTCTAATGAGGTACCGCATTATTTTCACTGTTATTAAGGGGCTACATCCATCTAAAACCTTCAAAATTCTCTAATTTTTTTTTCTATATTATTATAATATGAAGGCTTAAGAATGTATTCTAAAAGTATCAAGTCGATATCTTTAAAGTTTGCAAAAAGATACAAAGCTTTGTCATTCGGTTGAGGACGACTAATGCTGCTACCTGCGCCCCTCAATGAGCACCTCGTCGAGTGCGGAACAATGACCGACTTAACTAATTAGAGACAAATTTGAGGAATCATTGTTTCATGAATTTTTTCCTACTATAATATAATAATGTATACGCACAAACGTTCTCGCGCTAAGAAAAATGAAACAAGCACGAGAATTCATTATCCTAAAAAAACGCAACGTCGTTTGAATCCGAAACGGTTCTCGGAAATATCTCGAGAACCGATCGACATATTCATTTCAAATTTGGCACAATCACACTTTAAGCCATTGTTAACAAAATGACGATTGTAGTCTTCACAAATAACCAATATTATATAAACAAATTACGATAATAATTGAATTTTTTACCGAATTTTCCTACTTCAGTTCGTTGTGCTGTTCCTTTTTTAAGAACAATTTTCTAAAACGGCGATCGTCAATATGTTTCGTATGTACTTAACTTCATGATAACTTACTATCTCTGATTTCAGATGATCAGTTTTCGCAGAAGGGTCACCACAAACCGGGTCGCGAAATAGACGCTCTACTTCGATGGGCATATCTCTTCCGGTTTTAAATATTCTTAAATTGTGTTCACTTCACCTTATTTACAATAAATTTATCTTCAATTTAAAAAAAATGTATATTTATCATTAATAGTTCCCAAGAAAATTCATCGCGAAATTCGACTATTTTTTCATGTATCTAGGTGAATGTAGCCCTTAAGGAAACTAAATATAGACAATTTTTTATATCACAGTGTAATTGTAAGCTAATCATGAAACATACTGAGTTTGATCATCGAACAGAGCGACACAATAACATACAGTAAAGTATAGTAAAGTCACTAAATACTTAGAATTCCAAGTAATTTCGTAGTTCGAAGTCAATGAGAAGAGAAACGAATTTGAATGTTGGATTTAGATGCGACAAATAAATCTAAATACAATACTGCTAGTTATTTATTCAACAGAGCAGAATATTTAACTATTATTAGAGTTGACCGATAAGTAAAAAAATTTTAAGTGTCAACTTTTAATTAAACAATGCATACAAAAAGTGTGTACAATGGCACGTCTATTAATCGTGTGTTTTATTAAGAAGTATATATAGAATTGATATATGCACATTACAAATGTTTTCCAATATGCGATCATTCCTATAAAAATAATGTATTTTTCACCAGATTTACTGCGGTAATTTAAAATGTTTCTTTAAATTAGTTTACCAATCTCTAACTCATTAATACATTCTTGAAATTAGAATTTGAAAAATTCAACTTATTATTCAGGGTTAAAAATTATATTCGATAAAAAATAAGTTTATTCTATACATAATCTGATATTTCCAAGTTTTATTTCATGTTGTAGACGAACAACTTTTTATTATAATTTTCGATACAACCTGTTAAATGAGACAGAAATTTTCAGATTTTAATACGTCAATATTCTACTAACCTTTGGTAGCTTCTTCTGTATCAACCGAGCTAGAAGTATCGTTAGGTTTCACCACAACCAGAGATGTAACATCAGTTACAAATGAATATTTAAGAGCCAAATCCAGAGCCTTTTTAGTTAATGCAGTCTTGTTGTCCACGGACTCTCTTTTTTCTAACGTCTGTTTAATAGTCAAGTAAGCCCACAGTCTCTCTAAAGAAGTTACGGGTCTTTCCACAACTGGATGTAAGGTTATTGGACCTTCAGGTCCCCAACAATCAACTATAATCGGAAGTGATGGATCTGAAAATAATAATTTATTAATATACGTAGACAATGAATCAATAGTGAATTTTAAAAATAAGGTAAACAAAAATTAGCTTCAATAGCTTTAAGGGGAGAAATACCGTTTTGAATCCCAATCGTACCAAAAATGTGCACTTGTTTTGCAATTGAAATATCTCCAAAACGAGTTATTCTTTCCTGGCGAAACTTTTATTTGAATAAAATACAATAAAAACTAAAAACATTAGAACCATTACGGACTTTAAATTTTTGGTATTTGTGAAATGGAGAGCACCGAAATCTGGTAATGAACACCTGTTTTTTTTTTATAGAAGGAGCATTTTCTCTAAAACCATTTATCTTTTGTAAACGTAATTTTTTGTGGCCGAATTAGAAATCATGCTATACCTTTTGAATGGGGTATTTTTTTATGTCGAGATTTACACGAGTTAAGAGATCAGAAGTTATAGAATCGATATAACTGATCAGTGGAAAATTTGTTTTTTTTTTACTTATATTCGATATTTGAGAAAAGCCGCTCATTCAAATGGTATAATATGGCCTCTAGTTCAATCTCAAAAATTTCGTTTAAAAAATATAAACAGTTTGAGAAAATGTTCCTTAAAGAAAAAAAAAAGCATCGAACGGCTAGGGAAAGGAAGGAAGCAGCTACGGAAGGAAACAGCTATCCAAGGTTAATTTGGATGCATCCTTTGCTCTTGTTACTACTGCGTATTATATGATGCTTTGATTTTCCAATCGTGTTAAATAAAGGGTTTTCACTTCATAGAAAAAGTGAAGTAAGTCCTGGGTGTAATTTCACTGAGGCAATGAAAAAAGGTGATAAAAAAGGAAAAGAAAGGGGGATGCATATTTTGCTAACATGCAAACATTAGAAATAAAAATTTACATCAGGATCGCACAAAGAAAGCTGGAGGAATTGTTTGACGGTAGGACACATCGCCAAAGAGTGAACACTACTCTCGAGATATTAAATTAAAACAAACATTTGGCCCACCTCTACTCCTCTGATTAACAAACAATTTTTATCAATCGAATTTTTCCAGAATCCTTATATGCAAATTGTCTGGAAATTAGCGTTAATAACAGGACGATCTCGGAATTATTTATAACTTCAATTGATAATCTATGTTTGTGGGTATCCTTCTTGATATTTAAAAAAAAATTACTTTAATTCGTATAAGGCTAGGAAAGTTAAGACAAATATTTTGCAGTTAATGAACCACAATAATTCTCCTGATCTTTGCTACATATTTGCATTTACATATTTTCCATGAAAACGTAAACGTTACAGACACGTTATTACATAAACTGTAGTATTATTATAAAAAATAAAAATCCTTATTTTTTCGTACCTTTATATCTTCCAGCAACTACTAACTCGGATCCTCTGAAGAATATTGGAAAGTGGGATTTTGTAACTTCTTCTACTTCTGATTCGTATTTAAAGTTTACATTAGATAACAGAGGCGAGGAAATCTGTTTGTAAAATTCTTGTAATTGAAGTGAAGCATCGGATGCTTCATAAATATGTCTTGAGAATCCTTGGTTTTTTAAGGATAGCTTTTTCAAAAAGCCCTTGTCAGCTCCATAACCAAAAGATAACGAGAATATCGGTACGTTGTTAGTTTCAGAGTTTACTTTTGTTATCTGCAGAGAGAAATAATGTATAAATTTACTATGTAAATTCAAATAATTCCTATTTTGACAACTTACAATTCTAGTAATTGTTTCTGTTGAATATATGCCAACATTTGGTTCCCCGTCAGTTAAGAATATCAGTATAGGTTGGTATTTTTTATCACTCTTTTTGGCATTGTCCTCTTGTCCGACTTTGATTAAATACAAAGCTGTTTCTAAACCTTCGATCATGTCCGTACCCCCAGAGGCGTAAATTTTATCAATAATTTCCTTTGCTTTACCAACTGTTTCATCAGTAACCAATGTAGGAGAAGGCAGCCGCGATTCCTAAATAAATATCAGTATTACAATCACATTGTAAGTCTATTATACTGGTAAAAAAATTGAAAAGTACGTGTTTTAAATAGATAATTAAAGGAGGGGGTACACTTTCTATAGAAAATTGGTCCAAATGATTCATTAAAAATCAAACTTGAAGAGTATAAAAGAAATCTATGTATTTTGGTAAAAGAGGAATTGATCTTTACATCCACCATTAAATAAACGGTATCTGTTGCAACGTTGCTATTGAAAGGAAATGTCATAGTCGACCTGTTTTATGATTTTCAGCAAAAATCGCTTATTTTTCAATATATATATTTAATATTTTCGTACACAGCGAAGGGAAGAAGCACAATTTTGTTATGATATTATTATAATAAATGGTAAAATCCACAACATACCAAAAAACTAGGTTGCTTCTACGCTTCGCTTATATTAAAAAATAATCTTTTGTAAGTTCGTACATACACTTCAGAGCATATGAAAAACGAAAGTGAAGGTTTGTATAAACTATATGTCCACAAGGAGAACTCTAATGTTTTGAGAATCAGAATTCAGTCACATCATATATTCTCAAAGCAATATAACATGTGGATTGAGTACAGTACTTCAACTGTGTTGTCCTGGTACTGCCAGTGTAAAGTTGAAGCTCATACCATCGGCTGCTTTGCTCATATATCCTCGATGATTTGGTTTTTGGCATACGATAGGTATATTGAGAACAAACGACCAAATATCAATTATGATGAAAACGTGATGGATACTGCCATAATGAAACAGTCCGATATTGATGAAGATAGTGACTGATTATTGTAAAAATATAAAAGTATACATCATAATTTTGAACGCATCTTATGTATTTTTAAATCAATGTAAAAAAATGATTCAAGCAAATCTAATTAAACATTTTCGTTTATATTGCACTGAGTAGTCATTAAAAATAATGTAAATGTGACTTTATTAATTGAGCCGTTTTTATATGGAAACTGTACCCCTTCCTTTCACATTCCAATAGCAACTATCCCTTATAAAGGGTGGTCCAACCATAATGCACGATGTTAATTGTGAGTAACACCTTAACGTCAAGTTTTTTGCCCAACTTAATTTGACATTTCTTTGTTTCAGTATTTGACAAATTCAACCATGGAGAGGTACACAACTGAGCAGCGCGTTAAGATTATTGAAGCCTTTTACGAAAATGGGCGTTCAAATTAAAATGCATTTCGTGCACTTCGTGACTTTTTTGATCAGCATAATCAGCCAAATGTATCCACAATCGGGAGAATTGTGCGCAAATTTCAGCAAACCGGGTCTGTAGGAAATGTGAAAACACCTGTGCATGCTCGCCCAGTTCGTTCTGTGGAAAACATTGCTGTTGTTCGCGATAGTGTAGCAGAAGAGCCGTCAACCTCGACTCGTCGTGCCCAACAATTGAACATCTCACGAACATCACTGATGCGAATTTTGAATAAAGATTTGAATTTACACGCTTACAAGGTTCAATTGACTCAAGAGCTGAAGCCTACTGACCATTTCAAGCGTCGTCAATACGCTGAATGGTTGGTTGAACAAACAGAAGTGAATGGCGACTTTACAAAGAAAATCATCTTCAGCGACGAGGCACACTTTCACCTCAGTGGATTCGTTAACAAGCAGAATTGCCGCATTTGGGTAAATGCGAATCCACGAGTGATTGTTGAAAAGCCGATGCATCCACAAAGAGTGACTGTTTGGTGCGGTTTATGGGCTGGCGGCGTCATCGGGCCCTACTCCTTCGAAAATGAGGTCGGCCAAGCAGTTACCGTGAATGGTGTTCGCTATCGCGAGATGATAACGGACTTCTTGTGGCCAGAAATTGAGGATATGGACCTGGACGATATGTGGTTCCAACAGGATGGTGCCACTTGCCACACAGCCAACGAAACAATGGCACTTTTGCTCGAGAAATTCAATGGCCGTGTTATCTCACGTCGTGGCGATCTTAATTGGCCGCCACGATCATGTAATTTGACACCGTTGGACTTCTTTCTTTGGGGATATTTAAAAGAAAAAGTGTACGTCAATAAGCCTAGAACAATTCAACAGCTAAAGGATGAGATAATTCGGCACATTAACGACATTGAACCTCAATTATGTCTCAGAGTCATTGAAAATATGGACAATCGGATAGAGGTATGCCACCGAAGCTGTGGCGAGCATTTGGCCGATATTTTGTTTCATACATAATTGTCATAGATCCTTCTATCATAATAATAAATATTAAGATAATTCTCTGAGAACTTTTTGTTTTATTTACAATTAACATCGTGCGGTTTGGTTGGACCACCTTCTATTATCCTACCAACCGAAGAGTCTCAAGATAATATTACCATTGATATAGTTGACTACACGAACATTATATTTAAAAGAAACATTATTTGAACTTACACTTAACGCTGGAAAGGGTTCTTCGAAGTGGCCGTATAAACCTTCAACAGTGGTTGTGCTTTGTAAATTAATATCCCAAACTTTAGCGTCATTATTGAATTCGACGATGTTTACTATGTCTCCTTTTCTAATTTCATCCAAAATGCTTTTCATGGCGTCTTTTAGTTGCGAAATTTTTGTTCCTCCCATACTGCCACTAGTGTCCAAAACAAATACTACATGTTTTGGTAATGGTTTTAAATCAGTTGGTGCAAAGAAGTGAATGAAATAACCATCCTCTAGCAACACCTAAAATGTATCAGATACGATCAGACAAATCAGAAAATACCAGAATATTGTAAAAAAGTATATATTTAAGAGATGATGCATATGATATTAAATGCTAGAAATATGTGTATAAGATAAACGAAATTAATATTTGGTTATTGTACATATAGTTTCCTGTATTCAACATTAGTTCATAAATTGCAACTAAAGAATATATTACGATACATAAACTAAATTTGATTTGCTGTAAATATTTATTTGGTAAAATGGAATAAAACTATATATACCTCTCCACCATGAGGATCCCTTTCAACGTCATATTGTACCACAAACTGACCAGATACACCATCGGATTCCTTTCCTCCTAAGTCACGAGCAAATTGTTTTTGCCTTTCCGAATCTGGCGTAAACTTAACAATTGCTGAGGTCGAGTTTATTATCTGAATATCAGACGATGGATCCAGTTTGCCCTCATTCTTACTTATTTCATTGCCAGACCTTAAGGAAGGAGTTTTAACAAACTTCAGTGGTCTACTTTCATTAACCAGGACCTTTTTAAAAATTATTTATCTTATTAATATTATAGCCTTATATTACATTTTTGTGGGCTTACCTCTACGTTCAAACGTTTAACAATTTGACCGGGGTGAATGTTTAAGACTAGTTCATATTGATCATCTTTACGTTCCAAAAGTTCTTCATAGGTTAGCAAGAACACGGCCTTGGCTTCTGGTTCAACATTTATAGATACTGTAAATCTATTCGAATCTCTAGCACTAACAGCGACATGACCAGCGCTTAACCCGCTCTCTATAGCCTAGATCAATAGAAAATAAAATACGAAATCCCATTGGGTAACTTTTGTAGCTTTTGAATTTTAATAAACATAAAAAGAATATTAAAACTTACCCTGTTGTAATCTCTTCTGGCTTCTTCTTTTTCCTTCACATAAGCTTTGTAGCTTTTTCCTCCAATTTCCATTACAAATTCGGATATAAAAGCTTTTTCGGGTAGTACGACGGTGAACGTGGTTTCTTTGGCAGAAGTTTGGCTATTTTTAACATTGCTTGTTACTAATGTTCTGGCAAATCGATTTGAAATATTTGATTTTATGTCCATTTCATATATAACTGGGTACAATGGGGAAGTGCTCGTAGAATCCTGAAATAACAATATGTAGAGGATTATAAAACATTTCATGTTCACGTTGTAATCTAATCTATCTTAGACGAGAAAAAAATAAATAAACAAAAAATAATTAGATTTTTCGAAAACTCCTATTTTTTAAACTCCTACTCTATGATGCTCTACGCTAAACTTATTAGACATTTAAAACTAAACTTATTAGATTTGATAATTGAATTAATATATTAAATTTATAATATATTAAATTTATTCACAGAATTCAAAAAAGTATCATGGCACACATGATGTTAAACTTTTTCTCATAGAAAAGGGCAAAGTAATTTGAATGTGTATAAAATGAAGAATGCATTTCAACCAATAATGCATAAATCCATTTATTGTGATATTAATAAAATACATCTAGAATCGTTGTAAATCATTCTAAGATGATAGTTATTATTCATTTCATCACTATTTACCAAATACAAAACTCTCTTATTTTGCCGATAAACGAAACAGTATACCTGAGCCTAGCCATAAAACCAGCCACGGAGCCGTTGGAGATTTTTTATTTGGTAAATAGCGATGAAATAAGCTATACATAAGAAAGTGTTTACTTTTTCATAGTAATCACCTCAATCCAATATAATTTGTTTTAATTTTTACTGTACCAACCTTGACTATATATTTCTTACAATTGGTATTTATGTCAAAGACAACAAACAATAGCAAACCTTTTTTTAAATAGTATAACCAACAGCTAACAATTAAAAAGCATTGCAAACTTACGAGTAAAAGCCTAAATTACTTCATCATAATTGAATTTATACATAAAAATTGACGACCCTTGTTTATTTCTGTAGTAATATTCATAATGTTTATGAATACTGAATAATATTTATTATTTATTGAAAAATTATCTTATTTGTATAATACCAACAATTAGTAATGTAAATAGACACTTAATATAAAATATAAGATTAAAATAAGAAGTGTATGTCTATAGTATGCCAATATTCTACAATAATAATCATGTATTTACTACTTATAATTTTAGTACTTACTTCTTTTGCATTTTCTTTTGAAGGTTCTGTTGAAGACACTATAAAACTAGTATCACTTGGAGCAGATACTGCCAGCGAAAAACACCCACACAATCCAATGAACAAAATATATACATTCCTCTTCATCATTTCTGAAAAAAATTATACGTATTAATTTTCTTATTATATTTCTTAGAAAAATATTGTAATCGAAAACTTCTGGATAGGATTGAGAAATATTTTCTATTGTCGATATAGTTAGGATACATATAAATTTATGCCATATCAACGAAACAAACGACTCCAATAGATCTTTGAAGTATATAGTTATAAAAAATTTTAATTAAAGAGTTTTAATTAAGTAAAGAGTTTTAATTAGTTTATGGAATAATAAACTAATCTAAAATAAAATAATAATATGCACTAAAGTACAAAATTCAGTAATAAAGTACAAAATTAAAATTATTTTATTCATATATATCAAATTCTATAATATTATTTGGAAAATAATGAAATATTTTATATCAAAACATGAAGTTTTTGTATACAATTGTATACAATTGAATGGAATATATGGATATATATATATATATATATATATATATATATATATATATATATATATATATATATATATATATATATATATATATATATATTGTGGTAATTTTTTAAAGTTAAATTAAAAGTTTTGAAGTAATTATAATAATAATAACAAAATAATAAGTAAGATGAGATTTGGACATTTAAAATCCTGTTATGTTAAATAACATTTTTAAGTTGAATAAGACAACATTTTAATTAGAAGCGCTATTTATATATATGCAAATTATGATACTTACATGTTAAACCGACAACAGTTGTTCTCAAAATACACACCATTCATGTGCGCATCGTATTTGTATCAGAATATCATTTATATTTATATCGGGTTTATCCACACTTCTTGTTTATTTGTAATTACATCCAACTAATCAGTAATCACTTTCTTCGACTATGAATTCTTATTTCAACTGTAATCAGGACCGTATTAGCTTTGCGAGTAAACACCGTATTGCAGGAAACTGCAATGAGAAATTTTAACATGATTTTACTTTTCCGCACTCCACTATATGCGGAAAAGTAATGTAATTGTATAAAGAAAAATTGAAAAAAATAAATTTTTTTTGGGTTTATTTTTCATTTTTCGGTCTAAAAACAAACAAAAAATGGGTTTTTAATTTTTTTTTGCTGTGTGTATCTTTGTCGTTGTTGTCGTTGGCGTTGTCGTCGGCATTTATTCTTGTTAGCACGATAACCCAACTAAATCGTGTTGGATCAATCGGGTTTTGACTGATTCTGATTGGGGACGACACCTATTGATTTTGAGGTGGATAGAACACACTCTACGATGTACATGGGTCATGAGAAAGTACAATGGTGGACTACTTGAGAATTTTTTTTGTTTGAAATTGATCACTCAATGAAATCGTGTCGGATCGATCGGGTTTCGACTGATTCTGATTAGGGACGTCTACCAGACGACATTTATTGATTCTGAGGTGGATAAGACACACCCCACCCTGTCCATGGGCCATGAGAAAGCACGATGGTGGACTATTTGAGAAAAATTGAAAAAAATAAGACCGTCGCATAAAACACATGTTCTGCATTTATGTGTTGGTTTATTTTTTTCTCGGCCACTCAATTTCGAGATAGAGATGTTCTACATGCGGAAAAGTCCGTTTTAAGGTTTTAAAACTGTTTATTTTAATATAAAACATATAGTAAATATATAGTACTTCTACATGTTAGAAAGTCTGATAGAATTTTTGAAAACGCAAATTTTAATATACAATTCCTTTTAAAGTAATCCTGTTAAATGAAAAAATATTCGGAATTAGTATGAGATGATATTGAGTTAATATGACTGACTGTATTGTAACTAAGTTTCTGGTTTTAATTCGTGTACAACATTTACTATAGTAGCATAATACTATTTTACTCTTACTAAAATGTTCAAGGCTGATGAGCTTCTTTTACTGGTTTCTTAACATTTTAAAATAATAATTTTTTTAAACTTTTATACTAGATGTTATTGCATATATTGCATACATACTATGTTATGGTATTTTATAGCATAGAGAGACTCTTAAATATATTAACAAATAGATTCTTTATACCCTTTAATTCATTGGATTCTTTTACTGAGGCGTATTTCATTTTTATCATTCCATCCACAAGAATCCATACTTTGTTTCGTCCACTTGTTACTAAACTAATTAAAATTATTTAGTTGATGACAGTATAAATAAATAAATTTATTACAAAATAGAAAAATTATTTGTTAAATCAAAGGGCAATACAATTGGCTTCAAATTTTTTTATGGAAGCGAGGATTGCTCACTGGTATTCTTTCACCTAACCCCTGGACAATTACGGAGGTACACAGAGACACATCCAGCTGACTGATGTAAAAATCGAACTCAAGCCTAGGTTACTCTGAGCCGGCAATATACGTCAGCTCCATTGACTAATCAAAGGAGCTGGCATACAATTACTCTAGATTAGGGCCCTCCACACTTTTTAGCCTAAGGGCCACACTGACTCCTCTTACATCCTAAGGGCCAAGACCTAGCTAGCTCATCATACCAACATACTGTAGTTTTGAATTAGGTACAAATTTTCCTATTGGGACTAGCCAGTGAGATATCTGCTCTAGAAAACAATATTTAATGAAGAAACTTGAAGTATATCACTACTGATAGTAGTAAAAACATGTTTTGAAGAAATAAAGGTGTCGTTTCTCTCATATCAAAGGCCATAGAAAATGATGGTGGTTCAAAACTAGTAATCGTACATTACGTCATTCATCAACCGTCTTCGTACGGAAAATGCTTGGATATGTCACAAATTCTGAAGCCAGTCATGTCAATTGTCAAATATATCAGATCACATGCGCTCAGTCATCGTAAACTCCGCGAGTTTATTAAAGAGATTGAAGAAAATGACTTATTTCACGATATTATACTGCAGTACGCTGGCTTAGCTACGGAAAAGTTCTACCCCATTTTTTGAACTCCGAGCAATAATTGAAATTATCTTGAATGAAAGAAATGGTCCTTTGGCTGTAATCTTAATTTAAAATTATAATGGGGAAAACGAGCTTCTGTCTGATTTACACACTCATATTAAGTCCTTTCGAAAAACATTGCTTTGTTTCAATCTCAATTGAACAAAAAATGCGTCATGCATTTTAAAACATGCCAATCATTCAGTCAGCAAAGTGGGACTTAATTTCCGGTAGATTTCGTAATTGAAACTTTGGGTGCTTTAAAAATAAATTGTGTCTCGTTTTTCAGATTTTGATGCAACTGCAAACCATATCAAAATATTTCAAAATCATTTTAACACCATATAGATATATTTGCCTTAGAACTTCAAATGGAAATGATTGATTTGCAGCGTAGTGATAAATCTCATATCATTAATTACAGTTAGATGTTCAATTTCATTATGTATGTCAGTTATTGTGTCTCTTAATTGGTCGTTAAATAAAAACATTTGATTTTTATTTTGTATGATTTGTTTACATTGTAAATTTTACAATGTTATTAAAATAATCTATGACGGGTCAGATACAGGATATTGGCCCATGGGCCATAGTTTGAAAACCCTCAGATTAATTCATGGAACTAGGAGACATTTTGTAAGGTAATCATGGGATAATTTATCCTCAGAGGATCTGGCCATACCTATAAACATCCATGTCAATTTGGATTTAAACAGAAAATCAAGTAGTCATTTGAAAAGAAACCCGACCAGTTCTTATTGGTGCTCAGCTTTCAACCCAAAATGCCGTGGTGAAAAGCGAAAGCGATGTCCACTATACCGAAATATTCCAGTTGAACGTCACCTTTAGCATATATGTATACTTTGGGAATGAAATACAAAAGTTTTTACTCAATATAGATAATGAAGTTTTCACAATACTATCCATGACACAAATTTTGTGAAAAATTACTTTATTAAAAACTTCTGTGTAAAATCCTCGTTCATTACTTAACCTAAACTTTTATTTAGCAGCTTCTATTAATATTAGACTTCTAAAAAATATTTTAATGATGAAATTTATTTTTAAAAGATAATTTACAGAACCCGAATAGAATAAAATTAGCAAGTGCATCTCTGTATTTACTAATGACTTTTCAATACGTATTATAGGCATAAGTAAATATATACTTAGAATCATAAATGCGTTAATTAAGATTAACTTGTTTTAAGTTTAACTTTTATTTTCGGGAATTACATAGCAGGCATTGCTATATTATTAAAGTTACGTTTAGGATAAGAATATATAAACTCATTACCGGTACCACGCTAATTATAAGTGATTGGTGATTCATTCTCACAAAACATGCTAGAAGTGTTATTTGTTGATTATAAATAATGAAAAGGAAGAAACTATCCGAACTTTTGGACTCAAATTAATACATGCAAAATTAGATACATAATTCAATAAAAAAATAGTACAGGTTATGCGAAATGCAGTTTTATAGTTTGAGTGGATGACTGGTATATTCGAATTTAAGTAAAACCACCTTTCACTAAATTTAGACATTTATTATGATATTAATGCAATGTTATAAGGAATTATATATATATATATATATATATATATATATATATATATATATATATATATATATATATATATATATATATATATATATATATATATATATATATATATATATGTAAACAGTCAATAATATCGACCCTCGCGCTATAGTCGGGAGGATGGCCGAACGGAGGCGTAACGGACCGAGCAGCGGGACGATTGGGGAGTGAGACGGCAGTCTAACCCAGAGAATTCGCGAGTACTGTTGTAGATGTTGAATACAGTCCAAAAATAAAGTCTGGGGTGGTAAAAACCCCTGATTATTATTTAATATTCCCTAAACGTTTACATCAGAAGTGGGATTGATCCGTGCGTAGTGCCCTTATTAGCAAAAAACTAGAAAATTGACTATAAAAACGTAGATAAAATGGCGGATAGTGTTGAACGTGAAAGTGACGGCGAGATAAGTGCTGTGAGCGCAGAGGACTTCGGTGGCCCTTCAAACCCGAAACGTGCCAAAGTGCAGTGGCAGGAGACGCTCATCAACTTAGTTGTAATGCAACAACAACAACTTGCAGAGTTAACTCGGCATGTAAAGATGGCGATAACACCAGGGGCAACGCCCAATGTATCAGAAGCAGGGAGTTCAAGTGCGCTTGCGTCAACGACTACGCAAGTCCAGTTTAGGCTCGCAAGTTACGATCCGGAGACGAGTGCTTACTCAATCGAGGAATGGTTGGAGGACGCTGCAAAGTTAAAACATGAACTACATGTAAGTGACATTCTCATGATCGCAAAAGCAGGAGATGCTCTGCGAGGTCGAAGATACCGTCACTATCGCGACTGGAGACCCATTTGCCGTACTTGGGACAACTTTTGCGCTGATCTCACTGTGGCTTTTCCTGATCGGGAGACACCAGGAGCACGTGCATATTTGGCTACTACACTCCGAAGCCACGATTGTGATGGGTTATGCGATTACGGCAATAAAAAGCTTCGAATGATCACACGGTTCTACGACAAGCTGCCGTGGAATATTATGCTTAGCATGGTAGAATACGATCTGGACCACACTGAGGCATGTTCAATGATTCATGTACAAGAACCAAAGTCAACGTGAATTATTAAAGTTATTAAGCGAAGCTGATGCACGCCGCAAAAGAACATCATCAATGCGCGCGCATGAAGGATCTGGAGTGGGGAGACGGAAACACGAGCGCAGACTAAGAGAACCACGGTCCTCGAGCCATGGTAGGAACGGATCATGTTATAAGTGTGGGCGTAAAGGTCATTGACAAAACATGTGTACAGCCTTACAAGATGGAAACAAGGCTAAGGAAAATACTGCCAGTGATAAACCAAAACCCAGCATCCCTATCTGCGAACATTGCAAAAAGCCGGGCCACACTGAACCCAATTGTTGGGCTAAGCATTAACCCAGAGAATTCGCGAGTACTGTTGTAGATGTTGAATACAGCCCAAAAATAAAGTCTGAGGTGGTAAAAACCCCTGATTATTATTTAATCTTCCCTAAACGTTTACATATATATTAATAAAAGATTCATGAATCGACTTTGGAATGTTATTAACGTTATATTATTTGTTTTATACTAACAGTATTTACATCAATCTACTGTTTGTCAATAAAAAAAGTAATTCCCGTATGGACTGTATTCATTTCCTATAGTGGAAGTACCTGATCCAGCATTCAAATACTGACGCGTGGAAAGTTTGCTGACGCAAATCTTGTGAGAAATTTATGTGTAAATTTTACTTCATTACGTTTCATTTTACCGTTAATACAATTGCATGGTTTGCTCGATGGGGAACCACGCCATGCGCCATGCGGGATATTTGACCTTACAAACCTTTCCAATATAATTAAGAATTATATCATGGAGAATCATTAAGAATAAAGATATAAAATATATACCTTGGGACGTCAAAATAAAAATAAATTAATTCATATTTTGTTTATTCGTTTAATTAATTAATTGATTAATAATAAATAATGTAATAAATTTTGTTGGCCATATCTATATACAGGATATACACCATCTATTCGAAGTCTAAGATACATTCAAGAACTCTTTTGTACCCTCGCGATATTTTCGCAGTACCTATACTTAAAGTGGGAGCCTATATGGTAGATGCATACTCAAGTCGAATTCTAACACAAGCGTTAAATAAGAGTTTCAACATATCAATGGAAGCAAATTATTTTTAATTTCGTATCGCAAATCCCAGGCATTTATAGAATTATTCTATTGTCATGTTATAATGCTCTATAAATCTTTCATTTGAAACAAAAATTAGACCCAGGACTTTAAAAATATTAGAACGATTTATAGAAATGTTATTCAGTGTATAATTAATAAGTAAATTATGTAATTATATTTCATTGTGAAACTCGTGACATTACACTTTTGAGCATTAGGAGGAAGTTTAGATATAAGACTGGTGTGTTTCAATGAAGATACAAGTCATTCATTTCCAAAAAAAAAAACATGGAATGTAAATGCATACAAACTAATACTGAATGTATTTGTAAATATATTTTTATATCATCTGCATAAAGTAAATAATTTGTTACTTTCTAAACGGTAATATAGTATTATTAATAAAGATATTAAATAATAAAGAACCAATGACGGACCCTTGGGGTACACCAGAAGGGACAGTAATACTTTTAGGTGTATGGCCTCTATATTTTACATATTGAATGGGATTTTCTAGATAAGGTTTTAAAAAATTTTGAATATCCAGTTAAACAGAAAAGTCCAATAAACTGTTCAACTGTACCTCCCATGAAACTATGTTGATTGCAGTCAATGTAATTTCTCATATGATTATATAGACTTTGATGTAAAATTACCTCTTTAACCTTGTAGAAGCTACATATGATAGTAACATGAATATAATTTACGATTTCATCACGGCTACCTCTTTTATGTATTGGACAAATACAGGATATCTTCCACATCTCAGGAAAAGTTTCGGTTTTTGATATTAAATTAAAAATAATTCTTGAGGGAGACTACGAATTGAACACAGTTTCGTATTAAAAATGTTAGTATTAGATCTGAGCCGATCGTCATTTTTGGTCTTAATCATTTTATCACCTGAAGTATCTATCTCTAGATCAGAAATATTAATAATAAGCATATACATCTATTACAATATTGTATAATATTGATATAGAATCAGAAGCCGTAAACTGATCGACAAATCAATAGACAATCTCTTGACTTGTGTCTAAAACCTTGTTATTGAAAGTCATTGTAGATGGGGTTTTATTAACTTTCTTTTTATTAGCGATACAAGAAGAAATTTTCTTAAAAAAAAAGAGATTTTTCTTAATATTTTTTGTAAGCCAACACACCCCTTTTAATTTTTGATTAAATTCTTAAGTTCGTCATAATTTTCGTTAGTTTTATTTTCTTTATAAGTTATTCCTGCATTGTATTTTTCTTCGATAGCTTTTATTATGGAAGTAGTAAACCATATTCATAGTTTGAGTTACAGAACTTGGTCTTTGGTATATGTATATCAAGCAACAAATACAAAATATTATAGAAAAAATCGATTAACAGTTGTAACTCTATTAAGAAAAGACCAGTTTACATTATCTATATCATAATAAAGTGACTGATATACAGGGTGATTCAGCTAACACGTTCATTAAAAGTTTATGAACTTCCCATTGCAATTCATTTTTTAAAATTTGGAATCAGGGGTTAGCGAGGACGATCTATTCAACTAAAGTATTTTTGCTTTTCTGACACTTCCAGTTATACCGGAAGTAGCTATCAACTTCCTTACTTTAAATAGAATACCCAGTATATTATTACATTTTTAAATTACCCTGCTGATTTTAAGTGAACTTTCTTAACAATTCCCTATACCTATCTTCGGCAGTTTTTGAGATATTTTAATTTTTTTGAAAAAATTAAGTTTTGTAGTATCTCATTGGAATGCTCGTCACTTATTCAAAACAAAAGTTATAGTAGCAAATTTTAGGCTGCAATTAGGCGGACTATTAAGCTTTCAGGTGATATGCAGTTTGATATTTTAATGATAGTGTAATTCAAAATGTAATAATATACTGGGTGCTCTATTTAAAATAAGGAAGTTGATAGTTACTTCCGGTATAACCGGAAGTGTTAGAAAATCAAAAATACTTTAGTTGAATAGATCGTCCTCGCTAACCCCTGATTCCAAATTTTAAAAAATGAATTCCAATGGGAAGTTCATAAACTTTTAATGAACGGGTTAGCTGAATCACCCTGTATAGTCTCATTGATCAAAACCATACATTAAAATGTATTAATTATTAACAATAATCAATGTATTTAATTAACTAATCAATTAATTAAATCACAAACATTCTAGGTCAGTAAAACCAGCTCATCAGAGATTCTTCAATAATATAAAATATATTGGTTTTACGTTATAAAAAAACGCATCTGTATCGTACCGCACTTATATTAATCTCTCCGTATATATGAAGTTTCATTTCAAATATTAGTTTAGAAATAATGTATTATAACATAGTATAGTCGCATGCGAGTATAAACAGCCTCACATACACTTATTGTCAGCCGTAATATTATTTGCATATATATTAATCTTAGTCCTGCAGATATTAGAATGGAAAATATTGAACATTGTGCTAGATCGGCTAGCTTTGTATCCTGTGCGTCATATATAGAACTGTGCACAAACAGTTCGCGGAAAAATAGTATTGTCGACCGTCAACTTAATGCGTATATTTTATCAAATCCGGGTCCCCGAAGAACTGCAATACAAACTCCGTTTAGATATTTCCCCAAGGCTGACTCCGCGGAAGTGACCTATTTAAAAACAACACAAAAGACGACCGTTATCTGGATACCGGAAGCTGTGATAATCTATGGATTTGCGAAGACATCGAATCAATCCTCACCTCGCCAGTTTCGCTAGGTACTTCGTATGTTCTATCTACAGTAGAAACCAATATAAAGATGCTAATTTTCACCAATAACATTGACGTCTATAGTGGTGCTATCGATGTCAAACTATGAGGCGCTCGCGATATATCAAGAAGATGACGAATAACTTAAAACTTGGGTACATTGAAAATTTCGACTCACAGCCAAAGACTGGTTAAAGAAAGTACATATACCTGACACAGGTGTCTAGGTGTATTCTCACATTTTAACAAAAATTAAAGAATTTTTTTAACTGCTCCCTTTTGACGAGTGGGTCAATGGAGCATTCAACATGATGAATCGATTATCGCATCCCGGAATTAATTATGCACTCATACTGGTAACGCGACGCAACGTATCCATCAATAAAATTACGCTGCCGACAATGGACATGGTATTGTATAGAGTTCCAGAAAGCCAATGCATCATTTTATCGTGCCGAATGGATCAACTTCGCCATCATCCGCGAGGTTCAAATATATCCATGAGGATATCGTTTTTAAACTCCTATAGGTTACTAATACTGCTTAACCTATGTACGTAGATAATTTTCCCAAGTAGTCTGAAGCAATCCGGATGGAAAACCAGGGTGGTGGAAACAGTTGCACATGCACTGTATACCAATTGAATTCCCTATTTTAGAACACCATTGCGAATAACCACCAAGTAAGGCTAACAGTTCGAGTCGCATCTGTTTAAACAATTAAACCGTTTTACAAGTACAGGGTACTATTTATGTCCATACAACCACGTATCATCCCGCAGAATACGGCATTATGGAGTGTTTTCTCTGTAGCTTACCATAAAGTTGCAATAAAATGCCACCGAAACGACAGTTGGATCGACGTCCTCTCTACAGTTCCTTTGCATATTCGCTCAGCTTGGAAAGCTGATCTGCCTGCAGGTGATCACTGCCGTACAATGGTGTACGACGAGACGTTATGTCTGGTCCTCAATGCCGAACGCCGATTTAGATACCGAAACCGACTACGTCAGGCATCTAAGAAATTATATGCGAACGCTCCGATCGACTACAGTTAGGCGCCATAGACAGAGGAACTTTCTCATGAACTTCAACGGCGAGGACATCTAATGGTGGGACAATACCAAGTACCTTGGAGTCGTTACGGATAAGTTGACATGGAGAGACCACATCCACCAAGCGACACGCGACGGGACGCGCCAAAGCTATCGTGGCCATATTCTGGACGATGACGGGAAACAACAGCCAGCTGAACCTCAGGAACAAGCTGCTCCTCATCCGGCAAGTCCTTAAGCCCCAACTGATGTACCCATCGACAGCCTGGGGCTACGCTGCTCAAACCCACATGAAGAGGATTCAGGCCGTTGAAAGCGTGAAGTGGACGCCCCGTAGTACGTGATTAACATCGACATCTGGCGAGACCTAGAATTCACCACCGTGATGGAGAAAATCCGAGCCAAAAAATCCGTGCCCACGATAACCCTCTTATCCGAGCAGTTTCGGACTATGACCCAGAAGGACCAGGAAGACACAAGAGACTCAAGATCCAAGTAGTATAACCTTATAGACCCCTTTACAGGTCAAACATAACTTTTTATTTCAACTGAGCCCTATTGCTCTACTGATAATTTCTATGTCACGGGGCCCAGGGCCCCTTAACCATTTTTCTGTTATAGAAAAGACACACGACTTCCCTCTCACACACATCTGACTCCAAACCCTGGGATCCTTTTCTAATTTGAAAAGAACCCCTTCCGAGTAACAAGACTCACTCTCCCGACGGCGATCCAAGCGGCGCAATTCGTCCGCATTGTCGTGGAAGATGATAAAAACTCAATTCCCGGGCGTCGTGCTGGTCGCGGCGCACACGACAAAGACACCCCTCCGGGGGGGCTGGCGCTGGCGAAGCGATGCTGCAAGACAAGGCGACCAAAGGTAAAGAAAAAGTCGAGGAAAAGTCCCTGCCAGCAGGACTTATAGGCATCAGGACCAAAGGTGGTCGAGGGGAGCGAACCGCTGCAAGTCGTGCAGGTCTTGTTTGTGGGCGGCACCTTGTCTCCCACGTAGAAACCCCTGAAAGTGAAAGTAAAGCTCGGCCCACCTTCGTACGACGGTCCCAGTCTACACGATGGGCGAGTAAGGAGCGGTAATCTCGCTCGGCCTGTCGACAAACCCATCAAAGGTCATTACGCCTGCCAATAAATATTGGCCCTTTCATCTTTCAGGATATGACTATGACAGTTTGTTGATAATGTTCTTAAGTTTTCCTAATTTTACGAATATTTCTACAAAAATATCCATTCCGAATATTACTACAGAAAATCATCAGAAGAGTCAGAATAAACAAGACATTTTGTATATCAATACCTGAGTGGTTTAAGAACTAACTATAAAACCAAATCTCATTGTGATGAAAAATAGTCTGGTAATAACTTTTAATCACGTATTAATTAATTGATCAATTGAAGCCGATTACCAACGGTTCTGATGCTATTCAAAAGAATGAAGTGTTTTTAAAGATTTTCTTAATAAATGACCAAATTGAATTCTAAAGTCAGCATGGAGTTTTCTAGCATTAGATAATGGTCCAATATTGTAAGTGTGTTGTTTCTCTATACATATATGTTCGGGATGTATGCAGAGGCACGGAAGTACCTGGAATGATGTTTTTCTTCATTATTTATAAAATATTATGACAGCAAATCTTAGATGTAAAAATTTCTTCAAATCTGATACAGCTTAGTAATAATATTCTACACGAAATATATTGTTATTGAACAATTAAAAATATATTGTTATTAAATATTTTTATGTTCTAAAAACATATTCAACTAGACAGTCAACTAAAAAATTGGTTATATTAAACTCTTGGTATAAATTTATAACTATTATAAGTTCTTTAAATACATGTCTTTTCAACTAAAAATGGAATTTTGACCGACTGTCACTACAATCCTAAATCAACACTGTTGTTTTTGTCTGAATAGCTTAATACATTGTTGTGTACAGTTATAAAGTTTCGAATAATATTCATAATTTTTTTATTAAATAATTTCTGCTAGAAACTCTTAAAAAAGCCTTTTTTAAAAGAACACTAAATAAAGTTTTAAAGTTTAAGGAATTAACGTATTTATTACAAGTTTTCTATTTATCATTTGTGATAGGAGGTTATTGAAAAAAGAATATATAAAAAACGCAAATAGGACTCCATTTTTGAAAAAAATTTTAAAATTAGTCAAAATGTTGTCCTCTAATAACAATCTGATACTAACTGACATGCGCGTAAGCATTTTGAAATGGATATTCAGTAATTATAGGGCTGATATTTTCAATTTTGATTCGAACTTGCCGTTTCAGAACTTCTAAGTGATTGAACTTATTAAAATAAACCCGATATTTTATGAAAAATCATATAAACTCAGTTGGTCCCCTGGTCATTCTATGTATCTACCAGATAAAATATCATCAAAGAATGAATGACACCGGATATATAGCATAATATATTTAGTTGTTTCTATACAAAAACGCATAATTTTTCAAACGGTAGCCAATAATAGAATCCTAATATAATGTATAATGTATAATGTATAATATATTAGAGAGAGAATACGGTGGCCATTTAGCATTCAGTCAACGCGGGGCTAAAAAAGTTCAAGTGCTTGCTTCGCGTCTACAGTATGGATTAGAAACGGTCTATATTATTCTACTATCGAGGTTGCCTGTAGCAATTTGATTGGTATTGCTCGTCAAGATTAGGAAAAAGTGTGAGACGCTCTAGGTATGCATAAAAGAAAGAGTGAGGCAGCATTCGGAGGGAAAAGGATACACTTTACGCGCGGTCAAATCAAACTGTGGTGTACATCCACATTCAATATATATTTATCGCCATTCACTCTACAATGGTCTCAATTAGAGTGAGTAAAGACCAGGCTAGTTACTGCGCACCTCGTGGATGACCCGATATTGCAATGTTGAGACTTGTTCCTATTCTTGATGAGCTGTACTATGGTTGCAGGTGATGGACTGGGTGGGCCCAGTTCTGGAGATGTCTCGAAAGGTCGTAAGCGCAAGTATATAACGTAAGCAACTTAACTTATTTAATCAATATAATGCAAAGTTTTACTATCAGAGGGTAATATTCAAACTACAGAAATAAGGAGTTTATAATCCAACCCATCTGCAAATGCCTTATATAATAAGAATTAAACAAATTAGGTCAAAACAGCTATTCTCCTGGCTATATGCCAAACCTGGCTATATGACAAAATTTGTCGTACTTTTGTCTAACAGAATTAGCACTAAAAATAGAGTGATTGTTCCAAGACGAGACCCCAGATAGAAAGGTCGAAACCGGTCTGCAGTTAACGATATCCTGAGATAGGTGACACTTTGCATCTTTCTTGGTGGTTTTGGAACAATCACTGTATTTTTAGTGCTAACTATGTTAGACAAGAATACGACAAATTTTGTCATGTAATTCAGCGCTCGGCGTTTGACATATAGCCAGGAGAATAGCTGTTTTGACCTAATTTGTTTAGTCCTTATTATAATATAAGGCATTTGCAGATGGGTTGGAGTATAAACTCCTGATTTCTGTAGTTTAACTTGTTTAACATAAGAACAGTTTATCATCGTATTCAGAATTGATTAGGAATTATTAAATTTGAAATTGTTAAAGTAACTTCTAAGTGCTTCTATTTGCAATTCATGGTTATATTGTGTATAGGCTCATGGTTCAGTTTTCAATGCAGGATTATAAGATATAAATATGTCCAATTCTATATTCACGACCCAAATATACAAAAGAAAAGAAAACAAAGAAAACTAAATAATTTTTTAAAATTTATATATACTTCACACTTTTATTGGAAAAGTAATATCAAGTCGGTAAAGTATTTATGTACATAATTAAATAGAATGGGTTTTCTTTGGACAGCATACTCCAGCATACCTAAAACAAGAAATAAGCTATCAATAGGGAATCAACAAAACGACGCATAGGAAATATAGAAAACAGAGTATATGGAAAAATATGTCGTTTGCGAGTTCAAAATAAAATAAAAAAGATTTTATTTTTATTGGGCGAAACTAATTATAGGTTTTAACTATAATTTTATCTTAACAGTATTTAGTAAATAATAGATTACAATTATTATATTATTCAACGCCGCTTAGTAAACCTTTAAAACACACTCATAAAGTGTTTGAAGATATGTACAATTTTAAATCGTTTTGTTAACTCCGCTTTTATATATTTCGGTACTAAAAGTACACAGTATTATTTGTTTCCTACGATTTTATGTATGACATTATGTTGAAATGTTTTATGCATACCAAAAATTGTTGTATAAAATTATTAACTAGTAATATTAAATTATTAACTAATAATAAAATATTAACTAATATAGTTATATTTTATAATTAGAGTACTATTATTATACAATTATATTAACTTATACCAGTAGTATATCAGAAAAAAGGTATAAAAATGAAATTTAATGTCACAAATTTAACACATTTGTTATATACAAGGTATCCTGAAGTGTTTTCTTCATTTATTTGTTGAACATCTCGGAAACTGATAAATGTGTACACGTATGTGTTTGTTAGACACCACGCGTTGGAAATTTAATTGCAATGGATCGTTTTACCGGTGAGCAACGTGCCGTATGTGTCAGAACCATTGTTCTCATAATCGTTTGTCGTCTGTATCGAGCGCACTACCTCCTTTACGACATTAATCAAGCTCTTTCAACATAATCCATTAAATCGTAGTACGAATCAAATTTGGAAGAGAAGATACTACCATTAATAAAAAACCAACAGGACAACCCAGAAGAGTAAGAAGTGTTGAAAACGTCGAGCTTAGTTGTGCAACAGTGACACGTACACCTCGCCGTTTTGTACGAAAACATATAACCGCCTTAAATCTTTCAAAAACCACTATCCACGTTACCCTGGCAAAGGATTTGAACTTTCGTCCTTACGAGATTCAACTAATGCAAGATTTGAAGGTTGAGAATTATTCAATTCGACCCGCTTTTGGGCAAGAATTATTCGTAAGATTTGAAAATGTTGATAACATCCTGTTCACAGACGAGGCACACATTTTCATTTACATAGATACGTAAATAAACAAAACTGCCGTTACTGTTTAACAGAAAACCCTCGAGAGAAGCACCAAAATTCCTGACATTCTCCAAACCAATGAATGGATCTGGCACAATTATTGGCCCTTATTTTTATGAAGATGCAGACAGTGTTGTACTCACCGTTACTTCTCTTGGATATAGAGAATTTTTGGCATCAAAACTTCAAAATTCTGTTGTACTTAATGAGGATATATTGTTTCAGCAAGATGAGGCTATATCCTACACTGCTAATTTGTCAATGGAAGCCCCTAGAGCGATGTTCCCCGGAAAAATTATCTCTAAGCAGGGGGATAATAATTGGCCGACCAGAAGTCTCGATTTAACGCCTATGGATTTCTTCTTATGGATTATTTTGAAATCTAAGGTATACACAGATGCTGCTAGAACTTTGCTTCAATTAAATACAACACTGCTCGAGGAAATTCAGAGAAGTAAAACAGCATTAAATAAATAAATAAATCGGCGAGTTATAACAAATCTTAGGTCGCATTTTAGGGAGGTACACCGGCATGAAGGAAGGCACTTTGACAATGTTATTTTCTATACATAATTTTCATTTTAAATTGAAATAAAAAATAGTAAATATATTTTTTAATAACTGAATTTTATTCATTCAAAATGAGAAAAAAATTCCAGGATACCTGTTATTATGTTTAGTTATTACAATTTATTATTATGTAATACTTCTATCAAAGAATTAAATTCCAATCAATTATGTTTTAGTGAGATAGCCAATTAATTTTGATTCTTAAATATCATTATAATATGTATATTCCATATTTATACGGATTTTCAAAAGGCTTTCGACCAGATTGATCACAATATTTTAAACTCAGAAGTTCTGGTTTCTCAGATTCATTGTTGGACTTGTTTAGGTCCTATTTGTCCAATAGAAGTTTCACGGTCAGATACCAAAACTTTACTTCTAATTATTTCTCTCCTTCATCGGGTGTACCTCAAGGGTCGAATTTGGGGCCTCTTCTGTTCCTGTTCTTTATCAATAATCTTCCTGAAGTTATATCGTGTCAACAGTTATTATTTGCAGATGATTATAAACTTTTTACTGAAATATCTTCACCTTCGGATTGCTTTCATCTCCAACAATGTATAAATAATATAGCGTCATGGTGTGAGCTACATCGTTTATCACTAAATTTATCAAAATGCAAGGTAATGACTTTTACCAGGAAAATCAACTTTATTTCTCATGATTATGCGATTTACGACCACATTATTGGTCGAGTTGAGTTGTTTAAGGACCTAGGCATAATATTTGACGCCAAATTTACTTTTTTGGAACATATCAATAATATTGTTTCTGCTGCATTTAGAACTTATGGCTTCATTTACCGTAATTGTAGGGAGTTTTCCGAGGTACGTGTACTTAAAGCGTTATATTTTTCTCTAGTGAGATCTCGCTTTAGAGTATGGTTCTATTATATGGTTTCCTTTATACAATGTCCATTGCCAAAGGCTGGAGGCAATTCAAAAGAAGTTTCTTAAATTGTTGTCTTTTTTACTGGATGACGTATATCCGCCTCGAGGCTGTTGCCACTTACAACTGGACAGATTTAATATTCAATCATTATCTGTTCGACGCAATATTTCACTAATTAAATATTTGTTTAACCTTCTAAATAATAAGGTTGACTGTTCTGAATTGCTTAGTAAGATTAATTTTAGGGTCCCACGTGGTAATGTCAGATATCAGGCGCTTTTATATTGTACTACTCCTAGAACGAATATATTGGCGAAGGCTCCTGTATTTCTTATGTGCTCACTGTACAACAAAATTTCAGCGAATTGTGATATATTTAACGATAGTTTAAAGTGTGTTTGCAATTATGTAGCTAATATAGGTTAAGATGTTCTATGTGGTATATTGCATATGTACATAAATTGGCACTGTAACTCAGTGGCGGCTCGTGGTATCCATATTAGGGTAGGCGATAGCGGCGTATGAGCTTCATCAACCTATAAAAATAGCGCCGCAGGCTAAAATTTTTAAAATTTTCAAGGTCACGCGTTTTCCTGGTACTTCAGAATTTCAATGATTGAATTTCATTTATACAAAAATATAGACTTTCACAAGAATTTTTTAAACTTAATACCTCTTTGTTATTCGTGAATAATAATAGTTATTGTGGGTATAAATAAATTGGAATAAACGAAATATATTTATTGAGTATTATACCTATATTATGTAAATTGGGTTGGCAATAATACATTATTTTAGGGCGCTTTAGGGTATAGGCCTCCTCCTCCCCTCACAGCCTTCCTTAACCATCGCCATTATTGACTGACAATTACAAAGTGGATACCTACTACTTTTTATAATTTAAATTAATGCGCCTATCTTTAATTAATGAAAATTTGTTAATTATATTTTCCGTGAAGTCATCAGATTTCTGAAGTGTGCTAAATAATTCCTTTTCAATTGAAATAAGTGCAAGCGACGATAAACGTTCATTCTTCATAGAGTTCCGACTATGCGTTTTAATACGTTTTAAACGTATTAAAACGCATAGTCGCATAGTTTAATGTACTTGTTGCTGGAATTATAGCAATTAAAACAATAAGTTTAAAAACTGGAAATATTTCTCGAAATTCATATTCCACAAATTATTTCAACATTGATTCGATATTTAATGTTTCAATTTGATCATCACAATAGGTATATAACCCAATATCCCCAGTAATGTCACGGCTTATTCAATGCGAAGGCGTCTTCGGATCTGCCGAAGACCGCCGATCTACTTCAGGCGGTGATTGCATTCGCCTTCAACTGCTTTATTTAAAGAGTATAATTGGCTGCAGACGTCTGAGCTGCGATTATTTTGCCATTACAACAACGCTATTTGTCGTCTTACCGACATCTGGTTGACGTGTTAGCTATCGATTTTCAGGCGGTGAGATGGAGAACTTAGCCTGGTCTGGTTGTTCTGTTTAGGAATAAAATGATTCAATTCGGTGTAGCGCGGCGCCGTGCGGACTGCGGTGGTATATATAAAGGGTGTTTACGGCACCAGCGCCGCCGACGGCGATAGATAATTTAATTAGTATAAAATAGTTATTATTAATTATATTAAATATTTCTGTATTATCAGGGACGTTAACAGTTCATTGTAATTGCGCTGTTATGAAAAATTATATAAAATTTTAAAGGTAGGCGGCGCCTACCTTGCCTACCCCGACGAGCCGCCACTGCTGTAACTACCTTTTACCGTGTTGCTTAGGTTCATTAATTGTACTATTTGACATTCTTTCTCTTTTTTGTTATTTTACTTAGTTATTGTATATTTAGTTTATTCCTGTAATTGGGATTTTTTCCTGTTGGAAAAATAATAATAATAATAATAATAATGATAATAATAATAAATTTTCGAACTCCGTAGACTCTATCCAGACTATACTGTTAAATTGAAGGTACTGATTATAGGAGCCCTTGGTGGAGCGAGAGATACAGTGCTTTCTACTGGCTTTTAGTAAAAAAAAATAATAATAATAATAATAATAATATTGACCAGTCATTTATTAATTTATTATAAACCTACCTGTGTTTATAGAATACTTAATATTGTTTACGTTTTAATCATAAGTACAATTATCAATATTACTTTCATATAGTTTAAACGAAACCCATTGGTATTGCTACTAATTTTCTGATTTTTACATTTACAATTATAATTAATTACTTACCTATTTTCCAAAGGACAGAAATATTGTTGATAGACTTGCAAGTTTGTCAGAGATGCATGAACTTCTAGGCAATCTTTTAAAAGTATACAGACGCCAGCCTCCGTACCATTAATAGGAGTTTTTGGACACTGAACGTTGTTAGTCGCCAGTGAAGTATTTTCTCCTAACTCGTACGTACCTGCACATAATAAAAAAATATTGTATATATTAATAACAGGAATGTAATATGAAATAACATAGTACAAATTTATTTCCTCTCTCATCAATGTCAGTTAAAACCAATTTATTTCCTACAGATAGTTTAGTTATTAGTTAACAAGCATTAATTTAATTTGACTCTAGCGATCCAACCTAAATAAGTTGGTTCTTATACAGTATACCATATTCTTAAATTAAGAACAGATAGATAGTGCTCTGTTATTCTATTTACATAATTCATTGTATCTAATGATAAAAAATATGTGCTACATACAAAAAAACTACAATAATATTGAAAATATTTGAGTCGAAGTTATTGCTATAAAAGATTGTAATGGCACGAACATACCAAGGATATCGCTGTTCATGGTGCACTTCAAAATTGTGAACACGGTATCAATATCTTCATAAGTTATATATGAGAATGGATAAAATATAAATGGGATTTTTGTTCCTGAGCGTCTACGGTTGTTAGGACTTGGCTCGAGGTTCTAGTATGCTTGAGTTGGGTTGTTAATGGGAAGAGCCTGTCATTACCCACTCTCAACCAGTTCGTCAGTATCGCTCAGGATGTCGGAGTGAGAGGTGCACCCTGATGTTACGCAATGAACTATTATAAAACTTCTTGTTCATGAAAGAATTCAAGTGCCGGAAATTTTTCGTAAATTGACTGAATAGTTCAAGGACCAAACACTGTCACAGCCTCGTGTGTCTCAAGAACGAGAACGAGTGAAAAATCAGGAACACGATCGCCGTCCTCTAACCAGAATTACGGACGAAACATTCGTGCAATTCAAGACATTCTTGAAGAAGATCGACGGGTGACCGTATCCAAAATTGCAAAAAAGGTCGGAATAAGTTATGGGAGCTGTCAAGCGATCATCAAATACAATCTGGTCGAGGACTGTCAGAGGTTTACAGCAAGGTTTGCAGAATAAAATGATGCATTTTTGAGTCGGGTTATTACCTGCGACGAAGCAAAGGTCCACCACTACACGATCGAGTCCAAACAAGCCAGTATGGAGTTTCGGAGGAAGGCGGAGCCTACTGAAAGCCAAGACTGTCAGCTGGCAAGGTTCTTTAAACCGTTATTTTCGACTAGTGAGGCATCTTGCTCATTGATTCTTTGCATGAGAGACGCACAATCAATGCTGCTTACTACTGCGGGCTATTGAACCAGCTGAAGGCTGCATATCGCCGCAAAAGACAAAATCAACCTATTTGAGAGGCAATCATCCTTCACGACAATGCCAAGCCTCATACTGCAGCTCAAACGGTCGAAAAATTAAAAGAAATGGACTGAACTCCATTTAAACATCCTCTCTACAACCCGGACTTATCACTCTGCGACTTTCATTTGTTTAGACTGCTTAAAGAAGCTCCAGGAGGGCAGCAATTTGAAGATTACCATGGCGTGGAGGGATTCGTGCGCAATTGGCTCCCGACGCAACCAGCTTCATTCCACGCTACTGAGATAAAAAACCTCACTGGAAAAAATGTATTTGTAAAGGAGGAGATTATGTAGAAAAATAAAATATTGCCTTTTGTTTTTCAATCAATATCTTTTTAATAGTCCCGCTTATAATTGATCCGCCATCGTAAGACTGATAATCTTACTTATTGTACCGCGCGATATTCGTATTTATCATCGCGCATCATAATTCAGTAGTTGATGACATTTGTAAGAAAGAGTGACAACAATAAAATCATATTTAAAATTTCACAGCATTGAGAACAAATTGAAAAACTCCTAAAATAAAATACAAAGGATGTAGATTATGGTTTAAAGAGACATTAGCAGCATCATTAATTAAAAAAATCATTTGAAAACCTAAAAATTATTTTACACATTTCTGATTTATTCGATACACCCCTTGGAGGTTTTTGCCCCAATGAGTATTGCCGAATTATTGAAACAAAAATAAACTTACCCTGTCCTATACTAATAGTTCCGTTCGAATTTAACGCTGACTTCAGCCACAGCAAAGTATCTTTCAGACTAGGTCGTGAAGTTATTGTTAAACTTGCTGTGTTCGTGATTGTTACCACTGTGGTTGAAGGAACCGCATGGATATCTAAATTAAAAAATAAACTATATGTAAGATTTAACAAAATAATATTCGTTATATCGTTTCTTTAGAAAATTTTATATAACCATCCGTGGGGTGGTTGAAATATACACTTCTTAAGCATTATAGCAGTACGACTTATCGAATATTTACAGCTTCATTAAATCAGTTCTTCATTTAAATTTTGTCGCATTGAAAATATATGAATATTGATTCTTCATGTTCTTACCATCTCGCATCACATTTAAATCTGCGCGGATATGTATGAACATCCTATTATTGATTACTGGCAGGAATACCACTTGGACCAAACTAATGATAATAATACTTCAATTCAACAAATCTTTAGTAAAAGATTGTATGAAATAATGTTTAAGAAAATTAAATCTATTTGAATATAAAATGAATTTTTGATCAGAGAGTATTACAAGTATGTCTTGTTATATAGGGTTTTCAATAAGGACGCCCAATTTTTAAACGTAAACAAAACAAGTTGTGTGTGAGATATCGACTAATTTTTTTTTTATTTAAAACAATATTTTATGGCATTAAATGTGGAATATAACGTCGTTCAAATGCCTGCCGCGACTTTGCTTGGCAGCACATATTCGGGGAAGTCCAATTTTCGATGATTTTGTCGCATAAATCTTACAGAATTTGCTGGATGGCTTTCGTTATGTTGACTTTGATGGCACCAATTGTGTTCGGTCTATTTGCATAGACCTGCAATATAATATAGCCCCAAGGAAGAAGTTAGTCTCAAGCCCCAAGGAATAAGAGAGCCCCAAAAGAAGAAGTTTAAAGGCGCTAAGTCGCATGATCTTGGTATCCAGTTCACGTCGCCGCTGCACGAGAGAACCATGCCTTCAAATCGGTCGTGCAGAGTATCCATGGTGGCATGTGCTCTGTGGCATGTAGCGCCGTCCTGTTGGAACCACAGGTCGTTCGTATCCTTATCATCCAGTTTAGGCTACAAGAAACTGATTATCATCGATCGGTAGTGCTTGTCATTGACGGTTATGGCAATGCCAGTTTCGTTTTGGAAGGAATATGGACTAATGATTTCGCCAGATCAATATCCGCACCAAACAGTGACTTTCTCGGGATGAATTTGGTGCTGATGTATCTCATGTAGATTGGTATCATCCCAAAACCGACAACTTTGCTTTTTCACATATCCATTCATCCAAAAATGGGCCTCGTTGCTAAAGATTTTTTTTGAGAAATTTGGGTCAACTTCTAACTGCTTCAGAGCCCAATTTGCGAACAGACGGCATTGCCTATGGTCGTTTAACTTAAGTACTTGGAAGAACTAACGTATCCCGAAAGATGAACCCACATTTTGTCAAAAAGAAATGTTAAGTTTAGCAATAGATTGATGTCCAAGTTTCTCTTTACAATCATTCGGTATGTCCATAAGAAAGTCTTGTTATGAGAATGAACAAACCACTTCTTGGAAACTGGAGTAACAGTTAGCCCATCATAATCTTTTTTATAAGATCTGGGAGGAAAATCAACCTGTCAATTAAAAAAACAAACTTATCAGCTGGTCTCCAAAATGAAACTTGCCAAAATCCATAGTAACTCGTATTGGCTGTTATGCCATCTTGCTGAAAATATCGATGCTAAAGTTCATAATGATATAATCATTATGAACTTCATCAAATTCAGTAAAAATGTTGTTTCTATACCGCTCTGCCTTGACGGTAAAATTCAAAGCAAGAACTGCATAATTATTCTTTTGTGAGTAACTATCAGCGCCAATTTTATGAGGATATAATGGAGATTCAATTAAAATATATGAAGTAGCAGTGCTCCACATTATTTTACAACTGACGTACACCAAAAGATAAATCCACATTTCGTCAGAAAGAAAATTAAGTGTAATATAGGTTAGGCGAAGGTTTTTTCTTTATAATTATTCTGTATGATCTAAAAGAAATTCCTCTTATATTATACGTTAAGAACATTAACTTCTTCTGTGAGAACAATTCGTTTACCAACAATATTTTTATAAGGAAGGCAAGGAAAATCAAATGTTATATTCAAACTTATCAGTCGGTCACCAAAATCAAACTTGCAAACAATTGATAGTAACTCGCGTTTACAAAACCACGTAGTTAAAAAAAATTAATGAAAATGTTGTTTCTGTACCACTTTGCACTGACGGTGAAATTGAAAAAAGACAGAGTAATTATTCTTCTGCGAGTAACTGCAACTCAAGTACCAATTTTATAAGAATATAATGGAGCTTCGACAAAAATATATGGAGGGAATCAGAGATCTACAAAATTTTGAGAATTGACGTATGAAGAAACGTCACGGCGTTTCGGGATACCCACTGACGTGAACCCACGTTTTGTCAAAAAGAAATGTGAAGTTTAGCGATCGGTTACTATCGAAGTCTTTCTTTATAATCGTTTAGTATGTTCCATAAGAAAGTCTTCTTATGTCTACGAACATCATCCACTTCTTCTGGGGTAACAGTTGCCAGTTGGTCTATCAGAATCTTTCTTATAATACCTCGGAGGAAAATCAACTTGCGTATACACACTTATCAGCCGGCCACCAAAATGAAGTTTTCAAAAAATCCATAGTAACTCGTGTTGGCTGTTACACCATCCTGCTAAAAATATCCATGCCAAAGTTCATACTGATGTAATTATACAAATTCAGTAAAAATGTTGTTTCTGTACCACTTTGCATTGAAGGCGAAATTAAAGAAAAAACAGCATAATTATTCTTCTGCGAGTAACTGCTACTGAATCACCAATTTTGCGATGATATAATGAAAATTCTACAAAAATATACTATATAATAATAAAGTATTAGTCTATACATTATTGTGTTAACTAACGTATCCCGAAACAAGTTTCTTCTTTATAATCGTTCAGTAATATTCAGACAAGGAGGTCTTCTTATGCTATACGTGAACTTTAACCACTTCTGTGCGAACAGTTGGTCTACTGGCACATTTTATAAAAGTCCCAGAGTTAGTTTGGGAATACACCAACACAATTTTAAGGCATACATAAAAAACCTTTGATATTACTGCTAAGTCTGCCGAAAATTGTCCAAATACAAACGCTGATTGTATCCCAAATTACATTAACTAGACTACAATCATATAAGTTTTGTGTTCTTCATAATTCAGAACTGAAAGAAAGATTCACCTGAACTATTATATTTTTAAATTACCTGAAAATTGTACAGCACTTCTTATATCATAAGAATCTAAACTGCTGATCCGCCGGAAAGGGGTATTGCTATTACAACTGTAACTTTTGAATGTACATATATTTATTTTAACTAAATAGACCAATTTATATCATTTGCTTTGATGATAAACCATATATCGAAATAATTTGCTTCAATATATACTATATTAACTACAACATATTAATTATATTAAACTATAATTTTTATATATGTCTCGTTCGTACATGTCGTTTTCTGATATTATTCATTATATGTTCTGATGGATACTCATCTTGGGTAGGATTTTTCAATAGAGACGCTGCATATTTGTTAGGTTACAGCGGCCATGTTGTTAAAACCGCGAAAACGTTTTGTGCATTACGTGATTTTTATCCTCGCCATCCCGCCAAGTCGACTATTCGACGTTTGGTGGCCAAATTCGAGTCAATTGATTTGATAAATAATCAACCAACACCCGTACGTCACCGAAACGCAAGGTCTGCTGAAAACATCGCTGATGTAAAAGCAAAGAAAAACAGATTTGAAAATTGTCAGCAGCACACTTTATAAACAAAAATATATTTATATTTTTCTAAACAAAGTTTCAATACTTTCTTTATGTTTAACAGAACTTTGGATTCAATGTAATCTTTAGCATGGGAGTTAATTTTGCAAATAAAATGAGCAAATAATCATAAGTACTGCTCATCAAGAATAGGAAAAACTGTGAAATTCTCCAGGTATGTATAGAAGAAAGAGTGAGGCAGCATTCGGAGGGAAAAGGATGCACTTTACGCGCGGCCAGATCGATCTCTGTGTACATTCACATTCAATATATATTCATTGATATCCACTCTGCAAAGGTCTCAATGCGACTAGAGGAAAGACCAGACTATTTACTGCGCACCTCGTGGACGGTCCGATATAGTGGTTTTAACACTTGTTCCTATTCGTCTTGAGCTATACACTTTAATGTTATATCTTTGAGGAAAGTTTGATTCATAATCGCTCATTCACAATGTTCACATCTTAACACACAATTTAAACTCAGATACAATATAAGTAAAGTAGCCAACAAAATATAAATTGAATGAAAATTATTTACTTATTACGGAACGAGAAGGAAGAAGCATAACGTGGACGACTTAGTAATCCTGGTAGGCCATATATGTCGCTACGACTTATATAGGAAGATTCTTCATATCTAATGTGATCTAGAATAATATAATTATAAAAATAAAAGTTTAGACACCCATAATTCCATGATTCCTTAAATAGTACAAGAAAATACTACACATGAGAAACTGGGCAAAACCGGATGGTTTTAAAAAATCTCTGGTAAGAGATTCTTTTAAGAGTAAAATAATCTCTTTATCTCTGGTAAGACTTTGGAATTCTAATCACAATGGTAATGACATTTATGTTGGACTGAACGACTACTGTTTTATTACACATTGAACATTATTGCTATAGCAGATTGATAGTGCAATGTGATCGATTCCTATTCAAAGATTATCTGCGCTATTGTATAAATGATATTATATTTGACAGTATGATGCCATTCATATCGTTAAACAGACTATCATATCTTACTCGTTACACCACTTTAATATATTTTCATATACGTGTAACTATTCTCCACAATACTGCAGATTTTAAAACAATGAATTGGCCGAAGATATTAAGTTTGTCTTAAATACAAACAAAACTGTATCAACCCTGTTGAGTTCCACTAAGGCGTTTAATAAGTTAACAAATCCTAAGATTAACAATGTCTTTGTATATAGTGAATCTATAAAAATGTTATGGATTGTTTTAGACAGCCAATTGCGTTAGCCATGTTGATAATTTATGTACTAAGTTACGCAAAAGGGGTTGAAAGCTTCGCAGTAATAAATAGGGGACCAGCCAACAACATGAACACCAAATAATTACGTGTTGGCATCGACAGGAGACGATTAAAACTAAACAGTTTTATCACCTCCTGATAACGCCAAGTTGATTGAAAAATTGGTAGAAAACTGGTCTCAGATTTCCGATATTAGTTCTCAAGTTTTTGGCCATTAGGCTTGTTGTCGATATGACTATTAAAGTAGTTTTTACTCCATCCAGTGTATTTAATTTCCATAGTGAGGTTTTCGTAGTTGAAATCAGAGAACACAGATACGTTTTGCTCTCACTATAGAGCCAGGCTACATGATGAACATCATTTAATTAATTTTAATATTGTTCTTAAAGTTTTAGAATATTTGATAACGGATTTAGTCCCAATACGAACCATAGCGTTCTAAACACGAATCATAACGATGTTATGATTAAACATTCTTCTTGGTCTTTTGACATATTCGAACTTTATCTACATCAAATATTTATTATCAAGCCAATTATCGACCAACTGTCAATTTACATTTGTTACCGAACCACTACTTTTGTAATGAGACACGAGACATTTTATTTCAATAACACATCTATAATCAACAATGTACCAACACAAAACTCGCCTAATTTATATTCCTCCCGACCATCCGAAGAATCTTCGCAGTAACTGTTGCTTGACTTCATATCAGTGACATGTAAGTTAAATCATTGAAAATAATTGGTAACCATCGCATATGTAATGTACACTATCAATTATTCTACAAAAATAATTGGCGACCATTCGGGGAAAGGAGTATATATCCAAATTATTAGTTTGGAGAAAAACTGTTTCAAAATATTTGATTTTTCATCATTAAGAAATACCATGTATTTATAACTAAATCTCCGTGATTGGTTTTGCTATCAGCTTAAATATTATTTAAGTTTTAATACATCCATTCAGTTTTTGAAATTAGTTTCTATTTAAGAAAAAAAAAATTTGTACCCTTTTTCCCAAAAATATATTTGTTAAAGTAACACTTAACACAAAGAAAAACAATGGGAAATGGGATAAAAATAACGTTTTAATTTAAGAAAACAAGAGAAAACAATATTTTAAATTGGCATCAAAACCAGCTTAACTGGCCACTTCCTTCTCTTCCTCATCTTTATTTTTCTCGTCTTCTTTGGAGTCGGTATGTGGATAAACGTTTCTTACATCATCATTAGTTTTAAGATTTTGATAAAATTCGTGGAAATTTTCATTCACATAAGGCAGTAGGTCTAACAAGTTCCTTTTCTTCAAGGGGTTTATCGGATTTGGTCCTTTGTAAGAAAAAGGAACTTTGATTCCTTTTGGAAGTCTTCCACTTCCGTTGTAAATTCCATATTTTGAAAGGTTCTTCTTCTTTTAGGCTATTTTTATATTCTACTATTCCTGGTTCCTGAGAGTATCTTAACCATTTAATGTCTTTCCAGATTACTTTTTCTTCTTGGTCGTTGTTCTTTTTCTGTTCAGCGACGTTTTTATAAAGAGCTGAATATTCGAGAAAATCAGTTATTTTCATCTCTATTACTTCAAATCGTTTTTTCGTCCCACACAGACGAACAAGATTCATCCAATCCCGTGGATGATTTGTTGGACATGGATATTTTTTTCTTTTTCTCAATAATTGAATGGTATCCGTCGCAATCTATATGAGTGTGACCAGATTCTAGAAACGTATGATTGATGTAACGTAGATTTTTATTATTTTTAAGGACTATCATAAACATTAATGGCAAAAATGAGTTCTTGTTCTGCCATCACACGTGTCTGAGTAGAACGTGATTTCCTCTATGTGCGCTGGAGTGCAACTAAGATACTTGTATAAACATGAGATGCCCCTACCTGCTATAGCTTCGTGCCACATCAAGCCTGATTGTCATTGCACGTTATGTAACGTTAAATTGAACGTCCAGAGCTGTCATTCATAGAAGGCAACTGAGGTCTCTATAGCGGGAGTGGGCAGACATTATTGCAAATCGAATGTATATATTTCTTTGGTAGAATCAGTTAATGAAACCTTTTTATCGATTCGCTTAGCTTCGTAGACATATTCCGCCTGGGCTTGATGTTCTTCTAATTGAGTGGTAAGCTCTTCCTTCTTCTGAATCTCAGAAGTTATTTTCAAAAACATCTTGAGTTTATCACAAGTGGCACATGTGTCTTTATTTGGTTTTTTACACCAAGTGTGTGAAAAACATTTTGATATACACATCTAGAAACTGGTGGTCTTTCTGATGGAAGCCATTTTTTGTATTCTTCGTAAATCCCCGAAAGAGTGTGGTGGTGAGGAAGATATTTTTTATTCGATTTTTTAGTAGATAATAATCGAAAAATTAATTTACTTCTTTGGGAAAATATAACCACCAAACCCGTAGACTGTTTACTTATTTAATTTTATAAACTGAGACTGAATAGCAATCAAATTCACAATATTTAATTTTTACACTTAATCAACACTTCACAAAAACAAAACACTATTCAAATATGTACAAGCAACTGGCGGCTAAGAAAAACTGAATATGTCGGCAAGCTCGACACGCACTTAATAAGAATGAGAAAACAGATATAAGTTAAGTTATAACTCTTAAAAATGTAGACCAAATTAGCGAATAAAGATATAAGTTGACTTGTACCTCTTTCCCCTATAAAATAATACGTGCAAATCTTATAAGTAAACATATATCTCTTTACATTATCAGACGCTTGTACAGAAATATTGAACAAATTAGCGAAAAGGGATATAGATTGACATGTACCTCTTTTCTCAAAATGTATTGGAAAAGCAAGCGCTATAAGTAGACATATAAAAAATACTTTTCTAAGTGAGTTATACCCTGTTACACATAACAGATTATAGTATTTACACTACAAGTAGACTTATATCCGTTTTCCCTAACACAAAGAATAATATTTGGCAGCGTTTAGTGTACTTAAGTCATTTTCTACATATTATGACTTTATACCCCTTTTCCCGAACAGGCGCCAATTATTGTGTATTGTTAACCCTCGGATTTGACATTAATTCGCCAACAATAGCTGGAAAGCATTCCAAGTGTAAATGCTGACCAGTGAAATATCTACCACTTCTATGCCATAAATAGTGAGAAAAAACAAAAGTCAAAAGTTAAACACAATATTAATCAATATTTGTCATCGCAACAGGGAAATGTGAGCACTATAACAATTACCATAACAATTACTTCTTCGTCGTTAAATATTTTAAATAATTTAAACAAACCAAATAATCGGTATTTGGAATAAATATTTCATTATGTGAGGTTATATTAAATTAATTTTGTGTGAGGTTATAATTATGAAATTTCTAAATTAATTTTTATTTTCTCGAAGTACATTTCAGTATCAATTATCTACATTACTTTTAGATTCCTATTTTGAGGCAATTCAATGATTAAGGTGCGGTGTTTTGTTGTAAGTATATCTGAATAAATTACAAATAAAGCGATATGATTCCTCGACATACGCCAAATCTTATAGATTTTAACAAACGAATATTTGAGAGCCAAATCAAGAGCCTTTTTGGTTAATGCAGTCTTATTATCCACAGATTCCCTCTTTTCTAATGTCTGTTTAACAGTCAAATACGCCCACAATCTCTCTAAAGAGGTTACAGGTCTTTCTACAACGGGGCGCAATACTATTTGGCCTTCAGATCCCCAACAGACAACTCTAATTGGAAGAGATGGATCTAAAATCAAAATTTGCTTTTTAATAATATATGGGTACGTACAGGGTGAACGAAACTCAATGTCTCAGTTCTATTACAAGAAAAGCAAAAACGATAGAAAAAATCTGAAAAGAGGTTCTTAAATGAAATTGAGTAAGGTCCATTTTAAGCTAAATTCACATATTTTTCCATATTTGGAAACTGAAGTAATGACGTCATTGAATTTTTTTCCCAGAAACATATCTATATTCTGGCACAGGGGCGGCTGGTTTATAGGTGCTGCAGAGCTGCAGAACTGCCAAAAAAATTAGATATTTGTATATTTTCGCGACATAATAATTACTAAAATTTATTAATAAAATAATTTGGTTAATTGGTGCAGCTAACCAAATTATTGCGTTAAAGTCGCATTCTGCCCGCCGTCCTCTATTGAGTAGTAGACCAGATGAATTATCTGGGTCTCTACGCGAGCGCGTCGCGGTACATTAAACTGGGTCACACGAGGTAGTTCTCAGCACGGCTCGGCACACCCGTCGTCCCCCTCAACTCCCGCGACAATGCACACTTGGCGCTCGTAAATGCGCGAATTTACACGGTCAGTGAGCTATATTTTTTCCAGCTAAGGCAACACATCAGTGAATGTTTACCTCCTTCCTACTCGGGCGGGCGTAAATCGTACCTATTTCGTATTTCGTGTTAATTTGAGATTTTAAATACTATTTTCTGAATTTGTGTAGTGATTTATTGTACTAATTATTAATATTTATATACTGTGATAGTGACAATGGATTTAGTTTATAATTTAGTTCATGTGAAGCGATTTTATAAATACTCTTATGAAGAAAAAATTGATTTAAAAAACAATGGTGGGCCATTGCCCGATATTGTTATTAAGACTATAGGTGTTAGCCGCGGAAAAGCATATAAACTGTCAATTTAATAGAGACATTTATTCGAAGAACAATTGGATTTGTGGGTGCAACAAAAAAAATGCGTTATTTTGTTTTCCTTGTTTACTTTTTGGCGGTGATAAAGCATGGACGGAGGTAGGGGTAACAGATTTGGTGCACTTAACTGAAAAAATAAAAAGCACAACAACTCTAAAAGCCATTTACATAATACAATGGAATTAGCTTTATTAGGAACAACTAATATTAAAGCGCAGCTAGATTCAGCTTATTGGATAAATGTGCAAAAGCATAATGATAATGTGACAAAACAGAGATACGTTTTGACAAAAATTATAAACTGCATAAAGTTTTGTGGGGCCATTGAACTGGCGCTGCGAGGACATGACGAAGATGAAACCTCTCAAAACCCGGGGATATTTCGTGGTTTGATAATTTTTTCTGCTGAGCTTGATGTAACTTTAAGCGAGCATCTACAAAATGCTTCAGTATTTAAAGGAACCTCTAAATAAATACAAAATGATATTTTAGACTGTATATTAAAAGTATGTCAAGAAGAAATAATTAAAGAAATTAACAAACCTTCATTTTTGGCAGTTATGGCAGACGAAATAACTGATGTATCTGAAAAACTCAGTCAGTGGTAGTTTTAATATATATTCTCGATGGTGAACCGATTGAACGTTTTTGGACATACCTGAAACCTACAAAATGTGACGCTGAAACTCTTTCGGAAAATATTTTAAGTGTTATAGACCCTCTAGTAGAAAATTCACCTTACAAGCCTTTTCTCTTAACCAAAGAATATGACGGCAAACATGAATGTTCTTTAAAAAGGTATTAAATTCCAAAAATTTTTCTTGTGAAAGTCTATATTTTTGTATAAACGGATTTTACATAAAAATTCTGAAGTACCAGGAAAAAGCGTGACCTTGAAAATAAAAAAAAAAATTTGCGACCCCTACGGTGCCAGTAGTTTGAATACGTTTGAAATTTGCACGTGGGCGACTAATATCCTAGGATCGGCCCTGTGCAAAACACCCGCTTCATTTCATCACGAGCCGCCACTATTCTGGCATATTTAAGAAGAGATTTTACTGAGCACATTTTATAAAAAAAATTGCTATCTTCTTCCGGTAAAAGTTATAAGCAAATTTGTAAAAGAAATATATATTATCAAAAAGTCGCAATCGCCACGATTTAAACAAGTATCCTTTGGAAACAAATAGCAAAGTCGCATCTGTCAATAATTAATCTAATGGTTGACAAATATTGTTTTGTTGTCATTTAACTTTGAAAACTGTTCACACACAACGAAAATGTCAATATTAGTTTATGGGGAATCTCAATAGAACCCTAGAAGAGTAGTTCAGTTATACGCCCAGAGATACCCCGAACGAGTTATTCTAAGCTTAAAAATATTTGCAAGATTAGAACGCAATTTACGTGCAAATAACGAGGCACAGTCTTCTCGAAAGGGAAGAAGAATTGTTAAAAGGGTCAATTCTTATAATACTGTTGCCACTGTTTTGCAGTATTTTGAGGACCATCCAAGGAACTCGATTCGACAAGCGTATCGTGAGTTGAATTTAAAATATGGTTCGGTACGAAAAATTTTGAAAGAAAATAGTTATGACGATTTTAAAATTCATAACTTAGAACACTTGTCAGATCAACATCAACAACGAAGAATTAATTATGTTGCTCAAGTGATGGTAAACTTAGAGATCAATGACAATCGGTTTTTTCAGCATGTTTTGTGGACGGAGGAAAGCCGTCTTGTTTGTAACGGTAAGCCCAATAAAAAAAATGAACATTTTTGGGCTACTGAAAATCCACATTTTGTTAATCTGATTGAAAACCAAGGATACTTCGAAATTAACGTTTGGTGTGATATCATTAATGGGCATTTGATTGGTTGGAGCGATATTTCCAATTTCTTCAAGAACAACTTCCCGTGCTTCTTGAAAATGTGCCAATACAGCTGCGAGTAAACATGTGTTTCCAGCATGAAGGAGCTCCACCACATAAATCAAGAATTGTCCAATAATATTTAAATGAAACTTACGGAGGAAATTGAATAGGTATAAATGGACCGATACAGTGGGCGCCTAAATCACCGGACTTGAAAAATATGCCAAAATATAGGTATGATTTTGGGGAAAACAAATCGATGACCTCATCACATCAGTTTCCAAATATGGAAAAATATGTAAATTCGATTTAGAATAGATCTTACTCAATCCCATTTAAGAACCTCTTTTCAGATATTTTCTATCGTTTTTCCTTTTCTTATAATAGAGCTGAGGCATCGAGTTTCGCTCACCCTGTACAATGGATGATTGATATAATCATCAATCATTCATTGTACTATATTTAACTATAATTTCAATGATAAAATAATATCAAAAGGGTTTTTTTATGATCAATTAATTAATTAATAATCATTTTTAATAATAATTATGGCTATTTTAATTCATATGAGATTAACATTACTTTTAAATTAAAAACGCAATAATAGCAATTATATTGTTCTTACTTCTAGATCGTCCAGCAACAACTAATTCAGATCCTCTGAAAAATATGGGGAAATGCGTTGTCGTAACATCTTCGGTCTCAGATTCGTACTTAAAATTGACAGTAGACAATAATGGCGAAGAAATTTGCTTATAGAATTCTTGTAATTGAAGTGAAGCGTCTGACGCTTCATAAATATGTCTTGAAAATCCTTGATTCTTTAAAGATAACTTTTTCAAAAAAGTCTTATCAGCTCCATATCCGAAGGACAATGAAAATATAGGTACGTTATCAGTTTCGGAATTAATTTTAGTTACCTACGAAAAGTCGAATTAGAATTTTACTATCAATTAAAACAATTCTTTTATAACAATTTTATTTCTTTACAACTCACAATCTTTGTTATTTCTTCTGTAGCATATATGCCAATGTTTGGTTCGCCGTCAGTTAAAAATATTATAATCGGTTGATATTTTTTATCACCATTTTTAGAATGATTTTCTTGTCCGATTTTAACTAAATATAGGGCTGTTTCTAATCCTTCGATCATGTCTGTACCCCCTGAGGCGTATATTTCATCTATGATATTTTTAGCTTTACTAATCGTTTCATTCGTAACGATTGTAGGGGATGGCAGTCTGGATTCCTATTAAAAATATGGTCCTGATTTCACCTTAATTTACGAAATTTAATTCTAAAAATGATTCTCATGCCTTTCTATAAATAATTAGTTCTCACTTACACTCAATGCTGGGAATGGTTCGTTAAAATGCTCATATAAGCCTTCAACAGTTGTTGTATTTTGTAAATTAATATCCCAAACTATAGCATCGCTGTTAAATTCAACAAGACTTATGATATCTCCTCTTCTAATTTCATTCAAAATGCTTTTCATGGCATCTTTTAACTGTGAAATCTTTGTTCCTCCCATGCTTCCACTTGTATCCAGAACGAATACTACGTGCTTTGATAATGGTTTTAAATCACTTGGTGCGAAAAAGTGAATGAAATAGCCATCATCCAGCAATACCTGAGCTCACACAGAAAATAATCAAATCAAGAATCAATGCAATTCTTGACATATTTGTAATTATTGCAAGCTAAACTATGTGATGCTTTATTTCCCAGGTAAATCAGACTTTCCCTACACAATACTACTTTCAATTTGGTAGGGTCACATCACCATTTGTAAAAGTTGTTTATGAAGTTGAAGGCCATGTTGAACAGTAAGTCATGTGATTTTTCTGTTATCGTCACTTAATTTTCTGAAGTCTGCATAATTGTCACAAATCTTAAGATATAATTAATGATAATATAGCACAATAATCGATTGTTCGATTATTATAAACTTATAATAAACTAACTTAATGATAAGTGGAAAAATTGATACAAGAAGATACATTTTATAGATGGATATAAAAATTAGCACGTTTCCGATAAATATATATTTTTTGCATAATAATCATTAAGTAAAATTATCCACACAATAAAGATATATTTTTTGCATAGTAATCATTAGCAGACAGAAGAAAGATAAGAATGTGTTTAGTATTATTAAACATTAAATATAATTATAGAAATAATTTATAGTTTATTTTCTGTGAACTAAAACGATTCATCTTAAATAATTTTTGGTTTAATGTACGTATAATGAAAACATAATATAAATTAAAATACCTCTCCACCATGGGGGTCCCTTTCTACGTCATACTGTACGACAAACTGTCCAGATATACCGTCTGATTCTTTTCCTCCTAAATCACGAGCAAATTGTTTTTGTTTTTCCGAATCTGGTGTAAATTTAACAATTGCTGAGGTTGAATTTATTATTTGAATATCTGATGACGGATTTAGTTTATCCTCATTTTTACTTATTTCATTCCCAGATCTTAATGAAGGAGTTTTAACAAATTTTAGTGGCCTACTTTCGTTAACCATGACCTTTTGAAAATCATAGAATATGTTAATATCAAAATTTTCTGTTATGTTTGATGGGAACTTACATCTACGTTCAATCGTTTAACAATTTGACCAGGATGAATGTTCAACACTAGTTCGTACTGGTTATCTTTACGTTCCAAAAGTTCTTCATAGGTTAACAAAAATGCGGCCTTTCCTTTTGGTTCAACGTTGATAGATACCGTAAATCTGTTCGAATCTCTAGCACTTACGGCGACATGGCCAGCGCTTAGTCCACCTTCTATAGCCTAAAACAAAAAAAAAACATAATGAGCCATCCTTGGTCATTTTTGGTTAGTTTTCGTTAAAATTGTTCTAACAATAAACATACTCTATTATAATCCCTCCTGGCTTCTTCCTTTTCCTTCACGTTTGCCTTATAGCTCTTCCCTCCAATCTCCATAATAAATTCAGATATAAACGCTTTTTCCGGTAGTACGACAGTGAAAGTAGTTTCTTTCGCTGATGTTTGACTATTTTTAACTTTGCTTATTACCAAGGTTTTGGCAAATCGGTTTGAAATATTCGATTTTATGTCCATTTCGTATATCACTGGACATAATGCAGAATCATTTGTAAATACCTAAAATAGTAAAAAAATTTGGTTTAAAACGATTTGTATTAAGTATACCGTAGGCAACAGTATCCCAAGTTTTATTTTAAATTTGGACACACAGAAATGAACTTTATCGACCCCTAAAAATTAATGCTGTGTTCGGGAAGAATACACATAGAGACAAGGACAAGCACACCCATGCTCAAAGAGAGCTACCAAACTTCCCACTTTCTGGAACTCGATACCAAATATACAGCGACATCCCCAATACTGTACACAGTCCGATACTCCAGATCACAGTATACATTGTCGAAAACCTAGCGTAAAGTGCTGCATTTTCATTAGCGCCGCGTTGGATAACTGACCTGAGTACACATTATATTTACAATACTGGAGTGGGTCGGAATCCTTAAGTGTGAAGATAACACTGATTTAGTTTTCCACAAAATACCAAAACATTATAACACTACACTCGAAGCGTGTCTCGCCAACAAAGTTGGCATCACCGGGAGATGATTAAAACTCAGACTCAGTTTTAATCATCTACAGATGATGTCAACTTTGTTGGCCAAACGCGCGTCGAGTGTAGTGTATAGTGTTTTGGTGTTTTGTGGAAAACAAAGTCAGTGTTATATTCTCAAATAAATAAGTACAGTAAACAAATACAGATTATTAGCATATTTTTATATAGTGAAGAATAAAACATGCAATTAAATTTATTTCGATGAAACAATGTTATTCGTAGTAAAAACAATCACAATTGCTTTTTCTAATAATTTTATAGTATAGTGATGTTGTGGCTTCAGGGAAACTAGTTATATTAAAAACAATTATCAATATTTTTAATGTGAAGATAAAAGTTGTGCTATAAATTAACACCCGAATTAAGAAAACATCTTAGCCACAACCAGTAAGTATTGCATTTTTTCCAGGATTCCGAATGACGTATTTATAATATTCAAAACATTTCTTTCGTAAAGTTGTGCAGAATGACGTCCATTCTGGACCACTAAAATGGCTTGGCATATCCCACTTTTATTGTTAGATTTTTTACGACGTTAATTAGTAGACTTAACCACATTCGTTTGTTAGTCAAGTTTATTTAATTGTTATGGTTAAGTATAAATAATTAATCGCAGAAATTTTATTTATTTAAATTTAAACAATCTGTTACAACACAATGATATTTTAATATAAAGGATCTTCTTGTAAAGGATCTTTCAATAAGTACGCTCGATGTTTAAACGTAAATAAATAAAGTTGTGTGTGAGATATCTACTGAGATATTTTTTTTATTTCAAACAGTATTTTATGGCATTGTGCTTGGAATGTATCGCCGTTCAATTATCCTCCGCGGCTTTAGTTTAGACCACAAGAAGTTGCTTCCACCGATGATTCCGCCAGACCAAACAAAATCCGCACCAAACAGTGACTTTCTTGAGATACATTTAATGCTGGTGTATCTCGTGTGGATTGGTATCGTCCAAAATCCGAAAATTTTACTTGTTCACATATCCATTCATCCAAAAATGGACCTTGTCGCTGAAGATGATTTTTTTAGCGAAATTTGAGTCAACTTCCAACTGCTCCAGAGCTCAACGAACACACGGCGTTGTATATGGTGGTTTATCTTAAGTTTCTGGGTCAGCTGGACTTTATGCTGGTGGATATCCAAATCCCCACGCAAAATTCGCTAAAAAAAAGTTAAAGTCGCAGAAAGAATAATTTCTTGTACACGACGAGAAATTGACTGCTTCGGGTTTTCCCATACAGTCTCATGTACATCAGCGATGCTTTCAGCAGACTTTGCCTTCCGGTCACGTACAGATATTAGCTGATTATTTATCAAACCGGTTAACTCGAATTTGGGCACCATACGTCGAATACTCGACTTAGCGGGACTGTAAATAATAATTCCAAAAACCAAAAAAGCCATTTAACGAAGTACAATGTCGAATTTTTATCTGACATCAATAAAAACACAATCGATTGCTAACGCTATTGTCAGGCAGCCAATGGTGCACAATTTTAAAATTTATTTTAATTGATTTTTTAAATAATCATTACCATTAAATTTAGTATTTAGAAATTGCAAAATGGTTTTCTTTCATTGTTTTTATTTAACCTATACTCACGCTATTGTAATTATTACCACAGCATATGTAAAAAAATGTGCTCTATCACATTCGGTAATAAAAAATGAGGATTACTATTCCAAGAAAATATCGATGATATCATACCTCCTACACGAAACACCCTACATGTATTAATTATACTTTAAAAATACACAACTAAAAATAAAATTTGATTTGTTCCAGAGTTTATCCCAAAAGTTATTCCGTCCATTTTTAACGAATTCATTCATTACTTTAGGTAAGTACTGTATATTTATTTAATATATGTAACATGATAAATTAAGATTCACCAACATCAATAAAACATTTTCTAGGTAAGTTATACACAAAAATTACGGCGTTTTTTCTTTGAATAATTTATAAAAATAGTTCTAATGTATTCTAAATTTAATCGAATATATTCAATTAATATCGTGGACATATATTTTGAAGAAAATGTATTTCAATTTCACGATCTAAATAATCTAATATCGTAGTGTTATGCCACAAGAGTAATACATGTACTTCTTTCATTTAGTTCCGCATTTACTTCTTTTCCATTTGCTTTGGAAGGATCTGTCGAAGTTACAACAAAACCATTATCGCTTGGCGTAGACACTGCTAACGAAATACATTGACACAAGCCAAGGAAAAAAATATATTTGTGTTTCATCATGGTTACTGAAAACAGAAAAAGAAACATAATTATTTGATTTAATCATTTTCCATAATTTAAAAAAATACTAGCAATGACAAAATTACTTTAATTATAATTTACCAAATAGTTACTAAAGTATTATTGATATGATATAGATATAGAAAACGTTATCCTGTTTTCGTGAAACAAATAACTATAATGAACATTTAAAATAATCAAAGGTTAAACTTATATAATAAGATATTAACAATTCCTGTTCTATAATTAATAGTTTTGATAATAACGGTATATACATATGAGCCCGCAAAATAAAAAACAAATAATTTCAATAAGAAAGATAATATACAGTATAGTAAATTTAAAGATAATAAGAATAGAAATATATAAAAATGTTTCTCTTTATTAAGATCACCTTTATACTGAAACATCACAATCAAGCTAAAGAAAAATAACAACGCAGTTATTTATAAGTAATGTTTAAATTTATGTAAATTAATATAACTTACATGCCACAGCCACTGCAGTTGTTCTCAAATTACACAATTTTCTTATGTGCATCCTATTTGTAATGCGTATTGTTGATATTCATATAAGCTTTTTTCAGCTTTCCTGTTTATATGTAATTACATTTAACTAATCAATTTCTTCGAACATTATTTATTATTTCGAATATTAATATTTAAAATGCTTGCCAGGGATGTATTTAGTTTCCATTAAATACATTCGCAGGAAAATATTATAAAAATACCAGGTACATAAAAGAAATGAAATACATAAAAGATAATAAAATTCTGTATTCCTGAAACAAATAACATGTTACATTACCTTTTATGGTGCAGCTTCTTTACAGCAAAAATTAAAACTAAATTATAGAATATTTATATTATCAAGGCTATTTATTCGTTTTTTTATAACTCTTCAAATAATAGTATGTATGTAACACCGATGTAAGAATGTAATTTACAATTTATTATAGTAATACATACTTTTCACATTTTATTACATTGAATAAGCATATTCATAAGCAAACCATAAACTATAATTAACAGTTTAAAATATAAATCTTCTAAAAATATTGAGCAATATATTATCAATATCAAAAGATTTTTAAACAATGACAGAGATTGAAAAAGAATTTTCGATATGCTTTAAAATGTAACAGTAATTTTTTTAGGAAATTATAAACATCCGCAGTATGAGGAAATTATCAACAAAATGCAGGATAGGTTTAAGCAACTTGGTTGTAATATCAGCATTAAAATTCATTTTCTGCGTGCTCATCTGAACTACTTTCCAGAAAATATTGCTGCTGTTAATGAGGAGTAAGGTGAAAGTTTCCAGCAAGACATAAGGAGATGGAAATGAGGTACTAGGGTCGATGGGATGTGACGATGATGGCAGATTACTGTTGAATTTTGAAAAGAGAACATCCAACGAATGAGTTTCCAAGTTTTTTGTTAAAGAGGGAGAAATTCTCAAAGAGAAAAAGAAATTAGACTCAAAACTATTTGTGTTGTTGCTTTTTACTATGTTTTTAATGTTTATGATATAATAATGTTTATTAAAATGTAATTTTTTCTTTAGTTTTTAAAATACTCTGATTATTCAGTTGATCAAAAACTTTATATGAGGGGCAAAAACGGAAATTAGATATGAAGTCAGCGTAAATAACTCACTTATAATCCCTTATCAAACCCAAATCAACTTTCAAAATGTCAAAATTTGTAGTAATGATTTATAATTTTTTTAAATTCGGGTTATATTAAACGGGTAAGTCCGTGTCTGTATCAACTAATGATCTAGTATAGATGTTCTAATCATAAGCAAATTTCTACTTAGAATACATAATGCATTACTTGGTTCAGATAAACTTGTTTATGGATTTAATTTTCGAGAATTCCGTAGACGGAATGGGTAATGGGTACATAAAAATTTATAAACTATTGAAGTGCGGAGATATCTCCACACCATCTGCAAATGAATTATACAATAAGGACTAAACAAGTTAGGCTAAAACCACTATTCCCCTGGCTATATGCAACCGACGGGCGTTGAATTATGTGGCAAAATTTACAATATTTTGTCTAACAGACTTGGAACTAAAATACAGTGGATTTAGATTAATCGAAAACCACAAGGAAGACGCAAAGCGTCCTTTTGTGTCCGATCAGTGCAGTGTAAGTGAGTATACCTTTGACCAATATTAACTTCCAGGCGTAATGGCTTTGATGAGTTTTGTCGGAAAGTCGAACGAGATTACCGCTCTTTACTCGCCCATCGTGTAGACCGGGACCGTCGTATGAGGGTAGGCCGAGCTTTGCTTCCACTTTCGCGGGTACTACGCGAGAGGCAAGTGCCGCCCGCAAACAAGACCCGCGCGACTGGCACTGGTTCGCTCCCCTCGACCTGTTTTGGTCCTGACGCCTTTAAGTCCCGCTGGCAGGGACTTCTTCTCGGCTTTTTCGTAATCTTTGGTTGCCTTGATTTGCCACATCGCGTTACCAGCGTCAACCCTCCGGGGGGGTGTCTTGTCATGGGCGCCGCGACCAGCACGACGCCCGGGAATTGGGTCATATCAGGCGATCTTCCACGACAATGTGGACGAACCGCGTCGCTTGAATCTCCGTCAGGAGAGCGAATCTTGTTACTCGGGAGGGGTTCTTCTCCATTAGAATCCCAGGGTTTGGAGTCAGGTGTGTGTGAGAGGGAATACGTGTGTCTTTCCTGTAATAGTAAATGATTAAACGGCCTTAAGGCTCTCTGACATAAAAAATGGTTAGTGGAGCAATAGGGCTCAACTGTAATGAAAAGTTATGTTTGACCTGTAAAGAGTATCTCTTGATTATACAACCACGATCTTGGGTCCCTTGTTGTGTATTCCGGGTCTTCCTGGGTCGTAATCTGAAGCTGCTCGGATGAGGGAGTTGTCATGGGCACCTACTTGATCGTACAGCTTCCGAGCCCTGGCTCGGATTTTCTCCATCACAGTGGTGAAGTCTAGGTCTCGCCGGATGTCGATGTTCCTCACGTACCACGGCACGGCGGAGGGCGATGTTTTAGACGGCCTGAATCCTCTTCATGTATGCCTGAGCAGCGTAGTCCTAAGCTGTCGATGCGTAAATCAGTTGGGGCTGAATGACTTGCCGTATGAGAAGCAGCTTGTTTCTGAGGTTCAGCTGGCTGTTGATTTCCGTCATTGTCCAGAGTCCGACCGCGGTAGCTTTGGCGCGTCTCGTCACTTGGTGGATGTGGTCTCTCCATGTCAACGACTTGTCCATGACAATTCCAAGGTACTTGATCTTGTCCCGCCATTGGCTGTCCTCGCCGTTGAAGAATATATATCCTACCGGGATTTCCCGCGTCTTCTTGAAAAGCACCGCCCTGCTTTTCTCTGCATTGATGGCTACCTGCCACTTGTTGCACCAGTCGGCTACTTCGTCCACAGCACGCTGCAGGTACGTCATTGCCACGTCCGCTCTCCTCGACTTCGCGACGATCGCCGTGTTGTTAGCGTATAGTGCAGTGACCGTGCGTCTATCCTTAACAGGTCTAACGTGAAGATGTTGAAAAGGTGAGGCGACAGCATCGCACCCTGCGGTACTCCGGCCTCGATAGTCCGATACGGAGGTCCTTACTCTGGCCCGAAATCGCCTTCTTGTCAAATAGGACTTGATCAGTTTCACCAAGGCCATCGGGTATCCCAAATCTAACATCTTGATTAGAAGCCCGTCATGCCAGAGTCTATCGAAGACCTTGGTGACGTCTAGGAATATCGCTGCAGTGACGTTTTTCAGTTGAAGCCCTCCGTAATATATTCTACCAGTCATAACACTTGCAGCCCTGTCGAGTGTTGAGGTCTATAGGCGAACTGCTCGTCAAAGATGACTTCCAGCTTTCCGGTCTTCTCGTGGAGGCGGACCAGGATTATTCTCTCTATAGTCTCTATCACCTTGCTGAGCGTGGGCAGCAACCTAATAGGTCTGAAATTTGACGGATGAATTAAGTTCTTACCTTGTTTAGGTATGAAGGTCAGGTCAACGATTTTCCATCCTTCTGGAAATTGGCAGGTCCGCAGAACTCCGTTCGCGATGTTCAGCAATGCGACGACTCCTTTCCTTGGCAGCTTCCTTAGTGCTATGTTGCCAATGCCATCATGTCCCGGAGCTTTCCTGATCTTAAGGATGCTCAGAATGGCCTTGATCTCCTGCATCGTAGCTGGTCGGAAGTAGAAACCGTCGTCGCTGTCGGTGGCACCGATACGACGTGTTCACCTCCTGATGTCATCCGTCCAGTCCTCGTCGTCCAGCTGATTTTCGCGGCACTGGAACTCCAAACTATCTACGAAAGTCACCGCTTTGTCCTCGTCAGTGAATACGAGCCGCCCCCTTTCTCCGTGTAACGGCGGAATTGAAGGTCTAGCTCGGCGGCTGACTCTCTGCGTGCTCCACAGGCTGTTGTCCGTGGGGTCAAGGGACATTAGGTGGCGATTCCATGCTTCTTATCTGTCTTCGTCCAGGACTGATTTGACCCTCCGGCTTAGCTGATTTACTGCACGCCTATCCTGAGGTTGTCCGGTACACATGGCTCTTCGTTTCACCACTCTACGTTCCCTGATGAGGTCCTTGGTGGGGTCTGAAACTAAGTCAAAATGTTTGTCACTTTTCCTTACCGTTTTCTCCGTGGTACTGTCTCTCATTGCAGCTTGGATGTCCTCGGTGAACCGAATCGCTGCTCCCTCGACGCCCCGCTCTGTTTGCAATGGGGAGATGACCTTGATGCGGCGTTCCAGATACGTCCGGAACTTACTTCAGTCCGTGTGTCTGGTGACGAAGTCTTTTCTATTCTCCGGTGCCTTATTCTTCAGGTTAACCAGAATGGAGTCGTGATCCGAGGATCCTTCCCTCACGTTGTCAATGTTCTCGACGTGGATGTTCTGGGCGATAACAATGTCCAGTACATACGGTCTCCCTATCGAGTGGGGGGTCGGTTCCAGTGGGCCGACGGGTTGGACTTCGGGGTGGTTTTCAACAAACGCCAGTAGCGCTCTGCCAGTGCTACTATACAGTAGCTAGTGTTCATTATTCGGCTATTCCATAACGGATCCTTGGCGTTGAAATCTCCCACAGCAAGGGTCCTGCCTCCTATGGGGAAGATCTCGTCTAGGTCATGTTCCTGCATACTCCGTCTGGGACGTTGATAGCAGGATACGATCCGAAGCTCGTCCTGTTGTCCTGTTTGGATGCTCCTGGGCGATGGCTGTCCTAACCAATAGCGCAACTCCTCCGCTGCGCCGGTTTTTATCCCGTCTATGGACCTGGCATCCACATACTCGTAGGGGGTCGTCTGGATGCAACATGGTCTCCTGGAGGGCCATGATGTCGACTTGATGACTTTCTAGAATTTCTTCTAGTTCAGTCTTCTTTCCTTTGAGAGTAGAGACGTTCCATGGCACGATCTTGAGGCACCTCCTTGCATCCAGGTGTTCTGTCATTTAGGGTACTCCGATGGTTGGAATTTTCGCAAAAAAACACTCATGGCCGAGTACATTTGTTGCATGTTGGCCATCATCGCGGCCAACTCCTTGATGTTCGTCGCTGCCTTCGGAGCGGGGGCAGCTAGCGTCCTCCGCCGCCCGACTGCCGTGGAATAAGATCTTGCTCCCGACGCCGCTCCCGACGCCGACGTTGGAGTAACTTATGCTTACAGGGCTGGTTTCATGGTGAAGGATGTTGCTGCGGTGGATGTGGTAGGGGTAGTAACTCTCCTTGCTTGCGGTTTTGCCTTCGAGATCTTCTCACATCTGCGATAATTCGCCGGATATGGTCCCCCACTGTTGCAGCACTTCGCCGGGGTTGTCCTTTCCTTGGTGCACTCCGTGGTTAGGTGATCCTCGCCGCTCTTCACGCACTTGGGATTTGCCATGCATCGGTTTTGCCCGTGTCCGAACTTTTGGCAGCGATGGCACTGCGTCTTCTGAGTGGTGCTCCTTTGTCTCTCCGCTCGGATAACTAGCCCGCAGCAGCGCTTGATCTACATCGCTGCAGTCTCGCTGCTTTCCGGCAATTGGACGAGGACGAGCGGCATCGCTGTCTTCTTTCTGCGGCACTTCATCCGGTGAACGGCAACCGGCTGAAATCCTTGACTGTGGAGGTCTTTTGTTACGTCATCCTCACTGACGCAATCTGGGATTACGCTGATCACAGCGTTTTATTTTCCGGCAACGAGTACGTATAGTGCTCGTACTTCCGGTCAGCGAGCGTCTTTGTCAACTTCCTGTGGTTTCGGGGATGGCGAGATGTATTTCCACTTCGTCCCCGATTAGCTTTGCTTTTGTGTAGTTAATCCTCTGTTCTCTGAGGATCCGGCTGACTGCTGCCCAGTTCTTCTTCTTTCGAAGGACGACTGGCGGTATTTTCGTAGGCGCCTTCCACAATTTTGACGTCGTCGCGGTTGTCGCCTGCACGGGGACAGGTGACGGCACGGTGACCTGCGGCGTCTCCGTGGCGGTGACGGCTGTCCTCACTGAGGTGGCGTATTTTACTCGCATTTCCCTAGCTGGGGAGGTCCCATGACGGAGCACCTGTTTTCTTGCCGGCTCCGCCTCTCCATCCGAGTCTACTGCTCTTCTTTTCTCTCCTTTCTGGGGGCGCTATTTTTCAGTGGAGGACTCCACATATCTATATCCTCCCGGGCGGCGAGATGCTCGTTGATCTTCGCGAACTGGACAATGGATTCCTCATGTTGTCACTCCATGCGCCGCTTCAGATCCTCGATCTCGATCCGTTGTCTTTCGCAGATCTCCGCCATCTGCGATAGTTGTTTTTTGAGAGCCTCGTTCTCCGCCCGTAGCATAAATTTGCACTCCCGGATGGAAGAACGACTCCTACTTGTGGCCGTCGACTACGGAGAGTCCTTCCTCTCCAAAGTCGAGGAGTCCAGGTGTGTATCATCCGACCTGTACATATCATCATCCTCCTCGGTAATCCCACGTTTTTCCAATTTTATTTTCCTCCCTTCCTGTACAGCGTACTAGTGGTTTCGATCTTACGATTTTCACCCTACGGCTGCTCGGATAGAACTGAAAAACAAAGAGTGTATACTATCCTGAAACAGAAAAGAGTCATTCATCCTGGAACAGAACAGTATTAGTAATCCTGAAGAAATAATATTATGATTAATCCTGAAAACAGAAAAGTACAAATTAAATTAAATTAAATTTTATTAGTAATCCTGGAAAAAGAAAAGTATGATTAAGCCTGAAAATAGAAAAGTATATATTCAATTAATTAAATTAAATTATAAATGAAATCAACTGGAGTCGATCAATTGTCTATAGAGTTGTCTATAGACCCACACAGACAAGTCATTGTTCCAGCTAATTTTGTGTAACCTGAGTGGTAATCGGGGCTTTTTCTCGTCGTTTAGGTGACGTCACCTGAGCTGGTAGTAGGGGTTTTTCCACGTTGCTTGTGTCAACTCCAGGTCACTATCAGGAGCACTTAATAACTACGTCCTCTCGCTTCGCGATCTTGACACAGACTTGATACTTTTGACAAACGAGGCTCGCATCTTGAAGACGCCGGTAAGTTCTACCACAGTAGAGCGTAACAAGCGCCATCTCTCGATAGTTTCGAGAGATGTCAAAACCGGTCTGTTTTTAGTGGTATCCTGAGATAGAAGACGCCTTGCATCTTCCTTGAGGTTTTCGAACAATCTAAATCACTGTAATTTAATGCCAACTCTGTTAGACAAAATACGGCAAATTTTTCCATATAATTCAGCGCTCGTCGATGGCATATAGTCAGGAGAATAGCTGTTTTGGCCTAATTTATTTGATCCTTATTGCATTTGCTGATGGTGTGGAGATATCTCCACACTTCAGTAGTTTGTAAAAATTACCATCTGTCAAGTAAAACTTTGCATTGTAAAAATTTATATTACGTTTGTGATTAAAACAGGTAACCTCATTATTGCCGGCACCACCTGAATGATGAATGGTCAGCGATTCATTTATATGAAACGTGTTCTTGTTTGAGAAAAATTAACGTAGAGGAGGAGACGTCTAATAGTTCAGCTCCATAAACGGTTCTGACGTTGAAAACTTAAGCGAGTATTCAAGAAGATCCGAAAGAATAAAATGGAATTCTGAACAAAAGGAGTAGAATATTTTAAGGTGTTTATAAACAATTTTTATTCAATTTCTGTTTTTAATATTATTAAATATTTTTCTTCTAATCCAATTCTAATATGATGTAATTTAAGAATCAGTTGAATGGAAATAAAATCGAATTAGTTTTCGCCAGTTTTAGTACAGGTGTGAACCACATACAAATATATACAGGGTTAGTCTAAAATATAAGATGGGGTGATCATTTTAAGGGATGTTATATTAATAAATACGAAGTTAGATAATATAAAAAGACGATTTATGTTACCTCATTCAACCACATTCACCGACTCGCAATTAGAATCTTAATATTTGATATCGTTCCTGCTGTAACGTTCAAAACATTGATACTATAAGTTAGAAAATATACATATATAAAAATATTGCTTCTATAAAATCCATCACATTGTCCAAAGTATATTATCCTCTGGAACGGGAAATGCGTACGAATACGGAACGATGGCGCGACGTCTCCAGGTAGTTTTCTCCCAGATCTTCAAGGTCCAAGGGCCTTCAGATTTCAGAATTGTTGTGAAATGGCCGAGGAAGTGAGATTGCAAAATTTTTTAAATATTAAATATTCCTTAAAATTTTAAAAACAGGAGACCAATTTCCATGAACACCCAAATGTTACACGTTACTCGACATACGTTTCTCCAACCAAGTTGATATACTCGAAAAATGATTAAAACTTGTAGTTGTATTAATCATATTGTGGCACACTTGTCTCCACATACGCTTATTGACAACCATGATGATATTTTATATTATACTAATAGCATCCCAGCCAATAAATTACGTTATTTATTATCGTAACCATGCATTGGCCATCCACGTGTTAAAATCCTTGCAGATTAGGTCAATGGTTTATAAAAGTATTGCGTCTGGTAATAACCGCACCAGGCTATTGGCTTTTGGTATAAGTTTTTCAGTCAATTCCTGCAATACGCCCCGAAATATTGTCACCTCTTTCGGTACTAGCTTGCTTGCTATTTACTTTGTTCAAATAAACGTAGCTGTACAAACAACATAACTGCTAGTATTATTTCAGAAGTAGTTTCACACACCCAGAAGACCGGCATAATGTTCTGATTATAGCAACTTAATTGGCAAAACGTGCATCGAGTAAGTTTTCGGTTTTCTGTGACAAACTGGTCCTTTGTTTTTGTTGCTACATTGAAGGTTGTGGAGTTCCCGAAAAATGCCAAAGCTTTAGACCAAACATGAACAACAAATCTGTCTCGCATGTGGCTGTTCGCGACTGTAAGTCTAGGATTCTCCTCCATAGCATCATTATCTAGGAGAAGGAAGTGTAAATGTATAACATTTTTTGTTTCTCGAATATATACCAGCAGAAATTAAAAATGAGTGGGACTCTTTACAAATTTAAATCATCTTATAATATGCAAGTCAGTCTTCAACTCGGTTAATTAGCCCTTGTAAATTATATTATAGAATTCTCACAATTATATTATAGGAGAAACCACTTGGTAGGTTTCACAAAAATTATAAACTATATTTCTTACAATTGTTTCGACTTTTATGCCATTTGCAAAGAGTAACATACTTTTACTGATTTAGTAAACAAATTATTTAGTATTATTCAGTAAAAAGTTTGTTACTCTTTGAAAATGGCATAAAAGTCGAAACAATTGTTAGAAACATACTTTACAATTTCTGTGAAACCTACCAGTGTTTTCTTTCATTTACTAAGTCCAAACTTATATTAAATTATGGAACGAACATATGAACTAACCCAATATTCCAAACCACACATACGACTTTTCAAGCCAAACCTACAATCTCAAGACCAGTAGGGAAAAAATGAAAGACTATCTGAATAAGGTAGATACTAACCTTCCTCATATATACACTCTAAGATATGATATCCCACCATGAAGATTCAATGAGTAATCTCATGTGTAATCTAATAATGCCGAACTCAGGAAATGCAACAGAAACCTGCTGTTATATCGTTTAAGACTCCTTGAAATTATAAATCAGGATCCCAACTCCGTATATTTTATACTGATGCATCAAAAATTGAATCAAATGAATCAAAAATGAAACAAGAAGTAGCTAATGCAGTCACAAGTTTAAGTAAAATACAAACATTCAGCCTACATCAGTGGGCAAGTATACAATCAATTTTGATAAACTCAAATTCTCTACTCGCTATGTAAACAAAAAAAAATATTTACCTTTACCCCATTGATTTCAAATATTGCCAACATAATAGGGAGGCTACAAGAATTAAGTAAAAAGTGTGTTCTGTGTTGGATACCCAGCCATATAGGAAATACTGACTACGATATAGTAGACCAGACAAAGAAGAATGCAACAAATGATAAGTCAGATGATCATATCAAATACCCTTTCAAGTGATATAAAGGCGTCTATTAGAAATCAACTCCTTGATCCATGACAAAATGAATAAAACAGAATCTAAACTAAAAACCATTAAAACAACAGTAGAACGATGGCATTTTCTTTGCAAGGCACTTTGAAGAGAATCTTAGTTTAGGACATACTGGCTCACACATTCCTATCTACTACAAGGAACAGAACAACCCAGATGTCTGAGGCATTAAATTGATTGTGAGTAAATCATATAATGTACGGAAAGAAATACGCGCGCAATACAAACAAGCTACCAGACACATTAAAGGGATACGTAACAAATAATAGGAATATATTAAAAGTAATACATACAATTTTTTAAAGATATCAATCTATCATATAAAATATGAAGAAAATATTCCACAGAAAAATAGTGGCCAATAACTATAGATGTCGACGTCACTATAAAAAATAGACAGTTTTAAAACCTTAAAACGTACTTTTCCGCACGTACAACATCTCTATCTCGAAATTGAGTGACCGGGAAAAAATAAACCAACACATAAATGCAGAATACGAGTATGTGTTTTATGCGACAGTTTCACTTTTTTCAAATAGTCCACCATCGTGCTTTCTCATAACCCATGGACAGGGTGGGGTGTGTCCTATCCACCTCAAAATCAATAGATGTCGTCTGGTAGATGTCGCTAATCAGAATCAGTCGAAATCTGATCGATCCGAGACAATTTAATTGAGTGATCGTCTTAACAAAAAAAATTTCTGAAATACTTCACCATTGTAGTTTCTCATGGCCCATGTACATGGTAGAGTGTGTTCTATCTACCTCAAAATCAATAGGTGTCATCTGGGAGATGTCCCCAATCATAGTCAGTCAAAACCCGATAGATCCGACACGATTTAGTTGAGTTATCGTGCTAACAAGAATAAATACCGACGACACACATAGCAAAATTTTTTTAAAAACCTTTTTTTTTTGGTTTTTAGACCGAAAAACGAAAAATAAACCCAAATAAAGTTTTTTCAATTTTTTTTTACACGATTACATTACTTTTCTGCGTATAATGGAGTGCAGAAAAGTAAAAAGAAAATGCAAGAAAATAGAATAAGAGAAGAATAAGAAACATAAAGAGAAGAGTTATTTGACTTCACAAGAATCAAGTATCCCCTAACATGGGGAAGAATCAAGTATATGTCCTGAAGTCCAGAGATTTTGGATTATTTTCGATGATAGTCAATTTTGTCAATTGTCAAAATTAGGGTTGTTTTTAAATTTTATTTGAACGCAGAATTGTTTAAATAGAAATATAAACACTAATAAATATTTAACTTATTCATGGCTCGAAGAGGGCTTCAACAAATAAGTTTTTATTATAATTTACAAAGAAAAAAAACAAAGACCTCAGTTCGTAATAGTCTTTTAATTTCACAGACTTCTTGCTTCGTAATATTCCTAAAACGGCATACAGATACAAAAATATATAATACCACCCATTCAAAAATGTTCTATTACATTTTCATAGTCCTATTTTGTGTCCAAATATAAGTACTTATGTACATTCAGTTCTGATAACCAGATACACAGATTAAGTGAATAGCCTAAGGCGCATACATCGTTATTTTTTAATCTTTTATATCTTGGGAATAACCCGAGGTCACTATTGCATTACTGATGCTTGGTGGGGAACCGTGCTGAGAACCCACAAATGATACACAGAACTGACCGAACGTAGTCTCACCGGTCGGTGTTTAGTAGATGGTATTTGTGTTTTAGTCAAGGTGAGTTTTGTTAGTAAATAATGCTTCTTCTTATTCCTTATCTGGGTTAGTCGGATTGGCGTCTGTTATAAGTAAACATCGTATGACTTTGTTTAGTCCAGTCTTAATCATCAGTTACGAAAATAACTCTTATATTACATAAATACTCATTACTTTTGCGACCAATTTATTTCATTTATTTATGGCGAAAGTCTAACACGATAAATAAAGGTGAATGTCTATTATATATTTAACTGTCATAATAACAATTGTCGTCATGTCAGATTCGGAATTGATATAGATATGTATATTGTGGTAAGTCTTCGAAGTATATAATATCCAAATATTAACATTAGAAAACCTACCGTGATTTTAATAATGAACTGATATTTCTTGTTTTGTGTTAAATAAATACACATGCTATATACCTACGTATCCACATAAATTTAAATAACATTAAATGGTTCATTAATTAACCTCAAAAATTTAAATAAATATAAAATAAGTAAGAACAAAATAAACAACATATAACTATATGAATTCTAATATGATCTTTATTTATTACTACTTACATTGTTAAAAGAACTTATTAAAATCCTCAAATGTCCTTTACACTACTGATATTTGATTTTAGAGTATTACCTATTTATGTTAAAAGGAAAAAGATAAGAACCACACAAGTTTTTATATGCACGTTTTTTTATTTTTAATGGATGTTACAGGATAATTTTGATATTGAATGATTTTAAAAAAATGCTGAAATAAATTGGTCTAAATATAATACAATATAATATGTTATACCGGGCTACAACATATTATATGTTGAAAATGTTTCTGAAAAAGAAGACCCTTTGAAAACCAAAATGCGTTTATTTATTTTGAAACAACTGAATTTCAATTTAATTGCAAAACCACAGGATGACAATATTGTATGAAAAATGTAACACAAAATCATTACGTAGATGAGCTAAAATATTTTTACAGAATTTCAAAATAAATTAGGAATAATATTTTCCTTAAGAATTCCAGGTGGACAAGTGGATTTTAATGTTTTCTTTAGTTGCAAATAAACATAATTAAACTTCGATTTCAATGCTTTAGTCAATTGATCGAATAACATCAAGACATATTTTTAACTTATGACCTCTAGTATTTTATTTGCCTTCTGTATATTTAGCGATTGTTAACATAAGGATATTTTTGAGCAAATTTTTACGAGAAATCCAATTGAAAACTAACGAACAGAAATTTTATTAAAGACGAAATTGTATTGAAATTATGTACGGACGAAGTAACTCGTCTAAAAAATAAAGTATACAAAACCATCTAAAGTATGTGGAACATATAACCCTTATTGCGATATACGAGTATATAGCCCTTATCGCAATAAAGGATAATATAATAGATATGGAACCCTCACTATTTGTAGGTAATTTATTATCTACTATATTATTATTGTTAATACAATAATGTCCACCACTATTCTACTTAACATTCCCCAAATTATCATAAAAATGGTTATAAAATGCATAAAAATAAATTTCAAAATCCAGATTCAAAACAGTAATATTTATCGAAATTGGTGAAAATATATTACAAATTATTTTCATTATTTGGATAAAGGACCATCATATCATTTAAGAATTTTTTTGTTTTAAATATCATAAATTCTATTTTAAATATGTCCAAGGAAAGTATATTTTTGTTAACATTATTCTGCAGATAATATTAAATTATATACATTAGCAATATTCAAAATATCATTAATGAATAATACAGGATCAGGGAATGAACCTTGGGGAACCTTGGAACCTCTACATTGAATTGCTAATAAGGCAGATTTGTAACTATGGATTTCAACAAACTAGTTTCTATTACAAACATACTTAACTTTACCCCTTAATCCATGCATATATATTTTATACAATTATCATACATGCTCCACCAGATCGCACTAACTAAAGCATTTATATGCTTTACTTAGACCTAAAAAATGCAAACATTAATTTTTTCTATTAAAATTTTCATGAAGACACCTTAAGAAATTTATAATAGCAGATTTTCTTGACTCATTTAGTTAGAAGAGAGAATAGTTATATTTAGAAAAGAAAAGTCTATTAATTTTTTTATAATACCTGTGATAAACCAATGATATTCGCCTATAGTTATTAATTCTATTACGATTACTTATTTTTTATGTAATGGCATGACGTTGGCTATTTTTAACATATCAGGAAATACTCCTTCATTAAATAACCAACTAATTAAAAGCGATATCATAAAGAAAGAAATGGCATTATAAAGAAATAAACGTACTTTTTTAGTAAGTTTCGTTATTACTTTATTAAAAAGGACTAACTCCTTTGGTTTGATGGTATCTCACAACAAACCAAAGGAACTAGTTGAAGGAAGTTTATTATCTACTATATTATTATTATTAATACAATAATTTCCACCATTAATCTGCTTAACATTCCCCAAAATAGCTTAAATATTGTTATAAAATTCATAAATATAAATTTTAAAATCCAGAAGCAAAACAATAACATTTATCGAAATTGATGAAAATATATTACAAATTATTTGGATAAAGAACCATCATATCATCCAAGAATTTTTCTGTTTGAAATACTAGAAATTCTATTTTAATATGTTCAAGGAAAGTCTATTTTGTTAACATTATCTTGCAGATAATATTAAATTATATACATTAACATATTCATAATATCATTAATGAATAATATGAGCAATAGAGGATTAAGGGGTGAACCTTGGGGCACTCCACATTGAATTACTAATATGTCAGATTTGTAACTATGTATTTTAGCTATGCTTTACTTAGGTTCAAGAAATACAAACACTTTATTCTTTTCTACTAAGTTTTTCATGAAGACACCTTAAGAAATTTGGAATAGCAGATTTTCTTGACTCGTCTGGTTAGAAGAGAGAATGGTTATATTTAGAAAAGAAAAGTCTATTAATTTTTTTTCTAATACCTGTGAAAAACCAATGATATTCGCCTATAGTTATTAACTTTATTACGATTACTTACTTCTTATGTAGTGGTATAACGTTATTTTGGTTATTTTTAACATATCAGGAAATACTCCTTCATTAAATGACCAACTAATTAAATGAGTTAATGGCATTATAAAGAAATTAACGTACTTTTTCAAAAAGTTTTGTTATTACTTCATTAAAGGAGACTAACGCCCTTGGCTTGATGATATTTCACAACAAACCAGAGGAGCTAGTCCCTTTTTATGAAGAAATAACACTGTAAACTTCTGTTTTGGTAATATATTCCACAAAAATTTGTAAATAATTGTAAAAGATATACCGGGTGTAACAGGATCATGGTATACCCCCCTTTTCTCCTTTAGTTTTGAAGACAATTGATTGAAATTTGGGGTATCCTATACACATAATAAGCGGCACTTTTTGACATACAATTGATTTTTCTTTCACTTCCGGTTTCGCCGGAAGTAATACTAACTTTATATTTTTAAATGGAATACCCTGTATATTATTACATTTTTGAATTCTGAATAATTTTATGAATCCAACGATACTAAATAAGTGGAATTTAAAAAGTCAACATTTTTTATAATATAATTTTTAGTTTTCCATTTAAGTGTGCCATGATGGTTCCGATTTATTCTAAATGACCCGTGTAATACTACAAAAACCGAAGAAAATTTTAGTATTTTCTTATTTTCCTTTAGCCTGTAATTTTGTTTGTATTTATTGCACAGTTTAATACGACATATGAATAAATTCCTTATTAATAGTACTAATAAATGGTACTACTGTACCAATATGATTCCATTTGAAACAATTGAGTTTTGCCCCAAAAACAATTTCGATGAACTTTATTTGTTCATAAATCACGTGATTTAGTATTTTTGACGGTATTTCGATTTTTGTAGCATTACACGGGTCATTTAGAATAAATCGGAACCATCACGGTACACTTAAATGGAAAACTAAAAATTAGATTATAAAAAATGTTGACTTTTGAAATGTCACTTATTATCGATGGATTCATAAAATGATGCAGAATTCAAAAATGCAATAATATGCAGGGTATTCTATTTAAAAATTGAAAATTAGTGTCACTTCTGGCAAAACCGTAAGCGAAAGAAAAATCAATTGTATGTCAAAAAGTGCCGCTCATTATCTGTATAGGATATCCCAAATTTCAATCAATTATCTTCAAAACTAAAGGAGAAAAGGGGGGCACACCATGATCCTGTTACACCCGGTATATTTTACCTTAAGATTTAATTTCGTATCCATTTCTACTGAAATCGTAATTGATTCAATATGTAAATTTATGAATAAAAACCTCGCAGTAGGATGTCAATTATATAAGGTGAAACATACATATAATGATGGGTCTACCTTGATTCTGATTCAAGGGGCATCACCAGCTATAGCCTCTTTTATAAATCCGTAGTTTCCATTGTAAAACTTATTTGTGTGTTATAGATAAATTGATAAATTTGTCATTCGTCCTTTAATTGGCGTTTTAAATACCTCAAATAAATTTTATAAAACTTTATAATAAGATAATATAACACAACAATATTATGTCACGATTTTAGTCAAATTTATGTTAAAAGCTGAAGAGTACGCGACAAACAGTTGTAAAATAAAAATAATTATATGTAGTCTTAAACATGCCAGAATTATGAGAATAGTAAAACTAAAATAAAACTGGGAAGCACTACAGTTATATAGGGCGCCTCAGTTGGAAATATAGTATTTGAATTGTACATGATTTGATTTGTGTTCTGTTAAAGATATGGCGTCAATATTTAACGACTGTCATCTACAAACCATACGACGTCACCAAGTCTGAGTATGTCATTTAGAACTATAGGATGTGATTTGTGAATAAAACTAATATTATTTGATAATCTGAGGTTTTTTTATTCTTCCACATAAGATGGAGACGATATAGCTACAAATGAAAAAGAATATCGTTCATATGGCCACGTCGGCTCATCTGGCATGATGTCATTCATTTAGCAAAATTGTCCATAACACGGGCATATAAAATTGGCTATATTTTCCTAATAACACGTTGACTGTTTGCTTCGAGGTCATTGATTGATGCTGCCTTGATGGCGTACACTTTTCCTTTGACATAACTCCAAAGAAAAAAGTCCAGTAGTGTTAAATCACATGATCTTGCAGGTCAATTGATGTGTTTGGGTACTTCCGTACACTTTCTCTCACTACAGCTGACCATATTTTCATCTGACCGACTTCGACGAGAACGTATTAGTGTTGCCTTATCAATAACAGAACCCGTATCTTTAAATTTCTTGATTAAGTTGCAAACTCTGTAGGAGCTTCATTTTGTCCTAATTTTTCTTAATGCAACTGTAAATGATCGCCTACTTTCATAAAACAGGAATACACAAACCATTCGTTGTTAAACTGTTTATAGATGACTTTCGTTAAACATTGACGCTCTATCTTTCACAGAACACAAATGGCGCACAATTCAAACTCTATAGTTTCAACTGAGACACCCTATAGTGTACATGGCTAGCATTTTTATTTTTATCATAATTAATTCCATTGAATAGTTTTTTGTGAATCCGTTGGTTATAAAATATAGATAATATTAATTAAAAGGTTCTTGCGAGTGTACCTAGAATAGAAGTGATTAAGTTTAAACATGAGACAAAAAAATAATTACTGAGTTATAGTAAGAACACTCCGTACATTTTCTGCTATGCTTTCTTCTCATGCTTGATTTGTTCATTATTGATATTGTCTTCATGTGCATGACCTTGAAATAATCGGCGCAAGATAATGAGAAGAAAAACACTATCTATAATCGTTTTCAAATTATATTTGTTTCTTAATAGCTTACGCCTAATATATTTTGCAAAAGTTTCCTGAGATTATAATTATAATCGTATGAAACAAATTATATAAATAATGCTACATATCAAGCTCTTATTGGATAATTAAGTAAATAAGAAAAAAAATTAATTTAAATAAAATTATGTGAATTTTGGGTTTGTTACAAGTGAGAATTCTCTTGGGGTCAAACTTGTTTACTTATCTTAATTAATTATCCTTATGTTTTTATACATATCTAAATTCTTATTTAATCTACTTGACCTTCATTAAATTCAATCAATTATAAATTAAAGTTGTTTCCATAGGTATATTCTTCACGCAAATATTTTATTTACACAACCAAATATTTTATTTATACAACAATATGTAGTTTAAATAAATAATCATTTAATATTGTGAAACATATGAGGTACTTATCATCACATATTTTACTTTATATTTATATTTTGACTTGAATGTTATTTTCTTCGATTGCAATCAATACCTAAGTGTGAAAATGAATGCTTATCAAGAATAGCCTTTATCAATTCATAACTCTGGTGTAAAATAAACGCCATATGGATGTATATAGCATTCACTATGTATGGACATTTTTGATTCAGCGGTTGTATTGGAAACTCTTGGAATATTGTATTAAAGAAACTTAAAATAGTGTATATATAAACCTGTTTGAAAGATGTTTTTTTCTTATGTACGTATTAAATGTCTACATATATGAATTAAATTAAATAATATATAATTACTTTTTTGTGTAATATGTTAATGTCTATTCAAAGCCAACTGGATTATTACAGTATGTAATTTTCACTGAAAGTCAATTTATCACAAGTTATACTAAAATTGATTGACTTAATGAATCCCTGACAGTAAAATACACTCTAACATTAATGATGTTTAAGTCGCTTTATTAATATTTTTTTAATTACCGTATCGCAAACGTATCCTATCGGTTATCGTATCTTATCAATATATTGTGCTTTAATATTTTAATATTTTCTAAAAAAAAAAACCCTTAAAATAGTTTAGCCAAAGACATTCAGATGGGGTAATTAAACTCATTACAAATAACTTCAATGATATCCAAGGAGTATGCAGGGTATCACAGGATGTATTTATTTTAAAGTTGACTTCACATTCACATCGTTGCATTTTTCAACTTGAAAATAAATACTTCTTTATCCCCACTTCACTTTGAATACAAAAATATAATATATTTAATATTCTAAATACAATTAATTCTTCGGACAAAGAAACATTATTGTTTATTTCAAAATAATTACTAATTATTTAAGAACTTTTACTTCTAGAAATATCATGTTCTATTTATTCATTATAAATACTATGCCAATAGTATTTGTTTCAGGGAACAAAGAAACGTAGACTGGGGACTGATTCTTTTAAAACCTAACGTTTTAGGGCACAATGCTAATATTTATTTTAGATTTTTTTTATTGTCTTTGTTTTTATGGGGATGAGTTTTATCTCAGACATACGCTTCCACTTATCCCTCGGAAAAGAGCCTACACTCGAATTGCTTTAAATCGGCGGGCGCGGCATTCTAGACCAGCTCCAAACAATTCATATTGTTACTCCGGATTAGGAAACTTGAAGACCTATTACTTTACATTATCACATTTACATTATATTTCATTTTTAGTACAAAAAATCAGGGTCAAGTTTGAGAAAAGAATTAGAGATGGTTTGATAAGGTTTGGAAAGATCAAGAATGTTTTAAATCTATATTTAATAGTGTTTTGATACAATTTTAAATATTTTCTGGTTAAACTTTTTAAATTTTCAAATAGCCGATATATTGACACACATATATTTCAAATAACACGTTCTGGGATACCCTATATATACTTCAAATGCATAACTATGTATGTTATAGTAGAATTCTGTCGTTTCACGTTCGTTTTCTGATGAAATAAATTCCTCTGGATTATGTCGGGATTGTTCTTGCATTCATCTTGACGTTTCACTGATCATCAGCTTACGCAGATGAATCCACTGAGAAAGACAAATATTTCACAATTAAGTCTAGATTGTTGACTCACAATCTTTGGCTTTCTTCTTCTGAAGCTCATAAGATGATCAGCGAAACATCAAAATAAATTCTACGACTACCAGCTCATAATGCGGAGGAATTTATTTCATATCATGTTATATGTATTTGTTTTAAATATTAAACATATTTGTTAAATTATTTTGAATGTATTAAAAAATACATTCAGTAATGGGCTTGGGAACGGGCTAGAACCTTTGCTATAGCAACAGAAACAAGATACCAGTTTTCCACGAACACTGAAATATTACACGTTATTCAAATTTTTGGATAATTAAATTTGAGTAACGTTTCGGTATTCCTGGAAAACATTAAGTAAAACCGATTACATTTGTATGTTTCCATAAAATCTCTCCTACATACGTACGTTACTCATGACATGCCTCATGGTACGAAGGGTAGGGAGTGATGATAATTGAAGTAATCAAATATTATGCTTTTAAATATCATGTACAATTATACACGTAAATGATACAAATTTTAGCATTGTATGTTTTACCCGAACGTGCTATATTTTCCTTGACTGACTGAGGTAATCTCTATGTCTGTGGCAATAATATAATTAGAAATGATTTACCATGGGCTATTTACTACGACTCACAATATTTTGAACAATATCTTGAAATCCGTGCGGAATTGAATAATTTTTCGTTCCCATAACTCCATATTTGTTGGATTTGATAATTGTTGTATACATTGACAATTTATTGGCTAGGGTTAGCTATTGGTAAGGTATTGGGAGATTCTGTAGGAGTTAGCCAATACATTTTCCTAAATTTTAATCTCACAATCAGTTGCTTGCGCTTTATATATATTTTGCCAAGTCTTCTGCCAACGTGAACACTTAAAATATTTCACATATTTTATTAGAGTTAGCTGGATTTCATTTAGTTGACCGTATCTTTTTCCGGGACTTATTTTTTTAGTCAAGCTTGCTTCTTTAATTTGTTTTATGGAACCATGGGATTTGAATATGAAGCCATTATTGCAATATCGTCTGCAAATGTAGCAATGTCAGTTCTGTTCATTGCACAGGCAGAACATAGGCGATGTAAAATAGGTCCTAGAATGGTAGTATCTCGCGTAATCGTCCTCACGTACTGCCTTGGAATACGCCTGATTTAATCGGGCATGGTTTGATGTATTTATCTTATTGCTTTACAGAAAATATCTATAAGGAAGTTAGGATTTTAGAAAGATTGTAATTTAAAATTCGTGAAGAAGGTTATGTTTAATCTAATAATGTAGACTTGGGTGCCATGTATTGTCAAAAACATGGCCGATATTCAGAAGAGCTGCTGAGGGAAATGAATTATTTTCTAATATGTAATTATTTCTTTTAACGATTCTGTGTACCTAGTCTATGATATGATAGTGGTTTCTATAATCAAACTGATGATTTGGCAAGAGTTTCGTTTGTTCTAGGAAAGTCTTAAGATCAGCAACTTCTCAAGAGTATTGACAAAAATGGCAAAGAACGTCTTGGTTAATATGATGTTAGTTCATTAGTATCCTTTCCTGGCTTGGACATTTGGTTATTATATATATATATATATATATATATATATATATATATATATATATATATATATATATATATATATATATATATATATATATATATATATATATATATATATATATAACATGGTTATTTCATCAGTTTTCTATATGCTAAAGAAGTATCCTATTCTGACAACTGCATTGTAGTATGATTGCATTGCCTTAACTCCTTTCTATTTTTGAAGTAGTTTTCTATAATAAAGTCATATCTAGGTGCTTTTGTAGGGTTTATAAATTTCATACTTACATAAATTATATTTTATGTCCGTTTATATCTAGAACTTCCAAAATTTATTGAATGCCTATAGCCTTATTTGTGACATTACGTTGAAAAACTTCGCTTCGCTGTTTTGCAAAATCTTCAGCGTTTTCCTGAATATTGCTGTCTCACTTCCCGTTTGTGTTTTTGACATGTGGAAATAATTGTTTTGGCCTTTTGATATTATATGGTAGCCTCCATAAATAATAATTTGTTGCTTTCGATAGTTAATTATTTAAAATAATCTTGCACTGATTGGGTTTCCAGGTGGAGCAATAGCTTTTTCAATTACTTAGTTGCCCCATTGAAATTATTTTTGCATTCGACATTTCTTGGTTGTAATTTTTTCTTTGTCTATAATTTTCTGCTTAGCGACCATACGGCACCCTGCCTATTATTGCTGCTTATAGTCGATTTGTTAAATAGACTTGGTTGTCTTGAAGTCATTTTTATTAATAAACATGTATATAAGTTTATTTTTAATTTTGCAAATATTAAACGGTTTCTAAAGGGTTTTGAATTTTGTAAAATGAATTTGTTTACTTCTAAAAATACTCTATATATTTTCATCATTATTCTATTGTAATAAATAGCTTAATTTATACTAAACCAAACTTATAAATAAATAACTCGTAACTTATCTAACGATTTAAATATTTGAAGTTTAATAATGAACACCATTGCAAAATTTTTGTCAGAATTATCAGCGAAAATAATTTAAGAAATTGAACATATAAATTAATTAGTATCCATCAGTGTTTAATTTTTGAAATTACATTAATTTCAATGCACTCATTTTGATTCTAATAGCTTTACGATCACCTTGTAATGCCAGTGATGTTCTAAATAAGGGTTCCAACACACTATGTTCGACATTACTGTATTTTATTTCTAAGAAATATTCTATTGCAGACATTAAAAACTGTTAATTAAAATTTCACAATTATTGGTATAACAGTACAAATTGTACGGGATATGGGTACAGATTCGAGTCGATGTGACTAGCTAGTTTTATTGACTGATTAACAAAGAGTAGTTTATTTGCATGAATAAATCGAGCGAACATACATATGTCGTGAACCAATAATTCTTTTATGTTAATTTTGCAATTAATTTTTGAATCGATACTTTAAAAAGAGAAAGTTAAATTCCTTCCGGTGAAATCTGATGTGATCTATGACTTTTTATTTTTTATTGAGTTCAATGTTTGTGGAAACAATAAATATGAATAGGAGTCAAAAACAAATATAACCACTAATAGAGTCATGAGATAAAGTATTGAAATAATAAAAAGTATGTAGTAATGTTTTCATTTAACGTAACCATTTTTTTAATAAAAACTAAGTCATTAATGAAATATTTCTAGAATCTCTAATTTTATTTTAAAAAAATGCTTAAATTCATCAATTATTAATATGCATTTCTTCCTGCATATGTCGCGTTCGTAAATTTTACACAATTTGTCTTAGCATTGTTTTCCTGATCGTTATATCATCTTCTTAATAATAAATCTAAAAACTAGTATTAGTATAATGTATATAAAAGGGGTTCTGAGAAAAATCAAAGCTATGTTCACGTTATTTTCTTAAATAATGTGGGAATAAATTAAATTCACAATGCGTTTCAACATATAATGAATCTAATGGAAGATAACCAGATATAAAAGAAGTACAGGTTCTCAAACAATTGTAGGTACCATTGAAGAAGAATTTATTGACATACTTTAAATATTTATAAATAAATAAATAAATCAATATTGCTTATATTTCCCTGAAATATAAGCAATATTGAATCTATTTTAGGACTAATGAACAATATATAATACTCATCCAGTTATAGCCTTAAAGATCCGGATTGACTCGATTAAACGTCTGCAACATTTGGTCTCTAAAGTCGTTTCTAGAACGATGTGGTAAAAAAATGTTCTCATACAAAGAACACAACCGATCAACATCTAAAGATGTAACATTTGTATGGTCGAAAACATCTTTGACATTATTTAATATATCGGTGTTAGCACTATAAATATGGTTACTATAAATGCGTCCTTCTCTGGGGAAGCCTGAATTTTTCCTAATTACGCTCTAGCTATTCTCTAATATATTTCTCGTTATTTAAAGTCTGTAGCATTTTTTTGCATGTCATCTACTTTTTGCAACGATTCACCTAAGGAAGCGTTTTGTAATTTCTTTATGGCATTTGCTATTTCTGCGCACGTACTGTCTTTAAATTTGCTTCCACTTGATCGTATTGAAATTTTATTTGACTTTCTCTAATGCCAGTTGATGCTTTAACATCGAACTATAAAACTAAGAACCTTAACCATGTTCCACATTATGAAAGAATCAGCTATGGAAATTTGGAAATACGAGGACACTGTTTATGAAATTCTCTAGTGGGCTTGAGAGATTTAAGAAAAATCGGTTTGGTATGGGCTATTAATATATTTACATCCAAATAACAGTTATGGTATGCATGAAGTATACCCGTAATATTTATTAAATTAGGACCCACAGTCTTAAGGTAATGGCCCATAGAAAGCATAACTGCGATACCATCAACAGCAACACTTTCTAATATTTTACTGGTTAGTAAATATGCAGATGACGTTGATAGCATAATATTTTTTTAGAATCGATTGTCTCGTCCATGGCTAACCACGGTCTCTATTGTGTATTTAGTGTTTATTATTATTGTCTCTCGCACACAGATGGTACATATCTTGACAATATACTCCGGCTAGGCAATTTCTATGTAGAGCAAGAACACAACACAAAAATTAAATTGATAATAATATTATTTCAATATAAGGTCTTTGGCCGCTTTTTTTATTTACGTGCTGTATCGTTCTCACACTTCATACATAGCTATTTCTTAAACTCCTACAAGCTCCAACAGATCAAACATATTATTTGAAACCTGTCATATTTTAAATCAAGATCGACTAGCAGTCTAAACTGATTGTTTGTACCTACATCGATTCAAATATCGCAAGTAAATGCGAACGCATCTTGACTGACGCGAATTTACACGAGTATAATACCACTGATGCAGCACTCAACAGGTAGCTTTACTGACAAATCGATTAGAAAAATTCATTTGATGTAATAGTGATGCATCTCTATGTATAACTGTTATTTTGGGTAAATTCCAAAATGCCAGAGAATTGTTTACCGAAAATAGCAACTATTTGTGAACTATGATTTTAAAGGAAATTCTAATAAAATCAACCTACCGTCTATTTACAATTAGACATCTTAATAATCTAGAATTCTTAATGAACATGTAGAATTAAAAACGAGTTAATAAATGCATTTACAGTTCGTGTTAAGTATTTAAACACTTATTCGTAAACTTATCGTTGCCCTATTATTTGTAAACTTATTATTTCTTTATATTATTTAACTTAAAATACAGAAAATAAATCGACTTTGATACTTGCTTAAGAATACATAAGTAACATTTACTCATATATTTTTCTTATTATAATTTTAGAAGAAAACATTTTAATTTTTTTAATCAAGTAATAAGGGAATTATAATGTCTAATAGAACCCATTAGGACTTTTAAATTAGTAATATACTTGATTAGTTAATAACGTTTAGCATGTGTTAATGCTCCTTTTGGAATAATGTAATTTCCTGCAAAATTAAGGGAATTAAACATACGAGGAATAATGTTTCTCGGAATAACAGTTATAACATTAATTTCGGAGTAATACTTGAAAAGATAACGCATTTTATTTTTAAATTTACACACCATCCTGTAGAGTTATTAACACCAACTGTCTTGTAAGACTCCTATTTATTTACTTTTACTCAGCCTGTTAACCATTAAAGTATTCATCATCATCATCATTCACTAGATCATTAAACTATTTAGAGTAATAACTCTATTCATTATTTACTAATTATGTTAACTAACTATGGCGGCAGAAGCCCAGTGGGGAAAGCTATACGAGTAAGTGAGGGTCATCGATTATTCGATTGGATCTGATTTTTTTAGTTCATGAAAAACGTAACTAACACCTGTTTCAGCAATTATTTGACGTTTATTTCATGTTACTCTCCCAATAAATCAATCTAACTGATTGTAAGAGGGAGGGAGAATGAGGGTCATCGATAATCGATTGGATCTAATTTTTTAGTTCATGAAAAACGTAACTAACACCTGTTTCAGCAATTATTTGACGTTTATTTCATGTTACTCTCCCAATAAATCAATCTAACTGATTATAAGAGGGAGGGAGAGTGAGGGTCATCGATTATTCGATTGGATCTAATTTTTTAGTTCATGAAAAACGTAACTAACACCTGTTTCAGCAATTATTTGACGTTTATTTCATGTTACTCTCCCAATAAATCAATCTAACTGATTGTAAGAGGGAGGGAGAGTGAGGGTCATCGATTATTCGATTGGATCTAATTTTTTAGTTCATGAAAAACGTAACTAACACCTGTTTCAGCAATTATTTGACGTTTATTTCATGTTACTCTCCCAATAAATCAATCTAACTGATTATAAGAGGGAGGGAGAGTGAGAGTCATCGATTATTCGATTGGATCTAATTTTTTAGTTCATGAAAAACGTAACTAACACCTATTTCAGCAATTATTTGACGTTTATTTCATGTTACTCTCCCAATAAATCAATCTAACTGATTATAAGAGGGAGGGAGAGTGAGGGTCATCGATTATTCGATTGGATCTGATTTTTTTAGTTTATGAAAAACGTAACTAACCCCTGTTTCAGCAATTATTTGACATTTATTTCATGTTACTCTCCAAATAAATCAATTCTAACTGATTATAAGAGGGGAGGGAGAGTGAGGGTCATCGATTATTCGATTGGATCTGATTTTTTTAGTTCATGAAAAACGTAACTAACACCTGTTTCAGCAATTATTTGACGTTTATTTCATGTTACTGTCCCAACAAATTAATATAACTGATTATTAGAAGGAGAATGTCTACTTTTATGTTTACATTTAATAAAATATAAGTTTCTTCAACACGGACGTTTATTAAGAACATCTATGGGATATTTATTTTGCTGATTAAACTTTTTAAGATATAAGTAATATCGACCATAGTTAAACCTCGGTATGTGAAGGTTATATAGGACCATTAATTAATTACTTTCTCATCTTACTCGTTACCAATATTTATAATTTGTATTAAAGAAATAATTTGATATTATTTTCAATAAATAAAAAATAATGAAACAAATAAAAAAAACACATTAATGAATTTTTTTTAGAAATACGAGATTTTCATGCAAATGATACGATACGAGTAATTTCATGCAAATTTTGTATTTTTAATTAAATAAAACAAATAATTTTCCAAAAATAGTTTTCACAAATGTTTCTCGTACCTTTGAAATCACCTTCAGGGAGTTTCAGCTAGTATTTATTGTTTTAGAAGTAGTTGGAAAAGAATATTGCAACTATAAGCAAAGTATATTATACAAACCGAGGATTATATAAATAGAAATTATGTCCAAGGAATACATGAAAAATATCAAAGAAGCAATATATTAGATAATTTATTAGAACATATTTAAATATTGGAAAGAATAAATAAAAATAAAATTAGTCATAGAATTGGTGGAAACCTCATAACTAACAGTTTATTATTCTTATTGATTCAATATTAATAATAATAATACTGTCACCTACCCGTAAGGGTTACATTTACACTTTTGCATAGTTACGATACAGTAAAGTAAGGTCAATTGTTTTTTAACAAATTTCTGAAATTAATCGAAGTGTAGCTATATAGTTAGGAGTTAGTTTACAATTTGAATACTCTCTGAATGATGACAATTTGAACGGCGAATCATGGTTTGTATAAAGCGTCGTGATTATGTGATTCGCAGAAAACTATTATTATTTTCTTAATGTTGTTTTAGACAATTACTAGCATATAATTTATCTTATTGAGAAGCATTCCATGAATTCTACAGAATTATTTCCAAAAACTGTTATACATAGTTATATTTTTATTCCCGTATATATATATATATATATATATATATATATATATATATATATATATATATATATATATATATATATAGTGCTTGTCAAAAATAGGCACAAGTCTCAAAACTGCAATATCGGACTACCCACGAGATGCGCAGTAAATAACCTAGTCTTTACTGAGTCGAATTGAGACCCTTCCAAAGTTAATATCGATAAATATACCGGGTGTAACAGGATCATGGTATGTCCCCCTTTTCTCCTTTAGTTTTGAAGATAATTAATTGAAATTTGGGATACCCTATACACATAATAAGCGGAACTTTTTGACATACAACTGATTTTTATTTCACTTCTGGTTTCGCCGAAAGTGACATTAACTTTCGATTTTTAAATAGAATACCCTGTATATTATTGCATTTTTGGATTCTGCATCACTTTATAAATCCAACGATACCAAATAAATGACATTTCAAAAGTCAACATTTTTTATAATCTAATTTTTAGTCTTCCATTTATGTGTGCCATGATGGTTCCGATTTATTCTGAATGACCCGTGTAATGCTACAAAATTCGAAATCCCGTCAAAAATACTAAACCACGTGATTTATGAACAAATAAAATTCATCAAAATTGTTTTTGGTACAAAACTTAATTTTTTCAAATGGAACCATATTGATACCATGGTACCATTTATTATTACTGTTAATAAGGAATTTATTCATATGTCGTATTAAAATGTGCAATAAATCAGTGGCGGCTCGTCGGGGTAGGCAAGGAGGCGCCACCTACCTTTAAAATTTTATGTCATTTCTCATAACAGCGCAATTACAATGAACTGTTAACGTCCCTGATAATACAGAAATATTTAATATAATTAATAATAACTACTTTATATGAATTAAATCATTTTATACCTAAACAGAACAACCAGACCAGGCTCGGTTCTCCATCTCACCGCCTGAAAATCGATAGCTAACGCGTCAACCAGATGTCGGTAAGACAACAAACAGCGTTGTTGTAATGGCAAAATAATCGCAGCTCAGACGTCTGCAGCCAATTGTACTCTTTAAATAAAGCAGTTGAAGGCGAATGCAATCGCCGCCTGAAGCAGATCGGCGTTCTTCGGCAAATCCGAAGACGCCTTCGCATTGAATAAGCCGTGACATTACTGGGGATATTGGGTTATATACCTATTGTGATGATCAATTTGAAACATTAAATATCGAGTCAATGTTGAAATATTTTGTGGAATATGAATTTCGAGAAATATTTCCAGAGGTTTTTAAACTTATTGTTTTAATTGCTACAATTCCAGCAACAAGTAGATCGGTTGAAAGACATTTTTCTTGTTTAAAACGTATTAAAACGCATAGTTGGAACTCTGAAGAATGAACGTTTATCGTCGCTTGCACTTATTTCAATTGAAAAGGAATTATTTAGTATACTTCAGAAATCTGATGACTTCACGGAAAATATAATTAACAAATTTTCATTAATTAAAGATAGGCGCATTAATTTAAATTATAAAAAGTAGTAGGTATCCACTTTGTAATTGTCAGTCAATAATGGCGATGGTTAAGGAAGACTGTGAGGGGAGGAGGAGGCCTATACCCTAAAGCGCCCTAAAATAATGTATTATTGCCAACCCAATTTACATAATATAGGTATAATACTCAATAAATATATTTCGTTTATTCCAATTTATTTATACCCACAATAACTATTATTATTCACGAATAACAAAGAGGTATTAAGTTCAAAAAATCCTTGTGAAAGTCTATATTTTTGTATAAATGAAATTCAATCATTGAAATTCTGAAGTACCAGGAAAACGCGTGACCTTGAAAATTTTAAAAATTTTCCCCTGCGGCGCTATTTTTAAAAGTTGATGAAGCTCATATGCCGCTATCGCCTACCCTAATATGGATACCACGAGCCGCCACTGCAATAAATACAAACAAAATTACAGCTAAAAGAAAATTTTAGTATTTTCTTATTTTCTTTTAGCTGTAATTTTGTTTGTGTTTAAAAGACAGAAAAATCAACTGTATGTCAAAAAGTGCCGCTTATTATGTGTATAGGATATCCCAATTTCAATCATTTATCTTCAAAACTAAAGGAGAAAAGGGGGGCATACCATGATCCTGTTACACCCGGTATATTGAATGTGAATGTACACAGACGTCGATCTGGCCGCGCGTAAAGTGCATCCTATTCCCCCCGAATTCTGTCGCACTTTTTATTCTACGCATACTTAGAGAATATCACACTTTTTCTTATTCTTGACTAACAATATGTACTCGTATAACCATTCATAGATACAATAAATTTATCCAATGGTATGTAAACATGGTTACATAATGTAATTCTGCAATTACAAAAAAGAATATGTAAATGCGATTATATAATTAATAAAAACATTCCAGCCCATACTTCTTTTGTGGTTCCCTCGAGGTATTTATTAGATAGATTAATGAATTTCTAGTGGGATTTCCAGACCATATGTGGGGGGTAAGGTGGTATTTAGTTGTATAAAAATAAACACATTAGCGGTAATATGCTATTAATAATTAATTAACAGTTAATATCTGATTCGTATTCTTAGAAATTCGTATAAAAAATAAAGTTTTTAATATATTTTATAAATGCATCTGCCTCTCTCTTTTCATCAAATTTAAAATAACAAAATAATAATTTTTTTAAGTTTATCAAAAAGTAAATCAAGTATATCAGTATATCTAGTATGTATGTCCATTTGTCAAAAGGATGTGGCATATATATTCTATGTTTAATTGTTTATTTACACTAATACGTAAATACAATATAAAAAAATACAATATAAAAAGTGAAAATCGCTAAATAAATGTTGTTTCTTCTTTGAAGGAAAATATCTTGCAAGGTGTAGCAAATTAAATTTTAGTACATACATCTATCTATCTGTACACAGTAGTAATAACATTATTATAGAATCTTCTACAGAAGAATATGCTGGTAAAAATTAAGTACCAAATAATTAAATTATTTTTGATTAACAGACATATTATTATTACATATTACAATGAAAATAATGATAGTTATAGAAGATAAAAGTTTGATAAACAAGTTGTATGTATAATTCTTTATACTTCGTCAGTCAATGTTCTTACCTGTTATATTCCTAAGGGATTCTATTTGAAACTATCGGTAGGTGTTATTGATATTGAGTTAGGAAACAGCTAGATTATATAACATAATGTCATTAGACCTTTACTGTGGGAGCACTTGGAAAACAAAGTAAATAAAAGCTAGTCTACCATTTTTATACTCCTTTGCGATTCTCAAAAAGTTAATTTTATCAAAATTATCTAATTTATCCACTTATATAATAATACCTAATTTCCAATTTTAGTTCGGGTTCCAATGGTGCCAACTGAGCTTATCGCGCTGACTCTTTGCACCGACCTTCAGTTGTCACTAGTGCATACTTGTGTGATTGTGCATACTTAATAATTATGTCGAATGTATGTGGAGCTAACAAACGACCATTTTTTGGCACCGTAAAGAAGTCTATGGAGATTTGTGGACGGTGCCAAAAGTATATGTTCAGTTTTCGACACACTTTTGATGTGCTGGGACAAAAGACACTGTAGAAAACATGTATACGAAATACATCTAAAAGAACTGGCGTAAAATAAAATATCCAATTTACATTTAATTTAACTTTTACGATGATCCCTTGTAATAATTTCGTATATTGGAGAATGGCAAATTTCGCTTGTTGTGGAATAAATACATCACGGACAATTACCTAATCGGACAACGCAACGGTGCGAAATAAGGTACCATTTGCAGGTACAAAACAATGGAATACTGGATTAAATCTGAATTACAAAATTCTAAACTTAGTTAAGTATGTTTGGATAAGAAGACGGATTCTAAAAAAATCTGTTATTAATGTTTAGAGTACGTATACTAAAACCTCTTAAACGTTTATTACTAGCTAGTACAATTATAATTTATGAAAATATACTGGCGAAATAATTACGATGGTGATGGTAAATATATTAGAAAAATATTAATTTTCATCAAACCAACTCTTAATATTTATGACTGATAGTGTCGCAATCATGCATCCTATAGGCTATTTGCCTACATGCTACGTGTAAACTTCATGTGTTTCATATTGTAGCAAAAGAAAATGTTATCCAAACGTAAGTGGATTAATATCACATATAAAATCAGTGTTTCCCAAATCTCCTAAACATATTCGAGAATTTCACAGATAGGATACCAACCTCCGTGAACCAGCACAGCTAATTTATATACGCTTGGGAACTTAATTACAGATAGAATGTTATTATTTGGAACATTTTCAAAAAATGAAGTCTACAGATTTAAAATTTGATCCTAAAATAGTAACTGCCATTAGGGAAAGTCAAACAAAGTTTCAATATGAAATCAACTTGAAGCAGGTTTCAACTTGAAGCTGATTTACAAACTATTCATAACAATTAAAAAGCGCAATAGAGTTAGATGCAATGGGCTAATTATAAAAAACTATAAACAAGTAATAAAGTATGCTTTTTTTCAGAGACCGAAGAAATATCAACATGCGCTGGAAAATAATAATCATGTTGAGTATTCTTTTCATATCATCTGTACTATCTATTCCTGATATAAATGGAGCCGGCAACTTCGTGGTAACCTCAACAGAGCCTCCAAAAGATCAACCAACAAAGGTACCTCTTCATTTACCTCTTTATTTACTTCTTCAAAGGTTACCTCTTCATTTTTATAGTTGTCATAATAAATATATAATATGATATAAACTAATAAAGATATTAGTTCATTATAAAGTTTCAAAACCATAGTGGTGTCATTAGAAAATCAAGCATAAGATAATCAATTGTGTGACTATATTCAAATAGCAGTTACACTACTTCTACTGTTAAAGCGCAGGACATCCATTATTTAGAAATTTTAATGATATTCAATGTATTTCAGGAAGTGGGGCCTTTATTACCAAAGATTTATGAAATGCTTATCGATACAAATGTAACAAATCGTTTTGCAAAAACCTTAGTGACTAGTAAAGTTAGAAATCTAGCGAAATCTTCTCAGGAAGCTACATTTTCCGTTGTAATACCGGATCAAGCCTATATTTCGGGATTTACGATGGAAATCGATGGGAAGTCTTACGAAGCATACGTACAAGAAAAAGAAGAAGCTAAAAAAACTTATAACGATGTGAGTACATTTTTATTTTACGTATATCGTTTTTTTTTAATTTGCATTTGAATTACTATACTGATCCTTAACTGTGAAAGCATATTTACCCTAGAAGAGTCCTATAAATATTCATTCCTATATCATTTTGTGAGTCAACGTCAAGAAGTGCAAATCACTACGAGTATACCAAACTAATTTTCAATAAACTTGACTTTTGTATATGCATATCGAAATGCATATTTCGATAACATTACTATCATCGTCAGAATGTTATTTCATATTCGAATGCAAACTCGAAAGTAATACGAAATGAACAATTTTCTACTAAAACTCTTAATTACTCTTAAACTTAATCTACTAAAGTTTAAAAGCCTATGCATTACAATACTAACCGTTCCAGTTTTGCTTACACCATATGCAAAGTACTGCTTATGCGAAATTTTACGAATCGTTTAGCGATCACTAAAGGCGCAACATTTTGAAACATGTCAATTTCTAATTCTATAATTATATTATTTTGCATAATTATATACTTCCTCCTTCTCCACCGCTTTGGAGCGACTCCTTTAAAATATTTAAATAAAATAAGTACCTATAAATGTGATCTTATTTGAAAGTGTTTCAAATTCTCTATTCAGCAATATGAGTGATCTTAATTACATGAATTCATCATTTAAAAAATATAAGTTTGAAAAGTTTGAACATTTTAAATGTGTTTGTATTTGTATACATTCAAATATGTTCTGAACCTATTATAATAGTATACTATATTAAATCTGACTAGGATATTAAATTAGTGTTATATTTAATTAAAAATTTAATGTAAAGATACTTTTTTGGTTTGCTACATCTGTGAGTACTTAGTCTAGTACTTGGAATCTTATTATTTACCATTTGTCGTATATGTCGTAAATTTCTTTTATTTTGACAATGAGTTAGAAAGTGTAATTGTAATTTTTCGAAATTATGGTAAATAGATGGAATGGTAAAAAAGTAGTAGATACTGCAGTAACAAAATTCTCATTAGAAGTTGGATTCATACTGGATATCCTAAGATACCAATCGTATTAGCTTGAATTATAAATAATCAAATTGTCGGACCATGTTTGTTGGATGCAACAGTAACTGGCGACCATTACTTGGATCCACTTACGATACAATTTATTAGTCCTTAGATCCAGAGTTAAGAAGAATTTTCTCTAATTACAATACCGTAATTTATAGAAATGACTGATATCAGCCTAATTACACCAGGTTTTGTAGTAGTACAAGTAACATTTACCTCAAAACAATTTCCCCAACAGGTTACTTAAAATCGATGGTCTATTTCAGCGGACCACATTATATCGATAACTTGAAAACTCGTTAAAGCAATAAATTAATCAAATCACTCGGAAAACAATAAAACATATCTTAGTAATGTCAACTACGCATCCATTGTTGTTAAGAAGTTATGAGCTACCAATATGAATATTTTATTTAGACTGTTTCGTATTAACATTTTCAATATGAATTATTTAATTATAAAATTTATTATGCATGAGGTTTTACAAAATTTAATAAGAGGAATTTAAAAACTTCACATTGAGGAATATGCTGAGTAGAGGATTTATAGCCGTTTCAAAAGGCTAACTGTCACTCACCTGAGGTGGAAAGAGGAGGTAATTTTCTTCAAATAACAATGTTTTTATATGTGTATGTCAATGTGAAATGGTTTTTGCTTCATGTTTCTATTTCATCAAGCAAATGAGATATTGTATGTAAAAAAAGATATTATAAAACACCCTGTAAGTCTACATTTACCATCACGGGTTCTTTCCTTTTCAGTTTCTACAGTAAAGTTTATATTAGAGTAAATATTATACTAGGCAACAGATTTTCACTTTTTTGTGTGCATGAGTTCTTTTTACATGTGACTTGTTCCGTTTAGGTTAAAATGAACGAAAACCATTGGTATAATGACCTGTATTTGTTTTTGCAGTCACTGAATAGTTTTCTCTATTTTTCAAACTTTACTGCCTCATTTTCGCCTTAACTTTGCTCTGGGCGCCAACCCAAAGGTCCTTTCGATTTAGGAGGCTCAAGTGAGTTCCCCTACACTGCGAAAGATATATCAGAGCAGTCATACAAATAAAGAAAAGTACGTTTGTAGCTTTGATCCCCGAAAGAAAGACAGTTATTTAGTCTTTTTTGTCGCTTTTTGCGAAAAAAATTACTTTAACGTTATTTTGAAACGTTAATAGATGGGGTAACTGAATTTTATTTGACCAATCAACAGGATGTGAACGATTTGGTGAGATATCTCGATCTTCCCAAGTCAAAAGCAGAAATCTTGATTTCCAAACTCAAAGAATGGAATTTGGTGGACAAATCCGTGCACGTTACAGAGCAGAGAAAGCGTCACCAAACGTCTGCAAGCTTCTTTACGGAGCAGGAAGATTTGTGTTGTTGCTCGACCTCCAGGGATTGTTTGAGGAGATTTGAATGGATCTGAAGCCAAACCAACGGCGCGTGTTTATAGACGGTTCCTCTAACAGCTTACAAAGCGATACTTCTGCATAACGTTAACCAGTACCTCTCAATTCCTATCGCGTATTTCACCCATCTTAAGAAAAACTATGAGAGTGTCTTGCTGGGAGTGAAGATCTTGCTAGGAGAAGTTAATTACGAAGACTACAACTGGGAGGTCATGGAAGACTTTAAGATGATATCGATTCTCATGAGCCTTCAAGATGGCTATACAAAAAACCCATGCTATTTTTGCTTATGGGATAATCGGGCGGACTCCGAACATTGAAGATAAGAAATTGGTCACAACGAGAAGAGTTTGCCACAGGTAAGCAGAACGTTAAATCACGGCCATTGGTCGACTCGTCGCCCTTGCATTATGTTAGGATTAATGAAGCAATTCGTTAAAGGGATTGACAAGGAATCCTAACCATTTAAGATTCTCCAAAAAGCGTTCCCTAAGCTATCAGAAGCTAAGGTTAAAGCAGGTATATTTGTTCGGCCACAGATTAAAGAAAAATCATGAAGTCAGAAGAATTTGCTCACAAGCTCAACGAGAAGGAAATGGCAGCTTAGGGCAGTTTAATCGCTGTGACAAAAGGCTTTCTCGGGAACCACAAGCGCCAAAGTTCGAGCACATGATCGAGAAGCTTGTGGAGGATTTAGGACAAATGGGATGCCGCATGTCTCTCAAAATTCATGTGCTTTATTCGCATCTTGGGAATTTTAAGGACAATATGGGCGACTTCTCGAAGGAACAAGGAGAGAGGTTCCATCAAGACATCGCAGAAATAGAGCGTCGTTACCAGGGGCAATGCTCCAAACATATTATGGGAGACTACGTATAGGAGCTTATTCGCGAAAGTTCTCTGGGGTTTAAGCGAAAGTCAAAATCTCGTAAAACTGTTCATTTTTTAATGTAATGTAAGTTGTAATACCTGATTATAGACTACATTTTAATTTTTTATCGCTGATGATTTTTTATGAAGACGAATATATGTATCATGTTTTCGTTTTTATGTACGCGTAAATACTGCAAAGGGCGCATCTTTCACTTTGTAATTAATATTCAATATTTTTAAAAATACATTTAAATGTTAATAAAGTGAAAAGACTGTAACTTTCCATTACTCACACTCTTATTACCCCCTAGTCAAAATTAGCGATGCTAAATCGCACTTATTTAGATAAACCGCCTAATCAAAAAGCGTAAACATGTCATTCTTATTACAGTTATAACCGTTTTAAGATTATAGCGAAGAAACATTTGATTGGACATTGTATATGGATATTGGCTACATTTTTATTCAAGACTTCGAGAATAAAAATTATTGCACTTAAAAATTTGTCATTACACCACAACTTTATTTGCACCCACAAAAAAGGCTCTCGCAAACAAAATTGTGTAGTCGTTCAAAGTACAATACTATATGTCAACTAAACCACAGTAACTCCATTTATTTACAGATAGTGTTAAAGTCATTTTTTTCGCAAAAAAATGACAAAAGAGGCGATATAACGCTCTCTTTTTCGGGGAAGAAAGCTAAAAGTACCTTTTCCTCTCCCTTTGAGCCCCCTAGACTAAAAAGAACTTTGGGTTGGCATCCAGACCAAAGTTAAGTCCAAAAATTCGGCAAAAAATTAGCAAAATCGAAAAAACAATTCAGTGACCGCAAAAACAAATCTAGATCATTATGCCAATGATTTTTTTTCATTTTAACCTAAATCGAATTAGTCACACATAAAAAGAACCAATGCATAAACTCGTGTTGACCGGTGAATGAAATTATTAAAAATTTTTCGGAACTTTTTAAATAAATTCTTAATACAACTTGGATTTAAATTAAACGTAGAGTTAAAATAATTTAATTTTAAAAGTGGCAAACATTTTAGAAATAAAGGTAGATATTAAGCTGAAAGAAGAATGTATCTATATATAGGGCGTTTTACCTAGAACAAGGAAGTTACTGAATACTTTCATTATAAGGGAAAGTGCAATGACCTTTAATTAAAATTATTTGTTTAAATGAGAATACTTAAACAATTATTAACATCCATTACTAGAATAGCCATATAGTTCACAATTTGATATATATTACAACATGGTAGAGTTTTGCAAGAGCCAGTCGTATTAATAACGCAAAATACTACGAACAAAAATATAGTGTTTAGACTTTTTTTTCATTAAAATTGTTTAAAATTTAGGACAAAAATTTTGCGTCAGCATGATAAAGTAGAAACAATGAAATAACAGAAAAATTTACCTTGTATAATAATGGTATCCATCTCGTTCGGGACCTACCTGCAAAAAAAGGTATATTTAGTTGATTAGAAATTACAGATACGATTCAAAAGAAATATAATATCACCGTGAACACCAATAAAATTTATTTTATGCAATATATCTAATTTAAGAAAAACAATATTCCTATTCGACTGTTAATTTCTCCTCAAAGACCACTTTATATTTTAATGAAAACCAAAAGACCTAAATGCTCAACTCACCTATTTAACTCCTTCCCTATTCCAATCGTCTTTAGAAATTTCCATTACACCCGAATCACAAAATACGTCCAAATTGTTTATGTACACTCACTACACCTCACATAACCACTTCACATATTGACAGTTTAATTAAATCACAACTTAACAAGGAAAATCGATTTTAACAAAGAAAAATCACTACCGCACCTCACTTTCATCTTCACCCCGGCTCCAAGTGTTTTAATGACTGTACAATAAATCCCACGTAAATCCAAAACTTCAGTTTTTTCGCCGTAACAAAACATGAGTTGATATCTTTTTCATACCTTAAATGAAAAACGGATGACAGGATATCTTATTTATAGCGTTTTTTCTTGCTTTATTCGAATATTGTTTGTAACTTATTTATTGATAATTTTAGTAAATCAAATATTTTTTGTGCTTGTCTTCAGCTGCAGCTAGTGCATGCTCACTTAGTTCTCCTGATACTTTCTGGAAATTTCTAGCATTTTGATATAAACGTTTGAAATTTTTATTCCGAATTGTACGATATTCTGAGAAGAATATAATTCTGCGTACAGGTATGCAGAACATGAATATTGATTTATATTTTGATATACCTGTAAGTAAAATATATATTCCCTTAAGAAACTATATATCTATAAATTTGCACTTAAGTTTTTGAGATATCTACTAGAAAACAATTTAAGGAATTTGCCCTTGTGACTACTTTATACAGGGTGAGTCGGGAGGAACGGACCAAACTCCAGGAGTGTATTATATGCGTGAAAATAATGTAAAAAAACTCAACTGTTGTTATCTGATTTTATTTGTTTTCAAGTTATAGCGTAATTAAAAATGTTTATCTAGTATATGTATTACAAAATGCCACACAAGTATTCAAATTTAGAATATGCAAATATGGTGTTTGTTTATAGTTTTTGTAATGGGAATGCTAGAGCTTCTGTTGAAGAATATCGTTAACGGTTTCCACATCACAGATATCCTAATAAAATTGTATTTATCAGCTCACGAAGAAGTAGTATTCAATTGGGCATTCCACAAACAAGAGTAATAAACACACTCCACCAGCAAGGCTTGCATCCATACCATGTACAGAGAGTACAGCACCTACAAGTAACATGTACCTATGACGGCATTGATAATACTCACAACTGTCATGTATGGTCATATGAAAATCTCTACGCAACAGTCGAAAGTAACATTCAACATAAGTTTTCGGTAAACGTGTGGTGTGGTATGGTCGATGGTTATTTAATTGGCCCTTTCATTTTGGAGAATCGCCTCACAGGAGACAACTACTTAATTTTTTACAAAGTGAATTACACGGACCACTAGAGGATGTTCGTTTGAACATCAGAATATAAATGTACTACCAATACGATGAAGCTCCTGCACATTTCGATCGTCAAGTCAAGGAACATTTGGACGAAAGATTTCCAGGGCGTTGGTCCTATTAGTTAGCATCCAAGATCACCAGATCTCACAACACTAGATTATTGTTTATGGAGCTGGTTCAAAGATGAAGTGTATAAAGTAAAAGTGGACACTCGGGATGCACTAATTCAACGTATTAGAAATACTGCAGCCGATCTTAAACAAAGACATAACTCAATCAGTAGAGCTACTAGAGTAGAGCTAGGTGTCCTTCGTAGAAGAAGCAAAGAATGTTGAATGGCGGTATTTTTGAACATTTATAATGCTATGATTACCAAAACGTTAATGTTTGAAATTTTATGTATTTTTAATTACGCTATAACTTGATAACAAATAAAAATCGAATAACAATATTTGAGTTTTTTTCATTATTTTCATGCGTACAATACACTCCTGGAGTTTGGTCCGTTCCTCCCGACTCACCCTATATTTCTAGATTAAGTAAGTGATTCATTCTTCATAATACATTTAGTTTGAAGAAGACGAAAGTAAATTGATTGTATTTTAATATGTCAATCTATGTAAATGAAAAATGTAGCTATAAACAGATTACTATTTTAATATATTCATGCATGGAGTCGTTTTAGAATTTGAAACTGACATTTTTACTTAACCAGACCCAGGAATTTACTTAAATATCTTAATTTCATGATTACAGTTATTTATTTATTGATTCTAGATTGCGAATTATTGGTTTTTCATTCAAGAATGGAGATTCTATTCCAAAAGAAAATCATTCGAGAATGCAAAAATAATAAATAATACTTTCCATGGGCAAGTAATCATAGAAACCACGTAAACAAAGTATCAATAGTTATAAAATCGAGAAAATTGTTTCTTTTGAATTATTTGTCTTATAATAATTATACATTGAATAAATATATTAAGTTGTTAAAATTATTATAGATAGTATATGTGCATGCGTGGTAATATCCTGAAATAATTTAAGTTCATAAGTTCTACGAAATATCTATCTAATATAAGAATAAATAACAAATAAAAGAGCGTGACCAATTAGAAAGATTTGTTTATTGTCTTTTAATATAAATAAGGTGATATTTTTTATATTTATTCATTGGTTAAGCACTAATTTATGTGAGCATTGTTACTTCTTCTGGCTATTTATAATATCACGAAACATTGTGTCATATCCTGTAAAAATTACTAGATTTCATTACATTTTAATTTAAAACGTAGATGAGTGTGAACAGTAATATGCGTGATAAGTATGTTTTGCCACATAAATGCTTCATAATGTTTATTCTTTCCTTTCCTTGTTTTCTTACCGACATTCTCATTTGAACAATATTTATCTCTTATATATTTAATATTAATAATATGATAATAAAAGTGCTCATTATTTGGCTTTGTTTAATTTTACATGCAACATATTTTACTTTTCCGGACTCCACTATAAGCGAAAAATTAATGCAATCGTGTAAAGAAAAAGTGAAAAAACAAAATTTTTGTTTGGGTTTATTTTTCGTTTTTCGGTCTAAAAACCAAAAAAAATGGTTTTTAAAAATTTTTTGCTGTGTGTGTCGTCGTTGTCGGCATTTATTCTTGTTAGCACGATAACTCAACTAAATCATGTCGGATCGATCAGGTTTTAATTGATTCTGATCGGGGACGTCTCCCAGACAACACCTATTGATTTTGAGGTGGATATGATACACCCCACCCTGTTCATGGGCCATGAGATAGTACGAGGGTGAACTATTTGAAAAAAGTAAAACTGTCGCATAAAACACATATTCTGCATTTATGTGTTGGTTTATTTTTTCTCGGCCACTTAATTTCGAGATAGAGATGTTCTACGTGCGGAAAAGTCCGTTTTAAGGTTTTAAAACTGTTTATTCTTTGATGAAATAATCAAATACGTATTTGATTATTTTAGTTACTACCTTTCAAATGCATATATAAAATTTATTAAATCAATTAAATATGTAAATACAAATTATTGAATGATTTTTATGCATACATATATTTTTTTAATTATTTTCAAATTATTACTTTTATCATACATTCTGCAATTTTAGCCCTAAAGAAACCTTAAAAATTAACCGAATCATGGACTCGAAATGGAAAAATATAAAATTTGTATTTCGAATCTGTCATATAAAAGTTTAAAAGCAATAGAAAAAAATTGATTTTCTTATAAATAATCTATGGTTGCGCAAATTGAGTAAAATGAGTCCATTGAGTAGCTAAAAAATGCTTACCAATTCTTGGCGATTTGTTTTTTATAATATCTAGGTAGTTTAAAAGCGGCACTTTTGAAGCTCTTCGTGGAAATTTTTCTAGAAATTATGTAAAATACGCTTATTAACAATGGAAAAATAATATTGTTGAGGTATATATTATTAGATACATTTTAAGAAATTGATCGAGGAAGCCGTTACTCTATGGTAATATAATTCCAACGCAATTGAGTAAAACAACTACTAAGTTGTTATACTAATATAGTGATATAAAACTTAGTAGTTGTTTTACTCAATAGGGGATCATAGTATCGATACGTAAATGAAAACACTGTTCTGTATACGTAGACACCTATCACAATGTTGGTTTTATAGGGTTCTTACATTGTCTTGGAAAATAATCATGTTCTTGATGTTCTTCTGGGTTCTAAAATTCATTACTATGTCAGTCAGACTCTGAAGATATCGCACTTCTGTAATATTTACCCTTCATCGTACATATATAATTTTTGTCTAACAGTGTTAGCACTAAAATTCAGTGATTCAGATTGTTCGAAAACCACAAGGAAGATGCAAAGTGTCACCTATCTTAGGTTATCGCTAACTGCAGACCGGTTTCGACCTTATCTTGGGTCTCGTCAGTGCAGTGTAAGCGAGTATACCTTTGACATATGAGGTTCACATCTTGTAGATGCTCTGCTCTTACATTTTCACAGCATCTACAAGACGTGAGCCTCATCTGTCAAAGGTATACTCGCTTACACTGCCTATTCTTTATTATATAAGGTATTTGCAGATGGGCTGGAGTATAATAATCTCCTTACTTCAGTAGCTTGAAAATTACCCTCTGCGAAGTAAAACTTTGCATTATATTGATATATGTATAGCATTATATTGATATATGTATAACATCATATAGTTTATTTCATCTCTATTTGCCAAATAAGAAATCCCAAGCGGCTCTTATCTCATACCGTGGATTGTTTTTTTGGCTAGGCTCAGGTAGACTGTTCCGTTTATCGGCAAGATAAGAGAGTTTTTATTTGGCAAATAGCGATTAAATGAATAGTACATATTTTATTTCAGTTATTCATTTATTGTTTAATAATTCTTTCAATTGTCACATTACAGGCTATAGCAAGTGGCCAGGCAGCAGCGCACGTAGCTGTTAGTGCAAGAGATTCCAACCGATTCACGGTATCAGTGAATATTGAACCACAAAGTAAAGCCACGTTTTACTTAAGATATGAAGAGCTCCTTCCCCGGCAGAATGGAAAATATGAATTAGTCTTGAATATCCATCCCGGTCAACCAGTCAATAACTTAAAAGTTGAAGTAAATATAATATAATCGCTATTTTAAAATCCGTTTTTCTTTCGTGTTTTTACGTTTAGGTCCATATTGACGAAACTCGTCCACTTAAATTCGTGCGAACACCGTCCATTAGATCTGGAAACGAAATATCCAAAAATGATGAGAAGTTAGACCCGCTTGCTAGCATCCAAACGGTCAACAAGACATCATCCATAGTCACATTCACACCTGACGTCAATAGGCAGAAACTATTAGCCAGTATCCTAGGGAGCAAAGAGGAAGATGGACTTTCTGGACAGTTTGTCGTACAGTATGACGTTGAACGGGATCCACATGGTGGAGAGGTAAAAATAAGAAAATATATCTATTAGCCATCTTCTTTTTCTATTTGATTATTACCTTCAGTTGATAATATTTTAAAAACATTTTAATTGAAGTTGAAAGTAAATATTTTCATACACAATTTTGTTTGATTCCAAAAACGTTTAAATATATCATAATTTATACACGAACTAACAAAAATATTTTCTCTTTTTTCTATTATAAATATACTATCAAAAATCACTTCCTGATGAATTTCAATCGTTAATTACAATTTGTTATCACAATTATTACAAAAACATGTATTTTATACTAGACTTATAGAAATTATCCTATATGTTTTTATTAACATTTTTGTAATTTACTATTATTTACTAATTCCACTTATTCTATAAGTAATTTTCACTATATATGTATAAATTTTCTACTTGAATAAACCATTATGTGTGCTTTTTGAATTAAAATACAATTACCCAAGTTTTGGAAAATTATAGTACTCGGCTACTCGACCATAGTTTTTTAGCCATTCAGTTTTTCTTTATTGTATTGATGTCCTTACCTGTAATGTTATGTATCATACTAATATTCGTGAAGATAATTCGAAATTGTCTATTCCATTATTTGCAAAAAATCAATATTAAAGAAGTTTGCACACACTTAAATCGGATTTGCTTCCCCTAATGCCTTAGGTTTCGGAGGGAAATGTTACACATATAGACGAGGATAAGTACAACCAAACTCGGGGAGAGGTGCCAAACTTCCTTTTGAAACTCGCTCCTAAGGAATATAATGACGCCCGCGATACTGAACTGAAATCCACCACTTTAGGCCTTAGTGCGAACGATAATTATTGCAGTTACCTCTATAGAAGAATACGATAGGTCACCTGTCCATGCAGTGGCCGCGGAACAAATTACTGCACTTTTATTAGGTCCTCGTCGGTCAACTCACCTGAATGCTCATCGTATTTTCATCTAGATATTAAAATATTCCTTTTTCTTTCTAATATTTGTTTCCTAAACTGATTAAAATATATTAATAATTTATGTATCTTACAGGTATTAATCGACGGTGGATACTTTGTACACTTTTTCGCGCCCAGCGACTTACCTCCCCTTCCCAAACATGTAGTCTTCGTCTTGGATACAAGTGGAAGCATGCAGGGAATAAGGATAACGCAGTTGAAAGAAGCCATGAACAGTATACTGTCAGAGCTTAACGAAAAAGACGTTTTCAACCTAGTAGAATTCGGTACAATAGTTAAAGTGTGGAATGTAGAACAAACCGCAATTCAATACGAATCCGGAGACGAGAGCTACTTTTACTTGGAAGAAAACATTCCTGAGCCTGTTTTCGAAAATAGAACAGTACGTAAAATTAATTATTATTTTTTTATATATATAGTAATGAAACTTTAAGGAGCAACCTTTACCCTCGGCTTCTCCAGTAAACGAAGCCAATATTAAGAAGGCAAATGACGTGGTTAAAAAGCTCAATGCCTTTGGAGGGACAGATATACTGTCTGCATTAACAATTGGTCTTAAGTTGGTCGAAAACAATTTACAGAACGACAAAACACATCAGCCTCTAATTGTATTTCTAACTGATGGTGAAGCAACTGTGGGTGATATAGACAATGACAGTATTATTAAAAATGTAAGTTATAATTAGATATTACTTGACCTGACACAAATCTAATTTCATATATTCTAGATAACTAAATCAAATGTCTACAAAACTCCGATATTTTCCCTATCTTTTGGCGACGGTGCAGACAGAAAATTCTTAGAAAAGATATCTTTGAAGAATTTAGGATTTGCGAGACATATTTACGAGGGTGCTGATGCGCCATTGCAACTTCAAGAATTTTACCGTCAAATATCTTCACCTTTATTGTCCAAAGTACAGTTCAAATATGTTTCTAATGTTACAGAAGTTACGAGAACTGAATTTCCAATCGTGTTTTCTGGGTCCGAGATCGTTGTTTCTGGGCAGATAATAGGTAAATAATAGGAATAAAATAACATGTTAAACTAGTGAAATGTACTCATGTTGTTGATAAATTTATTAACAATAATTCGTGTAATTATTATATTATATACAGATTAGTTCAAAGGTATTGAAACCTTATTTTTTTAGTACTTAATGTAGCTAATAGGGTAGATTAAAAAGTGATATTGATAGTATTATCAATATCACTTCACTAGTTTAACATGTTATTTTAAATGAAAGAATAATTTTTTGAATTCCTTCGGTAATTCTACACAAAATTTGTATAACGTTTCAACTTATTCCTACACCTGACAAATAATAATAATACTCGTCCTTTTCTTCCCACGGGCTTCAGCTCAAATTCCTTAAATTCGCCGTTTTTCTTATGCTACTCATAAATAGATGTTACTTTACACTTCTTTTTCTATAACCGTTAATTATTCAAAATAAAAAAGAACTGATAAATATTCCAACTTTATAAAGATTATTAGATAAAATTAGAATACTTATAACATAAAATCCTAATGTCAATCACAACACGTGAGAACTTTACAACTTCTTTCTACACATAAATGGCTATGTATCTATTAAACTCTTTTTTATGATTGAGTAAGCTATTGCAGCTACCGATGTAACTGCACCAGTGCATAATAATGTAACTCATTAGTGCACTCTTATGGATAGAAATTGCAACCATTTTGAGAAATTCCAAAAATAAAATTGAAAATAAGGAAAACTGCGGGATTTATGAAATAATTTACCAAGATTGTAGGAAAAAGGTATTGGGCAAATTTTATATTTTATATATACAAAGAGAAATTTTAACTAGTGATAATGAGCACATGGTCTATTTAACATATAGGACATTAGAAAAATTTTCCATTGCCCAATATGCTTTCGAAGACAATCATAGAATATACTCTAATAACTGTCGATTCTAGTATCTATTAGATGCCATGTAAAGTATTAAGATAACTAAATGTGATAATAGCACAGACAAAGATAAGGGCCCTATATCTGACAGTCCGTTGTTTTGTTTGATACGGTGAAGGACCACATAAATGGATCAGTATTAGCCTCAATATTATCCTCATTACTGTTCACTAAACATTAATATGAAAGTTAAAAATGTAAAGTTTAGAAAAAAATTAAGTATTAGAAGAAATGGCGCAGTAAACCCTAACAAATTATTCGTTCACTATTCACTGGCCATGAAAAAAAAGTTAGGTTATTAGTGAACAGTTCATAAAGCTGTAAACTATTTACAACGGTTTACTGAACCTGTACAAAGTTTTGATACAAATGGAAATTAGAGGTAGTTTAAAATTAGGTTTAACCATCTCCCAATTATGGATTTATAAACATCTCCCAGCTACCTCTGCTGGCGAAACGCGCGTCGAGAAACGTGTAATCATTCGGTGGAAAACTAGTCTCCTATTTTTATTCTCTTTATTATCAATTTTATTATTATCTTTTTATTATTCGCTTTTAAATATCTTATAGATCCCAGCTTTAATCCACATGCCGTTGAAGGATGGGGCATTAACGGGCCAGTTCATCTTGTACCCGTCGTCCAATCTTCAATTGCTCCACTAGAAAGACTATGGGCTTACCTAACACTCAAACAAATCTTAGAACGGCGGGATGCTGCAGATAATAAAACTGCACTGACACAAGATGCTCTGAAATTGGCCCTTAAATATTCGTTTGTGAGCGACGTTACTTCGCTTGTGGTTGTTAAACCAAATTCAACGGACGCCGTGGATACAGAAGACGCAGCATCTAACAATGATCGTATGTATTTTTATTACTTTAAATAGATTAATTCCTTAACTCATACATAAATTGTTTTTCAGGTTATCCAATAATTGCCAGTGGTAAGAAAATTTCAGTTAAGAGGGTTTTAAAATATTAATGTACCTTTGTTTCTTGTAGGATTACCTTTAAGTTTAGGAGCCCACCGTAAGTAACATTTTATTTAATTAATTATTATTAATGAGATTGCGTTTTTAAGATATCTGCCATATTAATGAAATAAATTTAAAATATATGTTTCGTTCCTCTGATCATTGGATTTTTGTCCTATTCATGAAATTATACCATTACTTATGGAAAAATGTAATAATCCTGATCAACTTACGGTCAGTTGAAGATTGAGATGTTTCAATGGGTGCCTACTAAAAAGTCAAATAGGCACTATCTAGATATATAGTTAGATCTCTATCATAATCTCCAATATTTTCAGGGAATACTCATAAATCTATCATTGGCTGTATCTTACACAGAATCTCTAACGGACTCTGTCCATTGTCGATCTTCAATTGCCACTAGATATGGCGGCTCTAATGAAAGTACCACAAGGAACCCTAGTTTAGTATATGCGGGCCTCTGTTCACTGTTACCCTCTATAAAATCCTAATCCAATGACCCCGGATTATTTCTAAGGCTAGCCGCATAGTGGAGCGGCGTTAAAAGCGAAGATAGACGCGAAGTAGAGTACAGAGCAAAGTGAGCTGTGAGGGAAGAGAACCGTTGTGGTGTTGTCGATCCTTTTGGTCTCACAACGGCTTTCTTAATAACACTTCACTTATAAGCAATTCTACATCCATTTCAAGGAATTGAATTGACAAAATCACTTGTGAGAATAGCGACGAAAACAAGTATGTTTGATTACTTCGCTCTTATCCCTTGTAGCAGCGCTCATTGTCGCATTGCTCTCGCACCCACTATGCGATGTTCTATTGAACTGCGTGTATTTGTTCGTCGCTCTTCTCTTCCCACTTGTCGTCGCTTGTATCGCCGCTCCACTATGTGGTTAGCCTAAAGATTTTCATTTATATCCCATAGATTTCTGATCTTTGGACTGCACTGCCCCATGCATTTTTTTATATTACACATTTTTGTCGTTCCATAACGAAATCGGAACTGCAGCTACCTATGTGATAATAGCCGAATCAATGAAAAGGGTGAAGACACACACTAGAAAGGGTCAGTGGCAGACTAAGCCCATCGGAGGCCCGGGGCGGCAAAACTAATTGTAAATGAGGCCTCCAGTCTGCTCAGAAATTGATATATGATATATTTGTAGTGTACATTTTGTACATATGAATAGGCCTGATGATAGGTACAAGTAAGTAAGTACCTACCTACGTTTATATTTTGTGTATGTACGGGACCCCTAACTTCAAACAGCCTCTTACTTACTGAACATATGTTCGCCTTGTTTTGGATTTGATTAAAAAGGACTTCTCGAGATTTGGAGGCCTCCAGAACCAGAGTCCTCCCTCTCCCCATGGTTCCATTCAGACTCATTTGGGCAAACCGTAACTGCATTGATAAATATTATTTCTCAACATTAAAGGTAGCTTTACTGTTTTTGGATATCTCATTATGAAAGTGTTAATCATCGTCCCTGTGCGAAATCACACCTATCGGGGAATTGTATTTCGCATATTAAGTTTTATTAAATATTTTCATGTAGAAAACCATAAATGCAATTCTTATATATTTTCTCAGACCTCTATGTCAGTGTATGTAGTCTGTTTAAGAAAAACAAAATGGAGTACAAACATTATCGTCAAATAAGTCTTCTTAGGTATCCTCCTTCGACACTGATACACAGAGATAATAAAGAATATGAAAATATGTTCATACGTAAGATGTTCAACCCTACAACCTCATATATTGGTATTTATCTCGAGGACAAGTCGGAACTGTAACGTAAATTGGGCATGATCTTAACTATCCAGTGATGTAACTGAAATTAATTATATTTCCACTTCCAATTCACATTCACGTATTGTTCTTACCTTATATTTTACTTCATATGTGTTAGTTGTTACATATACAAATTATTTTAATATTGAAATTATTATTATCTAATAATAATTTCATATTATTATTATCTAGTCATAATTTATAATTGCGTTGAATAATACCCTTCACATAGCATTTTTATATCAAATTGTATAAAATTTACTATATAAATATTGATCATATTCTTATACCACAGATTAAATACAAATAAGTAAATACAGAATATATTATTATAGAATATTTGATTTTCAATTTTAAAGAAACGAAAACGTACTTATACGGACTATTGTTATACCTATAAAAAAATATTAACTAGTATATCAACATTGAAAAGTGTTGATTTAGCAGTTCTACCTTCGATAATCGATATGTTATTATGTTACGAGAATAGCATAAGAAAAATATTGTTTGAAAATAATCGGATATGGTCCCGATCGAGCCTCTATTAAGTCTATCTAGTATCAAAAAATAAATATTTTTCATAGATGCTACGATTCTTTATATGAAAAGTACACGATTTGTTGTGAAAAAATTAAAGAAAGTTTGTGGTATATTGGTATGTTTCTATGTCACGTGGTATGATTATATGTGTATTATGTGATATGTTTCTATATTACGTGATATGTTTCTATATGTATTATGTAGTATGTTTCTATATTATCCTATATTAGCTATGTGTCCTAAGTTTTCTATTTAATAGACTACTGATTTACATTTATTAAATAAATGAAATTATTAGTTTAACTACGCCTGTGTTCATGCAGGCGATAGTTGGTTAACATGATTATACCTAAATATATTTAAATTCATATGGATGTATTTCATTATAGTAATTATTACTTTAATTACTAATTCTATTAATTATTAATTATAGAAAGTAATTTAATTATAGTTTAAATGGTATTAACATAATATAAATTGTGAGAACAAATAGCAGCAATAGTATATTGTACAACAAGTGTCGAAAAATGCTTTTCGCACGTGTTTTACACTATACTTTTCCTACGGTTGCACTTAAATCACATTTGAGGGATGTATATCTTTTTCTTGTTTAAGTTTTGCTTTCAAAACGATGATTTCTTGACATAATAAAACAACAATTATTTAATTTTAATAAACACTTACTTACTATTATTAGTATTAGCAATAAACGGCATTATTAACAGCTAATGATAATTTCTTTAATAATAGGCAATAATAATCTTGTTACAAACAATATATATTTGAAGTTGTGATTAATAGTAAAATTACTGCAAATTTCTAAATGAATTCCTGGCATTTCTTTGTGCTGATTAATTATTTTTTTTACAATAGATGTGTTATTATATGTTTTTGAAGAAGCATTTCATTTTTTGGTAGAACATCAACATGTACCTCTGAATCTACGGAGTTTAACGAATTTACAATTTTATTGGACATTTTGATGCTAAAAAAAACGTTATCACTACTCCACGGTGTTTTGCGCACAGCGTGCGTAAAATACTGTTTTACAGTTGCGTTTTTAGTGTGCTTTTGCTTATTTTCTAAGGAACCGTAGGAAAAAATTATTTGAAGAAACGCAAATTCCTGTAAATTGGAGAATTCAAAATGTAGCTACCAAAAGATAGGATGTTGATCTTGTTTATATCCATAATCTGATCTTATTTATAGTTTTCTAAAAAGTATAAACTAATCATAAAAATCCCTAATAATAGTAATACTAATTTCACGTAAAGTTCTCCTACTCAAAGATATTATCTTAATTATAGATTATCACGAGTTCTTACATCTATATGTTTTTACAAGAAATCTATTGTTTCAGAACCATCAGCGTCTTCATTTTACTCAGGTATGTATTTCTAGCTACAGTTTCCACAAACAATAGATGATTTATTTTTCCTTAGCGGCTCCAGTAAGTGAACCGCTTACATATGAATCAGAAACATTTAAAATTGAGGATGTTACTTCCATAGTTTATACCACGGAACACGTTGAGTTTAGTACAGATTTAGATTATCGAGATCTAAGTGTTATCAAATTAGAATTGCCATGGTTATCATCGGTATTAAATGAAGATGGTACATTGGATCTTCATTCAGGTTTGTAACTTACATATGTATATACCAATAGAGTACAATATCTTTAAATAATATCATACCTACAACTATATTCTCCAACCTTTGGCACTTTTCATCTTATATATGTAATATAGAAATCATATATGCCCGTCATCAAAATATTTAGTGTTCAATTTGGAAGCTATCAGGCTGTCACACGCTATTTTTTTCAAGTTTGATATGTAGAGGATGGAAATTTTGATATGGAGAGGATTGCTATTTTTATTTTATTCTCCAGAGTTTTGTATCCCTCGGCGACAGTGGTACTTTTCCAACCGCCATCTCTATTGAGGATTATCAAATTTATGTACTGTGGTGTTGAACTGTGAGTCCAGCATCAGCCAATAATATAACTCAATATTTCCGAAAATAAACAGAAGCCAGTATATTGTCCACGTATTTAAGCAACATACTGGCTATTACCAATTTAAGAAATACAGTTTTTTGGAATTGGTCCAAGGTATTGATGACAATAGGCCGAAGAGAACATTTACAATTTTTGTTAGAAATAGAAAAACGTAGATGATCAGCAGGTTTAGATTACAGACAGATATATTTTCAAAATATTCATTCATTATATCAGTTCTCATATAGACAATTTTTCCCCTCTTACAGTTTTCATATGATCCGTCAATTACATAATACAGCCTTAAATAAAATATAAACTAATTGGTACTTAAGTTTTTAATGCTCAAATTTTCTGAGCGTTTATCTTCATTGATAAGATACGTTGATCCCCTTCTTTCAAAACTTGTTCGATATAACATAGTTTTAATATTGTATTTTGGATTTCTTAGATTCTTATTTTCAGCCGATTTTCGTTTCAAAAATATTTATTAAAATGTAATATTTAACATTTCCACATTATGCTTCATGTATATTATCGTTTTGTATATTAGTTTTATATTTTGAGGATATTTCCTCATATAACAGTATTCAGTTAGAATTATGTTTGTAAGGCGCAAGTTTTTCCTAGATATTAGATAGCCTGAAAAGTTAACGCTTTTCTTCGGCTACTGGAAATACAGCTTTGGCCATGACTTCGGCTATTCATTATTCGTCACATCGTTTCAGGATATCATAATAATTATACAAAATTAAAATCTGTGCTGGTTCGATTTTCACTTTTTATTTGTTAAACATAACAATTGTTTCGCCAACGCAGTGGCTTCATCAGATGCTGAGTACATAGACTAAATCAAGTAACGGCCCAATCAATTCAGAATAATAATAATTCCCTAACAAATTCACAGTTGTCCATTTCATTCACAATATAGAATTACATCATTTGTTCGACATGAAAAATACATATTATTAAATTCAAGGAACTAAAATTGTTACCAATTTGTAGGTATTTACAACCTGGGATTAAACCATACAGTTGCAGACCATCCAGAATGTACTAATGCTCCAAAGAATTCCACTGGATTATGTAGATTACTTCACGATTGTCCTAATGTATATGGTGAACTCACAAGCGAATATGTTTATCAAAAATATTTTTGTAGTCTGAATGGGTAACTTGCTTATCTTTAAGGAGCAACTTCTTATTATCAAAATATTACTTATTGTAGATATGCTGGCGTATGTTGTCCCAAAGAAGAAAATAAACAGAATTAATGTGATAAATGCCAAGATGCGAGGTATTAAAAATGGAACTCCATTTGGAAAAAAATAAGAAACTCGATAAATGGAGCTCACCCTTTTACCGTGTGTGTATAATGTACTTATTTTTTAATAAAGTTATATTAAGATGAAAATCTAGTTTAGTAGGTATAATTTTATGAATAAATTCAAGTGAAAGTAAGATATGAAATAAGATGAAAGCTATTAAAGTATTCATACTGTCTTTAATTACATTGAAAAATCTTTGAAAAAGTCTAATAAGAAAAAGGTAGAATAGTGGTGAACTTCACTCTTAAAATTACATTAGGTTATTTCTTACAAATCATCAGAGCTACAAGAATATCGTTCCCTCTTTAAATTTTGTAAAACTTTATTCCTTGATATTAGGTTTCACGTTTCACCATAATTAACTGAAATCATTATGACTTTTGTGTCAGATCCTCCTCTTATTTGAAGGACACAATAAAATGGGACACAAAAACTATTCTCAATTTTTGTGGTTTCGTTTGCATAAAATATTACATAAAATGTGATTTTTAAAATGGCATACTATTATTACTTAGAACGAAAATATAGATGTACTTGTGATAACATTCAAAATATACTAACACAATATATTATCCAGCTTTTATCTGTTTCTAATTAAATATATTTGTCTTATATTAAAGGAAATCGTCTGTAATATATACTGAACTGTACCCTATGAAATCATTAAATATGTATATAAGAGCAAGCAGCAGAATGTGGTTTAACTACATATCTTCTGGTTTTAACTTGCTTTTCGTCTATAATTGTTTCCACAAGAAACATTAACCAATAGAATGTTGAAGTTAAGTAACTCGTTAGTATAGTTTATTTCATCGTTACTTGCCAAATAAAAAATCTCAAAACATACCGTGGCATGTTTTTTTGGCTAGGCTCAGGTAGACTGTTTCGTTTATCGGCAAGATAAGAGAGTTTTTTATTTGGTAAATAGCGATGAAATGAATAATACATAGCTAGCTATTCTGTTACAAATTATTCAAGACCATTATTTGGGAAAGAGAAGAGAATCATGGTCTGATATCTAATATGGTGAATGGCGACATCAATGGATCAGCAAACTGAAAGTTTACCTCCTTATGGATTACTTACCAAGAAGAAAAATAGCTAAAAGAGAGTAAGTATTAGAAGCAATAGTATAATAAATTAGAACACATTATCTCTTAACTATTCACTAACCATGAAACTAATAGTACCTATTATAGTATGTAATGAAGATAAGCTAAATAATTATAAGTAATACTGCTGTTATTAAACGGTTGATTTTATCAGTTAACAGTATATTTCCTAATGATGTCAATTAGTTGTCTAAACGCGCATTTTATTAACGTATAATCGTTCTTTCTTTCAGTCTTTGAAAATTGGCCTATTTTTAGTTACCATGTTAAAGGTTCCAACTCTCCCAGGATTCACGGCTGTGCAAGCAAGTAATGACATTGGGCCATCATCTAGCAAACGAAATTCAAAGACTCGGATAAGTATATTATATAGATTTAACCAAGTTCATAAAATCGTTTCAAACTAAATTGATTTTAGCCTTCCACTAGGTTTAGACACAATATTGTGTGAATTGGAATATTTCTCTTCAATTTATTAAGCCAAAAAATATATTTGATAAAACAGCAGTAACATATAAGTCGAAAATCGAGAAAAGAACCACCAAGCCGCCAAGCGGTTATCAAAGTAGTTCCCGAATAGCAAAGCTATTACATAATCGCTCTAGGAAACAACTACTCCTCGGGCTAAAGCCCCGCCAGGCATTGAATTATACCCAGAAGCGATCCTCGGCCCCTTTCTCGTGTTTCTGCACGATCAGATAAGGTTTCAAAAAATAAAACCCGCTACAGGTAGGATTCGACATTTGTCCCGGATCGGAACCGAACGACATACAGCTGTAACCGCTTGGCGGCTTGGTGGTTCCTTTCTCGATTTCCGACTTATATGTTACAGACAGAGATCGTATCGATAAAGATGTATACGCCATAAAGTTCATTCGGCATTTGTCCTGAATCGGCGTACCGTGTACGGCACTGATGAGAACTAACAAGTTCGAAACAGCTGTATGTCGTTCGGTTCCGATCCGGGACAAATGTCGAATCCTACCTGTGGCGGGTTTTATTTTTTGAAAGTGATAAGACAGTAATCTGGTCTTTCCATACTTTACCAAACAGTAACATTTTACTGTATTTAAAGAGGAAATGATTTTTTACTATCGTCTTTACTAGCATTTAGGTAGTTTAAGATGTACATATTTCGATTTATGTACCACCATATGAAATTGCACTGAAATCAGGGACAGTCACTTAAGACGATTTTTAAGGCGGACTCTTATGATAGCCCATCCCATTTTCCTTCTTAAATGGCACTAGGGGCCGTAAATATATACCTATAAAAAATCCTTTGTTTATTTTCGGGTTTTCCGTTTAAATGCACCATACTAAGGGATTTTATTGGGAAGGTATCCTTCTTGCATGGAGGTGTATTATAATGCAATGAAGGTGAATGGGACCAACTTCCAAAATGGATATCTTATATTTTAGAAAGTAATTTACTTACAGTTATAATATTTCACCTTCTTATTATATCTTTAAAGAACTATAAATTCCATTCTAATAATAGTGGAAAACAATTTCATATATATTCTCTAATAGCAAAGATTATGTGTTAACATATTTACTATTTACCAGTTTTTACTAGCTCGTAAAGTTTGTGATACTGAAATATCAAAAATTATACTACATATTGTTTTTCAAATAATTCTGTCAAGATTAATCGATTGCTATTCATCAAATACCGTGCAAAGATGTTATTAATTCTATAGATAAAATAATGTTGACCAGGGGTATAGTGTGAGAAAAGAATCTAGGGATGTGATAAAAATTTTATAAGGGGAAGAGTGTCAGATGTATGGTAGGTCATATGAAAATGGTAAAAATAAAAAAAGACACTAAGCTAAAATGATTATGCCGAGGTATATATCGTAATTTTTAAAATGAATATCAATTCTTCAGTTTTTGTTTATCCAACGAAAACGTCTATCATTGTTTCTTCAAATGTTGGAGACGATCTCATATCTTCTAACAAGGCACTTTCAATATTTATTAATGCTAAAGCTGACAGTCTTTCTTGCTTTTGAGAATTTCGCAGATAAGTCTTTATTCTCTTTAAACATGAAAATGATCTTTAAGTTCCGCGGAACTGCTTGTGGCAGGAATAATCAAAATTAAACGACACAATTTTGATGACTCCGGGAAAACAGGAGATAATTGAAGGGACATAATATATTGGTGAAGCTCAAACACAATGCTCTTTTTCATATCGGGATCACTATAAATCACTGAAAGTTCACTTTTTAAAAGATGTGCTTCAAAGAATGTTCCATATGTATCTACTAAAGAAGAAAAAAGTTCGTCAGGAAAACGTTTTACGAATGAAGTAACTTGTGTGGTATCTAGATTTAAGAATTTCAGTTTAGAAATTTCACTAAACCGTTCACTAATGTTCAAAGTAATAACGTGCAAAACTCCATAAAACCAGCCTGCACAGGTGCTTTTCTTATCTTCTTCAGAAATTAAATCCAAACGCATCTTTTTACTTGGTGGTTGATTTTCTAACACAAATCTGTTCATACGGTCCCAAATGTCACTAAACTCGTTTCTCATTTTTTGAATATGTGATTTGAAATCGAAGATCTTTTTATTGCAATAACTAATATCTGATATTTTTGTCTGTAGAATTTTAAATAGACTCTCGGAATATGGGAATATTGCAGAAAACACTGCTAATAAGAAATTATAATCAAAGTCGCGCAATAAAGTTAAAAGACCTCTAGCACAAATAACAGTTTCTCAATCCCATTCCTCATTTTCATTTTCCACAATTACCTGAAACAGAGCTTCCAAATTTTCCTTATGTTATGGCGACAGTCGCCAAGATGCGTTCACATAATCGCATAACTGAGTCCGGAAATAACGACAACACCCACTTGAGGTTCCACTGTTGGCTGCGTAAGATCACTGACCTTTTCGCCCATCTAACGTGTAGCTTGGATGTAACGTGGACCATCACATTTCAGCACTGTAGCAAATAACGCGGGAGTTCAATAATTACGGGCACCTTCACGGCCGATTTGAAATAAAAAAAGTTGATGGTAGCGTTTAAAGTAAATAATGTATGTTTGCGGTCAGTTTAAAATAATTAAAAAATTGTAATAATTGAATAAATCGATTGCACTTTTAAATAACACTAACTTGCCAATTTTTTAAGGGATGCGACGCATCACTCGCATCCATGTACGCTACGCCCCTGATGCTAACTGAACTAGGGAAAGGCGAAATGGTGAAAGGCGAATAACGTTTCTATAAACAGGAAAAACCAAATTAAACTATTGAAAATTTCTCACATCTTATTCAAGGCGAAAGTTTATGCACCTCATAAAAACATTTTCCAGCATTTCTTGTATTACAGTACATTCGACAAGGATTAATTGTTTCAGTTTTTGCAAATTAGCTAGAAGAGTTCTGAAAATTATATTTTTTAAGTAAGGGAACATAGAATAGTCCCCAATGATCGAATAGGAAGACCCCGGAGGAAATCTGTGTATGCAAACTTATCACAGAGAGCTATAATGTATAAAACAACTATAGTTTTACAGTCTTACTAAAATTCATCATTGTGTAGTTCAAACAAATTCAATAAAAAGTGGTTTCTATATGCAATTACTCTTCGTCAGAAAAAAAGTTCAATTTGACAGATCGACCCTCGATACGTGTTTTGTCAACCAAGTTAGAATCACCTGTAGATAATTAAATCGGAAATTAATTAAGTTTTAATCATCTTCTGGTTATGTCAACTTGGTTGGCGAAACGATAGTCGAGAAACGTGTAATCTATGGGTATTCGTGGAAAACTGGTTTCCTGTTTTTGTTGTTGCATTGAAAGATCCAGCTCCTTCCCAGGACTACAATAATGTGTTTATTATAGAATTCTATTCTAGATTTTAAAACGAAACAATGAAATATATATATATATATATATATATATATATATATATATATATATATATATATATATATATATATATATATATATATATATATATATATATATATATATATATATATATATATATATATATATTATATATATATATATATATATATATATATATATAAAGAACAAATATACTAGAATTTTATACAATTCTCTGTGACACTAACATTCTTACATACATTCATAATGACTAATTGTTTTAATTACAATGACATCATTGTAATTAAAATAAAATGATCTTGAACTTTTCGATCGTTAAATTTTCCATAGTAATTGTTCGAAAAAAAACAAAGGGTAATTTATCTGCTTACATAGTAGATGAATTTATTAGAAAACATACATTTAGAACAACTCTAAACCAGTCTGTATTCCATGCGATTCGCAATTTACTAGGGGATTCTAAATAGTATTAAAAGATTTGGGAATAACATTAGTATACTGCTCTGAAAATAAAGTGTAACAGCAGTCAAGAAATCGCAAATATAAAATTGGAATCAATGAAAGATTCTGGATTTATGAAATAAATTCATAGGTATATTGGGCAGACGAACAGGGCGACTGTAAGTAGATTCAAGGAGCACGTGTTAAAGATTACGCACTTACTTAAAATATGGAAGATTATAAAATACTTCTTTATTTATAAATATATTTAAGTATTTATAAATACTTCTTCTTTTTTAAGTCTTTATTATGAAAATCTTCAGTTCAGTCTTTGGAAAGCAATCATAGAATAAATTCTAGTGTCTTGAAGTTAATTTAAATTATAACCAATATTAGACAGTTGACTATATTATAAAACATTAGTATAGCTAAATATAATAGCATGAATAAAGCATGACATATAGCATGACAATGGTCCTATAATTCATTGAATTATTATCAAACCTGATATTAGCCTATTAGCCTGAAATTTCGTGCTGATGGAAAATATCCAAACATGAAATGAGGAAATTCCCAAATTCCATTAAATAGCACACCAGTTCGAAAACAGTCATTTAACATTTGTGTTCCGTGGAAGCATCGAATAAAAATATGTCAGTTTAGCAGCATTTTTTATGTGTTTAAAAAAATTAGATCCTATTATCAATTCGTCATACAATCGATCAACTAACTTGCAATTAGAATTAACCAAGGTAATACATTTTCCTAAAAAACTTTTAATATAAATGAAATTTGACTGAGTATTTTAAATTCATATTTTTATATTTATAAACTCTTACAGAGACTCCAAGAAGGTTTTATGCTTATGGTGATTTTAAGGTGTATTTTTTAAGAAATAAATACCAAACTCTTTAAATTGTTCACAAACTATTTTCTTAGTTTAAGAAGATATTAACTGAGCCTTTGTTTTTTGTCCCAAAGATGCCCATTTGATTGCCTTTAAACTTCAAATGTAGATTAGTCAACGAACTCACCTAAAATAAAAATTAGAATTACAATGTTTAATACATAAATTATGTCTATATACTAAAAAAACCAAGAAGTTGCAAAAAATGTTAATTTTACATATCTCAATAAGATAGGAATAATAAAGTCGTATAATTGCAATATAGAGAAAAGTCTTATCTTTATTTTTGATTTTGAATAAATACATATGTGTAAAAATCGAAAATAGCACTTTGTGCAAAATGTATAAACACATGTATAAATTCAAACGACCTACTGCTTTAATTGTATTATTTATATATTTTAATTAATACATCATATTCGTAGTTAATATATCATAGGTCCATATTCCATATCGATAATATTTTTTTAGGGATTTCTTAACAGGTCTAAGGGAGTTATTAACATGAACATTGGCTATGCAATCCTCAACGTATTTTTTATGCTATTGCTTATTAATGTCACCTAATATCATTGACTGTTAGATTTAGAGCAGCCGTTAGATCAATAAATTGTTAAACTCAAAACAAAGCCTAGTCATCAACTTCAGCCGCAACGATCCATTTTTAGTACTAACGAACTTATTGTGGTAGGTTATAGTGTATATATGTCGGAGGCGGGCAGGAAAGAATCTGCTTTGGGGCAGATTTACTGGACTTTGGTCGCATTTTCACACACTTTATTACACTTAATAATTAATTAAACAATAACGATGAAATAATATAAAAGTCACTAAACAAAATAAACGAAATCAATAGTTAGTAAATATTAAAACTAAAATGTCAGATCATTAAAACGATAATTAAATTGCACGAAAGGAGCTAAGCAGTCCGCCACCAATAGTCCCGTGATACCTCGTCTCGCTATCTCGAGTCTTTCTCTAACTGAATTCCTACACGGGACCCTCAACTCGGTTTTGTTCTGCCCGCGGGAGAAATAGGTTTCCACCGCTAGCTCCGTCACATATTTGACATGACCATTTACGGTAATGTTTACGTCTTCTCGTAACCGTGTTTATGTCTGCATTCCATGCATTCCTATCTCGATAACCGGGGTGGCATGGGCCTATACAGAGGGTTGTCTCCGACATATATATAATTATGTATAGTCGACATATATATACTGAGTGTATATATAATTATATCAGCATCAACTCAGGACGTTTCACATCGATATGGGAACACATTGGCCTCATCAAGTTTTTGGATTATTGACATGTTAATGTTGATCTATAAGTAGTAGAATTACAGAGATTTTTTATGTTACTAAAATTATAGGGTCGATTTTACAATATACTGTTGTTTTTTTGTATGGAAGACAGTCGAGTAACAAAAAAAAACTATTTAGTTGAAGATTGAATAACGACATCGGAATTTGTTGAACGACCTCCGATTGTTCGTCTTCCTCTTTACACATAAAGTTACGACTTAATGATAGATTTTTGAAGTAATAGATATGCATGGCGGTTGATCAATATATTTAAAAATTGTATTTTTTAAATTAAATAACAAAAAATTCAAAAAGTAAATTTGTTACACAGCAATTATCGCAACTAAAGAAACACGTCAATTTTGATTTAAAGTTTAATACAAACAAACTATCAGCTCGGACGTCAATTAAAGCTGCAATAAAAGTGACAGTAAGAGTATTTCCTTTACTATCTTAGAACTTACCAAGTCACTGGGTATGACTACATCCCAGCGCGACTTGTTCTTCGATCTTCTTTACGAAGGAAATATTGTCATTGTTTGTAACTTTTATTATATTATATTATATATATATATATATATATATATATATATATATATATATATATATATATATATATATATATACATATATATATATATATATATATATATATATATATATATATATATATATGTATAACGTAATTACGGTGCCATAACATAAAATTACTTTAAACTAAATAACGATTTAATATGTTTCACGAGTAAGCAAATCGCAATGATATTGCACCGCCCCCTCGCTCATGTCGATGGCACCTCCGGAGAATGCCTCTAGAGGCTTCAAATTAAAAAACAAGAGTTTCCACGCTGTTCGCAATAATTATTAATTTTGTCAAAATGCCGACATTCGAACGAAAAGCATTTCATACATCGACCTAAAAATTTCGTGACACACACATAAAAACAGCCGTTTAATAAATATAGATATTATGATTTTTTCATTTTAAAATACCATGTTTCATAAATGAAAACAGTTTTTCTTTTCAAAATATATTCTGTGATAAGTAATCCTTTGTGGATGTTAATTTTCTACAAATTTTTAATATTTTCTCTACTAATTATAAAATGTTCCTTGATGTATTCTTAAATCGGATTTCTTTTAGAGAAAATAAGACAGTTTAGTTGTATAATTGTTACGCAGTGTAACAATTAAAATTCATGATTTCTCTGATACATTATGTAAGATAAATTATATACGGCATGAAGAAAATGTAAAAACATTATATAGAATTAATACAATTAATCTCAAAAAAAAAATACGTATGCATTATTTAAAAAGTTTATGAATTCTAACCAAGTAGGCAATATTTTCAAACAGATGTAGATATTGGATTATTGAGTATTGATTGTCCAATAATCGTACACTTTTCCCATATGCATCCCTCTAAACCTTAGTTCATAAGCATACGTACATAAAGTATCAGTATATCCAAAATATGTTGCTAAATATATATTCTATATGGTTAAATATTTATATTTAAAAAAATGTAGTTTACAATCAATGGCCTGCCAATAATTGTTAAAGGCTCTTAGATTTAGAACTACATGGAACATATACAGACTTTACAGTAATGAAAACATATTTTCTTAATAATTACCGTCCATGTTCCAATATTAATATTTTGAAGGTGTGAGTATACTCAACAATACTAATAAGTATTTGTACCACTTGGCAGGGAAGAATCACTCGACAGGGAAGGGACCGGTGGAACTCGTATGGATACCTAGGCATAATGGCATTAAGGGAAATCTAATTGCAGATGACCTTGCCAGACTCGGGACCAGGGAAAACCTCTATGGATCAGGACCTGCAGTGGGAATAAGTCGGAATCAGAGACCGCATAAATGGCTGGGCAAGAGACCAGCACTATAAAAGATGAAGAGGAGTAACGGGTTGTCGAATAACCAAACTCTTCATCGAATACTCAGAGATCAAGAATTCATTAAATTGAACAGGCACAAAGCCAGAATTCTGGTGGGAATCATTACGGACCACGGAAACATCGATTCATCTTCTTTATACCTGCTCCACACTGAAGGAGAAGAGGTACCTTATATTAGGGACCCCTGTTATCCAGGAGGATGCGAGGGTTGGGGCAGGGGACGTGCCTAAATTGCTCCTTTTATGGGATAGCATCTTTGGGTAATGATCCGTATAAGAGAGGATCGCCAAGGGATTATCCATGCGATCAGTGGCTGATGAGGCCTAAACCTATATAACATAATAATAATAATAATAATGATTTCGTCACTAGATGTTTACAAATCTGCTGGCTTCTATTACTCATGTATTGAAATAAGGCCAAAGTATAAGTCCATGCAATAGTCTGGAGAATTTGATGTAGTTAACTATATGTATATGAAAGGAGAGTAAGTAAATTGAAAGGAGAGTAAATAAACCAGCAGCCATGTCACATGATTTAGTCTTGCTACATTTTATTTAGTTTTCAATACATTTTTCAAAATTTTAAATTAACATGTTCCTCAAGCTGTTCTCATTGAAAGTAAATTGCTTGTGTCTGAATTGTCACATTAAAATGCACTGAACGATGTATCCTCGTTTAGCCTGCGTCATTGCGCATGTTACTTGGTAATAAAACTACGGGTTCCAATAGGCAGTGTGATGGACCATATAACGATTACAATGTTCTGTTTTAAGTTACGCAATAACTACACAATGGTAGTTCCAGTTTTAGTTGGAGCAACTTAGATGATCCTAAGATAAATAAGTGTGCATTCAAAATGTTATTTAAAGCGGTGTACATATACCTCAATATGTATACTGTTATTTTGGTGTATATAGGGAAGCTTCCTTACCATCAATTGAATCCACAGATATAGTACTGCAGCCGCAAGAAATCTCATCATACGGATCTTCTTTTGCCTTGCTAGCTTTACTTTGGGTAGAATTAATATTATCTACCGTATTATTTCCATCAGCTAAATAAATAAAAAATAATTGAAAAATTAAATGAGATTAGGATGCAGTCTACATTCTCAATATCATACTGATGACATGTTTTATTGCTAAAGTAGTTAATAAAGTACAAGGTTTCTCATTTGTTCATCATCTATAAACAAATATAAAGAGATTTTGGCATTTTTAGTCACCACCATTTACTTATCCATTAATTTATCTAACCAAATTCCGAGTTGATCAATATATACATTAGAAGAAGATTCAACGAAGAATACTAAGCGAAACCAAAGTAAGTATAGGATACTAGACCTCGGCCTCCCCCCACCACTCATCCTTTGAGGACCAGTCCTTGAAATTTCTTTGTTGCAGTGAACTGCAAGATTAAGCGACATCTCCACATCGATATTTAAAAAAATGTTGACCAAATTGACACAATACTTGAATAGTTTAATAATAACTTTAATGAACTTTTAAATTACCATTAGCCTTTATGTATCATAAGGATAACCAAATATTGCTCTCCATGGTTAACAGATACTACTAGGGAAATGATTCGAGTTCAGAATAAAGCTTATTCTTAAATATAAAGGAACACGTTTACTAAGAGATTGGATTTACTATAAAGATTTAAGAAATTACGTTATTGGTATTATTCGTAGCGAAAAAAGGTCCTACTTGGAATATACACTTCAAAATAAAGCCAATAAAACAACGAGGAATATTTTAAAATTTCTAGAAATTGTCGGTAATTCTGAAGTGTTCGTCCTTCCTGATAACATGAAAGAATCTTATGAAATTATTTTTCATTTTAATAATATTTCAAAAATATAACCTACACATGACCAGTATCAACAACTGAAAAAATATAGTGACTCGTCAATAAATCTTATTTCACTTTATTTTCACTGAAGTTGTTATGAAATATTTAGTATGATCAAAAATCCCGCTATTGGCTCTGACAATATTTCCCTTGATATATTTAAATTAGTGGTACTTAATTTATTAAAACACAAATTTCAATATATGTTTTCAATAACAATATTAGCCCGTCGTTTCAGTCAGACTTTAGACCGCAAGATAGAGCCACTACTGTTCTTTTACATATCTCAGACGATATTCTTAATGCCACTTGTAACAACTTAGTGACACGTCCTTCGAGATTATAATGAGGCACAATAACCGCAAATATTTTTAAAAATTATGTAAAACAATATTACAACAAATACGAACAATCAAGTTTTGAAGAAGATATTTTAAGCCAGTATTTAAAAATATATTTGCGTTGATGCTTAGAAGATTAAACAATGTTATTCAGACACGAGGAGGTTACACCTCTTAAAATTATTTATGTCATACACTGCAATTTGTGTCATACACTGGCACCTCCGCCACTTTCTACAAAAATTTAGACAATTATCTTAATACATATTAAATGGTTTATGTCCTATACGAGTTTTTATAGAATGTTACAAACTTGATTTCCACCAATAATCTTGTCAGTTATTGCTATTAAAAACAAATTATAATATTCAAAATAAAAAACAATACGTTATACAATGTAAATTATATCGAAATACGCCAATAACATTAAATGCAACATATAATTATTGCACATATTGTTTGTTATAAATAGACATAATATTGCTCCTATTAAAAACATTTATTTAATCACAAATATTTAATTTTTAATTATATACTAAATAGACATATACAAAAGTTTATTCTTAATAGAGAATATGTGGAGTATAATTAATTGTATTCCTTGATGAAAAATGGAAAGTGCGGACAAAATATGGCTTAAAGTATTTAAGAACGTAGATTTTAAGCCAGTTTTTAAAAATGTATTAGTCAATGCTTCAAAGATTAAACAAAGTTGTACATGCACGGGGAGGTTACACCTATTATTAAAATTATTTACTATAAATGATGAAAATTGTGTAATATACTGACATCTTCATAATTTAATAAAAAAATTGATATTCATCATAATATACTCGTATATTAAATGTTTTATGACCTACAAATTTTGTTATAGTAGATGTCAGTTATTGCTATTAAAAACAAACTATAATATTCAAAATAACAAACACGATACGTTGTAAATTCGTTATTGATCACAATTGTGTCAATATCAGTGGAAATCACTGACTGAGTAGTTTTATTCATCATTCTAAAGCGATATCTTAATACGAAAAGAACAATTATATCGATGCACAAAGATATACAGTAAATGCAAAGTACAATTATTCCACATATTATTTGTTATGTGTAGAAATAATATTATTCCTGTAAAAATATGTACTTAACCGCAAATATTTTTTAGAATTATATACTAAACGTAAAAAAAATTAAAATAGACACATACAAGCATTTGTTCTTAATGGAAAATGTGTGGAATATAATTAAGCGTATTCTTGGACGAAAGATGGAAAACGGGGACGAACTATGGCATCAAGTTTTTAAGAAAATATTTTGCCCAGTATTTAAAACTATACTTAAGTTGATGCTTTGAACATTAAACAAAGTTATACGGGCACGAGGAGGTTACACCTCTTAATAAAATTGCGTTACTACACTGACACCTCCGCCATTTTCTGTGAAAATTTGACTATTCATAATATTAAATGTTTTATGTCTTATACAGTTTTTTATACAATGTTAGAAACTTATTTACTACTAATAATCTTGTCAATGATTGCTATTAAAAACAAATTATAATATTTAAAATAACAAAGAACACATGATATACTATAAATTCGCTATTGATTATAATTCGTGTCAATATTGGTGGAAATGACTTCACTGATTAAGTAGTTTTATTAGTCATTCGAGGTTATATCTTACTACAAAAAGAACAGTTATATTCAGATACGACAATAACATAAATGCAAGATACAATTATTGCACACATTGTTTGTTGAGTAAACAATGTCATTCCTAGTAAAAATATTTTATAACTGCAAATATTTTTTATTATGTGCTAAACAGATACATACAAACAAGTATCCTTAATAGAAAATCTGTGGAGTATAATTAAGTGTACTTAATTCTGAATGAAAAGTGGAAAACACAGACAAAATATGGCATAAAGTATTTAAGAAGATATATTTTAAGCCAGTATTTAAAAATTTATTTGAGTCGATACTTCGACTTATTAAACACATTTATACATGCACGAGGAGGTTACACCTATTATTAAAATAATTTATTATGAGTACTGCAGGTTATGTCGTACACTGGCACCTCCACCATTTTCTTCTTTTTTCGAAACATTTGGATATTTATCATAATATATATTAAATGTCCTACGTCTTATTAGATTGTTTATAATAGCTGTCAGTTATTACTATTAAAAACAAATTATAGTATTTAAAATAACAAACAACACGATACAGTGTAAATTCGTTACTGACCAATGAAAATAACTTCACTGATTTGAATAGTTTTATTCATCATTCTGAGCCGATATCTGAATCCTAAAAGAAGAATTATATCGCGATACAAAAATTTACAGTAAATGTAAGGATAATAATTGTACGTATTGATTTTTATGAGAAGTAATATTGTTCCTGTAAAAATATTTACTTAACTGTAAATATTTGTTAAAATTATATACTAAACGACAAATAATTACAACAGATACATATAAAAATCTATTTTTATGAGAATTAATATTGTTCCTGTAAAAATATTTACTTAACCGTAAATATTTTTAAAAATTATATATTAAACTTAAAAGAACTTACAACAGATACATATAAAAATGTATTTTTAATAGAAAATATATGGAATATAATGAAGTGTATTCCTGGACCAAAAATGGAAAACGAGGAAAAACTAGCATTGAGTATTTAAGAAGTTTATATATTAAACCAATATTAAAATTCAAGAAAAACTTTAGATAGGTACTGAATAATGAACAATTCAAGATCAGAACATAATCTGAAATACAATAACTGTTTAGATTAATACTAAGATGTCTGACTAATGTGTTTAATCATAACACTGAAATGTGTTGTTTCAATTTGAACATGATATTAATACGCAACGTGACAATTTTTAATTCAAAATACGAATACAATTTCTTAACAAAAGATTTAAAAACACCTATCTAATTTACATAATCATTTACAGTTTATTTATTTAACTAATGTCGATTCTTAGTAGTGATATACGTATTATAGAACCTTATCAGATTTTCAAGTACCAAATTAAATACTATCCATAGTCTACCACCATTATTGTATAATATATGATAAATTATTTTAAATTTAATCTTATTTTTAGTTCAGAACCGACTAGTGAAGTGCAATTATTAACATAAAGTAACAAGAATTTAATGAAGTTAGTCGTTATTTTGTTAGAGTTATTCATAATGGTCCTGTACATTTCCTCGCGTCTGAGTGGCGTACAACATTCACTGAAGGACAAATAAGATACATATAAATAAAAATTATTTAAGGGAACTGGCTTTTTACTATTGACGTATAAATATTGACAAAAGATGCGATAAATCAGACTATAAGGCATGGAAGCACTCTGTGTAGCGCTAGTATTCTTCCATTGAAGATTACCCTTAAACCTCCGCAATATGGTGTTTGTAATGGAAGAAGGACTACTCTAAATTTAAAAATGTGAATTTAATATGTGATGTCAGATTCTGTTGTTGGTTATTCATTTATGAGTTTATAATTCACAAGTTCTGTAAATGTGGATTTCTATTTAACGCGGCAGTAAATTTCTGACTTATAGTACTTCCTATACTACGTGCCATATTATCCAGGGATATTTCAAGTTATCAAGTGCCTCTGCTAAAGATAACGCACTATCTTGTAATTGTCAATAAATGTTGTAATTGTCACAAATCTTTGTTATCAGTTTTGACTTGAGGACTCGGAAAAGTTATTGAATTAATTTAAATGCTTTATACTCGTGCGGTTTCAGTTTGACAATGAAGAAATTCGCAGTCTGAAAATTCTTACTATAATATGCGACTGTATCAAGCTACGTATCGCATCTGGTTCATATCGGCTCAGGTGGTAAAGAAAGCCATGAAGAACATGGAATTCCCAAATGCATTTAGGGGAATAATTTTAGAAGTTAATTTTCTTTCAATAAAAACAGGTCCTATAGTATAGATGACTTCCTATATTTCGGGCAGAATTCGTAATCTTTAAACTTATTTCTAACGTTTCATCATTGCAGATGATTTCTTCAGAGCTGCTTCGGCAGATCTCTATGACAGCAATTGTAAGAGTTTTGGTGGGACAGAGAAATAATTCGAAATATTGTGCTTCTTCAGAATCTTAGAATTTAGAAAGCTTCTTTGAAAGATAATTTATTAAACATTATTTACATATAGTAAATAAGCTATGGATCCTGCTTCTCAATAAGTGCTGGAGATTTGATTTTTCTTTCAGAAAAAAAATAGTGGGGACAGATGTTAATTGACGGAGTTCAGACTAAAGAGAAAGGGAAAGGGCCTCGTAAAGAAATGATGAACAAGGAGTTAATAACTGGATGCTTGTATGCAGGATGATCCCCGCCACGTATCAGTCATTATCTACTGCACCGATTAAACCCTGATTGGCGATGAACGTGTACATCTAAGAAAATGAAAAGAACACACATTCGACCTTGACAAACATGTGTAATACCATCAATATTATTTCCATAAAATGTTTTTATTTTTGATTAGTTTATTATTTTGTGATTTATTAACAAACAAAAGTATTAAAATCTTCAGTGATAACTTCAACAAATATTTGTAAAAATTAAATTTAATAATGGAATTTTATTCTTGTATTTATATGTATATTAAGTAAAGATTTTAATATTATATACTATATACAGACAAAGGTGTTTAAATTATGCGAACAGTCAATAGCATCTTCATTTGTAAAGTACAAGTAATAACAGTATTCTTGTAATAAGATCAAAAAAATAAAAATTTTATTACAAGAATCAACGTTGTAACATGAATCTTACAAAATTCAACAACACATTTTACAACAAATAAACAAGTATTTTAGTTGTTTATTTGTACTTATTTGTTATCATATGGTGCTGTTTATTATTATTTTACCTTCGATAGAATCGATGGAAATACCACTGCCGCTATGATGAATCTCTTTCGTGGCATCTTCAGTTGCCTCTCCTTGATCGCTTTCCATAAATCCGACAATAATTTCAGTATCCATGCATTCAGTTTTTGTACATTTTGGGCTTGCTTCCTCATCTAAATAACAGATCATTATTATGTTTTCATGGAAAATACAAATAAACAAAGTTTGCTGCTATTTAAAATGCTCAAATAATCATTTTTAACTAAGTACTTCCAATTAAAAAAGCTTTCCTTTTAGTTTACAAGATAAATATATTTTATTGGCCATTATCATTTTTTTGGAATGTTCAAATATTGTTTTATTAACAGATTCCTGAATAAGACTTTCTTATACACGAGATGAATTTTTAATTACCTTGAAAGAAGTAGTAAAAGTTGCAAAAATTAAAATTAAAACATAATGATTTCTAAAACACAATTAAATTTCACATTACAATTGAATATCTTCCACACAATGAAACTTTCACATTTCTCTGTCGTGAGATTTTGCACACATTTCATAGAAACATTAACAAAATTTATAAACGCTATTGAAATAAGAGAAGAGAAGTTAATAATATACTTGGTGGAAAATTTAATGTACATATTTGCTGTATAAACTTGGGGTATATTATCGAGAATACAAAGTAAAATCCCACTGCTTTTGTTGATGGATAAGTAACCTGAGGGCTTAATATATTGTATTGTAAAATGTATTTTTATATTATCCTCATGCCTGAAAGTGTAGTCATCTTAGTCATCTTGTCATAGATCGGAGTAACGTGATAACACCTGATCAAATTCGATATTTAAGTTTGTTCATTTATGTTGATTTGAATAATGGTTAAAGCATATTATAATTAATTCTAATACTGTTTTGAGAAGAATATAACTTCATGAGAAGGTAGAAGAAAAAGAACTTTCAGTAGCATACTAATATTTACGATTCAAATGTCATAATTTCTGAAATTCATTATTCAAGATTCTTATGTTATCTATAATAAAATTGCAATTCTTGCCATTTCTATTTTAAAACAGTAACATAGCTAGTATTATTTTCAGAGTGCTACTATACAATAACTGATAGATGTGATTGTCCAAATACTGACACTTTTGACAATTAACTTATTAAAACAAGAAAAACAGAAGATAGTATTCCAAGATCACCGAAAGATTACGTGTTAATCGGCGTGTGTTAGTCGCGGTGTGAGATGATTAATTTAAATCAGTATTAATTATCTCTTGATGATGCCAACTTAGTTGGCCGAACGCTCGTTGAGGAACTTGTATAGCCCCGTCCTGTTGGAACCACATGTCGTCGGTATCCAGTTTAGAATCCACAAGAAGTTGCTTATCATCGACCTGTAGCGGTCGCCGTTGACGGTTATGGCAATGTGTCAGTTTCGTTTCGATGAAGTGCGGACTGATGATTCCGCCGGACCAAAATCCGCACCAAACAGTGACTTTCTCGGGATGCATTTGGTGCTGGTGCATTGGTATCATGTGGATTGGTATCGTCCAAAATCCGAAAATTCTACTTGTTCACATATCCATTCATCCAAAAATGGGGCTCATCGCTAAAGATGATTCCTTTGGTGAAATTTGAGTCAACTTATAACAACTCAGAGCCCAATCATCGAACGCATGGCGTTGTCTATGGTCGTTTATCTTAAGTTCCTAGGTCAGCTGGATTTTATACAGCTACATACCCAAGTCCCAATGCAAACTTCGCCAAGTTGAAGTCGCGTAAATGCCTAGTTTTTGTGAACGACGAGAAATTGACTGCCTCGGGTTTTCTCGTACACTCTCACGCACATCAGCGATACTTTCAGCAGACATTACGTTTCAGTGATGTACGGGTGTTTGCCGATTATTTATCAAACCGGTTGACTTAAATTTGGCCACCAAACGTCGAATAGTCGACTCGGTGGGACGGTTGTGGGGAGGATAAAAATCGCGTAATGCGCTAAACATTTCTCGAACAGAGCACTGATTTTGAAAATAGGATTTGATGATTTGCACACGTTTTTGAACGCTATAACCTTGCATGGTGATTTGCCAAACACGACCGAACAGTTCACAATAAATTTGACAGATGTCGCTTCAACAACGTGGCCGCTATAACCTAGGAAATTTCGAACATCCCTATTGAAAGATCCTGTATATGGACTATACTATATATAGCACAAATTACATAACACACGCTCAGTCATATTTATACAAATGTCCGGCAAGCCCATATTACCGAAATATACCGCCATCAATAATGTATTGTCATAGAGGGTCATAATAGAGATTACAACCATAATGCTGTAAAATTTTACATATAGTAAAGTATATAATATAATCATTTCTAATCCATGAAAAGTGGAGACATTTTTATTGTATCAAAACTAACATAAAAAGGCATGATTAGTATTATTATAAGAACAGTACACGTGATTCGACCTGATTTTAAATTTAATTTAATAAGATTTTTAGTTAAGTTCATCTGAAGATTATTGTAAATGATCATCCATTTTGTTCACATTATTTTCTACAGTAAATTTTATATTTCTATCATTATTATTCAATTCATCAAGATATCAATCTTATCATAATTTGTAAAGCTGGTTCTAGTTAAAATATGTTATATATTTACTCTCCAGAGATTACAAAACAGATAAATGGAACGAAAAAGTGAGGACATGAAATTCAATGAAGTAAGAATTAGATTATAGTATGCCTATATGATTAGTGAATTTATTTAACTTCAGGAATATATCATATTTGTAGTCTCACTTTGTTATTTTACTGTTTCGTAGTTTGTACCGTTTCTTTTGTAATGTTATGATAAATGAAAAAACTTTTCGTACCTATTTGATTGATACTAAACAAATATCTAAATATAGTATATGGTCCAGTTTCTTACTCTTAGCGGTAGAAATTAAGGGAATTGTTAATTTTCTCCAATAAAAGAACAAATAAAAGTTCAATAAAAGAATATTTTTTTCAAAAACAGCCGATAAAGATGCGCACAATATTTACAATTTTTTTGAGATGATTTCTTAACACTCTGAAATGTATCAATATTTTTTAAGACATTGTCGCATAAATTACATTCGTTTCAGATTGTGTATTAGAGCATCACCATAGTCTTTTCTTAAATCGCAACCACTTTAAAAAAATAATTCCTCGAAGATTCTTGAGTACAACTATATCCAATATTAAAGGTATTTTATATATCGCTTATAAAATGATAGGTGTCTCTTGAGACAAATATAAATAAATCGAATGCGTCTTCTACTTTTGACAGAATATTTAAAGTTGTCAAAACGTTCCCCATTAATATTCTGACATTGGCTTGCAAGCGGGTGAACACTTTATTTTCAACATTCACTAATTCCGAGGCTAATGTTTCTCATGTCATTTAAAATTCGTCGCCTCAGATCCTTTAAGTTATTTGACCTGTTAAGTTAGACCTCAAATTTTAAGTACATCCATAAGAATAAATCTAAAGAGGTCAAATCAGGTGAACGTGGTGCCATTCAGTTAGTTCTATTGGCGTTTCAACAAGAGCTTCATCATATTGAAATCGAATTCTTTGGCGTGGAACATAGGCCAAGCAATCATCGTTCTTGTTTAGATGAAGAACTGTAACAGGTCGAAATGAAAAACTCTAAATCTGTAGAAGAGGCCCAGTTTTCTTCAACGGCTTTCAAAGACGTATTTTTGTTATTCTAAGCCACACATTTATTTTATCTTGACTTTGGCTATACTTGAAACCAATGAGGATTCTCTCTTGGTCTTGGAACTTTTCTTTTTTTAACATTTGTCCAACTGTTGAATGATCAATATGATTATTGAAACCCAGTTACATGACAGTGCAGGTATATTCTTGAACGTCAATCAATGTTTAATTACTGTTTTCATTGAATTGAGCTCTATCTTGTCGAGTTAAAGCTTTATCACGACACTGTATATAATTACAACAAATTTAACATCCGTTTTGTTTCATTGATACTGCATTACACTTTTGACCGATATGTTATTAATAATAAAAAGTCTTTACAAAATAATTTAACAAATTAGTAATTATCTAATGATAATCAAAGTAGTAATTACATACCTTCACACATTTTGTTCATCTTAGTAGATTTATTTCCATGTATGCAAAAACAGCATCTATTTCCTGAAAAATATAATTTTACTATAATTATACAATGAAAATCCGGTAACGTGTGCGAATAAGCAAGACATATTTTTCAAAAATAAAACTATAAATTCTACGATATCAGATATGTGATGGCATAACTGAATTGTATTAATTATTTTCACCCACTAAAATATGTTTTTGATTTTCTAGAATATTCGTTTTCATTATTTTTTTTTAATTTTCTCTATGCTTAATTTTAAACATCAAAAAAACTAATAAAGATACAGTTACATGTAAACAGTATCACAAGTTATAATGTAGGATCATGTGACAAAATGAATTTAATTTCACTTCTACATAAATCGGTTTGTCTAATCTACATACAATAACTGAGAGTTATAACATATATCTTAAACCAATAATGAATTATTGATCAAATAAGGCATCTTTGAATAATTCACAATTAATTAGCAGTAACAGTTATAGTAAGGTTCATGAGACTTATTGAATTGTAAAAGAACTAACCTGTAATTTGCATAAATATTGATTATATCTAAATTAAAAAAATATCTCTTTGTTTGCCTGTTTAATTTTGTAATTACTGTAGAATGTTTTATCAATTCAGCCTATCTATAAACTATTATGATATTTCAATTAAAAATAGATCATCACCTTCACTAAAAAATAGTCACCTTTATTAACTCTTACTACTTCCCCTTCCGAAGAAGAACTCGTTCGGTCTGGACTGGAAAAGCTCTTATTGAGATATATTTTTTTATACGAATTATTTTTGTTAGCTTGGCAAATAATACTTTTCTTTGACTTCGAAAAACCACAAAAATTTATATCGGTCCTATTTCTTATGTGGATGGATGGGACGTTCTTATTTTTGGAGCACAAATTATTCTCGGATAGTGCAGCAGAAATTCCTCCATTCTTCTATAGTTAAAAAAATAGTTAGTAACAAATACACGAGACACAATACATTATTCTACAAACATGAAAGAATTATACGTTGCTCAACGCACATTTCACCAACCTAGTTCATATATCATCAGACCATAATTAAAAGTAACTTATATCGACTCTAGCCCCTGTTTATATCTAACAATGAGTCTTCTTCGGGTTTAGTTAAATTCCCAATAGCTAATGGCTAACAAAACCAAAACTTATGTATAAATAGGAATTAAAGGCAGCTTAGAACTTAGTTTCATAGAAGCTCTTTCATATCCTGATGACGCCAACGTGGTTAGCGAGTGTTTGTAAAAAAGTGATCTGGTATTTTTGTGTTGTTGCATCGTAGGATCCAATCCTCTCCAAGGACTAGTTGTTTTAATTGTCTAATAGTTCATCATAAACCCACGTTTATAAAAATTATCACTAAATAATTACTCTTTTTTTTTAATAATGAAGTATTGATTTAAACTATGACCATCATTTATCTTCATTTTATCTTAAAGGTTTCAATGAAGCATATACTAGACACAAACATTAAGGGATGAAATGTAAGGGATGCAAAAAGTTCTTGGTGATTTTCAAAGAGCTATAACTTGGAGAAAAGTAGTCACAGAGCGATTTTAGAAAAGATAAAATTGAAGTTCCAAGTTTCTAGTTTTCTGATCTTGAGTCAATTTTTTCTACCATCAGTAATTTTGAAGTAATCATAAGAAAACCATTGCAAATTTGTGTTTGTCTGTCAAAAGGTCCACGGACTTTAGTAATTTTTTTCAGTGATTTCATCATAAATCTTTTTTATTTTATCTGATTGAAAGCCCTGTATGATGATTTTTCGATAAGTTATCGTCGTTCAAAGCAAAAAAGGTCAGTTTTAACTTTAATAGTTAATTACTCGGGAAATAATGATCGTACAGAAAAATTTAATTTAATTTAATTAATTTTTCTTATAGTAATTAATTTTTTTTAATAACAGCATAGATTATTGCTAAAAAACATTTTCAACCTCAAGAAATTAATAAAAAATGAAAAATTCATCTTTAAATTGATTTTTAGCAAAAACGACAAGTTCAGTCATTCCGGACTCAATGAAAAAAAATCGCAGCGCTTTGAAATTTTCAAGATTTCTTTGAGATATTTTTAGGTTGAAAATAAATGATCAACATCTGTAGGCTATCCATTATTTGTAAAGTTATGCTAAGTTAAGCGAATATCCCTAAATACACAATTTTTTACCCCTTTTTCAATCAAAATTCCCCACCGAAAATTTGTTTTTAGGCAAAACCAATAACTACGACTTATAAATAATACTTTTCAGTTTTAAAACCCTACTTGAATCATTTCCCGAGTAATTAATTACCAAATTGGAAACTAAATGTTTTGCTTTAAACAACGGTAACTCAGCGAGAAATCATCATACAAGACTTTTATAAAACTCAAATTAAAGAAGATAAAAGTATCTGAAGGAATTTCATGATGAAATTACTGAAAAAAAAAGGACCTTTTGAGAAGAAGCAAAAATTTTGATTTTTTTATGGTTTTCTTATGATTACTCAAAAACTACTGAAGGTAAAAAAATACTTATCTGAAAACTAGAAACTGCGAGCTTTAATTTTCTTTTTTAAATTGCTCTGCGATCATTTCTCTTAAAGTTACAGCCCTTTGAGAATAAAATAAATATTTAGGATTTTTTTACATCCCTTAATTTTTGTGCCTATGTAAGTAACTTAAAGTAAACACAACCACAAACACTATATTGACATTGAAGACATCAAGGCAACCCATAAATTTTCCTAACCAAATATGAACAAGAATGAAAGCATATAACTGAAGGAAACATCGAAGCAAAGCGCAATCAACAGGGAACAAAGCCCGAGAACCAGATAATAATAAATATATTTTAAAATATTGTAACAACTGGTAAAGATATCTAAATAGTAAATATATTAAATTCTTATTATCCCCTAAGGGTAAACAGAGTTTAAGTACGTCGAAAATGGGACATACAAGAAATTTCTTACACCAACATTTCTGCCAAATTAACCTTAATATCATCAGCCAATTAACCCGTATTTTTATGACAAGCTTAACCTTAACTTGCCTTTCATCAAAACCTATAATAATCCTGCTATGTAACACACTCTCCTTAAAATCGTATAATTCGTTCGTCAAACTCAGCATTCATTTATTTACACTTTCATGAAAGTTCTTGATTGTTCCAAAGAAAATGCTCGAGTTACCACTAACACAGAAGTTTCTACTAGTTTGTTATATTTAGCAAATAGTTGAATTAACTTCCTATAGATGTTATTTTCGGGAAGCAGTAGAATACCCAAATAGTACATTAATTTACAAACTTCTTTATCGCAGTCGTTGAGCCATACGGCCTCCGTATGGCTCAACCTTCCACAATCGAGTTTATGCCTTTACATGTAACATATATTAATAGATTCACGATATATTTTTAGTGTTAATAGCTTTTTCGCCACTGTGAGATATCCCAGGGTAAACAGAATAAATTAAAGCACATTAGTGACGATTTCAAAATATATAAATAATAATTGGTGATATCTCTGATATCACAATAAAAATTAATGCAGAACTGAATAAGAGGATGATCGTATATGTGTATTATAACCACAAATATTTCCGTAGGAAAGAGACAAGAATAGGTTCTACAAAACATTGTGGCGGTGTCTATATATCAATAGATTAAATAAATGTCCAAAATCTAGATATAAAATAATGATAATTAATATCGACATTCAGGTTATTTACCAGATGCAGAACTAATAAAGTTATAGCCCAAAAGTATAGGTGTTTCTCATCTCAATATGTAACCTTCCTCTCTGTAGCCTGAGGCTTCCCAATCAGACGTCAATTTCTGTGTGTATAAATTATAAAAAAGTCCCAAGTATTTACCTTGATTTTGTTCAGTCTTGTGAAAGGTTTTTTTCCATTGCTCTTTATGTTCTCTTTGCTATTTTCGGCAGTTTTTCTTTTGTCGGATTTCGACTGAACTTCATCTGCATGGTTGGTACTCTGTTGGTCCCGTTCTTCATTGTTACTGTCTATAAAATAAATTTAAGGATTGACATAATTGCGATTGAGTTGTATTATCTGGTAACCTTCAACTGCATTAGATAATACATCATCTATATTATTCATTTCTGTGGGCACAGATTCGTCAGTTTGTACTGCCTTTTCATACACATCGTATCCAATTGTATCTACAAGTCTATGTAGGCTCTCATTCAAGCTAGCACATATACGTTCCTCGCTTAAAACATTTTCATTTTGGGTAGTGGTTCCTGTATCTTGTGACACTGCAGTTACATTCTCACCTACTGGATAAAATCAGAACTAGTATCAGTGGTAAACTTACCTAAATAATCTTAATTTGTAAATATACCGATCATTAAATATATATCTACGTATTTGTTACTTACTAACCTTTCTCTATTTCCTCGGAAGTGGTTCCTTTCGTCGTTCTTGATTTTTTACTATCTTCGTCAATAGAACGTTTATGGGAAGTAACATTTATTACTGCATCTAGGCTTACTTGATCTGATTTTAAATGTTTCATTAATTTTATTCAGTTTATTTCTACATTAATTAAACATTGCATATATAGAGTGGAATATTCTCGTAAACTATTTACAAACATTGTGTAAAAGTTCCTTAAATATAACTTTAACAATAGGACATTTATTATATAAAGTGTCTATATAGTGGCTAACTATATGTTATATAAATATGGACTAACAATATATATACTGTTGATGTTTGTTTCTAAAACAACGACACTGTCACCGCATGTTACACAGAGGCTTGTTATGGGTTTGTTTTCATCTCGTTGCTGTTTTCGCTGTTTAGGTGGCCTTGCAAATCACGTTGTGTATTTGAATTTCTGTGTTTTTATTTGTACAGCAACGTGAAAATTAACATACCACAAGACATAACATCCAGATCAGAATTACTTCAAATCCAGATTGATAGTGACTCAGAGTTGCTTGCGCTCATGTGTATTATAAGGGAATAAATTATTAATTCGGCTAAAAAAAAAGTAGTCTAATAAGACATGTAAAAAGCTATTCTTCGTTTAGCACTCACAACAACAATGACACTATATTTTTCTAAATCCTTACGGTAGCCTTTTTGACAAGTGATATCCTGTTGCATAAACTGAAGAACCTCACATTACGCCAGTTTCTAGCAAAATATATAAACCAAAAACTCCCTAGTCTAACTACACTAAGAAATATACATGTTGACTGGATATACGAGAACGTATTGCAAAACATTCGCAACCACGTTGGGGAAAATGTTGTGTACTTCATTATAGATGATATAGATGAAGCAACTAATGGGTGCGAACATTCGATGACAATTTTTCTTAATTAGCACGTTAAAACTTAACAATGCTAGTGGCAGCCGTTTAGTGGTTTCTAAGGCATTGTACATAATCAACCACAAGACTAACTGTCTTGTGGTTGATTTTATGACTGAGTGCTTTCACTGTACGTGGTCAGATCAATACAATTCTTAGACAGTATTAGTAATGCTAACGGATGCAGTTGCATAGAGATCTCTCAATCTGTAAAACAGAAGATCTGTTAATTGAAACTTTTCCAAATATGATACACTTTATATATGCAGCTTATGCACTTAACCCAATAGTAGAAACAATAAGAGGCAGTTTTTCTTTAGTTAAAGAGGTAATAGAACATAAAAAAGATGTAAAAGCGCCTACTCGGAGAGACACGTTTTGAGAAGTTCCGCTAGACATACCTTTACCTTCTGAACCAGTTGTCATAAGATGGGGTACTTGATTAGAAACTTTAGTTTATTATGATAAGCATTTTGAGGAACTAAAACATGTTATCTTTAGATTTTATACCAACGGAAACAAAGTCATAAACATAGTACAGAACTTACTGCAAATACAAAGCAAACGAGATGATGGGTTAACATACACATATGTTAATTTCTAAAGGTACACATCATGAGTTATTGTCTGCTTTATTACAATATATGTAGTGAACTTCTCGTACTGTGCTTTGGTGACAGTAGACGTTGAAAGGATTTTTTGATTGCGTAAACTACTATTAAGTAATAGGCATCGAGGTTTTGCTGCAGAGAAGTACGTAGTGATAAACTTCATCATCAATCGTTATCGGCACCTGTCTCCATGCGAGTCAGAAACCAAGACCGACTGAGACATGTGTTGGTATAGTTTTTTATTTATATATTTCTTTTCCTGTTTTATCTTTATTCGAGTAACATTAACATTCACTATTGTATTATATGTATACTATCGTTGTGTCATAATAGTGACCTGAATTCTACACTATTGCGGCTCATTGGAATAGACGCTTTATTTATTAGAAACTATTATTGCTGCAGATAAACCTGATTTATTTCAATATCAGCATGGAATTGAAAGTGTTCCTAATTCTTTCTCTCACCATCTACTCCTATGTCCATGTTAATATTTAGTTAATTCAAAATTATAGAGGTGGACAAAATAATATAACAATTATGCAAATTCATATCTATCACAATATGTGTTCAAATGATCAAACATAATCAATAATTAAGTAAAATAGCGGAGCAATATTTGTTTAAATTATATCTTTCAATTCTTCGGGTATTTGTAAGATTATTAATTGATTCAAAAAATTAGTATAAAGCTCATCGGCAACAAAAGTGACACAACTCAAAGAAATTGGCTGTTTTGCGTTGAATACTTGAACATTAGTCTTTATATCATCCATCAGGGGCTGGAAAAGTTACATAGGCTTAGTTGACATTGAAAAAAGTTCTAAAAGAATCTTATGGATGACCCTTAGAGCATTTTCCTTGAGGCTGCTTTTGCTTTTTTGGCTCTCCTGAAATATTCTCGGTTATATCCAAATATATTGTATTTTTCGAGTTGTGACAGCTTTCCTTCCAATGAGCAATGACTTCTTCAATATCCTATTGCCAAATGATTATAACAGATGGCATAAATTGTGTTAATTGTGTACATACCCTTTTCATATGCTTGTTGAATAGCCAGTTCATCTCGGTAGACTTTCAGTATACACTCACAATTATCACAACTACAACTATCTTTTGATTTCTCAACATCAGCACACTCTGAAATTTTAGAATTATTACATGTATTATTATTTATACATAATTTCCCTCATTTATAGTTGGTGTTAAATATTAAGCAAACAACTACAAGATAAAAATGGATCAACACAACACATGGTTGAACACAAGAAATGTGTATCATCGATATTCTTCATAACAAAAAACGTCGAGAAGAAGAAAACGGTACACATGATGATTATGATAAAAATGAGTTTCTTTTATTTTTTATGGTGCCTAATAATTTGAAAAATTTGAAAAAGATTTTATATTTCTCTCGATATGATCGTTTAAATGATGTATGACTCCACATATTTGGAAATAAAATTTCGGACTGTTACATCCCCCGGGGTGAAAATAAAGAAAGGTTATTGCCCCTAAATATGGGCAACCAAAATTAAAAATAGACCTATTTCAGTTATGTTTACTGAAATTTTCCATGTCTGATCTGCAGAATTTATTCCAGTCAATGTTTCTGTACTACTGTATCCAGAGACATCAACCTATATGGAGTATTTTTTGTTTACAATAATTGCTATTTGAACTTGTAATTACACTATTGTCAATCCATTGTATCATATTTCATATAGGTACATACCAGTTATATCTACTTCGTTAACAGATTTTTTCTTAAAACTTGAGTGGTCGCTGCCAATTGAGTTTACACTTTTGTGGCTTGCACATGATGCACTTGATCTATGTGTGAAATGTCTTGCTGAAATTTCATTTTGAAAACGTTGTGTAAAGTCTTGTTTGATTTCATCAAAATATCCTAGATAACACTAACATTAAATATGTAAAATATTATACTTATTGCGAATATACCATTTGGATCTGCTTCATTTATTACAACTCTATTAAGAAGTTCATTCAATATACTCCCAGAATTTAGTTCACTTCCTCTTTTTACTTCTTCATTAATACCATTTATATTATCTGGAAAAATTACTAATATTAGGATGATTTAAGAGTACTTTTAATTTATTCATAGATTAAAACATATTTATTACGTATAAAAGAGGATGAATTAAAACCTATGTTTCTTAATATTACCTTCAATGTCATCTGCATTCTTAGTATAACTAATTTTGTATTGCATTTGTGATGATACTTTATCTTTAGTACTTCTAAAAAAGAGCCAGTTAAATCTCTCGTGTATGAAAACGTATGATAATCATTAATCAGCCGCAATAACTTTAGCGCTAATGTAATGTGTACAATTCATCGATTATTTCTATACCTTTTAGAACCTGTTATAGCTAAAAATATAAAATTAATATTATTTATTTTAGTTAACTACAGTTCACTTATTCTAGTGAATTTACCATTATCGAAACTAATACTTCTCTCCATTATCTCTTCCACTAAAACACGTAATTTATATATTAACAATAATGTTGAAATAACTATTCGTAAATATAGACACATATTGCATTTAATTATGTATGTACGTCAAATTGAAAATTATACACCAGAGAGCATTATTATCAAATTAAATCTCAATTAATTTACCCTTATCGGCATCTAAGTCACTTGTAAATAATGACTCTAATTCCTTCTGCGAATTCTTACCTAAAATGTAGAAAGAATAAATAATATTAGTTTCAAAGAAGCTATCATATATCAACTTACCACCTTGATGCTTTGTCATTCTACTACCCTTACCACTGGCTGGTCTTATCTTTAATATGTAACCCTTTCTACAAAACGTATTTGTTTTAAAAGCTGTATTACAACCATCTACAGGACTACTTACTTCTTGGAAAATAGGCTTATATAATCCATTTTCACAAACTTTTCATTAAATGGTACAGCGACATAAATATATCCGTGTTGCAATTGATCGGGACTCAACAAAATTTCGCCAAATACTGTGCATACGCTAAGGTGGAAATAAGCATTATCCATTTATTCTTTTATTAAAATATAATATTCTGTTGCATATACTTCCACATGTTTATTTACCAAAAACCTATTTTCTGATATGGTGGATACAGAATGTTTACGAATGTTTGGAGATGCATCTTAATTGACGAAATACGTTGACAAAAAATTAGAAAAAGAAATAGAATTGTTGAAGATTTTATCACACACTTGAATATTGCTCGCAGCTTACTATTATTTATCTATCATTATAAAAAACTTGTTAGATCCTTGTGGTCCCCTAACATAAATTATACAATATAATATATAATAACCTATCATGTTAGGATTCAATAACCCCACACAGCTCAATTTATAAAATAGTATCATCATTGTTAGTTTTTATTCTTGGAATAATAACACACTTTGAATCGAAGGACCTTGTTTATTGCTTAATATCAACAATTAACGAGGCAACGTCTTGTATTGTTCGAGGGTTGTAAACGTTCTCGCCCTTGGCAACAGACTGCTGTTTTAAGCGGGCTTAGACGTTGCGCCCGCATTATAGGCTCATGCAATATACAAAATATTTTCAACAATCATAAAGTAAAATTTAGAATCTTAAAGGTAATAATAATAATCCCGTGTTTATAATGCAATCGTTATAACAATAAATTAATACTTCAAAGTTTAAGGGTAATAAAGAAAGTGACTGTGTTAAATTAGATTTAGTATAATTAAAATTAATTTATGTGAGCAGAATATATTATAAAACTACAAGATGATTACAAAACTACAAGTCAAAACTGACGTATAACCACCTTATTTTCCAAAATATGATGTTTAGAAAAATACTGAAAAGTCTTTATTAAGAAGAAAAAAAGTGAGAGATATAATACACTTTTGTTATATCTCTTGGGTATTTCAAATAAGTGGCACACCTTTTTTAATGTACCATTATTTTGCTAACAAAAAATGTGAAAAATAACAGAGCTATTGAATATGAACTTACTGCACTCAGTGCACTCGTTCTATAATTAACTAGTCCTTCTTGAAATGTAGAATTTTATCATTCAAAAAATCAAAATAGAAAAGTTTCAATTTAAACAAAATCACATTTAACTTCAAAAAATAACTATGATAATACAAATTCATTAATTTTATTGCTGTAACTTGAGTTTTTAGGTGCCTATTTATTTGTCAATAGTGACAATTCTTTTGTAATATTACTTTAAAAGAGGCTAAGTTGAGTGAAACGGAAAGGACTTAAATATTAATGACGATTAGATATGTATATCGACAATGTTCATATTTAATACTGTTCCCCCAGAAATAAGTCACATCGCATAATCTGCCGTTTTAATGTTAGCTAGGATATAAAATATAAAGAATGTTCGAAAATCGAGACGACTCAAATCGTCAAAAAAACCAAACTGAAATTGCAAACCAAACTGTATTTTCGTAACCATCGTATTATAGAATTAATATTCGCCGGCATCTAGATCAGATGTTTTCGTGTCGCCTAATTGAATTACCCATCTCATGAATGAAGGGATGAAAGAAGGACCATGAAGAACCCAGCGTCAAAATTTTTACGCTTAAATTCCATGGACTTTTTCGTCTGGAGTTATCTAAAAATCCAGAGAATTTTTGAGATGAAATTCAAGTTATACCACCCGAATAACTTCAGAATGTTATATGTAATTGTTAAGATAGACTTGGGTACTGTCAATATATGGTACATCGTTTTGAACATTTATTTAATATTTATCTAATATATCTTTATCTTAAATAAATATATCTTTATCTTTAATTAATATAAGATTAATTAAAGATTAGTATCTTTATCTTTATTTAATCTATCATTACATATAGCAGAAATTTTCAAATCGTTAAAAATTATCCAGAGTATGTCGTGTACTAGAGAATGGTGATAGCGGAATGCTGATAGAAGATAGGTGATAGAAGATTGCAATTTTGCGAAAGTTTTTGATATATCTGTTCATAACTGCATCTATCCATTAATTAAATCTTCACTATCTCCCCATCAATACTACTTTATAGAAAACACATCGACAATAACTAATTTGTTTCTATTCAATCAGAATGTAATTGAATTAATGGAGTATTTTTTAGAGTCAATGGAGTTTTGTAAACTATAGTTATTTGAAATGATCAGAAAGTGACAGATATGCATACTGCAATACAGTATAGTGCTCTCTTTGATAATATATTATAATTGATCTCTTTGATAATATATAATATATTATATACTTTGATAATATATGATACGTAATATCATTGCTATCTTATATTTCTATCTAATTTCTATCACTAATTTCTATCACTTACTACTGAATTCCATCCGGAACATCCATTACTTTCGCCAAGTATTCCAAAATAATATCCCAGGAACCTAAATCTTGTTTAGTTAAAACAAGTTTAGTTGGCATTTGGTATGGACGACCATTAACAAGGATGAATATAATTGTTAACCTTCTCTTTGTGGCTTCAAGTAAATGTTTATATTCTGGGGGCCCTATTTCACCAGAGTACAATTTCTTCATTTTCTTGCTTTTAGTTATTAGATTAAGTTCAGAAACAGTTTTATAACTACAACAAATGGGTATTAAATAATATGATGGTCATGAGCTCAAGTATTATATAAAGGGTCTTTCAATAACGACGCTCGGTTTTTATACATAAATAAAATAAGTTGAATGTTAAGATATCTACTCAGTTTTTATTTTATTTGAAAGATAGTTTTATGGCATTAAGTATGGGATATAACATCATTTAAATGTCTAACACGGCTTTGCTTGGTGGCACGTATTCGGAAGGTTCAATTTTTGATTACTTTGTCGCATAAATCTGGCTGAATTTGCTGGATGGCGTGCGTTATGTTAACTTTAAGAGCATCAACTGTTTGCGGTTTATTCACATAGACCTGCGATTTAAGATAGCCCCAAAGGAATAAGTCTAAAGGCGGTAAATCGCACGACCTCGGTGGCCAGTTCACGTCTCCGCTGCGCGAGATAACCATGCCCTCAAATCGTTCATATAGAGTGTCCATTGTGGCATGCGCTGTGTGGCACGAAACGACGTCCTGTTGGAACCACATGTCGTCGGTATCCATATCATCTAGTTTAGGCCACAAGAAGTTGCTTATCATCAATCTGCTCAATCAATAAGCGCTCGCCGTTAACGGTTATGGCAAATGCCAGTTTAGTTTTGGAAGAAGTACGGACCGATTATCCCGCCAGACCAAAATCTACACCAAACAGTGACTTTCTCGGGGTGCATTTGGTGCTGGTGTATCTCGTATGGATTAGTATCATCCCAAATCCGACAATTTTGCTTGTTCACATATCCATTTATTCAAAAATGGACCTCGTCACTAAAGATGATTTTTTTGGCGAAATTTATGTCAACTTCCAACTGCTCCAGAACCCAATCAGCGAACACGCTGCGTTGTTTATAGTCGCTTACCTTAAGTTCTTGAGTCAGTTAGATTTTATACGGGTGCAGCCCCAGTCCTGATGTCGCCAAGTTGAAGTCGCAAGAAGGTCAAGTTCTTGTCGATGGTCAATGACGAGAAATTGACTGTCTCGGGTTTTTCCATACATTCTCATGCACAGCAGCGATGTTTTCAGCAGACCTTTTTCAGTGACGTACGGGTGTTCGCTAAATATTTATCAAACTGGTTGACTCGAATTTAGCCACCAAACGTCGAACAGTCGACTCGGCGGGACGGTTGTGGCGAGGATAAAAATCACGTAATACGCGGAACACTTCTCGAATGTTTTTATTTTGATTTTGATTGATCAATGATTTTGAATATAAAATTTTATGATTTTCGCACGTTATTGAATCCTATAACCTTCCACAGCGATTTGCCATACAGTACTGAACAATTCACAATAAGCTTTACAGATGTTTCTTTAACAATATGGCCGCTTTAATCTAATAAATTTCGAACGTCGCTATTGAAAGACTCTATATTTACATGTGTAAATAAAAGCGAAAAATGATTTCTTACAATTTAGGCTTACTTCCCCGAACCATCAATAATATTTTGATACAACATTGGCTAGATTATTGTCAATTATACCCAATACAAGTTGTACATATGTTTGTCAAGTTGTATTCTGACAGTATGTAACAGTAATTATTCTAAAATTATATTGTTGGTCTATATTTACGAAGAATAATAAATATCAGAATCTAACAATGTTGTCACACTACTCCAAGTTAAATACTACATTGTCAGTCAGAGAAATTTAAAACTCATCAGGACTACTCCAAGTCTAATAAATACCTGAGCCAGCATGACAAAAGCATTTGCCAGGAGTGTGAATCACAGTAATCTTAGGGTAATGCTTTTTATCTACCGATAAGTGCATCTCAACATAACCCTTACTTATTTACGGGTCGTTGGTATAAATAACACAAGGGATAATATTTCAGTACTGTTATAGTTACAAGTACATATAAGTTTAAAACGAAAATGCAGAAATGACTGTGACCAAATACTCGTACTTACTAACAAACTTTACCTATCAGGCTGAACTTTTATCCGGGTAATTGCGCCAATAGCGATGTATTTTCCGTTGTGTTCCAGCTCGGCAAAACATCCCACAGTTTTTCTTCTTACAAGAGACACGACTTTACGAACAGCACCAAAATGAGGATTTATTACATCTGTTAAATGCCTCAGAATAGAATTCCATGTACGAAGGTAATTCGGATTTATATAAATTTCATAATCTTTATTGTATGAATCTCCATATTCCCAAACGTGAATTTTTTTTGTTCTACCGAATTCTGGTTCTGCCAAATGATTTATATTCGATTGGTAGTCGAGAACATTCTTTGGGTGATACATTTATACGAAAACTTGAATTTTTCTCAAAAAGTTGTAACAAATTTTGACGCTGTCACTGTGAGAGTTGACAATACTTCTCAAATAAGAAACAAACCGGTCTCTACGTGGCCTCTACCCAGTTTTTATTTTTGGCAAATTAATAAAACGGATATATTACACAGGTTGGGTGGATTCCACGAGGTTTAAATGAAACAGTAGAAAATGGATATAAATTCAGATATGGATTGCAATCTACAATTAGGAAGAGATAATTGGGAGAAATATGCGCATTTGTGACAATAATCAACGATCTGTAAAAAAAAAACTGTTCAAACAACGTAAATACAAAAAGTGAAAAATACTAATTGTAACTTAAGCACAAAAAAAACATTAAGCGAACAAAACATATAAAAACTTCTATATTTGTATACTCGTACATTGTGATATAATATATGATATTTTTATATCAATAGGAAATATAATGGATAAATAAACATTGTTCGTGCATTGTTTTTGCAGTAATAAGTCGATAAACACTTATATCGACTGAAATCATTACATACCAAATTTCTCGATAGTATTCTATCATATCAAACATATTTGATATTATAATTTTGCAAAGGAACGTGCTCCTACCTTAAAAATCAATGAAAAACGATATGCTGATTTCTAATTTAAAAAGTTAATTGTACAGGATGATTCATATAAGTTGGGTACAAGGGAGATGCTTTTTTATGGAACACCCTATATATTTTTATATAATAGAATTACCCGAGTTTATAGCAACGATCTATAACAGTTATGATTAGTTACTTACAGGATTTAAACTGAGAAATAGTTGAAAAGCTTTATTTGAGCGTTATTATGTTATTATTGTTTATTTAACTGTATTAAATTAAAATAAATATAAAGAATAGTCTTCATTCGCATATTGGCGATACTCTAGTCTGTAGTAAAACTTCTATCTAATTTTCTCTAAAACTCGAGATAAAAGATTCTTCAGTTATATTCCTGATAATTAATGTTACATTGTTTGTTGTATATTATTGAGATAACCCCATAGAAAAAATCCAATTAACGTAAAATCTGGTGATCTACATAGATGGCCACTTGTATCTACAATCCATTTATTAGGAAAGATATCGTTACAAACCAAACAGCTGCACTATGTAGAGCTGGATGATCTAATGCATTTGGATATTAAGTCTAAAGAAGAACGACTTGAGCTCTGATGATAAAAATATGTTTCCGATATCAAATTCCCATCAACAAAAATTAGACTAATAATATAGTTGCCAATGATATATATCCAAACGTTAACATTTTTAGAATATCACGTATGTGCCTTATGATGCATTCTATGAAGATTCTCTATTGATCAATACCTACGATACTACCTGCTTACTTCACCATTAAACTGTTAGTTGATTTATTTGAAAAATGAATTATACCATGAACTAAGGAACTAAGGTAGTTCTTGGTATAATTCATTCGTATTTCTGTCTATTTTGTTCATTATTTTTTCGTAGAAATGACCCTACGATCTACATCAGTTTCTATTAGTTCTTGGAAAAATACCATATAACGATGAAGTTTCTCTTTATGGAGACATTTTAAAACATTTTGTTTGACATACCCGAAGTACCCTGTATATAAATTTGAGACACATTCTCTTGTGAAATATTAGGTAAATCAGGGTACTTCTGATTAAGAAAGTTAGCAACTTCCACTAAACTTCTACATCATGTCAGCGTATACAACCCATCATTAATATCATATAAATTTCTATTCGATGAATTTCTCTTAAATATCGCATTGTTTATTAAACACAAAATTACTTTTCAACAACAATATCAATACATTGCCTTGCCAAACAAATCAAATGGGTTCAAATCCCATTACGAACATATGGTATCTGGATTTAAATCCCATTATGAACTTATGGGATGCAATAGCAAAGAAATTATATAAAAGAGAGTTTAGGCCCAGACTGGTCAACTGTATCTTTGAAGCAGTTTTTACCATATCACCCAGATACGGATCATCTAACAAACAAAAATAAACCTCAGCCATTGTTATCAGGGTTCAGAGACTTTTCATATCATATATCACTGGCCAATATTCCCATTGGAATATTTTAAGATGGTAGTGGTTTGCGGGAATCCCAACGACGCACAACGTCTACTATTGTAAAGAAGCAACAGTTTCCCAGTCTCAGTAAAATTTTATTTAAGTACTTAAACTGTTAATTTTAAGATTTATAGTTAATAAGTACATTAACTATAACTATTAATATTAAAAATATTTACTAAACAAAAATTGAGAAACACCTAATAGTTCACAAAAAAGAACTAAAATCCCTTTAAAATAGCTTCTCACACCAACCCTTCTTGCATTTAAAAAATCAAAGAATAACTACTGTCATTTCAAAGGGATTGATGAGGAATTTCATTTTAAACATTGTATAATTAAAAATTTACGTTTTAAGATGTTATCTATACATCATATTCATAAATTACGTAGAAAATTAATTTATTAATTAGTTAAAAATTCTATGGTTTATATGCAACCTAATGACGTTTAGTTATGACGTCGCTCATGCAATCCTATACATTTAAATAACCTTGTACATTGTTATCTGTCAAAGTTGTTTACTTTATTCTGTGGTTATATCACGTATCGTCACGTTACTGCTTTTCTTTCTGTGGCTTCAAGGAATCATTCTAATTAGATATTATATGATATCACAATATTTATCTGAATATTCTGTGGAGTTATCTACTGTTCGCTAAACAAATTCACAGATTTGAACAAATTTTATCGAGGTTAACTGGATGTTTTTTTATTCAACTTATAGTAAACAGTAAGTACGTGACTGTTAGCCAATAAACTATGGCCGGTAAGTTTTTCACAATAAATTAATATTTTTTTACATAACCTATTTGTCGTAATTTCAGGCAATAATCCATATAATAAATATTTAAAAACATTACATATCGATGGAAAGGAATACAACTATTTTGATATATCTTCACTAGGAAATCAGTATGGTAAAATAAATAATCTTTATGAAAGGATAAGTTTTAATATCTTATTTCTTAATTTAGATCGATTACCATATTCCATCAGGATTCTTTTGGAGTCCGCACTTAGGAATTGTGACAATTTTCATGTTAAAGAACAAGATGTACAAAATATATTAAATTGGGAAACAAATCGAAATGTTGAAGGTGGAATTGAAATACCCTTTAAACCGTCAAGAGTTATTTTACAAGTAAAATTTTTATTTTGAATTCTAGTAGTATTAAGTAGTTTTGGAATATGTATGTAAAAATAATTACTTTGTAGGATTTTACTGGAGTCCCGGCTGTAGTAGATTTTGCTGCAATGAGAGATGCCGTAAAAGATCTTGGAGGAGATCCAGAAAAAATTAATCCCATCTGCCCTGTTGATCTTGTTATCGATCATTCTGTACAGGTTGATTTTGCAAGGACGTAAGTATTTGTAATTCAGTATATAAGGTAATGGTATTTATAAATTATTTTAGTCCTGATGCTTTACAAAAGAATGAAGAAATGGAATTTGAACGTAATAAGGAAAGATTCATGTTTTTAAAGGTAAGTTAATAAAAATTGTTTATTGTGAATAATATATACTGAATTATGTATATTTTATTCATATATGAATAGGTACTTTCATGGACATTAATATGAGCAAGCTGATTTTTGTTTATCCACATTATCTAAAAAATCAGACATTAAGTAAACAATTCCTATCTATTTTCAGCTGTTTTATTAAACATTACTTTTGATTATTTTTTTGTTACTAAATCCAATAGATAATTTAAAATTACATGCACCACTATTATTAAAATTAATTTTAAACGAACAGAAGAGTAAAGAACTTTTATTAGTTCTTATATTTTGATGCATATAATTAATTAATTGTAAGTGATTTGGAAAATATGAACAAGCCTTATCAAATACAATATAAATGATAAACCCTTATAATTATTTGTAGCTATGGCTAATTCATACTATATGTTAAATTTACCAGTTAACTAAAATGCATTGTAAGCAGTTCAACTTTAAAAATACTGTTAAATTATTGCTTCAACAAATAACTCTTTTTTACACATGATATAAGAGATAAATAAATGTTTCATTCACTTTTCAAATTTTACATTGTTCCATAACTAATATTTAATTATTATTTTTATGGCTTATGACTTAAAATAAATATTTGATATAAAAATAGATAATCAGGTTATAAAGGTTAAATTTTCTAAATGGTCTTTTTATGTGATTTAATATTATTGTATACAACAAGAAAATGGTCTGACTGGTCATGACCCTTATATGATCTTTCAATTTTGAATGTTTCAAAATAAATATATGCAAGGTGACCTATAAATGTCATACAATAGAATAACAATTAAAGGCAGCATGTTATTCTGTAAAATAGTATTACTGGCAGTTTTATTACTACATATAATTTTGTAAATTTTCAGTGTAAATTATAACACTCAATATGCAATATGCAGATATATTTAATAATAAACAACATAACATATGTATTCAGTTTATTAAACTTTATATGTTTTAGTGCAAAATGCTCTTAAACTTCAATCGTAAAAATAAAAAATAATACATTGGAAAGTAAAACTTAATGTATTTTGATAAAATAGTAAAGAAAACAATAAATATGAAAATGCTTCAACAATGTAATCAAGATATGTATAATTTAAACAAGTTTAACTAATTTATGTTGTTGAAGAGTATTTAAAGTGCTTTTTTATTACAAAATTTTTAAAGAGTATTCAAGATTTGTAAGACCAGATGTATGGAAGACCTTAATGACAATCCTGCTATGTATATGTATCTCTATTCAATATATGTTGTTATTTTTTTTCACTGGCCAAGATTTCAGCCCACGAACTTTTTCGTAAATTATCCTTTTTAAAATTCCAATTCCAATAAATAAATAAATTTGACTATATATTTAAAATATAAATAATTATTTTAGACTTTCTAGATAGCATCTTGCATACTCAGCAAACACTATCATGCCAAGAACCAAATTATTCCCTCTTGAAAATGAGACCATACAGAAATAAACAAGATATATGTGCCATAATATGTAGTCTGTACATTTAGAAGATTAAAACAAACACTGTATGTCATTACATACAGTGAGTTATTATTGAGTTTTTACTAACAATTGTTTTTGATGATTTTTTAATGTCAAATATTGTTTTATAGTGGGGTGCCAAAGCTTTTAATAACATGTTAATAGTTCCTCCTGGAAGTGGTATTGTACATCAAGTTAATTTGGAATATCTAGCTCGAGTAGTTTTTGTAGGGGAGGATTCCGTATTATATCCAGATACTGTGGTAAGTTTTTGATATGCCTTTCTATACTTTCAATAGTAAATATAGTAATGTAATTCCATTTGTCAAAGATCATAACCAATACTTGATGTACATCTACATATAATATATGATGTACATACATCTACATATTATGTAATGTAATGCATTACATTATTAAATATATATTACATACATATGTACAAATGTAATATATTAAAAGATTAATAATTCCAGTATTCGGTTTCTATAACATTTGTTATAAATCTATAGAAATTTAAACTAAGCTATAATGAATAAGATTTTGCTTCTTTCAGGCCATTTCAAATGTTCAGGAAACTTCTTTTCATGTATTTTCCTATATTTTAATGGTATTTCTGCACTGTTTTTTTTTTTACTTTTACTTACATTCCATTCACAGTTATTTTAAGAATCATACCTTTTGACACAAACATTTTAATTTAATGGTAAGAATGTTTGCCTTGGAATATGCATATCGATTGTGAAATATGCATACTAATATTTATAAACAGCTATTTTGATTGTATTTATTTTTTTTACTAGGATGGCATATTAAAAAAATTCGATTTTTTTTTTTCAATACATTTTTTAGTTTATTCAGTCTCTTGTGTGATTATTGTATCTTCAAGCAACAAAATTTCATGCAATATTTATTTTAAACCCAACTATTATATCAAATACTACTTCAAATTTATGTTAATGTTGATGTTTTATTGTCACAATCACTATAAAATTTATTAGTAGAAAGCTTTGTACTTCATACCACTTACATATATCTTATCTTACCTTCATTATAATTTATATTAAATAATTAAATTTAGATATTTTATTTATATGAGAATTATAATAATATATATTTACTATCTCTCAGTTTTTATTTAATCATGAAATAAGACCTAGTGTGTCTTCTTTGTACAGAATCAGTATTATATAAATATGTTTTATACATAACTTATGTTTTTTTTAAATGGAATACCCTATTTATTTACTGTGCAAACTACTAGAGCAAAGATATAATATGTACTAATATATTGTTGTAATCGGAAAAACACGTAGATTTCAAAAATCAAAAAATAAACAGAGTGTTCTATTTTTTGCTGACTCCCTCTTCTTTCCTTGGGTGTTCTATTTTAAAAAACATAAGTTTGGTCTAGATCTCCGAAACGCGAGATTCGATTGTCTTTATAAATACATGTCTGAGATCGCAGTACAATTTCCTACAACTTTTGTATTTACCATTTTTTTCTATTTCAAAAAATTAAACAGTTAAGGGGGGTAGAATCTTATGTGAACAACCCTGTACTATTTTTTTAAACTTTATCGAAACATAATTTTTTATCACAATTACCACCACTTTTTCTCTACATCAAATTTAAAAATGTGTATACTCAACTGCCCTCAATCAAGATATATTTTCCCTTAGAGGAGATAATCGTACTTTAGATATGAGATAATATTCCAAAAAGTGCCAAGTATCTAGCTGCCTACTTTAACATATTGGAGACTGGAGGAACACTTATTGTATAATGAAAATAAAAAAATTCAAATAAAACTAAAGATTATTCCATAATAAAAATATTATGGAATATCATGAGCATATGAATGCCATTCAATGTATTACACTCACCTTGGAAATGCCTTATGCATAAATGTATCTATTTAATGGTAAATTGAACTTGTAAATATACTTAATCATTTTTTATGGGAGTTTTCTAAACTACAAGTTACTGAGTTTATAATAAAAATATTTGCGACTGTTGAATATAAAGGTTAAATACAACTCTGTTTAGGTCGGCACTGATTCACACACCACAATGATAAATGGTTTGGGTGTTCTGGGTTGGGGTGTAGGAGGTATCGAAGCTGAAGCCGTTATGTTGGGTCAGTCGATAAGCATGTTACTACCAGAAGTGGTAGGTTATAAATTATATGGAGAGTTGGACCAGTATGTTACATCTACAGATTTGGTACTGACCATTACAAAGGTAAAACTCTTAAATTTTTTCTCTAGTCCTATACCTTAATTGTACTTTAATGAAATCCATTAAGATACTGCTTAAATACAACACCACGCTAATATTTTGTTAAGGGGGTTTCTCGGTCTGGAAGCCATTTTTTTTGTCATTTTTTGAGAATGTCTTTCTCGGGATGTAATAAAGATATTTGAGTAATTTTTTTTATTTTGTTCACTAAACCATCTACATTTCAAAAATTTTACAAAAGTTCAAGATGACTACCTAGCTCCAGGACTACCTAGCTGGTCCGCTGCGCGGGGGGGGGGGGTAATTTTCTCACGAAAGTGGTCACGGGGGGGGTCACGATTATGGCGGTCGTATTGGTCCGAAAACAAAAAACGAATTAGTTTCTTAAAACACATTACTCGAACTATTTCCTGAACTAGAATTACCTTAATACATTAAAAATTGTGCGGTTAACACTTTTCTAATTTTCGCTGTTTTTTGCATAAAAAATCAGCAAAAAAACAGGTTTTTTTTTGGTAAGTGAGCGATTAAAAATTATGATTCTAGTTCAGGAAATAGAAAATGAGTTACTGAATAAAATTTTAAAAACCGCATGTTAATAGATGAAATAGTCTTTTCATAATTTTGGCAGAAAAATTAAAAAATAGGTTTTTGAGAAAAGCACGTTTGAGTTTTCAAAATCATATTATTGAGAGAAAATTTCACCTACACCTAATCTACGATGCCCTGGCCATAGAGTGAACCCTCTTCTAGGAACAATTCCAATTCGGCCTCTCGTTCTTCGATTCTCGCCTTCTTAACATCTTCGGTTACGCGCTTCTCGGAACGGTCAATTCGCTCCTTGTTACGCCGTTTCACAAACGCCTCAGCCTGCTGTCCCACGGTAAGTCCCATCTGGTACATAACATTCAATAACGGTTTGTAACCGTCATTGAAAATTATCACGGCTAAATACATCGCGATTTCAATCGTTGTAGAGCTACTACTGTGGATGTATTTTGTTGTGAATGACCAGAAAAGTGAAGAATTAATTACTGTTCTACGTATGCGCGCTGAAACATCTTTTCAATAAATCTTCCGATAACAAATCCTCGTAGATTGGCTTGATCGCTTTCAGAACTGCATCAGCGAGGGGTTCCCGAGATTGTTTGAAGGACGCGAGATGATCTGTAGCTTTTGGTTGTCGCCACTTGCACCAGCTATATTCACCTGGTGAGCACTTTTCGTGCTGTGGTTTTTAATCGGAAGAGCTGCAGTGGTAGTAAGTGGCCCAAATCGCTTGCCGCATGTTTTCTACAGAATTCGTATTTCTGCGAATCACCAAGCCATGAAATTTTATCAGTTCGGCAATGATCTTGTTTGTCAATCTTCCTTTTCCTTTCCCACCCAAACCCTTCGTCGACTTTTTCAAGTTACGTAGCCTGATTCCCATGCTCTTCTCAACGTGCCCTACGCACTCTCGCTTCTGAACAATAACATCTGGATAAGGATCAGCATTTGATATTCCTTTAAAGATCTTGCTGTCCCCATCGTCGACATAAATCATATATCGTACCCCATATTTTTCCTGTGAGCGTTGGAACATATCGGTAATTGCGTCAAGTTCCACTTTGCCCGCGCTGCCACTGTGATATAGTATATTGTATATAGTATATTCTTCCGCATGATCTTCGTACCACTCATTGTATTCGTCAACGTTTCCATCGTTTTTCTTCAACCAAGTACTGCAACGTTGACAAAAACTGGATTTCACAGTAGCATCAATGATTTTTTTTGAGCGATAAGCAATCAAAATGGAGACCCGGAATAATAAAGAGAATCCTTGTTTTTTCCAAGTCTCGTCCCCGGAAACTACGAATTTTTATGTAGCGCGCATCAAATGCGCAATTGGTGCAGCGCGCATTTCACGCGCCACTGGATGCCGTGGCGCGTGTATTTCGTGGCCATATATCTCGGAGACTTCAACGAATTTCGGGAAATAATTACGTGTGCTTAATCTACGATAGTCATACTATAAAAAATGCAAAAAAAGAAAAATTGATTTTTAAAAAATTTCAGACTCCCTTAATATCAAATATTGCTGTGAGCTTGACATCAAAATTTATGACTTTTGACAGTTTATAGTTACTGTTTACTTTGTAAGTTTCTAAATAAATTTTGAAAATGAATTGCTTATATTTCATTATTATAAGAAAATAGTGTATTCAACTCAAGTTTAATGGCTATTGAGACACTCGTATTCCTTATAATATGAATTCTCATACTCGTGTCTTAATAGCTATCTTTAAATGCTCATTGCATAATATCCTAATATAAACATGGTGTTTCTCTTTTGAATAAGCATAGTGTGTAAATTCTTTAGTAAAATGAAGCATAAATTAAACCAAAAATTGTATGTAAAATATAAAAATATTGAAAGTGGTGATTTACAACACAGTTATATAAATAATAAGGATAATATTTCCCCTTGTAGAGTCGCAGCAATATTCTTAAAAAAGAAAAAAATATATATTACGAAAATAAAACATTTCTTTAAAACACAATAGTTTATGTATTATTATTTTCTTGTAGTCCTTCATGGATTCAAACCAAAATTGAATCTATACTTTTTAAACAATCCATTTTGAATTTCAATTATTAAAAAAAAATTGGGAATTAAGTAGCATCATATTTCAGTTTCAAATTATGGTCAAACTTAGATTTTCTATGATTGGCTTGCATCTACAATATGAATGAGTGATGACCTGTCATATTCTGTATAAATGTCTACAACAATGTCATTTGCATTTAGGTATCGAATGACAGACTAGGTCTTTTATTGGGAATAGTAAAGTTTGAATGGCAATAGGAAAAGTTTGACATGTTCCTCCCCTGCGTTGCCGAAGATTTTAGAGGAGGAGGCTCCTTTCTGCCTCTAAAGTGTTCATTGTTTATAACAGTCTTATTGTTTATGCCAATAATATTGTTATTTATTTATTTACCTTTTATGTTTATGCGGATTTAGCTCAGAGCTATTCTTTCATCTAACTCCCAGACAGTCACAGAGACACCCAACCAACTCATGTTTGAACCCATACTTGGATCATTCCAAGTCGATTATCCTACAATTGCAAATTTATCAACAAATTTTTGGGTGTACATGTATAATATTTTTTAAATTTGTTTTTATTCTTTGAAAAGAATATTTAAATAAGCAAAAGTTTTTTTTTTTATAGTTAATAACCAGATATGAACTAGTAAATGTCACAGGTACATACCAACAATTTTATATTAATCATAAGGAGGATAATTTTAGCTTCTAACAGTGGGTTTCATAAAAAAAAAATTATATCTAGAACCCATGTATGGTAAGTTTTTCTTACAAAAGTTTAAAATACTTACACTTGTCAACGTTTGTAAAGTTTTTAACTTTCATTGGTTGAATATTATTTCAATCCAAGGAAAAACCTGTTATTCTATTGTTTCCTTCTTTCGTAATCGAAAGACTTAGCTAGCATTCCTTTAATTTCGGATATAAAATTTTTTATTAAATTAAGTTTTGATATAGAAAATCCAAATCTAATGATATGCTAAAAATATTTCCCTAAATGCACCATATACTCGTAAGTCTATGCACTTTTTATGTGTAACATAGTGTCAGAAGTAAATGATAAAGGACCTGTGAACACAATAAATATTAGATGGAACACCATCATCATGTTAACACCCTGGAATACTTAACCTGTGCATTTTTATTTTAATTTTTTTTCTGATAGTATATAAATTTTATGCATTAAATAATTTTAAAATCTTAATATAATAGTACTACCATTATTTATTTTTAAGCGTTCATGTATTTTGTTCCTACTTACATTTGAACACTTTATTTCATTTTATTTATAATCTCGACAAACCAAAATCATATCATCGTTAATAGTATGGCATTTAATATTATCAACCTTATGATTTTTAGAATCTGCGTCAACTAGGTGTTGTAGGGAAATTTGTAGAATTCTATGGTCCTGGCATTACTGCATTATCTATTGCTGACCGTGCAACGATTGCAAATATGTGTCCTGAATACGGTGCTACTGTAGGATTCTTCCCAGTAGATGAAAGTTCTCTGCAATATTTGAGACAGACAAGTATGTTATAAATTGACATGTAAATAGTTATCTTCCAACCCCATTTTGATTTTAGGTCGTTCAGAAAATCAAATAAATTTAATAAAAGCTTACCTCAAAGCTACAAAACAGTTACGTAATTATTCAGGTGAGAATGACCCTATCTTCTCTCAAAATGTTGGGCTCGACTTATCCACAGTCGTGTCTTCAGTTAGTGGCCCTAAAAGACCAAATGATAGAGTTTCAGTTATTGATATGAAGCAAGATTTTCTTGACTGTTTAACAAATAAGGTAATTTAAATATTAACTCTTTTAGCGTCTCAGAGTTCATTCCACAAAAATATCATAACCTCAACTTTAACTAATTTGTAAACTATCAGAATGTAGCAGAAGAGTACATATTTGAAAATAATCAGTGTCTTAATAATTGTAATTTATTTTATAATGACTGATTCTTATTGCTGCTGAATTTGCAGATTGGGTTCAAAGGGTTTGGCATACCGGAACACAAATTGTCAATCTCTGCAAAATTTATGTATGATGGAGTTCAATACCGCATAACACATGGGAGTGTAGTAATTGCTGCTATAACTTCATGTACAAACACCAGTAATCCAAGTGTAATGTTAGGTGCTGGCATTCTAGCTAAGAACGCTGTAGCTGCTGGTTTATCCGTAGCTCCATATATAAAAACTAGTCTTTCACCAGGTTCAGGGGTGGTAACTTACTATTTACGTGAATCAGGTGTAATTCCAGCGCTAGATGAGTTGGGTTTCAGTTTAGTTGGATACGGTTGTATGACTTGTATTGGCAACAGTGGTGGTCTAGATGAAAATATTGCAAATGCGATAGAACAGAACGACTTGGTTTGTTGTGGTGTTCTATCAGGGAATAGAAATTTCGAGGGGCGTATTCACCCTAATACCAGAGCTAATTATCTAGCAAGTCCTTTGTTGGTCATTGCATATGCTATTGCAGGTAGAGTTGATATTGATTTTGAGATTGAGCCATTGGGTAAGAGGGCAGATGGAAGTAAAATTTTCTTGAGAGATATATGGCCTACCCGCAAAGAAATTCATGCTGTAGAACAAAGACATGTTATTCCAGCTATGTTTAAAGAGGTCTACTCTAGAATTGAAACTGGTAAGTTTTTTCGCTATTGTATTCCTTATTTATTATTAACCACAGTGTTTTGTTTCTATATTCACTATCCGTATTGTGAGCAGGTAAATAGTTTGTGGCATAAAATGAAAGTGAATGAAAGGTTTTAAGAAAAATGTTGAATATCCTCAAAAATATATATTTCCCCGTTAGGAGGCGTTTTTGAAAAAAAATTAATTGTTACTAAAAGGATTTTGTGTATAAAGAAAATTCTCACAAATAAGAAAATGTCATGAGTCCCCAACGGAAATGAGTAAAACAACTATTACGTTTTTATACCACTATATTTTGACAGAAAAGTGACTGCAGTTTTCATAATTATGTCATTTTTAAAGGATGATTCAACTAAGAATAAAATACAAACATTCTGTTCCTATAATATATACTATCCAGATACAGATACTAAGTGTTATGACAATAAACAGGTAATTAAGGTTTATAAGAAACGTGTTTCACAAATGGTGGAATCCCGACCATCAAATTGTGGGAATTTCCATGAATATTATTAAAAACTATTATACGGGGGGTTAATTAATTTGGGTAACAGTAAAAAGAGGAGAATATAGTATATCAACTTGATCATTTAACATGCTAAAATTATCACTATGATTATATTTATTGATTTTAGAAAAAAAATCTATTAATATAACCATAGTGATAATTTTAGCTTGGAAAATGATCAAGTAGATATACTATATTCTCCTCTTTTTACTGTTACCCAAATTAATTAACCCCTGTATAATAGTTCTTAATAATATTCATGGAAATTCCCACAATTTGATGGTCGGGATTCCACCATTTGTGAGACACATTTCTTATAAACCTTAACTACCTGTTTATTGTCATAACACTTAGTCTCTATATTTGGATAGTATATATTATAGGAACAGAATGTTTGTATTTTATTCTTAGTTGAATCATCGTTTGAAAATGACATAATTGTCGAAACTGCAGTCACGTTTCTGTGAAAATATAGTGGTATAAAAACGTAGTAATTGTTTTACTCATTTCCATTGTGAATTATGAACTACCACAGAGTAACGGCTTCCTCGATTAATTTCTTGAAATGTCATGAGGTCTAGGCATGCTTTAGATGTTTTCTGTTCTCAAAAAATGTATATAATATAAGGAATTTTTGTAGGTAATTCAGTGAGAAATTAAAATTTGTTACTTTGCGCTTTTCTTGAAAGATTATGTTTAATGCGTGCAAGATATCTCCATAAGATAATTGGAATAAGCAGAGATATAAATTTTCCATAAAAAATATCAAAAAGAAAAATTAAAAATGCATGTTCTATGTGCATTTATTCTGAGGCAATCAAATATAAATATATATCCTATTGTATCAAAAGTTTTTATAGTTGTATCAATGCTATATTACTAAAAGAAATTATTTTAGCTGTAAACAGGAATTTGTAGGCTAAAATACAAATAAGCGACACAGTCCATCCACAGAATATTCCATTAATTTATTTCTGTTTTATTTCATCTATTTTACTTTTCCATTTAAAAAAACGGGTCATTCGATTTAAGTTTTTTAAACAAAATTAAATCTGAATTTTAAGGCCTTTCAAAGGATGTATTACAATATGGGAGATACCATTTAAAATTTTTTAAGTGGGGATAAGGGGGTGAAACCTAAACAGCTAAGGACACTGGTTCTAAATTTCCCCTTTGATATCTAAATTTACTTGTTTTTTGCCTATGGGTCATTTTCCTTGCTAAAAGAAATAATGAGGGTGAATAATTTTGGAGTCAAAGCACTGTAACAAGTCAAGAAGTGTCAGGCCCAGGGCAGCTTCTAAGGCTTGGATTGGGGACTTATCAAAACACATTGCTGTTATCGAAACACATTCGAACTGTTGATAGACTACAAAAAAAACCATTCAAGATCTTTCGTAAAACCCATAGAAGATGCTTTGATATTTGCAATATTAAATGTTTAACTCATTGTAATAGAATTGATATGGTGTTAAGGCAATTTTGCTATGATATTGCAACATAAATGACAATGGTTTCCATGCATAATGGTGTTCCTATTATAGAATTCATAAAGTAACCTGCCATTTATTATCACATGAACAACAGCAAGAACCCCTGTAGGTTAGCATTGCCAAATATGAGGAATTAAGAGACATTTTGGCATTTCCATAGTAGCATTTGCTGTTCTACTCATAATGCTTGCTTCTATTCGGAATATATTATCAACATTATTCTATTTGGCATTTAAACACATACCATAAACATTCTAATAAACAATTTCTCAGTAACAAGACATGATTCACTTGCATGTATATGATATTCCATGAAAACAGTTCTTACAGTGAATGACAACAACTCATCATACAAAAACATTATACCACGTTAGTTATAAGCTAAGATAACTTATAACCAAGAGGCTAGAAATAAATTGCTTAACTGCCTAGAGTCATTTTGGTTCTTAAACAAAGCTGTTTCTACTAGCTTCACTCCGTCTTTTCTATTTTCAAGGAAAAAATAATGATCTAGTAGCAATAACAGACAAAGAAATGATAAATACACCTCTTTATTTAACTGTGTTTGACAAACCAGATTACATATTAAGGAAAAAGGTCCACCTACAATTTTTAAACTTTCAATTATGTGCAGGACATTATCCCCCACAGAATGACCTATGGGATCCCACATACTGTCAACACACAAAAGTCATTCACAAGAAGTTCATGAGTAGTGGTATTAATATCTGTTATAATACAATTGTTCTCACTGTTGTACAGATAATATTCCAAACATTAAAAAATGAAAGTATGTGTATTCTTAATATAAAAGGAGACAAAAAAGACATTAATAATTACCATCACATTACTCTGCTATTGATCACATGTAATGGAACGGACTTGACATTGATCTTATAAAATACCTTCAATCATCACATATAGTAAACGATTGCTAGTACGATTTTACCACAAGTAAACAATCTACTGTCTTATGGCATGTATTTTCTATGTAAATCTGCCATAGAAAAATTTAGGGAATGCCACGCAATTACTCATTCGATAAAGTTTGGCCTTTTTATGACCTATCTACTCAATTTTGATAACGATGTCCAGCTTCCTCCAGTAAATTATCTATAAAACATTACTCAGTATGCTTTCAATCAAGTCTGCTGAAAATAACTGATTGAAGAGACAGCAATCTAATACTGAGAAAATCTGGACAGCTGTATTTTACCACAAGACTGCATTGATTCCTTTGATATACGTGTAATAAACAGCTAAATCAACCTGTATGATTGCTCATCCTCTGCCAGTTCTCGATTTGAGATTGACATATTCAGAGTTCCATGACAAAAATCTCCCTAAGCTTGATCAAGCCAGTTGCAATTATTCGACCTATTGCATCTCTGGCAAAGTTTTGTATTCACCTATATCTACTTATTCAATCACCTATACCTACAATTTATACTATAACAAAAAATTCACAGCCCAGTTCGTGGCTACTTGTTTTACTCATACACAATTTAAAAAAACTCATGGATTCACAGTGAAACTTGATAAAGTTACTCTTGAATAATTTTATTACAGTTTTGTTCATTTATAAACACAGGAATCAGTTACATCCAGAACTATTTCGTAAGGGACAACTTCTTACTAAAAAACGTACAGTTTACGAATGAAATGGCATAGAGGAAAGCGAAAACAACAAATAATGAATCGCTGATTATACCAATCTGTATGCAACAAACTCATTGAGCGCTTTATGTTCAAATAGTTACATAGATACCATTACCACTATGTAGAGATAAATTATGATAACTTGTTATATAAATTATAAAACTAATATTAAATTAGTCATAAATTCAACATGATGGTTCTTATGTGTTTGTATTTGTTTATATATATTATCATAAGTTTATATTTCATAAGTTATGTAAACTTATTATCATAAGGTTACATAAATAAATATTAATTTTGTACTTTCGATAGACTTGCAAATTTTCTATGCTAAGGGTTGTTATGAAAGTAATCTGGAAAAATTATTTTAACCGAAAAAAAAAAAACAATATGTAAAACTTTCACATATTGTTAAAAAATGTAAAACAATATGTAAATCTTTATAAAAATTGTACTCATAGATGTACAATTTCTGAAATTCCAAAAAAAAAGAAAATCCACAAGGGATACAAGAAAATCACATTCGTTTACATATTTTCACAACAGATGTCTTTTAATGTACACAAAATATGTAATGGATTCATATACATATCATTTTATTATGTAGAAAAATATTACTTATAAATACAGAAGTTTAAAACAGATTTTTCAGTAATACATTGTTCGTTAAAAAAGAATTAAAACTATATTAAACAGTATATTATCTAGTTTCTGGCAGTGTGCTGCTTTATACACTTTTAATTACATTTCATATCATAATTTAGTCTTCAAGCTTTCAATGTAAATGAAAATGATCATTAGTTCATAATCTTTAATTTCAGTAATCAATAATCATTGATAAAGAAAAACTGATATAACTTTTTATATGTTTTAACATATACAAAGTTATAACAGAGTACTTTATATTAGCATTTTAACCATATACTTCGTGCTTTTTCATCTTTAATCTACAGTGCCAAAATAAATAACTTTTTAAAACATTTATTAAGCATGTATATCAACAATTTTTCATTTAGTAAATGTATTGTCATAGTTGAAATTGATTTTATAGGTACAATCAATAATGAGAAACAGTGAAAAAATCGTAAACATTTTATTTCGTTCTATAAAAAAGAATTATACAAATAGGTATATTTGCTGAGACCGAATGTTAATTCCTGTATACATTCACAAATATGCAAAAATTTACAATAAAATTTGTTACTTAATATGTTATAGAAACATTTTATTGGTTTCAAATAATTCAATATAAATAAATAATGTTATGATTATCTGCATCCGTGCCTATTATGTATGTATATTAGTTTGTTTTTCTCATTAGTTCTAAAATTTGGTTAATAGTGGTTATTATAGCACATATTAATGGAGTGTGTGAATAACAATATTTAACATATCTATAATAGTGTAGTATTGCAATAGAAAAATATTTTATTCATTTTCACAAGTCAATAGTACTTTTTTGGTAGGGTCAAGCAGTTGGCAAAGTCTTGTTGCCCCTGCTGGCAAACTTTATCCGTGGGATGCATCATCAACATACATTAAAAACCCGCCATTCTTCGATGGAATGACTAGAGACTTGCCCGAATCAAAACAACTTGTTAATGCACGAGTGTTACTTCTTTTGGGAGATTCTGTTACTACAGATCATATAAGTCCCGCCGGTTCTATTGGAAGAACAAGTCCTGCAGCTAGGTATTTGGCGCAGCGGGGATTGACACCGCGAGAATTTAACTCGTATGGATCGAGAAGAGGAAACGATGCTGTTATGGCCAGAGGTACCTTTGCCAATATTCGACTTGTTAATAAATTCATGAGTAAAGCTGGACCAAAGACTATTTATTTGCCAACCAACGAGGAGGTATGATGTTTATTTTACTATCATTAATTATAGAATTGATGATGTATATTCTACTCAGTTAATACAATCATTTCTAATGTAGATGGACATATTTGATTGTGCAGAACGATATGCCAAATCTGATACACCTCTTATAATTATTACTGGTAAAGATTATGGATCTGGATCAAGTCGTGATTGGGCGGCAAAAGGACCTTATTTACTGGTAAGTCCATTAACAATATTTTAAATTAAGTGATTTAACTTTATTTTAACTAATTTAGAAATATATACAAACATTTCATAAAATAATATATTTCTAAAAATTTCATTATTACTTATCTGCTTTTTAACACTGACTTCGTTTTCCACAGAATACCAAAACACTGTACACTACACTCGACGCGCGTTTCGCCAACCAATTTGGCATCATCTGGAGATGATTAAAACTGAATTTTAATGTTATTGAGATGATTAAAACTGAGTAGTTTTAATCATCTCCAGATGATGCCGAACTTTGCTGGTGAAACGCACCTCGAGTGTAGTGTTTTGTGGAAAACTAAGTCAGCGTTATCTTCACGCCAAAGGTTCCAATCTACTCCAGTATATCTGCTTTTTATTTTGTACTAATACAATATAATTACATACGATATAATTGTTTCATTCTCAGGGGGTAAAAGCAGTAATAGCTGAATCATTTGAGAGAATTCATCGTTCAAATTTGGTGGGAATGGGAATTGTTCCTCTTCAGTTCCAACCAGGTCAAAGTGCCGATTCTCTTGGACTTAATGGAAAAGAAAGTTATACCATTAATTTACCAGATGACTTCAAACCTGGTGAAAATATTACAATATCCACTAATACTGACAAAACGTTTGAGGTTATTCTGAGATTTGACACTGAGGTTGATATTTTGTTTTATAAACATGGCGGCATTCTAAATTATATGATAAGGCAAATGGTGAATTAATTATGGTTTTGTCTTTGTTTTTTTTTTTTTTTTTTTGTAGCAAAATAAGCACTTTTTATAAATTTTATGGGAAAACTTTTTAACTTTACATGGAGTAATATATCAAATACCATAATTTATTTTATTAAGGTAGATCTAAAAATTGATTTTCAAATTTCAGAACAAGCATTAAATTATGTAAATATTTACTGACATGGGAATATTCAATGGGAAATACATTGAATTTTTAAATATTTACATTTTACACAAAAGAAGTATGTTTCAAAAAGCAATATTTTATTTAAATGATCATGTTTTAAGTTAAATATACCTTGTGGTGTAACAGTGTTTATCACTTGTAATCCTTTTTAGTATAGCCACAGCTCTATTATTTTATAACTTGTATTAAAAATCTACAATTTTTAAATATTTTTTTTAAATTACTCATATTTTATATTATGTAATTATTACTTTTGAGTATTACAAGGTAGCATTACGATTAATATAAATAATAAATTTCAAGGTACAACAGGAAACTAATAACTCTTAACATGTAAAATAAGTCATCGTTATTTGCCTTCTGATTTTTATTTCAATTACCTACCTATCTGTAAGTAGAAGATTGAGGAAAAAAGTAATATAAAGATATTTGGAAAATGTGTGCTAGTTTTTCAGAAAAATACAAAGGCAGACTTTTATATATCAATATACAGTATCTTCATTGATGTTCGCAAACCATCTGACCTTAGTTCCTCTTAGATAGTTATTTTGTTGTTACTAAATTGGTTGCACTTCAGCTAGTAATTTGAGATAACATTTTCACAAAATCCTATCCTAACACTGACAGAGTTTTCCACAAAATACCAAAACGCTATACACTACACTCAACGCGCGTTTCGCCAACAAGGTTGACATCATCTGGAAACGATTAAAACTAATTCTATGCTAACAGTGTAACCTATTTATACCTAAATTATTGTTGCGGCTTAGTGAGCCCTAACCGTCACGATTGCGGCTCATTAAGCTCCAACCGTCACGGTTACGGTTCAGTGAGTCATGAGTAACTAACCAATAAAGCGGGCTATGTGGAATAGGCCCTCTGTCAATATTCGTACTATTTTTACACATTTCAATTTAGATACTTTCAAATGCATTTAGCTGTCTAGTATTTGTTACGTTCCTAATTAATCCTTAAGTTGTGAATATATATCTTATAGTTGTTCTCGAGAGCATGTTTGGCAACACTTGACTTGTCTATCTTCTGTCTTCTATCTGTCTTCTGTCTTGTCTATCTCTTTGACTTTGTCTATCTTGACTTATCTATTGTACCATATTTGCAATACCCCATGTGCTCTTTGAACCTGGTTTGAATAGATCACATGATCTATCCAATATACCTTTGATTGCAGTTATCACAGCTGATTTCGTAAATCCACGACCTGTAGTTTGTGTTAATTATTTGGTTTTTTGGGTTGCCTAAAAGTTGTTTTAATTTATTGCTCGAGGAGTGAACTACCGTTATCCCTATACCTTTAAAAATCTTACTAATACCACAGGTGAATCGAGAATCGATTTGCCTGTAACTGGACGATCGTAAGGAATAGATACATATTTTTTTAGATATTCACTTTCAGCTTGAAAGGACGAGGAATCCTTATCCCTATCATTATAATAGCCTGATTAACTATTATACCATCTTCTGATTGACTGTAAGAAGCGTGATATGAATGTAGCCAATTAGATATTATGTTGATGAATGCAGTAACAATATTGAGTATTATATATGTATTAGTATCTTGCATCATGATTTTCTAATATTTTCCCATTGGTTATTTACATTCATCTTTTATTGTTTATTTGTGTAATTTGTCAGTATTTTTCAGGGCTAAATAATTTACATTATTTAGTAAATCAAATAATTAAAAAACTTACTGTTAAATAAATTTTGCAAATTATATAAATAAGTGTTTGAAGGATTGGGGTAGTATAAATAACTGAATTTTAATCATCTTTAAACTCACTTTTAGTCATATCCTGATGATGCTAAATTGGTTGGCGAAACACAGTTCGACCGTTCGCCAGTCCGAGTAAAATCTTTTGGTAATTATGAAAAAGTGATCTGTTTTTACTGCTGCATTGACGGTTTCAACTTTATTCCTGAACTTAGTCTTTAAATGAAAACCTTGTGTGCAGTTTTTTCAGTTAAAGTGCCTTTTTGCCTAGCAAAAATATGAAATATCTAAAATGTATTTTGTTGTTTTCCATCATCAAGAGGGTACAAAGCTGACACAAATCAATTTTCCCTAATCAAACTTTTATCTAAAAATGGATGAAATATCACATTTCAGAATATGTACAAGTCATGTGATTTTAACAATTCTGATATATCCAGGCATACTCCAATATCACCTTCCAAAAATCGGCACCAAGTTTCCAGATAACCTTATATTTACAGATTTTTTAAAATGAAATAAAATGCTTTCACTAAATTAACATACAATGAGGAAATATAGGAGGTGATGAGGAAATGAATTGCAATATATGGTAACTGAAATTGATGACCTCCATTCGGGTAAATGAAATAATAAAACTCTCCTTGACCATCACTATTTAATAATGTAGTTATTCATCTATATTATCCAAATACATTATTCCATATGCATCTTAGTAATATATTTTACTACTTTTAGAAATCCTTTGATGGTTAAAAATATTTTAACCAACCATTTTACTACTTTAATAACCAAGTTCATCTTAAAAATAAAATAAGTAGTTATTAAACATAGAATGATTTCCAGAGACTGAATTGCAAATTAATATTATAATAATATACTATACCAAAATATCACTTACATTGTATCTCCTAAACCCATCATCGGATGATACTGTCAACAAGTAATGTATGACTACTTGAAGCTTCCTATTTGAAGACTTGAAACCAAAAATTTATATATTATTTTGGCAAAAGTAACTATATTGGTTGCGAAAAAATGTAATTTGTTTATCTTGCTGGCACCACAAAATGTAAAAAATTACATTCTCCAACAACCACAAAATTAACTTATTTTCATCATTACATATATCTAGCCTACACTCTCCTCTCATTCAAAGGCTACCACACCTGCCAAAATCCTTAAGGATTTTTGTTTATAGTCATCTAAATACCTTTATGTAAAATGACAGAGGCCTGATTATGTTAAGAGAAATAGGCATATTATTTTATAAATAGATGTATTGTTGCCAATCTGATATAACTGAGTGTCTGTTACAAAATAATTACATAGTATAAAATTATACAAATTGTTCCATATTCCTGCTATATTAGGTTGTGCCTAATATAAATATTATCTTCCTTTTCCTTTTGGTATCATGATAATTATATTTTCTTCATATACATACATATTGTGTTTATGTTTGATATATTTTTACACTTTCCAAAATTCATCTAAAGTATTTCGACAGGTATTTAATGTATTTTAGTATATCACTATTACACTAAACTCGTAATAAATTTTATAGGCTAGGTTTGATATTTAATGAGAAATTAAAATCGCCAGTTATTTTGTCTATTCATTTAGACAAATGTTCTGAAATACCAAATTTTCAATTCTTATCTTACCACATAGTTGCTCACAACAAAATTTTTTTATCAATTTGCGTTATAAGTTTCAGAAATCTTGAAATTTGTGATGAATTTGCATATCTATTGACTTTATTGACATAATTCTAACAAAATATACAATATGATGTGCTATGAATGTCTGTTGAAAGACTTGAAATTATAATTTCTGTGCTTTTCCTGTCTATCGTGTAATCAGTGTGGCGCATTTTTACTTAGTTTATTGTGATTATATTAAGATTTTATATGGTTGTTAGCAATAAAAAGGCATGAGAAAAGCAGTATTATTTTATTACAAGTTCTCATTGTGTGTTAACCCTTCAGCAGTCAGTGAAGCATCAACTACCTTTCATTTTATCACCTACAATCCATGATACAGAGCATATACTTCATTAATATACCCCTTTGACAGTCTCCTTAAAACATATATCCTACCTGTTTATGATTATTACCCTATATTTTGAAGTTTACGTTCCACATCCAAATGCTAGCATATCCATATTTTTGGAGTTTTCTCATATATTTTCCATTCTTTAGACACTGTTTAATGTAATGTAGGTGCATTAAGTATAGATTTTTCGTCAACATGGTATCACTACATGGTTACACCAAACGCGTAATAAATTTTATACACTAGGTTTGGTATTTAATAATAGATTAAAATCGCCACTCGTGTTATTTTGTCTATTCATTTAGACAAGTTTTCGACTGTTTTAAATATTTGGTTTGATCGTCAAAAATTGATGATCATAACTACTGGTAAAATTGACATGAAACTATCTTACTACATAGTTGTTCAGAACAAAAATTTGTTATTAATTGGCGTTATAAGTTTCAGAAATCTTAAGATTTCTGATATCTCTTGACTTTATTGGCATAATTTTAACGGAATATACAATATGATGTGCTATGAATGTCTGTTGAAAGATTGAAATTATAATTTCTGTTCTTTTCCTGTCTATTGTGTACTCAGTGTGACGCATTTTTACTTAGTTTATTATAATAATATAAAGGCATGAGAAAAGCAGTATTATTTTATTGTAAGTTTTCAGTGTGTATTAATCCTTTAGTAGTCACTAAAGCATTAACTGTCTCACATTCTATTACCTACAATCCACCATAGAGAGCATACTCGTATACTTCATTAATATGCGTTTGACAGTGGTCTCCTTGAAGCATCCTATCTGTTTGTGATTACTATCCTATATTTTGAAATGAATATTCCACATCCAAAGGCTAGTATATGCATAATATTTTTGAAGTTCTCTTCTCATACATTGTCACTGTTCAATGGATTGTGGAGTTCTCTCATAGGCACTGTTGTAATGTAGGTGCACCAAGATTAGATTTTCGTCAACATGGTATGCAATTTACTGACAGCTTAAACATTATGAATATCCATGAACTGCTGTAAATCTATATTATCGAATATGTCCAACAACTCGACTAAGAAGGACCATCTTACAGTTCATTAGCATAGCATGTAATACTGTCCTGTAATTTTATTGTATTGTAAATCTGCTTCTACTTGTCTGTCATTATTTGTATCCGTACTTTCATGAACAATTACCCACAGATTTTTATTATATATAGCCGTTTGTATATCCTTCCTCCTTTACAAGTGAAATATATCACTGTAATCATTGCTTGAACGGGAACGACCACTGAGTTACATATTTAAAAGAAAATCTGTAAGCAGAAGTGTTGAAGTATGATTTAAGTAATGCCAAAATACCCAGTATGGAGCTTGTAATTGGGGAGTGATTCTTATAATATATTAGTAGAGTTTGGAAAACATACATAAAAATAAATTTACGTATATCATTAACACATTATAAAATCATTCCTAACAGGAGGTCGGCATTGTAATTCAATGTGCAAAAAGAGACCCTGACGTTTGAATCCACTACTCTTACGCGTTTAACAAAGGTAATATGATAATTATTAATAAACTGGGAAATCGTTAATGCTTTAATAATGACATTAAGCATATGATCTAATTCATGCATCTTAATATGCTAAAGATTGCATATATTCCTTGTCAACATCAACGAGTTTTTATTCTATAACATCCAAGATTATAAATCTGCTTAACTAATCTCAGATATATGACTAAACAATGTATTTTTTTTTTGGATGTTTGGTGTGTGTATAAGAAATGGATCTATCTTGAGAAAATGGTAGTATATTTAACGAATTATTAACAAGTAATAATATAAACTTTTCTCTAAATGTTATTTTAGAAATTATTGTCAACTTCAATTTATTTAAAAAAATTCATATCTAGGTTTATCAACAAAAACTTCATTGCGCTGACACCTACAGAGTCACTTACTATTTGTATCATAGGAAGAATGCAAAAAGTATTCATCATTTTATACATATACTTTTCCTTTTCAGTGTTGATTTAATGATTTAAATTGACCAAATAAAACTAATGTATATCTTAATAAATCAAATTAAAAAATAAAAATGAAGAGTATAGATTTCAAAGCGATGTCATAATATGGCAATCATTATTGATTGCAATAATATAACAATTGACTAGTTGGCATTGGAGGAGGCCCTGATAAAAATAGTAATAACAACAGTCATAATCTTTATTATTTCTAACAATGCATGATATGCATAACAATCAATTTGGTGAAAAATAAAAGTACATAGACACTTTTTGCTTAACTTATTTGAACTTAGAAGTATAAAATGAAAGCTGATATTACCGAAAAGTACTCCTGATTTTATTATCCACCTTGAAAATTGAATATCTTACATTTTAAGCAGTGCTTTGGCTTGTTAAATTACTTACAATAGATTCCTCTTGATATTCAAAGTTATGTTGCAATAGGCTACTTCAGTTACAAAATAATAAAACATGGGTAGGCCAGCTTAGACTACTCTTTGAAAAAAATAGGATTATTTCAATCAATATCTTATTGTGGCAGGGCTGTGCTACAATGTAGCAACATTTTGATATAACAGTATGAACAAAGATTATATAATGAGGATGTCATGAGATCTGAATATAATTAAATTTTTATAATCACTTTTAAGTCTCTAGAAGTACTTCTTAGTTAACATCCTATACTCCGGTTTCAAAATAGTGGGCAGTAAGGTATAGAACACTATTGTTATGAGCTGGTAATACGATTCAACAATTCTTGTGTCTATTTTACGTGTAAATTGTAAAGACCACTCCCTGCACTCTGTGATCTCTGCTCTCCTTAGTCGTGCGCGAGACAATGCACGCTCCTTGTCTGTTTATCTTGTTTGGTCCACATGTTACGAATTACTTACTGCCTACAATTTTGAAACCAGACTATAATTTATACTACAAAAATTATACTATTGACGTCCTATCCAAAACATTTTTTCAAAATAACTGTAGAATTCTATATACTATCAATCAGTTTAAAATAATGATACTGTTGCACTATATGAAATTTAAATTAATTGGAAGTGACATTACATGACTATATTAAAACACTTGAAATAATACTTCCAAGTTAAACAGCCTTAGATGAACAATGTATGCTTTGCAATGTTAAACATATCCAAATGATAGTTATCACTCGCTTAATAATAATTTTAAAAAACTTTTTTTCCTTTGGTGTTTATTACTTTTTGTTGTTATTTAATAAATCCCAAAATCACTTTTTTGACTTATACTATAATATAATTGTACTTCCTTGGTATTGAAATAAAGTAAATTTAGTTAATAAAAAGCCCAGGTGTCCACCCGCGTGCAATATTGCCATTAAAGCACATCAAATAAGTATGTAACTTTTGAAATTGATTGGGATGAAAATAAACGTGTCAAATAAATACCTGAAACTAATATTCATAAAACTCTTAAGTAGCAATGATTGTTGAGTGCAGTTTTGCTAATCATTCAGTTGATTAAAATAAATTCAAATTTGGTATGTAACATTTGTTTTTCAAATGAAATTTCCTTTTTCTTAATGGAACTGTCAGTAAGTGTATTAGTAGATATTGGTTTATAAACCCTAATTAAAGGGTTCGGGTCAAATTATAATTTTGGATTTACGTAGGAATATTGCTGTTAAATAACACCAATATTGCACTCACTTTGGGAAAATTTTTGGATGAAAATGTTATATTGTTAGCTTCGTAAATTAAATTATTTTCTTTTCCTATGACATTCTAGGCTCGAAAAATATACACTATTAGTAGAAATGAAAATGTATAAATTAATTTCGCCTCTCACCTAGATATAATGGAATATAATTATTTCCAAACCTTTTATGATCAAATATCTCAACAACAAATTTATAAACATAAAGAAAATATGGGATGTTCAATTCCAAATGGAACACTGTGTAAAATCCAATTAGTTACAATTTACTTATTTTTATTTGTATCTTTTTTGAGAATAGTATATTGTCATAATTTCTCATTGAGGAAAAACATCATTGTTACAAAAAATTGTTTCATATTATTAGGATTTATATAGAGTGGAACAAAAAAAAAACATTATTCAAAAATTCTCTTCCAAAATTTGGATTTTTTGAAACTTGATTTTTTTGCCTGAGTATTTTTACTGTCATACTATTCAAAATACTTTCATGATCATGACAATAAATATCCATAAATTAAAAATAATGTTTGTTCAAAAATATTATTTCTTATGTTATAAAACCATCAGGAGTAAGTATTGGTTATATTCTTTCGCCTATTTAAATTTAAACCTATTGATTTAATTGAATGTGCTAGTAAACTTTAAATATAATTTCAAAAGTTATACATTTTTACACATCAAGACTTCAATCCAATATTTTTGGCCAATAAGTAAATGGATATATTATCACATTTTCTTATATTATATTTATCATGAGTGGAATTTGACCACCGAAATGCTATGAAGTTATAAATAAAAACTTTGAGTTCACGGAAATTATTATCTTTATGTAAGTTTGATATTCCTAATATTATTGTTTGCAACCAAATCAGATAAAATAAGAATAATCAAACCAAACACATTGTTTAATGCACTAATATTGTTATATACAAATACTTTTAGTTGTGTCTAATCTTCTTTTATCATTCTTTACTTTTATGATACATATTCTTCACAAACTTTTAATAGCTTCATATACAATATGCAAATTAGGCTTATAGATATTTTTAAATCTTTAATATAACTATATAGGATGATAAAGGAATTTCAAAAACCATTTATGTTTCTATGAACCTAAAAGATTGTACTCCAGATGAAAGTTCTTAATTTAAATTTCCTAAATAAATTAACAGTTCTTCAGGGCAACCGTTAACACGAGCTATAGTTTTAGTGTGCCCCTTTTCTGTTTCCTTTTTGTATTATTTGTTTCTTAGATCTAATAAAATTCGTGTATGTTGATCTGTTTTCTAAAATAACACTGTGTCAAATCTGAAGCTGCCTCTGTTCTTTAACTGCTTGTTTTATAGATGCAATAGAAATGTTTTACTTTACCGTTAGTAGCACTGTGGCATTTCACCTTACTCAGAAGAATAGGTACAAAGAACTGTATAGAGACCTGTTGGAGGTCCTACCTGTAGAGGTGATCTGTATCAACCATATTTAAAGAGTTTGGAAAAATTGGCTTCGTTCCACTGAAGGCTCAAGCTGCAGAGGGTAAAGTTGCACATAAAGACGAAGAGAAACCCACCCATTCTCAGGGAAAGCTGCCAAACTAAATAATGCAGTAAAACAAAACAACTTTATATTAACTAGTTTTTTTGGTACAAGACGTGATTATGATGATGACAACAGTCTCCAAGAAGGAATATTTATACCGTAATTATTCCTTCGTGGAGACTGTTGTCATCGTCATAGGTAAGTATTATGAGGATTATTCTTCATCATATTAAAATTAACTGAAATAACTTCAGTTTAAAAATATTTGTTTGAAAGCATTTAGGAAGTAATAGCCAAAGTTTATTAAGGCTTATTATTTCCATACATATTGATGTTGCCATAATTCATCAGTTAATTAAATCAGTTAAATTGAAGTAAGTAATTTGTAGTGTTTCATTTTTCAGATGTAAAGTTTCTATAAAAATAGTACCTAGATTTATTGTCTCTTGTATTCTTAAACAAGTAAAACATGCAAATAATTTATTAAACTCCAAATAAATGATTATGTACACAAACTAATAAAAATAGATAAAATACTTACAAAACAACATTTTATATTGAATATTTTCTTCTGTTTTATCATATTACAGATATGATATATAATGAAGATATATTTGAAATAATTGTAGAAAAAGGACATTTCCGAGAATAAAACTCCAGTCGGAATACAATAAAGATTTATGAAAATGGTTATTAATGAAAAATATTACTTTTGTAAAACAATTTTTATCATTGTCAAAAATATTTATGTAAAAATTAAATTATCAAATTTTCTCACGTTAATAGATCTATATAACTTAAGACAGATACATCAATTTTCTACCATATAAGTAAGACATAGAACATAAATAATACCCTACATATAATAAATTATTTTAATATATAGGATAACGAAACTATTCTAACAGATAATTAACATTCTCAACCCCTTTTCAAAAAAAAAAGAAATAAGAAAATTCACATACCCTGTTATTGTCAGTTCACACTTTTATTTATTTTGTATTATACAGTAATAATACAGGATGACTATAACCCGGTGACGATGGCAATATTTCATAACCTGGGCAACAACCATCAAGTATTAACTTTATGAAGTTGCTTGATAAAACACATTTCGAATTGTGGTGATTAAAAATTTCTTTATGAGAGAAACTCATACCCAGTGATATTTAATACACATCTACTGAGTATAGTTTATCCCACAAAAAAATACTTTTCGCTGTCAACAAAAAAAAATTTCTTAAATTTACAGTCAACAACTGCAGCTATACATTTTTGTTGTGGGACAAACTTCTACCCAGTGATGTGAAAAAGAGAACATCAGGCTGAGTAAAGTTTCTCCCAAAACAAAACATAATGTTTCGGTACAATCGAAATAGTCATTTCTTTAGTTGAATAAAGCAACTACGGCTGTGATATGTTGTACAAATAAACCACATCACACCGATAGTTCCTTAATTTTCTAAAGATATATTTTTACTTCACTTATGTGGTTCACATTTTCTTCACTGTTGACTAACCACTCCCATACTTCTTTGCTGAATTTAGCTTTATGATTAAAAATTTCATCAAAGCTAGATCACCAAAGAAAAGTAAGAGTAGGTAACTCCTCAAACTACACAACTAACTAATAACTTGGGCTCTTGTGCCCCAAGTATTTATACACGTAATTTCAGGACTTACTACTCCCCTCTCTTACTTGGCCCTACTGGTCATTAGGTTGATGGTCACTATACCTTGCATAATGGATGTCAGATACTAATGATTTTAATAATCTGTTTTTATCACAACATGAACAATTTAATTGATATTGATAATTTTTACCTATGGAATTCTGATTATTATTGCTTCTGTTTATCTTTATTAGCAATGTTTAATAGTTTTTATTCAGCCGATGGAATGTTTTTCAAAAACCGAGATTACATTTTTTGTAAGATGTATTGTCTAATGTAATGTTTTATTCGATAATTAACTATATGTTAACCATGACCTTTTTAAAAATAGTGTATATGGTCAGTATCTAAATACATAGTTTAAATAATATACTGATACTGTTAGATAAATACATACAGTGTGGAAAGTTTCACTGAAATAAACTTTAATAATTTGGAGAAGCCGTATGTCTGTTTTTCTGATATTTTAGATTTCGATTTTATTTCAGCAGTAATGTTCTTAGTTTATCTTCAGTCGAAGGGGTGCAACCACCCTCAACATTTTTGTAGAATATAAGGGAATGTTAGGCGACATGTCTTGAAAGCACATCAAATGTCAAAATGAGTGCAATGCGTTTTTTAGTCTTTAAATGTGACTAGATATTAACTTAAAATAAATGAAACTTACTTTTTATATTACAACACTATCTTCTAGTGAAAATCTTATAAACATATGCCACTTTTTTTAATCAAATTTTCATTTTACATCATTCTCAATATAACAGCAATATATGTAGCAGTTTTATTAGGCAAAAGATATAAAAAGCTCCTATAAAACAAATAAATAAAGACAAAAAAAGTTGCTACAGAATGCGGAGACAAAAAAGTGGCAAGATAAAAAAATTACAGGCATATTATCAACATGTATGTTTTACAAAAATGTATACTAATACATAGTAGATTTTCTCCAGAAATATAATACATTCAATACATAAATGTTTATAAAGTTCAAGTAATGTAATTTTTGTATATTTATAAGTCAATTTAAAAATGTATAAAATATGTAAAATAAATACGAGTACTATACAAAAACTAAAAATATAAATAAATAATAGTCTATCAATAGAATTATTAGTCTATAGATATTACCAAATATAAGAATTTAATAGTCAAAATCATGATGTTCTATTAGTCTCAAAATTAACCTTTTAGCACTAATCCTGAGAGAAAACTAGAACCTGCGATTCAGCTACAAAAGCATGAGACCCAGCTTTGCACGAACACCGATTGCACGTTACTAGACGCGTGTTTCGCCAACCAAGTTAGCATCATCACGAGACGATTATAACTGCTTTAGTATTCATCATCTTGTTTTATATGATTAGAAAGTTTTAATTATCATATGATGCCAAAACCAATCGAGGGACTAGAGTAGAGCGCAATCCTATACAAAGTCTTGAATTTATTTATTATTATTGTTAATGTTATAATTCATAACATTGATGACGTTTTACTTTTCCGCACTCCACTATAAGAGGAAAAGTAATGTAATCGTGTAAAGAAAAAGTTTATTTTTCGTTTTTCGGCCTAAAAACAAAAAAAAGGTTTTTAAAATTTTTTTCCTGTATGTGTGTCCTTGTCGTCGGCTTTATTCTTGTTAGCACGATAACTCAACTAAATAGTGTCGGATCGATCGGGTTTTGACTGATTCTGATTGGGGACGTCTCCCAGATGACACCTATTGATTTTAAGGTGGATAGGATACACCCCACCCTGTTCATGGGTTATGAGAAAGCACGACGGTGGACTATTTGAGAAATTTTTTTATTAACACGATAACTCAACTAAATCATGTCGCAACGATCGGGTTTTGACTGATTCGGATCGGGGACGTCCCCCAGACGACACCTATTGATTTTGAGGTGAATAGAACATACTCTACTGTGTTCATGGGTCAAGAGAAAGCACAATGGTTGAATGGTGGACTATTTGAGAAATTTGTTTGTTAGCATGATCACTCAATTAAATCGTGTCGGATCCATAGGGTGTCGACTGATTCTGATTAGGGACGTCTACCAGACGACATCTATTGATTTTGAGGTGAATAGGACACACCCCACCCTGTTCATGGGTCATGAAATAGCACGAGAGTGAACTATTTGAAAAAAGTAAAACTGTCGCATAAATCACATATTCTGCATTTATGTGTTTATTTTTCTCGGCCACTCAATTTCGAGATAGGGATGTTCTACGTGCGGAAAAGTCCGTTTTAAGGTTTTAAAACTGTTTATTTATTGAGAATTGTGTGGACAAGCCCACAATCTATAATGATCTAAACAAGCAAGATTTACCATAAAGGTGTAAAAGACATTATTGGAAATACTTTCCTCGATTAAAATTTGTTGCCTAATAAACTGAATGGATGAGTCTATGAAGAATTCTTAACTAACACTTTGGACGACTTTGTGAATAGCATACCCCTAGCAAATAGATATAGAGTGATTAAGAAAATAGATATAGAGTGCGTATTTCAACGTGACGGATATCTTATGCATTATTCACTTGTACGAGAATTGCAAGACTAATTATTCACAAACCAATGGATTGGAATAGGTGACATACCATGGCCTGCCAAAAACCCTGATCTAATACCTCTACATATTAATATATGCGGACACATGAAATATATCGTGTATATGTTCATCATAGAAACAACCACCTGAGAGGAATTGATCAAGCAAATTCGGGTTTAAGTTGCATTTATAGCACAATTTCCCGGATAGAATTTCACAAATAGAAACAAGTAAACGAGACCGTGCTTACATAACAAACAAAGGTACCCATTTTGAAACCCACTTGCAAACTTTTAATAAAAATAGAATGTAAAAACTGTGTGGACTTTTATTTAGTTGTGTGGACGTTTATTTATTGCTCCTAGAAGATTTAGTATTTTATGATTTATTCAAAAGGAACTGTTACATATTCTTTTTACCATGGTTTATATGTTTAATGTATTATATCAAAAAATAAATTAACAAAGTACGAGGGATGAATATTATTTATAAAAAGTAAAATGTTAGCCCCGATCCTTCCTTATTAAAATATGTAACATCATTTTTGTTTGATAACTTGTTGATCTATGTACATTAATGAAGAAAATGGAGATCTTAGTTAAAAGTATCTTTCCCTTTTTTTAAGTGTCAACTCTTGCGTAAAATTCATATTATGGTTCATTCAATTGCAAATAAACTCTACTAACACCTTCAAAGGAATATGCCCACTTACCAGTACTTTGTATATATTTAAATAAATTTGTTAATGAGATATAGTTGTAATAGGACAATTTGGCGCAAACAGATTTTACAGATATATACTTAAATAAATATTCAGATATAAACTACAAATGATACATTAATGTTGTAATAAAATATGTATACTACTAACATGGGATATAAATATATTATAGAATAGTTATGAAGAATTAATTTGAAGTGTTTAAAAATAGTGCTCATGGGAGTTTGATTTCTAAAAAATATCAAGAAATGAGTGTTTAAAAAAATTATATCAATACCTAAGAGTTATTGTAATATGTTTTCTTTTAGCATTTGTTACATTGTTTTCTAAGGGATCTATATCTCTTTTAAAGTAAGACAGAATTTTCTACAACATAAATAAAATGTATTTCCATAAGTATGAAAAATACCAATATAATTTTATTTATTTAAAATATTTAGCAGAAAAATTTTAATTTTATCATTTGAATTATTTCTCATTTAATAGTGGATCAGTACATATTACAAAAAAGTATTTCACTCTTCTCTAAATATCTTTATATTTTCCTTTGCTATATTATATAAATAAAATTAACTGGGTAGGTTTGACAGAGTTAAAAGAAATACATCAAAATTCTTACTCTTTTCAAATAATTTTTACTCTATTCAGTAGTAGTAATTTACAGTTCAATTAAAGTTCCAAAATTTGTACGTAAATTAGTATTTTTTTTTTAATCTACAGTTTGGAGTTCCTGCAAAATCAGATTTCCTGCAAAAAGATTTTGCCCCTCCTTTTCTATGGAGATCAATTCCTTATAAAATCACCAATGTTATCCAATTATTTTTTTTTATAAATTTACATATACTTGTATCCACTTAAAATTTCATCAAAAATCGCTGGAATATTGCTCATTATTGTGCCGAGTAAAAAAAAATAACAAAAAGCATCGAGTTCATGTTTTAGAAAAATAACATTCAACTCAATTCAATCAAGTGTTAATTATGTCCGTCGTAATTAGGAGTATAATTTTTCGTCTGTACCTAATTAATATGTTCAATAAGAAAATAGGGATGATACTAAATCACCAATTAATTGACAAATACAAAATAGTTATAAAAGAAATACGAATTAAAATCAAGCAACTTTTCCAAACGATTTTTTAATTTGACAAATATTTCAAAATATTTAATTATTCTAAATCTTTATTTTGGCCAAGTTCCTTATATCATGTTTTGAAGAGATTTTTTTATTGCGGTAGTTATAAGACATAATTTTTTATCGTATTTAAGTAATTATTTACTTAACCTATATTTAACTGAAAGTGAATTATAATTCTTTTGCAATTAATAACAAATTATAACAAGTATGATACGCGATTTCATTGTATTACCTTTTTTACAAATAATAGTTTACTTACATTGTAAATTTTAGTTATATATACTAAAGGTTCTTAAATTAAACTTTTAAAATTCCTTTCAGTTATAAAACACTATATTTTTTATATCGCAGATAACATAATTCTGTATAACTAATGGCAATAGCAAATTGTAGAACAATATTTTATTGTTTACCAAACATACAATAAAATAAATATACTTACCTATTTCTAAATCATAAACAATAATTTGTTTATAAATAATATGAAACTTAAATACGACAAATAACTATAACATTATGCATAATTTTTCAGAATTAGGTAATGACCTATTTGTAATTTATTTAATGATGGCTCATTAAGATTATGTTTCCAAAAGGAATTTACTTATCATTAAATTGTAGTTTCTTTGTCTACTACATTAACAACTGCCTAATTATTCAAACTAATCCCCTCACATTTTCGTTAATGAGAGTGGAATTTCTTATGAGTAATATTTACAAAAAGTTAAATACCATTTTTCAAGTAAACAATAGGTGTCCAGGGCTTTCATGTTGGCAAATACTTTGCTTTTTGGGTAAATAGAAGTATTGTAATAATTATGATTGCAAGTGTTATTTTTATATATGTAGATCATATAATTAATTGTCATGTGCTCTTAAACAAAATATTTCATATACCGAAATACCAGCATTCTATATTCTTGAAGGAATAATTTAGTAGGTAACAAGAAAATATACAATTTTTATTTTTTCTTCCCTTATACATTCAATAGTCTGGAACTAACAAAAAGTTCCCACATTTAAAAATTAAAAACAAACTATTAAATAGCAAATAAAATATTAAAATTGCAAATCGAATATCAAATACTGGGTGTTGCTATTAAAAACAATCGATTGTATGACTACATATTAATTCGTATAAAATATAATTATGCGTATTAAAAGAAAATTAATTATACATTTCACTATACCAAAAATTGATTGTTTAAATAAACCATCTAAATGGAGTATTTTGCATAAAAAATGTAATTATTCAAGTAAAATAAAATTTTATTGCGTCATTTAATTACTCTACAGAAACCTTCAGAGTAGTTAAATGACGCAATCAAATTTTCTGTTATTTACTTAGCAATATAAATAGGTAAGTGCAAGACGTTAAAATTTTTAAAACCATTTCTGTAAAAGAATGGACGTAATCGCCTGCCTAATTTTTTAACTGATATAACTTTATTTCAGTTAAAAAATATTTAGTTAAAAAAAAATTGGCACATGTCAAATATTTCTATTCCCAAATTATTTGGTTGGTTGTGTATCATTTTGAAGAAATCAAATGAATTATATCATTATCGCATTAGCACACAGAAAGTAGTATTGATTATTTCATTTTATTATTTTATTTATAGTCGGTACTATTTGTATTTTAAATGAACTTCAGTTTTTATTAAATTATTTATAGTCGGTACTATTTGTATTTTAAATGAACATTTTATTAAATCGTTGAAAATAGTTAGCATATTTCTCTAAATTCACAAACTATTATGAAGTATTTATGATTTGGTTTAAAACATTTGACTTCTGCTACTTGGAACTGAAACATCAGTTCCATTAAATAATTCGCGCTTTCTTTTCGAATAATAGAGAAATCTGCTATGAAAACTTATATACAATCTTAAAATTTGATTTTTTTAAATATTTTTGTTGATAAGAAGAAAAGTTCTTTCTTTTTTACTATTAACTATGAGAATGTGATGCAAGAATATTATATAAAATTAAAGGAAAAGTAGAATTGAAGAAATAAGAGAAGCATATATAGATGAGATTTTTATTTATTATCTATAACAATTTGCTCAAGGAAACAGAATTAAGAGTTACCTTTATGATATCCGCTGTAGAACGATCAATCGCTGTACAATCGCACAGTGCATAAAGTAAAGGTCTTAAAACCATTTTTAGACTAATATACAACAAAGCCTGCATTTCTTATTGCATTAAAAAGCAATGAGAAATTAATACCACAGACAAAATTGGCAAGACATCACAGACACGTTAGTGCTAATGTCAGTAAAATTTCAGTTAAATGACTTTAATTAGTTTGTAATAATAAAGTAAGTGAAAATATCGATAGCATTTTCAAGCAGAAGCCACAATTAGTTTATGACTTCTGCTTGGAAAAAGTGTAAATGGAGTTTAGATACACATTTCCCTCATCATAATGTATTAGAATAATAGCCTCATTCATTCAGATGAGATAATAAAATACAGAGTAGCAATATTAGGGAAAAAAATATTTAATTTTTTTTTATAACTGAATATCTGATCGAATAATTTCCTATCGCAATGAGACGCCACTGCAAACGTGGTATTTTATTAGTAATATTAAGTAATAAAATAATAATTTATTGCAATAACAATAATAAAGCGCTGGAAGTCAAATGTCCACATTAACATATGTATTATGTTACATTATTCTTTTTGTCAATACATTTCTTCATACTACATATATTGAGGAAAAGTTATTTTATTAAAGTCTATTATAAAACAAAATATTTGTTATATCACTGTTAGGGATAGTGCTTAACTTAGGAAAATATTTGTTTTATAAGATTCATTCTAACAAATCTACTTACTTCTTATCTTCGTCATATATATTCTATTCTAAATAGACAAATTAAGTTATTATTAGGTCCCGGGTATTCAGAACCAAGACTATAATTGGGATAAGAATAATATCCCATTAAGAAATAATGTTGCAAAACACTTTCAATACTTTTTTCTGAAACAGAGGCACCACTGAATAAATTTTTCAGAATTGATTTTGAAGAATAGAGGGTACGATCATTTTAAGACTATGAGCGTACTTAACTCATCTAACAATTTATTTAAAAATGTTCCATTAAGCAATTGCATATAGGGTTTTCACAATTTAATAGCCAATACGGTAATTTTTTATGTGGTAAAAATAGTTTTCCTAATGCAACAACTTGTATGTCGTTGAACTGACAATCTCAATTATTTTCTGTAAGTAATATAGGGGTCTATATCTATATTTCACTTGAAAGATTCTCACGTTACAAATAATTTTTTATAAGAATATACAAACAAAAAATCAGATTTACAATATTCATTCTAGTAGGCCAAACTTTCAGATGAATTAACAATAATCCAACAATTATTGAAAATGATTAATGAAAAATTAATAGGTCATCTTATTCATAAAAAGTTGTCAATAAGCACCAATAACGATTTTTATAATTATACTAATATTTTAACATTATTTTACATTCACAAATTTCAAATTATTGGAAGAATAAATTATGTTATTGCAAAAGTGCACTAAAAACAGCATTCTTTAAAATAGTGATATTGATGACAATTTATCCAATATAACTGAAATCATATACTTCAATGAAAAAATTTGATTAGGTCGTAGACAACTACCCTTTGCATTTAATTTTCAAAACTAAAATTTGACGCATGAAAAACTAACATAATGAATGGGTTATACAAAGTCGTGTATAGCATTTCCAACCAATACGTTCTATTGTGTGCCACATATCAAGTGAATTATCGCATCTCTTTATGATGTTAAACCAAAAACAGGAAATAAGTGAAATAAAATTTCCACAAATACCGAAATATTAAAAGTGTCTCGACACGCCTTTCACCAAACAAGTTGGCATAATCGAAAGATAATTAAAAATCAGTTTTAATCATCTCTTGATGCCAACTGGGTTGGGGAATATGCGCGTCGAGAGACGTGTAACCTTCCGACGTTCTGTTCGAGTTCTTGTTTTTGTTGCTGCAGTGAAGGTTCCAGGTCCTTCTTAGGATCTAAATGAAGTTCATCTTCAAGAGGCCTTTGATTTTATTTTTCCAAGAAACAATATTTTTAAACTTAATTATCCCTGTTTAACTTACATATTTCTCAGGAATATACTTGAAGTTTTGAAAAGATTGGCCTTTAATTTTTTCAAAGATGACAATAGGCAGGAGTCGGAACTTTTTATCTCATAACCTTAGTATCTTTGGCAACAATCCCCTATTATTTTACTCTGTTTAATCCTCAAGGTTACCCATACTTCTATGAATTTTCTCCTTTCATTTTGAGTTACAATAGTTTTCTACAAACGTATTCACAGGGCGTTGGAATTCAGCAACGACAAAGTCGAAGCTGGTCTATAATTGCTATGAAGTGTTAAACCACATGGCAGGGAAAAGACCAGTGGAACTCTTATGGATACCTGGGCATAATGACATTAAGGGAACTCTAATTGCAGATGACCTTGCCAGACTAGGGACCAAGGAAAACCTCTATGGACCAGAATCTGCAGTGGGAATAAGTCGGAATCTGATCAGAGACCGCATCAATGGCTGGGCAAGAGACCAGCATAATAAAAGATGGAGAGGAGTAATGAGTTGTCGAATAACCAAACTCTTCATCAGATACTTAGAAATTGAGAAATGGGCCCAAGAATTCATTAAATTGAACAGACACAAAGCCAGAACGCTGGTGGGAATCATAATGGGCCACCATAGTAGCCTGAATGCATACAAGCACAAGCTGAGGCTGACTGACAGACCCGGCCTGCAGATATTATAAAGAAGACGAGGAAACCTCGATTCATCTCCTTTACACCTGCCTCGCACTGGAGGAGAAGAGGCGCCTTATATTAAGGACCCCTGTTATCGTAGAGGAGGTGAGGCTTAAGGTGGGGGACGTGTCTAAATTGCTCGTTTTATGGGATAGCATTTTTGGATAATGACAGGTATAAGAGGGGATCGCCAAGGGACTACCCATGCGATCAGTGGCTGACGAGGCCCAAACCCATATAACATAATAATAATATTCACTAATTTTTAGATTTAAGATGTTGTAAAGGCAAACAAAGACTTTCATAGTGATTTAAAATGGTTTATTAAAATGTTTTAGTAGTGCCAAAAAAATAAATTAGAACATTAATTTTAAATAAATACTTGTATAAGATGCTACCGAATAAAAATGCCTTAACCATTATATAACATACACATGTTCTGGAATATGTAACTTTGAATTGTCTTGTAATCCTTGTGGATCATTTTATAAAGCCTCTTTATTATTGTAAATACTTTACAGTTATTCTAGAATAGTTTGATACTCTATAATTTTTATTGAAGGAACTAGTGTTTAGTTAAATTGCATTTTTTATTTATAACAGTTATATGGACATTAAAAAAATAAAATTTCTATACAAAGGAAAAGTTGTAGAAGTTGTTATAAAACTTCAAAAGAGTCAAATAGTTTTTTGACTCTACCACCAAAAAAACCATTAAATAAATAGCAGAAATAAAAAGAAATAATACACATTTTAAAAACAATACTGTATATTACATTACATTTATAAAAATATCACCTCTCGGTAAACAATATTAAAATATAAATATTGAAAACAACAAAATTTACACCTCAAGTTTTATGCCTCATAAGTTGAAGCAGAAACGTTTCCTCCCTTTCCTGTCCAGTTGGTGTGTATAAACTTTCCTTCTTTTCCAAGAAGTTCGTATGTATGAGCTCCAAAATAGTCACGCTGTGCTTGCAATAAATTTGCCGGTAGACGTTCCGAGCGGTAGCCATCGTAAAAGGCCAACGCTGTTGCTAGAGCTGGCGTTGGTACTCCTATAAAAACATTCGTGTTTAATTCGAAGAAATATGACAACAACTTTAAACATAAAAATATGTTTCTTTAAGTATTATGGACTTTTTTATGCTATCAAATTATCAATTTGCAATTGGATTACTGATTTTCAATAAAGTTTTAGTTTTTCCATAATACAGGTATTAGAGGCTATACAAAATATGATGTCCCAAAATGATTAGGTTTTGAGAAATAAAATGTTATATTTTTATGCTAGGATAGAAAATATTTGATGTATGATATTGGTCACATTGCATACTTATGTTGAATCTAGAATATACACATTGTTACTTTTTAATAATTATAAATTGGTTACCAAGAAAGACGTATATTAAATAATGAGAGAGTGGTAAACGTGAAGTTTTTATTAGGTATAGATGATTTATATACAGACTGATACATAGGTATATGTATAGAATAATATATACGAGCTGTATGAGGCTGAGGGTTAGTTATCACAATAATATTTATTGCTTGCTTATTCCTGTGAAATTCTATATTGTCTCACTGTTTATCTTTTTGTTATTATGTTCCATGTTATTTGTAAAGTTATTGTTATTATTATAATATTTATAGAATTTACGAAAATCTAATTTAATATCGTGTCTCGGATTTTATAATTAAGAATTGTCCCAAGTTTGATGACTAAATTATACAAAAGATGTTTAATCTACGGTCATAAAATTTGAGGAAATTTTTAAGCTGACTCTTTTTAAAAATTTCAGATAATCTTCAAATGAAAAATGATACTCATTGGTCTTGTTTTAGTCTCCAGAAAATGTTATGAAAATTTCAGATTGGCAATTGGATTCAGACTGGAATTAGTTATTACGATTTATAGAAACTTATTTTGGGTTCTGAAATATAGTCCAAAGTAACTCAACAAAGAGTTTCTGTCAACAAAGAGAGTTGAAAACTCGTTAACTATGGTAGAATCTGAAAAATGTTTCTACATCTGATAATAGCCACATGAAAGTCACTATTTTATTATTAATTACTATTTATAGTTATATACAGGGTGAGTCGGGAGGAACGGACCAAACTCCAGGAGTGTATTGTACGAGTGAAAATAATGTAAAAAAAACTCAAATATTGTTATCCGCTTTTTATTTGTTTTCAAGTTATAGCGTAATTAAAAATAACAAAATTTCATACATTAACGTTAAGGTAGTCATAGCGTTATAAATGTTCAAAAATACCGCCATTCACCTCTAAACATTTTCTGCTTCTTCTACGAAGAGCGCCTGTGGCTCTCCTGATTGAGTCATGTCTATATTTAAGATTGGCTGCAGCATTTCTAATACGTTGAATTAGTGCATCCCGAGTGTCCACTTTTACTTTATACACTTCATCTTTAAACAAGCCCCATAAACAATAATCTAGTGCTGTGAGGTCTGGAGATTTGCAGACAAACTAATAGGACCACCGTGACCAATCTAACGCCCTGAAAACCTTTCGTCCAAATGTTGCTTGACCTGATGAGTGAAATGTGCAGGAGCTCCATCGTGCTGGTAGTACATTTGCATTCTAATGTTTAAAGTAACATCCTCTAGTAGTTCGTGTAATTCGTCTTGTAAAAAATTTAAGTACTTGTCTCCACCTGTGAGGCGATTTTCCAAAATGGAAGGGCAAATTAAATAACTATCAACCATACCACCCACCACCCCACACGTTTGCCAAAAAACTTATGTTAAAAGTTACTTTCAACTGTTGCGTGGGGATTTTCATCTGACCATACATGATAGTTGTATTATTAATGCCGTCATGGATAAATGCTGCTTCATCTGTAAAAAGTATGCGCGATATAACACGAGGATTATTATTTATCCATCAACGATATTCCATACATTTAGAATAATCTTGCTGGTGGAGTGTTTATTATTACTCTTGTTTGTGGAATGTCCAATTGGATACTAATTTTTCATGAGCTGGTGGTTGCATCTTCTGCACCTACATCCAGAATATCTCCTACCTCTTCTAAATCTTGTCGAGTAGCTCGTTCAGATGTTACGTTAACACTTAGAAGCTTTCCGGTCTCGCACAGTTTGTTGAAAAGTCTGATAAATACATTTTTATTAGGATGTCTGTTATGTGGAAACCGTTGATGATATTCTTCAACGGTAGCTCTAGCATTCCCATTACAAAAACTATAAACAAACACCATATTTTGCATATTCTAAATTTGAATAAGTGTGTGGCATTTTGTAATACTTTAATCGTTCAAACTTCAAAATAAACCTTAAATCACTGTCACAATACACTGACACATTATCAAAACAACAAAGTCATCAAATGTTTTTGAACCTCGAACATGGCATACTAGACAAACATTTTTAATTACGCTATAACTTGAAAATAAATAAAAATCGGATAACAACATGAGTTAGTTGAGTTTTTTTACATTATTTTCAGGCGTACAATATACTCCTGGAGTTTGTACTGTACAGTAAACATAATTGGGAGATGATTTTAATCATCTCCCCATTATGCCAACTTGTTTGGCTAAACACGCTGCAGCAAACGTGTAATCTTTCAGTGTTAATTGAAAACACATGTCCTGTTTTTGTTGCTGCATCAAAGGTTCCAGCCTCTTCCTAGGAGTTAAAAAAATGTAGACCTATATGTTAAGAACTCTTAGATACTTATCACACGTAACTTACATAATGAGAAAAGCTTGTTCCAATTTAAACCAGATACATACGAACATAGAAATATAAAATATTGGTATGCAATACCTCAGTTGTATCAAATTATGTTGATAATTGTAATTATGCTGTAATAGTGGTGTGTAGGCTCATGAGGCAACGTAAAAGTGAAAAGTATAAATAGGAAAAATATAATGTGATTAAATATGAAAGAGAGGTGTATGTCTCATGCTGGTACAGTTGTTCATAAAAACTATTGACAATCCAGCTTATTTATATAATAAAATGAAATTTTGCACTGCGATGCATAATTTAAATATTTGTTCTAGGCCTAATTTGATTTGTCAAAATGTGTCTATTATGACACAAGAAACCTCTATATACTATTCATTTCATCGCTATTTGTCAAATAAAAAACTCTCTTACCTTGCCGATAAACGGAACAGTCTACCTGAGCCTAGCCATAAAAACAAGCCACGGTATTCGGTTAGCTGAATTATATGAAAATGTATTTATACCATGTTTTAAATCTAAATTAATATATAACTGATAATAACAATAAAAGAAATGACTACAAATCTGCCATAAAATCAAGTATAATTAATTTAATAAATTAGGCACTGGGGATCAATAACAAAATGTTGGTAGCAATACTTTAATTAAATAATTAATTAATACTTAATGGCATTGATATCCCTTTTTAATTGATTAAGATAACAGATAAAAAAATCTTACCAATTTGAACTGCTGTTGAAACAACGTTTCGCCATCCTGATTGAGCTTTAGTGGTAGCATTTAGAAAGAATGGATCCAGCAGTAAAGATGTCAAATTAGGGTCTTTATCGAAAGCGACCTTGATCTGTCCCAAGAAAACTGATCTGATGATACAACCGCCTCTCCACATTAAAGCAATAGAACCATAATCCAAGTCCCAGTTATGTACCTTAGCTGCTTCACGTAGCAACATAAATCCCTGTGCATACGATACAATTTTAGAAGCATATAATGCCTGCTTAAGGTCTTCTAGAAATTGTTTTTTGTCTCCCACGAATTTTTGAGCAGGGCCTTGGAGTTTCTTGCTGGCTGTTACTCTTTCATCCTTAAGAGCAGACAGACATCGGCTAAATACTGCTTCTCCGATGAGAGTTACTGGTATTCCATAATTTAAGGCCGAAATTGCGGTCCATTTTCCGGTACCCTTCTGACCTGCTGTGTCCCTTATTTTTGGTAACAAATATTGTCCTATAAAGAAGATATACGTCAACTCATATTTAAAGATAATGTAGGTGTAAATAATTGGATTTTGTACATTGAAATGAATGACATTGTTGCATTAAAATTGATCTCTAGTATTTTTTGCTTTGTAATATAGCCAGTTATTTCTATAATTCCTATTTAAGATACGATATACCTTAAATATATAGTTCTTTCACTAGGAATTATGAGGTGAAAAAAATTGTTTCTCGATATCTCTGAAACTGGGACAATTAGATTTTTATTATGTACATAATTATATCTAAATGAATCAGACCAAATATTATTAATCCGACCAAATCGAAAGAAATTTCAATTCTTTTGTAAGGTATTACTCTGACAAACATTTGCCAATGACAGAATCACAAATTCAGTGTTTTATGTAATGTTCCAGTGAGAAAAAATGTAATGCAACACTTCTGATATATTTGTCTGAAATATATGTAAAATATAGAGAATGTCTCATTACATTTTATGTCAATGGTACATATGATAGTACTATTCAATTGTATTTTTTTACAAAATGAGATAGTAGTTCATAGGAAGCAATTTATGTATGTGTTGTTTAAAATTTCAACATCAGAGTATTACATCATACACCTCCTATATATGATGGACGATTATATTCTTCAAAATTGTCTCTGTAGACCAAATAAAAGGCTATACAATAGAAATGTTATAGATTTGGGGTTCATCACACATGGCAAACATATTTGTACAAACTAAGATTGGGTTCAAAGCAGCATCTGTATTTCCTAATTACTTTTTTAGTAAAAACTATGTTGACAAGTAATCTTGTATAAATATAAACACTACATTCTAGGAATATCTTCTATATTTGTTATTTTTTAATTGATTATTATTAAAGAATAAAAAACAAAACTTAAAAGAATTCACACAATGTCAATTTCTAAATTTTAACAATTATTTTCCTTGTATTTTCTAGGACATTTGAATCCTGCAGGATAATCTGTGTCATTTTAAAAATTAATAATAGATTTGGAACTTTATGACTAATTTCAATTAAGCAAAACCAACTATGGGATCAAATCTTCCAAACGACAGAGATGATGATTGTCAAATATCAGTGTTTACTATTTTTTGTTGATGAGATAAATGAATAATCCAAACCGATTAAATCAACCTAAAATTAACACTAGCCCTGGACATGTTATTGCATATTTTTAGTGTGCAGTTACACTATTTTCAATACATAGCCCACAAACTAACAGCATGTCTGCGTATTCCTGGTACATAAAATCTGCCATTTTTAATACTGCTAAATTTCAGTCATTGTGACATTAATCTTAACCTTGTATATGTGACAATAAAATTAACACTTGTACTTGTTATCATATTTTATATTTTTTCTGCTGATTAAATAGACCAAAACGTAAGCAAAAAACAAGAGCAAAACTAGTTTCCATCTAATAATTAACTTAATAATTAACAGATAAGAAATAATTAAGTATTCTGTATATATCTATATTTTTTTCTAAAGTGGTACTCTATCCAATAAGTAAACAGGATTGTACTTGTAAAGTTATGCAACAAAGATCTTATCCTAAAAATGTACACCAGATAATTAAACATTAAATCTCACCATCTGCGTCTTTATATCTCAAAATATCTCTAGTAATTTCAATTAGAAAACTGTCTAGCTCTCCTTTATTCCATTCAGCAAAAGTATTTGCCATTTCTTCTTGACTGATTCCCATTGCAGACATTAACTGATAAATTTCACCGATAAGTTGCATGTCACCATATTCGATGCCATTATGCACCATTTTGACAAAATGACCAGCACCATCATTGCCTACCCATTCACAACATGGCTGATTATCTGCCTTAGCAGCAATACTTTGAAAGATATCCTTAATGAAAGGCCATGACTCTTTATTTCCGCCAGGCATTAAACTAGGACCAAATCGAGCACCTTCCTCACCGCCTAGAGAAATATATGGAATAGAAAACATAATACCAACAATATAGTTGCAAGGGTTGCAAGTATGTATATTTAACTTGCATGTTGCAATTAAATTTTATTACTGAATTTGAAACTTTATTTAGCAATTAAATAAATTTCTGGTTCCACATTGGCATCAAGAATATCTAGCATACATATAGAGTACTAATGGTACTTTATCCATACAGGTACTCATTTTTATTATTTTATGTGATATTTGAACCTGACTTACTAACTTACTTGAATGCATATAAACAAACTTCTAAAATAGTAAAAGAAGCATCATCATACAAATAATATATATTTTTTTCTTTTTTGCAAGTTATATATGATGATGTGCCACATGTTTGACAGAATACTTTTCATTTTATCATTGTAACGTCCTCTTAAAATCAGGAAATACAAAATTAGATTTAAACAATATATATCTGACCGGCAATTAAAAACATTTATATAAAATATGTTTAGCTTTTAATTCATTTATGGCATTCCATTATTACTCAAAATATAAAATTTTGGGTAATAAATTTTGAGTAAGCATTATTTTACTAGGTAAAATAATGCTTACTGGAGTTTTAAACTAACCTGGCATTTCTATTTCACATGGTTTTTTTTTTTTTGATATGGGAGAAGAATGTAATAAATAGGGATGGTATATAATGACTTTCTATTTTCTTTTATATTCTATTTGATTAGCATAGTGTGTTAAAAAGTAATAAGTTAAAAGTATAACAGACTAATAGTAGGTATAAACTTTTATTTATTTTACAGTTGCAGCAGATTTAGATAGTTAAGTAGTAGTTTCCTATTTTCCAATTTAATACTTACCAGATACGCCAGTACCAACAAATCTAATTCCCTTTGCCGCTAAGTCTTTTGTTCGTCTTTCACTATCTTGATATTCAGAATTACCTCCGTCAATTATAATATCACCTTTCTCAAGATGTGGCACTAACTGATTGATGAAATTATCTACTGCATCGCCAGCTTTGACAAGCAGCATGATACGACGAGGAGGTTTTAGTTTGGAAACTAAATCTTTAATTGACTCGGCTCCAATGATACTTTTTCCTTTAGCTTCATTAGCCAAAAAGGCATGGACTTTTTCTATGGATCTATTAAACGCTACAACTGTGAAACCATGATCAGCCATATTTAAGATCAGATTCTGCCCCATTACAGCTAAGCCTATAAGGCCGATATCTCCTTTTCTGAAAACAATTTACAATACTCACTTTATCAATAAAAAAAAATAATTTCAACAGAGTTGCATAGAAATTAAAAAATATAGATATATATTTTAATGATGACACCTAGTCCTTTAAAATTTCATACTATCAGTATAAAAATTATGACTAAAGGACCAATATATCATTGTGCTTTTCTGAAAGATAACATATAATCTGAGTAATTACTTAGATACTTTATTAACTGAATGTTCCAGTTACAGAAAACTATAATCAATTTACTTAAGACGTGATTAATTAACTTAAAAGTATATTTATATTTTTGTTCAAAAATATAAATAAAATTCAAAAATTTTATTTTCAAAATTATAAAAATTCAAAAATTGGTTTCTCCCCACTCTTCGTACAAAGCGTGATTCTCAATGACATGCAAAAAATTATGATTCGCAATTTTTATATGCGAATTTAATTTGCAAGTAACTTATGTTACTTGTTTTTATACAAAATATTGTATTCCAATTTGCTTACCCGGCCATTTTGCCACCTGTTGATCACAACTAAAGGTTGTAATATTAAAAAGTACGATATTTTGGCACTACGCCTTCTATACGGTTGAACACCTTCAATTCTAGGCTAGAATGAATTCAGATATTTATCGTTCCCCCCTATTCTCATATCAATACTGGAAAGTCACATTGAAACTGAAGGTCAAGTGAATTAGTAACAATCAATGAGGATACAATTTAAAAATGTTCTTGAGAATCGCGTAATCTGATAAAACAGCAAGTGTGTATATCGATTAAAAAACATGTTAAACATAATTGGCGTTTGGTAATGAAAAAGAATTAAAAAAAAAGGATAAATGGTCTAAAGGACATAAAAAGAAAGGTGATTTATTTATCAAATAAAGAAATTCAATAAATGAATGGCATGATTATCCACACATTTTAATAATCATAATTAGTCTTCTGTACTAAAGTTTACCACACATGGCCAAAAAGAAATGAATCAAACAAGAAGACTAGAGAGGAAGTCTTCTTGGGATCAAAATCCACCTGGACATTTTTTTTTACCTAAAACAGCAGTGTTGCCACTTGTCACATAAGCAGTGTTCGTTCTAGAGGTGGGTAGTTCATGAACGAACTAGTTCAAATGAACTATTCCCCGAAAAGGAACTGAACTGTCTTTATCGTACGGAAGTTCGCCCGACACAAGTTCAGTTCAGCACAACAATTTCTTGGGAAAAGTAATCCTGCTACAGTTCATTTCGATCAGTTTTTGACGCGTCCATTATTTACTTGTAAAACGAAAAATTGTAATATACATTTTTTTTAAACGTAAATTGTGGCTTTTAATTATTACCTAATTGTTCCAACACTACAACATCTTTATGCCTTTTCTATTTTTTTTATGATTAATAATAAATAATTTCAGATTTTAAATGAAATTTATGTAGGTACAAGATAATCTTTCTCATGTTTATAATTTATAAAGCTAGCAGGTAAAATCTTAGAGAAGGTTGAACCGACAGATGCCGAGGGCTAACTCGTACCCTAAGGCAGAGGGTAAGAACTCGCCCAAGGACGAGATTGCCAGTTTTTCAGGTAAAATGGGACAAACCCTTTCCGACCTTTTTTAATCCTTGATCAGAGTTCCTTCTCTATTGGGTGAGAAAATGGGGAAAAGAAGGCCTCCCTTCTCTATTTGCGTTTCCTTTAAAACCGTTATTTCTTAATGTTTAGTAAAGAAAATAGCAAAATCAATAATTAGGTAATATAAGGTACTGGCTTAATCAACTTTTTTTATGCTATCTATTCGATCAGTTTTAAGATTATTTTTTGGAAAGCCTATAAAAAACTGAAAACAGAAATGGACTATAGTTCATTTGAACTAGTTCATTGACTTAGTTCATAAAAAATAACTGAACTAAAAGGAACAGTTCTTCAAAAGGAACAATTTTGCCCGTCTCTAGTTCGTTTTACAATCCTTACTTTATCATTATATCGTTATATCGATAAGAAAAATGTAGATGAACATCATAGATAACAGATTTATTACATACATATGTATTTAGATTATGTTTACAACAGAGGAAGACAGAAAGAAAAGAAAATGCTGCCGAAAAATTATTTGAATTATAACTTGCTTACCGTAGTAGCTTTAAATTCGAATCCTACCATCCCATATCCAAAGTTTTTATTCTCATAATCAAAAATTTTACACTGCAGATAAATTCGATTTTCGTATCCGAAATTTGATATTTGAAGGGTAAGAAATATAGGATCTAATATAGATAGTCAATTCTTATATGGCTTTTAGTGCATTCAAGTTCGTAATAAATACCGTATTCAATCAGTGTGGTTCTTTAATCGACAATTTTCTTTTGAAACAAGTCCATATGAATATAATTTTGATCCAATGTTCTAATAATAATCTATACCAATTATTGTAAAATAAAGCACCAATATAAAAGTTAATACTATTTGATAAAAATCCGAATTAAGTTTTTATTTAATTCACTGTTCTTTTCTAGTGTTCTTGATCTAAAATCTTCGCTTACTTTTTTCTTTCAATTAACAAAAGACAGCAACTCAGCAACATATTATTTACTTTGTAAATATATTGTCGTCGTCTGTCATATACAGATACAAGTTCAATTTTTTTATGTTAGGTATTCTGCAAGAAGACTAGAGTTCTCTAGTCTGCTTGGTATTCTGTATTTCTTATAATTCCGTAATGCACAAAATAATGAACATACAAATAATAATTAAAAAAGAATATTGTGCGCTTTTGATTTTAACTTTTGTCGGGCAAAGATTAAAATTAATTTAACTATGTAGGACGTCGTGTCGTTTCTGGACACAAGATGTCCTAGAATTTTGTACATATTTTTGTTTGTGGATATTCTGTGACATAGCGTTTTGTCTGTGGTGTTTTATTGATTTAGGTTATGTACAAATTTGTGGGTTAGGTGGCGTATTTTTGAATATGATTTGTTTAAATTGTTGCTGTATTAAATAACCGATTATAGTAAATAAAATGGCTCGCAATCAGTACTGAAATAAATTATAATGGCAAGTTATTTCATCTTCATTTAGTTTCATAGCATTTAATAGTAATTTTTAGGATAAATCAACAAAATATATAACCATATCAGTCGCAGCATTTATTTGTTACTGTAACACACTTTGGGGTTCATTTGTATTTGACGACAGCGAAGCTATTGTAAAAAATAAAGATGTAATGCCCTATACACCTATCAAAGAGTTATTCAAAAATGACTTCTGGGGGACTGATATTACTCTAAATAGTAGTCATAAGTCTTATAGACCTCTAACAATATTATCTTATAGGTAGCTAAATTATTTTAAAAATATATTTGTTGGCTATAATTAGGACCTGTGTTTCAGATTAAATGTTTTATATTCAAATAATAAATTAGATGCATTCCAGTTTCATGCAACTAATGTTCTGTTGTATGGTGTGCTGTGTCTGTTAACAATTCCAGTTTTTGAATTGTTTCTTAAAAAGTCAAAGTACAATCATGATTTGCTTGAAACTGCTTATTTTTCAAGCTTATTATTTACTGTTCATCCTATTCATACTGAATCAGTAGCTGGTCTCGTCGGAAGAGCGGATATACTGAGTTCTGTATTATTTTTTGCTGTTATACTCCTATACCAAAAAGTTAGAATAGCGAAGGGAGAATCTGTAATAGTATGGTTTACAATTACAATAATTATGACAGGCTGTGCAGTTCTATGCAAAGAAACGGCAATATCTGTTGTGGTAAGTTGTATTGAAGTATGCAAAAATTTTTTAAACGTATTATGTAATTTGTAAGCATGTTTAATGAATACTGAATATTCTGTTGATAAAAAAGTTTTTGGTTTTATAGTCGATTTTTAATTTACAAATTCATGTATAGGTTTCTGCAGAAAATAAATGACCAATATCTAGATATCTTGTGTGCATATATATAGGCTCCATGCTCCATTACAATAAAATTATAGAACAAACTATTAGAAAATAGTAAATAAATCAATTAGTATTCATATTTTTGTTGCCTTCATTTTCCATGATGAATAGGCATACAAACTTCACACAGAGTCAAACTTCACTAGAAGTCTCAATTTGAATTATAAAAATTATATATCTGGGACAATAATTGCAAATAAATACTAAAACAGTTTCTTAAACAAAGTGTCCAAGAAATTGATATTGGATAATTAAAAATGTATCAATCGTTTATATCATTACAAAATTATTTAAATTTTTGTATAATTCATTTTATATGTTTTTCTAGGACGAGAAATGATACTACTGATCTGCCAAAGCATCTGAATATCAGTTGCTATCAGTCCAAAGAAGGATATTTTTCGCACAAATGTATTATAAAAACTATGATTTAGACGCCAAAAAAGAAAAAAAAAACATGAAAATTAAAAAATAGTGTGAAGATTGAAGGTAAAAAAATGTAAAAAGTTACTCGTATCAAAAATCAAACTTCAACATAAAAAGAGCCTACAAATATTTTATCAGAGCACCCAGAATCACAATTAAAAAAATTCAGCTAATATTTCTCATTGAACAAGAAAAGTTTTAGAAACATACTTTCTGATATTTTTAGAAGACAAATTTTCAGATCGAATTCATGATTCACTAGAAACAAAATGTTCTATGTCTCGGCCTGCAGATGTTACATTGTTTAAATTTATGAAACGGTGGTAAAAATTTTCCTTCAAAGAATAACAAAGTTGCTCTGAACATATTAATCAGATATACCTAAAAACAATTTTTGTAAGGTTTTTTAAAAACAATAGTTCTCAATCAAAAATCTTGTAAGACTTTTCACAAAATGGTTTGTACTCTTTAAATCTTGATAATATAGATTACACAAAATGTGTTAAAAATTATACTCGAATGACAGCAACAAAATTTTACTTCCTGGCACAATTTTGATTCTGCCAAAATCATAAGCTTAATAGTATGACATTAAATTATCATAAACTCAGATGAAATGCAACTTTCTCTTCCAATATTTAACTGCTTCAGTACTTCATTCAACTCAATAAATTCTGCTGAATTTTTTTGGGTCTGTTGGCTATATTGAAGCAAGAGATAATTATTATAAAACAGTGTAGTGACAATTTGGGATAAGAAATAGTGGATACACTATTACTACAGAATTTAGTACACTAGTACTAAATTCTGCCTCAGGGATAATTTTTCAAAATAAAAACTGAAAAGATGAAGTTTAGATGAAAAATGTATTAATTATGAAACTGTAGATATGAAAATATAGAAAAAAATAATTTACAGAAAAAGTTACTAAAGGGATAATAGTATTGTCTATAGACTATAGAAATTATGAGAAAATTGAGAAAAAGTGTTAACAAAATAGAGATGTACATAAGAATAGAATATAAAATGGCCTTAATAACAATCTGTTTCAAAAATACCTTAAATAAAAAAGAATGCAGCAGACTGGCATAATAGTAAAATTACTGTGTAATATTTATGACATATTTTCACAAACAGACCAAAATATTTACAATGCAAGACATTACTTATGAAGTTTTAAGTTTTTGAAGGATCAAACATTTTGATCCTTTGAATGAATAAATTTGGATTTTAATGGAAGTTTACGTGTCTAAGAAAAATACTAGATAATTCTGAATGACATTTTAAGTAAAGAAAGTATAATACTTCTTAGAATATCCAATGCAAAAATCATCAATCACGAAAGTTCACCATTTCTAACAATGAAAATGAAAATTTATTTGTCGGGAATTGTTCAGAAAATGAATGACTAAAAAATTAAGTAAACATAAGATTTACTTTAAGAGATCACAATAGCAAATAGAGAGAATATAAAGATACTTTTATAAAAATGCTTTGTGGCATTGCACAATTTTCAAATTTGGAAAATTCAGAATGTTAATGGACATTTATTTTGCAGAACCCTCATCATCCACTCTTTTGGCCAATGGCGGCGTCAACGTTTTTGAATTAAAAATACACGGGTGGAAGTTATGTTATCAGCAGTCGTTGAAAGTTATTCAATTCTAAATTAAGTGAAATAATAAATAAAAATATAATGTTCATTTTTACTGTCAAAAATGCTTAAATTTTTACCTTTTTTTTAAATTATCTATATAAAATGAATGCTTATTCTTAGTAGTATGCAGATGTTGATATGTAATATTTATTTACAGTGCACTGCACCGTAAGTAAAGTAAGATAATTCTGTAGTCATATGAGAATGCAATTGGAAGTTTCACTTACAGTAACCTTCTGACAGGCGCATGAAATGGGCCAGTGTCAGTGGGTGCCTGATGGCATTTACACCGCCCTTATTTTTTCCACATTTGAAACATATAAATGTACGTTAAAATTGGAGTTTTCTCATTAGGTAGTATTAATGCAATATCCATTTACAGGAAAAAGAATATTGAATACATTTTGAAGCTTCGATATGTATGTACAGATACCTAGAAAGTTGGTCTGCTATATTGTATTTAATGTTTTTCCAGAATATGAAGTATATAAATATTTTTTTTCTTTCATTTCCATTAAATAAACAATAACTTTGAAGATAAGGGTTTTTAAAAAAACATTTTACAAAAATAAATTTAGATTTACATCAGTTTTTCCCGATCTTGATAGCCAATATTTCTTATTTTGAGCTATACAGGCCACACCATGTTACGTCTATAATAGTAGTTTGAGAATACTGAAGGGTGCCGATAGACCCCCGATAATGAATAATGTTTGAATTCAAATTTTTCTAAAATGGCGGTGTAAATGCCGCCCACGTGCCCGCCAGAAGGTTAAGAAAAAAATTAATATAATGCTCTTATAATCCAGATCTTGCAAAAACTATATAACGAGATAACTGTTTTCATTTACAGGGTATGCTGATAATGTATGATGTTTATAGAGAGAAAAAGAAAAAGGTTTCCTGGTGGGAAATATTTGGTTTCTGGTATTTATTACGATATATAGCAATTATTCTACCAGGTATAGGTATTATGTATTATAGATTTAGAGTTATGAACTTTGAGGGTCCTATTTTTACTAGTGTTGACAATCCTGCAGCATACTCTGAAAATTTATTTACAAGGGTAAGTGAAATATGTAGAAAGAAGTTAATATTTATAAAAAACTAATTGTAATTTTCAGGTCTTCACATATAATTATGTTTATTTATTAAATTTCCTGTTACTGTTGTGGCCGCAGTGGTTATGTTTTGATTGGTCCATGGGATGTATTCCATTAATAGAAACACTGTTTGATATTCGTGTGATTTTGGTTGTATTATTTTGGTTTATAGGGTTTTATGCCATGTTTATCTTACTAAGACAGAATTACGTCAATGAAATTCTGTAAGTATTTTTTAGAGTGAAATTAATTGTATGCATAATACAAGCTATAAGTAACTTTGTTGGAGTAGAACCTCTAAAAAATTTTCAACTTTTCAGTATTGTGAACTTATTATAAATGATAGAAGCTTTAAATTATAGTAAAATTTGTGTTTTATTGGAATTTAAAGTTAGAATTACTTAAGCCTAGTACCTAGTCATGAAAATAGGGACATGAGTAAATTGACTTCCCTTTTGAGTAAATTTTTTTCAGCACATTTCTAATTCTTCTAATAAACACATTTAGAAAAAGCGTCTTTTAATATGGTAAAAAGCAGGGACGCAGCGTGAGAAAAGAATCTAAAGATGTGATAAAAATGTTATAAGGGGAAGAGGTATAGTTGGATGTATGGTGGGCCATATGAAAATGGTAAAACTAAGAAAACGACACTAACCTAAAATGATTATGCCCAGATATATATCCTAATTTTTAAAATGAAGATCAATTCTTCGGTTTTTGTTTGTCCAACGAAAACGTGATAGGCGTTTTCGTTGTTTCTTCAAATGTTGGAAACGATCTCATATTTTCTAACAAGCCACTTTCAATATTTATTAATGCTAAAGCTGACAGTCTTTCTTGCTTTTGAGAATTTCACAGACAAGTTTTTATTCTCTTTAAACATGAAAATGATCTTTCTGCAGAACTGCTTGTGGCAGGAATAGTCAAAATTAAATGACACAATTTTGATGACTCCGGGAAAATAGAAGATAATTGAAGGGACATAATAATTGGTAAAGGTCAAACACAGTGCTCTTTTTCATATCGGGATCACTATAAATCATTGAAAGTTCACTCTTTAAATGATTTGCGTCAAAGAATGTTCCATATGTATCTACTAAAGAAAAAAATTCGTCAGGAAAACGTTTCACGAATAAAGTAAATTATGTAGAATCTAAATTTAGGAATTTCAATTTGGAAATTTTACTAAACCATTCATTAATGTTCAAAGTAATAACGTCCAAAATTTCATAAAACAATCGTGCGTAGGTGCTTTTCTTCAGGAATTAAATCCAAACGCATTCTTTTGTTTGGTTGATTTTCTAACACAAATCTGTGTCCATACGGTCCGAAATGTCACTAAACTCGTTTCTCATTTTTGGAATATGTGATTTGCAATCGGAAATCTTTTTATTGCAGTAACTAATACCTGATATTTTTGTCTGTAGAATTTTAAACAGACTTTCGGAATGTGGGAATATTACAGAAAACACTGCTAAGAAAAAATTAAAATCAGAGTCGCGCAATAAAGTTAAAAGGCCTCTATCACAAATAACGGTTTCTCGATCCCATTCCCCATTTTCCACAATTACCTGAAACAGCGCTTCCAAGTCTTCCTTGTTATGTCGACAGTCGCCAAGATGCGTTCACATAATCGCATAACTAAGTCCGCAAATAACGACAACATCGACTCGAGATTCCACCGTTGACTACGTAAGATCACTGACCTTTTCGTCCATCTAACGCGTAGCTTGGATGTAACGTGGACCATCGCATTTCAGCACTGCAGCAAGTAACGGCGGGAGTCCAATAATTTCTGGCGCTCTTCACTGCCGATTTGAAATAAAAAAAATTATGGTAGCGTTTAAAGTAAATAATGTATGTTTGTGGTCGGTTTAAAATAATTACAAAAATTCTAATAATTGAATAAATCGATTGAACTTTTAAATAACACTAATTTGCCAATTTTTTAAGGGATGCGACGCATCACCCGCATCCATGTTCCCTACGCCCCTGATAAAAAGTATTCCTCTACAGCAAGTTTAAACCACTTTTTTAGAGGTAGATTATCTACATGTTTTTTATTTATGTTGTTGGAAATTCAGATTCAAAAACTTGGAAATAGTCAGCTTATAGAAAGAGGAAATGTGTTCACTCTATAATAATCTCATAAAACACGTCTTAAATACCGCATTTCTCTTTTCAATGTCAGTATTAAATTTGGATAATATTGTTTCAAAGAATGTCTCAAAAGAGTCATACCGTCACAAGATATTTTTGTTAGTATTTTAGTAAAGCATCTAGGTCATACACGAGGTGTCAATTTTTCTGCTCATTTTTGAATTTTCCAATCATTTTTACAAATAAGTATTAATATTCCATAAGTTAATCCTCGTAACAGAATTTTGCAGTTAATTTTATAAATGTCAATTTTTTCATGGTTAGGTTTCGAAATTTTTAATAGTAAATAATAAAATAATAAAACGTCTTTGTTATAAATACAAGAATTTTAATTAGGAACTAGATTTTTATATCCATTTGAACTTCTTGTAAATTATGCCCAAATGGCTAAGATAAAAGTAGTATATTTTAGTAGTACCCAGTAGAGCTTGAAAAATCCCATATTCTGATGGTATATCGCATCAGAATATACATATATCCTATCTGCATATCAATTTGCAATAGCATGCATGCTTTATGCATTTTTACCCAGCTCATCATAAATTACATTATTCTGAAATTACTTTCTTTAATACAACTTAAATATAATTTATAATCATACACAGCAGAACTTCTGTAACTTGAACCCTCTCTATCCCACCAAAAATATTATGGAAGTTTGGCAGTATTTACAAAGATAAAATTCCATATCACTAACATATCTTATTAAAATAAAATCTTATTGAATTACAATCTTGTTCAAAATCAAAATTGGCATGTATATATATATTTTATGCACATCACATATTTTACACACATACATCAGTATTGTATTTATATACATTTTTTTGTATAATGATATGATCTTTTAGGGATGCTCGAATAATGGGAGTTTGTCTCATACTACTGCCATTTCTGCCTGCCTCTAATCTTTTTTTCACCGTGGGTTTTGTAATAGCAGAACGTACCCTTTTACTGCCTAGTGCTGGATTCTGCCTTTTGATAGCTATAGGTTTAAGGAAATTGGAAAGATATACTGAAAACAGAAATGTAAGTTATATATTTTTCCTTTTACTTTGTTTAAATTATTTGTTTCAGTTGTGTTTAATAATGTTTTATACATTACTGTTGATATTTACTCTTCGTTCAATACAAAGAAACATGAATTGGTTAACAGAAGAAAAGTTGTTTTCATCTGCATTAGAAGTATGTCCTTTAAATGCCAAAGTTCACTATAATGTAGCTAAAATAGCTTCAGATAAGAATAATAAAATTGTAGCTTTAAATGAATACAAAAAGGCAATCGAGTTAAATCCAAATTATGAACAAGCTATGAATAATTTAGCCAACCTATTAAGGGAAGACAAACAGTTTAAAGAAGCAGAAATTTTACTTCGGAGGGCACTGGCCATCAGGTAAATAGACAGTAATTTATATTTATGATTACCCAAACAGTGACCTAATGTCAGAAAACTTTTTTAGTTCTTTTAACAGAAGAATGAATTGAATTTCTATTAATATCATATTGGTATAAGAACTATGTATATATTATTTGAGTTTAATCTTGTTATAACTTGTACATACCTCCAAATGATTCTAATAAAAACAGTATGGAATAATTTTCTGAACAAGTTAAAAGTAAACAAACAAGAAGTATATACTACAAGGTCTAAAAATCCATATCAATAAAATCATTGTTTTTTCTTGTAGTAAAAATTCGAATTCTTTAAAAAATGCAATATGCATCAGAATTTGCATACTTTTGCAGTATTAATAATTTCCAAGATTAATAATGTTAAGAATAATGTTGAAATAAGAGGCTTCTTGAGCTGAAAATTGTGTGAACCCAGTGGCGGTTCGTGCGGGTTACATGGAGAGCACAGTAGTGACATGACGCGGGGGGTGGCAAAGTGATAAAAAACATGTATCTTACCGTGACTTATAGAGGAAATCAGCTCATCTGTAAAGACAAACAAAACAAAATATTTTTTTCTTTAAAGACACCCACATACTACTTAAATTGATTGTATAGGTACATACACAGTACTATTAAACTTTTGGAAAAATTACCAGATTTTCCAATGTCAATTTTTGCAATATTTAAATCGGCAGTGGCCCGTCACCATTTAATTCCCATCCTTCATAAGTTATTGCTCTATTATGCAAATCTTCCTAAAAATTCAGGCTACAGTGGTCCGATGAAAAGTCTAGCATGTAGAAGTAATATGAAAACTCTTCATGGTATAAAGTTTATATATTATATATTTTTTAGAAAGTTTATAATGCATTACAAAATTAACATGCCTTTTTTTCTAAAAAAATTTAAGTGGGCATGCTCTTATTAGCCGCCATTGTATGCACTTAAATGTTTTTCTTTTTAGGCCAAACTTTGCAGCAGCATGGATGAACTTAGGTATAGTTTTAACAAACTTAAATGAATCTGAAGAAGCTGAACATTGTTACAAAATGGCAATAATGCATCGAAATAAATATCCTGATTGTTATTACAATTTAGGAAACTTGGTAATTTATACAAAATAAAAAGTGGTAGATATATAAAAATATATATTCTAAATATTATTTTTATATACCCTTTGCACCCAATTAATGTTTTGGTAAATTAAAAAAAGCACCATATGTTAAAAGCAATTATGGATTTATCAAACTCAATTATTTAGAAAATGTAATTCACTCTTTAAAATTTTAGTATTTGGATTCAAAAAGGCATGAAGAAGCTTTGAAGGCCTGGGAAATGGCAGTATTGTATCGACCAACACATATTGCTGCCTGGAGTAATACTTTAGTATTATTAGATAGTATGAAAAAATATGACGACGTTCTTGAATTAGGAAGAACAGCCCTTATGCACAACCCTAAATCACCGGCACTGCATTTCAGTTTGGCAAATACTTTGGGAAAAATAAAACAATTTGAGAAGGCAGAAGGCCATTTCTTAGAAGCTATTAATTTAAATCCTCGTAACGGTCTATATTATTCTAATCTAGGTAAGATTTTTCTCTTAAATAAATAAATTATTAACAATTATTTTCTTAAGTAGATTATTTGGGTTATAATAAGTTGTATAATATATATAATTTGACCTTTGAAAGGTCACATTTTAAGGATCAATTTTTTTTACTGTATTGATAACAAACAACTTTATCGATCAAATAATTTATCAACATAACAATAATTTATAGCAAATCTTGCTATATTTTAGAAATGATGAGTAACATATAATTAAAATATTTTTGGAAATGATCAGATATTAGTAGGTATTTTACTTAGGTAAAATCTTTTAGTTGGACAAAAATTACTTGAAGGTTGGAGCTATAGTAAACACATGAAAAATACAGAAATTTACAATATTTTTGTAAAAGCATTACTTTGACAAGCTATTTATTTAATAACAATTGTGACAAACATTTCTATAACAAAATAATATAATAAATACTTATGACAGCACTTCAGTCATTCATGAACTAATTAAATTTTCTTAATAAAATTTCGCCCACATACAGGAAAGTAAGTAAATATAAAAGTTAGTCCTCGTTTATTTTACTTTAACAGGATATTCTGGATAAATCTATATCTATCGTATTTAACATAGAGCATTACATATTTCCTACAAGATTCACCCCAAAGCCAAAAAATTTACTAATATAATTAAAAACAAATAAAAATTACTAAAAATTTTACAAATTCATGGTGCTTGTCAACAAATTTATGTATTCAATGTTCAAATTATTCTGCAAAGTTAAAAATTTTGTACTTTTTTAGATTTGCCATGCTAACAAAAAGTTATTCACATAAAATTTAGTATGTGTATATCGCGTGAGCAGAATTTAACTTTACTGTATTATACAAATATTTTTATATACAAGTTTGAATAACTTAATAAATCGGAATTAAAGAGCACTAATAACCGAAATTATCCATTTCTTTCATTTTAGATTGACTTACCCACCCAATCTTGACCAAAATCTGTGATCCCAATATTGATAATTTTAACTAAAAATGGTATTTTCAAAATGATTCAACTAAAATAAACTTACAGCCCAAAAATTATCATTGTACTTGAAAATAATGGAATTATATCGTACAAATTATTTTCTTGCAGGTGTTTTATATCATCGGTGGGGCAAAACAGACAAAGCTCGGGAGATGTATAAGAAAGCTTTGCAGATTGATCCAAATATGAAGTCGGCAGAAGTAAACCTCAAAAAACTCTCAGTTGCTCAATAAGTTACTCCAGAAGGCAATATTAATTCAAAGAAACTAAACAGTTTTACTTATTTATTTATTTATTGTGATTCTATACAAATATATTTATTGACAATTTTGTTATAGTTGTTTTTTATGACTAGGTGCAAATTTTGAGCTGCTTGAACAGCTTAAAAAGCTGTACTGATACAACTTAGAATTTACCTTACAATTTATTTACAATTATAATCATACATACAAAAATACACAATATTTTTTTAAGACAAGATCATTTGCCATGATGTATCTTATAATTTTCTTGTGCAAATGAATAAGTGGGTTCAAGAACACCATCATCTGGATCAGAATTTGTTTCGGCATGTACAACATTCCAGTCGAATCAAAAAAGTGGTATACCATTGTTATTTAGTAGAAAAACTACTGACATTTGTTTAGTTTTTGTCATTCTGAGCACCAATGCTTTATTAAGCTTGAGTTTCAACGTTAAAAATTTGTGGAAAACCACATTTAATTGCAAATAAACTGTAAATGATATTTTGTATTTCTGTAATGTAATAAAAGATGGAAGCAGGGGGCATAATTGTAAGCTATGTGATGTAAAATATTTCACATAAATAAATAGTAATCATAGTACAGTTATACACGTGAACTTTTATTAAATGAATTTTGATTACTTAAATAGCCCGTTCTATCCAAGTTTTACCATAATACAGACACGTATACAAGTAGTATAATCTTATTAAAATATAAATTATCACTTTAAATAAAATATATATTAACAAAGTTTAAAAGTATAAATAATAAATTAATATCACAATCATCGTTGCTAACAGTAAAACTTAATTGTTTCAGGCCGATATACGAGTTTGTCTAAAAGTGTAAAATAGATTCAAAACTACTCAGATCTATTGTCAAGTGTCAATAAAATTCTGAATTAAGACAAGAGAAGTGAATACTCCTGCAGATAGTACAAGAAAAATCTAAATCGATAATTTTCTTTCAATTTGAAGATAAAAATTTTGTAGCTTCCTACTTTGTCTAAGTTTAGTTATAAACTCTTTGAACTAATAATGTTATTCTTATATATAAAAAAAATAACCCACAAGATTATGACTGGTTTGAATAATTAATTATTGGAAAGTCTTAACTAGTTATAGGGACAGAGAATTTGTTAAATTATGTTAACTTTCAGGATCTGTGTGTGTTCTTACACAGATCCTGTATGAAAAGGGATTCTAAAAATAGGTTCTTGTAGTAGCAATGTCAATGTAGATTTTTCAAGCACAATTACGATGCTAGTCCTATTACTTTGAAAATACTTCTAAATAGTTTATTATATACACGTGAAAACACATTTATACATTTCAGGCAAGAAAGCTTTAATAGAATCAAGCAAAACACACTACTGGTGCAAGAAGTAAACTGATATGCAAACAAAATGTTACGGACCATGAAGTCGATTAGAATATATTTCATCATGAAAGATAATTGTGTTGTGCAACTAGTTTGTAATTTTATTGATATCCACTTAACAAAAATTAGAGACCTAAACATCTTTATCAAGATTTGAGTGACTACTTAATAGGATATAATCGCTGTATTAACTTTCGTTATGTTTTTTCTTATTTTATACCAACATCTGATATACTAAATACAGTTTCTTATCTCATATTTATACCTGTAAATGTATGTAGCCATGTCAAGATAATTAAGATGTTATCTTAAAGTCAGTGACATCTTTTTTAGTCCATTATTTAGTATTTGGGATAGTACTAAAGGTATAATTCTGTATTGTAGCCTTACCTGAAGATGGTACCATAAATATGTAAAACTTGTTGCATGAATATAGAATTTATGTCATCTTTAGAACATATAATCAAATCATTTGTATAAGATGTATAAAAACAATACAAAAATACAATCAATACTTATAAAACCACAACAGTTAGGCCATATCTAGGCAGGATTCACTTTATTTTTAAAGCAGACCATTAAAACGATTAGAAATAAATATCAGTTTACTAACTGTACTTATTCTGATTCTTATTTACCGAATATAAATTTAATAGTATATGAACTATGAGGGTGATATTCAGTAAACACAACGGACAATTATTTTTATTTTGTATGGATATGTTTTATTATAAATAAGAAATACCATTGGAAAGATTTTTTTAATCTATAATGGAGAATACTACTCAGATTATACTTTTCATACAATTATGTATTTTAACATTAAAGATACTGTGTATATTTTAAGATTTTCTATAGAGCATTGTGGTAAGATAATCATTTTTAGTATGCTAAACTTGAAAAGAAAATAAATTTATCTCCAAGAAAAAAGTATTGACATTGAGAAGATGGGTATAAGGCTGTTTATTAATTGTTACTGATATAATTGACATTTATAATTAGAAAAGAAATTTTTAAAATGTTATAAGAACAGAAATATGAATATTTGTATTCATGTAAGTGCTTATACGTACAAAATAAATTTTTATTGATATCTGGTTAAAGGAATTATATCAAAGATATATGCATTTTAAGACATTTTTATAGAAACTAGATAATTAAAAATTTACGATTAAACCCTTACTAAACCCCCAATACTAATACAATTTATTAAGTAAGTAAATTACTAGTAAGTTACATATAAACATCGATTCTTTTGTATAATTAATTTCATTTGCAGTGTTCTTTTAGCAACAAATTATTTTTAATAACATATTTTTCGTAGCATTACTTCCATTTCCAATGAAAATACAGTAAAACTTCTCTAACTCGAAATCTATCTATCACATAAAATGTTTGAGTTAAAAATTCCAAAAAAGGGTAGTAAAACGTAAAGAATAAGGATTGGGTATTGAAACATGAAATATGATTTTTCTGGCACTGGTAAAATTCAATTCAATCATCACTAAATGTATTGATCTGTCTGTACTTCATCAATTTAAAACAAAATAGTGTTTCCTGTTAATGCAGGATGGTAGTTTATGAATCGTCGTGTGAGGATATGATGACGATGATGATTGAACTGATTCCTTATGAAGTAATTCCTTTATAAAATAGTTCTTTTATATACTAAACAGTGGTTAAATAGTTTTGAATTAAGATATACTTGTAATTTTACTAATATCTGTTATAATATATACAAACAGTGCGTTTGAAAGTACATATATGCTTTCAAATGTAGAAAAATGTATTAATAGATAATATCATTTTTATTTAAAAATTAGCAAATATAATCACACAGTTTTAGAATAATGTATGTAGTGGCATTCTCCATTAAATAAAATAATTTTAATCACAGCTACTTAATACTTCATAGTAGGTTCTTAAAGTATTTTCATAAATAAATAAGTTAAAGGTATGGTGAAATGGACTGATAGAATATATGAAATATTATTTTAATAGGTAACATTTAACTATTGTTGTTTACCTATTGTTAAAAGTAGGCAAACACATTATATTAATGTACATTTAACAAAAATAAATATTTTTATAATCAGAGTTTTAACATAGATTACTTTTATGATGAAAGTATATGCTCACGTAAAGCAACTTGAACACATTTAAATTAATAAGTTTGAATGTGAGTAAGAATACATGAAATATTTAAGAAAAAGTGCAATGCAACTTTTGTTAATTTAGTTATACACTAAGCTATCTACTTCAGCTTAAAAAAATCGGCCTATATGAATAACTGCATAGTAATTATGTATATGTATAGCCTAAAAGTAAAATCAATAAATTAAAGTTGGACCACAGTAAAGTGTGGAAGATTTATAAAAAAAATTGAATTTAAAAAGACTATCTTCAATGTCTTTAACACAAACATGTTGCTTATACGAAATTATTTCATGAAAAATATTTTCCATGTATGAAAATTTTCATACAAATTGTGAAAATAGTAATATGTGAATAAGAATGACACACATAAAATTACATAATCAATGTGTTTTATCTCATAAACACATCTCTGTAAGAATTCTTGTTTTTATCATATCTTATCAGACCATTATCAAAAGAATATTTATATATTTATATTTAATTAGCTCACTTCTTAGTCTGGACAGCTATAGTACTGGAATTTAAATAACACATCAATCTCACATATATAATGTTAACTGCAGCCTTTGGCAAGCTTTTGCAGCAAGTAATTTGAATTTTTGTAATTGATTACTCTTCATTATAAATAAGGACTTAAAAACAGTAGTAAAAAATGACATTTTGTGTTTCTCATCTCTTTATATTTTTACACATTAAATTTTTCCTGTAATATGAATGCTCGTTTTCTCCAGTACATTTTGTTATCTTACAAAATTCTCACTAAACATAAAAAAATCTTTTAGACCATATCTCATTCTCATTTGAAAATATCAGTTAAGCTATAGCTACCGAAGTCTTATCATTGATATGCAATTGATATTATTTCGATTAGGTTAATTTACCTAGAAGCTGCTACATAATTTAGAATACAATGAAAGGATGTAGTTTTTTCTACATAAATTTAACAATGTCAAAAGTCATGTTTCATTGCAATTTTTCCTCTGAATAACTTACAAAAGTGTATTCTATATATTTAAAATATTATGTCAATTTAAGTGCAATTAGTCCAAAGTTGATTCTGTATGAAATTTGCTGCATATAACATTAAAAAAAAATATATGTGAAAATGTTATTTGTCAAGAATCCCTTGGAATTACTTAGTACTTCCTTATTGTACGATATTGTAAGATATCCTTAGTACTTCTTTATTGTACGGAATGAATAAAAAGCGTAAATATGCAGTTTTTACTATCACTTGTCCTAATGTATGAAAAATGGATTGGAAGGTAAGTTAATAATAAGGTAATACTGGTGATTGTTGCTATAAACATATAACCCTTTGAGTTAGCAGAGCCAGATTAGATTCTACTGTAATAAACTTTCTTAAGCAATAATTTTTTCTAAAGATATATTATTATGCAAAAACTGTTGCATAATATGAATGGACGAAATAATTAAAATACTATACTGTAAAAAAAAATCTAATTATATTTATAAGCAGCTGCAGCTTTGTTAAAACCTTTACCTTGTAACAGTAATAAGATAATAAATAGATAAATAAATAAAATAAATAATACTTATAAATAGTAAACAGTGGATTTTTAAAAGAGGATAATTTCAATTAGCCGTTAACAATAACATTTTATTATTAGGTAAAAAAAATCTGGATGTCAATTAACATTTTGGCAAAATGCTTATAATGACATTAAAGAACAGATATCCAAAAGAACTTGTTTGTTAGTATAATGGACCTAGATAATAATTTGGATATATTGGACATCTCGATCAAATATCAGTAGTTATAAATATATTTGCAACTCTAAAAAGGGCATGTTACTACAATAACTTATTAATTACAATAACAATTACGAATTATCATCGAATAATTCTAAAATTATTAAGATACTTCAAATTTACCCATGTAATCTTGAATTCCATCATTTCTTTTGTATTATTCCGATTCATCCATCAATTTTCCAATTCATTATAAAACAACTTTCTTGCATAAAAAGTATTTAGCCATGATGAGTATTTTAGGCCATTACACATGAGATTACATTTCTAAGAACACCGAGGATAACATACAAAAACTAAAATCTTTGTACTTCTTCTCTTGAACAATATTACCAATTTAACTAACTAAATATAAATGGATATAAGAAACTCCTCATCGATTTTCATTTTCTCTTCAGCTCTTACTACTTCCCGGTTTGTTGGTTTCATCTTCCGCGGCCTTATCAGACGTTGATAGACTTTGCAGTCTAGAAGGCAAATCTGAACTTGTAACTATCGCATGTTGGCCTAAAATCGATTTCTATTTACGAGATATAATTAAACGATATTAATTAATTAAGTACTTTGTGTTATGGTAGTAATTACACAGTAGAAACAATTCTTAAACAATTAATTAGGAAAATTCTTCTTTAATTAATCGCTTGAACTCATTTTACATTCTCTACACAAAAAAACAATTATACAATAAACTGTTACACAATGATAACAGAGTGCATATCAATTCATATGTAGCTTCAATTGTGCAAGCTTTATTAATAATATTACCTATAAGTAATTTAATCTTTTGCTTAGAAATTTTATATTTTGGTGAGGGTATTAAAACCGCATTTTATACTGTACACTTACTTTATGTGTGTTATTAACACATAAAGCATGAAAATATCCATATCTGATACCAATATACAGTATTGAACATAATAGTTAGAACTTTTGCAATTTTAAAATAATTACTTAATTATGTGACATATGCATTACTTATATTTATTAATAATTAGCTAAGGCGTTTTGGGTAAAAATAAGTACACTCATAATTTGGTTCAAAGTATATTACATTTTTGAGACAAGAAAATAAAAAATAAGTTGGACAAAATGGTTGGAACAAAAACGAATTTTCTAAAAACTGATTATGTAATTAACTTTTCTAATATTTGGTGTGATATCCTTTTGCCCTGATCACATCTGCGCACCTCTTCGGCATAGATTCGATTATTATGTTCAATAATATTTCTGTCAAGCTATTTTAGGCTTCTGTCAGTTTTTCAAAAAGTTCAGTTGCATTTTTTACATTTTCCCGCTGGATTCTTGTATTAACTAACTCCCATAGATTTTCTATGGGGTTTAAATCGGGACTTTGTGACGGCCACTTCAGAACACTTATATTTAGGCATGATAACCACTTTCTTACAAGTTTGGACACGTGTTTTGGGTCATTATCATGCTGGAAAATAAAATTTATCGGCATTGTTGCAAATGTGTAGAGTTCCAGTACATCTTCAAGAATGTACATAAACCGATCCATCTTTCCATGTATACAATGTAATGGATCCATACCACACCACGAAAAACACCCCCACACCATAATAGATACTCCGCCATATTTTATGGCCAGGCAAATATACTTTTTATTTAATCGCTGACCCTTAGGACGCCGTATATGTTTGATTCCATCACTGCCATCAAGTTAAATTTAGACTCATCACTAAATACGATTTCCAATCCCTAGGTAGTCCAATTGACGTGATCCATTGCAAATGCAAGTCATGCTTTAACGTTCTTTTTACTTAGTAATGGTTTTTTAAAGGTCTATGGCTCAGAAGACCTTGTTCAGTTAACCTATGCCTTATTGCTCTGTCGCATATGCTGGATGGTGTAGTTTCGTCAGTTTCCACAGAATTTTCACTGAAGACAGAAATGGATCATTTTGGGATAAACGAATTATTTTTTATCCAGGCGCGCAGTTGTCTTTCTAGGCCGCCTTGGACTTTTACTTGGAACCACATTACCACACACTTTAAATTTTCTTATAATTCGAGACACTGTTTTTTTGTATATTAAGTTTTCTTGATATTTCACTTTGCCGAATCCCTTCTTTATAATAATTAATAATTCTATAGCGAAAATCTACAGAAAGTGCTTTTCCTTTTGCCATTATAGAAAATATCGGTATGCTTTACTGTTCAACTTCTAAACACTCTTTGACTCTCTGTAAGTAAATACCACGAAATATTTTGATAATATATAAAAAGTTCCAACCTTTTTGTCCGAAAACAAAATAAAAATATGTTTTTGTTTTCTTCTATTATCTTCAAATACCAGCAAAAATGTTATATACTGTAGGAAATATTCTAATAACCCGAGAGCAACTGTACTTTTGCCGGATATTTATTTAATACAATTTTTTTGTGCAAATTTATTTTGTTCCAACCATTATGTCCAATACTGTATATTTATAAAATCTAGGTGTACTAAATTAAACATTTAAGTTATCAAGTTATTTACACAAAATGCTTTGTTGTTTTCTAGTTTTCTTATATCTATGCCCAGCATTGTTCCAACAAGACAGATTCATAACACGCACGAAACAGATTACTTCGGTACCATCATATCATTAAATCATGAAACTGTAGCATACATTTCACAATACAATGCGCTAATAACTGTTTTGAGCTATTCCAATGCAACGTGGCTTCCTTGCTAATACCTCTATTGAATCATTGATACTGTCATGAATCAACACTTGTTGGAGACTATTCATTAAAAGACAAGTGGTACCTTTCGTAGTTTATTTAAAATACTACTTACCTAAGATATCTGGTAAGGCATTACGTCTACCTGTGCGTCCAGACGCCAAAAACTCTTGAGCATTTGTTGAACTGTCTGGCGTTGGAGGAGCAGTATTTGCAGAGTTGCTCTGTCCAGCACTCTGTGATGCCTCCATCACCGCTAACATTTTCAAAACTGAAAAGTTAATTATAATCATATATGTATATTTAAACCGTCATGACAAAATAAATAAATTGGTTAAATATAATTAACCACAAAAAAGGGCTTAAGTGAAATAAAAAAAGCATGTAAATATTTGACTGTAAATCTTGGACTCTTTAAAGATTGACAAAATGCCGGTACGGTAACAGAACTTTAATTTTAATGTATGCTTTAATTATGTTTTATTACCACATAATTACAAATACGAATTTTAAGAATAACTATGATTATATAATGTGTAGGAATAATTTGTGATTATATAAGGATTCAATAATAATGATTTTTTATTACCTGGTAGTGTTAACTGCAGCAGGGTTAAAATGGCAAACTTAGTATGGCAATAAATATTTGATAAATATATTTAATATTTATTATTTAATATGTAATAAATATTTATCTGTAATTAATGAATATTAATTACTAATTTAGTATTTTGATTGTCAGTAGTTTTGTACATACAAAACTACTGAAGTGCATTTGAGCATTAATAGTAGTGGTAAAAGTAGTAAATGGAACTACTTATTAATGTTCAAATGCACTTAACATAAAAATTTCCAATACTGTAAATGGATTTTACTCCACATTACTGATATGAAAATAAGTCTGATATGAACAAAAATGTTGAAAATTCTTATGCAAATATTTCTTTGCATATCAGTTTTCAAGCTATGAAGTATTGAAGAATCTTTTACTGCATATGATGTAAACGTTATCCAGGAATATTTTTCTTTCTTAAAATGTAGTTATAATCGTTTTAATTAAATGCAACATAACCAAGGATAGAGATAGTATCATTCCAGCTACCCACATTAATTCTCGCTAATCATAATTTGTCATTAAATTGTGAAAAGCAGCGTGTTAGGTATACTCATAATGAAAAGATAAGAATTATAATATAAGCAGGTGTAAATCATTTTCGCATAAGTAATCACCCAATAATGTAGATATTAATTAAAATCTTTTTATTAATTTACCTTAGTAAATATAAAATGGAATCATTTGAGGTTGATATTTGGTGTTCCCTCCAATAGTAAGCTTTTATTAATTTTTGCAATAGCTCATCACCCTTTCATGCTGTTGAAATAAATCATACCATATCCAATAAAATAATAGTGATTGTTAATACATTGCAGGCCTACATGCAATAGGTGCTCAAATGTTAAATATGAAAAACACATTTCTGAAGTAGTTTATTGGGTTTGTAAGCTTAAAACATATTATATGATTACTAGAGCACATTTTGCATGCTTCCTACCTGTCTTTCTTGTGAATTTCTGTTTTCTTTTATTTTTAACGTGATTATTATTCGTCTTAGAACTGAATCCCACAACACCTGTTTTCTGGGGCATACTATTACAAGAGCACTAGTATAGTCACCTACCATGAGTATGCAGAGATTAACAACTCGAGATAAAGTTGGTTTAAACAAATTTTATATAATTGTAACGTTAATTCACAAACCTTGACACTACAAACTTCACGTCTCTTCTTAACCGTACATCACAACCATCACAACGATCACAACATAGCCAGCCACAGAATTGATGAATGAAACCGAGAAATTGGAATAAACCACAGAATAATTAATCTTTTGCTAAAGTACAGATCCCATGCAATTTCCCATGCATGTTCAATGCTGCAGTCAATGTTGACATTTCGGAATTGACTAATTCAAGGCATTTTGTAAAAACAAAAATATTGTATATTGCTCTATAAAAAAGTAACGTATCTGTAATAGAAGACTTATTAGGTTTTTGTAGAAAGCACCTGACCATACATATTTAATAAAAAAAGCTGTAATGCAAATTGCCAAAGCCTGACGCAAAGACGAATTATGCAAGATAAGGTTCCATGATATGTATTTTAGAGAATGGAAACATAATTTTTATTAGAATACCCGATTAAAAAAATTGTGAATCACAAAGTTTCACCATTACTATATTTGTATTCATCCGAGCTGATTGTTACCGGATCAAATTTACATAACTCGGTAGCTATCTACTTTGCACGATATCTTGCTTTAAACTAGAATAAGCATTTGGTTTATTTTATGTTGTCATTTTCAAATTGTAACTTGTCATGTGTTTTGTATCTATTATTTCATAAATTCCATAGAGTAAAAATATAGAAAAATATAGAAAAAAATAAACGAATCAGACAAAATATTTTTTAATTAAGCAAGGTATAAATCTGTTTGATATTAATAATTACTGGTATGGATATAATTAAATACTGGTATCGAATTTATATATAGCTGATTTTTTTTTTTTTTTTGGGTAAGCAATGCAAATGTTTCTGTAGAACAAATTTCAAATTCTGACCTATACATTTTCAAACTACCACCAAATCGTCTGCTGACAGAGTGGCTGGAGATTTATTTGTTAACTATTAATCTGCCGCAAGTTTATTAAGATTTAAATTCTATTGGGAATGGCATTTTGTGATATAAATATTAATTCTGATTTTGAACACAGAAGAACTATAACAAAGCATTGGAATTAATTAATGAAGGATGTATTAAAAAACTCACATATATCTGAAAATATTAAAAATTAGTTTTATAACAATTTACTGATAAAATTAAATTTACAGATTCTACTAAGAAAATAAATTCCTATTAAGACAATATAAATTCCAATTAAGTGTATAGCCCATATGTATTTAATAATAGGTTGAAGACAGTCACATATTAATTAGTAAAATAATCACCGGCTGTAACAAATAATAGACAACTTACGAATAACAGAGTTAGGTTAAATTAATTCTCCATGGGTTTTACTCCTGGAATTACTAATTATGTAGTAATAAATCAGAAACAATTTGTAGGCAAACGTGTTGAATAAGGACAGTTTGTAAATGATCAGAAATTTACTGAAGAAACAAACCCAGTGATGCTTACTCTTATAAACGTCATGACATCTTCTTTTTGATTTTTAGTCTTTGCGTCATATGTTCTCTGGCATTCACTGAACATAGAGTACATGTTAAGAGTGGTGATGTGTCCTTTAAATTAATAGACGTGTGTTGATGTGGTTAGAAAATTAATCGGTGTGAGCAAATTGTAAAGATGAATAAAATAGTTGTTTTATTATTTTATTTAACATACACAACAGCTTTGGAAAGTATCAACGACCACCTTGTGTTTAAAAATGTGGAAAGGTCAATAGACTTGACATCCCAGTTAGTAAAAATAACCGCAACTATAACTCTGGAGAATACCGGTAAAAACTCTGTACGTAATTTTTTAGTCGCTTTGGAACCGAATGCAAATGAAATATCTTATATAAATGTAAAAGACTCCCTAAAGGATGACTTAAAAATTGTACAAGTGGAAGTGGAAAATCATATTGATAAAAAGTTTTACAATGTTCTGCTAAAACAGCCATTAGATACGGGGCGTACATCCACTGTAATATTAGAAGAAGTGTTTACTAAAAATTTAGAGCCTTATCCAAGCAGCATAATTCAGAAAGAGAAGCAATTAGTACGTTATTTTGGTAATCATTATTTCTATTCTCCCTACATTGTCACGAAGCAAAAAACTGAAGTGTTACTTAGTTCAGGTGTTGTAGAAAACTACACAAAGCTTAAACCAGTGACTCAGTCTGGTTCTACTATAACTTATGGCCCTTATAGTAATATACAACCTTTCACTACAGATGAACTGATGGTTCATTATGAAAATAATTCTCCATTTTTAACAGTTACAAGATTGGAGCGATTAATTGAAATTTCACACTGGGGAAACATTGCTGTAGAAGAGCATATTGAAATTTATCATAGTGGAGCCAAACTAAAAGGCCCGTTTTCTAGACATGATTATCAACGAGATACTGCAAGTGCTCCTCACAGCATTAAGTCTTACCGTACCATACTTCCTGCAGCAGCTCACAGTATTTATTACAGGGATAGCAATGGAAATATTTCTACTTCCACAGTTAGGCCGCGTAAAGAATGGATTGAGCTAGAATTGAGACCAAGATTTCCATTGTTTGGTGGTTGGAAAAGTTCTTACACTTTAGGATATAGTGTACCTAGTTACCAATACTTGTTTAAAAAATCTAGTGGTGAATATGTACTCACTATGAGGTTAATTGATCATGTGTTTGATGACATGAATGTTGAAGAATTAGAAACTTCAATTATTCTACCTGTTGGAGTATCGAATGTTAGAGTTGGTATTCCTTATGATGTTGAAAGATTGTCAGATGAGGTTACCTACAAATACTTAGATAACTTAGGAAGAAACGTTATAAGGCTGAGAAAAACCAATTTAGTTGAACAGCATATACAAGATTTTGAAATAGCTTATAACTGGAAGCCACATTTACTTCTTCATGAACCAATTTTGCTATCAATTGTGCTTTTCTTATTATTTGTAATCATTATAATTTATGTAAGGTTAGATTTTTCACTTAATAAGCCAGAACATAGTAAAAAGGACTAATTATATTTTTGTCAGTCGTTTCATTCCACTATGTGATGGTCATTGTTCAGTAAATTTTTTTAAAGAACCTGAAGTTTTATTCTACATTTTGATTGCAACCTGTTTATACCAGCGTTTCCCATATGGTTGGCATCGGACCACGAAAATAAAATATGGGGTCGCAAAATTGTCTGTGTTAAATTGTTCCTAGTTAAAAATAAACAGTATCATACTTCTCACTAATAGTAGTCAACTAATATAATTGCGATATAATTATTACATTATTGTTAAAAGTTAACGCTTTAATTAAATCATATTCCTATATAGACATTAAAATGTGTTTTATTTTGCCAATCTATAAACTAAGATAGTCAAAAAATCTTTTACTAGATCACAAAGGGGAACCATAAAAATAACCGGGCTAGGACAAGAAAGTTTGGGAAACGTTGGTTTGTACTATTGTTTCTTAAAAAAACTAAATTTTTCCAAAAAATGTAAATGCAAAATTTTTCAGTTTCATTTTAATTACATACATGGATTAAATATTTATTCAATATTTAATATCTGTTTTCAAATATTAAATATTGACTGGTGGGTAAGAAAATTCATTAACCATCTAGCCAGTTAGAATGAATATAAAGTGTGTACAAAATTACTCCAAATTATATGAAAACTGGTCCATTTTAGATTGGGTATAGGTATTTTACAATATATGGTACATATATATTACCAAATAGTTAAACACTTTGGGGAAAAACTGAATTTGGATTTCAAAACGTAGTATGTTCATCTTCGTCTCCAAACTTTTCAATTTCTTTTTTAAATCTAATGGAAATAGTGTGCTAACCTTTATACGATACATTTTTGTCGGTGGAATTACTTTGCAATTAAAGTCTAGGTAGGTAACAAACTTAAGTCGATTAAATAAAAAAATTATTTCTGACTATGACAAAGGCATGACTAAATTGTTTCAATTGTTAAATATAAATAATTAAGTATATATTAAAAGTAAACATTAAATTCTTTATGAAGATTATATATGATTATGGTATAAGTATTTGAAAGAAATAGTTTGGTTTTTTAATTTCAATAAATTTGCATATTTTAGATAAGATTAAATATATGAAGATAGGCATTTTATTTGTAGATTAACATTTTTCCAACTGTCTTATAATAGTTCGTGTTTTTCTAAATGTTTGTGCTTGAGCTGCGGTGCTCTAAACGTTTTGCCATTCATAGTTGACGGCATCTTCACTGCTGAAGCAACACAGCTTCGACTGGCAAACACTGGAAAATATTACTTCATAATTGATACAGTACCTACTGTGATGGTCTAAGTACATAGTAATTTTTACAAAAAGCAGTATATATATATATATATATATGTATATATATATATATATATATATATATATATATATATATATATATATATATATATATATATATATATATATAAATATAAATGTTATTTGGATAATTGGGATCAAAACGACCTCAATCTATTCTCAAACATTAAATGGATGAGATCTTGGGCGTGCTCAAATACTTTTTCCAATGAAGCCGGAGACTCATATGGAGCGCCAGGGGGTCGTTTCTGGAAAGCAGAACTGGCGCTGCGGGACGAACGAAATGCCGTTCATAAATCGATTCTTATGGAGTTATTTTGGTTGGCTAAATTGTTATGGTAATTTTGAAAATCAAAAATTAACTGTTTCGTCAACGTGCAACATGACTTAGGAAGTATATTGTTGGTTGCATAATATATTTTTTACAATAATTAATATATTTTTTGAATATATGGAGTCATTGTGCCTTTTTAATAATTCATGAATTTTTACTTATTTGTTACTATTTTATTTTGAAGGTCCATGAAAAATGGATCATTACATTTTTATTGATCCATTTTTAAGTACATAAAAATTATCTGCATAATTAATGTTATATTATTGATATTTGCTAATATTGATCTTCCTATGACTAGGGAAACGAATTCTACCATTCTAAATTTTAGCAATTGTATACGGATATTGGGTGTACTTCTTAGTTTTTCATGTTTACATGTTACTGTTTATAGTATAGCTGTTATATAATATTTATATAAAAAATGTTCACATAAATATTTTAAGGCGTCCCAAATTTTAGAAATATATTACCAATAAAAACATTACTTTTTCATAACTAACAGCGAACTTAAATAAAGGACTAATATAAATTCTTAATATTTTTAAAATGTCATTAGTTGATGACTAAGTAAGTATACTTAGGTGTTTATAAAATGCTCTACTTTTCTATTGTCAAATGTACAAGTTTATTTAATTTTTGCAATAATTATTTTTACATTTTAGGAGAACAATTTGTCACCGAACATTGTCATTATGAGTTTATTTTAGATTGACATATGTACAGATAGTTTATGGATGGATTTATGTTTTTAAGGTTTATATTATAATTATTAATATAATATAATGTTTCATAGCTTTTCGTAAATAATAGATAAATTAATTAGCAATAACATCGGGGACACAGCAAAGACACGATGGTATAACCAAACACCTATAGCTATCTGTTTTGGTATACATAATAAAATTTACATATTTAAGCAATACTAATTAAATTACCACCTTAATGTTTCTATGGGGTATTTCCAAAGTTTTAAACATTCATAAGTATATTATTTGGTAAAACAAATCTATTTTCCACTTGAATTGTTGAAAAATAAAAATTTTATTTTTTCTTTAGCCGAAAATATGTTTTAAACGCTGATATGTGGTGCGGAATTAAATATACCTTCAAGTATTGTAGTTAGTTTAGTCATTATAACTTCTATTAAGTTAAATTGATTAAACTTAATATATTACTTCTAGTAATTGTAAGTTTAAGAGATTTAAATGAAGTTATTATAACTTTAAGTTAGTTATATATAAGTAAGATTTTTGTTATGTATCATTTTTTTATTGCTTGTGTGGATTATTATACGTAATATAGGTATATTTATTTCCCATGAGTTGTCAAATGTTGATACTAATTAAAAAAAAAGAAAATTGAAGTGGTGATACACACTTCGAAATGTAAAGATAAAACTTATCTTCGTTGCTGGTTGTCTATTGCTAATGTCTCGTCGTATTAGGTATTTATTACCATGTTAATACTATAGTAGATGTCAAATCTAGTCGTGAATAGTAATTTTTTTACATTATACTTACATCTTTTAAAAATAATTCCATTACAATGTTCACGATACAAGAATCATGATCATTACCTAATATGGGAAACATAATATTTAAAAACACCGTTTTAGAGATCGTTATATCTGTTTTGAGTGTGGCTACTAACGATTCTACAGTTACATTATTTGTTATACTTTTGGTCGTATAAATTTTGCCCATTAAATACTCTAACAGCACTTCTTAACTCTTTACGTTTGTTATTCACTACCGGTAACATAGTTTTTGTGACACGTACATCACTAATATAATTCGCAATATTTTCCATGCCATTATAATATACATTTTCACTATGTACTTCACGTATTCTCGTTTCTTTAAAAGGAATTAAATTTCCGGAAATTATTTCTTTTGTGGCAATATGTACTCCTCGCACTTTATGCGAAGGCTTCGAGTTTTCCAAATGATATAACCATTTATTGTATCCATATTCTTGTGTGGACAGTGTATTTTTTTCTAAAGTAGGTGTGGAGGTCCTCCGATGACAATTTCTTTTTATACTGGTTTCTAGTTGATATTCGTCCAAATGTTGTTGAATATCTTGAATCTATAAAATATAAAAAATACAAAAAAAACATGTTAAAAAAATAACGTCACTTACAATAATAGATTCTGTTTTTGCGGCTAATTGGTATTTTTCGTCCATAATACATACGTGTATACTTTAACCGATGTGTGTCTGTACAAATTGTTTCAGTTTTGTTTACTATTGTTCTACGATTTAAGTTTTTTTAGTCTGCGATAACCCTACTCAATTTCTTAAAATGAAATAGCCGGAGAAATGAAAAAGGAAACACAACGAATACATGCGGAGTGTGCAATTCTGTTATTTATAATTACAATTGTTATATAAAGAAGAAAACTTTAGAAACTCGAATTGCCATGATGTATGTACCATCGAGAAAGAATGTAGTGAGACACAAAAATGAATTAATTTTAGAGCTAATCGTGGTCTTGGTCAAAATGAACACGCCTTCTATTAACCGAAAGTTATGATTAAAATGTATTCCTTATGGCATATGTTTTAGGGAAATGTATCGAAAATGCATATATTAATACAAGGTATTTAAAGCATAAAAAATTATATAATGAACAATGATTTCACAGTTTATATCGTTTTATATACATATATTGAATGAAAAAGTGTGATACATTTTTATAAACACCTCTAGACTAATTACCAAATATCAGAATAGCTAACATGGCACTAATATGATGACATGCCACCGCCATTATTCATGAATTGTGTGAGCGTAAGACGATCTTTAGGTAATATTATCTTTCACAATAAATCGATTGGTAGAACAGAAGTTATTAAGTAGCCAGTTACATATCCAAATCTAACTGTGTTGGACAATTTTTTATAGTGTTACCTCAAATCTAAGGTATATTAAAAAAACGAGTACTATTGAAGCATTACAAAATAGAATTTGGAACGAAGTAAGATTAATTAACGTTAAAAGATTAAGTATCGTTTTACAACAGTTTCAGTTTCGAGTTTCGCAGTATCAAAAATTGAATAAAAGACAATTTGAACAATTTATTTAATGATTTTAGTTTGTATCAATTACTATTTTTATAATATGTTTCTGATCGATTTAGTAAAATATTTGTTGTTTCTCAAAATAAGTGTTATGAAACTTACCATAAAATTTGACATTTCATCATACAACAAAAAAAATGAACTCGCTTAAATGGCATAATTACATTGTCGATGACACCATCAGTGACCAATTTTTCATCATTTTTCCTGCTTGCTCGGCAACGATTTTATTTGGAAATTCGAGTTGGAAATTACTTCCTCTATTACCTTCTTTCATTTGACTAATGACATACGGGACATCCTATATAATGCATATAGCCTCTTATAATGCATATGTAGGTATGTGTGTGACTACTGTTAAGATATAAATTTATTGGTAAATGAGACCAATAACTTTAGTTGTAATACTCATATACTCATAGTGGTTAATGTTTTAGGGATAATGTGGAAGTTTTACATTTTTCCCAAGTCACAAAATACTAATAAAAAAGTTAATTTACAATGAAGAATAATCTATATATTAAAGATACACATAATACGTGCAACAATATTTACACAATACTTACATATGAATAAGCATTCATGCAAGGAATAAATTCAAATAACTTTTAGAACAAGAATTGTATAAATAAACAGAAAAATCACAGTAGATATTGAATCTTATTGTAAATGAATGATGATAATGATGCTGACATTTTCAGTCGGTTATATTCATAATTATAAAGTGTTAAATCCTTACAGTAGATTTCAAATCTGGGTTAACAAATTTATATCAACGTAAATTTGTTTGTACGGGTACTCTTCAAATAGTTCAAATAATAATATGAATGGTATCTTGATGAATTTAATAGTTAATAGGTTATTATTATGTTTTGTGGGTTTGGGCCTCATCAGCCACTGATCGCATGGGTAGTCCCTTGGCGATCCCCTTTTATCCGGGTCATTATCCAAAAATACTATCCCATAAAAGGAGCAATTTGGGCACGTACCTCGCCTTAAGCCTCGCCTCTTCTAGGATAACAGGGGTCCTTAATATAAGGCACCTCCTCTCCTCCAGTGTGGGGCAGGTGTAAAGAAGACGAATCGAGGTTTCCTCGTCTTCTCTGCAGTATCTGCATGCCGGGCTGTTAGTCAGCCTCAGCTTGTGCTTATATGCATTCGGGCTACTATGGTGGCCCGTTATGATTCCTACCAGGGTTCTGGCTTTTTGCCTGTTCAATTTAATGAATTCTTGGGCCCACTTCTCAACTTCTGAGTATTCGATGAAGAGTTTGGTTATTCGACAACCCGCTACTCCTCTCCATCTTTCTCTATGCTGGTCTCTTGCCCAGTCATTGATGCGGTCTTTGATCAGATTGTTAATAGGTTAATAGGTTTTTCAATTTCGTATTGTATTTTTTGTCTTTATTTTATATATTTTTTATATGCATTGGCAACAGATTGTAGATTTTTGTAGCAAGGTAAACGAATCATGTTTTCTTACCCCGTATCGCTTTATTATGGAGATGCATGACATTAAACAACATTAAAGTTTTCATGAAAAATAAGGTCGTAATTGTTTTATTTCTATTTGTATTTTGTATCAAAAATATTATATATGTCTACTTTATATTATATTAAAAAAAATCCCTTGTCATAGAAGCAGTAAATAAGAAATTCCTGGTTTATTATTTACCGGGTACCGGGATTAAGGGTACCACATATTTAAGAATACGTGGTACTTTTGTAATCAGCAAATTTTAAGAAATATATTTTTGTTAAAAAAATATAGGGTTATACATTAAAAAAATATTATGGTTCAAAATTTGACATTTATCATAAAATCTGAACAAATTATAATTTTTACGGTAGCCATGCGTTGAGCTCTTAAAAAATCATTTAACAACCACATTATGATTATTGTGCGAATCTTCATCACCACGCTGTATATATAATTTTTTACTTGGTGCGGCAAAACACTTTTATGGGATTGACTGCCAGTGATGTAGATAAGGCAACGATTTTTCTTCATTTCGACCATTCCCAGACATATTTCTCGTACGATAACCTGTTGCAATTTGCCGAGTAACCTCTCTTCACTCTTTACAAATTGATTATGTTATTTATTTACAAATTACAAATTAATTATGTGCTAATTACGCGGTATTACTCGTATAGTGTCATTAGTGTCCCTTGTATCCGCTTTCAGTCTACTACAGCACGCCGAAGGAAATTGGACATACCAGTAGGCCTCCCATTCAAGATGTAAGAAACTGTTCCACTAACATTAAGTATATTAAAAATTATAAGTATTTTATTTTTTGTCTGTAGATTTCTCTCTACACGCTGAGACAGTGATAGTGTCAACATTTATAATATTTACTACATAACATGTTGGGTGAAGAAGAGAATTAAGAAGCTTGAGAGTGATTGATTGTCATATTTTCAGGAAAAAATTAAAATAGTGGGGATCTTTTCAGTATACTACATAATTTACGTAGTTCATGTACAAAATTCCATAAGAAGTCATTTGTATATCACATAAATATATTTCAACTTTTAATTACATTAAATATTAGCAGAAAATTTTCATATTGTGGTATGTGGTATAAGAATGATCAAAAATGAAATAGTGATTTCAATTGCTAATCTCATTATAGGTAATTTATAATCTCTATAATAGGTAAAATCTACATATCGATGGTCTTCTCCAGTAACGATGATTCAAAATCTTATGTTTTTTAGTTTAATAGTGGATTATGTTGATTATAATGATATATTTTACTCTACTATACGTTGAAAAAAATACTATACGAAAGTTCTGTGCGCCTTCTTATAACAGCCTTTAAATTTACGACACTGTATTTGTCTTAGTAAACAATAAATTTGGTAATAAAATTTTGGTTCTTTAATATTTTCTTTTTGATGAATTGCCCTATGTATTTGATAAATCTTACAAATAGCATGATGTATGAAAAAAAGGTCAAAAATGAATTATATTGTGTACACTATGGCACAATTAAAAAAAATTGATTTTATCACACTCATAGTTACAAATATTTATAAATAATGTCAAATCTGAAATACTTTCCTACGTAAATGCCTTCAAATAATATATGTTTCATTTTAACATCATATAAAAATCAATTCCTGCAATGCAAAATCTTTCCTGAAAATCTCGCTTTCCTGAAAATTACTATATTTTGAGTTGTGTTTCTATCGCAGAGGACCATGGATATATTCGTATGTCGATGACGTTTTCACAGTTACCGGTAGGCACTTTACACTAAATTAATTTCATAGATGCAGATAATTAAACCTAATTAATTTAATAACCTTTACAGATATTTCATTGAAATATTACTAATCATTTTTATTGTTTTAGATTGATCTGGTTATGGTTACTTCAAAAATGTATTGTAATGGATAGATGTAAATTAGTATCGATGGCGAGGATTCTGTAGGAGTTATGAAAATGCGTGATATAAAGGCTGGTATTGAATGTATCTTTACAATTTATAATTTTATTGTCGACTTTTATTACACTGAAATGAAAATAAACGAAGGGTACGTGACTTTTCATACAGCATTAATTGATGATTGTATTATTAGACATATTAATTATACGTTCATTAATATAATATTTAATATACTTTAACGATCCTATTTAACAAGTGTATTAGTAGTAATTTATTGACCATCATTTAGCTTTTGAAAATTTTAATAATAAAAAATAGCATCTTTATTATTTTTACGATCTGTAATCAAACTATTTGATTGTGAACATTAATCTCTTAGTCTCAATATTTTTGTGGTATAAAATGGAAAACTATGGTATCAAATAAAAAATACCTCGATAGCAAGAAAACGGTAGCAGATAGGTATAGGGAATCCTAATACAGCTTGAAATATAACTTAATTCTCCATCACAGAAAGCAATAAAGTACAGGGTGTTTCATTTAAGAAAATTGACTTTTGAGCAGTTGAAGTTTGTCAGAATGAACTAAATTTTTTGGACACCCTGTAAATAATAAAATATCAAACTACATATCACCTGAAAGCTTAATAGTCCGCCTAATTACAGCCCAAAATTTGCTACTATAACTTTTGTTTTGAATAAGTGACGAGCATTCCAATGAGATACTACAAAACCTAATTTTTTCAAAAATATTAAAATATCTCAAAAACTGCTGAAGATAGGTATAGGGAACTGTTACGATAGTTCACTTAAAATCAGCAGGGTAATTCAAAAATGTAATAATATACTGGGTGTTCTATTTAAAATGAAGAAGTTGATAGCTACTTCCGGTATAATCGGAAGTGTCAGAAAAGCAAAAATACTTTAGTTGAATAGATCGTCCCCGCTAACCCCTGATTCCAAATTTTAAAAAATGAATTCCAATGGGAAGTTCATAAACTCTTAATGAACGGGTTAGCTGAATCACCCTGTATACTAAAATTATATAGGTACACTAAAATTATATATTTAAAAATTTTGTATAAGCATTTTTGACAGTAAGATATTACTCTCAAAAACAAATTTATTATGTAAAACAATTGTTAATATATTATATAATTATTAATGTATTATATAAAACAATTATTAAATAATGATAACTAAAAAAGAATGGTACCAAGCGGTTGTTTCTTCCACGTAGATTTTATTTAGTCATAATACTCACTACATATTTATAATAATCACTTCTCCTATTTAAGTGCTGATTTTATTGCCCAAAAAGGGTGCTAAGGTGTATGCTAGGGATGTAGATGAACGTGTAGAAATATTTTTAAACATTTTAATGTTTGTAACTTATAAGTCAGGAATCGAGAAAGGAACCACCAAACTGCAAAGCGGTTATCAAGTGATTCCCGAATAGCAAGGCTATTACATAATCGTTCTAGGAAACAACTACTCCTCGGGCTAAAGCTCCGTTAGGCATTCAATTATACCTAACAGCGATCCGTTTCTCGTGTTTCTGCACGACCAGAGCTTTTTTGAAAAGGGACCCCGCCACAGGTAGGATTCGACATTTGTCCTGGATGGAATTCGAACAACAATTCGGATTCCATCCGGGAAAAATGTCGAATCCTACCAGTGGCGGGGTCCCTTTTCCAAAAAACATTTTAACATTTAAATATTTTACCTTCATTATATATTTTCGAAGTATGTCTTTATGTGTATAGTTTATTTCATTGCTATTTGCCAAATAAAAAATCTCAAAACATACCGTGGCTTGTTTTTATGGCTAGGCTCAGGTAGACTGTTCCGTTTATCGACAAGATAAGAGAGTTTCTTATTTGGCAAATAACGATGAAATGAATAGTATACGAATAACAGGAAATTTCTCCGTAAAAATTAAATTAGCACTTTATGTATTGAATTCATGTCCTAGATAGGCCTAGATAGATTTCAGATACTATTGTTTCTTTTTAATGTGACTTATAACTCACTTAACTGCTTAGGATTGAAAATGTTCAATAAACTACCCCCTGATAAATTAACAATATTTATTTCACTACTTATTAAAAATGTCTACATGTCAGTATGTTAAATGCTTTTAAGACACTGACTATTCCTATTCAATATATACTGACTTATGGAAAATAAATATTATTATTATTCTAAATCAAGTTTCTTATACCAGTTCCATAGTATTATTATAATTATGTAAGTCTTTAAACTCCTAGGGTTTACGTATTAAAAATTCAGTTTTCCCCTAATACTAATAACACACGAATTAATTAAAACACATTATTGCTAAAAATGTATATATTCAATAAAATAAACTCATAATTACAGTATATACAAAATAACTTTCACTATACGAAACAGGGTATCTTCTTAGTTTTGTTATATCTTTGTGTTTCTTATTTGTAGTCAATAAATTAGTATTTACAAACAACTTCACTTGATTTACGGTATTGTTAGTTTTATCATTTTTGTATATATTTACATAACCTTGTGCCTAAAGCTAGAAATCACTAGAAAGTTCTACGTTTAACAAAATGTTATATTTTAATATTTCAAACATTAAAATTGAAGTGAGCTACTTAGACTGCAATTTTCAATTGCACTGATATCCAATTTAGACGTAGATTTATGGTACAGGATAATATCAAAATCTTCATTCCTCAACTTCGCTCTCTTATAAGTTTCGTTGATTAGCGATTTCTCGTCTACATCAAAAATGGACCGAATTCTCTTAGACACAGTATCGAGCTGACTATCGCACTCATCTTTTGGAACCATAATTCCCGTTTTCATTTCCGTCTTTTTAAGAGGATTATTCAGTCCCTCCACCCACCTGTTATATTCCATATCAGTAGAATAATTAGCTTCTTTTGTTGCAGTTTCACCAATAGGAAAAGGAGTTGATGTTCTTGGGTACGGTGGAATAAAAGTAGCCATCGAATCTTCATCATTGTACACCTGAGGATATTCTCCGTCTTTATGTATACTCTATAAGAAAATTCAGTCAGTCATTAAATTAAATATAATTTTCAAAGGTATGTATTGAATTTATATAATTATTGTTAATAATTTCAAAATCAATAGGTTCTAAAATACAGATGTAGGTCTTTTTAATATACTCTACGATAGTTCCTAATAAGTTAAGTGTAAATTACGCTATATTGTGTTTATGATCGGTTTACTTAAAAACAAATTAAAATTATTTAATTTAAAAAATTACTTACGTTAATTTTCCCCATAATGAGTTCAGAGATTTTGCTCATTTTTAGCATTACTTAGATATTTTATGAAACACTACTATGAAACACTATTACTTCTTGTCTGCTTCAGGTGCACTAATTGATTAATGTTTTAGACCTGGACTGTTTACGACAGCCGATTTTGGGGGGTAAATGTATTGAGGGCGCAGGTACAACTTGACACGATTGGATAGTTAGGTATCTCGTATAGAAGGGATAAGATATTTATTGGCTGTAATTACACGGAATAAATTATAGCAATAATGCACGTGCTGATGTAAATTTTACCTGAGACGCTTACGTAACTGTAATTTTATGATTTGTTCTAAATCTAATCTGAACTCAGTAAATCCCAAATGCGTTTTCGGATATTCTAATTCTTCATAAAGTTTATTTATTGACTGCGAAGACAAAAGTACAGTCTAGTGTAGTGCAATATCAGAAAACTAATGCGAATAATATTTTCTAAATAGATATTTGTAAATTATTTGTTGAAACTTGTTAACACTTAACATTGATCCCAAATTTGGTAATCACTTAATAATAATATCATAACCATCAACTAGTACAGTCTCGAACATGGTACTATGGTTATATACTCGAAAACATATTTTAAAGTGAAAACTATAGTTTATATTGCACAGGACGTTATACACATATAACAGGTTCGATATTACACTAACTAACAAAAAGGAAAATAAGACATATTTAATAGATATAGTAATACCAAATGACTCAAACATCACAAAGAAAGAACAAGAAAACAATTGCAAAAAACAAAAACACCTTTGACAATCGAAATAAAGGAATTATGGAAACAAGAAACAGTAACCATACCAATTATTATTCTTTTAATCGTACCACCAATACCATCACATCGACCTTTTCCATACTCAGTCGCTTAAAAATGTCTAAATATAATAGACATATTTATTTAAAATTATTTTATAATAAAAATTAAAGTGCGAAAAAATGGAAAAAATTGTCAATTAAAAAAAAAATAGAAAGAAAGTTAGCTTACGATGGGATTTGCAGCATTAAACGTAGAATGAATGAAACTTTTTTTTTTTGGGAAAAAATTAAAATTGAACTTAAAAATGAATGATTTTTTTTCCGAGAAAATCAAAAATTTTATAAAAGACGAATTCAAATAATTTTGTTTGCAATTTGTTCTTAAAGCTTATTTAAAAACGAATAATTAAAAGAAATATGTCTTATTTGGTCAATTTTTTAAAGAGTTATGACTATATATAAGTTAATGTAAGAAATGACTTTTATATGTCATGACTAGAATATTTGATTTATTAACATACACCTACAGTGTGGTTTACTTTACTGTTTGAAAAATTAATTCTTTCAATAATCCTATAAAATATGGAAAATATGATTTCATAACCTTTCTTATATGACACTGAAATTAAATCATTCTGACCCAAGAAGTATTTAACGAATATATCGTATAAACATACTGAATTCTCCTTAGTGGATCGTATTTAATTTTAACATGGGGTATTTGGATCCATTCACTGAATAATTTTCTATAAAAAAAAAAAAAATAAATAAATAAATATAAATCCGATTTTATAAATACGAAAATTGTACATTCATAAAGTTTTATAAACATATTTGAGCAATTATTTTTTAATAAAAATTTTGATGAAAAAAATGAGACCAGACGATCTTAGTTCCATCCTCATATGAAATCGTTCCTCAGCCTCTTTTTTTTTGTTTCTTATTTACTATGCAATATGTTACAACATAACAATAGTCATACTTGCTAACAGGTAAAATGACGTAAGAGGGTTGTGTCCAACGACACATATCCCCATATGATTAACATTAAAGATATCTTATGACTATTTTACGTATCTCAAGGTTCATTCATGTTTCACTTATAAATTGTATGGTAAACTCAGTAGATTCTTTCATTTTAATCGCTTAGCTTGTTCACTGTTGCCCAATAGATTTATTATAAGTACATTCGACTGGATTTATAGCCTCTGGATATACTTTACATTACACTCCACAATATCATCTCCAGATCATTGATATGTCTCTGTTTGTCACGAACCATGAAGCGTTAGTCATTGCATGTAATACCTTCGACTGCTACTTCTCCTTCGATTTTGATGCTGCACACCAGAACTGCAATCCATATGTCCAGACTGGTTTGAAAATTGAATTGTATTCTAGCAATTTGTTGGTGATGAATGTTTTGATTTGCGACCTAAGAGTCTGTAATGTTTTTGTAATTAAAGTTGCTAGGTTTGATACTTATATGGTTTCAATCTCCGATCCAAATGTATGCCCAAAATACTTTACACATTCTGCTCTAGGAACTTGTTTACTATTAAGTGTAACTGTGAGTGATTTCCCACGGCATTCTTTAAACACTATGTGATTCGATTTTATGTCGTTTATTTTTATGCACCAGGTCTTTGCCCAGTTCTCATTATGATTTAGTTCATATTGCCATATTGTAGCTGCTTACACATGATTCCGATGTACTGCCATGATTACTGTAGCGTCTGAAAACGTTGAGTAGGTCTGCAGTATATTTCAAATATGCTACTAGTTCCAGTACATCGCCTTGTGGTACGCCTGATCTTATCCGATGTAGTGCTAGGTGTTCAGTTTCAGATCTTATCCGAAAACGTATCTCTGTTAGGTATCACTCTAAGATACTGTAAGTTGCTTCAGGCAAACATTTCTTGAGTTTATACAGTAATCCCTGATGCCAGACTTTATCAAACGCCTGACTGACATCAAGGAAAACGCAGTATTATTTTCACTCAAAAGTTTTATTTATCATATCAACCACTCTGTCTACTTGCTTTACGGTTGAGTTGTGTCTCCTAAATCCAAGTTGATGATCAGGGATCAAGTTTTTCTATATTATATGTTTAATAGCCTCTTTGCTAGTAGTTTCTCAATTACTTTAACATTATAGGTTGTTTATATGACAATGGTTGATTTAACGATTTGCCTGATTTCTATGTGAGAATTATATACTTCTGCAACTTCCTAGTGAGCGGGAAAATATTTTAGTTTAAATACTGCAGTGAAAATTCGCGTTGACATAACGACTGTTTTTCGGGGTATGTTCTTTATTATTTCTCCATTGATAAGGTCTTTCTTTAAGAAAAGTTTTAATTCCCTCTTTTAAATAGTTGGCCAAAGTTTGTGTATTTTTTCTGTCGGCTCTTGCACAATTTCCATTTGGATTTCTTATTGGTGAGATTTATTGCTATGGCTGCTTTCTAGTAGCTTTTCATAAGCTGTTACTTGATGATGTTAGGTTTTCAAAAAATTCTCGAAAGCTGTTATTTTTGAGTTCTCTGAGAAGGTCTTTTAACTGTCGTGCTGCTCTCTTAAAATTTCTTTTGTCGTCGGGATGGGGGTTGGAGCATTGACATACTGGAAAATAATTATTCAGTAATAGACCAGTGTTGCATATTTTGGACTATCATTATATTTATAATATATGAATATAATTTAAAAAAAATTGGATTGAAATTCTCAAAATTAAAATTTGTGTATGATATGTAAAGTATTATTTTGATATATGTGTAAATAAGGATAATTAGGTGTAGAATGTCAAACTACATATTAATACTAAGTTCATTTTGAGCCCCTTGGTGTAAATCCTTAGTTTAATGCCCTTTTAAAGCATTTTTAAAACTAAATTATACGTTCACACATTTACAATTTTTCTTCTCCGTTAATCTATTTGTTAAATTAGATATACGGTATACAGTGACCATAGTATGAAATACAGTTGACATTATAATATATATTCTCTTTATAATTGAATGCAAACATTTCTACCATAAAAATACATTATATGTGTAAAAACAATTCTTTGATAGAAAAACACCCTCAGCTTCAAGTATAAAATACGGAGACACGTCTCCACCTAGATTATATACATAATATTGTACAAAATAACTCGCCCAGCATTGAGGTAAACAAACTAGTTCTTAACATTTTCTAGAGAATCTTTTTAGATTTACATAATATACATTTCTTAACATTCCCAACAATAGTCATTTAGTTATTAAATCAGAGATATCTTATCCATAAGAGGCCTTAATTCTTCTGATAAATAATTTCCTGTTAAGCATCCATCCATCTATTAAAACGATGTATTGATACGAATAGTTATATTGATACGAACCACATTCATATTTATATTGTAAGCCGTACGGCAACAGACAACAGTTTATTAAGATCTCCCGCCATCCATTTTTCATAAGGTTAAAAAATATATCACCTCATGTTATTTTATATGTACAAAAAACTGAACCTTAAGATTTGTCGAGCGTTTTATTCGATAGTCGTTAACAGATAACCTTCAGTGAAGTTGAAGGCGGAGTACAGTAGTAACTTTTTTTTGGTCTAGTTGATTCAAAAATATGTGTGGTGTAAATAAATAGTGAGTGCGTATAAAACATTTTCTAGATATATTCTGTGATTTGTGTGATGGAAACTGGTCTACTGATCTAGACGTTAAATAGGTAAGTTAAGTATTTAAGAACTTTAGTTTTTATTAAAATAAAGAATAGTATCTGAAGACAAAATTAGTATTTGAATGGGATTATTCTTTTTTAAATTAAGGATAATATAGATATCGATACATATATTGCGTATATAATTTCATAAAGAATAAATTTAATGACTTCTTTTGTTAATAAAATGTCATGACAGACTTTGTGATAATTAAACAAAATATTTTGATTTAGTTAGACATAATATCGATATATGAATAAAAAGCCAAGAATCAAAAGAATAAATTGTATTGGTGGTATTCTATTGTCTATGAAGAAATTACAAACAGATGTATAATTGTTAATTAAGTTAAAATAAAGAGTGGTCCAACCATAATGCACGGTATTAATTGTGAGTCACACCTTAACGTCAAGTTTTTTGCCCAACTTAATTTGAGATTTCCTTGTTTCAGTCTTTGACAAATTCAACCATGGAGAGGTACACAATTGAGCAGCGCGTTAAGATTGTTGAAGCCTTTTACGAAAATGGGCGTTCAAATCAAAATGCATTTCGTGCACTTCGTGACTTTCTTGGTCAGCATAATCGACCAAATGTGTCCACAATCTGGAGAATTGTGCGCAAATTTCAGCAAACCGGGTCTGTAGGAAATGTGAAAACACCTGTGCATGCTCGCCCAGTTCGTTCTGCGGTAAACATTGCTGTTGTTCGCGATAGTGTAGCAAAAGAGCCGTCGTCAACCTCGACTCGTCGTCGTGCCCAACAATTGTGGCCAGAAATTGAGGATATGGACCTGGACGATATGTGGTTCCAACAGGATGGTGCCACTTGCCACACAGCCAACGAAACAATGGCACTTTTGCGCGAGAAATTCAATGGCCGTGTTATCTCACGTCGTGGTGATGTTAATTGGCCGCCACGATCATGTGATTTGACACCGTTGGATTTCTTTCTTTGGAGATATTTAAAAGAAAAAGTGTACGTCAATAAGCCAAGAACAATTCAAGAGCTATAGGATGTGATAATTCGGCACATTAACGACATTGAACCTCAATTATGTCTCAGAGTCATTGAAAATATGGACCATCGGATAGAGGTATGCCACCGAAGCCGTGGCGAGCATTTGGCCGATATTTTGTTTCACACATAATTGTCATAGATCATTCTATTATAATAAAAAATATTAAGATAATTCTCTGAAAACTTTTTGTTTTATTTACAATTAACATCGTGCGTTTTGGTTGGATCACCCTTTATATGTTTTTTGCAGGTAGGTCCGGAACGAGCTGTTCACCGTTTTTCGTATACGGTAAGATTTTCTTCCTGTAATAGGTAGTGTAACAGAATAAATAATAAAAACTTACATATAAAAACTACTATAGCTAAAGTAACCGATGTACTTTTTGTCAATTAAGTTAGTATATGCAGGGTATAAATATGGAAAAAAGTACACTTAATATCTAATGGCCATCAACGTAATTTTCGCTTTAGACTGTTTTAATTTAAGGTTTTTCCTGTATTATATAAAAATGTTATTGACGACTCAAAAATGAGCCCAAGTTTGTAGTATTTAAAATGAATTTGTGGAATACCAGATTTGTCTAGAATAGAGTTTGCTTACAACATTTCTAGGTAACGGTAGACTGATGAGACGAAAATATAGTTTGAGCTTAATATCGCAAGAACCAATGCGAATGGCATATTTTAAAATGGCTGTTTTAAGTTGTATATCGACACTTTTTTATACTTAATTTTGTTCCTACATCTGATACTAGGCTATCATTGAATGTATATCTCATGTTCAGTGAACTTACAAACAGTTTTGCCCTAAATAATTGTATTATTTGAACAAATAATACAATCTAACAATAAAACATGGTAATTAACAAATAATAAAAATGTTTTCAAGATATTCGATATTAATGAATTTTAAATAACATAATTCTTGTATTTTATCTTAGTTAGACACATTAGTGTTTACATTTAAAAGTGGGGCACTCTTTTAAAATTTCTATTTGTTGATGGATTTAAACCATTTGTTTTCTAAATGTTAGAGCTGTAAAATCTATAATCTGGTGCCAAAATTCAGAATGAGATTTACAATTTCAAATGTAGTGTTAGCAATTTTTGTATCTCTAATCCGACTATGTCACTGCATTTAGACCACCTTTGTGTAGGTGTGACACAAATTTAACAAAATAATATTAGTTTTTAACAGAAATGTAGCATAATTCAAATTTGTTTTATGTCGAATGGTCGTCATGTAAATCATAAATTTGTAAATAATATTTTTTTTGTAATTCTTCTTTACACTGTGATCAGTTGTGTTTATGCGCGATAGTTGAAATAATTCTAAATCGAATTTTTATGGACTGCATTCTTTTATATGCGATACAACAAACAATGTGGTATTAAATTAAACTTACCGAACTCCTTAGGTTATTCCTTGCCACTGAAGTTTAAGTTTTATTTTTATGTCAGAGGAACTATAAGTAGGAAAGTACAAAGGGGAATAGTTATGGATAAAAAGGAAAGAATCTGATATTTTGTATTACCTTAATTAACTTTAACCCGCAGTTTTAAATCATCCTGTATATTTCTAACTGAATTCTATTAATTTGGTATTTCAACTTTCACGACCGAGAAGGCTACCAATTATCTGTCAATCTATAAACTAAGATCATTTTTACCTCATTTATTTTACAGCTGGTACAATGAGTATATTGTGTTTCTTTTTTTATTTTTTTACTAATTATAAGTAATGAAGTAAATTTAAACAAAGCGCAAAGAAATTGAATTGCAAAATTGTTTAACCTAACTGCTAGTAAAAAAATAATGCAGCACTTTCTGTTTTCAATACAAGTGATTTAATTAGATATTTAGTTTTGATTTTATTAGATAGAAGCTTGCACGGGAATTATATCACACCAATAATTTACAATTGTGGCAAACATTATAATGATGCAATAAATGTATTCAATTAAATACAACTTTTCTTAAAATTTTCTTTTATCCTAATTTAATTCCCTTATTTTATTTCTTTCTGAAAGTCATAATATTTGGATTTTTTAAAACCTGGCAAATCTTTGCTTGTAATCCAGTAATTTGCTATTTGATATACCTAATAGAAAATGTACAATTTATTCGTTAAATACCAATTTATTATCCTTTTCGTATTTTTCAAAGGTTTTAAGCTTTTGTTCTAAGATAAATTTTTAAGATAATTTTTTAACCAGTGTACAGCTGCATACTGGTTAAAAATTAATTTGTTTATTAGACCAACGGTGGCTTGTAAAATAAAAATAATTGCAAAGCTTGTCAATAAAAATAATTTGCCTTAATTTGGAGCTTTATTTATATGATGCATGTTTAAAGAAAATAAAGATTGCGAAGAATATGATTTACGAAGTTATTTAGTCGGCGAGTGTCATCCAAATATTTGGATAATATAATATGAATTTTAATTATGTTGTATTTTTGTTAAAAACTAATATCTTTTTGCAAATCTCGATCACACCCCGTTGAAAGTATCCTAAATCCAGTGGCGTAGACAGATCAGCCATAAAAAATTGCCAACACTGTTCTTGGATTTACGACTTTGAAAAAATTAGAAGTAGGCCTTGATACAATAATTCGTAAGCTTAGTGTATGCCAAAAAAAATTTATCATGTATTACAAGATTTATGTTTATACATGGATTCTTTATTAAATTTTTCAAAACATGTCAATCACACTGTGAAAAAATGTTTTGGAAAAACAAAATTGATATATTGCAAAAGGCTATAAGCAGAATTTTGCTGTGACTTCTCGCAACTGAATTATGCAGATATTGTTTATGGGTCATTCTTAAGTAAGTTTGCAAAAGCGAGTGAATTAAAAAAATATGGAACGCATGTATACGTTACTTATTTGAATTGTGAACATACCTCAGCCAAAGTTTTAACTCTAAAATGGCTTAATGTAAAGTAAAGAAAATACACACATGTGTTGTTTCTTGCATAAAGTAATTCAGAAGAAAACGGCACCATATTTATATAACAAAATTTCACAGGTAATTCTTTCATCTATAAGCCTCATGTACAGGGTGAGCGAAACTCGATGTCTCAGCTTTATTATAAGAAAAGGAAAAACGATGGAAAAATCTGAAAAGAGGTTCTTAAATGGGATTAAGTAAGGTCCATTTTATTCCGAATTTACATATTTTTCCATTTCTGGAAACTGAAATAATGACGTCATCGAATTTTTTTTCCCACAAACAAACCTATATTTTGGCATAATTAAAAAGAACTAATTCTTCTGAACAAATTTTGTAAAGAAAATAATTTGCTGTCTTTTCAAATTGTTTTCTTCACACAAAATTTGTTAACAGAAATTAGCTCTTTTTAAATATGCCAAAATATAAGTATAATGCTTCTGGAAAAGAAAATTCGATGACGTCGTTACTTCAGTTTCCAAATATGGAAAAATATACAAATTCGGTTTAAAATGGACCTTACTCAATCCTATTTAAATACCTCTTTTCAGATTTTTTCAATCGTTTTTCTTTTTCTTATAATAGAGCTGAGACGTCGAGTTTCGTTCACCCTGTACACTATAATTTTATTTGGCATTCTCCTTTGAATTAATGATTATATAATACCACTACCTATTATATCAAGAAATTTTCGCATCATAATCAGCAATTTTTAATAATTATGCTATCGGTTATCTGTTTATTAATTTATGAAATTGTTTTTATTCATTCTTTCAAAAATATTTTCTAAGACTTTCTAGATGAATAAGAATTTTGATTATTGTTCAAATTATGTTCAATAAAGCCCAATTATGTACTCACCGAGGGTTTTGTGGATTTAGCAAAGTGCATTAATTGACTTAATTTGAAAATTATTAATAAACACCGCAAGTTGTTTGATGAAAATATTCAAAATTCTGTAAAGCCACATATTTTTAACCAACACATAGTATGTATGTGTGTAAATATACATACTGTGCATTGATGAAAATCTCCTTTTACATGTAAAAAACCCAAAGTTTTACAAGAAATGGCGAAAATGTCAGTATCGTATTAATATGTGAAAATTATTTCTACTCATGTTTTTTAAATATTTGAATTTAGGAAATACGAACGCAGGAGCAATAAATAAGTTGCCAAACAAAGTATATTACCACAATATATGTACATACTTTAAAATCGTACTGGCGACTCCGTCATTTTCTAGCAAGGTATATTAATATTCTCACGTTATTCAGAAGGCAGTAGACACATTATTTGTTTCTTCCAAACAAATTTTTTTGAGTCACATATTTATAAAAAAAATGGGAAAATTAAAAATAACAAATAACTGGAAAACTTACATGCAAATTTCAAGGAAAATAATTTAAGTAAATTTCAGTATACATAAAAAATAAGTATATTCTCTTCTTATCTTCAGTATATTCTTCAGAATATACTGAAGATAAGAAGATAATATACTTATTTTTTATAATAAATAAAATCCAACCACCAAGTTAATTTTATCTATACATACCATAACACTATACATTTTTGTCAAAGTCAGTTTTAAATAAAGAGCTTATGATACTAGTTCTGATGGGTAATATAAGTCACCGCTATATATCGTCCCTATTTAAAATTTACATGTAAAAGGAGATTTTCATCAATGAGAAAATATTCTTGAAGGAATGAATAAAAACAATTTCATAAATTAATAAACAGATAACCGATAGCATAATTATTAAAAATTGCTGATTATGATGCGAAAATTTCTTGATATACTAGGTAGTGGTATTATATAATCATTAATTCAAAGGAGAATGCCAAATAAAATTATAGTGTACAGGGTGAACGAAACTCGACGTATAAATGTTTCTGTGAAAAAATATGTATTTAATTCAATATAAGAGAACAGTATAATTGGAAAAAACCCACAGTTTTACAAGAAATGGCGAAAATGTCAGTATCGTATTAATATGTGAAAATTATTTCTACTCATGTTTTTTAAATATTTGAATTTAGGAAATACGAACACAGGAGCAATAAATAAGTTGCCAAACAAAGTATATTACCACAATATATGTACATACTTTAAAATCGTACTGGCGACTCCGTCATTTTCTAGCAAGGTATATTAATATTCTCACGTTATTCAGAAGGCAGTAGACACATTATTTGTTTTTTCCAAACAAATCTTTTTGAGTCACATATTTATAAAAAAAATTAGAAAATTAAAAATAACAAATAACTGGAAAACTTACATGCAAATTTCAAGGAAAATAATTTAAGTAAATTTCAGTATACATAAAAAATAAGTATATTCTCTTCTTATCTTCAGTATATTCTTCAGAATATACTGAAGATAAGAAGATAATATACTTATCTTTTATAATAAATAAAATCCAACCACCAAGTTAATTTCATATATACATACCATAACAATATACATTTTTGTCAAAGTCAGTTTTAAATAAAGAGCTTATGATACTAGTTCTGATGGGAAATATAAGTCACCGCTATATATCGTTCTTATTTAAAATTGACATATAAAAGGAGATTTTCATCAATGCACAGTATGTATGTTTACATACATACATACTGTGTGTTGGTGAAAAATATGTGGCTTTACAGAATTTCGAATATTTTTATCAAGCAACTTGCGGTGTTTATTAATAATTTTCAAATTAAGTCAATTCACTTTGCTAAATCGACAAAACCCTCGGTGAGTACATTATTGGGATTTACTGAACCTAATTTGAACAATAATTAAAACTCTTATTCATCTAGAAAGTCTTAGAAAATATACCTGAAGGAATAAATAAAAACAATTTCATAAATTAATAAACAGATAATCGATAGCATAATTATTAAAAATTACTGATTATGATGGGAAACTTCTTGATATACTAGGTAGTAGTATTATATAATCATTAATTCAAATAAAATTATAGTGTACATGAGGCTTATAGATGAAATAATTCTCTGTGAAATTTTGTTATATAAATATGGTAGCGTTTTCTTCGGAATTACTTTATGTAAGAAACAACACATGTGCGTATCTTCTCTATTTTACATTAAGCCATTTTAGAGTTGAAAATTTGGCTGAGGTATGTTCAAATTGTCGCAATTCAAATAATTAACCTATGCATGCGTTTCAAATTGTTTGAATTCACTCACTTTTGCAAACTTACTTAAGAATGACCCATAAACAATATCTGCATAATTCAATTGAGAGAAGTTACAGCAAAATTCTGTTTATAGCCTATTGCAATATATCAATTTTATTTTTCAAAACATTATTTTACAGTGTGATTGACATGTTTTGAAAAATTTAATGAAGAATCCATGTATAAACATAAATCTTGTAATACATGATAAAAATTTCTTGGCATACACTAAGCTTACGAATTGTTGTATCAAGGCCTACTTCGAATTTTTTCAAAGTCGTAAATCCAAGAACAGCGTTAGCCATTTTTTATGGCTGATATATCTACGCCACTGGATTTAGGATACTTTTAAACGGGTGTGATAGAAATTTGCAAAGAGATATTACTTTTTAACAAAAATACAACTGATATAATTAAAATTGATATTATATTATCCAAATATTTGGATGACACTCGCCAACTAAATAACTTCGTAAATCATATTCTTTGCAACATTTATTTTCTTTAAACATGCATCATATAAGTAAAGCTCCGAATTAAGGCAAATTATTTTTATTGACAAGTTTTGCAATTATTTTTATTTTACAAGCCTCCGTTGGCCTAATAAATAAATTAATTTTTAACCAGTATGCGGCTGTATCTAAACACATTTTAAAGAACAATAATTTACAACGATAAATACCAAATAATAAAGGAATTACAGACAAGAATAATATAAGAAGTACAATAATTATGAAATACTTTGAACTAAAATTTATCTTAGGACAAAAGCTTAAAACCTTAGGGAAATGCGAAGAGGATAATAAATTGATACTTATCGAATAAATTGTACATTTTCTATTATATCAAATAACAAATTACTGGATTACAATTAAAGATTTGTCAGTTTTTAATAATACGAAATATTATGATTTTCAGAGAGAAATAAAATAAGGGAACTAAATTAGGATAAAAAAAAAAAATACAACAAAAGTTGTATTTAATTGAATACGTTTATTGCATCATTATAATGTTTGCCACAATTGTAAATTATTGGTGTGATATAATTCCCGTGCAAGTTTCTATCTAATAAAATCAAATCTAAATATCTAATTAAATCACTTTTATTGAAAACAAAAAGTGCTGCATTATTTCTTCACTAGCAGTTAGGTTAAACAATTTTGCAAGTAAATTTATTTGCGCCTTGTTTAAATTTACTTCATTACTTACAATTAGTAAAAAAATAAAAAAGCAACACAATATACTCATTGCACTATCTATCAGCTGTAAAATAAATAAGGTAAAAATGATCTTATTTGATAGATTGACAGATAATTGGTAGCTTTCTCGGTCGTGAAAGTTGAAATACCAAATTAATAGAATTCATTTAGAAATATACAGGATGATTTAAAACTGCGGGTTGAAGTTAATTGTACATATTAGTTTATTAAAGTAATAAACAATATCAGATTCTTCTTTCCTTTTTATCCATAACTATCCCCTTTTGTACTTCCTACTTATAGTTCCTTTGACATAAAACATAAAACTTAAACTTCAGTGGTAAGGAATAATCTAAGGAGTTAGGTAAGTTTAATTTAAGACCACCTTGTTTGTTGTATCGCATATAAAAGAATGCAGTCCATAAAAATTCAATTTAGAATTATTTGTACTAAGAATTCAACTAAGAATAAAATCTTATTTTAGACATAAACATTTTATTCTTAGTTGAATCATAGTTTGAAAATGACATAATTGTCGAAACTGCAGTCACGTTTCTGTGAAAATATAGTGGTATAAAAACGTAGTAGTTGTTTTACTCATTTCCGTTGTATATTAATCTTGCTACCATAAACAAGTGTACATAATGTCAAAACTGTATCTCCATATTTTCGGCAAATATTAATGAAAGTAAAAAAAAATAGTTGAATTTCAACACCCTGTATCTCCCTTAGGAAGCCAGTTAATAGGTGTGTTTATAGGAACTTTTTTACTCAGTTTAATGCCGTTATTCGGGACCGGATGCTGGTCCCCAGTCGGTAAGGAATGTCAGTCCCGAAGCGCACCTATGACGTAATTTTATGACGTTATTCGGGACTTGAAATGGGTCCTGAGGCGGGACTCTAGTCATACCCTACTTAAAATTGCATTTCGGGTACCCATATAATAATATAATAAACATGCCGTTTATTTTTCATGTATAATTAAAATAAAATATAGGGTGATATTTGAAAAATAATGTTGGTACCCGTACCAACCCGTCTTGTTTTTTTCGGGATATGCTTCTTAATATTAATAGCAAATACAAATAAAAATAATATTTGCAATTTATATAGCTACTTAGTCAGCATCATGAATTTATAACAAAAATTATGTTTAATAATTTGATAAGAAGTAATATAAGAGCTAAACTTTTACTAATTATTGTAAATACACTTCATTATTGTTTATTGTGTTGCAGTTGGCGAACACGATTATTATTATTACACATATAAGAATGAAACTCTTAAAATATAGTTAGAAACATATTGTTACACTACTTTTCATACATATCGTGATTATTATCTGTTAATCGTGACTACCTGATTATAATTTTGGAATTGTGAAAACCTGTTTATTATTACATAAAAACAAAACAATTTAAATATATTTACAAAAATATTGTTTCATTTACTATCAAATCTGCTGTTATGCTCCTGTCTATGTCTAGAACTATTTTCCATATTTCGTATTTAAGGGAGGAAGTGGAGTTTTTAATTGGAATGAGATTACCTGCTATAATACAGGTATAATTTAAGATATATTTTGTTATCATCGATTTATTTAAGCACATATAAAGTTGTTCATTCAAAAATTACTTACAATATTTTTCCACGCGATGGTTTCATGAATATCACTAATTTTTAGCACTATTTCTTAGATCTTCCCTACAAAACACTATTTCTTCTTGTCTGCTTCGGTTGCGCTATTCAAATAATAACAACAAACAAAATTACCAGATCTATATGTATGCAGTGTTATACCTGTTGCGTTTATGATATATGATTCTAGGGTAAATGAATTATGAGAGCAGCAATTATCTGACGTACCTACTTGTACATAATTATGTTTGTTATGACAACATGTTTATCACTGTTTATGCTGTTGAAAGGTTCTTACAAAACATTTTGCCAAGCGATTGTAAAATAAAATATTAACGGCGATACGATAGGTGGAAAGAGTAAGTGATATAGAAAAAGAAATTAACTTATCGTTAATAAAAAATTAATAATTCTCATTATTGACTTATCATTTTATAATTTCCCGAACCCAATACTTAACCGTTTCTAAAATTGCTTACTTACGGAAATAAAATACGATGAATATATATTTTAGTTGCTTTCTCCGTCATATATACGAGTATGTCGCATTTAAAAAAAATCCAAATCATTTTACCTTAATTGGAGTAGGCAAATCACGTGTGTATTTATAGTACATAAATGTATTACACATGTATTATATATGTACAAATAATGTGTCTACTTTGATTTTAATAATTAAAGAATAAAATTATTCAAATATTTTTAAATATATGGCGAATGCGCCAGTAATAATTGAAATATGTCCACGTTGTTTTATTGTTTCTTTATACAATTGTATCTTTATTTAATTATACTGTTTCTTGTATAGAATTAAACGTAATTTTTCTTAAAGTAACATTTATGCAACCTACAGAGGCTTTCCATATTATATGGAAATATGGAATTCTTTTGTATCGCAAGAAATAAATGTGTTGTATACTATTCATTTCATCGCTATTCGCCAAATAAAGAACTCTCTTATCTTGCGGATAAATGGAATAGTCTACCCGAGCCTAGCCATGAAAACAAGCCACGGTATGAGATAAGAGCCGTTTGGGATTTTTTATTTGGCAAATAGAGATGAAATAAACTATACAGAGAATGTGAATGAAGTTTGCACATACTGCCAACAGTGCATATGTCACACTACAAGAAAAATACATACCTATCAAGAGAAATTTGGGTTTTGAAATTTACAAGAAACTAACTCTTATTCCTAATATAAGTAAGATGCAAGACACTATGCAATATCAAATATGAATAGTGTGATATGCGAACAACCCAGAACACTTAATAAGTTAAGAAAAGCTATTTTAATTATACCAACAGTATATCCTTCCTCATTATACCACTATCACATCAATAAATTTTCAGGCAATTCTGCTGAAAAACTGTTAGCTTAATTTGTTACTGCTAAATTTAATTTTTTGTACTATTTCTCATTCTAATTAGTATGTTTTTAAATTAGGAGAAGCGAAACATACATTTTTTCAAGACATTTATTTTTATTAACAAGCACCTATCATATTTATTAATTAAAATATATTGTTGTTAAATATCTATATATGCCATAAAACTGCACAAGCAAATAAATATGTTGTTTACAAATAACCTCGCTATACGGCAAAGGTTCTTGTTTTACAATTTTTAATATTTCTATATTTTAAATCGCACAATCTTACTCTAATATTGGAGAGGTGACTAGATAGTTTCACGTTTGAGAAAAAATTGGAATTTAAACATTCTTAATTGAAGTGTTAAAGAATTTGTTTATAGTGGCGCCGACGTCTATCGTCATTTGCCACTATTTTTCTATGCAATATTTTATACATATTCTATTCAACAGGTTCTATCCCTATATCCATAGGAAAATATATTACTTTTAATATACTCGTATTATCTAAATCCTTTAAAGTGTCTGGTAACTCGTTTGTATTATGCGAGTTTTCATGTTCTCTATATTGTAGTCAATATATGATTTATCATTAACTTTGTTTATTATATCATATTTTGTTTTTGGGCGATAAAACTGACTTTAATTGGAACGATATTGCCTGCTACAATAATACCCCATAATGGACATTATGCTACTTCAAGTTTTCTCCTTTTAGGAGTATTAAGTCCCTCCGGCCATTTATCACATCCCATTATTATGTGTTTTATGCGACAGTTTCACTTTTTTCAAATAGTCGATCATCGTGCTTTCTCATGACCCACGGACAGGGTGGAGTGTGTCCTATCCACCCCAAAAACAAAAGATATCGTCTGGTAGACGTCTCTAATTAGAATCAGTCGAAACTCGATCGATCCGACACAATTTAATTGAGTGATCGTGCTAACAAAAAATTTCTCAAATAAACCACCATTGTGCTTTCTCATGACCCATGAATATGGTAGAGTGTATTCTATCCACCTTAAAATCAATAGGTGTCGTCTGGGAGACGTTCCTGATCAGAATCAGTCTGAACTCGATCGATTCGACACGATTTAGTTGAGTTATCGTGCTAACAAGAAATTTTAATGCCGAGGACAACGACGACGACAACGACAACTATACACACAGGCAAAGATTTTTAACTATCATTTTTTTTTGTTTTTAGGTCGAGAAACGAAATGTAAACGCTAGAAAAAAAATTTTGTTTTCAGTTTTCTTTACACGATTACATTATTTTTCCACTCTGGTATAGTTGAATGCGGAAAAGTTATAATAATGTGTTGTTATGGCAATCTCTTTATTATATCTAATGTTGCTGTAAATTTTAAATGTCTTTAATGTAATGAACATAATGTTGTAGTTCGTTACGTAATTGATAAATCTTGTAAAATCTAGAAATGTTACTTGGAATATGAAGCTGAACTCTGGTATTGGTTTAATTTCTTTAATGAGTTAGCATAATTAGCTTTAATGTGTACCTAATTGCTGACTAGAAAATGTAAAGATGAAATTCTAGCAATGCTTGAATGACTTTCTGGTATCACAACATTAGTTTATTATCAAATAATAAATAGCACTAAATACCATTCTGGAGTAGGTTGGAAACTTTGGTGTGAAGATAACACTAACTGAGTTTTCCACAAAACACCATACAACACGTAGTGCATAGTGTTTTGGTGTTTTGTGGAAAACTCAGTTAGTGTTACTAAATACCATTTTTATAAAAAGAAATAATAATTTATTGCATGACTTCTTAAATGTGAAGTATTACTTAATTCATAATTTATTCTTTAAATTCAGTAGAAATTTGTAGCGTTTTAAATGCATTTGTGGATGTTAACATTTTTAAGGACTTTTCATAAAATTTAAATGGGATGGCTAACTCTCGAGACAAAAATGCATTCGGGTTTAATACTACAGAAACCAATGTGAATGGTATAATTTAAAATTGCTGCTTCTAAGTTGCATGTCGCAACTTGTTTATACTTGATTTAGTTCCACGTTTAATAATTATGCTATCACCGAATGTTCATCTCGTGTTTAGTGAGCAAACAAAAATTATTAAATCGCAAATATTTCAGCTGAAACAAATCAATATAAAACATGGGCATTAATAAAAATATATATATTTTTTCAAGCGCTCCTATATTATCTTAAATACAGATGCCTGATTTAAAATATCTTCAAAGATATTGGTTAAACTAGGCTTTTTAGATTTTTATACATTTATGTTTTTATTTATCTATATTGTATATACAGTATTTATTCTTCGTGTATGTGGGCAACATCAAATCAATAATAGTTTTATAAATTACTTGATTTGAGAACTAAAATTACATGAATTGTTATTTAAAGTATTGTTACTTTTCCGCACTCAACTATACCAGAGCGGAAAAGTAATATAATCGTGTAAAGAAAAATGGGAAAAATGTTTTTTATAGCGTTTATTTTTCGTTTTTCGTCCTAAAAAAAAAAAAAAAATCTTTTTACAATTCGTGTCTGTGTGTGTATCGTGTCGTTGTTGTCGGCATTAAAATTTCTTGTTAGAACGATAACTAAAGTAAATCATGTCGGATCGATCGGGTATTGACTTATTCTGATCGGAGACGTCTCCCAAACGACACCTATTGATCTTGAGGTGGATAGGACACACTCTACCATGTTCATGGGTCATGAGAAAATACAATGGTGGACTATTGCAGATTTTTTTTGTTAGTACGGTCACTCAATTAAATCGTATCGGATCGATCGGGCTTCGACTGATTCTGATTAAGGACGTCTACCAGACGACACCTATTGATTTTGAGGTGGATAGGACACACCCCATCCTGTCCATGGAACATGAGAAAGCACGATGTAAATGTTTATGTTCATTTTGAGATTTTAAACATAAACATTTATCGCGTTGTTGATTTTAGATTGAACGAAAAAAACATATATGCGGCCAAATTTTGTTCGATCATAAACGTATTGATACGGCACTGGAGTAGTCGCCAATGAAAAAAGTAAAACTGTCACATAAAATACATATTCCGCATTTATGTGTTGGTTTATTTCTTCTCGGCCACTCAATTTCGAGATGTTCTACGTGAGGAAAAGTCCGTCTTCTCCCTAAAATCTTTAATTGTCGATCAATTTAATAAATATAGCATAACTAAATGTTTATATTATGTTGAATAATTGTTATGTCTATCACAACTTTGTAAATAATATTATTTGTATATCTTTTTTAGATAAGTTGGGTTTACATGCAAGAGTTGAAATAATTCTAAATCGTTCTTTATGGATTATATTTACCATATGCAATGCAACAAACAGAGTGGTCATAAATCGAACTTTGCAGACTCCGATAGTTACTATTTATTACTACAGTTTAAGTTTTATATTTTTATATCAGAGGAACTGTAATTAGGAAAGTAGAACAGGGCGTAGTCATAGATAAAAGGGAAAAGAGAATCTGACATTTTGTATTATATTAAGTAACCACTGATAACTTTAATTTTAACTAACACTCTTGAATTACCATGTATATTTCTCAGTGATTACTATTAATTCGCTTTTACAAACTACGATACCGATAAGACTACCAATAATGACCTTCTAGTTTCTAGTTCGACTTGTAAATAGTTGAGTTGTAAATAAGTGTTCCAAATAAAGAAATTCCTAGTAAATTCGTTACGAACGCCTCGAGCGATTCCGAACGCCGGGATTATTCGAAACCTCGAGAGCGTGCGGTGTCTAGTCTTCTAGTCTAAAGACTTCTAGTGCATTCTATACTAGAAGGTTCGCCAAAGTCCATTATCTAGAAACGTCTGGAGAGACGTTCCACTCTCTATATAAGAATTATGTTGTCCGGTGTAAAGTAGAAAGAAAGTTAGTTAGTTAGACTTGTAAATAGTTGAGTTGTAAATAAGTGTTCGAAATAAAGAACTTTCTAGTAAATTCGTTACATTGGTGTCAAAAGTGGGATAGAACGTGGTAGAAAGTTCTGGAACACTTGGTTTAGTCGTCGTGAAGAGGTCGAATATCGACGTTTCGAGAAGGTCAGAGAACATTCTCGAAATTTCCATAGCAGTCAAGAAAACCCACAGGTGTGACATATCACTCAACTCGTCTCGTCGTGAAGAGGTCGAATATCGATGTTTCAAGAAGGTTAGAGAACATTGTCGAACTTTCCATAGAAGTCAAGAAAACCCACGAGTGTGACATATCACTGAACTCGTCTCGTCGTGAAGAGGTCGAATATCGACGTTTCTAGAAAATCAGAGGACATTCTCTCGAATTTTCGATAGCAGCCAAGAAAACCCCTAAGTGTGACGCATCACCGGAATTGTCGCGTCAAGAGCCAGACGTCTCCTGGGAAGACCTCTTCACGACGAGACGAGTTCAGTGATATGTCACACCTGTGGGTTTTCTTGACTGCTATGGAAAGTTCGAGAATGTTCCCTGACCTTCTCGAAACGTCAATGTTCGACCTCTTCACGGCGAGACGAGTTCAGTGATATGTCACACTTGTGGGTTTTCTTAACTGCTATCGAACGTTCGAGAATGTTCTTGACCTTCTCGAAACGTTGATCCTCGATTTCTTTTCCAACTAAACCAAATGTTCCAGAACTTTCTACCCCGTTCTTTTTTTTTGTCGAGGGGAAATTCGTTCTATCCGACTTCTGACACCAATGTAACGAATTTACTAGAAAGTTCTTTATTTCGAACACTTATTTACAACTCAACTATTCACAAGTCCAACTAACTAACTAATTTTCTTTCTACTTTAACTTTATAAACTAACTTTCGCACTGTATATCATTTTCTTCGCACCGTATTGTTCACTATCGCGGTCCAGATTCCACTCACTGCTGACCGGACGACAATTCTTATATAGGCAGTGGAACGTCTCTCCAGACGTTTCTAGATAAAGAACTTTGGCGAACCTTCTAGTATAGAACGCACTGGAAGTCAACATCGCACGCTCTGGAGGTTTCGAATATTCCCGGCGTTCGGGATCGCTCCAGGCGTTCGTGACAATATGTATTCAATACACATTTTTTGTGACCGAATAAAAATACATGAAAACACAGTCTCATTTTCACCTTGCTTATTTTATTGCTGATAGTATAATGAATGTATTATGTTTCGTACTTTTTAGTTTTTTGATCTAAAACATGAAGTAAATTAAATTAAGACGCAAAAAGTTGAATTATAATTTTTTTCTTCTGACGTTTCCTACTTTTTTAGTTTTTTTATCTAAAACATGAAGTAAATTAAATTAAGATGCAAAGAAATTGAATTATACATTTTTTCTTCTGACTACTAGCTAAAAAATTTTTAATTTACAGCAATTTTTAATTTATATAAACATGTTTTATAAGATATATGATTATATTAGAGTTTATTAGATATAAATTTAAAGTAAGTTCTCTAAAGTAAGTCTCAAGTAAAGTTAGTTTGTTTTTTTTTATTTTAATTTTAACATGAATACTGCGATCTGTTCCAAGGGGACAATAAGCGTATTTTCTGATAAAGTAAAGGAGTGACATGAAGAGTATTATACCAGTGTACAATATCTATTCTTGAGCTAATTAACAATAAGTAATTAACCATCTAACATGTGTTTATGTACAAGTTTATACAAGTAATGTTTATAAGATACCTAATATTAATAACTTATACTTCTCGTCTACCTCTAACGAGTCTAGTGTCATGCTGTTGTCGATGATTGGAACTATGTCACATATTTCGTATTTAAGGGACAACACGAAGTTTTTAATCGGAATTAGATTTCCGGCTAAAAATGTTTTCTAAGGGATATTTTACTCCTTCGATTTTTATTCTCCTAGGAGGATTATTTAGCCCCTTCAACCATTCACCATATTCCTCATCAATTTAATAATTAACGTTTTCTTCCGGGCGATAAATATTGGGTACGGAGCTTGATATCCTTGTGTATGGTAACGCCAAAGAATCCATCGAGTTTTCAATACCTGCTTGAATATTATTTTTGCTTTTATGCATATTCTGTAATGAAATACATGGTTATTTACACTGAAGAGAATTTCTCTCTTATCTTGTGTATTTTGATGACATTTTTGTATTTATTCTAAATACTGAATAAGAACTAAAAGTAAAAACTGAATACATGAACACGATCTATAGTGAACTGTGTGTTTTAAGTAAAACTTGACATCGGAATACTTTTATGCATAATTTTAAAAATTCTGAGAATAAATTACCTAAATAATTTCTCACAATCTGTAATATTTGATGAAATTTTTGTAATTTTCATTTTATATCGATTGACTTTCGTTTCAAAGTAGATAAGCAATGAATAATTTCTAAGACCTTCTTTAAATTTGACTCTACTGTAGTTCCTAATAAATCAGGTATATTTTAAGCTATATTTTGTTATCATCGATTTGCTGAAGCACATATAGAATTATTTATTTAAAAGAATTACTTGCGTTATTTTTCCATGCGATGATTTACGACTATCACACATTTTTAGCACTATTTCTTAGTTCTTCACTATAAAACACAAATACTTCTTGCCTTTTTCAATTGCTCCAATCAGATAATTATAACACACAGAGTTTATATAAGCGCAGGAATTTATACCTGAAGTGTTTATGGCATCCGTTTCTAGGGTAAATGAATCATGGCAGCAGGTAATTCTCTAGCGTAATTATGCATAATTATGTTTGTTATGACAACCTATTTATTACGGATCATGTTGTTGAAAGAGCCTTATGAAATGTTTTGCCACGCCAATGTCAAATAAAATATTAACGGCACGATAAACGGATATGTCTCAATATGTCTCAATCAATAATTTACATTATTGACTTTCCATTTTAGAATTTCCCGAACGCAAAACTAAATGGTTTCTAAAAATGATTAGTTCCGCCAAGAACATGCGATGAATATATATTTTAATTGCTTTCTCCGTGAGGATATCAGTTGTTATCCATTTTCTTTCCCATTTTATATATATATATATATATATATATATATATATATATATATATATATATATATATATATATATATATATATATATATATATATATGTTATATGCTAAAATATAATACAAGTTTAAGCCATCTAGACATATTAATGTCAATATTGCGTAATATGAAACCTATTATCAAGCGATAACAGCTCCCTCAGTAACAAAAGCATTTCTCATGCGAAATGCAAACATAACACATTTTCCAATAAAGGTCCTTGAACGACAAAAAGCGTTCTCATGTAAAACGCAAGCACAGCATATAACTCCCAGAATGCTTATGCTTGCGTTAACAAAGAAATGTTATAAATATAAGTTACACCAAAAAATCACACACTTGTTACTTGTCTTTTTGTCTTAAATCATTAACTTGTCTTTTAAATTAAATCAAGTCGTCTGTATAATTATAAAATTTTTCAAAGTAAAATAAAATATTTTTTAAAAAGTGAAATTTAATTTAAGTGATATAAAATTGGCGCAGTCGTGCGGATTTGAAGAACACCCTGTATAGGAGCCTAACTGTCGAAAACCACCTGAAGAACAAGGACAACACTCCAGAAGTGCCTAACTCCAGGAAACGGGTCGCCAGAATAAGGAGAACTTCAGTACGGGTGGCGGATTCAATCCCTTACTCAAAGAAAGAACCAACTTCCACACAGAACCAACAGATGAATAGCTTCGTGTAAGTACTTATTGAATCATCTCGTTTAAGTGTAAAAATATATATTTAATAATTGTGTCTATTAATTGTTCGCGAAAGGTACAATTCTATTGTCTTTCCCCATTGCAATTTAAAATAAATAAATAAATAAACTTAAACTTTTAAATTAGTTTATGCCAGTAATTACTAGAAATATGGCTCTACAACAGCAACAAAACCAGCCTCAGCAAGAAGTTGTTGAACCCTATAAATTAAATGAAATTTTCTCTATCGTACCTGAATATGACGGTAATCAAATTAATTTAAATACATTTATAAATTCTTGTAAAACCGCGTATGACATGTCAGTTGGTAACCAGAAGGTACTATTAACTGTTCATATAAAAAATAAATTGAAAGGTCGCGCATCTGAACTAGTCAACTCTAGAAACCCAGTGACATGGGATGAAATAAAAACTTTATTAGAAAATCATTTCGGTGACAGCCGAGATTTAACGTCTTTAATACAAGATTTGCAAAGGATGCGACAGCTTCCCGGCGAATCTCCGCTTACATTTATCGCACGTCTACAGACACATGAAGTAAAAATGCACGCTTCTGTGCATAAACAACGGTTAACACCAGCTCAAAAACAAGCCCAAATTCAGTTAACCGAAGGTATGGTTTTAAATACCCTACTCACAGGGTTAGAACCTAAAATTGCGCGTGTTGTTAGGGCAAGTGATCCAGCGGATATGTTAACGGCAATTACGAGAGTTCGTAGAGAGCTCCAACTAAATTATTTTGAAAATCAGAAATTAAATCATAATAATATACGCAATACAAATTCGTCTTTGCCTCCAAAACAATGTTCATTCTGTAAGCGCACTGGACACATCGCCAGTGAGTGCCGTCAGAGACAGCAAAGTTCTCGACCCCCTAATTTCGGCATCCCTCAAAATTTTTCTAGACCTAATTATTACCCTCAAAGCCCCGGAACTTCACAAAATTTCCAACAAAGACCACCTGTCATCACACCAAACCCGAACTTTAACAGTTCAAGACCCCCTGCGATTCAACCGAATCCTAATTATTATAAGCCAAATTCCACCAGAAAGACGCTACATATTAACCAAAATAATGAAATAGGAAATACACAACTAAATCAAACTTTTTATGAAAATAATAACTCTGATTATTATACAGATAATAATCATTCCACAGATCCGAACTATTATACTGGTAATACTTCGGAACACGATGATACCTGTATAAACTATTATACTGGTAATAGTTCTTCCGAAAATTATTTCAATGAACCCTCTTTTGATACGACGCCTACAAACAATCAGGATTTTCGAACAGGCCCACCTTCCCAGTCGGACCCACCTTATCAAAAATCGATAGATTCCAACATGACGGTATTACAAACCCAATTCGACAACATGAACTTAGACAGTTTCAACCCGAATCTGAATTTCCCGGAACAACAGTTTCTATAAGTCCTTTATTATCTGTTAAATCAAAAAATTTATATTATATCTACGACGCTACCAATACACATAGACTACTGATCGACACAGGCGCAGGTCTATCTATATTTAAACCTAAAATTTGTCAAAATTATAGTATGAGATGTCCTGAAAATGTAACGATCCAAGGTATAACCGATCAAAAAATAATTATTAATGAATCTGTTTATATTCCGTTTGATCTCAATAACCCGTTTAAAATATATATTTGCAATCTTGACATAGAATTCGATGGTCTCCTTGGTTCTGACTTTTTGGAACATTATAAGTGTATAGTTGACATAAAAAATAAAAAACTTATAACTAATTTTAAAACGATTTCGATGCATAAAGTCACAGACCAGTCTTTCTCTACAGACATACAAAATTCTACAAACCCAAACGTTCTTAATAATACTCATAGCATTTCAAATATAATTTCAATAGAACCGCGTACGGAACAAATTTTCAAACTTAAATGCCATTTGACTAATACTGAAGCTATACTGCTAGTTACAGAAATAGACAAAGTAAGACTCCCCAATGCTATAGTTCAAGTAAATGATAAAGGTGAATTTATTACATCTATAGTAAATTCAAACGCAATATCCAAAACCATCAACTTTTCGGACATAAAATTAGAACCTTTACAAAATTTCTCACTAAACAATATCAACGAAGGAAATTCTCAAACTTATATAGACAGACATCACGAAATAAAATCCCAACTCCGTCTAGATCATTTAAATGAGGAAGAAAGTGAACTAATCACTCAACTTTGTTTAGATTTCTCGGATATTTTCTACCTTGAAAGTGACCAACTAACGTTTACCAACGAGATTAAACACGCGATAGATACGAATGATGCGAAACCAATATTCACAAAATCGTATCGGTATCCCCAAATACATAAGGAGGAAGTTAAAACACAGGTGTCCAAAATGTTAGATCAAAATATTATTCGTCATTCGAATTCCCCTTGGTCCTCCCCAATATGGGTTGTCCCCAAGAAGCTCGATGCTTCCGGTAAGCAGAAATGGCGTGTGGTTGTAGACTACAGAAAACTTAATGAGTTAACTGTAGGAGACAAGTACCCCTTACCAAATATTTCAGATCTCCTAGATCAGCTAGGCAAGTGTCAATATTTTACGACATTGGACTTGGCATCTGGGTTTCATCAGATCGAAATAGAGCCAAAAGATATCTCGAAAACCGCTTTCAGTGTGGACAATGGACATTATGAATTCGTTCGTATGCCCTTTGGACTTAAGAATGCTCCTTCCACCTTTCAAAGGGTGATGGATAATATCCTTTTAGGTATCCAGAATGAAAGATGTCTCGTATATATGGATGACATCATAATATACTCCCCAACCGTACACGAACACCTCTCTCGTCTAACAGAAGTGTTCAAACGTCTTCGCGATGCAAATTTAAAGATCCAGCCAGATAAGTGCGAGTTCCTCCGTAAAGAAGTCGCGTATCTGGGCCACCTCATAACTAAAGAAGGAGTTAAACCGAACCCCGATAAAATATCATGCATTCAAAATTTTCCCCAGCCTACTAACCAAAAAGAGATCAAATCCTTTCTCGGTCTGGCAGGCTACTATCGAAGATTTATTAACAATTTCGCTAAGCTATCTAAACCCCTCACCAAATTGTTACAAAAAGATGTCCCTTTTGTTTTCGACTCCGAATGCAAGAAATCCTTTGATGAATTGAAACAATCTCTCATCTCTACCCCAGTTCTCATCTATCCGAATTTCGACGAAACCTTTCTACTCACCACTGATGCAAGTGCCTTTGCCATCGGAGCTGTGCTCTCACAAGGTCCCATTGGTAAAGATTTACCAATTGCTTTCGCTTCTAGGACACTCTGTAAAGCCGAAACCAAATACTCGACCATAGAGCGTGAACTCCTCGCCATTGTTTGGGCCGTGAAACATTTCCGTCCTTACATATTTGGTCGAAAATTCAAGTTAATAACCGACCATAGACCCTTAACGTGGCTCTTCTCCATAAAAGATCCCGGTAGCCGCCTAGCACGCTGGCGACTAAAACTTGAAGAGTACGAGTACGAAATCGAGTATAAACCCGGTCGCATTAACAAAAATGCGGACGCTCTTTCTCGTATAAAAATACATCACCTTCAAGACTATTCTAACTTTCAAGCTAAATTTAAACTATCAGCGTACCCTATTCAAAGACCCTCGACTTCAAAAGAACCCGATTCTGATACCCATAGTGACACGACAGAAACAACCGAAAATGACGCCGTAAAAGAATTTGAAACCTTTATAAATTTGTACAAAACAAAATCACTCATCGACTATTCCAAAATCGAATTTTCAAACTGACAACTCCTAGACAAAAACAACAAAAATATAGTTACGTTTTTCCAACAAAACAATCTCAAAGATTTTCATTATAAAATCCTTGAAGACTTGTTCGAAGAAAACGCAGACTTTCGGAGTTTAGAATTAAATAAATTATCCAGTAAGTCAGTGCTACATAGAAACTATTTTATCGTAGCTCTACCATATGATCCTGATACCGTTATTCAACATCTGTTTGGCACATTATACAATGGTCGTGAAACATTTAAGGACTCTGAAACATACTATATTGAAAATAACATTGACCTACCTATTCTAGAAATTTTGTCATTTTTGTTATCCGAAAAAGACGTAAAACTCAAAATTTGCCAAGATGTTACTAGGACGCCTAGTGACGATCAAATTCCAATAATTATCGACCAGTATCACACTGGTAAAGCTCATCTCCATCGAGGAATAAATGAGACTATCCGACGCATTAGAGAAAAATATAATTGGAAAGGGTTGACAAAAGACGTAGACAATTACATAAAAAGTTGTGAAACCTGCCAAAAAACAAAAGCCTGTCGCAAAAATTTAGATACACCTTTAGTTATCACAGAAACCCCAAAGGTCCCTTTTGAACGTATAAATATTGACATTCTCGAAATCCCCACAAAAAATTATGCACTTACAATACGTGACGAACTGACAAAATTTAGTCAAGCATATCCTATTAGAGATAAATCGGCAAAATCAGTCGCAAACACCCTCCTAGTCTATTTCCAACATTTCGGAACACCCCTTCGAATTCATTGCGACTATGGCCGAGAGTTCGACAATGCCATCCTAAGAGATTTGTGCTTTCTCTATGATATCAAATTAACATACTCTAGTGTAGGACATCCCCAATCTAACGGTTCCCTAGAGAGGTTTCACTCCACTCTATTAGAAATGATCAGAATACATATGACAGAACATCCCGACGAACACCCCTTCAACATATTACCTTATGCTGTAATATGTTATAACAATTCCGCTAACAAAACTCATGGGTTTACACCCTACGAGTTGGTTTTCGGACATACGCCCAGCAGACCACCCGAGACATTATATAATCAAAAAGAACTAGTCACTAAATACGTTAGAGATCTGAATAATCGTCTCTCCTACTATTATAAAGTCGCGCGTGCAAGAACGGATGCACAGAAACAAAAATCAAAAGTTCGATTTGACGCTCACGTCTCAAGAGAACCTCCGGAATACAAAATTGGTCAAAAAGTTTACCTAAAGGAATCGCAAATCACCGATAAATTACGAAACAAATTTAACGGCCCATTTGAAATTTTGGAACTCCATAAAAATTCAGCTACTCTAATTAACCCAAAAACTAACCAAAAAACCAAAGTCAATTTTGATAGGTTAAAACCATATTTTGAAACGTAATTACCTTGCAGGTTCACTTTGCTGATCGGAACAGCAATATGCCAGTATCAGATAACACCTATCAATAACACCGTCGGAGTCTATTACCATGACGAGACGAGGATAGTAATTTCCAACGACAGATGGACTCTTCTAGTTCATAAAAACTTATCGAGCCTCGAAGAAGCTTTCATCAACAACAACAAAATTTTAGAATACATTGTTAGTATATTTGCAGTCGACACACGTGAAACAAAAGAATTCCTGGTGAAAGTCAAAACGCACATAACACTTTTAAATCAAATATCAACTTCCCTTAAGGTAAAATTTGAAGAAATCCTTGTTAATACTAAACGCTTCAAACGTGGTATATTAAATGGTGTAGGTAGTATATTCAAAGCAATCACCGGCAATCTAGTTGTCGAAGACGGTCAATTCTTTACAGATAGTATTAATAAATTAAATAATGACCAACATCAAATTGAAAATCTCATGAAAAATCAAATATCTGTTACTTCTACCGTTATAAAAACCTTTAACCAAACGGTTCAAAATTTACAAATTAACTTTGAAACCTTTAATGAAGACATGAAAAAGATTCAAGTAGCATTGCACAAAGTAAATGATAAAGTTGCATTAGTTCAGGCTGAATTAAGATTTGTTGAAACATGCGAAAAATTAAGCGAAAGTTACTTGTACCTTCAGAGCAACCTCGATGACATTCTAAACTCAATCACTTTTGCCCGCTTAAAAATAATACAGTCTTCGATCATTACACCTGAAAATTTGATTACTGCACTTCAGAAAATCTCTCAGAATTTAGTCAAAAATAATCTACCCCTTCCAGTAAAATATTCAAAAATCCCTTAATACCTGGAAATAATTGAATTAGAGGCTTTTCAGTCAAAATCTGATCTTATATTTGTTCTAAGAATACCATTAGTGGAACAACAACTTTATACTCTGTATCATCTATATCCTATCCCAATTCTAGACAATAGAACTGGCCTACATCACGTTTTGTCATCCTCTCAAAAATTTATAGCGCGTAATGATGATTCATTAATGTACATCCCTGTCAAAGATTTGAGTACATGTAAACAATTAGCTGCTCGCAGAAAATTATGTTCTGACCTTTACGCCTACCCGATCGACGGCAGTGCAGCATGCGAAGCTCAACTACTGAAAAACTTCAGAAATATCCCGGAAAACTGTGAAAGTTCGCTAATTTATGGACAAGGCTACAACGTGAAGAAACTACAGGACAATGTGTGGTTAATAATTGTTTCTGAACCTATTCATATTACTGTAAATTGTGATTCAATGGACACTAAAATTACCAGTGTAAATAAAAACTCTATATTAAAACTACAACCGGACTGTTACGCATTTGTCGGCATAACAAAAGTTCAAGCAGAAGGCCGCAACACCCTTAATATTACAGACAATTCACACCCCGTGGTTATACCTTATGACTGTTGTAAGGATATCCCAGAAAAACTTCAATTGCCCAAATTGGAACCTCTCCAGTTCGACCACCTAAACGTAGAAAATCTAGACATAGCTAATCATAAATTAGAACAATATTCCCGCGACCTGGATAAGTTAATAAATGAACCATTTTTAACAAAACATAATGCCTTAACCACATATATAACTATTGGTGCCGTAGTTTGTCTCCTCATCATCTACGTCGTCTGGAAATGCAAGAAGCAGTGCTGTTGCTCTAGAAAGTCTAAGGAAGCAACCTCCAACCAGATGTTAAAAAGAATTAATACCCTCCTGCGTAGAAGACCTCATCTGCACACCGAAGAAGAAATGCAAGATCTTCCCTAAAAGTCGGCTAATAACACCGACATTTCAAAAAAAAAGGGGAGTTGTTATATGCTAAAATATAATACAAGTTTAAGCCATCTAGACATATTAATGTCAAATATTGCGTAATATGAAACTTAATAGCTAGCGATAACAGCTCCCTCAGTAACAAAAGCATTTCCCATGCGAAATGCAAACATAACACATTTTCCAATAAAGGTCCTTGAACGACAAAAAGCGTTCTCATGTGAAACGCAAGCACAGCATATAACTCCCAGAATGCTTATGCTTGCGTTAACAAAGAAATGTTATAAATATAAGTTACACCAAAATATCACACACTTGTTACTTGTCTTTTTGTCTTAAATCATTAACTTGTCTTTTAAATTAAATCAAGTCGTCTGTATAATTATTAAATTTTTCAAAGTAAAATAAAATATATATATATATATATATATATATATATATATATATATATATATATATATATATATATATATATATATATATATATATATATATATATATATATATATATATATATATATATATATATATATATATATATATATATATATATATATATATATATATATATATATATATATATATATATATATATATATATATATATATATGAGTATGTCGGACTTTAAAAAAACTCCCAAATTATTTTAAGTTAATTCGAGTAGGCAAACCACGTGTGCAGATAGCCAGATTGCGTTTATATTGTAAACCCCGCGGCAACCGATAACAGTTTATTAAGATCTTCCGCCATCCCTTTTTCATAGGTATGAAAAAAATATGACCTGATGTTACTTTATATGTGCGAAAAAACTGAACAAAAAACGAAGATTTTCCGGGCGATTTATCGAATAATCATTTACAGACAAGACATGGCGAAAATACAAGTGTAGTGATTTTTCTTTGTTCAGTTCGACTGAAGTTTTAATTGAAATAGTGTTTTAATTAAGTTGAAAATATATGCAGTGTAAATATATAGTGATAAACACGTTTCGTGGCCATATTTTGTGATTATTGTGAATCTGGTCTAGACGACTGGAATTAGGGAAGGAGTTAAATAGGTAAGTTTAAGTGAGCATTTAAGTACTATTGTCTTAATTAAAATATAAAGTTGTTTTTGAAGAAGAATTTAGCACTCGAGCACGATTTTTCAAATCGGGGTTAATAAATCCATAACATATTTTATGGGGAATAACTATAATTCATATTTTAATTTCATGGGGAATAAATATAATGACTTTATTTGTTAATAAAAAGTCATCAGTAACTTTCAAAAAAATCATCACTCAAAGATACTTTGATTAGGTAAACATAATATTAATATATGAATAAGAAAAAACCAACAATGATAAAAAATAAGGCAATAAATTGTACGGGTGGTATTATATTATCTATGAAGTAATTACATACAGATGTATAATTTTTAATTAAGTAAAAATATATATTTCTTTGCAAGTAGGTTCCGAACGAGCTGGACATTGTTTTTCGTACAAGGTAAGATTTGATATTAAGAACTCAAATGTAATTTTTTTGCGTTTTTCATAATTATTCATATATTTTTAAATTGTCTCATCGTATATAAGTTATAGTAGTTATTGTAGTTTCTCTATCTAATGTTGTCTGTATGTCTCTATTATTTATCCTATTATAGTAAAAAATCATACTGTTCTACACAGAATTGATTAATAAAAGACTTTGGATGTCATCTGTATTACTGCGCTTGATCTAAAAACTAGTTCTGCAGATAAAAAAAATATGTTGTTATCGAACTATGTGTATTTATTACTCATAGTTTAATGTTTTCATTGTTTTTTTTTTATGAAATTAACGATATCGTTATAATTTTTCGGCTAATTTTATATATTTTAGAAAACACTGTATGCCATCATATATATATATATATATATATATATATATATGTATATATATATATATATATATATATATATATATATATATATATATATATGTATATATATATATATATATATATATATATATATATGTATATATATATATATATATATATATATATATATATATATATATATATATATATGTATATATATATATATATATATATATATATATATATATATATATATATATATATATCATAAAGAGTTAAGAATTCGTTTCTTCTTTTCCCAAATTATAATTTTTTACAAAGCAACAAAATTTTATAACTTGAGACATAGACATAATCTACCAAACAAAGGACATCAGAATGGTTATCTTAATACATTTCAACAGATGCCATTGCCATTTTATCATATATACTTATTTTTATGATTATTTTAATATTTTATAAGGAAATTATTATGATACCCTTTGATTATTGCTACCATTGTATCTTAATTGTAACCCTTATAATCCCCAATGGTAATAAAATTCCAATTTCAATATTAATAGACACAATTTTATAATATCTAATATACATATTTTGTAAGAAGGTATATGGAATTTCCTGTATTAAAATAATTTTAAGTAATAAGTAAATTTATGGGCACTAATAGGATTGTTTTATGGCATAGAAGGATTTTATTTTCTTCACATTGTATCTTGATGGCGACGCTTTTAATCAGATAATACAGTTGCCATTAGAATATTAATAGCCATAATTTTGTAAAATAAATCAATTTATTGTAAGAAATTATATGGAATTTTGTGTATTTACAATAAGTTTTAAATTTTCAATTTCAATTTTGGGAAAAATAAAGTCTTAGGTGTGTACAAATATCCTTTCAACAAATATAATTATTCGTTGTCGTCAAATCTATTGAAACGTCAAAAACATTTATTACTTTTTTAATTGTCTATTAAAATAGTTTTTTAGCTTTCGAATAAATTCGAGATCGTTAATTTTGAGAATAACGTCTACTCAGGACAAATGCTATTACTTACTATATACTTTATTTTCCTCATCCTACTCGATACAATCAATAAATATAATTTTTATTTTTCAGAAGTGATTAGTTAGCGAGGCTCAGTTTTCACACAAACTCTCGAAAAATGCGCAAAAATGATTTCATTGAGAAAAGAAATAACTTTGCCCTATACTCGTACCTATACTATATATGTACATATATAATATCGTAAAATTGAATTGACCACTTTTTAAGAACCGACTAAAGAATTTTCTAATTGACGAATGTTTTTACTTAGTAAATAAATATTTAAACTAAAGGAAAACCTATGTTATAGTGATATTAACTTTTACTGCATTTATTGTTTGTATGTAGTATCTACATATTTTATTGTATGGTTTCTATCTTGTAAAGCGATTCTTAAGAATTATCTTCAATCTTACATTGCTTAGAGCTTCCTTAACCTTTTTAAATGGTTTTAATAGTATTAAGGATAAAAATAATTGTGATACATTTGGACTGTCAAATAGATCCGAGTTTGTATCTTCTATATTTTAAATTGTTTAAATCTTCGAATGATTGGAATATTATAACCGAGTAATTTTTTTAAAATGCAAAAACTGTAAAACTATCTATCTAACCTAGTAATACATTGGTTGACGGCCATAGTTTTAAGACTTTCTATATTTACAATTTCACTGATGGATGAGATTTTAGAAAATATTACTACTGTAATAGGATAAATAATAGAGGCAGACAGATAGCTTTACATAGAAAAACTACTATTATATAACTGATATACGATGACACAATTTAAAAATATATGAATAATTATGGAAAATACACAAAAAAATACATGTGAGTTATTAATATGATCAATATATTTCATTCTAGTCTAGTCTGGTCTGATGTTATGCTACCGACATTGTCTTTAATATAAATCACTTAAATGCTATAAAGGGCTCATACGCATATATATATATATATATATATATATATATATATATATATATATATATATATATATATATATATATATATATATATATAAGCTAAGGTTATAATAAACTTTTAAAGCCACAGACAGTGGCGGTTTTATTGTAGGTGCATTTGTGCAGTGAGTTCCCTTAAAAATTCTTAAAAATACCTATTAGGTGTTTACTATACATTACATTATTATTATACATAGAATGTTCCGATATCTAACAGTCTCGCTTACAGCTTGTTAGATGTCGCGACAGTCGCCAGCCCTAGAATTTATCAGATTTATCTACGAGATATTAAATCTGCAACTCTAAATACATAGAGCGTTCAGTTTTTATCTAGCACACTTCAGAGGACCGTTTAACCATGTGTTAGAAAGAGAGGATTCGGGCGCGTGAAACAGGAGATTTCTATACGCTTGCATATGAGATTTGCGTGCATTGCACGGCCATGCAAAGCAAAGTTTATTTTGTAAACTTTGACACAAGTGTATTGCATCAGGTTGTCTATTGTATTGTCTTGTATTGTATTGTATATCATTATATTGTCTGTTGAATCTGGGCTGTTTGCGTGGTCACGTGTTGTTTGTACTTTTATAACTACAACGAGAGGGAAGATATCGCAATTGCATATTTGGTGGAATATATAACGGAATTTTAATACGCGAACTGTATGAACCGTTTCTGAAAATGCTGGACTTTTAAAAGATGCTTAGAATGTATTTCTGATACTGCGGGAAATGATTACAATACAAAAAATCAGGCTCAAATGTTATTGGGCTATTTAAATAAAAATAACTTTAAATAATGGCTCGCGCTTTTCGTCAAGGTCATGCCTCATTGTGAAATCCTTTTTAAAGGGTTTCAGTCTCGATCATTGGATGCTGTCAAGATGAGCAGTTATTTAAATAATTTTGAAGACGCAATAATAAAAATCCGGACAACTAATTTCTCAAATTCGTCTGAAACAAAAAACAATACGATCCCATAATGACATATCATTTTCTGCACAAACTAAGGAAGTGTATGGTATATTAATTACCCAAACTAAAGACAGATTTGAGTTTAGAGAACACCTGTTAGCGTCGGAACTATTTTTCCCCAATAAATTTAGTGACTATGAGAAATAATTCTCCATTCAAGATTTTGATAATGTAACGAAAACTTATGGATTTTTGAACAAAGTTGAATTTAAAAGTGAATTAACGGTTATTTATATACAGCAGGGAATAGTTTCGTGAAGCAGCAAGTTGCTTAGTAATTTTGCAATTATTTATATATCGAAACCTGACGGACTGTCTTGGTGATACTGTTGTATTATTAAAATTAATTTGTACCATACGCATGACAAGTGTTGAGAGTGACGCTGTTTTTTGAGGCTTAAAAGAATTAAAAACTTTTAATCGCTGCAATTAGCACAGAAAGTGCTAATTGCAGCGATTCCAGATTATTAAAATCTAGCTTTTAATGATCTTATAATTGACGTTTCTGCGAATTCTAAGAACATACGAAAGGATTCTCTATATAAATAACCTCAGGCTTGGACATATGTAAGTAAGTTTATTTTAATTTTTCGTTTGTTATCATTTTATCCATTGCACCCCCAGACAAACATTACACCGGCCGCCACTGGCCCAGGTATATAAGTATCATACAATAAGATCAAACGTAGTATTTTGGTTAGGCAAGATATTTATTTTTTATTGTCCAGAATAGGTACTCCTAGTAAAAACGAAGGTGATAGCAATAAATTCCTGGAGGTCTACCGGGTTGAATAGTAGCCTCTAAAATAATAATCTTTGCAGTTTCTAAAACAATAATTATGAATTGCTGTTAACAATAGTAGTAATTATGTCCTAGTTTAAAGGTAGCATTTTTGTTAAATATTGATTAAATAGTGAGAATATATTATTACTAATTACATCTAATAACTAATACTAAGTAATTTAGTAATAATACATTTATTTTGAATGAATATAATAACGTCACTGTCTATCTTCAATTCCCATAACTGTAGATATCCGGTTCCTTGTTTATCAAGATAATTGATACATATAACATACGAGTAAATAGAAAATAGATACATCTCACATATATGTGTATCCTCTACATCTTTTAATTAATTTCAGACTTAGTGAGTAAAGAAATATTGCTGAAAACAGTGACGAAAAATGCATTATAAGAATGTAAAAATTAATAGGGTTGTGCTAAGTTTTCCAGCTTCGAGGAAAACAAATAAATTCTTAACATTTTCTAGAGTAGTCGTCTTTCATAATCAGATAATTTGAAAATAATGCTCCTAATATTTACATTTTAACCATACATTTTTGTTAATAATATCAATGGTATTCATATAATTATATTAATGCCTGTAATCTTAATCTGTAATCTTAAGTGGACATTGTTTATTAGAACAATAAATATATGTAGTATTTAGAATTTTTACGTTATATTTTTTACGTTATATTTTACGCCCGACAATTGCTTGATGAAAATGTATGGTAAAAATGTGTAAATATAAAGAGTTGCTTTAAATTCTGTAAAAGAATATAAAATCGGCATTAGACAATAATAGAAGATGGTTTATTTACGTAAAGATCTCGGGGTGGGTCGGGGTAGTTTTAAATACAAATTAATATGTACAATGTAGTAAAATACTATGAAATCGATACAACATTTCAGTAGAAAAGTGCCAAGTAACAACGAATAAATTTCTACTAACACGCATCAATTTGTGTTAACATGCATATAATCTTCACTGGATGCAGGCCATTTTTGAATTAGATTTCCTCGAATGCATCTCGCAGTGCTTCATCATGTAATCCCTTCTTACATGTCCTTTACCGCACGTATCACAAGCGTATGGTTTTTGGCCACTATCTATGTAAGCACACATGCCTCTGGAGGTCCGTCTTGTGATTGAATTGTTTCGGGCAGAGATCGCATTTGTGCGGTTTATCGCCAGCATGTTTGGTGAGATGTTCTTGGTATCTTCTCTCACATGAAAACCTTTTGTCGCACCGGGTACATTTAAACGGCTTATCACCGCTATGACATGTCTTATTATGTTGTGTGAGGTAGCAGGCTTTACTAAACGTTTTAGCACAAACACGACATTCGGGTACATTTGATTTAGTCATTGTGTTTAATTGAAGTTTTTCTTCAATTTTGATGTCTTCTGTTATCTGCATCTTGGATTCATCCACAATATGAAATTTTCTGTTATTTTCTGAGTTCATGGTCAACATACCAGACTCGTGATTATCAGTGTGATTCGGAGGATACTAGATTACGTAGTCATCTTGTGAAGCATGATCAGCGTCTGTGAGTAGCGTGAGTTTGTACTCATCGCTTTCGGTGCGATATATAAGTATAATTTTTCATCATGACACATCATGTGGTTTTGTATAGTATAAGGGGTCGTTACCGAACTCTCGCCCTCCATGTTCATAATACCATAATCGATCAATTCGTAGCGGTGGGCTTGAATTTGGGCAAAGCTAGATAGTGCTTGATTTTCTCCAGCTAGGCTGTTTTCGTTCGTAAGTTGGAATTCACCAGTAGTACTGAGGCTGTTGATAGCCATAGCCTGCGTAACATGGGGGGGCCGACTCATTTGGGTACATCTGGAATTGATTGTTGTCCATTGACATCACATGATGTGGTGTTATGTTGAATCCATGAGGGATATTGACCATCCTGATGGGGAAGGAACTGAGCGACTAGCACACCCCTCGAATCTATGCTGTTGATTGAGGGGCCTGCTTCCCCGTTTGGGTCATTCTCTTTAGACAAGTTAGATAAACTAGAATTGCCTAAGTGATTTCCTAAAGGATTATGATGTTGAGACATTGGAAAATGCAGAGGAGGGGAACATGACATATTTAGGGCCGGCTGTCCATCGTACACCTCGTTAGACTGTTGCAATAATGGCATCGCGTTTTGTCTCTCAAACTGCGAAGGCATGATATAACTATCTTCGTTAAAAATTTCGTCATCAGAGCTTTTAAATTGTGGACGATCGTCTTGTTTTGAAGGGTTATCTCTGGCAGGATGGTGATATGCACTTATTGGTAGAGCTGCCGGATTGGGTTGCTTACTAGACTTTTTTATGCACTGCTGTATTATAATGCCGCTTCAGATGATCTGAACTCGTAAACCACCTGTTGCAAACGGTGTATTTGTATGTTTTTGGTCTACGAGCTTCATTAGGTTTCCAGTTGGAACTCTTCTAGATGATGGAGGAGAGTACCTGTGAAGGATTACTACAAACTTGAAAGCTTGAAGTCACGGGGACGTTCGGGGCTAACAGCAGGTGTTCAAAGGATCCATACGCATGGGAGCGTTGGCCTAGAAGATTTATGGCATTTTCACCATTTTCCTGTGTGGTTGCGGTAATTCCATTACCCATATTACTCAAATTACCCAAATATTGATTATGTATTTGATGCGGGTGAAATGAATTTTGATCTTGTGAAAACATTTTGTTACCTGGAATATTTTCTGAAATGTTTTGTGGAAACATTTTTTGATCAGGGGCATTCATGAGCATGCACTGTTGCTCCTGCTGATTTTGAAAAAGCTTTTGTTGTTGTTGCTGTTGTGGTTTTGTAGTCTGTTGTTGTGATTGATACCAGGAATTTTGCAGCGCAGACATAGAATGCGCATTATGTCTGTTAGGATCATCAGCCAGTCATTTTTCATCTTCTGGGAACACATTATGTACAAATTTATGGGAATCACGCTCAGGAATCTCGATTTGCGTAGTATCTTCATGTTTCACAATGTTCGGTTCATCAAACACAAAGTGCTAATTAGGTTGATATGCCGAAAGATGGAGCGCGGGTGTTACAGGATGCATCATATTAAGATGTTCGATAAGTTGAAATACAGATTGACATACATAGCCACAGTTGTCACATTGTTTATGTCTAGGGGACGGTGTTGGCAGTGAAGGGTATGCAGGGCTTGAAGATGATACCTGTGCCTGCTGTTGTCATTGGTCATAAGAAGTCTGTTGAGATTATGGATAGGGATTATACCTGTATGTGGCATTGTGTACAGGGTTCTTATTAGGGCCATATGGATAGGAATATTGTTGTTGGCTCTCATTGGATTCAACAGTATAATATTGATGATCTGAATAATCTGAATAATTATTTTGTTGATACTGGGCCTTCTGCTGCTGCATATTTGGAAAAATTCTCTCACTTTTTAAATTTTGTAAGTTGGGGAATTTTGGTGAGAAAGCTGAATTATCATGATTTTGATAGCTTTGGAGCGTAGCCTATTTGGATAGTCTGTTCAAACATGAAACTTAAGTGAGCACTTGCATTTTTAGGATAATTACTTTTAAACATGAGGTTACAGTGCGACACTACGTACTGATCAAACAACGTCTTAATGTTCACAAGGTAAACTGGACACTGCTGTCATTGCTGTGAGTTGCACAAGCGTCTAGCTACCAAATTTACACAATTTAACCTGACTGCGCGCGCAAGATCGCAACTTCACACGTGTTTAAAAGCCTTTCAGTTTGAATTTATAGTTTTATTTTATTTATTGTATGGTATTTCCTTAGTAGTCTGTGGTGATAAAAGTATAAAGTTTTGTTCCAAAGAGAGATAAAAACTTTTCTTTAGATAAAGACTTTGCCACTAGAAAACCAAAGAAATCCCACATAAAAATTAATTAAAAAGCTTACTCCTTCTGAATATAGTAATATTGCTGTCAATTTAAAAGCTAATAAATAAAATTGTCAAAAATTAGCCTATATTTATTTTTTTTTATTTATAAGTTCGTTTATAGTGTACTTATCTATAGATTTATTTCATAGCCTGTATAAATGTTAAAATGTTCTTTTTTGCGTAAAATTTACTTTTCTTATTATTCTGTCTGTTAAAAATTCATTTCATCGAAGTATGAATGTGACATTGCTCGTCATATTTTTGAACAAATATTTCTTAATAATTCAATTTATTTCAATCAGCAAATAAATCATAAGAAAATCCTCATAATACAGTCAAACATAATAATTATTTATACACCAAGCGAGTTAAATGAATGTTTGAACATTTTTAACTCACGTGGTTTATACAATATTTTATTCAATTTTGACGATACTTTATACACAAAATTTCATTCAATTTTTACGTTTTATAAACTGTCATTATTAATAATATTTGTTACGTTACGTTTTTAAGTCACTAGTGATGATGACACCAATATCGGCCTGTGCCGTTAAAATTTAACAATCAAGGCCCTTATTTTTTTTAACAGTTGACAGATTTTTTTAAATCAATTTTGATTCATATTTTGACAAACATTACAGCATTTTAATTAAAAGAACAACTAATTAGTTTAGTTTAGAAGTGTTTGTAGTTTCTTATTAAAACGTCGCACTCATAGACAAATGGTTGTACTTTATTTCTCTATGGTCGCACGCTCATGACTCCATGACAACAAATCTCGGTCACACTTTTATGTTCAGAATGCTGCGCGCGCAATCATGTTAAATTTTGTAAGTATGGTAGCTAGACGCTCGTGTGAGTTGCTACGGTCTCTCGAATTCGGTGGGAGTATACCTTCGCGAGTTCGCATACGATCCCCGTTTAGATTTCGACCAATGGCAAGGCCCGTGTTAATGCATTTGAAATGGTTGTAGGTGGTGCATTCTTGAACATAGACAAATTTGGATTATTAAGCTTATGCTTGTATTTTCCTTGCATCCCTCCCAACAAAAAAAAAAAAAAAAACAACCTAATTCTGTACTAGTTTGCTCGAAAATGGACTTTTGTTATTGGCATACGGAAATTTCGAACTTCAATATTTCAAATGTGTAAACATGCTCTTAATAAAACTTAATAAATATTATAATGTATAAACTATTTGAGAAAGAAAATTTAAACATGCATTCGGAATAGAAGCAGAAGTAAAACAAAAAATAATACTCATAATATTTATACGCAATGAAATATTACATTTGGAATGGTTGTGCTACTTACTTATTTGGTTTAGATATAACGTAATCAGTTAAATTGAGAAAAATATATATTTCAAATTTCACATATTGTAAACATTTAAATAAGCGATTAAAACCGAACGCCGGTTCTCCATAGTTTTATGAGAAAATATTTTGTTACCAAACAAAATAGTTGTACAATACTCTTTTCGTAAAATTCAAGAGTCTTGACCCTTTTCAAAGCTCAACAACAGTGGCGGCTGGTCAGGGGTGGCAGGGTGGGCAGTGCCCACCCGGCTGTTTCCTAGAAGAAGAGGAACACACAGTTCTAAAGTTCGTTATTTATCGTTTATAGAAATTAGTGAAAATATAATTATGTAATATGTAATTATTTAAATACATTATATTTGAGACAGCGCAAGCGCCTCGCACAAAAAAATTATATTTATTGCTTTAATAAATAAATACAAATAAATAAGTGTCTACCAAGATTAGTTTTAAAATTAATATTGATATTATTGACATAGGCATACTTTCAACATCCCTTGAAAGTTTAAATTATTTCACAATAATATAGAAACATGGGAATCCGGAATATAAAATTAAATAAACAGTAAACACATGAATAGAATTAATTAATTAATAGAATTACGAATGATTTGATTGATTTAAGACATAAAAACAAAATTATACACGTGTAAACTATATGAAACAATTTGAAACACGGGCACAGTTTACTCGAGTCTCCAGTAAGCTGTGACACGGGTGGGCTAGACCACCCTGCTGAAGAAGCTTTCGGCAAAGCAGGGAAGGAATCGAGAATCTCCGATCAGTCCGATCTCCGTATTTCTGAGTTCAGTTTTCAGAGACGTTGTAGAACGTTGTTTATCTCAGCGAGGTATGTAGGGAAGTCCGGGAAAAGCGAACAGCCCGGGCAAAACAAAAAACGACCGTTATTTCAAAACAAACAATGGCAAGCTTACGATCTATTGCCACCAGGGGCTTTTCACATGTATTAGTAAAACGTCAGTATCACTCAGTCGGTAAAGTACATCGTGTCATTCTTACAGCGAAAATAACGAATCTACAGTGAATATTAAAAAGTTAACACAGGTAAACAAAGTAATCTACCAAGACACGTTTACATTAACTAAAGAACTATCAATTGCCAAACAATGTGCATGATTGGCATCATTATTTCTCATTTTGGCATTAAGTATAGTGTTTAGTGTACATCAAGTTTGACATTGCAACGTTGTAGGGCACGTTCAGGCAAAACGGACAGGGATAAAATGAACAGGATGTTCAATTTACCCGGACCACCCTTTTCGTTTTATCTGAGCAGTTTTTCATTTTTTTTCCAAGAAAGAAGTATTTATTTTATTATTTAATATACTTTTAGTATCCTTTTAGTTTCACACCTATTATGGACTGTTTATTTTAGTTTTAGAATTGGTTTACAGATACAAGAGAACCACCAACCGTGCTACATGGACAGAAGATGTGATGAAGCAAGCTGTTCAAGAATGTAAAAATGGCTTGTCTGTCAAAAGTGTGTCTATAAAATATGGCATATGTCACGTTAAATCTGGTTCAACAGAAAAAAATTGGGTCGGTATAAATGTGTTTTTACCAAACAGTTAGAATTTGACTTGTGTGATTACTTAAAAGAAATGGATGCCCTGTTTTATGGATCAAGCAGGCAAGAATTTAAAAGCTTGGCTTATGACTAATCAAAAAAAAAAAAAACTACCCTACCCATCTGCTTGGGACAAATATAGCTCGACTGGAGCTGAATGGTTAATGGCATCTCAAACCTGACACCCTGAAATCGTCATCAGAACACCCGAACCTACCTCTATAGCTCGTGCTAGAGGATTTAATAAAACCCAAGTAACAATATTTTACAGCCTATTAGATCAGCAACCACAGAAACATTTTTTATATGGCTAAAATTTTTCATCGAACATGTCCGTCCTACAGAAGCCAAACCTGTGATTCTTCTTCTTGACAATCATGAATCCCACAAATATTATCCCGCTTTGAAGTGCGCTAGACAATATCATATTACATTTGTATCCTTTCCGCCTCATACTACGCACAAATTACAGGCGTTAAACGTCGCTGTGTATGGACCCTTAAACAATATTTTGAACAAGAAATCAATACCTCCAAAAGCAACATACTGGTGGAATAATTAATCTGGATAATGTGTTCAGGATGTAAGCAGTGGTCTCACGAAGCAAGCACTTCCTATGAGGGCTCAGGAGAGTTTAAGTGTGATTGTTGTGTGTAATGTTCGATTTGCCCGGAGAGCTAATTCATTTTGTCCGGTGCACCCGGGCAAAATGAATTATTGCACAATTTTCTTATTAGGTATATTTTTATTTCTTCAATAATGAGAATTTACGTTTAATTGTGTGTTTCTACAGAATACAGTTTATTCTTGTTTCACTCTTGTCAAAAAATTATCGAAAGAGTTTTCTTTTTTGGATCTTGAAAGTTAACGTGTTCTGTTTGCCCGGACTTCCCCTACTCTGTAGATACTGTATTTGCTATATTATTAAGTAAAATTTTTTTGGTTATTAATGTATTAGAAAATGTGTAAATATAAAAATTATGTAGCATTCATAAGAGTCTGTACTAGTTTTATCCAATTTTAGTGCTATGCATTTTCAACTTGAAAGCTGAAAGGATTTTAAATCTTAACATATACTTGTACAGTGACTAACATAGAGTGATGAGTCAAAGTTTTTTTTTACTATATTTTACTTCACTACTTTGCACTATATAACCTACTAATAGTTGTTGCCCACTCATGACAAATCACCACGAGCCGCCACTGCTCAACAATAATTTTTGCTAATAATGAATAACTAATATAATAGTTATTCATAATATAATAGTTATTAGATATTAATAATAGATAATTTTAATATAGATAATTAATTATTAAATAATAATTATGTAAAATAAATTATAGGTATAGGGAAGTCTTTTTCATTTTGAGCAAATAAATAAGAGTATTTAAACTAAAACTAAATATGCTTTATTAAAATGCTAAACATATTTTTATCTGAATATGAATATTCTGTTACGAATATAATAAACTTATTCAATATATTGATATGTTAGGAAAAAATTATTTTACATTTTATTTTAATTTTCTCGGATAAAAAGTACGTGATGTATCACAGGTTGTAAATTATAAATTACATTATGTACCTAATGTATGTATTTATTTACAGTATGAGCATATTTGTATTAGTCTTTTAATTTAAAATACGTTTAATATTTGGTTGTAAGTTAAATAAGTACATATATAAAATATACATCAAATATCCCATAACAACATATATACATCTTAACCTATAATTAATTAATTATATATAACTGATAATTACTTGCAAATGAAAATGTATGATAAAAATGTGAATATTTAGAGGGTTGCTTTTTTATCATCATAATTATGAAAATAATAATCATTTTAAAAGAATGGCATTTATCTGAGACTTACTCGATTGCATTAAGGTTCGACGTTGACATATTTACATTTTGGGACGCATTATGGGTATAGGTATACATTCAATGTGCCTATAATAATAATAATATAAGTTTTACTATATATCAATACTTCTAGTTAATTTCTGTGCTATTGTTTTTCCATCAGAATTCTCCCTATCAGAATAACTATTTGTAATATATAGTTCTAATATTTGGATATATGTATGCAATCAGGAATTGTGTGTCAGAATAGTTCAGGTCTGTTATGGATAAAATATCTCTCATTTAATGACTAAATGATTATTGTTGATAATATTAATCAGTATGTGTATTATATAAAATCCTGCTCCATTTTCTTCTTCGACTTATAATGAGCATGATATAAATATTACGCTGTATAAATTATATCAGGTCATTTACATGTAAGATAATATGTTTAAGAAAAGTTATACCTAATGTCGGTACAATTATCAAGTAATTAAATCATTTCGTGCTTTATCTCAAATTATACCTGAATATTCCTCACATTCAAAACGAGTTGCAAAACTCCAGGGAAAACATTTTTTAGAACCATTCTTCCACCTCAGGGCCAATAAGGTTATAAATAGACAAAACCGCATTAGAAACAGCAGAAATATTTTAGTAATCGTCAAATAATCAATAATAATTCATTTAGAAAACAAGTAATTATTCTCAGTTCAAAGAGGTTTCTCATTTTTTTATATATAGAACTCAAAATTGTAAAATTAAAATAAAATAATTTAGAAAGAGTTAAATAATAATTATTTATAATGTTTTAAAATAAATTGTTGAAATAAATTGTTTTTAAAAATATATACTTATATTTGGCAAGTGCAGCAAGATTCAATTCTAATTATAGAGATAATATATAGTATACTGCCAACTGTTCTCGTATTTAGTATTGTGTAGTATATTATTACAGTGTATCAATAGTCAGGATACTCTGTATATTTAATCTAACAAATAGAATTAGCTGTGAAAAAATCGTATCATATGAAGCATACAGTTTAGTTTCAAATATGCTTTAGCAGGACATTAAACTAGGCTTAACTCAATTAAACCAGTACATCGGTATGTCTTGGTTTAAGATGAACTTAGTGGTAATATGCCACTTGACTGAAAGTTGTATTAAATATGTATTTGTATTTATTACGATATCAAAGGTCACCTAAGAGGAAAGCATATCTATTAAATAGAGGTACATTTATAGTATGATTTTCAATGGCTAATTAACCGAGTTCAAGACTGACTTGGATATTACAGTAGACTTAATTTATGTCCGAATTTTCGATAGAATACATAAATCCATAATATACATTCTCTTTTACTATACACGTAAATAGATCGGTGGTATTATATGTAAGGAATTCTTATTCTTTATTTTATTAAAAGACTTTAAATATTATATAAATGTATATTAAAATATTAAATAATTTAAGTATAAAACTTATTTATTTTATGATAAAACTTCATAGAAATGAATAGTCACCACATAATAGTTATGTTAATATGTACGTATATATTATACCTGATAATTTTATATTCATTCATAAGAATGTAATATTTTTATTCGACATTTTAAAGTGAGATAAGTTAATTTGGAGCATAGACGAGTAATGTCTGTTACATAGGTACGCAGAACAAGGGATAAAATATAATTATACTGTCTTGAATTCTACTATACATAATAATATATCTCACAAATGGTGATAGGACTGAAATAGATACGAGATTTATTTTACACTATTATTAACTCTCTCTTTTTCATTATATGCATGTTTCTCTCTCTGCCTAATTGATCCTTCCGTTTATCCTATATTCTATTTGGTGTTTGTTGTAAGTCGACTACATTTTATGGATTGTAAAAGGTACTATTGAAATCATCTGGAAGTGTAGGAGTTCATGGGGGCGCTATTTGATGGGCATACAATCCTGGATTGCATAATTCTAGTGGAGCTAAGAAATATATTCTGCTTGAATTTATCAATATTATATATTGTACTATTAAAATAACTCTGCTGTTAACTATTTTTGCTATCTTCTTACTCTTGGAACCAAATATTTATACTACATTATTACCCCTATTTTGTCCAACATCCTCAGCAAAAACTAACAAACACGGCCAACAAAATAATTTAGTTTGTGCTGTACTTCCAATTAGCGACAGGATTTTGTATACTATTTTTTACAAACCAGCGGTTAGAATTTACTTTCCTTCCTTAATATAAAATTTGTCATTGTTTAATAGATGAATAAATGAAAATTTTATTAAAAGGAGTATAATATCGCTACACTTTCTTATATTATACATTAATTAATGCGATTTTATAATAAAACCTGACATATTCCGAAGAAAATCTTACCACAACCATAGGCTGCACCAGTCCACAATTACTAACTCCAATATTTTACAGTTAAACGCATATCTTATTATATCTTACACACAAATTATTCGTAGAAACATGAGTGAAGACATGAGGTTGCACAAACATATTGTCGGTTGCGCAAACTGACGGTGGGTGTAATTGACAGTCTCGTGTCTGATTTCTTTCCAGCAAATACGTAGCTGCCTCCAGACGTTATAAATGTCGCTGTATCTTTACCCGTGAATGTACTAGTTTTAAAACACAGCGTACATTAAACCAATAAAAGTGAGATTTGCTTCTCGCTGGAGTTCCCAACCACTCGTTCCATGTCATTGACATCAAGTGTATTGTCAACAAAAACGCGAATACTGTATAAATGCCATAGAATGATGAGCATAGTGAATCGGCCCCAAAGGGATATTTCGATCATCTGAAGGAGTTTATGGGATTGAGAGTATGTTGGTACTAATGAGATGCGTTAATCCTGCAAGTTACAGACCTCTATCAATTTTGGTTTTTGAATAAATCGAAAAAACGAAAAATCACAAGATAATTTTCTTTCTCAAAAGTGGCTTAATTTTCTTAAAAAATTAGGCTATATTTTATATATATATATATATATATATATATATATATATATAATTATATGAGTGAACAATGACTCACTTCCTTTTTATTTTATTGACTCATAATTTAAGACACGTAATACAAAATTACAGAAATGAATTAATCATAATGCTGAAAAAGCAAAGTGATAAACCTAGTTTATATAAAGCCAGAAAATTATTTATTCAATTTAAGTATTATACAGTTATTGTACAATCATCGTCGATCTGTATTGTACTCAAATAAAGTAGGTATTCTTCGGCATAGTTTTTTTTTTTGTGTGACCAAAGGGCTCAACAAACGAAACTGGCGCAGTCGGTAGGATTATCTTCACAGAATCACTGACGAATTGTGTGAAGCTGGTGGACCCAAGATCCTTCAGAAGATAACGTTCCTCATCACCCAAACTCAAAGGACCGCATAAAACAAACAAGTAAATCCGAGTTTCCTAATACTTTCGCACCTTCCCTATATCTGAACACAGTTGATAGTTAAGGGGCAACCCTTCTTAAAATTTTTGAAAATATTGTCCTAAGAATCAGGTACAATTTAAAATTGAGGCTAGGTAGGAATTTTGCTTTATCCGACATTGATAAGGCTTAATTCATTAGGTTAAGAAAATTACTTAATTCATTAAGTAATTTTCTCAAGCGAGATAATTTTTAAACTATTCAATTTTTAGACTTAAGAGTGTTGTTTAGATTTTTTTGTTTTGTTTTGTTATTAAGTGTAGGTACAAACAAAATTTTTGCGTTCATTTTTAATGAGCAGACCTTATCCAGTCACTCCACCCCGAAATTTAAGTAGATATCGAGAATTAGAACAAGATACCGAAATGGCTCAATTAGATTTACAAAAAGTTAAAAATCTTTCTGAATTCGTTCCCTATTTTGATGGCGACGAATTAATGTTACAAAATTTCTTCGACGCAGTTGATAACCTTTTAGAAGCGAATCCGACTACTGACCCATTTCATATAAAGATTTTGCTGAGCGCGGTTAAAAACAAGAAAAAAGGTAAAGCGCATATTCTACTTTCAAGCCGTCCTGATATCACGACCTGGATTCAAATCAAAGCGCTATTCATTCAAAACTTTAGTGATAATAGTAATATTTTAACATTAGAACAAGAAATGCAATATATACGGTATAATCCAAAAGAAACCCTTTTAAATTTCGGCAATAGATTAATCGAATAAAAATCTAAATTAATAACAAAAATTCAGCTTTCAAACATGTCCGCTGAAGAAAAAACTGGTCATATTTGCCTTTATGAAAGACAAATATTTAATAAATACAAAATGAATTTACCCCCAAATTACGAAACTATATTACGAAATAACCCTACTATTTCAACACTAGAAAATGCTATCGACATTTATTGACGAGCAAGTGAAATACGATGAATATAAAAGATTGCCTTTAGGAATTCAACAACGTCCTTTTCAAAAATCTCAAGCTAGTCAAAAATGTTTTCAAAATTTTCAACCGAATTTCAATCAAAATTTCAACACAAATAATAATCAATGTAAACCAAGGCAATTCCTCTTGCAGCCAATACATGTGCAACCCGGACTAATCAATCAACAGTTCCCTACTAATTCTCAAGTTTTTGGCAAGCCCCAAACCACTAACAGACCTGTACAAGCATCGTATAGACCCACACCTATGTCAGGTGTATCCACAATTAATCGCCCACAACAACGCTATAGTAACACAGTAACACAGTCACGCGTTACAAACCAAGCGACCCCGCGAAATAACCAAACTCCATTGAAATACATTTCTGAAGAATTATACCATCAGGAAGATGAACGAACAGAAGACGCACCCCTATATAATGAAGAAATTAACGAAACTAGCACTAATGAAGACGTCGATTATGAAGACTGTTACGAAGAATGGAACTTTGAAGAAACACCTGAAGACCAAATAAATTACCAAGACTCAAATTTTCAGAATATAAACAGTACACCGGATCAGACGTAGATCATAACGCTATGTTAGCTACCTCCCTTGCTTACATCCAAATTCATGACCCCCCAATTAAATTATTAATCGACTCCGACTCTTCCAAAACTTTAATACGCTCTGATATTATCGAAAAATACTTTGCTGAAACAATTTTTAAGGAAAATTCTACGATTAAAACATGTTTAGGTTAAAAACAAACTCAATTTTGTACAGAAATTCCAGCCTTCCAAGAATTCAACTCTCCAGAAAGAATCAAAATAATTCTTTTCGATTTTCATAATTATTTTGATGGTTTAATAGGTTTAGATGTCATCACTAAATTCCACATTCTATTCGATTTCTCAAATAAGATATGTTATGGAAATAATTTTCAGATTACTCTTCATTTTCGAAATCCTCATGATACTACAAGTCGTATCACTATAAATGCGCATGAAGCCATTTGTACAACTGTCCCAATCAATATCAAAACTGGTGAAATCTATATCCCCGAACAAAATTTTGGAAAATTAAAAATTCCTTCTGCTGTTACGACCGCTGAGCATAATCAAGCTCTAGTCGAGATTGATAATCTTTCAGATGAAACTGAAACTATATACACGGAATACCCTACTACTGCTTATCCTCTTGAACATTATGAAACTAAATCTATCATTACACCTTCTCCAGAGTCCAAAGAATCTTGTACCAAAAACAAAAGCATCTCCAAATTAATTCGTACTGATCATTTAAATTCCGAAGAACAACAAAAAATAATTTCCCATTGCAACGAATATAAAGATATTTTCTTACTCCTTGATGAACCCCTTTCTTTCACAAATGATGTCAAACATAAGATTCGTCTTTCTGATGATATCCCTGTCGACACTCGATCGTATCGATTTCCATATGTTCATAAACAGGAAGTTCAAACCCAAATCAACAAAATGCTAAATGAAGGAATTATTTAATCTTTTTGCAGTCCCTGGATGATGGATGCCAGTAGAAAATTAAAATGGCGTCTGGTGATAGATTATCGAAATATTAATAAAAAAGCAATTGAAGACCTCTATCCCCTTCCTAATGTTACCGATATCCTTGATAAAATTTTTAGATGTAATTATTTTACTATCCTCGATTTGGCACAAGGATTTCATCAAATCGAGATGGAATCAAATTCCATAGAAAAAAACAGCGTTTACAGTTGAGAATAGACATTACGAATACCTTCGAATGCCATTCGGACTCAAAAATGCACCCGCGACTTTCCAACGTGTCATGGACAATGTGCTTAGAGACCTTCAGCATAAAATCTAGTATACATGGATGATGTTATCGTGTTTTCTACATCTCTCCAAGAACACATTCAAAATTTAAAATTCGTTTTTGAAGCTTTCCGAAAAAACTCTCTTAAAATTTCTCTTGATAAATCTGAATTTATAAAGAAAGAAACAGCTTTCTTAGGCCATACCACAGAAGGTATTAAACCCAACCCTGATAAAATCAAAACCATCACTCGTTTTCCAATTCCTAAAACAGCCAAGGAAATCAAACAAGTCCTTTCTAATAGAAATAAGAATTTAGACGATCCTCAACTGGCATCTTCACAGGCATATCTAAATGTAAGAACCCCTCGTGACCCTAAGATCAAACCCATTTTCAAACATGTCACTGTTCATAAAGATAAAGGTCCCACTGTTCATACATCCAGTGGAAAATTCCATTAAAATAAAATCAAAAAGAAAAGAAAACTAAAACCATCCCAATTGTTTCAGAATGAAGACGCCGATGATTCCGATACTCCTCTTTCTGTTTTGCAAGTGCGACTCGCTGGGAATAAGCCAAATCCAAAACCCCCTACTCCCGATCCTCCTAGGACCAACTAAAATTATAACACATTACCATTCTTTCGTACATATAATTGATTTACAAAAAATAGAGCAACAATTAGCAAAGCTCTACGCTAACTTAATAATAATCAAAGAAAAGGCTACAAATTAAGATGCATACATTAAATGGTTGCAAGCTGAATTTATTTTAAATAAAACATACGATAAATTTCAAATTATTTGTACATATAATAAAAGAAGTAAACGAGGTACAATTAATCCTATTGGCTCGATATATAATTCACTTTTTGGACTAATGGATGATGACGATAGGCAGAAAATTAACGCTAATATTAAAATTCTGTATAAAAACCAACACTCAATTGTTTCACAAATTGAAACAAAAACTACCATTCTTAATAATATTATAACCAATTTGGAAGACACAATCAAAATTATAGATGCAAAAAATAATCGTACTATCACGAAACTTAATTCTGTAATCCTACAGGATCATATCCAGGATATAATTAAAAATATAAATTTTATTCAAATTTACCTCTCCGATATAGAAAATGCTCTCTTATTTGCTCATTTAAATTTAGTACATTCGAATATAATAACAACAAATGATATTAGAGAAATTATTAAGAGAAAAATCTTATTCTTTGTTCAGAATAGTCCCACTACCTTACAAAAACCTTACAATTTTACCTCCACATTCTTACCTTCTACTCGGTGAAGATGGACTAGAACACTCATGGACTGACAAAGAACTACCTCATCTGAATCATACTTACCTGTCAAGCGAAATCCTGGACACCAGTAGCCACTGCATCATAGATATCATACAACGACATCCCAATGCCATTTGTGAAGTTGTACCAGCGCACCAAACACAAAAGTTGCTACAGACTCTGCCTAATGAGTAGTAGAGCAAGGGGGCTACCAGCTCACCCTCGGATTTGTCCGCGGACATTTGATGCGGATGGCATGTGTCCATCGGGAGTGACCAAAGATGTGGGTGGGGTCGCGAAGAGTTCTTGTGGATGATCAACAATGACCAGAGGGTGTAGAAAAAAGCGGCGGAGGGGGGCGAGGGGGAAAAAAGCATGGTTAAGAAAAAAAGGGGCGTGGCTGCGTTAAGAAAAAAAAAACATGGCTGTATTAAGAAAAAAGAGGCGTGGATGCGAAAAAAGAGGGTGGGGGGAAAAACATGTCTGCATTAAGAAAAAAAAATGTGGTTAGAAAAAAGGGGGGCGTGGCTGCGAAAAAAGAGGGTGGGGGTAAGAAAAAACGGTGTCTGCATTAAGAAAAAAACATAGCTGTATTAAAAAAGGGGGGCGTGGCTGCTTAAGAAAAAAAGAGGGTGGGGGAAAAAGGGGGGTGTGGCCGCGTTAAGAAAAAAACATGGTGGCAAAGGGGTGGGGACGCAAGGTCAGTGGCTGACGCAGTCAAAAGGGTCTTATCTTAAACTTTATCCGATTACAATCGAATAAAGACTAAAATTCATTAAAAAATTAATTGAACATAATCACAAGAAAGAATATTTTTAATAAGTTAATAAATAAAAAAGTTATAGACAAAGAAAATATATTTATGGTAAAAAAATAGTACATATATTTAGCATTACATTTAGATTCAATATTAAACATAATAGAATAACTTTAAAGAAAATTATTAAGATACAATATTGTAGTATTATAAAAAAACTTAAAATATTAATGTAAAAAAATTAATCAAATCTCTAATTTCAATACAAATGTAATTTTTATTAAAAAATAATTTTTGAGAAAAAACAATTTAATAAAAAAATAATTTTGAAAAAAAAAAAACATTATTGATGACCTGCCCAACATATTACAGTTGGTCGAACCTCATCCTCCTCCACGTCGCTAATCTCGACGACTTCGTCTTCATCATCGGAGATGACAATCACCGTCTCATCGTCGGTGTCGTCGTCGTCCACGACAATGAAGTCGATATCACGATCACTGAAAGAAATATAATTGAAAAAAAGAATACAAAATAAAAGAATAACTTACTTTTCCTCCAAGTAAGGTGGAGACGTAGGAGAATAACTTGGAGGAAATAGAAATCCAGGTGGTAGATCTCGTATTGGAATCAGAGGAGGTGGTAGATCTCTGTAAGGTGGAGGCAGGTCATCATCAATGTATGGTGGTAGGTCCCAGTAAGGAGGGGGATCCAAATTGCTGTAAAAATAATTATAATTGAAAAAATGAATTAACTATGTAAAAAATTACTTACTTTTCTCTGAAGTAAACTTCAGGATTTACCGGTGGCGTATATCGGTTCGTTAATTGAACCATACGAACCCAAGCATTAAATTCACTAAAAAAAGTAAGTATAATGTAAAATAAGTTGAATAATGGAAAAAAAATAACTTACATATCTTCAAAGTTCTCTTGCAAAATATTCAAACACTCAGATGACGACATCTTTCGTGAACTAGATTTGATATTTAAATAAAAAGGATTCCGTTAGACTTCAGTATTTATATCGAATTGCAGATTTTGTTTAACCTAAACACTTTATAATCATCAAAGCGTAAGTATAAATAGTCGCAGTAATATGAGAAAATTCAACAACGTCTATTGAAATATGCTAAAGTGATTAAATGAACCATTAAAAATTAATTTATAACTTCAATAAAAATATCGTAAATGCAATAAAGAAGTCACGTATGAAAATTTTTGGTAATATGAGAAACACAAACAACGTCTATGTGATTATAAAAAATAAGAGTAAGCAATCCAACAATAATATCAACGTCTTCAGATTAGATTGCGTTGCGTATATATTTGGGTTATCAAAATGATTTATTATAAACAAAAACGTTGGCGTTCGAATTATTTCTACATGGAACGTGATTTAAATGTAAACAAACTGCAAAAATGCCAGATCGCTTTATTTCTAATCTGTGGGTCAATCAATAAAAATTAATTTATGACTTAAAACTGTCAATTATAACATATACGAAATATAAATTCTGCGAAATAAAAAAACTGCTAACTCAACAAAACAAAAACGTCGCCGGCTGGTTTAAGGAACGTAACTTAAATGTAAACAAATAGCAAAATTTCAGCCTGATAGACAAAACATTTTATTTCTAATCTGTGGAGAAATCAATAAAAATTAATTTATGACTTAAACCTATCAATTATAACATATACAAAATATGAATCCCACGAAATAAAAACTGTCAACTCAACATTATTTTTCACACGTGCTGATGGTGACGTATGAAAAATTGACGTCACAGATGATATAAAAGGTTTACAGCCGGCATAATTCATCATATGTGTTTATACTTATACGCTATACGTGACGTATTATAAAATCTTTATTTGTGTGCTTTATCTACGGGAAACAAACGTGAGTAAAAAATTGTTTTTATTAAATTTCAATAAAATTAACAAGAAAATATTCTATTAATTTTAGATGGATTTAGAAAAATTAAACAAGGTTTCACTTCTAGAAACTAAACAAGTTCTTAAGATATCAGACTTGGAACAAAATATTCCACAGCCAATTTATGGGGCTAGAATAGTGAAAACTCGGTACGGTGAGACTATATTACTTGAATTACAAGAGACCAATATATTCTTACCAAGAAGAGTGCTGCATGAAATAAGAGAAAATTTGGATGAATTTCAATGTGAAAGGAAGTACAGCATAATTTATGAAGGTTTGAAGGATGTAAATAAGCCTTCTATGGGAGTGCAGTTCAAGTTTATCAAAAGTAAGTAAACACACACACACACAATTTTTAAATATTAAGTTTTTATTTGTAATTTTTTTAGCTGAAAACAAAGAGTGAGCCCAGATAGTTCTATATAAAATATACACGCAGACAGAGATATCATCATTTACTTTTAGAACCCTTCAAGTGAATACACGCAGACACAGCTATGGACTCTGAAGAAATTAAGCATATCAGCAATGATATTATTAAAAAGTTCAAAGAAGTGGAAACACTTTTAGGAAATGGTTGTTGTACCCCGCAGGAGAGAGTGCTATGGATAAAAAAGGTAAAATCGCACATTAGACTTTTAACTAGAGCTATCAAGGGATCTAATTTATCAGTAGGTGTACTGCGTAACCTTCAGACTAATTTAGGACATTTGAAAAGGTTTAAAAGTATCATTGAAAAAATAAATTATATTGGGGGGGCGGTATTGGTAAAAGAAAAACGTAGTAATCGGGTCAAATGGGAAGATTTAATATCGGTTTTTAATAGTAGAGTTCGTACTGGAGTAATCATTAATTTAAAACATAAATATTTGAACGAATTTTTCAATGATGCTTTTCACCTTTTCAAAACTAGAATAATGAATGCCACGAAAAAAGTACCAGCGCTTAAAGTTAATACTACTTTCTGCGCTGAATTTATAAGAAAGTCACAAGACATAGAAATTATTGAAAAAAAATATTTTAATACAAAAAATAAGGTAATTGATGCAGGGAGGGATTTACGTCAATGGTTTGAATCTAATGTAAGGGATGATATTTTTAATGCTTTATCTGAATTTTCTGAATCTGGCAGTGGGTGGGCTTTAAATGAAATAATTAGCTTAGAAATTAATATAAATAAATATGAAGTTGGGAACGGTTCATCCTACATTAAACTACCAGAAAAAATTGCAAAAAAGCAGGCTTGCATTAATGTTAAGAACAACGATGACGCTTGCTTCGCATGGGCCGTTGTCAGTGCTCTCCATCCCGTTGAAAAAAACGCTGATAGAACATCATCATATCCTCATTATAAAACAGTATTAAACGTAAAAGATATTGAATTTCCTATGACGTTACCGCAAATTTCCAAATTTGAGAAAAATAATGCAATCTCTGTTAATGTATTTGGTTTGGAAATGGATTCAAAATCAAATTTTTCTGTTGTGCCCCACCGTATAACCAAGCGAAAATTAGACAAACATGTAAATTTATTATTAGTTCAGAATAAATATTTTCCAAAAATAAATGAATTTGAACCGCCGCCACCGATGTCAGATAATGAAGAGCTAAAAATTAAATATCATTATTGTTATATTAAAGACTTATCTAGACTTTTATGTAGGCAGCTCTCTAAAAAAAAAATTAAAAAATATTTTTGCGATAGATGTCTGAATTATTTTACATCTCAGAATAAGCTAAATAATCATGTTGTAGATTGCGAAAAACTTAACGATTGTAAAATTGAATTTTCTCGAGAACGGTACATTCAATTTAAAAATTTTGCATACAGAGAAATGATTCCGTTTATTATATATGCAGATTTCGAATCCTTGCTTGAACAATTTAATGGTGATGATAGTCATTGCAAAACGAGCAGGTATCAGAAACACATAGCCTACAGTGCTGGATATTATTTCAAATGCGGTTATAACAATGACTGGTCGTATTATAAAAGTGCTCGAGGAATAGAATCGATGTCTTGGTTTGCAGAAGAGTTACGCAATGTTGCACAATTTGTCTCCTCGAAATTAAAACATGTGGAGCCCATGAATACTGAAGTTAGTTTACGGGATGCCAGTAAAACTTGTCACATTTACGAAGGAGAATTTACCGAAACAGATAAAATTGTTAGAGATCACTGTCACCTCACCGGAAACTTCAGAGGTTTTGCTCACAATAAATGTAATTTAAATTATAAAAATTCTTTTGTTATTCCCGTGGTGTTCCATAACCTCGGAGGTTACGATGCTCACTTTATAATAAAGTTCTTAGCTGAACGAAATCATATTACTTTATTGCCTGAGAATAAGGAAAAATATATTAGTTTCACAGTTCACGATAATGAAACCAAATTGAAATTTAGATTTATAGACTCCTTCAGATTCATGGGTTGTTCTCTAGAAGAACTAGCTTCCACATTGAACAACGAAAACTTTGAAAATCTTAAACGTGAATTTTTGGACTTGAACGATGAAAAATTTCAGTTATTAACACGAAAAGGTGTATTCTTTTATGACTATTTGGATAACATAGAAAAACTAGATGAAACGCAATTACCTGACATAAAATACTTTTACAATAAACTAAACGACAAGAACATAGAGGAGACTGATTATGAACATGCGCAAATTGTTTGGGATAAATTCGGTATGAGTACTCTAGGCGATTACAGCGATCTCTATATGAAAACAGATATCATGCTATTAACTTGCGTTTTTGAAACTTTTCGTAGTACTTGTTACAAGACGTACAACCTCGACCCAAGCCACTATTTTTCGATACCAGGTTATACGTTTGATTGCATGCTGAAATATACAGGGTGTAGGCTAGAAACTATTCAAGATGTAGATATTTTAATGTTTATTGAGCGTGGTATTCGAGGTGGGGTGAGTCAATGTTGCAATCGATTTTCACAGGCTAACAACAAGTATTTAGATACTTATGATGCCAGCAAGCCATCCACATACATTGTTTATTTCGATATAAACAATTTATATGGCTGGAGTATGAGAGAATTCCTTCCATACGGAGAATTCCAGTGGACAGATTGCAACATAGACATCACCAGTGTGCCTGATGACTCTGAAATTGGTTATATTTTAGAGGTCGATCTCGAATACCCAGAAGATCTACATGATTTACATAAAGATTTGCCATTCTGTCCGGAACACAGAACTCCACCAAATTCAAAATTTTCTAAATTAATGACTACCTGTTATAGTAAGCAAAAGTACGTTATTCACTATAGAAATCTTAAACAAGCTCTACAGCATGGAATAAAATTAACACATATCCACAGAGTTCTACAGTTCAAACAGTCTCCATGGTTGAAGTCCTACATTGACTTAAACACATCACTGAGAACTCAAGCAAAGTCAAACTTTGAAAAAAACAATTATAAACTAATGAATAACGCTACGTTTGGTAAAACAATGGAGAATGTTCGAAAACATCGAATCGTTAAGCTAGTAAACAAATGGGAAGGGAGGTACGGAGCTAAAAATTTGATTGCTAGTCCTGATTTCCAAAGCAGATCCATTTTCGGCGATAATCTTATGGCCATTGAAATGAAAAAATCTCGCATTATATTCAATAAGCCCTTGTATATTGGAATGTCTATTTTAGATATTTCTAAAATTTGCGTATATGATTTTCACTATAAATACATGTTAACAAAATTCCCCGTGGAAAAATGTAAACTTTTGTACACAGATACAGACAGTCTCTTATACGAAATTCAGTGTAATGATGTATATGAAGATGTTATCAAAAAAGACATTAATAAATTTGATACTAGTGATTATCCCCAAGATAATCGTTGGAATATTCCTCTAGTAAATAAAAAAATCCCTGGTTTAATGAAGGATGAAAATAATGGGAAAATAATGACTCATTTCATAGGGCTACGTTCTAAGCAGTACACCTATAAAGTCGAATCAAACAAAGTAGTTAAGAAAGCAAAAGGTGTAAAGTCTAATGTTGTGGCAAATAAAATTACTTTTGAGGATTATCTCAACTGTCTGGAGAAATTTGTAAACAAAAAGCCTTACGAAGAGTGTTTACTAAATAAAACTCAACGCTGTATACAAGCAAAATTACATGAAGTATACAGCGTCGAACAAACAAAAATTGCTCTTAATCCCTTCGACGATAAGAGGTACACCCTTCCTGAAGTTCATGATACTCTCCCCTGGGGGCACTACTCCATAATGGGCATGTCGTAATTTCATTGCTGATATTCTTTTTTTTTGCTTTACATCAAATTTAAAAATCTCTCAAGTCTGTTGTTATATTTTAATATTTTTATGTATTTTATTATTATTATTATGTAACCAATTTTATGTATTTTTTAATTTATTATTATGTAATCACATTTTTATTATATGTATTTTTTCTTTATTATATGTATTTTTTCTTTATTATTTCATTATATGTATTTAAATTATCATGATTTTTTTATTTCCCCTAACCTAAAAAAAGAAAACTCACATTATATAAATTTCTTTTTATTTAAGCACTTGTTTTCAGTACATACATTTTTCTATCTAAATCATTAAGAATATTATCTTTATTATAAAATAAACATTCACGTATACAGTATGATTGAATATTACACGGATATAAGTCACATAAATTTAACATAACAGTATATGGTGACAATTCATAATTAGATTCACTTAAGATATTATTAGCTACATTTAAAAAGTTATTATAGAACTGTTCAAAACTTAAACTATTTAGTAAGTCCATATGAGATGATACAATTTTATTGGTGTAGATGAGCTCACGAACAACTTTGTCAGATAAATGAAATGTGCAGAAGCCGTTACTCATTTTCAACAATTTGATTCCAATAATTTGCGATGATATTAAAGCATAATGTGAAAACTTCTGTCATTTCTATTTCTTCGGGTTGTTCTTCTGTCACCACATCAAAGTAATCCACAACAAATTGTTGAAGGTAAGTAATAAAATCATCCCAATCTTCTCTGTTAAATGAGATGTTGTCTAATGTGGTGAAGTCTGGATTCACATTCAGTAAAATTCTTACGGCAGGAACATAACCTCTTGCAACACTAAATCCTGTAGTTATTTTATATACAGAATTTTTTATGTCAGTATTATATTCTAAAAGATATCGACCCTCATTTTGCGCAGCTTCTTCATATTGTGCACTAATTCTATCCACTTCATGCCAATAGTCAGAATCGGCTAGACTAGATGTTACTGATGTCATAATTGCTGTAGACTAATGAATGATTATGGTTTCAACCCCTTTTTATACATATTTAAATTAATTGTTAAAAAAAAAGGCCCCTCTGCAATCGTAAAAATGTTCGTGTTTTCCATAAGAATCAATGCATATTTGATTAAAGTACGTTATCTGAATCAATCCAGCTATTGTGAGATGCGTCGAAACCTAACCATTTTACGTAAACTTGTTTACCTCGTCTACGTAATACCTTTTCAACGAGATACACATCGGGAGTTTTCGTTTTCTGTAGTTCTTCTTCGTAGAAACCTCCGCTTATTCGAATACCATGCATATCCTCGAGCAAATAGGTGGTGGGGTTGGTGAGTTGTACTTTAATAATTTTAAATAGTTCAGTTGTCCAATTAGGTGTATATCCTTTTTTAAAGACATGCTTATTCTTACTGATTCGTACAATATCTCCAACTTTGTAGTGTCGCGATGCTACCAACTTAATATTGTTATAAACTGAATTAAGTATTTGTTTCTCATTCTGTTTAGTTACATCTAACGGTTTCATTCCTATTGTTCTGTGATGACTGTTGTTGTACTCTTTGACAATATCAGGGAGTATATCTATCCATCTGTATGAGCCATTTAAACTAAAATATTTATATAATTTCTCCTTTAACGTTCTAATAACTCTTTCAACTATAGCTGCCTTCTTTACTGTGTACTGTAATGGTTTATCTTATAGTTTTTCATCAAGTTTTTAAAGTGAGCATTATAAAATTCAGTACCCTGGTCCGTATTTAAATTTTTACATTTCCTCTTGCTATCCTTAAAAATACCACTCATTGCTTGTGTAACTTCTAGTGCACTCTTATTTTTTAGGGGTTTAGCCCACACAAATTTTGAAAAACAGTCAATCACTATGAGAATGTATCTAAAACTGTGATTGTCTTTAGCATAATTACACATTTCGGCTAAATCTGCTTGCCACAAATCGTCTATTCCTTTTATTATAATACGTCTACGATTGAAATTTTTGCGTGCAGGCTTATGAAGCTCATTAACCAATTGAATTTTTTCTCTAGATTTCTTCATCGGGTTGGCTGTAAATTGTTTCATTGATTGCATTTGATTCAATGTCTTTTCCACCAACACTATCTAAACCTTTTTGATTTAATTTTTCAATAGTCCTTCCTATATCTGTTAGATATGTTTTCTGTTGATATAAATCTGATGTCACATGTTTTATACTATCCTTAAACTTATTTAAACGTTCAAATAGCACATCAATATTGTTTGATAGAATAGAATTTATATGATCATCTACATATTTCTTATTAACGGCATCACCCTCGTCAGTAGGTGATAGAACATTACACAGCTTTAAATTTTCAATGTTGATGTTTCCATCTTCGGTAAATACAAATCCACGTTGTGGTTGGCTGAGATATGAATCATTAATTTCACTACTACGTCGCGAAGACCTTCCAAACTTATCAAGACTCATCCTGATAATGACTCAAATTGTATGTACATCAAATATTTAATAGATAACTCCAGCCTCACGTAGTTCACTAATGATAGCTGATATTTCATTGTCATGTGAATCAGTATTTCCTGCAATCTTTGACGCATTCAAAAGTTTCAGTCTATCAACAAGCTCATTGATGTCATCCCAATAAACATATTCGATTGGCTTTTGATTGTAAACCATATTCAGACCGAATCCACTAGTTGACTGTGTTTTTTTCTTCTTTTTACTATCCAATAATGGTCTTATTATTTTAATATACTTGAAAGATCTAGTTCCATTAATTTGTCCAGTCGGTTCGTAATTTCTTCTATGTACATTGGTAATTTGCAAAATTTCCTTATATTCAGTTAAATCATTTCTATCATAATCTGTGGGATCCTTCATAAAAAGTAGATTGTATAACCCCACTTTGCCATCATATACTTTATCATTAATAATTATTTCAGAGGCACGACCAATTTTTAATTCCATATTACCAATATACAGTTTATTCATTTGTAAATCCAATCTAATGCCATAGGTTTTATCATAGTCTTTGCGTTTAGTAAAAAACCCCTCTATATAGTGTCTAGCTAAAGATGGATACTGTTCAAAATATTCATTAAGAGCAGTTTTCTTCGTTTTGCCATCCTGAAAGTTAGCATCTCCTACTTCATACTGAGGATCCAGAGACAATATGTCATCCTTAATATCTGCATTTGATGTATACTCTGCTGAACTAGAGTCACGCTTTTTTTGTTGCGATGAATCTACACGCTTCGTGTCTGTTTTCTGTAATATATTTACAGATTTGAGTTCTTTTAATGGATCGATAATGGGCTTCAAGAGTCTATTAAGAGTTTCGTCTTCGTCAGATTTTCCTAGTTTTAATGCTAGATACTTTTTTCTGATAGCCTTTGATGCCTTATTAATTTTATCTTTAAGCAATTTTTTCTTTGATAGATCCAATGGTTTAACCTTAGATACTCTATACTTTTCAAAAGTTATTTTATTAGACTTCATTGTTACAACCTTAGCAGCAATCTGTTTTAAACTGAGCCTATTAGCTGTATGACTTGTTTAAATGGGGCTGTATGACCTGTTTAAATGGGGCTGTATGATCGGTATGACCTGTTTTTAAGCAGAGGTTATCTCTTCAGTTCGATTATCTAACTAATAATAACAGACACAGTTTACGTTACACGCTTATATACTGATCAAAACCTTTTCGATACCGGCCACCATGTAAATCAAAATCTTTTACGATGACCATTACTCCATGCTTATCATTCCAACATTCTCTACACATGTCTTCAAATTGTTCGAATGTCATATCTGGGGCCACGTGATCATCATACACATGTCGTAAATTGATTTTATCTTGTTTAAATAAAATGATGAAGTTACAATTATCACGAATGAGATGTTTAGGTATCCTCGTATATGTTTGACAGAGATAGAAACAGTCTACAAGTTTATGTCTACCCATACTGAAATATGCTCTTATTTTGTCTTGTTTGTCACATGCCACATCGTCGAAAATGAATATTGAATTAGATTTAGCCTCAGATGGATCGATAATACTCTCACTACTTGCATACGGAAAATATCCAACTCCATTTACGTTCTGCAATACTCGCTCTAATAGTTTGTATTTCGGTTGAAAAAGTGATTTAGAGTAAACGTATATGTTTTCAAACCACAGTCCATTAGAATTGAATAATAAGCTTAGAAGCAAATTGGTTTTGCCTGCCCCACTGGGTCCGCATATAATAGCTCTTAGAGTACTAGGAAATAACTTTCCATGTTTTTCTTCTCCTCTCACACAATGGTCTGTCAACAGATCTAAATTTTCAACGGGCAGGGACACCTGTTGTCTTTGAACACGCATAGTAACGTCTGAACTATTTTACTGACTGTAATACTTTATATATATATATGATTAATGTCAGATATCATCATTCACAATCCATATGGCATCGCGTAAACACGTAGTAGGACGTGGAGTAGTCAATAATCTAATTAATAAGTTGACCTTTGAATTGCATGTTCCTGGATACCAATTTTGCGGGCCTGGTACGAAGTTACATAAAAGACTCGCTCGAGGGGATGCAGGTGTAAACCCTCTCGATAAAGCTTGCAGAGAGCACGATATTGCATATAGTAAAAACAAAAATTTAGAAGATAGACACAAGGCAGATTACCAACTCGAACAACGTGCTTGGGAGCGTGTTAAAGCAAAGGACGCTAAATTAGGTGAGAAAGCCACCGCTTGGGCTGTCACCAACGCAATGAAGGTTAAACGTAAACTAGGCATGGGTGTAGGGGGACGTAGAAAAGTCGCATTCCAAAAGGCTGTCCTGACAAATATATCTAAAGTACTGAAAAGACATGCAAGTAACAATTTAAAAAAAGATGCTGCAATGACGTTAAAGGCAGCTCGAATTGCAGTCAAGAATGCAGGCGGTAAGAGAAAAATAAATACCCCTCGTATTCTACCATTACCGAAGACTGGTGGTATTTTACCTTTGATACCGATATTTGCTGGCTTAAGTGCATTAGGAGCTCTGTCGGGAGGAGCTGCTGCAGTGGCGAAGACCGTAATAGATGCTAAAAATTCTAAGAAAAAATTGGAAGAAGACGAGAGACACAATAGAGTTTTGGAGGCAGTAGCGTTAGGGAAAAGAGGATCCGGACTCTACATGAAACCGTATAAAAAAGGATATGGCTTATATTTGAAAAAACAAAAAAACTCCCATTGAAGCTACCCAATAGAGCTCTTTCCGACATTGATTTAGTAAAGTATGTTAAAAAATTAAAAATTCCATATTTCAGAGGTGTCTTTATGCGTGACGCCTTACCTACTACGCCACCTACAAAATACGAAAGTGCCATTATTAATTTAGACAGTGTAAAAGGCTCTGGAACACATTGGGTAGCTTACAAAAAAATGAACAATTCTGTTTTATATTTCGATAGTTTTGGATCTTTAAAACCACCTATCGAACTAGTCAAGTACCTTGGCTCGAAATGTAAAATTAAATATAATTCTGATGCTTATCAGACATACAATACGATTAATTGTGGACATTTGTGTTTAGAATTTCTCTATAAAAATAATAAACATGTGTGATTTTCATTCATTATGTCTCAAATATTCACGTTAAGAAGTCGAAGTTCTACTCTCTCCGTGGACTTTTATAATCCAATAATTCTTGATCCTCAGTACGACTATTCGTTAGCATTAATAGGACTTCACACGTACAATAGTATACCAAACATTGAAGAGGGGATAAATAATAAGTTTTATTACCGACAACTTGGTGGTGAAGAAGAAAAAGTTATACACATACCAACAGGCTCATATGAAATAAGTGATATTGAATCATATCTGCAGACCCGAATAATACCCAGTGGTGTAGCACAGACTGAAGACTATTTCTCTCTAAAGCCTAATAATAATACGCTTAAGTGTGAAATTAAAAGTAAGCTCGAAATCGACTTTACTCGCAAAGACAGTTTAGCCTCCTTATTAGGTTATAGTTCTCAAGTTCTAAAACCTGATATTCCATATCAGTCAGATTTACCTGTTAAGATAGTTAAGGTGGTAACAATCCACGTGGACTGCAACCTTACAACAGGAGCATTTTACAATAATAAACCATCACACACCATTTTTGAATTTGGATTGAAAGTCGATCCCGGATACGCAATAGACATTGAACCCTATAACCTAATTTTTCTACCAATAAACAATAAAACAGATATACATAATATCACATTGAAAATACTTGATCAAAATTCTGAGCCAGTTAATTTTCGAGGAGAAGAAATTATAGTACGATTAGAATTAAGAAAGGGACTATGAGGTTACTATTTGAACAAAAGAACTATATAAACGATAGTTATTCTAATCTGTGGCATTCAGTCAGTGGAGGGTGTTTGAAGAGGAGTAATAAGAAGACCTCAGCGTTAACTCTTGCTAATATTCTTTATTTAAAATCTCTGGGCTATAATGTTAGAACAGCTACAGTTATTTCAAGACCCCAGTTACGATGAGTCCATCGTCAGGGATGAAATTCGAACGTATCACCCTTTTGTAAAATCATTTGGAAACAACGATGAAATAGAAATTGCTATTTATCAACAGGATGCATTATTATTGATGAGCGAAGCCGCCCTATCGATTGAGGGAACTTTAAAGAAGAACGTTGAGGGTACTGGCACCGTTGAATTCACTAATAATGCAGGAGCATATTTATTTGATTCAATTAGTTATGAACTAAATGGAAAGGAATTAGATAAAGTACGAGATCCGGGAACTGTGAGCCTATTAAAAAGCTATTTATGTTATGAAAAAGATGATACTTCTCTTAGTATTGCTGGTTGGAATTACCCTGAAGGACAGCTGGTAACATATGATGCTACAAAAACAACATTCTCTTTGAGAATACCGTTGTGGCATTTGCTGGGATTTTTTCATGATTATAAGAGAGTAATTTTCGGTAAACAAGTTTTACGTCTAATTAGAGCTCGAAATGATAATAATTGTTTTAAAGTGTCGAATGACGATACTATTGGCGAACTAACAATAACCAGCATAGAGCTAAAAGTCAAGCATGTGTTTCTGAATGATGTTTTGAAATTAAATTTGCTCTCTCAAATAAATAGCGATAAGCCACTTCTACTTCCATATAGACAATGGGAATTCCATGAATTACCAGCTTTGACCACTAGCACTACGAAAGAAATATGGTCCGTTAAAACGTGTACTAATGTGGAGAGCCCCAGATACGTTATTGTTGCATTTCAAACAAATAAAAAAGATAAAAGCATGCAAGATGTTACTTACTTGGATAATATCGATATATCAAATATTAAATTAACATTGAACTCTGAATATTATCCCTATGAAGATATGAAATTAGATTTTAGCTGTAAAAAATATGCTGAAGCCTATTATATGTATACGCAGTTCTCTAAAATGTTCGCCTCAAATAATAAACCGATACTTGACTTTGATGCTTTCAGCGGTCGGGCAATATTTGTCATAGACTGTTCGAAAAGAAATGATTCTATAAAATCTTCCACTGTAGATGTTAAACTGGAAATTGAAAGCAGAAAATCATTCCCCCAGAATACCAAGGCATACTGTATAATTATTCATGATCGCGTAATCGAATATTTACCCCTAAGTGGAATCGTAAGAAATGCAGCATAAAATAAACTTGTATCAAATAAAGTAATTCAGTCTTTTAAAAGTATTGTATCTGAGAACATCATGAAGTTGATTGTCGTCGATGTGCAAGGGTTCAGCCTTCCTGAATTTCATGCCAAAGAAATATCTTTTGTAAGTGGCATGCAAAGGGCTCATTATTTATTGAAACCTCCAATGGCATACAGTACGTTAAGTTCTGAAGTAAAGAAACAAGTAAACTATTTGGAACGTTTTCATCATGGTCTAAAATATAGCAGCGGTTATGTAAATTACGACATATTAAATGACATTCTAAGCGATCACCTATTGAATGGGGCTGACGTCGACATAGTTTACGTAAAGGGACATCAAAAGAAGGAATTTCTTGAACGAAAGCTACATGAACTAGCGGAAACTTCAACAACGTCACCTATTGTAGTTAATGTCGAACATATCACCAGTGTACCAAATTTTTTAAAAGACTTTCCACAATGTATTCATCATTATAATAATTTTAAATGTATGTGTAGTATAAGAAATAGTGTAAAACTATATGATTGGTTGTATTCAAATTTACCAAAATAAATACAAAAAAAAAACTATTGGTCTCTAAAATTTTTTTATTTATCTCCTTGTGTGTATTACCATAATTTTTTTAGTTGTTTACTAGACGTCTGAGCAGTAAGATGCATCCTTCAGATAAATACAAGTTATTATTGAATGAACATTACAGAAAGTTAGAGCAGTTGAAAATAACTATCAGCTTTTATGAACAAAAAAAGCGTATGTTCATTAGTTTTACCAATTTGAATATTACACCACAGCATGAAAAAATTCCTTCAACAGAAATATAGAGGGAAAATGTTAATAAATAAGTATAGCCTATGTGTACATGCATAGTATATAATTAATCATGATGCCGTTAGGTCATCAGTTTATTCTATTATATGCTATATATCAAAATGTTCTTTATGTGCATCGTCCATATGATGCGAAAGAAATGTTTGTCTACTTTGATACAAAGAACAACTGGAAAAATATGACACCTTATATTCTAAATAATCATATTTCCACGTTTTTTTCTTCAATACCAAATGATGCTAAAAGATATAAAATAAGAGTAAAATTTCAAAATGGTACAAGTGGAGATTTAGATTGGAACATTTTTAAAGGCGCATGCGTGACCCCTGTCGATATATTCAATGATTATAATAGTCAACAATCACTTACAATTCTACTGTACTACATTACACTCTGTTCTTCGATTTTAATTCTGAAGTGTCTTATTAGAAATATTAGCAAAAAATGGTTGATGCTGAATTAAGAGGTGCCATCATAAGACTCTACGAAGATATTTCACAAGAAAAATTCAAGGAACTCAGTATCAGTGAGCCTTCCAACGTTATGTATCATATTAAAGACTGTCAGACTGATACCGTAGTTCACTATAATCACACTGAATATACATTAGAAACATATGGTCGTGTTGAAAATTTATGTAATCAAATTTTACTGGGATCCATCAATCTAGACGAATTTTGCGTAGGAATACTGGAAGCTGGTTTCTTCAAATTATTATACTCAATTAGAAAAACTATACCTTTTGAATATATTGTAAAATATAATCTTTATAGTGAAGATGTAGTTGATTAAATATTTTACTAAAATAATTGTTGTTTTTATTTTGCACACTTGTGTGTACAGTTTTCATTTTTAAAATATATAAATTACAGCTCCTAACTAGACAGACTTGTTTACGTAACGTGTTTTTTTTTTAAAAGACAGATGTTATTTAATACGATTTGGATTTATGACCTTGATCTCAATTCAGATGTTAGTCGGCTTTAATCATAGTCTACAATAGTGGCAAAACACCAGTTTGTTTACATTTAAATCACGTTCCTTAACCCAGCTGGCGACACTTTGTTCAACAAGTCAAGACTTGTTTTTAACGTTGAATTTGCATTCTATGTAATAAGCGACAAGTAGGTTAAAAGAAAAAAATGATTCAGCATTTTGCAGATAATTTTTGTTTATTCACCAGCTTATTTAGTCTACAATAGCACAGCAAACATTTTAGTTACGTTTTCAAGTCGTACCATCATACCGGTGTACCAACCCAAATATAGTGGCTTTTTAGTACCAACTTAGAACAAATAAAACCTCTGTTTTTACTATAAATACAGTTTCTTTGTCTATAACTTTCTTATTTATTAACCTATTTAAAGTATTCTCTCTTGCAATAATTTTTAATGAATTTTAGTCTTTATTCGATTGAAATCGGATAAAGTTTAAGATAAGCTCCTTTTGATTGCGTCAGATGTCCACGTACAAACTACCACAATGAGTAATGAAAAGAAGATAAAGCGAGTTACGTTCGATGAGAGTCGTAATCAAACGTATATAATGTTCACGTGGGCCTATGCATATAGAACATCAAGATTAAGATATTGGGAATTTTTTGTCTTGGACCGATACCGATTTCAACGCAGGATAGAAGCTGCAGCGAAAATTTTGAATCCTATTATAAATAAAAAAATGTGCTTTTATACTGCTATTAATAAACATACTGTATTATAATTATATATTATGCTCTTATATTTTTTATTACATAGTTTTAATTAGTATTGTATTTTTATATGTTAATAAATATGATTTTATAAACATTTATGTCTTTTTATTATTTTCCGATACCCCTCGTATATTACTTTTAATTAGCCTGAAGATAATTATTTCAAATTTCCCTGTATACATATGAATCCTGAATTGAATGTGTTAAATAATAAAACCTTATATGGAAACTCTATCCCGTATACCAACACCATTCGTTATCGGATATCGGATATTTTATTATAATAACAAACAAAATTTACGACTTTATTTATCTGAATAGTTTAGACTTGTCGAATCTGGGACTAAATATTATTTCATTTAAATATATGTGCATACGTCTTGAATATTTCTGCTATCCTGATGACTGATCACCGTAAATGTAGTGAAATAAGGCCTTTTCGATATTCATTTTTCTCTGTTTTTTGTCTTAACAGCCAACACTTATACTCTAAGACTATGACATCACAAATTTTTCTGTTATTCACCAATCATAGACGTCTACATTCTTTCTGCGTGCTATCTTAGGCTCTGACGTCACACTTTTTTACTAAGCTCTTTCTGTGCTATCTCATCCTATATTAGACGTCAGACATTTTTTCCGTTATTCACCAATCATAAGACGTCATGTTTTTCGCAGCTACGGCCCCTTTTTTTCAAACATGTTTTTCCCCACCCCCTTTTTTTCTTAACGCAGCCACACCCCCCTTTTTCCCCCACCCTCTTTTTTTCTTAAGCAGCCACGCCCCCCCTTTTTTAATACAGCTATGTTTTTTTCTTAATGCAGACACCGTTTTTTCTTACCCCCACCCTCTTTTTTCGCAGCCACGCCCCCCTTTTTTCTAACCACATTTTTTTTTCTTAATGCAGACATGTTTTTCCCCCCACCCTCTTTTTTCGCATCCACGCCTCTTTTTTCTTAATACAGCCATGTTTTTTTTTTTCTTAACGCAGCCACGCCCCTTTTTTTCTTAACCATGCTTTTTTCCCCCTCGCCCCCTCCGCCGCTTTTTTCTACACCCTCTGGTCATTGTTGATCATCCACAAGAACTCTTCGCGACCCCACCCACATCTTTGGTCACTCCCGATGGACACATGCCATCCGCATCAAATGTCCGCGGACAAATCCGAGGGTGAGCTGGTAGCCCCCTTGCTCTACTACTCTAATGGTCAAATTTTAGTAATCCCGACCATGCCAATCGAAGCCAAAGAAAAGTGCTCTAATCTTGAAGTCAAAATTTTACAAGACATTTCCATCATTACACCAAAATAACTGCACCCTTTGGATCGATCAAGAAGAATTCTACATGTCTCCAGTAGCTCTTCCTAATTCAGTTACTTACCTATTGTCCGAACCATTAATGAACTCAAACTATACATCTTTCCATTTGGATAACGTTCCCACAACGAACTTGAAGGAACTCCACTAACAAATTTGCAGCCTTAAACATATCATTCTACGAGCACCTGATCTAGATCCAACTACCCACTCTTGGATCACCAAAATTACACTGAGCATCGTAATAGTCCTGATCATAATCTTCACGTTTTTAGGCCTTCGGAAACTTTATAAGCGACATAAGACCAAACAACTTAAAGTAAAAATTTCAATCCATAAGGATCCCATTCCGGCCCATGTGCCTCCATCTAAGGCGGGAGGAGTTATATTAGAGAACAATGACTCACTTCCTTTCTATTTTGAATCATAGTTTAAGACACGTAATACAAAATTACAGGAATGAACTAATCATAATGCTGAAAAATGATAAACCTAGTTTATATAAAGCCAGAAAATGATTCATTCAAGTTAAGTATTATACAGTTATTGTATAATCATTGTCGATCTGTATTGTACTCAAATAAAGTATTAGTGAAATTCTTCGGCATAGTTTATTTTGTGTAACCAAAGGGCTCAACAAACGAAACTATATATATATATATATATATATATATATATATATATATATATATATATATATATATATATATATATATATATATATATATATATATATATATATATATATATATATATAAAGGATATACTCGGAAAAAGTAGCAGCTCATAATATTCATAATAATCATTGGAAGGCATTCATAATAATCATTATTTCCAAAATTACTTTTTTTTTGATAACGTTCTAGAACAATTTTGAAAATAACTTTTTTATGTATTTTTCCATTTAGAATAATCTCTCAAATCCTTAAATTGATCAAAAAGGTTCACCATATCGAAAGAATAAAAACCAATTTTCTGATACAGAAATCGATTTATTTCAATGTTTATACATTTGAAACAACATAAACTAAGCATATTTGAGTAATTTGTAAGTACAATCAACATGAAATATTGAAAGCAATAATGTGAAAACCAATTTTATTTATTACAATATTTAAATAATCAAGAATTAATTATAAACTATATTTAAATGTTAAAAAATTTTACTGAAAATATCCTTTTGCATTTTAAGACATCAATATAAATATTATCTATCTATCAATATATTTATTCAAACAGAACGAATTTCATTTTTATATAATAAGATTGCAATTGGAGAATATAAGGATTTCCTCTCGATTATCAGTTCCTTCGCTAACCATAAGATTGCACTGTTATTTAGTGTTGGTGAAACTGTTGTATCTACGGCTAACAACTACCAGACCTGCGGCTGAGTATTGTTTACTAGTTGGTAGCAATCAGCTAGATAGCTAAGTTAATAACTGCTAATTGTATTCCAGGTATAACCTCTATAACGTTTCTAATTTTCATTAAAATCGGTTAAGCCGTTTTTGAAAAAACAAACATTATTATCTGATTTTTCGTTTCGATTTATTTAAAAACCAAAATAGTAAATACATTTTATTCATGAGACTCTTCACTGCATGCATTTCTTTATATGTTTAACCCTTAATGTCTCCTATTAGCCTTGATTTATTATATCATCAATTTCACATCATTGTTTTTTGTATCTACATATTTACACAATATTATAATTTAATATATATTTGTACCCTAATAATATTAATAAAGGATTGTTGAAAAGTGACTGGAAAGTTTTGCATCTAAGAGAAAGTCAGAAATTTAAACACTATTATTAAAACCAGTTACAGAGGAGCGAGGTAGATTGTATTTCCCAATGACACTTGTACTAGAATTACGAGTGTACTTGTGATAACTGCTAAAAGATGAACCTTCATTCTTTAAGTTGAACAAATTACATGTTCTCTTTACTAACGATTTGCTATCAAAACTCAAAAGAGACATACTTTTTCTGGAAATACTGTTAAACTGCTTATCTTTATCTGTTTCATCTAATAATTGTGGTGTAATATTTTTGCCTGTGTCTGCATTCCCTGTAACTACTTTCTCTGTGTAACATTTAGGCGAATGAACAGAACATTTATCTGGGATCAGATGACCTGCTATTAAACCATCTGGAATATATTTCATTCCTCTCACTTTTATCTTCTTAGGTGGGTAATTAAGTTTCGCTGACCATTTCTCGTAATCGGTATCGATTGAATAATTGGTTAATTTTCTTGGATGTTTTCTATCTGGCCTGGGGGTTGATGTTCTTGGATACGGTAATGTCAAAGTAATCATCGAGGTTCCATTATCTAGTAGTATATATTCTTCTGGACCATAAAGGATCTGTAACAAAATTTAACTATTTATTAAATTAGAATCTTATTTGACATAGTCAATTATTGATTTCAACTAATTAGCATAGCTAATTTTCATATTTTAAAATAATATTTACTTTTGAGTTCTAGATATGGGTAAATAAGAGCACTCAGTAATTTCCAACAATGTATATATACGTGTGCTCTAAGTAAAACTTATCATCAGTGCAATATTTAATTTGTTAAACACTTAAATACATTAACACCTAACCTCTATAATTAGAATGTTCTAATATTTTAATACATAATATAGTTAAAAAAAATTAAACTATATATATATCATTATGCTTAGCTCGATAGTTACTTATGTGTGATTGACATTAGAGACAGCCAGATTTTTAAACAAAAACACTATTTGCATTTTAGGTAAATTTTTAATTTATTTGTTAGAAATCAGTCTTCAACATGTAATTTTATGTAGCGTTTATCTAGTAGCAAATTATACTTACATATTTTTTATTTCTACGGATTAAAATACATTTTTGCAAGTAAAGTAAAGTCATTACATTCGCAGTATAAATAATATAGAATGTTCTAGTAATACAAGGTAAATCGTTTACATAAATTAAAAAATGTAACGGCTGATAGTGCGACACTGTGATGGTTTATTGTTTACTAATCTAATACTAATTAGATCAAATATATAGATCTATACTGTTAATTACTTAAAAGAAGTACATTTTTTAATAATGTTTTAATAATATCAAAGTATTGAGCAGAAATTGTTTCTTTATCTTCAAAACCTGAAGTATGGTAAATCTCTTTATATCAGTTGTAGTGGACATCTTATCAGTGGCGGCTCGTCGGGGTAGGCAAGGTAGGCGCCGCCTACCTTTAAAATTTTATGTCATTTCTCATAACAGCGCAATTACAAAGAAATGTTAACGTCCCTGATAATACAGAAATATTTAATATAATTAATAATAACTACTTTATATGAATTAAATCATTTTATACCTAAACAGAACAACCAGACCAGGCTCGGTTCTTCATCTCACCGCCTGAAAATCGATAGCTAACGCGTCAACCAGATGTCGGTAAGACAACAAACAGCGTTGTTGTAATGGCAAAATAATCGCAGCTCAGACGTCTGCAGCCAATTGTACTCTTTAAATAAAGCAGTTGAAGGCGAATGCAATCGCCGCCTGAAGTAGATCGGCGTTCTTCGGCAGATCCGAAGACGCCTTCGCATTGAATAAGCCGTGACATTACTCGGGATATTGGTTTATATATTGTGATGATCAATTTGAAACATTAAATATCGAGTCAATGTTGAAATATTTTGTGGAATATGAATTTCGAGAAATATTTCCAGAGGTTTTTAAACTTATTGTTTTAATTGCTACAATTCCAGCAACAAGTACATCGGTTGAAAGACATTTTTCTTGTTTAAAACGTATTAAAACGCATAGTCGGAAATCCATGAAGAATGAACGTTTATCGTCGCTTGCACTTATTTCAATTGAAAAGGAATTATTTTGCACACTTCAGAAATCTGATGACTTCACGGAAAATATAATTAACAAATTTTCATTAATTAAAGATAGGCGCATTAATTTAAATTATAAAAAGTAGTAGGTATCCACTTTGTAATTGTCAGTCAATAATGGCGATGGTTAAGGAAGGCTGTGAGGGGAGGAGGAGGCCTATACCCTAAAGCGCCCTAAAATAATGTATTATTGCCATACCAATTTACATAATATAGGTATAATACTCAATAAATATATTTCGTTTATTCCAATTTATTTATACCCACAATAACTATTATTATTCACGAATAACAAAGAGGTATTAAGTTCAAAAAATTCTTGTGAAAGTCAATATTTTTGTATAAATGAAATTCAATCATTGAAGTTCTGAAGTACCAGGAAAACGCGTGACCCTGAAAATTTTAAAAATTTTCGCCTTCGGCGCTATTTTTAAGGGTTAATGAAGCTAATACGCCGCTATCGCCTACCCTAATATGGATACCACGAGCCGCCACTGCATCTTATACCCATAAGCTATTCATTTTGATTAATAAGATAGTTGGAGTTAAATTAAGTAGAAATCTGTAATTTAAGGTCTACATTGCATATCTTAGGAAATACTTTATTTAATATGCAATAAATAGTTGATTAAAACTGTAAGTTGATCTAGTTTAATATACTAATACATTATAGATCTAATATTTGAATATAAACTTTTGATAAGGTTCAATAAACAATTTATGCCATAATAAACCATTAAAGCCATGACTCATAGTACCGAAAAAAAAAAAGAAATAATACGCCATATAAGAAATTAATATATAATATATTATTGTAATATTGAATATAATATATTGTTTGTTACGGTGTATTATTTCTTCTTAGCTATTCATATAGATTTAAGACAATAAGTACTTAATATTGTTTTTTGTTGTTGTTTTGTTAAATTTTAGTTTTTCATTCAATTTATGATTAAAATGTTTGTACTGTTTTTTTGGATCACTCTGTATTAATCAGTAACTTATAAGTCGGAAATCGAGAAAGGAACCACCAAGCCGCCAAGCGGCTATCAAAGTAGTTCCTGAATAGCAAAGCTATTACATAATCGCTCTAGGAAACAACTACTCCTCGGGCTAAAGCCCCGGCAGGCATTGAATTATACCCAGAAGCGATCCTCGACCCCTTTCTCGTGTTTCTGCACGATCAGATAAGGTTTCAAAAAATAAAACCAGCCACAGGTAGGATTCGACATTTGTCCCGGATCGGAACCGAACGACATACAGCTGTTTCGAACTTGTTAGTTCTCATCAGTACCGCATACGGTACACCGATTCAGGACAAATGCCGAATGAACTTTATGGCCTATACATCTTTATCGATACGATCTCTGTCAGTAACTTATAAGTCGGAAATCGAGAAAGGAACCACCAAGCCGCCAAGCGGCTATCAAAGGGGTCGAGGATCGCTTCTGGGTATAATTCAATGCCTGCCGGGGCTTTAGCCCGAGGAGTAGTTGTTTCCTAGAGCGATTATGTAATAGCTTTGCTATTCGGGAACTACTTTGATAGCCGCTTGGCGGCTTGGTGGTTCCTTTCTCGATTTCCGACTTATAAGTTACTGACAGAGATCGTATCGATAAAGATGTATAGGCCATAAAGTTCATTCGGCATTTGTCCTGAATCGGCGTACCGTATGCGGCACTGATGAGAACTAACAAGTTCGAAACAGCTGTATGTCGTTCGGTTCCGATCCGGGACAAATGTCGAATCCTACCTGTGGCTGGTTTTATTTTTTGAAACTCTGTATTAATAGCAATTTGTTTAATATTTCAGTCTCTGTATTAACGGTCGTTTGATATCGGAACAGCTATCTGTACACCATACCGTATGCTAATTTACATAATGATAATATATTTGTGTGCATTTTTATTACTGCTCGTCAATAATAGGAACATGTCTGAAAACTGCGATATCGGGTTGTTCACGAGATGCGCAGTAAATAGCCTGGTCTAAGTGAATAGCCGAATGCTGCCATCATTCTTTCTTCTACGCATTCATAGAGAAATCTCACATTGTTTCCTATTATTGGTGAGATAAATATATATTGTATTTATGTCATGTATATACATGATAGGAAAATTACATGTTTTACATGAAAACACTGAAAGTTATATACCATTCTATTTAAAGTATTAAAATTTGCATTGGAGTATTAATTTATGGAATAAATACTAAAATAAATCTATTAAAAATATTTTTCTTTGTATTTTAAAAGTATTAACATCTAAATTTCTAACCTTTCTAGATATTATAGATATATTCAATAATATAGTTAAAAAGAACTAAAACTATATTAATGATATATAGTTTTAATTTTTTTAATTTAGTTGAGTACATGTTATTTTTAAGTTGTCAGAAATTTCGTTTCATGAACATAATGGCGTCCAACATTTTGTAAATAAATGTGGGGTCTATTTACAAAATGACTTTATAATTATGCTGATTCACAGTGATTAGAGAGTCACTTTGAATAATTACTTATGGGTCATGCAAACGTAATTTGTACTCTAAACTACTACTGCTTAGTTTAAAGAATAACTTTAAAGGATCAGATAAAGTCCCTACAATGTAACTACTTCAAATTTTTAAAAACTGCTAATTGACAAATAAGTAACACCATACGGTGGTTGGTACTACTGTATTCTACTTCATTGCTTTCATAACATAATGAATAAGGTAGTTTGACTTTATTTATTAAGTTATAATAAATGATACTTAATGATGATACGAGTATACCGTTTAATATATTTCAAAAGTTTAATGTCTTATGTTTAGTACAAATAACGTAATAACTATTAAAGCAACTTATCTGCTGCGGAGAATTTCTACTAAATCATTCTTATGAGATAAAAATCCAGACAGGGAAAATGCTATAGTAGGCGTATCTACTAGGTATAGCATTTTTCTTCCTACTAATTATAGTATATACCGTATCTATGATACTACAAATGTCAAGAAACTACCTGTGAGTACCATATATGACATAAATCTGAACATAAACCATTATAATTAACAGGTACCATAATATATAATCTATTTAATCTGAATTGAAGTCAGAAAAGGTGAAATTGTATTTCTGTAAAAAATACTATTTTCTGAAATATAGTATTTTTTAAATTAGAACCTTATTCATACAAAATTCATGTAAAACGACAGAATCTATGTAATATACGATTAACTGAAAATATATTTTTTTTTACTTTAATATTAATTCTGCATCGTTAACAAACATTTAATTAGTCTCGAATAACATCATTGGCTAATATTCTCTTCCAAAAGCTGTACCATTTCTATTTCTTTTTCTTCAGAAAACATACCTCATAAATTAGATAATATGTCGATAGTATGATAAAATATACATATGTATAGATATTTTATCATATTATCGACATAACATTTAAAAAATAACAAAGAGAGTTATTTATTAAAAAATTATATACCTTTCAAAACAATTCCCTACATGAAACTTTGGTCATAATTGAAAGATGTGGAAAATTTAATAACATTATTATTATATTTTCCTCATTTTTTATACATTTTATTTATAAGCAATGATTTGCAATTATTAATGTGGAAACATTTAAAAAAGCCTTTAGTTGTTTACCTACTAAATTACAAAACACATCAAAATAAATGATTGATCATGACCTTTATCGTCGAAGGGATATTTTCGAGATTTCGTTTTAATAGAGAGGTAATCAAATATTGCTAAAAATTGATCATTTTAATATATAACAGTTCCTCATATGATAGGTATGAATTAGACTATATTGTATACTTAAAAACTATGAAGTATTTACTTGCAAACTATAAAACTATTTGAAAAAAATATACTTACATTACTTGGCCCCGTAACGGTTTTAAGAGATTCACGAGTTTCACTCATTTTTCGTACTGAGAATTCACCACCGAAATATATATTATTTTCTACCTACTTGAGTTACACCAATTGAATAGTTGCAATAGACAGATTTAAAGAATATATATGCATCCACTTTTATACCTGGGCTGCTAGTAATAGGATTTTAAGGTAAATACAATAAAACTGGAGACAACTCGATAGGGTTAAATAATCACCGATCTTCTGTCTCATATCGGCAAGATAAGATAGCTGTCTGTAGTAATTACACCAAATTATATTTGTTATAGTAATAAGCTGTTTATTTCTTGTACTTGTGTTGATATAAATTTTACATGAGAGTTAGTCTATACACAGTATAGTACACAATTATGTGATTCATTAAATAAGTAATCAGTTTTATAAAACTTGGAGTTAGTCGAGTTAGGAATATTACTCACCGATAGTTGAGTTTCAAAACCATTTTTAAAATGTATACACATATAATATATTATTATATAATACCATAATATTATAGGCTATATGATATGCATATTATATTATTGTATAATTATATAATAACAGATTATAGGCTATATAATATAGATAGTATAAAGATAGTTGTTCGGCTCTAGTATATTTCTCAGTGTTATGTGTAAATTTCACACTGATTGTTAAATAATACAAGAAAATGACACTAAAGTAATTACAGCAATATTTTAAATAAATAAAGAAATCACCGTAAATAAAATAATACTTAATAATATAAATTTATTAAATTTATTTATATTTTGTTGTAAATAATATAAATCTTATAAAGTAATAAAAGTAGTCAGAACTGAGTGTTTGTATTTGTCTCTAAAATGTATAGAGAGTAATAATAGAAAGTGGTGCTATAAGTATCGTCGACTATTACAGAATTTGGAATACATATACACTATATGTCCAGGTCTATATTGAATATATTGTTTGATGTGAAATCTAAACTTAAATAACTAAACTAATTTCAAATTGAATTTAAGAATAATTCTATCTATATACACAAATTAATTATCGACTTAAATTTTCCACCAAATTTTAAAGTAATACAAATGTATTGAATATGTTGTGATTATAAATGTTATTCCTCCAAATGAAAATAATATATAACTTCTTCCCATAAAACATGGCCTATGATCTTCTTGTAAAACATCTGGCATGGTAGTACTTTGGTCTTAAATTTAAAGTTTTAAATTCATATCTAAAATTAACAGTTTGTTTAGAATTCTTGTTGCTTCGTTATGTCTGGAAATAAGCAAGAATTCTCTCTATATTAGAACACGATATTGTACAATCTTGTACAATGTATTTCAATACAAAATAATCTTGTATTGAACAATGATAAAATAATGTATCTAATTCAGTCGGTTCTGAACTATTTGATCATTTTTTTAATCAAGATTTTTTAGTAATTCAGTATCTCAAAATTTTTTATGGTAAAATAACGACTTAAGAATCTATATTTACTAAACGGCCGTTTTCGTGTGTGTGTCACGAAATTTTTAGGTCGATGTATGAAATGCTTTTCGTTCGAGTTTCGGCATTTTGACAAAATCAGTACAGTAAATAGACCCTGGTGACTTTCGTTTTTTGATGTGAAGCCTCTAGAGGCATGCTCCGGAAGTGCCTTCGATATAAATAAGGTGGTGGCGCAATATTATTGCCGTTTGCTTTCTCGTTCCCTTTATTATAGTGAAGAATATGAAATCATTTATAAATATTAACTAGGGGATATTAAATGAATATGATGTCTTCAAAATATTATTTTTACATCAATACAACCTAAGAAGATTATGAAGGTAATGTATAATAAGTCAGATGTAACAAGGTGCAAAAATCAAGCACTAAGAATTCTGCTATACGTACCATCGAGACAGAATATACTGAGACACGCCTAATGTAATTCATTCCGGTTAGATATAATAATTTTTGAGTCAATTATGATTTTAATCTATAAATAAGGTTACCACTTTGAGATCGTGAGGAGAACTAACACAAAAAATGTTATCCTATATTCTGGTATTATCTATAACCCAGGAAAACATATAGAAAGTGTCTCATTACGTCAATTCTTGAGAGTACATTAGACAAATAGAAACGTATTACGGCCTGATCACTTTATTTTGGTTTTCATCGACACACTGTTAATTGAATATTTGATAAATATTCTAGAACAAATGAAGTATGAATAGGTCTGATAAATAAAACATTCCTAGTAATATTTTGGTATACTTTATTTATACCCCACCTTTTTATTGACAACATTAGTAAGTTACTCTTACTATATTATACTTATAATTAGCACGTAGATTATACTGGATGTAGTTAATTATCTACAGAATTATTATATATATATATATATATATATATATATATATATATATATATATATATATATATATATATACATATATATATATATATATATATATATATATATATATATTTATATATATATATATATATATATATATATATATATATATATATATATATATATATATATATATATATATATATCAGATAAGAATCTCCTCGTCGAAGTGCACTGTAATAAAATAATCATAAATATTCATATCGAAGAACTTAATAGTGAATAATAGTAATAATACCTACGACTAGTTTTATTTTTATGGCAGTTTCGCATTTTGTAATGTAAAAGTTTTAATAGAAAATGTTGTTGTGTAATGTCGCTGTGTAATAATAGTGACCTAAAATCGACTCTATTGCGGCTCACCGGGATAGACACTATAAGTTGATACAGAAATAATATAAAAAAGAATATTACGTTTATGTTCTGTCTGACACTATTTCAAAATATATTCCGTTGTTCTCTTCACGTTCAAAATAGTAATACAATGGGTCGATAATATTAACACATTCCCTGATAATTACTTAACAGCCGTTTAATAGTCGTATATGAGCGACGTTTCTGTGGACACGTTCTGGCAAATGACAAATATCTCCACAGAAGAAGATCCGGAGATCAGGCAGACCAAGAATATTTAGAGAAATTCCTTACCCACCTGAATTGGCAATTTTCATGTAAAACATTTCTGTATTTGTTTTTCAGAATTATGGGTAAACGTACCATAAAAGGCATAACATCTGAAGTGGTCATCAATTCAATTACCCAACGAGGCACTTATTAAATTATTCAGAAGCCCGAAAAACCTTTAGCTTCTTGTACGGAATTTAGAGAATTCCTTGCAAGAAGCCTCAATACTTATTAACAATTTACACAAAATCTAACGTGAGGATATCTTCAAGCACCTTTGCCTGATAATGGTTCGCTTTCCCTAATCAATGCCTTTGCAAGATGTTGGTGATGGGTAGTCATAAAATGTACTATCCCGTCAATCCTGAATTTCCTATAAATAAATATAGGGATAAATATAGTTATCACTTTTGCACTTCAATGACCTACTGTAAAGACGACCCAACAACAAAATCCCCATCTTGATATGTGGGCCAGTTCTGTAACAAGGCTATTACGGGCTAGTGTTATTAAACCAGTCGAGGTCCGCACTCTGATACAAAATTCAATGCACTTATTTTTCGTAATAATATTTAGAAATGTATCTCAACGGTATTTAGAAAGGTATTTCAACGGTATTTAGAAAAGTATTTCAAATTTCTTTAATATAATGAACATAATTTTGTGGTTCCTTATGCAAAATTTGAAAATGTTTCTTGAAATATGAAGATAATCTTCTGGTATTGGTTTCATGTTTTTAATTAATTATAAGTATAATTAGCCATAATGTGTAATTCCTGATTAGAGAATTTAAAGATGAAGCTCTAACAATGCTTCAATGAATTTCCAGTAACACAACATTAGTTTATTTTCAAATAATAAATTGCATTAAGTACTACTTCTACAAAATGAAAAAAATAATGTATTACACGACTTCTTACATGTGAAGGATTTATTTAATTTATAGTTTATTCTCTAAATTCAATAGAAGCTTGCTGTATTATATGAATGCATTTGTGAATGTTAAAATTTTTACGAACAGTTTCTTCATAACATCTAAGGGTGATGGCTAATTGTCGCTATCGAGACAAAAATATACTCTTGTTTAATATTACAAAAACCAATGCGAATGGTATATTTTAAAATTGCTGCTTCTAAGTTGCATGTTGAAACTTGTTTATACTTAATTTATTCCCACATATCATCCAATATCATGCAATATCTGCTATCATCCAATGCTTATCTCATGTTCAGTGGGCAAGCACAAATGATTAAATCACAAATATTTAAGTTTAAAAAAGTCAATATAAAATATGGTCATTAATAAAAATATTTTTTTCTTCGAGCGTTCCCTTATTAGTAATTTTTAAATAACCTAGGTGTTTTATTCTATCTTAAATACAGATGCCCGATTTAAAATATCTTAAAATATATTGGTTAAACGAGACTTTTTCATTTTTTATTCATTTTTGTTGTATCTCTCTAAAATTTATATTTGTTGATCATTTGAACGATTCGATTTCTAAAGAAGAGAGCTTTAATAACTAGTGATGTGCTAAAATTGAACTTACTTCAATTTTACTTCATTACATTAAGGTAATAACATTCCGAACTTACTTCTAAACTCCATTCTATTGAATGTGACTTACTTGATGACTATGTTAGAAGAAAAATTAGCAGTTCAATTCATAAAAAATTTCGTAGGTAAATAAAGTTGAAAACCTTCCAAAAACTTCAAAGATATAATAACTGTATAGAGTAATCCATGACCAACAGTAATAATAGTAATCAATTTAGTGAAAAAGTTATCTATTATTCAAATGTTAACTTCATAACATGTTAAATATTCCCGCTAAGGACGAAAAAAAAAACGAATTAATTTTAGTTTTCGATTTATATCTCACTATTGGTCAAATTTATTGTCAATACAATAACAAATTTGTCACTCAAAATGTTGGTATAGTAATGCGTCCTCTTTTTTCTTCTCTAGCCCTCTTCTCCAGAATATTAAAACTTCTAAAATCTTTTTATAGACATGTAAGTTACGTAATAGCCTGCTTCACAAGTACATATAGACAAATAAGCTTTTTCTAAACTTTATTAACAGAATTCATCCTAATATTACATTCACAGTTCAGACAGAAAGGATGGTAATATAAATTTTCTAGACCTTACGTTAACATACAACATAAATAAAAATATTTTGGTATTTTTCGAAAAACAACATGTACTGATATCAAAATTTCAAATTATTAATTTAGTGAAAAGTCACATAAATTAGCAGCATACAACTTCATGATACACACGGCGTCCAAATTGCCTCTTTAGAAAAAATGTTGCAAAGGAACGCAATACCACGAAAGCAATAGAGGTGAACAACAATTTTGACATAAGGACAATAAAAAGTTTAATTAATAAAAAACACTATAAATTAGCATGTAATAGTATCTACCCCCATGTACCAAATCGTCACAAGAGTTATGTATCTCTTACATACTACGGCGATATCTCCCATATTGCCACATCATAATCTTAGTTTTAAACCACAGACAAAATTGTGTAACTTACTATATAATGCAAAAAGACAGGAGGTAAATTAAAAAACACAGGAGTTCATAAATCATCATGTACACACTGTAATGCCTCCTATGTAGGTAAAACTGGTCACTCTTTTTATTAAATGTCCAATGAAAACTCGTACATCTAGACTCCAAAAAAGTGATTCTACAACAGACTCCAAATTTTCAAACCATATTTTAGAATCAAACCACCATTTCCCAAATATCAATAATCTAGAAATATTACATATAGCAAATGAAGGTTACTGTCAATTTAAATAATTATAAATTATTATCAACTTAATTTCAACGACTTCAACATCTAGCTAACAGCGTAGGCTCTCGAATCGAAGAGCTTTAAGATCTCTATTTAGGAAACACCACACAGGCCCGGTTTAAAGCAACCCTGTTTAAAACAGACGCTACAGACCTATTCGAATAGACCCTAAAGGCCCTACAGCTTCGTTAAAAACAAACTCTATAGACCCGTTTAGACCAGACTCAGTTTGAAACAACCTGGTTTAGAATCGACCATACAAATTTCTCTTAACCTCTGGTTATAAGAGTTCAATTACTATTGTTGTAACAATCTGACAGGATAAATTTTGAGAAGTATAATAAGACATCAGATTATATGTACAGTTTTTACACGAGCTTAAGTGTATCGGAAATAACTAGCGATAGACGGAATAGTCTCATAAAATGGTTCAACGTCACTGGTCAACGCAACTCATGTATTCTGAATTCTGCAGATTTCAAGGCGGATTACAGTTTTAGTTCAATAGCAACGATTGCTATGTTATTGAATATTCCTATTACTTTAATGAATATCGCCGGACAAATTTTATTGATTGTAGATCACTTAAATTTGTCCCACGGTATTCATTAAATTAATAGGAATTTTTGGAAAAACTCATTATGACATATTTCGTTATATTCTATATATGAACTCTTTCTTATATTGAACGAATATCTCTCATGAATCTTAATGCCTGAAATTGGTACTAGCAAATTATTGTGTTCATCGTATAGCGACAGAATGCATTGAGAGTTACGCAACATATTGAATACAATAATCCCAATAAAAATGGTAGAACGAAAAACCTCAAATATAGTGTCAAGACCACAGGGCCGTTAATGGGATCCTTGGCCTGGAGAGGTTTCTTATACTAAAGTACAATTAATTATTCAAAATAAATAATGAAAACATTTATGAACACACATGTAGCATGATAAATATGTATCCAAAGATACGACAGACAGAAATGGTAAATAAATAATAATTATAAATAACAAAATAGTTCTTATCAGCATGCCAAGGCGAGGGAGAGATCGTCGGTGTCGCTTCAGATAGACTGATCCTATATTAATAATTTCGCGGTATTTATATGATTCCTAATTATTTATTCAGAATTTCCTTATAGGTTGAATCGAACGGAGTTTGTTTCGAATGTGGTTATGAACTATAATTGAAATACGAAACTTGACATCCTTTACATATATTAAATGATATCTTTATGCTATATGAAATATTAATAATGAATAAAATTAATTCAGAAACAATGTAGAATTTATTTATTAATTTAATTCCTATGGCTTATTTAATTTGGTACTGAATATTTTCGACTTTCATTTTATAGGGAGTATGCTGCTAGATAGTTTGGTTTATTTTAATAGGATAAAAAAAAAACAATGGTAATAATAATAATAATTACTACACGACACATCTCCCCCTCCTAACAAAGCTGGCCTCTAGCTTTAATAAGAAAAAAAAAACAACAAAAAGGACAAACAGTAAATAAAAGACACAAATACAAAATAAATTAAAGTTAAATAAAAATATAATACACATAAAAATAGAGAAAAAGAAAAAAATATATACGTGTGATACAAATACATTTTTTTTTGTCAATATACAGTCATTCGTTTTTTCAATATATCGTTAGCCGTTTTGTTTTTCCACGCACTTATCGTAGCACATCTTGTGGGCCGATAGTGTCCTGTCTATGCCGATTCCTGACACACGCACACACATTAGTTTTTTTCCGACAGCTAGCAGCACAAATCGTACATAAATGTCATTTAACGTCTGTTTTTGTGCAAAGTTTGTGGTAACTATGTTTTGTATGAAGAGACGCGGTTAGTTTCCCTTTAAAACTTTATATTGTGTAGTGAAGATAGTGGAAACCGCGTCCAACGTGTGTAGATCCAGGTAGGGTCCGTCAATCAAGTTTTCCTATGTTTTGTACTCCTTAATTAACATAGGTACCATAATAAGGTGAGTGTACTTTAGTGAGCACCATATATATAGGGCTTATCGTTTTATTTTGGAGTAGTGAATGATAATAAAAGCCAATTCGTAGGTTGTGAATATCCAGAGGTTTGATTTAAATCAATCTTCATTATTTTTCAGTTGATTAGTAAACTTTTGTTATGCGGAGACGTGAAAGACTGTGGCGACAGCAATTTGCAATGTATGCAAAATTGGGGAAAAAGCCAAGAGATAAACTGTCCCGTATCGTTGGTTGCTTAACAGATGTTGGAACTGGTTTGAATTTACTGGAACAAATTAACATCTTTCTTGAATTGGCGAATCAGTACACCACCTTATTTGACCTCCATCTAATTGCAGCGGATGCCTGGATATATTGCTCACTTCTGGAATTATGCCATGTGCTATGTGCCTTTGTATTATTTTTAATGCTTCGTGTGTCGTCAGGAATGATTAACATGAAAAAACAATTATCAAGTAAGTAGTATTTTCATTTTCGAAGATTCATTTCTTTTTTATTTAATCCTTATGCTAAGTTATATAAAACCATCAGTTTATAAAAACTGGTACTACGACTAGAGCAAAATTTATTGTATTGTTTTTCACTCAAGGATTCCCAAACATTAATAGTGTTGGGAGAAAAATTGAATATTATAGTAAGTTAATAGTTGAACTCCTTGTTAAGTTTTAATATTTAATTTCTTAATTAATGTTTATAATTTCAGCCGCTTACAAGTTCGCAAATAGAAATTCAGTGAATCCAGTATACTATACCTATACTGTAGTAGTTACGTTTTGCAACTCTACATCTCTTTATTTCCTATTAGGAATTTAAACTCTACCATGTAGGTAGCAAACTTTATGTATATTCTTATACACATCGGTACCTTATTGTAGTACCCACTTTAATACCTCACCCTAGTTAGTATATTTTATTTCGTACTAGATATAAACCATTGCTGAGTTTTCAGTTTATTTTGTGCACAATTTACTAATACTTTTACTTTTACATTTTTATACCTTCTTTGTCCTAAGGTATCTATTTAGTAGAGTACTAAGTTATATTCTAAGTGTCAATTGTATAGGATATTTATTTAACATTTACCGGTAAACATCAACTTAAATAACAATGTGACATGCCTATATTGAATACATGAAATGACCATTTCTATTAGTTTTTTTCTACATTTATATGTATTACTCCTTTAATATTACGCCTAGGTACCTTTATTAACTACTATGATGTGAGCAAATGTAACTTTTTATACCTTTAATAACTTAAGTTTATTGTTCCTCACTGTTATTTTCTATATTATGTAAAATACAATCGAGCCGATCGCCTGGTGCCAGGGTTGATAAATCTGCTTGAAATTCTATCATTTATCGGCTGCTATTTTGTGAACTTACTAGATTTCTTGGTGCGGGCATAGGAGTTTCATAAATTTTTCTTGTTGTATTTTGAGCTGCAATTGCACCTATCAATACAATATTTTACTAGAAGATAAGCGATGGACAGTGTCAAAACGGAGCATATAAAACCGAAGAATAAATCGTGCAAAATTGGAGTGTTGTTCTCACCATTCACTGGAAGCACTACCCCTGTGAGGAGTATTGGACCCCGTCTATTAAAAATGATGTATGCCAAAGCTACTGAGAGTATGGAATTCCATATCAGGAATATGGTATCACTGTGGAGATCGTAAGAATCTGCATATGAGAATTTACTCTAATCACCTACACTGTTAAGTATTTCTTGTATATTTTCATTGGTTGATGTAAGATTTAAGTGAGGTATAGTTAATGTCCAGTTACTGTTTAAACACTCTGAAAAATTTCGAAATTGAGGCGAGTAATCTTGATTCTTAGGATTAAGTACAAATGCTTTTAAATTTGACCAAGTTGATGGTATGATATGAATGAATTTTGCTTGATTAGGGAGTATCTCAGGACAAGGGTATCGTGTAGGTATTATTTGTTCATTTTTCATAATAAGATGGCAACTACAGGGTAAGTGAATCTTAACTGCACCAGGGGAGCTATAGGTTTGGTGTGAAAGTATAATGGTTGTATTAGGACATGCAGGGCCTTGTAAGGTATCTGCGGAGAAGCGAGGTCGATAGCAAAGTTTGTCGTGAAAAGGTTTGCACTGATGTAGGCCTGTGCCTGAAATTTGTTTTATTTGATTGTTTGAGAACTGAACATTTTTTGAAACTGCTAGAAAAATAGGGTGTAGTGATCAATTCAAATAATTCTAATATTGATAATGATTTTGTTGTTACTAAATGCGCAGTCGCAAAGTGGAAGTTGATAAAATTTTTAAATATCTGTTATCGGAATTGCTAGGCGTTGGTTAGGGACTCGTAGTTAGCTTTCTAGCTTTAATAGGTCGTGAGATAGGACGGTGGAATTTAGAATAGCGATGGGGGTTTTGTATTGTCTGCATGAGTTTAGGATTCCTTGTTTTCTAATTGCTATGTCATTTGAATTATATGTTTGAGGTTTTGAAATTGGTTAATTAAAATTCATAATTTAAAATTATTTTGTTGGTCTTGATGTAATAACATGTTACCTTTTAACGCATTTGCATATATTTCTAATTTCCACGGAGTTCTACTTTGTGTTGTACTGAAAGCAGTTACTATTATTTTTTCATAAGCTTTAAATTGTTTTGTACTTTCTGAAATTTCTGTAAGAGATTTTGAGAGACCTTTATTTAATTTGAAAATTTGTTTCCTTAAAATATCTTCCCTTTTTGTACTTGCATCAAACTTGTGTTCAGTAGCTACACCACAACACCAAGATAACCCTTCTCCTAAGAAATCTAAAGGTCGTCGACCATGAAAATAATTTCTCTCTGTATTTGTGAAATTTTATAAATAGTTTACATTCCAACTGCGATCTAGTGATTCAATCTCCAATTCGTAAGCATTTTTTAATAAATTTAGATATTGTAATATACTACATTCAGATTCTTTATCAGTTTTATTGGTGCAATAGCTCCTAAGTGTGGTTTTACTACTTCTTCTTTTTCGAACAATTGCGATTCATATATCAAGGGGATTGTAACTTCATAACTTACTGTCGATGGTAGAGCCTTCCAAAAAGCTCCTTTCGTTACTTCTAAGTGTTGAGGGTTGGCATTAATGGTTGCCAGTACAGACAAAACAATGAACCTGAATGAAATATAAATATTATTGAGGGGACTGGCATTATTTATAACTTAATTCTTCTCCTCAAGGAGTTGTTCTTAATCTATGACCTATATATACATGCCTGTGTGTATGCACATGACTATCATATACCTAATCTTAACTAGCTTATAGTTAACAAATTAGAATTGGATAAACCTAGTTATCCGGGGTATCTACTGATACCACTTCAGGAGTTTATGGGTCGTTGTATGGGAGAATACGACTAACATGTACTATTTCAATTTTACACTTTTTTGATAGACCTTTTCTTATTTGGCAATTTACCTCGCCTATCTTTTTCTCAATATAGTATGGGCCGCACTATCTTAACAATAATTTTTCTGATCGTCCCACTTTCCTAACAGGTGTGAATACCTTAACCTGTTCCCCTTTTTTGAATTGTAAATGGCGATATCTTTTGTCATATCTGATCTTATCCGTTACTTGTCTCTGTTTAATATTGTTTGTTACTGGATTTCGTATTGCTAATGCTTTTTCTCTTATCGTAATTGCGTTTTGTGAATTTTCTGCCTCCATTAGGTTAGCTTCCGTGGGCAAAATAGATTCTCAACCATAAACCAGCATGAATGGAGAAAATTTTGTTGTGAGTTCCAACTATAATAGGTTGCAGTAATCTTACTGGTTTTTGTTTTGTTGCCCTTTTCTTGCCTGACAATCTTTACACCCTTTTACAAATTTTTCTACGTATTTTTGTAGGTTAGTCCAATAGTATCTATTTTTAATTTTATGCATTGTTTTTGCTATACCCAAGTGGCCTGATAAAGTTTCGCTATGATGGGGAAATAATATTTCTCCTACTAGCGATTTTGGTAAAACCAACAAATCTTCTAGACCATCTGGAAATGTATTTTATATAATACTCCATCCTTTAGTCTAACATTTTTTGAACGTTTGATTATGACAATCGGTACAGAGTTATTAGACGGATTTTGTATAGCATCAATAAGTTGTTTTATTTCTTGGTCTGATTGTTGCTCCTTTGTAATGTGAGACGGTATAAGTAAAACAGTAGGTATATCATCTATATTGTATAAATTTTCATCTGCTTCTAAGACAGGGTTTGGTGACAGGCAGTCTGCATTTTTGTGTGCTATATCATTCTTATGTATTATTGTATAATCGTATTTAGCGAGTTTTAGGGACAACCTAGCCAGTCTACCTGAAGGGTCTTTCAGTGACCTTATCCAGCACAAGGAATGGTGATCACTTACTATTTTTACAAGCCGCCCATAGATTAAGTGCCTTAGATATCCCGGTATTCAAATTACGCTTAAACCTTCGAGTTCAGTAATGGTGTAGTTTTTTTCAGCTTTTGATAGGCTTCCGCTGATAAATGCTAAGGGGTGCAATTGATTATTATCATCTTGCAGTAAAATACCCCTAATTCCTGTTGTGAAGGCATCAACCCTTGGTTCACAACCTTTATTAGGATTAAAGTGTTGTAAAACTGGGGCTGAAACTAGCTTATTTTTCAATGTTTTGAATGCTTCCTTTTGAGGTTCTCCCCAAGTAAAGCCTGCTGTTTTCTTTATTGCTAGGTGTAATGGCCTAGCTACAATTAAAAATTTTTTAATGAATTTCCTATAATAATTACAGAGACCAATAAAACTTTTTTTACAGATTTTGGTTCTGGGAAGTTCTTTATGGCGGTAAGCTTGTCTTCACCGGGTTCCATCTTATCCTTACTGACCACGTGTCCTAAAATTTTTACTTTTGGTTTTGCATAGGTACACTTACCGGGGTCAAGTGTTAGCCCTGCACCCCTTAGTCTTTGAAAAACAGTTCTTAATTTATGCAAGTGTTCTTCTAGTTTCTTCAAAAGAACTACAATATTATCTCAATAAATAAGGATGTCTTTCCATTTCATCTTTTTAAAAACTCTATCTGCTAGTTCTTGAAATGTGGCTGGGGCATTACATAGGTCAAAACTTCTTCTTCCTTCTTCTAAAGTAGGTCTATGACAGGGGCGGCTGGTGTATAGGTGCTGCAGAGCTGCAGAACTGCAGAAAAAATTAGATATCTGTATATTTTCGCGACATAATAATTACTAAAATTTATTAATAAAATAATTTGGTTAGTTGGTGCAGCTAACCAAATTATTGCGTTAAAGTCGCATTCTGCCCGCCGTCCTCTATTGAGTAGTAGACCAGATGAATTATCTGGGTCTCTACGCGAGCGCGTCGCGGTACATTGAACTGGGCCACACGAGGTACTTCTCAGCACGGCTCGGCACACCCATCCTCCCCCTCAACTCCCGCGACAATCCACACTTGGCGCTCATAAATGCGCGAATTTACACGGTCAGTGAGCTGTATTTTTTCCAGCTAAGGCAACATCAGTGAATGTTTACTCCTTCCTACTTCTCGTACAGTTGGCGGGCGTAAATCGTACCTATTTCGTATTTCGTGTTAATTTGAGATTTTAAATACTGTTTTGTGAATTTGTGTAGTGATTTATTGTACTAATTATTAATATTTATATACTGTGATAGTGACAATGGATTTAGTTTATAATTTAGTTCATGTGAAGCGATTTTTTAAATACTCTTATGAAGAAAAAATTGATTTAAAAAACAATGGTAGGCCATTGCCCGATATTGTTATTGAGATTGCAGGTGTTAGCCACGGAAAAGCATATAAACGTCAATTTAATAGAGACATTTATTCGAAGAACAATTGGATTTGTGGGTACAACAAAAAAAAATGCGTTATTTTGTTTTCCTTGTTTACTTTTTGGCGGTGATAAAGCATGGACGGAGGTAGGGGTGACAGATTTGGTGCGCTTAACTGAAAAAATAAAAAAGCACGACAACTCCAAAAGCCATCTACATAATACAATGGAATTAGCTTTATTAGGGACAACTAATATTAAATGTGCAAAAGCATAATGATAATGTGACAAAAAAGATATACGTTTTGTCAAAAATTATAAACTGCATAAAGTTTTGTGGGGCCTTTGAACTGGCGCTGCGAGGACATGATGAAGCTGAAACCTCTCAAAACCCGGGGATATTTCCTGGTTTGATAAATTTTTCTGCTGAGCTTGATGTAACTTTAAGCGAGTATCTACAAAATGCTTCAGTATTTAAAGAGACCTCTAAAGAAATACAAAATGATCTTTTAGACTGTATATTAAAAGTATGTCATGAAGAAATAATTAAAGAAATTAACAAACCTTCATTTTTGGCAGTTATGGCAGACGAAACAACTGATGTATCTGAAAAAACTCAGTTAGTGGTAGTTTTAATATATATATTCTCGATGGTGAACCGATTGAACGTTTTTGGACATACCTGAAACCTACAAAATGTGACGCTGAAACTCTTTCGGAAAATATTTTAAGTGTTATAGACCCTTTAGTGGAAAATTCACCTTACAAGCTAATATCGCAAAGTTACGATGGAGCAGCGGTAATGAGTGGACAAGACGCAGGAGTTCAAGCAAAAATTAGACAAAAATATCCTTGTGCTTATTTTGTACACTGTTACGCACACCAATTAAACCTAATTATGTCTAAAGCCGCTTCCATAAATTCTCAAGTGCGTGTGTTTTTTGGAAATCTGAAGGACATTCCGGCATTTTTCAATAACTCACCGCAGCGAGTAGAAGTACTAAATACAATAGTGGGGAGAAAAATTCCCCAAGGTGCTACGACTCGATGGAATTTTAATATACGGTCTGTTAATGTTGTATTTGAAAATAGAGAATTGCTTATTGAATGTATGGAAGAAATAGAAGAAGAATTCCATAATGAAACCGTGTGCAATGCAGCTTCCTCTATTCGGCGAATGTTAGAAGATTCTGTTTTTGTTTTTTGGTTAACTTTCTTTCATCACGTAATGCCTCACATCGACATTTTGTTTAATCAGTTGCAGAAGAGAAAAATCGATCCAACCCAAGTAAGAAACGCTATCGACAATTTCGGAAAAAGCATCACCGGTATTCGGAATAATATTGATGACATCATTACTGAAGCCTCATCACATGTCTGCACGGAGCCTAAAGAAAAAAAAAACGCCCTCATAACAGCAAATTTGATCACCGTATTGCCGCCTTAAAAGTTTGTGATCTTATTACGAATTCTGCAAATGTCAGATTTATGTTTAAAGATCATCTAGTAGCAGCATCCCTTTTTTTACGAGCATTTTGCAGAGTATTGTGCTAAGTTTCCCGAAGACAAATTGACAACTACTTGCCTAGCTTATCCTACACTTAAAAAGGAGCGACTCAAAACAGAACTATCTGTTATCTATTTAAGAAACGATTGTAGAAATTTAAATGGTGCATTACCCCTTTTGAAATTTTTAACACAAAATAATTTAGACGAAACATTTCGGGAAACAAAAAAAATATTAGAAATTGTTGCAACAACACCCATGTCAACATCAGAAACTGAAAGATGCTTTTCAACTTTAAAAAGAATGAAGACCTTGTTTCGAAATTCAATGCCCCAGGATCGTTTGACAGCTCTATCGATGCTTTCCATTGAAAAAATATTTATTTCACAAATTAATCGCTTCAACGAGAAGGTTATAGACAAGTTTGCTTCTATGAAGGATCGCAGGATTGAATTGACTTTCAAAAAATAGGTGAGTAAATATTTGCAGAACCAGGGCCGATCCTAGCGGGGGTGCAGCTCGTGTCCCGCACGCGGGCGGTCAAATCAAGGGGTGGCCGACCGGCCGTGGTGCGACATCTATCATTGAATAGCGTAATGCCCGGTCGGTGAAATTCCGCGCGCCATCTATCAACACGTCGTATAAATCAACGGTTTATACAGTACATTTTACCAAGTACTAACACGAATAATACATTCGAATGAGAGCTGGCGGCGGCATCGTCAGTGCGACTGTGACAACCATCATGCATACTGTACATGTTACTTTATTTTGCTATTACCTATTGTCAAAATACTAAAAGCGTGCCCCATATACATATATTTTCTATCTATTTTTTTATTTTTTCTCTTAACCAAAGAATATGACGGCAAACATGAATGTTCTTCGAAAAGGTATTAAATTCCAAACATTTTTCTCGTGAAAGTCTATATTTTTGTATAAACGGATTTTACATAAAAATTCTGAAGTATCAGGAAAACGCGTGACCTTGAAAATTTTCAAAATTTTCGTCTGCGGCACAATTTTTTTGCGGCGCCAGTAGTTTGGATACGTTTTAAATTTACACGCGGGCGGCCAATACCCTAGGATCGGCCCTGTACTGAACACCCGTTTCATTTCATCACGAGCCGCCACTGGTCTATGACCTGTTCCTCTTCGATGAATATCATCGGTACTATGAGCTGGATCTGTTTTTAAAGAGGGTAGGCAGCTAACCTGGACTTCTAATCCTCCTCTTTCTTCCGGGCTTGGGACCGACAACAGTACTACTGGGCTACTCAATCCGCCCAGCAGCACTGCAATAGGTCAAAACTTGAAACGTTAAATTGATAGAGACCGTGCCCTTTAGCTATAAATGCTGTATATTGTTTTGAGTTCTCTTCTGTTTTAACTTGCCAATATCCGCTAAACATATCCAGTGTAGTAAAGTATTGTGAGTTGCCTAAGTATGTTAGTATATCTTCGATATTAGGTATCGGGTACATAGATTTTCTAGTAACGTTATTTAGTTTCCTATAGTCAACACAGAATCTGGTGTCACCATCTTTCTTTTTAACAAGTACAACTGGGCTAGACCAAGGAGAGTGTGATGGTCTGATTACGTCACTTTCCAACATCTCCTTGGTTTGTTTATCTATTATTTCACGTTCCTTTTGTGAAACTCGATACGGACGACATTTTATTGGCTCTGAGTTACCAACGTATATTTTGTGTTCTGTTAGATGACTTAAACCCATGTGTCTAGTTGAATATTCTTCAAATAGTTCGGGCAGTTTTTCTTTAAATTCTTTATTCTTTGTATGATTTATATCATGGTCTTCTAGGGTGACTTGTTCTCCTGACATTTCTGTGTATAATACTAAAGCTGTTCCTTGTGTGTTTATTATGTTTATGTGAAAAAATCTTAGCATAGTGCTTTTGAAAATTTTTGTTTTGTTATGCCCTTTACTTGTTATTTTAAAAGTTATATTTTTATCAGAAATTATAGGTGATTCCAGGCCAAGAAGGGAACGTGGAATTAGAAAATCTTCTTTTTCTTGAAAGTATATATTTTGTATCGTGTTAGGAGTATGTTGTGGAATTTCCAAAGAAATATCATATTCTTTGTTTGATTCTAAAATATAGTCCTTACTTAGGATTGCTGTAATTGGTGTCTCTTGTACATCTTTTTCTGAAACATCATATTCTTGTGTATTGAGTCTTATATTTTTTCGATGATTTTCGTGTATGATTAGAGTTGTACTTGTCGAGTCGTTTCTAATACTTATCGAGTTAATAATAGGCAGATTACAAACAAGAATATCAATTTCGACGTCCTTGAATGAAAGTATAAAATATTTTCCATTCTAGTTTATCTAGACCACAACCAATTCTTGATATTGCCAGTCTTTTCTTACCATCGTTCTTTATGAGGCTTTTTAACTTTTTCAAGCAGCGCCATAACGTTTCTAACCTTGGTTTCTCCTAATAATTTATTTCTGTGACTAAGTGATATATTCTTCTTCCTGTATATTCTGTTACCCCTACATCTCCTTAGATAAGGTTTTGATTAATTAGTTGGTTCCTTGCTTTAAATTTATTTTCTAAGCAATCCCTTTTCCCATTTTTAAGTCCTCTGAAATACAATGAGCCATTGCATATTGATTAGGTGTATTAAAAATGTCCATAGTTTTTTCTTGTAAATTAAGAAGCATAATTCCTAATTCATAGTTAACCGATAAGTTTATAAATGCCTGGAAGTTTGTTCCATTTTTTTTCCAGTTGGCTTTCTGATGGTTGAGTTGTATATACCTTTTTGGTTTCGACGGGGACTTGCCTGTATAATTTTCCTCTGCAGATATATTCTAATATATTAATAATTTTCTTAAATCCACTCCAGTCCATATCATCCCCTATTAGCAATCGATAATTCTGATAAAATTTTCGGTTCATACTATTTTTGAAGAATTGTTTAAAGCTCTCTAAGTCGAAGGTGGATTCGAATTCCCCAAAGAGTGCTTGCAGTTCATAATAATAGGAAATAATTGATGCCTTAGGTTTTTGCTTCCTATTGTAGAGAGGTTTTTCTAGAGTTCTTTGCGTATAATCACCCTCAAATTCTCTTTGGAAGTCCGTCTTTATTTCTTCCCATGTTTTTTAGCCATTATCAGCTAATTTGTACTTCCAGAACCATAAGTCTGCCGCTCCTTCTAGAAATGATTCTAGGTAGCAAATTTTCATTGCCTCATTCCACCTATTTGCTGTTGCTGTTCGTTCATAACTTCTCATGAACGATGTAGCATTTTTCGAGCATGGATTAAATGTTGGTGGGCATAAGAATTTTAGGGTTGCAGGTGTCCTTGGATTTGCTAGACCATCAGCTAGCGTGGTTTCAGCCATGATTCCGCTTTGTACAGGAATTTCTACTAGGTGTGTTACGGTTTGTGTATTACTACTACTACCCGCACTCTCTGCGAGAGTGTTTGTTCCTGTTTTAACTTGTTCTTCAACCCCAGTAGGTTTAGGGGTTACGGAGGTTTGTGAGGTACTTTCCCCAGAAGGTCTCTCCCTAGGCCGTCGCTCTGGGAAGATAAGTTCTCTTGTGTTATAAAAAGATCGTCTATTGTGGCTATTGGAGTAGATGTGGGTGATCTAGAAACTCTTGGTAATTTTGCAAATGGGTCCTCGGTTTCGAAAAGCTCCGTGTTACGGTATGGCAGAGTAAATGGTGTGTCTGCTTCTTTCTGCTTTCTTTTCCTCGTTCGCGATCTTCAATGTGATGGCTCTTGTTGTAATTTTTCGTTGATTCTCTTTAGACATAATATATATATATATATATATATATATATATATATATATATATATATATATATATATATATATATATATATATATATATATATATATATATATATATGTATGTCGGCGGCTGCAACAAAAAAATTCCACCCGCCTATGAATCCCTTCGTGGGAACCTAAAATGCAGCAGTGATATTTATGTCACCACTAAAATTACCATGTTCATTTGTATTTATTTGTTTATTCGTTAACCCCAAGTCATTACGAAGGTGATTTGTAGTTGTTTGGGCATATTGAATTTGTAGATATGTTTGATACATATTTTTGTTTATGTTAAGAATGTTTAAGATAGTCTTTAGCCAATAGGTGTTTAGGATAAAACACATTTCCTTATATGGGCAAAGTAACACGCTTATGGGGAGCGAACGAAACAAACCTGCTAGCCCGGGACACGGAATAAGGGGAGTTGAATTTGAGCTTTGAAAAAGAAAGCAGCACGCATACGGGCTAGCGGGGGCGGATCGTTAGTTACTTACCTTATTGTTTCTTTTGCATTTTATTCGGTAGATAATTACTTGGTTATTGCTAACACTCATTTTAAAAATTGTGTATTGTAAACTGACGTGTGTTCTCATATTACCTGTGTTAAATTAATAAAAGTGTCATAGGCGTACATTAAGTGTTTAAATAATATGTTCATGCGGCCGAAACCCAGAAGTGCCCCTGCGGCTCCGACATATATATATATATATATATATATATATATATATATATATATATATATATATATATATATATATATATATATATTATTAGGGGCATATACTCCTATGATAGTCATATTTCTTCCTCTTATTTGAATCGTCAATTTCATAATACGTTCGCTCATCGCTTCCCAAGATTTTATGTATTTTTGAAGTCTCTTGTGTATCATTATTGAAATTCCTGCCTTTGCTCTTTCACTTTTGTCAACTTCGCTGTATAAAAGAATAAAGTCATTACTGTTTCACTTCCTTGTCCTTTCTTTTTCGTTTCTGAGAGGATTGTTATATCTAATTTACGCTGGATACATTCTAGGACAATTTCTTGTTGTTTATTTCTTATTCCTTGTACGTTCCATATTCCTAAATTCAATGTCCATTTTCGTTGCTGTTTTCGTTTATTTTTGGATCCGTCCGAATTCCGAGGCATGTTTCTGGATGTTTTCGCGTTTTTAGTTGTTTTATGAGTCTAAGAGTCTAAGGTTGCTGGCCTTACGACTCAACCCCCATCCTTGAAGGACCAGGTATCTCTCTTGGTCTGGTCCTTCTCCCTTGACCTGTTCGACTTGGGTGTCTGGTAGTTACACTACCGTCGACCTTAGCTTTCGGGATCATTAGGACATGCAAGCCCTCTCACCGCGTCAAGGTGGAGATACATCGAGGAGGTATCGAATTTAATAATCCCAATAAAAATAGCAGAAGGAAAGATATTAAATATAGAACCATTACAGGCAAATCAAGCAGGTGGTAGGTTTGATGAGTTGAACTTTAACAATTCTTAAGTAGTTAAATTGTCCAATTCAGACTTTAAAAAAAAACGTGCTTATTCATGCGATCAACTTACCACCAACTTACTGTTGTTATAAACTGAAAAATGTGTTTCTCATTCTGTTACATCTGGGGTTCCGGTAATTCTGTGACGTCTTTGACAATATCTGGGAATATGATCCGTTTGAAATATTTATTGTTCTAATAAGTCTTTGCAAATGTCTTCTTTACGGTGCTGTAATGATTTATCTGAAATATTTTAAAGTGAACAACTCAGTACCTTGGTTCATATTTTTACCATATATTGCACTAAAAATATAACTGTCAATAGGCGTATATGATGCCACATGATAACTATTTAAGAAAAATTGAGAAATGGCTGAACCAGTGATATATGGCTTCATCAAATACTATACTGATATACAACGTGATAATGCAACATAATAATCATTGTTGAGTTTTTTATAAATACTATTAATAAAAATATTTTGTAATTTTAATTTCTGTAATTGCAGAATTTACAAGATTACATTGAGTGAATACATGAGCGCACCTGAATGTGTAAATTTCGTGTCACTTAGATACCCTGTATTTGTGTAATCAATTAAGCTTAAGCTTAATGGAAATGCTCCAAGTGATGGGGACATCACATAATGGATGTTTGGCATATTCATTTTAATTATGCTATTTTTTATCTATTTGCATGATATAATTTTATATATACATATGGCTAATACTTACCGTATACTTTTCATGATTTTGTTCATTAAATATCCTACATTACATTTATTTTACATCTATTTACTTTTGTGCTTATAATGATATAAAGCCTAATAATATAAATCCAATCACATAATTATTATTACATGAATATTTTTATTTTACCTTTATTTTGTGAAATGTATTTTTAGGGATGTCGTTGTGTGATAAATCTGTGAGGAATTCGCTTGAAGGAAAATGGATCAATAGAAAGTCTTGGGTATAATAATTATAATATTTATTTGTAATTGGTAAATGTAACATAACGTGGTATATTAAAATTAAAGACTAATAGCTATAACATAAAATTGGAAAAATGTACAGTCACAAATAAGCTACATACTACACAGAATCAGTCTTAAATAAACAATAAACAAAAATTTGCATATTGAATTATATGTATAAATAATTTTAACGAGATTGCATCAAAATCACAGCTCTACCGTACAAATATTGAACGTTACAGTAACTTTAAATGACACCTACAAGTTAAAATAACAAATAATCATATTTACAAATATTTGGCAACTAACTGTATCATAGTATAAAACCAAATGTTGGCGGCGTTAAATATTAAAACTGCACTAAATATAGTAACGAATATACCAGTGGCAAAATGTTGACATATTTTTATATAAAAATTGTACAATAAAATTGGCACATAAACTCATGATAACTGAGGTATATTTGTCATGGAAAGAATAATATCGCCTATTAACGGAAAATATATGTACACAACGACTCAATTCTAACAGCATAATTTATTACAGCTTACAATTCTAACAGTTATCAACAGAAAAATGTATATTTGGTTTTTTTGCATTACATTTTTAGTTTTTTATACATTATGTTCTGATGAACTTGAATTTAAAGTTTGTATATTCACAAGATATTTGCAATATAATCTGATATAAATATTTATATCTATGTTAATAACTGAGATTCTGAGGTATTATTGTTTTCAGCATTGTTTATTATCGGACAATATAATATAAAATAAACTTTGAGCGGAAATCGTCTTAGTTACTAAAGTACTACAAAATTAAATACAAATTAATATGTACAATGTAGTAAAATACTATTAAATCGATACAACTTTTAGAAAAGTGCCAAGTAACAACGAATAGATTTCTAGTGACACACACTAATTTGTGTTAACGTGCATATAATCTTTATGGAATGCAGGCCATTTTTGAATTAGATTTCCTCGAATGCGTCTCGCAGTGCTTCATCATCTGATCCTTTCTTACAAATCGTTTACCGCAAGTATCACAAACGTATAGCATTTGGCCAGTATGTAAGGACATATGCCTCCGAAGGTCCGTCTTGTGATTAAATTGTTTCGGGCAGAGATCGCATTTGTGCGGTTTATCGCCAGCATGTTTGGTGAGATGTTCTTGGTATGTTCTCTCGTATGAGAACCGTTTGCCGCACTTGGTGCACTTAAACGGCTTATCACCGCTATGATATGCCTTATTATGTTATGTGAGGTAGCAGGCTTTACTAAACGTTTTAGCACAAACACGACATTCGGGCACATTTGATTTAGTCATTGTGTTTAATTGAAGTTTTTCTTCAATTTTGATGTCTTCTGTTATCTGCATCTTGGATTCATCCACAGTTTGAAATGTTGTGTTATTTGCTGAGCTCTTGGTCAACAAACTAGGCTCATGATTATCATTATTGTGATTCGGGGGGTACTGGATTACGTAGTCATTTTGGGAGGCATGATCAGCGGCTGTGAGTAGCGTGAGCTTGTACTCATCGCTTTCCGTACGAGATATGCAATTTCTTGACTGTGACACATCGTAGGGTTTTGTGTAGTAGGTATAAGGGGCCGTTTCTGAACTCCGGCCCTCCACGTTCGCAATGTCATAATCGATCAATTCGTTGAGCTGCGCTTGAATTTGTGCAAAGCTATGCAGTGGTCGATTTTCTTCGGCTAGGATGTTTTCGTTCGTGAGTTGAAATTCGCCAGTAGTATTGAGGCTGCTGATAGCTTGCGTAACATGGGGGGCTGACCCATTTATGTACGTCTGGAGTTGGCTGTTGTCCATTGACATCACATGCTGCGGTGTTATATTGAATCCAGTGGTGACCATACTGATGGGGGAGGAACTGAGCGATAACACTCCCCTCGAATCTATGCTGTTGATTGAGAGGCATGCTTCCCCGTTTGGGTCATTCTCTTTGGACAAGTTAGATACACTAGAATTGCCTAAGTGATTTCCTAAAGGATTATGATGTTGAGGCATTGGAAAATACAGAGGGAGAGAGCATGACGTATTTAGGGCCGCTTGTTCATCATACATCCCGTTAGACTGTTGCAATAATGGCATCGCGTTTTGTTTCTCAAATTGCGAAGGCATGGTATAACTATCCTCATTACGAATTTCATCACCAGAGCTTTTAAATTGTGGACGATCGCCTTGTTTTTAAGGGATATCTCTGTTAGGATGGTAATTTGCATTTATTGGTAGAGCTGCCGAATCGGGTTGCTCATTAGACTTTACCGCGATTTCATGCACTGCTGTATTATAATGTCGCTTTAGATGACTTGAACTCGTAAACCACCTGTTGCAGACTGTGCATTTTCATGTTTTTGGTCTGCGAGATTCATTAGGTTTCCAGTTGGAACTCTTCTGAATGATGGAGGAGGGCATTTGTGAAGGATTACTAGAAACTTGAGAGCTTAAAGTCATGGGGGCGTTCGGGGCTAACAGCAGGTGTTCAATGGATTCATACACATGGGAGCGCTGGCCGAGGGGATTCATGCCATTTTCACCAGTTTCCTGTGTTGTTTCGGTAATTCTATTGCCCATAAAGTATTGGTTATGTATTTGAAGCGGGTGAAATAAATTTTGATCTTGTGAAAACATTGTGTCATCTGGAATGTTTTGTGAGAACATTTTCTTATCAGGGGAATTCATGAACTGTTGCTCCTGCTGATGTTGGAAAAGCTTCTCTTGTGGTTGCTGCTGTGGTTTTGTAGTCTGTTGTTGTAATTGAGACCAGGAATTCAGCAGCGCAGACATGGAATGCGCATTATGTGTGTTAGAATCATCAGACGGTCGTTTATCATCTTCTGGGAAGACATTTTGTACAAGTTTATGGGAATCAAGGTCAAGAATCTCACTTTGCATAGTATCTTCATGTTTCGCAGTGTTCGGTTGATCAAACAGAAAATGTTGATTAGGTTGATACTCCGTTGAAAGATGGAGCGCGGGTGTTACAGGATGCACCATGTTAAGATGTTCGATAAGTTGAGATTCAGACTGACATACATAGCCACACTTGTCACATGGTTTACGGCTGGTTGGCAGTGAAGCGTACGCAGAGCTTGAAAATGACACTTGTGCCTGCGGTTGTCGCCAGTCATAAGAGGTCTGTTGAGATTGTGGATGCGGGTTATACCTGTTAACAAAAAATACATTGTATTGAATTAATTTTTTAAAGTAGCTTTCACACTTCTATAATTTTATTATCAGGTAACATAAAACCCTCAGCATGTTATCTGAAGGTTAGACGTAACTTGATACTGCTATTTGTCTTATCATAAAACTAAATTGTAACCAATTCACGTTTATGATGACTTGCTGAAACTTTATTTCTTTAAATTAATCTTTTTCTTTAAATTAACCTTTTCTAATTTCTTTCTTTAATTTAATCTTTTGAAAACTGTATTTAGTATTACTTTCAATTATGTCACTATAATAACTCTCATAAAGTCACAGCAAAGCCGTCACACGGGCAGTATAGTTTTAGTACACATCAAAATTCTTGTTCGTTTGTAAATAAAATAAAATTGCTTTTACTTTTGCGCGCTCAACTATACTAACGGAAAAGTAATGTAATAGTGTAAAGAAAAATGTAATAAACGAAAAAAAAATGTTTCGTTTATTTTTCGTTTTTCGGCCTAAAAAAATGGTTTTAAAAAAATGTTGTCTGTGTGTATCGTTGTCGTTGTCGCCGTTGTCGTTGGTATTAAAATTGCTTGTTAGCATGATAACTCAACTAAATCGTGTCGGATCGATCGGGTTTTAACTGATTCTGATCGGGGACGTCTTCCAGATGACACCTATTGATTTTGAGGTGGATAGAACACACCCCACCTTGTCCATGTGTCTATTTGAGAAATGTTCCTTTTTAGTACGATAACTCAACTAAATCGTGTCGGATCGATCGGGTTTTGACTAATTCTGATCGGGAACATTTCCTAGACGGCATCTGTTGATTTTGAAGCGGATAGGACATACCCCACCCTATCCATGGGCCATGAGAAAGCACAACGGTGGACTATTTGAGAATATTTCTTTGTTAATACGATAACTCAACTAAATTATGTCGGATCGATCGGGTTTTGACTGATTCTGATCGGGGACGTCCCACAGACGGCATCTATTGATTTTGAGGGGGATAAAACACACTGTACCATGTTCATCGGTCATGAGAAAGTACAATGGTGGACTATTTGAGAATTTTTTTTTGTTAGCACGATCATTCAATTAAATCGTGTCGAAGCAACCGGGTTTCGACTAATTCTGATTAGGGACGTCTATCCTCAATTTCGATGTTTTACGTGCCGAAAAGTCCGTTTTAAGGTTTTTGCCTTACTAATAGCGTGGAATTCCAATTCCCAAAGTGAAGTTATAGAACAAGCTTAAAAAGGAAAGAAATGAGAAAGAAGAAAACTTCAAAGAAACAGAAACAATAAGACTTCAAAGAAGAAACTACAAAGAAACAAAGAAGTAAATCAACAAAAGAAACAAGAAAACAAGAAAGAAAATAACAGGGGAAATCGTAGATAGAACACGGAACCGCCCTCACTATTTGTGATCCTCCTGTGCAAGTCCATCCTTCCTGAAGACACCCCGCTTCCAGAAGACGGAGTTGCCTCACTGGTTGTGGACACTAGCCGGAAGACGTATGGAAAAAATCTGATAAGTCAAAGAATTGGCACGCACCATTGAAACATTTATTTTTAAGAAAAATTTATACAGGATATAGACCAAAAACTCTATTATCCACTCCACCATAATTTTTAATTTTATATAATTAAATAACTATTTAAAATATTTTGGAAGCTTAATAATTAAATTAACAAATTAAAATGGCAAACGAAGGTATTTTAGAACCTTATAAACTATCTAAAATTGTTTCAATTGTTCCGCAGTATGACGGAAATCAAATTTTCTTACAAACATTTTTAATTGCGCTCAAATGCGCTTTCGACGTGGCAGTCGATAATCAAATAATACTTTTAACGCTGCATGTCAAAAATAAATTTACTTTGAATTTCAGAAATATCAGTACTTTGAATTTCAGAAATATCATTTCTGAGATCAACCATTACCACCTAATTCACTAAATGTTAGGAAAATATGTACGTTTTGTAAACGAAATGGTCACACGGTAAATGATTGCCGAGCGAAACAACAAAGTTCTTCAACACCTTTTCAAAATGTTTCCAGGACTAATTTCCAACAAAATTTCAATCAAGCTCAGTGATCTAATTGACATCAATAAAACAGGCCTTCAGCTAATAAACCAAATCCAAATTATACAAATCAGTCAAGACCACCAATAATTAGACCTAACCCGAATTATAATCAACAAAGAGCTCACCATATAAATACAATTACCATCAAAATTATCAGACAGAACAATACCAAGAGTTAAATTCGAACGAACCGCCATCACCGTATCAACAAAATTGTAATTTTGCTCCAAACCAATACAGCTATTCTGATACTGCTCAGTATTTTCGGTTAACTACCCAAGGCCAAGATCATCTAACGGATCAACAACTATGCGATATAACGGAATTAGAAAACCAAATTCAAATAATGAATTTGAATATCCATCAACAGCTAGACGAACAAGTGTTCCTATAAATAGAGGAATATCAAGTGCTCTCTATTATTAAAATGAAAAATTTATATTACATTGAAGACGCCATTAGAAAATTTAAAATATTAATAGATACAGGTACCGGACTAAAATTGTTTAAACGTTTTCCCGAAAACGTCATAATACAGGGAAGTACAGATAAAAAAAATTTAATTAATGAATCTACACTCGTTCCATTTACTCTCGAAAATCCTCATAAAGTTTATACTCAATTGATATTGAATTCGATGGATTACTAGGATTCGATTTTCTAGAACATTACAACTGTATCATTGACAAGAAAACAGACAACTAATTACTAATCTTAAAACTGTACCTTTACTCAAAGATACAGAAAATTCCAATAACGTACAAAATAATAAAGAACAAAATGTTCAAAATAAACTATTTGCTAATAAAATTTCTATTAACCCTCGTACAGAAAAGACTTCTAAATTTCGATGCAACCTTGTAAACAACGAAGCCATACTAACAGCTATGGAAATAGATAAAGTACGACATCCTAATGCACTAGTCAAAATTAATAATAAAGAAGAATTTTTTGCCTCTGTATTAAACGCAAACGCAGTCCCAAAAATAATAGATTTTTCCGAAATTAAATTAGAACAAATTCAAAATTTTTCTTTACATAATATAAATGAATATAATTTCGATAGAGGTGAAGAAATAAAACAGCAACTTCGTTTCGACCATCTGAATGAGGAAGAGAAAGAAATAATTACCCAACTTGGCCTAGAATTTTCAGATATTTTCTACTTCGAAGGAGATATTCTGACATTTACTAACGAAATTAAACACTCAATAGACACTAACAATTCTAAACCCATCTTTACAAAGTCATATCGCTACCCTCAAGTTCATAAAGGGGGAGTGAAAAAGCAGGTATCAAAAATGTTAGAACAGGGTATCATTAAACATTCGAATTCCCCCTGGTCTTCATCGATTTGGGTTATCCCTAAAAAAAACTTGATACGTCAGATAAACAAAAATGGAGTGTTGTAATTGATTACAGGAAACTCATTGAGTTAACTGTAGGAGATATATAATCCCTACCAAACATTTCTGATGTTTTGGACCAACTTGGCAAATGCCAATATTTCACCACCCTTGATTTGGCCTTCGGTTTTCACCAAATTGAGATCGAATCCAAAGACATTCCAAAAATCGCTTTCACAGTAGAAAACGGACATTTTTAGTTTAATAGCTTTCCATTCGGTTTAAAAAATGCCCCGTCAACTTTCCAAAGGGTAATGGATAATATCTTGATAGGAATCCAAAACGAGAGATGCCTCATATACATTGACGACATAATCGTATATTCCCCAACAATCCAGGATCACGTTTCACGACTTACGGAAGTAAACGATTACAAAAAAGCGAATTTTGAAATTCAACTGAACAAATGTGGATTCCTTCGTAAGGAAGTTGCATATTTAGGTCACTAATTAAAATACGAATGTATCTAAAATTTTCCCCAAACAACTAACCAGAAGGAAATTAAATAATATCTTGGCCTCGGCGGATATTACCGACGATTCATAAATAATTTTGTCAAAATTTCAAAATCTCTCACTAAATTATTACAAAAAGACACCCCTTTCATTTTCGATTCAAAATATTTTAAATCTTTCGAAGATTTAAAACAAACCCTCATTTCAAGCCTCATACCCAAATTTTGACGAGCCATTCTTACTTACAACAGATGCGAGCGCTTTTGCGATCGGTGCTGTACTTTCGCAAAGTCCTATAGGTAAAGATCTACCCATAGCTTTCGCCTTCAGAACTGAAAAGGACTAGCGCAGAAACAAAGTACTCGGTAATAGAACGAGAACTCTTCGCTATTGTCTGGGCTATAAAACATTTTCGCCGATATATATTTGAAAGAAAATTCAAACTAATAACAGATCACAGACCTCTTACCTGGCTTTTCTCTATGAAAGACCCCGGTAGTCGTCTAGCATGCTGGTGTTTAAAACTTGAAGAGTATGACTACCAAATTGAATACAAACCTGGCAAAATAAATAAAAATGCGGACACATTGGCCCGTATCAAAATTAACCAATTCCAAAAATGTGTAGATTTCGAAAACAATATTTCAACATCAAATACAGATGACGAATCAATTAGTTCGGAAAATACCAAAATTTCACCGGCATCCATTATACAAGAATTAGATATATTTGTTCATTTATATAAAACCCAGTTATTAATAGACTATTCTAAAATCAAAACTATATAAACTATACAAACTATATATACAAAGACTATACAAACAATAAATTATTAGATAAAGTACATAAAGACATAATAACATTTTTCCAAAAAGACAAACTCGAAAACTTACATTAAAAGATAATTGAGGATATTTTCGAGGAAAAACCAAAGTTTATCCACAACAAAATTAATATCGTCACTAATAAAACGGTGAAAAACCGAAAATATATTGTTTTACTACCCTTCGACACCGAAGAGATAATTGAAACAATGTTCAATTCTCTCCATAAAGACAAAGACATTTTTGAATGTTCAAAAACGTATTTTGTTGAAAATAATTTAGAACTGCCAATACTTGAAATGTTATAATTTATTTTCACTGAAAAAGACTTAAACTTAGTTGCCAAAACATAACTAAAACGCATGACGAAGATCAAATTCCGATAATATTAGATCAAAACCACATTGGAAATGCAAACTTGCACAGCAGAATAAACGAAACCATTCGGATAATATGAAATAAATATAACTAGCCGGGTCTAACTAAAGATGTAACTAAATTTATTCAAAATTGTGAAATATGTCAGAAAACAAAAACTTTACGAAAAAATTTAAATAACCCCTTGGTGTAAACTAAATTATGTTTTAACCAACAGGAATGAATTAACTAAATTCACTCAAGCGTACCCATTAGAGGATAAATCCGCTAAATCAACAGTAAACATATTACTTTTATATTTCCAGAATGTTGGTACTCTGCCTTGTATCTATTCGGATTACGGTAAAAAATTTGACAATGTACTACTCCTAAGACCTATATACCTTATAATATGATATGAAACTAATATTTTCTAGCGTTAGCCACCCTCAATCCAACGGATCTATTGAAAGATTTCACTTCACACTTTTAGAGATGATTCGTACTAATCAGGTTGAAAATCCTAATGAACACCCCCTAAACATAATTCCTTACGCTGTTATTTGCTACAATAACTCCACAAATAAAACACACGGTTTCTCTCTATACGAGCTAGTATTTGAACATACGTCCAGTCGCCCACCTGAAACCTTGTATAATCAAAAAGAACTTATTTCAAAATATATACGAGACGAAATAGAATCTCGTACAATTAAAAAATTACACACGTACAAAAACTGAGCTTTAAAAAGAAAAGGCTAAAATACGATTCGATAAATACATTTCAGAACATCCTACACAATACAAAATAGGTGATAAAGTCTATGTAAAAAAGTCTCAAATTAAATACAAATTGCGTAATAAATTTAACGGTCTTTTCGAAATAATTAAAATCTTTCAAAATTCTGCAATTTTAGTAAATTTCGAAACGTCACAAATAACAAAAGTCAATTTCGACAGAATGAAACTATATTTTGAAAATTAAATTATTTTCAGGTTTCTTCTGCTGATTAGCAGCAATATCCCAATACACCATTACTCCAATAAGCAACACAATTGGAATATACTATTATCGAGACAGCGAAATCGTCTAATTTCTATCCAAGAAAAACTGAGCGAAATTTATTTTGATACTAACGTTATAAACGTGGAATTCTCAATGGTATTGGTACAATATTCAATTACAGGAAATTTAGATTCCGAAGAGGGAGAATACTATATGAATTGCATCAATAAATTAACTAATGACGAACATCAAATAGAAAATTTAATGAAAAATCAAATTTCAGTAACGACATCGGTTATAAAGAACTTTAACTCTACCTTACAAAAATTGCAAATTAATGAGGCCACCTTCAATAGAGATATGAAAATAATCTCAGACACAATTTATAGGAGAGCAGATAAAATCAAAGTAATAGAAGCAAAATTAAGATTGTTAGAAAAATGTGAACTTATATTTTATTGCATTTATTATTTAAAGTATCTTTCACACTTGTATAACTTTATTATCACGTAACATAAAACCCTCAGTATGTTATCTGAATACTAGACGTAAATTGATACTGCTATGTGTCTTATCATAAAACTAAATTGTAACCAACTCACGTTTATGATGACTTGTTGAAACTTTATAATGTTCTTTCTTTAAATTAATCTTTTGCAAATTATATTTCATATTATTTTTAATTCGGTCAGCATAAAACCTATAAAGTCACAGCAGTCGGTATACGGCCAGTATAGTTTTAGTACGTATTTCAATTATATTCACACATCAAAATTCTTGTTCCTTCGTAAATAAAATAAAATTGCTTTTAAAAAGTTTAAATCGAGACAAGTGATTTAACATACCTATATATGGCATTTTGTGCAGGGTTATTATAGCCATATGGATCGGAATATTGTTGTTGGTTCTCGTTGGATTCAACAGTAAAATATTGAGGATCTGAATAATTAGAATAATTATTTTGTTGATGCTGGGCCTTCTCCTGTTGCATATTTGGAAAATTTTTCTAACTTTTTAATTTCTGGTAGTTGAGGAAATTTAGTAAGAAATCTGAATTATCGTGATTTTGATATGGAGAAGATGTACTTCAAGATGCATATGCACTTTATGAAGAAGATGTACCCGCACTCGATTAAAGGTTATAAGTAACAAATAAATATAGAGCTCTGAACGACAAATACAGCTGTCACTTTTTTATATCACAACATGTCAATAGCTCCTATTACCGGCGTAGAACGTTTATAACATAAAATATAAAAGCGCACAATAAACAAAAAAATACAAATATCTCGTCAGTCCGCTTAGCACTTTATACGATAGATTTTGGTATGCTCAAACACGAAACAAAAGTGAACACTTGCATCTTTAGGATAAGTACTTTCATAATATTTATACACAGTGAAATATTACATTTGGAATGGAGGTGCTACTTATTAGGTTTAGATATAACGTAATCAGATAATTTGAAAAAAATATATATTTAAAATTTCTTTAAACATTTAAATAAGCGATTAAAACCGAACACCGGTTCTCCATAGTTTTATGTAAAAAATATTTTGTTAGCAAACAAAATAATTGCACAATACTCTTTTCTTAAAGTTCAAGAGTCTTGAATTTTTTAAAGCTCAACAATAATTTTTGCTAATAATGAATAACTAATATAATAGTTATTAGTTTTTAATAACAGATAATATTAATATAGACAATTAATTATTAAATAACAGTTATGTTATATAAATTATATGTATAGGAAAATAATTTTTAACTTTAAGCAAATAAATAAGAGTAGGATAGCACCTCACAGAGAATCATATCAACGCTTTAAAGACCACACAAAACTTCATAGTTCATAAGTTCAACCTAACGTGTTGAAAACCGATTTACTGTATTATGTCTAGATCACTATACTATGAAATGTGGTGGTAATTAATGTATTTTGTAATTGTTTCAGTTTAGAATTTTTATATTAAAAAAATCTATACACTATAAAAACTAAGATCTATGAACTATAAAAACTAAGAAATACCTAACTCAGGAATAAGCAAGGTTTTAGGATTATATTTATCGAAAGAAATCCTATGAACATTCATCTTTGACTTAGAAAACACTGCATATTAATACTCTAAATTTTAATACAGTTTCAACCACGATTAAAGTGTAAGCCACATAGAAATTTTTGTATATATATTTGATTACGAGATATTAAATAGTATCTGGTTCATTCCGAGAGATTTATAAAATGGAGGCAATATTTAAACGTTTATCACTGCACCGTCTGTTCATTGTTTTTTATCATTTAAAAAACATAGCATCGTCTCAAAATTTTTACTGGGTCCTGTATATATAAGTATTCTAAACTATATTACTAAGGAATAATAAAAAAACAAAATGAATCTTATTAATATGTGCGTAGAATACTCAAATTAATAGGTATTAATGGTATATTCTATTTCAGTATTCCATTATGCAGGGCGAAAACTACTCATGGAAAAAAATATTTTTGTCACAACTTTATGTCCTCATCAATATGTAAATTATGTTTAACCGAAATTTTAAATATGCAAAGTAATTCTTGTAAATGTGGAATAAGGTGTTTTGTAAATGGAACACCCTACATGGTTTTATATTATTAAATTCCACTTGGTGAGTTGCATGAAGGCAATTCTTAGAAGTTATTATTGCATATCTATTACAATATATACGACCACTAAGTCGAAGTTTTAAGATTTAAATTATTGTTAAAATTTTAAAATTTATTTATTTAAATTAAAATTTAAATTATTTTATTATATTATTATTTATGTCATCTACAATTAACAAATTCAGTCAAGAAGACGAAATGGTATATGGTACTAATAAACCTTCAGCATTTCAACGAATGCCTATAGCATTTTTTGGGAAACTGAGTACGAAGTTACGCTTTGATTCAAGAGATTGCTTGTTTGATTCAAGATATGCAGTTCATATAAATGTGTTCTAATGTATACGATTTCAGGATATAGGATACTTTAGAAACTTTTAAAAATAATATATCCAAAATATATATCCAAGATGCTGTAGACACTAGGCCAACAGTAACTTTATATGCTTTATGTGTTTTCAATGCTCTAGTCTTTAAAATAGTATTTGTACTAAAGTTTTTAATTTAATTCAAGCAATCAATGCAATTAGATTAATTTTAAGGCTTAATTTAAGATTTATTTAATTTATAACTGTTAATTTAAGATCTTAGAAAATTTCAAGGATAATTAATCCAAAATGGTGAAATAAAACCAACAATGACTTTATATGCTTTGCATACTTTTAATATTTTAGAGTCATTTAACAAAGTTCTTTCATCAAAAAGCCTTTAATTTTGTTCAAGCAATTAGTGCAACTAACCATATTCAGGTAATATTTATGTTGTATGAATGCGTTATCTATGAACCACGGGAGTTTTCCTTAATACAAATAGCGACGGTTATGTATACCTACCTATATTGTACACAGAGTACGATCAGGCCGCACGTAAGAGGCGCACTACGCTTGAGGATAATGTAAGAGAAATGACGTAATAGTGCAAGTGCGCATAGCATTCTATTTAAGGTAGATGGTTGTGGGCCTGAGGGGCGGATGCTTAGACATTGGTAAATAAGTGATGTAAAGGTATACATGTGCAAGTTGCTCTATTTAAGGCAATTAGACATACTAAATAATATCAAAATTGTAATAAATTATGCTTTATCAGCAGCTTTAAGGCAATTAAAAACAATTGCTATCGAGTTTTACTATATAAGGTGTTAACAAGTGTAACTTCCATTACATTAACAGTTGATAGTTTTGTATTTTAAAATGTAGATGACTTTAAGTGTAATAAACTATGATTTAATATAAACAGTATTTGAGGTAATGAATTTGAATTTGATGTAATTAATAACGATAAAGGATAACAAATAGAGTGCAATATGATAAGCCTTTACGTGACTTGTGTCCCCAGCCGTACCAGCTGTAGATATAATATGTCCAGTCCTTAACAGAGCATGTAGACGTGCATGTACACGCAATTTAAAATATTTATCACAGTTTAAAGGCGTACTTGGAAGTTTTTCTGTCTGAACGGTAGTAAAAAAATGAATACTAAATCTGGGACCAAGAAGATTTTCAGTTTAGCGCTCTCACAGCTGAGCCATTCAAATAAATCAATAATTTTAATTAATCTGGACTATGAATATTACAATATATTCGTTAAATATGCCACAATAAGATATGAAAGAAACCATTTTTCAAATCATTGCTTTCATAAATCGAGAAGATTTGTAAAGAATTTCAGGGAAGATGCGTGCTTTTTAAATATCCCGATATAGAACATTTCTTTAAATTTATTATAATAATTCTAACATAATCGAAGTACGAGTCATAATATACCATAGTAATTTCATAATCGTGAATGATTATTATAGCCTCGCTAGAAGTGATGAATTTTAAAAATTGTCGATAGATTTAGGACACATACGATTTCTTTTAATACAAGAAATCATTTTATGTGTACTTATCTACAGTTTTTACACTTGCTTAAGTATATCGAAAATAACTTTAGCGATAGAGAGAATAGTCTCATAAAATTGTCCAACATCATTGGTCAGCGTAACTGATTTCTGAATTCATCAGATATCAAGGTGGATTACAATTTTAGTTCAATAGCTTTCTTATATTGAACGACTATCTCTCACGAATCTTAATGACTGAAATTGGTACTAGCAAATTATTGTGTTCATCGTATAGCAGCACAATACATTCAGAGTTACGCAACGTATTGAATTCAATAATCTTAATAAAAATGACAGAAAGAAAAACGTCAAATATAGAATCATTACTATCAAAGCAAGTAGATAGTAGGTTTGATGAGTTGTACTTTAATAATGTTAAATAGTTTAGTTGTTCAATTAGGCCTTTTTTTAAAAACATGCTTATTCAGACAATATCGCTAGACTCAACGCGATCAACTTAATGGTGTTTCAAAAGTTGTACTTTAACAATGTTAAATAGTTTAGCTGTCCAATTAGGCATTTTTTAAAAACATGCTTATTCATACAATATTGCTAGTCTCAACGCGATCAACTTAATGGTGCTTAAAAACTTTGTAGTTCATGTAATATCGACAGTCTCCACCAAGTAACTGTTGTTATAAACTGAAAAATTGGTTTCCCATTCTATTACATCTGGGGGTCCGATTGTTTTGTGATATCTTTGACAATATCTGGCAGTATTTATTATCCATTTAATATAATTGTCATTCTAATAATTCTTTGCAAATGCGTTTTTTTTTTACGGTGCTGTAATGGTTTATATTAAGTACTTTAAAGTGAACAACTCAGTACCGTGGTTCATATTTACACTTTATATTGCACTAAAAATATCACCCATTGTTGGTCTACCCTTGTTCTTCTAGATTTAAATAATTTAAATGACAGTTATTATAACAATATATATTAAAAACTGCGATTTTTACAGTAATTTCAGTGTTTTTTTTTCTGAAAATTTAGCACCATCTAAAACCCTTGATCTAATTTTTTCCTATATTTGCTAAATGTTCTTCTGTTAAACTAAATCTGCTGTTATGGACTTTATACTTTCCCTAAAATTATTAAAATTTACAGTAAATGATGTTACCTCAAGACCACCAACCTACCTAGTGTTAATATCTTGGTCACATATGTCGAATCTGACATTAACTGATTTTAACACTTGCAGCTATAATTCTGCGAGCAGATACGTTTTGTTTTGTTTTAATATCAGGTTGTGCAGTGGTGACTGTTCATTATACGGACACCATGTTCATTATATATGGGCACTGTTCATTATAATTAATTTCAAACTGTTTTACTAACTCTCTTTTATTTGTTTAGTTTATTCTACAAAGGTAAGAAAGTCACAGCTCGTTTTATATATTCTCATTAATATTATATATCTTGTCAATATTGTTTTTGATTACATTTATATTTTATGGGAAAAACAATACAATATTATAATAACCATCACACTAGAAATGTTCCCTAGATATTCAGAGTTAAGGAAATATTTAAAAATTTTCAGATTATGCTAACAATAAGATATCGGTTTATAATTTGGATGTGCCACTAAATAATTATCTAACAGCAGTCTAAATAATTTAAAGTGCTCTCCATTACTTCCATATCTGCCACTTTTATATTACTGAATTCCATTATACCCGTTGATGTAAAATATTCGTTCAATAGAAAGCATAAGATATGTGCCTTTTTGTAAAATAAGAATGTAATAAAATATTTCATAATGATGTTTTCCCAAAAAGCTTTTTCCAACATATTCTATTCCTATTAACACTTTCCAAAATGTTTTATTTCTATTCACCTTAGATATTTAATATTTTAACCGGTCTCAAACCAGTAAAACTATTACAAACTATGTTCGGGTGACTATTGGAAGGCCAGGACAACTTCTAACCTAAGTTGACTTTTATATTCAGTATTTCCAAATAAAATTGTTAAAGAAGTTTTTGTCTTAATATGTATGGTTCGAATTAGTATTATTATCAAACGATTATTAACGATCATGTTTCCATATTTCTTGATACCTAATAATACTACAGACTATAAGAACATATTTTGATACTTCTGAAGACTTGCATCGGAAAAAGACTCAACACTACTAGCGAGACTATAATAATTACGTTTTTAAAATTACTGTGGAATATTATGCTTTGTACTTCGATTATATTAGAATTATTAGAAGAAATAAAAAAAAAATACATTTCTCAAATTGTATCAGGATATCTTAAGAGCACGCATTTCCCCATATTATCTTAGGGAGATCGCTTTAGATGCCGAGAGTGTCTGAATTATATCCATTACAAAGATTCTCGATGTATAAAACACGTGATTTGAAAAATGGTTCCTTTCATATGTTATTGTGGCATATCTAAGAAATATATTGTAAAGTATATTTATAGTCCAGTTTAATTAAATTATTGTTTTATTTGAATAACTCAGTTGTGAGAGCGCTAAGCTGAAAATATTTTTGGTCGGAGATCTAGCATTCATTTTTTACTACTGCTCAGACAGAAATACTTACCAAGTACGCCTTTAAACTGTAATATATATTTTAAACTGAATGCTGGTCGATCATATTTCTAAGCACTTAAAACGGTTAACTCAAATTAAATACAATTTTATAAAGAAATACAATAATATGTGAAGGATTTCATAACTTATTCTTTAAATTTAACTGTAGTGTATTTAAATTAAACTATGTTTGATAACCTTTTCTGCAGTGAGAAGATACACTCATGTTTAATAACATATGGATCAATACGAACAGTATATTTTAGATAGGATGCTTCTAAGTTATATGTTAACACTTGTTTATACTTCATTTTGTTCCCACATTTAGCAAAATGCTTTCACTGAATATTTATCTCATGTTCATCGAGCAAACAAGGAGCTACTAAATTGATCGAATCTAAAATATTTAAGTTAAAACAATTTAATCTTGGCCATAGCGTTTAATAAGTGACATATATTTTAAGTTTTTCGATATTAATAAATTCTAAATAACAAAGTTCTTAAATTCTATCTTAACTATAGACACCTAATTCTAAAATAAAATACATATTTTAAAATGTGTTGATTAAACTAGGCTTTTTCTTTGAATTATCTTCGTGTTTTTATTTGTCTACATTGTACATACAGTACGACTGTTTGTAGACATATGGATAACATGAAAACAATAATAATTATATAAGCTACTTGATTTGAAGAACAAAATTACATAAATTATTATTTAAAGTACTTTTTTTATATTGATGTTTATAAGACATCCAAAGTAACTTGTTTAAAAGCGGGGCACTTCTCTAATATTGTTGTTTGCTGAGGAATTTAAACGTATTTGTTTCCTAAATGATAGAGCCTTAATAACCACTCGTGTGGTGCAAAATTCCGAATGAGATTTAAAATTTCAACTTCCCTGGAAGTTTTTGCAAAACTAAAAATCCAAAAAAAGTGATGTCTAGTCTGTCTATACTGACTATACTAGTCTGACTATACTACCGGAGTTGAAACACTATTGGAAGTGTCACTGACATTTAATAAAATAATATTAGATTTTAACTGAAATGTAGAGTAATTAAATTTCTCTTTATGTCGAATAGTCGTCTTTTAGATCGCAACTTGTAAATAATATTTTTTGTAATGTTCCTTAAACTATTATCAGTTGTTTTTACGAGTTGAGATAATTCTAAATCGCGTTTTTATAGACTGTATTATTTTATATGCTGTGCAAACTTACCCTTACTTACTTACTTTACATTTTACATCAGAGAACTGTATGCAGGAAAGTAGGTAGAAATGTAGTTACCGATAAAAAGGAGAATCTGACACGTTTTATTATAATAATTAACCAAATGATGTGTTCATTTAACTTCAACCAACAGTTTTTAAACATCATGTATATTTCTAACTTCTAAGTAAGACCGATAAAGCAACTAACAATTACCCACTAGTTTCATAGGTATTCAATATATATTTTTTGCCACCAAACAAAAGGACGTAAAAACATAATATCATTTTCACCTCTTTTATTTTATAGCTGATAGTACGATGAATATATCACGTCTTTATTTTTTTAAATAAATAATGATATATATATATATATATATATATATATATATATATATATATATATATATATATATATATATATATATATAATTTTTTAATTAGTTATACGTAAAAAATAGTAATTATTGTTCAGAAAATATTTTAATATTATAATGTATATATTTTGTAAATAATGTAGTAAGTAAATGTAAATATGTATATATTTAAATATGTTTGTCATTTAAGCATATATTACTTCCATATTTGGAAACCAATATAATGACGTCACCGAATTTTTTTCCCAGAAACATACCCATATTTTAGCATATTTAAAAATAGCTAATTTTTGTGAACTTTTGTAAAGAAAAAAATTTGATATATTTTCAGTTAAAAAAATTATAAGCAAATTTGTAAAAAAAGTATTATCAAAAATTCGCAATCATCACGATTTAAATAAGTAGCATTTGGAAACAAAAAAGTCGTATCTGTAATAATTAATCTAATGGTTGACAAATATTGTTTTGTTGTCATTTGACTTTGAAATGTTCACGCACAACGAAAAAGTCGATATGTTATTAGTTTATGGGGAATCTCAAAAGAACCATAAAAGAGTAGTTCAGTTGTACGCCCAAAGATATCCCGTACGTGTTATTCCAAACTTAAAAATACTTGCAAGATTGGTATGCAATTTACGTGCAAATAAGGAGGCATTTTCTTCTCGAAAAAGAAGAAAAATTGTTAAAAGGGTCAATTCTAACAATACTGTTGCCACTGTTTTGCAGTATTTTGAAGGCCATCCAAGGAACTCGATTCGGCAAGCCTGTCGTGAGTAGAATTCATCGTCGTAAAATTCATAACTTAGAACACTTGTCAGATCAACATCAACAAACGAAGAATTAATTATGTTGCCCAAGTGATGGTAAACTTAGAGATCAATGAGAATCGGTTTTTTTCGGCATATGTTGTGGACGGACGAAAGCCGTTTTGTTAATAACGGTAAGTCCAATAAAAAAAATGAAATGAAATTTTTGGGCTACTGAAAATCCACATTTTGTCAATCCGATTGAAAACCAAGGACTCTTCGGAATTAATATAAGTGGCCGCCTAAATCACCGGACGTGACACCACTAGACTACTTCTTGTGGGGATCTTTTGAAAAATAAAGTTTATAGAACACCATCTTTTAACTTGGAACATTGGAAAAGAAGAAATCAGAAATTCTTGCGATGAACTATCTAGAAAAATGTTTCGTAAGGTTTCGGTGAGAGAAGTAAGACGGAGATTGGATAAGTGTTTAGAAATAGGAGGTGATCACATTGAAAATTTGTTATAATGATTGCCTACATACCTTGTTTCTCTCTGTGGCAATATTTGTAACATATTGTGTATTTTGTAATGTTAAATTAATAAATAATACTAATTGATAATGTTTAATTATTGACAGATGCGACTTTGCCATTTGTCTCCAAAGGTTACTTAACTCTAAAGGTTTAAATCGTGACGATTGCGAACTTTTTTGTTACAAATTTGCTTATAATTTTTTAATGGAAAAAGATAGCAAATTTTTCAAAATGTGTTCAGAAAAATTGTCTCTTTTTAAATATGCCAAAATATAGGTATATTTCTGGGAAAAAATAATTCGATGACGTCATTACTTCAGTTTTCAAATATTGAAAAATATGTAAATTTGGCTTAACATGGACCTTATTCAATCCTGTTTAAGAACCTCTTTTCAGATTTTCTCTATCGTTTTTCCTTTTCTTACAATAGAGCTGAGACATCGTGTTTCGCTCACCCTGTACACATGCATGCATATGGGAAGAGTAAATAAATTAAAAGTTTTCCCAGACTTATACCTAATTGTGTCAAAAACAACATCAATTATCAGTGACGTTAAAATTATTTGTTCATTAATTATAATCTTAAAAAAATTATTAAGTATTATTTTATTCAGTATCGTCTCCAAATAGACGTTTAAGTTTTTCTGCCAATTTTTCATTAGAATTTTTATTTAAGGAAGATACTGTTTGTGGAGTATTTTTGTCTGGGAAAGCGAAGCATGGGCTATTTGGTGTCAAGCTACGTGTTGTCAAATTGTTGATTTATTTATAAATAGTATTAAACAAAATATTTGTAATTTTAATTCCTGTAGTTGCAGCATTTACAAGATTACATTGAGGGAATGCATAAGCGCCCTTATAGATATAAATTTCGTGTCATTTAGACACCCTATTTATGTGTATGCAATTAAACTCAAGTTTAATGGAAATGCTCCAAGTAATGGAGACATAAAATAGTCCATGTTTGACATGTTTTTAATTATGCAAATATATTTTATTAAAAAGAAGTAGAAACGTAAATTTATTCGAATGATATAAATTTATAAATAGACATAGGTAATACTTGCCGTATATTTTTCATAATTTTGTTCTTTAAATATTGTACCTACATTACATTTATTTTACATCAATTTTCTTTTGTTCTTATATTAATATAAAGTCCAATAGTATAAATCCAATCACATAATAATTATCTCATGAATATTTTTATTTTACCTTTATTTTGTGATATTTATTTTTAGGGATATCGATGTATGATAAAACTGAGTAATTTGCTTGTGAAGAAATTAATCAACATATAGTCTTGGATGTAGAATTGTAATATTTATTTGTCATCGGTAAATGTAACATAACGTGGTATGTATATTAAACTTAAAGGCTAATAGCTGTAACATATTTTGGCGATAGCAAGGATAAAAGTGCTTTTTGCCTCGACCGGGAATCGAACCCGGCTCTGACAATTTCCAGTTAGGTGCTCTGACCGCTGAGCTATCGAGGCACACTCATCATCCTTGCTATTGCGCCAATTTTAACGCGTCACTACAGTACTCCCTCCCTAGAGACATGGTTTGTCTCGATACAATTAACGGATGTGACCGCGTTCACCATTCTTACGAACCGTTGTTCGGTAACCCCCGGGACTATAGGGCGATGGATAGGACGGGAATCGAATCCGCGAATTTGAGATGTAAGGGAGGTTGCATATACTGGAATGAATAACATCACGTCGGGGTCACCACTTTGGCGATAGCAAGGATAAAAGTGCATTTTGCCTCGACCGGGAATCGAACCCGGCTCTCCCAATTTCCAGTTAGGTGCTCTGACCGCTGAGCTATCGAGACACACTCATCATCCTTGCTATTGCGCCAATTTTAACGCGTCACTACAATATGATAGGGAGAATGTACAGTCACAAATAAACAGAATACTACACACAATCAGTCTTAAATAAATAATACACAAATATTTGCATATTGAATTATAGCCTACCGTCCAAATATTGAATATATCAGTAATTTTAAATCACACTCACAAGTTAACATTGCAAATAATCATAGCTACAAATATTTGACAACTAACTGTCTTATAGCATAAAACAAAATGTTGGCGGTGTTAAATGTTAGGATTTCAATAACTTTTGTAACGAATACTCGTATGCCAGTGGCAAAATGCTGACATATTTTTATATCAAAATTAAACAATACAACTGGCACATAAATTCACCATAACTGAGGTCGATTTGTCATGGAAAGAATTATATCACCTATTAACGGAATATATGTACTTACACAATGACTCAGAATTTATTATATCTTACAATTCTAACAATTACCGGCAGAAAATGTATATTTGGTTTCTATACATTACATTCTTTGTCCTTTATACATTATGTTCTGATAAACTTGAATCTAAAGTTTATCCTGTAGATCCACAAGATATTTACATTATAATCTGATATAAATATTTATATCTATATTAATAACTGAGATTCTGAGGTATTGCTCTTTTAGTATTGTTTATTATGGGATACTATAATATAAAATAAACTTTGAGCATAAATCGTCTTATTTACTATAATAAATATAAACTAATATATAAAATATAATAAAACACTATGAAATAGATCCAACATTTAAGTAGAAAAGCGCTAACTGACAATGAAGAAATTTCTACTTACACACACCAATTTACGTTGACGTACATTTAATCTTTAGCGGATGCCGGCCATTTTTTAATTAGATTTCCTTGAATGCCTCATAATCGATAAATTCGTAGCGGCGCGCTTGAATTTGTGCAAATCTAGGTAGTGGTTGATTTTATTCGGCTAGGCTGTTTTTGTTCCTGAATTGGAATTCATCAGTAGTAGTAGTACTGAGGCTATTGATAGCCTTATCCTGAATAACGTGAGGGGCCGACCCGCTTGGGTACATCTGCAATTGGCTGTTGTCCATTGACATCATATGTTGCGGTGTCATATTAGATCCCTGAGGGGTATTGACCATATTGCTGGGGGACGAGGGGACGAACTGAGCGATAACACTCCCCTCGAATCTATGTCGTTGATTGAGAGGCCTGCTTCCCTGTTTGGGTAATTTCCGTTGGACAAATTAGATAAACTACGATTGCCTAAGTGATTTCCTAAAGGATTGGGATGTTGAGGCATTGGAAAATGCAGCGGAGTAGGACGGTGACTATTTGCAGTTAGTTGTCGATCGAATGGCCCGTTAGACTGTTGTAATAAAATAATGGCATCGCGTTTAGTTTATCTAATTGCCAGGACATGGTGTTACTATCCTCGTTACGAATATTGTCACCGCAGCTTTTAGATTCTGGACCATCATCTTGTTTTAAAGGGTTATCTCTTTCAGGATGGTGATGTGCACGTATTGGTATAGCTGTCGTATCGGGTTGCTTACTAGGCGTTTTTATGCAATATTATATGCAGTATTATAATGTCGCTTCAAACGACCTGAACTCGTATACCACCTGTTGCAAGCGGTGAATTTGTATGGTTTTGGTTTGCGAGCTTCATTAGATTTCCAACTGGAACTCTTATGGATGGTGGGGAGTGCTTGTGAAGGATTACTAAAAACTTGAGAGTGTGAAATCACCGGGGTATTTGGGGCTAACAGCAGATGTTCAAAGGATCTATACGCATCGGAGGGTTGGCCGAGCAGATTTCCGCCGGATCTTCTTGAGTTGTTGCGGTAATTTCATTAAGCATAAAATATTGGTTATGTATTTGATGCGGTTGAAATAATGTTTGATCTTGTAAAAACATTTCGTTATCTGGAATGAACCTGCTGATGTTGAAAAAGCTTTTGTTGCTGTTGCCGCTGTGGCCGTGTCGTTTGCTGTAGTGATGGAGACCAGGAATTCTGCAACGCAGACACCGAATGTGCATTATGCCTGTTAGGATCAGACGGTGGTTTTTCATCTTCTGGGAAGACATTATGTACAACTTTACGGAAGTCAAGGTCAAGAATCCCATTTTGCGTAAGATTTTCATGTTTTGTAATGTTTGGTTGATCAAACATAAAATGTTGACTAGGTTGATACGCCGAAAGATGAGGTGCGAGTGTTGTAGCATGTGCCATTTTAAGATGTTCGATGAGCTGAGATGAAAACTGACATACAAGCCACACTTGTCACATGGTTTAGGGCTAGGGGACGGTGTTGGCAGTAAAGGGTTCGCAGGGGTTGAAGATGACATCTGTGCCTGAGGTTGTTGCCGGTTATATGAGGTCTGTTTCTGATATTGTGGATAGGGGTTATTCTTGTATGCGGCATTGTGTACAGGGTTCTTATTATGGCCATATGGATTGGAATATTGTTTTTGGCTCTCGTTGGATTCAATAGTAAAATATTGAAGATCTGAATAATTAGAGTAATTATTTTGTTGATACAGGGCCTGTTGTTGCGCATTTGGAAAATTTCTCTCACTTTTTAATTGTTGGAAATTGAGGAAATTTGATAAGAAAGCTAAATTATCATCATTTTGATATGGAGAAGATGCACTTTGTTAACTTTGAGGCGTTGGAGGGTGGCCAAAAATGATATCTGAATTTGCCCTACTATATTCGGGACTTTTATTTTGCATACAATCGTAGCCATCAGCGGCTGCCATAGTATTATTTGGAATTAATTCAAATTTTAGATTTGCTTTCAATCTATTGGTGTTTGATTCGTCAAAGTAAAACGAAGCTGCCTAAATCGCTGAATGTTTCAGCACCTTCTTGCGGTCCTGTATGTGAACCTCCAAAGATTCAGCCGAACTTACGGATATTCCACATTCTGTGCAGTGAAACTGGCTGTTAGTTTGCTGGTGTAGAAAATTTTGCTGTTGCTGGGTCAGAGTTGGCACATCGCTGTAGTCATTGCATTCGTTTAAAGTTTATAAATAACAGATAAATAAAAAGCTCTGAATCAAAAATATAACTATCACTCTTTTAATACCGTAACATGTCACTAGCTCGTATTCCCAGTGATATAACGTTTATAACGTAAAATATAAAAGCGCACTTGTTTCTTGCATATCACGTTTCAACTAAAATAAACAAGAAACAAAAAGTAGGAATATCCCGCGAGTCCTATTAACCCATTATATGATAGTTTTTAGTCTGTTCAAACACGAAACAAAAGTGTGCACTTGCATCATTAGGATAATTACTTTTAAACACGAGGTTACACTGGGATAATACGCATTGGTCAAACAACATCATAACGCTTACAAAGTGAACTGGACACTGCCATCAGTTGCTGGGTTCTCTCGAATTTGGTGGGCGGATACCTTCGATAATTCGCGTAGAGGTCTCGTTTACATATCAGCCAATGGCAAGGCCCGTGTTAATGCATTTGGGGTGGTAGTAGGTGGTGCATTTTTGAATATCCGAAAACGGACTTTTATGATTGGCTTACGGAAATTTGGAACTTCGATATTTCAAATTTGTAAACACACTCTTAATAAAACTTAATAAATAATATAATGTGTATTATTTGAAAAACTAATTTGAAACATGTATTTGCATCGGAAAAGGATCAGAAGTAAAACAAAGAAATATTCATAATATTTATGCACAATGTAATATTACATTTGTAATGAATGTGCTACTCATTTTGTTTAAATATTACGTAATCAGTTAATTTGAAGAAAAATCTATTTAAAATTTAAGATACATTCAACGTTTAAATAAGGAATTAAAACAGCGGTTCTCCATACTCTTATGTAAAAAATATTTTGTTAACAAACATTATAACTGAACAATGCTATTTTTTTAAAGTTCAAGAGTTTTCACCTTTGTCAAAGCTCAACAATAATTTTTGCTAATAACGAATACCTAATAAAATAGTTATTAATAATATAATACATAATTAGTTATTAATAATAGATAATATTAACATTGATAATTAATTATTAAATAATAATTATGTAATGTAAATTATAGGTATAGGGGAATAATTTTTAATTTTGAGCAAAAAATAAGAATATTTAAACTAAAACTAAATATGCTTTATTAAAAGTGTTAAAAATATCTCTATCTGAATATGAACATTCTGTTACGAATATAATAAATTGAATCAATATATTGATACTTTAGGAAGAAAATATTTTACATTTTTTTTAACTTTTTCAGAAAAAAGTACGTTTTATATCACAGGTTAAAAATTATAGATTACCTTATGTATGTATTTATTTATAATATGGGTATATTTGTATGTCTTTTAATTTAAAACGTATTTAATGTTTCGTTTTAAGTTAAAAATAAGGTAAATATATAAAATATTTATCAACATTCCATAACAACATATATACATATTGACCTATAATTAATGTGGCTGTATTAATTATACGATATTTAGAGAGGTAAATGCACCTTTGCCCTGTAAATCGCAAATTACATATTGCATTTAAATCTGACTTGGTTTACGTCATCGTACTTTGATTTAAAATTGCAATCTGGAGATGGTCTTCTCTACTGTCTTTGTCATAGATAATTAGTTCCAATATTTATGCCTGGAAAAATTCTAGTAAAAATGTTAAAGCATAACTTAACAAATGCTATAAATATGTAGATGTATAACAAGTGTGAGTTTGATAAAAGGAAAATACTTAAATGTAAATCAAAGATCCTTATGTATTCCTATAAATCATTTTCAAGAATAGCACTTCACAGATAATCATATCAACTTTTTAAAGATCACATAAAACTTCATACTTCATAAGATCAACCTAAAATGATGAAAGCCATTTTATTGCATTATATTTACATTGCTATAGTATGAAATGTGGTGGTAATTAATGCTTACTGTACTGCAATATCAAAAGAACCCTGGTACACAATTTTGTATTTTATTCTAAAATAAATAAAAACTAAAAACTAAAAGTGTTTTATTCTAAAATTTTTATATTAAGAAACATCTATAAACTATAAAAACTAAAATAGAAATACCAATTCCGATTTTGGCTCATTTATAAAATATTTATTCATCTTTCACTTTTACTACCGTGTCTATGTATTCTATTGTATCTATCTATTTCACGTTTTCATTTTCTTCCACCGCCTCCTCAAAATTTTCTTGTATTTGGTTAATTTACCATGTATGATTCTTCGATAACAATTTTATTAGAAATTAAGGTTGGATATAACAATTAATTTTATACGGTGAAAGTGAAAGATGAATTATTGATTAATTTACAAATGTGTAGCAGACGGAGAATTACTAAAGTAAACGGTTACACACTAAAATAAAACTTTATTATACTTTTGTATACAATAAATAAGCGCGAGTAAATGTATTGAAAAGAATTGTTCTTTCAATAATATCGACTACCGGCTGGTGTCCCGATCGTCCGCTCGGTGAAGTTAGCGCTCTCGACATCCAGTGGCGGAGAGACGGCTACAAATGGTTTAAATTTGAAATTGGTGTTCCTATCTAGTTTTTCTGATGTCGGCGATTTATATTAGTTAAAAGGAATAAATAAATAAATTGTTATATTATTGAACATACAGAATTATATATTTTTACAGCTACTAATTAGGACGAAAGAAATATGAAACAAAAAATTATGTATTGGTATTCTCTTGACATCTCAGGGCAATGTACACAAGTACATTAGTTACAGTCATATTCGATACAGTCATATACCAAATACCATAGTTTTGTAGACTTAATATAATAACGAGTAAGAAAATCGCAAGAAATTGCACCGCCCCCTCGTTCATATCGAAGGTACCTCCAGAGCATGCTTCTAGAGGCTTCGGATCAAAAAACAAAAGCTACCACGTTGTTCGCAAGGGTCGATTTACTATATTGATTTTGTCGAAATGCCGAAATTCGAACGAAAACCATTTCGTACATCGACCTAAAAATTTCGTGACATACACACGAAAACAGCCCTTTAGTAAATATAGAAACGGTTAACAGGAGCCACTTTAAAAACGAACGTTATTTTGCTACACATGGTTGTAAATAGAAATTTAAGGAAAATTATCTAGGATAAAAAATATAAGGATGCTCTTTAAAATAACAAGGTTAAGGTTAATATTCGTTAGGACTTCAAAAACGACAATCACGTAGTATATCTACATGCCCCCTGTGTCACCCCGTGTATTCGGAAAGAGACTACAATAAGGACTTATTTTTCTTCGCATATTGAAACGTCTATTTATATAATTTGTTTGATTTGTTTATTAAAATAAGTCTTAAATAATTTCATGCATAAATTTAAACTTATGAAAATAATGACTAATATATGATTGATAACATCGAAGTGAATTCGAAGTGAATTGATATACATAAGATAAATACATTATGCATAAACTTAATAGATTAGTGGAAATTACTTAATTCATCAACTAGGATTTAACAAAACATGTAATATACAATTTTAATTATTACATTTACATCTTGTAAAATTTGGAAATTTTACTTGAAATATGAATTTTAACTGTGATATTGGATTAACTTATTTAATGAATTAGCGTAATTAGCTATAATGTGTAATCGCTGACCAGAATATTTAAGGATGAAATTATAGCAATGCTACAATGGCGCAATGGATTCCAGCATCACAACATTAGTTTATTGTCAAATAAAAAATAACATTAAATACCATTTTTATAAAAAGAAATAATAATGTATTACATGACTTCTTACATGTGAAGGATCATTTAATTTATAATTTATCATAAATTTTATTTATAATTTTACTTTAAGTTTAGTAGAAACTTGTAGCATTTTGAATTCATTTGTGGATGTTAAAATTATTACCAGGAATTTCTTCATAGAATTTATAGGTGATGGCTGACTATTGTGACAAAACTATGGTCGGCTTTAATATCATAAGAACGAGTGCAAATGGTAAATTGTAAAATCGCTGCTTCTAAATTGCACGTCGAAACTTATTTATTTATAATAACTTTATTCCCGCATTTAATGATATGCTATCACCAAATGTTTATCTCACGTTTAGTGAGTAAACAAAAATGATTAAATTTCAAACATTTAAGCTAAAACAAATTAATATAAAACATAGTCATTAATAAAAATGTATTTTTTTCGAACATTCCTATACTAATAAATTTTAAATAACCTAGGTGTTATATTGTCTTTTAAATACAAATGCCTGATTTAAAATATCTGACAGATATTGGTTAAACTAGACTTTTTTCGTTTTTTGTACATTCATGTTTTTATTATTATATTATCTATATTGTATTTATAATTTTTATAAATTACTTGACTTGAGAAATAAAATTACATGAATTGTTATTTAAAGCATTGTTTTGTAATAGTGTTTATAAGATATATAGTGACTCATTTAACACCTAGCATCTCGCTAAAATTTCTATTTGTTGATCAATTTAACCGATTTGATTTCTATAGAAGAGAGCTTTAATAACTCAAATGATTTGCTAAAATTGAGAACAAGATTTAAAATTTCAATATACTTCGATGTTCTTGCGGAACTAAAATTCCAATAATAAAAAAAATTGCTCATTCCTAATATAAATACGTCACTGGATTTGTAATACATTCGAGCAGGTATGACTTAAACTTGTCAAAAGAAGCATAGAACAGAAATATCGCATAAATAAAACTTTATAGTATTGTCGCATAGGCGTCATGTTAATTACAACTTTGCAAGTAATATTTGTTGTAAAAACTGAATGGAGTTACCAGTTATTTTGTGATAGTTGATCATAGTGATACTATGAAATATGTGCTAGTAACAAAGCTAATTATTTTACTGTATCACTGTTATCAAAAATTTACCAGAACATTTAATTTAACCAATAATGCTTAAGAATAAACATAACTCATATATACGGGACACTGAAACCAAAATGTAAGTTCCCCGCCGCCCAAACTACAATCCAGACCGCCAAGAGTGTTCGATGAAAGAAAAAGTCAAGTCCATGTACAGAAAGAAATGTGTTTTACTTCATTACATTAAGGTAATACACTCCAAACTTAGTTATAAATTCCTTTCTATTGAATTTCATTCACTCGATGGATATGTTAGAAGCAAGATTAGCAGATTAATTCATAAATAATTTCGTACGGAAAGAAAGTAAAAAACCCTCCAAAAACTCCAAAAACATAATAATTGTATAGATTTAATCAATACCAATGGTAGTAATAGTAATTTATTTAGTAAAAGAGTTATCAATTATTCAAATGTAAAATTCATAGATAATGAATTAGATATAGAGATAAAAAAGGTGCAAAGCAAAAACTAAACAATTTCTCTCGAAGATAATACTTTAATTAACAAATCAGACAAATTTAATCTAATTTATATGATCCATCGCTCACCGAAACTATATGAACTAATGAAAAACCATAAAGAAAATAGTCCTATACGACCCGTTGTGTGACATGTTAACAGTCCCACTAATAAGATAGGAAATAAACTTAACATAATTTTCAAAGACTTAATACATTTTCAACCTAAATATACTATAAAAACTTTTCACTATCTCTCAAATCTTGAGAGATAGTGAAATTCAATAAAACAGTATTTTGGTATCTTTTAATGTCTCTACCATGTCTATAAATATTCCCGCCAAAGAATGCATACCACGTATCTCAAACATTTTATATAAGTCTCAGGTAAACTTCATACAAAACAACAAATTAATATTAGCTTTCGATTTGTATCTTACGATTAGTCAAATTTATTGTCAATACTGTCCAAATCCAAGATAAACAAAGACCACAGGTACGCATAGACAACTAAGCTCTGTTCTAAACTTTATTAACAATATTAAATCATCTTAATATTAAATTCACAGTTGAGGCAGAGATGGTTGGTAAAATAAATTTTCTAGACCTTACGTTAACACCAACATAAATAAAATAAATTTTGATATTTTTCTAATACTAACATTCACAGATATCAATTTCAAATTATTAATTTAGTCCAAGTCAGATAAATTAGCAGCATACAACTTCATTATACATAGGACCTTTCACAAAAATTGTAGCAAAATAACGCAAATTATAGCAATACCACAAAAGCAATAGTAGTGAACAGCAATTTTGAAATAAAGGACAATAGAAAGTTTAATTAACGAAAATAATTATAAATTAGCATGTAAGAGTATCTACTACCATATACTAAATCGTGACAAAAGATATGTGTCTCTTACATACTACAGCGATAGTTCAGAAACAATCACAGCCATATTATTATTATTATTATTATTATTTTTTTTTTTTTACTAAAAGCCAGTCACCCCTTTCTGTGGCTCCGACTCACACAGAAGGTGTGCTGGTAATACCAGCAATCACTCCTCGCGTCCGCTCGGTTAGTGATTACTGGGCCGAGTCGTGTGCCCTGAGTAGACGTAGTGAGCCGAGAATTACGGCCTTCTGCATGCGACCGGCTAAGGTTTCTGCCGAGTTTCGGCATGCCGGTATGTTCTTTAATTCAGAAAGCAGTGTATCTCTCGCTCCACCAAGGGCTCCTATAATCAGTACCTTCAATTTAACAGTATGGTCTGGATAAAGTCTACGGAGTTCGAAGATTAAGTCTCGATATTTTGTCCGTTTCTCCTCCTCTTTCAAAACAATGTTACCATCACCGGGTGCCGAGAACTCGATGACGAACATTGTCCTGATTTGGTGGTCGAGGAGGACTACGTCAGGCTTGTTGGCTTGTATTTGCCTGACGGTGGAAAACGAATAGTTCCAATATATTCGGCACTTCTCGTTTTCCACAACGGACTCAATATCCCCCGGAGCGTAAGGCAGCACTGGTGTCTCGTCTATCTGATACGAGTACCTTAAATGATAATAAAGCACCCGCAACGCTGCGTTGTGTCTATGGATATAGGCCGAGACTGCATATACCGGACAAGCCGACAGTAAATGCATCAATGTCTCCGGCGCCCTACGGCAGGCCCTGCAGCTGACATCAGGGACCTCCATACCCATGACACGACTCCGATAGACGAGCGTGTTAAATACACCATCTTGGCAAGCCATGATGAATCCCTCGGTCTCTGAATTTAGCCCGGCTGACCTTAAGAAAGCAAAGGTCAGCCTTTCGGATAAGCCCAGGGCTTCCATATTCCTATAGAAGACCCCGTGCATGGGCTTATCCTTGTGAAGCTGCAGAGCTCTTAAATGCTCTGCAGCTTTTACTTGGGCTTTTAACTGAACGGGTTCCAACTCGGTGACAGAGTTGTGATTGGCCCGTTCGGTATCGAAGACGAGACCGAGATCATCGGCTGCTCTACGTGCTGCCTTATATAAAAATGCTCCTATCCCTGCATGTTCGTGATCTCGGACCATTTAGAGAAGGGGATCCGAACTCCTGATAACTTTACAGGCTCCGTCCAGAACCATCCTGTTATGAAGACACTCCAAACTCAAGAGTCCACGACCTCAGCGATGTCGTGGGAGATATAGCCGTGGAACGGACGATCTAGGATGCAAACTCCTACTGAGATGCATCCTCTTTCGGGTTACTACGTTGAGTTGTCGCAGTTCCTCCTGTGTCCATTTGACTACTCCGAAGGAGTAGACAAGGATCGGAACGGCAAGCATGTTTGTTGCAGACACCTTGTTCTTCCCCGACAGTTCTGAAGACCAGATCTGTCGGAGGCGGTGCTGATACTTGCCGCGGAGAGCGTTTCTTACGACACCTACCTCTTGGGTGGAGCGTTGCTCAAGACCCAAGTAGGCGTACGACTCTCCGGCATCTAAGTGATGTAAGATGCTTTCGTCTACTAGCTGCGCATCCTCTGCCTATTCCCGGCTTCGTCCTCTCTTGAGATGAACCAGTGCACCAGTAATTATTATTATTATTATTATTATTCCAACAGGAAAAATCCCAATTACAGGAATAAACTAATATACAATAACTAAGTAAAATAACAAAAAAGAGAAAGAATGTCAAATAGTACAATTAATGAACCTAAGCAATAAGGTAAAAGGTAGTTACAGCGCCAATTTACGTACATATGCAATATACCACATAGAACATCTTAATCTATATTAGCTACGTAATTGCAAACACACTTTAAACTATCGTTAAATATATCGCAATTCTCTGCAATTTTGTTGTACAGTGAGCACATAAGAAATACAGGAGCCTTCGCTAATATATTCGTTCTAGGAGTAATACAATATAAAAGCGCCTGATGTCTGACATTACCACGTGGGACCCTAAAATTAATCTTACTAAGCAATTCAGAACAGTCAACCTTATCATTTAGAAGGTTAAACAAATATTTAATTAGTGAAATATTGCGTCGAGCAGATAATGATGGAATATTAAATTTGTCCAATAGTTGTAAGTGGCAACAGCCTCGAGGCGGATATACGTTATCCAGTAAAAAAGACAAAAATTTAAGAAACCTCTTTTGAATTGCCTCCAGCCTTTGGCAATGGACATTGTATAAAGGAAACCATATAATAGAACCATACTCTAAGCGAGATCTCACTAGAGCAAAAAATAACGCTTTAAGGGCACGTACCTCGGAAAACTCCCTACAATTACGGTAAATGAAGCCATAAGTTCTAAATGCAGCAGAAACAATATCATTGATATGTTCCACAAAAGTAAATTTGGCGTCAAATATTATGCCTAGGTCCTTAAACAACTCAACTCGACCAATAATGTGGTCGTTAATCGCAAAATAATGACAAATAAAGTTGATTTTCCTGGTAAAAGTCATTACCTTGCATTTTGATAAATTTAGTGATAAACGATGTAGCTCACACCATGACGCCATATTATTTATACATTGTTGGAGATGAAAGCAATCCGAAGGTGAAGATATTTCAGTAAAAAGTTTATAATCATCTGCAAATAATAACTGTTGGCACGATATAACTTCAGGAAGATTATTGATAAAGAACAGGAACAGAAGAGGCCCCAAATTCGACCCTTGAGGTACACCCGATGAAGGAGAGAAATAATTAGAAGTAAAGTTTTGGTATCTGACCGTGAAACTTCTATTGGACAAATAAGACCTAAACAAGTCCAACAATGAATCTGAGAAACCAAAACTTCTGAGTTTAAGGAGCAAGATATTGTGATCAATCTGGTCGAAAGCCTTTTGAAAATCTGTATAAATGGTGTCGACTTGTCCTCCCCTGTCCAAGATTTCGGAAACGTATTGAGAGAACAGAATCCATGTTGGTGTGATGATAGAAGCTGGTTAGTAGAAGCATATAGCACATTGTACAGCGCCGTCTCGAAGACCTTTGAAAAATTGCACAGCAATGAAATTCCTCTGTAGTTTGACACATCATTAATATTTCCTTTCTTAAATATGGGACAAATGCACGCCTCCTTCCACCGCGATGGAAAGATTGAATGTTTCAGAACGTTGTTGAATAGGATAGACAAAGACTCCGTAAGTGCATATGCACAGTCTCTGAGAATAAAACTGGGTATTCCATCAACCCCCATAGTGAAGGTGTCTTTACAACGTTTGAGATTTAGTAGAACATCCTCGTGTTCCATTCTCTGGACAGTAATTGATAATCCTGGATTAACCTCAGGGAACCGAGCGGAGTCAGCTGGAAGCGACTGAATGAAGACACTGTTGAAGTAAGCACCAAACGCATTTACAATCTCTGTGGGATCAGAAAACTCTATATCATTGTACAGCATTAGTGAGGGGATACGGGCTGATCCCTTCTTTTTTTTAATAAAATTCCAAAACTTCTTTGGGTCTTGATAAAGGGACTGCTCTGCATCACTAACAAAATCCCTATACGCCCTGTTAATAAGACGTTTACAGTTCAAACGGTGATGTCTAAATAGCTCTTGATAATACGCCGTTTTAAACTTCTTGTATTTTTTATGTAGGTAAGCTTTAGTACGGAGGGAATTAATCACCTCCGTTGAAAACCAAAGCGGATAGCGAAATTGTCGAATGCATGTATGAGATGTGTATTTAGGTACCGCTATATCAAATAAGCCGTATAATTTCTCATAAAATTGCGAACACATATCTTCGACATCATTTATACCTGATAGAAACGACCAGTCAGTATGACAAAGTAGTTCATACAGTAAAGGAAAGTTTGCTTTTTTAAAATTAAAAGCGTTGCTAGAACAGTTCATAGCGAAGCTTTGATATGATGGAGATGAATTAAACATATTATTAAAACTAATTAACAGTGGAGGATGATGCAAATCTTCCTCAAGCAATGGACAAACAGATTTTTCAACTGAGCACTTGAAGTTAGCAAATACAAGATCCAAAATATGATTATACTCATTCAGAATGTTATTACACTGATTTAACCCGTGAAATTCTTTAAAGTTGTATAAACTTAAACTGTTCCCATCTGCCAAACCTAAGGAGAAATTAGGCGAACACAACATTCTTGCGCTAAGCATTCCAATGCACTAATTGCGTCAAGGAACTGTTCCAGTTCCTGAGTTGAAGTACGTGGTGGTATGTAGAGAACAAATATAAATAATTTGTTATACTGACTATTACTGATTTTCACCCCCACCACATCGATGGATGGAGCCGCACTTTCAACTTCAGTCAGGTTTATTTTCGAACTTACTAAAGTGTTTTTGACAGCCGCGAGGACACCTCCTCCTCTTGATAAGCCTGTAGCCTCCCTACATCTGTCGTTGCGAAAAACAACAAAGTCATCTGGAAACAGTTCACTACTTCCTATAATATTGTCACATTATGATTCTATAATTAGATTTAAACCACAGACAACATTGGATAATTTACTATATAATGTAAAATACAAAATAGATAAATTAAAAAACAGCCTGCTATGTAGGTCAAACTAGTCACTATTTTTATTTAATGTACAATGAACACATTCTTTCATTTAGAGTCCAAAAAACGGATTCCACATCAAATTCAAAATTTTCAAACCACCAAACAAACCAAAACAGCGTAGAGGCTCGAATGGAAGAGATTTAAGATCTCTGTTTATAAAATACCACACAGACCTAGTTTAAAGTAACACCCTTCAAAATAAAAACTACAGACCTGTTTAAACAGTTCCAAAACACCCTACAGCCCCGTTTAAAATAGGGTTTATATTAAACACTATTTTAGTTATTTTACGGACCCATTTAGAACAAACCCATTAAACAGTTTAAATCAAACCCATTTAAAATCGACCATACAGATTCTTCTTAATCTCTAATTATAAAAGATCTATTACTACTGTTGTAAAAGTCTAATAAGATAACTTTTGAGAAGTATAAAATATCTAAGCAAACAAATAACTTAAAACAAATTAAATGAGACATCATCAAAAAATAATTCTTTCTTATAAAAGAATTACCTGGCATTAAAAATTATCGATATGCTCAGGACACATACGATTTTTTGTAACACAACAAACCATTTTATATGTACATCACTACAGTTCTTACACGCGCTTAATTATTGGAAATAACTTTAGCGATAGACAGAATAGTCTCATAAAATGGTCTAACGTCATTAGTCAGCGCAACTCATGTATTCTGAATTCAGCAGATTTCAAGGTGGATTACAGTTTTAGTTCAATAGCGACGATTTCTATGTTGATGACTACTACAATCAATTAAATTTGTCCGGCGTGATTCAATAAATTAATAGGAGTTTCTGGAGAAACTCGTTATGAGTATTTCGTTATATTGTATATATGAATTCTTTCTTATATTGAACGAATATCTCTCACGATTCTTAATGCCTGAAATTGATACTAGCAAATTACGGTGTTCATCGAATAGCAGTAGAATACATTAAGAGTTACGCAACGTATCGAATTTAATAATCCTAATAAAAATGGCAGAATGAAAAATATTAAATATAGAACCATTACAGTCAAATTAAGCAGCCGGTAGGTTTGATGAGTTGAACTTTAACAATTTTAAGTAGTTAAGTTGTCCAATTAGGACTTTTAAAAAACGTGCTTATTCATGCGATCAACTTAATGGTATTTAAAAACATTCTAATTCACACAATGTTGCCAGTTTCCACCAACTTACTGTTGTTATAAATTGAAAAATTTGTTTCTCATGCTGTTCATCTGAGGTTCCGGTAATTCTGTGACGTCTTTGACAATATCTGGGAATATGATCCGTTTGAAATACTTATTGTTCTAATAAGTCTTTGCAAATGTCTTCTTTACGGTGTTGTAATGATTTATCTTAAATATTTTAAAGTGAACAACTCAGTACCGTGGTTCATATTTTTACTATCTATATTGCACTAAAAATATCATCAGTCAATAGGCGTATATGATGCCACGTGATAACTATTTAAGAAAAATTGAGAAACGGCTCAACCAGTGATATATGGCTTCATCAAATATTATACTGATATACAAGGCGATAATGCAACATAATAAACATTGTTGAGTTTTTTATAAATACTGTTAATAAAAATATTTTGTAATTTTAATTTCTGTAATTGCAGCATTTACAAGATTAGATTGAGTCAATGCATGAGCGCACTCGTGTGTGTAAATTTCGTATCACTTAGGTACCCTGTATTTGTGTAATCAAGTTTAAGCTTAATGGAAATGCTCTAAGTGATGGAGACATCAAGTAATGGGTGTAAGTATGGCTTATTGATTTTAATTATGCTATTTTTTATCTATTTGCATGATATAATTTTATATATAGATATGGGTAATACTTACCGTATACTTTTCATGATTTTGTTCTTTAAATATCCTACATTACATTTATTTTACATATATTTACTTTTGTGCTTATAATGATATAAAGCCTAATAATATAAATTCAATCACATAATTATTATTGCATGAATATTTTTATTTTACCTTTATTTTGTGAAATATGTTTTTAGTGATGTCGTTCTGTGATAAAACTGTGAAGAATTTGCTTGAGAGAAAATGGATCAATAGAAAGTCTCGGGTGTAATAATTATAATATTTATTTGTTATTGGTAAATGTAACATAACGTGGTATATTAAACTTAAAGGCTAATAGCTATAACATAAAATTGTAAAAATGTTCAGTCACAAATAAACTACATACTACACACAATCAGTCTTAAATAAATAATAAACAAAAATTTGCATATTGAGTTAAATGTATAAATAATTTTAACGAGATTGCACCAAAATCACAGTTCTACCGTCCAAATATTGAACGTTACAGTAACTTTAAATCACACTTACAAGTTAAAATAACAAATAATCATATCTACAAATATTTGGCAACTAACTGTATCGTAGTATAGAAAAAAATACTGGCGGCGTTAAATATTAAAATTGCACTAAATATAGTAATGAATATGCCAGTGGCAAAATGTTGACATATTTTTATATAAAAATTGTACAATAAAATTGGCACATAAATTCATGATAACTAAGGTAGATTTGTCATGGAAAGAATAACATCACCTATTAACGGAAAATATGTATACACAACGACTCAATTCTAACAGCACAATTTATTACAGCTTACAATTCTAACAGTTATCAACAGAAAAATGTATATTCGGTTTTTAAGAATTACATTTTCTGTTTTTTATACATTATGTTCTGATGAACTTGAATCTAAAGTTTGTATATCCATAAGATATTTACAATATAATGTGATATAAATATTTATCTATATTAATAACTGAGATTCTGAGGTATTATTGTTTTCAGCATTGTTTATTATTGGACACTATAATATAAAATAAACTTTGCGCAGAAATCGTCTTAGTTACTAGAACATTCCAAAATTAAAACGAATTAATATGTACAATATAGTAAAATACTATGAAATCGATACAACATTTATGTAAAAAAGTGCCAAGTAACAAAGAATAGATTTCTAGTGACACACACTAATTTGTGTTAACGTGCATATAATCTTTATGGAATGCAGGCCATTTTTGAATTAGATTTCCTCGAATGCGTCTCGCAGTGCTTCATCATCTGATCCCTTCTTACAAATCGTTTACCGCAGGTATCACAAACGTATGGTATTTGGCCAGTATGTAAGCACATATGCCTCCGGAGGTCCGTCTTGTGATTAAATTGTTTCGGGCAGAGATCGCATTTGTGCGGTTTATCGCCAGCATGTTTGGTGAGATGTTCTTGGTATCTTCTCTCGTATGAGAACCGTTTGCCGCACTTGGTACACTTAAACGGCTTATCACCGCTATGATATGCCTTATTATGTTGTGTGAGGTAGCAGGCTTTACTAAACGTTTTAGCACAATCACGACATTCGGACACATTTGATTTAGTCATTGTGTTTAATTGAAGTTTTTCTTCAATTTTGATGTCTTCTGTTATATGCATCTTGGATTCATCCACAGTTTGAAATGTTGTGTTATTTGCTGAGCTCATGGTCAACAAACCAGGCTTATGATTATCATTATTGTGATTCGGGGGGTACTGGATTACGTAGTCATCTTGGGAGGCATGATTAGCGGCTGTGAGTAGCGTGAGCTTGTACTCATCGCTTTCCGTACGAGATATGCAATTTCTTGACTGTGACACATCATTGGGTTTTGTGTAGTAGGTATAAGGGGCCGTGTCTGAACTCCCGCCCTCCACGTTCACAATGCCATAATCGATCAATTCGTTGAGCTGCGCTTGAGTTTGTGCAAAGCTATGCAGTGGTCGATTTTCTTCGGCTAGGCTGTTTTCGCTCGTGAGCTGGAATTCGCCAGTAGTATTGAGGCTGCTGATAGCTTGCGTAGCATGGGGGGCTGCCCCATTTGTGTACGTCTGGAGTTGGCTGTTGTCCATTGACATTACATGCTGCGGTGTTATATTGAATCCAGTGATGACCATACTGATGGGGGAGGAACTGAGCGATAGCACTCCCCTCGAATCTATGTTTTTGATTGAGAGGCACGCTTCCCCGTTTGGGTCATTCTCTTTGGACAGGTTAGATAAATTAGAATCGGCTATGTGATTTCCTAAAGGATTTTGATGTTGAGGCATTGGAAAATGCAGAGGGAGAGAACATGACGTATTTAGGGCCGGTTGTTCATCATACACCCCGTTAGACTGTTGCAATAATGGCATCGTGTTTTGTTTCTCAAACTGCGAGGGCATGGTATAACTATCCTCATTACGAATTTTGTCACCAGAGCTTTTAAATTGTGGACGATCGCCTTGTTTCGAAGGAATATCTCTGGTAGGATGGTAATTTGTACTTATTGGTAGAGCTGCCGAATCGGGTTGCTTACTAGACTTTACCGCGTTTTCATGCACTGCTGTATTATAATGTCGCTTTAGATGACTTGAACTCGTAAACCACCTGTTGCAGACTGTGCATTTGTATGTTTTTGGTCTGAGAGATTCATTAGGTTTCCAGTTGGAACTCTTCTGAATGATGGAGGAGGGCATTTGTGAAGGATTACTAGAAACTTGAGAGCTTGAAGTCATGGGGGCGTTCGGGGCTAACAGCAGGTGTTCAATGGATTCATACACATGGGAGCGCTGACCGAGGAGATTCATGCCATTTTCACAATTTTCCTGTGTTGTTTCGGTAATTCTATTGCCCATAAAGTATTGGTTATGTATTTGAAGCGGGTGAAATAAATTTTGATCTTGTGAAAACATTGTGTCATCTGGAATGTTTTGTGAGAACATTTTCTTATCAGAGGAATTCATGAGCTGTTGCTCCTGCTGATGTTGGAAAAGCTTCTGTTGTTGTTGCTGCTGTGGTTTTGTAGTCTGTTGTTGTAATTGAGACCAGGAATTCAGCAACGCAGACATGGAATGCGCATTATGTCTGTTAGAATCATCAGACGGTCGTTTATCATCTTCTGGGAAGACATTTTGTACAAGTTTATGGGAATCAAGGTCAAGAATCTCACTTTGCATAGTATCTTCATGTTTCGCAGTGTTCGGTTGATCAAACAGAAAATGTTGATTAGGTTGATACGCCGTTGAAAGATGGAGCGCGGGTGTTACAGGATGCACCATATTAAGATGTTCGATAAGTTGAAATTCAGACTGACATACATAGCCACACTTGTCACATAGTTTAGGGCTAGGGGACGATGTTGGCAGTGAAGCGTACGCAGAGCTTGAAAATGACACCTGTGCCTGCGGTTGTCGCCAGTCATAAGAGGTCTGTTGAGATTGTGGATGCGGGTTATACCTGTTAACAAAAAATACATTGTATTGAATTTATTTTTTAAAGTGGCTTTCACACTTCTATAACTTTATTATCAGGTAACATAAAACCCTCAGCATGTTATCTGAAGGTTAGACGTAACTTGATACTGCTATTTGTCTTATCATAAAACTAAATTGTAACCAATTCACGTTTATGATGACTTGCTGAAACTTTATTTCTTTAAATTAATCTTTATTAATTACTTTCTTTAAATTAATCTTTTGCAAACTGTATTTAATATTACTTTCGATTATGTCAGCATAATAAAACTTATAAAGTCACAGCAAAGCCATCACGGGCAGTATAGATTAAGTACGTATTTAAATTATAATCAAAATTCTTGTTCGTTCGTAAATAAAATAAAATTGTTTTTTTCGCGCTCAACTGTTTTTAAAAAATGTTATCTGTGTGTGTCGTTGTGGTCGCTGTCGTTGTCGTCGGCATTAAAATTGCTTGTTAGCACGATAACTCAACTAAATCGTATCGGCTCGATCGGGCTTTGACTGTCTCTGATCGGGGATGTCTTCCAGATGACATCTATTGATTTTGAGGTGGATAGGACACACCCCACCCTGCCCATGGGCCATGAGAAAGCACAACGGTGCAGTGGATTATTTGAGAATTTTTCTTTGTTAACACGATAACTCAACTAAACCATATCGGATTGATCGGGTTTTGACTGATTCTGATCGGAGACGTCCCCCAGACGACATCTATTGATTTTGAGGTGGATAAAATACACTGTACCATGTTCATGGGTCATGAGAAAGCACAATGGTGGACTATCTGAGAATTTTTTTTATTAGCACGATCACTCAATTAAATCGTGCCGGATCGATCAGGTTTCGACTAATTCTAATAAGAGACATCTACCAGATGACATCTATTGATTTTGAGGTGGATATGACACACCCCACCCTATTCGTGAGAACACACCTATTAGTCATGAGAAAGCACGATGGTGGACTATTTGAAAAAAGTAATACTGTCGAATAAAATACATATTCTGCATTTATGTGTTGGTTTATTTTTTCTCGGCTACTCAATTTCGAGATAGAGATGTTTTACGTGCGAAAAAGTCCGTTTTAAGGTTTTAAAACTGTTTATTTACAAAGTTTATACCCAGACAAGTGATTTAATAAATTTGGCGCTGTCGTTGTAGAATTTCACTCATTATGAGAACATGGATTTGCCTTACCAATAACGTGGAATTCCAATTCCGAAAGTGAAGTCATAGAACAAGATTGAGATGGAAAGAGACGAGAAACAAGAAAACTTCAAAGAAGAAACTACAAAGAAACAAAGAAATAAATCAACAAAAGAACCAAGAAAATAAAGAAAGAAAATAACAGGGGAAATCGCATATAGAACACGGAATTTCCCTCACTGTTTGTGATCCTCCTGTGCAATTCCATCCTTCCTGAAGACACCCCACTTCCAGAAGACGAAATTGGCTCACTGGTTGTGGAAACTAGTCGGAGGATGTATGGAAAATAATATGGTAAGTCCAAGAATTGGCACGCACCACTGAAAGATTTATTTAAAAAAAAATTTATACAGGGTATAGACCAAAAGCTCTATATTTAATATTATAACTATTTAAAATATTTTGGAAGTTTAATAATTAAATTAACAAATTAAAATGGCAAACGAAGATATCTTAGAACCTTATAAACTATCTGAAATGTTTTCAATTGTTCCGTAGTAAGACGGAAATCAAATTTTCTTACAAATATTTCTAAATGCGGTCAAGTGCGCTTTCGACGTGGCAATCGATAATCAAAAAATACTTTTAACGCTCCATGTCAAAAATAAATTGCGTGGCAAAGCTGCCGAATTAGTTAATTCCAGGAACCTGTCAACCTGGGATGAAATCAAATATTTATTAGACTCATTTTGGAGACTCTAGAGACGTCTCTCATTCAAGACCTACAAAGACATAGTCAGCAGTCAAATGAATCTGTACTAAATTTTGTGTCTCGCTTGCAAACACGCAATGCAAAAATGCATGTTGGGAGTCAAAAGCAACATTTAACTACGGAACAAAAACCGTACAATCCAACTTAATCGAGGCAATGACTCTTAATACTTTATTGACAGAATTGGATCCAATATTAGGATCTATAATAAGTTCAACTAATCCTATGGATATGATTCAAGTAATATCCAGGATTAAACGAGAACGTCAACTTTCGTACTTTGAATCTCAGAAATATCAAAAAACAGATAAACCATTACCACCTAATTAACTAAATTTTAGGAAAATATGTACGTTTTGTAAACGAAATGGTCACACGATAAATGATTGCCGAACGAAACAGCAAATTTCTTCAACACCTTTTCAACATGTTTCCAGGCCTAATTTCCAACAAAATTTCAATCACGCTCAGTGATCTAATTGACATCAACAAAATAAACCTTCAGCTAGTAAACCAAATCCAAATTATACAAATCAGTCAAGACCACAAATAATTAGACCTAACCCAAATTATGATCAACAAAGGGCTCACCATATAAATACTGAAATGAATCAAAATTTAGGTGGTATAGCTCATCAATACGATATGCAATACACTCATGATACTACTCATCAAAATAATTACAATTACTATCAAAATTATGAGACAAAATAATACCAAGAATCATATTCGAACGAACCGCCATCACCGTATCAACAAAATTGTAATTTTGCTCCAAACCAATACAGCTATTCTGTATGATACTGATCAGTATTTTCGGTTAACTACCCAAGGCCAAGATCATCCACCAGATCAACAACTATGCGATATAACGGAATTAGAAAACCAAATTCACATAATTAAATTGAATACCCATCAACAGCTAGACGAACAAGTGTTCCTATAAATAGAGGAATATCAAGTGCTCTCTATTATTAATATGAAATATTTTTATTACATTGAAAACGCCATTAGAAAATTTAAAATATTAATAGATACAGGTACCGGACTAAAATTTTTTAAACGTTTTCCCGAAAACGTCATAACAGAGGGAATTACAGATCAGAAAATTTGAATTAATAAATCAACACTCGTTCCATTTACTCTTGAAGATCCTCACAAAGTTTATATTCAATTGATATTGAATTCGATGGATTACTAGGGTTAGATTTTCTAGAACATTACAATTGTACTATTGACAAAAAAAACAGACAACTAATTACTAATTTTAAAACTGTACCTTTACTCAAAGATACAGAAAATTCCAATAACGTACAAAATAATAAAGAACAAAATGTTCAAAATAAACAATTTACTAATAAAATTTCTATTAACCCTCGTACAGAACAAACTTCTAAATTTCGATGCAACCTTGTAAACAACGAAGCCATACTAACAGCTATGGAAATAGATAAAGTACGACTTCCAAATACACTAGTCATAATTAATACTAAAGGAGATTTTTTTGCCTCTATATTAAACACAAACGCAGTCCCAAATATAATAGATTTATCCGAAATTAAATTAGAACCAATTCAAAATTTTTCTTTACATAATTTAAATGAATATAATTCCGATAGACGTGAAGAAATAATACAGCAACTTCGTTTCGACCATCTAAATGAGGAAGAGAAAGAAATAATTACCTAACTTTGCCTAGCGTTTTCAGATATTTTCTACCTCGAAGGAGATATTCTGACATTTACTAACGAAATTAAACACTCAATAGACACTAACAATTCTAAACCCATCTTTACAAAGTCATATCGCTACCCTCAACTTCATAAAGAGGGAGTGAAAAAGCAGGCATCAAAAATGTTAGAACAGGGTACCATTAAACATTCGAATTCCCCCTAGTCTTCACCGATTTGGGTTATCCCTAAAAAACTTGATGCGTCAGATAAACAAAAATGAAGTGTCGTAATTGATCACAGGAAACTCAATGAGTTAACTGAAGGGGATGTATAATCCCTACCAAACATTTCCGATCTTTTGGACCAACTTGGCAAATGCCAATATTTCAACACCCTTAATTTAGCCTCCGGTTTTCACCAAATTTAGATCGAATCCAGAGACATTCCAAAAATCGCTTTCACAGTAGAGAACGGACATTTTTAGTTTAATAGCTTTCCATTCGGTTTAGAAAATGCCCCGTCAACTTTCCAAAGGGTAATAGATAACATCTTGATAGGAATCCAAAACGAGAGATGCCTCGTGTACATGGACGACATAATCATATATTCCCCAACAATCCAGGATCATGTCTCACGACTTACTGAAGTAAACGATTACAGCAAGCGAATTTGAAAATTCAAATAGACAAATGTGAATTCCTTCGTAAGGAAGTTGCATATTTAGGTCATTAATTAAAATAAGAATGTATCTAAAAATTTTCCCCAAGCAACTAACCACAAGGAAATTAAATCATTTCTTGGCCTCGCCGGATATTACCGACGATTCATAAATAATTTCGTCAAAATTTCAAAACCTCTCACTAAATTATTACAAAAAGACACCCCTTTCATTTTCGATTCAGAATGTTTTAAATCTTTCGAAGATTTAAAACAAACCCTCATTTCAAGCCTCATACTATTATACCCAAATTTTGACGAGCCATTCTTACTTACAACAAATGCGACCACTTTTGCGATCGATGCTGTACTTTCGTAAGGTCCTATAGGTAAAGATTTACCCATAGCTTTCGCCTCCAGAACTTTTTGTAGCGCAGAAACAAAGTACTCGATAATAGAACGAGAACTCCTCGCTATTTTCTGGGCTGTAAAACATTTTCGCCGATATATTTTTGGAAGAAAATCAAACTAATAACAGATGACAGACCTGTTACCTGGCTTTTCTCTATCAAGGACCTCGGTAGTCGTCTAGCATGCTGATGTTTAAAACTTGAAGAGTGTACTACCAAATTGAATACAAACCTGGCAAAATAAATAAAAATGCGGACACATTGGCCCGTATCAAAATTAACCAATTCCAAAAATATGTAGATTTTGAAAACAAAATTTCAACATCAAATACAGATGACGAATCGATTATTTCGGAAAATACCAAAATTTCACCGGAATCCATTATACAAGTATTAGATATATTTATTCATTTATATAAAACCCAATTATTAATAGACTATTCTAAAATCAAAATTACAAACATTCAATTATTAGATAAATGATATAAAGACATAACATTTTTCCAAAAAGACAAACCTGAAAACTTACATTACAAGATAATTGAGGATATTTTTGAGGAAAAACCAAACTTTATCCACAACAAAATTAATATGGTCACCAGTAAAACGGCGAGAAAGCGAAAATATATTGTTTTATTACCCTTCGACACCGAAGAGATAATTGAAACAATGTTCAATTCTCTCCATAAAGACATTTTTGAATGTTCATAAACGTATTTTGTTATATAAAATAATTTAGAACTGCCAATACTAGAAATGTTATAATTTATTTTCACTGAAAACGACTTAAACTTAGTTGCCAAAACATAACTAAAACGCCTGACGAAGATCAAATTCCGATAATATTAGATCAAAACCATATTGGGAATGCAAACTTGCACCGCGAAATGAACGAAACCATTCGGATAATAAGAAATAAATATAACTGGCCGTATCTAACTTAAGATGTAACTAAATTTATTCAAAATTGTGAAATATGTAAGAAAACAAAAACTTTATGAAAAAATTTAAATTACCCGTTGGTGATAACTGAAACACCAAACACACCATTTGAGAGAATAATCGTCGATATACTCGAAATTTTAAAAACAAATTATGTTTTAACCATCAGGAATGAATTAGGTAAATCAACAGTAAACACATTACCTTTATATTTCTAGCATTTTAGTACTCCGCTTCGTATCCATTCGGATTACGGTAAAGAATTCGACAATGTACTACTCTTAAGACCTATATACCTTATATGATATAAAACTAATATTTTCTAGCGTTAGCCACCCTCAATCCAACGGATCTGTGGAAAGATTTCACTCCACACTTTTAGAGATGATTCGTATTAATCAGGTTGAAAACCCTAATGAATACCCCCTAAACATAATTCCTTACGCTGTTATTTGCTATAATCACTCCACAAATGAAACACAAGGTTTCTCTCTATACGAGATAGTATTTGGACATACGTCCAGTCCCCACCTGAAACCTTGTGTAATCAAAAGGAACTTATTTCAAAATATATGCGAGACAAAGTAGAATCTCGCACTATTACAAAATTACACGTACAAAAACTGAGCTTTAAAAAGAAAAGGCTAAAATACGATTCGATAAACACGTTCCAGAACATCCTACACAATACAAAATAGGTGATAAAGTCTATGTAAAAGAGTCTCAAATTAAAGACAAATTGCGTAATAATTTTAACGGTCTTTTCGAAACAATTAAAGTCTTTCAAAATTCTGCAGCTTTAGTAAATCTCGAAACGTCACAAATAACAAAAGTTAATTTCGACAGAATGAAACCATATTTTGAAAATTAAATTATTTTCAGGTTTCTTCTGCTGATTGGCAGCAGTATCCCAATACACCATTACTCCAATAAACAACACAATTGGAATATACTATTATTGAGACAGCGAAATTGTTGTAAAAAATAAACAATGGACTCTTCCGGTTCACAGAAATATTTCATCCATAAAGAACACTTGAACGCAACGAAAAAATGCTGGAAATTTTCTTACAAGCTATTAATCCTATATTTGACCATATGAACATGAAACTCTTTCGAGGTTTTTTACTAACCCAAATTTCAAATTCTATCCAAGAAAAACTGAGCGAAATTTATTTTGATACTAACGATATAAACGTGGAATTCTCAATGGTATTGGTACAATATTCAATTTTAGATTTCGAAGATGGCGAATACTATATGAATTGCATCAATAAATTAACTAATGACGAACATTAAATAGAAAATTTAATGAAAAATCAAATTTCAAACAACATCGGTTATAAAGAACTTTAACGCTACCGTATAAAAATTGCAAATTAATGAGGCTACCTTCAATAGAGATATGAAAATAATCTCAGACACAATTTATAGGACAGCAGATAAAATCAAAGTAATAGAAGCAAAATTAAGATTTTTAGAAAAATGTGAACTTATATTGTATTGCATTTATTATTTAAAGTGGTTTTCACACTTGTATAACTTTATTATCAGGTAAAATAAAACCCTCAGTATGTTATCTTAATATTAGACGTAATTTGATACTGCTCTGTGTCGTATCATAAAACTAAAAATGGTAACCAACTCACGTTTGTGATGACTTGCTGAAACTTTATAATGTTCTCTCTTTAAATTAATCTTTTGCAAACTATATTTGATATTACTTTTAATTCTGTCAGCATAAAACTTATAAAGTCACAGCAGTCGTTACATGGCCAGTATAGTTTTAGTACGTATTTTAATCAACTCACACATTAAAATTCTTATTCTTTCGTAAATAGAATAAAATTGTTTTTTAAAAAGTTTAAATCCAGACAAATGATTTAACATACCTGTATGTGGCATTTTGTGCAGGGTTATTACAGCCATATGGATCGAAATATTGTTGTTGGCTCTCGTTGGATTCAACAGTAGAATATTGAGGATCTGAATAATTAGAATAATTATTTTGTTGATGCTGGGCCTTCTCCTGTTGCATGTTTGGAAAATTTTTCTCACTTTTTAATTCTTGATAGCTGAGGAAATTTAGTGAGAAAGCTGAATTATCGTGATTTTGATATGGAGAAGATGCGCTTCAAGATGCGTATGCACTTTATGGAGAAGATGTACACGCACTCGATTAAAGGTTATAAATGACAAATAAATAAAGAGCTCTGAACGACAAATACAGCTGTCACTTCTTTATATCACATGTCAATAGCTCGTATTACCGGCGGTACACCGTTTATAACATGAAATATAAAAGCGCACTTGTTGTTTGCTTTGCACATCACCATTCAACTAAGATGAACAATAAACAAAAAATACAAATATCTTGTCAGTCCGTTTAGCACTTTAACGACAGATTTTAGTCTGTTCAAACAAGAAACAATAGTGAACACTTGCATCTCTAGGATAAGTACTTTGAAACACAAGGTTACTCTGCGACACTACGCACGGATCAAAGAACGTCTTCACGCTTACAAAGTAAACTGGATACTGCCGTTATTGCTGAGTTGCTACGGTCTTTGGAATTTGGTGGGAAATACCTTCACGAATTCGCATAGGCTCTCCCCCCGTTTAGATTTCGACCAATGGTAAGGTCCGTGCTAATGTATTTAGGGTGGTTGTAGGCGGTGCATCTTTGAACATAGACAAATTTGGATTATTATCCTTATATTTGGATTTTCCTTGCATTCCTTCTAACACAGTGAAATCTAATTCTGTACTAGTTTGCCCGAAAACAGACTTTTGTTATTGGCATATGGAAATTTCGAACTTCGATATTTCAAGTTTGTAAACATGCTCTTAATAAAACTTAATAAATAATATAATGTATAAACTATTTGAAAGAGTTATTTTAAACATTTATTACATCGGATAAGAAGCAGAAGTAAAACAAAAAAAAAAAAACTTATAATATTTATACAATGAAATATTACATTTGGAATGGATGTGCTACTTATTAGGTTTAGATATAACTTAATCAGTTAATTTGAAAAAAATATATTTATTTAAAATTTCTTTAAACATTTAAATAAGCGATTAAAACCGAACACCGGTTCTCCATAGTTTTATGTAAAAAATATTTTGTTAGCAAACAAAATAATTGTGCAATACTCTTTTCTTAAAGTTCAAGTCTTGACTTTTTTAAAGCTCAACAATAATTTTTGCTAATAATGAATAACTAATATAATAGTTATTAGTTATTAATAACAGATAATATTAATATAGACAATTAATTATTGAATAAAAGTTATGTAATATAAATTATATGTATAGGGCAATAATTTTTAATTTTAAGCAAATAAATAAGACTAGGATAGCACTTCACAGAGAATCATATCAACTTTTTAAAGATCACACAAAACTTCATAGTTCATAAGTTCAACATAACGTGTTGAAAACCGATTTACTGTATTATGTCTAGATTGTTATACTATGAAATGTGGTGGTAATTAATGTTTATTGTACTGCAATATAAAAAAGAGCCGCGGTAGATAATTTTGTATTTTATAATTGTTTCAGTTTAGAATTTTTATATTAAAAAAATCTATACACTATAAATACAAAGATCTATGAACTATAAGAACTAAAAAATATCTAACTCAGGAATAAGCAAGGCTTTAGGATTATATTTATCGAAAGAAATCCTATGAATATTCATCTCTGACTTAGAAAACACTGCATATTAATACACTGAATACAGTTTCAACCACGAACGATTAAATTGTAAGCCAAATAGAAATTTTTGTATATATTTTTGATTACGAGATATTAAATAGTATCTGGTTCATTCCGAGAGATATATGAAATGGAGGCAAAATTGAAATTAGTACCATTTCGTCTGCTTGGCTGAATTTCTTAATTGTAGATAACATAAATAATGATTTAATAAAATAATTTAAATTTTAATTTAAATAAATAAATTTTAAAATTTTAAAATTAATTTAAATCTTAAAACTTCGACTTTAGTCGCCGAATACATTGTAATATATAGCAATAATAACTTCTAAGAATTGCCTTCAAACAACTCACCAAGTGGAATTTAATAATATAAAACCATGCAGGGTGTTCCATTTACAAAGCACCTTATTTCACATTTACAAGAATTACTTTGCATATTTAAAATTTCGGTTAAACATGATTTATATTTTCATGAGGACATAAAGTTGTGACAAAAATATTTTTTTCCACGAGTAGTTTTTGTCCTGCATAAAGAAATACTAAAATAGAATATACTATTAATACCTATTAATTTTAGTATTCTACGTAAATATTAATGATTCATTTTACTTTTTATTATTCCTTAGTAAGTATATATATATATATATATATATATATATATATATATATATATATATATATATATATATGTATATATGTATATATATATATTTAGAAACTTCTAAGGATGATCAATCCAAATTGGTGAAATAAGACCAGCAATGACTTTATATGCTTTACATACTTTTAATATTTTAGAGTCATTTAAAAAAGTTTTTGCATAACAAAACTTTTAATTTTATTCAAGCAATAAGTGCAACTAACCATATTCAGGTAATATTTATATTGTCATAAATGCGTTATCTATGAACGACGGGAGTTTTCCTTAATCCAAATAGCGACGGTTATGTATATATTGTACATGGTGTACTATCTGGCCGCACGTAAGGGGTGCACTACGTTTCAGCGTAATATAAAAAAAAATTACGTAATAGTGCAAGTGCGCATGTCCTTCTATTTAAGGTAGATGGTTGTGGGCCTGAGGGGCGGATGCTTAGACGTTGGGAAATAAGTGATATAATACTACACATCTGCAAGTCGTTCTATTTAAGGCAATTAGAAATACTAAATAATATCAAAATTATAATAAATTATGATTTAAAGTAAATAATAATTTGAATATAAGGTAATTAGTAATGATAAAGAATAACAGTGTACGTGACTTAAGCGTGCCTGCCGCAATATTTTAAGGCACTAAATGACGACGTAGGTGAATGTTGAATAGATACACTTACTTTATTTCTGTAGTATAAATAATAGCTAATTGTTCGTTATTAGACTTTTTTATTTAGTTTGTTAACAATAAGGATTGAATATGTTTCATTGACTATAATTTTCTAATAACTCGTATATTTAGTCTTTACTGTTTATACATGTTACTACTGAGGTCGATGAACAACAATAAATAATTTCTATCGAGATATAATAAATTATTCACTTCTCGGCTTTGCCGCCTGTAAATTTATACTATATTAACGACGCTACAAAAACATTCAAATTACTAGTCGATTCAGGTACAGGTTTGTCCATTTTTAAACCTAAAACTTGCCAAAAATTTTAACAAAGATTTCCCGAAAACGTAACAATTCGAGGTATAACGAATCAAAAAATTCTCATTAACGAATCCGTTCTTATACCATTTTGTGCTAGTGACCCACATAAAGTTTACATCTGTGATCTCGACATAGAATTTGATGGTCTGCTTGTATCAGATTTTTTAGAACACTATGGTTGTATAGTGGATCTAAAAAACAAAAAATTAGTGACAAACTTTAAAATGATTCCTTTATTCCAAGCCACAGAAGAAAATGTAAATACACAAAATTTTCCTAAACAAAACAACCAAATTTCTAAACAAATTTCCATTGATCCTCGTACGGAACAAATTTCCAAATTTAAATGCAATTTAGCGAATACCGAAGCTATACTGCTAGTCACGGAAGTAGAAAAGGTACGCCTCCCTAACGCAATAGTTAAAGTAAATGCGAAAGGTGAATTTCTAGCCTCAGTTTTAAACGCAAATGCTATGCCAAAAACCGTAAATTTTTCAGAAATTAAATTAGAACCTATCCAAAATATTTCAATAAATAATTTTAACGAATGTATTAGTGAATTTAATATAGATAGACGCGATGAAATGAACAACAGCTTCGTTTAGACCATCTGAACGAGGAGGAAAAAGAAATCATTACTCAACTTTGTTTAGATTTTTCGGACATTTTCTATCTCGAAGGCGATCAATTGTCATTCACGAATGAAATAAGACATTCAATAAATACCAATAATTCAAAACCCGTCTTCACTAAATCATATCGGTATCCACAGATCCATAAAGAGGAAGTGAAGTCAAGTATCAAAAATGTAAAACAGGGAATAATCAAATATTCGAACTCCCCATGGAGCTCGCCAATATGGGTCGTGCCCAAAAAACTCGACGCTTCTGGAAAACAGAAATGTCGCGTTGTGGTAGACTACAGGAAACTCAACGAGTTGACTGTAGGAGATAAATATCCCTTGCCTAATATTTTCGATCTCTTGGACCAACTCGGTAAATGCCAATACTTCACCACCCTCGATCTAGCTTCTGGTTTCCACCAAATTGAGATAGACCCAAACGATATTCAAAAAACCGCTTTCACTGTTGAAAACGGACATTTTGAATTTGTTAGACTCCCATTTGGCCTTAAAATGCTCCATCAACATTTCAAAGAGTGATGGACAACATTCTACTAGGCATCCAAAATGAGAGGTGTCTTGTCTACATGGACGATATCATCATCTACTTTCCTACTATTCACGATCATGTATCTCGTCTCACAGACGGTTTTAAACGTCTACAAAAAGCCAACTTGAAAATCCAACTAGATAAATGCGAATTCGTTCGTAAATAAGTGGCGTATTTAGGACATCTAGTCACCAAAGATAACGTAAAACCTAATCCACAAAAAATTGATTGCATCCAAATTTTTCCCCAACCTACTAATCAAAAAGATATAATTTTTTTCCTGGGTCTTGCTGGCTATTATAGGAGATTCATTAATAACTTCGCAAAAGTTTCCAAACCATTGACTAAACTATTACAAAAAGATATTCCTCTCCATTTCGACACCGAATACCAAAAATCTTTCCAAGATCTTTAACAAGCCCTTGTCACAACTCCCGTTCTTATTTACCCAGATTTCGATAAACCATTCTTACTTACTACAGGCTCTAGTGCCTTTGCAATCGGCGCTGTACTTTCAAAAGATCCCGTAGGTAGATATTTACCTATAGCTTTTGCCTCCAGAACGCTCTGCAAAGCCGAAACAAAGTATTCAACAATTGAAAGAGAACTACTTGCCATAGTATGGGCAGTCAAACACTTCCGTCCCTATATTTTTGGTAGGAAATTTAAATTAATAATAGACCATAGGCCTCTTTTCTATAAAAGATCCTGGAAGTCGTTTAGCTCTATGGCGACTTAAGCTAATTGTCTAACTAATAATAACAGGCACAGTTTTTACGTTAGAGGTCACGTGATCATACACATGACGTTTTTATCTTGTTTAATTACAAAATTATGAAATTAGAATTATTTCGAATGAAATGCAGAGATGTGACAGTGTTTTACAGAGATAGTCTACAAGTTTTTCTGTCTACCTCATACTGAAATACAAAGGGATGAAAGTGAAAATGGAAGACGGAGAGCGAAGAGTCAGCTTCGAGGGGGATGAAGCGAGTTGACAACTATTCTTAGGTCGGACGGAAAACTATACTAGATCTGAAAAGGTCTCAGACAATCCGTTCATTATGTAAAGTTATATGTTAAGCGAGATTCATTAAGAACAGATGCATATCAATGAGTCATTTTTATGATTTTCACAAAGCAAAAGGCGTATTCAAAAACACATAATCTTTAAGCTAGTAAATAAATGGCAAGGGAGGTAGAGAGCTAAAGTTTGATTGCAAATTCTAAATTCCAAAACAGATCCATTTTTAACGATAATCTTATGGTCATTGAAATAAAAAAATCTCACATTATATTCAATAAACCCCTGTATATCAGAATGTGTATCTTAGATATTTCTAAAATTTGCGTGTATGATACTATAAATACATGTTAACGAAACTCCCTATAGAAAATTGTAAACTTTTGTACGCTGATACAGACAGTCTCTTGTACGAAATTCAGTGTTAGATGTTATCAAAAAATAGATTTCATACTTAGTGATTATCCCCGAGATAGTCGTTGGAATATTCCACTAGTAAATAAAAAACAAATCCCATGGTTTTTAATGAAGGATAAAAACAATATGAAAATAATTACTCATATTCATAAGACTACGTTCTAAACAGTACACCTACTATAAAAAGTGGAAAATAGTTAAGAAATCAAAAGGTGTAAAGTCTAATGTTGTGGTAAACAAAATTACTTTTGAGGATTATCTTAACTGCCTGGAGAAATTTGTCAACAAAAAGCCGTAGGATTACTCTCCACTTTCTAGTTGCAAGTCATTGATTTTATAATATTATGTCTTTATATTATTTTATTGTAATTGATTTTCTCTTTCTCACATATCAAATAATGTAAGTTATATATCTCACACCTTATATAGTGGAACTCGATAGCAATTATTTTTATTCGTCATTTTAGAGTTGTTAAAGTAAATTATCAGATTGATTCCAATACAAAATAAGTTTCGTTTATAATAACATTATATAAATATACGCCATGGAACTTTGTCAATATGAAGTAAAAAAACTATGTGTTAAAGGGGGAATATGATGTACATAACTACAGTTTTTATTAGAAATATGAGACCATTGATGCACTGCTTATTAATTTCTTCTTTATTATTTTATATTGTTCGAAATGGTTCTGTCTTATATCTTAAAAAAAGGCGTGTGACACTATATTAGCTTAATCTTTGTAGATAATAGACAAAGAAATGTCAGCGATTTTAGTAATTAGAACGTTCATAGTTCGGATGCTTAGATTATCATAGTTCGGGTGCTTAGATGAAATACAAATTTTACGTAATTCTATACTTAACAAAACAGAACATATAATTTTCTAAATTCACTTATTTTTGTAACATTAATATATGCAGATCTTTTCAACTGGCCGAGTATCGTATAGATCCCACGACTTGGATATTTTATGTGGTCTAACAGAAGAACAGCCTGAAGAAATAGAAATGAAGTTTTCGCATTATGCTCTAAGACTATCGCAAATTATTGAAATCAAATTGTTGAAAATGAGTATAGCAGCTGCTGCACATTTCAATTAACTGACAAAGTTGTTTGTGAGCTCATCTACACCAATAAAATTAAAAAAAAACATCGACTGTCTCAACTTAATGTTATAAACGTAAAAATTTGTTTCCCAATCTGAAGTCCAATTATTCTTTTGACAATATCTGAGAGTATTATCCACTTAAATATATCTAATGACTCTTTACAAAATCCTTTTTACAGTGTTGCAATAATGTATCTTAAATATTTTAAAGTGAATTTTTCATCGTTGTCGATGACGACGGGTTATCCTCGAAGATGTCTGTGTTATTCGCCTCCAACTTCGACGTCACTACATAGTCGACCCATGACAAATCAAAATGCTACATTTGCAGTTTTTTATGGATAGGAACTCATAAGTTATTTTTTATTGATTTATCCTCAGATTATAAATAAAATGTTTTGTCTATCAGCCCGAAATTTTACAGTTTGTTTACATTTAAGTCACGTTCCTTAAACCAGCCTGCGACGTTTTTGTCAATAAGTCAAGACTTTTTTGTATGTGTATTAAGTTTGATTCTGCATTTTTTCGTTGGGTTGCTTTCGCTCTCACGTTACAGCATTGATATTGGGAAATCATAAATTAATTTTTATCGGTTCTCTTATAATCACTTTTTAAATAGACGTTGTTTGCATCAAGTTTCTCACATTACCAAATTTCGTGCTGTTACATCGTGACTGTGAAAAATGTTTTTTATGTTAAATAAAATCTGCATTCTACAATTCACTTTTTTAAGAAATTTCGTTAACGGACTTGAATTGGTATGATTTCATTGCGACTATTAATATCATACTCGATAATGATAAAGAAAATAATTTTATCGAAACTGGAATGGAATTTGAAGATTTTCAAGATAACTAGTCAGATATTTTATTGATAAACATATATTGATATTAGAAGAGTAATGACAATGTTATTTTATTTAGGATGATCAAAAATATGATTGGAATTAAAGATAGATTAAATTTTTTTAAACATTTATATTTTCATGATATTGGGAAAATGAAAATGTATATTAATCAAAAATAAAAACTTTTATATAATAATATCACATGTATTTTTATTTTGCGTTACGATTTATATTCATCAAAAATTATTTACCAAGTCATCCTTAATGTTTCTTGGAATATCTGTTAAAAGCAATAAAATCTCTAGCACTTTTCATATTTTCACATACAACTTTACTAGATAAATCATATAAACTTTTGACGTTAAAACTACTTGCTACCACTCTATATTTATATATATATATATATATATATATATATATATATATATATATATATATATATATATATATATATATATATATATATATACATATAAATCAACAGTTTTCTTTCTAAGACCCCTTCTTATTTTTCTTTCCTTTTTTTCATTCAAATTTCACACCTTCCTACCTTACCAATATCCTCGCTACCTAGTCCTCAGATTTCTCGCCTATCTGACATCCACCGCGCTCCCCCAGATTTCAAAAATATCAGCATGTATTATCAGCAGTGTTTCTTTTTTAGTCTATACTTATATTACTACCTACCATTCATGTCTCTACATACCTCCCTAGTCTTCAGATTTTTAATCTTAACAACTAGCCAACTGTATTTCATTTATATCTGAATCACCTAAATAGGTAGGTAAAAATCCATATCAACAGTAATGATGAACAATATATACAACATGTAAGTAATAGAGTTAAAAAAAATCTTAATTCCAAATAACCAATACTGAAACACTAGTTTTTTTTCCTATCGAATATGATTTTCACACTAAATAATGCTTGAATGAGACATATTTAGATGGAAGTTATTCTATTACCTTATTGAATCTAAATATAATGATAAATACATTATTTTCCTTTTTGGTTTATAACTCTTTTATTTATTAGCTTATCAAAAACATTCTCTCTTGCGATTCCTTAAAGCCCTGCGATAAGGCCCTTTTAACATATTGCATCAGATAATCAAAATCGATGTATACCCACGTAAAGTTTCACTTCGATCGGACAGAATACAACTAAGATTTTTACTTTCTTAAGTAATTGATTCCGTTAATCTATTCAGTAGACATCATTAGGTTCATATATCAAGTTTAATTGAAATCCAATACCACGAACTCGAAGAATGTAAAACTTAATATACAGGGAATAAATTACATGTCTTTCATGTGTTTTCTCTTTACACCTGACCGACCTAGATTTAAAATTTCCCGCCTTCCTACCGTCATCCCCAGATTTCAAATTTTCCACCAACACTGTTTTACGAAGAACATATTTAATACGGTTTGGATTTATGACCCCGATCTCAATTCCGATGTTAGTCGGCTTTAATAACAGTCTACAATAGTGGTAAAACACCAGTTTGTTTACATTTAAGTCACGTTCCTTAACTCAGCTGACGACACTTTCTTCAACAAGTCAAGACTTGTTTTTAACGAATTTGCATTCTATATAATAAGCGACAAGTAGGTTAAAAGAAAAAATGACTCAGCATTTAATCATCCACGTCCAGATAATTTCTGTTTATTCACCAGACCAGCTTACTTAGTCTACAATAGCATAGCAAACATTTTAGTCACGTTTTCAAGTCGTACCATCATATAGGTGTACCAACCCAAATATAGTTGCTTTTTAGTACCAACTTAGGAAAAATAAAACCCCTGTTTTTACCATTAATACATTTTCTTTGCCTATAACTTTTGTATTTATTAACCTATTTAAAATATTCTCTCTTGTGATTATGTTCAATTAATTTTTTAATGAATTTTAGTCTTTATCCGATTTAAGTCGGATAAAGTTTAAGATAAGGCCCTTTTGACATATGCGTTAGATGTCCACGTAACGGAGCCCCTTTGTTTTTTTTTCAGCATGACGTTTCTTACACGAACTAACCTAGAATGACATTACGTGTTTTTTCTTAATGCTGCCATGTTTTTTTCTTAATGCGACCATGTTTTTTCCTAATCCCCCATTTTGTTTTCTTACCCCCACCCCACCTTTTTTTTCTTAATGCTACCATGTTTTTTTCTTAATGCAATTTTCTTCTTAGCCCCCTACCCCCCGTCATGTTTTTTTCTTAATGCTACCATACTTAAGACTCCATGTTTTTTTCCTATTGTTCTGTTATGTTTAATAATGGATCTGAATGTAATGCTAAATATACGTACTATTTTTTTACCATAAATATATTTTCCTTGTCTATAACTTTTTTATTTATTAACCGATTAAAAATACTCTCTCTTGTGATTATGTTAAATCAATTTTTTAATGAATTGTAGTCTTTATTCGATTGAAATCGGATAAAGTTTAAGATAAGGTTCTTTTGACATATTGCGTTAGATGTCCACGTAACGGACCTTTTTTTTCCTGCGCTTCCATCCCTCTGCCCCTTTGCCGCAATGTTTTTTTCTTAATGCAGTCACGTCACATTTTTTCTTGTTTTTTTCTTCGACATCTTTTTTATTCAGCCATGTTTTTTTCTCCACCCTCTTTTTTCTTCATGTAGCCATGTTTTTTCTATGTCACTTTTTTCTTAATGCAGCCATATTTTTTTCTTAATGCAGACATGTTTTTTCTTACCCCCCACCCTCCTTTTTCTTAATGCAGCCATGTTTTTTCCCCGCCCCTTTTTTCTTAATGCAGCCATGTCTTTTTCTTATCCCCCCATCCTCTTGTTCCTTAATGCAGCCATGTTTTTTCTACGCCCCTTTTTTCTTAATGCAACCATATTTTTTTCTTAATGCAGACATGTTTTTTCTTACCCCCACCCTCTTTTTTTTTAATGCAGCCATGTTTTTTCTTACCCACACCCTCTTTTTTCTTAATGCAGCCATATTTTTTTCTTAATGCAGACATGTTCTTTTCTTACCTCCACCCTCTTTTTTCTCAATGCAGCCATGTTTTTTCTTACCCACACCCTCTTTTCTCTTAATGCATTTTTTTCTAACCCCCACCACCCCCTTTTTTCTTAATGCAACCATATTTTTTTCTTAACGCAGCCACGCCCCTTTTTTCTTAATACAGCCATGTTTTTTTCCACCGCCATGTTTTTTTCTTACTCCCACCCCCTCGCCGAAGAAGACCCTCTGGTCATTGACCAACAAGCACCAGTGACGTCACTTCTTCAGAACTACAACAGCGACACCTGGAATATCCGGGCGGCGGCTTGACGAACTAACCCATCTTTGGTCACTCTCGATGGACACATGCCATCCGCATCAAAAGTGAGCTCGTAGTGACATAGCTATACTACTCAAATCCTTAAATTGATCAAAAAGGTTTACCATATCGGAAAACCAATGTTTTTAAATAAAAATCGATTTCAATGTTTACACATTTGAAACAATAGAAAGTAAGCTTATTTGAGTAATTTATAAGTGCAAACAATATTGAATATTGAACACAATAATGTAAAATTTTTATTAAAATATAAAAATATTAAAATATTCAATAATTACTTATAAACTATATTTACATGTTAATAATTTTACTGAAAATATCCTTTTGCATTTTAAAATATTAACATGAATATTACTTATCAATATATTGATTCAGTCGGAATCAATTTTCATTTTTTATATAATAAGATTTCAATTTAAAGAAAATCCTTCTCGATTCCCAAATATTCCGATTCCTCGAGAATATAGGAGTCCCTCTCGATTATCAGTTCCTTCGGCAACCATAAGGTTGCACTATTATTTAATGTTGGTGACAATGCTGTGTCTACGGCAAACAACTACCAGGCCTGCGGCTGTATATTGTTTACTAGTCGGTAGCAATCAGCTAGAAAGTTAACTTAATAATTGTTAATTGTATTACAGGTATAGTCTCTATACTGTTTCCAAATTTCATTCAAATAGGTTGAGCCGTTTTTGAAAAAACGAAAATTATTTTCTGATCGTTTCGATTTTTTTAAAAACCAAGATAGATAGAGATCTGAAACTTACAAAGTCAACGTATCTCATTAGTACTGACATACTCTTAGATCATTCAGATATCGCTCTGGAGTCGATTCACTATGCTTTACAAGTTTTAATGCTATAGAATGGAATTCCCCAATACCTTATGTCTATTTCAAACAGCTAATTTAATGTATCATTTCTAAGAGTCCTTAGACTAATATAATAGAATTGTCTTATAAATATTTGGGTACATATTATAATAATTATTAACAATTATATATATATATATATATATATATATATATATATTAAAATTACGATTACCAATAAATTAGAATTGATATTAAAGTATCACCAACACATGCTTTTTCGCAAGACCTGAGTTACTTTAGTATTCAGCACGTTTATTAATCAAACCACATTATTTTTAAAAATGTATATTTTCTATAAAAACGCATAAAATGTATAAGTACATTTTATTTACAAGATTCTTCACTGCATACATTTTGGTATATGTGTAACCCTTAATATCTCCTATTACCCTTGATTTATTATATCATCAATTTCACATCATTGTCTCTTGTACATATTTACACAACAGTATAATTTAATAGATATTTGCATAATAATAATATTAATAAAGGATGCTGAAAAGTTTTGCTGAAAATTGCTGAAAAGTGAAAGTCAGAAATTTAAACACCGTTATTATATTCATTTACAGAGGAGCAAAGTGGATTGTATTTTCCTGTGATACTTGTACTGGAATTACGCGTGCATTTGTGGTAACTGCTAAAAGATGAACCTTCACGCTTTAACTTGAACAAACTGCATGTTTTCTTTACTAACGATTTGCTATCAAAATTCAAAAGAGACATAATTTTCTTGGAAATACTGTTAAACTGCGTATCTTTATTTGTTTCTTCTAATAATTGTGGTTTTATATCCTTGCCTGTGCCTGCACTCTCTGTAACTATTTTCACTGTGTAACATTTAGGAGAATGAGCGGAACATTTATCTGGGATCAGATGACCTGCCATAATACCATCTGGAACGTATTTCATTCCTCTAACTTTTATTTTCTTAGGTGGATAATTAAGTTTCTCTGACCATATCTCGTAATCGGTATCGATGGAATAATTGGCTAATTTCCTTGGATGTTTCCTATCTGACCTGGGGGTTGATGTTCTTGGATACGGTAAAGTCAAAGTAACCATCGAGGTTCCATTATCTAACAGTATATATTCTTCTGGATTATGAGAGTTCTGTAACAAAATTTAACTATTAATTAAATTATAATATTATTTGGCATATTTAATTATTGGATTTATAGCTAATTAGCATAGCCAATTTTCAAATTTATAATAATATTTATTTTTGAGTTCTAGATATGAGTAAATAAGAGGAGGTAATTTCCAACAGTGTGTATATATGCGTGTGCTTTAAGTAAAACTTATCATCAATGCAATATTTAATTTAGTTACGTATGCAGTATGTTTTATGATACTTGTAATGAAAAAAATATGCAGAAACGTTTTATGACGTTCTTTCCTAATTTTGTTCTCCATAATTAAAAACATATTGAAAATATAATAACATCTTGAGTACGCAACTACCTGTCATTTTTTTGCTTCATCCGTTCTCCTTATATGACATTACGTTTTCAATATAATTATTTTTATGATTCCCTGCAAATTAAAGAATGTTGAATTACAGATTCTATATTCAACTCTTCTAAATTCTCTATTCCCAAGTAAAGCTTATGTGCTCCTCTCAGCAGTAGATTTTATTGTATCCATTATAACACGTACCTATGTATTTTGGCAACATTTTACATTTTTCTGTTTCTAGAGTTGCTAATATTTCTTCAAACGTCCAAATTCAATAATAAGTTTAACATTTTTGCCATCCTTAAGTTTATCGTGCATATTTAATGAGTCAGTGCCATTTTAAATAAAATTATTTTAATTTATTCTATTTAACTTTGTTCTTCATGGCACACTATGTTCAGTGTTGATGTTAATTCAACAATGCTTCTACATAACTCTAAATATCTCGAGAATGGTACAATTTAGGTATAGGAAATGCCTATATAGATCGAAAGGTAATCAAAAAAGTAAGCGAACGGTGTTATTAAATAAAGTATGTTCTATTTGAAATAAGCCACTTATTGAAGGTCGAATATGTCCATGTTTGACTTCCTGTTTTGGACACCCTGTGTATTTAGAGCATTTGTAATTCATACATACATAAGCTTAATATCTCTTTGACGTGTGGGAAAATAATCAGTTAATGAAACTTATCTTAGCAAAAATTTTAATTTATATGCACGGGTTAGTTTTCGTATAAGATACTAAAGAAATCGTAGTATCTAAGAAACTATTGGTTTATTGGGGATAGGGAACGGTATTTCAAGTTACCTCAAAATAATGAGTAGAATTCGAATCTCGTATAAAAAATATAGTAGATAGTCTGGTCTAAGTGAATAGCCGAATGCTGCCATCTCTCTTTCCTCTACGCACACATAGAGAAATCTCACATTTTTTCCTAATATTGGCGATCTTAGTACATATTGTATTTAACCATGTCGTGTGTACATGATAGGAAAGTAAAACACAGAAAGTTATACATCATATACCATTCTACTTAAAGTATTAAAATTTGCAATGAAGGGTTAATTTATGGAATAAAATGTGTCTATTAAAAATATTTTTCTTTGTTTTTAAAAATATTAACATCTAAATTTCTAACCTTTCTATATAGAATATTCAAATATTTTATTCCATAATATATTTAATAAAATTAAAACTATATATCATTATGCCTAGTTGGTCATTGATATTGGAAACAATGAGATTTTTAAACAAAAAGACTATAGGTATTTTGCATTTTAGATACATTAATTTTTAATATATTTGTTAGAGATTTGTTTAAACACTTAATTTTGTTGGGTATATATAGTAGCAAATTATAATTTCCTTTATTTCTACAGATTAAAGTAAATTTTTTACAAGTGATGTAGTCTTTACCGTCGCATATACATAATATCTGATGTCTTAGTAACAGAGGGCGAATTTACATAAATTAAAAAAGTAAGTGTAATAATAAGAGACTACAATGGTTTATTGTTTACTAATGTATATTGTCTTAATTTATTCATATATGACGTAATAAAATCTATACTATTGTAATTATTAAAAAGAAGTATATTTTTTTAATAATGTTTTAATGATATCAACGTACAAAGCATACATTCATTATCTATATTCAAAACCTGTATTTTTGTAAATTTGCTCAAAAACTGATTTGTAAAATATCAGTTGTAGTGGATATTTTATACCTAAATTCAAATTAATAATTTTGACTAAGGAGATAGTTAGCGTCAAGATCAACGGAAATCTGTACTTTTAAGAGAACTTCGAAAATTTTGGCAAAATGTAGGTATAACTTATGAGGCTGAAAGTTGGCTATATTTTAGTAGAACCTTTTTTGTGAATTAGTGAAACACAATCTTATCTGAATACATCAAAGAAAAGTTCATTTGGTATTCAATTATCGATTAAAATTGTAAGTTGAACTAGTTTAATATACTAATATACAATAGACCTAATATTTGGATGTAACCTATTAATAAAGTTCAATATACCGTTTCTGCCATAATAAATCATTAAGACCATGTTTAGTAGTGCCGAAAAAAGAAGGAAATTTGTCGTCAGCATACCGACGCCATAAGGGATATTATGTGATTTGTTACAGTGTATTATTTCTTCTAAATGAATTATAAATATTTACGATGATAGTGGGTATAAGGGATTTTCCATTTCTAGACCACCTGTAGCAGGTATATAACTGGCGTTGAATATACACATTTCTGTGTCTGGAACATCAATTATATACCTGTGAAAATGATCCAATAATGGAAAATCCCTTAAGCCAATTATTATCTCAAATATTTGTGCATAATTAAGATATATATAGGGTAACAAATCACATAATAATTTCTCATACTAACGTAGATATGGTGTCGGCAAATTTCATTGGTCTTTCGGCACTACGAGACATAATTTAAATGTTTGTTATGGCATAAATGATTTATTGAACTTTATAAATAACTTACAGCCAAATATTAGATCTATTATGTATTAGTATATGACACTAGTTCAACCTTCAATTTTAATCAATCATTGCATATCAAATAATGTTTTCTTGAGGTATTTAGATCAGCATATGTTGTACCAATCCACAAAAATGTCCTACTGACAATACGGCCAATATTAAACCTATATCAGTTATATCTATATTTGCCAAACTCTTCGAAGTTCTCTTAAAATTACAAATTTCCATTTATCTTGATTCTAATCATCTCTTTTATAAAAATTAATTTAGATTCAGTTGTAAGATGTATATTACAACTCATATAAGCTAATTTACTTTGAGCATCTTAAAATATTATTAAAGAAAAATAATACTTTAATATTAAAATTTTGTTCCTGACGTTAATGCCAGTTGTTTTTCTAAACTCTTTGTTTACTCCTGTGGATTGTGGTTTATTAATTATGAGCAGAACATCCCTTTAATTATATGATAATATTGATAATATATTAACAAATTATGAAAATATGGGTACTAGTTCATTGTAGATTTAATTTTAATATTAGTCACAAATTTTATATATACAAGTGTAAATCCCTGGACCTATATAAATTTCACTTTATATTACTGAAAAGTTAACATCTTATACCGAGTGATGTAATTTTATTCTATATGTATTATGTCTGTAACTTACTAGCTGGGAATCGAGAAAGGAACGCACCAAACTGCAAAGCTGTTATCAAGCGGTTCCCGAATAGAAAGGCTATTACATAATCGCTGTAGGAAAGAACTACTCCTCGGGCTAGAGCCCCGCCAGGCATTGAATTATACCTAACAGCGATCCAGACCAGAGCTTTTTTTCTTGAAAAGGGAACCCCCCGGATCCCCGAAAAGGATGTATTATGTATGGGATAAATATATCTTTAAATTTATCTATCTTTTTCTCTTTACTTCTGAGATACTAACTGCATATTTAATTTTTTTAATATATTTTATTTATGTCTCTCAAAATGTATATAAATAAAATGAAACTGAACACCAAATTTATTCACGTTTTTCTTTCATCGCATATTACGTGCATATATTATAATACTTATTAAGATATTTTATGTCCCTTAGAAGAGAAACAAAACGTAAATCGTAATGAGCATCTAAATACTCTATCACTGAGATAATTTCGTCAAATATATTTTGTCGCTGTTATCAAGATTACAGTTGAATCTGTACTCTCTAGATAATATACATAGTAAATAATATCTATAGAAATTCTATCACCCAGTATTTTTCAGAGGTACGTAAATACCACGAATTTATTACGGGAAGGATACTAAAGTGGGGAATTATGTTTAAGTACGTAACTTTTATGTTACGCCAACTACCTCATTATAAGAGCACTTTCGTCGCAAATACGGAATAACTACAAAGCTGCGTATGTAATGCTACTTTAATAGAGTTTGTCTAAGATATAGTCCAAGAACTCTAATGAATTTTCGGTAGGTGTTTTACCGAACTAGAAATTTTACATGGTAGTATCTTTATGACAGATAAATAGAGAATAGCAAGTCTGTCTGTCCACTTGCGGGACCTGGGCCTGAGGTACTACGCATCCTAAAGATATACCAAAAAATGTATTCCAAAAAATGCTTCACCGAAAAAAAAAATGAAGAATCATATGAAATTTAAATTTAAATTTTGAGCACAAAAATAAACATTGCAGACCATTTGACAAATGCTGTCATAGAAGTGGACGATCCCAAAATTGCATTTTGAATAAATGAAATAAATGTGTTTTACTGAGTCTGCCACTTTAATAATGTGTAAATTAATATTAACGTCAATTATATGAATACAATTACGTATCAGTTATATCAAATAAGTGTCAAACATGTGGACTATTAGAGTGTAGCCCTTTGCTTGTTTCGTAAATCTAAAAAGTATTTTACTGCCATCTTTTACATATTTGAATTCCATTGTTTCAAGACTATTTCACTTACTCACATATAAATTTCTATTAATATCTGCAGTATTTGGGATAAATGCGATATAAAATAATTTTTCTGTGAAACATGTTAAGATAATTATAGATGGAAAATTAATAAATCGTAAAAATAATACTATCTAAAAATTGTTACAAGAAGCATAAAAATATTTCAAAATTGTGGAAACAGTATTTTAAATTAAACAATTTAATTAATTACGCATGTAACTAATTAAATTACGCATTTATTTTATATATTTAATGGTGTTGAGTACATAATGTTATTTTTAAGTTGTCAGAAATTTCGTTTCATCAACACAATGGCGTCCAACACTTTGTACATAAATATGGGGTATATTTACAAAATGACTTTATAATTATGTTGATTCACAGTGATTAGCTAAAGTCACTTTGAATAATTACTTATGGGTCATGCAAACGTAATTTGTACTCTAAACTACTACTGCTTAGTTTAAAGGATAACTTTAAAGGACCAGAAAAAGTCCCTACAATGTAACTGCTTCAAATTTTTATAAACTGCTAATTGACAAATAAGTAACACCATGCAGTAGCTGGTACTACTGTATTCTACTTCATTGTTTTAAATAAGATAGTTTGACTTTACTTATTAAGTTTTAATAAATTATAGTTAATGATGATACGAGTATACCGTTTAATACATTTTAAAAGTTTATGTCTTATGTTTAGTACAAATAGCGTAATAACTATTAAAGCAACTTATCTGCTGCTGGAACTTTCCTTATGAGATAAAATTATTCTTATGAGATAAAAATCCAGACAAGAAAAATGCTATAGTATGAATTTTTCTTCTCACTAATTATGGTATATACTGTATCTATGATACTACACCTGTCAAGAAACTAACTAAAAGTACGATATATGAGATAAATTTGAACCTAAACCATTATAATTAACAGGTACTATATAATCTGATAATCAGGTTAATCCGAATTGAAGTCAGAAAAGGTGAAATTATATTTTTGTAAAAAATACTATTTTCCGCAAAATAGTATTTTTTAAATTAGAACCTTATTTATGCAAAATTCATGCAAAACCACAGAATCTATGTAATATCATACGATTAATTGATAATATTTTTTTTGTTTTAATATTAATTCTGCTTCGTTAATTAAAATTTAATTAACCTCGAATAACATCATTGACTAATATACTCTCCCAAAAACTGTACCATTTTTTTTCTTCATAAAACATACTTCATAAATTAGATAAAATGTCGATAGTATGATAATATATATGTATATACATATATATATATATATATATATATATATATATATATATATATATATATATATATATATATATGCATAGTTAGATAGATACATAGATATTTTATCATATTATCGACATAATATTTAACAAATGAGAGAGTTATTAAAAATAATATACCTATATATAGGGAATTGAAAACAATTCGATACATGAAACTTTGGTGATAAATAATAGATGGAAAATATAATAACATTATTATTACATTTTCCTAATTTTTTAAACATTTTATTTATAAGCAATGATTTGAAATTATTAATGTGGAAATATTTAAAAACGCCTTTAGTTGTTTACTTATTAAGTTACAATGCGCATCAGAATAAAAGATTGATGATCTTTATCGTCGAAGGGATATTTTTGAGATTTCATATTGCTAAGAATTGATCATATTAATATATAGTAGTTCCTCATATGATAGGTATGAATTAGGCTATATTGTTTACTTAAGAACTATGAAGTATTACTTACAAGCTATAAAACTATTTGATTAAAAAAAAAAACACTTACATTACTTGTCGTCATAACGGTTTTACGAGTTTTACGACTTTCACTCATTTTTCGTACTAAGAATGCACCACCGAAATATATATTATTTCCTATCTACATGAGTTGCACCAATTGAATAGTCTCAATAGACACATTTATAGAATTTATATGGATCCATTTTTATACCTGTGGTGTTAGTAATAGAATTTTAGGGTAAATACAATAAAATTGGGAATAGTTCGACAAGGTTAAATAATCACCCATCTTCTATCTCATGTCGACAAGAAAAGATAATTGTATGTAGTAATTATACCAAATTATATTTGTTATGGTAATAAGCTGTTTATTATTACTTGTGTTAATATAAATTTTACGTGAAACCTTAGTTTAACAGTACACAATTTTGTAATTCATTAAACAAGTAATCAATTTGATAAAACTTGGAGTTAATAATGTTACCCACCGATAGTGGAGTTTCAAAACTATTTTTAAATATATACATATACACTATATAATACCATAGTATTATAGAGTATATGATATACATATTATGTTATATAATAACATATAGGCTATATAACATAGATAGTGTAAAGATAGTTGAAATTTGAATGTTGGGTTCTACGTTCTCTATGTACGTTTGTGAATGTTTTGTGTGAATTTCACACTAAAAATAAAATAATATATTTGTTTTATATTTACAGTTTATATAGTTAGTGGACATACCTAGTAGCACGAGTTTATAACAAAAATTGCATTAAATATTTTGATAAGAAGTAATATAAAACCTAATAGTTTACTAATTATTCTAAAGAAACTTCATTGTTTTTTGTATTTTGGGAACCCTGGTTATTATTATTACATAAAAATAATACAATGAAACTATAGCTACAAACATAATTTTACATTACTTTTTGAAACTTGTCATTATCATCTGATAAGTATGAATACTTGATCATTTAATAATCTTGTCTACCTGAATAAGATTTCTTAATTGTAACTACCTGATTATTACGTTTATATTTACAAGAGTAAAACAACTGAAACGTAGGTAGATTATTTTATATATTAAAATAATATTATACTATATTTCATATATGTAATATATTATGATTTTCATATATAACCTGTTTATTTGGTAAACATTAAACTAAATAAAAAAATCGCTTTTATTTAAATTTTGTCGCTTTCCTCTTATTTTTATTTTGTAATGTAATACAAATATAATTGGACTATTTGCGCTGTATTACGGAAACAGTGAGATTATTTTATTTGCACTTGATGTACATCTTCCCAAAAATCCAGTTCGTTACAAGGTTAAGGTTTTAACATCTACCGATATAGGCAAATAAATTCACAAAGTTTAATATCTAAACATACTTATACCATTTTGTATCATTAAGTCTAATTTTACTTCAGTTTAATCTTAAACCTTTCATATCTTACTGTTGATAACAATTAGTTTTGTTCGCCGAAATATAGAGATCTAATTCTTGTATTGAATAAACTATATATGTTTTTACCATTAATAATCCATTTCATATTAATATTTCAAACAATGGTATATTGTTTATACATTAAAAATAAAATTATCTTTGTGGACATTTATTTATAAGAAGGTACAATTGTAAGAAAAGTACAATTATTTAGAGATACAGAAAGTAAGAAGGTACAATTATTTAGAAAATTTTTTTATTTGTTATCTACACTTATCCTGCAATTACATTTGGGATATCCCCGCATACAATTCAAATTTGCATTTTTTATTTTAGGTAACAAATACATAGCTCTATGTAAAATGGAGCCACATTTCGTTTTTGATGAACGGGGTAATTTCGCCATGTCGCCGTCGTTGTGCCCATAAGACTCCATCGAACTTGCACAGATGTTGTTGTCCTTATTAGCATGAATTTCAACTAGGCCATCCCGAACTAGATGACCTGATATAATGCCATCTAAGGGGAAATTTATTCCACGAAGTAATACTGTTTCCAGGGGTTCTTGAAGATCTGCGCACCAGATTTCATATGATATGCTATGCGATGACGTGACTATTCTATTTGGTTTACGCATTGTGGATGTTCTTTTTAATCGCAAGGGAGTATATTTAGCCAGACCATCTCTCCTGGACATTGGCTTCCGTTGTTTAACTTGCTGTGAAATTTTAGTCGAACCTTTCGGCATTTTCTAGATGTATTATTGTAACGTGATTACCTTCGAAGACGTCAATAGAACTGATTGTGGCCGTAGAGTTACGGACTATATATCCCGCATTAATGCGTGTAAAATAGCAGCAAGGGCAGCTATTGGTTGGACAAACTGCCCTCCTCAAGTAGGCAGGTAGAATAGTTCCCGGATAATCTTGTTCTTACGAACCGATTCAAATAGGTAAATGATTACCTGAATATAATTATTTTAGTATTAACAGTTGGTAGAAAAATATTATCTGACTAAATAAGATATTATTAAATTTATTTTAAAATGTTTAAAAAAGCTGATTTTTGTTAAATAATGTTGTGGCTTACGATTTATATTATAAAAAAATACATTTTTTTCTTGAGTACCTAATACATAGCTAAAGTTGTAAATTCAGTATTCAGTATTAACACATAGATAAAATAAAAAATCAGCACTGATTACTAATAAATATGTCAAGTAATAAGTAAAGGCCTCAAGGCAAATCGTGCTTCAACTATATTTCAATTGATTTTAGGAATACTTGAATCCATAATATATATGATAACTCACAAATATAGAACATCCATATATAATTGGAGTTTCTTAAGCAGTTCATTTTTTGATTATACAAGAACCTGTACATAAATACAAAACATTAGATTTGGATGAGAATTTATCCGGTTGTAGGTATACAACATAATTTATATAATCATTTTTTACACTTTAAATTGTTACGTAGATACTGTTTTCAGAATGATGTATTTGTTACCGATGAATATGCAAAAGTTTATCAATAGTATTTCAAATTATAATCATACCTATTTATCCTATCAGTTCTTTGATGGCTTCTGTTTCTAGAGGTATACGCTGATCACATATTGTATTTCAAAGTCATCCACAGAACCAGATTGTCTTGTTTCTTTTTAAATTTTAGCGTAGAGTGTTGGACATAAGTATAGTACTTTCATTTTACAATTTCATAATTTTATAATTTCACTAATCCAAAACCAAGCGATTTCTAAAAATGATTAGTTTCGGTAAGAAAATGCGATAAATATATATTTTATTTTAACTGCTCTCTTCGTGAAAATATCAATTACTGTCCATTTTTTCCCATCATATATATGTCGGAGTTTAGAAAAGTCCAAATTATTTTAACTTAATTTGAATAGGCAAACCTCGTATGCATTTATAGCCACATTGCGTTTATATTGTAAGTCCCACGGCAACTGATAAGATAACAGTTTATTAAGGTCTTCCGCCATCCCTTTTTCATAGATATGAAAAATATATTACCTGATGTTACTTTATATGTGCGAAAAAACTAAACAAAAAACGAAGATTTGCCGGGCGATTTATCGAATAATCATTTACAGACGAGAGATGGCAAAGATGCAAGTGTAGTGCGGTAGTGATTTTTCTTTGTTCAATTCGATTGAAGTTTTAATAGAAATAGTGTTTTAATTAAATCGAAAAATGTGCAATGTAAATATATAGTGAGTGCGCATAAACAATTTTGTGGATATATTTTGTGATTTGTGTGATGGATCGAGCTTAGACGACAGGAACTAGGGAAGGAGTTAAATAGGTAAGTTAGGTACGATAGTTTTAATTAAAATATAAAATTGTTTTTGAAGAAAAAATGAGGAGTGAAACAAAATTTTTCAAATCAGGGTTAATAAATTCATACCTATATTGCGTATTAAATTTCATGGAGAATAAATATACTGACTTTATTTGTCAATGAAAAGTCATCACTAACTTTCAAAAAAGCTATCACTCAAAGATACCTTGATTTAGTTCAAAGAAAATATTAAGATATAAATAGGAAAAAGCCAACAATGATAAAACGTAAGGTAATAAATTTTATGGGTGGTATTATATTATCTATGCAGGTAGGTTCCGAACGAGCTGCATATCGTTTTTTGTGCAAGGTAAGTTTTTTTACTGCATTAGGATAAATAATAATATAGGCAGACACAGTTTTACATAGAAGAACTACTGTAACTGTACTAATGCGATGAGACTATTTAAAAATGTACGAATAAATATGAAAAACCCAAAAAATATTTCATATGAAAGTAGCTACTTTTTGATTTATCTTAGTTATAATTGTTACTCGTTGCAATGCAGTTTTCAAATTAAATGTTCCATAGGTTCAATACAAATTGCATTTAACTTTAAAATGTCATCGATATTCTTGCAGAATCACATTTGGTACAGTATGAAAGTTGTAGAAAATTTTACTTCGATCTCAGACATGTATTTATAAAAACAATAGAATTTCCCGTTTCGGAGATCTAGACCAAACTTATGTTTTTTTAAATAGAACAACCTATTTATTTTTCGATTTTTGAATTCTACGTGCTTTTCCGATTACAATAACATGTTATATCTTTGCTCTAGTAGTTTGCACAGTATCGCCCTTTGAAATATTCAATATTAAACAAAATCAAGATTGCCACGGAAAATTTGGAACAATAATTACAAGAATTATTATAAACAAAGTTTGACTTTGACAGCTTGTCTTAGGTTAACATTGTTGAATGTTCCGTTTTGTGCGAAATAAATGCGATGCGTGTTAGACGTGAATACTAACGATGATACCCTGGGAGAATCATACCACATAAAACATACTTTAAACATATTTATAATAAATTACTACTACTACTACTACTGCTAAACTTTTATTACTCTATTACTAGGTACTTGAAACATTACAGATTCTATAATGTGGACTGATGAAGCCAGTTTTTCAACATGTGGTATTTTTAATAGAAGAAATACTCACCACTGGTCATCAAAAAATCCACACTCGTTTATACCAGTTCATCGACAAGATCGTACTTCAATCAATGTTTGATGTGGTATTTTTCGAAACTCAATTATTGGACCAGTATTTTTGAAGGCGGTTTAACTGGACAAAAATATTTAGATCTTTTAAGATTAGAGATTTCTGATTTAATAATCCAATTAAATTAGCCGAATATTGTTTGGCAAAAAGACGGTGCTCCAACACATAAATCAAATATTGTCAAGCGACATTTAGATAATACTTTGATAGAGTGGATAAGTTCAAAATGGAAACGATTTGTGGCTGGCCAGAAGTCCTGACCTGACCCCACTGGATTTCTTTCTGTGAGGTACTTTGAAAGACCGGGTATATACGGAAAGGTGAAATAACGTAGAAGAACTTATGTCGGGAGATCAGAGACAAGAACGAGACTGGTATCTTGGCTTAAAAACGAAATTTGTAAAGGAGGTATGTTCTCTGTATTTCACAAAATGGAGGTATTATAGAACACCTTCTATAATTTATAATTATAGTTTTTAATAAAATATTACGTTCCATCCAGAAATATGCCTTTTAATATAACTATGATGACATCGAAAATAAAATTTAATTTAAACTCTGATTATTTTGATAATCAGATAAACTCTGTTTATAACAATTCTCGTAATTATTGTTTAAAATTTTTCATGACGATCTTGATTTTGTTTGATATTCGATATTTCAAAGGGCGATACTGTGCAAACTAATAGAGCAAAGACAATATAACATATATATATATATATATATATATATATATATATATATATATATATATATATATATATATATATATATTGTTGTAATCGGAAAAGCACGTAAATTTCAAAAATCGAAAAACAATCAGTGTTACATTTAAAAAATATTAGTTTGGTTTAGATCTCCGAAACGCGAGATTCTATTGTTTTTCTAAATACATGTCTGAGATCGATGTAAAATTTCCTACAACTTTCGAGTTTATCATTTTTTTCTATTTCAGAAAATAAAACAGTTAAGGGGGTAGAATGTTATGTGGATAACCCTGTATATCGAGACAGAATGTACTGAGATACGTCTAATTCATTTCCCTCAGATTTTAATTTACAAATGATGTTACAATTTTGAGATCTTAAGGATAACTAATTTGGTCCTGTATTTTGGCATTACCTATATATATATTACCTATATATATCCAGTTTTATACCTGAGGTGTTAATGGCATAAAATATTAGGAGTTGGAGACAACTCGACAGGGTTAGATAATCACCGGTCTTCTGTCTCATATAGACAGGATAAGATAACTGTCCGTAGTAATTATAACCAATTAAATTTGTTATGGTAATAAACTATTTATTATTGCTTGTGTTGATATAAATTCTACGTGAGACCTTAGTACAACGATAGAAAATTTTGTGATCCATTAAACAAGTAATAAGTTTTATAAAACTTGGAGTTACGAATATTATTCACCGATAGTTCAGTTTCAAAATTCTTTTCAAATATACATATACACATATAATATATCATTATATAATACCACAATAACCACAGTTAATATAAAAAATAACAGTATGTATTTAGAATTGTTGTTGCTTCGTGATAAGGAAATAAGCAATTTCCTTAGCAATAATTTTCTCTATACTTAAACACGACAAATAAATTAATTATTAAATCTTCCAAACTTCTAGTCTATCAAAAATTAAATCTGTATCATTAAATGTGACTTCTAATAATTCACCTGTATATAACTAGATTGTTTATATTTGTATTCTGTTGCATTTGTAGCAATTAAAACTCACTCGTTTTAAATAAAACAATATTTCCGTACAATAATTTATAGATCAAAGCTAGGTAGGGGTAATGTATTCACTTGGATATGATTTAAACTAATCATCAGTTATAGATAATAAGTTATTGTAATTTAGTAGTTAATATGTAATAAGGTAACGTTAGATTCTATTGGAAAGTCTTAGTCCTCCTACAGGACTAATGTGCACTAATTTGTTTATTAGTATTAGTTATTAAAACTCTTAGTATGATAATCGATGAAAAGTGAAAGTTTTTTCGATCTAAAAGAAATGATCTTGCACAATTATATTATAAAACTATATAAAATTGATCGGTATGTTTGACCCTGTCCATTGAAGATTTTGTACGGTTTTAATTAACTTTAATTTTCAGTTGCAACAATAATCTCTAATCTATTTCACGTATTTATTCAAGATATTTAAAGTAAATACGAAGCTTTAACATTACCTTTTTGTGGCAATTGTAAAAATTTTCCACTTTCGAACGTAGCCGGTGAAAACCCATATGTTATTTTTAATTAACTTACTCTTAAGGAACTTGCACGTTAATCATTAATATTTGATATTAATATTTATTAATACAAAATTTAATCGAGGTTAATAGTATACTTTCATATGATGTGTCTACAAAATAACCCCATTTTTAAATTTAAGTATGTCGATATTGCACTACATAGTAATTGCAGTCATTTTAGGCTGAAAATCATCGCCAAAATTCACTCTTATTTATATATCTTTTTATATACTTTATTTCTAAATTTGATAGTAAAACATTTTTCAAATTGGAAGGTTTTTTTAACTACAACTGTAACTCGTGAAATATCTTTTCACATTAGTTATATTATACATACAACAATGTTGTTATTTGATATTTTTATTTTTACATATGAAAACAAAATGAGGAAATAATTCATCTTTTTTTTATTATCGCTTAAAATATAATATTAATTGCTTTACCCATAATCCTTAAAATTTCAATTGAATATAATTTTTGTCAAAATTAATAATATAATAAACTTTATTTATGCCATTACTTTATGTCGAAATAATTAGTGAACATTTGATGTGAAGGAATTTCAGATTCAATAGCAATTTCAAGACTTTAAAATAGACAATATTAAGTTAATATGATTTTCTTCAAAATATTATTTTTACATTAGTATAACCTAAGGCGATTGTAAGAGTGACACATAATGAGTCAGATGTAACAAGGCAAGCACGCACTGAAAATTCTACTATATGTAACATCGAGACAGAATGTAATGAGACACGTCTAATGCATTTCCCTCAAGTATAGCCATTTTTTACTTAATTATGTTTTAAATCTATAAATGAGGTTACATTTTGAGATCTGAAGCTAATTATCTAGTTCAAATAATTTGGTTCTATATTCTGGTACTAAATACCTATATCCCAGGGAAACATATCGAAAGTGTCTCACTACGTTAATCTTGATGGTACATTAGACGAATTCATATGTTCTAAGGCCTGATCGCTAATTGTGGTTTTCATTTTAATCTTTTATAATACACACTGTTGATTAAATATTTGATATACATACATAAAACCTTTAAATTCTCGAACACAAGTGAAGTATGAATAGATAATGCAATAAAGATATATAATTAGTACATGGATTGTTCTGGGTCTAGGTAATTATATATTATCTTTCTAGAGTAATGCATAGCTAATATAGTAAATTCAGTATTCAGTATTAATATACAAATAAAATAAAAATATCAGTACCCATTGATGACTGAAATGTGAAGTAATAGGTCATACCTAAGCAAGTCCAGCCGTAGACTAAATTATTTTTAGAAATCATAATATATTAACATATTGACATACACAAAATTTATTTGCAATTGGAATTTCTTAAGCAATTGTTCATATTTTGATTATACAGGCTACTTCACGGTGAGTGGCCTATTAGACGTTTTCGAAAAACTACAAAAATTTTGGAACTGAAAATTTGTATGTAGGGTTTTCTAGCGATGCTCTATTTAATAAAAATACCAAATATGTTACGCTTCCAGTTATACCGGAAGTCGGCAACAACATCCTTATTTTAAATGACATACCATACTTTTTATACCAGATTCGAATTCTACTCATTATTTTCGTGTAACTCTTAATGTCATTCCCTATCCCTAAAGCTAACAGGTTTTTAGATATATCGATTTTAATAAAATTCTATACGAAAACTAATCCGTGCATAGAAATTAATAACTTTCGCTGTGGTAAGTTTCATTAACCAATTATTTTTCCATATATTAAAGAGATATGGAGCTTATTTATATATAAATTAAAAAGGCTCCAAAATATACAGTGTCGAAAACAGGAGGTCAAACGTTTACAACTTCGACCTTCAATAAGTGGCTTATTTCAAATAGCACGTACTGTATTTCATAGGTTCATTCGCTTCTCTATTTGATTACTTTTCGACCTATATGGGCATTTACTATACTATATATATATATATATATATATATATATATATATATATATATATATATATATATATATATGTTCTTAAGTTATTTAGGAACATTATTGAATTAACATCAACATTGAGCAGTGTGCCATGAAGAACAAAGTTAAATTGAATAAATAAAAATTATTTTATTTAAAATGGCTCGGACTGATAAAAAATACGTGATGAACTTAAAATTAAATAAACTGGCGGTAAATTATCCAAAAATTTATTGAACAATTTTGAAAATTGTTGGTATCAACATGACGCTGTTTCTGTTTACTTTACCCGAGAGGTGTCAAACATTTTAGACGATATATTTGAATATGGGTGGATTTGACGTCGCGGTCTCTGCATCCCTGGATATGACCCGCTAGAAGTCCGGATCTCACCCCGCTTAATTTCTATCTGTGGGGAAAGATGAAAACCAAAGTGTATGAGACGTCCGCCAATTCACGATAAGAGTTTGAAATCAGAGCAAGAAGGACGTTTGAAGAATTAAACGTTAATGATATTCGGCGAGAATACACTAGCGGTGTTATAACGTGAGCATAAACATGTTTGAACGTTACTTAGTAGATAACATTTCGAGAAGTTATTAGTTTAGAAGATGTGCTTCTTTTATTACTCATATCGCACGTCGTTGTTGTTACATTTAATAAGCTTGTTAATTTTTCGTAATAATTTTTAATAATAAGTAGTTTGAAAACAATGTTACAATTTTCTCTTTATTACCGTTTTGAACTTCAACTTCAAACTATTTTTATTTCTGTTGTATTACTTTTGTTACATTTGTTCTATATATCGCATTTTATTGTGTTGCTTTCAATAGCTCGCAGACCGCTTTTCTTTTTCACTTGGTGTAAAAAAATAAATCAGTTCACGTACCGTTGTTTTGTTCTTTCTCTCTCTCTCTCTCTCTCGCTGTCTGGTTTGGATTACAACCTCCCGAGTAAAGCCTATATCCTCCTTCTAGCAGTAGATTTTAATGTATCCATTATACCTATATATTTTCGCTACATTTTACTTTTTCTGTTTCTAGAGTTGCCGGTACTCCTTCAAACACTCAAATTCAATAATAAGTTTAACATTTTTGCCACCCTTAAGATTATTATGCATTTTTAATAAGTCTCTGCCATTTTAAATAAAATTATTTTAATATGTTCCATTTAACTTTGTTCTTCATGTCACACTATGCTCTATGTTGATGTTAATTCAACAATGGTGCTAAATAACTCAAAATAACTCAAAAATAGTACAATTTAGGTACAGGAAGTGCCCATATAGGTCGAAAGGTAATCAAATAAAGAAGCGAATAGGGTTATGAAATACAGTATACTCTATTTAAAATAAGCCACTTATTGAAGGTCGAAGTTGTCAATGTCTTACCTCCTGTTTTGGATATTCTGTGTATTGTGGAGAATTTTTCATTTATACATAAAGAAGCTCCGTAGCTCTTTAATATATGAGAAAATAATTGGTTAATGAGACTAACCTTAACGAAATTATTAATTTCTATGCACAGATTAGTTTGCGCAAGATTTTATTAAAATCGTAATATCTAAAAAACTATTAGCTTTAGAGATAGGGAATGGTATTCTGAGTTACCCCAAAGTTATGAGTAGAATTCGAATCTGGTATAAAAAATATAGTATGCCATTTAAAATAAGGATGTTGTTGCCAACTTCCGGTATAACCGGAAGTGTCACATTACATGCACTTGGCATTATTTTCATTAAATAGAGCATCGCTAGAAACCCCCACATACAAACTTTTAGTTCCATATTATTTGTAGTTTCTCGAAAATGTCTAATAGTCCACTCACCGTGACAGTACCCTGTATAAGATTCTACATAATATAAACACATAACTTTAGAGTTTGGACGTACCCAAGTTACGCTGTGGTACGTACACAGTCTAATTTATATACATATTTTTTATTCTTTCAATTAGCTTTTATTTATTATTGCGATTAAATATTTTTTTTATATAGATACTGTTTCTAAGAAGATGTATTTGATATGTGCTAATGGATATATATATATATAAAGTATATTATTAGTATTTAAAATTAATATCATATCTATTTTTAACAATTCTTTGATGCATTCTTTTTCTAAAGGTATATGCTAACCATATATTGAGTTTCTTTTCATTTACAGAACATTTATAGAATAAGCTCAGGGGCGGCCGGTGTACAGGTCCTGCAGAACTGCCAAAAAAATTAGATATTTGTATATTTTCGCGACATAATAATTACTAAAATTTATTAAAAAATAATTTGGTTAGTTGGTGCAGCTAACCAAATTATTGCGCTAAAGTAGCATTCTGCCCGCCGTCCTCTATTGAGTAGTAGACCAGATGAATTATCTGGATCTATACGCGAGCGTGTCGCGGTACATTGAACTGGGTCACACGAGGTAGTTCTCAGCACGGCTCGGCACATCCGTCCTCCCCCTCAATTCCCGCGACTATCCACACTTGGCGCTCGTAATTGCGCGAATTTACACGGTCAGTGAGCTGTATTTTTTCCAGCTAAGCCAACAACAGTGAATGTTTATTCCTTCTTACTTCTCGTACAGTTGGCGGGTGTAAATCGTACCTATTTCGTATTTCGTGTTAATTTGAGATTTTAAATATTGTTTTGTGAATTTGTGTAGTGATTTATTGTACTAATTATTAATATTTATATACTGTGATAGTGACAATGGATTTAGTTTATAATTTAGTTCATGTGAAGCGATTTTTTAAATACTCTTATGAAGAAAAAATTGATTTAAAAAACAATGTAAGGCCATTGCCCGATATTGTTATTGAGACTGTAGGTATGAGCCGCGGAAAAGCATATACCTAAACGTCAAGACATTTATCAACACCCACTGAATAATAAGGCCTTAGTGCTTGTCGTGTGACGACACAATGTAGGCCGTGCAATTTTAATCATATAAAGGGATACATACACTAATATTTATGAAAACTATCAATAGTTAACTTATTTTAAAGAACTCTAGTTATATGACAGGCTTCTTGACAAATCCCAAAAATTATGTTTGAGTTTTGGTTTAATACTAGGTGTAGTATTAAGTGCAGGCTCCCAACTCCCCTACACCTGCGCCAAAATTCAGGATATGTATTTATGTATAATAAACATTTTTCACACTACTGAGAAGAGGTTATTACACATAAATACATATACTGAACTATTCCACACCTTCTCTTAATTATTATTACTTAGTAGGTATAATATAGGTATGCATGTTCATGTTATGCAAATTAAAATTTCATTTACCTACCTAACATCGTGCATAACTTAGTGTTGAAGTGAGAGTTTAGGTATAAAAAATATATTATAGAACACAAGCCATGAAAATACATTAATTAAACTTTTAAAGAAATAGGTCCCAAATTATATACGTTTAGTTACAAAAAATATTTATGCATGTATAGGTAGGTATATGGCCTACTTCGTTAATGTATCGAGTTTTCTTTTTTTATTTCCTTTTTTTAAATGGTCGCTATTTTTAGCGCAATAATTTTTTAACAGGGTATTGGAAATACTTTTGAGAATAATTTTTAAAATGTCTTTTCCATTATGATTAGCGCATCCATCGAAATGTGAGACATGTTATTGTTCAATACAATATTCTAAAATTAAATGTACCATGAACGATCTTTTATTATAGATTTCTAGAAATGTATCCTCAAATTCATTTATTAATTTATTGAAGATTATATAAGTCACAGATACAACATTTATAACTTGTCCATTTATAAAAGTCCTCCACGATTTAATTTATTAATGAGATCAAAATTGTTCTCAACAATAAATTGCTCGTCATATACTAATTTTTGTTTACAGCTGGTACATTTTAATTTGGTTAACGTAATATAGCAACAATAACCACCTAAATATGTAATTAACGGCAATACATCGTTGATATCGTGAAAGTGATCATCATTTATTAAAATTTGAGACAATAACGTTTTAATTTGAGAAAAGTCTTGTTGGGAGCAATTTTCATCTGGGTCATAATCAGGTAGCTCATAGAACTTATTAACATTAAAAGGGCCAAAACTGCGAGACTGAAGTGTTAATATAGATTGAACTCTAAGTCTCTTCTCTGTCTCATATAACTGGCGCACAGAAATATGATAATGACCACCTGCCATTTGCCTGTATTTACCAAATCTATCTTCAAGAGGGTCTGTTTGAAATTTCCCTAAGAGAACATAATTCATATCAAGTTTATTAAAACAGTATTTGGTAATTTCAAGCAGCTCATGAAGGGTATGACGTAAAGCAGTTCGGGTCTGTCTAGTAAGAGTCTTTGAAAAATTACTAAGTTGCCAAGTATCGAGCCAGCTTAACATTTTTTCTAAGAACTCAATCTTAGGATCCAACTCAATGTCCGTGAGTTGTTTCTTTACGATAGGTTCCTGAAATATGTCACGTTTATGTTTGCCTTTGAATGGGGTTTTTACATTTACTATGTTCCTGTTTATAATGTCTTAAAGCCTCTACTACGAAAGAGTTAAACATTTTTTGTGAAAGTTTTACATTTTGTCGCTCTAAAGACGAAGGAAACAATGCTTTTATTCATGTGATCATTATAACAATGCGTTCATGTAATTTTTTAAGCGCAGGAAAAGAAGCGCATTTTTTTTCTGAAGTGTCAAAATCAGGAAAATAAAATGTTTGATCAGGTTTACAGTTAAGCCAATTAGTGAATACATTTTAGTAGGTGAACTGTGTCAAATAAGTAAAATAATGGTCTTTTATTATCTACCGGGTGAGAATAAACAATACTAAGTTGGTCTGTAGTTGAAAAATGGCTCATTGCTTTCCCGTTAATAGCATTATTATCACTTATTGTGCAAAAAACTACATACCCAATTTCCTCTAAATTTTCAATAATAGTTTTAATATAATTATAGAGTATTTCGGAATTAATTTTTTGAGACGGGAGCTATGTGAGCTACCCCTTTAAAGCTAGAACACACACTTGCAATCATGAAGGTAAATGCTGAAGAAGCTAGAGAGTTATTATCATTGACTGCTGTACCAGCTATATTGCCTCCCTTATAATCCATAAAGGGGTCAATGTGAATGTCATCAAAAAGCAATGTCACAAATCTCTCATGATCCTTTAACAAACCAAACACACTTCGAGCATAGGTTAAAAACATATTTTTTTCATCTATATGGGGATCAGTCATTTGTTTATTACAAATACCCATTATAGATTGAGGATGTGGTAAAATAAGAGACCCATAATCTCTTAAGTATTTGTATGCATGTGGATTAATAGTATAGAGAATAGAACATAAAATTATTGTACTACTTGAATACCTATATCTTTCCTTTGCAGTTGTAAGCAATGCTAATTGTTCACAAATAAAATCTAAAGCATGTACTATTTTGTTATCATCAAGATTTCGAAAACTTCTTAGTATATTTGACACAAAATCGAATACACGTTTAATTTTATTTATGTCATTTGATGATTTGACAGTATTAGGCATGGCCTTGCTATTAAAGTCCCAGTCGGGGTTGTCATTATGGGTAATATTTTCCTCTCGATTTTCCTCTAAAGGTAGGGTAATAACCTCGGTAATAACAGTCTCATCTATGGCTTCAAATATTGACTGTATATCGTCCAAACTATGTGAAATAAACGGCGTTTTAAATTTTGATGTTGAAATAAAAACTGACTCGCTATACAAAAAAGTTTTAATATTCAGGTTATAATTAATAACAATCGCCCAATTAATGCATGGGCCAGGTGTATATTCAATTTTAAAAATAGTTAATCTTTCACCTTCTTGAGACAAACTTTGAGCAGAAAATCAGTCTTTTGGTAGTTTAAATGTAGAAAATTTTACTATAAATTCATCAAAATTGTCAAAATGTATGTTTTTTTCGTGCTTCTCAAACTCAATTTTGCTTATTTCAAGGGCTTTTGACAAATTTAACTCATCAATATTTTTGAGCTTTTCATCTTTACTTGGCCGTATTTTGACATATTTTGATAAATAAATGGGGCAATTCAAAAAAATAGATGGTATACAGTCTTCTTCTAGCCGTGGTTTTAGTAAATCTATTGTAAAAATCTCACCAGTGTTTGAGTCTTGAACTGTTGTACTTTTTATTATACTACCTTCAGGAAAATGAGCTTCACATACTCTCGTGTTGTTTGTGGGCTGAAAGTCATCTCGGGGTATCGCTTTTAGCCATTTTTGTCGTAAACTTACGTCCTTTGGAAAACCGAAAACATGAACTTTAGGCCCATTTTTATAGTTTCGGTTACAGCGAGGAACACAAAACTTTTGAGGCATAATTTCACTAAGCATGAGTTACCACAAAACTAGCTGAAATCAAGAGAAAAACATACAATTAAACACGAACAAAAACTTATAAACTGTGCTGTAAACAAACCGATGGACCGCCAAAAAAGCAACAGGTTATAAGTCCGAAATATATGGTTTTACGTATTTAAAAATACGCCTAACAATATAAATTGTATACTTAAATATACAACGAAATATTAGGTACAAGTTTCACGCACTTAAAAGCACATAAATAGTTCTGATTTCAGAAAAATACAAGAGATAACGCTGATTATAGCAACTTTTATGTTTAGAGATAGCGTTTAGAGATGAGCACTGTTGCCGGCTCCGTAAGGAAAGTATTTTTGTTAGGGAAGTTGAACAAGGTAGTAGTATTTGATAGTTAAATAAATAAATTACGAAATACCACATTAAAAAAAGAGGAAAGAACATCTTATGGAAATATGTGTTTTACGATATTGAAGAAGAAAATGGTAATTTAAGAGAAAGAGATACATCCTTTATATACTTGAATCCTAATATTCGCTAGTATCGTACATCTGTGATGTCACTGATGTCTCGATCGTGTTTATGCCATCCGTAATCTAGCTTCCTACATATTCACTCTATATCGGAAAGGCCTACATTCATGACGTCACGAGCAAAAATTTTGTGAGCGCTTTGTCCTTATGTAGAGGTGTTGTTGCATTTATTCGAAGAACAATTGCATTTGTGGATGCAACAAAAAAAATGCGTTATTTTGTTTTCGTTGTTTACTTTTTGGCGGTGATAAAGCATGGATGGAGGTAGAGGTGACAGATTTCGTGCACTTAACTGAAAAAATAAAAAAGCACGACAACTCCAAAAGCCATCTACATAATACAATGGAATTAGATTTATTAGGAACACCTAATATTAAAGCGCAGCTAGATTCAGCTTATTGGATAAATGTGCAAAAGCATAAAGATAATGTGACAAAAAAGAGATACGTTTTGTCAAAAATTATAAACTGCATAAAGTTCTGTGGGGCCTTTGAACTGGCGCTGCGAGGACATGACGAAGCTGAAACCTCTCAAAACCCGGGGATATTTCGTGGTTTGATAAATTTTTCTGGTAAGCTTTATGTAACTTTAAGCGAGCATCTACAAAATGATTCAGTATTTAAAAGAACCTCTAAAGAAATACAAAATGATCTTTTAGACTGTATATTAAAAGTATGTCATGAAGAAATAATTAAATAATTTAACAAACCTTCATTTTTGGCAGTTATGGCAGACGAAACAACTGATGTATCTGAAAAAACTCAGTCAGTGGTAGTTTTAATATATATTCTCGATGGTGAACCGATTGAACGTTTTTGGACATACCTGAAACCTACAAAATGTGACGCTGAAACTCTTTAGGAAAATATTTTAAGTGTTATAGACCCTCTAGTAGAAAATTCACCTTACAAGCCTTTTCTCTTAACCAAAGAATATGACAGCAAACATGAATGTTCTTCAAAAAGGTATTAAACTCCAAAAATTTTTCTTGTGAAAGTCTATATTTTTGTATAAACGGATTTTACATAAAAATTCTGAAGTATCAGGAAAACGCGTGACCTTGAAAATTTTCAAAACTTTCGTCTGCGGCGCAATTTTTTGCGGCCCCTACGGCGCCTGTAGTTTGGATACGTTTGAAATTTGCACGCGAGCCGCCAATACCCTAGGATCGGCCCTATGCAGTACACCCGTTTCATTTCATCACGAGGCGCCAGTGATTCTGTTTATTCTTAAGCATTATTGGTTAAATTAAATGTTCTAGTAAATTGTTGATAACAATGGTACAGTAAAATAATTAACTTTGTTACTAGCACATATTTTATTGTATCACTATGATCAACTATCACAAAATAATTTAAATTAAAAAAATATTAATTAAATTTCTGTAATTGCAGCATTTACAAGATTACATTAAGTCAATGCATGAGCGTACTCCCATGTGTAAATTTCGTGTCACTTAGATACCCTGTATTTGTGTAATTAATTAAGCTTAAGCTTAATGGAATTGCTCCAAGGACATAAAATAATGGATGTTTGGCATATTGATTTTAATTATGCTATTTGTTATCTATTTGCATGATATAATTTTATATATAGATATGGGTAATACTTACCGTATACTTTTCATGATTTTGTTCTTTAAATATCCTATATTACATTTATTTTACATATATTTACTTTTGTGCTTATAAAGTTTTGTGATATAAAGCCTAATAATATAAATCCAATCACATAATTATTATTGCATGAATATTTTTATTTTACCTTTATTTTGTGAAATGTATTTTTAGGGATGTCGTTGTGTGATAAATCTGCGAGGAATTCGTTTGAGGGAAAATGGATCAATAGAAAGTCTTGGGTATAATAATTATAATATTTATTTGTCATTGGTAAATGTAACATGAGGGGTGTATTAAACTTAAAGGCTAATAGCTATGACATAAAATTGTAAAAATGTACAGTCACAAATAAGCTACATACTACACACAATCAGTCTTAAATAAACAATAAACAAAAATTTGCATATTGAATTATATGTATACATAATTTTAACGAGATTGCACCAAAATCACAGCTCTACCGTCCAAATATTGAACGTTATAGTAACTTTAAATGACACCTACAAGTTAAAATAACAAATAATCATATCTACAAATATTTGGCAACTAACTGTATCATAGTATAAAACAAAATGTTGGCGGCGTTAAATATTACAATTGCACTAAATATAGTAACGAATAAGCCAGTGGAAAAATGTTGATATATTTTTATATCAAAATTGTACAATAAAATTGGCATATAAATTTATTTTAACTGAGATAGATTTGTCATGGAAAGGATAATATCACCTGTTAACGGAAAATATATGTACACAACGACTCAATTCTAGCAGCACAATTTATTACAGCTTACAATTCTAAGAGTTATCAACAGAAAAATTTGGTTTTTATGTATTACATTTTTAGTTTTTTATACATCATGTTCTGATGAACTTAAATTTAAAGTTTGTATATTCACAAGATATTTACAATATAATCTGATATAAATATTTATATCTATGTTAATAACTGATATTCTGAGGTATTATTGTTTTCAGCATTGTTTATTATCGGACAATATAATATAAAATAAACTTTGAGCGGAAATCGTCTTAGTTACTAAAGTACTACAAAATTAAATACAAGTTAATATGTACAATGTAGTAAAATACAATTAAATCGATACAACTTTTAGAAAAGTGCCAAGTAACAACGAATAGATTTATAGTGACAAACACTAATTTGTGTTAACGTGCATATAATCTTTATGGAATGCAGGCCATTTTTCAATTAGATTTCCTCGAATGCGTCTCGCAGTGCTTTATCATCTGGTCCCTTCGTATAAATCCTTTACCGCAGGTATCACAAACGTATGGTATTTGGCCAGTATGTAAGTACATATGCCTCCGGAGGTCCGTCTTGTGATTAAATTGTTTCGGGCAGAGATCGCATTTGTGAGGTTTATCGGCAGCATGTTTGGTGAGATGTTCTTGGTAACTTCTCTCATATGAGAACCGTTTGCCGCACTTGGTACACTTAAACGGCTTATTACCGCTATGATATGCCTTATTATGTTGTGTGAGGTAGCAGGCTTTACTAAACGTTTTAGCACAATCACGACATTCGGGTACATTTGATTTAGTCATTGTGTTTAATTGAAGTTTTTCTTCTATTTTGATGTCTTCTGTTATCTGCATTTTGGATTCATCCACAATTTGAAATGTTGTGTTATTTGCTGAGCTCATGGTCAACAAACTAGGCTCATGATTATCATTATTGTGATTCGGGGGGTACTGGATTACGTAGTCATCTTGGGAGGTATGATCAGCGGCTGTGAGTAGCGAGAGCTTGTATTCATCGTTTTCCGTACGAGATATGCAATTTCTTGACTGTGACACATCGTATGGTTTTGTGTAGTAGGTATAAGGGGCCGTTTCTGAACTCCCGCCCTCCACGTTCGCAATGTCATAATCGATCAATTCGTTGAGCTGCGCTTGAATTTGTGCAAAGCTATGCAGTGGTCGATTTTCTTCAGCTAGGATGTTTTCGTTCGTGAGTTGAAATTCGCCAATAGTATTGAGGCTGCTGATAGCTTGCGTAACATGGGGGGCTGACCCATTTATGTACGTCTGGAGTTGGCTGTTGTCCATTGACATCACATGCTGCGGTGTTATATTGAATCCAGTGGTGACCATACTGATGGGGGAGGAACTGAGCGATAACACTCCCCTCGAATCTATGTTGTTGATTGAGAGGCATGCTTCCCCGTTTGGGTCATTCTCTTTGGACAAGTTAGTTAAACTAGAATTGCCTAAGTGATTTCCTAAAGGATTATGATGTTGAGGCATTGGAAAATGGAGAGGGAGAGAACATGACGTATTTAGGGCCGGTTGTTCATCATACACCCCGTTAGACTGTTGCAATAATGGCATCGTATTTTGTTTCTCAAACTGCGAGGGCATGGTATAACTATCCTCATTACGAATTTCGTCACCAGAGCTTTTAAATTGTGGACGATCGTCTTGTTTTGAAGGGTTATCTCTGGTAGGATGGTAATTTGTACTTATTGGTAGAGCTGCCGAATCGGGTTGCTTACTAGACTTTACCGTGTTTTCATGCACTGTTGTATTATAATGTCGCTTTAGATGACTTGAACTCGTAAACCACCTGTTGCAGACTGTGCATTTGTATGCTTTTGGTCTGCGAGATTCATTAGGTTTCCAGTTGGAACTCTTCTGAATGATGGAGGAGGGCATTTGTGAAGGATTACTAGAAACTTGAAAGCTTGAAGTCACGGGGGCGTTCGGGGCTAACAGCAGGTGTTCAATGGATTCATACGAATGGGAGCGCTGGCCGAGGGGATTCATGCCATTTTCACCATTTTCCTGTGTTGTTGCGGTAATTCTATTGCCCATAAAATATTGGTTATGTATTTGAAGCGGGTGAAATAAATTTTGATCTTGTGAAAACATTGTGTTATCTGGAATGTTTTGTGAGAACATTTTCTTATCAGGGGAATTCATGAACTGTTGCTCCTGCTGATGTTGAAAAAGCTTCTGTTGTTGTTGCTGCTGTGGTTTTGTAGTCTGTTGTTGTAATTGAGACCAGGAATTCAGCAACGCAGACATGGAATGCGCATTATGTCTGTTAGAATCATCAGACGGTCGTTTATCATCTTCTGGGAATACATTTTGTACAAGTTTATGGGAATCAAGGTCAAGAATCTCGCTTTGCATAGTATCTTCATGTTTCGCAGTGTTCGGTTGATCAAACAGAAAATGTTGATTAGGTTGATACGCCGTTGAAAGATGGAGCGCGGGTGTTACAGGATGCACCATATTAAGATGTTCGATAAGTTGAGATTCAGACTGACATACATAGCCACACTTGTCACATGGTTTAGGGCTAGGGGACGGTGTTGGCAGTGAAGCGTACGCAGAACTTGAAGATGACACCTGTGCCTGCGGTTGTCGCCAGTCATAAGAGGTCTGTTGTGATTGTGGATGCGGGTTATACCTGTTAACATAAAATAGATTGTATTGCATTTATTTTTTAAAGTAGCTTTCACACTTCTATAACTTTATTATCAGGTAACATAAAACCCTCAGCATGTTATCTGAAGGTTAGACGTAACTTGATACTGCTATTTATCTTATCATAAAACTAAATCGTAACCAATTCACGTTTATGACGACTTGCTGAAACTTTATATCTTTAAATTAATCTTTATTAATTACTTTCTTTAAATTAATCTTTTACAAACTGTATTTAGTATTACTTTCAATTATGTCAGCATAATAAAACTTATAAAGTCACAGCAAAGCCATCACACGGGCAGTATAGTTTAAGTACGTATTTAAATTATACATCAAAATTCTTGTTCGTTCGTAAATAAAATAAAATTGTTTTTTTTTTAGCGCTCAACTGTACAAACGGAAAAGTAATGCAATCGTGTAAATAAAACTGTAATAAACGAAAAAAATTTTGTTTTTCGTTTATTTTTCGTTTTTCGGCTTAAAAAAATGGTTTTTAAAAAATGTTATCTGTGTGTGCCGTTGTGGTCGTTGTCGTTGTCGTCGGCATTAAAATTGCTTGTTAGCACGATAACTCAACTAAATCGTATCGGCTCGATCGGGCTTTGACTGTTTCTGATCTAGGATGTCTTTCAGATGACATCTATTGATTTTGAGGTGGACAGGATACACCCCACCCTGCCCATGGGCCATGAAAAAGCACAACTGTGCGGTGGATTATTTGAGAATTATTCTTTGTTAACACGATAACTCAACTAAACCATATCGGATTGATCGAGTTTTGACTGATTCTGATCGGAGACGTCCCCCAGACGACATCTATTGATTTTGAGGTAGATATGACACACCCCACCCTATTCGTGAGAACACACCTATTAGTCATGAGAAAGCGCGATGGTGGACTATTTGAAAAAAGTAAAACTGTCGAATAAAATACATATTCTGCATTTATGTGTTGGTTTATTTTTTCTCGGCTACTCAATTTCGAGATAGAGATGTTTTACGTGCGAAAAAGTCCTTTTTAAGGTTTTAAAACTGTTTATTTAAAAAGTTTAAACCCAGACAACTGATTTAATAAATTTGGCGCTGTCGTTGTAGAATTTCACTCATTATGAGAACATGGATTTGCCTTACTAATAACGTGTAATTCCAATTCCGAAAGTGAAGTCGTAGAACAAGATTGAGATGAAAAGAGACGAGAAACAAGAAAACTTCAAAGAATAAACTACAAAGAAACAAAGAAATAAATCAACAAAAGAAGCAAGAAAATAAAGAAAGAAAATAACAGGGGAATCGCATATAGAACACGGAATTGCCCTCACTGTTTGTGATCCTCCTGTGCAAGTCCATCCTTCCTGAAGACACCCCACTTCCAGAAGACGGAATTGGCTCACTGGTTGTGGAAACTAGTCGGAGGATGTATGGAAAATAATATGGTAAATCCAAGAATTGGCACGCACAATTGAAAGATTTATTTAAAAAAAAATGTATACAGGCTATAAACCAAAAGCTCTATATTTAATATAATAACTATTTAAAATATTTTGGAAGCTTAATAATTAAATTAACAAATTAAAATGGCAAACGAAGGTATCTTAGAACCTCATAAACTATCTGAAATGTTTTCAATTGTTCCGTAGTAAGACGGAAATCGAATTTTCTTACAAATATTTTTAAATGCGCTCAAGTGCGCTTTCGACGTGGCAATCGATAATCAAGAAATACTTTTAACGCTCCATGTCAAAAATAAATTGCGTGGCAAAGCTGCTGAATTAGTTAATTCCAGGAACCTGTCAACCTGGGATGAAATCAAATATTTATTAGACTCATTTTGGAGGTCTTGAATGAGAGACGTAAGGTCTCTAACGTCTCTCATTCAAGACCTACAAAGATATAGTCAGCAGTCAAATGAATCTGTACTAAATTTTGTGTCTCGCTTGCAAACACGCAATGCAAAAATGCATGCTAGGAGTCAAAAGCAACACTTCACTACGGAACAAAAACCGTACAATCCAACTTAATCGAGGCAATGACTCTTAATACTTTATTAACAGAATTGGATCCAATATTAGGATCTATAATAAGAGCAACTAATCCTATGGATATGCTTCAAGTAATATCCAGGATTAAACGAGAACGTCAACTTTCGTACTTTGAATCTCAGAAATATCAAAAAAGAGATAAACCATTACCACCTAATTCACTAAATTTTAGGAAAATATGTACGTTTTGTAAACGAAATGGTCACACGGTAAATGATTGCCGAACGAAACAGCAAATTCCTTCAACACCTTTTCAAAATGTTTCCAGGCCTAATTTCCAACAAAATTTCAATCACGCTCAGTGATCTAATTGACATCAACAAAACAAACCTTCAGCTAGTAAACAAAATCCAAATTATACAAATCAGTCAAGACCACAAATAATTAGAGCTAACCCAATTTATGATCAACAAAGGGCTCACCATATAAATACTGAAATTAATCAAAATTTAGGTGGTATAGCTCATCAATACGATATGCAATACACTCATGATACTACTACTACTCATGAAAATAATTACAATTACTATCAAAATTATGAGGCAGAATAATACCAAGAATCATATTCGAACGAACCGCCATCACCGTATCAACAAAATTGTAACTTTGCTCCAAACCAATACAGCTATTCTGATACTGATCAGCATTTTCGGTTAACTACCCAAGGCCAATATCATCCACCAGATCAACAACTATGCGATATAACGGAATTAGAAAACCAAATTCACATAATTAAATTGAATACCCATCAACAGCTAGACGAACAAGTGTTCCTATAAATAGAGGAATATCAAGTGCTCTCTATTATTAATATGAAATATTTTTATTACATTGGAAACGCCATTAGAAAATTTAAAATATTAATAGATACAGGTACCGGACTAAAATTTTTTAAACGTTTTCCCGAAAACGTCATAACAGAGGGAATTACAGATCAAAAAATTTGAATTAATGAATCAACACTCCTTCCATTTACTCTTGAAGATCCTCACAAAGTTTATATTCAGTTGATATTGAATTCGATGGATTACTAGGGTTAGATTTTCTAGAACATTACAACTGTACTATTGACAAAAAAAAACAGCAACTAATTACTAATTTTAAAACTGTACCTTTACTCAAACATACAGAAAATTCCAATAACGTACAAAATAATAAAGAACAAAATGTTCGAAATAAACAATTTACTAATAAAATTTCTATTAACCCTCGTACAGAACAAACTTCTAAATTTCGATGCAACCTTGTAAACAACGAAGCCATACTAACACCTATGGAAATAGATAAAGTACGACTTCCAAATACACTAGTCATAATTAATACTAAAGGAGATTTTTTTGCCTCTATATTAAACACAAACGCAGTCCCAAATATAATAGATTTATCGGAAATTAAATTAGAACCAATTCAAAATTTTTCTTTACATAATTTAAATGAATATAATTCCGATAGACGTGAAGAAATAAAACAGCAACTTCGTTTCGACCATCTAAATGAGGAAGAGAAAGAAATAATTACCCAATTTTGCCTAGCGTTTTCAGATATTTTCTACCTCGAAGGAGATATTCTGACATTTACTAACGAAATTAAACACTCAATAGATACTAACAATTCTAAACCCATCTTTACAAAGTCATATCGCTACCCTCAACTTCATAAAGAGGTAGTGAAAAAGCAGGCATCAAAAATGAACAGGGTACCATTAAACATTCGAATTCCCCCTAGTCTTCATCGATTTGGGTTATCCCTAAAAAACTTGATGCGTCAGATAAACAAAAATGGAGTGTCGTAATTGATTACAGGAAACTCAATGAGTTAACTGAAGGGAATGTATAATCTCTACCAAATATTTCTGATCTTTTGGACCAACTTGGCAAATGCCAATATTTCAACACCCTTAATTTGGCCTCCGGTTTTCACCAAATTTAGATCGAATCCAAAGACATTCCAAAAATCGCTTTCACAGTAGAGAACGGACATTTTTAGTTTAATAGCTTTCCATTCGGTTTAGAAAATGCCCCGTCAACTTTCCAAAGGGTAATAGATAACATCTTGATAGGAATCCAAAACGAGAGATGCCTCCTGTACATGGAAGACATAATCATATATTCCCCAACAATCCAGGATCATGTCTCACGACTTACTGAAGTAAACGATTACAGCAAGCGAATTTGAAAATTCAAATAGACAAATGTGAATTCCTTCGTAAGGAAGTTGCATATTTAGGTCATTAATTAAAATAAGAATGTATCTAAAAATTTTCCCCAAGCAACTAACCACAAGGAAATTAAATAATTTCTTGGCCTCGCCGGATATTACCGACGATTCATAAATAATTTCGTCAAAATTTCAAAACCTCTCACTAAATTATTACAAAAAGACACCCCTTTCATTTTCGATTCGGAATGTTTTAAATCTTTCGAAGATTTAAAAAAAACCCTCATTTCAAGCCTCATACTATTATACCCAAATTTTGACGAGCCATTCTTAATTACAACAAATGCGACAAATTTTGCGATCGATGCTGTACTTTCGCAAGGTCATATAGGTAAAGATCTACCCATAGCTTTTGCCTCCAGAACTTTTTGTAGCGCAGAAACAAAGTACTGGATAATAGAACGAGAACTCCTCGCTATTGTCTGGGCTGTAAAATATTTTCGCCGATATATTTTTGGAAGAAAATCAAAGTAATAATAGATCACAGACCTCTTACCTGGCTTTTCTCTATCAAATACCCCGGTACTCGTCTAGCATGCTGGTGTTTAAAACTTGAAGAGTGTACTACCAAATTGAATACAAACCTGGCAAAATAAATAAAAATGCGGACACATTGGCCCCTATCAAAATTAACCAATTCCAAAAATATGTAGATTTCGAAAACAAAATTTCAACATCAAATACAGATGACGAATCGATTAGTTCGAAAAGTACCAAAATTTCACCGGAATCCATTATACAAGTATTAGATATATTTATTCATTTATATAAAACCCAGTTATTAATAGACTATTCTAAAATCAAAATTACAAACAATCAATTTTTTTGTAATTTTAATGATAAATGACATAAAGACATAATAACATTTTTCCAAAAAGACAAACCTGAAATTTTACATTACAAGATAATTGAGGATATTTTCGAGGAAAAACCAAACTTTATCCACAACAAAATTAATATGGTCACTAGTAAAACGGTGAGAAAGCGAAAATATATTGTTTTATTACCCTTCGACACCGAAGAGATAATTGAAACAATGTTCAATTCTCCCCATAAAGACATTTTTGAATGTTCAAAAACGTATTTTGTTGAAAATAATTTAGAACTGCCAATACTAGAAATGTTATAATTTATTTTCACTGAAAACGACTTAAACTTAGTTGCCAAAACATAACTAAAACGCCTGACGAAGATCAAATTCCGATAATATTAGATCAAAACCATATTGGGAATGCAAACTTGCACCGCGAAATAAACGAAACCATTCTGATAAAATGAAATAAATATAACTGGCCGGGTCTAACTTAAGATGTAACTAAATTTATTCAAAATTGTGAAATATGTAAGAAAACAAAAACTTTACGAAAAAATTTGAGAGAATAATCGTCGAAATACTGGTAATTTTGAAAACATATTATGTTTTAACCATCAGGAATGAATTAGGTAAATCAACAGTAAACACATTACTTTTATATTTCCAGCATTTTGGTACTCCGCTTCGTATCCATTCGGATTACGGTAAAGAATTCGACAATGTACTACTCTTAAGACCTATATACGTTATATGACATAAAACCAATATTTTCTAGCGTTAGCCACCCTCAATCCAACGGATCTGTGGAAAGATTTCACTCCACACTTTTAGAGATGATTCGTATTAATCAGGTTGAAAACCCTAATGAATACCCCCTAAACATAATTCCTTACGCTGTTATTTGCTATAATCACTCCACAAATGAAACACAAGGTTTCTCTCTATACGAGATAGTATTTGGACATACGTCCAGTCGCCCACCTGAAACCTTGTGTAATCAAAAGGAACTTATTTCAAAATATATGCGAGACAGAGTAGAATCTCGCACTATTACAAAATTACACGTACAAAAACTGAGCTTTAAAAAGAAAAGGCTAAAATACGATTCGATAAACACGTTCCAGAACATCCTACATAATACAAAATAGGTGATAAAGTCTATGTAAAAGAGTCTCAAATTAAAGACAAATTGCGTAATAACTTTAACGGTCTTTTCGAAACAATTAAAGTCATTCAAAATTCTGCAGCATTAGTAAATCTCGAAACGTTACAAATAACAAAAGTTAATTTCGACAGAATGAAACCATATTTTGAAAATTAAATTATTTTCAGGTTTCTTCTGCTGATTGGCAGCAGTATCCCAATACACCATTACTCCAATAAACAACACAATTGGAATATACTATTATTGAGACAGCGAAATTGTTGTAAAAAATAAACAATGGACTCTTCCGGTTCACAGAAATATTTCATCCATAAAGAACACTTGAACGCAACGAAAAAATGCTGGAAAATTTCTTACAAGCTATTAATCCTATATTTGACCATATGAACATGAAACTCTTTCAAGGTTTTTTACTAACCCAAATTTCAAATTCTATCCAAGAAAAACTGAGCGAAATTTATATTGATACTAACGTTATAAACGTGGAATTCTCAATGGTATTGATACAATATTCAATTTTAGATTCCGAAGATGGCGAGTACTATATGAATTGCATCAATAAATTAACAAATGACGAACATTAAATAGAAAATTTAATGAAAAATCAAATTTCAAACAACATCGGTTATAAAGAACTTTAACGCTACCGTATAAAAATTTCAAATTAATGAGGCTACCTTCAATAGAGATATGAAAATAATCTCAGACACAATTTATAGGACAGCAGATAAAATCAAAGTAATAGAAGCAAAATTAAGATTTTTAGAAAAATGTGAACTTATATTGTATTGCATTTATTATTTAAAGTAGTTTTCACACTTGTATAACTTTATTATCAGGTAAAATAAAACCCTTAGTATATTATCTTAATATTAGACGTAATTTGATACTGCTCTGTGTCGTATCATAAAACTAAAAATGGTAACCAACTCACGTTTGTGATGACTTGCTGAAACTTTATAATGTTCTCTCTTTAAATTAATCTTTTGCAAACTATATTTGATATTACTTTTAATTCTGTCAGCATAAAACTTATAAAGTCACAGCAGTCGTTACATGGCCAGTATAGTTTTAGTACGTATTTTAATCAACTCACACATTAAAATTCTTATTCTTTCGTAAATAGAATAAAATTGTTTTTTTAAAAAGTTTAAATCCAGACAAATGATTTAACATACCTGTATGTGGCATTTTGTGCAGGGTTATTACAGCCATATGGATCGAAATATTGTTGTTGGCTCTCGTTGGATTCAACAGTAGAATATTGAGGATCTGAATAATTAGAATAATTATTTTGTTGATGCTGGGCCTTCTCCTGTTGCATGTTTGGAAAATTTTTCTCACTTTTTAATTCTTGATAGCTGAGGAAATTTAGTGAGAAAGCTGAATTATCGTGATTTTGATATGGAGAAGATGCGCTTCAAGATGCGTATGTACTTTATGGAGAAAATGTACACGCACTCGATTAAAGGTTATAAATGACAAATAAATAAAGAGCTCTGAACGACAAATACAGCTGTCACTTCTTTATATCACATGTCAATAGCTCGTATTACCGGCGGTACACCGTTTATAACAAAATATAAAAGCGCACTTGTTGTTTGCTTTGCGCATCACCATTCAACTAAGATGAACAATAAACAAAAAATACAAATATCTTGTCAGTCCGTTTAGCACTTTAACGATAGATTTTAGTCTGTTCAAACAGGAAACAATAGTGAACACTTGCACCTCTAGGATAAGTACTTTGAAACACAAGGTTACTCTGCGACACTACGCACGGATCAAAGAACGTCTTCACGCTTACAAAGTAAACTGGATACTGCCGTCATTGCTGAGTTGCTACGGTCTTTGGAATTTGGTGGGAAATACCTTCACGAGTTCGCATAGGCTCTCCCCCCGTTTAGATTTCGACCAATGGTAAGGTCCGTGCTAATGTATTTAGGGTGGTTGTAGGCGGTGCATCTTTGAACATAGACAAATTTGGATTATTATCCTTATATTTGGATTTTCCTTGCATTCCTTCTAACAGAGTGAAATCTAATTCTGTACTAGTTTGCCCGAAAACGGACTTTTGTTATTGGCATACGGAAATTTCGAACTTCGATATTTTAAGTTTGTAAACATGCTCTTAATAAAACTTAATAAATAATATAATGTATAAACTATTTGAAAGAGTTATTTTAAACATTTATTACATCGGATAAGAAGCAGAAGTAAAACAAAAAAAAATACTCATAATATTTATACACAATGAAATATTACATTTGGAATGGACGTGTTACTTATTAGGTTTAGATATAACGTAATCAGTTAATTTGAAAAAAAAATATTTATTTAAAATTTCTTTAAACATTTAAATAAGCGATTAAAACCGAACACCGGTTCTCCATAGTTTTATGTAAAAAATATTTTGTTAGCAAACAAAATAATTGTGCAATACTCTTTTCTTAAAGTTCAAGTCTTGACTTTTTTAAAGCTCAACAATAATTTTTGCTAATAATGAATAACTAATATAATAGTTATTAGTTATTAATAACAGATAATATTAATATAGACAATTAGTTATTGAATAACAGTTATGTAATATACATTATATGTATAGGGCAATAATTTTTAATTTTAAGCAAATAAATAGGACTAGGATAGCACTTCACAGAGAATCATATCAACTTTTTAAAGATCACACAAAACTTCATAGTTCATAAGTTCAACCTAACGTGTTGAAAACCGATTTACTGTATTATGTCTAGATCGTTATACTATGAAATGTGGTGGTAATTAATGTTTATTGTACTGCAATATAAAAAAGAGCGGCGGTACATAATTTTGTATTTTATAATTGTTTCAGTTTAGAATTTTTATATTAAAAAAATCTATACACTATAAATACAAAGATCTATGAACTATAAGAACTAAGAAATATCTAACTCAGGAATAAGCAAGGCTTTAGGATTATATTTATCGAAAGAAATCCTATGAACATTCATCTCTGACTTAGAAAACACTGCATATTAATACACTGAATACAGTTTCAACCACGAACGATTAAAGTGTAAGCCACATAGAAATTTTTGTATATATTTTTGATTACGAGATATTAAATAGTATCTGGTTCATTCCGAGAGATATATGAAATGGATACAAAGTTGAAAGGTTTACCACTGGACCGTCTGTTCATTCTTTTTTATTATTTAAAAAGCATAGCATCGTCTCAAAATTCTTACTAGGTCCTGTATATATATATATATATATATATATATATATATATATATATATATGTATATGCATATATATATATATATATATATATATATATATATATATATGTATATGCATATATATATATATATATATATATATATATATATATATATATATATATATATATATATATATATATATATATATATATACTTACTAAGGAATAATAAAAAGTAAAATGAATCATTAATATTTACGTAGAATACTAAAATTAATAGGTATTAATAGTATATTCTATTTTAGTATTTCATTATGCAGGACAAAAACTACTCGTGGAAAAAAATATTTTTGTCACAACTTTATGTCCTCATGAAAATTTAAATCATGTTTAACCGAAATTTTAAATATGCAAAGTAATTCTTGTAAATGTGGAATAAGGTGCTTTGTAAATAGAACACCCTGCATGGTTTTATATTATTAAATTCCACTTGGTGAGTTGTTTGAAGGCAATTCTTAGAAGTTATTATTGCTATCTATTACAATATATTCGGCGACTAAAGTCGAAGTTTTAAGATTTAAATTAATTTTAAAATTTTAAAATTGATTTATTTAAATTAAAATTTAAATTATTTTATTAAATCATTATTTATGTTATCTACAATTAAGAAATTCAGTCAAGCAGACGAAATGGTACTAATAAACCTTCAGCATTTCAACGAATGCCTGTAGCACTTTTTGGGAAATTGAATACGAGGTAACGCTTTAAGACATTGCTTGTTTGATTTATGATATGCAGTTCATATAAATGTGTTTTAGATGTATACGATTTCAGGATATAGGATATTTTAGAAAGTTTTAAGGATAATATATCCAAGGTGGTGACATTAGGCCAACAATGGCTTTAAATGCTTTATGTGTTTTCAATGTTCTAGTATTTAAAACAGTATTTGTATTTTAATTTAATTCAAGCAATTAATGCAATTATATTAATTTTACAATAAATAATTTCTATCGAGATATCATAAATTATTCACTTCTCGGCGGCTTTGTCGCCTGTAAATTTATACGATATTAACGACGCTACAAAAACATTCAAATTACTAGTCGATTCAGGTACAGGTTTGTCCATTTTTAAACCTAAAACTTGCCAAAAATTTTAACAAAGATTTCCCGAAAACGTAACAATTCGAGGTATAACGAATCAAAAAATTCTCATTAACGAATCCGTTCTTATACCATTTTGTGCTAGTGACCCACATAAAGTTTACATCTGTGATCTCGACATAGAATTTGATGGTCTGCTTGTATCAGATTTTTTAGAACACTATGGTTGTATAGTGGATCTAAAAAACAAAAAATTAGTGACAAACTTTAAAACGATTCCTTTATTCCAAGCCACAGAAGAAAATGTAAATACACAAAATTTTCCTAAACAAAACAACCAAATTTCTAATCAAATTTCCATTGATCCTCGTACGGAACAAATTTCCAAATTTAAATGCAATTTAGCGAATACCGAAGCTATACTGCTAGTCACGGAAGTAGAAAAGGTACGCCTCCCTAACGCAATAGTTAAAGTAAATGCGAAAGGTGAATTTCTAGCCTCAGTTTTAAACGCAAATGCTATGCCAAAAACCGTAAATTTTTCAGAAATTAAATTAGAACCTATCCAAAATATTTCAATAAATAATTTTAACGAATGTATTAGTGAATTTAATATAGATAGACGCTATGAAATGAACAACAGCTTCGTTTAGACCATCTGAACGAGGAGGAAAAAGAAATCATTACTCAAATTTGTTTAGATTTTTCGGACATTTTCTATCTCGAAGGCGATCAATTGTCATTCACGAATGAAATAAGACATTCAATAAATACCAATAATTCAAAACCCGTCTTCACTAAATCATATCGGTATCCACAGATCCATAAAGAGGAAGTGAAGTCAAGTATCAAAAATGTAAAACAGGGAATAATCAAATATTCGAACTCCCCATGGAGCTCGCCAATATGGGTCGTGCCCAAAAAACTCGACGCTTCTGGAAAACAGAAATGTCGCGTTGTGGTAGACTACAGGAAACTCAACGAGTTGACTGTAGGAGATAAATATCCCTTGCCTAATATTTTCGATCTCTTGGACCAACTCGGTAAATGCCAATACTTCACCACCCTCGATCTAGCTTCTGGTTTCCACCAAATTGAGATAGACCCAAACGATATTCAAAAAACCGCTTTCACTGTTGAAAACGGACATTTTGAATTTGTTAGACTCCCATTTGGCCTTAAAAATGCTCCATCAACATTTCAAAGAGTGATGGACAACATTCTACTAGGCATCCAAAATGAGAGGTGTCTTGTCTACATGGACGATATCATCGTCAACTCTCCTACTATTCACGATCATGTATCTCGTCTCACAGACGGTTTTAAACGTCTACAAAATCCAACTTGAAAATCCAACCAGATAAATGCGAATTCGTTCGTAAATAAGTGGCGTATTTAGGACATCTAGTCACCAAAGATAGCGTAAAACCTAATCCACAAAAAATTGATTGCATCCAAATTTTTCCCCAACCTACTAATCAAAAAGATATAAAATTTTTCCTGGGTCTTACTGGCTATTATAGGAGATTCATTAATAACTTCGCAAAAGTTTCCAAACCATTGACTAAACTATTACAAAAAGATATTCCTCTCCATTTCGACACCGAATACCAAAAATCTTTCCAAGATCTTTAACAAGCCCTTGTCACAACTCCCGTTCTTATATACCCAGATTTCGATAAACCATTCTTACCTACTACAGGCTCTAGTGCCTTTGCAATCGGCGCTGTACTTTCAAAAGGTCCCGTAGGTAGATATTTACCTATAGCTTTTGCCTCCAGAACGCTCTGCAAAGCCGAAACATAGTATTCAACAATTGAAAGAGAACTACTTGTCATAGTATGGGCAGTCAAACACTTCCGTCCCTATATTTTTGGTAGGAAATTTAAATTAATAATAGACCATAGGCCTCTTTTCTATGAAAGATCCTGGAAGTCGTTCAGCTCTATGGCGACTTAAGCTAATTATCTAACTAATAATAACAGACACAGTTTTTACGTTAGAGGTCACGTGATCATACACATGACGTTTTTATCTTGTTTAATTACAAAATTATGAAGTTAGAATTATTTCGAATGAAATGCAGAGATGTGATAGTGTTTGACAGAGATAGTCTACAAGTTTTTCTGTCTACCTCATACTGAAATACAAAGGGATGAAAGTGAAAATGGAAGACGGAGAGCGAAGAGTCAGCTTCGAGGGCGACGAAGCGAGATGACAACTATTCTTAGGTCGGACGGAAAACTATACTAGATCTGAAAAGGTCTCAGACAGTCCGATCATTATGTAAAGTTATATATTAAGCGAGATTCATTAAGAACAGATGCATATCAATGAGTCATTTTAATTTTCGATTCTTTTTTTTGTCAAAAAACCTCTTCACAACTTGCTAGACCGTATGGAGGATATCAGGAGAATTTTTAACAGCACCCACCTAGTAAAACAGAACAATCTTAGAGTTTTAAATAGAAGAGACTTTTTAAGATCTCTGTTTAGGAAATACCATATAGGTCAGATCAACACTAATAGAGAACCATACAGCTTATACAAGTTATTTTACATGTTCTTAAATATATCGAACTTTAGCGATGAATATCATTGGTCAACTCATGCATCATACACATTTCGAGAATAGTTCAGTTGTCCAATTAGTTATTTTCTTTTTCTCCAATGTCTATCAACTTAATGATATATTTCTTTTTCTTTAATATTCCATATCGCAGTCTCAACTTAATGTTACAAACGGAAAAATTTGTTTCTCAATCTGAAGTCTGGTTATTCTTTTGACAATATTCGCCTAAACTATCTAATAACTCTTTGCTTTATAGTGCTACAATAATTTATTTTAAGTATTTTAAAAAGTGAACAACTCCCTGCTGTTTCGTATTTTTACACTTATTAAATCGTCACATTTTCCAGTCCACACCCTTGTTCTTTATATGTTTAACGAAAAAACAATTCTTATTAAAACTGCGGCGATTATCACAGTAATTTCAGTTTTTTTTCCCAACAGCACTATCTAAAACTTTTTTGTTCAATATATGTTAGATATGTTTTTTGTTAAAATCTGCTGTCATGGGCTTTATACTTTTCTTAAAATTATTTAATCCATATTTTATCACAATACAGTTTTAAATTGTAAAACTTAGATGATACGTTTTTTTATATAAAGTTAATAAGTTTTTTCCATTATTTAATATATACGTATAAACTTCAAAATATCAGTCTGATTTGAGCAGATTTTTGATTTTTTTAAATACATACCCACCTCAAGTATAAATTTAATCTTACACTTCGACTCTAAGCAAGTGACGCATCCAGAGACATATAGATCATTATTACATAAAATCAACTATTCTTTACAGACCTCGATCGGCTAGGAATGTGTCAAATATATACATGTAGCTAGGAAATGGGGAATGTGAACTTATTATATTTTAATGTTTATCAGTTTAGTTTCATTTTAACCCTCTTAGTATCTTTTTACTATGTTTTATAACAATACATTTTTAAATTGTGAAACCTAGATGATACATTGTTTATATAAATTAATAAAAGATTATTAAAATCAGATCTCTGTCAGATCTTTAAATATATGTATATCTGTACAGGGCTGTACGAGCTATATAAAAATAATTTCTGGTTTAATGAAGGATGAAAATAATGGGATAATAATAATTCATTTTATAGGTCTACGTTCTAAACAGTACACTTATAAAGTGGAATCAAACAAAATAGTCAAAAAAAAAAAAAGCAAAAGACATATTCAAAGACACATAATCGTTAAGCTAGTAAATAAATGGGAAGGGAGGTACGGGGCTAAAATTTGATTGCAAATTCTAAATTTTAAAACAGATCCATTTTCAACGATAATCTCACATTATATTCAATAAACCTCTGTATATAAGAATGTCTATCTTAGATACTTCTAAAAAATTTGTATGTATGATTTTCACAAAGCAAAAGGCGTATTCAAAAACACATAATCTTTAAGCTAGTAAATAAATGGCAAGGGAGGTAGAGAGCTAAAGTTTGATTGCAAATTCTAAATTCCAAAACAGATCCATTTTTAACGATAATCTTATGGTCATTGAAATAAAAAAATCTCACATTATATTCAATAAACCCCTGTATATCAGAATGTGTATCTTAGATATTTCTAAAATTTGCGTGTATGATACTATAAATACATGTTAACGAAATTCCCTATAGAAAATTGTAAACTTTTGTACGCTGATACAGACAGTCTCTTGTACGAAACTCAGTGTAAGATGTTATCAAAAAATATATTTCATACTTAGTGATTATCCCCGAGATAGTCGTTGGAATATTCCTCTATTAAATAAAAAACAAATCCCATGGTTTTTAATGAAGGATAAAAACAATATGAAAATAATTACTCATATTCATAAGGCTACGTTCTAAACAGTACACCTACTATAAAAAGTGGAAAATAGTTAAGAAATCAAAAGGTGTAAAGTCTAATGTTGTGGTAAACAAAATTACTTTTGAGGATTATCTTAACTGCCTGGAGAAATTTGTCAACAAAAAGCCGTAGGATTACTCTCCACTTTCTAGTTGCAAGTCATTGATTTTATAATATTATGTCTTTATATTATTTTATTGTAATTGATTTTCACTTTCTCACATATCAAATAATGTAAGTTATATATCTCAGACCTTATATAGTGGAACTCGATAGCAATTATTTTTATTCATCATTTTAGAGTTGTTAAAGTAAATTATCAGATTGATTCCAATACAAAATAAGTTTCGTTTATAATAACATTATATAAATATACGCCATGGAACTTTGTCAATATGAAGTAAAAAAACTATGTGTTAAAGGGGGGAATATGATGTACATAACTACAGCTTTTATTAGAAATATGAGAGCATTGATGCACTGCTTATTCATTTCTTCTTTATTATTTTATATTGTTCGAAATGGTTCTGTCTTATATCTTAAAAAAAGGCGTGCGACACTATATTAGCTTAATTTTTGTAGATATTAGACAAAGAAACGTCAGCGATTTTAGTAATTAGAACGTTCATAGTTCGGATGCTTAGATTATCATAGTTCGGGTGCTTAGATGAAATACAAATTTTACGTAATTCTATACTTAACAAAACAGAACATATAATTTTCTAAATTCACTTATTTTTGTAACATCAATATATACAGATCTCTTGAACTGGCCGAGTATCGTATAGATCCCACGACTTGGATATTTTATGTGGTCTGACAGAAGAACAGCCTGAAGGAATAGAAAGGAAGTTTTCGCATTATGCTCTAAGACTATCGCAAATTATTGAAATCAAATTGTTGAAAATGAGTATAGCAGCTGCTGCACATTTCAATTAACTGACAAAGTTGTTTGTGAGCTCATCTACACCAATAAAATTAAAAAAAAAAAACATCGACTGTCTCAACTTAATGTTATAAACGTAAAAATTTGTTTCCCAATCTGAAGTCCGATTATTCTTTTGACAATATCTGAGAGTATTATCCACTTAAATATATCTAATGACTCTTTACAAATTCCTTTTTACAGTGTTGCAATAATGTATCTTAAATATTTTAAAGTGAATTTTTCATCGTTGTCGATGACGACGGGTTATCCTCGAAGATGTCTGTATTATTCGCCTCCAACTTCAACGTCACTACATAGTCGACCCATGACAAATCAAAATGCTACATTTGCAGTTTTTTATGGATAGGAACTCATAAGTTATTTTTTATTGATTTATCCTCAGATTAGAAATAAAATGTTTTGTCTATCAGCCCGAAATTTTACAGTTTGTTTACATTTAAGTCACGTTCCTTAAACCAGCCTGCGACGTTTTTGTCAACAAGTCAAGACTTGTTTGTATGTGTAGTAACTTTGATTCTGCATTTTTTCATTGGGTTGCTTTCGCTCTCACGTTACAGCATTGATATTGGGAAATCATAAATTAATTTTTATCGGTTCTCTTATAATCACTTTTTAAATAGACGTTGTTTGCATCAAGTTTCTCACATTACCAAATTTCGTGCTGTTACATCGTGACTGTGAAAAATGTTTTTTTATGTTAAATAAAATCTGCATTCTACAATTCACTCTTTTAAGAAATTTCGTTAACGGACTTGAATTGGTATGATTTCATTGCGACTATTAATATCATACTCGATAATGATAAAGAAAATAATTTTATCGAAACTGGAATGGAATTTGAAGATTTTCAAGATAACTAGTCAGATATTTTATTGATAAACATATATTGATATTAGAAGAGTAATGACAATGTTATTTTATTTAGGATGATCAAAAATATGATTGGAATTAAAGATAGATTAAATTTTTTAAAACATTTATATTTTCATGATATTGGGAAAAATGAAAATGTATATTAATTAAAAATAAAAACTTTTATATAATAATATCACATGTATTTTTATTTTGCGTTGCGATTTATATTCATCAAAAATTATTTACCAAGTCATCCTTAATGTTTCTTGGAATATCTGTTAAAAGCAATAAAATCTCTAGCACTTCGCATATTTTCACATACAACTTTACTAGATAAATCATATAAACTTTTGACGTTAAAACTACTTGCTACCACTCTATATTTATATATATATATATATATATATATATATATATATATATATATATATATATATATATATATAAATCAACAGTTTTCTTTCTAAGACCCCTTCTTATTTTTCTTTCCTTTTTTTCATTCAAATTTCACACCTTCCTACCTTACCAATATCCTCGCTACCTAGTCCTCAGATTTCTCGCCTATCTAACATCCACCACGCTCCCCCAGATTTCAAAAATTTCTAGCCCTGTATTATCAGCAGTGTTTCTTTTTTAGTCTATACTTATATTACTACCTACCATTCATGTCTCTACATACCTCCCTAGTCTTCAGATTTTTACTCTTAACAACTAGCCAACTGTATTTCATTTATATCTGAATCACCTAAATAGGTAGGTAAAAATCCATATCAACAGTAATGATGAACAATATATACAACATATAAGTAATAGAGATAAAAAAAATCTTAATTCCAAATAACCAATACTGAAACACTAGTTTTTTTTCCTATCGAATATGATTTTCACACTTTAAATAATGCTTGAATGAGACATATTTAGATGGAAGTTATTCTATTACCTTATTGAATCTAAATATAATGATAAATACATTATTTTTCTTTTTGGTTTATAACTCTTTTATTTATTAACTTATCAAAAACATTCTCTCTTGCGATTCCTTAAGGCCCTGCGATAAGGCCCTTTTGACATATTGCATCAGATAATCAAAATCGATGTATACCCACGTAAAGTTTCACTTCGATCGAACAGAATACAACTAAGATTTTTACTTTCTTAAGTAATTGATTCCGTTAATCTATTCAGTAGACATCATTAGGTTCATATATCAAGTTTAATTGAAATCCAACACCACGAACTCGAAGAATGTAAAACTTAATATACAGGGAATAAATTACATGTCTTTCATGTGTTTTCTCTTTACACCTGACCGACCTAGATTTCAAATTTCCCGCCTTCCTACCGTCATCCCCAGATTTCAAATTTTCCACCAACATTGTTTTACGAAGAACATATTTAATACGGTTTGGATTTATGACCCTGATCTCAATTCCGATGTTAGTCGGCTTTAATAACAGTCTACAAGAGTGGTAAAACACCAGTTTGTTTACATTTAAGTCACGTTCCTTAACTCAGCTGACGACACTTTCTTCAACAAGTCAAGACTTGTTTTTAACGAATTTGCATTCTATATAATAAGCGACAAGTAGGTTAAAAGAAGAAATGACTCAGCATTTAATCATCCACGTCCAGATAATTTCTGTTTATTCACCAGACCAACTTACTTAGTCTACAATAGCATAGCAAACATTTTAGTCACGTTTTCAAGTCGTACCATCATACAGGTGTACCAACCCAAATATAGTTACTTTTTAGTACCAACTTAGGAAAAATAAAACCCCTGTTTTTACCATAAATACATTTTCTTTGCTTATAACTTTTTTATTTATTAACCTATTTAAAATATTCTCTCTTGTGATTATGTTCAATTAATTTTTTAATGAATTTTAGTCTTTATTCGATTTAAATCGGATAAAGTTTAAGATAAGGCCCTTTTCACATATGCGTTAGATGTCCACGTAACGGAGCCCCTTTGTTTTTTTTTCAGCATGACGTTTCTCACACGAACTAACCTAAAATGACATTATGTGTTTTTTCTTAATGTTGCCATGTTCTTTTTCTTAATGCGACCATGTTTTTTCCTAATCCCCCATTTTGTTTTCTTACCCCCACCCCACCTTTTTTTTATTAATGCTACCATGTTTTTTTCTTAATGCAATTTTCTTCTTAGTTCCCTACCCTCCGTCATGTTTTTTTCTTAATGCTACCATACTTAAGACTCCATGTTTTTTTCCTATTGTTCTGTTATGTTTAATATTGAATCTGAATGTAATGCTAAATATACGTACTATTTTTTTACCATAAATATATTCTCCTTGTCTATAACTTTTTTATTTATTAACCGATTAAAAATACTCTCTCTTGTGATTATGTTAAATTAATTTTTTAAAAAATTGTAGTCTTTATTCGATTGAAATCGGATAAAGTTTAAGATAAGGCCCTTTTGACATATTGCGTTAGATGTCCACGTAACGGATCTTTTTTTTTCCTGCGCTTATATCCCTCTGCCCCTTTGCCGCCATGTTTTTTCTTAATGCAGTCACGTCATATTTTTTGTTGTTTTTTTCTTCGACATCTTTTTTATTCAGCCATGTTTTTTTCTCCACCCTCTTTTTTCTTAATGCAGCCATGTTTTTTCTTACCCACACCCTCTTTTCTCTTAATGCAATTTTTTTCTAACCCCCACCACCCCCTTTTTTCTTAATGCAGCCATATTTTTTTCTTAATGCAGACATGTTCTTTTCTTACCTCCACCCTCTTTTTTCTTAATGCAGCCATGTTTTTTCTTACCCACACCCTCTTTTCTCTTAATGCATTTTTTTCTAACCCCCACCACCCCCTTTTTTCTTAATGCAACCATATTTTTTTCTTAACGCAGCCACGCCCCTTATTTCTTAATACAGCCATGTTTTTTTCCACCGCCATGTTTTTTTCTTACTCCCACCCCCTCGCCGAAGAAGGCCCTCTGGTCATTGACCAACAAGCACCAGTGACGTCACTTCTTCAGAACTACAACAGCGACACCTGGAATATCTGGGCGGCGGCTTGACGAACTAACCCATCTTTGATCACTCTCCATGGACACATGCCATCCGCATCAAAAGTGAGCTCGTAGTGACATAGCTATACTACTCAAATCCTTAAATTGATCAAAAAGGTTTACCATATCGGAAAACCAATGTTTTTAAATAAAAATCGATTTCAATGTTTACACATTTGAAACAATAGAAAGTAAGCTTATTTGAGTAATTTATAAGTGCAAACAACATTGAATATTGAACACAATAATGTAAAATTTTTATTAAAATATAAAAATATTAAAATATTCAATAATTACTTATAAACTATATTTACATGTTAATAATTTTACTGAAAATATCCTTTTGCATTTTAAAATATTAACATGAATATTATTTATCAATATATTGATTCAGTCGGAATCAATTTTCATTTTTTATATAATAAGATTTCAATTTAAAGAAAATCCTTCTCGATTCCCGAATATTCCGATTCCTCGAGAATATAGGAGTCCCTCTCGATTATCAGTTCCTTCGGCAACCATAAGATTGCACCATAAGATTGTTTACTAGTCGGTAGCAATCAGCTAGAAAGTTAACTTAATAATTGTTAATTGTATTACAGGTATAGTCTCTATACTGTTTCCAAATTTCATTCAAATAGGTTGAGCCGTTTTTGAAAAAACAAAAATTATTTTCTGATCGTTTCGATTTTTTTAAAAACCAAGATAGATAGAGATCTGAAACTTACAAAGTCAACGTATCTCATTAGTACTGACATACTCTTAGATGATTCAGATATCGCTCTGGAGTCGATTCACTATGCTTTACAAGTTTTAATGCTATAGAATGGAATTCCCCAATACCTTATGTCTATTTCAAACAGCTAATTTAATGTATCATTTCTAAGAGTCCTTAATTAGACTAATATAATAGAATTGTCCTATAAATATTTGGGTACATATTATAATAATTATTAGCAATTATATATATATATATATATATATATATATATATATATATATATATATATATATATATATATATATATATATATATATATATATTAAAATTACGATTACCAATAAATTAGAATTGATATTAAAGTATCACCAACACATGCTTTTTCGCAAGACCTGAGTTACTTTAGTATTCAGCACGTTTATTAATCAAACCACATTATTTTTAAAAATGTATATTTTCTATAAAAACGCATAAAACATATAAGTACATTTTATTTACAAGATTCTTCACTGCATACATTTCGGTATATGTGTAACCCTCAATATCTCCTATTACCCTTGATTTATTATATCATCAATTTCACATCATTGTCTCTTGTACATATTTACACAACAGTACAATTTAATACATATTTACATAATAATAATATTAATAAAGGATTGCTGAAAAGTTTTGCAACCAAGTGAAATTCAGAAATTTAAACACCGTTATTATATCCATTTACAGAGGAGCAAAGTGGATTGTATTTTCCTGTGATACTTGTACTGGAATTACGCGTGCATTTGTGGTAACTGCTAAAAGATGAACCTTCACGCTTTAACTTGAACAAACTGCATGTTTTCTTTACTAACGATTTGCTATCAAAATTCAAAAGAGACATAATTTTCTTGGAAATACTGTTAAACTGCGTATCTTTATTTGTTTCTTCTAATAATTGTGGTTTTATATCCTTGCCTGTGCCTGCACTCTCTGTAACTATTTTCACTGTGTAACATTTAGGAGAATGAGCGGAACATTTATCTGGGATCAGATGACCTGCCATAATACCATCTGGAACGTATTTCATTCCTCTAACTTTTATTTTCTTAGGTGAATAATTAAGTTTCTCTGACCATATCTCGTAATCGGTATCGATGGAACAATTGGCTAATTTCCTTGGATGTTTCCTATCTGGCCTGGGGGTTGATGTTCTTGGATACGGTAAAGTCAAAGTAACCATCGAGGTTCCATTATCTAACAGTATATATTCTTCTGGATTATGAGAGTTCTGTAACAAAATTTAACTATTACTTAAATTATAATATTATTTGGCATATGTAATTATTGGTTTTAGCTAATTAGCATAGCCAATTTTCAAATTTATAATAATATTTATTTTTGAGTTCTAGATATGGGTAAATAAGAGGAGGTAATTTCCAACAGTGTGTATATATGCGTGTGCTTTAAGTAAAACTTATCATCAATGCAATATTTAATTTAGTTACGTATGCAGTATGTTTTATGATACTTGTAATGAAAAAAATATGCAGAAACGTTTTATGACGCTCTTCCCTAATTTTGTTCTCCATAATTAAAAACATATTGAAAATATAATGACATCTTGAGTACGCAACTACCTGTCATTTTTTTGCTTCATCCGTTCTCCTTATATGACATTACGTTTTCAATATAATTATTTTTATGATTCCCTGCAAATTAAAGAATGTTGAATTACAGATTCTATATTCAACTCTTCTAAATTCTCTATTCCCTAGTAAAGCTTATGTGCTCCTCTCAGCAGTAGATTTTATTGTATCCATTATAACACGTACCTATGTATTTTGGCAACATTTTACATTTTTCTGTTTCTAGAGTTGCTAATATTTCTTCAAACGTCCAAATTCAATAATAAGTTTAACATTTTTGCCATCCTTAAGTTTATCGTGCATATTTAATGAGTCAGTGCCATTTTAAATAAAATTATTTTAATTTATTCTATTTAACTTTGTTCTTCATGGCACACTATGTTCAGTGTTGATGTTAATTCAACAATGCTTCTACATAACTCTAAATATCTCGAGAATAGTACAATTTAGGTATAGGAAATGCCTATATAGATCGAAAGGTAATCAAAAAAGTAAGCGAGCGGTGTTATTAAATAAAGTATGTTCTATTTGAAATAAGCCACTTATTGAAGGTCGAATATGTCCATGTTTGACTTCCTGTTTTGGACACCCTGTGTATTTAGAGCGTTTGTAATTCATACATACATAAGCTTAATATCTCTTTGACGTGTGGGAAAATAATCAGTTAATAAAACTTATCTTAGCGAAAGTCTTAATTTATATGCACGGGTTAGTTTTCGTATAAGATATTAAAGAAATAGAAGTATCTAAGAAACTATTGGTTTATTGGGGATAGGGAACGTTATTTCAAGTTACCTCAAAATAATGAGTAGAATTCGAATCTCGTATAAAAAATATAGTAGATAGTCTGGTCTAAGTGAATAGCCGAATGCTGCCATCTCTCTTTCCTCTACGCACACATAGAGAAATCTCACATTTTTTCCTAATATTGGCGATCTTAGTACATATTGTATTTAACCATGTCGTGTGTACATGATAGGAAAGTAAAACACAGAAAGTTACATATCATATACCATTCTACTTAAAGTATTAAAATTTGCAATGAAGGGTTAATTTATGGAATAAAATGTGTCTATTAAAAATATTTTTCTTTGTTTTTAAAAATATTAACATCTAAATTTCTAACCTTTCTATATAGAATATTCAAATATTTTATTCCATAATATATTTAATAAAATTAAAACTATATATCATTATGCCTAGTTGGTCATTGATATTGGAAACAATGAGATTTTTAAACAAAAAGACTATAGGTATTTTGCATTTTACATACATTAATTTTTAATATATTTGTTAGAGACCTGTTTAAACACTTAATTTTGTTGGGTATATATAGTAGCAAATTATAATTTCCTTTATTTGTACAGATTAAAGCAAATTTTTTACAAGTGACATAGTCTTTACCGTCGCATATACATAATATCTGATGTCTTAGTAACAGAGGGCGAATTTACATAAATTAAAAAAGTAAGGGTAATAATAAGAGACTACGATGGTTTATTGTTTACTAATGTATATTGTATTAATTTATTCATATATGACGCAATAAAAACTATACTATTGTAATTATTAAAAAGAAGTATATTTTTTTAATAATGTTTTAATGATATCAACGTACAAAGCATACATTCATTATCTATATTCAAAACCTGTATTTTTGTAAATTTGCTCAAAAACTGATTTGTAAAATATCAGCTGTAGTGGATATTTTATACCTAAATTCAAATTAATAATTTTGACTAAGGAGATAGTTAGCGTCAAGATCAACGGAAATCTGTACTTTTAAGAGAACTTCGAAAATTTTGGCAAATATAGGTATAACTTATGAGGCTGAAAGTTGGCTATATTTTAGTAGAACCTTTTTTGTGAATTAGTGAAACACAATCTTATCTGAATACATCAAAGAAAACTTCATTTATTATTCAATTATCGATTAAAATTGTAAGTTGAACTAGTTTAATATACTAATATACAATAGACCTAATATTTGGATGTAACCTATTAATAAAGTTCAATATACCGTTCCTGCCATAATAAATCATTAAGACCATGTTTAGTAGTGCCGAAAAAAGAAGGAAATTTGTCGTCAGCATACCGACGCCATAAGGGATATTATGTGATTTGTTACAGTGTATTATTTCTTCTAAATGAATTATAAATATTTACGATGATAGTGGGTATAAGGGATTTTCCATTTCTAGACCACCTGTGGCAGGTATATAACTGGCGTTGAATATACATATTTCTGTGTCTGGAACATCAATTATATACCTGTGAAAATGATCCAATAATGGAAAATCCCTTAAGCCAATTATTACCTCAAATATTTGTGCATAATTAAGATATATATAGGGTAACAAATCACATCATAATTTCTCATACTAACGTAGATATGGTGTCGGCAAATTTCATTGGTCTTTCGGCACTACGAGACATAATTTAAATGTTTGTTATGGCATAAATGATTTATTGAACTTTATAAATAACTTACAGCCAAATATTAGATCTATTATGTATTAGTATATGACACTAGTTCAACCTTCAATTTTAATCACTCATTGCGTATCAAATAATGTTTTCTTGAGGTATTTAGATCAGCATATGTTGTACCAATCCACAAAAATGCCCTACTGACAATACGGCCAATATTAAACCTATATCAGTTATATCTATATTTGCCAAAATCTTCGAAGTTCTCTTAAAATTACAAATTTCCACTTATCTTGATTCTAACCATCTCTTTTATAAAAATTAATTTAGATTTAGTTGTAAGATGTATATTACAACTCATATAAGCTAATTTACTTTGAGCATCTTAAAATATTATTAAAGAAAAATAATACTTTAATATTAAAATTTTGTTCCTGACGTTAATGCCAGTTGTTTTTCTAAACTCTTTGTTTACTCCTGTGGATTGTGGTTTATTAATTCTGAGTAGAACATCTTTTTAATTATATGATAATATTGATAATATATTAACAAATTATGAAAATATGGGTACTAGTTCATTGTAGGTTTAATTTTAATATTAGTCACAAATTTTATATATACAAGTGTACATCCCTGGACCTATATAAATTTCACTTTATATTACTGAAAAATTAACATCTTATATCGAGTGATGTAATTTTATTCTATATGTATTATGTCTGTAACTTACTAGCTGGGAATCGAGAGAGGAACGCACCAAACTGCAAAGCTGTTATCAAGGGGTTCCCGAATAGAAAGGCTATTACATAATCGCTGTAGGAAACAACTACTCCTCGGGCTAGAGCCCCGCCAGGCATTGAATTATACCTAACAGCGATCCAGACCAGAGCTTTTTTTCTTGAAAAGGGAACCCCTCGGATCCCCGAAAAGGATGTATTATGTATGGGATAAATATATCTTTAAATTTATCTATCTTTTTCTCTTTACTTCTGAGATACTAACTGCATATTTAATTTTTTTAATATATTTTATTTATGTCTCTCAAAATGTATATAAATAAAATGAAAATGAACACCAAATTTATTCACGTTTTTCTTTGATCGCATATTACGTGCATATATTATAATACTTATTAAGATATTTTATGTCCCTTAGAAGAGAAACAAAACGTAAATCGTAATGAGCATCTAATTACCCTATCACTGAGATAATTTCATCAAATATATTTTGTCGCTGTTATCAAGATTACAGCTGAATCTGTACTCTCTAGATAATATACATAGTAAATAATATCTATAGAAATTCTATCACCCAGTATTTTTCAGAGGTACGTAAGTACCACGAATTTATTACGGGAAGGATACTAAAGTGGGGAATTATGTTTAAGTACGTAACTTTTATGTTACGCCAACTACCTCATTATAAGAGCACTTTCGTCGCAAATACGGAATAACTACCAAGCTGCGTATGTAATGCTACTTTAATAGAGTTTGTCTAAGATATAGTCCAAGAACTATAATGAATTTTCGGTAGGTGTTTTACCGAACTAGAAATTTTACATGGTAGTACCTTTATGACAGATAAATAGAGAATAGCAAGTCTGTCTGTCCACTTGCGGGACCAGGGCCTGAGGTACTACGCATCCTAAAAATACACCAAAAAATGTATTCCAAAAAATGCTTCACCGAAAAAAAGAAAATGAAGAATCATATGAAATTTAAATTTAAATTTTGAGCACAAAAATAAACATTGCAAACCATTTGACAAATGCTGTCATAGAAGTGGACGATCCCAAAATTGCATTTTGAATAAATGAAATAAATGTGTTTTACTGAGTCTGCCACTTTAATAATGTGTAAATTAATATTAATGTCAATTATATGAATACAATTACGTATCAGTTATATCAAATAAGTGTCAAACATGTAGACTATTAGAATATAGCCCTTTCCTTGTTTCGTAAATCTAAAAAGTATTTTACTGCCATCTTTTACATATATGAATGCCATTGTTTCAAGACTATTTCACTTACTCACATATAAATTTCTATTAATATCTGCAGTATTTGAGATAAATGCTATATAAAATAATTTTTCTGTGAAACATGTTAAGATAATTATACATGGAAAATTAATAAATCGTAAAAATAATACTATCTAAAAATTGCTACAAAAAGCATAAAAATATTTCAAAACTGTAGAAACAGTATTTTAAATTAAACAATTTAATTAATTACGCATGTAATTAATTAAATTACGCATTTATTTTATATATTTAATGGTGTTGAGTACATAATGTTATTTTTAAGTTGTCAGAAATTTCGTTTCATCAACACAATGGCGTCCAACACTTTGTACATAAATATGGGGTATATTTACAAAATGACTTTATAATTATGTTGATTCACAGTGATTAGCTAAAGTCACTTTGAATAATTACTTATGGGTCATGCAAACGTAATTTGTACTCTAAACTACTACTGCTTAGTTTAAAGGATAACTTTAAAGGACCAGAAAAAGTCCCTACAATGTAACTGCTTCAAATTTTTATAAACTGCTAATTGACAAATAAGTAACACCATGCAGTAGCTGGTACTACTGTATTCTACTTCATTGTTTTAAATAAGATAGTTTGACTTTACTTATTAAGTTTTAATAAATTATAGTTAATGATGATACGAGTATACCGTTTAATACATTTTAAAAGTTTATGTCTTATGTTTAGTACAAATAGCGTAATAACTATTAAAGCAACTTATCTGCTGCTGGAACTTTCCTTATGAGATAAAATTATTCTTATGAGATAAAAATCCAGACAAGAAAAATGCTATAGTATGAATTTTTCTTCTCACTAATTATGGTATATACTGTATCTATGATACTACACCTGTCAAGAAACTAACTAAAAGTACGATATATGAGATAAATTTGAACCTAAACCATTATAATTAACAGGTACTATATAATCTGATAATCAGGTTAATCCGAATTGAAGTCAGAAAAGGTAAAATTATATTTTTGTAAAAAATACTATTTTCCGCAAAATAGTATTTTTTAAATTAGAACCTTATTTATGCAAAATTCATGCAAAACCACAGAATCTATGTAATATCATACGATTAATTGATAATATTTTTTTTGTTTTAATATTAATTCTGCTTCGTTAATTAAAATTTAATTAACCTCGAATAACATCATTGACTAATATACTCTCCCAAAAACTGTACCATTTTTTTTCTTCATAAAACATACTTCATAAATTAGATAAAATGTCGATAGTATGATAATATATATGTATATATATATATATATATATATATATATATATATATATATATATATATATATATATGCATAGTTAGATAGATACATAGATATTTTATCATATTATCGACATAATATTTAACAAATGAGAGAGTTATTAAAAATAATATACCTATATATAGGGAATTGAAAACAATTCGATACATGAAACTTTGGTGATAAATAATAGATGGAAAATATAATAACATTATTATTACATTTTCCTAATTTTTTAAACATTTTATTTATAAGCAATGATTTGAAATTATTAATGTGGAAATATTTAAAAACGCCTTTAGTTGTTTACTTATTAAGTTACAAAGCGCATCAGAATAAAAGATTGATGATCTTTATCGTCGAAGGGATATTTTCGAGATTTCATATTGCTAAGAATTGATCATATTAATATATAGTAGTTCCTCATATGATAGGTATGAATTAGGCTATATTGTTTACTTAAGAACTATGAAGTATTACTTACAAGCTATAAAACTATTTGATTAAAAAAAAACACTTACATTACTTGTCGTCATAACGGTTTTACGAGTTTCACGACTTTCACTCATTTTTCGTACTAAGAATTCACCACCGAAATATATATTATTTCCTATCTACTTGAGTTGCACCAATTGAATAGTCTCAATAGACACATTTATAGAATTTATATGGATCCATTTTTATACCTGTGGTGTTAGTAATAGAATTTTAGGGTAAATACAATAAAATTGGGAATAGTTCGACAAGGTTAAATAATCACCCATCTTCTATCTCATGTCGACAAGAAAAGATAATTGTATGTAGTAATTATACCAAATTATATTTGTTATGGTAATAAGCTGTTTATTATTACTTGTGTTAATAAAAAATTTACGTGAAACCTTAGTTTAACATGAATTTTGTAATTCATTAAACAAGTAATCAATTTTATAAAACTTAATAATGTTACTCACCGATAGTGGAGTTTCAAAACTATTTTTAAATATATACATATACACTATATAATACCATAGTATTATAGAGTATTTGATATACATATTATGTTATATAATAACATATAGGCTATATAACATAGATAGTGTAAAGATAGTTGAAATTTGAATGTTGGATTCTACGTTCTCTATGTACGTTTGTGAATGTTTTGTGTGAATTTCACACTAAAAATAAAATAATATATTTGTTTTATATTTACAGTTTATATAGTTACTGGATATACCTAGTAGCACGAGTTTATAACAAAAATTGCATTAAATATTTTGATAAGAAGTAATATAAAACCTAATAGTTTACTAATTATTCTAAAGAAACTTCATTGTTTTTTGTATTTTGGGAACCCTGGTTATTATTATTACATAAGAATAATACAATGAAACTATAGCTACAAACATAATTTTACATTACTTTTTGAAACTTGTCATTATCATCTGATAAGTATGAATACTTGATCATTTAATAATCTTGTCTACCTGAATAAGATTTCTTAATTGTAACTACCTGATTATTACGTTTATATTTACAAGAATAAAACAACTGAAACGTAGGTAGATTCTTTTATATATTAAAATAATATTATACTATATTTCATATATGTAATATATTATGATTTTCATATATAACCTGTTTATTTGGTAAACATTAAACTAAATAAAAAAATCGCTTTTATTTAAATTTTGTCGCTTTCCTCTTCGTTACAGTTCGTTACAAGGTTAAGGTTTTAACATCTACCGATATAGGCAAATAAATTCACAAAGTTTAATATCTAAACATACTTATACCATTTTGTATCATTAAGTCTAATTTTACTTCAGTTTAATCTTAAACCTTTCATATCTTACTGTTGATAACAATTAGTTTTGTTCGCCGAAATATAGAGATCTAATTCTTGTATTGAATAAACTATATATGTTTTTACCATTAATAATCCATTTCATATTAATATTTCAAACAATGGTATATTGTTTATACATTAAAAATAAAATTATCTTTGTGGACATTTATTTATAAGAAGGTACAATTGTAAGAAAAGTACAATTATTTAGAGATACAGAAAGTAAGAAGGTACAATTACTTAGAAAATTTTTTTATTTGTTATCTACACTTATCCTGCAATTACATTTGGGATATCCCCGCATACAATTCAAATTTGCATTTTTTATTTTAGGTAACAAATACATAGCTCTATGTAAAATGGAGCCACATTTCGTTTTTGATGAACGGGGTAATTTCGCCATGTCGCCGTCGTTGTGCCCATAAGACTCCATCGAACTTGCACAGATGTTGTTGTCCTTATTAGCATGAATTTCAACTAGGCCATCCCGAACTAGATGACCTGATATAATGCCATCTAAGGGGAAATTTATTCCACGAAGTAATACTGTTTCCAGGGGTTCTTGAAGATCTGCGCACCAGATTTCATATGATATGCTATGCGATGACGTGACTATTCTATTTGGTTTACGCATTGTGGATGTTCTTTTTAATCGCAAGGGAGTATATTTAGCCAGACCATCTCTCCTGGACATTGGCTTCCGTTGTTTAACTTGCTGTGAAATTTTAGTCGAACCTTTCGGCATTTTCTAGATGTATTATTGTAACGTGATTACCTTCGAAGACGTCAATAGAACTGATTGTGGCCGTAGAGTTACGGACTATATATCCCGCATTAATGCGTGTAAAATAGCAGCAAGGGCAGCTATTGGTTGGCCAAACTGCCCTCCTCAAGTAGGCAGGTAGAATAGTTCCCGGATAATCTTGTTCTTACGAACCGATTCAAATAGGTAAATGATTACCTGAATATAATTATTTTAGTATTAATAGTAGGTAGAAAAATATTATCTGACTAAATAAGATATTATTAAATTTATTTTAAAATGTTTAAAAAAGCTGATTTTTGTTAAATAATGTTGTGGCTTACGATTTATATTATAAAAAAATACATTTTTTTCTTGAGTACCTAATACATAGCTAAAGTTGTAAATTCAGTATTCAGTATTAACACATAGATAAAATAAAAAATCAGCACTGATTACTAATAAATATGTCAAGTAATAAGTAAAGGCCTCAAGGCAAATCGTGCTTCAACTATATTTCAATTGATTTTAGGAATACTTGAATCCATAATATATATGATAACTCACAAATATAGAACATCCATATATAATTGGAGTTTCTTAAGCAGTTCATTTTTTGATTATACAAGAACCTGTACATAAATACAAAACATTAGATTTGGATGAGAATTTATCCGGTTGTAGGTATACAACATAATTTATATAATCATTTTTTACACTTTAAATTGTTACGTAGATACTGTTTTCAGAATGATGTATTTGTTACCGATGAATATGCAAAAGTTTATCAATAGTATTTCAAATTATAATCATACCTATTTATCCTATCAGTTCTTTGATGGCTTCTGTTTCTAGAGGTATACGCTGATCACATATTGTATTTCAAAATCATCAAGAGAATCAGATTGTCTTGTTTCTTTTTAAATTTCAGCGTAGAGTATTGGACATAAGTATAGTACTTTCATTTTACAATTTCATCATTTTATAATTTCACGAATCCAAAACGAAGCGATTTCTAAAAATGATTAGTTTCGGTAAGAAAATGCGATAAATATATATTTTAACTGCTCTCTTCGTGAAAATATCAATTACTGTCCATTTTTTCCCATCATATATATGTCGGAGTTTAGAAAAGTCCAAATTATTTTAACTTAATTTGAATAGGCAAACCTCGTATGCATTTATAGCCACATTGCGTTTATATTGTAAGTCCCACGGCAACTGATAAGATAACAGTTTATTAAGGTCTTCCGCCATCCCTTTTTCATAGATATGAAAAATATATTACCTGATGTTACTTTATATGTGCGAAAAAACTAAACAAAAAACGAAGATTTGCCGGGCGATTTATCGAATAATCATTTACAGACGAGAGATGGCCAAGATGCAAGTGTAGTGCAGTAGTGATTTTTCTTTGTTCAATTCTATTGAAGTTTTAATAGAAATAGTGTTTTAATTAAATCGAAAAATGTGCAATGTAAATATAGAGTGAGTGCGCATAAACAATTTTTTGGATATATTTTGTGATTTGTGTGATGGATCGAGCTTAGATGACAGGAACTAGGGAAGGAGTTAAATAGGTAAGTTAGGTATGATAGTTTTAATTAAAATATAAAATTGTTTTTGAAGAAAAAATGAGGAGTGAAACAAAATTTTTCAAATCAGGGTTAATAAATTCATACCTATATTGCGTATTAAATTTCATGGAGAATAAATATACTGACTTTATTTGTCAATGAAAAGTCATCACTAACTTTCAAAAAAGCTATCACTCAAAGATACCTTGATTTAGTTAAAAATAATATTAAGATATAAATAGGAAAAAGCCAACAATGATAAAAAGTAAGGTAATAAATTTTATGGGTGGTATTATATTATCTGTGAAGTAATTACATGCAGATGTATAATTATTAAGTAAGACAAATATATATTCCTCTGCAGGTGGGTTCCGAACGAGCTGCATACCGTTTTTTGTGCAAGGTAAGGTTTTTTTAATGCATTAGGATAAATAATAATATAGGCAGACACAGTTTTACATAGAAGAACTACTGTAACTGTACTAATGCGATGAGTCTATTTAAAAATATACGAATAAATATGAAAAACCCAAAAAACATTTCATGTGAAAGTAGCTACTTTTTGATTTATCTTAGTTATAATTGTTACTCAAGTTTTCAAATTAAATGTTCCATAGGTTCAATACACATTGCATTTAACTTTAAAATGTCATCGATATTCTTGCAGAATCACATTTGGTACAGTATGAAAGTTGTAGAAAATTTTACTTCGATCTCAGACATGTATTTATAAAAACAATAGAATTTCCCGTTTCGGAGATCTAGACCAAACTTATGTTTTTTTAAATAGAACCACCTATTTATTTTTCGATTTTTGAATTCTACGTGCTTTTCCGATTACAACAACATGTTATATGTTTGCTCTAGTAGTTTGCACAGTATCGCCCTTTGAAATATTCAATATCAAACAAAATCAAGATTGCCACGGAAAATTTGGAACAATAATTACAAGAATTATTATAAACAAAGTTTGACTTTGACAGCTTGTCTTAGGTTAACATTGTTGAATGTTCCGTTTTGTGCGAAATAAATGCGATGCGTGTTAGACGTGAATACTAACGATGATACCCTGGGAGAATCATACCACATGAAACATACTTTAAACATATTTATAATAAATTACTACTACTACTACTACTGCTAAACTTTTATTACTCTATTACTAGATACTTGAAACATTACAGATTCTATAATGTGGACTGATGAAGCCAGTTTTTCAACATGTGGTATTTTTAATAGAAGAAATACTCACTACTGGTCATCAAAAAATCCATACTCGTTTATACCAGTTCATCGACAAGATCGTACTTCAATCAATGTTTGATGTGGTATTTTTCGAAACTCAATTATTGGACCAGTATTTTTGAAGGCGGTTTAACTGGACAAAAATATTTTGATCTTTTAAGATTAGAGATTTCTGATTTAATAATCCAATTAAATGAGCCGAATATTGTTTGGCAACAAGACGGTGCTCAAACACATAAATCAAATATTGTCAAGCGACATTTAGATAATACTTTGATAGAGTGGATAAGTTCAAAATGGAAACGATTTATGGCCGGCCAGAAGTCCTGACCTGACCCCACTGGATTTCTTTCTGTGACGTACTTTGAAAGATCGGGTATATACGGAAAGGTGAAATAACGTAGAAGAACTTATGTCGGGAGATCAGAGACATGAACGAGACTGGTATCTTGGCTTAAAAACGAAATTTGTAAAGGAGGTATGTTCTCTGTATTTCACAAAATGGAGGTATTATAGAACACCTTCTATAATTTATAATTATAGTTTTTAATAAAATGTTACGTTCCATCCAGAAATATGCCTTTTGATATAACTATGATGACATCGAAAATAAAATTTAATTTAAACTATCAAACTCTGTTTATAACAATTCTCGTAATTATTGTTTAAAATTTTTCATGACGATCTTGATTTTGTTTGATATTCGATATTTCAAAGGGCGATACTGTGCAAACTAATAGAGCAAAGACAATATGATATATATATATATATATATATATATATATATATCTATATATATATATATATATATATATATATATATATATATATATATATATATATATATATATATATATATATATATATATATATATATATATATATATATATTATATATATATATATATATATATATATATATATATATATATATATATATATATATATATATATATATATATATATATATATATTGTTGTAATCGGAAAAGCACGTAAATTTCAAAAATCGAAAAACAATCAGTGTTACATTTAAAAAATATTAGTTTGCTTTAGATCTCCGAAACGCGAGATTCTATTGTTTTTCTAAATACATATCTGAGATCGATGTAAAATTTCCTACAACTTTCGAGTTTATCATTTTTTTCTATTTCAGAAAATAAAACAGTTAAGGGGGTAGAATGTTATGTGGATAACCCTGTATATCGAGACAGAATGTACTGAGATATGTCTAATTCATTTCCCTCAGATTTTAATTTACAAATGAGGTTACAATTTTGAGATCTTAAGGATAACTAATTTGGTCCTATATTTTGGCATTACCTATATATATTACCTATATATATCCAGTTTTATACCTGAGGTGTTAATGACATAAAATATTAGGAGTTTTAGACAACTCGACAGGGTTAGATAATCACCCGTCTTCTGTCTCATATAGACAGGATAAGATAACTGTCCGTAGTAATTATAACAAATTAAATTTTTTATGGTAATAAACTATTTATTATTGCTTGTGTTGATAGAAATTCTACGTGAGACCTTAGTACAACGATAGAAAATTTTGTGATCCATTAAACAAGTAATAAATTTCATAGAACTTGGAGTTACGAATATTATTCACCGATAGTTCAGTTTCAAAATTCTTTTCAAATATACATATACACATATAATATATCATTATATAATACCACAATAACCACAGTTAATATAAAAAATAACAGTTTGTGTTTAGAATTGTTGTTGCTTCATGATGTTTGGAAATAAGCAATTTCCTTAGCAATAATTTTCTCTATACTTAAACACGACAAATAAATTAATTATTAAATCTTCCAAACTTCTAGTCTATCAAAATTTAAATCTGTATCATTAAATGTGACTTCTAATAATTCACTTGTATATAACTAGATTGTTTATATTTGTATTATGTTGCATTTGTAGCAATTAAAACTCACTCGTTTTAAATAAAACAATATTTCCGTACAATAATTTATTGATCAAAGCTAGGTAGGGGTAATGTATTCACTTGGATATGATTTAAACTAATCATCAGTTATAGATAATGAGTTATTGTAATTTAGTAGTTAATATGTAATAAGGTAACGTTAGATTCTATTGGAAAGTCTTAGTCCTCCTACAGGACTAATGTGCACTAATTTGTTTATTAGTATTAGTTATTAAAACTCTTAGTATGATAATCGATGAAAAGTGAAAGTTTTTTCGATCTAAAAGAAATGGTCTTGCACAATTATATTATAAAACTATATAAAATTGATCGGTATGTTTGACCCTGCCTATTGAAGATTTTGTACGGTTTTAATTAACTTTAATTTTCAGTTGCAACAATAATCTCTAATCTATTTCATGTATTTATTCAAGATATTTAAAGTAAATACGAAGCTTTAACATTACCTTTTTGTGGCAATTGTAAAAATTTTCCACTTTCGAACGTAGCTGGTGAAAACCCATATGTTATTTTTAATTAACTTACTCTTAAGGAACTTGCACGTTAATCATTAATATTTGATATTAATATTTATTAATACAAAATTTAATCGAGGTTAATAGTATACTTTCATATGATGTGTCTACAAAATAACCCCATTTTTAAATTTAAGTATGTCGATATTGCACTACATAGTAATTGCAGTCATTTTAGGCTGAAAATCATCGCCAAGATTCACACTTATTTATATATCTTTTTATATACTTTATTTCTAAATTTGATAGCAAAACATTTTTCAAATTGGAAAGTTTTTTTAACTACAACTGTAACTCGTGAAATATCTTTTCACATTAGTTATATTATACATACAACAATGTTGTTATTTGATATTTTTATTTTTACATATGAAAACAAAATGAGGAAATAATTCATCTTTTTTTTATTATCGCTTAAAATATAATATTAATTGCTTTACCCGTAATCCTTAAAATTTCAATTGAATATAATTTTTGTCAAAATTAATAATATAATTAATTTTATTTATGCCATTACTTTATGTCGAAATAATTAGTGAACATTTGATGTGAAGGAATTTCAGATTCAATAGCAATTTCAAGACTTTAAAATAGACAATATTAAGTTAATATGATTTTCTTCAAAATATTATTTTTACATTAGTATAACCTAAGGCGATTGTAAGAGTGAGACATAATGAGTCAGATGTAACAAGGCAAGCACGCACTGAAAATTCTACTATATGTACCATCGAGACAGAATGTAATGAGACACGTCTAATGCATTTCCCTCAAGTATAGCCATTTTTTACTTAATTATGTTTTAAATCTATAAATGAGGTTACATTTTGAGATCTGAAGCTAATTATCTAGTTCAAATAATTTGGTTCTATATTCTGGTACTAAATACCTATATCCCAGGGAAACATATCGAAAGTGTCTCACTACGTTAATCTTGATGGTACATTAGACGAATTCATATGTTCTAAGGCCTGATCGCTAATTGTGGTTTTCATTTTAATCTTTTATAATACACACTGTTGATTAAATATTTGATATACATACATAAAACCTTTAAATTCTCGAACACAAGTGAAGTATGAATAGATAATGCAATAAAGATATATAATTAGTACATGGATTGTTCTGTGTCTAGGTAATTATACATTATCTTTCTAGAGTAATGCATAGCTAATATAGTAAATTCAGTATTCAGTATTAATATACAAATAAAATAAAAATATCAGTACCCATTGATGACTGAAATGTGAAGTAATAGGTCATACCTAAGCAAATCCAGTCGTAGACTAAATTAGTTTTAGAAATCATAATATATTAACATATTGACATACACAAAATTTATTTTCAATTGGAATTTCTTAAGCAATTGTTCATATTTTGATTATACAGGCTACTTCACGGTGAGTGGCCTATCAGACGTTTTCGAAAAACTACAAATATTTTGGAACTGAAAATTTGTATGTGAGGTTTTCTAGCGATGCTCTATTTAATAAAAATACCAAATATGTTACGCTTCCAGTTATACCAGAAGTCGGCAACAACATCCTTATTTTAAATGACATACCATACTTTTTATACCAGATTCGAATTCTACTCATTATTTTCGGGTAACTCTTAATGTCATTCCCTATCCCTAAAGCTAACAGGTTTTTAGATATATCGATTTTAATAAAATTCTATACGAAAACTAATCCGTGCATAGAAATTAATAACTTTCGCTGTGGTAAGTTTCATTAACCAATTATTTTTCCATATATTAAAGAGATATGGAGCTTATTTATATATAAATTAAAAAGGCTCCAAAATATACAGTGTCGAAAACAGGAGGTCAAACGTTTACAACTTCGACCTTCAATAAGTGGCTTATTTCAAATAGCACGTACTGTATTTCATAGGTTCATTCGCTTCTCTATTTGATTACTTTTCGACCTATATGGGCATTTACTATACTATATATATATGTATATATATATATATATATATATATATATATATATATATATATATATATATATATATATATATATATATATATATGTTCTTAAGTCAATTAGGAACATTATTGAATTAACATCAACATTGAGCAGTGTGCCATGAAGAACAAAGTTAAATTGAATAAATAAAAATTATTTTATTTAAAATGGCTCGGACTGATAAAAAATACGTGATGAACTTAAAATTAAATAAACTGGCGGTAAATTATCCAAAAATTTATTGAACAATTTTGAAAATTGTTGGTATCAACATGACGCTGTTTCTGTTTACTTTACCCGAGAGGTGTCAAACATTTTAGACGATATACTTGAATATGGGTGGATTTGACGTCGCGGTCTCTGCATCCCTGGATATGACCCGCTAGAAGTCCGGATCTCACCCCGCTTAATTTCTATCTGTGGGGAAAGATGAACACCAAAGTGTATGAGACGTCCGCCAATTCACGATAAGAGTTTGAAAGCAGAGCAAGAAGGACGTTTGAAGAATTAAACGTTAATGATATTCGGCGAGCATACACTAGCGGTGTTATAACGTGAGCATAAACATGTTTGAACGTTACTTAGTAGATAACATTTCGAGAAGTTGCTAGTTTAGAAGATGTGCTTCTTTTATTACTCATATCGCACGTCGCTGTTGTTACATTTAATAAGCTTGTTAATTTTTCGTAATAATTTTTAATAATAAGTAGTTTGAAAACAATGTTACAATTTTCTCTTTATTACCGTTTTGAACTTCAACTTCAAACTATTTTTATTTCTGTTGTATTACTTTTGTTACATTTGTTCTATATATCGCATTTTATTGTGTTGCTTTCAATAGCTCGCAGACCGCTTTTCTTTTTCACTTGGTGTAAAAAAATAAATCAGTCCACGTACCGTTGTTTTGTTCTTTCTCTCTCTCTCTCTCGCTGTCTGGTTTGGATTACAACCTCCCGAGTAAAGCCTATATCCTCCTTCTAGCAGTAGATTTTAATGTATCCATTATACCTATATATTTTCGCTACATTTTACTTTTTCTGTTTCTAGAGTTGCCGGTACTCCTTCAAACATTCAAATTCAATAATAAGTTTAACATTTTTGCCATCCTTAAGATTATTATGCATTTTTAATAAGTCTCTGCCATTTTAAATAAAATTATTTTAATATGTTCCATTTAACCTTGTTCTTCATGTCACACTATGCTCTATGTTGATGTTAATTCAACAATGGTGCTAAATAACTCAAAATAACTCAAAAATAGTACAATTTAGGTATAGGAAGTGCCCATATAGGTCGAAAGGTAATCAAATAAAGAAGCGAATAGGGTTATGAAATACAGTATACTCTATTTAAAATAAGCCACTTATTGAAGGTCAAAGTTGTCAATGTCTTACCTCCTGTTTTGGATATTCTGTGTATCGTGGAGAATTTTTCATTTATACATAAATAAGCTCCGTAGCTCTTTAATATATGAGAAAATAATTGGTTAATGAGACTAACCTTAACGAAATTATTAATTTCTATGCACAGATTAGTTTGCGCAAGATTTTATTAAAATCGAAATATCTAAAAAACTATTAGCTTTAGAGATAGGGAATGGTATTCTGAGTTACCCCAAAGTTATGAGTAGAATTCGAATCTGGTATAAAAAATATAGTATGCCATTTAAGATAAGGAGGTTGTTGCCAACTTCCGGTATAACCGGAAGTGTCACATTACATGCACTTGGCATTATTTTCATTAAATAGAGCATCGCTAGAAACCCCCACATACAAACTTTTAGTTCCATATTATTTGTAGTTTCTCGAAAATGTCTAATAGTCCACTCACCGTGACAGTACCCTGTATAAGATTGTACATAATATAAACACATAACTTTAGAGTTTGGATGTACCCAAGTTATGCTGTGGTACGTACACAATCTAATTTATATATATATTTTTTATTCTTTCAATTAGCTTTTATTTATTATTGCGATTAAATATTTTTTTTATATAGATACTGTTTCTAAGAAGATGTATTTGATATGTGCTAATGGATATATATATATATATATATATATATATATATATATATATATATATATATATATATATATATATATATAAAGTTTATTATTAGTATTTAAAATTAATATCATATCTATTTTTAACAATTCTTTGATGCATTCTTTTTCTAAAGGTATATGCTAACCATATATTGAGTTTCTTTTCATTTACAGAACATTTATAGAATAAGCTCAGGGGCGGCCGGTGTACAGGTCCTGCAGAACTGCCAAAAAAATTAGATATTTGTATATTTTCGCGACATAATAATTACTAAAATTTATTAAAAAATAATTTGGTTAGTTGGTGCAGCTAACCAAATTATTGCGCTAAAGTAGCATTCTGCCCGCCGTCCTCTATTGAGTAGTAGACCAGATGAATTATCTGGATCTATACGCGAGCGTGTCGCGGTACATTGAACTGGGTCACACGAGGTAGTTCTCAGCACGGCTCGGCACATCCGTCCTCCCCCTCAATTCCCGCGACTATCCACACTTGGCGCTCGTAATTGCGCGAATTTACACGGTCAGTGAGCTGTATTTTTTCCAGCTAAGCCAACAACAGTGAATGTTTATTCCTTCTTACTTCTCGTACAGTTGGCGGGTGTAAATCGTACCTATTTCGTATTTCGTGTTAATTTGAGATTTTAAATATTGTTTTGTGAATTTGTGTAGTGATTTATTGTACTAATTATTAATATTTATATACTGTGATAGTGACAATGGATTTAGTTTATAATTTAGTTCATGTGAAGCGATTTTTTAAATACTTTTATGAAGAAAAAATTGATTTAAAAAACAATGTAAGGCCATTGCCCGATATTGTTATTGAGACTGTAGGTATGAGCCGCGGAAAAGCATGTACCTAAACGTCAATTTAATAGAGACATTTATCAACACCCACTGAATAGTAAGGCCTTAGTGCTTGTCGTGTGACGACATCAATGTAGGCCGTGCAATTTTAATCATATAAAGGGATACATACACTAATATTTATGAAAACTATCAATAGTTAACTTATTTTAAAGAACTCTAGTTATATGACAGGCTTCTTGACAAATCCCAAAAATTATGTTTGAGTTTTGGTTTAATACTAGGTGTAGTATTAAGTGCAGGCTCCCAACTCCCCTACACCTGCGCCAAAATTCAGGATATGTATTTATGTATAATAAACATTTTTCACACTACTGAGAAGAGGTTATTACACATAAATACATATACTGAACTATTCCACACCTTCTCTTAATTATTATTACTTAGTAGGTATAATATAGGTATGCATGTTCATGTTATGCAAATTAAAATTTCATTTACCTACCTAACATCGTGCATAACTTAGTGTTGAAGTGAGAGTTTAGGTATAAAAAATATATTATAGAACACAAGCCATGAAAATACATTAATTAGACTTTTAAAGAAATAGGTCCCAAATTATATACGTTTAGTTATAAAAAATATGTATGCATGTATACGTAGGTATATGACCTACTTCGTTAATGTATCGAGTTTTCTTTTTTTATTCCCTTTTTTTAAATGGTCGCTATTTTTAGCGCAATAATTTTTTAACAGGGTATTGGAAATACTTTTGAGAATAATTTTTAAAATGTCTTTTCCATTATGATTAGCGCATCCATCGAAATGTGAGACATGTTATTGTTCAATACAATATTCTAAAATTAAATGTACCATGAACGATCTTTTATTATAGATTTCTAGAAATGTATCCTCAAATTCATTTATTAATTTATTGAAGATTATATAAGTCACAGATACAACATTTATAACTTGTCCATTAATAAAAGTCCTCCACGATTTAATTTATTAATGAGATCAAAATTGTTCTCAACAATAAATTGCTCGTCATATACTAATTTTTGTTTACAGCTGGTACATTTTAATTTGGTTAACGTAATATAGCAACAATAACCACCTAAATATGTAATTAACGGCAATACATCGTTGATATCGTGAAAGTGATCATCATTTATTAAAATTTGAGACAATAACGTTTTAATTTGAGAAAAGTCTTGTTGGGAGCAATTTTCATCTGGGTCATAATCAGGTAGCTCATAGAACTTATTAACATTAAAAGGGCCAAAACTGCGAGACTGAAGTGTTAATATAGATTGAACTCTAAGTCTCTTCTCTGTCTCATATAACTGGCGCACAGAAATATGATAATGACCACCTGCCATTTGCCTGTATTTACCAAATCTATCTTCAAGAGGGTCTGTTTGAAATTTCCCTAAGAGAACATAATTCATATCAAGTTTATTAAAACAGTATTTGGTAATTTCAAGCAGCCCATGAAGGGTATGACGTAAAGCAGTTCGGGTCTGTCTAGTAAGAGTCTTTGAAAAATTACTAAGTTGCCAAGTATCGAGCCAGCTTAACATTTTTTCTAAGAACTCAATCTTAGGATCCAACTCAATGTCCGTGAGTTGTTTCTTTACGATAGGTTCCTGAAATATGTCACGTTTATGTTTGCCTTTGAATGGGGTTTTTACATTTACTATGTTCCTGTTTATAATGTCTTAAAGCCTCTACTACGAAAGAGTTAAACATTTTTTGTGAAAGTTTTACATTTTGTCGCTCTAAAGATGAAGGAAACAATGCTTTTATTCATGTGATCATTATAACAATGCGTTCATGTAATTTTTTAAGCGCAGGAAAAGAAGCGCATTTTTTTTTCTGAAGTGTCAAAATTAGGAAAATAAAATGTTTGATCAGGTTTACAGTTAAGCCAATTAGTGAATACATTTTAGTAGGTGAACTGTGTCAAATAAGTAAAATAATGGTCTTTTATTATCTACCGGGTGAGAATAAACAATACTAAGTTGGTCTGTAGTTGAAAAATGGCTCATTGCTTTCCCGTTAATAGCATTATTATCACTTATTGTGCAAAAAACTACATACCCAATTTCCTCTAAATTTTCAATAATAGTTTTAATATAATTATAGAGTATTTCGGAATTAATTTTTGAGACGGGAGCTATGTGAGCTACCCCTTTAAAGCTAGAACACACACTTGCAATCATGAAGGTAAATGCTGAAGAAGCTAGAGAGTTATTATTATTGACTGCTGTACCAGCTATATTGCCTCCCTTATAATCCATAAAGGGATCAATGTGAATTTCATCAAAAAGCAATGTCACAAATCTCTCATGATCCTTTAACAAACCAAACACACTTCGAGCATAGGTTAAAAACATATTTTTTTCATCTATATGGGGATCAGTCATATGTTTATTACAAATACCCATTATAGATTGAGGATGTGGTAAAATAAGAGACCCATAATCTCTTAAGTATTTGTATGCATGTGGATTAATAGTATAGAGAATAGAACATAAAATTGTACTACTTGAATACCTATTTATTTCCTTTGCAGTTGTAAGCAATGCTAATTGTTCACAAATAAAATCTAAAGCATGTAATATTTTGTTATCATCAAGATTTCGAAAACTTCTTAGTATATTTGACACAAAATCGAATACACGTTTAATTTTATTTATGTCATTTGATGATTTGACAGTATTAGGCATGGTCTTGCTATTAAAGTCCCAGTCGGGGTTGTCATTATGGGTAATATTTTCCTCTCGATTTTCCTCTAAAGGTAGGGTAATAACCTCGGTAATAACAGTCTCATCTATGGCTTCAAATATCGACTGTATATCGTCCAAACTATGTGAAATAAACGGCGTTTTAAATTTTGATGTTGAAATACAAACTGACTCGCTATACAAAAAAGTTTTAATATTCAGGTTATAATTAATAACAATCGCCCAATTAATGCATGGGCCAGGTGTATATTCAATTTTAAAAATAGTTAATCTTTCACCTTCTTGAGACAAACTTTGAGCAGAAAACCAGTCTTTTGGTAATTTAAATGTAGAAAATTTTACTATAAATTCATCAAAATTGTCAAAATGTATGTTTTTTTCGTGCTTCTAAAACTCAATTTTGCTTATTTCAAGGGCTTTTGACAAATTTAACTCATCAATATTTTTGAGCTTTTCATCTTTACTTGGCCGTATTTTGACATCTTTTGATAAATAAATGGGGCAATTCAAAAAAATAGATGGTATACAGTCTTCTTCTAGCCGTGATTTTAGTAAATCTATTGTAAAAATCTTACCAGTGTTTGAGTCTTGAACTGTTGTACTTTTTATTATACTACCTTCAGGAAAATGAGCTTCACATACTCTCGTGTTGTTTGTGGGCTGAAAGTCATCTCGGGGTATCGCTTTTAGCCATTTTTGTCGTAAACTTACGTCCTTTGGAAAACCGAAAACATGAACTTTAGGCCCATTTTTATAGTTTCCGTTACAGCGAGGAACACAAAACTTTTGAGGCATAATTTCATTAAGCATGAGTTACCACAAAACTAGCCGAAATTAAGAGAAAAACATACAATTAAACACGAATAAAAACTTATAAACTGTGCTGTAAACAAACCGATGGACCGCCAAAAAAGCAACAGGTTATAAGTCCGAAATATATGGTTTTACGTATTTAAAAATACGCCTAACAATATAAATTGTATACTTCAATATACAACGAAATATTAGGTACAAGTTTCACGCACTTAAAAGCACATAAATAGTTCTGATTTCAGAAAAATACAAGAGATAACGCTGATTATAGCAACTTTTATGTTTAGAGATAGCGTTTAGAGATGAGCACTGTTGCCGGCTCCGTAAGGAAAGTATTTTTGTTAGGAAAGTTGAACAAGGTAGTAGTATTTGATAGTTAAATAAATAAATTACGAAATACCACATTAAAAAAAGAGGAAAGAACATCTTATGGAAATATGTGTTTTACGATATTGAAGAAGAAAATGGTAATTTAAGAGAAAGAGATACATCCTTTATATACTGGAATCCTAATATTCGCTAGTATCGTACATCTGTGATGTCACTGATGTCTCGATCGTGTTTATGCCATCCGTAAGCTAGCTTCCTACATCTTCACTCTATATCGGAAAGGCCTACATTCATGACGTCACGAGCAAAAATTTTGTGAGCGCTTTGTCCTTATGTAGAGGTGTTGTTGCATTTATTCGAAGAACAATTGCATTTGTGGATGCAATAAAAAAAATGCGTTATTTTGTTTTCGTTGTTTACTTTTTGCCGGTGATAAAGCATGGACGGAGGTAGAGGTGACAGATTTCGTGCACTTAACTGAAAAAATAAAAAAGCACGACAACTCTAAAAGCCATCTACATAATACAATGGAATTAGCTTTATTAGGAACACCTAATATTAAAGCGCAGCTAGATTCAGCTTATTGGATAAATGTGAAAAAGCATAAAGATAATGTGACAAAAAAGAGATACGTTTTGTCAAAAATTATAAACTGCATAAAGTTCTGTGGGGCCTTTGAACTGGCGCTGCGAGGTCATGACGAAGCTGAAACCTCTCAAAACCCGGGGATATTTCGTGGTTTGATAAATTTTTCTGGTGAGCTTTATGTAACTTTATGCGAGCATCTACAAAATGATTCAGTATTTAAAAGAACCTCTAAAGAAATACAAAATGATCTTTTAGACTGTATATTAAAAGTATGCCATGAAGAAATAATTAAAGAAATTAACAAACCTTCATTTTTGGCAGTTGTGACAGACGAAACAACTGATGTATCTGCAAAAACTCAATTAGTGGTAGTTTTAAGATATATCCTCGATGGTGAACCGATTGAACGTTTTTGGACATACCTGAAACCTACAAAATGTGACGCTGAAACTCTTTCGGAAAATATTTTAAGTGTTATAGACCCTCTAGTAGAAAATTCACCTTACAATCCTTTTCTCTTAACCAAAGAATATGACAGCAAACATGAATGTTCTTCAAAAAGGTATTAAACTCCAAAAATTTTTCTTGTGAAAGTCTATATTTTTGTATAAACGGATTTTACATAAAAATTCTGAAGTATCAGGAAAACGCGTGACCTTGAAAATTTTCAAAGTTTTCGTCTGCGGCGCAATTTTTTGCGGCCCCTACGGCGCCAGTAGTTTGAATACGTTTGAAATTTGCACGCGAGCCGCCAATACCCTAGGATCGGCCCTGTGCAGAACACCCGTTTCATTTCATCACGAGGCGCCAGTGATTCTGTTTATTCTAAAGCATTATTGGTTAAATTAAATGTTCTAGTAAATTGTTGATAACAATGGTACAGTAAAATAATTAACTTTGTTACTAGCACATATTTTATTGTATCACTATGATCAACTATCACAAAATAATTTAAATTAAAAAAATATTAATTAAATTTCTGTAATTGCAGCATTTACAAGATTACATTAAGTCAATGCATGAGCGTACTCGCATGTGTAAATTTCGTGTCACTTAGATACCTTGTATTTGTGTAATTAATTAAGCTTAAGCTTATTGGAATTGCTCCAAGGACATAAAATAATGGGTGTTTGGCATATTGATTTTAATTATGCTATTTTTTATCTATTTGCATGATATAATTTTATATATAGATATGGGTAATACTTACCGTATACTTTTCATGATTTTGTTCTTTAAATATCCTACATTACATTTATTTTACATATATTTACTTTTGTGCTTATAATGATATAAAGCCTAATAATATAAATCCAATCACATAATTATTATTGCATGAATATTTTTATTTTACCTTTATTTTGTGGAATGTATTTTTAGGGATGTCGTTGTGTGATAAATCTGCGAGGAATTCGTTTGAGGAAAAATGGATCAATAGAAAGTCTTGGGTATAATAATTATAATATTTATTTGTCATTGGTAAATGTAACATGAGTGGTGTATTAAACTTAAAGGTTAATAGCTATGACATAAAATTGTAAAAATGTACAGTCACAAATAAGCTACATACTACACACAATCAGTCTTAAATAAACAATAAACAAAAATTTGCATATTGAATTATATGTATACATAATTTTAACGAGATTGCACCAAAATCACAGCTCTACCGTCCAAATATTGAACGTTATAGTAACTTTAAATGACACCTACAAGTTAAAATAACAAATAATCATATCTACAAATATTTGGCAACTAACTGTATCATAGTATAAAACAAAATGTTGGCGGCGTTAAATATTAAAATTGCACTAAATATAGTAACGAATAAGCCAGTGGAAAAATGTTGATATATTTTTATATCAAAATTGTACAATAAAATTGGCATATAAATTTATTTTAACTGAGATAGATTTGTCATGGAAAGGATAATATCACCTGTTAACGGAAAATATATGTACACAACGACTCAATTCTAACAGCACAATTTATTACAGCTTACAATTCTAAGAGTTATCAACAGAAAAATTTGGTTTTTATGTATTACATTTTTAGTTTTTTATACATCATGTTCTGATGAACTTAAATTTAAAGTTTGTATATTCACAAGATATTTACAATATAATCTGATATAAATATTTATATCTATATTAATAACTGAGATTCTGAGGTATTATTGTATTCAGCATTGTTTATTATCGGACAATATAATATAAAATAAACTTTGAGCGGAAATCGTCTTAGTTACTAAAGTACTACAAAATTAAATACAAATTAATATGTACAATGTAGTAAAATACAATTAAATCGATACAACTTTTAGAAAAGTGCCAAGTAACAACGAATAGATTTATAGTGACACACACTAATTTGTGTTAACGTGCATATAATCTTTATGGAATGCAGGCCATTTTTCAATTAGATTTCCTCGAATGCGTCTCGCAGTGCTTTATCATCTGGTCCCTTCGTATAAATCCTTTACCACAGGTATCACAAACGTATGGTATTTGGCCAGTATGTAAGTACATATGCCTCCGGAGGTCCGTCTTGTGATTAAATTGTTTCGGGCAGAGATCGCATTTGTGAGGTTTATCGGCAGCATGTTTGGTGAGATGTTCTTGGTAACTTCTCTCATATGAGAACCGTTTGCCGCACTTGGTACACTTAAACGGCTTATTACCGCTATGATATGCCTTATTATGTTGTGTGAGGTAGCAGGCTTTACTAAACGTTTTAGCACAATCACGACATTCGGGTACATTTGATTTAGTCATTGTGTTTAATTGAAGTTTTTCTTCTATTTTGATGTCTTCTGTTATCTGCATTTTGGATTCATCCACAATTTGAAATGTTGTGTTATTTGCTGAGCTCATGGTCAACAAACTAGGCTCATGATTATCATTATTGTGATTCGGGGGGTACTGGATTACGTAGTCATCTTGGGAGGTATGATCAGCGGCTGTGAGTAGCGAGAGCTTGTACTCATCGTTTTCCGTACGAGATATGCAATTTCTTGACTGTGACACATCGTAGGGTTTTGTGTAGTAGGTATAAGGGGCCGTTTCTGAACTCCCGCCCTCCACGTTCGCAATGTCATAATCGATCAATTCGTTGAGCTGCGCTTGAATTTGTGCAAAGCTATGCAGTGGTCGATTTTCTGCGGCTAGGATGTTTTCGTTCGTGAGTTGAAATTTGCCAGTAGTATTGAGGCTGCTGATAGCTTGCGTAACATGGGGGGCTGACCCATTTATGTACGTCTGGAGTTGGCTGTTGTCCATTGACATCACATGCTGCGGTGTTATATTGAATCCAGTGGTGACCATACTGATCGGGGAGGAACTGAGCGATAACACTCCCCTCGAATCTATGTTGTTGATTGAGAGGTATGCTTCCCCGTTTGGGTCATTCTCTTTGGACAAGTTAGTTAAACTAGAATTGCCTAAGTGATTTCCTAAAGGATTATGATGTTGAGGCATTGGAAAATGCAGAGGGAGAGAACATGACGTATTTAGGGCCGGTTGTTCATCATACACCCCGTTAGACTGTTGCAATAATGGCATCGTATTTTGTTTCTCAAACTGCGAGGGCATGGTATAACTATCCTCATTACGAATTTCGCCACCAGAGCTTTTAAATTGTGGACGATCGTCTTGTTTTGAAGGGTTATCTCTGGTAGGATGGTAATTTGTACTTATTGGTAGAGCTGCCGAATCGGGTTGCTTACTAGACTTTGCCGCGTTTTCATGCACTGTTGTATTATAATGTCGCTTTAGATGACTTGAACTCGTAAACCACCTGTTGCAGGCTGTGCATTTGTATGCTTTTGGTCTGCGAGATTCATTAGGTTTCCAGTTGGAACTCTTCTGAATGATGGAGGAGGGCATTTGTGAAGGATTACTAGAAACTTGAAAGCTTGAAGTCACGGGGGCGTTCGGGGCTAACAGCAGGTGTTCAATGGATTCATACACATGGGAGCGCTGGCCGAGGGGATTCATGCCATTTTCACCATTTTCCTGTGTTGTTGCGGTAATTCTATTGCCCATAAAATATTGGTTATGTATTTGAAGCGGGTGAAATAAATTTTGATCTTGTGAAAACATTGTGTTATCTGGAATGTTTTGTGAGAACATTTTCTTATCAGGGGAATTCATGAACTGTTGCTCCTGCTGATGTTGAAAAAGCTTCTGTTGTTGTTGCTGCTGTGGTTTTGTAGTCTGTTGTAATTGAGACGAGGAATTCAGCAACGCAGACATGGAATGCGCATTATGCCTGTTAGAATCATCAGACGGTCGTTTATCATCTTCTGGGAATACATTTTGTACAAGTTTATGGGAATCAAGGTCAAGAATCTCGCTTTGCATAGTATCTTCATGTTTCGCAGTGTTCGGTTGACCAAACAGAAAATGTTGATTAGGTTGATACGCCGTTGAAAGATGGAGCGCGGGTGTTACAGGATGCACCATATTAAGATGTTCGATAAGTTGAGATTCAGACTGACATACATAGCCACACATGTCACATGGTTTAGGGCTAGGGGACGGTGTTGGCAGTAAAGCGTACGCAGAGCTTGAAGATGACACCTGTGTCTGCGGTTGTCGCCAGTCATAAGAGGTCTGTTGAGATTGTGGATGCGGGTTATACCTGTTAACATAAAATAGATTGTATTGCATTTATTTTTTAAAGTAGCTTTCACACTTCTATAACTTTATTATCAGATAACATAAAACCCTCAGCATGTTATCTGAAGGTTAGACGTAACTTGATACTGCTATTTGTCTTATCATAAAACTAAATCGTAACCAATTCACGTTTATGACGACTTGCTGAAACTTTATATCTTTAAATTAATCTTTATTAATTACTTTCTTTAAATTAATTTTTTACAAACTGTATTTAGTATTACTTTCAATTGTGTCAGCATAATAAAACTTATAAAGTCACAGCAAAGCCATCACACGGGCAGTATAGTTTAAGTACGTATTTAAATTATACATCAAAATTCTTGTTCGTTCGTAAATAAAATAAAATTGTTTTTTTTTAGCGCTCAACTGTACAAACGGAAAAGTAATGTAATCGTGTAAAGAAAACTGTAATAAACGAAAAAAATGTTGTTCGTTTATTTTTCGTTTTTCGGCTTAAAAAAATGGTTTTTAAAAAATGTTATCTGTGTGTGCCGTTGTGGTCGTTGTCGTTGTCGTCGGCATTAAAATTGCTTGTTAGCACGATAACTCAACTAAATCGTATCGGCTCGATCGGGCTTTGACTGTTTCTGATCGGGGATGTCTTCCAGATGACATCTATTAATTTTGAGGTGGACAGGATACACCCCACCCTGCCCATGGGCCATGAAAAAGCACAACGGTGCGGTGGATTATTTGAGAATTATTCTTTGTTAACACGATAACTCAACTAAACCATATCGGATTGATCGGGTTTTGACTGATTCTGGTCGGAGACGTCCCCCAGACGACATCTATTGATTTTGAGGTGGATATGACACACCCCACCCTATTCGTGAGAACACACCTATTAGTCATGAGAAAGCGCGATAGTGGACTATTTGAAAAAAGTAAAACTGTCGAATAAAATACATATTCTGCATTTATGTGTTGGTTTATTTTTTCTCGGTTACTCAATTTCGAGATAGAGATGTTTTACGTGCGAAAAAGTCCGTTTTAAGGTTTTAAAACTGTTTATTTAAAAAGTTTAAACCCAGACAACTGATTTAATAAATTTGGCGCTGTCGTTGTAGAATTTCACTCATTATGAGAACATGGATTTGCCTTACTAATAACGTGTAATTCCAATTCCGAAAGTGAAGTCGTAGAACAAGATTGAGATGAAAAGAGACGAGAAACAAGAAAACTTCAAAGAAGAAACTACAAAGAAACAAAGAAATAAATCAACAAAAGAAGCAAGAAAATAAAGAAAGAAAATAACAGGGGAAATCGCATATAGAACACGGAATTGCCCTCACTGTTTGTGATCCTCCTGTGCAAGTCCATCCTTCCTGAAGACGGAATTGGCTCACTGGTTGTGGAAACTAGTCGGAGGATGTATGGAAAATAATATGGTAAGTCCAAGAATTGGCACGCACAATTGAAAGATTTATTTTAAAAAAAATGTATACAGGGTATAGACCAAAAGCTCTATATTTAATATAATAACTATTTAAAATATTTTGGAAGCTTAATAATTAAATTAACAAATTAAAATGGCAAACGAAGGTATCTTAGAACCTCATAAACTATCTGAAATGTTTTCAATTGTTCCGTAGTAAGACGGAAATCAAATTTTCTTACAAATATTTTTAAATGCGCTCAAGTGCGCTTTCGACGTGGCAATCGATAATCAAAAAATATTTTTAACGCTCCATGTCAAAAATAAATTGCGTGGCAAAGCTACCGAATTAGTTAATTCCAGGAACCTGTCAACCTGGGATGAAATCAAATATTTATTAGACTCATTTTGGAGGTCTTGAATGAGAGACGTAAGGTCTCTAACGTCTCTCATTCAAGACCTACAAAGATATAGTCAGCAGTCAAATGAATCTGTACTAAATTTTGTGTCTCGCTTGCAAACACGCAATGCAAAAATGCATGCTGGGAGTCAAAAGCAACACTTCACTACGGAACAAAAACCGTACAATCCAACTTAATCGAGACAAAGACTCTTAATACTTTATTAACAGAATTGGATCCAATATTAGGATCTATAATAAGGGCAACTAATCCTATGGATATGCTTCAAGTAATATCCAGGATTAAACGAGAACGTCAACTTTCGTACTTTGAATCTCAGAAATATCAAAAAAGAGATAAACCATTACCACCTAATTCACTAACATTTAGGTAAATATGTACGTTTTGTAAACGAAATGGTCACACGGTAAATGATTGCCGAACGAAACAGCAAATTCCTTCAACACCTTTTCAAAATGTTTCCAGGCCTAATTTCCAACAAAATTTCAATCACGCTCAGTGATCTAATTGACATCAACAAAACAAACCTTCAGCTAGTAAACAAAATCCAAATTATACAAATCAGTCAAGACCACAAATAATTAGACCTAACCCAAGTTATGATCAACAAAGGGCTCACCATATAAATACTGAAATTAATCAAAATTTAGGTGGTATAGCTCATCAATACGATATGCAATACACTCATGATACTACTCATCAAAATAATTACAATTACTATCAAAATTATGAGACAGAATAATACCGCTATTACCGAATAATACAGCTATTCTGATACTGATCGGTATTTTCGGTTAACTACCCAAGGCCAAGATCATCCACCAGATCAACAACTATGCGATATAACGGAATTAGAAAACCAAATTCACATAATGAAATTGAATACCCATCAACAGCTAGACGAACAAGTGTTCGTATAAATAGAGGAATATCAAGTGCTCTCTATTATTAATATGAAATATTTTTATTACATTGAAAACGCCATTAGAAAATTTAAAATATTAATAGATACAGGTACCGGACTAAAATTTTTTAAACGTTTTCCCGAAAACGTCATAACAGAGGGAATTACAGATCAAAAAATTTGAATTAATGAATCAACACTCGTTCCATTTACTCTTGAAGATCCTCACAAAGTTTATATTCAATTGATATTGAATTCGATGGATTACTAGGGTTAGATTTTCTAGAACATTACAACTGTACTATTGACAAAAAAAAAACAGCAACTAATTACTAATTTTAAAACTGTACCTTTACTCAAACATACAGAAAATTCCAATAACGTACAAAATAATAAAGAACAAAATGTTCGAAATAAACAATTTACTAATAAAATTTCTATTAACCCTCGTACAGAACAAACTTCTAAATTTCGATGCAACCTTGTAAACAACGAAGCCATACTAACACCTATGGAAATAGATAAAGTACGACTTCCAAATACACTAGTCATAATTAATACTAAAGGAGATTTTCCTGCCTCTATATTAAACACAAACGCAGTCCCAAAAGTAATAGATTTATCCGAAATTAAATTAGAACCAATTCAAAATTTTTCTTTACATAATTTAAATGAATATAATTCCGATAGACGTGAAGAAATAAAACAGCAACTTCGTTTCAACCATCTAAATGAGGAAGAGAAAGAAATAATTACCCAACTTTGCCTAGCGTTTTCAGATATTTTCTACCTCGAAGGAGATATTCTGACATTTACTAACGAAATTAAACACTCAATAGACACTAACAATTCTAAACCCATCTTTACAAAGTCATATCGCTACCCTCAACTTCATAAAGAGGGAGTGAAAAAGCAGGCGTCAAAAATGAACAGGGTACCATTAAACATTCGAATTCCCCCTAGTCTTCATCGATTTGGGTTATCCCTAAAAAACTTGATGCGTCAGATAAACAAAAATGGAGTGTCGTAATTGATTACAGGAAACTCAACGAGTTAACTGAAGGGGATGTATAATCCCTACCAAACATTTCCGATCTTTTGGACCAACTTGGCAAATGCCAAAATTTCAACACCCTTAATTTGGCCTCCGGTTTTCACCAAATTTAGATCGAATCCAAAGACATTCCAAAAATCGCTTTCACAGTAGAGAACGGACATTTTTAGTTTAATAGCTTTCCATTCGGTTTAAAAAATGCCCCGTCAACTTTCCAAAGGGTAATAGATAACATCTTGATAGGAATCCAAAACGAGAGATGCCTCGTGTACATGGACGACATAATCATATATTCCCCAACAATCCAGGATCATGTCTCACGACTTACTGAAGTAAACGATTACAGCAAGCGAATTTGAAAATTCAAATAGACAAATGTGAATTCCTTCGTAAGGAAGTTGCATATTTAGGTCATTAATTAAAATAAGAATGTATCTAAAAATTTTCCCCAAGCAACTAACCACAAGGAAATTAAATCATTTCTTGGCCTCGCCGGATATTACCGACGATTCATAAATAATTTCGTCAAAATTTCAAAACCTCTCACTAAATTATTACAAAAAGACACCCCTTTCATTTTCGATTCAGAATGTTTTAAATCTTTCGAAGATTTAAAACAAACCCTCATTTCAAGCCTCATACTATTATACCCAAATTTTGACGAGCCATTCTTACTTACAACAAATGCGACCACTTTTGCGATCGATGCTGTACTTTCGTAAGGTCCTATAGGTAAAGATTTACCCATAGCTTTCGCCTCCAGAACTTTTTGTAGCGCAGAAACAAAGTACTCGATAATAGAACGAGAACTCCTCGCTATTTTCTGGGCTGTAAAACATTTTCGCCGATATATTTTTGGAAGAAAATCAAACTAATAATAGATGACAGACCTGTTACCTGGCTTTTCTCTATCAAGGACCTCGGTAGTCGTCTAGCATGCTGATGTTTAAAACTTGAAGAGTGTACTACCAAATTGAATACAAACCTGGCAAAATAAATAAAAATGCGGACACATTGGCCCGTATCAAAATTAACCAATTCCAAAAATATGTAGATTTTGAAAACAAAATTTCAACATCAAATACAGATGACGAATCGATTATTTCGGAAAATACCAAAATTTCACCGGAATCCATTATACAAGTATTAGATATATTTATTCATTTATATAAAACCCAATTATTAATAGACTATTCTAAAATCAAAATTACAAATATTCAATTATTAGATAAATGATATAAAGACATAACATTTTTCCAAAAAGACAAACCTGAAAACTTACATTACAAGATAATTGAGGATATTTTTGAGGAAAAACCAAACAAATTATGTTTTAACCATCAGGAATGAATTAGGTAAATCAACAGTAAACACATTACTTTTATATTTCCAGAATTTTAGTACTCCGCTTCGTATCCATTCGGATTACGGTAAAGAATTCGAAAATGTACTACTCTTAAGACCTATATACGTTATATGACATAAAACCAATATTTTCTAGCGTTAGCCACCCTCAATCCAACGGATCTGTGGAAAGATTTCACTCCACACTTTTAGAGATGATTCGTATTAATCATGTTGAAAACCCTAATGAATACCCCCTAAACATAATTCCTTACGCTGTTATTTGCTATAATCACTCCACAAATGAAACACAAGGTTTCTCTCTATACGAGATAGTATTTGGACATACGTCCAGTCGCCCACCTGAAACCTTGTGTAATCAAAAGGAACTTATTTCAAAATATATGCGAGACAGAGTAGAATCTCGCACTATTACAAAATTACACGTACAAAAACTGAGCTTTAAAAAGAAAAGGCTAAAATACGATTCGATAAACACGTTCCAGAACACCCTACACAATATAAAATAGGTGATAAAGTATGTAAAAGAGTCTCAAATTAAAGACAAATTGCGTAATAACTTTAACGGTCTTTTCGAAACAATTAAAGTCTTTAAAAATTCTGCAGCATTAGTAAATCTCGAAACGTTAAAAACGTAGTAAAAAGTTAATTTCGACAGAATGAAACCATATTTTGAAAATTAAATTATTTTCAGGTTTCTTCTGCTGATTGGCAGCAGTATCCCAATACACCATTACTCCAATAAACAACACAATTGGAATATACTATTATTGAGACAGCGAAATTGTTGTAAAAAATAAACAATGGACTCTTCCGGTTCACAGAAATATTTCATCCATAAAGAACACTTGAACGCAACGAAAAAATGCTGGAAATTTTCTTACAAGCTATTAATCCTATATTTGACCATATGAACATGAAACTGTTTCGAGGTATTTTACTAACCCAAATTTCAAATTCTATCCAAGAAAAACTGAGCGAAATTTATTTTGATACTAACGATATAAACGTGGAATTCTCAATGGTATTGGTACAATATTCAATTTTAGATTTCGAAGATGGCGAATACTATATGAATTGCATCAATAAATTAACTAATGACGAACATTAAATAGAAAATTTAATGAAAAATCAAATTTCAAACAACATCGGTTATAAAGAACTTTAACGCTACCGTATAAAAATTGCAAATTAATGAGGCTACCTTCAATAGAGATATGAAAATAATCTCAGACACAATTTATAGGACAGCAGATAAAATCAAAGTAATAGAAACAAAATTAAGATTTTTAGAAAAATGTGAACTTATATTGTATTGCATTTATTATTTAAAGTGGTTTTCATACTTGTATAACTTTATTATCAGGTAAAATAAAACCCTCAGTATATTATCTTAATATTAGACGTAATTTGATACTGCTCTGTGTCGTATCATAAAACTAAAAATGGTAACCAACTCACGTTTGTGATGACTTGCTGAAACTTTATAATGTTCTCTCTTTAAATTAATCTTTTGCAAACTATATTTGATATTACTTTTAATTCTGTCAGCATAAAACTTATAAAGTCACAGCAGTCGTTACATGGCCAGTATAGTTTTAGTACGTATTTTAATCAACTCACACATTAAAATTCTTATTCTTTCGTAAATAGAATAAAATTGTTTTTTAAAAAGTTTAAATCCAGACAAATGATTTAACATACCTGTATGTGGCATTTTGTGCAGGGTTATTACAGCCATATGGATCGAAATATTGTTGTTGGCTCTCGTTGGATTCAACAGTAGAATATTGAGGATCTGAATAATTAGAATAATTATTTTGTTGATGCTGGGCCTTCTCCTGTTGCATGTTTGGAAAATTTTTCTCACTTTTTAATTCTTGATAGCTGAGGAAATTTAGTGAGAAAGCTGAATTATGGTGATTTTGATATGGAGAAGATGCGCTTCAAGATGCGTATGCACTTTATGGAGAAGATGTACACGCACTCGATTAAAGGTTATAAATGACAAATAAATAAAGAGCTCTGAACGACAAATACAGCTGTCACTTCTTTATATCACATGTCAATAGCTCGTATTACCGGCGGTACACCGTTTATAACATAAAATATAAAAGCGCACTTGTTGTTTGCTTTGCGCATCACCATTCAACTAAGATGAACAATAAACAAAAAATACAAATATCTTGTCAGTCCGTTTAGCACTTTAACGATAGATTTTAGTCTTTTCAAACAGGAAACAATAGTGAACACTTGCACCTCTAGGATAAGTACTTTGAAACACAAGGTTACTCTGCGACACTACGCACGAATCAAAGAACGTCTTCACGCTTACAAAGTAAACTGGATACTGCCGTTATTGCTGAGTTGCTACGGTCTTTGGAATTTGGTGGGAAATACCTTCACGAATTCGCATAGGCTCTCCCCCCATTTAGATTTCGACCAATGGTAAGGTCCGTGCTAATGTATTTAGGGTGGTTGTAGGCGGTGCATCTTTGAACATAGACAAATTTGGATTATTATCCTTATATTTGGATTTTCCTTGCATTCCTTCTAACACAGTGAAATCTAATTCTGTACTAGTTTGCCCGAAAACGGACTTTTGTTATTGGCATACGGAAATTTCGAACTTCGATATTTCAAGTTTGTAAACATGCTCTTAATAAAACTTAATAAATAATATAATGTAGAAACTATTTGAAAGAGTTATTTTAAACATTTATTACATCGGATAAGAAGCAGAAGTAAAACAAAAAAAATACTCATAATATTTATACACAATGAAATATTACATTTGGAATGGACGTGCTACTTATTAGGTTTAGATATACGTAATCAGTTAATTTGAAAAAAATATATTTATTTAAAATTTCTTTAAACATTTAAATAAGCGATTAAAACCGAACACCGGTTCTCCATAGTTTTATGTAAAAAATATTTTGTTAGCAAACAAAATAATTGTGCAATACTCTTTTCTTAAAGTTCAAGTCTTGACTTTTTTAACGCTCAACAATAATTTTTGCTAATAATGAATAACTAATATAATAGTTATTAGTTATTAATAACAAATAATATTAATATAGACAATTAATTATTGAATAACAGTTATGTAATATAAATTATATGTATAGGGCAATAATTTTTAATTTTAAGCAAATAAATAAGACTAGGATAGCACTTCACAGAGAATCATATCAACTTTTTAAAGATCACACAAAACTTCATAGTTCATAAGTTCAACCTAACGTGTTGAAAACCGATTTACTGTATTATGTCTAGATCGTTATACTATGAAGTGTGGTGGTAATTAATGTTTATTGTACTGCAATATAAAAAAGAGCCGCGGTACATAATTTTGTATTTTATAATTGTTTCAGTTTAGAATTTTTATATTAAAAAAATCTATACACTATAAATACAAAGATCTATGAACTATTAGAACTAAGAATTATCTAACTCAGGAATAAGCAAGGCTTTAGGATTATATTTATCGAAAGAAATCCTATGAACATTCATCTCTGACTTAGAAAACACTGCATATTAATACACTGAATACAGTTTCAACCACGAACGATTAAAGTGTAAGCCACATAGAAATTTTTGTATATATTTTTGATTACGAGATATTAAATAGTATCTGGTTCATTCCGAGAGATATATGAAATGGATACAAAGTTGAAAGGTTTATCACTACACCGTCTGTTCATTCTTTTTTATTATTTAAAAAGCATAGCATCGTCTCAAAATTTTTACTAGGTCCTGTATATATATATATATATATATATATATATATATATATATATATATATATATATATATATATATATATATATATGTAAGGAAAGTATCCTTAATCTAATTGAATATAGCGCTTGGGTTGATGCGGTAATTCAGACCTCCTATTGTACTAGAGACAACCAGGCGACAGTTGGTATACACGTGACGTTAGAATGACATTAGAAGTCAGTATTAGACAATAGCCAAGAATTATAAAACTGATTTGTAAAAGTAATCAAGAAACAACAACGTGAATAATAACATTGAATGTTGTTTCTTTGTTATTTCAGGTATGATTTGTAATTAGGATAAGTAGAAAATAAGTATTTTATTGTATTTTGTATAAAATAATAAAAACAACTTTGTTATTTCAGAGAAACAATTCTACTTATTATTCATAAGTAAATAATAAATTAAACCACACATTATATATATATATATATATATATATATATATATATATATATATATGTATATATATATATATATATATATATATATATATATATATATATATATATATATATATATATATATACTTACTAAGGAATAATAAAAAGTAAAATGAATCATTAATATTTACGTAGAATACTAAAATTAATAGGTATTAATAGTACATTCTATTTTAGTATTTCATTATGCAGGACAAAAACTACTCGTGGAAAAAAATATTTTTGTCACAACTTTATGTCCTCATGAAAATTTAAATCATGTTTAACCGAAATTTTAAATATGCAAAGTAATTCTTGTAAATGTGGAATAAGGTGCTTTGTAAGTGGAACACCCTGCATGGTTTTATATTATTAAATTCCACTTGGTGAGTTGTTTGAAGGCAATTCTTAGAAGTTATTATTGCTATCTATTACAATATATTCGGCGGCTAAAGTCGAAGTTTTAAGATTTAAATTAATTTTAAAATTTTAAAATTTATTTATTTAAATTAAAATTTAAATTATTTTATTAAATCATTATTTATGTTATCTACAATTAAGAAATTCAGTCAAGCAGACGAAATGGTACTAATAAACCTTCAGCATTTCAACGAATGCCTGTAGCACTTTTTGGGAAATTGAATACGAGGTAACGCTTTAAGACATTGCTTGTTTGATTTATGATATGCAGTTCATATAAATGTGTTTTAGATGTATACGATTTCAGGATATAGGATATTTTAGAAAGTTTTAAGGATAATATATCCAAGGTGGTGACATTAGGCCAACAATGGCTTTAAATGCTTTATGTGTTTTCAATGTTCTAGTATTTAAAACAGTATTTGTATTTTAATTTAATTCAAGCAATTAATGCAATTATATTAATTTTAAGGCTTAATTTAAGATTAATTTAATTTAAGACTCTTAATTTAAGAACTTAGAAACTTCTAAGGATGATCAATCCAAATTGGTGAAATAAGACCAGCAATGACTTTATATGCTTTACATACTTTTAATATTTTAGAGTCATTTAAAAAAGTTTTTGCATAACAAAACTTTTAATTTTATTCAAGCAATAAGTGCAACTAACCATATTCAGGTAATATTTATATTGTCATAAATGCGTTATCTATGAACGACGGGAATTTTCCTTAATCCAAATAGCGACGGTTATGTATATATTGTACATGGAGTACTATCTGGCCGCACGTAAGGGGTGCACTATGTTTCAGCGTAATATAAAAAAAATTACGTAATAGTGCAAGTGCGCATGTCCTTCTATTTAAGGTAGATGGTTGTGGGCCTGAGGGGCGGATGCTTAGACGTTGGTAAATAAGTGATATAATAATACACATCTGCAAGTCGTTCTATTTAAGGCAATTAGAAATACTAAATAATATCAAAATTATAATAAATTATGATTTAAAGTAAATAATAATTTGAATATAAGGTAATTAGTAATGATAAAGAATACAGATAAAGAATGAAACAGTGCACGTGACTTAAGCGTGCCTGCTGCAATATATTAAGGCACTAAATGACGACGTAGGTGAATGTTGAATAGATACACTTACTTTATTGCTGTAGTATAAATAATAGCTAATTGTTCGTTATTAGACTTTTTTATTTAGTTTGTTAACAATAAGGATTGAATATGTTTCATTGACTATAATTTTCTAATAACTCGTATATTTAGTCTTTACTGTTTATACATGTTACTGCTGAGGTCGATGAACAACAATAAATAATTTCTATCGAGATATAATAAATTATTCACTTCTCGGCTTTGTCGCCTGTAAATTTATACTATATTAACGACGCTACAAAAACATTCAAATTACTAGTCGATTCAGGTACAGGTTTGTCCATTTTTAAACCTAAAACTTGCCAAAAATTTTAACAAAGATTTCTCGAAAACGGAACAATTCGAGGTATAAGGAATCAAAAAATTCTCATTAACGAATCCGTTCTTATACCATTTTGTGCTAGTGACCCACATAAAGTTTACATCTGTGATCTCGACATAGAGTTTGATGGTCTGCTTGTATCAGATTTTTTAGAACACTATGGTTGTATAGTGGATCTAAAAAACAAAAAATTAGTGACAAACTTTAAAATGATTCCTTTATTCCAAGCCACAGAAGAAAATGTAAATACACAAAATTTTCCTAAACAAAACAACCAAATTTCTAATCAAATTTCCATTGATCCTCGTACGGAACAAATTTCCAAATTTAAATGCAATTTAGCGAATACCGACGCTATACTGCTAGTCACGGAAGTAGAAAAGGTACGCCTCCCTAACGCAATAGTTAAAGTAAATGCGAAAGGTGAATTTCTAGCCTCAGTTTTAAACGCAAATGCTATGCCAAAAACCGTAAATTTTTCAGAAATTAAATTAGAACCTATCCAAAATATTTCAATAAATAATTTTAACGAATGTATTAGTGAATTTAATATAGATAGACGCGATGAAATGAACAACAGCTTCGTTCAGACCATCTGAACGAGGAAGAAAAAGAAATCATTACTCAACTTTGATTAGATTTTTCGGACATTTCCTATCTCGAAGGTGATCAATTGTCATTCACGAATGAAATAAGACATTCAATAAATACCAATAATTCAAAACCCGTCTTCACTAAATCATATCGGTATCCACAGATCCATAAAGAGGAAGTGAAGTCAAGTATCAAAAATGTAAAACAGGGAATAATCAAATATTCGAACTCCCCATGGAGCTCGCCAATATGGGTCGTGCCCAAAAAAACTTGACGCTTCTGGAAAACAGAAATGTCGCGTTGTGGTAGACTACACGAAACTCAACGAGTTGACTGTAGGAGATAAATATCCCTTGCCTAATATTTTCGATCTCTTGGACCAACTCGGTAAATGCCAATACTTCACCACCCTCGATCTAGCTTCTGGTTTCCACCAAATTGAGATAGACCCAAACGATATTCAAAAAACCGCTTTCACTGTTGAAAACGGACATTTTGAATTTGTTAGATTCCCATTTGGCCTTAAAAATGCCCCATCAACATTTCAAAGAGTGATGGACAACATTCTACTAGGCATCCAAAATGAGAGGTGTCTTGCCTACATGGACGATATCATCGTCTACTCTCCTACTATTCACGATCATGTATCTCGTCTCACAGACGGTTTTAAACGTCTACAAAAAGCCAACTTGAAAATCCAACCAGATAAATGCGAATTCGTTCGTAAATAAGTGGCGTATTTAGGACATCTAGTCACCAAAGATAGCGTAAAACCTAATCCACAAAAAATTGATTGCATCCAAATTTTCCCCAACCTACTAATCAAAAAGATATAAAATTTTTCCTGGGTCTTGCTGGCTATTATAGGAGATTCATTAATAACTTCGCAAAAGTTTCCAAACCATTGACTAAACTATTACAAAAAGATATTCCTCTCCATTTCGACACCGAATACCAAAAATCTTTCCAAGATCTTTAACAAGCCCTTGTCACAACTCCCGTTCTTATTTACCCAGATTTCGATAAACCATTCTTACTTACTACAGGCTCTAGTGCCTTTGCAATCGGCGCTGTACTTTCAAAAGGTCCCGTAGGTAGATATTTACCTATAGCTTTTGCCTCCAGAACTCTCTGCAAAGCCGAAACAAAGTATTCAACAATTGAAAGAGAACTACTTGCCATAGTATGGGCAGTCAAACACTTCCGTCCCTATCAAAAGTGAGCTCGTAGTGACATAGCTATACTACTCAAATCCTTAAATTGATCAAAAAGGTTTACCATATCGGAAAACCAATGTTTTTAAATAAAAATCGATTTCAATGTTTACACATTTGAAACAATAGAAAGTAAGCTTATTTGAGTAATTTATAAGTGCAAACAACATTGAATATTGAACACAATAATGTAAAATTTTTATTAAAATATAAAAATATTAAAATATTCAATAATTACTTATAAACTATATTTACATGTTAATAATTTTACTGAAAATATCCTTTTGCATTTTAAAATATTAACATGAATATTATTTATCAATATATTGATTCAGTCGGAATCAATTTTCATTTTTTATATAATAAGATTTCAATTTAAAGAAAATCCTTCTCGATTCCCGAATATTCCGATTCCTCGAGAATATAGGAGTCCCTCTCGATTATCAGTTCCTTCGGCAACCATAAGATTGCACTGTTATTTAATGTTGGTGACAATGCTGTGTCTACGGCAAACAACTACCAGGCCTGCGGCTGTATATTGTTTACTAGTCGGTAGCAATCAGCTAGAAAGTTAACTTAATAATTGTTAATTGTATTACAGGTATAGTCTCTATACTGTTTCCAAATTTCATTCAAATAGGTTGAGCCGTTTTTGAAAAAACAAAAATTATTTTCTGATCGTTTCGATTTTTTTAAAAACCAAGATAGATAGAGATCTGAAACTTACAAAGTCAACGTATCTCATTAGTACTGACATACTCTTAGATCATTCAGATATCGCTCTGGAGTCGATTCACTATGCTTTACAAGTTTCAATGCTATAGAATGGAATTCCCCAATACCTTATGTCTATTTCAAACAGCTAATTTAATGTATCATTTCTAAGAGTCCTTAATTAGACTAATATAATAGAATTGTCCTATAAATATTTGGGTACATATTATAATAATTATTAGCAATTATATATATATATATATATATATATATATATATATATATATATATATATTAAAATTACGATTACCAATAAATTAGAATTGATATTAAAGTATCACCAACACATGCTTTTTCGCAAGACCTGAGTTACTTTAGTATTCAGCACGTTTATTAGTCAAACCACATTATTTTTAAAAATGTATATTTTCTATAAAAACGCATAAAACATATAAGTACATTTTATTTACAAGATTCTTCACTGCATACATTTCGGTATATGTGTAACCCTCAATATCTCCTATTACCCTTGATTTATTATATCATCAATTTCACATCATTGTCTCTTGTACATATTTACACAACAGTACAATTTAATACATATTTACATAATAATAATATTAATAAAGGATTGCTGAAAAGTTTTGCAACCAAGTGAAATTCAGAAATTTAAACACCGTTATTATATCCATTTACAGAGGAGCAAAGTGGATTGTATTTTCCTGTGATACTTGTACTGGAATTACGCGTGCATTTGTGGTAACTGCTAAAAGATGAACCTTCACGCTTTAACTTGAACAAACTGCATGTTTTCTTTACTAACGATTTGCTATCAAAATTCAAAAGAGACATAATTTTCTTGGAAATACTGTTAAACTGCGTATCTTTATTTGTTTCTTCTAATAATTGTGGTTTTATATCCTTGCCTGTGCCTACACTCTCTGTAACTATTTTCACTGTGTAACATTTAGGAGAATGAGCGGAACATTTATCTGGGATCAAATGACCTGCCATAATACCATCTGGAACGTATTTCATTCCTCTAACTTTTATTTTCTTAGGTGGATAATTAAGTTTCTCTGACCATATCTCGTAATCGGTATCGATGGAACAATTGGCTAATTTCCTTGGATGTTTCCTATCTGGCCTGGGGGTTGATGTTCTTGGATACGGTAAAGTCAAAGTAACCATCGAGGTTCCATTATCTAACAGTATATATTCTTCTGGATTATGAGAGTTCTGTAACAAAATTTAACTATTAATTAAATTATAATATTATTTGGCTTATTTAATTATTGGTTTTAGCTAATTAGCATAGCCAATTTTCAAATTTATAATAATATTTATTTTTGAGTTCTAGATATGGGTAAATAAGAGGAGGTAATTTCCAACAGTGTGTATATATGCGTGTGCTTTATGTAAAACTTATCATCAATGCAATATTTAATTTAGTTACGTATGCAGTATGTTTTATGATACTTGTAATGAAAAAAATATGCAGAAACGTTTTATGACGCTCTTCCCTAATTTTGTTCTCCATAATTAAAACATATTGAAAATATAATGACATCTTGAGTATGCAACTACCTGTCATTTTTTTGCTTCATCCGTTCTCCTTATATGACATTACGTTTTCAATATAATTATTTTTATGATTCCCTGCAAATTAAAGAATGTTGAATTACAGATTCTATATTCAACTCTTCTAAATTCTCTATTCCCAAGTAAAGCTTATGTGCTCCTCTCAGCAGTAGATTTTATTGTATCCATTATAACACGTACCTATGTATTTTGGCAACATTTTACATTTTTCTGTTTCTAGAGTTGCTAATATTTCTTCAAACGTTCAAATTCAATAATAAGTTTAACATTTTTGCCATCCTTAAGTTTATCGTGCATATTTAATGAGTCAGTGCCATTTTAAATAAAATTATTTTAATTTATTCTATTTAACTTTGTTCTTCATGGCACACTATGTTCAGTGTTGATGTTAATTCAACAATGCTTCTACATAACTCTAAATATCTCGAGAATAGTACAATTTAGGTATAGGAAATGCCTATATAGATCGAAAGGTAATCAAAAAAGTAAGCGAGCGGTGTTATTAAATAAAGTATGTTCTATTTGAAATAAGCCACTTATTGAAGGTCGAATATGTCCATGTTTGACTTCCTGTTTTGGACACCCTGTGTATTTAGAGCGTTTGTAATTCATACATACATAAGCTTAATATCTCTTTGACGTGTAGGAAAATAATCAGTTAATGAAACTTATCTTAGCGAAAGTTTTAATTTATATGCACGGGTTAGTTTTCGTATAAGATATTAAAGAAATAGAAGTATCTAAGAAACTATTGGTTTATTGGGGATAGGGAACGTTATTTCAAGTTACCTCAAAATAATGAGTAGAATTCGAATCTCGTATAAAAAATATAGTAGATAGTCTGGTCTAAGTGAATAACCGAATGCTGCCATCTCTCTTTCCTCTACGCACACATAGATAAATCTCACATTTTTTCCTAATATTGGCGATCTTAGTACATATTGTATTTAACCATGTCGTGTGTACATGATAGGAAAGTAAAACACAGAAAGTTACATATCATATACCATTCTACTTAAAATATTAAAATTTGCAATGAAGGGTTAATTTATGGAATAAAATGTGTCTATTAAAAATATTTTTCTTTGTTTTTAAAAATATTAACATCTAAATTTCTAACCTTTCTATATAGAATATTCAAATATTTTATTCCATAATATATTTAATAAAATTAAAACTATATATCATTATGCCTCGTTGGTCATTGATATTGGAAACAATGAGATTTTTAAACAAAAAGACTATAGGTATTTTGCATTTTAGATACATTAATTTTTAATATATTTGTTAGAGATCTGTTTAAACACTTAATTTTGTTGGGTATATATAGTAGCAAATTATAATTTCCTTTATTTCTACAGATTAAAGTAAATTTTTTACAAGTGATGTAGTCTTTACCGTCGCATATACATAATATCTGATGTCTTAGTAACAGAGGGCGAATTTACATAAATTAAAAAAGTAAGGGTAATAATAAGAGACTACGATGGTTTATTGTTTACTAATGTATATTGTCTTAATTTATTCATATATGACGCAATAAAATCTATACTATTGTAATTATTAAAAAGAAGTATATTTTTTTAATAATGTTTTAATGATATCAACGTACAAAGCATACATTCATTATCTATATTCAAAACCTGTATTTTTGTAAATTTGCTCAAAAACTGATTTGTAAAATATCAGCTGTAGTGGATATTTTATACCTAAATTCAAATTAATAATTTTGACTAAGGAGATAGTTAGCGTCAAGATCAACGGAAATCTGTACTTTTAAGAGAACTTCGAAAATTTTGGCAAAATATAGGTATAACTTATGAGGCTGAAAGTTGGCTATTTTTTTTGTAGAACCTTTTTTGTGAATTAGTGAAACACAATCTTATCTGAATATATCAAAGAAAACTTCATTTGGTATTCAATTCTTGATTAAAATTGTAAGTTGAACTAGTTTAATATACTAATATACAATAGACCTAATATGTGGATGTAACCTATTAATAAAGTTCAATATACCGTTTCTGCCATAATAAATCATTAAGACTATGTTTAGTAGTGTCGAAAAAAGAAGGAAATTTGTCGTCAGCATACCGACGCCATAAGGGATATTATGTGATTTGTTACAGTGTATTATTTCTTCTAAATGAATTATAAATATTTACGATGATAGTGGGTATAAGGGATTTTCCATTTCTAGACCACCTGTGGCAGGTATATAACTGGCGTTGAATATACACATTTCTGTGTCTGGAACATCAATTATATACCTGTGAAAATGATCCAATAATGGAAAATCCCTTAAGCCAATTATTATCTCAAATATTTGTGCATAATTAAGATATATATAGGGTAACAAATCACATAATAATTTCTCATACTAACGTAGATATGGTGTCGGCAAATTTCATTGGTCTTTCGGCACTACGAGACATAATTTAAATGTTTGTTATGGCATAAATGATTTATTGAACTTTATAAATAACTTACAGCCAAATATTAGATCTATTATGTATTAGTATATGACACTAGTTCAACCTTCAATTTTAATCAACCATTGCATATCAAATAATGTTTTCTTGAGGTATTAGATCAGCATATGTTGTACCAATCCACAAAAATGTCCTACTGATAATACGGCCAATATTAAACCTATATCAGTTATATCTATATTTGCCAAAATCTTCGAAGTTGTCTTAAAATTACAAATTTCCATTTATCTTGATTCTAACCATCTCTTTTATAAAAATTAATTTAGATTCAGTTGTAAGATGTATATTACAACTCATATAAGCTAATTTACTTTGAGCATCTTAAAATATTATTAAAGAAAAATAATACTTTAATATTAAAATTTTGTTCCTGACGTTAATGCCAGTTGTTTTTCTAAACTCTTTGTTTACTCCTGTGGATTGTGGTTTATTAATTATGAGCAGAACATCCTTTTAATTATATGATAATATTGATAATATATTAACAAATTATGAAAATATGGGTACTAGTTCATTGTAGGTTTAATTTTAATATTAGTCACAAATTTTATATATACAAGTGTACATCCCTGGACCTATATAAATTTCACTTTATATTACTGAAAAATTAACATCTTATACCGAGTGATGTAATTTTATTCTATATGTATTATGTCTGTAACTTACTAGCTGGGAATCGAGAAAGGAACGCACCAAACTGCAAAGCTGTTATCAAGTGGTTCCCGAATAGAAATTACATAATCGCTGTAGGAAACAACTACTCCTCGGGCTAGAGCCCCGCCAGGCATTGAATTATACCTAACAGCGATCCAGACCAGAGCTTTTTTTCTTGAAAAGGGAACCCCCCGGATCCCCGAAAAGGATGTATTATGTATGGGATAAATATATCTTTAAATTTATCTATCTTTTTCTCTTTACTTCTGAGATACTAACTGCATATTTAATTTTTTTAATATATTTTATTTATGTCTCTCAAAATGTATATAAATAAAATGAAACTGAACACTAAATTTATTCACGTTTTTCTTTCATCGCATATTACGTGCATATATTATAATACTTATTAAGATATTTTATGTCCCTTAGAAGAGAAACAAAACGTAAATCGTAATGAGCATCTAAGTACTCTATCACTGAGATAATTTCGTCAAATATATTTTGTCGCTGTTATCAAGATTACAGATGAATCTGTACTCTCTAGATAATATACATAGTAAATAATATCTATAGAAATTCTATCACCCAGTATTTTTCAGAGATACGTAAATACCACGAATTTATTACGGAAAGGATACTAAAGTGGGGAATTATGTTTAAGTACGTAACTTTTATGTTATGCCAACTACCTCATTATAAGAGCACTTTCGTCGCAAATACGGAATAACTACCAAGCTGCGTATGTAATGCTACTTTAATAGAGTTTGTCTAAGATATAGTCCAAGAACTCTAATGAATTTTCGGTAGGTGTTTTACCGAACTAGAAATTTTACATGGTAGTATCTTTATGACAGATAAATAGAGAATAGCAAGTCTGTCTGTCCACTTGCGGGACCTGGGCCTGAGGTACATCCTAAAGATATACCAAAAAATGTATTCCAAAAAATGCTTCACCGAAAAAAAAATGAAGAATCATATGAAATTTAAATTTAAATTTTGAGCACAAAAATAAACATTGCAGACCATTTGACAAATGCTGTCATAGAAGTGGACGATCCCAAAATTGCATTTTGAATAAATGAAATAAATGTGTTTTACTGAGTCTGCCACTTTAATAATGTGTAAATTAATATTAACGTCAATTATATGAATATAATTACGTATCAGTTATATCAAATAAGTGTCAAACATGTGGACTGTTAGAGTGTAGCCCTTTCCTTGTTTCGTAAATCTAAAAAGTATTTTACTGCCATCTTTTACATATATGAATGCCATTGTTTCAAGACTATTTCACTTACTCACATATAAATTTCTATTAATATCTGCAGTATTTGGGATAAATGCGATATAAAATAATGTTTCTGTGAAACATGTTAAGATAATTATAGATGGAAAATTAATAAATCGTAAAAATAATACTATCTAAAAATTGCTACAAAAAGCATAAAAATATTTCAAAATTGTGGAAACAGTATTTTAAATTAAACAAGTGTAATTACGCATTTATTTTATGTTTTTATGGTGTTGAGTACATAATGTTATTTTTAAGTTGTCAGAAATTTCGTTTCATCAACACAATGGCGTCCAACACTTTGTACATAAATATGGGGTATATTTAGAAAATGACTTTATAATTATGTTGATTCACAGTGATAAGAGAAAGTCGCTTTGAGTAATTGCTAATGGGTCATGCAAACGTAATTTATACTCTAAACTACTACTGCTTAGTTTAAAGGATAACTTTAAAGGACCAGAAAAAGTCCCTACAATGTAACTGCTTCAAATTTTTATAAACTGCTAATTGACAAATAAGTAACACCATGCAGTGGCTGGTACTACTGTATTCTACTTCATTATTTTAAATAAGATAGTTTGACTTTACTTATTAAGTTTTAACAAATGATAGTTGATGATGATACGAGTATACCGTTTAATACATTTTAAAAGATTATGTCTTATGTTTAGTACAAATAGCGTAATAACTATTAAAGCAACTTATCTGCTGCTGGAAATTTCCACTAAATTATTCTTATGAGATAAAAATCCAGACAAGAAAAATGCTATAGAATGCATTTTTCTTCTCACTAATTATGGTATATACTGTATCTATGATATTACACCTGTCATGAAACTAACTAAAAGTACGATATATGAGATAAATCTGAACCTAAACCATTATAATTAACAGGTACTATATAATCTGATAATCAGGTTAATCCGAATTGAAGTCAGAAAAGGTGAAATAATATTTTTGTAAAAAATACTATTTTCCGGAAAATAGTATTTTTTAAATTGGAACCTTATTTATTCAAAATTCATGTGAAACCACAGAATCTATGTAATATCATACATAGATTCTGTTATTCTGTTTTGATTAATTGATAATATATTTTTTTTATTTTAATATTAATTCTGCTTCGTTAATACAAATTTAATTAATCTCGAATAACATCATTGACTAATATACTCTCCCAAAAACTGTACCATTTCTTTTTCTTCATAAAACATACCTCATAAATTAGATAAAATGTCGATAGTATGATAATATATATATATATATATATATATATATATATATATATATATATATATATATATATATATATATATATACAGGGTGATTCAGTTAACCCGTTCATTAAAAGTTTATGAACTTCCCATTGGAATTCATTTTTTAAAATTTGGAATCAGGGCTTAGCGAGGACGATCTATTCACCTAAAGTATTTTTGCTTTTCTGACACTTCCGCTTATACCGGAAGTTGCTATCAACTTCCTTATTTTAAATAGAATACCCAGTATATTATTACATTTTTGTATTACACTGCTGATTTTAAATGAACATTCTTAACAATTCCCTATACCTATCTTCAGCAGTTTTTGAGATATTTTCATTTTTTTGAAAAAATTAGGTTTTGTAGAATCCCATTGGAATGCTTATTCAAAACAAAAGTTATAGTAGCAAATTTTGGGCTGTAATTAGGCGGACTATTAAGCTTTCAGGTGATATGTAGTTTGATTTTTTATTATTTACAGGGTATCCAAAAATTGAGTTCATTCTGACAAATTTAAGTAGTCTGGTCTGAAGTAAATTAATAAAATGGAAAACTATGGTATCGAATAAAAAATACCTCGATAGCAAGAAAACGGTAGCAGATAGGTATAGGAAATCCTAATACAGATTGAAATATAACTTAATTCTCCATCACAGGAAACAATAAAATACGGGGTATTTCATTTAAGAAAATTGACTTTTGAGCAGTTGAAGTTTGTCAAAATGAACTAAATTTTCTGACCACACTGTAAATAATAAAATATCAAACTACATATCACCAGAAATCTGAATAGTCCGCCTAATTACAGCCCAAAATATGCTACTATAATTTTTGGTTTGACTAAGTGACGAGCATTCTAATGGGATACTACAAAACCTAATTTTTTCAAAAAAATTAAAATATCTCAAAAACTGCTGAAGATAGGTATAAGAAATTGTTAAGAAAGTTCACTTAAAATCAGCAGGGTAATTCAAAAATGTAATAATATACTGGGTGTTCTGTTTAAAATAAGGAAGTTGATAGCTACTTCCGGTATAATCGGAATTGTCAGAAAAGCAAAAATACTTTAGTTGAATAGATCGTCCTCGTTAACCCCTGATTCCAAATTTTAAAAAGTGAACTCCAATGGGAAGTTCATAAACTTTTAATGAACGGGTTAGCTGAATCACCCTGTATATATATATATATATATATATATATATATATATATATATATATATATATATATATATATATATATATATATATATATATATAGATAGATAGATAGATAGATAGATAGATAGATAGATAGATATTTTATCATATTATCGACATAATATTTAACAAATGAGAGAGTTATTAAAAATAATATACCTATATATAGGCAATTGAAAACAATTCGATACATGAAACTTTGGTGATAAATAATAATTGGAAAATATAATAACATTATTATTACATTTTCCTCATTTTTTAAACATTTTATTTATAAGCAATGATTTGAAATTATTAATGTGGAAACATATAAAAACGCCTTTAGTTGTTTACTTATTAAGTTACAAAGCGCATCAGAATAAAAGGTTGATGACCTTTATCGTCTAAGGGATATTTTCGAGATTTCATTTTAATAGAGAGGTAATCAAATATTGCTAAGAATTGATCATATTATTATATAGTAGTTCCTCATATGGTAGGTATGAATTAGGCTATATTGTTTACTTAAAAACTATGAAGTATTTACTTACAAACTATTAAACTATTTGATTAAAAAAAACACTTACATTACTTGTCCCCGTAACAGTCTTAAGAGTTTCACGAGTTTCGCTCATTTTTCGTACTAAGAATTCACCACCGAAATATATATTATTTCCTATCTACTTGAGTTGCACAAATTGAATAGTCTCAATAGACACATTTACAGAATTTATATGCATCCAGTTTTGTACCTGTGGTGTTAGTAATAGAGTCTTAGGGTAAATACAATAAAATTGGGAATAGCTCGACAGGGTTAAATAATCACCCATCTTCTATCTCATGTCGACAAGAGAAGATAATTGTATGTAGTAATTATACCAAATTATATTTGTTATGGTAGTAAGCTGTTTATTATTACTTGTGTTAATATAAATTTTACGTGAAACCTTAGTCATCACAGTACACAATTTTGTGATTCATTAAACAAGTAATCAATTTTATAAAACTTGGTGTTAAGAATCTTACTCACCGATAGTGGAGTTTCAGAACTATTTTTATATATATGCACATATAATATATAATACCATAGTGTTATAGAGTATATAATATACATATTATGTTATATAATAACATATAGACTATATAACATAGATAGTGTAAAGATAGTTGAACTTTGAATGTTAGGCTCTACGTTCTCTATGTACGTTTCTTAATGTTTTTTGTAAATTTCAGACTAATTGTTAAATAAAAGGAATACATGGCTCTACAGAAAGGAATACATTAATTACAGCAATACTTAAAGCAGAAAATATTGAAATATCTATTTTAAACAAACACTGTAAAACCATATACAGGTTATGTCCAGAGATTTATAACTTGTAATACAGTATATTAATTTGTTTCTTCACTAATAGATGTTATGACGGCTTCATCGGATTTGCATGAGAATATTTGTTTTCTTTTTATTTGCGAAAATTATATTGCGAGACTAAGTGTTCGTCTAAATACAAAAAAAAAAAACGTTTAACAGATCTGGTATATGTTAATATGAAAACTGTTATTAGAAGACCTTATTAAAAATGATTTTCATATCAATATTCAGGAAAATGTGTTTTTTTTTTGTTTTTTGGAAATTAATTTTTTGTTTTTTCTCCAACAGAATATTTACGAATAAAAAATATGGACCTCATAATTAAAGCGTCCATTCTAGCGAGCCGCAACAGAGACGAACTAACAATTGACTACAGAAAACTTCCTAATGATAAACTATTATCGGCACGGTCTTCATGCAAGTCAGAAACCAAGACCGATTGAGATATGTGTTGGTAAGATGTTTCTATATATTCCTTTTCCTGTTTTTCTGTTTATTCAAGTATTCATTAATATTTATTATTGTATTATGATTTATTTTCTGTGAATTGTTGCTGTGTAGTAATAGTGTAGATTTTAGATCTACACTAGTAGTAGACTTTAGATCGACTCTGTTGGGGTTCACCGGGATAGACGATTTACATTTATCACTTCGTAACAAATATTTTTCATCTTAATGCAAATCTGTGTTAATTCCATTATCTCCCCAAATTCCAACTAACAACGTTTTGTCGTATTTTCTTGAAAATTGATCTTGTAATCTTGTAAAAAACAGAATTTTTTGTTGTTTTACCAAATAATCAATATAACTATGTTAATGGTTACATAAGTAGTATACAAATTAATTTATCCGTAAGGGTTGATACAGAAACCATATATAAAAATATTACGTTAATTGTCCTGTTGTCCTGTCTGAGACCATCTCAAAATATATTCGGTTTTCTCTTCATGGCAACAATGGTAGTATAATGGGGGTAGATTATTTTAACACATTCCCTGATAGTTATTTTACAAGATTAATATTTAATATTCATCTATCAGCGACGTTTTTATGGGCACATTCTGACTTAAATATATCCACAGAAATCCTCCCTTTACCCTCCTTACCCTTAAATCCCCCGTATTCCATCGAATAAAATCGGGAAATCAGGCGAACAAGCGGAACAACGGAAAATATTTAGAGAAATTCCTTACCCAGTTGCACTGGCAATTTTCATATAAAACATTTCTGTATTGATCAGTTGCCTAACGGGACAATTAGTGCATTATTCAAAAGCCCGAAAAAACCTTTAGTTTCTGCACGAAATTTAGAGAATTCCTTGTAAGAAGCCTCAATACTTATTAACCATTTATACAAAATACGGCGTGAGGATACTTTCACGCATCTTTACCTGTTAATGATTCGCTTTCTCTAATCAATGCCTGTGTAAATTGACGATAACGGTAGACATATAACACACTTCGTAAAATCTTCGAAGTTCTCTTAAAATTCCAAATTTCCACTTATCTTGACTCTAATCATCTCTTTTATATAAAAATTAATTTAAACTTCAGGTGTCTAATATAACTGATATAAGTAAGCAACTTTACGTAAATAGGTTTTTAAGATAGAGTACCAATTTATACTCAGAACTTTGATCTCATTAAAACATCATTAAAAAAATTACTTCTGTATCAAAACTTTCTGCCTGAAGTTCATGCAAGTTTTTTTCTAAACTCTAATACTTGTGTTGTTTATGTATATGATAATATTGATTTGATAATATTGATACGATAATATTGATATGATAATATTGATATGATAATATTTTAACAAAATTATGAAAATGTGGGTACTAGTTCATTGCAAGTGCAGCGAAATATGTTAACTTTAATGTAATTTTAATCACAAATATTGTACCTATGTAAGTATACATCCTTGAACCTATGTATATGATATCACTAGATTCATGTTACCTTACTTACTCGTAGTACTCAAATCTTGTGTTGCTTATGTATATGATAATATTGATTTGATAATATTGATACGATAATATTGATATGATAATATTGATATGATAATATTTTAACAAAATTATGAAAATGTGGGTACTAGTTCATTGCAAGTGCAGCGAAATATGTTAACTTTAATGTAATTTTAATCACAAATATTGTACCTATGTAAGTATACATCCTTGAACCTATGTATATGATATCACTAGATTCATGTTACCTTACTTACTCGTAGTACTCAAATCAGTAAAATTAAATTTCGCTTTATATTACTCAAAGATACACATCGTATACAGGGCGATTTAATTATATTGTGCATGTATTGTGTATGAGATAAGAATACCTTTAAATGTATATTTTTTTCCTTACTCTAGAGATATTAACTGCATATTTCATTATTGTTTTATTTGTCTTTCATAATGCATGCAATTAAAGTGAAACTAGATACACAAATTTAATCACGATTTCTTTGATCACTTGTTAAACTGAAGCTTTTTTTATGACGTGCGTATATTATGATTTACGATACTCATTAAAATATTTATGTCCCTTAGAACATGATACAGAGAAAATAAATGTAATGAGCATCTAAATACTGAGATAATGTCGTTGAATATTTTTTGTCGCTGTTATCGAGATTGCAGCTGAATCCTCTTCTGGATAGTGTACATAGTAGATAGTGTCTATAGAATTTTATCCCCAGTAACAGTTTTAGACTTTGCTACGTACCAACTACTTCCATCGAAATTTTTATTAGTAATTTTTCAAGTATTTTTCATCAGTCAGAGGTATGTAAGTACCACGATTTTATGAGAAGGAGATTAAAATGGGGAATAATGTTTCAATATGTAACTATTATGTTACGCCAGCTATCTCGTTATAAGAGCGCTTATGTAATAACTAATTACCAAGCTGCGTAAGTAATGCTACTTTAATGGAACTTGTTTGGATTATAGTCCAAGAACTCGCAACGAATTTTGGAGAGGTATTTTACAGTACTAGAAATTTTGCTTGGAGTATATTTATGATAGATAAATAGAGAATGGCGAGTCTGCCTTGCCATTTGCAAGGACTGTGATATATAAAATGTGTGCCAAAGAATATATTTTACCTAAAACAAAATTAAAATAATATAAAATTTAATTTTGAACATAAAAATAAAAATTCCAGATGATATGGGGGGAGCTTTCATAGAAGTAGACCATTCCAAACTTGCACTTCGAAAATTAAAAAAATGTGTTTTAGTGAGCCTCTAATTTTAATAACGTGTTAATTCAATATATTTGACGATACGAGTAAAAAGGCAGATGATTTTTGTCGGCTCCTAATAATCGGAAAACGCGAAAATAAATGTTATCTATGTTAATGTGGTACACCACAGTACCTTTAATGCATATAGGTACAAGCAGGGACTGCCTGATAGCCCGGCCTGTAGATATTGTAAAAAAGACGAGGACCTGCCCGCACTGGAGGAGAGGAGGTACCTTATATTAGGGAATCCTGTTATTCAACGGGAAGCGAGGCCTAGGGCAGGGAACGTGCCTAAATGCTCTTCTTATGGGATATCAGTTTTGGGTAATGACCCGTATAAAAGGGGATCGCAAAGAGATTACCCATGCGATCAGTTGCTGATGAGGCCCAAACCCACATAATATAATAATATAATGTGAGAAGCGTTACGGGTAAGAATGTGTGAGTGAGAGCGCTTATCGGACTTTGGTCATAATTGAAAAAATGTGGAAAATGTAATAAAGCTATTATTATATTTGCTTAATTCTTTATACGTTTTATTTATAAGCAACGATTTTAAATGATTAACGTGGAAACATTTAAAAAAACCTTTAGTTCTTCACCTATAAAATTTTTGTAATTTATGGGTAAAGAACTAAAGGTATTTTTAAATGTTTCCACATGAGGAATTTCAAATCATTCAAAATAAAGGGCGCTTCAAAATAAAGAGTTGATCACACTCTTTGTCGTTGAAATCATATTTTCGAGGTCTCGTCTTAACGGAGGGGTAATCGAATATTGATAAGAATTGATCAGCTTAATATATATTTCTTCATATGATAAGTATGATTTACGCTATATTGTTTACTTAAAAACTATAAACTTTATTTGTGAACGTAACAGTTTCACGAGTTTCTCTCACTTCTTACACCAAAAATTCTACACCGAAATATACATCTTTGTAAACATTATGGGGAATAATGTAAACATTATTCCCCATTTTAGTTTCTTTCTCGCAATAAAGTTGTGGTACTTACACACCTCTGCCTAATAAAAAATACTTGAAAAATGCTGATGAAAATTTCAATGGAAGTAGTTGGTACGTAGCAAAGTCTAAAATTATTGCTGGGGATAGAATTTTATATGTACACTGTTCTACTATGTACACTATCTACAGGGGGATTCAGCTGTAATCTTGATAACAGTGACAAAAAATATTCAACGACATTATCGCAGTATTTAGATGCTCATTACATTTTTTTCTTTGTATCATCTTCTAAGGGATATAAAATATTTTAATGTGTATCATAAAATTCCTAGACAGATAGACAGATTTACTGAACTTATATGCGTCTAGTTTTATACCTGGTATAAAACTTTTATACCAGGTATAAAATTAGACATTAAATGGCATAAAATTTTAGAGTAAATACAATAAAACTGGAGACAACTCGATAGGGTAGGATTAGAATAATCACCCGTATTGTATCTCATATCGACAAGATCAGGTAACTATCCGTAGTAATTATACCAAATTGTATTTATTATGGTAATAAACTGCAAATTACTGCTTGTGTTGATATAAATTTTACATGAAACTTTAGTGTAACAGTTCAAATTTTATGTGATCCATTGAACAAGTAATAAATTTTATAAAACTTGGAATTATGAATGTTATTCATCTATAATTCAGTTTCAAAACTATTTTTAAATATATACGCATATTACATGTGTATTGTATAATTATATCACAATTATATAATACCATAATATAATAGACGATAGTAATATTCTAATTATGCTATTATATAGTTATATAATTTTCTTATATAGTTCATGCATACATATTATAGGGTATATAATACACACATTATAAAGATAGTTGAGATTTTAATGTTGGGCTTTAGTATGCTTCTCGATATTTTGTTTGAATTTTACTCTGATTGTTAAATAATAAGATTTATTGACACTAAATTAATTACAACAGTAGTACAACAAATAAATAAAGGAATCATAGTAAATAAAATACTATTTATTAATATAAATTTATTTATATTATTTATATTTTTGGTAGATAATATACATTTTATAAAGTAATAAAAGAACTCAGATTCAATTATAAATTATATAAAAGTATTAAAACAGAAAGTAGTAAATATCATCAAGTATTACAGCAATTGCAATTCATATACACTATATGTCTAGATCTATTTTGGATATATTGTTTGATGTGAAATATAAACTTAAACTACTACAAAAATGTTAAACAAAACCAACATGATCTAACTATGAGATAGCTCTTGTTAATTTCAAATTGAATTTGAGAATAATTCTATCTATGTAAATTAATTATCGGTTTAAATTTTCTACAAAATTTTATGGTGATATAAATATATTCAATATGCTATTTCTACAACTGGAAATAATATATAATTTCTTCCCATAAAACATGGCCTATCAACCACCATTGCAGTACTTCAAGTTTTAAATTCATATCTAAAAATAACAGTTTGTGTTTAGAATTGTTGTTCCTTCATTATGTTTGGAAATAAGCAATTTATCTAGCAAGATTTATTCCTGTATTAGCAGAAAACAATATCCTACAATTTTTAATTAAATGAATTGTTAAATCTTTCAAACTTCTAATACATCAAAATTAAATGTGTATCATTAAGTGTGATTTCTAATACACCTGTATATAATCAGATTTTTTATATTTATATGTTCTTGTTTCTGTAGCAATTAAAACTCACTTGTTTTACAACAAACAATATTTCAGTACAATGATTAATAGACTAAGGCTAGTAGATTGTAGTACTGGTTGCAGATGTAAGTGGCGGTTATGTATTCACTTGGATATGATTTAAACCAGCCCCATGCGGTAGTTTGCTTGTAAATCACTGTACAAGGGGCGCTAGTTGTCTTGCAATGCGAAATTGTCGGTAAATTTGAACACAAATATTTTTATATTTTAATATATACGTAACGGATGATGTAAAATTCATAACAAAATGAATTTTTAGGAAAATTATTTAAGCCACAATATATTACGTAACTATTATTATTGTTTACCTTACAGGTGAAATTAAATTAGGTTAATTTGCAATTATAAAAAATATGTTTTCGTGTGTTCCTGCAATAACTTTTTATTTACACGTAATATGTACACAGACATACGAGTATGTAATCTGTCTAAAAGGTGCTGAAACTTATTCTATGAACAATTGTTACTAATAAGAGAAATCATTGCAAGATATTAATTCACAGAGACAAATAATATAAGTTTGTAGTACATGCTACAAATTATAATATTCTCACGAACGCCTCGAGCGATCCCAAACGCCGGGAATTTTCGAAACCATCAAGAGCGTGTGGAGTTGACTTCCAGTGCGTTCTATACTAGAAGGTTCGCCAAATTGCTTTATCTAGAAACGTCTGGAGAGACGTCCTATATAAGAATTGTGTCGTCCAGCCAGGAGTTAATTAAATCTGGACCGCAATAGTGAGCGATATGGTGCGAAGAAAGTGGCATTGTGTAATACAGTGCGAAAGTTAGTTTATAAAGTTAAAGCAGAAAGAAAGTTAGTTAGTTAGTTGGACTTGTAAATGGTTGAGTTGTAACTAAGTGTTCGAAATAAAGAACTTTCTAGTAAATTCGTTACACTGGTGTCAGAAGTGGAATAGAACGTGGTAGAAATTTCTGGAACACTTGGTTTAGTTGGAAAAGAAATCGAGGATCGGCGTTTCGAGAAAGGCAGAGAACATTCTCGAACATTCGATAGCAGTCAAGAAAACCCACAAGTGTGACATATCACTGAACACGTCTCGTCGTGAAGAGATCGAAGATCGACGTTTCAAGACGGTCAGAGAACATTCTCGAACTTTCCATAGTAGTCAAGAAAATCCAAGAGTATGACATATCACTGAACTCGTCTCATCCTGAAGAGGCTGAAGATCAACGTTCTGATAAGGCCTGAGAATATTCTGGAAGGTTTGACAAAGGACGAGAAGACCCACAAGTGTGACATACCACTGAACTCGTCTCGTTGTGAAGAAATCGAGGATCGGCGTTTCGAGAAGATCAGAGAACATTCTCGAACATTCGATAGCAGTCAAGAAAACCCACAAGTGTGACATATCACTGAACTTATCTCATCATGAAGAGGTCGAAGATAGACGTTTCAAGAAAGTCAGAGAACATTCTCGAACTTTCCATAGCAGTCAATAAAACCCACAAGTATGACATATCACTGAACTCGTCTCGTCATGAAGTGGTCAAAGATCAACGTCTCTAGAAAATCAGAAAACATTCTCGAATTTTCGATAGCAGCTAATAAAACCCCTAAGTGTGACGCACCACCGGAATTGTCTCGTCAAGAATAAGACGTCTACTGGGTTTTAAGAAATTTCTGAAGAAAAGTGAATTGGATGCCAGTAGGAACTAGAAGTCAAGCCGCGGCCATGGAGGAACAAATGAATGAGCTACTAGCAATGTTAGCTGTAATGAAAGCAGGACAAGATGAAACGAAGCAAGAAATGAAAGCAATACAAGATGAAATGAAAGCAGGACAAGACGCAATGAAAGCAAACCAAGGGGAAATGAAAGACGAACTTAAAGCTGTACACAACGTTATGAGAATGTTTCAAGAGGAGATAAAAAACAAGCCGCGATGGACCTTCAAGTCTTATGGGAAGAAACAGAAAAGAAGCTAGAAGCGGGTATGGAACAGGTAGAATAGAGGCTAGCTAAACAGGGAGCAGTAATAGACGAGATACAAAAAGCCAATCAGTCCTTAGCATCAAAAGTGGAAGAGATTCAAAGAAAGGTTAACCAACTAAGAATACGTCCTACAAGTGCTGCACCTGGGGTCCAACAGCCAGCCAGAGTGACAGCACCAACTTTTGATGGTTTGATTCCTTGGTCGATATATCCGAGGCTGCTGCTTGCGCAAACTATTGGAACGATCAGGAAAAGGCTATAGCCTTATCGTTGCCTTAAAAGGGGAGGCTCTTGATATACTCCGATTTATTCCGGAAAGTCAACAGAATCTTACAATAATAGTAGATCGTATGGATATGCGCTACGGTGACAAACACATGCAACAAGTCTACCAAATGCAACTGAAGAGCTGAAATCAAAGGAGCAGCGAGACATTGCAACAATTTGGGGCAGACGTCGACCGACTAGTACAGCTGGCATACCCAACAGCATCTCAGGAGTTTACAAATCAACTGTGCGTGCAAACATTTATCAATGGCTGGAGAGACTCGGACATACAGCAGGTGCTGAGAATATCACGACATGACACTCCCAGCAAAGCATTAGTGGATGCCCTAGAGTTTGACGCCGCAAATCAAGCATAGAAAGGGCACATGCGGGTGTGCATGGCTGAAGTCAACGGTGAGGAAGAAACTAAGCAGGATCAAATTGGTAACTTGCTGCTAGAGCTGAAGAAGGCTTGGTTAGAAGACCGAGAGCCACGCAGACTAAGGTGCTGGAATTGCGGCCGCATGGGACATCTTCGACGTGATTACAGAAGAAAGATAGGCAGAAAGAGTTTGGGAAAGTCCGGATGGTGCAAGGAATCGACTACAGATCGTGCTACCCAAAAATAAAGTGAAAGAACGATTCTACTGGGTAGGAAGTCGGTCAGACGTAGAGAATTGGTGCAGGAAATGCGACGTCTGCGCTAGCAGCAAGGGCCCAGACACTCGGCGCCGGGGACGCATGAAGCAATACAACGTCGATGCTCCCTTTGAGCGAATTGCTATCGACGCGCCGGGCCAATTCCACGCACCGAATTGGGAAATCGTTACATCTTGGTGGCTATGGATTACTTCAGCAAATGGCCGGAAGTTTACGCCATACCTAACCAGGAGGCAACCACTGTAGCCGAGCAACTTGTCGACAATTGGATCAGGAGTTCTGCTAGAACGCTTTGGATTTCCATTAGAACTACATTCCGACCAAGGCAGAAACTTTGAGTCGGGTGTGTTCCAGGGAGTGTGTCAGTTGCTCGGAATTCAAAAGACCAGAACAACATCATTACATCCCCAATCGGACGGAATGGTTGAGAGATTCAATGGTACACTGGAGACAAATTTGAGAATGATGGTTAGCGAGCACCAAACCGACTGGGACCGATACATACCGATGTTCCTGTTGGCCTACAGAACTGCTGTCCATGAAACTACTGGACAAACACCAGCCCGCATTCTCTTTGGCAAGGAGTTAAAACTTCCGGTGGATTTAATGTTCGGAAGACCGACTGATCAAGCGATGACAACCGAAGACTACCTACAGTCCCTGGAGAAACATCTCCAGGAGGCTCATAAGGCCGTGCGAGAAAAAACCAGATTTTAAAGCAACCGAATGAAGACAAGGTATGACCGAAGGACGAATACTGAAGGTTTTCAAGAAGGCGGCCTAGTCTGGTTATACAATCCGTCTCGCAAAAAGGGCCGATGTCCGAAATTGTAGAAATCCTGGGAAGGTCCTTACAAGATTGTGACCAGAATAAATGACCTAGTTTACCGGGTCCAGAAAGGACTACGCGCAAAAATGAAAGTTGTTCACATCGACCGCTTGTCACCATTCCGAGGGCGATCTACTGATCAGGACGATCAGTACTAGGAGGGGGGCAGTGTCACGAACGCCTCGAGCGATCCCGAACGCCGGAAATATTCGAAACCTTGAGAGCGTGCGGTATTTGTTTCCAGTGCCGTTCTATACTAGAAGGTTCGCCAAAGTTCTTTATCTGGAAACGCCTGGAGAGACGTTCCACTGCCTATATAAAAATTGTGTCGCCCGGCCAGCAGTTAGTTGAATTTGGACCGCGATAGTGAGCGATATACAGTGCGAAAGTGATATACAGTGCGATAATTAGTTTATAAAGCTAAAGTAGAAAGAAAGTTAGTTAGTTAGTTTGACTTGTAAATAGTTGAGTTGTAAATAAGTTTTCGAGAAATAAAGAACTTTCTAGTAAATTCGTTACAATAGTAATGTACGGTAATAGTACAAGTAATAATATTAAACAATTTTGTGGATCGCGTAAATTAGAATCGTTACAAATTAGCAATTTAGTCGATTGATAATTCAGTGACTAACGATGACATTCTTGTGTTTTGAAAATATTTACTACTGAAGACTTGCTAATTTCCCCATGTCTACTTCACTACCTCGTCGGTACATTAGGGATTTCTTGAATATATTATAACACAGTTACTTTGACGTCTTCGTAGAACGTATCGATGTCGATGAGCATCTAATTTTCTTACATGGACGTATTTCCGAAACACTTGGTCAATTTTGCTGACAGTACTTTGGAATATAGAAGGTAAATTGCGGTATCCTATCATCAAGATTTCAATATTATTGCATTCTACTAAGTAAGGTATTATCTTTGAATTAGATTTTTTTGAAAGTACCTATTTTAATTACACATATGTAAAAAATGTAATATGCAAATATTTGTAACAAAAATCGTCTAAAATTGGGTTTTTAAACTGGCCGACAACTAATGACCAAACAGGATAATCCAATCACCATGTATCTCTAATCAGTAGCAAACTGAAATATTACCTTTGCCGAATGATTTTCAAGTAAAGGAGTTGAAACTTTTTTATTTACTGAAATACTAAGTAAGGTAGTTGCTTACACAAGTTGTTTGCTACATATTTTTATTACATTTCTTCCAAAATACTAATTTAAAATTGAATATTTGAAAAATACACATCTTAAAAATTTAAATATGTCAAAAAAAAATTCTAATTTGATATTATATCTTGAGAATGACTATAAATAAATACATAAAATTGGGTAATGATGTATAACTAAAATATAACTGTAAGAGATATTTCAATGACATTAGACTAGTTACAACACCTTATAGAGATATATTTTTAAGTGCGCAACTTATAATATTAATAGACGTATGCAAGCATTTTTTTCAAAATATTACAAATATTTTGTTGTACTGAATTTATTCCAGTGACTGGCACTGTATTTGTATATTCACAGTCAGATAACATCGTTAGTTAGATTACTCGTAAACTATACCGTATGATCATATTTATAGCATTCCTAAACCCAATAAGAACATTTTTTTTTTTACTTTCATTTTTTTTATTATGCGCATTAGGGCGCACGTTTACTAAAAAATAATGGCTAATGTAGTTAATTTATCTTTCCATCTTTGAATCCATTTCTCCATAGAGTGACCCACGACCGCTTCTGGTATACTGTGACTTGCATTAGGAAACCAGCATGGATGTGCTGTGTCATTCATAGGCAATTAAAGGCCAATGAAGACCTCAAACTGCTAAACTGAGATTTGTGTTACAAATATACATATGCGCTCCTTTAGAATAGATTACAATCTACAAAAGAACCGCTATCTGTGATGAGTAATCAACATACAGTTGTACGTTTCTTAGCAAATAAAGCAAATAATGAAACATTCCCATATTTAAGTCTAACAAGAAATAGTATTTCTATCTAATACGACGGTTACACTTCGTCATTCAAAAATAATCATTAACGTTCTCATATCAGGAATATTAAGATCAATATATTACTTTTTCGCACTCAACTAACCAGAGCGGAAAAGTAATGTAATCGTGTAATGAAAAATGTAAAAAAAAAATTCTAGCGTTTATTTTTCGTTTTTTGGCCTAAAAACAAAAAATTGGTTTTTAAAAATTTTTGTCGTGTGTGTGTCGTTGTCATTGTCGTCGGCATTTTAAAACTTGCTAGCACGATAACTCAACTAAATCGTATCGGATCGATCGGGTTTTGACTTATTCTGATCGGGGATGTCTCCCAGACGACACCTATTGATTTTCAGGTGGATAGAATACAGTCTACCATGTTCATGGGTCATGAGAAATCACAGTGGTGGACTATTTGAGATTTTTTTTTTGTTTTCACGATCACTGAATTAAATCGCGTCGGATCGATCGGGTTTCGACTGATTCTGATGAGGGACATCTACCACACGACATCTATTGATTTTGAGGTGGATAGGACACACCCCACCCTGTCCATGGGAGAAAGCACGATGGTGGACTATTTGAAAAAAGTAAAACTGTCATAAAACACATATTCTGCATTTATGTGTTGGTTTATTTTTTCTCGGCCACTCAATTTCGAGAAGATAGAGATGTTCTACGTGCGGAAAAGTCCGTTTTAAGGTTTCAAAACTGTTTATTTTTTAGTTGTATTAAATTATAGCCAGGGTTTAATATATTTAAAACATATATAAATATGTCTATAGCGCCAGCAGAATAGTCGGGAGGACTTTTTATTTTAGGAGTGTTCGGTTTTATGACATAACTTAAACTATTATTTAATTAATCCCCTCTACTACAGTGAATTTCCTGGATGTGTTCTTGACCAAATCTCTCCAACCTTTAGGCGTATAAACTACTTCTTTTTTACGTTTCTCTTTTTCGATTAAGCTGAATGATCGATCACAGGGCAGTAATGATTTGCAATAAGAAACAGACAGCTCCGAAGCTGGCCGGTTTTTGACACAAAATGATATTCATACAACTCCATAAAGTGTTATATCTTCTATTATAAATCATGGAGCTGTCCAATTTTTATTTCAAACGATTCGGTGTCCCAAATATACTTAAATTAAAAAAGTGATTTTCGGAAAAAAAACTGGAGCTCACCGGTTTTTGCACCAAGCCCTTCAATTATTATTTTTTCAGTTGTTGCAGAGTCTTACAAAAAATTATTTAGTAAGATAAAAAATATTGGATAAATTCTTATCACCACGGTGTATATTTATTGTATGCCATATATAGTAAGAATAAATTTAATAGTATATGTTTTATATGGTAATTACTCAGTGTCATAATTGCTATTTTTTTTGTAATCACAATCAAATTAAAATTATAGGCAGAAAAGTTTCTTTATTTAATGTAGTTTAGTATGACTGTGAAGTGAGGTATTAAATAATATTGTTTTACTCCGTTTAAGTTGCTTAATGTTTTCCTTTTCATTAGTAAAGAAAGTGCAGGTTTAGAAACAAATCCATTAGTATAGTATTAATAGAGTATGTTTTGTATTGTCCTAAACATTCACGTAAATCTACTAACAAAGTAATAATTATACTTCGATATGAAAACAAAATTTGTAGTAGGAATCAGCGACGGCTCGTGGCGAAAACTTAGAGGGGTTCACAATTTTTTTTACTTGTGTTACATACAAGTACAAAATATTCATATTTTAAAATGGTAATAAATATACTTAATTTTGTTTTTATTGGTAAATTTTACTTACCATTTTGCAGGATATTTCTTGCATGTATATCTTACAAAAACACGGGTGTAGAGTGTTAATATAAACTAGGTACTTTATTATAAGTACCTAGTTTATATTAACTTGATAGTAACCAATATGTTAGTTTTATAGAACATACACAAATTAAACACAATGTTTAAATATAAAGTCCATTCTCCTTTGTTTGAGTTCTGCGAATTTATTGATGACTAAGTTATTAAAATCGGAAATCTCTTGCACCAATTTCTTTTCTATTGACAGCATGGCTAACGCAGACAATCGATCTTGATTTATAGTGCTTCTTAAAATTTTGTTATCATTTTAATATCGAAAAATTTATTTCTACTTCTGCAGTCAACATTTGAATTGTTACTATAATTTGGAGCAGATCATAGGTTGCTGAAAAAACTTTGTGTCGATTATATTCGATAATGAATTTCAGGCAGTGTACAGATCCAGATAGATTTCTAAAATCTGGTCTTTGGTAAATTATTTCTAGTATAGTTTGAAGTCTATACCAATCCACTATACCAATTTTCACCTAAAGGATTCCGCAGTTTTCAGAGCAAATAGTATAAATGGAAAACAAAACAAACTATTTTTTATTTTACAACCGCATAGCCAATCACATTTTTAAATAGTCTCTTAAAATCTCATTTTGTCCCTTTTGTAATTTGTGTTAAGTTGTCGGTATTGGGCCGCCGTTGTATTGTCGATTTGAGCCATCCGACACTTTTAACCTGATTTTTTCCTTCCAGTGTTAATTTTCTAAGAGTCTCTTAAATAATTCACATTACATTTACATATTTCTTCAGAATAACGTTTAGAAGAACATCTCGCTACTGTATCCGTTTTTCAGAATTATTTATAAATGTTCTAAATAAAATACTGAAATTGTCGAAATCGCCAATACTATCGACGAGACGTAAACATTGTATTCAACCTTTTAAACACATGTCTGGTAAGTTTCACAAACATGTGCACATGTGCAGTGCACTAACAAATCATATCGGCATATGAAATATGTGCCATATGGGATGAAAAGGTAGCGATTTTTAGTACCAATTAGGTGGACAGAGAGATACATAGAAAAGCATGCTTTTGTCGACAACACATTCGACTATACCACAGAACGATTGATTTTGCCAAATTGCTCGTGAAATCTGTAATTCTGGGGATTTTGCTTTATTTTAAAAATGGAAAGGAGTATATTCATGACACGTTAATTAAATAGTTAGTTTATAAATCAATGAATAGGAAATAAATCATAATTAGGTGTGATATTTTATTTTATTCGTTTTCTTTTTCTTTAGGGGGGAAGCACGTGCTCATGTGCTCTTATATAGGAGCAGCTACTGGTAGGAATACATAGAATAATTTTATTTCAATAATGTTCACTCCCACCATTTCTTTTAGCAAAGAAAATAACCTCTAGACAAGAACACATAAATTTAGGTATCGAAGAGGACGTTTAAAGCCAATGTCTATGGCAGGTTAGGTTTTATTGCTTAAAGAATTAAGTGGGTGTAGTTTTAATTCTTGTAAAGATTTAAAAATTCTGATCCAGCTCCCTGTAGAAAAATAAAATTAGGTAATACATTCTCGTAATCGAAGAACAAATAAAATAATTTAAATAGAACACAAAATAAATTACTTAAATAAATTTTCTTAGGTCTTAGGCATTCTGAAGTGGAGTTTTATTGATGATATCAAAGAAAGTATACAAAGAAAAATAATTAATATTTCAGCTTAACTTTTAAAGAACAGATTCTACTATTGCCTAGGTTATTCTTAACAAGTAAATTGAAAACATTTTGAAAATTTATTTTTATTTTATATATTTAAATAAACAATAACGTTCACATATAATCTCTTAACAACCGAATGCATAAGTATAATTAACCAATCAATCAATTAACCAATCAATCAGTTGAATTAGAACTGTCATTGGCATCAGCTCAGCAAGAAACCATTAATATAAAAATATACACCGTGTTTGACTGTCGAAAATATCTTTCTTCTATTAGACATATATCAATCACCATTTATATTTAAAGCTTCGTTTAGGTAATTCTAACAAGTATGTTACCTTTTAGATCGACCAGAGCTTCTTATAAATCTTTTAAATAACACCACTTATATACCTCGTCGCCGATTTCCGGTTTAAGAAAAAAACAAAACTTTCACAATTTGAATTTTGGTTTAATTAAAATATTTGTTGTAAGTATGTGTTTTCAATTCGAATGTTACATCATAACTGACTATGTGAATACAGAACACAGCATAGGTTTTAATATGTTCTGTCAGCACTTCTCCAAGAATCGAGATAAGGACTGCTAGCGCAGTTGCAAGGCGGCTGACATAATTCCTCCATCCCTAAATTGAGGCATATTTCAAGGAGTGAAAAATGCCTAAGTGCTGGGTTGCGGCTGGTCACTACCGGGTTCGTTGGTCGTCCTTCTTCTTCTTCGGATAAATGCATATGTGAAATATAGGCCAGTAAAAATTAAAATAATATATATTGGGATTGTCCAAAAAGTATTGGTCCATGTAGTTCGATTTGGAGTGAGATCGATAGGTATCAGACTTCGTTGTTGTTTCTGTAGCTCATGAATTTTGTCAAGTTCGACGTTTTCTAAATTTATTTTGGTTGGAGAAGGTACAGGTGAATTATGTTGAATAATTATTTCTGGTAGAAGCATTGGCTGGCCTTCACTGATTGACTTTTCATTAACATAAATCGATTCATTTGTTTGGAACTGACATCCAAAAGGTAGATTGATAAGATAGTTCCCTTGTAGTGTTGTAAGGTCCGTACGTTGGCATACCGTTCGTATTTTAGTGGGTTTTGGGAAAACCGTTATGTAATGTGATTCGTCGATTTGTTGCACCACAGTATCGGCGATTTGTATGGGTGTAACTACACAATTTTCGTGGGTGGACTCCAATCGTAATAATTCAAAGATGCAATCTTCTTTATTGATCCCGTTGATTAAATTATTTTCAGGGCAATAGTAGTCAGGGTGTAACTTGATACAAGGTATCGATGTATACTCGTAGAGGTTTTCGTTCATAACCAGATAGGTATTTTTTGGAACAATTGTTGTGAGGTTTTGGGTAGGAATCGAGTAAAGATGATAATAGGAAAATATTTGGGGGTAAATAATTGGGAAATAAGCCACGAAAACAATTTTTGTACCTGAGTAGTAAGCCTCAGTGTGAACTAAATTATAATACCTATGAGTATTTTTTGAATTGCGTGGAAAAATTAATTGATTGACTGTATTATATTTTATAATAGTATCTAAAATTGATTCTAGTTCATCGATTTTCAAAATGCTAGGGTGCAATGTACCTAATCTGGCGAAAGTGACTGAATTTTCAACATCACTTAATAATTGCAAAATTAGATTTAATGTCGAACTAATTTGAACTAAGGTATTTTTGATTTCCAGATAATGATTAAAGTCAAAAATAAATTTACTTAATTCTTTTCTCATTTTATTTAAAGCGGAAGTAATTACAATTTGGTTATTTCTAATTAATGTCATTGTTTTATTGAAATTATCAATCATTTGAGTGGTAAGAGAAATTTGTCTGTTTAATTTTTGAGTGATTCCTTTTTGATTATTTTGCAGATCGGAAATTGCTTGATCGTAACGAGCAGCATCATTTGCATCTAAGTTTCCAGAAATACTTTTGATTATGGTGCCTAATCCACGTTTAACCTAATAAGACCACGTTTAACTCTACCTGTAGGGCTTAGAGAATTGAATTTTTGTTCAGCTAATGTTAATTGATATTGCAGAGCTCTATCAAAATTACTTAATTCAAAATAGTATGATTGATTGAGGGTCTCGTTTATTGTAATAGTTATATTTATATATAGCTGTTTTAGTATTCTTATCTCATTTTCGATAGGGTCTAAGTCAAAATAGTGAATAAAGATGTGTGTATTGGATTTAACTTTGGCTGTACCTAATTTATACGGGAGAATCCCAGGATTCTTATTTAGGTTAGTTATCGTTAATTCCTGAAGCATGATCTTGGATATCACCAGGATCAGGATGAACAGTTGGTTCCTGTAACAATTTCTTTTTATTAGACCGGGCTCTTCTTAGATTTTGTTTATGTAATATATTACTAATAGTTTTTATTTTTATTTTCCTGTTTTCAATAACTTTGTCTCTAGAAAATTTTGGATTTAATTTATTACGATTTTTTGTGGTAATTTTCCTGTATGCGTCAGTGTCTGGTTCATATGTCAAAGGGTCATGACGATTCTGTCGTTCATTATGACTTTCAATAACATATTCTTTTTGTTGAGATAATTGTTCATTTAATTTTTTGTAAATTTCCTTAGTGGTTTCGCGATGTTCTTGCATATAATTATTCATTAATTGTTGATTTAAATTGATATCAAAGGGGTCTTTAGTATTTAAATGTCCGTTAATAATGTCAATAGGTTTCTGTTTGGTAATTGAATGTATGGAATTATTATAACCTAATATAGCATATGGCATTTGATTTAAAATATCGATTTTACCTTTATTTTTTGCTCGTATTACTCTTAAGTGTTCAATGATGGTGGAGTGAAATCTTTCGATTGGTCCGTTAGATTGGGGATTATTGACTGTAATATAATGAGTTTCAATTTTATGAATTTAAAAAAATTCTTATACTATGGAACTTTTTAATTCAGTTCCGTTATCCATAATTACAAGCGATGGTAACCCATGATGGGTCATGAAAATTAGAAAAGCTTTAACAACTTCTATACCCAACATACCTGCTAAGGGGTAAGCTTGAGCATATTTAGAAAAAGTATCGATGAGTGTCAAAAATTGTTGTCCTTGTGCCTGAAAGGTATCAATATGAACAATTTCGGTCTTGATGGTGTAGGAGTTATCATTAATTTTTGTTTAGGTGGATTTCTATCATATTTATTGGATTGGCAAATTTCGTAATTATTGATATAATTTGTAACATCGCTTTTTAAACCGGGCCAGTAATATGATCGTCTTATGCGAGTTTCAGTTTCTAAAATCCCTCTGTGATTGGTTTTACCTTCGTGATAATTTTTTATTGTATCTTTCTGTAAGTCTTTTTCTATAACATCCTGTAAAATGCTATTACACTTAATTAGTTTGTATGCTGAATTTTTAAACGTTTTTTGTAAAATTTCGCAAAGTTGCGGTCCGAATGTCTCATCTTTAAAATAAATACCGTACGTAAATTTTGGGTCTAAATAATTTTTGAAAAAATCAATTACATCTTTTTCTAATTCGAATACAGACAACTGGGCGGAAATTCGTTTTTTATTTGGAATTATTTGTCTAATTTCTGGTTTTGCAGGTGAATGTAAGACAAAAGTTATATCTAGTTGAAAATCGAATAAATTTAGTGCTTTTTCTGATATTGGAAGTTCCTGTATTGGATTTTCGTGACTTGTATGCACAGTGTCGCTTTCTTCTGGTTCCTCTGCAGAGATTGTCTCTTCGGAGTCTCTTCTTTTTGGTTCGTCTGCAGATATAGTTCCTTCTGTATCTGTAGTAGGTCTTCTTAATGCTGGTGGGCATGTTTCTTCAGTGACGTCTTCCATTCTTGGTTGTTCGCTGGCATTTGAAATTATTGATAGATTATCGGTATTATTAAATTTTAGTCCTGTGGTGTTCAAGGATTGATTATATTGATCCATAAATTCCAAGAATTCTTTTGTGTGTGTTTCACAATTTTGAATTTGCTGATAGGGCATAATTATTTCACCTTGTTTTTGAGTAACAGGAATTTTGGTTACCGTTGGAGTATGTGGACAAATTTCTAAATTTAATAAAAACTTATTGACCTGATTGCTGATAATGAATAGGAATAGAACAATTAGGTGTTACTAATTTTGAATTTACAAAATCTAATCGAGCATTTAAAAATTTTAAATTATCAAGTCCAATAAGTCCGTCATAAACGTTATGAAAATTAAAAAGATAAAATTTTAAATTTTCTTTTTGTTTAAATTCTGGAAAAATAGGAATTTCTGCGCAATATTTATGAGATGATGTTTGAAATAGCGCAGATACAGTAAAAGGTTCATAAGAAATTTTGTCATAATAATATTTTGAGGCAATTTCGGGATTTAAAAATGATTTAGTACTGCCTGTATCTAAAAGAAGTTTTAGAGGTGGTTTTGAAATTTGAATATATGGCAGCTCTTTTTTATTGGTCGAAATATCACTACTCTCACTAGAATGATATTCTATTATGTTTTCGTCGATCGAGTTCAGGTTCTCCTGAAAATTTTCGGATTGTTCTTCATCAGGATATGAATATTCATATGTCTGTTCTTCGTCATATGAATATTCAGGGTTATCAATTGGTTGGTTATCTAATTCGGCATTAAATAATTCTTCTGAAATAAATTTAGGCTTTTGACTATTATTTTGGAAAGAATTATTTTGAGTTTATTGTCTTAACTGTGATGTCGTATTTCTAGTCGATACACTCAATGGCGTTGGTTTATTTTTTTGATTGTTATTATCACTTGGTGGTTTCCAGACAATTTGTGGTCTGCCAAAAACTCATGAATTAGTCAAAAATCTTTGATGTGGTGAATTAGGATGTCTTTGAATATTTATTGGACCGCGTGGAAAGTTAGAACTTGTTGGTTGTTGTTGGTACATTATTGGTCTAGAAGGGCCACTCATTTGTGAAAATGAGGGGTCATAAAAGTTTTGTGAGTGATTAACAACAGGTTTTTCAAGTAAAACATTGGAATTTGGACAATAATGGAATTTGGAAAATGGAAGCTTGGGCAAGAGTTGTGGGTCTCATTGCACGAATTATAGGTCCTAAAGGCTCTCTTAATCCTGCCAAAAATGTTTTTAAAGCTTGTTTTGTAAAAAAACTACGTTTACATTGCCTTTCTGCAATATCGCAATGAAGGTCAATATAATTACAAATTGTATTTAGCAAATGAATAATCTTTTCGTGAAATTGATACGGTGTTTCATTTGGTTTTTGTCTTAAATTTACTAAATCTTGATTCAAGCAATTCTCGTCTCTTTGATCGCCAAAATTTTGAAGCAAAGCAGTTTTCATATCGTCCCAATTTGATGTGCCGTTTATTGCGACAATCTCTTCTGGTCTTCCCTCTAATTTATTTAAAATACCATTCATTAAAAGTGTATTTTGGAAATTATTAGCATTGTGTCTATCATAATAATGATTTAATATTGATTCCGAAGCACTAATGAATCTATGTAATTTATTTGGATTGCCATCAAAATTTAGAATAATTGATAGATTTTTAATATCTAAAATTGGTACTTGATCGTTCGGCATATTTAAATTATTTTCTAAAAAATTACTTTCACTACTCTTACTTATCGTTTTGATTTTTAATTGACTGAAAAACTTAACTAAGGTGTTCTCTAAATCCTGATTGTTTTCGCTTAAGGAATCAATGGATAAAGAGGAGTCTGACATGAACAAAAAAGACTACTTACAACATCGATGCCTGTGTTCTCGACGGCGGTTGCTGTCCTTAGGTTTTCCTCGATGGAGTCCTTGCGGTTAGCACTCAGTATATTGTTCCTTTTTTTGTGTAAGTCCGTTTTTTCGTTTAAGAATTAAAACTCACAGGTTTTTCATGATGAAAGTCCCACGAAAAATCCTACCGACTGCGCCACTTATATACCTCATCGCCGATTTTCGGTTTTTAAAAAAACAAAACTTTCACAATTTGAATTTAGGTTTAATTAAAATATTTGTTGTAAGTATGTGTTTTCAATTCGAATGTTACATCATAACTGACTATGTGAATACAGAACACAGCATAGGTTTTAATATGTTCTGTCAGCACTTCTCCAAGAATCGAGATAAGGACTGCTAGCGCAGTTGCAAGGCGGCTGACATAATTCACCCAAATTTATTTTACTTCATTGTGCTATTGGAATTTAATTTAGACATATACGTGCATATCTCTATTAACAGTTTCTTTTAGTATATATAGCTATTGACTGATTTATATAGAAAATTTTATATACATATATGGTATATACTTATATATGAATGTCTGACTTTTGACGAATGCGCCACGAATAACCCCAGTAGGATCTAAATTGCTCTAACTGAGACCGAAACTACCAGTGGGTAGTTATTACGTGATTTTTTGTATTATATATACGATATTGCAGTTAAATTCAATTTAAACCAGAACATTGTTATCATTATATAGTTCTACCCACTGTCCCTTGGAACCATATAGTTTTATTACATCTAAGTAAAATTCGAAATATAGTGAATTCACCAATTCAAGTGACTTTAAAGTTATTGGGATCATAAAATAGTGTATATTAGTACCAACAACCGTGTGGTGTTACTTATTTGTCACTTTAAAGTTTTTAGAATTGTGAAGTAGTTCGAAAGTAGCAGTCAATTTGTAGGGCTTCTACCTGATCCTTTAGAGTTGTCGACTATGCAGTGGTTTAGAGTAAAAATTACTTTTCCGTAACCCATAAACAATTCTTTAAATTGATTTTCATAAATCATTACGCATCAATAATTATAAAATCATTTTCTAAATATATGCCATATTTATTCACAAAGCATTGACGCCATTATGTTACATGAAAAGTTTTGATAACTGTTATAAATAATATTGTGTATAGTTTATTTCATCGCTATTTGCCAAATAAAAAATCCCAAGCGGCTCTTATCTCATACCCTGGATTGTTTTTATGGCTAGGCTCAGGTAGATTGTTCCGTTTATCGGCAACATAAGACAGTATTTTATTTGGCAAGTAGCGATGAAATGAATAGTACTTAAGACTACCAAAATAAAAATTTAATTCGTAATTATTCTTATTTAATTAACAAGGATATTTAATATACTGTTTCCAGAATTTTATACATTTTATGATTTTTATGAAACTTTTAGAACTATAGATATTAATAAAAAATTACATTGTAGTGAAAGAGCCTTAAAATACTCCTTGTATGTACAGAATAACGAATTAATATAATACAATAAGACTACCTGTAATATTGGGCATTTCAACTTGACTCTAAATTCATAAAATAAAAATTCAAATCAAGAAATTTACACAAGTGTATGGGATTGCTTTTCAGATAACATTTTATATAGAATTGACGGATGTGTCACCCACTTATATATTGACATATTTTAATATACATTACTGTAATAAAATTTATTTAATCATATATTTATAACTATTGTAACGTTATTTTGGAATGCCTTATCACCGCTTTTAGACCACTATATATAAACGTTACATATAATTATTATAGGTTGAAAAGAAATATATTTCAAAAAAATATATCTATAAATACATTCACCAACGATATAATTATTATTAACATGATACTGGCACCTCCGCCAGTATATACAACCACAATCCTATATATTATAATGGTTAAATCAGAATTGCAATTTTTTTATAACCACAATCAAATTAACATTATAGATAGAAGAGTTTCTTTATTTAATGTAGTTTAGTATGACACTCAAGTGAAGTATTAAATAATACTGTTTTCCTCTCTTTAATTTTCTTACTATTTTCCTATTCATTAATTAGTAAAGAAAGTGCAGATTTAGAAATTCATTAGTATAGTATTAATAGAGTATGTTTTGTGTTGTCCCAAACGTCCACGTAAATCTACTAACAAGGTACTAATTACACTTCGATATAAAAACAAAATTTGTAGTGGGAATACATACAGTAATTTTATTTCAAAAATAGTATCTAGTTCTATATAAAACATTTTATATAGAATTGACGGATATGTCACCCACTTATATATTGAACTCTTTTGATATACATACATTATTGTAACAACATTTATTTAATAATGTATTTATAACTATTGTAAATTTATTTTTGAAAGCCTTATCACCGCTTTTAGACAACTATACATATAACCGTTACATATAATTATTATGGGTTAAAAAGAAAGATATTTAAAAAAAATATATCTATAAATACATTCAAGTAACAACGATATATTATTAATATGTTACTGGCACCTCCGCCAATATATACAATCACAATCCTACATATATTATGGCTGAATTAGAATTACTATTTTTTATAATCACAATCAAATTAAAATTATAGGCAGAAGAGTTTCTTTATTTAATATAGTTTAATATGACTATCAAGTGAAGTATTAAATAATATTGTTTTTCTCTGTTTAGGTAATTTGCTTTCTATTTTCCTGTTCATTAGTAAAGAAAGTGCAAATTTAGAAACAAATCCATTAGTATAGTATTCATACAGTATATTTTGTGTTGTTTCAAACATCCACGTAAACCTAGTAACAAGGTAATAATTATACTTCGATATGAAAACAAAATTTGTAGTGGGAATGCATACAGTAATTTTATTACAAAAATAGTATCTAGTTCTATATAACATTTTATGTAGAATTGACGGAGGTGTCACCCACATATATATTCAAATATTTTGATATACATTACTGTAACAAAACTTATTTAATCATGTATTTATAACTATTGTAACGTTATTTTTGAATGCCTTATCACCGCTTTTAGACCACTATATATAACCGTTACATATAATTATTATAGGTTGAAAAGAAATATATTTCAAAAAAATATATCTATAAATACATTCAACAACGATATAATTATTATTAACATGATACTGACACCTCCGCCAATATATACAATCACACCTATATTATTATGGTTAAATCAGAATTGCTATTTTTTTATAATCACAATCAAATTAACATTATAGATAGAAAAGTTTCTTTATTTAATGTAGTTTAGTATGACACTTAAGTGAAGTATTAAATAATACTGTTTTCCTCTCTTTAATTTTCTTACTATTTTCCTGTTCATTAGTAAACAAAGTGCAGATTTAGAAACAAATCCATTAGTATAGTATTAATAGAATATGTTTTGTGTTGTCCCAAACGTCCACGTAAATCTACTAACAAGGTAATAATTACACTTTGATATAAAAACAAAATTTGTAGTGGGAATACATACAGTAATTTTATTTCAAAAATAGTATCTAGTTCTATGTAAAACATTTTATGTAGAATTGACGGATATGTCACCCACTTATATATTGAAAAATATTTTGATATACATTACTGTACAAAATTTATTTAATCATGTATTTATAAGTATTGTAACGTTTTTTTTTTAATGCCTTATCACCGCTTTTAGACAACTATATATAACCGATACATATAATTATTATGGGTTAAAAAGATAGATATTTCAAAAAATATATCTATAAATGCATTCAAGTAACAACGATACGAGTAACCATATTATTAACATGATACTGGCACCTTCGCCAATATATACAATCACAATCCTATATTATATGGCTCAATTAATGCCTGGCTCAGCTGAATCAATGAAAATATAGATGGAGAAGTAATATTTTTATTGTTCACATACGACAGTTTTTACATTTTGATTTGCTTTTAGCCTGTTGTGTATCGTATTCTTCAGAATATGCACAAAATAGGATTATCTGATAGGTGATTTGCAACATCATTATTAATACAAAAGGAAAACTAATTAGTACTTACATAGAACTGATTAGGGTAAAGTAATAAATAAAGGTATTTCTTATTGTAAATAAATATGTATACTGAGGGTCGATAGATGAAATGTCACTTCTGTGAATTGATAGAATTATTATAAAAAATTTTTATTTGTTATTCAGAACGATTCGTATTAGTTTATTTCTAAGAATTCTACCTCTCATATTCAACAATTCAGTTTAGAGATTTGGACAGATTAGTAGTTTGTCCTGCTAAATCAAAATAAACAAACCGTTATTCCTTATTTACCTTACTTAATATACCTTATTGCGTTGTTAATCTACATTTAAGCCTCTACTGGAGGGTTCAAGAACTTCTATTCAAGTTTTTGCCTCAGATATGGTAGAAATTTATATATATTTTTAAATATTAAATTTTTTTTCTTTCAATAATAGTTTTGGACATCGCTTCGTTAGTATGATAGACATGTATCTATGTTAGACTTTATGCAATGAGAATTGCTATGAAAAACTTTTACCAGTGTTACTTTCACCAGAAGTTGCGAATATCTTTATGGGTTATTTTAAACAGGAAGCTATTGAGTCATCTTCTATTAAAGCATTAGATTATCTCGTAAACGTCGATTTAGATATGTCGATTAAAATATTCCTGATTTGGCAGAATGAGAAAATACAAATTTTCTCCGAGATACAACTGCTATAATATATAATATATAATCGGAGTAATACTTACTTCTGTATTACTCCGATTTATTATGTAAGTGGATGTATGGTATTTTGAGATCTAATAGAACGGCACCAAATATTTTCTATAAAAAAAAACAAACTTTAATCCTAAAGGAAAAATATAGTTTATAACCCTTTTCACCTTAGATTTACGACCTCCTGCTTCTGTTCAAATGGTCGAGCAGAGTTTTCCTTGAATTTTCGAAATGTAGACTCTGATTAAATTCTACCTGGAAGAGTTATTCAACAAGATGTGACTACCGTAAAATCAGTTACAGATAGTAAACCAACACATGGCTTATGAATTCCTTTATTCGCCAGCTTCTTATTGCTACCTGGTTTTATGATATTCCTGGATATTTTCTCACAAATAATGGTCTAGGTATTTACCATAATCGCCTGTTAATAAATATGGTAAACTCAATAACAATTATGAATTGTATATACCAGTATACAAATATACATGAAATTTAACTTTTCCTTTATTTAGAGGAACAACAAAGTTAAAGTGATTAAATAATTGTATATTATGTGTATAGTTTAAACCAATGTTCAGTAATTTAAATTTTACTTAATGTCAATTTTGGAGTAGGTCGAAACCTTGTGTGTAAAATAACACTGACTTAGTTTTCCACAAAACACCAAAACACTATACACTACACTCGAACCGCGTTTCGCCAACGAAGTTGGCAGTATCTGGAGATGATTAAAACTCTAATTTTAATCATCTTAAGGAAGTGTAGTTTTAATCATCATAGAGTTTAATCATAGAATTAATCATCTCCATATGATGCCCACTTTCTTAGCGAAATGCGCATCGAGTGCAGTGTATAGTGTTTTGGTGTTTTGTGAGAAACTAAATCAGTGTTAATGTCAATAAATATATAGTGATTTTCGTCAACGTAATTTAGAAAAATAGAGCTCAATATACTCGATTAGGCTATTAAATATTTAATCCACCATAAAACAAAAAATAAATTATAGTCTGACATTTCGCATAGTGACTATAATAAATCTTATTCTAAGGTTATTGGTCTAGAATTGAGAGTTTGATAACTACTTGTCTAGTGAGTGAATTTTTTAGATAAATTACATACAAAATTGTTGAGTAAGTAGAATCAAATGTCATTTATCAACTTCAGATTAGACTAGCTGAACATTCTGAGCTGAGGATATAATTAATATTCGTGACAAATTTTATACAAATACCACAAAGTAGTCATCAACCCAAATTTTACAATCTGCATGATATTCAAGGTTCACAAGAATATTCTCATTGTGCCCTATTCCTCTGTTAAATAAATTAAGTAGCAGTTTATTTAATTAAGATCAAGATATTATTAGACAATATTTACCTTTACTTTGAGATGCACTAAATGAGGTTTTACATAAAAACACATTTAGTGCTCTCATCTCATGGCATATTATTTTCTTTAGGTATCGAAATTTCGCAATTAAATATGTATATAATAAAGCACACAGGTGAAATGCTAAATAGAGGAGATTACTAAATTACCGAAGAAAATTAAATTCCTGTTAAATTAAAATAATCTTAAATATCGAAATAATCTGATTTTTGGCATAATTAGTTACGTGATGATAATAATTTTAATCTGGACTGGAATAGAAAATTTGTTAAGCTATAACCTAGTAATTATAAATTGTGGTAAATCACTTAAGTTTTGGTTTATTTATTTATGTTTTTATTCAATTTGAATATATTATGATAAGAATAGCTGGAGTTATTAATTTCACGAATGATTTCCGTTCAAGGCTGTTGTTTATTAGTATCTGTAGTATTTTAATCATTCAAATAATGAAAATGAGCGTCGAACAGTATAATTAAAATTATTATTAATAGAATTAATAGAATTTTTATGAATAGATGGCAGACGATGAATTTTGAGATGATGATTTTTGAATGATGAAATGGAATTGCTAATTTTGCTTAAGAGGGTTTAATGGTAAATAAAATTGAGTTATAACCTTAAATTTTAATTTAGTACTAATGGGTAATTATTTATTCTAATATATTAATACTAGTACTATATACAGTGCGAATATTAAATAAGGTGGTCAGTTTTCATTGCAATAATATTTAAGCATTGAAACAATTTCAGAACAACTTCATATCTTATTAACTTATCATTATTATAAAGCAATGGATTATCTACTTTAGATAACAATTTAATAATAATTATAATCACATGTGTATTGACTTACTCGAATTGACTTAATAATTTCACGTTTTTCACATTCACTGCAACATGTAATTATATAATTAGTACTTATTTTAAAATTAGTATGTAATTATAAATGCAAATTGTGACAACCCTCTCAAAGTAATATTGAAATTTTTCTTGAACATTTCTTTTATTCATCAGCGACTCGTCCTAGTCGAAGGCGCATATAATTATTATAATTACCGATGGTTTTAATAATAAGATAATTGGCGTTATTATCTGCAAAGATAAATAATAGAGGAAACTTAACAAACGTAGTTTATGTCAAAGTTAATTATGCGGTTGAAAGAAGTATGCAAAAATTATCTTGCATCGTCGTTTCACAATTAATTCCTCGATTAGCAAAATAACTTCATTGAACAAACAGTTTATCTCGGAATTAATTTAATTATCATTAACGTAATCTGAACAATTACTCTTCCTGCTAATTTGATTAAAGTAAATAACGGTATATACCATTAATTATGCTTAACTGTACACATTTTATTGAAAACTAGAACTTTGAAATATATCATAAAAACATTTTAATGTATTCAAAATATAATTTTGAATAATTCATTCTAATAATTGTAATGCAATTTTATTCAAGTTTCATTATATTTTTATTTTGTGCCATTTATTCTTAAATTACTAAGATAAATCTCTTAAATATTTGATAATACTGACTCATTCAACAGTTAATAACCTAAACTCAATTCCATTCATGCACTTTGTTAATAAAATACGCATAAAAGTGAATTGAAATAAAAACTAAGTACAAAATGCCTCCGGTAGAGGAACCACAAACGTATTTTCATGAATAGCGAGTTCAGCAAATATATCTTGGTCAAGCCGTCGAAGAAGGAGATTGTGCTTCTTATTTTTTTATTTACATTTTTTTTTATTCCAATCTCAATTTTCAAAAATAAAGATTAACATCATGTGATAAGGTTTGCTTATTGTATTGTTCTTGATTATCAATTATGTTACAACAATTAGCTTAACAAATTTAATGGTAAATGAGAAATTCGAAAAGAACATATTTTTATTATAAATTTTACAGTACTCTGATATACAAAGCTATAAAAATTATCATATATATTTACGGAAAGTTAACTTATATTTTTTAAAGAAAATGAACTATACAGTCCAAAGAATTATGAAAAAAAGCAGCCATATTGTGGAAAACAGTTTTCTAGTCATTCTCATAGAGACAATTTTTGCTACACACAAAGTTCGCGTGTTCTAAGTAAAGTGCAATGTTAGATTTAGAACAGATGTAAAACGTTTTCCTGTCTTTCCTTCTTGGATAAATACTACATCTTCTACTAGTTTTGTGCCTTTTTGCCGGGTTTTCGACGGGTGCTGGCTGATATGGGTATAATTATCTAAGAATTCTGGGGTTTCTCTGCCTCTTGTATTCAGAGAATAATTGCATACCCAATTCTTTAAGAAATAGACGTTGTTTTATATTAAATTTTTTGGTGTTGCTTTTGTAAATTACTAGGAAATTTACTCCATCCGTGTTGAGGTATGAAAAAAATAAAGTTAGTTGCCATCGACGACTATTTCGTGCCACACTATAATTCGCCGACGATTCGTCCAAAACATCTACTCCACATTTTGTTATATTATAAAAGTGGTTTATTTCTGAAATGGTTTTACCTTTATGTTCTGTAATGATGTCGTCGTGGTGCAGGGTGGAGAAAAATATTATATTTTTATATTTTTTCGGAATATGTAATACCACTGTAATATTTTCGCGAAAGGAAGTGATGTATTTGACACACTTCTCTTGAATATATCAAGAAATTCCAGAGCAATTTCCTTTTTGTTTTCCTGACGGTGCCCACTAACGTAAGTTGGCGAACGTTTAACAGTTTTTCCATCAAGGGGATACCTCCACAAAACACTTCCAGTTTAAGTGTGGTGAGGTAAGTAATACCCCACAAAGCTTTAACAAACTATACTTCATCAACAGTATCAGACGTACAGCTGCCGCTACTTGTGTGAACTTGTCAATACCTAATTTGAAGCTACCTAATGGTAGATGGCGCCAAATGACACAGAACAGATTTTATCACCACAGATGTACTACGAAGGGAATATCATACCCCCCACCACACTGCCCGCGGTTAATAGTTTTAATTATCTTCAGATGATGCCAACTTTATTGACGAAACGCGCATCGAGTGTAGTGTATAGTATTTTAGTGTTTTGTAGAAAACTAATTTAGTATTAAATTAATTCTTAGTTTATTTTTATTTAGCCGTAGCCATCAAAGATGCATTTTTCAAGAAACTGGATGAAGTCATTCAGGAAGTTGGAAGTACAAGAGAACTAATCCTCTTAGGAGATTTTAATAGTAGAACAGGAAGTAAGCTTCAAGACTGTGTCGTTGGTCCATTTGGAGAGAAAAATATTAATGACAACGGAGAGCGTCTCATAGACCTTTGTACTTCAACTGAACTTAAAATTAACAACGGATTCTTCAGACACAAAACGATTCACAAGTATACATGGGAACAACATACTAGAAAACAAAAATCTATTATAGATTATATAATTACTAGACAAACAACAAAATTTCGAACGCAAGACGTGAGAGCTTACAGAGGTACAACTTGCAGATCGGACCACTATCTACTTAAAGCAAAAATATTTATATCAAGGTGGAGAGAAGAATGGGATGAAAGAAATAGCGATGAAAACTTAGAAGAGGCTGATTATCCACAGTACAACCTCGATAGCTTAACGGAAGAAAGAACTAGATATCTATACCAAAGCCGACCAGAGACTTAAATGAACCAAAAACATCTTTCTCAGAAACTTACCGAAATATCACCGAAAGCATACACAAAGCAGCCAATGAAGCTCTAGGAATAAAAGAAAGTAGAAAGAGCAATAAACCTTGATGGATCAAAGATATAGAAGATCTCGTTAAATTAAAAAAAGAACATTACATGAAATGGATGGATACAAAAAATCCAGAATATAAACAAGAATATGAGGAAGTAAGAAAATAAACAAGAAGAACAATCAATTTCAGAAAAAACGAAATGTGGGACAACAAATGCAAAGAAATTGACTCATATATTGGTGGTAGAAAATGTACGGAGTCTTAAAAATTTATAAAATCCGTAAAAAACACAGGTAGAGATAAAGTTAATATCCAAATAATACCTATACAACAATGGGTTGAACATTACCAAGCCCTTCTAACCGAAACAAGAAAAGAATACATGGAAGAGACAACACCGATAATAATTATTCAAGGAGAAAGAGTCTATATAAGTTAAAAAGACATAAGTGAGGATGTCAGGAAGCTCAAGAATGGAAAATCTTGTGGACCCGAAGGTATCTACGGTGAATTGCTGAAAAGTGGAACACCAAAACTATTTAGGATACTCACGTACATATTTAATGAATGTTTAAATGGACAAGAAGTTCCCAGAATATGGGGAGAAGCACACATGATCTCTATTCATAAAAAAGGCAACAAGGACAACTGTCAAAACTATAGAGGCATATCAATAACGAGCACGGTAAACCGACTATATGGAAGAATACTTCGAAATCTTATAGAAGAAGAATTTTGTGACGAAGAAGAACAACGTGGTTTTCGAGGAGGTAGGTCCTGTAATGACAATTTATTTTGTATGAAGCAAATCATTGAAAAAAGAACAGCCACAAACCAAGAAACTCATATTTTGTTTGTAGATCTAACAAAAGCGTATGATAATATACCATACGCTATGTATGTAAATTGTGGGAAACAATAATGGACACAAATATAAATCACACGAAAGTACGAAATCTGTATAAATATTCAAATTCCAGAATTAAAGTGGGGAACAAGCTATCCCGACATTTCCAAGTTACAAAAGGTTTGCGACAGGGATGTTGCATCTCACCCACTTTGTTCAAGATATATATCAAGAGAGCTCTGTGGAAATGGAAACAGAAATGCCACGGAATGGGAATACCTCTATCAAACTCAACCATTTCCACATTACAGTTTGCAGATGATCAAGCAGTACTGGCAGGTGACAAAGAAGATCTAGAATACATGACTAGGAAATTGAAAGAAACATATGAGGAATGGGGTCTGTAAATGTACACACAGAAAACAAAATATTTATGCATAGGCAATGACAAGAGTGACTTACAAATCAACGACTTGGAAACAATAGAAGGGTGCAACGAATATAAGTATTTGGAAACTATGTTTGATTCAACGGGATCAGACGATAAGGAGATACGAGCAAGAATAATTCAAGCAAAAAGAGCAATTGGGTGTTTAATGGCATTCTGTGGAACAAAAACATAAACAAAAGACGAAAATTTAATATTTACAACGCCCTAATAAAAAGCACCTTAATCCATGGGGCTGAAACATAGAGGCTTACGGACAGAAATAAGAGGAAGATTGAAGCTACGGAAATGGAGGCTCTGAGAAGATCGGCTTGCATATCAAGAATTCAAAAAATAAGAAACGATGAGGTACTTCGACAAATGGGACTTACAGACACTATAACCTGTGATATTGAAAGAAAACAGAAACAGAAAACGGTACGCTCACGTACACCGTATGATAGATTCTAGATTACCCAAACAAGCCATGACGTGGATACCAGCACATCGGAGAAAAAGAGGTAGACCAAAGAGAAGCTGGACAGAGGGAATAAGAAAAGCCATGAGTGCCTGTAACCTACAAGACGGCCAATCGGAAGATAGGAAGAAATATAGTATAGAAATCGGACAACGTCGCCGAACGTTCTAAACCGAACATATATATATATATATATATATATATATATATATATATATATATATATATATATATATATATATATATATATATATATATATATATATATATATATATATATATATATATATTGTGGCTGTTCTTTTTTCAATGATTTGCTTCATACAAAATAAATTGTCATTACAGGACCTACCTCCTCGAAAACCACGTTGTTCTTCTTCGTCACAAAATTCTTCTTCTATAAGATTTCGAAGTATTCTTCCATATAGTCGGTTTACCGTGCTCGTTATTGATATGCCTCTATAGTTTTGACAGTTGCCCTTGTTGCCTTTTTTATGAATAGAGATCATGTGTGCTTCTCCCCATATTCTGGGAACTTCTTGTCCATTTAAACATTCATTAAATATGTACGTGAGTATCCTAAATAGTTTTGGTGTTCCACTTTTCAGCAATTCACCGTAGATACCTTCGGGTCCACAAGATTTTCCATTCTTGAGCTTCCTGACATCCTCACTTATGTCTTTTTAACTTATATAGACTCTTTCTCCTTGAATAATTATTATCGGTATTGTCTCTTCCATGTATTCTTTTCTTGTTTCGGTTAGAAGGTCTTGGTAATGTTCAACCCATTGTTGTATAGGTATTATTTGGATATTAACTTTATCTCTACCTGTGTTTTTTACGGATTTTATAAATTTTTAAGACTCCGTACATTTTCTACCACCAATATATGAGTCAATTTATTTGCATTTGTTGTCCCACATTTCGTTTTTTCTGAAATTGATTGTTCTTCTTGTTTATCTTCTTACTTCCTCATATTCTTGTTTATATTCTGGATTTTTTGTATCCATCCATTTCATGTAATGTTCTTTTTTTAATTTAACGAGATCTTCTATATCTTTGATCCATCAAGGTTTATTGCTCTTTCTACTTTCTTTTATTCCTAGAGCTTCATTGGCTGCTTTGTGTATGCTTTCGGTGATATTTCGGTAAGTTTCTGAGAAAGATGTTTTTGGTTCATTTAAGTCTCTGGTCGGCTTTGGTATAGATATCTAGTTCTTTCTTCCGTTAAGCTATCGAGGTTGTACTGTGGATAATCAGCCTCTTCTAAGTTTTCATCGCTATTTCTTTCATCCCATTCTTCTCTCCACCTTGATATAAATATTTTTGCTTTAAGTAGATAGTGGTCCGATCTGCAAGTTGTACCTCTGTAAGCTCTCACGTCTTGCGTTCGAAATTTTGTTGTTTGTCTAGTAATTATATAATCTATAATAGATTTTTGTTTTCTAGTATGTTGTTCCCATGTATACTTGTGAATCGTTTTGTGTCTGAAGAATCCGTTGTTAATTTTAAGTTCAGTTGAAGTACAAAGGTCTATGAGACGCTCTCCGTTGTCATTAATATTTTTCTCTCCAAATGGACCAACGACACAGTCTTGAAGCTTACTTCCTGTTCTACTATTAAAATCTCCTAAGAGGATTAGTTCTCTTGTACTTCCAACTTCCTGAATGACTTCATCCAGTTTCTTGAAAAATGCATCTTTGATGGCTACGGCTAAATAAAAATAAACTAAGAATTAATTTAATACTAAATTAGTTTTCTACAAAACACTAAAATACTATACACTACACTCGATGCGCGTTTCGTCAATAAAGTTGGCATCATCTGAAGATAATTAAAACTATTAACCGCGGGCAGTGTGGTGGGGGGTATGATATTCCCTTCGTAGTACATCTGTGGTGATAAAATCTGTTCTGTGTCATTTGGCGCCATCTACCATTAGGTAGCTTCAAATTAGGTATTGACAAGTTCACACAAGTAGCGGCAGCTGTACGTCTGATACTGTTGATGAAGTATAGTTTGTTAAAGCTTTGTGGGGTATTACTTACCTCACCACACTTAAACTGGAAGTGTTTTGTGGAGGTATCCCCTTGATGGAAAAACTGTTAAACGTTCGCCAACTTACGTTAGTGGGCACCGTCAGGAAAACAAAAAGGAAATTGCTCTGGAATTTCTTGATATATTCAAGAGAAGTGTGTCAAATACATCACTTCCTTTCGCGAAAATATTACAGTGGTATTACATATTCCGAAAAAATATAAAAATATAATATTTTTCTCCACCCTGCACCACGACGACATCATTACAGAACATAAAGGTAAAACCATTTCAGAAATAAACCACTTTTATAATATAACAAAATGTGGAGTAGATGTTTTGGACGAATCGTCGGCGAATTATAGTGTGGCACGAAATAGTCGTCGATGGCAACTAACTTTATTTTTTTCATACCTCAACACGGATGGAGTAAATTTCCTAGTAATTTACAAAAGCAACACCAAAAAATTTAATATAAAACAACGTCTATTTCTTAAAGAATTGGGTATGCAATTATTCTCTGAATACAAGAGGCAGAGAAACCCCAGAATTCTTAGATAATTATACCCATATCAGCCAGCACCCGTCGAAAACCCGGCAAAAAGGCACAAAACTAGTAGAAGATGTAGTATTTATCCAAGAAGGAAAGGCAGGAAAACGTTTTACATCTGTTCTAAATCTAACATTGCACTTTACTTAGAACACGCGAACTTTGTGTGTAGCAAAAATTGTCTCTATGAGAATGACTAGAAAACTGTTTTCCACAATATGGCTGCTTTTTTTCATAATTCTTTGGACTGTATAGTTCATTTTCTTTAAAAAATATAAGTTAACTTTCCGTAAATATATATGATAATTTTTATAGCTTTGTATATCAGAGTACTGTAAAATTTATAATAAAAATATGTTCTTTTCGAATTTCTCATTTACCATTAAATTTGTTAAGCTAATTGTTGTAACATAATTGATAATCAAGAACAATACAATAAGCAAACCTTATCACATGATGTTAATCTTTATTTTTGAAAATTGAGATTGGAATAAAAAAAAATGTAAATAAAAAAATAAGAAGCACAATCTCCTTCTTCGACGGCTTGACCAAGATATATTTGCTGAACTCGCTATTCATGAAAATACGTTTGTGGTTCCTCTACCGGAGGCATTTTGTACTTAGTTTTTATTTCAATTCACTTTTATGCGTATTTTATTAACAAAGTGCATGAATGGAATTGAGTTTAGGTTATTAACTGTTGAATGAGTCAGTATTATCAAATATTTAAGAGATTTATCTTAGTAATTTAAGAATAAATGGCACAAAATAAAAATATAATGAAACTTGAATAAAATTGCATTACAATTATTAGAATGAATTATTCAAAATTATATTTTGAATACATTAAAATGTTTTTATGATATATTTCAAAGTTCTAGTTTTCAATAAAATGTGTACAGTTAAGCATAATTAATGGTATATACCGTTATTTACTTTAATCAAATTAGCAGGAAGAGTAATTGTTCAGATTACGTTAATGATAATTAAATTAATTCCGAGATAAACTGTTTGTTCAATGAAGTTATTTTGCTAATCGAGGAATTAATTGTGAAACGACGATGCAAGATAATTTTTGCATACTTCTTTCAACCGCATAATTAACTTTGACATAAACTACGTTTGTTAAGTTTCCTCTATTATTTATCTTTGCAGATAATAACGCCAATTATCTTATTATTAAAACCATCGGTAATTATAATAATTATATGCGCCTTCGACTAGGACGAGTCGCTGATGAATAAAAGAAATGTTCAAGAAAAATTTCAATATTACTTTGAGAGGGTTGTCACAATTTGCATTTATAATTACATACTAATTTTAAAATAAGTACTAATTATATAATTACATGTTGCAGTGAATGTGAAAAACGTGAAATTATTAAGTCAATTCGAGTAAGTCAATACACATGTGATTATAATTATTATTAAATTGTTATCTAAAGTAGATAATCCATTGCTTTATAATAATGATAAGTTAATAAGATATGAAGTTGTTCTGAAATTGTTTCAATGCTTAAATATTATTGCAATGAAAACTGACCACCTTATTTAATATTCGCACTGTATATAGTACTAGTATTAATATATTAGAATAAATAATTACCCATTAGTACTAAATTAAAATTTAAGGTTATAACTCAATTTTATTTACCATTAAACCCTCTTAAGCAAAATTAGCAATTCCATTTCATCATTCAAAAATCATCATCTCAAAATTCATCGTCTGCCATCTATTCATAAAAATTCTATTAATTCTATTAATAATAATTTTAATTATACTGTTCGACGCTCATTTTCATTATTTGAATGATTAAAATACTACAGATACTAATAAACAACAGCCTTGAACGGAAATCATTCGTGAAATTAATAACTCCAGCTATTCTTATCATAATATATTCAAATTGAATAAAAACATAAATAAATAAACCAAAACTTAAGTGATTTACCACAATTTATAATTACTAGGTTATAGCTTAACAAATTTTCTATTCCAGTCCAGATTAAAATTATTATCATCACGTAACTAATTATGCCAAAAATCAGATTATTTCGATACTTAAGATTATTTTAATTTAACAGGAATTTAATTTTCTTCAGTAATTTAGTAATCTCCTCTATTTAGCATTTCACCTGTGTGCTTTATTATATACATATTTAATTGCGAAATTTCGATACCTAAAGAAAATAATATGCCATGAGATGAGAGCACTAAATGTGTTTTTATGTAAAACCTCATTTAGTGCATCTCAAAGTAAAGGTAAATATTGTCTAATAATATCTTGATCTTAATTAAATAAACTGCTACTTAATTTATTTAACAGAGGAATAGGGCACAATGAGAATATTCTTGTGAACCTTGAATATCATGCAGATTGTAAAATTTGGGTTGATGACTACTTTGTGGTATTTGTATAAAATTTGTCACGAATATTAATTATATCCTCAGCTCAGAATGTTCAGCTAGTCTAATCTGAAGTTGATAAATGACATTTGATTCTACTTACTCAACAATTTTGTATGTAATTTATCTAAAAAATTCACTCACTAGACAAGTAGTTATCAAACTCTCAATTCTAGACCAATAACCTTAGAATAAGATTTATTATAGTCACTATGCGAAATGTCAGACTATAATTTATTTTTTGTTTTATGGTGGATTAAATATTTAATAGCCTAATCGAGTATATTGAGCTCTATTTTTCTAAATTACGTTGACGAAAATCACTATATATTTATTGACATTAACACTGATTTAGTTTCTCACAAAACACCAAAACACTATACACTGCACTCGATGCGCATTTCGCTAACAAAGTTGGCATCATATGGAGATGATTAATTCTATGATTAAACTCTATGATGATTAAAACTACACTTCCTTAAGATGATTAAAATTAGAGTTTTAATCATCTCCAGATACTGCCAACTTCGTTGGCGAAACGCGGTTCGAGTGTAGTGTATAGTGTTTTGGTGTTTTGTGGAACACTAAGTCAGTGTTATTTTACACACAAGGTTTCGACCTACTCCAAAATTGACATTAAGTAAAATTTAAATTACTGAACATTGGTTTAAACTATACACATAATATACAATTATTTAATCACTTTAACTTTGTTGTTCCTCTAAATAAAGGAAAAGTTAAATTTCATGTATATTTGTATACTGGTATATAAATTCATAATTGTTATTGAGTTTACCATATTTATTAACAGGCGATTATGGTAAATACCTAGACCATTATTTAGAACGTTCTAAACCGAACATATATATATATATATATATATATATATATATATATATATATATATATATATATATATATATATATATATACATATATATATATATATATATATATATATATATATATATATATATATATATATATATATATATATATATATATATTATGTTTATTTTGTAATTAACCTAATCGGTCAAACAGTATAGTCATTGATATTCTTCTCTTAGTTGCTTGGTTAATTTCTAAGCAAATACTGTTCGTATTATGAATTATTAGAAAAGTTGACATAACAAGGAACACACGAATCATGTTCTGAAAAATTTTGGATATAACATAATTTGGGAAGAGAATTTAATTTACGAAATTAACTTACGAAAGTTCAATGTACTTTTTTTAATATAAGAACAATACTTCTCACCGTTACCACCTAGACAGAAATTACAACTAGAAGGTTCACTCTAAGCTCTGCCCCCTAAGTTTCCCTCCTTACCCCGTCACGTCGTTCAGCGAGAATTAGCTAACTAGCACGTGGCACATGCATATTATCATACGAAGTATCCTGCATATACTAAAAAAGGCCGCCGTTTAACAGCTGCATGGCAGCAAGTCTGCAGAGGAACTATTCACAGCAAAATATAAAAGGAAATAGTACAAAATAACTTTTTTAAAATTTGTGATAGTTTCTGCATCAATTATTCTTTATTTTCTCATATTCTTTATTTTAGATTTCATATATAAAAAATTTAAAAACAAAGCAATTTTTTTTCTTACTTTACATTAATATCATGTTTATTTCATAAACTAGAGCCAATCAAGAAAAGGTAATGCTATTTTCAGCATCAGGGGCAACAAATGTACTCATAATCGACTCTTAAATTCCTGGCAACAAATTGAGTGTTCCCCAGTATAATCGATTTAGTTCATTGTACATATATATAAAAATTAATTAAGTTTTCTTACAGTTTTTTTATAATTAGTCAAATATCAGTGAAAACCCATAAAATAATGGAAATAATACCTTATTTTTGTTTAAAAATTTTGATATGCATATAATATCTCTCTAATATTAAACGTTTTCAATAATGAGAGACTAATAGCTTTGTTAGCTTTATAATATATTACAATATAAATGAGATATATATATATATATATATATATATATATATATATATATATATATATATATATATATATACACATATATATATATATATATATATATATATATATATATATTATAAAGCTAACAAAGCAATTAGTCTCTCATTATTGAAAACGTTTAATATTAGAGAGATATTATATCAAAATTGTTAAACAAAAATAAGATATTATTTCCATTATTTTATGGGTTTTCACTGATATTTGACTAATTATAAAAAAACTGTAAGAAAACTTAATTAATTTTTATAACGCCAAGTATGGAAATTTGGTAATAGAAGTAATATTAATATTGAGCAATTAAAATTATCGTTGTATAAATTAGCAAACACACTATTTGTCTGCTAATTTTACATGTACTGCTCGTTGCAGTTGGTACAAAACCCACCGAACATTCTCATATGGCAGACATAATCCGGTATACTTGCACTGATGATTCCTAATAAGAATGAAATCGGTACATGCAGTTCCGGAACTAGTCTGTTGTAACTGAGAATTAATTAGATGGCAATAATTCCTTATAGTAATCATTGTTTATATAAAGTAAATATATCGCCATCAGGAATAGACATTACAATATTATCGAAATTGAAAGATATCTTGATAAATATTACAATATCACAAGCTAACATCATGTTAACTGTTGACTAATATATAAATATACTATTTTTTTTCTACTTCTAACAATATTGGTTACTAATCGTACTGATTACTTAACTTTAAATTTTCATTGAGAATTAAATTAATATATTTCTCGAAATGGTTGTTATGTACCTAATCTTCCATTAGTTTGATGCACCATACGTGTAAAAAATATGCTCTTTTAAACAGTGACGATGATAGTAAAATATTTATCTCAAAAAATGCGAGTTTATAGAAAAAATAGACCCGCTTTTGCATTTTTTTCTTACTTGAGGGTATTTTTACTTGCATTAATTTTATCGAACTTGTTTCAACTTTTACATACTGACTATAGATGTCATTATTCGAACATGAAACAAATATATATCGTTTTTCGATATATGAGGTACTGAAAAATAAAAATTGAATTCGGTACATGAAACAAAATATTTAAATGTAAGTTTCTCTTACTGAGTAAAGAAATAGGAAGAAAAAATAATTTAATAACACAAAATTATTAACGAGATATGCTTTTATTATGTGAATTAAATGACTTTTTCCTTTTATTTAATTACAAGTTACGTAAAATATATTGTGGCCTTCAATTATTGTTATACGAATTATGAATAATTTAATTTATTGTCAGTTATTAAAAAAAAATTATGAAAGAAGTTTAACAAAATAAATTAATTTAAGAAAACGCTAAGCGTTAATAATTTAATTTAAAATATTCAGAAAACGGTATGATGTAGCTTTACTTCGTAATATTCTGCTTCTTATACATAATTTCTAATTTCCAAGAACTGCATACTGCATTTCTTATACAATTGGATTTAATTGGCAGTTCTTCTCGATAATAACATGTCATTTCATACTATTCTATGGATAAAAAATACGATGAGTACCTATACGAACTTTATTTTCAACTAACATATTGCGGTTTCAAGAGTTTTTCTCGGAATGCATCGACATACAATTCATTTAGTAGTAGTAATTAGTAATTAGCCGGCAAAATAGACCAATCGTTTTCTCTCCGAGCCTATATATGGCAACAAACAAAGTAACGAGTCATAAATGTACTTAGATTAATTATCTACTTATTATTAAACTAAAATGCTGATCAGGTTGCGGGATATATTATCGCCAACAATTTACAGCGAGCGGCTTAATGCTATGCAATAATTTCAAATATCTGATACTCTGTATGTAATATTTATCTCTGTATGTAAAAAACCTAGATATATTTATATCTAGGTTCAGTGGGTCTAACGTCTATTGTGTATTGTTTATAATTAATACAAAATTTATTTTTAATGTAAACACAATAAATTTCGGATATATAAAAATGCCTAAATAATTTCTTGCGTGATTTCTGTCAGAAATAACATGACACTTAGCTTTTACGAGGCACTGTCTAAAATATTAGCTGATATACTAATAATAAACTTAATTAATTTTGTTTTATCAAACGACAGATGCAAAATAAAAACAACGCTTAATAGATATTTCGGATGCGCACTGTATATACGAGTGTACCGTGTTCAAAATTCTAAAAAACCTTCTTCCAGGCTGGTGGTGGATTTTAAAATATTCGTCGGAGCCAATATCAATATTTTTTTTTTTTTGTTAAAATTTGTCAAACAGTTCTTGTGAAATTTTCTTATAATCTTTACCAATTTTTATATTATGGTTTTCGCCACAGAGCACAAAATTTACATGATTAATGTCTATTATTGAACTGGTGCGTTAGTCATGGTATTTCGGAATGTAATCATCACTTATGTTTGGGCAATTTTCGGGAACATTTCCTAGGCTTAGCCCTAATACCAAATGAAGTCCTTCTTCCTTCAAGTCCCCTCCTCTACCTTGAATTTTAAACGTGTGTGAAGAAATTGAACTTTTTTGTGGGCCATGCCATACGATCTTAAAGAACTTAAATATATAGTTTATTCATGGCTTTTTGCCAAATAAAAAATCCCAAGTGGCTCTTATCTCATACCGTCGCTTGTTTTATAGCTAGGCTCAGGTAGACTGTTCCGTTTATCGGAAAGATAAGAGAGTTTTTATTTGACAAATAGCGATGAAATGAATAGTACATCCGATAGGAAGCAATAATACCAAGCTCTGCTGACAAGCCACTTCTCATCTTGTGTACTGACAGTGATTTGTTAATAATTTAATGAATTACGATTTGTTAAAACTAGCATTTTTTTTTCTTAAAAAATGTAGTCTTATTTTTCGGAGTACACTGGTTTTAACCCTATATATAATTCAATCAAGTTCACTACTATTGAAGCACTACGTAATTTTTACATGTACCTCCAAAAACAGATATTAGGAAGAGGAGAATGAACAGAAATGATTCAACTATCTTCCTTAACAGGAAATCAACGTCAAATTTAATATCACATTCTTTTCAAAAACTATTGTTACCATCTAGAATTATTTTATTGTAAATAATCGGTTAAGTATATCTTATTTTGGTGTTCACCACATATCGGTTTATTATACTTCGTGCAGTACGTTGTCGTCGTTCTCTTTTTTGGTAAGGACAATAAGTACAATATTTTCTTAGTCGAGTTTGGCTTGTAGATATAGGTATTCATTTTCTTGATTGGTGTCTCTTCTCAACTCAGGAGCGATTGTAATTTTTAATCTTCTGCTGAAAGAATGAGATAATAGACAACTGGCTACTGAACTCGAACATGAAGTCTAACATAAACAACATAACTATTTATTGCAGCAATGTTCTACATATTGTAAAAATTCGTTAATGGTCATCTTCTAGATTTGCGTGACACGTACATGTTTCGGCACATCCAATCAAAGGTATCAACTCTAAACTTTGAATCATTATATGTCATGATGATTTCAGGTTCTTCCATTGAAGGATTGATTGCATTATCATCATGCATTGATGACAGAAATGTTTCAAGTTTATTTTTTGCGGGCCAATTAAAAAACTAACCTCGAAAAACGCAGATAAAGTCAAAAGCACATCGGTTCATACCGGGATATTGTGGATTACTAATCAATGAACGAATAAATTAGGGCTATGACAATTTTCCAGCTAATTGAGAAGGCGAGGCGTGACTAGAACTTGCGCGTAAACCTTACAGTACGTAAGATTTACATGCGCTGCTTATCCAGGGTTAAGGCCGATCCCAGACGCTCAGGTCACACTACGCTTACCATTCGCTCACAGTTAAAGATTTAGGGTGGTATTCACATTATACATTCAATTGGCGCTCATTTTTAATCAGTATGAAACATGTCAACACATTCCTATAGTAAGATGAATAAATTTTCTATAAGTGATTTGCCTGCAATTGCCATATGCTTGGATGATGAAGAGCAATAATACAAGAAATTCAGGAAGATATGGGTTCATGATATTTGGAGAATTGTTCAGTCTATATAAAGGCCTTGTAGGCGATGAAAACAAATTTTTCCAATATTTTCTCATGACAAAACATACATTTCAATTCATTTTGGATAAAATTACAACACACTGACGCAAAGGTTCGTTCACGGCTCGTTCAAAATATCCGCGGGAAGAGAGACCGCGGTCAAATATCGTGAGCGTACAGTGAGCGAAGCGCAAAATATGAATATTTCCATTTAAATAGCACGTCACAATATTTTATCGCACTTTGTGGGGAGCGTGAGCGGAGCGTGATCTGAACTACAGTGTGAATCGGCCTTTAACATATGCGAATGTGGAGCATTGATAATCATCATATTTTTGTTAAGTCTTCATTACATCTGTATAAAATTGGTGTTTTCATGATAGTTCCACCAAACATCGATTTCGATACGTTGCCTTGAAAAATCACCTTGACAATAATGAATGAATTTTAGAATTATCTACTTAATAATAATAATATTAAGTTAAGTATTGAGGTAATATTTAGATGCGTAGCCTAAAAATTATCACTCTCCCTATTAACTAAGAACATAAATAACTCTGACTATATCAGAGAAAGGTACCAATGCCATATCTTAGACTTATTCTGAATAGCACATATACAGTAGAGCTAATAGTTATAAACTAATTGTTTCAAAACAGAGGATAGCATGTAAAGTACTCGTATCTAAGTAATACTTCACTAATTAATGAAATTAACATAAATACTTTATAGATGATACTCCTACATTGCATAACATTAGGCTATTCTATGCTTAAAAATTGTAGCAAAAGTTTCTTCACATGATTCGTATAATCTGCTAGCTTATAATAGCGTAGCCTAAGTTCTAAAGCAAGAACAAAGTTAGTGTGGGGATGAATTTTCAAATCGATTTCACTAAATAGGAGAGAAAAAGGTACTACGAAAAAAGGCTACTATCACAAAATTATGAAATTATAAAATTATAAAAAATTACGTTTTAGGCAAGTATTTCACAAAGCTATCGCTAACAATACAATTCAATCTTGACATAGTAAATCAAAGAATGAGGAAGATAGGGAGGAAAATATTAAGAATTTGTGAAATATATTCGCGAATTTTTGAGGTTGCAGAACATGAGTATAAAGAAAATCTCATCCCTCATAGGAATACAGAACCGTGTATTAGAATATAACCGTATGTTATATCCTAGCGCCAGAAGATAATTTCATGATAGTTGACTTGGCCATTTCCGGCCAATATTTATGCAATATAACATGTTCTATAGTCTATGGAATCTGATAATGGTGGTCAGCTATCCTATCTATTCTTGCAAAGTAGATGGTACCGTCGCCTAGAGAAGTAGTTGTCTATAGTTGATCAACGTTCTTCCAAGATAGATTCAACCTCCTGTTCATAGTTTCCACAGAGAGGAGTAGCATTCAGTTCAAAGATATTTCTTTGATTGACAGTATCCAGTTAGAATTCTCATTAGAAGATCTAAATTCTCCCTCTATATTCCTGCCAGGAAACTTTGTGCTGTATTTCGATTATAGTATTTTAAAACTTCATTAGCAAATTAACAGCTTTTTGTTTCATCGCATAGCTTCATAAATTCCCTATGAATATCATCTCCAATTATTTGTTTCATTGCTGACGTCGATAGTGCGGGGCAGGTCCATGAATATTTATAATTAGACTAGTAGTTATCCTAGCCAATCTGTTAGCTTCCTTAATTGTTTTGAGTGCTATTTGTCTTGATATCTGCCTCTTTACTAGCTATAATATCCACTAGCTTCGTTTGTACTATTCCGGCACGACAATCTAAATGCCATTAAATTTTATATGTATGTTTCTCTCGCTCAACATTAGGTCGCAGGAGTTACTCCTGTAAATACTAAGGGCCATCAACATGGCCTTAGTATCTGTGAAAATAAATGGATGGTTTTTCTACTTTCGTCAGGGGTTTCTTATCTCCTGATTAGAAATTTCTCTGGTCGCCTGTAGTACCCCCTTAACGTCAGTTTGATATATTGACGTGGCATGGACAATCGGTGATTCACAGTGCTATAACGTTAATACATTGATTCTTTGTAACTTAACTGCTCCATATATTAGCATTAGCCTCACAACAGCCGTATATATCCAAAAGGTGGTCTTGAAGATATATCCTCATGATGTTGATATCACTCGACGATACTGAATTCCGCAGCTAATTCAAGTTAGTCGAAAATTGCGCACAGATACTTCTTCTTCTTCCTTCTTCTAAAGTAGGTCTATGACCTGTTCCTCTTCGATGAATATCATCGGTAGTATGAGCTAGATCTATTTTTACAGACGGTAGGCAGCTAACCTCGGGCCCTCTATCCCTCTTTCTTCCGGGCTTAGGACCGGCAACAGTAGTATTGGGCTACTCAATCCACCCAGCAGCACTGCAGGCTGAAACGGCAACGGCACGCGGTGTTTTCAAGCAAGTAACCCATCCAAGTCTACGCAAGTAACCCATCCAACTACGCCCAAGGTTGCTTGACTTCGGTGATCGGACGAGGATCGATGTTTAATATGGGATGTCCGTTTCCCGCACAGAAGATATTTGACCTCACTTAATAATTTGAACGTTGTCCTTTGTAGCTGCAGTATGTTTAGGTTCTCCAACTTTCTTTTCTCTGTGCATAAAACAAGCTCCATCTTATTTAGATTTACAGAGAGTGTGGTTCACGTATCAGCTTACAATAGTTGTCAGGTTATTTTGGATTAATTCGCAAATTCACCATCAAAATGTACGGTTATCAGAATGACCAAGTCATCCGCCTAATCTACTATAAAATAACCAGCTTCTCTCGGAAGTTTCAAGAGTCTACCTACTACTACCATGTTCCATAGTAGAGATTATATAGTACACCACATTAAAAACAACTTCTTATTGCCATGCACTTCAATTCCACATTGTCTACATTTATTTGGCCTGCCCTCCATTCTATAGAATATTTAACTCACTCATCTAGTGTCAATGAAATAACACGGTGTTAATTATGACGCCTACTTTACATCTAAAGGATGTTTTATCAAAGACACCCTCTATATCAATGAATGCTATCAGCGTGAGTATGTTCATATCCAGTGTTATTTTCATTCAGCTGCTTACCTCACAGAGTACCGAATATGTGATCTACATGAATAATAACGACTAAGCAATGTAGACATGGGCAATATTGTAAGTTTCTTGAGTTTCCTCTGGAAAATTCACTTTTGTCCTGTAGAAAATGTTGCATAACTATCGTCACTTGCTTCCAGCTTCGTCCAAACTCGTTTTAGTTCTGGAAACCCTTTGGCCGTGAAAATAATGTTATCATATTCCTAATAATTTATTAATCCAGATTATACAGTCATTTATGAATCTCTTTTCCATCCACCTGCAATTTTAGACTTAAATGAAATGAAGCCTCCAGGAGTAATACCAATAAGCACCTTAATAAACCCCCTTTTGTCCATTTCTATCTATTTATTGCATTGTTATAATTTTCAAGCTGCCGTAGGAAATCGATAAAATTTGTATTTACTGTTTCTTCGGGTATTACTGCAAATGACAACACAGCAACTATAACGGCCCATTTTTAGATTCGTTTACGAATTAACTTCTATAAACACATATATGATCTGACAGCCCACTACTGACAGCCTACTTTTATGCACTTTGTGTCCACTACAAGCGCTGTCATCGACCCCACCGACTTCTTTACCCCCACTATATACTCTGCACACAACGAATAGATTACAGTAGTCTTAATATTCCTGCGCATAATTATTCTAATTCTTTTAATAAGTGACACGTGAGGCAATAAGCCGATTTGGTAAAACATTACTTTCATCTCTCTTTATCCCACAGGTACCAATCCAGAAGCGTATTATATACTAAAAAATAAAACCAATAATACTGCGTAATTAAAGAAATATTGTGATATAACTTATACATTAAGAATAATGAGCACTATGAGTATAACCTTTTTTGAAAAGTCTATTCATTCACATGTATTATATATCCGACATGGTATACATTAGAAGACTGCTTTTTGATAGACTAAGAATGGTTTAAAAAAAAATTGATTTCTTGAGTTAATTCAATTTACGGGATATTTAGTCATGTTATACGCCTGTATAATTATAAATATTATTTAATGGAAACGCAATTTTCACTGAAACAACGTTACAGTGATGTTGAATTACAGTGATGTTACTTTATCTGATAAGATTATATCTAGTCTCAGCAGTTTTAAATTAAGAATAAACGCCATCACGGCATACGGTTTTTCCTTAGTCCATAATTTTAGAGTAGCCGGTCTTACCGTCCTTCCGACACCTAAATGCTTATTAAAATTTTCTAAATGAATATTGGTACATTACAAAACAGTCGCTAAATTGGCCCATTTCCATAATTGCCAAAGCCAATATTCATTATACAGTCCTTGTAACTGTTATTATGCTATTACCTCAAATTGTTGTCGGTAGGTTTTTTACCTTTTTTGCATGGCGTATATTTTTAATAAAGCCGCGACGCTGACTCAAGCCTGGTTGTCTTGCATATTTTTTAAATTACTTTGCCGCATTATGTCGTGGAGCGGTTAGTTTTTATCATTAACGATATGAAATTTAGATCAATTAGAGAAGAAGGTTTTTCAAAGTCAGGAATTTTTTATGTTGACATATAAAGACGTTTTGTGGTGCAGTAATTCTGTTCATAAATTGCTGTAATGGGGCGATTACGTTGCAATTAGTATGTAACAGAATGCTTCAAGCCGTTTTAACGATAAAAGATGATTAAAATACGTACCTGTTCTCGTTCAGTTAAAGTGTTTTCCGAATATGCATTCATATCGTACGTTAGATAAAAAAATATAAACATAAACCATTAAAACCACTACATAATTTGTTATTTTGCTAGTACGCCTATTATTTTTGATGTGTTTAAAATAAATAAATTATATTGGCACACTGTTGGAAATATTCAGGAGTAAAATTTTGCTACTTTGAATTATAATAATATTAATAACAATAAATGTATTTACCATAATAACCATAATAAATGCAGAAAACACATAATACACATTAATAATAATAAAAGAAAAACGTTCGATACAAACTCCTCAAGAAAAGTTGAGTACTCGTTCTTACACATAAATCTAAATTGATAGTTTACTTAAATAGTAAACATGTATAGTATAACACAGCCAATATTGTATCGGTTAATAGTAAGAATCATTTTCTAGCAACTACGAATAACTATTAAAATAGGAGATAATTAATAAGACATAAGAATTTTGTTATTAAGGACTATTAAGATTTACTAAAAACTATTTTGTGGAATATGGAAACATTGTACAATATTTGAATATTCCTTTCAAATACTGCACAATATTTTAAAGAAAATAAATAGAAAATGTATAGAAACTAAAAATAAAGAATATCAGTGCCTACATTTGCATTAAAATCGGTATTAATTTCCTGCTATAACTACTATTTATTTATTTATAAGTATTTGGTTAAGACAGTATTTAAGGTCAATGCTTAATATTGATTTTAGTATCTACATACATATTTTATGACAGAGTTACACTGGGTAATATTTTTACGGGATATATTTAGATTGAATTTATTTATAAAATTATGATAGCTTAACCAACAATCACGTTGAAGACTAAATTGCATGCAGTAGTATTAACACTGAGTAGTTCATTATGTATTGTAATATTTAAATGTGGAAGACAATTTTGATGTTGTCGTTTTTTACCAAAAAGTGTTATATTCAACTTTAACATTATTATTAATCGCTAACGAATGATTATTAGAATCAATAATTAAGAGTATGAGAATTCCAAGAATGTATTAATTTGCTTATAAGCAATATCAAAATCATCAGGTGTAAAAAAATGTATATCTAAACCAACAGTGTAACAGTGAGATTTAGAAAATGTAATTTAAGTGTGAAAATTAAGTGCATATATAATAATTAGCAACGCTCTCAATGTACATCCCTGAGGAACTTCTCAACTTATGTTTAAAGACTTAGCATATTTTCCAATAAATATAATCTTTCCTAAACGATCCACTAAATAGTTGTGAATTATGAACCCAACATGTTTCCTAAAACCACAATAATATAAAACTAAAAAATTATACGAAAATAGTGTAACATTTTTACTACTTGTTCTGACCAGTTTTCTACAAATATAGAAATATTACAGGTTACTCCAAGCGTGGATCAAGATTGAGATAACATTTATTATGAATTAACTTACTAATCTCGCGTTCATATTTTTTACACCATATTTTCCATATTTTATACGCCATTTTATACACCACAATTTCTAGTATCGTATCAAAATGTATTAAAACAACACATACATATGTAGATACATATGACTGTCTTAAACATTACGATTACTTTGAACGGTTTGATAACTTGATATCTATTTGTATAAGCATGGTTTCGATAAAAAATGGGTGATTACATCAGAGAGATATCGATTATCATATAATTTTGTGAACCGTAATTGATTTTAATAATCTTGTAATTATCTCTAGTACTACAAACAAGTAGCATGTTACTTGTTTGTAGTACTACAATATGTAACAACATATTGTTACGTATTGTTTTAGTAAATGTTATTTATTTGAATTTGTACTCTTGGTATAATTATTCTAATAATATAACTACATAGTGTTAATATTTTGTATTATATCTTTATAACGTATTATACCATATTTATGTAGTATATACCAGTTAATTTTTTTAAAGGGAATCACCTTTGTAACTCTGTTAATATTAGGGAACCATGTGATATATGTTCTTTGGAACTATATAAACTACAATGGTGACAAAAGAATTTGAACTGGAGTTATTATTGTCAGATATATATCAGATTTTCGATGTCTGATGATGAACGATGAATTGCAAACCACCCGCACAATATAAATGCTATGAACTATTTTCTATTATTTTTACATTAAATGTAAAATTTACAAAATAATGGCGAATCAAACAAATAAAGGAAACCTGGGTGCGAGAGTTACTAGACAATGTCCCAGAAGACATGATATTTAGAACGACTTAATATATCGTGACAATTATTATTATATTATTATTATTATATTATATAGGTTTGGGCCTCATCAGCCACTGATCGCATGGGTAGTCCCTTGGCGATCCCCTCTTATCCGGGTCATTATCCAAAAATGCTATCCCATAAAAGGAGCAATTTAGGCACGTCCCCCGCCTTAAGCCTCGCCTCCTCTAGGATAACAGGGGTCCCTAATATAAGATACCTCTTCTCCTCCAGTGCGGGGCAGGTGTAAAGACAGTATCTGCAGGCCGGGCTATCAGTCAGCCTCAGCTTGTGCTTATATGCATTCAGGCTACTATGGTGGCCCGTTATTATTCCCACCAGGGTTATGGCTTTGTGCCTGTTCAATTTAATGAATTCTTGGGCCCATTTCTCAATCTCTGAGTATTCGATGAAGAGTTTGGTTATTCGACAACCCGTTACTCCTCTCCATCTTTTATTGTGCTGGTCTCTTGCCCAGCCATTGATGCGGTCTCTGATCAGATTCCGACTTATTCCCACTGCAGGTTCTGGTCCATAGAGGTTTTCCCTGGTCCCTAGTCTGGCCAGGTCATCTGCAATTAGATTTCCCTTAATGCCATTATGCCCAGGTATCCATAAGAGTTCCACCGGTCCCTTCCCTGCCAAGTGATTCAATGCTTCATAGCAATTATGGACCAGCTTCGACTTTGTCGTTGCTGAATTCAGGGCTGCCAACGCCGCCCTGCTATCCGAGCAGATACATACCCTCTCCTGGGTCCGATTTTGGTCCGCCCCCAGAACACCGTATGTAATTCCAACTAGCTCGGCCTGGAGTGCGGTAGTGTATTTGCCCAAGGGGAAGGTTTTACCTATCCCGTCGCGTCGTGTATACACCCCCGCACCCGCTTTGTTCCCACTCTTGGCCCCATCCGTGTACCAGATGTCTCCATTGAGCGGCAATCCAGCTCGACCCTCCATCCAGTCGGTCTTACTGGTGAGGGTGATCTTATATTTCTTGTCAAACAGGAAGTGGACACCTGTACAGTCAGAGGGCATCCATAGGAGTCCCTCCTCAGCTAGCTCTCTTGAGAGTCTATTCAGGTCCCTTACCTTCCTATTCATGTTTCCCACCCTGTGCATTGCCTTTGCGGCTTCCGCTTTCAGAATGACATCAAGAGGTGGTATCTCCGTCAGTATCCCCATCGCCTCGATCGGTGTTGATCTTGGGGCTCCAGTTATACTTCTAAGAATCAATCCTCTTAACTTATTAAGTCGGCTGGCTTCCGACTTTAAACAGGCTCTCTCCCATTAGACTAGTGCTGCATACGTCAGTCTGGGTTTGAGAATTGCCTCATACATCCATTTCATGGTTTCCGGTTTCAAGCCCCAGCTACTACCAATGGCTCTTCTCAGTTGCCAAAGTGTTGCTGTGATCTTGGAACGTATGTGACTTATATGTTTTCCCCATGACAGTTTACCGTCCAGGATTACTCCTAAGTATTTCACTTCGCTATTATAGCTTAGTTCTTGGCCACCAAGTTTCAGCGGACATGTTTTGTTCCACTTATATTTCTTGGTGAACACCATCACGTCAGTTTTAGAGGGATTGACCGAGAGTCCCCTCTCCCTGCACCAATTCCCAACCTTATTTAAAGCTCCCTGCATTATATCGAGAATCGGCTCCAGGAAAGGGTCCTTCGTTATTATTACTAAGTCATTGGCATAGCCAATTACTTGGTAGTTCTTTAACCTTTCAAGCAGCTCATCTACTACTAGGCACCACAGAAGGGGAGACAATACCCCTCCCTGTGGACATCCCGAGGCGACCCGGCCCTCGATGGTAGTCTTGCCTTTATTGGCAGTAAGCTGTCTGTTTCCCAACATATGGTCTATCCATTCAGCGATTATTCTGGGGGTGTAGCATCTGCCTAGTGCTCCGCTAATCACTTCCCTGGATGTAAAGTTGAAGGCTCCTTCAATATCAAGGAAGGTGCCGACAACGTATCCTCCGGAGTCCAGTTGTGACCGTATCGATGACACAACCTTATCCAGAGCTGTTTCTGTTAATTTACCAGCTTGATAAGCATGCTGGCTCCCTTGAAGCGGCCTCTCTATTAGGACAGTATCCCGAAGGTACCTGTCAACTAATCGTTCCGCCGTCTTTAGTAAAAATGAAGTAAGGCTAATCGGCCGAAAGTCCTTAGGGGACGTGTATCCGACTTTGCCCGGTTTAGGTATAAAAACAACCCTTGTGCCTAGCCACACTTTCGGGACCATCTTCAGTGCCAAGCTGGCCCTGGTGATCCTTATGAGTGGACCGAGGATTATCTCTTCTGCTTCCTGCAGAAGTACCGGATAAATGCCGTCCGGTCCCTGCGATTTATATGGATCAAAGGACCTCAAGGTCCACCTCATCTTAGCCGGTGAGACTATCTTCTTCACAAGTTCCCTGTCGTCCCCCTCTCGGTTTACCGCCCAGGTCCTATGTGCCCCTACTAGCAGGTCGGAAATGTCTCCCCTCTCCGGTCTATAAAAGCCCGGAAAATGTGCTTTGATGAGATGGTCTAAGGTTTCCTCATCCGATTCCGAGAATTTACCATTAGGGAGCTTGAGCGATCCCAGTATTCGTGACAATAAAAATGGGGAATTTTTTTAAAATTATTTATGTATTATTATTATGTATTATGTATTAAGTATTTTTATATATGTAATGTATTTTGTTTTTATGTTTTATGTAATACTTTAAAGGCGTATTTGTTAAAATTAAATTATAAAAATTATATAAACTTGTTTAAATGTTTTGTTTAAAGAAATTATAAAATGACCTAGGTACATTAAATTGTTTTGGACGCATAACCTAGTTGTCTTTGATTTTACAAATATAATTCCATTTGAAAAATCCTTACAACTAATTTTTCTATAAAACTGTAGGTTCTCCAATTTAAAAATCTACAGTTACGCCATTACTGATGAAACTAAAAGTGATGTTAAAATATTATAAGTTCAGTAGCTTATGTCAATATAAAAGGTTAACTGAAATACGAATGTATTTCTCTTTAAAAAAATCACCCTGTATGCATAAGAATATTTAGTAAAGTTATCAGCATATTACACCAAGAGATGGTGAAGGTTACATCAGACGTTTATTGAATATCCATCATGTCATATTAAGTTATTAATTAACTGTAATTTGACTACGTCTGTAGTTTACATTCAATTAATTTATGCAATTTTCTACCCACAACATTTTATTTGGAATTGTAAATTATTCGTCCTACGTGTGTAAAGACAAAACGCTTAACAATATTTATGCGTGATTTCGCTAACATATGAAAATGGCTATATTAATGTTTCTTCCATTCATATTCAAAAAATAGCGCCTCATTATCACAGCTAATGTCTGGCGAGTTTGGGGCTCGTCGTAAAAGTTTATAGAATTCCTACTAAGCCAACAAATTCCTTTCAATTTTAATATATACGTCTGTGCTATGGCATATTTTTTTATATTTTATGCCTATATAAAATGTTATAAAAGCAACCTGCAACATATTTTAATTTTCTAATTAAATATTTTTATTATATGTTAATATGTAATTATGTTAATATTATTATATGATAATACAGAAGTACTTTACCTTTAGGAAGCAGACTTCTATTAGACCATAATTTTAATTAACTATTGACATCATTTGTAATAAAGACAGGATTACACTTCTCTCGATGCGCGTTTCAACAACAAATTTGGCATTACCAGGAGATGATTAAACGCTCAGTTTTTATTTACTTCTTGATGATGTTAAACTTGGATGACGATACACGTGTAGAGAAATGTGTAATCTTTCGGTATTCGTGGAAATGCCAAACTATTGTGAAAATACTGCTGTTGTGAAAACTGTTTTTGTTACTGCATCGAATGTTCTCGCTTCTTCACTGGACTATTAGTTATAATTATATTAATTAAATATTAATGATTTTCATTAATCTCTGTAAAAACAGATCCAGCTTATAGTACCGATGATATTCATCGATAGAGGAACAGGTGATAGACCTACTTTAGAAGAAGAAGAAGAAGAAATATTAATAATGATATAGTTATGGTGCCATTATTTCTCAAAATGCGCAATGTGTCCATGAGATGAATTTTAAATTTATGGAAACCCTATATCAATCCAAAAAAATAATGTGTATTCTAGTCAAGATCTTGTATTTTAGTCAAGGGATTAGACGCAACCATTGATACCAAATTTTGGCTCCAAGAATCTAGTCGCAGTTGTTACGAGGGTCGAGGGTGGAAATGGATTCCCATGGGAGATTGTAGTATCCTCAGCCTACTTTCCGCATGACTCAGTAGCAGTATTCTATAAGGGCAGTAGCTCTTATAGAATACTCTAGATGGAAGGAAATGACATTAATGATGAGCTGTGATGCTAATGCATACCATATAGTGTGGTATGATACAAACTTCAACTGTAGAAGTAAAGCCAAATTGGAATACCTTACAAATATGGATTTGTACATCCTAAATTAAGGGAATAATCCACATTCTGCTTTAAAAATAGAATGGAGATTCTGAATATTATTCTATACTCCAGATCTCTCACGGAATACGTGGGACGATGGAGGGTCTCTAAAGAGTTGCCTTTGGATCACAAATACCTCCGTTTTGAGTTAGAGACTAAGAGAAAACTGGAGGAGAAGGTGAAGGAACCCTCAGTCCACCTCTGCACACTTGAGACTCCTTCTTGGAGGAAGTGGAAGATAGGATGAGAAATTTTTCAACAATTTATTGAAAACCTAAAGTGATACCGGCCGTCGAACATGTGCAACATGTGCTGGTTTTCTCTTATGAGAAACTCCCTATTGGAGAGGGTCGTGATAAGAAGAACCTTGATGGAGGTCTGCTCTTGGAGAGCTAAGAGCCAATGGTAGGCGACTCTGTAATAGGGCTAGGTATACTGGGACGGCTAACGATTGGAGTATCTACAAGGAGCACAGAGTGAGTATATGAATAGGACAAAACGGGAGGGTTAGAGGAGTTTTTTCGGTGATATGGAAAGGGTTTCTAATACTGGGAGACTCCAAAAAATGCTCTGCCATAACCCGAACCCGTATCTCGATCTAGTTAGGTCTCTAAAATGGGAAATATGCAGGATAACCTGAAGCACGGACTGAAGCTTAGCAGGACATTTTCCAGGATGCAGAGATACAGACGAGGAGAAGGAATATGTGGCTAGAAGACCTACTAAGCTAGAAGACCACTAAGACAGTTGGCACTTGGCTGCACATATTGTCACGACCGCTAGGTTAGAGTAGGCTGTTAGAAACTTCAGCCCATCCAAGTGACCGGTATCTGATGGTATTTTTCCCGTGCTCTTGCAAAAGGGAATGACGTTACACCCAGGGATGCAGGCAGGCTAAGCTGCCGCCGAGTTTGACGCCTATTAGCGACTGGAAGGCAAAGCTCCTAAGAGGTGACAAAGTTGAAACAGATCAGCCTGGAAAGGATTTTGAACTTTTAGAAGAAGACCAAATCCGTATTCCAGCGCTGACTGCTTTACAGGGAGATACAATGGGCGGTAGCCTGAGTATTGCAGTGTCGCGACCCTCTCCAGAAAATTAAACCTAAATATAGACATAAGATAAGTTTTACTCTTACTTAACATAATAATTCATTGACGATAATCCAGACCATCGACTCCAATTTTGTGAATTTATTGGTAAGTCGATGTAATAAAACGTTGCCTGTTTAAATAAATATGTTTTTATGACGTAACTTCTAATATTAATAGCACTACAATAATTTTATTTCAATATGCAGAACTATCTAATAATTAGTTTTTAGCCTCTAATTAATTATAGGCCTGGCCTTTTAGATATAACGCTAACACTGGAGTACTAGGATTTTAATTAAATATTTAAAATTGCTCAAAATTGTCATCTTCTGAAGAAGGAGCTCATCTTGGTGTTTTCAAATTGTGGAATCAGAAGAAATTAAGCTATTGAATCGCCAGCTGACTCTCTTGATCTTACCCCCTAGGACGATTTCTCATACCATACAGACCGAATTAGGATTATTGAAGAATAAATATTTATGTAAGATCGCTAAGTGCTACAACCAAATTAACTAATTCTTGTAGTGATACATATTTTTTTATTTTTCAAGTAAGTTTTAGGTCTTCCTTGAAAGCATGTTGTTTTATACATTTGAGCAAATATGTATAGATAAATTATGAATATGAAGAAAATGGATAACGTTATATATAAAGGGTGGTTCAACCATAATGCACGATGTTAATTGTGAGTCACACCTTAACATCAAGTTTTTTGCCCAACTTAATTTCACATTTCTTTGTTTCAGTGTTTGATAAATTCAACCATGGAGAGGTACACAATTGAGCAGCGCGTTAAGATTGTTGAAGCCTTTTACAAAAATGGGCGTTCAAATCAAAATGGATTTCGTGCACTTCGTGACTTTTTTGGTCAGCATAATCGACCAAATGTGTCCACAATCGGGAGAATTGTGCGCAAATTTCAGCAAACCGGGTCTGTAGAAAATGTGAAAACACCTGCGCATGCTCGCCCAGTTCGTTCTGCGGAAAACATTGCTGTTGTTCGCGATAGTGTAGCAGAAGAGCCGTCAACCTCGACTCGTCGTCGTGCCCAACAATTGAACATCTCACGAACATCACTGATGCGAATTTTAAATAAAGATTTGAATTTACACTCTTACAAGGTTCAATTGACTGAAGATCTGAAGCCTACTGACCATTTCAAGCGTCGTCAATATGCCGAATGGTTGGTTGAACAGACAGAAGTGAATGGTGACTTTACAAAGAAAATCATCTTCAGCGACGAGGCACACTTTCAACTCAGTGGATTCGTTAACAAGCAGAATTACCGCATTTGGACAAATGAGAATCCACGAGTGATTGTTGAAAAGCCGATGCATCCACAAAGAGTGACTGTTCGGTGCGGTTTATGGGCTGGCGGCATCATCGGGCCGTACTTCTTCGAAAATGAGGTCGGCTAAGCAGTTACCGTGAATGGTGTTCGCTATCGCGAGATGATAACGGACTTCTTGTGGCCAGAAATTGAGAATATGGATTTGGACGATATGTGGTTCCAACAGGATGGTGCCACTTGCCACACAGCCAACGAAACAATGGCACTTTTGCGCGAGAAATTCAATGGCCGTGTTATCTCGCGTCGTGGCGATGTTAATTGGCCGCCACGATCATGTGATTTGACACCATTGGACTTCTTTCTTTGGAGATACTTAAAAGAAAAAGTGTACGTCAATAAGCCAAGAACAATTCAAGAGCTAACGGATGAGATAATTCGGCACATTAACGACATTGAACCTCAATTATGTCTCAGAGTCATTGAGAATATGGACCATCGGATAGAGGTATGCCACCGAATTCGTGGCGAGAATTTGGCCGATATTTTGTTTCACACATAATTGTCATAGATCCTTCTATTATAATAAAAAATATTAAGATAATTCTCTGAAAACTTTCTTCTATCTGTTTTATTTACAATTGACATCGTGCGTTTTTCTTATATATATATATATATATATATATATATATATATATATATATATATATATATATATATATATATATATATATATATTAGATTTATAGGAACATTTTTATATAGTAAAAAAAATTATATAAGATTTGTAAAAACATTTTTTTATTTATAAACAATCCTGCATGATGCACCTAAATAATGTGCACAAGGATTGAAAATATTCTACCAATGTCTTACAATCTCATGACTCAATTTATACGACCTATCGTTGTGCAAGCAACCAATGATTTTGTGTAACAAGTACGTTACTCTGCCTGTTAGGAGATCTACATTTTACAACGACAGGCGGACGGTACCCAGAGAGAGAAAACATAAATCACTGAGGAAGTAGAGAGGGTTAGTAAATCACGTTTTGGCGGTTTGTTTACCCTCATAGACACGTTTATTGGTTTTGTATGAATTATGGCATGTCCGTTTTAACTTTGTTATATTTTTATTGCAACAAAGTCGTACTATACGGCTGTATTCATTAACAAACTCAAAGAGTTGAGCTTTATATTTATGGGCTGTATATATTATACCTAATTAAAATTATTAATTGGTAATTCACAAAGAAATACGAAATATCATTATTTGCCATCGGCCTCGTTTGATTCATGTATTTATTATCGCATAATTAATTTCGTAAAATCAAAAATAATATTATGTACTGCTTCAATTAGTTGCCGCGTTTCTTTTTGAGTTTAGTAAATTTATAGATGATTTTACAAGATTAATAAGAAAAAAAAAGATCACTTTGGACCATTTTAAATAGAGTAGGAAACATATATAAAACCACCTTAATATCTGCAATATACGAGCAGATATTACTACAATATCTAGTGGTATCATAATTGTTTCTTTGATAAAAATTGTAATATGATTATGATTGAAGGAAGATAACTTATCTTTCAATTTACTATATATATTGTTGTATTCAGGTCTTTAATAGGACGGCTCCTCCAAACACACTTATGGGTAAAATTTATGCATATAAAAAATTATTAATTATTTATTATAATTTTTTATCGAAATTTTAAATCATTAAGTATTCTATATAAGTGAACTAGGATATCCTCTGTCACTACTAATAAACAATTTTATTGCAATTGTTGGACATATTTAACGTTACATTTTGTAATTTACTTATTTATTTATTTATTACAACTACTAGTAATTTATTTATTTAGATTAATAAATTTCACAAACATAACAAACAGATTTACATACGTATATACAGATATACGTATATACAGATAACAATACATATATACATATTTAATACCGAAGTATATGAAACAAGATATGAAAAATAGGAGAAGCAAAGATGCGTGATCAAGCATAGCAATGTTTTATAAACAAAAGAGTGCAGTTAAATATATCGAATTTATCACAGTTTTTGTTATATTTAGTGCATAATGTGCACATTAAAAATAGGGGTGAGAATTTTAGAATATTAGTAGGCGGAATAGAGAGGTAATAGTTTTTGGATGTTCGAGCATGCAATTGATGTACATAAAAATACAGTTTACCTAATAGGTTTTGACAGTCAATAATATTGTGTATAAGCTTACATAGAAATATTTGAGAACAACATTCCTCGCGTCAAGTCTTGCCAAAAGACCATTCTGAAGGAAACCAATAGATGGATGCAGAGTGTCTGATTTGAACCACAGTAGTTTCAGAAACCTTCTTTGAACCTTTTCCAAGCTGTTAATACGGCATTTATAATAAGGATTTCATACTAAAGATCCGTACTCAAGTTTAGATCGGACAAAAGCAAAGTATAGAATTTTCAATGTATCGGTATTTGAGAAATCCCCGCTAGCCCTTGTTAAGAAACCCAGTGCATGCAACGCTTCAGACAATACTTTAGTTACGTGAGTGATAAAAGACAGATCTTTTTCAAAACTTATGCCGAGGTCTCTGAATGTGTCAGGTCAGGTGAAGAATAGAGCCGCCTAACATATAATCGTATATTATTGGAGATAATTTAGTGGAATAGGACATAACATTGCACTTAAATACGTTTAGATGTAGTTTGTTACTACTACACCAATTATGAAGATTAGAAAGATTGTTCTGCAGAAGAGCACAATCATCCAGGGAAGTAGTAGCCTTAAATAATTTAAGGTCATCAGCATATAACAGACAATTGACAGATATTACAGTGACAATGTCATCAATAAAGATATTAAACAGCAAGGGGCCGAGAATAAAGCCTTGAGGTACACTTGACGTGGCACATACTCAAGGGACTTGAAACCATTTATCTCCACGTACTGTTTTCTGTTAGAGAGATAAGACTTTAGAAGGCTTAATAAATTTGTTGAAAAACCAAATCTTGTAAGTTTACTCAGTACTATATTATGATCGAGCCTATCAAAAGCTTTGGCGAAGCCGATGTAAATGACGTCCATTTGATTACGTTGGTCAAGAGTTTCAGCTAGGTTTTGGGTAATACAAATTAAGTTAGATATTGTAGATCGTTCTTGCATAAAGCCATGTTGATACTCTGAAATTTGCATACTTACATGGGAATAAATTGCGTCGTAAATTAATATTTCAAGGGCTTTGAGAAAATTACATAAAATAGCGATTGGCCTAAAGTTACTAATATGCGTGTTGTCGCCCTTTTTAAAAACTGAACAGACTTTAGAGTATTTCCAAATTACGGGTATAGAGGAGCTTTTTATGCATAAATTAAACAAAATCGACAATGGATAGCCAAGAATTGATGCACAATCCTTAATCAGGAATGAGGGAACGCCATCAGGACCAGTGGTTAGCTTAGGTTTAAGTTTATTTAATGCTGTTTGAACTTTTCGTTCACTAAAGGGAGTAATAACTGATGTTAACATAGCTAAAACCATCACAGAGATCAGGGAGAGGTTCATCAGGTGGGAGTGAAAACGATTACTAAAAAAATCAGCAAATGTGTTGACAATATCCAAAGGGTTGTCCAGAGTTTGATCGTTATAATGCATTTGACATGGTATGTTTCCAGAAGTTCTTTTGCTCTTTACAAAAGCCCAACATTTTTTTGGTTCCCTGGATATATTGACTTCTGCATTGTTAACAAAATCACATTTCCAAAATTCTTTATTGAAAATGTCAGAAACCAAGTCTACAATACACAGAAAGTACCCCCCTACTGTAGGCACAATGGTAAACCACAGAGGCACGGACAAACAATTACCATGATAATTGTTTGTTAATAATATATTTAACGCTGTTTACAGTGATTTCGAAAAGGTAATAAATTCAGTTACACTAGTGATTTTTTTTAATTTAATGTCATGCAGTGAATGGAATACTTTATCCAGTACACTTAGGGTAGAAGAAGTGAATCATTTACGCCAGTTAAGGGAAGATGAAGCTGTAAAATTAGTAACTGTGGTTAACGAGATACGTAGCCAGTGATATGTGGCTAATTTGTTACGAGTTAAACAATAAAAAAAACAGTTAAATGTTTCAATGACCTTCAAAATTACTGTAGAACTCCAGGATAAGGTCATAAGCAGTCTACAGATGCAAGATATGAGCGATATCTTATGTAAGTCATCTTAAGAAATAGATATTCCTTCAGTTTATAGCTAGGCAGAGCCCTAATAACAACTCGAAATGTATCAATTTCTGGACGAACGGTCAGGAAAAAGCTTAATGAAGAAGTACTAAATCAGCTATTGTACAACTGAACAGAAAACATAGAATCGTTACACTGCAGTTTGTAAAAGAACACGACCATTGACGACTGGAAACGAGTTTTGTTTTTAACGAAACAAGAGTCAGTCTTAATTCACCAGAAGTGCGTCAATCAGTCTTGCGAAGGAGAGAGGTCTGCTGCCTGCAATATCTCTCTGCGAATCTCATTATTTGCTGGATCAATAATATTCTGGGGAAAAATTTGTTTCGATTGTCCCACGAATTTGGTTTCTTTACGAGAGAGATCCATGAATGTACATTTCTACGAAGATGAACATGTGATGTAATTTTCGCCGTTTGTCAGGGAGAATTTAATTTTCATTCAGGATAACGCTCGACCTAATGATAGAAAGGTACTGGATTGTCTTCGACTTATGAATATTCCAACTATAGACTGGCTACCAAAAAGCACTGATATGAACCTCATAAACCATCTATGAAATGCACTAACACGATCAGTTATACACCACATACTTTCCCCTGTGACTCTTAGGGAACTCAATCAAGTCGTTCTTGTAGAATATGAGAACAGTTCTCAGGAAACCATTTACTTTGAAATAACAAAGCTAAATAATAGCATGCCCGGATGAATATAAGCAGTAATAAGAGCTAGAGGAGGATCTACACGCTACTGAATACAAATTCTTACGATTTAATTTCATCTCCATTTTTTTCTAAAGTTTTCATTGCATTTGACATTATTCCTTTCTGTTATTTATTCATATTTTTTAACTGTAATACCATTCTAATTTGTTAAACACTAATTGAAATAATTTAATTATAATGTCACGTAGATATTATGATTTAAATGAAAAATTAAAAGTAATAATGTGTACTATAAGTTTCAGTGAAGCTTTAATTTAGTCCAGGAGTTTATTTGCGTATATGAAGTGAATATGAATCAGTGCTTTGGTGGGGGTAGTATTGCGAATTCTTCTCAATATAGCGGACTATGTATCATTTTGGCATTATGAAATATAAATCAACATAAATTACGATATTCTGTTGATATAAATTGGCTTTTCAGCTATCTGGACTCAGCCCCTAACCTAGGTCACTACAACCCTCTTGAAGTCTATTGTAGGTACTTCTGCTATCTCTTGCTAATATAACTTTGCATCTATAACCTTAATTTTTCTTCATACTCTATAACCTTGATAAGGACTGCTTCGTTTTGTATTTACCTGTGTCAGCCTTTCATTTATCTTCACCGAATAGTTAAAATTTCAGGCGTATTAAGGGTCCACACTGGCATACCCCGTATATTGATATTTCCGATTATTATTGACAAAATATACATGTTGCCGCAATTGTCCAACTCATATATCTATTAAGTCGACAGTATTCAATTAAAAACGCCATTATTATCCTGAGAGCGCTTCTGTTTTGGCGTAGTAAATCTTCTAATAAATTTAAGTGGTCATTTTTTATGAACTGTTTTGCCTGTCTGTTGCAGGAAACTTTTTTACCGATCCGGAGATTTATTGTCTATCTACTTATTTAGGGATGTTCTAATGCCTGACTCGGTCACATTACAAAGTGTTCGAAGATTCTGTATCCTATTAAAGTACTCTTGGTAAGAGCTCATCTGTTGTTTATAAAGACCATGTCCGATTTTAGCTAGTAGGCGGAGAAAAACCGTCACAAATTCTTCATTAATGAAGAATATAATATAAGCGTATGTTTGTTGTTGCGACAATGTAGGATTGACTTGGTATAGAAATACAGAAAGACATAAGCAACCTCCTTCCTCAAGATAAAGATAGGCTGTATAAAACCTGCATTAGGTCAGATTTGTCATTGCAAAGCTGTACTTTTAATTAAAAGCAATTATTCTTCCAACATTAATCTTTCTAATGCTTTAAATCGTTAAGTAAATTGTATCGTAATCAGTTCTAGAAATGACCTTCATGGATTGTAATCAGTTCTAGTTTTTGCGCCACATTGGAAATTCAAATTCAAGATGGATATGACGAAGTTATAGAATTACTAAGTGTTTCAGGTGGTACATAAATTATGGAAGATATGTAAGCCATTCCTTAGCAACAGCTTTTCATTCAGGTTATTCGCTTTCCATTCTATATATAGAGATACTTTAAATTTTAATCCACCTTTTAATTATAACGAGCTTAATACTTAATCGGACAGAAATAATGCATAATAATTTATAATGATTATAGGGGTCATTAATAGCACAAAGTCTTCACAATATGTAATACATAATAATTAACGAGTGCTACAATGCAGTAATTATTTCAATTTAATATAATATTGATTTACATAGTACTAACCCATATATAATTTGTGTCTATGTATTCCCGTATCTAATTTGTTACGTTTTACTGAAAGCGAATAATAAAATTTGCTTATATGTCATATTCATGCAGGCATGGGATGCATTGAGCTTTTAATGTATTTCATTTTATTAATACACATTATGCACTATTGGTATAAGTTGAAATAATTAAAAAGTAGCTTTGAGTATTTTATGTCGCAAAATAAAAATATACTTCTACTATATTTTGAGAAAAGAAAAACCATAAATGTACCGTAAACCGGGGTTACTTTACCTATTTTTAAATTTCAAGTAAAAAATTCGTGTACTTCTCTATCGGTTGGAGAGGGGGAAGGTTTTTAGGATAGGGGGAGGGCTTGTAGAATTGGTTCATTAACATATAAGTCGGAAATCGAGAAAGGAACCACCAAACCGCCAAGCGGTTATCAAAGTAGTTCACGAATAGCAAAGCTATTACATAATCGCTCTAGGAAACAACTACTCCTCGAGCTAAATCCCCGCCAGGTATTGACTTATACCCAGAAGCGATCCTCGACCCCTTTCTCGTGTTTCTGCACGATCAGATAAGGTTTCAAAAAATAAAACCCGCCACAGGTAGAATTCGACATTTGTCCCGGATCGGAACAGAACGACATACAGCTAGCTGTATGTCGTTCGAGAGAAACATAAATCCTTCCATTCTTCCAAATTAATGGTATGAGTGACAAAACATCTGGCATAATTGCATCTTACTTTTATGAAAATGTAAACGGCGTTGAACTTCTCTTCGATATAGAGTTATGCTAAAGAATTACTTGCCACCAGACCTTATTGAGGTTTCAGCAAGACCCATCTTTCTGAAACCATCCATGCTGAAAATTTATCAATGAAATCCGTTAGAGTGATCATCCCTGAAAAATTTATCTCTAAGATGGGGACATTAATTGACTGCCCAGAAGTCCGCATTTAACGTCGATGGATTTCTTATGGGATTATTTGAAATCTAACGTGTACACTGATGCTTCTATTACTTTGCTTCAGTTAAAAGCCAGAACACGCAAGGAAATTCAGAGAACTGAACCAGCATTATGTCGATGAGTTATCGCAAATTTGAGGTTGCGCCTTGAGGAGATACAGCAGTTCGAAGGAAAGCATCTTGATAATATTATATTTCATACATTTTGCTACATTGTAAACTTAAATAAAAAATAGTACAGTATTGCAATTATTTTTATTTTAATAACCGAGTTTTATTCACCCAAAAAGAGGAAAGCTTTCCAGGACGCCTGTTAGTATTCGTTATTTATTAATTTATATTAACGTTAATTGTTTGTTATACAACGTAGTGAAGTATGTACTACATCTTTGCTGTGAATTTTTTATAGTTGTAGTCTCTATTTACTAAACGGCTGTTTTCATGTATGTATCACGAAATTTTTAGGTTGATGTATGAAATGCTTTTCGTTCGAATTTCGGAATTTTGACAAAATCAATATAGTAAACCGACCCTTGCCAACAACGTGGTAATTTTTGTTTTTTGATGTAAAGCCTCTAGAGACATGCTCCGGAGGTGCCTTCGATATGAGGGAGGGGGTGGCGCAATATTATTGCGATTTGCTTACTCGTCGACATATTAATGCGATATATAGCGTGCGAAAACGTTAAAGAAATTAGCAATCATCGTAGATCCAATTTGGATTTTTAGAGAAATTTTTTAAAAAGTTTGTGTTCGGGACATGCATTCTTGGTATTATCCAAAAGGTTTCTACCTAAGCGGTGAATAAGGAAAGCACTACTCCGGAAGTAGAGTTCATGGTGCGTTTCTTAAAATGGTTTCCCCTGAATGTTTATTCCAGTAAAATTCTTTCTAATTTTATTCATCGACAGGGTTGGCTTCAGTTAATTCCTCTTCAACTGTTGAATTTAAGCACCCTTGTCCATAGCAGTTAGAGCATAAAGTTGAGCAGCGCAATCTAACTGTGACACAGCCACGCCGCTGTTTATGCACCCTTTTACAGCTACAGGAAACAATTTGAAGAACGGAAATCCAGAAATATGGAACTCCATTGCGTGGATTACATATTTTCTCCTCTCATGATCCTTTTAAATCTGAAATAGGTTTCTCACTACATGTTTTGGTTTCCATGCATTTTGATATTGAATATAGAGGGTATCATATTAACCCTATAATGCATCACCTATCCTATAACTTTTTATTTTTTATGCAGAATTTTGTTCCCTTAGGAATGGTTCATTCATTTATTAACATACTTCTTCTTAGTACAAGAAGTATATTAATAAATAACCTTATGTGTGAAATAGTTTCATTTAAGAAAAATACTCTATTGGTACCCCACTTTTATTCAACATGGGGACCCGTCTTTAAGCAGGTCTATGCTTGTTTGTGGTCAAGTAGTTTGTACTTACATGTGTGAAAGTTTATGTGTGTGAATAAACAGTATAGACCTGCGTATGCAGGTTGTGACTTACATATTTAAGACAGCATATTATAAATTCATCTTTCATGGCATTTATACAAAACTTCCTTGACAGCAAGAAAGCTCTTAACTATGAAGTTCTGGTTACTACAGTGCTGTTGGTTTTTTGAAATCTTGGTTGGAAAATCCTATATAGTTAATCTCAATGTATATCTCAAGCAACTCGCAGAAAGCCTTGACGTTGTAAGTGACTAACAAGAGGAGCATTTCCATCAACATCTCTTGAAGACGAGAGAAATCCACCAAGGGTATTGGGACAAGCATATAATGGCAAACTACTGCTGGAACATCAAACGAGATTGCGCATGTACAGAAGAGCTACTAATATAATTTTTTCCCCAATAGGAGTATCTAAATTTTCATCCATGTCCAATCATGTACTATCTATCACATTTATGTTAAAATATGTATAGTTAATTTAAACTAAAAATCATTTGTACCTGTCCATATTTGAATACATGTATTGTATTTTGCGCAACTCATGTTTTTGTCATGTCATTTCATACGATTTCATACGAAGCGTGAAATTTCGCGAATATGAAAATGTCGAATTGCAAAAACTTTAGAACTTACAGAGCAAAACTACCTACAGAATTGAACTCAACGCCTTCAAATTATTCAAGAACGAGTACTCTAATAAATGCAAACTTTTTTTTACCCAATGTATTTTATTATATCAAATGAAAACATCAAGGAGGAGTTCACTATTTGTATGCTCATTCACTACTTTTGTCTCATCTTTTGTGTAAATAGAAAATAATATTACATAGAATAGACATTTAACTATAATGATTTAATTGATGTTAATATGATGTCTATGACGTGTATTTTTACAAAGATTTTTCATACTATTTCTGATGGCTCTGTAAATATTCTCATAAAAATAGTATTCGATTAATAACACTTTATATCTGAAGATGATGATGTAGAAAATTTGTAAATTTACCCGATGCCCACTAAGCGTAAAAATACTCTTCTCACCTTCACATGATGTATGATTTATTAATTGCTTTATGAAAAACCCTTGCAAGACTATTATATCCTTGCTCGCTAAGTTTTATTGGATTGGATTTTATTATTTTGTAGGTGTAAAACATCAGGACTAGCACGATACCCGCTGTTCACCATCCATTGCTTTCAGATGAGCTTCAATTTAATCGTGCTGAGACTGAAGGGACCGTAAATGTCAATTGCTACGTTTTTTATATTATAACATAAAACTCATTAGTATGTTGATTCATTAGTATATCGGTTGTGTATATACCATCAATAGTATATAATCAATAGTTATTTCCATTCACTCAATTACTAATTAGTATTTTAAATTGTTAGGTGGGTTGATCTTGAATACTATTAAATATAGTATAAGAGAATTTTTGTCATATTTTCTTTACTTTATATCATTGTAAAGTGATTTGGAAGGATATTCAATTTACTACTTATCACTTCAGCAAAATTATCCAAGAAATAATACTGGAAGAGATGAAATGAGGCAATATTCATGCAAAATGATTTCGTTAATTGGTTTATATGTGAAATAGAAGATATTATTTTATTACTGCAAGTAAAATAAAAATACAAAACTAAGAAGTTTATTCATCACCTTTCTATATCACATATGCGACAAAACCTCTAATTCTACCACTCCTCACTCTACCATAGTGGTAATAATACTACCACTCTTTTTGAGGTATCTAAATACCTATATTTATTAATTTGATGAGACAAGCCTTAATCTTAATCTTAAAGAGATTTATTAAAGGTATTGTTTGATAAAGTTGCAAGGTAAAGAAATATCGTGAGGTTATTTATACTGTACGAAGACTCTGCATGGTAAATGTCATTACAATAAATTGTCCCAACTACAGAATGATATTTGTCGAATACTAATGGTTACCTTCAAAGCTTGTTAATAATTAGCTAGTCAGTCGTTACACTGCTGAAAAACTGTCAGGATAACACTTTGCCCCATTTTATATTGTAAAATTATACTATTACACCTTTAATACAACACTTTAGTAAGATTTAATACATTTCAGGTATAGATTAATGGTGTTAATATAAATACAGGACAATTGAATACATTCTACGATATGATACATGTATCGTTTACAGTAATATTTTATAACATTTTTTCTACCTTTGTTGCTGAACAGGATAGAATAAAAGTCTATCTAATATAGAAAAGCGAAATTTTAAAATTGCTTACAGCAATTAGAACATCTCTATCTCGAAATTGAGTGGCCGAGAAAAAATAAACCAACACATATGTAAATGCAGAATATGTATTGTATGCAACAGTTTTACTTTTTTCAAATAGTCCATCATCGTGCTTTCTCATGACCCATGAACAGGGTGGGGTTTGTCGCATGCACCTCAAAGTAAATAGCTGTCGTCTGGTAGATGTCTCTAATCAAAACCAGTCGAAACCCGATCGATCCAACATGATTTCATTGAGTGATCGTGTTAACAAATAATTTCTGCATTAGAAGTCCATAGTCCACCATTGTGCTCTCTTATGATCCATGAACATGGTAGAGTGTGTTCCATCCACCTCAAAATCAATAGGTGTCGTCTGAGAGACGTCCCAGATCAGAATCAATCAAAGGCCGATCGATCCGTCACGATTTAGTTGAGTTATCGTGCTAACAAGAAATTCTGTTAATGCCGACGACAACGACACACACACACACACATACACACATACACACACACACACACACACACACACACACACACACACACACACACACACACACACACACACACACACACATACACACACACACACACACACACACACACACACAAAATGGTTTAGAAACCATTTTTTATCTTTAGGCCGTAAAACGAAAAATAAACAATAGAAAAAATTTTTTACACGATTATTTTACTTTTCCGCTTGTAGTTGTGTGCGGAAAAGTAAAATAGGCCTGTATGTACTCATATTCAGAACTCATGTCTCGATCTACCGTAATGATTGACAAGAAATATCTGTAATACGTTAACTTTAGTTTTAAGAGATACGTAATGCTGTATACAGGGCGTTCAAAAGAAAACACTCAGAATAACTGTTGAAGTCATTTATTTACAGAAACATGCTTTGACGCGTCAATGTTTGCTTTCAAGGAAACATCTTTTGACATGAGACCCTTACTGTCGTCACTGGCACTCACTACTGCAAATAACTACCACCCTATAATATTAAAATTAGATCATTAAATATTAAAAGTCGATCGATACATCATTTGAAGGGTCTCTAGACCCTGATAACGGTGCTGGTTTACTTTTGTTCGTCATCCAATCCATAATCGGGATATTCGATATAGTATTTCAAAAATTCATCTGTTCCATGTGAGTATTTTAAACTTAGTTCAATTACTTGAAATATAGATGAAGTGATAAGTGAGTTGTATTTATTTATCTCTAAGGATGCAACCTACAAAATATAATCTAAAATCAATATTTATATTTGGCGTGGAAACAGTGAAGTTTTTATAAAAAATAACAACCTGTTTTATTCCTATGTCGACAGTTAATTCATTCTTGTATTTCTTGTGATCAGGTAAGTTTCAAATAGTTCACCCAATAATGGTTTATTCTTTTATTTCTAATAAAGAAAGAAAATAATTTCTGAAATTGTATTACCTCAATGAGAGAAGCTGTTGACATTTTTAGTGAACGTTTTCTTGATAAATATGTTCAACCTAAGTATATAACGCAACTGGTAATAATTTGATAAAACTGATTTACTTGAAAATGAGAAACATAATCTCAAAAATACTGTAACCAATTAAGTTGAATAATTTGACGTACTTGGACTTCCAGATGTTGATCAAATTCAATGTAAAAACATTAAACAGCTGCCTCAAGAGAATGACGGAAATTAGCGCTGACAACTTTCTGTCTGTTTTCTTTAATGGAAGTTATCAACAGATGCAAACACAGGTATTGGTTTGACGAAAATCCTTTTCCTTGTAGGAAACATAATATGCAAAGACCAGACTTAATATCTAGATGTATATTTTGAGAGATCATGTTATCGGTCTTCTTTGTATTCCCGGAAATCTAAATAGAGAAATTTATGTTGAGTTATTAGAGAATATGATATAACTCTCGTGATCACTCAAGCATTAGAAGACGATGATAGTCTGTATAGAAATGGACTCCAATAGGATGAAGCTCCCCTACGTTATGAACAGAACAACAATTGTACTACTGCATGGAACTTAGTAGTGGTCATTTTGAGCACTTAACTAAATACATAATTTAAATTAATTATTTTGCTAAGTAACTATTTTTGTAATCAAATTATCACTTACTTTTATATTCATTTCCTACGCTTCTATTTTTTATTTCTATATTTGTAGTTTGCTTTTTAAATTATAAATTCGTAAATCTAGTTGTTATTTATGCCTTTTAGGTCCATATGGAACAAATTTTTTACATCGAACAGTATTTCTGAAACGGATTTTATTAAATATGCCGATGATGGATTGGTTAACAATGAAGAATAATCACTACCATTATCAGACTCGCCTTTTCAAATAGAGAATGCACGCCCAATATATTTCCACGTTTCCTGTTAACTAAACTTAGCCTCTGCTTCTCAAGTTCCACTCTTACGTCCGAGGCGTGGTAGCTGAAAACGTGAGCGACCCAGTGAAAGCTTGTGGTAACCAATCCCTTGGGGAAGCTATGTTACGACTAACAGGAGGGGTCGAACGTGGATCCGAACACATAAGATTTAGATCACCGGACTGGGTAGCTGAAGGTTTGTTCCCTACTACCTACCAAAACACATCCAACAAAAAAACCGTCGAAGAAAAGCCTCAGATATAAAAATGGCAATAAAGACTCGTTGACGACCTTTGGCATACGAACACGGATACAATTCGGAACTTGGTATATTCCCACAATGATGAAGCCTACGACATTAGCCCAATTCATACATGAATTCAGGAAATACAATCTTGAGTTGCTTGGGCTTAGTGAAATCAGATGGAAAGAAAGTGACCAAAGAAGATTATCTATTAGAGAAACTCTCTTCTGTACAGGAAAACCAGAAACTGAAGACCAAATCTGATATTCTGGTATTGATTGGTGATCTCAACGCAAAAGTGGGAAGTTCAAATGTGAATTGGGAGACGGTAATAGGGCAATATGGACTAGGACTAATAAACAAAGCTGGTAAGCGATTTTCAGAACTTTATGGTAACTATGACATGGTTATACGAGGCACATTGTTCTAATATAATAAAATTCACAAAGTCACGTGGGTGTCTCCAGGTGGTGTCACTCAAAATCAAATCGATTACATCGCAATCAGCAGAAGATGGAGAAGCTCTCTTCTAGATGCGAGAAACAAAAGAATTACCGACGTCTATAGCCACCACTACTTATTAACTGGGCTGTTGTGTATAAAGTTATCATCCCATCGTAAACGAGTACCCACAGCACCTAAAGGACTAGTCACTAGTCACGTTAAACTTAAAGGCAATGGGATAGCACAACGTTTTATTCAAAAAGTATATGATTTAAAATTATCAAATGATCGTCAGGAAGATATTATGTCACAAAAATAGAACACTGTGAGTAATGCTTTGCAGAAGACTGGTGAAAACATTCTAGGTTATCGTAATTACAGAAAGAAAGAATGGATCTCAGATCGAACTTGGATCAGAATTTGTTGAGGAACGCAAATCTTTAAAAAACACAATTAATTCAGCGGAGATATGATACGACATGGAAAGAGCAGACCTGAAATACTATTATAAAAAGCTGGAAAAGAAAGTGAAGAAAAGTGTGAAAACAGATAAACGAACATGGTCGAGTGGCTGGCTAGGTTTGATCGCTAATCAAGCCCATCGTGCAGCTGATAGCAACAACACACGTGAAACATATCACCTTGCTCGATGTCTAACTGAAAAACGACTAAACGCTGAAATCCCGTTAAAAGCAGCAGATGGTAGTCTATTGACAACTGAAACAGATCAAAGTGAAAGGTGGGGCGAAAATTTTGAGAACTTTCTCAATAAGCCACCTGTAAGTTGCTCACAGCTATTTACAGGTGGCCTGACACCAACGAAATATCAACACAGAGTCTCTCTCACCATTAGAAGTAAAATTGCTATAAAACAATTGAAAAACGGCAAATCTTCATTTATTGATAACACAGAAGCTGAAATGCTACAAGCCGATATTCCTAAAATATCAAGATTTTGCATACGATAATAAATGAACTATGGAAGATGGAGGGTATTTCTGCCGAAATTACAGACATCATCGATTATGTGTGATTGCATAAATATCCTGAGAATCATAGTGTAACAGTCCACAGAATTCCATACAGGATTATACTCTACAGTAACGTACGATGTCGCATTCCATATCGCGAGAAACTAGGACGCACTTTCAACGTAGGCTCTGGTGTTAAACAAGGTTGCGTCTTGTCTTGTCCCCACTTATATTCCTCCTAGTCCTAGACTGAGTAATGCGGAAGGTGAATGGTGGAAACAAAGTTATTCAATCGCTTACCGAACGTTTACAGGATGTTGTCTTTGCTGATGATCTTGCGCTAGTGGTTCAAAAAGCTAGTGACATGGCTGAATCGTTACGACGACTTGTTAAGTATTCCGCCCAGGTTGGATTGAAAATAAATGTCGTCAAGACAAAACTTCTTCCCAGAGAAAACCCCACGCATACTGGTAATCAAAGGTAAAACCAGTAACATGGTGGACAGCAAGTGGTTTTTTGTTATCTGAGAAGCTATGTTACAAATGATGGAGGTGTTGATGCAAATGTAAACAACAGAACTCAAAAGGCACGACAAGCAACTCAACAGCGTATGGACCTCAACACAGCTATAAAAAAATCTGAAAATACTCTTTTCACAACCAATTGTATTTCAGTACAGCTGTCTCGGTACGGACGCGAGACTTGGACGTCAACTTCGTTCATCGAAAACAAAATACAAGTCTTCATAGACAACTGCCTGAGGCGAATATAAAAAATCAGATGGTCAATAACAATAAGTGATGAAAAAATGTGAAGGATAACTGGTTGTGAGCAAATAAAAGCCCAACAAATGTCGAAAATGGAAATAGATTGGCCATATCCTGAGAAAACTAAATGAAGACATAACCCGCACAGCATTGGACTGGAATCCACTAGGAAAAAGAAGGAGGAGTCCGCCAAAAAATACGTGACGCAAAATGGTTATCGATTAAGCTCGAGTAGCTGCTAGAGAATTTAACGAAACGAAATCTCTTACTCTAAATAAAATCCGATCCGGAGACATTTTTTGGATTTACTATGTTCCCTCGTAGAATAAAGTTTAATAATCACTCTAATATAATAATAACTAATATATCACTCGACTTTTGTTCTCATTTGAATGATTCAAGAGGTTAGTTGTGATAAGGCGTATTAGTAGGGGTGTTTTGTTTTAAATGGGACACCCTGTATGTATGATCATACAGTATATCTTAAGTATAACGTATTCAACTAAGTTGTGTTAGTTAATATGAATGGAATGAATGTATCCGTGCCTGAGAATTGCCAGGTTTAAATGGTTACATATTTAAGGCGGTTAACACGCAGCCTCCTAAAATATGAATATGATTTTCACTTAACCTACGTGTTTTCTGTGGCACGGGCCATTTAAAGTATTTTATATAGTCAAATAAAAATCAAAATTATCATAAATTATGGATACAATAGGCGCGCGGCCGAAACAAAGAATGGACCCATGCTGGGATGCATTCAGAGTTTAATTTTGTCCATAATTTTATTTGTATAAAATATGGGCCGATTTGACAGATATTACTCTTAGATTTGATTGTTTATTGTAGGCAGCGTTCATTCAGAAACTGTTATTAGACATATTCTATAAATAATCTGAATGCTGTTTACATGAAAATAACGTGTTTGTGTTTGGCGCGACTTTAAATTGAGAAAATGTTATGATCCAATTTAATGTTTAAATTAATATTTTATTCTGCTCGAATCGAATATCTTAGTCACAGTATGTAAGTCAATTATTTCGCAGTTCTATGTACTTTGTTGAATACTGACATTTTGAGCACATCAAATATTTATTTAGCATCGTTAGCAGCCTTCACAAGTCTACCTACCTATTCTCCCTAATATCAAATTCTTCTTATTTATCAATAATGTATTTTAAGATCAGTTTCATCTTATATTCTTACACAGTAATTGACGTATGCGACGCTGTCAAGGAGACGACGCTACACATCCCTGATATAACCAAAATTATGGACTTTTAACTAGGCATTAACAAAAATGGCCTGTACTGTAATATTTACAAACATTATTTCGATGTACCAGTTCCTAATAATTGCAACGGGCAAAATAGACGAGATACCATAGGCGTACATATCATAGTAAGTACGTACCATAAAGTAAAGTACGTAATAATTAAAAGTTTTAATTTATGAAACATTGAAACACTTACCTAAGCAGCATTGAAACATCACAAGCTGGATGAGAGATCTGAAGTATCAACAGCATCAAATATGTTCCCACTGTTGTTTCGTCGAGAGAGGTTTGCCGTTATGAAAAACTGTTCTTACATAAAAAGGACAACAATTCGATATTTAGTGATGTAGTATGTACATAATTAAAATAATTTTTTGGGTATTAACTAATTTGTAGATGCACCATCATACAAAGTTATCTTAATGCTGTAAAATCTGAACACTATCAACCACTGAACATTATTTAAAATACTATCTATTTAATTTAAAACACCTTTGCTATAACATTCTAACTTTTGGTATCTCTTAAAGCATATAGCTGGGTACACATACTCACTATTTGCGGTGACTTCACTAATGAATAGAAAGGATTTTGAAAATTATAGTTTTATCGGTTGCTTCTTTAGGATCCAATTGTAAAACTTTATTTTTGGGAAATGCTGAAAATAATAAAATTCTGCCTAACATGTTCCTCATCATGTATGTACAAATCGGCTGTGGTGGTTCAATGGTACCTAGGATGTCTGTGAAATTTTCAAATACCATTAGGATATTTGAAAAATACTATTTTTGTATGTGATATTAATCTATTTACGTTTGGATAATATTTCTGAATTTCTTCTATCATAATACGCATGAAATTTACACGTAACATGTAAGAAGTCGCCATACTCTTCTTCAAGCTACTAGCCTACAGAATGCATGTTTACGACACCATTAGTCATAAACATTAACAGTTAGTTTCCTGATTTGATATTTTTCTAATATATTTAGCATTACTTGTAATTGCTTCGCCAGTACATCGGTGTGTACTAGTTAGTAAGAATACACATGACGGTTTAAGAGGTTCGAGTGTACGTACTATATAACTAACAATAATTTTTTTTAGAATACAGTGTCTCGTCCACACTCAACTTTTTCTTTATTTTGTAATTCAAATTTATTCCAGTAATCGATTGATTCACACCCAGTTAGTACCTTAAACGTTAACTATCAGTGATAACAAACGTTAAATTAAACACTAACAGTTGGTGGTAAGGAACACAGTAATCAAAATAAACAACGGTGTCTGACCTGATAATTGTCAATCTGTTCCATATTGAACGAAATTCATCATTATCTAATACATGAAATGGTATATTACAAGTAGGTTTAGACTTAGTCTGAGGAGGGCCGCGAAACCCTGCAATGATCAGGTTACTGCTGATTGTATCTCCTCATAAAGCAGTTAGCGCTTGAGTACAGATTTGGCCTTCTTCCAGAAGCTCAATATGCCCTTCAGGCCGATCTTTCTCGCTTGGTCCAAGAAAAAGATCCCAAATGAGAAGTACCTACACCATAGTAGAACTCGGCAGTAGCATAACACATGTTTAGATATCTCCGCCTCTTCTCGGCATTATTTGCATTCCTTGTTGGCAGTCAATCCAATCTTGTTGAGGTGGTAATTAAGATGAGAGTATCTTGCTAACAGTCCCGTGAGTTCCTGAATACTCTCCCTATCACCCCTCAGAAGTTTTGGCGACCAATCACTGTTAGACGTCAAACCAGCAGCAAATTAGCTTCCGTGCATCTCGAGGTGTTCCGCTAGCGATTGAGTCGTCTAATCTCCAGTCATTCCCGGATTACCCTCTTGCCGAGACAGTGTGCAATCCTGACCGCTAGTTCAGGTCCTATTAAGCTCTTCTTGATTCCTTCCCTGGCCAATTTGACCGATTTCTCATTGTCCCAGATTCCAGTACGACCCGGCACCCAGACAAATATCAGCAGCTTGTTACTTCTAGCTAGTATTTCTACAGAATTTCTGTATTCTTTCACCAGGATTTTACTCCTAGGTCTTTAAAATATCCAAAGCCCCATTCCTGTGGGAACATATGATAATGCACTTACTAACCACTCCATTCAGCAATTGCGTTTGTACGCAAGCTTGGATCGTCATCACCTCCACCTCATTATTACGCCCGGGATAATGTAGCACAACTTCCGAGAGGAACTAGGTACTCTTCTATTATATCCATCTACTCAGGCTCCAGTGTCCCCCTGGGCATTGAAGCCCTCCTTGATCCAGATGTCCCCGGTCAAGGGGACTTTGCCATTTCTCCAGTTACCTCTACTGGGTCTAATCACTTCAACCTATGTTCAAAGGTTAGGATATTTATATCCCGTCCTGCCACATCAAGATTGGCCAGTTCAGGATTTCTTATTACAAGTAATCAGTTTTTTAGATGTGCGTACATTCTCTTTTATTCCAAACATATCAAAGGTGTATCTAAATCTTAAATTAAACATATTATTTTTGCACCGTTGCATGTTAAGTCTATAAATTCTCATATAAACTCTTTCACGGTGTCAGGAAATGGGTCATTTGTTAGATCTACGTACTTACAACATAGTTATTAATTTCCCACAATTATACACCAACGGACACCGGGCATATAAAACCGAGAAATGCAAAAATGATAAGCTCGGTGGGCACTACTGGAAACTCGACCAACTCCAGTACTAGTAGTGACCTCAGTAGCCTTGATTTCTCTTTGCGACATTACATGAAAACATTTACTTTATATTATTAAACTAATGTGTCTAGCATACAAATTTTGTGTAAAAGGAACATAGTAAAGCGATGATAGAATTTTACCACCCGCTGGCAATTTCTATACTAATAGTGGAGTAAAATCAACACGAAATCTGGGTGAAACAACTTCGCCACTTTTTGATGTAAAATAGCTATTACTATGAGTTTATTCTTACACCACTAATTCTGCCTATTCGTATTATGTAAAAGAAAAATGTAAAATATTATTGAAATTAAGTACAAGTATATTTAATTTAATACTGTATTTTCGCTTTTTAATCTATATCCTACTATAAAACATCGAAATAAATATTTGAAGTAATAATTTGTGGATCTAAGGTTATTACCAATTTCTTATTCTCATATGGTATAAGGCTCTTTAGTAAAGAAGCACAGGATCTCAAGATACAAATACTATTCATATATTACAGATATAAAATATAAAGATAAATTTCGCACAGTCGCACACATTTGTTTGATTATATTTCTACTATAACGCAAATTGTATTCCATCATCAGGAAAAAGTTTTTAATATTCGTGGAAACGAAACTTTAAACTTTATTCAAGCCAAGAGTCTTCGAGTTAAACAACATTAGAATACCGATGTAGCTCATACCAAATAAAAATCGGAATCTAGAAAATGTAAGTTATTTAAGTTTGAGCTACATTTAAATATATGGACTACATATAAGCTACATATAAAAATATGGATATTTTATATTACAAATTTACAGGATAATCGAATTGTACAAATAAATATAAAAAAAAAAATCTTCTAAAATGTGAAAGTGTAGGTATACCTCTTATTTTGAAGAATATTGTAGGCATTTGCTTCAGTTGTCTGATAGGTAGCTAATAGTCGTACATCACTTTGTTCCACGTCGACAACATGGATGAGTAATCTATCGTGATGTCCTATAGACGTGACTACAACCATGTCATTGTATGTTTGAGTTCGAGTCCCAGAGAAGAGAGTCGGCACCTCTCTTTGAGCATGGATGTGTTACCCTTCGTCTCCATATGTAACCTTCCTCTCTGCAGCCTGAAACTTTCGGAAGGAGGAAGGAAACTTTCGAGTTATGTGCATTAGAGTTAGTGTTTGCATCAGAGTTTTGTAATTTTGTAATTCAATGTTACAAATTCGTCTGTTTGTTGGGCATTCCTTTATTTCTTGTGCAAAGGGAAGTATGTGTTTGTCTGAATCGAAACATCTGCAATATTTATGGCATGAGATCCAAATTTTATCTTTGTCTATTGGCCAACCAATTTATACCAAGCGACGATTTAAAAGGGGAAATTGCACAAATCAGCGTAGCACGTGTTGTCAATTCCATAATATAAATTAGTCCTGTGCCATTCTGTTTCCTTAATGTGTATGAATAAAAATATTCATGAAATACGAAAAGCAAATTAGTAAAGAAATACTTCAGTATTTCAAAAAATATGTTGTATCATATATTTTACCATATTATTAGCTATACTTTGCCATATTTTAAATTCTTTTTCTCAGACTGTTTCTTACAAAATAATATTTACTTCTACTGCTGAAAAATTCACGTGGATCGTTTACATAGTTCTTACTTCCTTGTCCCTATAAACTCCATATAGAATGGTTTGAAATTAGATTAGTATTAGATACAATTAATGTAATTTGTTAATAATTTATGGATTTGTTATTAAATTTATTTGAGAGGTATATAGAAAGTAATTTATAGAAAGACAGTACAGTTAGAATGTTATTTATGGTAAATTAATAGTTGTTTAACCCACGAATAAAGTATCAAGATAATCGGCAGCAACCAGAAATATATGTATGAAAATATTAGTGAGTGTTTATATAACCCATACACAACTTTACATATGCCATCAATATAAATCTTTCTACCTATTTACAATATAGTCTAGTCACCCTCTTCCTTAATTACCTTTTAAAGAAATTCTATTCCAAATATGATTTTAATGATAATGTATAATAATAATATAAACGCATTAGATATTTGAAATATAAAAGAGTTATGCGCGGCCATTTATTTTCTCTTACGAAAAGCTGCCCGGACATGGACAGCGTATCAACTTCAAAAAACTTCTTCGAACATAAAAACCAATTACAGTAATATTAACTACATGTAATTAATAATCAGGAATAGAATGTAAGAATCATCAAGCGTCCATTTAGGCGTTATTTTTTACACAACATTAATCTGATTTACGGCCTGTCTGCGGCTAGTCAGTCAATAAGTCAAGTTGAAGATACCACAGAAGCTATACGTATATCCTAAAAGACTATAACAAAGAGCTAATTAACGGAGTAACGAAATGTAAAAAAGTAATGTTTAGTCAGAGTTATCTGAAGTCGCCGCCATAGTACGCCTAGTTTAATTTTATTATCTACTATCTGATATATCCGTTGATGACGAGGTTTATTTCTTATTTTGTCTGATAAAATACAGAGGTACACTTACAATAAAATGTTCTTAAATACCAGAAGTTAAAATGAATTATTCTTTATGTCAACGTAACTATTCGTATATATAGTGTATTTTTACATATTTAATTATAGATTCACAATTACAAAACATCCTATTTTTACACCACGAGAACAGTTTATTTTGGATACGAAAACGCATTTATTTCACGTTTATTAGTACAATATATAATGTTACATTTGAGAAATGACTTGCACACTAATTTTGTTTTAGTATTCATATGTCTTCCTCTCTAATATATTAGAATAATCATGCATTTTACTATAAATGATACCTATACCTGAACCCATTGCGCTGAATATCTGTAAGATAATTGAAATTTATTATGACAGATGGCGTTTAAATATTGCGCTAGCATGAGGCAGGCGTATATTAGTATAGCCACGACAGTGCATGATTATGAAAAAAAAATTGAATAATATGTATGTACCATCATTAGTGGAACATGAAAGATAGTTTGGGAAAATGTAGTTAAATTTTAATTAAAATGTAGTAGATATTGTCCTCCTCTTTATAATGTCCAATCCTTCTTCAATTTCATATACTGTTCTGGAATAAGCAAATCTTGTATTTTTATATACTATATTTTACGATGTATTTCATTCTTCAGAAACACAGTTGCGTTTCTTTTGATATTTATTTAACCCATACGATGTGGTTATGACGAACTGAACATATAACGTATGATATTTATAATTCACATGGGTATGGGTAAGCCCATCTGTCTTAGACGGTACACGGCTGAATTGCACACTGCAAAGTAAATTATGATTTTTTGAATTTATATAAGTATTAACTAACATTTAAATTATTCATTTTAAATAAATTATACTCGTATGTTAGTAAATTAGTATATTATTTGCATTTCAATTTTACCACACTCTTGAAGTCATTTATTTCACGGCAATTTCTTGTCATAAAATCCTTAGAAGTTTATCACTTCTGGCTTCATATTGGCACTTAGAATTGATTGAAATGAAGTAATTAAAAATAATATAATTGAAAATTAACAAAAATGCTCATGATTAATAAAAAACAAAATATAGTATGTGAAAAACTTATTATGTTTTAATGTGTAAGATACTACTTTAGTTTTACTATTAATGAAATCAACAAATTCTTGTCACAAAATCCTTAGAAATTAATCACTTCAGGCTTCATGTTACCTCTTACTATTGGTTGAACTTAAGTAATTAAAAGGAACATAATTGAAAATAAAAAAATTCCCGTGATAAATACAAAATAGAATGTAGCCTGTGAGAAACTTTATTATATTTAAATGTACATAATACAATTTTAGTTTTCTTATTTAATTTATTATTGTACTCAAGATACGGCTTTATTAAGTGAAAGAAAATGCGAAATAATGCAAAACAAAAAGAAAGGGTCATATGCAGGAAAGATGGATAATTAAGATTAAAAAAAGTAAAAAAAAATAAGATTGTTAATAAGGCCATATTTTGATGTCATATATTTTGGTATAACTGAAATGAAGATATGAAGTGTATTTACTTATTTATTCATTTCAAACGTCGCCCTACAGTTTCAATTCTCTAAATCAATCCCAATCAACCCAAATTCTTGAAATACCCTAAATATTCTAAATGTTCTAAATTTCTCAATTCTCAATTGCTCTTAACGTTCTCTTAACTTTTTTCTAATCTTAAAATGTTTGATATTATACAATTTTCCAAAGGTTAATATTCCACTAATTTCACTAATTAAGTCATTTAGGAATTAGTATATACATCCTGCAAGTCCTGCAAATACTTTTACGAAACTTTATAAATTCTCTCCTTAAATTACATAAATTAAAACTCCTTAAATTACACAAACTCTATAAATCCTCCAAATTTTGCAAATTTCATAAATTTAGAAAATCTAGTGAATTCTGTGAATTCTATAAATTTAATAAAATCTTCAAACTTAAAAATAACTGTGCCATAAAAGTCCTATATATCCTATAAATCTTCCAGACTTCGCAATTTTGTTAACCTTAGAATACTGTACGATTCAAAATTCTACAAATCCTTTATTGAGAATGTTGATATGTTCAAACCAAATGTCCTGGATAGGTAACCTGGACAGCACGTCCTATATAAGTGTTGAAAATTTGTTTACAAATTTCGAACACTGTTTATAGGGTAGTTACGCCATCCCACTGCACCGCAGCTATATAAGAATAAGATGATAATATATTGCTGACTATTAAATTTCATTATACTTTTGTTCTAGTTCCGTAGGTTACACCGTCAGTCTGTATTATACTATCTTGCAATTAACATAAAATATATATTGTATAATTAATCCAGAAATAAAGTTCGTTCTGTTCGTTTTAAATCAAATTGTAAAAATTTTTAAAAACCGTTCGGTTGTTACACGAAACGTAACTGGCGCAGTCGGTAGGATTTCCAAAAAGACATCCATACCGGATAACTTGTGAAGTGTCATCTTCTTAATTGGAAAGAACACAGCATTCCATCGAGGAATTGGTTCATCGAGGATCTGGCGAAAAAGACGAACTTCAGAACCATCACACAGAGAGCAGTATCCACCAGAAGAGAGAAAGGAATGAAGAAAGCACTGTAAGTCACTTGCTTTCCTTTTTAACTTCCTTGTATGACAGACTCACAAAGAAATCAGGAACTGCCAAACTCTAGTGTCGATATTGATTCGGAAATAATCGAATTAACAGATAAAATATTTAAACTCTTTCTAACTACAGAAAAGTCACAAAAATCTATAAATCAATATTACCTATTAGTAATATTCAAAGTAATTTAATAAATTTTAATTCAAGTAATTTAAATATCACAATGGCAAGGCCAAGAATCGAGGTAAAACCATTAGAGTTAGTACCTGAATTTGACGGGTCGCCATATCGCTTATTTAGATTTATATCAATGGCATCAGATGTATTAAATACATATTGGGATTCCACACCAGAAAATGAAAATTGTCCACAAAATCGTTTTATTTTTAATAGTATTATATCAAAATTAAAAGGACGTGCTGAAGAGGTTATCTCTATTAGTGGCGTACAAAATTGGGAGGAAATTAAAAATACTCTGATCACTAATTTTGGGGATCAACGTGATGAAAATAGTCTTTTGGCAGATTTAATTGGCTTAAGACAAAAACCAAACGAAGATTGTGTACAATTTTATTATCGAATTATTGCAAATTTAAACACATTGCATAATTATATCACCTTACATGAGATTGACGAAAATATTCGTAAAAGTAAATTACTTACTTATAATAACCAGGCTTTGAGAACTTTATTTGTCGGCTTGCGAGAGCCTCAACAATCAATGATACGGTCATTGAAACCAACAAATTTGGCAGAAGCTTTAAAATATATGATAGAAGATAATAATGTTAGATATATATCCCGCCAGCAAAATTTCCAAAAACCATCGACAAATAAACCTAATCATAATAATAAAATTAGACCCAATTTTCAGCAACAAAATTTTAATCAAAATGTAAGATTACCATTTAATTCACACATGGGTTCAAGTATTAACATACCAACACACTCTCAATTTCCAAGAGGGCCGATTCAAATTCAGCCTAGACAAAATTTGCCCCCTCAAAGATTCTTAACTAATCGAAAAGTTTTCGGAAAACAAAATAATAATGTTTGGAAACCAGGTCAAAATAATAATAACGCTCAGTACAAACCAATCCCTATGAGTACAACTACTCGTATTAGTACTCCTAATCGTCAACAAAATTTTAGATCAAATAATTTCCAATCAGCTGGTCCTTCTAATTTTGTTTCGGAAGAATGATTTAATGTCGATCAAGAAGAAAATTACGATGAAAATTTTTTTTATGAAGTACCAACTTGTGACGAAAATAATTACTCTGATGAAAATACAGATGTGTATGAAAATGATACCGAAAATTTTCAAAATTTTCATATGACCCAGGAACCGAACACGGACACGTAGTAGAATTGCATGTTGTTTCAGATAAGAGAGAATTGCCATATATTGAAATTAAAAACCCGCCTTTAAAATTACTCATCGACACGGGCACAACAAAATCTTTACTTAATCCTAATATAGCACAAAAATATTTTTCTAACGAAATTTATACTGAACAATTTTCCCTTAGTACAGTTTTCAAAAAATATAATTGTAAATCTTGTGCAAATATTCCATATTTTCCAGAATTCAAAAAACAAGGATATATTAAATTTCATTTGTTTAGATTTCACGATTATTTTGATGGATTGATTGGATTTGATACAATGAAAAATTTAGGTGCACAAATTGATGTTGCCAATCGTTGTATTATAACACCAAATTCAATAATTAAACTTAAATATAGAGAGACACCAAGAATTCTTACGTCATGTCACGAAATTAATTCTCATGAAATTGCGAGAATAAAAATTCCTGTTAGTATCGAAAATGGCGATATACTGGTACCGCCAACTACTATTCAAAATTGCGAATTTAAAGAGACATTAACGACAGCAATTAATGGATATGCTTGGACCGAAGTAGTGAATAAAACTGATAATGATGAACTAAATAAAATCAATGAACCTATAAAAGTAATTTCGTTTGAACAACCAATTGCGGATCAATATGAAGTTTTTAATATCGAATTTAAATATAACCCTTCAAAACTGAATAACATACAACAACTTATCAGGACCTCTCACATGAACGAGGAAGAAAAATCTCACATTTTTAATCTTTGTAAAAAATATAGTGATATTTTCTTTTATGAAGGTGATCAATTGACTTTTACCAATAAAGTCAAACACCAAATTAAAACTTATGACGAAATTCCAGTTCATTCCAAAACCTATAGGTATCCCTTTGTACATAAAAGTGAGGTACAAAATCAAATTGAAAAAATGTTAACTGATGGTATAATAAGATCAAGCAATTCGCCATGGACATCACCCATTTGGATTGTCCCTAAAAAAGCGGATGCTTCCGGAAAGAAAAAATGGCGAATTGTCGTCGACTACCGGAAGTTAAATGAGAAAACGATCGATTATCGGTATCCATTGCCAAATATCACAGACATATTAGATAAACTGGGGCGTTGTCAATATTTTTCAACTTTAGACCTTGCGAGTGGATTCCACCAAATAGAGATAGAACCAAAAGACATACAAAAAACTGCGTTCACCGTAGAGAATGGCCATTACGAGTACATGCGTATGCCATTTGGATTAAAAAACGCACCTCCAACATTTCAACGCGTTATGGATAATATATTAAAAGGTTTACAGGGTGATATTTGTTTTGTCTATATGGATGATATAGTAATATATTCCACTTCATTACAAGAACATATGGTGAATTTACAAAAAGTATTTCGAAGACTTAGAGAAAGTACTTTTAAAATTCAACTCGACAAATCAGAGTTTTTAAGAAAAGAAGTACAATTTTTAGGTCATATTATCACTAATGATGGCGTTAAGCCAAACCCAGAAGAAATCATAGCTATTTTAAATTATCCAATTCCGAAATCTACAAAAGAAATAAAGGGATTTTTAGGACTTTTAGGTTATTACCGATAATTTATAAAAGATTTCGCTAAATTAACGAAACCGCTTACTAATTGTTTGAAAAAGGGTGCTAAAATTTAGCATAATGAAACATTTTTGAAAACATTTGAAGATTGCAAAAATTTATTAACAAATAATCCGATACTTCAATATCCTGATTTTGAAAAACCATTCAATTTAACTTGTGATGCAAGCAATTTTGCTTTAGGAGCAATATTATCGCAGGGACCAATTGGTAGTGATAAACCTGTAGCGTATGCATCGCGAACATTAAATCAAGCAGAGCAAAACTATTCGACAATTGAAAAAGAGCTTTTGGCAATAGCCTGGTCCACGAAATATTTTAGGCCGTATTTGTATGGTCGAAAATTCAAAATTATTACTGATCATAAACCATTACAGTGGCTACTTTCACTCAAAGAGCCGCAATCACGTCTCATACGTTGGCGCCTCAAGCTAGAGGAGTACGACTACGAAATTTGTTATAAAAAAGGTAAAAAGAATACCAATGCCGATGCTCTCTCTCGTATCGAAATTCATACTAAAGATATTTCAGAAAACCCAAATATAAATCAGAATTTAGGCAAAACTCCCTTTGAAGAATTCATGGATAGTTTTAACAAAATTTTATCAACTGGTGACAATCAATCAATCGATATTAATAATACACCTGAAACTAACAATAATCTTAATGATGATCAATTACCTGACAATGAAAATTTATCAATGATAGCAAACATTAGCGAACCACCAAATCAAAACAATGGTGAAACTACAGAAACAGCGTATACAAGTAGTCATGATAATGAAAGTACTGAAACAGCTCACAGTAGTACTGAAAATCCTGTACAACTTATTGAAATTTCAGAAAAGCCTTTAAACTATTATCAAAATCAAATTATAATAAAAACAGGGAATATGCCTGTAGGAGAACCTATTATACAAAAATTATTTTCTCAAACAAAAAGCAGAACCATTGTAAATTTTGTTAAAAATCAAATTGAAACCAATACAATTAATTTCTTTAAAAATTATATTGAACCGAACAAAACTTACGTAATCTTTATTGAAAATGAAAATATCATACCAGATCTTTGTAACGTAATTAAAAATACATTTAAAAATTCCACCTTTAAATTAGTACGATGTACCTGTCTTTTGGAAGATATTCAGGGCTCAGAAGGACAAAAAGAGTTAGTACAATATATACATGATGGCAAAAGAAACCACAGAGGTATAACCGAAACCGAACTACAGATTTGCAGAAAATATTACTGGCCGAATATAAAAATTGATGTTCAAAATCATATCAATAACTGTGACATTTGCCAAACAACAAAATATGAAAGAAATCCTCATCGTATTATTTTACAACTTACACCTACAGCAAACAAACCATTTGAAGTCGTATATTTAGACACACTTCAAATTAAAAATCAAAAATTTTTAACAATCGTGGATTCATTTTCTAAATATGGTCAAGCTTATCCAATGACAAGTGCTAACATGATACACACTATACAATGTATTGTAAAATATATGTCTCACCACGGATTACCAATAGCAGAATCCTAATAGTAATGGTGTAATCGAACGTTTTCATTTGACCATTTTGGAACATTTAAGAGTTTTAAACATAAAAATGCCAAATTCCAATATTATAGATTTAATGCCATATGCAATTTGGGGATATAATCATTCAATACATTCTGTTACAAAATTAAAACCAATTGAAATTATTAATAGTCACTTAGATACCAATGATCCTTTCGATATTGATCTTAAGGCACTTATCACAAATTATATAGAATTACACAAAGAAAAAGTACGCTTAATGTATGATCACATACATAATATCTCGCAAACACACAAAGAGAATATAATAAGTAAACAAAACGAAAAGCGCATTGAACCTCCTACGTATACTTTGGAGAAACCTGCTTACAAAATTTTACCAAATCGTGATAAAATTGAACCCAGATATAGAAAAGAGATAGCTACAGGACAAGATGGTATTAAATGAACAACAAAAAAGCGAACATTGCATAAGCAAGTATTTAAAAAGCCTCGATTACAACGAAAAACATTGTTACAGGCTCATCACTCTAGGGATCCTAGTCCTGGCTCAAGTACCGAAAATGGAAATTACTAACCTAAATAAAAATCCAGGTATACTTCCGTTCAAATTAGGGTATGCAAGAGTCAAAATTGCCACCCACACCTTCCTTCATTATTTTGATTTAATTCCTATATCAAATCAAATTAATATAATAAAACGACAATATATTAATGTTACAAAAACTATAGAACAAGAACTAAGTTCACCATATTCATTTGCGTTGCAAAACTTTAATCAAGGTATACAATTCCAATTAGAAACGGTAGAAAATAAATTTGATTCTATATATCCTTTTTTCGATAATAATCGTCTAAAAAGGGGTTTAATAAATGGATTGGGATCAATAATAAAATCAATTTCTGGAAATCTAGATCAAGATGATGCAGTAAAATATGATAAAGCTATTGAAAATTTGCAAGACAAGCAAAGGCAAATAATATCTCAAGTCAATAAACAGATTTCTTTAACAACTAAAATTTTAGACAATTATAATAAAACACTTTCATTAGTATTACATAACCAAGATGTAATTACTAATGGTATAGAAAGAATTCAAAATAATTTGAACAAATTTGTATTCAAGTTTTCACGTTACATGAGGATTCGCGATGTACTCGATCAATTAAGTATTAATCTAAGTATGGTTATGCAATTATTAACAAATATTGAAAATAGTATATCTTTCGCGAAATTGGGAACTTTACATCATAGCATTTTAAAATTAGACGAGATGGAGGCCATTGTCGAAAAACTTATGGAATTTCATTCACAAAAACAATTGATGTATTTTAACAAAAATGACTTATATAAGTATTATGATATAGTTCAGGTAAAAGCATTTTATTCAGGGAAACGGTTAATATTCGCACTAAAGTTTCCTCTTGTACATCCTGATAAATTTTTCCATTACCACCTGTATTCCATACCTACCTCAATGTCTACCACTATTATACCTGAAAATACTTACCTTACCATGAGCAGTGACTCTTATCAGTACCAGCCGCTGCCATGCCGAAATATGGACCCTGTATATTTTTGTGAGGACAATAACCTAATTAATGGAATTCAGGAAGAAGACTGTGTATTCTCGTTACTACAACTATGTGGCAACAATACTATATGCGAGCAAACACCTATATCAATTAACAGCCACTTTTTTGAACAAATCACTAATGGCTATTATATCGCTATATTCCCAGACCCTCTAAAGGTCCAAATTCAGTGTGAAAAATGGACTTTACAACATTACAAGGCAATTATCTCATTACATTACCACCAAAATGTATTTTTCAAACCCCAGCATACAGGTACATTAATAAAGAAGAAGTTCTAGAAGGTCAACCATTATTATTACCTGAGATAAAAATATCGAAAATAAAAAATAACGATTCCACTATCAAAGTAAACATTAAAAATATCCCGCTTGATCAATTACATATGCTTCAGCAAGAGCAACAGCAGATAAAACTGATTAATCCTGATGACAACCCCTTAATCAGACCTAATCTATGGACAATCCCTTTATATGCTATAATGGTAGTTATTTTTATAGCATTTATTGTTCACAAAATTTGGAGATGGAGATCGAGAAAGCCCTCTATCCAGCCTGACGAAGAAGAACCCCAAAACTCCGGATCACGTGGAAAATCCAATGTGAAAGTTTTATTTGTTCCCGATAAAACTTCCCTCTAAGGGTGGAGGAGTTACGTCATCCCACTGCACCGCAGCATATAAGAATAAGATGATAATATATTGCTGACTATTAAATTTCATTATACTTTTGCTCTAGTTCCGTAGGTTACACAGTCAGTCTGGATTATACTCTCTTGCAATTAACATAAAATATATATTGTATAATTAATCCAGAAATAAAGTTCGTTCTGTTCGTTTTAAATCAAATTGTAAAAGTTTTTAAAAACCGTTCGGTTGTTACACGAAACGTAACTGGGTTGATCAATGAAGTAAATTAAGTATATACAATAGATATGCAGTACGTCAGAAAAGTTTAGATTAATTCAATATTTTTAATAATGTGCATTGTTGAGCAATATCCTGAGTCACGTCGATTTTATTATTTCTTACGCATATTATAATATACAAATAACGTAGATGACGCCATTCAAATTCCAGTTATCGACGATTTCTTTAAATGGCAGTGATATATCTTATTTTCCAGTCGAATCTTAAGGATGAATTCTTTCTAATATCAGCAATATAGATCACTTTAGTTATTTTGTTAATAAGGTGTTAAAAGATACTTAACAATGAACATTTTTAATATTTTTTATGTGGTTACATAAAAAATATTAAAAATGTCACTTTCAAAAAATAATAGTTAGACAACAAATATTACTCACAAACACCTTAATGTAATTAAAAATATACGAAATATTAACAGAAATAAAGTCTATGGTGAAAAATTCAATTTGCAACTGACACCGTGAGGCACAATTCTAAACGATTGAAGGTTTATATCCACACATTTTTTTAAATCATTTTATTATTATTCATTCTTTCAGTTCATTCAAATTTTGTAAAATAAACTTTACTTCTCAAATATCAAAAACATCAATGGGATTAAATCTGGTGATCGAGGTTGTCATTCCAGATATCCTCTTCCACAAACCGACTGTTTAGGAAACACTACGTATCTACATATAGATCTGACGTTTCTTATATAATACGGAGATGATTCATTTTACTGAAAATAGTTATGATGAACTGGGTATGGATATTATAATCGGTTGAAATTATAAGGAGGCTGGAATATCCGGATCATCAAGATAAAAATTGAAGTCTTAAAACTTAAGTCATTGCGGAGGAAATTGAAATAAATATATCTGGTTAAAGTTTTCTCAAAAAACCTCAAAATCCTAATAATATCTCTACCACAATATCATATCTACTCAGTGATTTGAAAAAGAAGCGTTGCCTTGTTCAAAAACAGAGAATTGAGTTTGGGACTACCGGGAAAAATTGAGACTATCTGCAGCGTTTTCTGTCAGAATTGAACCCGGCGATTTGGATCATCATCGCTTAATTTTTTTTACTACTTTATCTTTGTATGGATGACATTTAGGCCTTGAGAAAATTACAAACCGAACATATTATTTTGGGCATATTGTTACACATTGTAATAAGAGGAAAAATCTAAATTGAATTATTTGTACCTATATCAATTCAAGTATATGACTCATATTTTTGAAAGCATCTCGATTACAATGGAGGGATTATTATTGAAATATATTAAAAAAAGCTATATGGTGTAGACTCTTTAACGAACACTCTTTATGGAATTAGATTTTTCTGAACTTCAGTTTTTAAAATATGAAATTAGAAGTGCCATGAAATCTGCATTAGTTTGCTGAAAGGCATATATAGAAACATGCCGCCTGAACTTGAATACAATGGAAATACGGAATAATAAATTGAAAGGATGCTGTCTCAGCTAGTTAGTTCGCTTCATTAAATGTTGATAAATAACGCAACTTAAATTAGTGTAATTGTTGTTGCTTCGTTGTTTTCCCTAGACAAATGACTGACGTCTGTCAGCGGCCACTTAAATCACTCTAATTATTAATTATTATTACTTCGGAACTTCAGGGTTGCTTTAATAACTGAGTAAAAAAAGCACCACGAAGACTGATTAGATTTGTGTTTGTTTTAAACTCGTACTAAGAGCCAGCATAAATATTTTTTGATAGAAAATCTACAGTTCTATAAACCGGTTTCAACACATATGTAATCTTAATTAGTAATAATTCATTATAACCGATTGTAGGAAGTATTACCTTTTATAGGTATGAATTCAATTGATTTTGCTTCATTCTTTACAATATATTTGTATCGTAATAGAACCGATAAAATACAAGGTACGGCAGAGATGTATGAATATTTTCAAAAATTTTTTAACTGTTATTTTTCGATTATTCGAAATTACGAAAGTTATTTTTTATTTTCTCAAAACATTTTTTAAAATATGTCATTCTGTTATCACATGAAAAACATACAATGCAATAATTAGGGGCAAAAATTAACGTCATCTAAGTGGTTACCATTTTTGAAGGCACTCCCGTAAACAAGTAGAGAAATTATCCATGCATCGCTGTACCACGTGGGCTAGAATAACTTCAATTTTCCTTGTTATTGCAGCAGAAAATTCGGCAAAGATACGTGATTTCTCAATGGAAACTGTTGCTTTAAGGTATCCCCACAAGAAATAATCGTGGGGCGTATTTTACTATTGAATCCAACGAGAACAACAATACTCCGATCCATATGGCCATAATAAGAACCCTGTACATAATGCCACATACAGGTATAACCCCTATCCACAATCTCAATAATTCTCTTGTAACCAGCGACAATCGCAGGCACAGGTGTCATCTTCAAGCAATGCGTATCCTTCACTGCCAACACCGTCCCCTAGCCCTAAACAATGTGACAAGTGTAGCTATGTATGTCAGTCTGCATTTCAACTTGTCGAACATCTTAATATGGTAGATCCTGTAACACCTGCGCTCCATCTCTCGACATATCAACCTAATCAAAATTTTATGTTTGATCAACCGAACATTGTGAAACATGAAGATACTACTCAAAGCGAGATTCTTGACCATGATTCCCATAAACTTGTATTATATATAATAATGTCTTGTACTTGTATCCAGAAGATGAAAAACGACGAGTTGCAGCGATCGTGGAGGCCACTCGATATCGCCCCGTAGGAAAATGTTGCCTCAAGAAGGCCGTAGACTCCCTGGAAATATGGCAAGTAGCCCCGCCCCGTCTTGCTGAAAATAAATTGCATCTATGTTTATGTTACGCCTTCAGGAATAAGAAATTCGAGCAGCATCGTAACATAATGGTGTGTATTGCGACCGTTCGTCGGCGAAAAGAAATAAAGGAGAACGCGCACGTTTGTAATATTCGTAGGGTGTGTTGCTTCTACACCCAACAGATGGCGCTGTTTAAAAATAGCATGTTTTTGCCTGTCACAGATATCTGCCTGTATTTGTCATCTGTAAATAAAAACAGGAGCGTATTCGAATGCACTGTTGTGTTAAAATTTCAAAGCAATCGGTAAAGATTTGGGAGATTTAATATTTTGAACAAACGAACATTTACATTTTTTTTATATAAAAGAAGATAACTATTGTTGCTATAGCTGCATAGCGATAACATAACCACTAATGCCATTTCACAATACGTCCCCAAAAATCGCCATAATTCACAGCGCCCGATAAATTGAAGTGCACCTTATCACTCGTTGTCAGTGGAGTGTAATGTGTATAAAATCATTTAGACGAAATTCGTGAGCCACCAGGATTTCATACGGATAAAACTGTAGATCTAAATGCAAAATTCGTCGTATTGACCTATCAAACAAGTGCAGTCCGCGAGTGAGAATACCATATAGCTCGTCGGCGCGAACTGTTTTCCACTGCTGCACGAACTCTCTCGGCGTTTTCGAGAGTTCTAACCGTTCGCTATAATCCCGGAGGTCTTCCAGATCTCAAAGATCCAGTTGGACGGTGGTTATTCGTCCCTTTCAAAATCGTGTACCTTAGTGTAGGGACATAAGAACCTTCCAACATTGAAATAATTTCATAACCTGCGCGTTGCATAGCGACAAGAGAACGACCGGTCTCTATGAACGTGTCGTAAACAAAAACATTGTAACGACGCGTTAAACTGGCAACAATAGCAAGGATAATGAGTGTCCCTTGATAGCTTAGCGGTCAGAGCAACCAACCGGCAATTGGGAGATCTGGATTCGATTCTCGGTCAAGGCACGATGCAATTTTATCCTTGCTATCGCCAAAACATGATGCTTGAGCGTCATCTCCGGACCTTCACACACCAACCATTCCGAAAACATTAGTCTCCCCCTCTGAAATGTTATACTCATATCAAAAATGTTATACATGTCTGCCGGATCCTCTACAACAGCACTAATATATTATATTAACAGTACTACGAAGTCACTGTCATAATCATTTACCATTCGGTTAATAAACAAGCACCTTTGCACTTTAAATTCAACGTTAGCGATAAATATAATCCCACTATGGAGTTACTAGGCTGCAAACATACCTGGATATGTGTACCATTATCAAAGAAAATTGAAAACAATACGAAATGTGTACTACACTATATTGATATTGATGCTATATGCCTACTTGATGGATTTACAACCATGTGTTCTGTGGGTTACATCTTGTGGCTGTGTGTTTTATCATGTATAAAAACTGTGTTTCTCAAATCTGCTAAACGTATTCGAGAATTTCACAGACGTGTTGCGATCCCTGAACCATCACAGTTGATTCTAACTCGCTGAGGAACATGGTTACAGGCAGCATTTTATTGTTTTGAGCATTTCCATAAAATATAGATTGTGGTGTTCTGATGTCACAATTCCAAACCTAAAAAGGTAGCTGTTATCAAGGAAAGCTAAGCGATATTTCAAAATCCTCCAGTTGAAGAATATTTGCAAATTATTCATAACAATTACAAGGGACTAGTAGAGGCAATAAAAATATTACAAAATCCTTCCTTGTCGTTAGTGAAATGACTGTAAATAGTAGATGCTGTTAATAAAATAAATGTATAGTGTTTCTAGCCATTCTCTTCATATAAAAATATGTTTTCAACATTATGAATATCATTCGCTGAAACAACTGTAGAAACATATCTTTGGCGTTAGCACGGATAAAAGTGCATTTTGCCTCGACCGGGATTCGAACCCGGCTCTCCCAATTTCCGGTTAGTTGCTCTGACCGCTGAGCTATCGAGGCACACTCACTATCCTTGCAAATGCGCCAATTTATGCGTCACTACATATCTAATGCTGCAGATGTTTAACTGAGCTAATTCAGCTGATAACGCTATCTAGAAGGGTAAGTATTTTACAGTGTTGTATAAAATAGGAAAAAGCATGATATTCTCTAGGTATGCGTAGAAGAAAGGATAAGGTAGCATTCTGAGGGAAAAGGATGCCCTTTACGCGCGGCTATATCGAACTATGTACATTTACATTCAATATATTTTCATCGACATTCACTCTGCAAAATTCTTAATTTGACTGAGTAAAAACCAGGCTATTTACTGCGGACCTCGTAGGCGGTCCCATATTGCAATTTTCAAACTTGTTCCTATTCTTAACGTGCTGTACATTAATTTAATTGAATTCTTACGAAGTCGTGAAGGTGACGCCTCTGGTATGCTGACCAAATAAACGACTCTAATCATTACTAATTGCAAGACATCCCATTCCCTTCGTTTGTACCTAATTATCAATCACATTGCTTGCCAATATATGGTATCCAATTTCGAAACATGCAGTTTTCATGCTTTAAATAATAAACTGGCAATTAATATTAAAAACAGAAATATTAATCGTAATCTATATATTTACCGAAACTCGGTTGAAGTAACTGACGAAATAATAGCTTCATTAAATCGTGATTTATTTTATTATCGTCAATATTTTTCAAATTTCCATAAACCTTAATTGTCTGCTATTAGGACCAAAACCTTTGATGTGGGTCTTTAGCAGCATGATCCCTCATATTAATATTAATTGAAAAGTGCCAATCACAATAATGGAACGACCTCCTAACTTTGCTGTTAAGCTATTGTAATTCATATTTAAAATTATATTAAAACATTATATGATTCATTATATGAATCATGAGATTAAAAATTAAATTTATTTTTAAAACTACTTTATAACTGTTTCGATTAATACTTTGCCCATAAACATCGACATTTGTCAAGCCATAAAAGCTGCGAACATATTTAGTCTTCGTAAATTAAAGAAATTTAAAAAGCCTGTTTTAAATAAACAAATATAATTTACTTGTGGATAAAAATAGACGTATTGATTTTAATTCTGGGGCAACAACGTACCGAAACCATAAGTTTATTCCTCAATTCTAGTAGTAGCCTACTCGAGTTTTTATGTTGCATAAGAATAACTCAAAAAAAAGTAAAAACTATTTTTTGATATTGTCGAAAAGTACAGAGCATATCGTTCGTATAGCAAGTATAGAATTATAGTGATTTGATAAACTAACCAGTTAATACATTTTATATATACAGAGGGCCTCCTCGATGTATCTCCACCTTGACGCGGTGAGGGGGCTTGCGTGTCCTAATGATCCCGAGAGCTAAGTCGACGGTAGTGTAACTACCAGAAGGGACACCCAAGTCGAACAGGTCAAGGGAAAAGGACCAGACCAAGAGAGATACCCGGTCCTCCAAGGATGGGGGTTGAGTCGTAAGGCCAGCAACCTTACACTCATAAAACAACTAAAAACGCTAAAACACCCAGAAACATGCCTCGGAATTCGGACGGATCCAAAAATAGACGAAAACAGCAACGAAAATGGACATTGAATTTAGGAATATGGAACGTACAAGGAATAAGAAATAAACAACAAGAAATTGTCCTAGAATGTATCCAGCGTAAATTAGATATAACAATCCTCTCAGAAACGAAAAAGAAAGGACAAGGAAGTGAAACAGTAAAAGACTTTATTCTTTTATACAGCGGAGTTGACAAAAGTGAAAGAGCAAAGGCAGGAATTTCAATAATGATACACAAGAGACTTCAAAAATACATAAAATCTTGGGAAGCGATGAGCGAACGTATTATGAAATTGACGATTCAAATAAGAGGAAGAAATATGACGATCGTAGGAGTATATGCCCCTAATGACGATGCTACTTTCCAAGTAAAAGATGCCTTTGAAGAAGACCTAAGAAACATTATCGACCAAATACCGAATCATCATGAAATTATAATAGCAGGAGACCTCAACGGAAGAGTAGGGAAACAAAATAATAATAAAGTGGTAGGAAGACATGGCAAAGAAACTATAAACGATAACGGACAAAGATTAATCAATATATGTGACGAATATGACCTAAAGATAACGAACACATTTTACGCACATAAAGACATACATAAGTACACATGGTACCAGCACACAAGGGGACTTAAATCGATTATCGATTACCTCATTACTAGACAGCAACCAGGTATTAAAGTACAGGATGTGAAAGTAAACAGGGGAGCAGACTGTGGATCCGACCACTGCTTAGTGGTAGCGAAAATATATGTACCATACATCGCAACTAGTACTCTGAAGAAAATAACATCCAAAGAAAATCATATAAACACTATGAAATATAACCTCGAACGCCTACAACACGATAGTACAAAATACCTATTCTGCAAAAGATTAGACGAGAAATTAACACAAATTGAAAGAACAACGGAAGAAGAATACCACCATATTAAATCCTGTATAACTGAGGCAGCCCAGGAATCTCTCGGAATGCAGAATAACAAAAACAAACCATACTGGTGGGACGAGGATATAGAGAAACAAATTAAGGAGAAAAAACAAATATACGAAAGAGTCCTACAGAAGAAGGATGCAGAAACAAGAGAAGAATATAAGCAAACAAATAGAAAAGTAAAGGCAGAAGTATTAAAGAAGAAGAACCAATGTTGGATTAAAAGATGCGACTACATAGATCAACAGATAGGAGGTACACGAAGTTCAGAAGCCTGGAAGACAATAAAATCAATGAGAACAAATAACAAACAAGGAACTAGTCTAAACGGTATAACAAATTCAAAGTGGACACAACATTTTAAACACCTGTTAGAAGAGCAGAGACCGCAATATATGAGAGAACATCAAGAACCACTCAATGCTGATCACATACATCTCGAGATATCGCAAGTACAAGAGGCGATAAAATCCACAAAAATAGGAAAATCACCCGGATCTGGCGGAATATATCCTGAACTTATAAGATACGGATCATTGAAACTAACACAAATGCTGAAAAATCTATATGAAAGGTGCTTAAATGGAGAGGAAGCCCCAAAGGAATGGAGAACTTCCTATATAACACCTATATATAAGAAGGGGCCTAAAGATGATCCGAAAAATTACAGAGGTATAGCGGTGATACCAACAATAGGAAGGATATATTCACGAGTTCTTAAGAACTTGATAGAAGAAGACATACAAGATAAACAACCGGAAGAGCAGTCAGGATTTAGAGCGGGCAGATCGACAATTGATAACCTTTTTACACTGAAACTTGCCATGGAAAAACGTACCCAACATAACAGAGAAACACATATAGCCCTAATAGACTTAGAGAAAGCCTATGACAGTGTCCCCATATCACAACTATGGACAGAAATGCGAAACCTGGAAATAAACCAATCTTTAATCAAAGCTACACAACTCTATTATAAAGATAATTGTGCCGCAATAAAAACTGGGAATAACAGGCATACAGAATATTTCCGAACATCGAAAGGCTTAAGACAAGGATGTTGTCTGTCTCCCACTCTATTTAAAGTATATCTTGACAGATCCATACAAGGGTGGATAAGAAAATGCAGAAACATGGGTCTTAAAGTGGGAGACGGCACACTTTACAGCCTATTTTCTGCAGATGACCAGGTAGTGATAGCGGAAGATGAACAAGATCTGAGCTACATGACGAGAAAGCTAAGAGAAGAGTATGAACGAGCTGGACTTACAATAAATTTAAACAAGTGTGAATATCTGGCAGCCGGCTGTGGCGAATGTAATGATCTGGAACTAGAAAACGGTGTAATTAGAGGAGTGCAATTGTGCAAGTATTTAGGAGTTATCTTTAATAAACAGGGAAACAGCAATGATGAAGTGAGGGAAAGAATTAATAAAGGTAGAAAATCTATTGGAGCATTAAACTCAATATTGTGGGAAAAGAATATAAGGAAAGACACCAAGCTACGCATCTACAAAAGCATCGTACAAAGCGTAATTATGTATGGAGCGGAAGTGTGGGATTTAAATAAAGCAAACAAAAGAAAAATTTTGGCCACAGAAATGGACTATCTAAGAAGAAGTTGTAGGATATCCAGAACAGAAAGAATTAGAAATGAAATAATTAGGCAGAATATTGGCATTGAAAAAGATATTATAGATGAGGTCGAAAAGAAACAATTGGTATGGTTCGGACATACAAAAAGAATGAGGCAACATAGGTGGCCAAGAAAAATACTAGAGTGGACTCCGCCAGAAAAAAGAAAGAGGGGAAGACCTAGAAGGAGCTGGAGAAATGACGTAGATGACGCAATGAGATCAAGAAATTTAACCGAGGAAATGTGTCATGAAAGAAAAATGTGGAAACTGGGGACGGAGAGACGGCGACAGCCGTAGAAATCCGTATATATATATATATATATATATATATATATATATATATATATATATATATATATATATATATATATATATATATATATATATATATATACAGAGGGTCAAAAAAAAGTATTGGCACACCCTATTTTTCTCCTAAATCTCAAAAATGGAAAGGTGAATTGGTTGGTACTAAATTTATTTAAAATCGACAATCGATTGAGCGAATTAAAAATAATATAAGAATAATAAATAAGAATATGAATTTCAAGGGTTATCAAAAAAAGTATTAAAACAGTAACAATTTTTATTTAAACAAGTTTTTAAAAAATACTTGAACTTGAAGTATAGTTAAATACTTGAAGTTTTTAAAAAATACTACTGATGAATTTTTTCATATAATATTATTAGCATAAATGCACGACTCTAACTTAGACGATTATTATTTAAAATCGACATCCACTTTTGACTAAAGTTATTTTCTTTCTTTTCATCTTTACAAATTCAATGATATGAAATTCAACAAGACTGAAATACAATCAAGAGTATATTAAAAATTTAACTCTTAACGACAATTCAGACTATGTCTCTTGAAAAGCGACAAGAAAACTATAATATATGGTTGGACAAAAACGGACAAAAAAGGCAGTTATTTTTTCGAAATATCTTGAACAAGTATTTCAATCATTGCCACTCTTAGAAGAATATATTTGTGATCAAATAACTGCATTTCGTCAAAGTCAACGAATACCATCAAGAAAGTTGAACGTATAACACCAGTGGAAGTTAAAAGGATAATTAAAAACTATCTACACATGAAAAAGCACCTGGACAGAATCTGGTTACAGGAAGACTAACGAAGAAGAAAAAGGGATTCTTATGCTGACTTACTTATTTAATACTGTTCTTCGATTCAAATATTTTCCAGCACGATGGAAAGTAGCCGAAATAATACTTATCCACAGGCAAGAAAACCCTAAACAAAATAATGGAGAATTTTCATTCTCCATTATCATACCGACCAATTGGTCTCATGCCATTAATATATATTAATATTCAGTTCCGGTATAGAAGCCACCACTCTACCATTGAATAGGCTCACAGGGTTAATTATTGAATCAAATTAGTTGGAAAAAATACGCTACTGTGCAGCAATTTTCCTGGATGTGAGACAAGTCTTTGATAAGGTTTAGTATTAGAGGATACTATGTATATAAGCTCTAAAAGAACCTACCATATAGTATGTGTATCCTCCTTAGAAAGTTATATTTAGAAGAAAGATATTTTAAAGTCATATATGAGTCAGATGTAACAAAATTGCGTGTCATTAGATATGGGTTTCCTCAAGGGAAAATTCTTGGGACAATATTATACCTAATTGTAGATGAGATAATCAGGGAATGCAGTAGGTATTACCTGCAACGACTCGAAAAACATTCCAATTCACTCGCCTTGGGCTTTCTAGACAATAGCAAAGATGTCAGAAGACTGAAACTTGAATAACCATTAGACTTACCATTTTTAAATTAAAGTGTACATTACAGATACAATATTGCACTATTCCTTTCATCGCTATTTGTCAAATAAGAAACTCTCTTATCTTGCCTATAAACGGAACAGTTTACCTGAGACTAGCCATAAAAACAAACCACGGTATGGAATAAGAGCCGTTTGGAATTTTTTATTTGGCAAATAGAGATGAAATAAACTATACTATAAATTCATGAACATTTAAATAGTATCATATAAAGTTATATTCGTTGGAGTAGAGCTCTCTCACGTCATTTATATCTTAAATAATATATGCATAGTTCATATAAAGACATATTGCATAATAGACGTAATAACGTATCTTGTGATAATAAATACAAATGATGTATTTTATTTTCAAAAATCATTTATATATCCTGGTGAGATTGAATTAGAACATAATATCTGTTTCTTATTCTACAGTTTTCCTTTAAAGTTTTTCGTAGTAATAAGGTGGTTATGTGTCTCCTACGTTTATTATCATCCGGTATATCTGACCATTTTAATTTTATTAATGTAATTAATTTTGAAGTTATGTTGAATACTTACTGTTGATAGACAGCTGTTCTATTTTGCGTGGACATTCTGTATATAATTTGTGCATTCTGTATACATCCTGTATATAAGAGATATATGTAATAACAATGGAGGACATATATTTTCCAGAGGAACATGGTCACAAAAATTAACTTTAAATTATTCAAAATTTGAAGAGTTATCTCAAAATATTAATATCTAATTACCAAAATGGGGTGGTAATAGGCAAGCGGATAATGTATATCATGAATATGTAAATAAAACTACATAAATTACATAATACGTGCTACGTTACTATACCATCACAAATTACACAATTTACATATGAAATCATTGTTTGGCGCCAACTTCTAATAAAACATATCCTAAATCTTTTCAGTGGACAGCATCATGTAAATTAATTCATATCACTACATTTACTGTGAACATTAAAACAAATTTGTAAACAGACGGAAACCGTGTGGTAAGTAATAGGTATTTATTGAATGTGTGAGCAGTGCGGCAGCGCGGCTTATTACCATACCAAACTCGTTATTAGGACCCTTAATGCAGTGACGTAGTAGGACATTTTTACCTATTAAAGCCGAAATTAAATGTATTTTACAACTAATCGAGTGGTCGAGATAGTGTCATAAATTATGTTGTATCTCATAAATAATTAGGGTAGTTAACTTCAGTATATATTTAAAAAATATTTAGGAATAGCAGTGTACATATTTTTATTGAATTTGTGATTACCATATAATTGTTTCGGAACATACAAGATCCTTCGTAATATGTTGAATAAAACTGAAAGAAATAATTAGGAACCTTAAAAAAATAAAAAAAAAAATACATGGGATATATGACCGAAACCCTTTTATTTTCGGAATATTGAATGTTAAAAATTTGAAAAAAAAACATTCTGAAAAATTAAGATAAATAAACCAAACTTAGTGCCCAATACCTCCACATATTTTGTGAAAATTTCATCACTACCTCACAGGTAACCAGTTATCATGTCAAAGATATTTGGTGGCATTGAATTCAACAAAATATATGGCCGTACCAAAAAGTATTTTTGTCAAATCTGTGAATAGTTATTTCTACGAGAAGTGCATATTGACTTATTTTCGTATCCGTTATTATTTTCTGACAGCAATAGATTTTCTGCCGATTATGTGCTAATACTTCTGGACAAATATCTACTTAGTTGACCATGACTCTCTGCTCTACAGATATTGTGTAAGTATTAATATAGGCGTTATATGTCCTCTCGTTCACACTTTACAGTGACTGTCTATAATTGGAACTTATATTCAACATTTTGACATCATAATCTATTATAAGGGTCTGGTTAGTACATACACATTTTGCTACTGTTGCTACTCTGATGGATATGTCCTAACCTCGTATGTCGTTTATGTTCCATAATTCTATACTAGAAGCTCCTGTGTATTTTACAAATATAACTATTTCCACAGGAATACTTTGATTTATTGGGAACACGAACTACTGATAAAAGTAAAACACATACTGATAAGAAAAATTGATCACGATCGACAGTAAGTACTGCCAAACATTCGATATATTTTTGTTTGAGTAAGTAAGTAGGTAGACTCAGAATACTCGTACAACGTTTTTAAATGACTATTTGCAATATCACAGGATATTTTATTAAGTTATCAGTAGTTTATTGCTGTAAACATTATTATTACTGTTATTTCTATGCCAAACAATTATTGTTACACAAATAAACTATTATACGAACATCAGTACAATGCAAAGTTCTATTACGCAGAGGGTAATATTCAAACTACAGAAATAAGGAGACTATACTCCAACACATCTGCAAATGCCTTATATAATAAGGACTAAACAGATAAGGTCAAAACAGCCATTCTCCTGGCTATATGCCAAAACGCCGAGCGCTGAATTACATGACATAATTTGCCGTATTTTGTCTAACAGAGTTAGCACTAAAATACAGTGATTCAGATTGTTCCAAAACGACAAGGAAGATGCAAAGTGTCACCTATGTCAGGATATCGTTAACTGCAGACCGGTTTCGACCTCATCTTAGGTCTCGTCAGTGCAGTGTAGACGAGTATACCTTTGACAGATGAAGCTCGCATCTAGTAGATGTTGCTACGTTCCACCGCAGTAAAACGTACCAAACGCCATCTCTTGGTAGTTTAAATAAACTTAGAAACAAGGAAGATATTTTTGAAAACATATGTATGGAGCATGGCACTATACGGTTGCGAAACCTGGACGGTAGGGGAAGCAAGTAGGAAGAAATTAGAAGCTTTTGAGATGTGGTGTTACCGAAGAATGATGAAAATACCATGGACTGATAGGGTTAGAAACGAAGAAGTATTGGAGAAAGTCGGCGAGAAAGAAGTATGTGGAAGAACATAAAGAAGAGAAGAGATAGAATGGTAGGCCACTTGCTGAGACATGGGGGAATAGTCCGCGATATTTTGGAGGCAGAAATAGGAGTGAAGAAAGGCAGAGGTGGGCCTAGATTAGACTACTGCTCGCAAATAGTAAGGGATGTAGGTTGTAGCACAATTAGCGAAATGCGTAGGTTAGCACAAGATAGGAGATCCTGGAGGTTAGCGTCCAACCAGTCTTAGGACTGATGACCTCATGATGGTGATTAAACAAAAAGCGTACATTTATTTTGAATATACCACAATTAGGTAAATTTAAGCATAAATAATATCTAAAATATGTCACACGTTAGATTACTGACTTTTTGACACATAAAAAATTTTGAAATAATTTTAAAAAATACAAACAAAATGCTTTAAGAAAAGTTTATTAAATGTTCAACTGTTGAACAATTAACAGTAGTTTGTTATTGAACGAAAACCTGAAAATATAGATTATTAATAAGATGTCCTATTGAATAATTAACAGTATTTAGCTGTAAAAACAACTGATTTGCGTAAATTTTAGTCAGAATGCAATGATTTGTATAGAATTAAATCGCATGTGAATAAACTTTTAAACAAGATTGTACCAGAGATTTATCCCGCCTAAATTAGTTATTAAAATCTTCCGTAATATGGCTGGGTTTCTGTTCTCCAACTATAGTCTTGTACGGATTGCTGCACGTAACAGAAAAGTTGAAAGAGCTCAAGTTAGGTTTGAAAAAACAACAGTTAATGTTTAGTAAAGTATTGCAAGAAAGTGAAGCGACGGTACATGCAAGCTACGTCTTGTCCGTGTTGAGACTCTTAAACACTCGAAGCCTTTTACTGAAGATGATTTCATCAAGAAATGCCTGATTAAATCTGGAGATATTGTTTGTCCTGGAAATTTTAAATCTTTTCAAACAATTTCTTTGTCTCGAAATACAGTTACTGACTTGGCCGTCAATTTAAGTGATTAGATCAAAGCAAGATCATCTAGTTTCGAAAGTTTTTCCATTGCCTGTGACGAAAGTATGGACATTGGTGGCATAGCTCAATTAGCTGTGTTTCTTCGTACTTGCGACATGGAATTTAACATTTTTGAGGAATTATTGGAACTAATACCGATACGTGGTACTACTACAGGACAATATATATTTAATTGTGTTTTTGAAATTCTGCGGAAATACAATCTACCTCTGTTAAAATTAAATTCTCTAGCTACAGATGGCGCTTCTTCAATGACCGGAAAATAACAACGGCTGCATAACATTACTACGAAAAAACTAAGTGAAATTCACGGTTCAAAAATTCATCATACGCATTGTATTATACATCAAGAAGTACTATGCACGAAGGTAATAAACATGGAGAATGTTTTGTCATATATAAAAAAAGTTATACATTTTATAAGATCTCGAGGCTTAAATCAGCGACAATTCACTGCTTTCTTAAGTGAGTTTGATATTGCATATTCAAGTTTGTCCTACTATACCGAGATACGTTGGTTATCTTGCTCCAAGATTCTCAAACAATTCTGGGATTTGAAAGAAGAAGTACGTCAGTTTTTACAAACTAAAAATCAAGACACAAGCTTGTCTTCCGATCCACTATGGTTGCAAGATTTATCTTTCATGGTTGATATAACCAAACACTTAACTGATTTAAATTTATCATTACAAGGAAAATATCAGATCATTACGAACATGATCGATATAATTAAAGCATTCAAGTGTAAGCTAGCTCTTTGGGAAAGTGAAATGAAAAATGAAGATTTAACGCACTTTCCGACGTGCAACATGAACAAATCAAGTTTAGATGATACTGCATCGTATCAAAAATACGCAGAAAATATCTCAAATCTTAAAACTAAATTTGATACAAGATTTAAAGATTTTAATTTTTGGAAGACAAATTTTGTTTGTTTTCATCGATTTTCTCAATAAATATAGACTCAATACCCAGCCATATGCAAATGGAGATGATCGAAATTCAGTGCGACTCAAATTTGCAAAATTTATTGAAGTGGGTGTGCCTGAATTTTACAAATATTTACCAGCCAGGTTTTAAAATATTCGAAAATTCGCATATGAAATTATTTCCATGTTTGGAAGTACTACGTTTCTATGAATATTGATTTTTTTGCGGCCCATCTAAAGTTAAACCTTGTTTGTTTGGCCCAAGTTAGCCTTTGAGTTTGACACCCTTGCTCTAGAGTCTAGAGGCTTCGGATAAAAAAAAATTACCACGTTGTTTGCAAGGGTAGATTTACTGCATTGATTTTATCAAAGTGCTGAAATTCGAACGAAAATAATTTCGTACATTGACCTAAAAATTTCGTGACACACACACGAAAATAGCCGTTTGGTAAATATAGATTGGACCTAAGAATTTTCAATTTAACTGGATTTTTTTATATAAAGAAAATATAAACATATCTATATCAATATGTTTATGAAGGCATATCATGAGTTATTACCTAACACGCCTTCTAACAGTTTTTGCTTAAGTGGTTCCACATACATATCGTACCTTCCTCTAGTATTGTGTATCTTTTAGTTTCCACAATTCACATATAATTTTTTTGATAGCGTTACAATGGAGTTAATGGTCCTTGCATCATTATGTAAATGAAACTTACAAGCAATTAAAATTTAACTTTGGAGAACATCCCGCAACATAATTAGACAAGTGAGTAATTTAGGGTTCTTTAAACAAAGGCAACGTTAACGCCGTTTAATTAAAGCGTACTTACTTAAGCAAATAATTTATTATATTTTTGTATTCTAATTTATTATTCACGTGTTAAGTGGAATATCGTAATATATAATATATGACTGGGTATGATATATAACATATGATATAATTGAGATTGAACTAGTCTTTGAGATTGAACTACTCAATAGTCTTGAGATAAGTAATAATTTCACATTAGGTACTCTTCGTTTTCCCAACTGCTAAAATTATTAACTAAAATAGACGTCAAAGATTGATAAGGACTGTATATGGATAAGAAAATTAATACTACTTATATATTAATACTTAGTATTCTCTAATTAGTTGCTTGTTGATAACTGAGCATAAATGTACGACATTATATGATATATATTTATAGTTACTTACTTATATTAATTACTTAGGTATACGATTATCTTAATAACATATAAACTTTTAAGTTTACAAAGTGTGTAGATTGCAAGTTGTTACATTGTTGCACAACATATACTTAACTTTCAAATTACAGCCCAAGCATACATGAATTAATAATGACAATCTCCAATAATAACCACAAACCATGAGAATTATTTCGGTAATTGGTAATTTCTCTGGCGATGCTTTAGTTGGCTTCATACTGTTAAATAATGTAATGATGAGTAAAAAGTCAATAAAATTATACTGAACCAAAACTTATTATATTTTTGCATTTATGTGTAAACTTTTATGTGCAGAAAGGTAGATTTACACCGAGGTGTAGATTAAAACTTTTAATATGAAACAGGAAAGAACAGAAAACTATTCCATAAGTTTTCTACAGGTTTTCGTAAAATACATGCACATATTGCACCCACAATCGGTGACAATTTTTTTTTTGTGATCAAAGCAATTCCCTATGATGTCTCAATTTGCGGCGATGCTAACTGATAATTAGGGCTGCTTAATTATAATGCTTAACAGTGGCGGCATTGTATATAGGGTGTCTCAGTTGGAACTAAACATCCGGAATAACTATGGAAATATTTATCTATAAGAAAGGTCGTGACATGTTAATTTTTATTTTCAGTCCTTTGACATAAAAACCGTTACTGTCACTGACCCTCTGTCTTACAAGCAACTACCCCCTTACGAAGGCATTCGGGTTTTTACGTGTTTTTATTTAATTTATTACGGGAAAAGTAATAGAGGTAGAGCATTCCGGTTTTTTTATATCTCTTATTCTAGAGTACTAGTAAATTTTTTTGAAAAACAATACAAAATATCGACCGTTATAGCCACTTCATTGGAGGCCTGAAAAAACGGTGAGCAACGGCCGGCCAGTTCATCTGAAACATAAACGGTTTTCTGAAAATTAATTACTTGTAAATTAATTGTAAATTATATAATTTATATTTATATTATATTTATAATTATAATGCAATTAGTTATCGTGTCACGGGAGCTTTTTCCAAAATTCGAGAAATTAACAAAATGGCGGAATTCTTTTGAAAAAAACGCGATTTTTCACACGTCGTTTCAACTGTTATTGTTAATAAAACTTATACAACATTTTTATTTTCTTTTTCCAAAAAAGATATCATCACACGATAACCAAGTGTTTAAAGAACTTGTGTACCAAGTATTAGCTCAATTAGTTCAACAGCCTTAGAGAAATCAAAAAATAAAACCCGCCACAGGTAGGATTCGACATTTGTCCCGGATCGGAACCGAACAACATACAGCTGTTTCGAACTTGTTAGTTCTCATCAGTGCCGCACACCGATTCAGGACAAATGCCGAATGAACTTTATGGCGTATACATCTTTATCGATATGATCTCTGTCAGTAACTTATAAGTCGGAAATCGAGAAAGGAACCACCAAGCCGCCAAGCGGTTATCAAAGTAGTTCCCGAATAGCAAAGCTATTACATAATCGCTCTAGGAAACAACTACTCCTCGGGCTAGAGCCCCGCCAGGCATTGAATTATACCCAGAAGCGATCCTCGACCCCTTTCTCGTGTTTCTGCACGATCAGATAAGGTTTCAAAAAATAAAACCCGCCACAGGTAGGATTCGACATTTGTCCCGGATCGGAACCGAACGACATACAGCTGTTTCGAACTTTTTAGTTCTCATCAGTTTCGATTTCTGACTTATAAGTTACTGACAGAGATCGTATCGATAAAGATGTATACGCCATAAAGTTCATTCGGCATTTGTCCTGAATCGGCGTACCCTGTGCGGCACTGATGAGAACTAACAAGTTCGAAACAGCTGTATGTCGTTCGGTTCCGATCCGGGACAAATGTCGAATCCTACCTGTGGCGGGTTTTATTTTTTGAAACCTTATCTGATCGTGCAGAAACAAGAGAAAGGGGTCGAGGATCGCTTCTGGGTATAATTCAATGCCTGGCGGAGCTCTAGCCCGAGAAGCAGTTGTTTCCTAGAGCGATTATGTAATAGCTTTGCTATTCGGGAACTACTTTGATAACCGCTTGGCGGCTTGGTGGTTCCTTTCTCGATTTCCGACTTATAAGTTACAGCCTTAGAGGAGGCTTGTTCACCATTTTTAAGAATCGTCTTTTCGAGAAAAATGCGTTTGAAATTTTGAAAACTATTCAAAAGCAGATAAAACCGTCAGTCCGCAATGTCTGGGCCATACAATTATCCCTTCTCTCTTTCATAACCCTCCAACCGCGCTGTTACTTGCTCCCTTTGTTAGGTTCTGACCCCTTTGATAGCATCCGAAATCTTTTCATGCGCGCCTTATCGTAGGTCCCGGCGTAGGTATCGACGTAAGGTCCCACGTACATTCATGATATTTAACATTCGTAAAAGTACTGAAGTGCCCACGTTAAATATCATTGCAGCTAATTCAATGGCTCTCTCAATAACAATGAAACCAGAATACTGACCTTTAGACGCCATGCTCCAAATCATCGCATTTACTGACTCATTGTTATTATACGTATGAGCTCCCAAGCACCTCTTCAGCAAATTTCTCGAGGAAAAATCCTCATAAATTGGCTTAATGACTCTTAATACCGTCTCATCCAGTATTAGTACAGAATTAGTAGCTTCAGCCTTATGCCAGATACACCAACTGTCTTCTCCCGAGGAGCGTTTGTCATGCTGCGGATTTATATTGATCGGACCTTTGTGAAAATACCTCGCCCATACTGTGTCTTTCATGTTCTCCACGGAATTTGAATTACGGCTAATCACTAGACCATAATATTTTGTCATTTCAACAATGACTTTATACGTAAATTTTCCTACCCTTTTGCCAACAATGCCTTTGTTTGTTTTTTTTTCATTACGTAATCCTGTCTCCACACTTTTCTCCACGTGGCCGACACATTCTTCTTTTTTCAAGAATTTCGTCACCGTAAGTAGGTCAGCACTTGTTATATCATGGAGGCTAAATTTATCAATATATTCTTGGTAACGCAGTTCTTTCCCAATCTTTGCTTTCATGTCCCCAATTATTAGCTTAATATCATTTGCAGCACAGCTGTCATATGCATTAGCCAGATCTTCGTAGAAGTTGTCTTTTTCGTTTTCATATTTGTCTTCGGTTGGGGAATGTGCATTTGTAAGGCTTAGATTAAAGAATTTTCCTTTTATCCGTAGAACGCACAGTCGTTCGTCATGATATAACAAATGATAATGGCACCAGATTTATTGACTTAGCAGCAGAAAAAAAACATAGTCGTGGGAAGCACCCACTTTAACCATAAGAATATCCATAAAATAACTTGGATATCACCAGACGACCTTACGAAAAACCAAATTTATCATGTTTTAATTGATACAAGACACTCTAGAAATCTACTTGACGTTAGGACATATAGAGGGGCAAACATCGATTCGGACCATTTCATGGTGAACGTAAGACTACGTGCAAGAATCTCCAATGCCAAGAAGGAAAGCAGCTCCAAACAAACCAAGTATAAGGTACACATGTTAAAAAATAAGCCAACGGAAAAACGATACCAACAGCACATAGAACTACACATAGAATCAATGTTGCAGCAGACTCAAGATGAAAACCAAACAACTACGGAAATGTGGAACAGATGCAAAGAAGTCCTGAAAACAGCGGCAGAAGAAGTGGTGGAAACAACAACAAAAAAACAGATAGCCGACTGGTTCAACGGAGAATGCTGCGAAGTAACCGCCAAAAAGAACGAAGCATAAAAAGCCATGCTACAGCGTAGGACAAAAGCGGCGGTAGACAAATACAAGAATATTAGAAGGGAAGATAAACGCGTACATAAGCGAAAGAAACGGGAGACAGAAAACCAACTATTAGATCAGCTTGAAAGCTCCCGAAACCAGAATGACACCAGGAGATTCTATCAGGAACTAAACGCATCAAGAAAGGTTTTCAAGCCAAGAACTAATATCTGTAGAGACAAAGAAGGAAACCTAATAAACAGTAAAAAATATATCCTATCCAGATGGACAGAGCATTTTCTAGAGATGCTGGCAGATGAACCAACTGAACTCTTAGAGTTCGAGTTCCTGAACCAAGAACAAGTAGAACCCCCAAAAATGAATGAAGTGACAGCGGCCATAAAAAAGCTGAATAATAACAAGTCTCTTAGCAGTGATAACATCCCAACACAACTTTTCAAACACGGTTGTAAAAACTAGTTGAGTACATGTATAATATCATCTGTAAAATCTGGAAAGAGGAACACATGCCAGCAGAATGGAACTTAGGACTCATATGCCCACTGCATAAAAAAGGAAATCAAATCAGGCCAAAACTATAGGGGAATAACTCTCCTCAATAGGTCATATAAGATTCTGTCCAATATCCTAAATGAAAGACTGAAACCATTCACCGAAGCCCACATCGGGGAATATCAGTCAGGGTTCAGACCAGGCCGTTCAACCATAGACCAAATATTTACTCTGCGACAAATCCTAGAGAAGTCTAGAGAATTTAACATTGATATGCACCACCTTTTCATCGAATTTAAAGCAGCGTATGATAACATCATTAGGCCGAAACTCTACGAAGCCATGAATGACCTCGGAATACCAAAGAAGCTAATATGTCTGACAAAAATGACCATGGTTGACACGACATCCGCAATTAAAATTGAGAGCGACATATCGGAAGCATCCTAAATACACAAAGGGCTGCGACAGGGAGATGCGCTGGCGTGTCAGCTATTTAATATAACCCTGGAGAAAATCATTAGAGACGCCAATCGCGGGGCGTGGAGGCGTGGATGCGAAAATGGGTCATGGAGGCGCAGGTATAATTTCGAGCTACATAACCTGTATAAAAACAAAGCGAAGGGAAAAGATATTGTCACAGCGGCCAAACTAAACAGACTGCGCTGGGCAGGACATGTGGCCCTAGCCAGTGAAGCGAACCCCATTAAAAAAGTGCTTGGCATAGAACCTGTAGGAAGCAAGAGGAGAGGTAAACCAAAGCTTAGATGGACCGATGGTGTAACACAGGATGCCAGAAGTATCGGTGCCCCCAACTGGAGAGCAGGAGCACAAAATCGTCAGGAATGGCGGAGGACGTTTGAGAAGGTCAAGGCCCTTGCATGGCTGTAGCACCAATGATGATGATGATGATGATGAAGTAGGTCAGCACTGGCAGCTCTATATTTCCCGTCAATAAAGGAATTTTTATGTATATGAAGGTTGCAAAACTGCAAAAAATGCAATTTTTCAAAAAAGAAATTCAATGTCTCTTTAAAATATTCAAATGAGAACAAGTCAAGACATACTTATAATGAACTGCTTCTAAGATCTCTGGTATTTTTCACTGATATTTATGTTGTTCTCCAATTTGTGCCCTCAGCTCCTGTATATTACCAGATTTTGTGACATACTTTTAATTTCAGGTATGTATCTCCACTGAAAACGTTATAGTTTCAAATCTATCGATTTGGCCAGTTGCTGCATTGGGCCTGTTCTTTTCATCCGCCTGTCAGGAAATCTCTGGCCTAAAAAGTCCATTACTCGAACATCATAATATGGAGGAGCTCCATTCTGTGGGAAAATTAATACATCTTCATGAAAGTCGTCACCGTCTTTTAATACTTATGTGGTCATGGGATTTATCTGCTCCTTTAATATATCAAGATTAATCTCTCCTTTAAAGTTTCCACGAATAAAAGGAGGGCCAGTGATATGATCTCCCAGAATATCAATCTTCTATAAAGATAATAATTTTCATCAGAGAAATACATGTAGTTGTTTCTGTTGACAATATTCATCGAAGAAAAACTCCTCTATTTAAACTCTCATATATCTGAAAAACAGATTTTATAAAACAAATAAAGGTTGTTCGAATAAGGTAAAACATAGTCAAGTAATTGTTATTTAGCTTATATAAAAGGTTAATTTTATATGGGCATTATGTCACAAGTTTAAGGATTCTACGAGCGGAACTCCTGGACATTCCAGAGTGGGAATAGTTGTCTTACATTAAGTTATATACATTCGTGGTCAGCTCATTGGTTATGTAGACTGCATGTATTTATCTTCTTTTTTCCAGCCTTTGCGGAGGAATATATCACTCAGATCCATATTGTGGACACTAATTTGTCATTATTTGTTATAACGCTATCTTGCGGTAGATATTCAAATTTATTTTCATAAGAGGAACATGATGATAATCTATAAAATTTTATTAGAAACATTGAGATTTATACAGAATCTGATTCCAAATTTACAAATTCATTCTCATTATTGATATATTACAATACCTTACTCAGCCATCGCATTATTTAGAAGTCAACCATGCACAACCGTTTTTACTATCTGACTTACTATATACTTGCATTTGAACGCACATTATCTAATACTGCATATACTTTTATTATTCATTAGTCTACAGCCAGTAGAGATATATGACGATTTTCAAAAATCAATCAGAATTGGAGCTTATCTACTTAGTCATCTAAGTAGCTGCCATTTTTTGAAAGTACTCCCGTAAACGAGTAGAAAAATTATCCACCATCACGTCAGCTGGAATTATTTCAATTTCCCTTGTTACTGCAGCAAAAATTTCGGTAAGGATACTTAGCTTCTCAATGAAAACTCTTGCTATACAGCTGATCGGCGTGGACTGGCATCCCCTGCTGGATGAACTATTTCCACGTTTTCGGGAGTTCCTACCATTCGCTGCAGTCTCCGAGGCCTTCCAGTTCCCAAAAATCCTATTGTATTGAGGTTGTTCACCCACACATTGTCGCAAGCAAAAACACGATCCTCGAGCATCCACGACTGAAACGGCATCTTCTTACCTTCACGTACCAACCATTCCGACAACATTAGCCTCCCCCTCTAAACTGTTATACCTTCTTTGACTTTCAGCAAGATAGTGCATTGAAATTTTATAACCAACACATAAAGTAGCAGTTTGTAAAAAGAAATTGATAAGAAAGAGGAACCAACATCCAATTCAGAGTGTCACGACTCATGAAGGCGATAATATAAATAATCGTAAATACAAAACAGAAACATAGGGCAGTAGAACAACGTCAGAAACAATGGGAATTAGTTTTTGTTAATGTAAATCCATAATCCATTTTGCAAGTATAGTAAAGTTCTAGTAATCCGAGTTCCTGATAATCTAGATTTCTCAGAAATACATCTTAATCAGCAGCAACGCTGATTTTATAATCCGGATTTCAAACAAGTAAGAGTAATTTAGGTGAGCCATAATCTCACCGGCAAAATGCTTTTATTAATTGGCAATACTTTTGGTCACGCAACAAAGATACAATTGACCAGCGATTATGGCAAAATTGTATCCATGTTCCTTGTACTTAATTTCATCCGAATGGAAGGAAATTACTTTTCCAATACTCTGAAGGGCCGAATTTTGAAGAAGGTAATGTATTTCTACTAATGACCAATTATTAAAGTAAAGTAACAGATGATCCAATTAAAAAATGGCGAAAAATAATTTTCTATTTTGACAATGATGTGTTTGTGATAGCATGGGTCATGTGTTTCTCATATACAGACCATGATTCTGACCATGTCATTTTGCTGTATCTGCTTGAGGAAGATCACTTGCCATTGCATAGTAACGAAAAATTAGTTTATAAGCTCCTACAATACTTACTCACTCTATGTATTATCTGTCATTTTCAGAGGAATTGCAACTCTGATCTGTTTTGTTTTCAAATTCGAATTGTTTACTTTTAAATGGTTTTCGGTTACTGGATACTTACTGTATAGTCGATTATATACGATACTGTATTTCGTAAAATGTACACCATTTGTAGGAAATGGATCCTTTTAGACTAATTCTCAAAATTATGTCTTGAAGGTCGGATAACAGAATAATAAAAATTTTTGGTTTTGCTACCATTAACTCGCCATCAATATAGTACCTAATTGTAAGACAAAGTACGTGCTCATCGTCCAATAAATTCGTAATACAAATCCAGTTATTCATTTCACCGCATATAGTGGTAAATATTTATATCTCATATGGTGCTACACACAATATATAGGTCGAAAGTTTATATGTTTTACTGTTCCTTTATGTAATGTTTATATGTAATGTCAATTATTTATTGAGATGGTTCAGTACAGAAACTGGAAGTTGGGTAAAATTTCCAAACTGACGAAAGGTCGTCTCTTAGCGTCAGTGCTGCTCCTATCACTGGTCGTCTCCTTGGGTTTAGGAGCAGAAATTAGTCGATGTTAAATGACAGAAATAAAAGCAAACTATTACAAGATTTAATTACAATTTTATGGATATCATGAATATACTGCATTAAACCAATCTGGTAAGAAATACTGGAGAAAAACATTCATAAGGATTGAGGTCCCTTAGAATAAATTTAGAGTAAATGATAGTACATCGGTCATTTAAAAAACATACAAAATCAAGAATTATATCAATTGTAAAAGTAATCACCTGCTTGAAGAAAAAATACATTCATAACAAGAACCTTAATTGAAACTAGAGTAGAATACTAAGAATAGTTATCATAATTCTTTAATAAAACTAAGACGTATAATTAATAAAAGATGAAAGAAAGCGAGCCCATTTAGAAGCTAATTAACCTTTAAACGGCGCAACAATCTAACTTGGAGATTGCCAATAAAAAGAAACAGTCCCTCTTCGTATATCAGACCTTAATTGGGTTAAAGATGTAAATGATCGGTCTTGCAAATTACACGGTGGCTGGCTATCTTCCGAAACGAGTCTTCGTATATATCATCTTTGACACGAGGGGAAAATAAAATGGAATTATGGAAATACGACGACGATGACCCGATGGTAATCAGAGGAATCTATATTATCGGTCAGCAAATTAGTAATGTATTACGCTTAATATACTGTTATAGTAAAGGCCGCTGTAGCGACAAAGTGGCACTGTACTTGAGTATTAAATCTCAATACGTAATTCCTTGTTATTAACTGCTAATGCATGCATGTATGTATGTATATTATTGATAAGTTAATATTATAAATTTATAGCCGTAAGCATTAAGTGTTATTAGTGTTAGAGGAAGGGGCTTAAAACTGAAGTTTTAATTATATCCCGATGATGCAAACTTGGTTGGCGAAGCGCGCATTGAGTAACGTGTAATATTTCTGTGATCATGGAAAACTGGTCTCCAATTTTTGTTATTAGAGTTGAAAAAGGAGAAATATATTTTTGAAAATGATAAAATAGTTATAGACCAATAAGAGATTTTAAACAGTAATTTCAGTCTTGTTTTTTTTTGTATTAAATATACAATGACTATTTTTTTCACCGTTATCAGCTGAATCAAACAAAGTGAACTTTGAACGTCTATGTTCGTTGTAGGGGACAAAATTCTGCATAAATAATTGAACACATAACCAGTCTCCTACCACCAAAATTATACAGCAAGAACTAAAACACAATATATAAAATCAGGAAACTGTCCGCAAACAATAAATTCTCAAGGAATATATTTAAAGTAACAAATAAACAGTTTTAAAACCTTAAAACGGACTTATCCGCACATAGAACATCTCTATCTCGAAATTGAGTGGCCGAGAAAAAAATAAACCACCACATAAATGCAGAATATGTGTTTTATGCAACAGTTTTACTTTTTTCAAATAGTCCATCCTCGTGCTTTCTCATGACCCATGGACAGCGTGGAGTGTGTTCTATCCACCTCAAAATCAATAGATGTCGTCTGGTAGACGACCCTAATCAGAATCAGTCGAAACCCAATCGATCCGACGTGATTTAATTGAGTGATCGTGCTAACAAAAAATAATCTGAAATAGTCCACCATTGTGCTTTCTCATGACCCATAAACATGGTAGAGTGTGTCCTATCCACCTCAAAATCAATAGGTGTTGTTTGGGAGATATCCCCAATCAGAATCAGTCAAAACTCGATCGATCCGATGCGATTTAGTTGAGTTCTCGTGTTAACAAAATTTTATGCTGACGACAACGATGACAACGATACACACACAGCAAAGTTTTTTAAAAACTTTTTTTTTTTGTTTTTAAACCGAGAAACGAAACTTAAACGCTAAAACAATTTTTTTTTACTTTTTCTTTACACGATTACATTACATTTCCGGAGTGCGGAAAAGTAAAATAATATTAACATAATATACATATACTCTAAACAATTAAAAAACAATCTTTAATTTTCTTGCCGCTTTGGATGATCGGTATGAAATTAAGATTACAATAGTTGATTTAGTTAAGTACTAATAGTTAACAGAATCAATTTTTAAATTACTTATATATTAACATTTATATACATCATGTATGTAATCACTATCAGAAACTTCTAGTGACCGTTTATCGTCATCCTCATCATCTATTGTCATTCTTTGACAGCTTACAATCTATGAAGAGAGCTAGAAATTAATCTGGAGTAAAATATCTTGCATCATAAATAATTGGACATTTTTATTATATGTATTATATATATATATATATATATATATATATATATATATATATATATATATATATATATATATATATATATATATATATATATATATGTATTTTATATATATTTTATTTTTATTATATATAACATTTTTATTATAATAATTGGACAAGTTATTGTCGCAATAGCTTTAACTATTTTTGATGCAAAATATAAAGATCAATGAGAAGCATATTTTAAATTATGACAGCCAAGATCCAACAAGCACTACTTTATTCTATCTGAAATATAGTAAACTCGAAATCGTCCAATCACGTTTTCGTTACATCTTTTTTCTATGGCATCGTTTCAAACGTTCATTAAGTCTATATGAAATCTTTTTAATTTCATCTTTTAATGTGTTTAGACCTGCTTCTGGTATATCATTCGGCGGAAATTGTCGAATAACAAAATTTAGAAACCCACATTTTAGACGAATTTTTAAAAAACGACGAAAAGCTCAAAGCGCAAAAAATTGCAGAAAAATTAAACCATATTCTGAAAGTAGATAGTTTTTCGAACACCGTGCAACAAAAGTTATTTTGAAACTTTTTGCGACTTACTAATTTTGTTTAATTTTTAGTACAAGACTAAACTTGTGTTACAATTGTAGTATCTATAATTATAACATTTTCTTTATATATTTTTTGTTTATTCTTTCAAACAAGAGAATGCTTTTTAGCCGTATAGTGGGTAATACTTACCCATCTCGTTAAATCCCATTTCAAGGAAAAAGTATAGATAAGAGGTTTTTAATAAGAACGATCGATTTTTAAATATGAATAAAACATGTTTTGTGTGAGATATCCACTCAATTTATCGTCGGTATCCATATCATCCAGCTTAGGCCACAAAGAGCTGCTTATCATCGATATGTAGCGCTTGCCGTTGACGCTTGTGACAATGCCAGTTTCTCTTTGGAAGAAATACTATTTGATGATTCTTCCACGCCAAAATCCACACCAAACAGTGACCTTCTCGAAATGTATTTGGTGTTGGTGTATCTTGTGTGGATTGGTATCGTCCCAAATCCGACAATTTAGCTTGTTCACATCCATTTATCCAAAAATGGTCCTTGTCACTAAAGATAATTTTTTTGGCGAAATTTGTGTCAACTTACAATTGTTCCAAAGCCCAATCAACGAACACACGGCATTGTCTATGGTCGTTTACCTTAAGTTCCTAAGTAAGTTGGATTTTGTACGAGTACTGACCCAAGTCCGATGTAAAATTCGCCAAGTTGAACTCACAGAAAGGCCAACTTCCAGTGAACGACGGGAAATTGACTGCCTATAGTTTTGACTCAAAATTTGGCCACCAAACGTAGAATAGTCGATTCGGTGGGACGGTTGTGGCGAAGATAAAAATCACATAGGTAATGCGCGGAACGTTTCTGGAATGGAGCACTGATTTTAAAAATAATATGTGACTAGTTTCACACATTTTTTAACGATATAACCTTCTGTAGCAATTTGCCATGTATTGCTGAATAATAAGCAATAAATTTTACAAACGTTGCTTTAACAACATGGTTGCAATAACCTAACAAATTTCGAGCGTCCCTATTGAAATATCCTGTAGAATTTTAACATCGACGGAACTAATACTATTAATGATTCATTTCGGTAGAGAATCTCTGAAAGGTATTACTATAAATTACTATAAAGGATATTAGTATAAACACGTTTTTTTTATTGCCCTTCATTGTTTATAGATAACCTAGCCGCAAAGAGGGGTCGACCCTAATCTATTTAAACTACCCGGCCAAACATATAAAATCTTAAAATTTAGTATTGCTTTTTATCCACCTATTTTAGCCATTTTTCCCACTGTGTGACGGTCTTGTGTTCATTTCATACCAAACTGGTGTGTACACCATGTAGTATTAAATTGGTGTTACATTTTACACCACATTTCATGCATGTGTGTATTAGAATATGACGGTATATATCAGGTTATGTGTATAATTGAAAACGTTCTGAATATTTTATACGAAATAAGACAGAAATTATTTTTATGTGTGTGGTATAGCAGATGCGTGGTCTGAAAGTATGTTGAAAGCAGAAACCGACGTATGTATATTTTTTATTTTGTTAAGTCGCAAACACGAAATAAGGTAAAAACTAATTTAAAAATTCTCAGATGCCATATATGTCATATCAGGTTATATAAAGGCATACTTTCTTAACCGGGGTGTCCAGTGATTGTTTTCACGGAAAGCCGTCATATTAATATGCACGAGACCGAACATATGACGATCAGCATTTAGATGAGCTAAAGCTCGAAACCCACTATATTTCACGTGCTGTCATAAGAGGCCATATACCTGTTTACTACGGGATCGCCTTTGAGCAATTATCTAATTAAAATTAATGCCCGTTTAAAACCTGAACTCATCAGAAAAAGCCCACGGTCTAAATTAATCACAAAATAATCGAGTTCCCGGTGATGGATATTTTTAATTTAATAAATAATGAGAAATATATTAAGGCCTAGTTAGCAGGTGTATAAAAAAGGTTGGCCGGATTTTTGGCTTAAACAATATTAATTTCTAGGTCGTTTACAATCTTCTAATATTTCATAGCTGTCAGGGTTACTTTTAACTTATTAATAGGTTGCCATACTGGGACCTAAACTTCCTTTTAATATCCGTAATAAAAAAATACATTAGTTGTAAAATAATTCGGAACCAGAGAACAAGTCCATAGTTGAAGCTACATTATTTTAAACATTTTGTGAAAGAACTTTTTTTATCAAGGTCCAGTTCGTTAAATAGACATAATGAAAAATGTATACATAATTAGGTGTAAACTATTAATTTAAAATTATCGAAAATAATTAAAAGAGAAGATCGATGATCAAAAAGGACCCGCATTTTAAAAATGCCAGGCTATAACAACCCTAATAAGTAATATTATTATGTCAAATATATCGCTAAGAATAAGTCTCTAGAATAAAAAAAAATAATGTAACTACGAATCAATCTAACAAAAGCTTGAAAACATAAATAGATATACCAATGTATATCTAGAGTTATTGGACCATACTGCTTTGAAAATGAAGCTAGTAAACTATCACAGTAAATAGGAAACGCCATCGTGACATGTTAAACAATTTCTTTTTCCACCAAATTTGATCTATAAGTATGTTGTGTACGACGTAGAATTGGTGTGCTTAATACTTCTTTACACTCCTAATTTAATTTTCATTTTATGTACTTTATGTAAAAAGAAATTGAAATAAATATATTTTGTACTTTCCAAAAAATTGCGGTTCCTTTCTTGTTGAACAGACTGTATATATGCATGAATACTCATTCTGCCAAGGTCTCAATGTGACTGTGTAAAGATCAACCTAGTTACTGCACACCTTTTGGACGACCTGATATAGCAGTTTTGAGACTTGTTCCTATTCTTGACGATCTGGTTCAATGTACTTAAAGGTTCTGTACTAGGGGTAGTCCACCTCTAATGACGCTGTATACTTCATTTAGCGTTTATTGTCCACTTCTAGTGTGAATAATCAAAACTTGTATCATACTAGCCCGAATACCTTAATTTTCTCGAATTTATATCAAACTCCAATACAACACTCCAGTATAAGATTTTGTTTTAACTGTGAGGGCAATTATTTCGATCCTATGAAAATTTAATATGAATTGACTCTAAAAATATTTATGTAACACATACTCACAAAATTTTACCTTCAACTATTGCTGCTGAAACTATCACTTTCTGAATAACTGTCTCTCACTATGCTGTCACCAGTATGCTGTCTAGAATATGCTCTCCGTTATACCATTCTTCAATAATTTTTTCGGTATGTTTCTCAGTACCAAACTATTCTCTGGAGTACACTTTTGTAAGGCTGTTTCCCACATTGTAAAGACTTTATCATCATCATAACCATCCTCTCCAATACGTGCATTATAAAATGTCTTTGCATTTGCCTATATCATTTAGATAGCATTAAAGTGACAATGATATGGGGGGAGCCTGAGTACCTCATGAACATGTTCACGTAGGAATTCATCAACTTTGTATAAGTTTCTGATGTTGCTTTGTGATATTTAAAAGTTCTATTTATTATCAGTGGCGGTTCATTTAAATTGGGAATCAGTTTTTCTTTCAACCATTTGATGAAAATATCTTCATTCATATCCCCATGATAATCTACCAGTTTCGATTTTGTGAAGAAAATGAATGCAGCGTTATTAACAAAACTGTTACAGTAACCGGCATGTAACACAATAAAGCGTTTACCCTCATACCCCTCTGCTTTACGCACACTTTTTACAGACTGATCTTACCATGATTTTGTCTTGTTTCCTTTTACAAATATCCAGATTTCATATAAAAATACGCATTGCCTGTAAGTATTGGACTTTAGATTTTCCATGTACGTTCTAAGAAATTTAGTCCACATGATAGCAATATTTGTCCTTTCCAATAGCAATATTTGTGCCTTTCAGTTGCCATCTTGTTTATATTTGAATCCTATACTCGTCAAACGTTTACTAGCAATAGCAATACAAAGGAAGAAGAAGGCGAGGAAGACCACGAAAAAGCTGGAGAGAGGGCATTGATAATGAAATTCGGGAGAGAGGTCTGGACGAGGACATGAGGAGAAATAGAGAGGAATGGAGATTAGGAATCGGAAGACGGCGAAGGACATTATAAACCCATATGATGATGATGATGAGCAATACTAGCCTCATAGATGTGTTTGGTTGCGACTTCCTCCTTCAGACTTCTAAGCGTCACATGTTTTTCTGAAAATAGTCATTTGAATATTGTTAATACAACACACTAGTTGGAAAATAACTTACTTTCTTTGTACGTGTCATAGATGACATTGCGAACTCAACTTTACGGTTTTCGTGTAAATCTTCTGTCTTAGCTTTTATTCGAGATTTACATTTTCCCGGTGTACTTAAAGCTTCGTTTCTCTCAGAGCGTATTTTTATGTAGGAAACAGTGCGTACTGATTCCCAAAGCGTCTGAAACACTCTAGAAGAGTAAAATCATTTAATAAATAGGTTTATATATAATCAATAGATAATTTACCTGCTCGACGGAATTAAAAGAATTAAAGGACCACCATTCTCCCTTTCAGCTGTAAAGTGTTTAATTAAACTCGCAACAAGGTTCCTTGCTTGTGAAGCGTTTGCCGGGCATTTTGAGGTTAGTTCTGAAAAGCATATTTTGTTTTCCAAGTCTTTAAAAATAGACACTAAATTAGATTTCTACACAAAATAACGCAAAATGGAACTCAATATGAGGAATACAATAGGAAAATTCTTTAAAATGAAACCGAAATTAAATAAATTTTATATAAATATTGAGACGCCAATGACTCAAATTATACAACAAAGCTAAGACGTGACTTCATCATTGCATTTTGTTCGGCAAATTATTAACTGTCTAGGCCGTATGTAGTTGATTGAAACATGTCGCTAGACATACGTGTTGGTAATTGTGGCATATTAGTAACAATTGCGAGTGGTGTAGCATGTGATCCGTACGTCGTCACTAAATTAATATACTCGCAAAGATTCATTATACAAACTGTATATATATATATATATATATATATATATATATATATATATATATATATATATATATATATATATGGAGTACACGCAATAAATACTAATCTATTACTTGTATATTTCCGTATCCCATTTATGTAGATTTCCATATACTTGTATCCTGTGAACACATGTTTGAAATAGCAATCCGCAATTGAGGCAGGTTTTCTACATCAATGGAGTTGTCTGGGAGTAGACAAAAACTACAAATTAGCGTTTTTATCCACTCCCCACATTGTTGTTATCATCCCATTCGTTTTGCCATCTTATGGTTCTCTCTTTTCCATCCATTTCGTCAGTCTGTGCAAGATATAAGTCCGCGTTAGTATGCACCTCTTTTCTCTCCTCCACTAAATGTATTAGCACCGTTCCATTTAAGGTATGTGGGGTTTAGCTGAAACGATTTTGTATAGGCTTGCTACCCTTACCAATATCCTTTTTCTAAGCTTCTTTTCTAAGTTTAAGCTTCTGTTCATCATATCCCTATATGTTTTGACGTTCATTGCTGAATGATGTATGGGGTTGCGTACAGTAATCATATTCCTATATGTTTTGACGTTCGTTGCTGAATGCTATATGGGGTTCCGTAGAGTAAAATTAACCAGACAACTTCAAATAATATTGGCCTCTTTTCTGCATACGTAGTTCCAATATTTGATAGCACTTTGAAAACTTTAGTAACTCTTTCCTCAGCTTTGGCAGGAAAAGTTTTTATGTGTGTACCGTAACTGCCTTTACCAGGTAACTCCTGAATACATTTTTTAAGGGGGACGTAGCCGGTGCTTGCGCGAGCCGAACAAGTGGCCCCCCTGATCTGTGTCTCACCTACCTCGGAACCGCTTACACTTCTCATCGAGGTAGAGGTCAATCATTTTCTAGATGTTGTAGTTTTCTTCCATTGCCCTACATCCCCCGTCCGTCAAAACAATTAGAGGTTCGGGCATAGCTCCCTCGCTTCTTCCTCCTTCTTCCTCATTATATTAACTATCATTCTCTCCACAAGCATCCAGACATTCACACTTTTCACCATCCCACTCACCAATTCCGTCACGCTTTCATGCCGACCCACTCCTAACATATATTCTTCTCTCTCATCCTGCCACCTCGGGCATTTGAGCAACATATGCTCGGGGTTGTTCCTTTCTCCACAGTATACACACTCATCCCCATCCACCTTCTCTATCCCACGCAGGTACTCCCCAAAGCATCCATGATCCGATAGAACGTGAGATAGTATCCTATCTCCCCGTGTTTCCTCTCAACCCATAGCCGAATGGTTGGAATAATAGACCTTGTCCATGCCGCGCATGTCTCTGCATCCCACCGCACCTGCCATCTCATCCACAGCCTCTCCCTAGCGTCTCGCCTGTCAGACCCCCGGTACACCTTCTCTCTCTCCTCGTGAGAAGATCGATCGGAGGTATACCGGCAATAACCAGCACCGCCCAAGACACCGTCCTATAAGCACTCGCCGCCCTTCTTTGCATGCTACCAACCATTCTTCTCCACTTATCCACATCCAAAATGTCAACCCAAACGGGAGCGGCATACAACAGGATAGACTGTGCCGCTCTCGCAAAGACCCTCCTCTTAGCCGCTGTGGAACCCCTCACGTTGGGCATAAGTCACTCCAGAGCCGCCACTGTCCTCCCAACCTTTGCCATTGTATTTTCTAAGTGAAATCTGAAATGCAGTCCCGGATCCAACCATACCCCTAGATACTTCAGTGCTCTTCCTGGTTCGATTGCAGCTTGTCCTACTCGAAATTCAATGAGTGGTGGCTTTCTCCGTCTGGTGAGGAGTATAGCTTCCGTTTTTTCACTAGCCAATCTTAGCTTCATTCCCTCCACCCAACTCCTAATTCTCTCAATGGCAAGGTTTCCATCCTCCCTGATGACCAATCCACTCCTCCCTAATACCAAGACAGCCAAATCATCGGCGTAGCCCACAATCGTGACCCCATGCGGAACCCTAACACGGAAGACCCCGTCGAACATCACGTTCCACAGAACCGGTTCAAGCACCGATCCCTACGGAACGCCGCACGTGACCCTCCGTGTCACCTCTCCTCCATCATCCGCCTGAATGTTCACCGCCCTGTCCCCCATGTAACTTCCTATGATGTTGTAAATGTGGGAGGCCACCCCCCTCTCCCTGAGTGCTTCCATAATACTTTCCCACGCCACGGAATTAAAAGAATTTCTCACGTGATCAGTGTTCCCACCTTCCCCTCCGCCCAGGTCTCCGCCACGGCATCTTTAATATGCGTGACCGCGTCCACCGTCGAAACTCCTGAATACCTAAATATTCTTGGGTCGATTGCGACAGCTCTCAGCATATAGATTGCATCCCACAGAATTTTGGGATCTTTTGGAGCTACTGCAGTTGCCCATATTTTTTCAGATGCGAGTTCTACTTATAAATTATTTAACTACCCTTTAAAAATGTTATTCAATGACAGGAGGTTTAAATTTATACTTTACGCTGACTTTCTCGTAAATATTAAAGCTGCCTTATTTGAATGACCTTGAAATATAGGTTCATCTCGTTTTTAGGTGATCAATTTTCGGCTACCGATTACATAACCTGTCATATTTATTCATGAATAATAATGTTATAAAAACGCCCCGTAAAATTATACAAAATCCGTTTATTGCATTATTACTCGGTAAATTTAATTATTAATGTTCGAATAAAAATCGCCAACTATAAACTAAATATTGAAATTACGGAAAACAAAAATTCGTTGACCATTTTTTAAATTTTACGCCCGCTGGTCCTATAATTTAATTTCTAATTTAATTTTTCATCTACCCTGTTCCGCATAGTAAGAATCTTGCTCGAAGCTATAATATTAATAATCTAATTATGATCTATGATCACAAAGTGGTGGCTTAGTAATCAGAGACTCAGACGGTAGCGGAATGTAACTTCTACTCTAAATTACTAAATTGTATATTAATAAAGTACATGCAAAGCTCGTGACGCCTCGTATAGCCTCATCGCTTTCCAATGATTCTAAAGCTCATATAACTGACAAGGAGGTCAACAGCGACGTGGTTCTAATAACAGTATGCATGTAATTTAATTTCATCAGGGTCGGACTGGGGTGGAGCTCACTGACAGTGTGATTACAGGGCAGGCTAGCTGAGGCCAAGGCACGTCATGTTTAACTTTAAATGTGCCACAACTAAGGCGTTTAATTAACTTTCGTGTCGGTTTACGAGACTTTCAAATTTACATTTCTTTTCAGCCGAATATAAATTAATTGTTTATAAGGAGCGACTAAAACTTAAATGGCACTGATTTATTACTTTGCTAGTGTCTTAAGATGGACCGATTTATATTAATTATAGTCTTTTTTACAAATATATTTTTAGTGTTGTGTGATAATTATTTATAAAAAAATTAGCTGTAGGTCTATTGAAAATTGTTTTTTTTTGATAGAAGAGAATTAAGTATATACATTATAACGTGACGATAGGATTCTTTATATAATATGTTGTCTCGTCCACGGCTAACCACAGTTTTATATTATGTATTTGGAATTTAATATTACTTTTCGAGTCTTTTAGGCACATACATAATAAGTATTTTTGCAACGTGCTTAGGCTGTTCGGTATAAGGTCTTCAGACAATTATCTGTTGCACTATTTACAGCTTATACATAAATATTTGGACCACAAACCGGGATGACGAACCAAACATATTATTTCACCCATCATGTGGTCTAAACCGGCCGTATAGTGTGCCTCCTCTGGCCTTGGTTGGTTAGACCCCGCCAGCTGGAGCTCTTCAGACTCTATTTTTTGTCTTCTAACCAAGACCTATCCAGCCCTGGCTGTATATACCTATATATACTACTTCATAAAATGACCGTGAGAAATATCACCGAAGTGACATGATTTTTAGCAATTCTATGACTGGTCAACACAGCCACATGGGTGGAGTTTGGGCACTGTTTCTCCTCCGCCTGTGTGATCTACTCTTGATCCCAAAACAAAATATTCCTTTTATCCTAACAGAATTATGAGGATGGATCAACTACAAACGGGATTTTTGATCCTGAGCGTCTACGGTTGTTAAAACCGGAGCCGAGGTTCTAATATGCTTGGGTGGTGTCATTACGAATGGGGAGAGCTAGCCATTACCCACTCTCAACCAACTCGTCAGTGATCAGTACCAGCCCCCGCTATTGCACAATTCATTATTATAAAATTTCTTGTTCTTGAAGGAGTTCAACCGTCGGAAATCTTCCATAGATTGACTACACAGTTCAAGGACCAAACACTCTCAAAGACTTGTGTGTTTACATGGCATAAAGAAGCAAACACACTGTCAAGGAAGGAAGAGCACAAGTGAAGAATCAGAAACACGATCGCCGTCCTCGAACCAGCACTACAGACGAAAACATTCGCACGGTTCGTGGCATTCTTGAAAAATATCGACGGGTGATCGTATCTGAAATTGTGACAAAGGTCGAAATAAGTTATGGGAGCTGTAAATTGCCTCTAAAGACGATTCTAGAAGCAATTTTCCTTCACGTCAACGCCAGGCCCCATCCTGCAGCTCTAACAGTCAAGAAACTGAAAGAAATACACTGGACTCCACTTGAACATCCTCCGTATAGCCCGGACTTATCACCCTGTGATTATCATTTGTTTGGACGGCTTAAAGAATCTCTAGGAGGGCAACGATTTGAAGATGACCAGGGTGTAGAGGGATTCGTGCACAATTGGCTCCTGACGCAACCAACTTCATTCTACGATACCGGAATGAAAAACCTTTCTTTTCGCTGATAAAAATTAATTTGTAAAGCAGGGGACTGTGTAGAAAAATAAAATATCTTTGCTTTTTGTTTTTCAATCATTAATTTCCTTTTTTAAATAAAATCCCGTTTATATTTGAATCGGCCTCGTATATAGCCAAACATCATCGTGTTAGTGGAAACCACCCACCCGTATTACCGTCAGTACTATGTCGACCTGTCTGTGTTTTAGATCTGTCACTTTCCAATTTCATTTTATTCATGACTTCTTAATGGATGTTATTTAGATTTGCTGCTAGTTCTGATAAATATTCTTCAGTTATTTCTGCTTCAGTCGATATCCATAATGAAATTCGACAGACAAACATGCTTTCCCAAACATTATGCTGACTGATCTGTATTCTCAGGTATGACTGCATGGTGTGCGCAACCACAGTATGCTGAGATCCCAGTGCTATCTAATGATAGTCCTCTAAGATATGGTTAGAGCACTTTATCTATACTATGAGATTATTGATTCCGGAATGTTGTTCTGATTTTTCTTACTCCCATCAACTGGCCCATACTCTGAATATTTTCAGACTCCAGATGGTAATTTTGTCCTTCGTCCTAACTACCTACCTACCTACGAGTTATTCAAGATTTAATACGCTGTCTAACATCTATTGTTGTAATAAACTGGGCCATGATAATGACTATATTTGCTTCTTAGGATAGACGAATGATTTAGGCATAAATTGAATATTTATAAATAGGTACATTACTTCAGTTTCCAACAATTATTAATAATTTGTATTGGAAAAATTATTAATAGTTTGTATTTCAGTTCTCGCTGAAAATAATAATTTGGTAATGTTCTTGATAAGATTTATATATTATTATTATTAAATAATAAATAGACAATAAATGAGAAATGGCATACAAAATATGCATTTATGTTACTTTGTTTACTTCATCGTCGCAAAATACAAATAGGTTAGATTCATACACGTAATATCTCTTCGGTGAAATCATTCAGCGACTTAATTTAATAAACCCGGCTAACATAATTAATTTTCTCTTCTTGAAACAACAACATTTGTACATGAGTTTATTTTATCATAAACCACGAACGGCCATATTGTCTCACGTTTCAACGGTTTCAACATGAAGACTACATGGATGTGTACTCGAAAATAGTTACCACGCAAGAATTATAAGATATCCCATGCGGAATAAAGTGCACTATTTGTGGTACATTTATGTTAGTTTAATACCTAAAATGATAAAATTTTACAATTACAGTGGTATAAATACACTGTTTTATACCAGAAACAGTGAAACTTTATACCATTTTCACGCCATTAAAAGTTTTACCATAACAGATTTATTTTATAGTGTATAAAATATACTAGATACTGTCAAAAATTTCATCAGAACTGATGAACTTTACTAGGTGTGTGTACATAGAAAATTATATCCTCCCTAAATGTTACACACATTCTGGGGTTAAGTAATATTGTGATTTTTTCAATATTATTATTTGAACTTCTATAATTATTGTAATATATAATGTAATATACTCTTATAATATTCACATAATACTCATTTTAGTTACTTTTATTAAAAATTTGTGAACAATATAAAAAAAACTCCTGAAAACGTCTCAGCCATCTGGCTTCTACATAATGATTAATTACAGTTTGTTACTGGCTAAAACAAACTACTCATTATTCCTAATTTAATTATATTTTAGAAATCAATATAATAACTAATATTGATACATCAAATCCGATTTAACTGTTGTTGTGGGTACATCATTATTTTAATAACAGAGCACCGAAGATAAATGAATTTTAATATAATTTTAATAAAATAATTATAGTTCAAAATATAATTATGTAAATTAAAGAAGGATGCCCACGTTTAAGCAAATAATAATTTGATAGTTAATTTCATAATAATTAGCCCACTGTGTCCGAGATGCAAGCTACAGTCAATTATGATAATGGATATACAGATATTTGTAATGGTAATTCATTGCATATATATTTTTTAAAATTAATTATATACATTTTTTAAATTACTTAAGGATACATATTTTTATTTTACATTTTGAATAAGATAGTCGCAGAAAAAATACTGTTTCTGCTCTCACTTACAGCAAACTATTATTTAAAATTTCATACTTTTAAATTTAAATTGGAAAATATTCATTTCAAACATTTACAATGAATATTATACAATTAAATGAAGAAGAGTTTTTGTAAAATTTGTATGTTTTCCATCGCATAACTTCAGAACTATGATTTTTCGAAAATTGTCATTTTTATTGAGATAATCACATCTGATATATCTCCACTTATGCTAATAAGTTGAGACAATTGATGCACTTATAATTTATTGGTACATCCAGGGACAACTGATGGTGAACAACTTTGGTGACAAATAATTTGAAAAGTTATTTTTCTAATTATTTTCTAGTTATTAATCAATAAAACATTACGATATATATATATATATATATATATATATATATATATATATATATATATATATATACTACAAAATATTTTCTAGAGTTCAGCAAATTCAACGGGATACTGTAGAACTTGGCCTTTCTGCGACTTTAACTTGGTGAATTCTGCTTCGGGACGTGGGTCTGCATCTGTATAATATTTAACTGACCCAGGAACATAAGGTAAATGACCACAGTCAACACCGTATGTTCGCTGATTGGACTCTGGAACAGTTGGTAGTTGACCCCAATTTCGCCAAAAAAAAAATCATCTTTAGCAACGAGGTCCATTTTTGGGTGAATGGATATGTGAACAAGCATAATTGTCGGATTTTGGACGATACCAATCCACCCAAGGTACACCAGCATCAAATGCATTCCCAGAAGGTCACTGTTTGGTACGGATTTTGATCTAACGGAATCATCGGTCCGTACTTCTTCCAAAACGAGACTGGCATTGCCATAACCGTTCCTGGCTATATGCCAAACGCCGAGCGCTGAATTGAATGACAAAATTTACCGTATTTTGTCTAACAGCGTTAGCACTAAAATACAGTGATTCTGATTGTTCCAAAACCACAGGGAAGATGCAAAGTGTACCTATCTCAGGATACCGCTAACTGCAGACCGGATTCGACTTCATCTTGGGTCTCGTTAGTGCAGTGTAAGCGAGTATATCTTTGACAGGTGAGGCTTACATCTAGTAGACGTTTCTACGTTCCACCGCAGTAGAACGTACCAAAGGCCATCTCTTGGTAGTTTCGAGAACAATCTAAATCAAAGTAAAAACTTGATAAGCAATATAATGCAAATTTTAAAGTACAATTTTCAAACTACAGAAATAAAGAGATTATACTACACCCCATCTGTAAATGCCCTTTATAATAAGGAATACAATGCAAATGTCTTATTATATAAGGAATTTGTAGATGGGGTGGAGTATAATCTCCTTATTTCAGTAGTTTGAAAATTACCCTCTGCGAAGTAAAACTTTGCATTACTCTAAAATATTATTTCAAATAAAAGAAATAAGTGGATATCTCTCATACAACTATTGTTTTATTTACATTTAAAAATCGAACGTCCTTATTAAAAGACCCTTTAGTACTAATATCTATTTATTACCATATTATTTTTATTATTACTATTCTTGATTATTGTGCGAAACAAGAGGTACAAGTACATACGAGTATACTACATTTTCGTGTCGTATGTACTGTTCTTACAGTGTTTTGATGAAAATAGCCATACCGACTTTCTTATATACATACTATGAGGTGCGGCCGTACAATAATAATCTGCCATAGATATATGTTGGAAGTATGATGAATAATATACTACTTTTGTATTAGCTGAATAATTTTTGTTGTTGTATGTATATATCAATCAATTGACATTTTTGAACATTGTCGTGCCGAAAACACATTTTAGGGTAACAGTTAGACAATACAAATCCGTTAACCTATAACAGAGTAATGAGAAGCTTCTCCACAAAAACCTTCAATTGCAGTAATATTTCCATCACTTTAATGCTTTAAATAAAAATGCTTTAAATAAAACCAAAATGAAATAGATTGTACAGAAATATGGAGACGCCAATGAATCAAATCATACAATAAAGCTAAAACGTGATTTCATAGTTTCATTTTGTTCGGCAAATTATTAACTGTCTATGCCATACGTAGTTAATTGAAACATATGTCTTTAGACATACGTGCTGGTAATTGTGGCATATTAGTAACAATTGCGAGTGGTGTAGCATGTGATCCGTGCGTCCTCACTAAATTGATACACTCGCAAGAATCCATTATACAAACCATACTATGTATTTATTATTAAATTTTTTTATCATTACTATCTATTGTTATTATTACATGAAACAAGGGGTACATACCCAAGTACATACAATACAAGTTTCGTGTCGTATATACTGTTGTTAAAGTGCCTTGCTGAAAATAGCCATACTCACATTCATATATACTATGAAGTGTACCAAATTACGCTTATATTTAAAACATACATTAGATTTTTACCTAATTATGATGTATTATCGTGTAACAAAATTTTATTCATTGAAAATATCTGATCGGTGGAGAAATATCATTTATAAAACGGTACTAAAACCAACTATTTGAAGAAGCTACATATGTAGATGGGAAGGAACTATTTTATGTATACAAATAGAGGCAAGTTCCCGTGACTTAATTTGAACATTTAAAACAAAAGAAACGCAGAAGGTTATGCAGAATTATGCAGAAATGCCACTTGGACATTGGATAATAGACAGGATTACCAACTGGATTAACAACATGTAAACGATATTTTTGTTTTCTTTTGTCTCTTTCGACATTCAATAATCTCGGAAGGTCGTTAGTCTTCATTTAAAAAGAATATATTTTGTATGTGACAAAATGGCAAGTGCGTAAAGCTTTCCAAGTGTAATTCTCCAAGAAATTTTTCGACATATGAGAATGCCTGCGCTATCGATCACATATTTCTTCGAACAATACATTGTTCGAAGTAAGTAAGTTGTTGAGTAAGTTTTTTTGTGTGTGTGTTCCTTTCAAGACGTTTCTATTTAAATTTACAGAAATATTATTAATTGCAGTTCACGTATACTCCTAACAGTAGCACCATACGGAACTGCCACTATTTTATTACACAACGATATATTATAAGAGACCCTTGTAAGTAAGGTGTGTGTGTTAATTTTCTTTTCATAATTTTTATGACGTATGAATATTTATTATTCATGTGTTTTTAGTATTTTTAGGGAATTCCATATACTTTTTGGAGATTACCATACTGAAGGAAACTCCGCATTCCGTATTTCCCAGCTTGGAGGTTGTTCCTTTACTTGTTCTCCAATAAAATATTAAGGACACTAGACTTTTTGCGACATACATCGACTAATCCTTTTTATAACGACTAACCACTACAACACCGTGGAATGTCACAGGTAACATAAACCACCATTTTTTTATTATTCCTTTCGTTCAAGTAGATAAATATATATTGTCAACCATCATACGTAAGAATTATTATTATTATAGTACGAATATGTATTTATTATTTCATTATTTTTATTTTTACTATCTATTGTTATTATGCAAGGGGTAACAAGGGGTACATACCCCATACATACAATACAAGTTTGGTATCGTATGCACTGTTGTTGAAGCGATCTAAGATAGCCCCAAAGGAAGAAGTCTAAAGGCGTAAAAGCGCACGATCTCGGTGGTCAGTTTATGTCGTCGCTACGCGAGGTAACCATATCCGCAAATCTCTCGTGCAGAATGTCCAACCCATAGGCGCCGGGAGGTGGGTGTAAGAGGATGCACTTGTACTCCCTGCTATGAAAGAAAAGGTACAGAAAAAGATTAAGAGAGAACATTTTTATTATTAAAGTCACTGTTTGAATAAGAACTTGCATCTATCTAAACTGAAGGCGTCTATCTAATTTTGTATACTTACCTATAATTATAGGTAAGTATATAAAATTGAGGTAAGGATGCACTCTTATAAATTATATCTTAGTACTCTTATTAGTTAATAGTGGAATGTGTAATGTATGCTGAATATAGCCATACTGATATTCATATATACTATGAGGGGTAACAAAATATCATAATATATCATATATTAATACCTTATAAAGCAATGGTCAATATTTAAAATGTACAGTAGGCTTTTTACCTAATTATGCCGAAGTATCGTATAACAAATCTTCATTCATTAAGAATATGCGATTGATAGAGAAGCACCGTTCATAAAGTGGTACTAAATGTAATATACCTACTATTTTAAAAAAGCGAACATAATAAATTTATTTTTTTAACTGTCAAAATAACACAAATAACAGTATTTCATGCACAAATTAAAAGACCTTCCTATTAATTTAATAAATAAACTCCGTCTATTACGTTATGTACACAGCATGGGACAGGATCTATTTTATTTATATTAATAGATGCATCTCCTCGTGACATAACTTAATTTAAACATTTAAAACTGCAAAAGCGCAGAAAGATATTACATTATGCATAGATGTTACTTGGATATTTGATAATAGGCAGGACTGCCAACTGGATGAACCAAATGTACACGATTTATTTCCTTTTTTTTTGTCTTTGTTTTCATTAAAACAATCTCGCATCGCGCAAAGGCGCAAAAAACGATTACGCATCGCGTAAAGAACGATTTTTTTTTAATGTGACAATGTGACAAATACGTATAACTCTCCTGTGATAACTTTGTTCTTGATGATCGTTCGGTGAAGGACGAGTTAATAATTGACATCTTACTTCTGTGTGATGGTTTCTGTTCAACTTACTTAGCGATATGATAACCTAGACGAGTATTGTTTAACTACTTACTTAATACTAAGCTAATTACTTCATTACACCCCAAGTGTGATTTTCCAAAAAGATATTTCAACACTTAAGAATGCCTATATCTATAAATCTATGTCTATATATCAATCACATATTTCCTCGAACAAAACGTTTTTCTGTTGAATATTTTTCTGTTTAATCTTACAGAAATTTTTACAGAAACTACAGTTCACAGTTTATGTATGTGTGCAGTTTATTCTTAACAGTAGTACCATACGGAACTGTAACTATCTTGTTATACAATGACTTATTATAAGAAACCCATAGATCAGGGTGTGTGTTAATTTTCTTTTTATAATTCTTATGACGTACGAGTCTCTAAAGTTAGGATTTACGAGGATTTTTAGGGAATACCGGAAATTTTTTGAGACTACTACCACACTGAATAAAACTCCGCGTTTCGTTTTTCCCAGATTGGAGGTTGTTCCTTTTCTTGTTCTCCAATAAAAGACTCAGAACATTTACACTTTTAAACGACATACATCGACTAATACTTTTTGTATCACAGAATATCACAGGTAACATAAACCCCATTTTTTAATTTTCCTTTTCGTTCAAATATATAAATGTATATTATCAACTATACTACTGTATAATACTATAATAGTATTACTGTATATTTGTTACCCCATTATTTTTATTTTTATTATACGAAACAAGGTGTACATACCCAAGTACATGCAAGTTTCGTGTCGTATGTAGTGTTTTTGAAGTATCTTGCTGAAAATAACCATACTGACATTGCTCTAATACTTATAGATTATTACTTTATAATGCAATAAGACAGTGATCAATATTTAAAACGTACAGTAGGCTTTTTACCTAATTATAATGTATTATCGTATAACAATACTTCATTCGTTAAAAATATCTGATTGGTAGAGAAGTACCGTTTATAAAACGGTACACTAAAACCAATATACCTACTGTGTTTTTTATCTGTTCCCGTTCCCGTTCTATTAATTTATGTGCACAGTATTGACGGGAAAGGAAGCTATCTTATTTATACAAGTAGAGGCAGCTTCTCGTGACATAATTTAAACATTTAAAACAGCAGGAGCGTAGAAAGCTATTGCATTATGCAGAGTAATAATAATCGCGTTCCCTATCGGATGGTCTACTCTATACAAAAAAAGAAGTCTAAAACCGATCTATGACTGCCTATCCGCCCCATCTGAACTCTGCAGCGCTGTAATAAGATACACATCGTTTCATGATCATGAGTTATGCTTACCTGGTTCTTATGTAGGCGGTGCAGCTTCTATGAAATAACGTTCCAAATTAATATCCTGTTATCAAATGAAAATCAGCCATACTAATATAAAGAACTGAGCATCCAACTATAATTACAAGCATTTATGGTTTTAATTATTCTTATCTTGTATTAATATAATAACACGGTGGTAATAAGAAAATGTTATATACGGTGAAATACTACTCAAGTTGTAAATTGTTAATTAAAATTTATTTGCGCTTATAATTTACGGATGTTGTCTTAATATACATTCATAGTCAGCGTATAATTCCTGCTTATGCGAACAAAATAAAACTACATTATTTTACTTATAAAATATTTATTATATATTTTTCATTCAAGTATACAACAATATAGAAGGACGGATTCGTTTGACAGACAATCTCCTCTATGACATGATAGACATAGACCTCTTAGTAAATTACTAATTATTGCGTATTAAATTTAAATTTCTAGTTAGATTACATTAATTGCTATTTACTTAACTAAAACTTATACTATTAGCAATAATTATTTATAATATTTACAAATGTACGTGTCAAAATAGGCCGTATTTATAATACTCAACAAAAAATGCAGTCTAAGATTTGAAATGTCAAGGTATCATTCCATTAAAAAAAAACTTAAACTAACTAGAATGATTCTAACATTGTAACAAACGAAGCCTATTATTGTTTTTACAAAAAACATCACGAATGCGTACCCGAATATGTCAGATATAAAATATATTATTGTAGCGAAGTATGTCCCGCTTTGTGTAACTTACTACAAAATCTAAAATATTAAATTACTAAATTTATTGAAACAAATCATATTAAAACCAATTTTAACACTATGTATTATACAATCCATTTTAGGGCAAGTATAATAAAAATGTATTTTATTCGCCAATAACTCACACATCATAAATAAGAATATTGATAAAATGTTAATTTAAATTTTATTCTGAAGTTAAATAGAAATTAAAGTGCTGTATCTCATTTTTCCCTAGCAAGACCACATAGTAAGTAGATTATGTACATATATAAACATGCATATTAATATATCCAGTTAACAGAGAAAGGAACCAACAAATAATTAGTCGTCTTACTTCACGATTATTAATTTTGTTAGTTTACTTTTATCCTCAAATAATGTTTAGTGGAACTACACAAGGTTGTTGAAGATTATCAAATAATTTATATCTAAAAGAATGGTCACTAGAATGCAGCGATCATTACTTGTTCTGTCTGTTTTGATGAACTTATGTCTTGGGGTTGTAAATATCAATAAAAGTTAATCAAAACGAATAAGGAAAAATTAATTTTCAATAAATTTAACATTAGACTAAATAACGTTGTAATAAGTTCCATAATTATACGTTTCTATTAATATTTAGCAAAAAATGTCAAAGTCAAAACATCAATATTTAGTCATGATTTATCGGAAACAGTGTTAGAATTAATAACATTAAAAAAGTTGTAGATTATTTAGAAAATTATTGAAATAATTTCCTTTATCCTCGACCAGCATATTCATTATATAATCACTATATAATTAAAACGATGTACTCATTTTGTATATAGGTTTATCTGGAATTCTGTGTTATATGTTCATCAAAAAACGTAGATACAAATTATATAATTTTTATGAAACGAATGTCTAACTACTGAAGTAAAGACCCTTCAGTCGAATATATGTATCAATCTTCACATTCGTAATATTTCTAAGAATTCATTATCATTTATTTGAAAATGTTTTACAATAATTTAATAAATAATTAATGAAATTGTTATAACATACACAAGCAATAAAAATAATATTACTATTATTACTTATATTATATAATAATATAAACTAATATAACTACGCATTATTTAATAAGAATAAAAATCAAAGTACCTTTCTCTACCAAGTCAGATATACTTTGAAATCAATACGCATATTGATTGTAACATAATATTAATTCTTCTGCATTGCCCCAATCAAATTAACAATAATCTAGACTGTTATTTGATATAAGTACTCTATATTTTAAATTCTCAAAGAGACACAAGATACAGAAACCTTAATACGTTTAGGGGTGAATCATGAGTTATGATACAGCTACATACATTGTTGGTTACCAACCAAGATGGAAGATATTCCATACAAATAATGAAATTAAACTAGAACAACCTCAACGATTCAACTAATCAGATCAGTATTTTGTCTGAGCATCTCGAGCCTGAGCTCGTGTTCTCTAGCCTTTAGTCTCAATGATGCAATGCTGGAGCTCCTTCGGTCCACATCGGGTGGCGTTACGGCCGAGTTGGAAGAACTCGGAGAGAGCGGTGGCGAAGCGGTGAACTCCTGCTTGGGTCTTTGTGCCGCAGAAATATTTGCCAGTAGAGTTTGGAAAGAACTGGCCGACGGGTATAGACCGACAGAATGAGGCAGCAGTGGTGGCCCTCCCCTGTGATACGAGGGTGGCGAAGGAAGATATCCTGGAAGAACGTGGGGAGGATAACGGAATGTAAGGGAGTCGAACGGTTTCCGCAAGCCGAAGGGTAAATTGAAAGGGTTTGGCAGTGAAGGCGCGACGACTGTCGGAGTCGGCCCGGTTGCTGATGGATTTAGATAGGGGTTGTACGGATGTCCTGTAGGACCAACTTTTTCTTGCTTCCGCCATTTTGCGCGTCGATTTTGGAACCAGACCTGGAAAAAATAGTTCTGATTAAATTATGTCCGTCATCAATAATTTAAATAAAAATATCCATACACGTTTAAAAAAATGATTGTTTTATTATTAGTAAAATAAGCAAACTATTTTTTCTTTGCTTAATATGCTAATAAAATAGTTTTAAACTATATTAATATCAACCAAAAATAAAATAATAATAATGCATAATTGATTATAGGAATAATTTGTTTTTTTAATCTACCGTACACGTAATGCTTATTAGAAATATGCTATGCTCATATGATAAGTAAAAGATTAAGTTCGACTCGAAACTGGAGTGATGTTATACAATCATAAGTATTTAATCAAGTCCTACGATTTTCTGGATATCAAGATTTTCAAATACACTTCGTATAGCCGTCCGTAATGCAGATATTATTTTGCTTGGAGGCGTTAATGTTAGAAATATTCTCTTGAAAATCTAGCGGTAACTTTGTCATAAATAAGTAAGTGAAAAAATCTACCGCGTTATGTCTTTGGTGATTTACTTCTCTATAATAGTTGCGATTATATCGTGAAATATCTATTATCCGGATTTCTTAGCAACTAAACGATTTATCACTAGTATATACTTTTCTCGTCGGTCATATAATCGATCATTCAGTTCTGATTTTAATTAAGTTAATGTGGTTCTTGTTCAATGGAATACTGTTCCAACGACAGTACACTTAGTTCTATTATTATCTTACGCTACTAATGGTTTATGAACTGCAGCTTATTATCACTGAACAGAGATATTTAGTAAAGCGTGGTATACATGTTTATGCCAAGTAGATAAAACTCTTCTTTGATTTTTGTACCGATATTCGCACCTAAATTGACATTTTCTGTACAAAAATTGAACAGAAAAATTCTAGTTGTTTGAAGTCCTGCAGGTGGAGTGAAAAAGAGAGGTCCAATGTAGTATGATCGTCGTTGTTATATATTCGTGAGGTTATTAGCGTTTAATGTAACGTTGGTTCAAAACTGTAAAAGCTTCGGTTTGACGACCTAATCTATGAATGAAGAAAAAAAGAAATGCTCTTCGTAAACTCTAATTAATAAGTAAGCCGATAGAAGCAACAGTTTTATTGTATACCATGATATACCATATACCACGATATTTAACCATTTTCTCAATCAATATTCGTTTAGAATCATACCACTGTGTTTTGTGGAAAATTTTTATATTCCTTTCTCTTATAACTGTGTAAAGGATTCAGACTCGCATCTAGGTATATTGCAAGGATTTAACCATTTAGTAAGTATTATCATAATTAAAGCTTCCTATGTGTAATATGTAGCTGTGGATCCCTTGGGTCGTAGTACACAGCTATTCTTATTAGGGGATTAGTATGATCTTCCACTGAGTAACGCGAATGCCAACGTAATAGACGCCAGCGAGCCACAGCTGTTCAAGGATAACTCTCCAATGGATAACAAGCTGATAATCGCGACTACGCTAATCCAAACTAGCACCGCAGACTGAAGGGAGAATAATAACTTAACGATTTTATACACTACTTAGCATTATGATATGATAATATTACGAAATAACTGTTATATATAAAAATTTTTATATCTTTATGTCCCCTTTACTATATGTGTATAGAGCGGTGGTAATATTTACTAACGAGTATCTAAGTGGTGTGGATATAAAGAAAGACTTCTGCTGTATTAAATATTTAAAATTAATTTATATCGATGATAAAGGTAATAAGGATTGACAGCGTAGGCGTCAATCAAAAAAAAAAAAAATTTTATATGTATACAAAATCACATATCACACACCTAAATTTTTACAGATGGTCAAGATCCCTCCAGATATACGGTTCTATATTTTCTTCTTTCTTTGCCATGTTCAAGTGACTTGAACATGGCATGTTACGAAAGAGTACAGGTGTATACCAACTGAAGGTGGTGCTTACAGTTGGTGTACAGTTGAGGGTACAGGTGCTTCTGTCATTCATCTGAATAGAATAACCCAATTTTTGTAAAATTTTATAGCGACTATCCATCTATTGGACCAGTTCTCCAGATATGCTAATTACGTATTGACCTCAATATCCAGGTTTTATTCTAGAAGTTTATAATAAATAATACGTGCATAAATTCATCCTCTTTGTGCTAAGAATATTTTAATGTTTTTACTTTGTTTCCTTCAAAATGTTAAAAACTGAACTTAACATTAAACTTGGTACATGACAATGAATTTTTGAAACGCTATGAACTACGGATTTCTTTGTGTATAGACGTAGTCTAGCTTAACCAATGTTCTGTATCATTGATTTGGTAAATCAACCGTAAAAATACAACAGAGCCGTGGCGTTACGTTGGTCAGGCCAGATGCTGGTTGACACAAAACAATTTAAGTAAAATAACATGCGTCGCAAGCATATGCACATATGAGTATGAGTAAATGATTGTATGAGTAGTTCAGCCGAAGATCTAATTATGAAGGTAATATGTCGTATTAATATATTCAGAGACCATAAATCATAACAAGGATAAATTATCTAAAGAAAATGAACGTTAAATGACACACGACAGACGCATTTAATAAATAATGTCCTGCATGCACCTACACTAATTTAAAACCGTACGGTGAGTAAAACAAAATTATAGGGCGATTCACCGTTCGTGCAATTAATTTGAAATTTTAACGTATCGAATGGGGTGTGGCGTTATAATAGACACCATAAACTCCGTTGCTCTTGTAAAACGCTACATAGAATCGCTCATGAATGAACAATTTGTGTAGGATATAATTTAATAATAAATAATAACACGTTGGCAAGCCCGCATAACACTTTATGGTTCACCTGGACATTTTAATCATTTATTTCCTTTTTGCTAAATATATTCATTAAAGAATAGCTATCGTTATGTAACCAAAACAATATATTAATGTAAGTAATTGTTAGTTTCTTAGAATGTACAGGAAACAAAGATTTAAAGTACTTAGATAACATATATACTACGAATCGCTAATTACCGCGAATATACAAGGTATTAATTTAGCACGCAGGCAAACGTTAAGATATGATTCTTTGTATGATTATAGAATAAAAAGTTCATAAATAAAAGTTCATAGGTGTAGATTTTCGAAATATTTGGTTTTTATATATTTTTTTTAGGTTCTTTTACGGAGTTCAATCCTTAGACAGTTTTAAGGATGATTATTTCACACTTAGCACATATAATAACTTTAATAATATCCATAGAACAACGTTATTAATTTTTGAAACAATCTGCAAGGTCCTCATTGTTTCGGGGCCAGGGCGCTTTTTAAGTTCCTTATTTCTTTTTAGGGCGACGCTAATTCACTTTTTCAGTTTGGGAATAAAGTTTTACCCTTTAAAAGTTTTATTCTTAAACTGCTCTGTGTCTGTAAACGTTTATAATATATGTACATATCAACTTTTTGTCTAAAAAAATACAACAATCTCTTAAAGTTTTTCTACATATCTAATAAACACCCTGTATAAGAGTCCTAATTAGGAACAGGTGTAAATATACAATAATGAATAATGTGTCTCACGATATTTAATTATATATTTTCATTTATTAATAATTTCATTTATGTATAGGCAATCTTCTTTTATAATAATAGCACATTTTTAATATCAATTTATTTACTATTACACTATTACACACGAGTACCTAAAAATTACTATTTTAATGTGAATAAAGTTGAATAAAAGTAGATGAAACAATCGAAATTTCTTTCTTATTTTCAATACATAAATGCCCTAAAAAAATCATAGAATGAAAATCATAGAATTTATATTACTATAAATACTATATTTTTAAGCGACAGTTTAGAAATGACAACTCCATTAGAGCACACATTTATACGAGGGCTGCATTTTAAGTTTTTACAAAAAGTGAAAAAGAAACGAACAGGTTCGAAACAAAGTATTTTATTGCTTTTCGAAATATTCGCCTTTCAGGTGAATACATTTTTGCATACTGAGCATATGCAAAAATGTATTGACCTAGTTCTAGAACTAATTCTGGAAACAGTTTCTCCACTCTGAAGTTGACATCGTAGAAACATGGTTTTGGAATACTTCAACAGATTCTTGAGGTGATGAAAATCGCTGCCCACGCATCTTTTGTTTGATAGTGAGAAACAAGTTAAAGTCATTAGGTGATATATCAGGTGAATACGGACAATGAGACATTAATTCGATATTTTTCTCCTTCAAATATTCAGTTGTTTGACGTATTGTATGGGATTGTCGTGATAAAGAATGATGCGCAGTTTTTTGTTGTTTTTCCGTATTTCATCGAAGACCGTTGGCCAACTAGTTGTTGGATAGCATTCAGCATTAACAGTTCTTCAATCCTCTAAAGGAATGGTTGCAACATGTCCAGTACATTCGAAGAAACACGCGATCATTTTCTTAACAAGTGCCTCGTGAACGAACCACTTCAGTGGGTTTCGATTCATTTTCGAACACCCAACAGACTGTTGTTTGTTTGCTTTCCATTGTTTCATCTCCTGTAACAATGTTGCTGTTGTATACGGATTTTGCACTCCCTCGGTCGAAATTTTTCAGCATTTCCTGACACCAAGAGCCCTTTTTTGCGCTTCGATCATATTATGCGGAATCCATCTGGAACAGATCTTTCTCACAGCTAAATGTTTATTTAAAATCGATTGTATTGCAGTCTGCGATATGCCAAGAGACGCCTCTATATGTCTGTAAGTCACATGCCGATCTTCTTTAATCATGTTGCGCACAGCATCGATATTTTTTGGAACGACAACCGATTTTGGTCGACCCTCAGGACATTCATCACTGCTGGACGCACGACCACGACAAAATTCTGCAAACGAATTGTAAACAGTCTTCTCTTATGGTGCTTTATTACCAAAAGTTGCACGAAGCGATTCTATGCATTGTTGTTGAATAAGGCCTTTCTTAAAATTATAAAAAATCATCCAATGTAAACCTTCTGATTTCCATTTTTGCACAAACTTGCTTCTTTTAAACGTTTACTATCAACACACTACTCGGTCAACTTCTAAGTAGCCACTGGCTTCGCGATAACAAACGTCAATGTTCGCGAATAGAGTGATGACACGTCTCAGCAACGTCATCTATTGGTCGATTGTAAAAACTTAAAAGGCAACCCTCGTACCAACAAAGATAGAAATCCACAGAAATAAAACTCAGTCATATCCAATCTCATAATGTTGATATCAATGCATTAGTTAAAGAAATTGAAGTACGTTTGTAAGCAAATTTACAAACAATAAATTGTTTGTAAGTTTGTACATACTAATAGGATTATTGTTATTAGGATGACATACTCGAAACTCCTAAAGCGCCATCTCAAGCTTTCCATCAGAATCAAAACTTCCAGACTTCCTTTTGAAGCGCAACAACGCGGAGTCACATTCTGAAGTTCAAAGTTCAAAGGCGGCAACCATACAAAATTTGAGACTAGAATATCTACCACATCATGGACCGCTATACTATAAATCTTCTGATAGGGTAGGTTGAATATTGTAGGTTAATTGTTGGAATGCACCTTCAATTTGTTTCTCAATTTTGAGGGGTACATTGGTAATTAATCTCCTCACAAGTATTTCCTTAAATAGTACCTGGTAAGAAAAGGTTAGATTTTCTTTGATAGTAGTGAACTAATGTTTCGAGAGCCTTTTCAAAATGAAAAAATCTATAGTATTTAGGATTTTATTGAAATCAGATGGCCAGTATGTGAACTTTTCAGTTGAAAGGTGTGTTATGTGATTTTTGTCTAAGCATATAGTTAATTCACGACACTTCGGAGTTGAGATAAATGTGAGCAACGACACGTTGATGTTTTGCATTTAAATTTCCTCCAACCAGGCCATTTCATCTTGATGATTTTCAACTATTTGTGGCTGTGATAATTAATTCCAGCATAGTGTTTGATGTAGTAATTATTACGGCGCTGCCTACCGCCAAGAACAGTGCTGTCAGGATGGGTAGTTGTATATAATTTGTAATTAGGTATTTTAAGGTAACTGTTCATGGGTAAATACGTCTCAGAGATGAAGATGATATCCAAGTCATTGGTTTTAATATTATTCATAAGTTCTAAACTGTGTAGTAACAAATCATTGGCGTTTTATATAGAAATTTTGAGAACGTATGTTCGTTTATATTGGTAGATTCCTGACGCAGGGGTAGATCTTTTGGGTTAGATAGCTTTATGCACTTTAGAACCTTTACAGTTTGTGGGATGATATTAGTCCACCTCCAGTAAACCTTTTATCGTATGTTTTATGCTCGTAAAATATACATCTAGCACACTGTGGTATAACTACAAACAGTTTTTTGTAAATTTATTTATATGTGTATGAACGTTGTATACTTTAAAAAAATGGCTTTTGATATCAGTTTTTGAATCCATATTTTTCACATTTAGTTCTTTAAATACGTAAGATATTTTGATAAGTCCATCACTTTCGGTAAGTATGATTATTATATTGTGGCCATTTATTTTAATTGAATACTATTTATTATTCGTGCTATTATTAAGAATTTCTATCATCACTTTAAAATCGTGTTTTTATCAAAATAAAACCTAGTAACAATTGTTTAATGTAGAAACTGAATTTTGAAACCGAATTTATATTTTACACTAAATCTATACACTAAATTTGTATATTTTATAATGTAGTTAATATTTATGTAATGTTCAAAATGAATACATTACAGTGATATACAAATTTACTTAACTACTCAATAGTTACAAAAATACAAGCACTCACTTATTTTTCGTGTGCTTCTGTCCATTTTTTAATGGAGCAATTTTCTGTCAAACAAATTTGACTTAAACTTATACAGGAATATCATACCTAGTTTATTTTATAACTATAATAATCTTTAGTCAATTCCAATCTTTCAATCTTTGTGGATAAGTTAAAATCAAAAAAGAATGTTTCTATATGCTCTGTTATTCTTGAATATTTAATTAGAATAACTATGACACATTTAATATTATGTATAATTTCCAAAAACCGAACTATAAATATAGTACTAAAATTCTTATACCAGTAATGTATCAAACGTTACGTTAGTTTGTGTTCTTGAAATTTATATTTTAGACTTATTTTAAACTTTTAGATGTATTTTTGTTCGTGTATTCATTATCAGAAAAAGCCAACAAGTTTTTAAATACGCGCGCATATGTTCACAATACGCATTGTGAACATATGCGTATTGTGAACATGAATGCGTATGAAAGTTATATGATACTTGGGAGCATTTAAATTTACTTACAGAATATTATATATAATCGGACCACTATTTATATATCAGAACTTGGTGATCACATTCAACTTAATCTCCTGACTTCGCTCCAAGTAATTACCACGCATTTGTTCCTCTATAATTAGCCAATAAGTAATAGCTTCTGTGAGCTTCCTTCCCCACGTTTTATCATTTGTATCGTGTATGAGAATCATTCGATCCATGTCAATAAACTTAAGAAAGAAGAAATGTCCTTAAGAACATATTCGTATACCTATTAGTATCAAGATTTTAATTAAGGTATATCAATTGGAAATATATCTATTGTAATTATTCCACTGAGTGCATTTCATTTGTACTTTTATAAAATCAGAATTCTCAGAATTTGCAGGAGTTTTCAATCTCTCTGTCATTTCTGTAATTTAAATAATCTAAGATACTTAAAACAAAGAGCTTTGTAGTAAATTTATTCACAGAAGAGAGAGATTAGTATATCAACTGCTTACTTTTTAATTAAAAATATACTGAATTGAAATAGACTTTTCGCAAATTCTGTAAAATTTAAGTAGTTAATACAACTGCAGTACAGTATATAATAAAATAACCATAACTATCTTGTTACTGATGTGAGAATATGCTGTAGAAAAACGTCTCAATGAAAGCTTTGGGAAATTCATATGCTTGCAATATTAAAGAGACTTCTTGACAACATATGCCGATACATTCTTTTAAAGATAAATTCAATTGTTGTTTTATATGTATTTCTTAAAAAATGCTGTAAGAATATAAATAAATATCTGCCATGAATCAAAATAAAATTTACTAGGTAGAGGATGAATGGAAAAATAAATTATGTCTTGTAAGTACCATATTAACATTCTGGGAATTATATAATTCGACAAAGAGGTCATGTCCACAACTGCAAAACTGTTAAGATTACAGTTTAAATTCGATTTAACAGTATATTGAAAATGATATTTTATATAGTTTTCGGTTTGTTGAGTTTTTCTGTCATATAATTACCCTAGTTCAATAAATGGTGATTGCAAATATACAGTAGTTTGTGAACTATTATATAATATAAAAATTTAGTTACGAGGAATATATATTTTCAACGATTTTAAATATTCACGTACTGAAGTTGCCGTTTTTCTATGAACAAAGTTGATTACCTAATTGTAAATCCAAAAATGTAATAATGAACGACCAAACCATTATATAGATTAAAATAAATAAATTTCTGTTAATTTATTTATTCATGTATTAATAAACACATACAACACAAATATGTGTTTAGTTATCATTAGACTTGAAAAGCATGAATTCGTGTATGCATCGTACATAAAACCACGTGTAACAACATAATTAATTGTAAATTGGCCAGTTTGTTATCATTATTTCTAATTCACATTTGTAAACAGTTTTTTATCCTAACGCCAGTAATAAATATTAATTCTGAAAATTTTGTAAAGGCTTGTCCAATTAAACTGGGGTAAATGTTTTTATTATGAATATAGGAAGTACCTCTGAAGATAATAATAATTTATATATATATATATATATATATATATATATATATATATATATATATATATATATATATATATATATATATATATATATATATATATATATATATATATATATATATATATATATATATAGTTTATTTCATCGCTATTTTCCAAATAAAAAATCTCAAGAACTTCCGGTGCCTTGTTTTTATGGCTAGGCTCAGGTAGACGTAAACTGTACCGCTTATCGGCAAGATAAGAGAGTTTTTTATTTGGCAAATAGCGATGAAATAAATAGTACTTACATACGTGTACTAATTACTATGTGTACTTTCAAAAAATATGACCTTAATGTAGTAGAAAAATATTTTTGATGAGATTATGTAATTTTAAGTAATATATTAAGACAGCTAATATTAACGAATTCGTACAGAAAAAATTGTATATCAAAAAGCTAGTAAGTTAATTTAAATTAGATTAATAAATCAAAAGTGAATCAAATATCTTTTCTATTAATATTCTTAATTAAAGACAACAAATATGAACAAATTAACTAGCTATGTACTAAATAAAAAAAATACTCGTTTTCAGATCGATGATGCCTACGGCTACTTATATTTCTAATTTTCAACAATACTAATTAAAGTGTAGCCTAAATAAACAACACAGGAATATTTCCAACAATCCACCTTTTAACTAGCTTTAGTAATTTTAATTTTAAGTTCATTCTCTTAATTCAATTATTCTTAATAGTTCCTTGTAACGCGTGATGAGAATAGCGTTAGTAATACTACGAGTTCAAATATTAGTATAATATCTCACTATCAAACATTCTCTTAGCACTCACTTTATCAGGGAAGACATAATCGAGCAGAGATCTGATGTGGCTTTCTAAGATCTATATTTATTACGAAATTATCATCAACGATATTGCTCGAGGTAGTTAGCGATCGGAGGGTAACCGTCACAAATTCCATCTATGCAATAAGGGATAAGTGTTCCAGGGAATCAACATCTTCACATATGATACGACAATCCCAAGTGCCCAGTACTCCATATTGTGAAATTTCAGACGAGTCTGACAAGGACTGAGTATACTTTGTCATGGGGTGGAATTTAGATTCAATCCTTTAGTAAAATATTTACAACACAGGTTATTTTAAAGTATCACTTTACAGTCCGGTTGAAAGTACTTAAGTAAGTTATTTATTTAGTGTTGGTCATATTTGTACGATAACAAATATATTTTGTCGTTTATTTATTCGTATATCTGTTGTACTTTGACAAGTTTGTTCTACGTTACTCTTTGGTGTGCATATATTTTGACAATGATCTCTCTCTGAGATAAGATATTCCTCTTTTTTGTAAGAATATAAACAAGTTAATCAAATCCCGTATTACTTGCATAATATATTTCTTATAAATAAGATTTATTTATTTACATATATATATATATATATATATATATATATATATATATATATATATATATATATATATTTCCTACCCTTTTATCATATACTACAGCTTTAGTAACTTTTTTTAACATCAGCATCCACAAATACCTCTTTGTATAAAATATAAAGCCAACAGGATTAAAACATGATAGTTTCAGCAATTTGTTTTCAGAGTACAGACGAGCTTCAGCAACTGTAGCCCCGCGTACTATGACTGATTCTACGTTTTAAAACGTTTATTAATTAACAATCTGTTTTCAAACTCGGCTAGATTTCTGGGCCACCTGGAATTCCCAATTTAAGACGAGAATGACAAAGAGATATTTTAGATGTAGCACAAATTTTGGCGCTGGAAAAGATGGCAAGCAATTTTACAGTAGTATAAGCAATATATATATATATATATATATATATATATATATATATATATATATATATATATATATATATATATATATATATATATATATATATATATATATATATATCGTAAGTAGAGGCAGAATTAAAAATCAATTTAATAAACGGTGGGTATAGCTTTTATATTTATGAGTTTTTTTCAGTAAATCTGACGTACCAAACTTTAAGCCATTGCTAGAATTACACACCGTACTGAGGTATATTAATACTCCGTTTATTTCTATTTATTTGTAAATTATTCGGTAGGTATATTGAAAGGTGTTAAAGAATTATCATAGACTATCTGCAAGTGTTAAATCCAACAATAAGTTTAATAGGTCATTTAATGGAAGACGTCTGAAGAATAGCTAAATTTATTTTGACAGATGGCACTTAAATAGGGACAGATTCATATTTTAGCGATGCATTAATATTCATATAACACAACAAAAGTAATAAAGGCTTGTATTAACGCCATTATTTTATTATTTATTTTTATGGAGGATGGCAACATAAAAACAGCAGGACGAGTTACGAAAGCACGCTATCCGTTCCCAGAAAATATCTTATATAGTATTGGTCGTTGACATGCACTTCTATGTTTTATTTATAATTTCTTCTTAAGCAATTTTCTCGCAAATACATACGCATCGTTATTTAAATGTTGCGCAATTAAGTCATCGGTAAATGGGAACTAATGATACTAATCGTCATTTAATTCTGTTCAATTTGTTAATTTTTTATCGTCAATTAATCTTGCAAAAAGTAAATTGTGAAGTAAATTGTCACAAACAACTCAATTATATGAAAAACGTTTAAATAAACGTTAAATTTAAATAAACGTATTAAAAAGTTATGCCACAGAAATTACAAGCAATAAAATTAATAAAATCTCCTAGTAAGTCAAACGTCAATTTTATTTAATAAATGACATTTTTTATTACTTTTATCCTAATGATTTTTTATGGCTTCAGACTGACAAAATTTTCTATGTGTGACTGTGCAAAAAAGTGGAATGTTCAAGAAAATAAGCTTCCACAAAACGAAAAAAATTATTCTATATATTGATCAGGTGCTTTATCCATAATGAAAAATAAGGAAACGCATATGTGATAAAATATTAGGGGGGTTACTTAAAAAAAACTTTAAGTCATAAATAAGTCACTGTAGTTTTACATAACATTATTACTTTTGTTTATTTAATTGTATAATAAAATAAATTGTATATTTAAATAGCAAGAATCCTTCTTTAGTAGTACATTAAAAAACAAAATGTAATTAGAAAGCCAGTAAGATCTTCCAAACTCACTTTTCGATCTCCAAAAAGTTACGATCTCAGAAACTTTTCTAGAATGTTTACCAGCACCGACAGAACAATTATTTCTGACAAAAAAAAATGCATTTATTTGACTTTCCTTGTTCAACGTAAATATGCTAAGTAGTAGATAATGTATTCGTAATACATTTTACCGTAAAATTGTCGCAAATTTTGTCAGCAATTGTTCTTTCTATCGACATTTTTTTATTATTAGAAATATATTGTCATTGTAGCTAACAATACGTAGAAAATTGTCGTTTGTCGATTATCCTTTTTGTACCTATAGCTCTACCATTTTTTTATGAACAGGGCTTTCTTTGGAGCAACGAAATGTAATTTTACATTTACAAACAATTCTGTGGGATATTAAGTCAGTTTTACTATTTATCCGTTCTTTTCCCTGATAATTTATTTTAATATGTAAAATATACCTATGCATAAATACCAATTGCACTGAGTATCTATAAGATAATTTAAATACGTTACAATGGGCAGCGTTCTACATCGAGCTGATCTAGCTATACTATTCAAATACTATTCATTTCTTCGCTATTTGTCAAATAAAAACTATTATCTTGCCGATAGATAAACGGAACAGTCTACCTGAGAGTAGCCATAAAACAAGCCACGGTAGGTTTTGAAATTTTTTATTTGGCAAATAGCGATTAAATAAACTATACATTAAAAGTATAAAATTGTACCTCATATATGTAGACTACCGTGCATATTACTTTTAAATTAATTCAAGTGTATATTTTTGGGATACTGTGCATTTTGCTTGTTTTTGTAATAGGTAAATGTTATCGGTTACAGTATCTCTTTGTTCGGAAACAATATATCTCTGTTCTACCATTTTTTTTGATGATCAGATTTTTCTTCAGAGGAAAAAATGTAATTTGACACTTACAAACTTGTATTGGATACTGTGCATTTTACTTGTTTTTGTAATAGGAAAATGTTATCGCTTACAGATATATCTTATCTACTTGTAGTATTACTACTTGTAGTTGTATCTACTTATCTACTTGTAGAACACTAAGTGTTCTATTTTTATTTTGTGCCTTTCAGCCAGAAATATAACCGAACTAACATAGCTGCATCGTATTAATTTGATATATGGTAACTTGCATCTTGTTACTGTTACTATTTAATACTGTTGTTGCTGTTCACATTCGAAAATCTAATGTGAAATGTTTACCTCTAATTTTTTCACAAATGTTAATTTTCCTCCTTTTCACATTAACTTGGACTTATGTGAAAAAATTCATAAAAGTTATAGATAAAAATGGTAAAGGATGTTTATATCTGAAATCTGTGTATCAAAATTATGTGACGCAAAACTGAAATAGGATTGAAGTACGGCAACTAATGAAAGATACCGATTTTGTCCTAAAAGTAAATATAAAAAGAAAACTAACAGCTTGAGCAACATTAAAAGTTAAGAAAGTGGTGGTTGGGAAATACTGCTTTTATTGTGTGCCTTTCAACGATAAATACCATTGAACCAACATAGCTGCATCGTATTAATTTGATATATGGTAACTTGTATCTTGTTGCTGTTACATTTATTACTGTTGTTTCTGTTCACATTCGAAAATCAAATGTGAAAGGTTTATCTCTGATTTTTCCACAAATTTCAAATCTCCCTCCTGTCCACTTCAACTTTGACCTAATGTGAAGAATTTCATAAAAATTATGGATAAAGTTGATGAGGGATATTTACATCTGAAATCTGTTTTTTCTGAATTAAGTGGCGTAAAACTGAAATACAATTGAATTGCAAGTACGGCAACTAATGACAGATACCGATTTTGTTCTCCAAGTAATATAAAAAGAAAACTAACAGCTTGAGGATCATTAAAAGCTGAGAAAATGGTGGCTGGGAAAAATTGCTTTTATTTTGTGCCATTCAACGAGAAATACAATTGAACTAACATAGCTGTATCGTATTAATTTGATATATAGTAACTTGTATCTTGTTGCTGTTACATTTATTACTGTTGTTGCTGTTCACATTCGAAAATCGAATGTGAAATGTTTATCTCTGATTTTTCCATAAATGTCATTTTTTTTCCTTTCCACTTTAACTTGATATATTATGTCTTAAAAATAAAAGTAAAAGAGAAAACTAACAGCTTGGGCATAATGAAAAGCTGAGAAAATAGTGGTCGGGAAAAATCAAGATGAACATTTTTAATTACTAGTTGTAAATTTATTACAAATTTATACACTTGTTTAAAAAAAAAAACTCACAATCACATTTTGATTTTCTCCATTTCCGCTCTTTGTTGTATATATGCAATATTTATGCATAAAAACACATATATGTACATAATATACATATGCCTGGTTGGTAAATAATTATGGTAAAATACTAAACTAAAATATATCAGATACGTTAAATATATAATAGATTCATCGTTATGGTAAGATTAATTTTCTATTATTATCATGTAATAAATTACATTTTTTATAGTGTCAACGAATAAATAAAGAACGATGATATTCGAAGGAACCAGTTGTTTTTTCCACCGTGTATAAAAATTTAATCTAATTTCGGCATAAAAAATACTAATTTATATTTGCTTAATTAGAGTCTTCAAATCAAATTTTGTTTATCATAGCCTTTCAATCAACTCAACTACTGGTTAAATTTCTTAAGATGACTGATACAAAACGATGCTGGCCTAAATAACATTGTTCTGATTTAATTACTTATTAAACCATATTACATCGGAAAACAAAAGCAAAAAATCGGACAAAAACCTGTATCACGGTCTAAATAAGATGATTTTTATATGATAAAGGTATAATGCACCATACAATGAGCCAATCACGATATCCTTGCGTAGTCCGCAGCCAATTAATCCCTATCGCTAGAATCAGTGGTATCGTTGACTGTATTCGATTAAGATGAGTTATATTGTTAAAAGAAAATGTGCCCAATCACGCTCCTGGCGTTAACCAGTAGTACCAACCATAATTATCTTTAAGTCGTCTTATTCCATGGTGTATTATTTTGCTTTATTAAATTTATACCGTGTATTCATCCACACCAAAAAAAGGCAATCAAGGATACTCGTTATTTAAACAATCATAGACTCCTTTAGATTTAAAAAGTCATGCACTTGTCAAATAATAATAGATAGCTCTTTGACATTTTAGGTGAAATTTAGTAACATTGATAAAGAGGGAATATTCAAATAAATTTGGAGACGGACACAGATGAATACAAATCAGTATTATATTATTTTTATGCCAGTTCATGTCGGAATAAAAAAATATATGATCAGGTTTGGTTTTTCAAATATTAATAGAAACAAGAATAGTAAATGGTGAATTTCATATCAAAATGTTCGATATTTAAACAATCATATACTCCTTTAGATTTAGAACTAATGCGCTTGGCGTGGTAGCTGGTTCTTTAACTATCATTGGAAATGTATACTAGTCATAAAATTTATTAACATTGATAAGGAGGAAATATACAAACAAATTCACAGATGTATACAAATTATTACAAATCAATTTTATGCTATTTTATCCCAGTTAATGTCAGAATAAGAAAGTATGCTATCAGGTTCGGTTTTTGAAATATTAATAGAAACAGAAATAGTAAATGGTGAATTTTGGTTTAGGATATTCGTTATTTAAACAGTCATACACGCCTTTAGATTCAAAAAGTCATGCGCTTGATAAATAATGGTAGCTGGTTCTTTGACTATTATTCGAAATACGTAGTAGTAAAAGGATTTATTAACATCGATAACGAGGAGATTTACAAACAAATTAACACATGTACACAAATTAATACGAAGTAATGTTGTTCTATTTTTATGTCAATTAATGCCAGAATAATATGGGACGCTGTCAGATTTGATTTTGAAATTATGAATACAAACATTGCAAATTTCGTCTTCACTTACATTATTGGTAACAATGAATATGTATTATGCTAAAATAGAAGTATGTACATATACAATAATGATCTGCTTTTCTTTATGACCGAAATATGAGCAAATCCAGAATAACAGACAAGACCAAGATAACCAAAAGAACAGTCCTTGACTTCTTTACAATATCTCGATTGATTTTGTCGACATTATTCTTAATTATGTTAATTTTTGAAAATCAGCTTTATTTAAAATTGGAATTGTAATAGTTATACCCATAAGAAGTAATACTAAAAATATTATTTGATATCGAAGCTCAAAATGTGTCATCCATGAAGCATTTTGCCATATATCCACCGTGATTTTTAACTTTAAAGGCATTATTATGTTGAGGTATATTTTTTAATATACAATGAAATAGTAACAGAGTTTTAAATTATATAGGTGATAGGGTCTTTAACTACTGTATTTTTACAGTAGGGTCTAGTTTTTTATCTTATAAATGAATGAAAACAAAGTTTTATTAAATATCAATATTTCAATCGCCTACATTTGTTTTGAATTCAATTAGTTCATGTCATAAGCAGTGTCTGTGTATGAAATGCGAGAAATTGTTTTAGCTACATTGTGATATTTAAAACATTAGAAAGTGTGTGCATTTCCTGTCATCTTTGAAATTTTCGTTTATCTTTCGTTTAGTGATTGTATTTTGTGTATAGCTACAGAATTGATAAATGGTAATATGAATACGTATTGAATTTTAATCTTGTTAGGACTTATTATGGCCTACAGAATTGATGCAGAAGATTAGCTATTAGCTAATATAAGGTATTAGCTACAGAATTGATAAATGGTAATATGAATTCGTATTGAATTTTAATCTTGTAAGGACTTAATATGTTTATTGGTATTGAATTTTATATTTAATGCCATTATAGGGCTATTATTAGATATTCAAGAAATTCAAATTTTATATTTAGTTAAAGTCATATTATTCATATCACACTGTTCAATTCCAAACTACACTGAAGTTCAACTAATTTTCCGTTTATCTAGGGACTGAGGTTAAAATTTTTCAAACGGTCCTCTGCTTTTGGGGCTATATTGCAGTGCGTTCTAAAGTTTTTGTTTTATAAAGATCGTGAAAATGTAAACAGTTGGTTATTTCGGCTAGAACAAGATTAATAAAAATACAATCAATTACTTTTACAAAAAGAAAGTGTGTGAACTTCGTCTTGCTAAACCAAATTCCGAAAATCCATCATGCTTCACCGAATTGCGGAAAATACTTTCTAATACCTTGGAAAGTTTTTCACAACTCTAATATTACCCCAAATAGCAGTTAACAGATCGAATTAATATTTGGTCTGTTTAATTCGTCTACCTACAATCCTACAATCTTGGAGATAACATCCAATGAACAGTTTTTGGTAGTTTGGTAAAGCATTATTTATGTGAAAACCGGGCTTTTCTTAATATGTAATGATATAGGTGCAGAATTTTTAAAACTTATGAGAATCTTTGCCGAACACACATTCATAAATTTTAAAAATCCATTTGACGTCCATAATTCTTAAAATCATAATTGACTTCTTCTATTAACTCTCTGTCATAGAATAAATAACATAGAAACAGTGTTAGTATAGAAATTTGCAGTTGACAACCAAAACATGTACTGACATTGAGCAAACACACACGTCACAAAAATGTGTGACAGATTTAACATAAAATCATTAAATGCATTAAATCAATTGGAGATACAGATCCGTGCAACTGTTTTGGAATTTTATTAAAAATGTCACAACCTTCAAAATTTGTGACGCTAATGAAATACTAAGTTATTTTCAATAAATTATTATGAGTTGTCAATATACAGTTCAGGAAATTGCTTAAGACAAAGAAACTTGTAAATCAGTCTTGCCACTTTGAGCACTTTAGGCATCAGGTTAGTTTGCAGACGCAGTGCTAATAAAAGTGAAGCATTGTGCTTTGTGCCTATAACATGCATATTTATCTGTTTGTGATAATGTCATTCAACCTGTGGCTTGGGGTGGCGGGGTTCAATATTGGGTGTCATTATATACTTAGATATGAGTCCTAACGGGGGCTTAGAGTCTGGCACCTTTGCCTGCATATGTGTGTTTGTCCTCGCCTCTATGTGTAATACCCACCCCTCTCAGCCTCCGACGTTTTATTTACAATGATGAGAGTAATTCATAAATTTAGTATAGCAAATATCTTAAATAGCATTGTGTATATTGCACTCTAACATATTTTATGAAATTTATATATTAAGATTTTCAGTTACGTCATCGTCAAAATTTTAATTAAGCAACATTTTTGAAATATTATTACATCAAATACATACATAGAATTCTTGTTTGGAACTTCAGCATATTTTTCAAATATTATGTATTTAATATTTACTTTACTTTTTATCTTTTTACGTACTTTATACTACTTTTTACAATGTCAGATGTTTTTTATTTACTTTGTACATGTTTACTTTTCTGTTTAACTTATAATTAATCCATAGATCATGTAAAAGGAGGCAATTAAAATAAAAAGAAAATGTAATTATTTAAATTACCACACATAACACGTAATCGTCGATGACTATGTAGTATTTTTTTAAATCTGGAAGGGATCTATTGAAAAACAATAATTTTAATATTAAGCGCAAAATAACTGTGATGAAGAAACCACAATTAATATATAATGACGAATTCGCCGGGTTTGTGTAAGCAAGACATTACCTGAAGTGGAATCAAAATACAAATAACTATAATTTATTTATAGCAGTATGCATTCTATTTTACTTAATTTTACAATTAAAACTAATAAATACGCCCAAGACAAGTTCTAATTACGTACTTGCAATTATTTATATTAATCAACAGAAAGTGTTCTTCAAATTTAAGTAAAGAATATAATGGTATTCTGTTCTATTTAATGCTATAATACACCCCTGTATAAATGTATTCTTTATTAAGTGGTAAATTTTATTAAAAAATAGACCAAATAGTTTTTATAAAATTTTCAAGAAATATTTTATCCGATTTAGGCTTGTCCTCACTAAACAATTCTTTAAAATAAGTATTAATAATTAGGTATATTAAATGTGATTTTGTTAAATTAAACACAAATGTTACATAAAATATTTCAGACTATGATATTTTCACGCATTGCGGCTAATTATCCAACATACATAGGTAATGAAGCCCTCATATCAAGAGGGATATTGGTTGAGTCAGTAACATGTGTCAGTAAAATCGATAATAATGATTTTTTCTTACAGTTACGCTTAATAAAACAAGGATGTTGGAAGTAATTAACTTATCATAGTACGACTAATTAAACAGAAGGCTCACAGAAATTCTTTAATACCTTTGGGATGTTATAGATTCCATCTTGTTGTGCAACTATTTATCCATTAGAAATTGGAACAATTGCTCTCAAAAAAATATTCACTTTTAATATTAAATTGTATCATAGCATATTACTGATAATGGAGATATATGGTTTGTATAATGATTCTTTGCGTATGCGTCTTGGTAACAATCGTATGAATCAATCAACTCGACATTTTTGAATAGTGCCATGCCGAAAACACATTTTAAGATAACAGTTAGTACAATACAAATCCGTCAACCTATGACAGAGTAATGAAAAGGTTCTCCACAAAAACATTCAATGGGAGTGAGGGTTCCATCAAAATAAATGAAATAAATTCAACAAAAATTAAAATAAATCAAACAAATATGAAATATATTTTACATAAATATTGAGACGCCAATGAAATTATACAATAAAGCTAAGACATGACTTCATAATTGCATTTTATTCAGCAAATTATTAACTGTCTATGCCGTACGTAGTTGATTGAACCATATGTCGCTAGACATACGTGCTGGTAATTGTGGCATATTAGTAGCAATTGCCAGTGGTGTAGCATGTGACCCGTGCGTTGTCACTAAATTGATACATGCGCAAAGATCCATTATACAAATTTGTACATTCCCACCCACTGAAAAAAAAAAAAGGTAAAATCTATGTAAATTTTGGATAAATACTTACGAATTTACGAACAATATTGGTAGCGAGAAATCAACAAAATAATAGAGCTACTTATCTATTAAGTATAATTTTAAATTGAGATTAAAAGTCCGTAAAATTTATAACATGGTTTGGATAAAACCTAATCTCATAGCATTTACTATTCAGAACATTAATTTAAGAACAGATATTATTTACTTACACTTCGTTCGAATTACCTTTGCCAAAAAAAAAACTATGAGTAAATAACAGTGTTAATACAATTACGGAAAAAAGGCGGCAAATGAACGTTTGTTTTAATAAAACACTATATTCCCAAAGTTATTTTCACAGTTTAAAAGAAATATAAATTTAAAAGTATTTGATAGTCATCCCAGAAAAGGAGAAAGTTTAAACAATTGTTTAGAAAATTAGATAGTTAAGTGTTTTTATCAAATTGAATTTAAAATACAATTTCAATACTTGGTTTAATAGCGTCTAATCCTTTTTTAACTTGACACCATGATACCGTAATTTTATATCTATGGTCCCATTACACTTTTTGCGTTAGCGGTGACAAAAATGGTTATAAACAAAGTAATGCTTAACCGTATCAATACATTTTGTAAACGTAATTAACTTCTTCACGGATTATATGACTGTAACCAATGCTCTGGGTGTTTTATAATAATGCGATGCTAAAAACATGACTCTTGAAAATGTTCATAATAGATATTTTAGGAGTAATTATTTATTTATGAAAATACTAAATATTAAATATTATTTAATAGCGATTTTACAGCAGCTGCTATCTGACTTTGTTCAATAATCTTGATTAGGTAACACAATAATTATGTAAACTCATGAACCATAATATATCCTTGATTAAAACATGGAACGGCTAATAAATATCATTTAATTAATCATTTTATATACTTTTAAATAATACACTTAACCGCTGATTATTACATAAAAATATACTTAAGAATATGAAAATATAATACAAGATATTAAATTGTTATAGTCGTATGAAAAGACTGTTTTCGTATATATTAGATAGCAGCAGTTGGCGCTTGATCTATAGATTTTAAGGATTTTAAAAATGCATTATAGTCCTTTTACTTAAAATATGCAATAGAGTTCGTGACGATAGAAGTTCATAGATACATTTATCAAAAAAATAAATATATTACAGTTTCACGTAATTTTGTGCAAATTTGCATTCTGCTTAGAGATATTCGGAAGTTAAAAGTTTATTGATTCATAATAAATTTCAATCTATTACATTAGCTGTAAAATTATTAGTGGTCAGTTTAATATTTTTAAATTGCGAATGTTATTAGAATGTTGTGTTTTGCATTTTATTCGATTTCCCATTAAACGCCCCTTTTAGAAATCAATCTGTATTTTCAAAGATAAAACTCAATTAACTGTCAATTGTGGGACAAGATAATAATCTATATGTGGTTGAAAAAGTGCTGGAGGAAATAATAGTAAGATGAGGCTTCCTTCCTATCCATAAATTAACACCGATCTCTAGGTGACTAACTATACTCAACTTCTCCTCGTGAAGAATGTATTTCTTTTGTGTTATAATGCTTTTTAAGTCTAGCAAAATATTATATGCATATTCTGTGAAATATGATTTCAATGAGTATCATAATTTATTTCACAAAAATATTCAGACACCGGGTAGATCAAAGGGATTCCAATATTTCGACAGAATAATTAATAAAAATACTACAAAATACATGTATCAAAATACTACAAAATATTACAAAATTTCTGTATCAAACATTATTCTTAATCAATGGTGCAGAACACGAAGGTTATTGGATCATATATTATATAGAAGCAGTATATAATAACTTGTTAACTGGCGAAACTCATTACATTTCTAATACGTTAGAGAGAATCTGCAGAAATCTAGAATATCCATACACCTATGTAATTATCGACAATATGATTCAAGCAATTTATTTTCTGTATCGTTCGTTGAAATAGGCAGTGCAGAAAGTCGACCTTGAAATCGTTTGTGGATAATCAATTATTGTTTATTGGGAGTTATTTTACCTTATATATTTATATTATTATTTATATCTGGCAGTATAATTGAAAGTGGCTATTATTCAAATAAATATTTAATGCCCTTAGAAACATCAATAATATAACTGGGAAATAATGCATAACATTGTAAAATTTTATGCCAAATAATAGATGGCAATCTCAATTGTACATATATACGTATATTATTGTGTGAAAGAGTACAATGCTATGTTAAAATATAACTATATTAAAATGTTGCATTTCATTTTCAATAAATTCTTTATACAAAATTTCTGTGAGCTCTAGTAATGAACTGGTTTTACCATTTTTTGCTATCTACCCTACACTAATTGGATCTGTATTATTTTATTTTACTTTGAGATTCATAAAATATCACAGGCATTCTATAAATAATTATCTTTTAGTAAAATATTTAAATAGGTACTTATTTTCCCTGTTTTTAATATTCAGAAATGGAATATAATATTCCCTATTTACTTGTCAAAATAAAATGATTTATTTAAGTGGCGCACTCCTATGATATTTCGAATATATTCTTTTCTCACAATCAGACTTTTATACCCGAACTCAAAATACATAAGTATATATAAACTTGGTTAGAGTATATACAAACCAGGGAATATTCATCAAATTTGGCAGTTCTAGGACTAGTATTACATTAGTAACAAAGTATGATTAAGATATGGTGATTCTCTCTCAAGAAAAATTCTAATAAAATAAAAAACTTCCTATTGTCAAGCAAACTGTTAAAAAGCTAAAGATGTATGTATTTCTTAACATATATCAACAATATAACAGTATATCCCAGTATAACAACAATATACTGGGGAACCTATAACTTCAATATAAATATCCAGCAATAAAAGGATACAAAAAAATATTTTACATGTTTTCTATTACAATACCTCTAACGAAATTCTTTGTTATTTCAAATATTTATAGTCATGGCAAAATAATTTGAACCCCTTGATATGAGAGCATGAAATAAGTGCATCATGTTTACGACCCAATTAACTAAACTAGAATTAATTATGGTTTGTCCGAAATACTCACCCCCTGTCAGTTTAGATAGACTACTAATTAGTCCGTTATTCAGTAAAGGACATTTTGAAGTTAAATTAAAGGTAGGAACTTTCATCTAAGTTTAAATTGACATTCAAGTTGCAGCTCACGTGATTAAATAATGTATATTTTTTATAGAAGTGATTAATTAAACGTCTAAAACAGTTGCACAATTAAGCGTAATAGAATTTCACAGAATTTAAAAGGAAGTGAGCAATTCAATTATAATCTGAATGCTTTCAATAGTAATCACAATTTATATTAGCACTCCCAAGAAATACTAATTTATTGATAAATATCTTACGTCTGGTTGTAGGCATAATTTAATAATAATAATAATTTTGCAAATGGCTTTTTTTGTGTTTCCTTCAAATATAGCTTAAAGCTATAACTTGTTATCTAGCAATTTTCATTTTCATTAGAATTGAAGTGTGAAGATAAATAGTAAAAGACGATGCAGCTCTAAATATTATAGCTTCTACTAGAAATATAATGTCTAATTTGCATAAACGTTTATGTTATAAACAACATTCATTACTTTATAACTAGCCCAATTTAGTAGTAATTTTTCGATCATCAAAACAGTTTTGCGGGTTCCTAAATGAACAAAAATATTTTCAGAGCGTTGCCTCAAGTGCTTTAAATATAATAAAATTTTGATGTTTAGAAAACTATCTGATATATTAAACTGAATAGTTGAAAACATTAATTAGACTAAATCAAGCATGGGATTTTTAGCAACTGCTATGGTAGTCCAAAAACGACAGAAGCAGATATGTTCTTCATCAAAGATGCTAAGCAGTATCCAAAATAATGTTGTAGATGCAGAAATGCATTAGCACTATACAGTAGGAAATGATATCACTATACAGTGATATGGAAATTATTCTGAAAATGTTATTCATTTTCAAATGACATATGGTGTAACTAAGTACAATATACTACACTCATTTTTTAAATATTATACAGTTGAATACAATAGTAAATAGTGCAAAATCAAAATATTCATGTCAAAGCACAATTTCAATCGATTTCCCATTCAAATACAAACAACAGTCATATTCTTAATATTAATATGATGAACTTTTAGTAACATATATTAATAATTGAAAGATACCTTACCAAACTATAATAATAATAAAGTTTATTTATAGTAAAATGTATCTTAATCTACAAAGTAACAATGTAACATTGTTAAATAAATTTCAGTGTTTACTAAATATATTTTTACCGCTTATAGTAATAACAGTGCATAAATTGCAAATTTACTTACTACAATATATTTATTCATAATTAAATTACAATTATTCATTTTTCTAGATGAATTTTTTTTATAAACTGTCGCTTATCCTCTTGCTTAATATCCTTGCTATTATCTGATAGTGTAGCCATTTCCCATCTTCAAATGACAACTTTTGATAGCTTTACGTTTGAAGACATTTAAAAAAACAATTCCTGCTCCCCAATTTTTTTTAACAGTTTATTTATATATTTCAACTCTATGTACCTGAATTGTCATCAAAATACGAATGTACAAGTATAAAGTCCTCATATTTTTTATGCAGAACTAATTGCGAATCTTATTTTCACGACTAGTGAAACACACAACACACAATTAATTACAATTATCAATGCTCATATCACTCAAATGTTAATGGTTTCCGAAAAATGCAAAGCTGCAAAACTCTTAATTAAATTTAACGTAATTTTATTAGATCGTAAAACTACTGCCATCGAGAAAAGGCTATTAATACCGCTGTCAATTAAATTACAATGTCATTAATGCTACACAAGTTTAAATTTAAATGCCATTAAATTTTAAACCATTTTTTTACGATTCTCAAATTTAGATCGGCTCGTAAATTTATAATTTTATGTACACCGGTAGTTTCCTCAAAATAAATACATCTACATACCTAATAAATTATGCATTTGTTTTTTATTGCGTTTATCAGCTGAATATTTGTATATATACAGTATGTAGCAAATTTATATAAAATACTTAATTTTATACATTGTCAACTCTAATGTAAACTTTATTATCAATTTAAAAAGTTCTATTTTGCTTTTTGTTATTACATTTCTTGATCATCGTTTGTGTTTATTTTTTAGAATGTATTTCAGAAATTATTTAAAATGACTCCTATATTTTTATGTAAGTATTTTAATAATAAACACATTTCATCAAAACTGAATAAGTATCTAATTTCAATACTTAGGAATTAAAATTAAACGTGAACATTAACTTAAAAAATCATTATTGAATCGAATGATCATCGTTCACAAATTTATATCTTATAAAGGATATCTCTGTTATCTCGTATGATTCGACAAAGAATTTTTGTCCGTTTCTTATAATGACAAATAGCGGAATAAACAACTATTTCCAAAAATATTTTCTATGATCTAAAATGAGTACTAACTAAAAAAAACAATTTAGAAAATATATTTCTTCTATGAGTCCTATCCGGTTTTAAATTATAAATTAATTTCACTATTATTTTAAATGGCATCTAAAACTTTAAAAACTATTAGTCTTGAAGATTTTTTAATGTTAACAAGAAGGCAAATAAGTTAGCAAGCAAAGTAGAGATTCATAGACTATTCTTGCTTTGAAATTAGGATCTAAATCCTTATACAATCACAAAATGCAATTTTATGATTTATCTATGTGACCAGAATGGTTCAAGATCAATATTAACTTGATATTCAATTCTCTCCTTAACACTTTCTTCAAATTACAAATCTTACCAAATATAATTTAGAATCAACAATTACACCCATTTGCGTGCAGTTTGGGATACTGCAGATTAATCATCAGAGCTGGCGTGGGATGGGCTTTCTGTCATTATTAAGTGTTCATATTAAGTAATCATATTTAGCAATACTAATCTTTTAAACCCGCTGATAATCTTTAATTAACATTAAAGGCGTCTGTATGTCTGTTACTATATACATTTTTAATTTTGTCGATTATTCTCCTTTGATTAAAAATTGGTGTTCCACACAGTCTTATTTAAAGGTATTCTAATCAGTTAGATACTTTATTTTATTAAATTTACATCAGTGTTTCATAGTAAAGTTAATACTTATATTATATTTTGGATACTTATGTGATCTGAAATTATTTTCTATACTTATACATATTTTTCAGTGTTCTACTTTTCATGCATTTTATATATTATGATAAATGTTAAGTGCAATATCAATAAAAATACTAATGACCATTTTAAACATGACTTTTCGAGTTGACATAATATTTAGTACCAGCTACCTTCGCTGATAAATGTTGTATTATCTCTTCCATGGAACTAATTAGCTACTTATAGTTTCGCTTAAGTTATGTCATATTATGTATAAGGTAATATTATGTCGGGTGATAACGAATAATGTAATATATTACGTCGCTTTTCTCTGTATGACTCAATTTAGATAAGAAATATTGAATAACAAAATGTATTAAAATCCCAACTAAGTGCATTCCAAAATTTGTTCATTAGATAAATAATATTAAAAAAAATGGGAAAATGGAGTACAAAATACTCAATCGAGTTATTTTATGATAATTGATGATAATCATATTCTGGGTGCAATTCGCATTGCTATACACCAACATCAGGCCCGCCACAAGGATCAAACTTGGGAAAATTAGTATTTATATTACTAGTAAACGATTTTGGAGATGACTTAAAATTAAGTAAACTTTGTTATTCTAATGACTTTTAACTATATTATGTTGATAGTAAGTAGATGATTGCGCTTCACTCCAATTAGATCTGCACGAATTTTTGCAATTAGTGTGTAACTAACAATTTACCTCTTAATAAAAATAAATGTAAAATATTTATTTCCACTAATGTGAAAAATTCCATAAAATATGCTTACAGAATGAATTAAAGTATTCTACCTAGTTCTTATTCCACCAAAAACTTTGGTGTCGATTTCAACTATAAATTCAGTTTCTCTGAATATGTTAATAGGTGTCTGCTGAAAGTATAATAAGAGTAGGCTTCATTTTCAAAAATTGTAACAGTACTCAGTTTCAAGCTTTGAAAATCTTGTACTTTCTTATATCAAAACCATTTAAATTTTTTTTTTAACCATTTTGTTTAAATTATATTTAAACAAAAAGTTGAAATAGGATGCTTTAATATGGAATCTAATAATGCCTTAAATTTACAGATGAACATGTTCAAAGCAAACTTTAAAATTTGTATGTTTTCAAAATAATGGGGTACTTCTTCCCAGAGGCATAGAATGTGAAGAACAGCTAAAAAAATTTAATTTTAGTAATCTAGAAGACCGAAGAATTAAAATTACTATTATATTGTATACAGACTTCATCATAATCAGAAGTCTCCTGAAATATTATCTCAAATAAATGTATGTTATATATACATACTGAAATCGCCTATTTATAAAAAATGTGTCAAAATTTTAATAGTATTTAGGAATTTATCTATATTAACTTTTCTACACTTACCGAATTAATAAAAATACTTAGAAATAGTTCTTGTTTATAACAACACTATGTGTCTTTCTATAGGTACACATACAATATTCTTTTGTTCATTTGGCTATGTTATTATTTTCCTGTACATAGAATCTTCTGTTGGGCATATAAATAATTTAAATGATAAAGAATTTCGAGTAATATTTTACATATTTTGAAAACATATCAGTAGTATTATCTATACTAGAATCGTCTACTACGTTTATTTTACTACAAGTGATCGAATTAAATATTTTCAATTAAGATTTATCACTACCTTAAAGATATAATATAGGCAGATATGGCGAAAGGAAAACAATAGAAAACTAATATGTGCGAAAACATATTTTGGTAACATTCACCTCATACAAGGATGCCGGTTCTATCATTTTAGTTTTTTAGAAGAGTTCAGTATTTATGAAATTAAATTCGTTTCATGAAGATTGAAATACTTTGAATTGAATTACTTTTTGTTATTTTCTTGTTTTTTCATTTAGACTACCTAGATATGTATTTATACTAGGTCAAATGTAACTCGACTTTCATACAATACAAGTACATAATGATGATTAAATAAGACGGTTGTGTAAGAAACACCTCGAATAAAATTTACTATATGATCATGAATTTTTAAAACAAGACATTATTGACACTTGAGGAAGTAGAATGGATAGACGAAACATCTTACGAAATATAAATACATAAGAAATAAAATTTACTATATTCCTTTCATCCAGATCCTATTATTTATAATAAAATACTATTTCTCTCATCTGACTTAGTTAAATAATTTATTTCTAGTGTAAATAGGCCCATTAATACAGATCCATTGAAAATAGCATATTTGACAGCTGCAATAAAACATATTTAGTTCCCAACAAATTACAATCCAATTACAAGAAAAAAGAATGAAAATATCAGATTAATATGGTATATCTAATATACAGTTTGACTAAAGATGCCGCTAAAACTTAGTCGATAATGTATGTATATTAAAAAAAAATACAAAATTACCTAGAATTATGCAAAATATACAATTCAAAAAAGAACATACAACAGTTATAATTATAATGGAATATGTATGATGTTTGAAAGAAAAAAGTGTATTAAAGAAGATGATCGTATTGGGTAGTAAAATTGCATAATTGTTTTAAACTTACATAATAGATGTACAAAATAAATTAACCTTATTTAAATTATAACATATTGCATACAGTGGTGACCGTAAATATGTTAGTCTTATCTACTGCTAATTGGAAGGTGTCGGGTTGTCTACAATAATATTGTGGTATTTGAAAATTCAACTAAGCAAGACGATATCTACAATCAATTTCATTATGTAGTAACTTATAACCAAAACTAATGATAGATGAAACGTGTCTCGGATGTAAGGACAACATTCGAACATTATCAAGTAGTAACTGATGACTTTATCATCTCTCAGGTTATATTGTATGCATCTTAAAATGCAAAAATATTTTAAATATTCTCTGAACTTTTCTTGCATCTAGTTCCACTAGCTTATTTCATCGTAGTAGATATATCACATATTAGAGGAACATTCCAGTTTGGACCATACAAACGAATAAATTATTTTAATCAAATGAAGATTTTTAAAATGTTTACAGCTTCGGATTATGACCCTCAACGTTTTATATCTTATTGATGTGGTTTATGCCATAAGTTCAGTAAACGAGAGCTTATTGTCGAACATAACACCTAAATGTTTTATAAACTGACAATAATTTTATTTATCTGAGAATGATTTATGATATACATATATTCAACTGTCGATTTCTTCAGAGTAAAAGTCAGCGATTTACATTTTTCAGGATTTAAATCCTGTCTATTTATCCTATACCAAGTTTCTACTTTTAATAATTGTTTTCGAATAAATAAACAATCGTCAAGAGTTTCAATAGCGCATTATTATAATATTTTTTTATTGTTCACGTCAGAATAAAAATATTAGATTCTGATGTTGATTCATACTTCAATAATTTTTTAATGTTTGTAAAATCATCATATATAAAAGCATCATAATACAAATACTTACAATAATTTAATTTGCCATACTTAACCATCATCTCCTTTGTGTGTGTGTTTACAAAATATCGAAAAACACTTTTTTCAATACTAGATTGTGTCAATTCCCAATTTTGAACATGAGCTACGAGTGTTCTTTTTATGCCAAAAAAATAATGATTTAAAATACGCTTATTCTGAAAAACCCTATGATTTAAATTAAATTTCGTCAAGATGTCATGAGAAGAATACGCCTGATGTATCCTTAAATTAAAAATAAATTGAATGAAACGCAGAATTTCAAAAGGTTTGGTAGAAAAACGAGGCAATTATTTGAAGACGATATCATTAACGCAGGTAGCTATTGTTGATTTCTTTTCAATTTATCGCCGTGCCACGATCTTTGTCAGTTTTATAAATGAAGAATACAACCGTGAAATTCAGCAATCAGTTGAAAATAAGCTGTTCTTTAAGTCATTATAATTTTGTTTTGTTAAATTTTCCTCGGTAACTGTTGCGAATAGTTCACGGTTCATTTGTAATTCGTATTCAGTGGAATTATTTATAATTTATTACATGATACAAGACTACATGACAAAAACCTGAAAATTTTGCAAATCAGTTTAACAGGAACGGATATATTACTAACGATAGATGTCAAGAAATCTTTCAGGTACAATTTAATATGGCTTCATTTAAATTTCCTATGTTGTTCTTCCCACAAGTTTTTTGTAAAACAATATCATTCATAAAAAATATTGTGCAACTGTATGTAAATTGTAAGTAAGTATGATTTAAATATTACATATTTAACATGCAAAAGCTAGGCAACTAGTAATTCAGAGGAGGATGACAAAGGAATTTTAAATGCCAATGCAGGAAGAAAATAATGTCGTCATATTTTTCTTTAATATCCTATTATTCTTTATATTACAATAACTTTTATGACAATAATATATACTGTGAGATACAACTTCTTTACAAATAATATTTATTGAATAACGTTTTATCTCCACTAATGTGAATCCTTGTATTAATTTCTTGCATCAAACTGAGTATAATATGTTACTTCTTCTGGCTTATGAAATAATATTTGCTTCGATTGAGATACTAGGTTAAATTTAATATTGAGCTATATGAATTATTTAATTCCAAACAAATATATCAGTTAAAAAATATATTCAGATCCATTAAATTCATTTTATAGAACTAACATAATAGAACATAAGAAGTATATACCGCTTAAAAATGTATATACCGCGTGACATAGGAGACATACACATCGCATACCATAGTTAAAACTATATTATTTGAAAATTCGGTAGACTTGTATAGTGCGGGATTTTTTTTTGGGGGGGGGGGGCAAACGATCATCTTTTTCCACTTGCTGTTTCACCCGAAACAACATTTACTTTATTACTTTAAAGGGCACCCTGTTGATTTTTTATTTTAGCTGATTACGCTTAAAATTGTATTTTCAACTATATATCTATCTCGATGGCTATGATATGAAATGTGGCGGTAATTAAATTAATACTTATCGCACAATGATACCAAAACAAACCTGGTACACAATCTTGTGTTCCATAATTTCTTCATTATAATCAGTTTCTGCTTTTTATATTAAAAGAATCTCTAACCAAAATTTTCGATATCACAAAACTAATTGTAAGATAGAAATATCAATTTAAAATTTTACCCATTGAAAAATATTTATTCACCTTTCACATTTATCCAACATAGTTTACTGTTAAATAAAATTTTGCTTTTGAATAAATATATTATCGACGAATAGTACAATACAAACTAACTATTAATAGACTACAAAAGTTTTTAGAAAAAGAAACAAGTCATTATAATTGTTTGAAATTTGTTTGAAACCTGTTGATTTATAACATAAAGTTGACACGTTATAAATTAACAAGTTCAAGAATATTTTATTACGTATTCAAGAAATTATATATATATATATATATATATATATATATATATATATATATATATATATATATATATATATATATATATATATATATATATATATATATATATTGGGGGCAAATACAAGTTGATCTGAAGCTTATTCGACATTAAGTTTAAAAGAATCTTCCGAGAGAGATGTTTATGATTTTACACCTTTTGTATGAATTTCATATTATATTAATTCATGTTTTCAAACACTGAAAGAAGATGTAACCTTCAAATAACCTGTAAATGGGTTAAACCTATAACGTTGGATTTTTCTCAATGAAAATGAGGTTAATTTAAGCGATGTTAACTTCTATTGGCTGAATTAAAATTTCAAACACTATCATATTCTCATAAACTGTTTACTACAACAGTAAAATTGAAATCAGAACATTAATAGTTTATTTACGAAATTTCATGTGGAAACAAAAACGGATGTACAATTTTCACATATTATAGAGAAATACTACTCCATAATAACACCATTTGATTAATAAAACTAATAAAAATCGTATTATTAGATAATGAAACATTTATACTGAATACAGTGTACAAAGTTATCAAAATGTCACAACAGAATATCAAAAATTGATATTCTGTTGTTTCCCTTAACTGAATGTCATAAAATTAAATATTTCCATATATGTACAAAAATTCACATTTTTATGAAAATACTTACTAATTATTACAAATATTCTTAAAAGTAGTAATAATAATTCACTTTTAATATAAACCATAAACACATAACTATGCCTTTCATTTAGATATAAACAATAATTTGAAAATACCTAAACGTTCCGCCATGATTAAAAAAATATTATATTCCAAGACAGTATAAAATAACACCTCATTCACCTTAAAGAAATATAAATAAAATTCAATACAGTAAATAAAATAATGCTAACTTTTCTTATAGATAAAAAATTATACTAACAGCCATAAGTTTTATGACAGTATATTTAAATTTGACGCCATGTGGTAGTCTTGCCGATTTTACCATTTATTTATTATTCATAAGATGATTAACAGTCCATAGATATTTGTGAACTATGATGGTTATATTTGATAACAGACGTCAATACACGAGAAATTATGAATAATTATGAATAGACGCATTCTGTGAGCATTTTTTATCACCTAACGGTTAATTGTTATTAATAAAAATGAATACATACCATGTTATTTCATCCAATTTTTTCTAGACTTTTAATTATATAGAATGATAATAAGTCAAGAATTTTCCTAGGAGAAAATAGCAAATTTGTCATTAATATATATCCATTCTCTATTCACATAATTCTCACCTTAACATAATATTCACAAGTATAGTAACTAATATTATTATCATTATAATTATTCTATTATTTATAATTAATTTAATATATAATACATACAATTTAATATATAATTATTTCATGAAAAATAAAAATAGTTATATAATTTCATGTAAAATATTTAAACGAGGCATCTTCTTAGCAAGGATTTTTCCTTCTTAAGGTACTAGGGTCTATAGCCTAGGGTCTAAAATGAATCTCATTCTGTCGTGTTAATACCGCTAACTCCAATTCTAATAACCGCCTTCGCCAGCAGTTATTCTGCCTATATGTGCTTACAAAAATACAAAACGAAACGTTAATTGTTCTTGAAAGTATACTTTAGGAAACATATTATTTAAAAGAGGTACCTTAATTAAATTAAAAAATCTCAACGGGCCCTTGATTATTTTAGCCACAAAGAAGGCCGCGTAAATTTGAAACAATATGTTAGTTTGTAGTAATAGGCACGGTGGGGTTCAAATCAGCAGGATAGCATTGAGCTAATTTCGAACGCAGCAGGTGACTTTTTGTTAGGCCCGCCTCTGTTGTTATAATGTGAGGTCGGGCTAGTCACACATTCGTCATGTTTACACTGAAAACATTTATACAGAAACATTAACAACTTCGGGATAAGCCATAATTAAGGAGGCCTAAGGGATATTATTCTTTTTTGGGATGATTAACTTCATAATTTATCGATTTATCGTTGCATATGGAGGAGAGAAACTTTTCAACACACTAGAGGTAGAAAATAGACCGAAAAAATATTTTTAATTATTTTCGTCCACGATATGCAACTGCACATTATGTAGGTACCTAGTGGAGGCTGAGAACTGACAATAGTGTCACAATTGTCACACTGAACATTGACTGTATATCGATATATAAACTATCAAGAAGAAATTAATTTTTTATTGTTAAAATAGTGATTAGAAAAGTAATTATTCAGTGCTGCATTTAAGAAAATATCTCGCTTAACTATTTATTGTGTTAACTTATACACTATTGAAAAAAAATTGTAATATATAATAACAAGATATGTAAATTACCAGACAATTTTAGATATAGCCATATATCTGGATACAGTACAGAAATGTACCATATGGCAACAGTGATTTATCACATTACATATCACGGCTTATTGCAATATATTAGCAGAGACAAACAATACTTTTTCATATTAGCATTCTTTAAAGCAGAATAGCATTAATCTAAATCACTCTAAAAATCAAAGCTCATTTATATTCTATTTATTTATCGTATAGATCATAACGTCGTTATATACATGTAGTTCATTACAAGAAAAAATATTTATAAAACTAATGAACATAATGATAAGTATAAATATGAACTAGAATAAAATTAAGAAAAAAATATTTTCAAATTATATAGCTACACAATATAACCAAGTTTAACTATCAAGCAATAGAAGAAATATGATATCGCAAATATTCAATTGTCTGATATATAATTAAAAATAAATTTACTTGAATCTGTTCAAGTATAGTCATAAGTAAAATTTCAATTAAATTATATTCAATTAAAACCAATATTCTCTTCTGGAAGTGACAATAATAATAGGTAACAATCGTATTATATTTGCTGTTATTTTACCATACTTTAGTGAAATATATTTACAATATAATTATTGTAGGTAATTGTAATTCTCTTAAATTGCATAGAGATTTTTCTAATATGTAAGTACATCAATCATAAATTTAAAATAGTAACTCAGAATAAGTAAATGTAAATTTACAATAAAAATTATAATTTAGTTTGCAATTATATTTCGCTTAAGTGTACATTATATTTTTCAAATTATATTTGGTATATTAATAGATACATACATGAAAAAAAAATGTTATTTTAAAGGTAATTGTATTATAAGAACTTAATTGCATTGTTATACCCACTAATAGTAATTTTCAAAGTTTGATGTTTCTTTTATCGTTTATTTATTTATTTTTTATTAGTTTTTTAACATCCTATAGAATGTTGAAATAACGCAAGGATGTGAAACAATTTTTACTCACTAGATTTAACCTGTCTACTCACTGCCCTTTGCTCTTCAACAATGAACACAATTTTTATTTATACGTAAATAATTTCTGACTTATCCATCGATTGTGGAATAACTGATGTTAGTTGTTGATGTCATGGATTCTGTGTACATAATTCAGTAGGTACATACATAAATCAGTAGGTACATAATTCTTTGTCAAGATTCGATATATTTAATATTACTATACGTTAATTCTCTAATTAACGTAGCACTTGCCTCAAGTTTATTATTTAAACAAAAAATTACATTTTTAGTAAATATCCAATGGAAACAGTTACTATGAATAGTTTCGGAGATCATATTCTATATAAAACTTTTTGTATATTACCTTAATCCTTTGACAGGCAAATCAAGGAGAACTTACTCTATCGAATGGCTACTTAGTTGATCTGATTAAATACCATTAATTATTTTATTATTATTTAAATAAATTGAGTTATATAAACTTTAAAATCCTAATACCCCAAAAAATTGTTCCATCTAAATGCTTAAACAGTACTTGAAACGAATCAAGGAAAAATTGTTTTTCAATCTCACAAGTATAACGAAAGAAATAGACATCAGTTGATTCGCTTTAACAAATATTTATTTGAAAGGATAGTTAAAATTTATAAATTATATTAAATAGTAAACAAATGACCTCAATTGCCGTTGTAAATAATATATTTATTGAAATATTCATAACGAAGATGTCTACAGAGGTCTTCTGAAATATAATTTATCGTGTATAGAAATATATAGGATATACAAGGTGTCCCAGATTTAACGGCCATACTCTAGTGGAAGGTAGAGCACACTCAGCTGAGTTCATAACACCTGTATACTTACCATTGAATGCGAATCGTTTTTGAGATACGAGGTGTTTTATGGTTTTGACCAGAAATTTAGTCCGCCATATTTTTGAAATGACTGCACATATTTAGATAAAATTTAGTATACATATTATACTCTTTTAAGTTAATAAATAGCTTAAGTGATTTTGGAAAAATTCATAGACCGTCCTCCATTTATTTAATAAGGCTCTTTGGGTCGTTAGCATCACACTGTATATTTTGTAGTAAATGTTAGTAAACTCTTAAAAAGCCTATGGACCAGTTTACGAAAAAGTGTCGTAATATTTGATGGCACGTTTATGATTATTCTTCAATGAATTTTCAAAAGTACTGAAAGACCAAATTTGACATTCTACAAATAACACAATCCATTATTTTATTAATTTTAGCTAAATACCCCGCAGAAGAGGTTGTTATTTGTTTTTCTTTTGACATTCAGTGTTTTTTCCGTCCAAAATAAAGCACATGCCATTTATTTCATGAATAAAAAATAAGTAATAAAACGATACGATTAACATATGACATTGTTGCATTAAGAGTCCCAAGTAGGCACATGTCAAATGTGTAATTTTACAAATAAGAATTGCTGTTCGCTCTTAGTAATTGTTAGAATAAGTGATAAAGAACGAGCTATAAAACTAAAAATTTTAAGATGCCGTTTCAATTTAGTAATGAAGAATATGCGGATATTATTTTTGTGTATGGCTTTTGCGACGGAAATGGGAGAGCTGCAAAAAGAAAATATAAAAGGCGTTTTCCAAATCGCCGTGTACCAGATCATAAAACGTTTTCAGAGGTATACTAATTTAGTAGGGAACATGGACAATTTCCATCAATGACAAAGCATGAACATGTTCCCAGAGCTTTTCCACAAGAAGAGCAAATATTACAGGTTGTGGGAAATAATCCATCCATAAGTGTTAGAAAAATTAGTAATGAGTTAGCAGTATGTAAGACAAGAGTATGGCGAACATTAGAGAAGGAAATTTTGTATCCATTTCATGTTAAAACAGTTCAACGTCTAGGAGACGGTGACGACTTTCCCCACTTAACGTTTTGTAGGTGGATTTTGGCTCACAGAAGAACAATATCGAGAGTTCTATTCACGGATGAAGCCCAATTCACATGTGACGGAATTAATAGCTGTAGAAATCAGCATGTTTGGGAAACCGAAAATCCACATGCAGTAATTCAGAAACATTCCCAATACAGATTTAACATTAATGTGTGGTGTGGTATTTACAATAATCATCTAATACGGCCCCACATTTTTGAAGGAAGGCTAACTGGTGAGGTTTATCTAAACTTTCTTAGAGATATTTTGCCAGATTTATTAGAAGGCATCAATACTAGGGGTTTGTGGTTTCAGCACGATGGTGCTGGACCCCATTATTCTTCACCGGTCCGGGATCATCTGAATCAGCATTACACCAATCTTACATCTCTAGATTACTTTTTATGGGGTCATCTCAAGTCAGAGGTGTACAATGAAGAGTTCAATACACGAGAGCAGCTTCTAGAAAAAATTATTACTGTATGTGATAACATTAGAAATAACCCGGAAGTGATTGATAGGTCAGCGAACGACATATTAAAACGTTCTCGAAAATGTATTGACGCTGGGGGCATTCATTTTGAAAACCTATTATAGTTTTAATTATTTGCACCGTTTTTATTTTTTTTTTTTTCAATTATTTAAAGTTCTAAATAAATTTATGAAGGAAATAGATGTGTAATATTTTGGATGAAATTAAAATAAAAAAAGCTTAAAAAAATAATCATAAACGTGCCATCAAATATTATGACATTATTTCATAAACTGGTCCATAGGCTTTTTAAATGTGTACCAAATTTGATCTAAATATGTGCAGTAATTTTAAAAATATGGCGGACTAAATTTCTCGTCAAAAACCATAATACATTCACATTCAACGGTAAGTATAGGGATGTCTTGAACTCAGCTGAGTATGCTCTACCTTCCACTAGAGTATGTCCGTTTAAATCTGGGAAACCCTGTATGTACTTAAAATAAAAATATGGATACTACTTACAGAAAAATCTAAAAAAAAAACGGCGATACAAAATGAGAAAATTAAGTAAACGTTTTTTACAAAAAAAAAAAAAAAAATGCGGTCCCACGGAATTGAATTCTAACATCGTGAACAATCATAAAAGTAATGAAACAAAGAGGAAAACTAAAGTCGTATGCACAACTCACTATTATACGATGTAAGTTAAAGATATTTACGTTACATACAACTACCATAAAACTAAATATTATACCCAAATACAAGGTGTCTTGAAATGTTTTCCTCGTTTGGTTATTGAAGATCTCAGAAAGTAGTGGTAAACGTACGCACACATGTGTTGTGTTTGTTAAATAACAGGTGGCATGGGGCTATAGCTAATTCTGCTAATTTATCAATGGAAGTTGTTAGAGCGATGTTCCTTGGAGAAGTGATCTCTAAGCGGAGAGGACATTCATTTGCCACCCAGAAGACCTGATTTAACACCGATATATTTCTTCTTATGGAGATATTTGAAATCTTAAGGTATACACTGCTGCTCTTAGGACTTTGCTTCAGTTAAAATCCACAATACGGGAGGAAATTTAAAAAATTGAACCAGTATTATATCGCCGAATTATCGCAAATTATAGATCGCGCCTTGTGGAGGTACAACAGGGCGAAGGAAGTCACCTTGACGATGTTATGTTTCATACATGTTTTCTGTACATTATAATGTTAAATAAAGAGTAGTAAATGTAAATATCTGATTTTTATGCACCCAAGAGGAAAACATTCGAGGACACCTGTTATTTTGGACAGCGTCATATCCTATATGTTTTATATGTTTAAAGTTATATAAAACCTCTAAAAGGATTTAATTTGAAAATATTTCGTTTTTCAATACGACTTGTCTATATAATATTACTACTAAACTTTAAAAACTAAAATTAATAAAATAATATTTTTCCTGTTTTTGAAAAAGTATTATTATTCTTAATTTACAAAGATTAGTGTATGCTTTTTACAATTTTAGTCTAGTTAGTGTACACTAACACACATTTTATGTTATCTTTATACATTTGGCGCGCATTGAACCAACCAAGTTGGTATAATCAGGAAATAATTAAAACTTAAATTTAATGATGTAATAATTTTTCGGTGTTTTGTAGAAAATATGATGCTAATGTTAAATAATTAAACAGTTAATTTACTATTTTATTTCAATTATCTAAATGTAAATTAAATAAATTCCAGTGTTTAATAGCTGATGATTAGTAATAATGGAAAACTCATACATTAGACTTCATTTGGGTAAGGTATTGTATTACAATATTATACATGTGAATTTTAAATACATAAGGAAATATATATTTCACAGAATTCTTATCTTATATTTATTGCACAGTTAAGGTTTGTTATTTAGAAATGAAATTTTTACAAAGGGATTATTTCGACAGCAAAAAATAGATGTTCAATATAACGTTCTTTTAATACGTTTACTTAAATGATGAAATTTATATATGATTTATGACATTGCTCAGTGTTTCTAGAGAATTATGCCATCTAATGATAGACACCTTTTTCTTCCTTGTTTTTGTATTCATATGTATATATGTATATTCTTCTTTATTTTTGAATCAGCTACTCACAAATTTATATTCAATAACACGTTCACACCCTTGCTACACAAACGTTATATCACTTGATTGCATGACAATTCCTATATTATAAAAGATTTACACTTTCCTGAGTATAGAGATTGGCAAAAAAGTTGAAAACCATCCAACGCGACGATATTAAAATGAATTAGTCGTCGAAAATAATTAAATATCATAGTCGGCGCATTTGCCTATTGACAATTTTTTCCGTGTCATTGTCCATATTCCTTAAAGTACCAACTCATGATTTTTTGCGATTTACAATTTCTAATTTCGTTTATGTGCCGCAGTAATCAAGCGTGTCCATAGAAGGCAGCATAATGACACAAAAACACTTTGGAATGAAATTTTAAATCAAATACATAACAAAAAATAATGTACACCGGGCATATTTTTGGTTTACATAAAATGAAGCATAATCCCGTGTCTAGACCACAGAGTAATAACCGAGTATTTTGTTCATGGCCATTTGCACCCCAATGATCTTCCTCAAATAAATAATCGATGTTATGTTACGTCACACCATTTAAAAGACATACTTTCACTTGTAGTTCTTTATAGTCTTATAATTTTTATTATTACTTACACCTTTTTTAAAATTTAAAGTATCAAAACCCACACGTATTTGGTTGTATTACTCAAATTAATCTGTTTGCTGAAGTCTAGGCTTACGGCCGAATTAAAATCTCATAGTAGGATTCGTCATGGTCTGTACAGTTTTCAGTATTAAAAATAGAAAAATTACCACGAAAAGTGATCAAATATAAATACAGTGAGCACGTAAATATTAAAACAAGTTCGGTAAAATCGTATATTGTAAGTAGTAATCAAATATTTGGACAGACAACCTGGTTTTATATAGTTTGTTTGTCTACAGAATTTGGATCTATCAAAGATAGAGCGTCAATATTTAGCAACTATCATATACAAACCATATGACTTCAACACTAAGATTAACAGTTTTACAACGAATAGTTTGTGTACAACTGTGTTATGAATGTGAGAGATCATTAAGTTATCATCGAGCTAGATCATATAGTTGCATTAAGGAAAATTTGCACTAAATGAAGACAAAATAAAGCACTTACATTGCACTTACTGCGAGTTAATAGTTCACAACTTAATCAAGAAATTTAAAAAAACGGGTTCTGGTATTGACAAGTCAACACCAATACATCCTCGTCGTGGTCGGTTAGATGAAAACATTGCTGCAGTGAGAGAAAGTCGACGAGAGTATCCAAACATCAATTTGACGTCGTGCGCAACAATTTAATCTATCAAGAGCCGCAACGCATCCGATTTTAAAGAATGATCTGCATCTGTGAGTGCATCTGTGAGTATACAAAATTTGATTGACATAACAATTAAAAGTTACAGACCATTTACAACGTCATATATTTGTTAATCGGGTGTTAGAATGGAAAGAAGGTGATGCTGATTTTTGTAACAAAATTTTGTTCAGCGATGAAGCACATTTTAATCTTGATGGATACGTCAGCAAGCAAAATTATCAAATTTAGGGTACTGAAAATCCACATTTTTTTCACGAAAAATAAGTGCATCTACAGAGAGGCAGAGTTTGATATATATTTGGAATTGGACCATACTTCTTTGAAAATGAATGCTGCCAATGCTGCTAATACTGTTCCAAATGAGTCATCCAGGAATGTTGACATTATTAAATATTGACGCTATCTGTGACAGAGCACAAATGGCGCATAATTCAAATTCTATAGTTCCAACTGAAACAACCTATAGATGCGCAACACCCTTATTTTGTGATGGCATTTAGGTGTGTTAAATCTTCCCTTAATTCATTCCTTAATTCATGTATTTTTATTCATTCGTTCATGTATTTTCATGTATTCAATATTAGTTGGTGTTCCTTTGTTGAGAATTTTATTTTTTGCTATATTATTTAACGTGACATTTGTCGATAACTTTTCTACTCTTTCTAAGATGTACTGCTTTTACGTTTTAACTTTTACTGATTTATAGCGAATTAAAGTAAAACAAACGAATTGAAATGTTGATGTTAATTAGCCATGAAGATAACACAGATAGCCATGAAGATAGGACAGGCACACAAGAGGTTTGTGGGTTATTTAATAGTAAATATCCATTATCCATAAATTACCATTACATGCTCAACTATAAGTCAAATGAAAGCAAAATTTAGCAATCTCAATACTGTGAGAAACAATTATATTAAAAGTCGTTCTGTCTTTCTAGGAGGTACACATTTGGATGTAGTACTAGCTGTACGAGAAAATTTCGATCAACCAATCCATCAAATCGCGAATCCGCCAATCGAGCTTATAATGTTTCAGTTATCTGTCTTAAAAAATACCTAAAGAGGAGTAAGTGGCGCCCATGTAAAGTGCAATTAAGTTAACGAGCGCCATGAGGGTGCGAGTTAAGAGGGCTGATAATGGAACAATGTAATAATAATCTTAGTTTTCAATCAATCCAGGATATCTTCTCTAAGAAAGCAACTTTTTATTTCAACGGTGCAGGAAACAGGCAGAATTTTAGTTATTGAGCCTCTGAGAACTCTCATTAGACAATAAGGGACATATACGGCTTCCAGATAAAGTCAACGTGTAGACCGGAATTATCGGTACAACAGTTGTAGTACCAAATTTTATTGATGATTCACTAACTGCTTAAAGATATTTGCAGTTATTACAATAGTTCCCTCACTTGTGGCACTGCATCCAAATAATGGAAATTCCTAAACTAAAGTAGTCGAAATGGTACCAACATGATAGCGCACCATCAACCTTAATTGTATCAAATTCGTCTTTTTCAATAAGTGCATTAGTAGAGAATGAACTAGTGAGTAGCCAGCTAGATCTTCGGATCTAACTTCTCTGGACATTCTTGTGGGATTACCTTAAATCTAAGATATGTCTTAACAGACCAAATATTGTTAAGACATTAAAAGACGCTGAAACACTAAATAAGACTTTACACTACTTCAGTTTCGACACTTGCACATTGTCAAAAGGTGAATGGCTGACACTAAATTTTATAGTGATTGTTTGTATTAATTATTACTTTTCATCATAACATTGTTCTGATCAATTTTCTACGATAGTTTTTATTTCTCAACACTAGTTCTATGAGTATATTGATTACAAAATTTAACTCATCATACGTACCAAATGTGATTTTTTTAAATGGAATCATTAGATAAAGATGATATTATTTAAAACATTTATACTATTAATTACGTCCTAACACCAACAGATATCACTTTAAAAAATGTATAGACAATATAAAAGATAATATCGAACTATCTGAGCAGATTTTTCCTACTTTCCTCATTAATAATTTTACCGAATTTATTCCAACTTTTATGTACTCACTGTATATAAGGAGTGCCTGAGATAGATTAGTGAAAGGCTAATTTTTGAGGAAATAAGTAGTCATAGGAACACACTTTTTATATTTAACGTAACTTAAAAACCAATTATTAAAAAAAACGCAGTTCGATTTTTAAACATAATTTAAAAAATCATCAAACAACTCTTGATACTACAGGTTACACAGTAACTGAATTATCGTGATTTGCAAACAGCGTAGAAAAAAAATATTTATAATACGTTTATTACAGAAGACCGTTTTAAATTAATTTATAATACGTAAATGCAGTACAAATTGGATTCAAGTACACCATAAGCTATAAGTTTGGGTGGACATCTGGATAAAATTGAATATTTTTATAAGTCATCATCATTAGGTCATCAGTCCTAAGACTGCTTGGACGCTAACCTCCAGCTTCTCCTATCTTGTGTTAACCTACGCATTTCGCTAATTGTGCTACAACCTACATCCCTTACTATTTGCGAGCAGTAGTCTAATCTAGGCCTACCTCTGCCTTTCTTCACTCCTATTTCTGCCTCCAAAATATCGCGGACTATTCCCCCATGTCTCAGCAAGTGGTCTACCATTCTATCTCTTCTCTTCTTTATGTTTTTCCACATACTTCTTTTCTCGCCGACTTTCTCCAATACTTCTTCGTTTCTAACCCTATCAGTCCATGGTATTTTCATCATTCTTCGGTAACACCACATCTCAAAAGCTTCTAATTTCTTCCTACTTGCTTCCCCTACCGTCCAGGTTTCGCAGCCGTATAGTGCCGTGCTCCATACATATGTTTTCAAAAATCTCTTCCTTGTTTCTAAGTTTATTACCCCCGAGCATAAAAGTGCTTTCTTTTTGTTAAAAGCTACTCGACCCTGCGCTATTCTTTGTTTTATGTCTTTATCGCTTCTTCCATCCCAATTTATTTTACTTCCTAAATAAGTGAAGTCTTTAACTTTCATTATTAATTTGTACTTTCGTTTTTGCTCTGCTCTCGCGCCCTCTGCACACTAACACTTTAGTTTTGTTTTTATTCACCCTCATTCCGTATTCCTCTGTCAACACTGCCTCCATTTCGTTCAATGCTGATTCTAGTTCCTCCTTACTAGATGCTAATACTGCTATATCATCCGCGAATCTCAGCATTTTTAGTTTCTGTCCCTGTACTTTAATCCCGAAATCTACTCTATCTTTTACCACATTAATCGCCTCTTCGATGTACAGATTAAAAATTAGTGGTGATAGCGTACATCCTTGTCTTACTCCTTTCCTAATACCTACTTCCCTTTCTTCCCCTTCTACTTCTATAACAGCAGTTTGCTCTATGTATAGATTGTGTACTACTCTCCTATCTCTATACTTCATTCCCGCGCTCTTTAGTATCTCGAACATTTTTTCCCATCTTACGTTATCAAAAGCTTTTTCTAAATCTACAAATCCTATATAAGCGTTCTTTCCTTTTTCTATTGTTTTCTCTAACATTACTCTTAGCGCCAGAATAGCTTCGCGAGTTCCCCTATTTCGCCTAAACCCGAATTTTTATAAGTATATATGTTTTTTTCATATTATTAAGTAGGATATTGTTTTCTCTGATTATAGTGTAATATTAAATCTCTTAATATATATCAACTTTCCGATATTACGTTTCCGTATTAGTCACTGAGTTGGAGTATACTCAGTAGTCCACACAGACTAAACACCAAATTATAACCTATGAATCGATGGTGCACCCTCCCTCTTTCAAGAAATCATTCAAAATTCATTGAAAATGGAATTAAACGTGATAACAACAGGCTAAAATATTGTATATGCGGTGAAAACAATTCAAAATTTTCACCTAAAGGATACTTTCACCTGATACCTAATATATGGTAAAATTTCAGGAAATATTATTAACACTTCATCGAGGTCGTACCAATACCCTAATATGCAATAGATTAGGACCTAATCTATTCCATATTCTGTATAAAGCTTAAAGAAGACTACCAACTTCAAAACTGCTCAAAACACTTTCGCTACATTAGAATGAATATAATATAATTAATTCATTAATTGCAAATTACAACGATTTTTCAAATTCAAATAATTTATATATTTTGAAAATTCAAGAAAAGTGTTTTAGATACCTTTTCATACATTTGATACAATTAAAGCTTTCTGTAATTTTGTATATAACAACACCGATATATGTCTATTAATAACACCGATCATTACCAACTTAGGAACTAAATTCCTATTTTTCTAACACTACTCCTAACAACTATTTAGATTTTAGTCACAAAAAAAGTGTTATTCATTCTCGTTAATGCAAAATGTTAAATTCTTTCCATTATAAGGTTTAAAATACGTATATTTCAAATCATTTGAAACATACTCGTACCTTACATCGCATATTCCATGAGTTGCGAAGGTTATTGATCAATTATATTTCAACAAATTTTGAGAGCACTTTTAATAAATAAAAAGAATAATTTATCGACTACCAACAATTTTTCCACAATATCAGTCAACTATTCGAACGGTCTTCTATTCTTCTGATTGATACTGTATATACACATATTTATTAGCAGCTGATGATAACTGGTTGTGACAAAGTTATTAATATAATTTTGCTTTTAATTAGCGGTAGCGTGAACTTGTTAACAAGCCATTTAATGCGTATTTGACATAATTAATAAAGGCGTCTCTACAAAAAAAGAATTCAAAAGGAAGGAGACCAGTTTTATGCCGTTCACATTTCCTCTCACTAATTTTATAATAATTAATTATTATGTAATATGGTTGTAATATATAAAAGCGAAAACTGTATATTTCTTAAAATATGTATAGTGTAATTTGTTTCACTGGTAATGTTCATTATTGGGGAATAAACATCATGGAAACATCGATTTAAAATAAATATATTCTGTAGTTTCAAGTATTAATAAACTTACTATTCTGAGTTTATTAAGGAGTAAATTTTGCATTAGAGACTGTTCTGAAGTTCTATTTCCGAAATTATGAATGAAATATTAGTTGGAACCAATTAAAAGGTAAACATAATAATAATATAATCTATACCTCTCCTACCGTTAGGTGTAGAGGCTAAATACACCTTTCTTTAAACAATTAATCTAAATACTACAATTACAGTTACTTAACTAAATACTCCATTACGTGTTGAATAACTTAAAAGAACTTCTACAATTTTATCCCACCCTATCTTACTCTGACCCTATATCTAAACTTCACTCTGTTTGTGTTATCATTTGTCACTTCACTACCCCTTCCCTTATGCACTCCTCTTTTCTCCTCTTTCTCATCCCAAACCTATCAAGTATGATGAACACCTGACTTCTCTTCGCTCACACTCGCTTTCCCACTTTCACGGTTTTCACTATTTTATCATTAGTCTCCATCTAACCCTGTCCCTTGCTGTAATTTCAGCCTGCTTCCATGTGATTCCTCTTGTCTTCATTATCGTCGCCACTTCTCCGTCCCACGTCATCCCTGGTCTGCCTTTCTTTCTCTTTCCAATGGCTCTTGCTTACCATATTCTTCTTACTTGTCTTTCTTCGCTCAATCTTTTCATGTGCCCCCACCACCTCAGCTGAGCCCTCTCTATTGCCTTCTCGATACTTTCGTTATCCAATATTTTCCTTATTTCTTCATTTCTTATTTTATCCATTATCGTAATATTTGCTACATTTCTAATACCTGTATCTTTTTAAGTTGCCTCTCTGTCAACACCCATGTTCCGCATCCATACAGTAGCGTCGGCAAATACACAGTTTTATAAATTGACATTTTTGTTTTATTGCTAATTTCTTCTTTACTAGTGAACTCCCTTTTCATACTATGGAAGATCTTTGTCGCTGTCGTTATTCTATTATTTATTTCTTCATCTTGCTTTCCTCCTTCCTCTATGGTTACCCCTAGGTACTTTAGGCTTTTTATTTGTTCCACTATCTGATTATTTATTTTTATATTCATTGCTCGCTCACTATTATTGCTTATAACTACTACCTTTGTCTTGCTTACATTTACTTTCATTCCTTGTTTGTCCAACTCTTTCACCCATAGATCCACATTAAATTGTAACATTGTTTCCGTGTCTGCCACTATTGCAATATCGTCTGCAAACACACATTCGCTCACTTCTACTGGCTTAATTTTATAGTATCCTACCGTCACCTTCTTACTTTCTCTGCTTAAAACGTAAATATATGATATTTATTAATTTCATATGCCGTTAGCATAAATATTCATACGCAGAACTGACAAATAATTTTTGAGCAGTAACTATAGGGTAACTTTTCTCATTCGAACTTTCTTTATCCGCCCCAAATGTATCTAACAATGAGTTAAAGAAGATATTAATGACACATAGTGAACTATGGAGCGTGCATAAGAAAAATGTCCTGAACACTTTCGTGATATGGCTACTTAGACCTTATTTCTCTCTCTCTCTCTCTACTATTCTCTTCTATTATCCTATGTATCACACAGTGTCATAGAAATCGAAGGTCATCTCTTAAAATCGTTTCAATGCGGTAGGGATGAAAAGTACTGTAATTTAAAAAGGTGTCAAGAAATACTGTCAGAGTAACATTATAGTTATCTGATTGGTAGTATTAAGGGCATTAATCCTGATCAGGAATCTTAAAAACGCGATCGTTTTTTTCATTTCGTTCATGATCCAGCAACACATTTTAGGAATGAATATGTGTAGCCAGCTCCAGGGTGTCATGAACGTCAATGATTTTGATATGACTGTCAATAAGTATAGTTTGTAAGGAGGATTTTATATAGCCTGAATTCTTGTGAAACCTGTCAGTATTCCATTTCTTTAAAATGGGCCTTCGTGTTTCTCATTATCCTTATCTGATTCGAACTTAATTATCTTAAGTATAACACGAACGTATAAGTGTAGCTTACCGTTCTACTTATGATACTTAGTGTTCATGGGCATCTTCGTGGCCGCCATACATCATCACGTAATTATTTATCGCTTATTTTTGACTGTGAAGTAGAAATAAATCTGTTTCAAAATAAGACATGATTATTGTATATTTATTTTTAGAATACTGACACATTGTTCTACCGCCATTACTACTAGTTTGATAGTACTCTTTGAGATTGTGCTCAGAAGCTTCAATTTGCATTTGATTTATCCCTTTTATTTGTCATTAGTATTTCCTACATTTTAAATAAATGAATTGAAAATTAATCAATCACCAACAAAGCTAAACGGTGTTCTGCATGATATTATCGAGAAGGAAGTTCTCTTAACTCTTTTACATTTTTATTAAAAGTATTCAAACTTCTATAATGTCATCATGACTACATTTAGCAATACAGAAGTACATAGAAGAAATATATTTAAATGTTAACTTGCTTTCCTTCCTCATAGTTGACGAAACGTGTATTAAAGGAAGAGGGCATATAATCAGACAAATAAACTGGCATAATTCCAACCATTGGAATTATGGCAGTTTATTTGTGCATTGTTACTTTTCTGTGCATTCTCTTTTCCACTCTGTAACTGAGATTAAGAATAGAGAGTATATACATAAGTAAGTATACATAGCCTTTAATAATAAATTAATAAATACCCGTATTTACCCTTACTCTATGGTAATTATTGGTATAATTAAACTAAAGTCGTCTTCGTACCCCCCCCCTAACTTTGAAAGTTAAATACCTAAAAATACTTAAATTTACTTAGGTGCATACGTTAAAGTTTAAAAATAATGTTCAAATTAATAAATTTGAAAGCTGTTTCAAATATGTATTCAAGCATATTTATTTAGCAAGACATCTGCATTTTGATTTTTGAAAAAATCTTGAATTGAATACTGAATATCGTTAAACTTTTCAGTCCGTGCCTCCTTATATAAGTTAAGTGTCAAGTTTCTTCCAACGCAAAAAGTTACTTGGATGTTTTTAATTTAATTAATTGAAACCTTGAAGATGTATAGATTCAGTAAAATATACATTGTATGTTACTACTTGTATGTTGTTTTATCTAAAACATTTTATTAAACATTAGTTATATAATTATTACACACTAGCCATGTGTATCGAATTTATACGATAAAGAATATTTCATTATTTATTTCTGTAATACTTTTACGTATCCTATATACTTCTACAATATTACAAATTAAATACTTGCCTATATTTAACTAAACGCTATTCACTGTAGAATGTTGTATAATTACCATTATTTTTTATTTTAACGCATTGCCGTATAAACAATGTGAAGTTCTCACACTAATAGAAAAAGTGAATAATTTAGAAAATGCAGTTTACGGCAGTAAGGCCGTAAACGGTTTCCAGAAAAAAAGCAAGTAGTAAATTTCGCGAAACAGTAGTGTTAATTAAAGACACTTACTTGATTGTAAACGGATTTCAAAAAGGAAGTGAGAATTTGCCTTGGTAGTTTTATTATCTTCAGGTATGTTATTATGATACTAATTATTTATTTTATTACCTCTAATGATCATAATGCGTTAATAAACGAATAATTATCGTGTTTAATTAATATCTTTTCTTTGAAGTTTGCAGTTTTAAATAACGACGAGTGTTTGATTTATGTATGCAGCAGAGAAGTTGAGAGTCTAATTACTTTGTTTTATATATAAGCGGTTGCAACCGTTATTTCAATTAAAGTGAATTTATTAACTATAATAAAATTATCGGAGCTGATATTTATTAGAAAAACAAAGTTGATCAATTAAGTTTTTACATTTGCATTTTGATTAGAATAGATAACACAGGTAAAACTGGTAATCAATATCAGTTTAGTATTTGCCTCTTATCTGTTGCGGGGGATCTAATTTACCCTTACAAACTCTAAATATTACTAACATAAATATCAAATCCCAATAACAAACGAATCACTGAATTCAATAAATGAATGAAATTATCAATGATTATACATGTTTTCGTTATCTTCAGCATAAAATTTCATTAGTTTGGTATAAAAAATACGAAATATTTCAACTCTTATTCTATTCTCGTTTTACATAGTGTCATATACAGCGTGTCCAGCTTCAGTTAGTCAGAAATTCGATATCTCCGTTAAAAAAAGGAGATAAGTATAAAATGAAATTAAGGGAATGTTACGGTGATACTCCTATAAGAAATCGATAGTATTCTAGTTTAGGTTAGTTAGATATGTTTTGGAAGTATATGCACCCAATGCATATGTTGCACCCTGTATATTACAGTTTAACTTCTTACATATTGCTTAAAAGAATCATTATTGTTGAATAGAAAAGAATATTAATACTATTATTAAATAAAATATAATATTATTATGAATGGGATTTTGCTTAACCTAAGATTTTGAACCATTATGAAAAAACCTATAAAGCCAAATATCTCGAAAACCATCGATATTTTCATCAACATGGCCCTTTATATTTCATGTAAAAATCGAAAACTAGTAAAAGAATATAGGTTGCCATTTGAAAACAAGAAACTTCCCAGAAAATAACGAAACACCTTATATAATAGGAATTACCTTTGTAGTATTTGAAATATTATGCTATATCATAAAAGAGAAGCATTGAACTTTCGCACACTAGGTAGAATTGATAGACATGCCTCTAGACATGCCAACCTCTTTCATTAGTGTAATATTTTCTTGAAATAATGTTCATCCTATTATTTCGAAATTATCACCACTAACCATTTTGCATGTCAAATTTGAATTAGATGAGTTAGAATTATAGTTAATAGATTAATTTGAAATATTTGTAAACATCACAGGAGGAGGAACTAAGAAGTTGAAAAGTAAAAAAGAGACAATATAATGGAACCGTTAAAAGTTCATGTAAGAAATATAATGAAGATGAATAGAACAATTCTTCAAGAGAGCATCATTTTCCTAAAAATATAATTACATTAATAAATTCTTCTACTAAAATTGAACTGTAATTTAAATATGTGAACTTTTTCCTTGATATTATTATAATTATGAATAATTCAATTGTAAAGATCTTGTCATGCTTTGATAGGTGAGGAATTGTTAATACTTCCCAAAAAAATGCATGGATTTAGATCTAGCAATCAACATGGCCAATTTTAAGTATTATCTTGTTCAAACAATTTATTAGCAAATGGGTCGTTTATATAATAAATAAATGCAAAAGCAAACTCTTTATTAAATTTGAGTATGTGCCTGTGGAAAATTTCAAATGTGGCTACTGGAATAATATTAAACTACAACTCGAGAAATTGTCCATAATATATTACGCTATATTTTAAATTGACTAAATGCTAACCTTAATGGTACCTGAAAATCTGTTTAAATATTTCTACAATAAGCATTTGTAATATTTCTTGTAAAACTAGCTTTCACTATGAAGACACTGTTAAAATAATGCTTGTCCTTATTCTGAGTCGAGCAACAGAATTATATAACCACTAATTGAGCATAGGTAGATCAAGTGGACAGGTATAGAAAAAAATTAATATTAATAATTTGGGCACACTTGATGATTTATATTCCTCATTTGAGTTTATCATAGATTGTCTTCAAATCATGTGCATCATGTAAAGTATTAAGAATCAGTCACCACTCACAACTACTTGTATTCATAACTTTTGTCTTCGCTAAATCCGTCTGAATTAAATTAATGTTGATACAAAATTTCATTACTTATTCCTTCAAACGAAATGATTCCAGGATTGATGCTTATTGTATTCTATTTATAATTATAAATAAAAACATGTGAATCGATAATTTGACTAATTAATAAGGTGTTTCTCGCATACTGTTGCATTGAAAAAATTATACAAAGGAAAGAAAATCGTGAATACTCTTTGATATATGATATCGTTTTTGCATTGTGCATGTAGTAAAGTATAAACACAATGCGTAAAGTGTATGCACATGTTTTTATTTGAACATGTTTTTTGTTATTTTTGTAGAAAAGGATGTCGGACATGCATAAATGTGACTTTTGCAGGGAGGCATTTAGCTTTTGCAAGGAGGCCTTGAATAAAAAGTTTAGTGGTATGCCAATTGCGATTTAATCCATTTTTTTTTTTTTAATAAAAAAGAACAGATGTCGAATGAAAACAACGTTTGAATATATATTTGACGCATCTTCCAAATGAAGTGTTATTAACACACTGTTGCCATTTAAATATAATAAGAGAATGACGCTGCAACGCCTCTTTTAATGATTATATCACTATTCATTAATTGAAACATTATTTCATTAAATATTAATTTACACGTTAATGTATGTATGCCAATTTCTGTTCTTTTAGGTCTGTCGGTTCCAATGTTAAAGAGAGGGGGATTTAAGTTTCTACATGTGGTTATTCTATAGCCACTTTGTACTTATTTCCGATAGGTTACGATAATCTCATAATTATTATAATTATTATCATTGTACTCATTACTATCTATATAGTCAAATATTTGTATGGATTTCCTGATATCAGATACATTTGATTTTATTTAAATGTATCTAATTGCAGATACATTTAAAAATAAACAGTTTTAAAACCTTAAAACCACGTAGAACATCTCTATCTCGAAATTGAGTGACCGAGAAAAAATAAACCAACACATAAATGCCGAATATGTGTTTTATGCGACAGTTTTACTTTTTTCAATTTTTCTCAAATAGTCCACCATTGTGCTTTCTCATGACCCATGAACAGGGTGGAGTGTGTCCTATCCACCTCAAGATCAATAGATGTCGTCTGGTAAATGTCCCTAATCATAATCAGTCAACACCCGATCGATCCGACACGATTTTATTGAGTGATGGTGCTAACAAAAACAATTTCTCAAATAGTCCACCATTGTGCTTTCTCATGACGCATGAACATGGTAGAATATGTTCTATCCACCTCAAAATCAATAGGTGTCGTCTGAGAGACGTCCCTGATCAGAATTAGTAAAACCCGATCGATCCGACACGATTTAGTTGAGTTATCGTGCTAACAAGAATAAATGCCAACGACAACGATAATGACGACAACGACACACATACATAAAATGACTTTAAATTCTTAAAACCATTTTTCTTTGTTTTTAGGCCGAAAAACGAATAGTAAACCAAAATGCTTTACACGATTGCATTGCTTTTCCGCGTATAGTGGAGTGCGGAAAATTAATAAAAAGAGAAATATTTTGCTGTTTTCAAATATTTCAGCATAAACTGAGTAGGATTTTAGCAGTCTCTTAGTGGTGAACTTTTACAAAAATTGTTTTTGCTGTTTTAACCACATCGTATACATTCGCAATAATTATTATTACGCAAAGGAAAACTTCTCAACGTGTGAAAATATAGTAATCGTTTCCCATTAGTCATGGAATAAATTAATAAATAATTAATCGATAAAAATAGTGTAATAGTTGGCTATTAGGCAATTATTTCCAAACTTTTCTTATCAGAAACAAAGTTACCTACCTAGACCTTGGAGAAGAATAGTTCCTTAACCAAATAATAATTAAAATTAGATTTGGTGACACTCATTCTTTTAAAATCACTGAGTGGAACAATCGGTTTTTGTGTTTCTAACAGAAGGTTGAATTTCAAGTGTACGCCACAAATACAAAAAATACAGAGCACTTTAAGTAAATTCAATCAATTAGAAAGATTTTTTGTTATTTGTGTAATAATTAGACATTTAAACTATCTCTGACCTTTACATTATTCGATAGTAGACTGTATAATTTTACAAGTATAAATCTTTTATACTATAATTTAATAAATAAAAGTAAACAAACGGTTGTGTAATTCTGAAATAAACAGTTATGCATGCGGTTTACATTATACTTCCGTTTAAAACATTCCAGTTTTATAACTTAAATATAAGTTATGGTAAATTTTAGTGTATATAATTAATTTATTATGGAACCACGGTACTAGGGTCCGGTTAGTGATTTATATTACTAGATGTATGCATAACCCTAATGTATTTATCAATTTTTTATGAAATCCAGAGACTGTATTAAGGCAATCGGCACTTGTCTCAGGAACTGAATGCTTGTATAGCATTTTTTTCATTTATACTTTTACTCTGGAACAGCTTAATTATTCACAGAGGCAATATGTATTTCTGTGTGTGTGGATTTAATTTATTTTAAACCACACTTAAAATTAAATACAAAAGTGCATTTATTATATACGACAAAATTAAATTTCTCTTTTCGATCTTCTCTTTCGAGTGATCTGCAACGTCTGCAAAGATAAGTTAAACGCATATAAAAATGAGTATTTTACTGAGCTTCAATTTTATGTATTAAAATGTATGACCATATACCTCAAATGTGTGATCCATATACATCATTTTCATAACATTGCTTAAAGTATTCAAAACTTTGAATTGAATATTGAATTTTGGAATAAAAAATTTTATTTTGCTCTCAACTTAACTGCTGTAGTAAGGTCTGTTTTTACATGGACTGCAACCCAATATTGCAGAGGAGGATATATATATTAAAGATAAGGGCGACATCCACCGCGAAACACAGTACGAATATCATTATTATAAATACTTCTAGAGGAATATATTATAGTTCACCTAGAAGCCACAAGAGCTGATATTTTACTTTTATTAGCGCTACGCTGGACTGTAATCTGAATTCCCACCGTATTCTCATTCTTTTTTTTTTCTGTGGCTATTGTGTCGATAAGTAAATGTTAGTTAATGATAAATAACTGACAGTATGTACTTGACACGACATAAAATACAATTATTTCAATAGATATCTATCTATAAATACTATCCTTAATATTGTCTTTAAAATGTATTATTTCGTCTGTCAAGCACCATAAATATTAAAATATCGTGTTGTTTGAGAGACATAACAGCACAAGTTAAAGACGATATATTTTTGGATTCTGGAACAAAAAAATTCAGCTTTTCTGCTGTTACACACGCAATACATGTCAATTTAAACATATGAGGAAGAAATCGAATAATTTACTTTATCTCTACTTTTAAACAGCAATTAAATTGAAATCCTAGCCAAATAGCGTTCTACTTGGTTTAAATAAGGAATTTTGATATTACGTGATATTTACTTTTTTCCTCCAACATCAGTCAAAAGGATATACTAGTAGGTACGTACCTTAATTGTATTTATCGTTTTAAGTTACTTTTGAAGTAGTTCTTTTAAGAAACTTTTAAAACATTACAACACAAATGAGAAATTATTTTATCTCATAGTTTCGAGAAAAATAACGCCCCAGTGAAAAAAATCTAAGATGGACACAATAATATATATTTACTGCTATTTAAAAAAAATATATTTCTTGCAAAAAATGTATGGTATATTTTCATATTCTAAGAACTTGGTTATATTAAAATATTGAAAAAATATCTAAACTGATACAGCATATTTATTTCAATTAAAATATGCATATTACTTTTAAATTGTAGACAGTGATGGAACTTTTTCTGCAATATTCAATTAAATTGACAAATATATAACTATTCTCTTACTTTTTGCTATTATTATTATTCCTAGGTTATTATACCGATAAATTTCGCATATATTACGAGATTTTACTACGCTTCTTTTAGTTGGCGTTTACGCTAACAAAAGTATTAATAATTTGGTAAATACAGCAGCAATAGTTTTTTCGGTATTAGATTTATGACCATACTAAATTATGAAGATGGTTCCCATTAGTCTCTTAAAACGTGTTCAATTATTTGAAGCTGATAATGGAAACGGGATATCTAGAGCATTTTTCATTGTCAATGCAAACCGAGCTGTTACTCATTATTAGTAACACTAATTAATCAAAAATTATTTTATTGATAAATTAGATATTTCACTAATGCAAAAATTCTCGAATTATTGGTAAATTGTATTTTTAGAAGTAGGCAAATACGTTTTAAATGCGCCCAGCTTAAAACTGGTTGCTGTAGTTAATGAAAATTAATAATATAGCTATCGTAATAGTAGAACTTTTAATCAATTTTTTATTAAATTTTAAATATATTCTTCTAGAAATTGTTATTTTTGTTAATATACCTACTATTCACTATATGAATAGTATATATAATATATATTTCATGAAACAACACAATTCTGTTTTAATAAATCATGTCAATACATTTCATACAATCAATAAAACAAGAATATTTCAACATTTCACTAAAATAAAAATATTTTACTTTGGCGTTAGCATGGATAAAGAGTGCTTTTTTTTTGCCTCGACTGGGAATCGAACCCGGCTCTCCCAGTTTCCGGCTAGTTGCTCTGGCCGCTGAGCTATCGAGGCACACTCATTATCCTTGCTAATGAGCCAATTTTAATGCGTCACTACAGTACTTCCTCCGTAGAGACATGATTTGTCGCGATACAATTTAACGGAATGTGACCGCGTTCGCCATTCTTACGAACCGTTGTTCGGTAACCCCCGGACTGTAGGGCGATAGATAGGACGGGAATCGAATCCGCGAATTTGAGATATAAGGGATGTTGCATATACTGGAGCGACGAATCACGTCGGGGTCACCACTTTGGCGTTAACATGGATAAAGAGTGCTTTTTTTTTGCCTCGACCGGGAATCGAACCCGGCTCTCCCAGTTTCCGGCTAGTTGCTCTGGCCGCTGAGCTATCGAGGCACACTCATTATCCTTGCTAATGCGCCAATTTTAATGCGTCACTACATTACTATATCTAGTAAATATGTATCTAGTAAACATTTTATATTTTCACCAATTGTATAAACAAAACGTGTGAAATTCCAGGTTATGTACTCGTATTATTTCAATTTCAAAAATAACTTCTAGTCGAATATATTCTTTTTAGTATAAAGGTTCGTTGTCTGATTGAGCATTAGAATCTCCAACGTTTGAAGAGTTCGTGCTCTCTATTTGAATTCGTCGTCATTGCTGTGTATGTAATATGTATGTTAACTATTCTCACATAAATACATAGTCTAATACTCAAACGAATTTTGATAATATTTCAATATTTTACGTAGTTGAGTCAATAAGAACAGTTTGGTATTACGTATAACGTACAAGTACTTATAATGCATTATGTTGTTTTTTCATAGTCCTATTGAAAATGAACAGGAAATTCCCTGTTTAACCGGTATAGCTACTTACCTGCTGCAAAAGCAAGTAAAATGTGCACTACCACAAAAATTAATGTAATAAACATTAATGAATATAAAAGCAACATGCAGGTCCGGTAACATAAAAATATATGATATTACATTTTTAAACGTTTATTTTAATTGAACTGTATAGCTCCCGCACTATCGTGACTATACCGAATCTGGCTACCTCATGACAGCGCAATATTAACACTCCCGCTAGTGAGACTAATGACCCAAAACCCTCGACATACCTAGATGAAAAATTCAAGGTTTTGTTCAAGTCTTTGAACCGAGCTCTTAGCATTTTATAGGCAAAAGAAAGTGCAGAGATATTTCAGAAACATGAAGTAATAATGCCGTGTACGAAGAAAGTATACCAGAAATGAACAGCTCAACACTGAAATTTGCATGATCTACCATGTTGCCTACTTTAATTATTCTTTCGAGATTCTTTTTTTTTTTATGATAACGTTGTTGTCTCATTTTTTGCTACTAGTGACGTCCATTTTGAACTGAGAAAAAATACGATTCCGATAAAAAAAATTCTGTATCTGTATTAGATTGAAACACTTGGATAATTTTCTGGAGATTATTCATACATTTTGACTCACTACTAAAATGTTTCAAGTTATTCTGAAAACAGACTTCGCAGGGGTTTACCTTACGTAATTAATAAGAGAAATGCGAAATAATTATGCCCGAGTACGTCCGACTAGGCTCAAAAATCATATTTGAACAAGTGGCCCCCAGGGTCAAAGTTCATCCAAACCCAGTGTTTGGTGTCTGTGTGTTCTTCTATCTTTTAGTTTATTTGCGTTCTTACTCCTGGCCAGTTTTTCATCGTTCGAAACAAACCGCAAACTCTTCAATTTATTAAAATATCCTAGTGATCCGCAAAATTAAGTTGGCAAAATGCGAATCAAGGAAAAATTATTTGTGAAAAAACTGATTCAATCCTTTCGGTGAACTGCCTGAGAGGCACAAAATGCATAGAATTGAGCGAAAGCTATTCGAGGGAGGAACCACTTCTTACCGCAAATTTGAGGAAAGAATGTCATAATATTGAGGACAAAATTGTCCTTATCATAGTACTGACAAAACAGTGACATCAAAGTGCTGACTTATTTAGACGAGTTGGAGGAAGTGAAAAAATGTGCAAGGCTGGTAAGGAATTTGACATGATTTCATTCTCAAATACACTTACCCTAACTATATATATATATATATATATATATATATATATATATATATATATGTATGTATATATATATATATATATATATATATATATATATATATATGGATGTCTCAATCTGTCCAAGTCAGAATGCTTAATTTTGAAAGATGCCACTTTCAAAGCAGGATCGAAAATCATTCAAGAAACAATATTTTTTGTTAAACCCTAATTCCTAAAATATACAGATAATATGATGGAAGTTAACTAAAAGTACCTGATTTTACTAATCTTCTTGCTTAAATTTCGTCAGTTATTAAGTAGAGGTTGTTTCTATTCTTTTCTACAATACATATTTATGCATTTACATATTTTATATTTGAGTGTTCTCCTACTCTCCAACAAAAAAAAAATGTTTTATTAGTATTATGGGAAGTATTATGTCGTGTGAAACTACATAAAGCCAAAGATTATTATTCTATGTGCTCCAATTTATATCGCATCAACCCTATCGCCAAATCAACCCTAATCATTTGATTTAGCATAAAAATACACATGGAATAAGACCCACAATGAAATTTCTGCAAGTAGATAACTGGGTGAAGAATCCATGTCCAGTGAATTTCCCGTTTCGTCCCACTGTGCACCACCGGTGATAAAGTATTTCAATTATCTGATACATACTCAGAGCAATAGGAATACTCAGGCACACGTACCTGAATGATTCTTAAGGTTTATAAGATTCAACTCCAAACAATGTTTCAGAACTCGTTCAATCATAAATGTTTTACATATATAAAACTTATCTCCACATGTGAATATTCTACAGACATATTACGAGGTGAAAAAATATTTGTAAATACGGTAATGTTCCGCACATGGCTAATAAAGATTCCTACTATATTAGCCTTCACAAAACCGCAATTCTTGTGAAATAGAGACATGTAATTTATTTAATTAAGCCTAATCGCTCAAGTCCGTGACTGTGCTACACTCGGTGTTCAAAAAAGTGCACTAAAATGAGTCTCTTCCTTTAGCACTATGTCATTTTCATCACACAACAGGTGCTTGCCCATTATTTTTTCTCTCTTTCCAACCGACAGTAACCTCGGCTTTACCGTTTTCTTCATTTTTTATCTTCCGAATTGGAATCATAGATACTCAGACCCGAGTTATCGTGCAGTTATTACGGGAAATTATACACACCCGCATATTTATTCTAACTCTCTTGTCGATGTTTTGCTTCAAATGAGATGTTAAAGAAAGACAGTGGTAATCGTGTTTGGAGTTTGTGTTAGCTGGTATAATGACACGTAATTGTAGACGAAACGAAAAAAATAAATGGATATCAATTACGTGGTTATTCGGCTACGTAATTCTATTCTACTCATAATTTGTTTATAATAGGAATTATAGGACTAATTTTAAATTATCCTAATCGTTTTCACTGAATTGAAATTTACTTAAATTGGCGTATAATTTGCTCGAAATTAAGTTTTAATAATGATTCAGGCTCGAGATCGGTTGAAAGTATAAACGACGATCTCGTAAGTAAAGTTAGTAACGTACGATAATATTCCTTAAAGAAAAAACTTTAAGACAAAAACAAATGTTTGAAAAAATATACAGCTCACAACCTTGATCGAAATTAATTTTTAAAACACATTAAATTGATACGGAATCAAATGCGTATACTAATAAAGATAATAAAAACAAAAGTGCAATAAATCAATTGTTTCATGAAAACCTGTCGAGAAGATTGCATAACAATTTAATTTATTCAAAAAAATTTGTTTAATTTTATCAAATCAATTTGTTAGTTGCTTTGTGAGTAATTCATAGTGTCAAGGACAGTAATAGCTTATTCAAATTGAATTATTCGATTTTATAATATTAATTTATTCTCACGCGAAACGCACTGATAGATAAAATTGATGTACAGCATCACTGATTCGAGTATCAATAACAAAAACATTGCCCATAGTTTTTTATTAACTAGCCAATAAATAGATTTGGCACGATGATACCAATGAATCTCCTGTCATTAGAAAAACTAAAAATTATCCCAAGGAGATTATTAATAAAAATTGTTTCCTTGGATTTTTTCGTAATGTATATATAGTGATTCAAATATATGATTCAAATTTGGAACTTCATAACTTCCGTATTACTGTAATATTTAATCTACTTTCAATTTTTCGGCGACCTCATTTCATTGGCAATGAAACTCATGTCCATTTTTTTCTATAGATTATTATATTAGTAGAAAATGATTAATTTAAATATTTTATTTCTTGATGCCAGCGTAGAAACTACTTATAGAGAAATGTTTCTACTTTTACATAATATGTGAAGATTTTTTTATCCAAACAAGACAATGCTATTTTTAAATTTCACATGCATATTAATTTATGTAGAACATATAGCAAATTTACTAATAAAATATTTTGTATTTAAGGGCAGGTTGTTATCAAACTCGACCGAAAAATCGATTTTTTGCTGTGTTTTTTAATACTTTATTATAAGTAGAATATGTTGCTAAATCGATTTGACAGAGAACACTTTATAAAAAATATATGGTCCTGGAATTGCTGATTAGCCGCAAGGCTTTTAATTAATTTTTACATACCAAAAATCGTTAACCGAATATTTAAACGCGTTTTCTGCGAAACCATGTTTTTTAAACTGGTGGGAACTGTAACTCAAAAACTAATTGACGGCCTATCTTGATTTTTTACTTTAAAGTAAATTCATTTTTTTAGAGCTTATGCCTAAGAAAACATTGATTTCGATGTTATTTTTTTATAACACTTTAGAGAGCGAAAAAAAGTGAAATATCGATACCGAATATTCGCAGGTCCGCCATTTTGTTTATTTTTGACATTTTTTTATTGGTATAAGCTCTAACAAATCATATGTTTTATAAATCTTTTTTAAATTCTGATTTCAGATGATTTTTACAAGTGCTAGGGTTCCCACCAATTGGACATCTTTTTTGGGACGATCACATTACCGAACATATAACTAATTACCGTGTCATTTTTTTTAATAAAAAAAAAATTTGTACACCTAAATACTTGATAAATATGTATAAAAAATTTTGAGTACTTTATTTACTTCCTTCTGTAAAATAAAAATGAAGAAAATCATGTAATTTCTGGGTCGCTTGATGAGAACCTCCCCTTAAAGAAAATATTTTTTAAGAAAACTCTTCAAGAAATATTTCAAAAAATCTTAAAAATCACTATGTTATCATATTTAGATGACTAAGTGTATTCGGGTCATATCAAATATCTAAATTAACAGTTTTTAACTATAATTAATGTTGTTACAGAAATGCAGGAAATCATATGTTTCTAAATTATTATTTTTATTTCTTAAATGGATAGTTTAAAATGTACTTAGGTAGTCTTTTAGATTCAATATTCAATAACATTTTTATAGGTTACAATGTACTACAGAAACATTAAATTAGATGAAAGACAAGTTTCTTGAAACTTGTTTATTCACTCAAATAATTATGAAAATGTGGATCCTCGAAATAAATAAGCAATCACAATATTCCAAAATTAATTCTACACCACTTCTGATATACACTGGACAGAAAAGTTAAAGGATGTAAAAAAAGTCCTAAATTTCTAGATGATTTTCAAAGGGCTGTATCTTGGAAAAAATTAGTCGCAGAGCAAGTTAAAAAAATAAAATTGAAGCTCCAAGTTTCTTGTTTTCAGATGTTGAGTTCAAGATCTAGAGATTTTTTACCATCAGCAGTTCTTGAGTAATTATAAGAAATCATTATCAAGTAATCATCAGAATCTGAAAACTATAAACTTAGAGCTTCAATTTGTTTTCCTTTAATTGCTCTACGACTATTTTTCTTCAAGCCCAGCTTCACAGCCCTTTGAATATCATCTAAAGATTTTGGATTATTTTACATCCCTTAATTTTTGTGCATAGTGTAGATTGACTATGTCTTTATTTTAATCTTTAAATATATTTGAAGAGATCTATTATCTATGTCTGTAACATAACCCGTGACGGGGTCCCTTTTCAAAAAGGTCTATTATCTATTTGAAGAGATCTATTATAGATATAGAATATTAAAAAATAAATAAATAACGTTTGCAACTTGATATTGGGAACGTATTCCAGGATAAAGATTGATGGTGAAATATTATATTAGTTTCCTTAGTTGTACATCATATGAAGCGGTTTCTATAAAAATATAAAGTTCGTATAAAACTCGTCAATGGCCTCGAAAATCTGATTATTGCTTAAGCTAAGATGATAAATTACCTCTCTTACGTAGCGATATTTCAGATTAATGTAGTGCAAAATGTGTATATTCTAATATGTTAGCATATGTAGATTAACCTTATTTAGTCTCCATTAGTATTAATATCTTTATACAGTAAGGTACGTGGGCAGGTAATTTATTTTCAACTAATTTATTTTTTAACAAATTAATCGACTAAGCCGTTACTCTGTGGTAGTTCATAATTCACAACAGAAATGAGTAAAACAACTACTACGTTTTTATACCACTATATTTTCACAGAAACGCTACTGCAGTTTCGACAGTTATGTCATTTTCAAACGATGATTCAACTAAGAATAGAACACAAACATTCTTTTCCTATAATATATACTATCCAAATACAGGGACTAAGTGTTATGTCAATAAACAGGTAGTTAAGGTTATATGAAACGTGTTTTCCAAATGGTGGAATCCCCACCATCAAATTGTGGGAATTTCCATGAATATTATTAAGAACTATTATACAGGGGGTTTATTAATTTGGATGACACTAAAAAGGGGAGAATATAGTATATCTACTTGATCATTTAACAAGCTAAAATTATCACTATGGCTGTATTTATAGATTTATATTGCTTCTAACGAATTAAATTTTAAACTTTTGCTGGCATAGTGTAGGATTTTCATATTATTAATATCTGGGAAATTATGTTCACTTTCCAAGATATGGTTAGCAAAAGTAGAATCTGTTTTCTGTAATCTGAAGGATCTATTATGATCAAGGTATATAGTTATAAATTTACGTCCTGTTTGTCCTATATATGTGCCTAACCTATAAACCTATAAACTCCCGATTTTTCATATTTATTAGTTTTATCTTTGGAATTATAAACTAAATTTAATAACCTTTGTTGGGGTTTAAAAATTTAGTTTATAACGCCAAAGATAAAACTAATAAATATGAAAACTCGGGAGTTTATAGGTTAAATTGCTCAGAGTGCAATAGTACATATATAGGACAAATAGGACGTAAATTTATAACTAGATACCTTGATCATAATAGATCCTTCAGATTACAGAAAACAGATTCTACTTTTGCTAATCATATCTTGGAAAGTGGACATAATTTCCCAGATATTAATAATATGAAAATCCTAAACAATGCCAGCAAAACTTTAAAACTTAATTGGTTAGAAGCAATAGAAATCTATAAATACAACCATAGTGATAATTTTAGCTTGGAAAATGATCAAGTAGATATACTATATGCTCCTCTTTTTAGTGTCACCCAAATTAGTAAACCCCCTGTATAATAGTTCTTAATAATATTGATGAAATTCCCGCAATTTGATGGTCGGGATTCCAACATTTCGAAAACACGTTTCATATAACCTTAACTACCTGCTTATTGTCATAACATTTAGTCCCTGTATTTGGATAGTATATATTATAGGAACAGAATGTTTGTATTTTATTCTTAGTTGAATCATCGTTTGAAAATTACATAATTGTTGAAACTGCAGTCACGTTTCTGTGAAAATTTAGTGGTATATAAACGTAGTAGTTGTTTTACTTATTTTTTAACATTACTAAATCGGCACAAATCCACACATTCCAAAAACAGAAACTGATTTTTCATCAATGTTTAACTACGGTTATCTATTACTTTATTGAGCGCGATAATGTGAGAATACGATTTACTCCCAGACAATGCTCGTTTTCATACTATTGAAAAAATTACAGAAGTCTACGAGAAAATAATCGCGGAATAAAAATTTAAATTAATTTGACCTTAGTGGTCGTGGAAGTTATTTATTATTTCAATTATTCCGGTTGTGTAATTGATTACAGTGATTTAATACATTATGCTCTTCATCGACTTGCAAAAATTATAATTATATTGTTTATTGCCTGGATTTGTACTGTTACTTGATTTGATTAAATATGAGTAATCAAATTAAGTTAAACCACTTTATTGCGGTAACTGTGCATATGCTGCTTATCAATTACAGCAGATTACTTGAATGTTATATTCATATTAATTGGTAATAATTACTATAGACCTTTAGCGAGGAATTCGATAAATTTATCTTATTTGTCCGGTACAGTTATCAAGCTTTTGCTCACATTAACTCGAACACGCAATGTTTCAACTTAATAACGATGACTTTTCTTACCTGTATCCTGGCCTCCGTTAGACCAATCTTCATTGCCAACTCTTCTCTGAAATGAAATTAATATGTTATTTGTAAATTGCATCCAATCAGTACATCGATATTGAATATTTCATATTTAACTTTTTATTTAACGTTTACATTCATACTAAACATGGCGGGCCATTATAAAATGTATTCATCATATAATAAATTAATATTATAATAATTATTATGTCAGTAAATTATTTATCACATAATACTTAAAAATAAGTAAAAACAAATATACCAGTGGCATTTACGTAAACTTGTTTGCCTGCTTAGAAAAAAAATCTACAAGTAAGTATTGGACATCAATTAGATAATGGAACTACTTTTTAGCACTCCAGATGAGTATTCATCAATTACGTTCTATAAGAATCTTCCACACTGTTGAAAATCTTCCGATTATCCACCATAAAACCACCACAAAACATTACTAAAGGGTCTTTCAATAAGAACGCTCTATATTTAAATGTAAATAAAATAAGTTGTGTGTAAGATATCCGCTCACATTCTTTTTATTTAAAAGAATATTTTCAGCCGTCATTCAAATGTCTGCCGTAGCTTTGCTTGGCGGCACTTATTCGAGAGATTCAATTTTCGATGACTTTGTCGCATAAATCTGGCTGAATTTGACAGATGGCGTTCGTCATGTTGACTTTGAGGGTACCAATTGCATGTCCTCAAACCGCTCATGCAGAATCTCCATCGTGACATGAGCTGTGTGGCAGGTAGCGCCCTCCTCCTGGAGCTACATGTCGTTGGTATCCATATCATCCAGTTTAGGCCACAAGAAGTTGCTTATCATCGATCGATAGCGCTCGCCGTTGACGATTATGGCAATGCCAGTTTTTCCTTCTGAGATTCGTCGCTAAGACAATTTTATTGGCCAAATTTGAGTCAATTTTCAACTGCTCCAGGACCCAATCATCGAACACATGACTTTGTCTATGGTGGTTTACTTTAAGTTCCTGGAGCAGTTGAATTTTATGTGGGTGCAAATCAAAGTCCTGACTTCCAAGTTCAAGGCCAAGTTCTTGTGAACGACGGGAAATTGACTGGCTTGGTTTTTCCCGCACACTCTCATGCACAGCAGCAATAGTGTCAGCAGATCTTGCGTTTCGGTGACGAACGGGTGTGGGCTGACTATTTATCAAACTGATTGATCCTAATTTGATCACCAAACGTCGAATAGTGGACTCGTCGGGACGGTTGTGGCCAGGATAAAAATCACATAATGCGCGGAATGTTTCTTGAATGGAACACTGATTTGGAAAATAAAATGTAATTTGCACAAGTTGTTGAACGCTATAACCTTTCTCCTTGATTTGCCATACACTACTGAATAACTCACAATAAACTTTACAGATATTGCTTTAAGAACATGGCCGCTATAACTTAGCAAATTTCGAGCGTCCGTATTGAAAGATCCTGTTTTAGTGATGAAGTGTCAAAGTAGAATAAAATTTCGTTATATTTGCATAAAATTTTACAAATTATACTAGTGCGATTGATAAAATTACACCACTGTAATTGTATTATACACGTACTACAGTAATTGTAAATGTTACAATTAAATAAAAATTATAAACATCATAGTTACACTTTACGCCGCATGGAGTAGCTTATATTTTCTTTGTAGTAACTATTCTAGATTACGAGTCCATGTACTGTTCACGTTGAAACAGCTGAAATATCAGGCAGCTGAGCTTCAAAACACACATCTCGGATATAGTTAAAAAATATTATATATCTATAAACAAATTATAACCACTGATAAATAGAAGAAGCAAGCTCACTACACATAATAAGCTGTTCTATAAAGTAGTATTAAGACCTATATTGACCTATGCGAGTGCAATATGGCATAATGCTTCAAAGACACAATTACAACGACTGCAAACTACGCAAAACAAAACATTGAGACTGCTAACAAATTCGGACAGTTACATAAACTTACTACACTAAAAAGACTACACGACACAACGAAAATGCCATGCATTAGAAAGTACATAAAATAAATAGCAATTAAATTTTATAACATGCAAATAACATCCGCAAAAATAACAAAAGAGCTAGCAAACATAAATACAAATATAGTGCATACGCACAAATACTTACACCAGAATTTAGAAATATTTTAAATAGATATGAACAATAATGAAAATCATAAAACACAAAACAATAAAAAATAAGGCTAAGACACAATAAAATAGGTAAGCGGCGGTAAATAAAACTATCGAATACCGAAATAGACTGAGAAGGTACAAAATACTGCAGATGGATCAATCTAAACGGTAGGTACATCGATAGCATACAATATGCCCGCACAACAACAGAGGGCAACGCCAGAAAGTAAAGCGAAAAATAGATAATGGAATAATTCACAAGGAAACAATTAACAATTTATAACACTCAAACATATTTAATTAATTGAAGCAGGTTTTTTGAACAGAATTTTTCCTGCAAGAAATAGATCAAACACAACACAATACATAAGCAATAAAACAAAGAAGTAAATAAACATATATAACCTAGGTTAACAGAATGGAATAATACCCTGTATTATTAGGGAACGGGGTTAAAACGGACAAAGAAAAAGATAAATATCTAGAGCAAGGTCACGAGATCGGCCGGGCGGCCTCGCACCCTCCCTATATTTTAGGGAGCAAAGGGCGCCTAAAAAAAGTACAATATTCGAGAAGAGAGGGCACAGACGATTGTGTTGTCGTAAGACACTGACAACATTTTGGGCCGGGGCAATAATGAATATTAACACAAACATGTTCAGATATTTATCATGTATTATCTAGTCACTAATAAATAAAGAGATTTTAAAGTAAATAAGTAAAGAAATGTCAGGCAATATGTTCGTTATTTCTGATTAACCAACTTATGATCAAATGCTGTTATGCGTCTCAAGAAGCAAAAGTTAATCGTTTTGGATAAATATTAAATTAAAAATGTGTTAAAAACTTTTACTAGAGTATTTCACCAAATAGTTATATACCTAACCTATTTTAAATAATGTGCCTGCCTTTGATTGCTGAACAATTATTTTATGCCAAAATCTATCCTAAGAAGCAAATATTACAGTCATGGCCAAGTATTTCAAAAGTAATTGATACTAGATGTCTGATAAATATGATGAAATCGCTGTTTTAATTGAAAATGTTTATTAAATCAGTAAGAACTAAATCCTATGCTAGTAAATGCTATTACAAGAATTATTACTATAGTTTATTTCATCACTATTTGCCAAATAAGAAATCCCAAACGGCTCTTATTATCTCATACCGTGGCTTGTTTTTATGGTTAGGCTCAGGTAGACTGTTTTGTCGGCAATCGGCAAGATAAGAGAGGTTTTCATTTGGCAAATAGCGATGAAATGAATAATTCAATAACATCAAGATATCCACGAAGCACATTTATTACTTATTAGCCCGGATCATAATATTGCATTGGAAAGCTCAATAATTAATACACTGAAGAAATTAACGTTATGTATTAAAAAACGGTATTTCAAAAGTGTCTTATTTTCTGGTAAAATTCTATCACGGTCTTGTAATATTTATTTCAGATAAACGGTGCATTTAGTGTCCAATATGTACCCCGTTTAGTATGAACTCAAAATAAAATTTTGCACTTCGACGTAGAGAAAGCTCACAGAATAATAATGTTTTCAGTAGGTATGCTCTCATACTAACTACTATCAAATATGTTTGGTATATCCAAAGACTTCACCAATTTTTCTATTACTTATTACCATTCGATAAAAATGCAATAGAACGGAAATTACGAAGGTATTTGGAAGCTCTTCCGTTCTTTAGAATCTTTAGAGCAAGGACCATTTTCCACACAGTTAAAAACAGTTTCTTGCTTGTTCAAAATACAGTATAATGTGTATGATTATAAGACTATCACAGTAATTTCAGGTAGTGTATTAACCGGAAGACGTTTTGTCGGTAGCCTTGCATGAAGTTGTATATGAATAGCCGAAAAGGAATATAGCTGGAGCTATATTACCTCTGAATGTAATTCGATTATACCTGAACTGTAGCACCATAATCAAATAAACAGTTTTAAAACCTTAAAACAGACTTTTCCGCGCGTAAAAAATCTCTATCTCTAAATTGAGTGGCCGAGAAAAATAAACCAACACATAAATGCAGAATATGTCTTTTATGCGACAGTTTCACTTTTTTCAATTTTTATCAAATAGTCCATCATCGTGCTTTCTCATGACCCATGAACAAGGTGGGGTGTGTCCTATCCACCTCAAAATCAATAGATGTCGTCTGGTAGAAGTCCTTAATCAGAATCAGTCGAAACTCGATCGATCCGACACGATTTAATTGAGTGATCGTGCTAACAAAAAAAAATTCTCAAATAGTCTACCATTGTGCTATCTCATGACCCATGAACATGGTAGAGTATGTTCTATAGGTGTCGTCTGGGAGATATCCCCGATCAAAATCAGTCAAAATCCGATCGATCCAACATGATTTAGGTGAGTTATCATGTTAACAAAAAAAAAAATCTCAAATAGTCCACCATCGTGCTTTCTCATGACCCATGAACAGGGTGGAGTGTGTCTTATCCACCTCAAAATCAATAGGTGTCGTCTGGGAAACGTCCCCGATGAGAATTAGTCAAAATCGGATCGATCAGATACGGTTTAGTTAAGTTATCGTGCTAACAAAAAACATTTCTAAATAGATCCATGGACAGGGTGAGGTGTGTCCTATCCACCTCAAAATCAATAGGTGTCATCTGGAAGACGTCCCTGATCGAAATCAGTCAAAACCCGATCGATCCAACTTGATTTAGTTGAGTTATCGTGCTAACAAGAAATTTTAATGCCGGCGACAACGACACACACACAGACTAAAATTTTTAAAAACCATTTTTTTTTTGTTTTTAGGCTGAAAACCGAAAAATAAACGGATTTTTTTTTTCATTTTTCTTTAAACGATTACATTACTTTTCCGCTAATATAGTTGAGTTCAGAAAAGTAATATGTCTTTCTTTTAAATTACTATGTTTGTGTCCCTGCAGACTACCCATTGGATCCTTCATGTATTCGAAATATGATATATCGTTCTACCAACTTTAAGTGATTTTAACAACTATAAGCTTTTTTCGTCGCAACCAAAACACAAATCAACAGAATAATAATATATAATTTGTTTGTCTTCAAGTATTCATGAATTCTTGAGCAATGTTAAGGGGCACTATACAATAACATAACTAAAATTGACTAAGAATTTTCAATTCTATAATTAACCATGACATGATTTCTACAATCCTACAGGATTTAAAAAATTAAAGGCAGTACATGATAAGTAAGGAATATTGGTGATATATTGAACATTTATGAACAAAAGTTCCAGTACAGACGTTTTTTAACAGCAGCTGTTATAAGAAAACAAAATACCGATAAATTATCGATCGATTTAGAATAACCGTAACATTGATTAAAACAATTACTTTCTAAACAATAATAGCCTTCCTTCCTATAATATGAATAAAACGCAATTAATCCACCTTCATTATTCTTCACCCTTCTAAAAATAAGTCATTCATATGAAGTATACTTCTATTCATTATTTCTTATTTAAATGAATTCACATTATTTATTGACAAATATTGACAAAAATAAGTTTTCGTACATATAATTTTAAAAATTGAGTTTTGTGTAATGTGAAAGTTATTAACATACACATTTAAGTTACAACTTCATACTAAACAATAAATCAATATGCTGATAGATTGAAATGTGCATATACAATAATTATGACTACTAATAATTTTATATATTTCATAATTCCATTTTAATTAATGATCTATTACTATTTATAAATACTTGGTATTTTAGCAATGGAAATATTCTGATCGATTATATTAGTTTGCACTTATTTTGCGCTATTTTACAATTGGTAATTAAATGTAATTAATTGTTTTAGCAAAATTGACAATCAGAAATTTCCTTCAATTTAACTATTCAAGATATTCGAAATGACATGGAATCAAGTTCTTTTAATTGATAGCAATTTAGTTTGATAAAATAATATAAGAGTTTTTGTAAAACGTTCCTCAAATGTCTAAATAAATTGTTCACAAATATATTAAATAAATGTCATTCTAAAATAGTCCCTTGCGATATTCCACATTTTGTAAATCTTTTGTAACTTACGGCATTTCCTATTTTGAGGAATTTTTGTTTTATCAGGTAGGTTTGCTTAAATTAAAACTAATAAATAACAAACACTTCCTAATAACATCAGTATATAGTTTGAGGTTATATAACATGAATATATAACTGAAGACTGATGTTATGTAGAATGTCTTGTTTGAATATTCTATATTGCCTAAAATAAAAAATTTTATTTTTTAATATTAACGTTGCTATTTATACACATTTATCCATTATATGTGCTTACTCTTCAATAATATAGGGTATCTCAGTTGGAATTATAGGACTTGAATTGCACACCATTTATGTTCTGTCAAAGATCATATTCAGGCATCAAGATCAAAGGGCATCAATATTTAACGACTGTCATCTACAAGCCATATGACGTCAACATGCCGCGATTAATAATTCAACAACGAATAATTTGTGTACAACTGTTTTATGAAAGTGAGCGATCATTTACAATTGCATTAAGAAGACTTTGCACAAAATTAGGTCAAAATGAAGCACCAATAGGGTTAACAGTTCGTAACTTAATCAAGAAATTTTAAGAGACCGGTACTGTTATTGTAAAATGTGCTTCATCGATGAACAAAATTTTGTTGCAATAATCAGCATCATTTTCTTTCTTTTCTAACAACCGATTAATAAGTGTACGATGTTGTAAATGGTCTGTAACTTTTAATTGTTGAGTCTACTGAATTTTGTATGCTGACAAATGCAGATGCAGATTTCTTTTAAATCCGATGTGTGGTGGCTATTGACAGATTCAGTTGTTGTGCACAACGTTGAAATGATGTGTTTGGATACTTCCGTACACTTCCTTTTACTATAGCAATATTTTTATCTGACGAAATACGATGAGGACGTATTGGTGTTGCCTTATCAATAACAGTACCGGTCTCTTAAAATTTCGTAAAACATTATTAAAACTTTGCATTATATTGATGATTTAACTTTGATAATGCAAAGTTTTAATAAAACATTGCATTATATTGATGATCTCAAGTTTTTACTTCGATTTAGATTGTTCGAAACTACCAAGAGATGGCGTTTGGTACGTTCTACTGCGGTGGAACGTAGCAGCGTCTACTAAATGTCAGCTTTATCTATCGAAGGCATACTCGTTTACACTGCACTGACGAGACCCAGGATAGAAAGGTCGAAACCTGTCTGCAGTTAACGATATACTGAGATAGGTGACACTTTGCATCCTTCTTGGTTGTTTTAGAACAATCGCTGTATTTTTAGTGCTAACTCTGTTAGACAAAAATACGACAAATTTTGTCATGTAATTCAGTGCTCGGCGTTTGGCATATAGCCAGGAGAATAGCTGTTTTGACCTAATTTGTTTAGTCCTTAATATATAAGGCATTTGCAGATGCGTTGGAGTATAAACTCCTTATTTCTGTAGTTTGAATGTTACCCTCTGATAGCAAAACTTTGCATTATATTGAAGAAAACAATAAATTTAATTCACAAATAACGAAATCAGAAAAGAAGAAAGTAATACCATATATATTGGAATTTTAAAACAAATGCTCAATATGCACCTCCCTCTTTCTAACTATACGATATTGTTATAAGACTCTTCTCTCTAACATTCAATGGTTTCTGCAGATATTAGCCTATATACTTCAGTAATTCTCTACTGCAAAATCTGGATGTTAGCTGGCTGCATAACGTATACCTTAGATTTTAAGTAACCCCATAAAAAATCTAAGGGCAATAGATCTGGGGTAATCATATAATGTCCAGATTATATGATTACCCCAGATCACTGCCTAGGCGTTGACTTTTTCTGAAAATTATGTGTAACTCTCACGAAGTATATGAGGTTTATATCACTCTAGTAACTTATGTTATCAGTAATTCACATCACCATTTAGGATAAACGTGGATTCATAGTTAAAATAAATTATTTTTGAATATTCAGGTTCACGGGCTATTTCTTCTTATATTATTTCAGAAAATTGAAGTCTGCAACAGTTTTCTTTTTCAGATACACCACAAACAATTGCATTTTAAGATGTAGATTGTGTGGGATATACGATTACTTCAGCGACAATATTTATTTGTTGACTTTTGTTGAGTTTATTTTTCAACCTGAACTAAAACTTCTGCAGTATCAGTCGAAACTATGTTCTAGAGAAAATGCGACCGGCATATTTCTCATTGAAAATTCTTTCAACTGAATGCGGATTTCTTCGAATCTCTCTGATAACTAAAATCGTATTAACTTTTTCTTTTAAATTAAATGTCATGTATTAAGAATCAATAGAATGCTAAAGAAAATTTCTACATGTAAGCGCAACATAAAATTCGGATATGTAAAAACGTCTAAGTGGATTTCTGTCAGAAAAAACTGACAGTTCGCTTTTATAGAAAAAGTTCGATAGTATACCAGTATTACATTTAATCGATTTTTCCAAAAATGATTTTCATAAATCAAAATAAAAACGTATGAATAGATATTAGAAGCAACTTCCAAATGAGGTGTTACTTAGATACTCTTGTCATTTAAAAGACAGAAAAGAAATTAAAATTTAATTTTAAATGATTATAAATGATTTAAATGATTATATGGTGCCTTAATGAACTATGGCCCCATAGTTTTTGATGATTATATCACTATTTATTTTACTACAACATTATTTTTACAATATAATGTATTCATGCCTATTCTCATTCTATTAAATTTCTGAGTTCCCAAATTTAAGGATGGGGAAGAAATTTTAAACTCGCAATATATAAACAAAAACTTTTTAATTACACTACGCAATATACATATCTCTAATTGTAAGAGTAATATAATAGTCTATGACAAGACCTGTATATAGTACATAATACCGTATTATCACTTAAGTGTGTATTATTTAAAGTTTGATAAGAACCGCTAGCAATAATTAATTAACTGTCAAATAGATTCTAACATATTTCTTTCGATGTAGCAATTAAAACGTCATATTTAATTAATGACATTAGAAAAAATCATGTTAGTTTACTTAATAATATGTGTGTTAGATTATTTTCTATATAAAATCAACCAACCGTCAGTGTCAGTGGAGATGACCTTCGCAAATAATGTCGTTTAGGAGTGTCATACAAAAATAAACTATTAGGGAATTGGCATTATAAAATAATATATGTTAACATAGTTAGCGGAGAACCTTCATATAATATCTAACCTCTGATTCGAATAAAGACAATTATTATTTTGATCAAACATGACAGGTAACAATCATAAATTTATATTAAATATAATCTCATCTTGACAAACCATATAAAGAGAAGATTGATGACAAAATTTTGTCAAAAATATTTATATTTGGTACAAATATTTTCTCGACGTAGACACATAAAGTGATATTGAAATATTGAAGTTTAAGTAACAAATTAATTTTATTTTAAATAACTAACTGATAGTTATTTGCATTATGGAATTTTGCAGTTCAAGAAAAAATTTTATTTAAAAATATGTTAGGAAAAACAATTACATCTAAATTTGCAAGTGAAGTCAAACTAAAAATGACTATAAGGGACAATACTATAAGGGAGATTTTAATAAACTCACAGTCAGTCACTTAAAATTGTACTCCACTCCTCAAAATCACAAACTGTGTTTTATCTATATATGTATCTAATTCCTAAAAATATATTCATACATAATAGATATGTTTTAGGAACGACATGGAATGAGGGATGGAAAACAGACTGCAAGTGCCGATTATTTAATTAAGTACTCAATATATCTTCTTCGTTATCTCACAAGCAAAGTGACATGTGATAACTGTACAATTGATTTTGATGAAATATTGACGAACACGTTTGACATCTAAAGATAAAAGACAATTTTTTTATGTACAATATTTGGATTTAAGAGTGTGACAGTGGTGTCTAATATTAACCTTAAAACCCCATTTTCTTAGCATTATCAGATTCTAAATGGAATGGGTTGAGGTTCGATGGAAAGGAATGATTACATTTGAGAGTGGAACAGATATTACAACCACTAAAATTTAATACCATTTCAGGTAGAAGTCTAAATACATTTAAGCCCTTGAAAATACTTGAATTACCAACACTGAATAATTAGAATAAAAACCATAGTACACTACTCCAAATAGGCTTCTAAAGAAATGAGCAACTGAAGGTGACTTTCATAGTAGGAAAAGAGAAAGGATAAAAATTTCACCTTCTTTTATATACATAATCTATATCAAAAAATAAAATTGTTTTTGGAATTACTATTTTTCTTAAAATTGCTATATCTATTTAGAACAAGTATACAATTTAGTCTTCTAATACATCTTCTATATGTATTCTAATATAGAGTAAAAAGTAAATTTTATTGAGTTTTTACTGCACAAAAGTTAGTATAACAGTAAAATAATGTACCGCAGATGTAAATGTATAATGTTACTTTCAAAATTCTATATGGTTTTTCTATACATAGATATTATATAAATATTATACTACGATACAATGAACTCAAAGTGTTTAAGTACTCGATGTATATAATCATACAACCCCGATATAAATGAAATAACCTATGGCATAACCTAGCTTATACATTCTGTCATATCATACAAGTGTCAAAGCATTCAAAACTCGTTGGCCATACCATCTATATTTTTATATCTAAAAAATTGCGTTAAAATTAATCTAAAGTCAAGTAAGAAAGTGAACTTCAAAAACAAGGCACCAAGAACTTCAACGATAAAGCACATAACGATAAAGCATAATCAGCAAGATATAGCAATATTAAAGAAATTATTCCTATGATTCGAATTCGATAAGAGAGAAGATAGACAGAAGCCACATGTATCTAGGCCATCATATTAGGCCCTTGTGCCCTTATGCCCTTGTGCCCTTGTGCCACTTATCGCCAAACACTGTCCTCACTCCCCCAGTCATCTCACTACGTGGACGTATTGAAGAAGTGAAGCCGGCGGAGCCTATTCTCCCCAATATTCCCCAACATAACTCCTGGTTTCGTTAACAGTGCGAGGGAAGTTTTTCATGATATGTTTCGCAGTTTCATTCTCCAAATCACATCTTTTACATATAGAAGTAAGAGTACAGCTCATGGTTTATTTAGCCCACAATATACCGTCAATAATCCTACTGAGGGGAGCTATTTATATTTTGAACCTAATAATAAAAAAACATTAATATGTCATTGAATATTACTTGATCGTTTTTCTAAATAATCTCCTTCATGATCTATACACTTTTGCATGCGTTCGAACCATTTGTCAAAGCATTTCTTCCATTCCGCTTGATATATCTCCAAAACATGGTTTTTGAACGCATAAGCGGCTTCTTGTGCCGACAATAATAGTTGTCCACACAATTTATTTCTGACGTTCGGGATCAAAAAGAAGTCATTGGGTACCAAATCAGGACTGTACGGCGGATGACCTATTGATTTGATTTTTTGAGTGTTCAAATATTCGGTTGTTAGACGAGATAGCTCGCAAGAATGGTCCGACGGCGCTTGTTTGTTTTCCTTATTTCACCGAAGACTTTCAACAAAGAAATGGTTTTGTACCATCCAGAGCTGACCATTTTATGTTCCTCTAAAGGCACTGTTGCCAGATGACCAGTTTGTTCGAAAAAACAGGCGATTATTTGTTTCGAACTGCTTCGAGCGCGAACAACTTTTGTTGGATTTGGTTCATCTTAAAACACCCATAGAGTCGACGGCTGTTTACTTTCCGACACATATGCATAGATCTATGATTCGTCACCTGTTACAACGTTATATACGTCTTTTGAAGCACCGCCATTGTATTTCTTGAGCATTTGTTAGCACCAATCGACGCGAGCATCATTTTAAGATTTTTTCAAATTATGTGGGATTCAACAAGAACAAACCTTTTTACATCCAAATATTTTATATATGCTAGTCGAACTAGTGCCTAAGGTGTATGTCACATGACATACATCTTGCATTATCAGTTTTTGCACGGTATCAATGTTTTCTGGCACAACAACTGATTTTGGACGACCTTCACGACTTTCGTCGGTGAACGAATGGAGGCCACGATTAAACTCGTTATACCAGCGTTTCACAGTGGAAAAGGATGGGACTTTATCTCCAAAAGTGGAATTAAGTCTATCGATGCACTCTTGTCTTGATAATCCACGTCGAAAATCGTAATAAATCATAATACGAAAATGTTCATGAGTTAATTCCATTTTTTTCGCTGAGGTACAATTTTCAAATCACTGTAAAACAACACAAATCGCACTTAACTTATAAAATATTCTGAAGAAGGTTACAAACTTTCAATTGGACATATCAGATGGCGTCTGACAACACTTAGTGTTGTCAAGGATCAAATTATAAATAACGTCCTTGTAGGATTCGTAGATTTATCTGAGACAGATCCCAAACAATACTTTGCCAATTTTCTGCAAGATATTTTTGCTTCTTTACGACTACTAGTTTTGACCTGTCTTAAGTTGCTTTAACGTGTAGTCTTTTATAATGGAATTTCCAGTGGCTTCGCTAAACGCGTTTACTGGTTCCGGTCCCTTAACCTAACATAAATTGTCATATAAACATAAATCTTAAATATAACGCATATAAAAAAAATCGTTACTATAAATCATAAACTGGGATTAGCCCTTTGGAGTAATTATTATACGATTTTCATTCCATGTTGGTATGTCAAGTGGTTCACAAAATATATCCCCTGTAGTTTTCGATATGATCGATGAAATCTATCAGTGTTTAATCCCTATACATATATAATAACTCAGTTAGGTTACATGTATGTAAGTTATTGAAATCACCTCATCACAACAAATTTAATGTGGCGGTGTTAAATAAGAGAAAGTGAAAGTAGTAAAACAAAAAGTAAAAAACATAAACGCTAACCACAAGAATTCCGACTTATACCAATAAAAATAGTTTTCTCGTAATTTTAGAACTTCTAAAAGGAATTTCATAAATCTAAATAATTTCACTTCATTTTGTAATTAGTACCAAATGTCTATTTTGAACCCTAATTAATATCAAATTAGCTATATGATTTAATTAACCCATGCACCTTGCATATAAAAAACAGGCACGAGTGTCCAATGCATCTAAATATTCACAAAATCAGGTTTCTAATGAATAAATTATCAACGAAAAGGGTAGGAAGGCATTAGGTAGCACGAATTCTAGGCAACTCGACATATAATTACCCTTTTTTTTGGAGACTAATTGCCTAATTGGAAGACCTTTACAATGTCACGCCGCGTCAGCCGAACAAATTGCAGACATCTCGGAATGTTTGTCATGGCCAGCTCGATTGCTTTATCCGCTTTATCTACGGCTGTGGAACCCTAACACGATATCCTCATTTCGCCCGCTCCGATAACTAAAGATTTGTGTGTGGTTTAGAAATTTCTAACGTTCGTATTGCTAAACGAAATTCTTTCATTAAAATCGCATCCGGGTTAAATAGCCATACGCCCAATAAGTTCGAGTATGTATTTATCAAACTCACAGACAAAAATATTGCGTATTTTATTTTAATTCATTATTTTTTTTCCTTTAAAACTTTTTGTATTTTTTATTACTAGATACTCTCCACAGGAGTGTTTTAAGCATACTGAACTTTATTTCGTTAAAAATAATGTTTAGATATAGCTTTTTTAGCTGAATAAGCAATAATGTTACAAATTATAAACATCATTGTGTGCCTTAGCGATTAGCAACGACTGCTGTTTTGTTTGTTATTCATAGCATGACATTCTAGTGTTTTATTTATCGTTTCGGTAGTTTTGGTTAATGAAATGTCACATTTAAGCGAGTTAGTTTCTGTTAAAATTGTTATTTTAGCCAACGAGAATTACAGACAAGAAAATATTGCGAGGAGACTATAGGGGGAAACCCGAAATATCCTGCTAGAGTTCCCAAGCTTCTCTCACGTTACAAAACCAGATGGTTACAGTTTTCAAGAGCCCATTCTAATTGAAATGAACATCAATGGGGAAAAAGCCTTTTCACAGACGAAACAAGAATATAATTATGATAGCCAGATGGACGTGGTCGAATACATAGAAGGTTTTGGGAACATTTTGGAGAATGTAATGTAATCTTGCACAAAACATTAGCTTTGGTGACGGTTCTGTTATGCTTTGGGGAGGCATTAGTTGGAAGAGTCGCAAGGAGCTAGTTGGGGTAAATTTAAGAATGAATGCTGACTGGTGCATACGCAACACCCTTGAAGAGTATGTTCTGCCTTATGTCGGCTTGATTGGGTACTATAAGTTTGTGCTAATGCAGGATAATGCCCGGGCTCATACCTCTAGATCACTGATCCAGTCCCTTGAAGATTTCGGGATTGGGGCACTAGACTGTCCACCAATGAGTCCTGATGCCAATTTCACAGAACATCTATGGGACATTCTGAAGCGACACATACAAGAACAAAATCCCTTTCCTAACTCAATTGCAGAATTTAGAATTTATGCGCAGGAAGAATGTAATCAAATTCCGCAAGAAACCATCAAAGATCTTCTGTGGAGCATACCTAAAAGGACGCAAGCAACCGTTAGAATTAGAGGAGGAAATAATATTTTTATGTTGCCTTAGATTGTTGTTATATTGTCGTTATTGCTTACTCTTTCTAATTAAATGTGATAACCAAATTCAGGCTATTTTATTAATTCCTCTAAAAATCCATTAAAGCTTCAATATGCAATATAATATATGTAAAACACTCCAATGCAGTGTATCTAGCAACAAAAACATAAAAAGTTTCAAGGAAAAAAATAAAATAAAAATAATGACTTACAATAAAATATGCAATATTTTTATTTGTGAGTCTATAATGTTATTAAGAAAACATCGTGGATTAATATTAGTTTTATTGTTCCAATACCGTAATCTTGGGAATTAGTCATAATGTTGGGCAGGAGCATTTAAATTATGGGAGGCATATAATTATTAAGGAAAGCTAATCATTGTAAACTTTTATGATAGTTAATGATTATAGTCAGTGTAATAAAAATAGTCGTATATGGCAGGCAGCAAGTTCTACGTTAACTACGTTCTAAGTCTCAAAACTGCGATATCGGACCGCCCACGAGGTGCGCAGTGAATGGCCTGGTCTTTGCCCAGTCGCATTGAGACCTTTGCAGAGTGAATATCGATGAATATATATGTACACAGAGTTCGATCTAGCCGCGCGTAAAGTTTATCCCTTTCACACCGAATTTTGCTTCACTCTCTCTTCTGCGCATACCTAGAGAATCTCGTACGTTTTCCTATTCTTGACGAGAAGTACTTACAAATAGATTTTCATCATTACATTATAATAATTTTCGAGGGAAATATTTTCTGGAATACTGTCAAATATGCATATTATCAATTTAGGTTTTGTAAATTTTGGTAGTACCTATTTATAAAAATTTTTAACATATTGAAGGGTACGAAATTATTTTTAATCACCTCCATTAGAAAAGATCACTATGTATATCCAGAAGTATATCCGTGTAAATATCCATCAATTAATTTTATAATTGAGGCGTAATCGTTATTTCAATTAATACAGCTTTTAGCATAAATATATTCTTATTTAATTTACATTATAAAACATCCATTATGTAATTAGAATAACTAATTAATATAATGTTAAATCATTTAAAATTAGTTAAGAAGTACACAAAGCAGTATATTATTGAAGAATCCAATCAAAAACAGGATACAAGCTTTCCACAGTTTATTAAAACATAGGCGAGTTGATATTAATTATAATAATTCCCTGGTGATGGCAGACGAAACGCGCATCAGGCGACTTATAATTTTTCGGTGTTTGTGAATGTACATTTTTGCAAAAGGAAAAGAAAATGTCGAAAAATCTTATTAGAGTATATTTTTGTCTTGTTTCTCAGTTATGGTCTTTTTATATTGGCATCTTATTTTTGTCTAGGGATTTGGAAATATGCAAAAGCTAGCTTTGGCCCATATTTTAAAGTAAACCTCTAAGTTGATTAACTATGGGAAGAGCGTAACATTTTTATGTTATTTTCAATATATCTATGGCTTAGAAGCAAACATATAAAATGTAACTACCAGCAGATATCATTCTTCTACTAGAAGAAGATAGTAATATGGATTTACATATTAAGTATTGTATTATTTTTGCCTTGTATTTTATGATACAAGGCAAAAATAATACAAAGCTTACCGTAACTTTATGCTTTGTATTACTATAATGAGTATTGTATTGACTATTATTATGAGGTGTGGGGAAAATACTAAGAAAATTCTTATTGTACTAAAGAGTTAATAAGTGAAAATGATATATAGAATAGACGATACAACCACGAACTCTACTAACTAAAGAGATATTTATCACAAAATGCGTCAGGCTAAATACACTACGATGGACTAGTAATATAATGAGAATGGTAGATAATAGACTGCCAAAGAGGTTCTCAGTAGCAGGAGAATACCAAAAGCAATGCAGGGAAATCATGAGAAAAAAAAGTGGCAGAAGACACGCTAAAACTAGTAGGTGCTAGAACCTGGAAAACAACAGGTTTACTGCTGACAACTAGCAATGTTGAAGGCGGAACATAAAGGAGGTCAGAGCTCAATTTGGTTTGTAACACCACTGAAGAGTGGCCTAACTGAAAATATAGTAAAATATATATGTAGATGGATCACAAGGTGAGACGATATTAAGCTAACGCCTAGAGCACTAAATCTAATTTCTTCTGATTTTTTATGAGATTATTTAAAATGTAAAGTATCTATAAATTTGTTAGAAAATTGTTTTCCTTATTTAAATAACTCTCACTAGTTGAAAAAATTACTCCAGACAGTTCGACTGATCTCGCCATAAACAATTCACTCAGCAGACATAGTTGGCTAAACTCGCGTTGGCTTTGTTATAATGCTTTTATGTATATAGAAAAATGATCGCTTCAGATTTTGTCAAACAATTTAAATATGTGGACAATTTAAATATGTTTAGTTGTTATAACTAGCAATATAAAAATGCTAAACCAAATTTTACAGACTTTACAATACCAAGTTACTGCACCCCCCGTCGCCACTTTCAAGTTACGGAATCAAAAGGGCGCAGTGTTCACTTTAGATATACATGGTTACCGAGTAATCTAGCCGGCTCGTTGCCAGCTAAGAATTTTGGTTAAACTAATATACCTTCGGTTAAACTAACAACTTTGGTTAAACTAATATACCTAAGCCTACATTAAGTTTTATTTTATAATATATTGAATATAGAAATACGTCAATTAAATTATTTATTATTTGAAACCTACTCGTATATATCCTGCTTAAAAATATGATTTTTAAACGAATATATTCTATGATAACAGATGTTGCAAGTCTTCAGCAACCACTTGTAATGTATGTCGTTTATTTGTTGTAAGATAATAACTACTGGATAGTATTATTGGTGCACACTAATCCAAAAATCGTTTAATGAACTTCGTTGTGCTTTTTACACACACTTTATTATGAAATAAGTAGAAATGTATTTTATATTATAATTTATATATGTAATGCTATTTATTATTTAACTATGTATCTATTTAATGTATACACCCTCCTTAAGCTGTTGAAAGTAAATATCACCAATTAGTTATTACTAATTAGTAAGAAGTAAGTTACTAATTACCAATAATGATCGATAAATTGATACCTCGTTTTACTGATATTAATTTCTATAGACGAAATGCTACAGGATATCTTATTTAAATGTGGTGGAAGCCAGCAACTCTCATTGTTGGTATACCTTTTCTATGAATTGTAGATCGAGTAAAACTCTTATAAAACTTTAGATGCTAAAATCATCTTAGGAATTTAAAGAAAAAGATGATTATATAATATTTGTCTGCGCGCTACATTATAACGTCTTGCCACCAGTTTTCACAGAATTCAATCAATAATTTTTTGTCTCAATTTAAAAAATTAAAATTCAAGCCTGATCATTGGGTACTTACAATTTAACTTATATTTAACATAAATATGTTACTATCATTATGGCGGAAAGTAATTTTTTGTTTTGTTATTTTAAATAAAAAATCATCTTTATTTTTATTCTACTAAGACCTTAGAGAAACCAAGGTCCTTTAACAGAGAAAGGAGCAAAATTTAGCAATCTGCACAAAACACAAGAGAGTATAAATAAAGATACTCTACATGATTTCCTTTATGTGAAAACAATGGCATGAAATCATCACCCTGTACGATCTCAAATGAATATTCAAGTGAATTCTGAATCTAAATTTAATATATTTTTGTATAAATACTTACCTACTCTCATATATATCATGTATAATAATTATGTATGAGAAGAAATATGAACTAATATAAAAGACTAAAAATTCCAAACATAATAACATAGTCAACTGCTATTGTTCAATTTCACTTAACTGACAGGAAATTATCAATTAACTTGTTTTTACACAAAGACAGGTGTTCACCCCTACATTTTTAAATGCCAATTATTAATCATATTTAAATTCATTTAAATAAAATTTACATAAAATTCTACTAAACATAAAAAACTGCATGTGCTAACGGTGCTGAAAATAGCAAACACGTTTCAATTAATTACGTGTATTGATGAAAACAAGTATTCATTATTACGAAGCTATAAAATATTCATGGGAATATTTTTTTTAAATGGGTAATATCTTATCTCGATTGAAATACCAAAACTGTGCTTTATGGTATGATATAATTTCATGATAATATTTATAAAACCCTATTACAAACTTTAAGGCTTACCTTGTAAATACATCGGGATAGTGAGTCCTGGAAAAAGCTTTTTCCAATTCTTCCAACTGATAGCTAGTAAAAGTGGTCCTATACCTCCTTTGCTTTCTTTTGGGTGCGAACTCGTCAGGTTCCGGATCGCTACCATCACTTTGCTCTGGACCAGGTGGTCTAGGTTCTATACCAGCATTAGGTGTTATTTCTTCTGAAACTCCCATTATGTCAGGGTTGCTGTCAGATGGAGCAGATTCTGGAAGAAATATTCCTATTAAATATCTATACGTATATTGAGTATCTGAAGATTGTTATTTTAATACCACGAAGTAATATTTCGAAGTGCCTTTCAAAGGTACTTTACTTTTCTATAATAATACTTGCAACAATAGGAATTGTTTTGAATCTACATTATATTTCATGTAGATTCTACATGAATCTACACGAGAACCATGACATTTCTATCTACAACGTAACTTAAATTATTAATAATATGATACATATTTACATTTATATCCCATTTCAGTCTATAAGTTTGTTTATTCCTGTTTTCAGACATAACCTTACTTACAACTCCTAAAGGAGAAAAAGGTCTGCGCAACGGTATTCCTAGATATGGCCCAAGCATTCGACCGAGTATGTCACCAGGGCCTGGAGTACAAAAGAAAATATTTGCCACAGCAAATAAGCCAAAGTCTGCATTACTGACTGTCACTTCAGAATCAAACATGGTGAAAAATACTCCAACCTCAAGAAGATTGGAACTGGTGTACCTCAGGGGGGTGCACTTGGACTTGTTCTCTACCTGCTGTATACCAACGACATCTCACAAGGCAACGGAGTAGCCACAGCCACATTCGCCAAAAACACCGCTTTGCTCGCTACCGACCAAGACATACAGTCAACTACAAAAAACTTCAAGCAGCACTCAGTAACATCGCCAACTGGACAAATAAGTGGCGCATCAAATTAAATGAGGCGAAATGGATTCACTTCAATTTCACCAACAAGAATGCGACTATACACCAGTGATAGCCAACCAGCAAGGAACCTCGCATACCAACGAAGCAAAGTATCTACGCGTGACCCTAGATGCAAAGCTGCAATGAAAGACACATGTGAAGAAGCAACTGAACTTTAAAGTCTGACAAATGTATTGGCTCATCGGGCGTCATTCAGAGTTATCAGTACACAACAAATTGCTACTTTACATACAAATCCTGAAACTCGTGTTGACTTATGGCTTCCAACTCTAGGGATACATGAATAAATCTAACACCAAAGTCATTCAGATGCTTCAGAAGAAAGTACTACACAGCATCGTAAATGCACCATAGTACATCCACAATGAGATATCCATCGTAACCTGAAGATCTATAGTTGTAAGTGAGATCAAGAGGATTGCCGGTAAATCTCAGAGAAGATCAGAAAACCACTAAAATATCGAAGTAATATATGTAGCTACTCGACAACAACAGAATGGGACGGCTAAAGACTAAAACCATTCGAATTAGTGTAGTGCTAGTGGAAGTGCCTAGAAATTCTAAGTGTATACTATCACATGAACAAAATGATTAGTGCTATGTAAAGTGTGTCACTGGACGCTCATCTACTGAGTATTCTGGATATTAGGAAAAAATTATTAGATAGATTGAATATAGTTACAATGAGAAACTTACAACTGCAATGTCGCTGACACTCGCAAAAATGTTATTGTATTGTGTTTGCCGAGTTATTTTGAATAATCTCCGTATTCCTGGACAAGAGAATATCTCATTCTGGAGCAACGTTCCCATTAATGGCGTCACATTATTAAAACATTTAAAATGTAACTTTTCACGAGGTTTCCAAAATATTTCTATTTGTTTTCACTGACAATCTCATTCAAGATGTCCAATAGTACTTTCATTTAATTATATATTTAATTATACTAATATAACACGTATAAAAGCGATGAACCTTACACATAGCTAAAACTTTTGCAAGCACTACTGAAAAACAACTTGCCACTTCCCCCCAATTTACGCAGCCCCTTGAAGAAACTCTTGGTCATCCCCATGTTGCATTTGAATTCCCAGTGGTGTGCAGAAATTTAGCTTGTTCTGCAATTAGCTGGAAACATTCTTAAGGCCCTTTCTAAAGCATAAGAAGAGCCATAGTATTGGTGGCTAACCTCTAAAGAATAAGAAGGTTTGTCCAAGAAGTCAAAATACGGTTCTGCTGAAAAAATTCTGACACGATGTAAGCTTCATGAAGCCTAACATTGTTTGGAGGAGAAAAGTGTTTGATGATGACTGATGTCTTTCTGTGCTCTGAAATTCTGCACTAAATCAGTCAGAAACTGAAGATATCCCTCCGCTAAAACTTTCTCCATCGTACGTTCATATGTCAATACGCTAAATCCAAATCCACCTCAGTGCGGATTTTGAGGATTAATACGAGCTTATCCATCCTCTACCGATGAGGTATTTGAGACAGTTGCTCACCAACCGCTAAATTGCTAAAATTAGATCTGGTTTTGATTGAAGATACAATACAGAACCATCAAACTTCCATGTACTGCCAGCGCATGTCGTGAGTATCATAGATACCTTCTTAATAAATTTAGATTCTGGGAGGCCACATCACACCTGTGTTCCACTTATGAGAAAGCAGGGTAACCATATACTCAATAACTTGCAAGGTTATGTTTACCGCATATTGAGGTATTTCGTTAATATACGATGTATGATGTTCTGCAACCAGTCAACAGAATTGTTCCAGTTAGCGGGCAATTTCGGCCATAGTCCAATCTTTTTCTTGTTCTGGAAACAATTTCAACACGTTGGCAATACAATATTGCACCGCCACATCATATGAACCCTCAGTCAAACCCCTAGTCTGTCCGGCACATAAGGAGTTTTTCACCTAACCTTATCCATTCTTCCTTATCTAATAAACAGACGTGTCATTATTCTTTGACCAATTTTGAGATATCGCATGCACTCTTATCGTGTAATACAGAAATTTTTATATAATTATAGTAAAATTGTTACTAACTCAATTTTGCAACTCTGGTTGATTTATGTTTCATGACGAATCTGAGTCTTCCGCCTATAACGCGGAAGACTCGTCCTACTACCCATACCAATATTGACATTAAACATGTCATCATCATCATGAGGTCATCAGTCCTAAGACTGGTTGGACGCTAACCTCCAGCTTCTCCTATCTTGTGCTAACCTACACATTTCGCTAATTGTGCTACAACCTACATCCCTTACTATTTGCGAGCAGTAGTCTAATCTAGGCCTACCTCTGCCTTTCTTCACTCCTATTTCTGTCTCCAAAATATCGCCGACTATTCCCCCATGTCTCAGCAAGTGGCCTACCATTCTATATCTTCTCTTCTTTATGTTCTTCCACATACTTCTTTTCTCGCCGACTTTCTTTAATACTACTTCGGTTCTAACCCTATCAGTCCACGGTATTTTCATCATTCTTCGGTAACACCACATCTCAAAAGCTTCTAATTTCTTCCTACTTGATTCCCCTACCGTCCATGTTTCGCAACCGAATAGTGCCGTGGTCCATACATACGTTTTCAAAAATCTCTTCATTGTTTCTAAGTTTATTACCCCCAAGCATAAAAGTGCTTTCTTATTATTAAAAGCTACTCGACTCTGCGCTATTCTTTGTTTTATATCTTTATCGCTTCTTCCATTCCAATTTATTTTATTTCCTAAATAAGTGAAGTCTTTAACTTCCTCCAATCTTTCACTATTAATTTGTACTTTCGATTTTGCTCTGCTCTCGCGCCCTCTGCACACTAACACTTTAGTTTTGTTTTCATTCACCCTCATTCCGTATTCCTCTGTCAACACTGCCTCCATTTCGTTCAACGCTGATTCTAATTCTTCTTTACTAGATGCTAATACTGCTATATCATCCGCGAATCTCAGCATTTTTAGTTTTTGTCCCTGTACTTTAATCCCGAAATTCATTCTATCTTTTACCACATTAATCGCCTCTTCGATGTACAGATTAAAAATTAGTGGTGATAACGTACATCCTTGTCTTACTCCTTTCCTAATACGTACTTCCCTTTTTTCCCCTTCTACTTCTATAGCAGCAGTTTGCTCTTTTTATAGATTGTGTACTACTCTCCTATCTCTATACTTCATTCCCACGCTCTTTAGTATCTCGAACATTTTTACCTATCTTACATTATCAAAAGCTTTTTCTAAATCTACAAATCTCCTATTAAACATGTACCTACTTAAAATTCAGGTTACCTTTATACACTCACATATTTGAATATTGTGATTATAAGATAATTTGTTGTACTCCAAAAATTATTAGATAGATACAAGTAGTACATAATTGAATGAAGAAAAGTGAAGAATTATTTGATTATCCAATAAACTTTGTACTGAATCTAACAGCTTCCACAATGGAATAGGCTAAGTATATGCCTTAGTAAATTATTTATTATAATGTGAAAAATGTAAAAGCCATTCAATTGAATTTGGTGTATGGAAAGTTAAATTTAAATTCCATATCAAATATGAAATTCCGATTGCAAAGTTGAATTTTTCAGTATTTTCCTCCATTGGGAGCCTATTGTTATTGAAAACAGCATTACAAGACCTCCACTATCGATTGTATCTGATAACTAATAACTAATTTAATGGTAATATTATAACGATTTTTGATGAATATTATTTGGAAAAATCTCCTCTCTTCAGAAAAACAGGCATATTAAGAAATCATTAAGATATATAATATTAAGAGAAGAATCCCTAGGTATATTTCCAGTACGAGTTTTCATACGCAAACAAAGTATAATACTTACACCTAATACTTTCTTACTAAAAACTGGTAAACTTAATGAAGAACATGAAGATTCTAATTAACGGATGCCAGCGAATCGTTTTTTTTATGTCGTTTATATTTATAACTTTGATTTATAAGAAATGTAAAATGAATTCTTATTATCTTATTTAAAGAAAAATACATATTAGAGAAGACCTATCCATGGACGACTAAAATACGATTTATAACGTTTACTAATCACTGTTTTGTGTAACGGAATTAAGATCAGTGTTGACAGAATAATTAAGAACTTTTTACAACTTCTATAATTATAAACAGATTATGTTATATGCGCCTTTGAGGACTGTCGTATCCTTAATCCCTTATTAGAAAAACAACTTTCTATTAAAAAATATCAAATGTCTTAAATAATGTTTGTCACATGATTAAGTAGTAACATAATCAGTTTTAATATACAAATTTATGTATATCTCCTCCCAATCACAGTATTTCCTGTCTATATGCCATCGATGTTTCATTGTAGCATTAGAGTATCGCCCATAATCTTATTACGTTAATTAATAATTTATCTTTCGGTGATTTGAAGCGACGCTGCTTCGTTCCATATTTAATACCCTTGCAGAACCTGTTATACGTATATAGCTTGAGCTTGGGAATGATTTTTACCTTATATTTGAAGTAAATCAATAAAAATTGGTTCGTGTTGGGTGCCGCCAATTAGCGTTGCACAACGAGACCAGCACATAAAAATATGAAATAAAATAAGTCCTAATAAGCTTCGGAAATGTTTAAGGTTAATAACGTTAATATAATATCTTTATTGTACATAGGTATGTTTAAATATATTAATATAACCACAGGATTAATTATAGTGATAAATATTGCTCGATGTTTATTTTTGATTCAGTAAAACGACGCACAAAGATTAATTCTCAAAATAATTAAAAGGTAATTTCACGCTTCAAATATTTCATGACAACTGAAAACCAGATATTTTACACAATTAAATAATTAACTAAATGAGAATTTTCATGGTACATCGCATAAGACTCGAAAAAAAATTCGAAAGTAATTTGACTAATTCCCCATTGTTTGTGGGTGGGTGTGGACTTGGATAAATAAGTAAATACCGTAGTATACCTCTAGATGATACATCGATATACCAGTAAATTTAACATTTTAATCGATAAATTTTATATTTGAATGTTTCTCAACTATCACTAAATCGAAGTCTACCAATAATTATAGTAGCATTCAAATCTTAAAATATCTTTTAAATTATATCAGCAACATTAAGACATAATATTTACATAAATTAATTTATCTTAAATATATATCTTGATCTTATTCTGATAGCACACCTAGACTCTCATACCACTATGACTATAACGTTATAAACTGCAATGGTCCATATTTACTCGCAACCTTTCGATTGAGAAATCAGACTACTGGATTGCATCCACAGTATAAATTTACCATATTACTGAAAATATATACCATTTTACAGAGGTTGCAACACATCCCCAGCAGCATCTAATTTGCCTTAACTAAACTAGAACTACTAATGAGTAGTTATTGCATGATATTCAACATAATAGTTAAAATCACTTTGAACCAAAACATTGTAGTATCATATGATCTATAAGAATCATTTAGTTTTATTACTTCTAAGTAACTTTTGAGGTATATTGAATGGTAATTCGTCACCAACTTAAATTATTTTACAGTTATTAGAACAACGAAGTTGTATTTACTAATCCCAATAACCATGTGGTGTTACTTATTTGCCACTTAGAAGTTTCATGATCTTTGAAGTAGTTCCAAAGTAACAGCTACGTTGTAGGAACTCTGCATATTCGTTTAAAAATAAAAATTACTCTCAAAAAATGATCATTGTTTACGGTTTATTATTACATTGCTATTATCAGAGACTCGCTCATAGCTTGAGCTTATTTTTAAACTGAGCTAATTTTTGCTGATATTATTTATTTTAACTGGTAACTGGGATTACCAGATTTTAAGTTATAGCAGATTCTAGTAATTTCATATAATTGGCATATAATTACATTCCACTTTTATCTGTTTTTAATGACGATTTATATACACTAGGCACAAAAATTAAAGGATGCAAAAAATCCTAAATTGTTAGGATTTTGGATTTTTTAGATTTTCAAAGGGCTGTAACTTGAAGAAAAAAATCTCAGTGCAATTATAGAAAAATCAATTTAAAGCTTCTAGTTTTCAGATCTAGTTCAACATTTTTTACTCTTAGCAGTTTTTGAGTAATCATTAGAAAACCATCGGGAAAAAAATTACAGATATTTGCTTGCCTTTCAAAAGGGCTACAGATTTCACTAAATTGTTTACTATGATTTCATCATAAATATTTTTAAGGTAATTTTATCGTCTTTAATTTGAGTGGTGTAAAAGCCTTATGCGATCATTTTTTGCTGAATTATCATAGTTCAAATCATAAAAGTCAGTTTTATCTTTTGCAATTAATTATTCGGGATTGTTTTTTCATTTTTTTCTTACATTCCTTGATAAGAGAAATATATAGTTATTATTACTAAAAAATATTTTCAATCAAAAAAATTGTTTAATAGAGTTATGAGTTTCTTTGTCAATTAAGGCGTACGCATAATAAAATAAAATTCATTGTTTTGCGTTACTATTGTCGCTGTGATTTTCTTGATATCCATTGGGAGTCACATTCCCTTAAATCCACTCACAGCCTTGTTATATAGTTATATATGTCAGTAACATATAAGTCGGAAATCGAGTAAGGAACCACCAAGCCGCCAAGCGGTTATTAAAGTAGTTCCCGAATAGCGAAGCTATTACATAATCGCTCTAGGAAACAACTACTCCTCGGGCTAAAGCCCCGCCAGGCATTGAATTATACCCAGAAGCGATCCTCGACCCCTCTCTCGTGTTTCTGCACGATCAGATAAGGTTTCAAAAAATAAAACCTTTTTTTTTATTTTTAGGTTTTATTTATAGGCACTGATGAGAACTAATAAGTTCGAAACAGCTGTATGTCGTTCGGTTCCGATCCGGGACAAATGTTAAATCCTACCTGTGGCGGGTTTTATTTTTTAAAATATAGTTATATACACAACTCAGATGGTGGGCAAAGTAACTCCATTATGCCAGGTGACTTTGTCCACCTTGTTATTATTTTTTCATAAAAAGGAGGGGTGATTCATCAAAATAACAACTACATAAATTATATCTACTAACCATGAACCAAGCATACAAATTTTATTTTCGACTTTTAATCAACGGGTATAAAGAAAATTTTGAATTTCAGTTTTAATATCAAAGTCACCCCAGTTAACGGTATTCAAATTGTGTTCTCTCATTTTTTTCTTTATTACAAAATGTCATCTACGCAGCCAAAATATAAAGAACAACCAACGATTCACAATTTGCCACCTGAATTTCTTATTCGCCTCTTGATCATTTATAGAGCTTGGAAGTATAATCACACACACTTTTTTAACAGAAAATCACTTTAACACTAGTCATACAGTACTTTACAGTACTTTATTTATACATCAATTATATCAACAAAGCTTGTCTGTATGGTTTTTATTTTTAAAATGCGAAGTTTGGCTTAAATTGATTTTTTCACCTACCACATGAATAATCACAGGGACACACACACCTAGCCAACTGATGTGGGAATTATATTATTGGATCACTCATAGCCAGCTTCAAACGATTAGCATCATTACCCTACATCACTCCACGGAATTTGGAGACCTTCGCTGAGGTAGTTATGGAATAATTAATTCTCAAACGATATGGAATTACTTTTTATACTTTTTCAAAAATGAAAGACCGTGTATGTAGTATCTTGGGCGTGTAATTAATGCTGATGAAACAAAAATTTTGCTCGTATCTTAACTGAAGTTATTGAGATTTCATATCAGATTTAATTACGGCATGCAATTATACTGGTTTAATAAATTTCATAGAAGTTACGCAATGTACTTTGCTCTGAATTTATAAACGTTTTCGTGAGAATAATGTAACGTGCTCATTATAGCTCCTATTAATTATTCTGAATAAATGCGAGCACAACTAGAGACTATGTAATATTTATGACAATTATTTATTTGTTCCCTGTTGATGTTTCGACACCATAATCGACTGAACAATCATGCGTCATTAGCGGTGCACTTCCTCGGAACGTAGATAAGTCTAATTGCATTAATTAAAGCCGAAACATTTCCACCCGCATTTCGAACGACAGTAACATGCCTATTTAATTTATTTCTAACGGATTTTATAAAATCGCTCGCTGCAACAATGGGCTTTGTGTTTATGACAATAAACTGGTTGATAGAAATTAAAATATATTAATATATTAAAATATGTATTAGATTAAAATAATAATACCCCTAAATATTATAAATTTACTAAGAACTAATTCTTCTAGAAATTAATGGATTCTAAAAGTAAATAAATGATTCTTTCTTGTCGTGGCAACTATTCCCCGCTTTTCATGAAAATGTTTTACATCGAATTACAAAAATTAAGTTTTCTTGGTACTGATTATAACAACGTGAAAGACATTTGCAACTCTATTTTATACAATCATGTTTTCTAGTATAGTATTTATTGATATATCCTTTAACTACCTTCACAATACACCCAGACGTTAAAACGATTTAATCTTTAAAAAATGATTTTAAATTGTTTTAAACCAGGCTTTGAAATTTAACTGAAGAGCAAAGAAAATTAGAAAATTATGCAAAATCAAACCCATCACATTCTCAATCGGCATTATTAGTTATTGCTAGAAATTGGTCTGTCGTTGGAGTTTTTGTAATTCTTGTAGGTGTTTTGGAAAGCTTTTATGATTAGCGTCATACATAAAATTGCCACTTGTTACATGTTATAAAAAACGTTGAGAACTCTTCTAATAATTAGATGACAGATACATATAATATATTTCAGTGTACAATTTTTAGTGATAATTTAGAGTAAAATTCTTGTTAATATTTATTACTGTCGCAATTGGAGTAAGAGTATCGAAATGTTTTATTGTTTTCATTAATTTTACTTTATTCCTTATCATGATAAAACAACTATATAGCAAAGGTTTGAGATCATAATTAACAAAGAGATCGAGAGAAAACAAAACACTAGTTAGAATGCCAAATTTCGTCGGAACATCAACATAATTGATCAGAAAACATGTTTTATGTACATATATACAATGATGCTGCAAACACTTTTTATGCATTGAAAAGTGAAATAAAATTCAAGTAACATCATAAAAGTTAGTTGTAATCATATTTATTACTTATTAAAAATAAATAACCTAATTTTCAGGAAACTGATAACACTTGACAATATTGTAAAATGCCTAATGTCCGAACCTTAAAATAAATACACAATATCCTTAAGAGTTATAACATTTTTTAATTCGCTGGGACATATTTCATTATATAATGGATATATAATGAATATATGCTGTACCTCTTCGGGTTAAAAAAAATTACACAGAGTACATTGAACGGTTTGGTCGATGATATAATAATTTCTATTGAAGAAAAAGATAATTCTTTGTCTAGAAGACTGAAAGTCTAAACTGTAGACATAATAGTGTAATATATATGGGAATTTTCTGAAGTAGATATAATATTGTGTTATTTGAGAAGAAGAGGTAATCATGGAATAAAGCATAATAACACTCATCTGTATTTTATAAGTAGATATATGATGTTAGTGCAAAACAAAATTTATATTTCAGAAGTAATGGCTCTCTATCATTTTTCATATATGCAAACAATTCATATTATCAAAAAATTGTTTAATTTTAGTAACACAGTTATACCTACTATCTTCTCTTTTGTTATTCACCGATGATTCACCTTTTCTAATCAATTAAAGCATTACTTGAAAAACAAATGTTCTACTTTTATTGTACTTCTCTCTACCCTAACTGAATGATCTGATATGTACTTTGGCAGAAGTAATAACCTTTTGGAAAACGTAACCTGAACTCTCTCTATAACATTTATATCTTAAGCTCCAGACGGCTATACAAGGCATAAGAAAATTAACAGTTATAGGATTGTAAAGTTCCATTCTATCTTCCCACGAATTTGTTTTCGAGCGAGAGAATATCATAATAGCACCATAGAATTGCTTAGATTTAGTACTGGTAGCAATAGCCATTCAGAAAATAGTGAGGACACCAAGAAATAATGGGGATACCTCCAAAGCAGATATTATAGATTTTTGATCTTTTAAGTCCCCTTTCTTTAAAGCTTTCACTTGGAATTTTGCTATTAAATTAACAACAGTTCAGTTAAATATTAATAATAATAGACTAATCTGTGTTCTTCTCGAAATTGCAACGAGGTAACACGACATATCAAACTGAAAGCAATAAATTACTGTGTAACTTGCCATATTCATACCTACTATGAAAATTTTCATGATATTGACGAACGAAATACTATCGCACACTATTTCATATCCACCGTATTATTTAATACAATTTTTATCATCTTTTTTTATTTATTTTTTCCATGGTGATCCATGGTGATCTTCGCATACCATGGTACAGAAAGATCTAACAGTTCCTCCATTCTGATTATAATAATTTCTCTATATGAAAAATTAATTAATTACTCCTTATTCCTACACAATATTTCGTTTAATTAAATTAAGCACGTGTACAAAACCTTTAAATAAATTAAACTAATATCAGCAGCCTTCTTGTGTATTCTTAAATGTACCTAAACTATATAAGTTGTAAACGAAAATGTATGTAAGAATTTTTAATTAGTTATCGCGGGGGACCAAGCGCACGAAATGTAAGCCAGATGATATCTCTGAATATCCTTGGGTTTTAATTATGTGTACCGAAAATGGCAAATCATGCTATTAAAATATTAATGGCTTTTGTTTGTTATATGCAAAAGTTACGTGTTAAAACTTGCATATAAATATAACGTATGTTTCAATGGGAATATAACTGACATTTTTTACAATATATAATACCCAAAGACAACTAATATATTAAGTGTAATTTCCAGAAGTACTTTGTACAGGATCACCATGATAACTGTTAAAAACGAAGTTTCTATAGGCAACAAATACTCCATTCAAAACTTGTAAAAAAGGAACTTCTATTCCAAGGGGATTGACCGGGGAGATTTGAATTCTAATCAATCTAGAATTCCTAATCATTTTAGAATAAAAACCTGTACGTTTAAAAATTTTACTTAAAAATCGTGAATTATGTAAAAGATTAATTTATCTATTAATTATGGATCACAATGTGAAATATATACTCTGTGATACATTTTTTTCAATAAATTATATTATATATAACACAAATTTCCCCGATGATAAGTTTTATAAACTGCCGTGATATGGAGTTTTGTTTATACTCCAATCCATCTGTAAATTCCTTAAACATTAAAATAAATTAACTCAAAACAGCTATTGTCCCGGCTCTTTTGGCTTAATTTGTTTTATCCTTAATCTTTAAGGAATATACAGATGGATTGGAGTATAAACAAAACTCCATCTCACGACAATTATATTATATTTTTCTATTCATTTTATTTTTTTTTGTAAGCAGACGGTTGTCATATACTCGTAAGTACATATATGATTTTGTGATCACCTGGGGGAAATAAAATAAAATAATACATATGTTTTTTTCTGTTAAATATCTATAAACATTCTGATACACACATTTTTTTATTATGTAATTAACCTGAATTTACGAACAATAATGATAGTCTGAAATAACTTCATTCTTAATTATAATATAATATATCGAATTAGTGTAATATACCGGTTAACTGAAAAGTTTCTATTCTTATCGACCGTTGAAGTCTCCAAGCAAAGAATTGATAATCTCATTATATGAGTCATGATTTATATTTATTATATCCCAATTTCATTATATATTATCAAATAAATAATGTATGTCTATAATGTTATAAATATTTCATAATTTATAATTATGATAAAATGTGTAAATGTTTGAAAATTAATTTCACGCTACTGACTCAATAAGCTACTCGCGTGCTGATGAATTATATTAGATTGTAATTACTGGATTTTAGAACTCCGATATTTCGTAGTATTTTTAATTAATTCGCATTTAAATCCTGTTTCTATATTTTTACGATAAGTAGAAATATGATAAGTAGTGAATCTAGTTACATAGTATATCAAATTAAAGACAAAATATGAAACGGAGTTTAAGAAACAAAATACTTGCCATTTACCTCATATATGACAAATCTGTAGGTCAACGTAGTTGTGAAAACCTCGCGCTTAGGTACATTATTTAATAACACACCTATTTACTTTAAAATGTTGACAAAGTTAAGCGACAAAAATCAGGAATAGAAAATGAATCCAAATAACGGGTGGATATTCTTTTCACAATGTAGTAAATCTGGAAAATTCATTATAAAAAATGTAAAAATTATCATTGTAACACTTTTCCTCAACCAAATAATACTAATATCATTAAATACTATCATAATACAAAAATTTATTTCTATAAGTCAATACTCTTTACTGTGTTTTATATATTTAATTCTTTTGCTGTTTCATTTCATATCTTTTGGAAAAATGTATGTTTTCATCTGACAAATTTTGGTTCATCTGTTGATGTAAAATTGTTATACTTACTCGGTATATACATATACCATGTAATAAAATATACATATCATGTACAAGAAGTACATTATTGTTTCTGTGGTTTGTTTGATGTTTATTTATTTGTTTTGTCTATATAATTTGTGAAGCTGTAAATCTTTGTGAATGTTTGGAGTAAATAAACATTATTATTATTACTAAAATACTATTTGGCGACATTTTAAACGTCATTTTTGTGCTATTGTTATTTATAATTCGTGCACTTTGTATGATATATGTACTAATTTGTCGAATGAGTAGTTATATTATGGCCTGTAAGTGGCTCGATTCAAACATATAGAGGCTGGCCGGGAATAAAGCCGGTCTGGTAATTAATCGGAATGACTAGAACAAGCCTTACACATTAACAACTTGTTACTAAAGATAAAATTTTGCCGCTGGCTCAACTGGGGGCGGCAGGCTGGTTGCCTGGCGCTGATGGAACGTTAAAATACTCACAGTTGGTATATACGGGTCAGTTTTACCTAATTCGTGTATCATGCGAAATGTGAACTTGAACTCAAAGCGGAATGAAAATAGTTGTCATAAAAAATTAAAATATGTTCGTTAAGTGACACAGAATTAATAATATTTGCTTCTTATTTATGCACATTAAGTGTATCATAGTCGCGTTATGGAGATTTTTGGGACCGCTTTTTTTAGTAGGTTGTTAAGTACCTAATATATTTTATAAATAAAGTAAGAAGTAATAATACGTAATTGTATAACTGACAGCACGCGTACAGTACCAGTTGCATACGTGCCAATATTTTGCATTATTATCAATTAGACAATATATTGATGAAATGAATGCAAATTAATATATTAACAAAATGATTCGTTTGGTGAATATGTCTAAAATTAAATTTGGTAAATACTTCTAAATAATAAATAACTGTATCTACGGCAAATGTAATTATCCTGTTCTTTGTATTTAAAAGTGGCAATAGCATTTCAAAAGTTTAGAGTCAGTATAGTCTCTTAAGAATATTATATAAACAGGTTTTAAATGCCAGTTCATAAAAATACTTCCAAATAATGGAGTTGTAAAATCTAGTAATTACAATCCAATATAATTCATCAGCACGTGAGGCGATAATTGAGTGGATAAAGTGAAATTATTTTATCATAATTATAAATTATGAAATATTTATAACATTATACGCATACACTGCTTATTTGATTATGTATACCTAATGAAATTAGGACGTAATAAATATAAATTATGACTCATACTACGAGATTACTAATTTCGTGTTCGGAGACTTCAACGGTCGATCAGAATAGAAACTGTTTAGTTAACAAGTATATTACACTAAGTCGATGTATTATACTATAATTAAGAATGAAGTTATTTCAATCCATTATTAATGTTTGTAAATTTAGGGTTATTACATAACAAATAATAAAGGTAAATAAATAATAAATAATAAAGAAAGTTGTAAATTGTTAACAATACGGATCCTAGAACAGTGTCCTGGGCAACACCGTCAGTTACATTTCTTACATCGCTGATACCATCATCAGTGGCTAAGCGTCCATTAAGGCTATAAGGCGCAGCCTACTCTACATATTTTAGATAGTAGACCCCCTTTTTTATATTGCTACTTGCCTTTGCCAGAATGATAAACATTTTCTATTCATATTATCATACATATTCCCTTTAAACTGAAGCGCCGGCAACCGACTGTGCGCAAACCTTAGCCGGCCGCTGTCTGGGCTGTCGACAGCCAGCCTAGACAGCGACTTGGTTTTAACGGACTTATAAAGATCCGCGGTGCAGGATAGGAGAGGCGAGTACGCGAAAAATGACATGCAATTTAGCTAGCCTGATCGATCAGCTTGCGTTATGATATTGACATGTCGTTACTCGTAGTGATTAGTGTTACTTTTTAAGTTAACGGCGGCCCTAGACAGCGCTGATTTAGTAGATTTTCGAATTAATAATAGTGGTCATTTTAATGATTTATCTTTAGAAAATATACTGAAAACTAAAGACATATTTAATTACAAACTGAAATTATAAACTGAAAATGAAAGCGGCAAAACCTACCAATTTATTTCAAGAACTATAGATGTTCTTGCAGAAAATAGAACGCGGCGAATGGAATTGATATACAAAAAGAAATATAAGTAAGTTGTTTCTGCAATTCAATATTCAATATTCAATAAAATATATTGCATTAAACATGAGCAGCCCCCCTCCCTCCCCTAATTCAGGACAGCCTACCCTCAGTGTGAATCGGCGCTTCGCTACTGACCACCGTAAGTTTCTACATATTTATTTCTGTTTTTTAACTCCAAACTATCCGAAATATTTAAAATCTTATTACGAAAACCGTAATTATTTCACTTTTTAAAAATATTTTCTATCGAAAGATTTAAAGAGACCAAGAAAATACATAGTGTTAATATACTTTTGTCCAAGGCATTATATTATTGATGTTAAATATCGTATTGCATTTTACATTACTCTTTCTAAATCCACACTGCCTTAATAACATAAATGTTACTATGAACTATTGTAGACGCACTCAACATTATTCTAGTACCAATAGTAATAAATTATGTTTATTAATAATTTATTTAATAGTATTTAAGTTTAATAATACTTAAATTTGCAAATATCCAAACATTTGTAACTGTAACTACCTAAAAAACTATAACGATATAAATGTAACATTCTTTTAAAAAGTGTTACAATATCATTATTTTAGAATAAATACCTACTTAGTAAATATTTGTTTTCAATAAACCTTGAATATATTTCGGCTAAAATATTTCCACTTATAATTTTCTCACACCGTTATTTGATTTTTTGTTCGACATCCGCTGGTTTTACAACATAATTTATTCGTAGATAGTTTAATCCAGCGTCAATTTTTTTAATTCTCATAACTATTATTTTAGTCTAAGTATTGAAGCTTTTATTGGCTCATTATCCATAGAAAATCAGTTGTGAATTTCGAAACCATGTTAGGATAGATGAGAGTACGGCTGTTTCACGGATTTTAAAAATACAAACAAAGCAGATAAAAAATAAAATACGAGTAAAGTTGCTAGGGATTTAACAATTATCCACAAAAGTAATCAGTTTATGTTCAGTGCCTCTCATTAATATACGATTACAGATTCACTACTTATTCGAATATTACATATATATCTTAGCCTTGAATATGTTGAAACCTGCGTGTAGGCTTTCTGGGGAAGGATGTTCTAATTTCTGTGTGTCCAAACATTATTATTATTATTATGTCGATATACTAATGGATGGTATAAAAGCTATCCATTGCTAACTCCGACATAAAAAGTCATGGAAGATATTCGAGAACTAATATTTATGTAAATGTAAATTTGAAGTTTATAAAACTTGAAAAATATTATAAATTGAATCTTATAAAATATTTTTTATAGTTTTAACATATCGATTGGATGAAGCACTAGAAGCAACAACATAAAGTTTACTTTTAAGAATAACAATAACCCTTCGAAACTTTAAGGTCGGTATAATAATCTTTTAAAACTCAAACCGCTAATATTTTAAATGCCAATTAATTGAAAATACTTTAAAATAACGAAAATTCTAAAATGCAATACTTATAATTCAAATATAATTCATCAACATGTGAAATAAAGTAAACTGAAATTATGTTTTAAACATTTTCACATTCTATCATAAATTATGAAATATTTATAACATTATAGACATACATTATTTATTTGCTAATGTATAATAAAATTAAGACATAATAAACATAAATTATGGCTCATACTGTGAAACTATTAATTCCGTGGACGGAGACTTCAACGGTCGGTCAGAGTGGAAACCTCTTCACTTAAAAAGAATATTGCACTAATCCAATATATTATACTATAATTAAGAATGAAGTTATTTTAGTCCATCTATCACTAATTATGTTATCGTAATTGTTTTTAATTCATGCCAGGTTTATTGCATAAACAAATATCTACTATATATTATTATAGACTTTTAAATTTATATATGCCCTAAAGTTACTTTTTCGCTTATTTATCATTTTTGTCAGATTTAGAACATAATAATACAAGGTTTCCAATAAAATTAAAAAAAATCTCATTCGCATGAAGTTCTCGTTGATAAATGCATGAATGTATTATATGAAATATTTGATCGTACAACTTTTTCCTTAAAAAAATGAAATATCTTTTGAATAGAATTTTTATATTTTCTATGAAGTATAAGACAATTCGTCAATTCGATAAAAAAAATTTGAAAATTTTTCCTTGTTAATAGTGTCACATTGAATATAACATTAACTGGACAATTTTTAAAATACAACATTGAACAATTAATTTGTTCGATCAGTGGTGGTACCATGTATGAACAATTACGTATAAGTTATAGTAATTTGTATCATATGTATGACGAACAGATGAGGCAACCAAGTAAGCAGCTCTAATAATAGATCATCTCATCTATGCGTGAATATTTGACCTGCTTTTTAAATACACGCCACTTTTATACTACAAACCTATACCACTTTTTAATGGAACACCTGAATAAGTGGAAGCTCTTCAGTACCTGGGTGCCTTGTTCTTTCACGGTAATACGTAATACGTAATACGTAATACGTCTTTCCAGAAGACAACAACAGAAACGTTATCTGTGGTGTTTCTCTGTGGACATTCCAGAAAGACACAGAGTAATTTTAACTAGCCTTTAGAGATCAACAACCTCAAATTCTGTATCGACTAAGAGATAAACAAGCACCTTTACTATAAGGGGATTTTTTTTATGAAAAGGTAAGAGTAAGAAACCCAATAATTAGTTCATATGAAATAGGTGTGCTACCTTATACGAAGTTTTAAAATTAAATATTAATAATTTTCTGATAATTTTCAGTCGTCTCATAAAGTTTAATGTTCAATTCTATCCTTCAATATTATCTGATTAAAGTTAAATTCAGCATAACCCACCATTAACAACAAAAGAGAACAAATCGTTTTAATAATCCAAAATTCTTTTGTAGACTAGGTACATTATTTCTTATTAGGTTTATATTTTAGGCATTTTAAAATTCCATTTACAAATTTTTTTTTTTTAATAGAAAAATCTGAATAGCAAAATATCTCACGTAATACATTTATTCATTTACCAATATGGACTGTATGTGAATGAGATCTTTGCTTTTACATTTTTCTAGTTTTGACTTTATTGGAAATATTGCATTATGACAGTTTAAATCCAATAGGAATAATAAAACTAACGAAAAAATATTTTCTGAGTATATATGAAATTGTATTTCGTTTTATGTTGTCATTTCTATTTCGACAGTCTGTAAAAATATTTTAAATATTTTCTATTATGCAAGTAAACCCAATTAAATATCATTACAAGTATCATAATATGTGATAGATGAACTGAAATAATTTCATTCTTAATTATAGATACTTTTTAACTGAGAAGTTTCCGTTCTTATCGACCGTTGAAGTTTCCAAACGGAGAATTTAATAATCTCATAGTATGAGTCACACTTTATATTTATAATGTCCTATTTTCACTACATATTACCATATAAATTATTATGTATTTGTATAATAGTATTTGTATAATAATAAATATTCCGTAGCTTAGCATTATGATAAAATATATAAATATCTGAATACAATATCAGTTTATCTTATTTGCATACTGAATATTTTTGATAATTTAAAAAGATGAAGCGGTAACAGAAAAAGATGCCTATGTTTCTTAAATAAAGGTAGACATTTTCGGCATTTAATATAAACAAATAGTGATATTATTATTATTTCTTATGAAATTTTGACACTGGTTTGGTAATAATTAGTTTATTAAAAATTATATATGCAGTTTTTGTGTTATATGTTAAAAACACCTTACAATACACAATTACAATCATCATCATGAGGTCATCAGTCCTAAGACTGGTTGGACGCTAACCTCCAGCTTCTCCTATCTTGTGCTAACCTACGCATTTCGCTAGTTGTGCTACAACCTACATCCCTTACTATTTTCGAGCAGTAGTCTAATCTAGGCCTGCCTTTCTTCACTCCTATTTTTGCCTCCAAAATATCGCGGTCTATTCCCCCATGTCTCAGCAAGTGGCCTACCATTCTATCTCTTCTCTTCTTTATGTTTTTCCACATACTTCTTTTCTCGCCGACTTTCTCCAATACTTCTTCGTTTCTAACCCTATCAGTCCATGGTATTTTCATCATTCTTCGGTAACACCCTCTCAAAAGCTTCTAATTTCTTCCTACTTGCTTCCCCTACCGTCCAGGTTTCACAACCGTATAGTGCCGTGCTCCATACATATGTTTTCAAAAATCTCTTCCTTGTTTCTAAGTTTATTACCCCCGAGCATAAAAGTGCTTTCTTTCTGTTAAAAGCTACTCGACCCTTCGCTATTCTTTGTTTTATGTCTTTATCGCTTTTGCCATCCCAATTTATTTTACTTCCTAAATAAGTGAAGTCTTTAACTTCCTCCAATCTTTCATTATTAATTTGTACTTTCGTTTTTGCTCTGCTCTCGCGCCCTCTGCAGACTAGCACTTTAGTTTTGTTTACAATTACAATATGGTTCATAAATTCAAAGTCAAGAATACAATCACAGAAGTGTTATTAATAACATTAAGTGAATATGAAATATTTTTTTATATTGCTGTTACTTGAAACTTGATTCGAGTTTAGATTTATAGGTTATCTCATTTGTGAATCTAAACTATTATTGCCAATTGTAGGACTTGAAAATATTAGTAGACATCACAGAATATATGAGCGACACAAAATCTTTAGGGGACTGAACGTTTAATTATTTTGAGTCTCCCTGTACCTAAAAATATATTTACTTAATAGCCAAGATGATACATTCATTTTCATTCGAGCCGTATATTTCTTCATTGAGACAGTTTATACCACCATCATTACAACCATCCGCATTAAAAATGATTAAAGCCGCATAACGTTTTTTTGAGTTATTCGACAATGCGACGTTATTGAGTTCAGTAAATAAACTAATTGTTAAATGCGCCAGTAAATAAAGATACAAAGAGCAGCTAGCAAGTTTTTGCTACATTGCGCGCATAATTCCGGGTATCAGCTGTTTCTCTTCTCGAGTGAAAATCGCTGTGTTGTAAAGCAATCCAATAGGTACCCGCTTAGGGCTAAAAAATTAATTGAATTATAATCATATCCTGCTATGTATAAAGTATTGCTAATCACGCAAATAGAAAGCTAATTAATTATATGACTGCCGTGCTGGTAGTGTTATAACGTTATAGCGTCGGGCTTATAATATCGGTCGTTTCGCAATAACTGCTCTGTGATACCGGATTGTAAATAGGTTCTCACACTTCATTTTTATGCCCAGCTTAATGCATTATTTATAATTTTCACAGAAACTTTTTGATGGATGCAAATTAACTCTTGAATTTACTACTACAACTTGCGGCGTAAATTATAAACTAGAATAAGTTATGTAACTCGGATATGGAGGATTTTAATAAAAATTCCTGAAACACGTCGATTTTTGATTTTAAGATCATATCCAAAAGAATACAGTGCACCACTTCTTTTCCTAATTTTTTCAAAGTATTACCTCTCAAAAGGACAAAAGCTTCCTTTTTTAGTGATGACAATTTATTTGTAAAATATGTTCAAAATGGGTACCATTTCATTCTTATATCTCTTATATTCTGTATAATATAATTGTGTATCTTCATATCCGGAGTGATCTATCAGATTTCATGTTTTATTGCTCCTTGTACCACCTCAATAGTATCACATACGTTTTGTTAAAAACTTATTTTTTCAAGGACCTCCCACAAGAAGAAATCAAGTGGATTATGGTCCGGAAATTTTGATAGGTCTACTCAATTGGACCTTGTCGTCTTATTTACCTATTTCAGAATGCCTTGTGCATATTGATGCAAGGTTATGGCATAGTGGAGTAGCTTCATCTTGTTGAAACGATATTCTGGCGTCAGGTAAACCTAGATCTGATTTATTGAAAAGGAAAGTCGACAAAGCTGGAAATCAAACCAACTAGGAACCAAATTTTCTTAAAGAAAATTTAGATATATCGGACCTAAGAAGGCCATTATTAAAAAAATAACGGGCCAAGAAGCCTGTCAGTTTTTAATACAATTTTTATTTTTTGTGAGCAATGGGTACCACTTTTTGTATCTAGTTAGAGTTCAGGCTTAATAAAGGCAATTGTGTCGATTAACAGAAAGAACTATCCATTTTAAAGATAATGGATAATAGATTCCATTATCTCATTATCCCCAGACCATAATCTCATAAATCTCAACTCTGCAGTCCTGAAATCTTCAGTAAGTTATTGAACCGTTTATAATTTGTAAAGATGCATTTATGTTCCGTTCAATGATTTCAGATTTATGGTATGATTAATTTTTACTTTTCCGCACTCCACGATACGCGGAAAAGTGATGTAATCGTGTAAAGAAAAATTAAAACAACAAATTTTTTCTTGGTTTATTTTTCATTTTTCGGCTTAAAAACCAAAAAAAAAATGGTTTTTAAAAAAATTTTTCTGTGTGTGTATCGTTGTCGTCGGCATTTATTCTTGCTAGCACGATAACTCAACTAAATCGTGTCGGATCGATCGGGTTTTGACTGATTCTGGTCGGAGACGTCTTCCAGACGACACCTATTGATTTTTAGATGGATAGAATATACTCTACCATGTTCATGGGTCATGGAAAAAGTACAATGGTTGACTATTTGAGAAATTTTTCTTGTTAGCACGATCACTCAATTAAATTATATCGGATCGATCGGATTTCGACTGATTCTGATTGGGGACGTCTCCTAGATGACACCTATTGATTTTGAGGTAGATGGGACACACCCCACCCTGTCCATGGGTCATGAGAAAACACGATGGTGGACTGTTTGAAAAAAGTAAAACTGTCGCATAAAATACATATTCTGCATTTATGTGTTGGTGTATTTTTTCTTGGCCACTCAATTTCGAGATAGAGATGTTCTACGTGCGGAAAAGTCCATTTTAAGGTTTTAAAACTGTTTATAAAATCACGAGCCCGCTGTTGAACTAGAGTCAAGGGACTCGCTCACCTATTTCTCAAACAATACATTTAAATTGGTTTCATCGTTAACAATCTTTGCCTCTTTTTAGATACTTCTCTCACATTACCAAACTCTCGATGAGTGGGTGATTAATGAGTGGACCTGGGTTAATGGGTGGTAAATGTGGATGTTGATCTTTAAATAATTGAGCAACCTCCGTTTGAGTTTCATACGCTTCGTCACACCCGATCAACATTACATTAAAATTTCAATACCAGGAAGTTCATTTAGATAAGATATTTTGCAACCAAGTTTTCAAATATAAGATCACACGTGACACTTGAAAAGTAACACTAATATAAAGATAAAATGCGCTGTAATATCACAATTACAAACTTATTTAAACTAAGTTTAACCAGGGCTTCACAACAAACTAATTGACAATATGTAAAAGTCAAGATAGAACAGCGAAAACCTGTATTATCCATATTTCTTAAAACAATAACCCTTAAGAAAATGGAAGCGGTACGCACTTTGTACACCTTTTATCATGCAATAATGATTACCATATTTCTTTTTTAAGGTAATAACTGAAAAAAATTTTAAAACGAGGTATTGCGAGTATTATTCGATGAATACTTTTATGTAATTTAATTCCGCATACACTTTCATTAAAAACATGAGAGATAAGCGCTCCAGAGTGATGACAAATAAAGCTCATTACGCACTAAATGTGGGCAACCAAAATTAAAAATTTACCCGTTTTAGGAGTATTTTTAAATCTTCAATAGCCGAGTTACAGATTTATTCCCGTTAAGGTTTCCACCCTGTATTAATTAGAATAGTATTATCAACATATAGTACCGTTTATTTATTATAAAATTATGTATATTGTCACATCATACTTTTAGTGCATTCAACCTTGTAAGAATAGTAACGTCAACGGATATGACTCACTTATTGTTAGTTATATGATGGTGGTGGCATCATTACAACTTTTTGTCATAATTATTTACCTCTGGGATCCGTATATAAAGTCTAGACACATCTATTCAATGCTGGATGCGCACACTTTCAATCAGGAATACTGCAAAAATGTTATGTAAGAGAGTTTATATTTCGGCACGGAAAGTTAATGGAGACCAATTTTAATGTTGATCTAATATCACATACAGCCCTTATCATTTGCCAGATAGGGTTATTGATACAACGGTTTTATTATCATACCATCCGTCAATGTTTCTTTCATATTGACAGTCTACAAAGTAGAGTTGTATGTACTCGTGTACACTTTTGGATTTTGCCAAATGAAAATATCGCCTAAATTCGTTGATTTAAAGGATAGACGACTGAATTTTAAAGAAGTGGATTTTTCTAAATGTAAATTGTTTTTTATAGCTCAAAATTGAAACACAATATAATTTTATTTTATGATAACATTTTCTACATCGACAAAAAAAGTTTCTATCATATAAGAGAACGTGTAATGTAGAACGTGTATAAGAGAACCTAATGTAAATATGATAATATTACCTAAAATGGTCTCAAGCTTAGTCGATAATATATACTTTATTTGTCCATTTATTCTTGTAAACATATTTCTCTTTGGAAGCACAAAATATAGTTCTATATTTAACGAATCATGTTTGACACTAAGTCGTACTGTCAAACTCTTAATAGTCTCCTTTTCTTATATATTAAAATGATAATTCACTGAAGTATTTGAACACCCATTGCGCTAAGTCTCTAATAATTGAAGTACGTCCTGTCGAACGGAGTTTTATATTGCGCTAAAATGAGGTAGCCGTCGCATCAGTATAGACATAACGGTGCGGGAGCTATACCATTTAATTCAATTTCATATCATATAGATTACCTAAGCTGCATGATGCATTAAATGTCAATCAGATTCATACTTGAGGTAGCATTGTAGTTTACTTACTTTTTTAATATATATTACCGATATTACCGGTTACAGATGTTTCTTAATTTTTATGTTCATAATCATATTATATTTAATACAATTATGAACATAAACTAATTTAAAATAATAAATAATGCATGAAAATAATGTATTTTTCCATTAAAAGTTTTTCATCATTATTTTGAATCTTTCAGCAAAAATACGTTAAATAATTAAATTAAAATAGGTATATGATATTGACTTGGTATATACTAACTTTTTTTTTAACATAAATCTAATATTTGATCATAAATTTGATCATATTTTTTCCTTTTATATAAACATAAAAATTCCTGTTAAGTAAACAAATTCATTTATGCATCTCCACCCAATATGTAAAATTATGACCAATAGTTTTATATATAATGTTATAAATCATCTAATAGTTAATAGTCATCTAATATGTTTTCATTTATCAGGTTTTATTGATATTTTCAAAGTCATTATTTGTTTAAAACGAACTTATATATATTTCGCCATTATATATAATTGTCATAAACGTACTCCATTAACAATGAATAAATCGTTCCATTTTTTGTTGATATTTCTATAGTATAAAAACAATTTGTTATCTGCCGTATATTATAATATAACATGCCATCGCGATCAACGATTATATCACTCAGAAATCCAATATTGTTTCAATGAAACTAAAAATTCCCCTTCATTTTGCATCCATATTATTAACGTATCTTAAAACCGTTATTATTATAAAAAATATAGAGTGTCGACAGGTGAATAAACCATTTATATTAAGAGAGGATTTAATTTAATACTTTTATTTGATAGTAACACACCAGCAAAGATGAAATATTCAAATATTGTCGTAGCTTACTTTACTTCCAAATAAATGTGAATAGGAAATACTTTTGTTGGTCTACAATGAGAGGCACTATTAAGCTGCACCAAATAACTGATGCAGTACAAATTTGAACATTGAATGCTAATACGCAATTTCATATTTCTTCAAATACATGTTCGAATTTTAAACAAGTAAACTTGACTGAATTTTTTGTTTAAAGGACGATTCGTAAAATAACGTGAGAGAGAGAATGAGCTTTTATTGCAATTTGGAAAAAATGAGTCTTCCCATCATTTTAGGGCTCATTATAACGCAATTATGTACACGAAAGGTAGAAACAATTCAGTAGGCAATAAATTCACATTAAGCTTACTTAATTACAACAAAGTTTAACCACTTTAATCTACCAGATCGTATACTTTATTAGCATTTTTAATATACCTTATAGCATTAAGCAAAAATAATTTCCTATAAACACTTCATAGACTGTCGTAAAACCACCTGACTTATGGGCACTTAAATGGCCTCAAACGTAAAATTAAAACTATATATTATAGACTATCCGTTGTTTGTAAAGTTAAAGTTGATCAAGTTGGCCGAACTCGTTTACCTGACACCTGCCTGCTTTGATCACGCATGTTGTTAAATAACGCCGGCGAAACGTTGGGCCGCCACCGCGGGATTCTTGTTTTTCTGTCAATTTAGAGTGCCATAAAAATATATAACGAGGATGAAATAAAAATACAAGACGTTAATGTAATTATGCTGTTTAGGACACTAATCGCGTTATGAGATTTACATCGAGGCACGTAATTAAATTTACCGTTAAGTTTGTTGTGACCAAATATGACATTTTTCTTGATGGAGTCCTCACCTTAATGCTGTTATCTTCGTCATTTTATCTCCTCGTGCATCGTTATTTAAAATATTTCCTTAAGTTGAACTCCGATGATAATGAGTTACACAATACTTATACTAAATATTGACTATTCCATGGACAATAATAAATTTTAATAAACTCTACGCAATTAAAAAAAATTAAAGTTTGTATTTGTATTCTTTGGAGTATTTTTTGAGATTCAAGTTTTTATAATCATTATAACTATATTATAAATAAATTATGTACAAGTTATTTCTAAGTTTAGTGTTACTAGTCACTTCCACATATATTTTTTCAATTATCACTTTTTAATTAAAATTGAAAAACCTTTTAAATGGCAATTATTGTTCTTTCTTCTGAAACGTATTAGAACTAAGAATCTTTTACTAATGATATCACCTATATATATTATTTTAATAATAATATAACCTCTAATAATATCATTCAGATCTTCAAGACCCTTTTTCAGGCAACGGTTAAAATTTAAATATTTTATTAAAGTAGTAAAAAGTGTATGGAAAACTTCAATATTAAAAAAACATATAAATACTTGTTATTAGGTAAAAATACCTAAGAAATATGTTCCTAACGCCCATTTCTAGAAACCACACAGTTACAGCCATGTAAACCTATTGACGTTTAAAATGGTTTCTTTCATGAACTGTTTGTTTTATTTTCTTTCTGAATAAGTAGATCATATCAGTAGAGTAGATCTCAAGAGTTAGATGTTAGAATTGCAATTACTATATATTGTGAAATCCATTTGACCCATACCAATACTAAAAATAATCAAGACAAGATCAAGTGACAAAAATTTTGTCAAATTCAATCAGTAGTTGCTGTTGCATACAACTTTTTATAAGTAATCAAGTTCTATATTTTCAAAATCCACCCAACCTGATCTATCCGTGTTTTACTATTAAATTATTTGATAATATTTGATATACTACATTTAAACTACATTAATCATATATACATACATAAAAAAGGCACAGTCATTTGAAACCTTGATCAACAACTGATGTACAAACTTCTATTCAGTATACCCCTTCCATTCCTAATTTTTAAACATGGTCCAGAATCTATGTATCGTAGTTGCTGCTCGATCTTACTAACAATAAGTTATAAGGAAGAATTAAAAAGTAAGAAAACTTATTTTCTCTTTAGTTTTAGACATATGTTTTGAGGTTACGTTTAATTCACGAAAATTGTGTGCTATAATTCAAAATTTTGTTCTATATTACATCACTGGTAAGACAAATAAGACATCATATTATGTATACTAGAACTCCAAAGTAAATGGTCTTTCAATAAGAACGCTCGAGGTCTAATTTTCGATGATTGTCGCATAAATCTGGCTGAATTTGCTGGATCGCGTTTATTATTTTGACATTGAGGGCATCAATTATTTGCATTTTATTCGCATAGACCTGCGATTTAAGATAGCCTCAAAGGAAGAAGTCTAAAGGCATTAAAGCGCACGATCTCGGTGGCCAATTCATATCGCCGCTGCGCGAGATAACCATGTCCTCAAATCACTCGTGCAAAATTTCCATCGTGGCATGCGCTGTTCTGTTGGAACCACATGTCGTCAGTATCCATATCATCCAATTTAGTCAACAAGAAGTTGGTTATCATAGATCTATAGCGCTTGCCGTTGACGGTTATGGCATTGCCACTTTCGTTTTGGAAGAAGTACAGACCGATGATCCCGCCAGACCAAAATCCGTACCAAACAGTGACTTTCTTGGGGTGCATTTGGTGCTGATGTATCTCGCGTGGATTGGTATCGTCCCAAATACGGCAATTTTGCTTGTTCACATATACATTCATTCAAAAATGGGCCTCGTCGCTCAAGTTGATTTTTCTTTTGAGAAATTTGGGTCAAGTTCCAACTGTTCCAGAGCCCAATCAGCGAACACACGGCGATGTCTATGGTCGTTTACCTTAAGTTCCTGAATCAGTTGGATTTTATACGGGTGCAAACCCAAGTCCCGACGCAAAATTCGTGAAATCGCAAAAAGGCTTAAGTCCTTGTCAATGACGAGAAATTGACTGCCTCGGGTTTTCCTATACACTATCACGCACAGCAGCGATGTTTTCAGCAGACCTTGTGTTTTAGGGACATACGGTTGTTGTGTACCGCACACCAAACGTCGAATAGTCGACTCGGCAGGACGGTTGTGGTGAGGATAAAGATCACGAAATGCCCGGAACATTTCTCGAACGAAGCACTGATTTTGAAATTAAAATTTGATGATTTACACACGCTGTTGAACGCTATAACCATGGTGATTTTCCATACACTACTAAACAATTCACAATAAATTTGACATGCTGCTTTAAAAACATGGCCGTTATAACCTAACAAATTTCGAGTGTCCCTATTGAAAGACCCTGTATAATATAAGTAATCAGTTCTCTAAATGAAAAACTATGCACCTTCCTAAAATGCACTTATGAATCACTTTTGCATACCTAAGGAAAATCTAAAGATGTCCACTAATCAAATAAAATATATACTGTATAAACTGCAAAAACGCCACGTCTGGTTCTCTTCATTAAAAACATGATCATCCTTTATATGAACTCGTTACTTATTACGTATATTAAATACGTGTTTCATTTTATAATTAACTTAACGCAATGAGGAACTAAGGTAGTTGGCTTGTAGAATCTCATTTTTCAACATGACTTGATAAACCTTTATCACGATAATCGATTATCCTATATTAATAACTACAGTGCGACAAGAGGAGTAGCTTGATAACCCAAAACAGGAAGTTGTTGTAGTTAAGACAGGTAGGAAATTCAAACTTCCGCCTGAGTAAATTGATGAACACACAATAATTATGTACTGTGGTATTCGGTGTAAAACCTACATATATGAATATGAGCAACCGTAAAATACTAATACTATTATTTTTATCTATATTATTTTATTACTATAAATTATATTTGTAAATAATTATTTTGCATATTAAAATTTATTTTACTCGAGAAGATTTTCCAGTCTAAGGTAATACGGTATATAGTCAGAAATGTAAATGTAAATGAGGTTTTTCATAAAGAAAAAATAATTCATTATATTTTTTTAGTTTCAACAAACAGAAATTACTAAGCTGTGCTCAAAGGAAGGTTCCATAGTCCAATAACTGGGACTGCAGAGCGAATAACACTGCCGCAGCCACCTCTACTAGAGAACATGATAGGTCACTTACTCATCCACGTTCTGGACATCGAGCCAAGGTGCTGCACTTTCATATACTTCGCGGTCGGACAACTAACAACTTAGATCTAACATGTGATAAATATACATAGCATAATAATGAATGCCGTTTGGCAGATTTACGTATTCCTTTGTATTTGATAATACGGTAGGAAGTGTTTAATATATGGTCTAAGTGCCGAGCTCATATTTGATCTTTACATATAATCCGATTTATAAAAAGCTATAAGAAAATTCGATTATTTAGATTCTTTTATAACATTATTAAGAAAAATATTTCTCACATATAACAATTCGTTTCATCCTGTTTATTTAACTTTTAACATTTTATCAATTACTTAAAATTATTTTTTCTATTAGAGACGTCAGTGATCAGTAAATTAGCAAATCATTATACATAAATCATTTATGTATTCATTCACGTATGTATCATTATACATAAATCATTTATGTATAATATGTATATTACCTTTTGGCACTCGACTATACCAGAGGGGAAAAGTAATGTAATCGTGTAAAAAAAATGGAAAAAAAATGTTTATCGTTTATTTTTCATTTTTCGGCCTAAAAACCAAAAAAAATTGTTTTTACAAAATTTGTGTCTGTGTGTGTGTGTAACTGTCGTTGTCGTTATCGTCGGCATTAAAGTTTCTTGTTAGCACCATAACTCAACTAAATCGTGTCGGATCGATCGGGTTTTGACTGGTGATCGGGGACGTCTCCCATATGACACCTATTGATTTTGAAATGGATAGAACACACTCTATCATGTTCATGGGTCATGAGAAAGCACAATGGTGGACTATTTGAGATTTTTTTTGTTAGCACGATCATTCAATTAAATCGTATCGGATCGATCGGGTTTCGACTCATTCTGATTAGGGACGTCTATCAGAGGACATCTATTGATTTTGAGGTGGATAGGATACGCCTCACTTGTCCATAAGTCATGAGAAAGCACGATGTAAATGTGTATATTTATTCTGAGATTTTAAACATAAACATTTAACGCGTTGCTGATTTTGCATTGAACGAAAAAAACATATATTTGGCCTGTATTATATACGAATGAATGAGAAAAAAATAATTTCGTTCGAGCACAAACGTATTGATACGGCACTGAAGCAGTTGTCAATGAAAAAAATAAAACTGTCGCATAAAACACATATTCTCCATTTATGTGTTGGTTTATTTTTTCTCGACCACTCAAGTTTGAGATAGAAATGTTCTACGTGTGGAAAAGTCCGTTTTAAAACTGTTTATTTTTATTTCCTACCAAAGACGCCATGGAATTATAATTAGATGACTGTAAAACTGCATAAAAACCATTAATAATAAAGGCTAATATATTTTACATAGTTTTTTACTGCAATATGCATAGATTTATATTAAAAATGTTTGTCACGTCATATTAACAGAATAGAGGGCTAATTTAAATAACTTACTTAGAATTCAATTTTCGAATTTTATACTTTATATGCAATTTACTATATTTACATAGGGTACTTTAGTATTACATTTTATGTATTATCACATATATTTTTTACACAGTAGAATTAAAATCAAGTAACTCATTGTATCTACTACGCGCGTGTTAATTAAATCTGATTACGAACAAATTGCATACTAACTTAATTATTTAAAACAGAGAATTTTAATTATAATATATAACGCAGGTTAATTAATACGTTAGCGTATTTTTTATATTTACGTAAACACATTAAAATAATTAATGCAGTTTTTAATGAATCACGGGAAGTTTTTTATTAGTTAAATTAATTAACTTCTATGTAACAGAACAATTAAAGATAATAAAACATTTACTGCTGCCTGAAGGTTGAAAATAATACAATTAAATGCTCCATTTTAAAGTTCAACCGGAGCATGAACAATACAATCAAAAAAACTAAATACGAAGCAATCTCAAGAATGAAAATGACAATTTCATTCCTTGTATCCGAGAGAACAAAAAGGAAATTCCGGAGAAATACGCGTACGTCTATTATCTTTTTCAATTTAATTAAAACATAAAATAACCATAAGCCTACGTTGATGAAATAATTCGCACACGTCACATTCCTCTTCTAACCGACAATGTCATTAAAATAAAACGTATGCCGTAATCTACGGTTCAAGTAAAGCCATCCTATTCATCTACAATCGTCTATTTTTTATTTCATTTAATATGAAAATTTATAGTGCATTATTAATTTGTTATAAGAATAACAACAAATCCGTAAGTAACTCTAGCAATATATTATGAATACAGCGCGATGAAAAATTTTCACACATTATTCATAATTTTTTTATTAAATGATTTTTTGTAAGAATATAGAACATGTTAACCCTACTTTTTAAGGAGCATTGATTAACGTAGAAATGTTATATGTCTCAGGTGTTCGAGCTGTGTCATTTTAGTATTTTTAAAATTTCACGGAGGTATAGAAACAGCTCATTTAACTGAACAGGAGATAATTGAAGAATTTAAGAAAATTATGGTTTGATATAGTGGCAGATTAAAATTAACTTAAGTTAAATTAATCAATAATGTTGTAATAAACTAACTATTTTAAGATCAGCAGTAAGTAGACTAATCCTAAAAGTTTCTAAAACTAGGTAGGATATAAAATTTTCCTTGACAAAGTAGACCTCAGTCAGTCTGCTGAAAACTACTCAGAAGTTAGTCAAAATATTATATTAAACGCATTGCTTGACTTTTAGAAACGTCAGGTTTAAACAATTACCTCAACCATTCCACAAATTGAAGAATGGTTAAGAGAAATAAGAGATGAGACTTTATAAGGTACTTTTAGTACAAGAATTTAATAAAGATGATCCAGGTCATCGCATCTAAATTTTGGAAAATATAAAATTAAGTTATGACAAGAATCATAACTTAATTTTATATTTTCTAATATGCTTGTTTTTCGAGGTAATTTCTCCCATGAACTGAACAGTATATTGTCGTAATACATATTATGTTGATCTCAAGAAAATCCTCATTGGATTAGAGAATCGCAAAGCCCATATCAAAGCTAGATAAAAGTATGGTCGTCTTTTAAGGAACTACATTTTTCTACATTTCGATTTAGTTCCAGCTGTAATAATTCTTTATCCAAACAGAATGGACCCCCTCCATATTTGGGTGTTGTCTGGTAATTTCTAAACCATATTTTTCCTGGTAGGTGGATAGAACGACGAGGACCAACTGAATAGCTACCACGTCAAACGCCTCATTTGACTTCCTTTAATTTCGTTTTGCAAAAATCACTTAAATAGTTCAAAAGATATTATTGAACGTTCAATACAAAGCGTTTTACATGTGTCGGCCAATATTGTATTGCCAATAGAGGACATTTTGTACATCATCATTTAAAACCAGCAGATGTCATAACCCCTGTGTAGAATATTGAAAATACAATTTTATTTCGTATTTTATTAATACTTTTATTTTCAAATACAACAATATTTCCAACCTTGAACCATCGGTCTTCTTGATGAGTGATTGAATTACGTTAGGTTCGCTGAGTTTTAATATAAATTTAATAATGATATTAATAAATTTAATTATGAGAAAAGAAATTCGAAAATTACAGAAATAAGTAGTTTCTACTCCAACCCACATGCAAATGCCTTATATAATAAGGACTAAACATATTAGGTCAAAATAGCTATTCTCCTGGCTATATGCCAAACGCCGAGCGCTGAATTACATAACAAAATTTGTCGTATTTTTGTCTAACAAAGCCTAGCACTAAAAATACAGTAATTGTTCCAAAACCACCAAGAAAGATGCAAAGTGTCACCTATCTCAGGATATCGTTAACTGCAGACCGGTTTCGACCGGGTCTCTCTATCTTGGGTCTCGTCAGTACAGTGTAAACGAGTATACCTTCGACAGATAAAGCTCATATCTAGTAGACGTTGCTACGTTCCACCGCAGTAGAACGTACCAAACGCCATCTCTTGGTAGTTTCGAACAATCTAAATGGAAGTAAAAACTTGAGATCATCAATATAATGCAAAGTTTTACTACCAGAGGGTAATATTCAAACTACAGAAATAAGGAGTTTATACTCCAACCCGTTTAGTCCTTATTATATAAGGCATTTGCAGATGGGTTGGAGTATAAACTCCTTATTTCTGTAGTTTGAATATTATCCTCTGGTAGTAAAACTTTGCATTATATTGAAAGTTTGAAAATAATAACATGGCCCAAATTTGAAATGTTTCTCACAGTGTATTTTGTACAGAGATTTTGTTATAGAAGGTGTAACATTATATATATATATATATATATATATATATATATATATATATATATATATACGAGGTCTGCCCGGAAAGTATCCGACCTTGTGCTCTAACCTTGTACCTGGGTATGCTATTGTTAAAATGGCTATTCATCATTTAAGAGGCATCTTTATGAATGCCCCTGTCAGGCATCATGGTTCTTCGAGTCTTCAACCGACAACGGTACGCTATTTAGTAGACATTGAATTTTGTACGCGTCGCATTTTACGATGACTGAACGCATTGAACAACGAGTGTGCATTAAACATTACAAAGAACTTACCCGTTTGTATTCAGAAATCATCCACATGATTCGTAAAGTATATGGCGATGAATCCATAAGTGATACATACATTAAATAATGGTTTAATCGATTTGAAAATGGTTGTACATCAGTTGAAAGACATCCTCATTCTGATAGGCCCATAATTGCTATAACTTCTGAAAATATGGAAGGAGGTCTAGTTTTAATTAATCAAGATCGTCATTTAACTGTTCGAGAGGTAGAAAAAACCTCGGATTACCAAAAACTGTTGTTTCGGAAATTCGTAGCAAGATTTGTGGAAAAGTGGAGACTGGCTGCTGCACCACGACAACGCACTTGCCCACGTATCCCAACTTATCCAGCAATTTCTTGTAAAACACGGCATTGTTCAGCTTCGTCAATCCCCAAACAGTGCTGAAATGGCTTCCTGAGATTTCTGGCTGTTCCCCAAATTGAAAAATCGTCTTAAGGGAAGAAGATTCAATGACATGGAGGAAATAAAAATGAACTCGGCGAAGCGGCTGTTAGCTATTCCGAAAGCTGAATACAAGGACTGTTTTCGAAAGTGGGAAGATAGCTGAAAGAAGGTTATGGCTTCAAGAGAAGAGTACTTTGAAGGGGGCATCGTCGCCCTTGATCAGATTTTCTCCCGTGTTTCTCCTGCTGCAGCACAAAGTCAGATACTTTACGACAGACCTCAAATTTTCTTTTATTTTGCGTTATAATGATGTGCAAGGAATAAAAAAGTATCCTATATTAATAATAATGGCATTCTTTCGAACGAGGTATTTGGCAATAAACAATGAAAGGAAATAATTCTGATAATTATGTTGTTTCAGATATCTATCAACAGTTGTCATAATATTGTTTTTAATAATTTGCTGTGAACATTTAACTCTAGAATTTCAATGTATTCATAAAATAATAAATACAGAAAATAAAACGACACTCCTCTCGTAAAATTAATATATAATAATGGGAATATAGTATATAGTTCCGTTTTACTAAAACGGAAAATATATTTCAAAGTATACAAATACAAAGAATGTAACTGATGTGTCATTAACAGAAACCATTTTTCTCTTATGTGATATGAATATCTATACAGTGTTTTCGTAAAGTAATGAATAAGTTCATAAACAATTCAAGAAATAACTTTTGGGAGAAACTCTCAGACCCGTCAAATTTTATTTGTATCTCGACATTTTTTAAAATATAAATAATACATAGAAGGTAATTCGCCTCCTACGCGAATAGGTTAATTATAATAATTATTATTATTATGAGTATATATTAGATAGAAAGAAATGGATAAAAATTATTGTGCAGTTTCAAACTACTAAATTTAATTGCAATGATCATTTAAAAAATCAACTAAATGGAATTTTCAAATTGTACACGTTTGCCTCAAGACAAGGGCACCTGGTAAATATTAAAAAATATACTTTATTCCGTAATACTACTAATTAGTAATAAAATCCGTTAATAATAATATAAATTAATAAACGCGTCTGTTATAATCTATTGCATAACCATTGATAAGTATTTATTGTAAATACGTTAAACAAAAAAAGTGTTTATTGGCAAATAATTTAGCTAATAAATCTAATATTTCATTGATGAGAAAAAATAGAAATCATCTTCTTCTCACCTTGTTATTTTTATTACTGTTGAAATGATTGCTACCATATTATTATTATTATTTACGTGTTATTTATGCATCTTGCCGAAGAGAAAATAATTTGGAACTAACAAGCTGAGATTTAAGCAGATTGATTGTCGAACTTTTTTTTATCGATAAACCTAACATTTCACGCTTTTCTGTTTCACCACGCACCTCTTCAACACGTAATGTTCTTCATTCAGAAATTAAATTTATTATATATTGCTCAATTCGTTAGGCATGGTTTTTTAATCTTGTTAAGGTATCCCCAAAGATAATTGGATCAGTTTGACTTGAAGGTCGAGAATGATCTACAATTTGTATGCATTACATCAGCGAATGTCTTATGTGATCTGTTAAATAAATAATTGGAGAATTCTTTTTTCATGATCATCGCAAATCAACAACATCAACATGATGATATAGTTTATATCTATAACACAAAAACGGCGTCATAGTGTACTCTGTTGATACGTTACATATTAAATAAATCGGACTGAGTTTCCTGACTTCATTCTTATTCATATTCGAAATACCTGAGTAAGTTAAAGTTTATGACGAGTATCCCTGGAATGTAGTTAATTATGAATGCTTCAAATTATCTTGGAAGGTATGAATGCCAATTTTATACCAATCATACATCAACTGCGTTACCGGTTACCTGATATGAAGAGAAAATTCAATCCATATAAGACCGAAACTATAATATGATGACAAAGCTATACAGTGCTTTTACTCATGTTTACAAACCATTACACTACTACATGTTACACTACTAATATTAACTAACTAAAATTATTTACTCAAAAATTAAACACTATTAACTAACTAAAACTAAGTACCACAAACTTAGTGCATTCCAAGTTGCGGAGTAATGAAATATAACATCAGAACTCAGAACGACTCGAATAGCTATCATGTATAATTTCAAAGAACCATATGTACTTGTACTGATTTAATGTGTTTAAACTAAAGAAATTATAGAATAACCGAATAAAACCAACTATTATTATAGTACATTTACGACTAAATTTTAAAGTTAAAAACGAAAATTTAAGTTTTTGCGATGAATTAAATATCATCAACCAAATGCAAAGTCTTCTTATGCAGTCCCATTTATAGTTTACGAAGGCGCCATATTCAATATTTTCATAAGGGAATTCGATCATAGAGTGTTCTATATATGACTATAGAGAAAATTTTTATGTTCCTCCGACATTTTGCATTCCACTTACATGAGCCAAAACCAAAATATGAGCCTCTAAAATTAAAACTACACAGTCGAGTATTAAAACCCTTGGAACTATCTACTAGAATTTATGTTATTACCTAATATGTTGATTTTACTTCCACTTACCATAAAGTCAACATAAGCAGTTTTTGTCAAAAACTATTTAGTTAGAATGTAGTAAAAATTACCTTGGATTCAAAAGTGAAAAAAGAAAAAGTCAATTTAGAAACAACATAATAATTATTAAAAAGAAAATAAAAGGTCACGTAGCTTCTAAACATCATATAATAGCTAAAAGAGTATATTGTAAAAATAAGATGGCTGCTACTGTTATGGAGAATTAAAACCAAACAAGAAATATGTATCGTACCTGACATGAAATCAAATTCTAAAATAAACTACGCAGAAACAGTGGCGGATTTACCAGAAGGCTGAGTAGGCTGGAGCCTAGGGCGGCAGATTTTAGGCGCGACAAATTTGGGGCCAAAGTGTGTGAATTGTCATAATCAACCCTTAGAGAAGAATCCCTTTTTTGGAAAAAAATTATCCTAGTGATATAAAGACTGATTTAGTTCAAGAATGCATACACCTTCAATGTCACCTTTCTTCTGAAAGAATTTTGGTGAAACCAGATTCTGGATCATTGGAAAGTCTATCTTCGTTCCTGCGAAAACAGAATTTGCAAAACGTTTATCCGAACTTGGATATAGCAGTTCGCATGGCTCTATGTACACCAGCGACAAATTGGTTGGGTGAGAGAAGCTTTTCTTGCTTAAAACGGGTGAAAAGTTATCTAAGATCTACCTTAAGCCAAGAACAGCTAAACGCCTTAACTCTTTTGTGCATTGAGTCAGAACTAATGAACAAGATTTCATATAACGAGATAATTGATGATTTTGCTAATAGAAAATCGCGCAGAAAGTTACTGTAAGACTTCCATCACTTAATTATATTGTCACAAACGCCTCGAGCGATCCCGAACGCCGGGAATATTCGAAACCATCAAGAGCGTGTGGAGTTGACTTCCAGTGCGTTCTATACTAGAAGGTTCGCCAAAGTTCTATATTTAGAAACGTCTGGAGAGACGTCCTACTGCCTATACAAGAATTGTGTCATCCAGCCAGGAGTTAGTTAAATTTGGACCGCGATAGTGAGCGATACGGTGCGAAGAAAGTGACATTGTGTAGTACAGTGCAAAAATTAGTTTATAAAGTTAAAGTAGAAAGAAAGTTAGTTAGTTAGTTAGTTAGTTGGACTTGTAAGTAGTTGATTTGTAAATAAGTGTTTGAAATAAAGAACTTTCTAGTAAATTCGTTACAATATGTTGTTTTTATTCTGTAAGTAAGCGCAATGAAAGTTCATAGCAACAAAATACAAACAAGCGTTAAATTTGTCAGTTTTTCAGTTAAATTTAGAGGCTATTGTCTAGGACCCTCTTTTTTAAATATTTAGCGGTTACTTATAATGACTTTCTATGGAAATAATATGTTTTGTCCAATCAGAATGGATAATTGAGGCGTTAAAAATTGTTAACGGCATAAGTTACATAATTACCCCTATTAAGACATACCTTACACCACCTTATTAGTGAGTACATGATGAACTTTTATTAACTCAGAAATATACCCAAAAACTATTTCTTGTGCAATCTTAACTAAACCGTTGGGTTGTAAAAATAATCTAGGAACTGACACATCGATTTCCTAGTTCACAATCTATTGATTACGGGAAAAAGGTGATGTAATTAGGGCGATAGTGCACAAAACATAAAGTTACAATTTCATTGATAACAAAAATTGTAATTAATATGATTGTGAACTAAGGTATCGAATGGCAGAGGTCGTTAGGAGCGGCAACATTTGGATAGCCTACTGGCGGAAAAAGTGTAAATCCGCCACTGGGCAGAAGCAACAGTAAACACTATCAATGAAGCAATCAAAAATATAGGATATCAATGTTAAAAATCATAATATTCACCTCATAAATTAGACAATCTCCAAATTTTCAAGACAAATTTATCAAGGTGGGGGGTGTATACATTGAGACAATGTAGACAACATCCATTCCCACCGACACTGGTAATACCAACGCTTGGAATCGATCTAAGACCACGATGATTGATAGCTAATCGCATTTGCCCATATAACACGCTCTAACTAATTTCACTGATGAACTTAAGAGATTCTTTGTTAAGTATAAACACATTCGATAAATTTTAGGTTTTGTCTACGGATTTCGAAACCACAATCTGCAATAATATCACAAAAAACGTGAATTTAAGCAGTACTATATTACAAAGAACTTCAAATTGAACAACAATCAAATATTATTTTAACAAATGCAGTTAATACAGCAGTAAATATATAATAGTAAATGCAGGTAATAAAGTACGGTAAATTTTATTTATCATTTAGAAATTTTGGTGCTTTCGCAAATACGAAAATCTCGGAGGTAACTCAGCTAGCGTAGGCTAACAAATTTAAATATTTGAAATTTTAATTAAAAATTAACTCATTAAAGCTCATGTTTTCCACAAAAAAAAAACAATTCAAAAGTACTACCAGTATAAATATGTAACTTGCATAAAACATATATAGATTATCCCAAAATGTATGTATATACAACTAGCTTAAAATATGTGAAAAACTGTAAATAGGTAATTCAATTTTAAGTTTAAGTTATGAAAAAGTTGATTATATTGTCTGTACAATTAAATATGTATGTCTTATTTCACCCTCTATATTTGGCTTTAAGTACTATCAAAGTATGTATACAAAGACACAGGTATACTTTGCCTGCATTCATATGTGAAATCAGTAATTTGATTCCATTGGACGGGAAATTTAAGCCTTCTTTCGTAACAATACAAGGGGAGGATTAATAGGATTACAACTAATTTCAATCATTGCCTAATGATGTCAACATGGTTGTCGAAAGTCTGTCGAGCAAATGATGCAAACTTTGTTGGGGAAACCTGGATGTAGCGACATATAATCTTTCGGGGTTCACCAAAAACTGATCTCGTATTTTTGTCGCAACATCAACAGTTTCACCCCTCCCTCGAGACCTCCTTTATTAGTTTTTCTTTTTTCAATAAGATTATGAGCCTTCGAATATAAAACCTCAAAAAGACTCAATGATAGAGTGCTATCCATGTATAAATTTTATTTATTTGTATAAAAATAAAACTAGTATTGTTAAATGAGCTAATTTTCATTATAGCACCATTCCATTAGGCTATAAATCTGAAATGTTTTTCGACAATTTATGGCGCTTTATGATTTTAATGTTGGCAGTTCCTAAGCTTTTAATCATTTTCTTGTTAAGCCCTAAACATTTTAATAAAAGAGGGTCGGATAAAGGAATGCGTCGTGTCGTGCACTTCCTTGTTATCACCCAAGGCGAGACAGTCGTCTGCCCAAACTTCGCCCATCCACAAAAACAATTAGCCAAGTCATAGTCACCTGATAGTACCCGGCTCCATTAAGGGGTTATAAAACGACTACTATAAGTTCCCGAACAGGAACTTTATTACTCGTGTGATCGTGTGCGCCAGTTTGTCATAATATACTAGATAAGTCCGTACTTTAATTTGAGGCCAACGAGTCGCCGTTGTATCATTCCATGAGTCATGTGTATTAGAAATGATAATTAGTTACTTCCAATAAGTAGAAATATATAATAAAATACTCTTAGAAAATGCTCTTAAAATATACATAGTACAGTTATGGTTAAATTATGGTATTTGGCAATAAATTTATACTTGAGTTTGTGCACTTGAGTGTGAACTTCAACACCAGTAATCATATCATTTTATGTCAATTATATAATTTCCTCTACATTTCCATATTTTCGTGTATCAATAAAATTAACAGTTTTTGTAAAAATTAATTGGTTAATCAAATCGTACTTTATTAATATTGATTAAAAATGTATGTTACCTGCAATTCGAAGAGTTGTATATATCGCTACAATTGGACGATACTTATCACAATGCTTATATTATGTTCCCGCAATTGGAAAAATGTGCATTATTGTCGTCGCATCGGTGTTAATAATCATAATAATTTCCACACGTAAATTTGGAAATAGGATTAGTATCGAATAAGACGCTTAAAATTAAATAATTGTGTATAAAATAGTAATTTAAATTAAATTTATATTATGGATAAATAGATACATACATTGGTGCACAGATAAATTGGAATGGAACAACGAAATGTTCAACGATAATTAAATGTAATGTTAAATTGTACAAAATTGTACAATTAAAATATAATTACTCTCATTAGTTTTACAGCCCTAGGGGCATTAAGATTCCAAGTTTCCCTCGCCAACTATAACGATCTAATGCCGTTTTTTCCAATTTACTACTCCAATTTTTCTAGCATCTTAACATCAGTCATTGATCATTCCATCTTAATCCTGTATGGCCCAAATTAAAAAAACTATTTAATATTTTGGTTTTTTTTTCGATTTTGCATATAATATGTTTGAAAGTAATATTTTTCATAGAAATTACTAGTAAGTTAACCCCTCATTTTTGGGAGGTATGTAACTTTCAAGTAACATTGAACGTCAAAGATTCTCAGTATTTTATTCAGTATGAAATTTGGATCGTCATTATCGTTGAAATGTAGTTTGGCTTTCATTTCTTCTGAACCATTTCTGCTCGTTGTTTCTGAAGTCTTTGATATCTGGGTTTCTCTTTGCTAAATCATTCATGGTTCGGCGTTCGTGGTAAACCATAAATAGACATAATAAAAGTAATAGATATAAATCCTTGTAATTCCTCGATTGTTAGGGAAATATATTTATTCACATCACACTGAAGAGCATAGAAGTTATTTTGCTCTGCAATGTCTTCTAGTACAGTTCTATCTACCAACTTTTCAAAGTATCTTAGAGGGCTACCTGGTGTGTCTGGTTGAGTTTCTGGCAAGCTATTTTTCCAAGCCAAAAACTGATTTCTTTTTCGCTGATGGGTTCATTTCATTTCTGTGAATTTTTGTTTTATTAATTTTTCCATGAATAAATTGGGGTAGAGGGATGTCGTCCTCAGGGTCCCAAAGGGTCTCACGGTTCTGAGGATAATTATCTTTATTTTCTGATACAAGCACATCTTCTGCAACTTCTGAATGTTCTTCGTCTGTACTGCTTTGAACCTCTAACTTCAGTAACTCTGTATTGTTGCTAATGTTGTTCATTACACATAGTTGCTAACAACTCCCCCTTATCATTAGTAGTATCACTTAAAGCCCTTCAGCCTAATTCATTTGTATGGCTGCAATTCAAAATCATTTTTATACGCCTTATAGCCCACCATAACATAGACGTAACATACCGGTTTGCTAAAGTAATTGGCCTTATATTATAATTTCCACAAGAGTGCTACAATATTTAAAGTCTGTAAACCTTATACAACACAGTAACAATTTTGTTTACAAATTATTTAATGTTTTACACAAAATAAAATTAAAATAAGTCACATTTATGTGTTATACGCCATCTTGGTAGCCAACAAATCTAGAAATGATATTATTTTCAGCATTAATCTTCAAATGGTGCTGAAATACTATTAAATGCAGTTCCATAGCGTTACTTTCAAGTAACACTGGGCTATAAAGGGGAATGTACCTATAATTTCCTATAATGTAAAATGTATTATGTTACTTTGAAGTTACATACGACCATAGAGGGTTAACATCGGACTTCTTGCAGTCTGGCAATAAAACATAGTTTCTTCTCAAAAGCCTACTCTAGGTATGCGTATACTAGACATGCTTAGTAATGGGAGTGCATTTATACTATTATGGAATAATTTAAGTAAACATGAGGAGCTAGTAAGCACCGTTCTAGAGTTCAATAAGTGGATATCGAACCTTTGTATAGAAGCAAATTATGATCGTAACCTTTTACTAGATAATAATTGTCTATGCGAAATTATAGAAGAAATACTTTAAGAAACACCGTTCAATATTTTCAAATTGATTACTATGATTTAGCTATGGGGAACACCAAATAGGGTTACAATATTCTAATTTTGAATGAACTAACGCAAAATATAAACATTTTAAAGTAGCCGTGTTATGAAATGATGCGCATTAAGAGTCACATGATTTATATGCCTACAGAACAATAATTTATCATCAAAGTACATACCTAAGATCCCTAATATTTTCGGAACTTGTTAAAACTGTACCACTAAGAGAATAATCAAATATTAGTGGTTTCTTCTTTAAAGTATAGGAGCAAATTTACATTTATCTATGTTTATTGATAGTTTATTCTCTGAACATGATGAATGACATATATCGATGAATTTTTGCAATCCCAGTTAATCATTTAAGCAGGTTATGTTTAAAAACCTCATCTTTTTACCGAAGTCATCGGTAAAAAGATGATGTAACAAGCAATACAAACAAATCGTTAGATCACAAGAATTAAAAAGAGACAAATCGTTAATAAATAAGATAAGGAATAATGGTCCTAAATTTAAACTTTGAGATACTTCAAAGGAGTAGATACCTCTACAGTAAGGCTGGAAAGCTTAGAAGGTCTCGAGAAATCTTAGATGATCTCATCTACTTGAAGGTCTCGGATTTAAACATTGATGTACTAAACAAAAATGTACGTTTGGATATATATTATTTTACGAAGTGAAGAAGATTACTACTGAATCCATATAATTCTAATTTTGAAATTAATATATTATGATTCATCTTATCAACGGATATCGAATAATCAGTATATACCCTATATACCTAATACAAAAAAAAATGTTTAATTTCTTCACAATATTTACAGTACCTACCGTTGATTATAAATTACATAGACAAATTTTATATGAACTATTGAGGGAATCAATTTAAATATATTTTATATTTAGAATAAAATGTTGTAGATTGGTAACTATTAGAGTTTCGTTTACTGAAAAGTTAACTACTAGGGGATAACCACCAAACTGAAAAGGATAGTATAATTTTATTGACTTGAGGAGGATAAAACCAATTACAATTTGTATTAACAATAAGAAGAAAATCTAATACAAAATTATTATGGTTTGATTATCTTTGCGTTAGCGTTTTATATATCGATAAAATGTAAATATAATTTAATTAATGTATGTACTAAGTGGCGATACAAAAGTTTGAGCTGTGAATATTTTACTGTCAATAAAACCCCAGATCTTGATATCTAATTAATATTTAAGTCATAGTTAATATTTAGTGTTGCAATTTCAGGTTCGACTGTATTTCATCTTATATATAATATTAATTGAACCTGATCGTACTGTTACTGTTAACGACGACATCCTATCATTCCAGCCTATATACTTCAATTTATCTTGACGCTGACTATGTGCTCCATGAACCTAATGAAGATTCTCTTCAAACATGCAGCTATACTACATATATGTACTAAACCATTCAATAAAATAGTCGTTTTGCTAAAAGCAAAACAATCTTTAAAGGGTTAATGGATAAAATGATTTGGAGCTTATGAAGAAACGAATTTAAATTGAAATGGTAAATATCAGCTCGGAAATTATTGGACATTCAATATAACTAAACGGTTTTAAGATTTCAAAACCATTTAATAAAAAACAATGTTTGTTTAAAAAATAAATTCGACATGTTTCAGAGCTTTTCAAAAATCATTTAATAAAATAATTACACAGCCACACAAAAAAAATTCTGATCTGGGGGTCTAATTATGTTTATTATATGTTTTTGGGGTCGCTGAATACGAATCCGAGGTCTGTTTACCCCATCACATCAGGATTTTGTCATAACCTCAAAGAATCCATAATTTCAGCTATTATTCGGAAATCCTTTACATAGGTCTTTTGAAGAGAAAATAACTCGATACAGCTCAAAAAAAGAGAACAATTAAAATATATGCCTTTTATCCGCAGCTTTACCAAACAGCCCGTTTAAGGGCTACATGATTGTACAACACCCGATCGTGCAACCTACCCGCCGTGCACATCGGGTAACGCCAATGCCGACGGTACAAAAAACTAACATTAGTTGAATAAACGTAAAAATATAGAGTTTCTCAGGGTGAAGGTGTTATTAGGACACAACAGTATGTTTCGGGTGCTTGAGACAAAACAAAACTTGTGCGAGAAAAGGTGCAATGACCCAAGCAAAGAGTTATGCAGTTATTAGAATAACGTACATTTCAAGTTAAGTGTCTGCCATACGTGGTTATTGGAGTTCATAGATTTTTGGTTTAGTAGATTATGGAGTTATGGGGTTTAAGAGCTTGGGTTTCAGATTACAACTTCATTCTTAAGGTTATATGCGTTTAATAGCTGCTTAAATTGTGCGTTTTTAGAGGTTATGGCAAAATTCTGATGTGATGGAGTTAGACAGACCTCTGATTCGTATTCAGCGACTCCAAAAACGTGTAGTGAACATGGTGAGACCCCCAGATCAGAAAAAAAGTTGTGTGACTGTGTTATTAATATTGTAAGCAGCTTTATTACCATGCTGTATAATACATTTGTTTAATTTGTTTAATTCAATAAAACCGCATACAAATTAAAATAAATTGAGTAAAAGAAATTCTCCTAAATATAAAGAAACCTGATTGTAAGTAATTCCATAGCACGTATACTTATAACTACCAACAATTATTATTCTAGCCACACATAACTGTGTATCAGTTTTGATTAGCCTGAACTATATAATTTGTTAATTACTTAATGTAAATGGGATTGCGATGAGCGCTGCTATAGCGAAGTTAAACTAGTTATTCAAATTTTCCTTTGATGCAATAAAGTGTCATCACTTATAAGTATTAAAGGTACTGGATCAAACCGTAAAAGTAGTCAATTTTAATATTAATTGTAGGCATGTTTATCTCGTGTTTAAATTAACTTAAAGTTAATTTGCATCACTAATGTTAGAGTTAAATTAATTTGACGGCAATAATGTAAATTAGAAGTTGCTTACGAAGAAGGCGGATACCAGACGTCAAATGCCTTACGGCCATTAAATAAAACCCCAAGAATAAACGAGATTTTCATATTTTATAACAATGAATACTCGAATTAAATTGAATTGCTTTTTATTTGACATAAGATACTGCGGTTGGCCACGGTTCGTCAACCTCACATCATTCTACGTCGGAATAAAAAAAAAGGTAGGAATAACGTGCATGTCTATTTATCCACTTTTCTTTGTGTTTTTAGTGTGCTTCGACTTATTAGATTCTTACCGTAATACCTACAGTGAGAGAGAGACATTGAAGAGGCTGGTGTAAAACAGATCACAAAAAGTTGTGACAAATCGAATTTGATAAATTACAATTATGGCTGTTTACTACGTCAACGCTCACAATACTTGCTGTTCATAGATGTTGGGTGGAACTTATATTTTTTAATACAAATTTATGAATAATTTGATTTTTATATAGACAGGAATCTATTTAATAAAGTAAAGCATTCTAGAAACAAATATTTTATAAATATCAATCAAATCTGTCAAATTTATTTATCGACATTTGCTTAAATTGGATATTGTAATTAATACATTCTGTTCCAATTACATCTAATTGGTTTATGAGAATCAACAGTTTAAAAAAATATTTAAATACACAGAAATTGAGTTCCTTCCCATAAAGCGTCAAGCTACGAAGGAGATAGTTATACATAAAGACAAGGACAAACATACCCATGCTCAGAGAGAGATGCTAAACTCCTCCCTTTAGGACTCGAACCCAAATACATAAAACACCCCAACGCTGAACCACTTCTATCAGTCCGGATCTCCGGACCACATGACATTGTCGCAGTCTCAAGCACGAATGATATTGTCGCAACCACTTCGTGCCCACCGTATTAAACTTCTTGCCTAAATATACTTTTTAATTATTTACCAGTTTGTGCTGACTTCGATGAACTTCTCATTGTAATTAGTTACAATAGCGAATATATTGATCATTTTCGATAACAGATAATTTATAATTCTTAATAAGGGCAGAATACACAAAGAGTTTCACACTATAAAAGTATGTCAAAGTGTGTTAAAAGTAAGTGGGTTAATTTTTTATGGAATTTAAGGAAATTTAGGTTTTGTTTACAGAAAACAAAATTTCCTTCATAGTGTCCATTAATAAGACAATGATAATTTGTTGATGAAATAGGTGTATCATTCTTTAAGAGGCTTGTAATTTAACAAATGACAGAGGATGAGAAGCTTGAAGTCAATACACAATCACCTAACGTGTTACAACTAAGGCTAGAATTCCTCAAGAGACTTACAGATAATACACGCTCACCTATAGTGCCACCAACTAACGACCCTCAAATAATTCAAGATTATATAACCAACAGGTTAATATTTAACTTTAGAAGATGAGGAATTTATTTATATTCTGCAGCAATCTTATATTATCTTCTTACAAAATATAATCACAAAACACAACATATGAGTGTTACAATTTTGATCAAATTTTAAGAAAAATAACCGTGTAGTGAGACAACAATTTACTTCTTAGACTTCTACAGAGTTTAACATAACATGGATGATCGCAATGTCATAAGATTTGAAAATGCACTAATATAGAAACTCTCTATGATCCCAATTTTTGAAACAAAACCTGACAACTTCGAGGTTCTACAGCAAAAAATAATACATGAAACCGGATATAATTTAGATAAGATGGGTTGTGAAAAAAAACTGTAACCAATTTGCACCATTACAATGTAATGATAGTAAGTTTTTATTGTCTTTAAAGGTAATTTTAAAATTTCAGAAAACGAAGTGTGCGTTGTACTCCTCTCGATCCCTTTCAAATGGTGTGTCACTCCTTTATACTTCACCTTTAAATATATTTACACTTCAAAAAATGGGGCATTCCCCAAGGTAAATATAACTAAAGGCATTAATTACGTCCTTGCGTGTTGGCAACGAAAACTTAAAATTTATTCGAGTTGATTTTATTCCGATTAAAGCTCCCACCCTGTATTAATATAGTGTTAGTAAATTAGATAGTCAAACAAATCAGATTGCATAATTATTGAAATAATGGACCATCTGTAATTATCAAATCTGCCCACAGTGAATGGCTGTTTCAGTGGTGTTATCCTCAAATAACTCCGCGGTAGCTTAGATACCGACCGTATCCTTCAGATATTCGAATCGATATAGGTACAGTGCTTCAGTACAATTTAAATATTCCGTCGTTTTTGACCGAATATATCTTATATAAATGCATACATGCTATATGCATTATTATAACTTACATAATTATTCATACAGTGCCGGCACTAATGAGGTATCCAAGTGGGCAGCTCTAACAATTATTTACGAGAGATTTCTAATTTTTAAAATACTAGGAATTTAATATATTAGGATTGTAGATGGCTGATTATATTAGTTTGATAATAGTTAATTTTATTTTGCTGAAGACAAAAAACAAAAGTTTATTTCTTTTTTCGTCCTTTACCTCTGGATCCCGGGATAACCCTAGGATCAGCTATAAAAAATTCTGATATAACACGGTTTAATTTAGTTGTATTTGTATTGGGAGTTGCCATTAAAAAAATATCGATGACGTCGTACCTTCTACATGAATCACCCGTATGTATTAATTATATTTTAGAAAATATGACTAAATGAAACTAAAAATAAAATTTCACGGTCCGAGAGAGTTACCAAAAATTATTCCTTAAATTTTTACCAAATTTATTCATTACTTTACGAACGCCCTATATAATAATCTATGAAGTATAATTCAAACGAATTTACTACAAATACACAAATAATTACCACAGATAATGTCATTACCTGTATTAACAAAAATTACACACTACAAAGGTAAACTAATAATGATGGAGTACACAATATACACAGAAAATAAGAACTTAGTACTCCGCTACACCCACTGTACCACCTGCAATACATTCGAGAAAACTAAAAGTGAAATTTGAATAAATATTGAAATTCGAAGGATGGTACAAGAAAGCGACAAAGAAAGGCTAAATTCTAAAATAAGAAATAAATTATATTCTTTAAATGTCAACCTTCAGAAAAACCATCGGGTTTAACAAAAATAAAAGGAGAAAGTGATCAGAATTCAACTCACTAAGACGGAAGAAGAAAGTGGACTAAAGCAGTTTCAACGTTAATTACCACAAAAAAAACTCTTCGGTAGACATTGAGCTTGAAATACGTCATTTATCATAAAAGAAAATCATTATCATGATCAATTATCATGAAAATCAAATATTTTCATTATCATAAAAACCAAAATTTCTGATAAACTATCAACATTATAATATTTTTGCATTTGAAATAAACATTTAATTAACTAGCTTTTACTGATTGTAATCTAACTTATAATTAGTACACAAGCTTATTGTTAGTGCATAGGCATAAATACTCATTTCACCATTATGGATATTAAACATTTATCAAGTTATAAATCAACAAATTTAATATAAAACTACATATACTATTCATTTCATCACTATTTGCCAAATAAAGAATTCTCTTATCTTGCCGATAAACGGAACAGTCTACCTCAGCCTAGCCATAAAAACAAGTCACGGTATGTTTTGATATTTTTTATTTGGCAAATAGCGGTGAAATAAACTATAACTGTTGTATTGTATTTGATTTTATTCAAGAAGTACATTTTAGATGAAGAAAATCAATGATTTCCCTCACTGTCGCATTTTTTTTTTTTTTTGGTAAATTATACTTTATTTATATTATTTGTATAATGCTCTTAAAAACGTCCCGAAATAAATGTCAAATATTCGCTATAGAATTTGGACTCAAATTACATTAAAATAATTAGTAATAATGCTAATTAATATTACTTAGATAAAAATAATTAATAACAAATTGACCTACGTTTTTGTTCCTAAATAGTCAATATTGTAATTATTAATTAATAATCTGGCTGCATAAAGTAGGTATAATTCTTTATTCGTAGGATTATTCGCATCTCCCATGAGATTTCGCGTGAGAGATATGACTTTTATTATTAAATTATTCTTCAACTAGTTCAATTCGTGTTTGCAGGTGGTATGGTATGGCTCGAAATAAGTGTTCAATTTGGATCATATTTTATTTATTGATATCGACATTTATGTGGTGGAGAAGAAGATACGTGTATGACTGTACCCCTTAGAAAACCACTATAACCGTAAGAGCGCACGTGGAATATTTGAAAATTCTGTACAAAAGGATGCTGCAATTAACAGTAGTGTGGTATCATGTACAAATAACGCGTTTTCGTCATTATTTAGTTGATTACCGAACATCATTCGAGTAAGATGCCTCGAAAGTGTGTGAATAATCCAGATAGTTTCTGTTACGTTTGAGGTAAGGTGATTTTTGCGTCTCAGAAGCGCTCCATTACTCCAATGGTAAAAAAGGCGTATCATCTGAATTTCGGCTGTAACATAGGCGATCAGGACAAGATCTGGGCCCCACACATCTGCTATAATGTATGTGCTTCAGGTCTGCGAAACTGGTTAAATCGTAAAAAGCGATCCATGCCCTTCGCTGTCCCAATGATCTGGAGAGAACCGAAACCAAGGGTTTTTGTTGGACCACAGACGCGAAATATGTTAAAAGACGCACATTTTGAGAGCACTTTAACAGATACTGAAAAAAATGCTTGGAATGATTTTCGTTTGGTGGTCATTAATTTCTTAGGTAACAACAGGGCTGACAATTATGTTACCCTTGTCGAAAATATGTTGTTATCATATGAGGAAATGGGTACCAATATGTCGTTGAAGATACATTTTCTACATTCGCATTTGGACTTCTTTCCAGACAACTGCGGAGCTGTAAGTGATGAGCACGGCGAACATTTTCATCAGGAGATAGCAACAATGGAGAAGAGGTACCAGGGAAAATGGAATCCTTCCATACTCGCAGACTACTGCTGGATCCTTCTTATAGATGCTGCAGAAACATTTTACAAGATAACAGCAAAAAGACGGCGTACCGAGAGACATTAAAACATAAATATAAGTATTTTTTTATTATGTAGTTTAAAATAAAGAACATAGATACGTCCTTGATAATTTCTAATTTTTTAGTTTAATTGTTATTTTCATAATCAGCATCCCAAAATTCATTGGATAACTAACTTTGCATAAAATATACAACATATAAGTTATATAAAATTTGTTGTCCAGTGTAATAGACCATTATTGGGAATTAATCTAACAAATAATTTGATTACAAATATCCATAATTAATTGAATGTTTAATATATCGTTCTCAAATAATTTTCTTTGATACTTTACATACTGGAGTAGGTTAAAACCTTTGGTGTGAAGATAACACTGACTTAGTTTTCCACAAAACACTGTACACTACACTCGACACGCGTTTCGAAAACAAAATTGGTATCATTTAGAGATAATTAAAACTCATTAATTAAAGATCAGAGTTTTCATCACTTCCAGATGATGCCAACTTTGTTGGCGAAACGCACGTCAAGTGTAGTGTATAGTGTTTTGGTGCTTTGTGAAAAACTAAGTTAGTGTTGTTAGCAACTTTACCACCCCGGTTACGAAAAGAATTACATTTTCAAATTTCTGTCAGTTTCGTAATAGAAAATAAAATTAGAAAAAAATTTCTTCATTCAATTAATATATTGTAGAAATGAATATATCAAAAAGTATTTAAATATAACTGTTTATTTTATTCCACGTTGCTCGGCGAAAAGAAAATGAAGCAATAAATATTAAACAAATGCAAAACGGTTCAGTTGTTTAAATATTAACAATTAAATAGCAGACAATCATCAATTACAAGGCTGTAATGTATGTTATAATTTACTTTGCTTCAATATTATTTCTGTGGATATATCATCATTATTACTGTGGATCTCACTAATAAAATATAGAACCTAAGATATGATTTATCACTTCTCATTTATATGCATTTGTATATGCAAATATAGTATCCTAGTTTAGCTCCTTATGTATATGTCATCTGTACTTCATATCTGAGGTTTATTAATCGCCCATACCTCAAAATTAACAAAATTTGTAGTTTCGCTAATAATGAATTAATAGAACTATGTCCGTAAAAAGTACTTAATCAGTAACTTAAAGAATAACGAGATGATGAACTACCACAACACTACGGGATAACATACGTTGATATAAACTCAATTAACTAAAAAGAATATATAGTCGAATGAAATATATAGTCGATGAAGCGACTACATATTTTTTAAATATGTTTTTGATGTAACACATAGATAATCTTTTTTCTTTTAATATTTTACAATACTTTATAAACTGGTTCATAACAGTTTTTGAAGAATAATAATTATCTAATTATGGTAAGCCATAACTGTATCATGTTTATATTGAATAAATAAAGGTCATATAAATGCATACTCTTATAACAAATAAACTGTTCTCTCTGTGTAACGTCAGGAAAATTTCAGTCACCTCACAACTTTGGCAATAACTTAAAGTAGTGTTCAACCTTAATATTTCAATGCAATTTCGTCCAAATCAAATATTCACGCTGTATAACTCACAGACTAGTTGCACCGAAGTTAACTATAGATAAAGATTATTAAAAATGCGATATTACTTGCATTAACGTAATTAAACAAATGTATCAGCATATTTATCGACGCTAATCTTTATTGCAATACACTAACCATATTACTAAAATAAATTATCTTGCAGGTTACGTAACGTTGACGTAAGTTAAAATTTTTATACAGGGTCTTTCAATAAGGACACTCGATTTTTAAACGTAAATAAGCAAGTTTTGCGTGAGACATAAACTATTTTTTTTATTTGAAAGAATGTATTATGGCATTAAGTATGGTGTATAACGTCGTTCAAGTATCCCCCGTGGTTTTGCTTGGTGACACGTATTCGGGAGGTCCAATTTTCGATGACTGTCGCATAAATCTGACTGAATTTGCTGGACGACGTTTGTTATGTTGGCTTTGAGGACATCAATTGTTTGCGGTTTATTTGCATAGACCTGCAATTTAAGATGCAAAGAAAGAAGTCTATAGGTGTTAAATCACACGATTTAGGCGACCGGTTCTTCTCGCCTCTGCGCGAAATAACCATGCCCTCAAATCGCTCGTGCAGAATGTCCATCGTGGCATGCGCTGTGTGGTACGCAGAACCGTCCTGTTGGAACCACATGTCGTCGGAATCCATATCATCCAGTTTAGGCTACAAGAGGTTGCTTATCATCGATTTATAACGCTCGTCGCTGACGGTTATGGCAATTCCAGTTTCGTTTTGGAAGAACTACGGACTGATGCTGGTGTATCTCGTTTGGATGGATCGTTTGCGTCCCAAATCTGAAAATTTTGCTGGTTCACATATCCGTTCATTCAAAAATAGGCCTCGTCGCTAAAGATAATTTTTTTTAATAAATATGGGTCAAGCTTCAACTGTTCCAGAGCGAACACACGACGTTGTCTATGGTCGTTTACCTTAAGTTGCTGGGTTTGTTAGATTTTATACGAGTACAGACCGAAGTACAGAAGCTAAATTCGCCAAGTTGAAGTCACAGAAAGACCAAGTTCTTGTGAACGAAGGGAAACTGACTCGGGTTTTCCCGTACATTCCGACGCACAGCAGCTATGCTTTCAGCAAACCTTCTGTTTGGGTGACGTACGGGTGTTGGCTCATTATTTATCAAACCGGTTAACATAAATTTGGCCACCAAACGTCGAACAGTCGACTCGGCGGAGCGATTGTGGGGAGGACAAAAATCGAGTAATGCGCGAAACGTTTCTTGAACGGAGTACTAATTTTTAAAATAAAATTTGATCATTTGCACACATTGTTGAACACCATAAGCTTCTATGGTGATTTACCATATACTACTGCCTATCAAATTCATAACGAATTTGACAGATGTTGCTGCAGCAATATAGCTGCTATGACCTAACAAATTTCGAGCGTCCCCATTAAAGGACCCTTTATGAACATTAGAAAGCAAATTAATATATCCATCATAAAACAAATATTTTCATGTGTATTAACGTGACATTCCATACTACGGGTTTAACAGAATACGTGGTTTAACGCTGAAAACTGCACCAGGAGTTGCAGCATGAATTAAAATTCTTCAGATAGTATTTACAATTTGCAATGTGTAGAGCAGAAGAAATTACCTGAACGACTATAATTGAGACCGCTAAGTTTAACATGCTTTTAGTGGCCTCCGGTCACAACTCAAATATATCATTACATTAATTGGGAGGGTATTTGATAATTACACCCCTGTAATTATAATAATTTCAGATTTTATTCAAAATATGGTGAGGTGAAACGAATGCCACTTATAAGACAGTTTCTAATTACTTTAAAATAAAGAATGTTTAAATATTCAATAATAGCATGTAATTTTAAGTGTAATTATACCTCGCACAACTGCCACTGTAAGAAAACAGCAACAATGCGGTAAGCTGCAAACGTACAATCGTACGTAATTAAAGAAGAAACACCCGCACCTCGATGCTCAGATGGCAGAACAAATACCGTATATTTATGGAGATAGTCTTGAAATATGACCGCTTGAAGACCATTCCTAATTGTTACACATGATGCCCATGAAAATATTGTGTTTCAAATACGAGAAACAACATTCGGATATATTCTCTTGTTCCATTTAATGTTCAATTAACTCATTTTATGATTTATTCTTGTTCAATTTAAATAAAACAGTTCGTCTTTTAAGAAATATATTTTGGGGAAGTCATCAGCCCCGGATCTAGGGGGGGGGGGGCAACCTAGGGTCAAGGCCGGTGTGCCTGCCCCGTGGCAATTTAAGGGGGCATCAGATTCATATGTTTGAAAAAAACTTGTTTCACTACAACGCCTACTATCCAGATGTATCATACTATCGAGTGTTCATTTGAAGCTAATATTCATTTAAGGCTAATATTCTTCGAGAAATTAATAGAGTTAACGTCGAAATACAGAATTTTCACGTTCCGGGGCACTAATCCAAGGTCTTATTAAGATCTTGAAATAAATTAGAGAAAAATCAATAAGATATTGGATCTAAGAAGCTGCACCTATGTACATGTATCAGAAAAGTTGAGAATCGTGCCCGATCTCAAAAGCAAACGAATTTCCTGAAGGAAAGGACAACATGACGAAATCTACGAGGACAAATCAAAAACACTAGACCCGACCGAGCTGTTTTCCGAAGATGTAAAAGTAGCATTTGATAAAATTTTAACAGAAATAGGAACAAGAGTAGAAATCGGAAAGAACCTGAATGAAAATTTCGCCCACCTCAGTGGCCATGCGTTTGTCAATATGTCCACCGGAGCGTGCATTAGACCTGTTGCATCATACGTGCAAACATAACTTGGAAGAAGCTGTTCCCAGTATTAGTATAGCGTTAAGAATATACTGCACAGTACTGACGACATCTGCAAACTGTGAGCGTGCATTCAATATTGAGTCAGGAACGTCTATCTGGCCTCACAATTAAAGCCATCGAAATTAAAACTGCCTATGAAACGAACTTTGATGAGGTAATAGATTCTTTCGTGGAAAGAAAAGTTCGACGTGTAAAGATGTAGTAAGATTAGATAGTAAAATTTGCTGAAACCTAACGATTGAAGGTATGTGTAGTCTGGCTTGTGCGTGGTGTACACTGATTGTACGTATTTTAATATTAATGCCACATATAAGAAAAATTTATTAGAAAATAAGTAGTAGAGAGTAATGGAGGTAAAAATTAATTTAAGGGTTTTTATTCTCCCGGTCACAAAAAATCTCACCTAGTATATTTGTTTTGTGAGTTTTTTAATATCGTTAATCTCATGTACTGAAGGGGGGGGGCGCTGGAGTGCAGGAAGTGCTGGAAGGAAGGGATGGCTTTCAGGGTCAAGTTTTTGCCCCGGCTCGGAAAATCCATAGATCCAAGACTGGAAGACATAAATTCCTACGATAAACTTAACATTGCTAACTTTATAATTTGTATCTAATGCTTGCTGTACTTTTGAAACTATTCATATTCATATGACATGTAGTTATTTCATTTTTGAGTTTAATTTATCATTCCTAGAGGATTATTCAAATATGAGATTTTAATACTACTCAAGGATTCTGGATGTTATTTCCTAATTCATATATAGGTATCCTATCTCTACTATATGCTATATCTGCTACCTATCTCATATTCAATAATTATTTCAATTTCCCAGTAATACACATGATTATATAATAAGCGTATGACTATTATAATATCTTCTAATAATTTTTCAGTGGTAAAGAGACATTTAAATTGTAGCATAGAAACGAAGACACTTATACAGTTTATTTTTGTTTGAGAAATTATGGTAATGACGTAACTATATTATTTTTAAATTAAATTAGTATTGCTAAATAAAAAAATTATTTAAACACTGCATAAATATATTCTTATACTAAAAGTTAATATGGTATTGTTTGATTTGTGATTAAGATTCTCTAATTATGCGTTATACGTAGAGCTGGGCAGCATTCGGAGGGAAGAGGAAGCACTTTACGTGCGGCCAGATCAAACTTAGTGTACATTCACATTCAATGTATCTTCTTCTTCCTTCTTCTAAAATAGGTCTATGACCTGTTCCTCTTCGATGAATATCATCAGTACTATGAGCTGGATCTATTTTTACAGAGGGTAGCTAATCCTGGCCCTCTAACCTAACCCTCCTCTTTCTTCCGTGCTTGGGGAGCGGCAACAGTACTACTGAGCTACTCAATCCGCCCAGCAGTACCGCATGCTGAAACGGCAACGGCAAGCGGTGTTTTCAAGCGGTAATCCATCCAAGTGCTAACTGCGCCCGAGGTTGCTTGACTTCGGTGATCGGACGAGGATCGATGTTCAACATGGGATGGCCGTTGCCGTTATACATTCAATGTATATTCTCCGATATTCCCTCTGCAAAGGTCTTAGTTTGACTCAGTAAAGGCCAAGGCTATTTGCTGCGTATCTCGTGGGCGGCCCGATATCGCAGCTTTGAGACTTGTTCGCATTTTTGATGAGCTGTACTCTTTTTTTTTATAGATCTTACAATGTCATGGGAATTGTAATCCAGTGGTCCTCTATAATTGGAGACAAATGACAGAATCATTTTTGAAATCAATGATAAAGGATGTTGAATTTAAGAATCTAGAATTAATGCATACTTCGCCCAATAACCAACTTTATGCGTTAAACAATTTATTAATAAATACTTTCCTAGTCAATAGACTTAAAAGATTATTTCAAATTAAAATGTTTTTCTTTATTCAGCAGAAGATAATCTATACTTTTCCCCCTTTTCATGTTTACAATCCTGTTTTTGCATGAAGTATGTAATGAGTGTTTTAGACAATTAATCTATAACTTAACTTTAATGTCATTAAGAATCATAAACATTATTTATATGATTTAATTGTGTTTTTATTCAACTATGACAAAATACGACCTATATTTCTGGAATTTAAAAATAAAGAAAGAGTAATCTACTTAAGTATTACAGCACTTTTCCTCTTGTAGATTCTCCCTGAGGGATCTTCTTACCTTGGCCTGCATCCAGCTTAATTCTACAAAGTAAGCAGTGACGTCACCTAGGGGAAAGTCCTTTATATATTTAACCAATGTGTCCAAATATGCATTTTCTTATGATCGAAGAGTCAAACAATTACATAATATATTTGGCACCATTTTGATGCCCCCTATTTATATCTTCTACAGACAGGTGCATAGCTCAACTTCATGTTATGATATTACCTGATATGACATAGGATATTACCTCACATGTTCAGTTAGTATTGTCACGTAACGCAATTTCTTCCTAGACATTACTAAGAATAGTAGTGCAGTGTTGTACTTCGGTTATGGTATTTTAAGAATTTCTTAGTTTACTGGCAGCCTATACCAATCCATTTTTATTTTCTCCTGCATGTTATCTAAGTACTTGATTTATTGATCTGACCAGTAAAATAATATACGAGTTAGGTCCAGGACTATTCAAATTAGTAACCCTCCTAACTAATCCATCAGCTTTGTTGCCTTCCCACTGTGCATGACCCTTGAGCCAGTACGTAGAAATGTAATAATTTTTGCCAGTATATCGTGACATTCATATATTAATTCTGTTTTTATTTTACTTTTTCCTGTTATTTATCTACATGGTATCTCATTGGAGGCTATTATAATATGCTAGCATGACTACTATCCAAAGGCCACTTACAGTGGATATGCGGGCGCCTTGAATATACTCCGTATACCTTCCTACTCCTTCCTTCTTAGCGACGTCTGTGAAGACATTAATTGTTCCTTCATGGACGCGTCCATTTTCCCCTGCTTATTGCGTGAGGTGCGTTAAAAACGAATTAACGAGTTTTCTTGAATTCCTTTCCTTCCCCCGTCTGTTTTGCATACCAACAGATTTTATGTGTACAATAGTGGTTAGAGCCCCATCTATCTATTTATACATATTTCGATCACAATTCGATCACATCCTCAGTAGAATATACAGGGTGGTCCAGATTAAACGTAATTAATTTTGATAGGTGATAGAACTACAAGAAAAAAGTAGTCTTTCATAAAAAAAACTTTGTTCAAAAATGTTTCCTAACAAAGATACAAGGTGTCAAAGTTGTAAAGAAAAACTGCTTTTCTCATAATAACTTCTAAACCACTCGATCGATTTCCATCAAATTTCTCACACAGACTAATGTAGTACATCTTTAAGTAATGATTAAAATCGTTTTAAAAAATTCTCCAGTGGCGTAGATACTGGGAAGTCGGCACCCCCTTCTCCCCTCCCAATCTTCGGCGCCACTAGATATTTTACAAAGAAGATTAAATTCTTGAATTTCCTGTTTAATTTAAAAAAAAGTACCCTTGCAAGTTTTTGATTTATGGCTTCGTTTTTGAGATACTTATTTTAATTTAAAATGTTGCAAGCAGGCCAAATCTTATAACTGACCTACCGAGAAAATACGATATTGAAATGAGAACTTATTAGTGTAATTATTTGTTTATTTGCCTTTTTTTTTTGTATCTTTGATGTACATTATGTCTAGTATGTAATAAAATGTTTAAAAATTTGGCATCTCATCGTATCTTCTTGGTAGTTCAGTCATAAGTTTTGGCCTGCTTGCAACACTTTAAATTAAAATAAGTATCTCAAAAACGAAGCCATAAATAAAAAATTTGCAAGGCTAATTATTTTTTCCAAATTAAACAGGGAATCCAAAAATTGAATTTTCTTTGTAAAATATCCAGTGGCGCCAAAAAACTGGGAGGACAGAAGGAGCTGCCGACCTCCCATTATCTACATCACTGGAGAATTTCTTTAAATAACTCTAATCATTACTTAGAGATGTACTACAGTAGTCTGTGTGAGAAGTTTGATGGAAATCTATCGAGTGGTTTAGAAGTTATGATAAGAAAACCAGTTTTTTTTACAACTTTAACACCTTGTATCTTTGTTAGGAAACATTTTTGAACAAAGTTTTCTTATGAAAGTCTACTTTTTTCTTGTTGTTCTATCACCTATTAAAATTAATGACGTTTAACCTGTACCATCCGGCACTTCCTCTTGAAATGAGAATTCGAAAATGTGATTTAAATCATTTGTGGTTAAGGGGAATATAATAAATGTACTGAATTTGTGGAAACCACAGAAATATTGTTAAGCGCAAATGATTCATAGTGCTTTCTATACTTGAAATAGATTAATTGTCTCAAATGAGTGTAATATTTAAATGAATTATTAGTATTTAAGTGAATTTCTCTTTCATTTTGCTACAAAACATATAAATTCAAAATAATGAATCTACTGGTTTATTAAAATAGATATAGTGTGTGCATAGCTCAACCTCAATTTTTTTTATTTTAAAATTGAAATGGTAGTAATTATGATATATTAAACAAAAAAACTAATAAATTATTCTTGTAACCCTAGAAAGTATACATTTTCTTAATTTAAATTAAAAGCGTTAATATGCGATAAATCGTTTTTATCTGAACAAACAATATAATACCACTTACTTTCTTATATTGTGTATCCCTAACTAAAACTGTGTATATTTTTATAATAGACAGTTCTATTGTATTTTAGCAATCATCTGTTTCAATTCAAATGTCAACAACCATCCAAGCAATTATATCGTAATCGTTCGCTTTTAGATCATAATTTTTTGTACTAATAATTTACCTATAACAAAAGCATCAATAGTCAGATTAAAACTTTAGGTCAAGTGCAGTCAGTCCTTCTGTATGACTGTATTAGGAATTTAGCATTTCTAAACAATAAACATTGAACTTACAATAAACAACCTTATAGTAATTATTTACGTAGTCAGTACCAAGTCATACAATTAGAAAGGATTAAATATAGCAATCAACAATGAGTATTACTAAATATCTGTTTGATGTTTAAATTGACGATACGATATGACCAAACAATAAATGTAATGAATAACCTTTTACTCAATGTACATTCTCTTTGTCCATATTTTTAACGCAATTTTAATGATATAATCAGCGAAATCGAAGAAAAATATAATATTTGTCCTATTATGTCTGTAACCAATGATAAAAAAATTATCTGAAGTAAAACAACTTTAAATATCATTTCAATAAACCCCGACCACATATCCACTATTTTATAGAAGTTTACTTAACCATAATTTATTATTAGATTGAACTATCTCCCAAAAATAACCAATCAGCAATTCGAGAAGGATATTATATTATAGTTTCAAGAAAAACCTTGTAAAATATTTAACACTATTTTTATCTATGTAACTTCGAAATATCTAAAACACTTTCAATTTTATGGCTATATGAAATATTACACGTGGTGATAAATTGATATTTATACACGTGATGAACACACTATATATTTTCTAAAGGACATTCCAAAGTATCATCTCAAATCCGGAAAAAAACTTTTAAAACGCAAAGTGGATATTTGTCAATTTGAAGTCCCTCACTGTATGATGATTATATTTTATAACATTATTTTTGTATTCCTAGTTAGCCTATCCGACACTTATGTCAGCAAATGGACAACAGCTAATACAAAAGGAATTCACGGTATCTGGACACAGACTAATGTAATTAAAAAAAGACACGACAAAGTCCATGTTAACAACAAAGACAGTATTAGGGAGTCAGGTCGAGCAGGCTTTATCCGCGGCCATCCTCGATAAAGACTCCATTAGTCAGGGCCAACTAAGATAGCGTAAGTGCACGTATCAAACAAACTTAAGTCAACAATATAGCAACGCGACATTGCGGCGCACTCTGGATCGCTTTTAGTTTTACTGCACCATAATAGCATTTCTACAATCCAGATGAATTTAAAAATGCACCCGATCTTTTGTCTCTCGCATTATTGCCTCCACATTTATCTCATTTCGAAGAATATATAATATCCTTTTACATTCCTCGTCGCTATCGGCCAATATTTTAAGTGTTGGGGTATAAATACACATCATTTTTCACCTTTGGCTTTTTATACCCTGATATTTCGGTGAATTTTGGGAATGAGGGGTTCATTATCCATCGGAAAATATTGGTAACTCTTGATTTAAGTTATTCAGGATCATTTTTATACATCCAAGGAACTGAAATTTTAAATACCTTCAAGTAAACATAGTACCAGCTTTTATTTAAGGTGTATGTACACATATACCGAGTGATTTTTTTAAGGCAAACGCCTCTATATGTCTATTAATGATGGGTTTACAATATAGGTCCTTTAGAATGTTTTTACATTGTCATTTACGCTACTGAAAAATGAAGAGAAATATTTTACTGGTATATATATATATATATATATATATATATATATATATATATATATATATATATATATATATATATATATATATATATAATTATTCAAATAGGTAGATATCACTAAAATCAAAAACAACTTAACTACCAGTAAAAAACCTTTTTATATACATTATACGATTTTATAATTTAATAAAACAAAGATGTCTTTGAAATATTACATAAAAAATCAAAGAACATGAATAAAATACATTGAAAATGAGTTTTAAAAATTCCCTCATTTTTATTGAGGCGAGCCTCTACTTTTGTCACGATATGTTGAGTCAATCTAAATATCATGTTTTATGGAATGTTTCCGGAACTCTCGCACCTGGTTATCAATTATTTGTCGAAATTTGTTAAATATTAGGCAACCGCAACGATATTATGAAACGGAGCACCATCGTGCTAAAAAAAATTACCTCCTCCTTGCATGATGAATGTCATCTACGAAGTCGTTTCTAACTTCACGAAAAATATTCAAATAAGTATTACCATTAAGATTCACATCATAAAACCAACAATGCAATTACTTATTAAACTAACCCAACCCATACATTCAACTTTCTAGAATCCTGAAAATGTTTTTCCATATACTGATACTGAATGAAAGTAGCCCAGTCTTGATGAATATGATTACATATTCCATTATTCATAATATTTATTTCATCACTCTACAAAATATATTTCTTTTTAATTTTACGTTTTCTTGCACTATGGGAATAGACAGAGGAATAGAATAATAGAGTTGACAGAGGAATACGGAATGAGGGTGAATAAAAACAAAACTAAAGTGTTAGTGTGCAGAGAGCGCGAGAGCAGAGCAAAAACGAAAGTACAAATTAATAATGAAAGATTGGAGGAAGTTAAAGACTTCACTTATTTAGGAAGTAAAATAAATTGGGATGGAAGAAGCGATAAAGACATAAAACAAAGAATAGAAGAGGGTCGAGTAGCTTTTAACAAAAAGAAAGCACTTTTATGCTCGGGGGTAATAAACTTAGAAACAAGGAAGAGATTTTTGAAAACATATGTATGGAGCACGGCACTATACGGCTGCGAAACCTGGACGGTAGGGGAAGCAAGTAGGAAGAAATTAGAAGCTTTTGAGATGTGGTGTTACCGAAGAATGATGAAAATACCATGGACTGATAGGGTTAGAAACGAAGAAGTATTGGAGAAAGTCGGCGAAAAAAGAAGTATGTGGAAAAACTTAAAGAAGAGAAGAGATAGAATGGTAGGCCACTTGCTGAGACATGGGGGAATAGTCCGTGATATTTTGGAGGCAGAAATAGGAGTGAAGAAAGGCAGAGGTAGGCCTAGATTAGACTACTGCTCGCAAATAGCAAGGGATGTAGGTTGTAACACAATTAGCGAAATGCGTAGGTTAGCACAAGATAGGAGAAGCTGGAGGTTAGCGTCCAACCAGTCTTAGGACTGATGACCTAATGATGATGATTGCACTATGGGAAGAAATCATTCACAAAATTAGATCCGTCTTTGTGGGTCAACTGCATCCAAGTGTTGATGGCATGCCTATTTGTAGGGGTGATAGTTATTTTGTAATGAAATTTTTCGTACATTTCAATACGAAACCTGATGAAATATAAACAGTTTTCCGATACTACTAATATTCGGATTTTCCGTTACTAACAATAATACCTCCAATTCAAGTTCTTCTATCACAATGGTAGTCCTTTCTCTCATATTCTATTTGTATTCCATTCGTTTTTAAATTATTAGAGAGAGATTTGACGGTTTTAAAGTAGTCTCTTCTTATGCGAATATTTTAAGTTAATTTTTCTGCACGTTTTCCTGTATTTTTTATTACACTCGCCAAATAAACTATTATTTCAAAAATG